>JAVHKY010000018.1:3580000-6147116 GCA_035079385.1 Aspidiotus rigidus | reverse complement strand
GATGGGGTCTTTTAGCCTAACCAATAAACTTTTTATGGTATGGGGGTTGTAATACACAGGCCGAAATCCGAAGGGGCGTAGGACACGACTCAATTGAAATGAAAACTGCCCCAAGAACGGAAGCCTTATCCAACGCTCTCTACTGTTTAGGGCCGTATTGCGGGGGAGGGAGGTGGTGGAATCGAGGCATTTTCGAGTAACTTTCCTTTGGATCATAAGGTTAATGTCTAAGTTCACTTCATTCACTCTGGCCAAGTGCTTTATAGTTAATACCTCTTTTTGGAAGGCTGACTGATTGAGAGGAATACTAGTTAGTCGATGGATTAGGCTGTTAAATCCAGCATATTTAGGGGCTATAGGGCAGAAAGATTTGCCGTGGACAGTAATATAGGTTGCAGTATCTTTCCTGTATATGGCGAATTCATGGATACCATCTCCGGCATCGTTAAAATTCTGTGGCTAAATTTTGTAAATTACTCCGATTGAATTACTCGCTTGAGTATGACTTCGTCTGGTATATCTGGTCATAAATTGAGAAACCGCATTGATTCTATTAATAACGTGATACGGCGTATTTGCGATTTCTGTTCGGGAAGTTTCGGAACCATTCTCATCTCACATATTATGGTTTCTTCGCAAGTGTTTAAAATTAAACCTTAAGCCTAATTTCATTAAGTTTCGGTTGTTCTCGGATTGCGATCGCACCACCAAAAAATTGGAAATATTCCTGACGGAAAAATGGATCCGCACTGAATTGCGGAGGTGGCATGGAAAGTTGAATGTCACCACTAGACTGAACTTATTGGTCCATTCTAGACTTTCTGGCCTACTGCATCCGGATGAGTTGGATCTGTTTATTAGGGCTATTAATGTTAAATGCCGCAGTTTTGAAGCTAAATTGAAAAGGAAGAAAAATAAGAAACTTTGTTCCCTTCAGAAAAAGAAAGAAAATTTGAATAACCCCGCTGTTCAGGAAGTGAGACCTGAGGTCAGTGTTATCCAAAACTTCCAACCGCGCATTATAAATTGCAGTCAGGTTGAGTTCAGTTGCGATGAGGTGAATTTATTAGAGAAAGGGTTGAAGTTCGGATTACCCCCTCTTAATAATAGTAATACTTTGGCTAATATTGTTGCAGACCTCGAGGTGAAAATCGGACCGGGGGTTAGTACTCAAAAAAAATTGTGCTTCTCTTGTCAGCAATACCCCCCTCTCTCGTATAAACAATTACGCAATTGAGGTGATTAAGGGATTACAGAGGAGGATCAGGGAGGAGGGCTTAATCATCACGAAGGCTGACAAAAGTAATGCCATTGTCTTGATGGAGAAGTCCTCCTACGTCTCCAAGGTCTATGACGTTCTCGGCCAGTGTGGTGCTAAGGAAAACGACAGTTTCAATTTTCCTAAACACGTAAAAGAAGTTAGACGTGTGATAAACGAGTGTGAATTTATTATTAAAACTCCCTCGCTAAAAAGATTGCTCCTGGAGCCCAACCCTGTGCCTCCCCTCTTGTACGGGCTACCAAAAGTCCATAAAAAAGATAACCCGATGCGTCCGGTCATATCCTTTGTGTCCTCCCCCACGTACGCTCTGGCGAAATTTTTGGACCGATGGTTTAAATCGAGAGTTGACCATGAGTCACCTTACTCGGTGAAAAATTCGGTCTCCTTGGCTGATAGGCTTAAGGATAATATTCTTCCGCTGGGATCGACCCTGTGTTCATTTGATGTGGTCGGCCTGTTCCCCAATATCCCCAGAGCAACCGCCATGCAACATATGGGAGACCTTTTGATTCAAACAAATGTTCGCCAAGAAGAATTGGGTGAATTTTTCAATCTCCTCAATATTTGTTGGTCTCCCAATTATTGCAAATTCGATAACAAGTTTTTTGAGTTTCCTGAAGAGTTTGGAATACCCATCGGTTCTCCTTTGGGTTCTCTCATTTCGGAGGTCTTTATGTCTAAGTTTGAGCTCGATTTGTTCTCCTCTGGCAGTGCGTATTTAGATCTGATTTATTATTGGCACAGGTATGTCGACGATGTGTTGTGTACGTGGACTGGTCCCCGAGAGCTCCTTTTGGAGTTTCTCCAGTATCTAAATAATCAATATCCTTCTATAATATTTACTTTAGAAATCGGTGGCGCATCTATTAATTACTTGGATTTGACGATCTGTAATAGAGACGGTATCCATGAATTCGCCATATACAGGAAATATACTGCGACCGATATTACTGTCCACGGCAAATCTTTCTGCCCTGTAGCCCATAAATATGCTGGATTTAACAGCCTAAACCATCGACTGACTAGTATTCCTCTCAATCAGTCAGCCTTCCAAAAAGAGGTATTAACTATAAAGCACTTGGCCAGAGTGAATGAAGTGAACTTAGACATTGACCTTATGATCCAGAGGGAAGTTACTCGAAAATACCTCGATTCCACCACCTCCCTCCCCCGCAATACGGCCTAAACAGTAGAGAGCGTTGGATAAGGCTTCCGTTCTTGGGGCAGTTTTCATTTCAATTGAGTCGTGTCCTACGCCCCTTCGGATTTCGGCCTGTGTATTACAACCCCAATACCATAAAAAGTTTATTCGTTAGGCTAAAAGACCCCATCCAACTGGCCGAGAGGAGTGGTGTGTATAAAGTTGAGTGTAAGGATTTGAACGGAATTTATATCGGCGAGACAGGCCGTCAGTTGAAAATTAGAATCGCTGAACATAGGAAGGCGTGGGAAAAGAAGAATATAGGTGAACCGGCGTTTGCGGACCATCTAATCACTAGCGGCCGTAGCATTAAAGAGGGGTCCGAGGTCCTCCTCTGTAGAGAAAACGGGTATTCGAAGCGAAAAGCGTTAGAACACATCGAAATAATCCGTCATTTAAATAACGACGACCTTGATGTGCTCAACAGGTACATACCTGATGAGGGGTTGATTGAACTAGTTTACGAGTATGATTCACGTCGTGATGACTCGCTGGTTCACTCCTGATTTCCTCGTATGTTTCTAGTTTACAGCCGGAGTTGGTTCAGTCGCTTTCCAGTCCCCGTTGACAATGATTGTTTAATCAAAAGCGCTCCGGCGTCGTTAAATTTCTGTGGCTAAAATTGTAAATTACTCCGTTTGTATTAATCGCTTGAGTATGACTTCGTCTGGTCTGATAGTTATCGAGCGTAGCACCAGATATAAAAATGGAGAGGCCACTTGAAGTCAGCCTTGGAGTATAGATGGCGCATTGAAGATGAACTCCTCACAGCGATACCAACAACTGCTCCACCCACCCCAGACAACACCCTAAATTAAGTTCCATGCGATTGCGCAAAAGGTTGTTCAACTACTTGTGACTGCCGTAAAGCCGGTAATTATCGACCTTTTTTTCATCGAAAATAAAGTGAGGATGCATATAAATGTCTTTCACTTCATATTTCCTTTTTTTTTTTCAAGGATTGAAAGGTTCAGGCCTATGCAACAACCCAGTTGGCGTTTCATATTGAAATGCTGCTCCCACAACTGTCAACGGTGAACGGGAAGACGAAGAATCAGCTTCCGACTGATGATGGTTACAACGATTTTTATTTTTAGTTTTGTTCAATGTATGTGTGGGAGAGGAAATTGTTTTTTTCACTCGTAGCATCAAGAAAGAAGAGACTTTATAATCTCGAGTCATAGAATTTATCGTATACCTATTCCTATTGGAAGAGATACGTAGACCTATTTTCAAGTTAAGGCGCATATATAGGCTGAATTTTTAGCCTAGGCTAATGTGCATATGGTTCATGTTATATAAAATTTTACAAGGAAACTTTTTTATATCCACACATTTTTTTGTACAAGTCGATAATTTCGAGTTATCGACGAAAATATGGTGATTTACAACGAATTTTCAAAAAGACAAACTTTTTAAGCTAAGGTTTAGCCTAATGTTGGGTTGTGAATACTTGATTTTATGAGAAATTCAACGAGGAATAATTTTTGTAACTTGAAATTTTTCCTTACGATGCATATTTTTCAAGATATTGACAAAAAACGAAATTTGAGGGGCTGAAACATGCCACAGAAAATTTTCCCATCCACTTTGAGGGTGGGTTGTTTTTCGATTGTTTCTGACACCAATCCTGACACATTCCAACGTCTTTTTTGAGTGTCTAGTTCGCCTATACTAATTGATAAGTCTGAGAAGTTGATTCAGGAAATCCCTTTCCTCTCTGCCGTAGTGAACGTAATGGTGTGAATTGAGCTTATGGCGAGAAAGACCCAGTCCGAAAGTAGAAAACTTGACAATGCACTGAGTGTACTCCTGACCGAGAGAAATGAAGCATATCAGACACCAACGGAGCGTTCGATGGACCCATATTTACAGTGTCGGCTAGAAATTGAGCCCATAATATTTGTACTTCCATAACCACTCGATCCAACTCTTGGGGTTCTTGAATACGATTTCTTCCTCAGATCGCGCATAGTACAAATACTCATTTTTGTTCATCTAAAAATTGTCCTGATGCTTCTTACAGGCTACAATTTGAATGTACCTGCCCATACTTGAGGAGAAAGTTCAAGTCAGAGAATTTCAAAAACCATAACATCATGCGGATAGAAATCTTTGAAATCTATACACACTAGGTATAAATAGACATTATCGGCAATAGGTTGAATGGTGCGCTACCAGAGTAGGATACACCATGCGTAATTCAATTTACCATGCATCGCAGTACTAATGTGCAAACGCATTCAAAGCACACAATATTTCATTACGTTACGGTATTCGTTTTCTTCTTCCCTCATACATACGTATTTATGTTTACAATATTGTACAAAAGAAGACAGCCGAAGACTCGAGTCAATTATAGTTATTTTACACTACTCTCGAGGCTTATACGTGTTTTACCTTTTATTTGTTTATACTCGCGATGTTTTACGAGATGAAGAAGGAAAAAAAAAATGGATACGAAAACAAAAACCAAGAGAAGACGACGCGAGTAAAGAAAATGAATTCATGAACATCAAATGTCTATACGTTAGTGTGTTCTTAGCTCATTTTCTTACGTTTGAATTCTAGCTTCCTCGTTCTCTACGTACATTTCGTTGTTGAATTATAGGTGAGTTATTATTACGAAAAGCTGGAGAAAGTCACGCACGCCACTTCTGTCTACACCATGCAGTCTGCGGCACATATTACTCCGTTTACGTTCGTATAATTAATTAGACACAATAAAATACAACTTCAAATTAACACTGCACAGTCTACTCAGTTAGTGACAACATTTGTGAAGGCGAGAATTAAAGTTGAGGGTGCATCAGAAATGGATTAAACAAATTTCTCGTGAGAAGTAGGAGTATGTACTTAGAAGCTTGACGTTGCAGGAGTAACTCGATTACCTACTTCTTCTCCAGAAAGTCATATCATAATCATTGTGATGCTACAGTGATCTTTCTTTGTCAGCAAACCTTGCATTCTGAGATCGGAAGACCTTTCACCTGTCAAGAACTCGCGGATGACCGGATATTCCGTGACCACCGAGACCTTGTGCAGGCTAAAAATATAGTAGAGGGCTATCCATAACTGGAATGGAAAGCAGTGTCTTCGCCTAACCACCTTTCTTACTTGTTATCTTCTCTTCTCTCCATTTATCATGAGCTAATCCATTTACAGCTTTGTCTGTTTAATATATGGACTGAGCTTTGCCTTTATATCGCAATGTTAGACCCCCAAACGTGGAAGATACTATAAAAAATTCCGTGTCGTTGTCTAGAATATAGCTAGGCAACAATACCAGTGAGCGTGCGGAAGAATAACGACAAGTTCTCCCTCCACAATCAACCAGGGACTGGTATGGCAATTTTCATCATATCTTTCAATGAGTTCGAGTCGCTGCTGCTCAGTCCATAGACGCAAATAATACATAGTCAAAGATCCACAGTCAATTACGACTCTTTCAAATGTTTCATCTGTGAGGGCTTAATCAAAATCTTATCTTATCCTAGGGGAACCATTCAAACACAACTTGGCCTGAACTAATGTAGGAACATGGAGTGATATTTGGCGTAAATCTTTCTGGAGAAGGGGTGCAGAGCATTTCAGAAATCATGATCAAAACCAAAAAGCAGAGAGGGAAGGTAGAAGAGTTGGAAAAATGAAGGACGTGAGTCATCAGAAAGACTTGAAAATATTACGACTACATCCCCGAGAGACGATCACTCATTTGGAGGGGGACGTCCCGTTGTCAAAATGATTTGAACAAAATTCTAATGAGAGTAGTGGGAGAGGATAGAAGAGGCTGTGAATTGATCACGTCATCGGATAGACGTGAAGAGTGAAGAAAGTGGTCGTCTTACAAGGTTACTGACTTTGACAGGTTTGCACTATGCAACCCGTGATACAATTGAGGTCAATGATTCGGGCAATTAAATGCAAGTATGAGAAGTTATTTATGGGAAGTTGAAGTGGAAGTTGGAAGTTATTTGTTGAATGCGCTCAGGAAGTAGAAGTTGGAAGTGGAAGTCAATAGCAATTGACTTCTTCAATCAACTTCCTGCACAAGAGGCTACACCGCCGTTTCAGATGGAAAATATCCGAAATAACGATTTGAAGAAAAATATATCTTTTTCACAAAATATGAATATTTTTCTCCAAAATTGTTTTAGATATTCGTCAATCTTTTTTTTTTTTCATTTTTTTTTTTTTTTTTTTTTTGTATGGCACCACTGCATACTGATAATTCTGGTCTGCAAACTGCAATCTGTTGTTCTGTTCTGCCATTCTAGCGAAATAAATTTTTGAAATTTTGTTGGAAGTTGGAAGTGGAAACTGGAAGTTATTCAATAGAAACGCTTAAGAAGTGGAAGCTGCAATGCGAGAAGTTGGAAGTAGAAGTCAGAAAAAAAAATGGAAGTGGATGTTTTATCAATCGACTTTGCATCCTTGATTAAATGTTTGTCGTTGTATGGAAAACTTGACAAAAACGGAAAAGATTTCGAGAAAATATTAATTTTTATGAACAGGCGAAGAGAATAAAATTTGTTTCAGTAGTAACTTCTAATTGAACACATCGTTTAGAACACCACTTTGATCAGCCCCTGAATGATTAAGCAACCCTGTGAGGCTGTGGAAGTCGAATAACCTTGGTTATTCTGGAGAAGGATATAACGTCATCAGCTGACTTGAAAAACTTCTAAATTAGGGCTGCTTTGCTAATGGCATTGGCTAAAAACTTAGCTAAACCCTAACCCTTCAAAGTAATTGGCTTTGGCGATCAGCTAACGTCTAACTCAGTCTCATTGGCTAGCTAATGGCGTGTCCGAAAATTCCTCGGCCAACAGCTAATGGCTAAAAGATTTGGCTTAGCTATACAGCCCTGGGTAAAATTTGACTAGTTTTGTTTTCTTCAGAGGTGTCAAGCAAAAGCCATTAATCGCTAAAGCAGCAGAAGCAGCCAATCTTTGATTGGCTCTTAAGCTAATCAAAAGCCAGTCAATAATTTTTTCATTCAGCCGTTAGCCAATCAAAAGCAAATACTGATCAGCTTCTTTTTTTTTTTTTTTTTTTTTTTTTTTTTTTTTTTAGCTCCGGAGTTTTATCATTTAGCTTTGGAGTTGACATTTATGGTTCATTCCACTCCAAAGTTTTATCATTCTGTTCCAGAGTTAAGCTATTATAGCGAATCAACCAGTAGCTAATAAAATAACAAGAAAGAGTCAAGTTTTCAGCCAATTGTCGGTAAAACTAGAAGCTAAAAGCTAGTTTTAAGTCAATCAGCATTTGCTTGACACCCCTCTGGTTTTCTTTCAACCAGCTTTCAGCTGATTGTTTAATATACAGAAACTGTGAAACCAGAGCATTGCAGCCGCCACAGCTTAGACTTTTAGCTTAAACTTAGAACCTTGAAAAATACAACTTTGGCTTCGGCTTTTGGCTTTGGAAATACCTAAAAAATACAGCTGACTTTCGACTTTTGGCTCTGGCTTTTGGCTGTTTTGATGAAACACTCCGGCTTTTGACTTAAACTTACAACCTTGAAAAATATACACAGCTTGGGCTTTGGCTTTCAGCTTGGAAAAAACATGAATAATACAGCTGGCTTTCGGCTTTAGCTTTTGGCTTTTGGCTGGCTGCAATGCTCTGTGTGAAACTACAACGAATGGATCAGGAGAAATAGAGCTCTAGTCAACATACCCAGTCTCCAGATTGTTTATCTATCAATTTCTATTATAGTTGGGCAATTGCAGCGTTTGCGCAATTGTGACAGATTTTGTACGTTTTGAACCACTGGGAAAAATATGCAAAGCAATCTGCTTATCTATCCTCAAAAACATTGAATTGTTTGAAATTAACAGAACTTCAAACATTCTTGGTTATATTTGTAGAATTTGGAAGTTTTTGAAAAACTGAAAAAATCTGGCTTCTTTTGGCTTATGAAAATACAAATAAAGTTGGCTTTCTGCTGCTTCAGCCAAATTCGGATTTTGACCGGCTGCAAGGTTTTTTTTCAGCCAGCTTTCAGCTGTTTGATCATTATGCAGGAATATTGCAATTATAATAAATCAATCAGGAGAAATAGGGCCCTGATAAACTTATCACAGATACCTAGTCTCCAGTTCTTTTCCTTGTTATTTGAACTATATGTAGTTGGGTGACTTCAGCGCTGCACGGCTGCACTTTTGCGTAATTGGGACAGATTTTTGAAATTTTGAATTTTGTACCCTGACCATCGAAAACAATCTACTTATCTGTCCTCAAAATCTTTCAATAGTTTCAAATAAAGGGAATTCCATAAATTTTTATAGTTGTTATCCATACTTGTAATCGTGGAATTCGTGAGTTTTCGAAAAGCTGAAGAAATTTGCTTTCTTTTGGCTTGTATCTTATGAAAATACGAATGAAGATGGCTTTCAGCTTCCTTCTTATTGGTGAAATTTCAGCTGAACTCGGCTTCTGGCTATCGGCGGGCTTGCAATACACCGCTGATCAGAGTTGACAAATTAGCTGAATCCAGAGTCTAACAATAGCAAAAGCAGAAAGCCAAAATTTGAGACGTGCCAAATACCAAAAGATTAATTTGTTGAACTTTTTGAGGGTTGCTTCTCGAATTTATTACAACCCTTTCTTTTTTCTTTTTGCTCTTTCAGTTTGTAGAAAGCTAAAAATTAAAAGTTCAAGTCGAAAGCCAGAGAAGAAAATTGAAGATAGAAATCAAGAGCCAAAAGTTGTATTTTCCTAGGCTGATAGCTAAATTCAAGAACTCAAGTTTCATCTGTCGGCTTTTCAATTCTGCTTCTGATTGAAAAGCAGGAAAAGATGCTTGATTTATCCAAAGGACTCGAAAAGCTTCAAAACCACGAGCTGTATAAGGCAATAAATTGATGAAATTTCGAATCACAAAAGAGGGGTAGCTAGCTGAGACTCATTTAGAATCAGGAAAGGGGAATGAATGTACTCGACTTCATGGCATCGCCCTTGTGTCATGCGCTCGAATATGCACGGCAAGTGACTAAATAAGGAGACTAGACCAGAAGATGGCCGATAGTGAGAAGCCTCACGAGTACCACTGTGAAAACGAATGAGGATAACGAACCTGATAATATGCTGAAATATCCTGAAGTAGGTTCAAGTTAACATTCAAGCTATGAAGGGACAGGAGCATTATGAAATATTACAAGACGCTCGAATCAGTTTCCAGTGGGGTTTGAACCTGCTTGTGTACAAAGTGATCGTGAAAACCACTGTATCGATGATTTTGACGAACCAAAAAGTTCTTAGAGGTGATATTAAAAGCATGAAGATGAGGATATCGCTCCTCGATGAAACGAAGAAAAAAAATTATCGAGAATGATAAGGCAATAATGGTCACGAATCCAAGCAGCTCGCGAGGATCGGGACGGCAAGGAGAGGCGGCGAATAAAGAGCCACCCACTTTCGTGTGAACCCGAAGTCACGTGCTACTCACTTTCTTATCAGATTGCCGCTACGATACGAGAAGTCTAATTTTCCGGTACGAAATACGGGTGGCCACGAGTTGTTTTTTTTTATCATATTCCAAAAATTTCACATCACTACTACGAACACCTTTCTGAACGCGCGGGGATAATGAAGAAAAAAATACGCAGGAAAAGTAATATAGAGAAAAAGCACGCACGTAATCAATCAAAACTTGCACGAGCACTTTCACTGAGCAACGAAAACGAATTCTCCAGACCGTCGAAAGTTATTCGCGAGAGACGATTTAAACTTATTTTTATAATTATTTCGCGAGAGGTGGACGCGAAGTACGCGAGAAACGATAATATCGCGAGAGGAAAAACTCGCGGAGTCAACGTCTCGAACGGTGCAACGGTTAGCGAGTTGTGGATTGGGGTGATACTGCACTGCACTCGGGACGAGACTGACATTTGAATTTTTGAATAACTAGCCGCACTTTTTCACGCTATGATATGAAAGCTATTATAACGTTATAAGACAGCACTATTTAAAACGATGGAGGGGTTCGTCTCCTAAGCGCGTCGTACGCGGCGGGTGAAGTTAAAATAGCATTAATACGATCGCACATAACGCGTAGGCCGTCCATTCGATACGGCGCGTTAATTCGCCGCGTACAGCATCCGCACTCGCGAGAGAATGCACGTGCATTGCACGGCGCGGCTTCGTTCGTTGCAGAATTTCGGTCGACTTCGCGCTCGTAAAGCGTCTAATTTTACGCGAGAACGGTGCACCTACAAAGTTACGAAAATTTTCTTTCGCGTCTAAATTTTTTAACGAATTACGTAGAGAATTCTATTCGTATTCAAATTACTCTCGCGCAAGTATACGTCGTAGTTATTGCTGTAGTACCGACTGGCAGACATAAGGGGCTACGTTGGCGATGTTGAAAACTTACTCGAAGCTGGGTGCTGTATAGTTTTCCCCTATTTCGAAGACGCGAAGCGGATCTGCGAACGCAGAATAACTAATGTACAATACTAATTGTAATTAATTCCAGAAGAGACGACGAAAACTTCGACGATGAGTTTTAATTTTTAATTGTACTATTGGGCTTTCACTGGGCCTGAAAGCGAAAAACGTTCATCGTTGTCCAGGAAGTCTGCACTCTGCCTCGTAAAAAGAATATATGTACGTATGAGAAAATATCCTCATGGACGTTCGCTGCGCCTCTTATGGTGTGTCCATTAGCGTCCGCCTACGTTATTTACGTCCGTACGTCTTGAAAATGTGGTGATAAGTTGACCCCACCGCGTGAAATGCTGCTTCAAAACTTTCGCAGAGTTTCTACCGGTCATACAAGTCATAATTGAGTATAGTAGTCTCAAAGTCGAAAAATTCCTCGCCGAAGTGTTTTTATAGTTTCTGTTGATGAAGCTTGGAAAGATTGTCTGAAGAATTAAGAGAAGAAAGAGGAATTCATAATATGTGTATTAAACTCTAAGGAAATACGATTGGAACGAAAAATATTCCGTACAAAACAATATTTCTTGGTTTATGTCATTGCGACAAATGTAACCATCCTCCTTTGTGACTTTGCACCCAAGAGGCCGTTTGTGTCCATGAAAATTTTTTTTTTTTGTTTCCCAAGTTCACATCTTTGTGCAGCGCAATTTAGTTTCACTTGATTTCAAACAACTACCGTACCATTCTCGTAGTTTTTCTCTTACATATCGAGTCCTTTATTTGGGTATTGAATTATTCAACGTAAAAACCATAAATGAACTTCACCAGTCGCGACGTCATGAAATGAGGCTCAATTCCAAAAAAATTCAACTTACCATCGCCTCACAAAACTTCTGTATCTTCCCAATCTAAATCTACGTCATTGCGGGCGTGGTTTTACGGAGGGGAGGTGAGAGGTTGGAGAATTTGCTGAATCGTAGTTTCAAGAGGTACAATCTGTGGGAAAGTTTGTAAACTATGTCACTTGAGGTGAGCAAGGAATCTGTTCTATGAAATGTTCTTCGATTTGACTTCAGTTATCGATTTCCATTGATTTTTCGGAGAAGTCAGTATTCTCTCAAGAGCTATACTTCGAAATTCCTGAAAGTATGATGGAGGCCCTGATGCATATTTCCCGATTTTATACAGCTCAAATTTTGTAACAATTTTCCAAGAGGTTCCCTGCCTCCCCTCGTTTAATTCTGTCATTTTGAGTCCCCCTCCTATCGTATATAGGTCGGGGGTGGAAATTTTTCGACGTCCCACTTCTATCCTATATATACCTGTTCTATGGGGGTTTTTCAAAAAATCTGCCGTAAGCCATGCGCCGTCCAACCAAAAACTTGGAAAAATTTCGACTCTCGAGGTATACAGGGTGAGGCCAAAAGATGTTACCAGTTAAATGGGAGTTTGCGTTAAATCTGTCGTAGCGCAAAAACGCGAAACGTTAGATGTATACTTCAAATCTACGAAATTTGCATCTCAATTTTATCTTTCATTTGCGCCAAATACGAAGTTTCTACGTCTTCTCTGAGCCGAGTTATGGACCAAAATGTGCCGAAAATTCAACAATTTGCCAGGGTTCCCAAAAAAGGGCTTGAAAATTAATTAATTTACAGTATTGAGCTGAATTTCGAACATTCCGATTATTAAATTACTGTTCCTGAAGTGAAATTTTACGGGGAAAACGAAAAAAATAGTCACAAAATACTGCGAAGCACAAAAATGGGTTAATGAGCCCAAAAAGGGTCAAAATATCCCGAAGTTGGAAAATCGCTAATTTTATTCAATTCTTCAGTAAAATTTTGCGCTGAGTTCGAAAAAATCACCAGAATCACCCTCCGAAGCTTCAGAATGGATTTGATTACTATCCGTTTGAAATTGGATATGAAGAATTACTGGAGGGTTTTGAGATTTATGTGTATTCCCTGGAGGACCGGCGCAAACTTGCGATGCTAGATTACCTACATGATGTGTTGCAGGGGCACAAAAGTTCTACTCTGCTCCAGGAGATCGGTTTGAGAGTCCCACGGCTAAATGCTAGACTCCTAGAGACATTCTATATACATGGTCGGCAGAGGGGCTCCCTAAAACATTCCTTCTTAACGAGGGCTTGCGACCTCTATAATCAACTAGAAAAGATGTCCGGGGAGATTGCGTTAGACATTCTATCGCAATCAAAGAAATGTTTTCAATCGGCATGTAGCGACATTCTGCAATTATAATCCTGTCTTCTGGTTGCATAAATTATGCCGTCGCGGTGGCGCTTGCACGTTGATACTTTTGCGTTTTGCTTTTCAGGGAGGTGCCGGTTATATTTCTGATTGTGTGTGTGTGTGTGTAGGTGTGTGTGTGTGTGTGCGCGTGTGTGTCTGTGTGAATGTATTTATGCGGGCCTGCATCCCGACTTATTTTAATAGTTAATTTATCATTACTTTTTTTTTTTGTTTTTGGAGGTCATTGTTTTGTTTTACTTATTTATTTTTTTATTTTTCATTTTTTTTTTTCATTTTATTTTGTTTTTATTTTATTATTGCATTTCTTTCTTTATTTTTTATTTATTTTATTTTGTTCCTGTTTTGTTTACGTTTGTTTTATTTCATTTTGTTTTGATATTATTTGTTTACTTTTTGTTTTGTTTCGTTTTCCCATATTTGTGGGGGTGGTGTCGGCGGTAATTGGCCTTAAGGCTGTTTTCGGCACCACTCAAAACAAATAAACAGCTTTAAAAAAAAAAAAAAAAATGATTGTAATTCGATTTTTTAACGACAGTGCAATAAAATGTAGGATAAGTTTTCTTCTAAAATGAAGCTCTAGTTGATTTAAAAAGGTTGAAATTTTGCCGTAATCTAACGGTGAAATCATCATGATCACTCTCAGTAATCGATAACACGCAGCGTGCCAACCTTTGAAACTCTAAGTTCAAATTCCAATAAACATTACAAGAGCAAATCTAACAGTGACTAATTTACGCACGTCACTCAAGTATAAACAAGCTTTGTGAAAGATAAAAATTTAAGGGTGTTGGAGGCTGGAGACACTTAGCCTCTGGAGGTACCTTGTCTCCGCCTCCAGTGAGGCGAAGATAGTGAGGATTTAAACCAAGGTGTTGGAGGCTGGAGCATTTTGCCTCCGGAAGTACCTTGCTTCCACCTAGAAGCTAGGAGGTGCATCTAAAGATCCTTTAGGAGGCATTTTTTCAACAGTATTCTATTCCTTGAAATCTCATTCAGCCACTTTGACGCTAGCGCTGCTCGCCAAAGTTTTAAGTACACTTTCTGAGTGTCATCTGTTATCTGGCAACATTGATGGCCAATATGCTACAATCTGATCACTCTGATCAACGTTACAAGTGCCTTCGGAGGCGTCTCCGACACTGCCACCGGAGGTATTTTCTCAAATTTCAGTAGTTGCGCTGGAGGCACTTGGAGGTACCTTCAGAGATATACTTTGGAGGTCAGGAGGCGCCTCCAAACGTGTCCACTAGAGGCAACCAGAGTCCGAGGGTCATTTTCTGCATTCGTTCCGGAAGCGGAGGCCTCCAAAAAAAATTATGCCTCCAACACCCTTGATAAAAATGCAAAAATTACATTTGTAATAGGGAAGAAATTCATTTTACTGATTGGATTCACCCTTCTTGTTTTCACTAGTTGATACTAGTTTTACCTGACAATTATAATTTCTTCTCTATTTCACTTTTTACTAGTCAATTCTAGTTTTCACTAGTAAAAACTAGTTTTACCTGAAATTATTTCAGTTAGAACTAGCTCTAACGTTGACGGCCCCAGTAAATTCTAGAATTAACTAGTTAAAACTAGTTCTGACTAAAGTCATTCGTGGCAACTAGTTTTGCCTATAGTGAATTTTAGAATTTACTGATTTCGGGTTTTAACTGTAACGTATACATATAGCCCTGAAAGATAGCCCCTTCGAGTAACTAGATATGCAATGCTTGACACACCAATCGGCTAAGCCCCTTCAATGAACTAAATATGCAACGCTTCGCACACCATAAGACTCAGAATATCTTTTTAAGGTATTTAAAGTCCTCCTCCTATTATATATATAGCTCCAGAATCCGGGCCTGTTACGTCATTAACTTTTTCTGAAAATTTTCCCAGCCCCCCTCCTATCCCTATCATTTATAGCTCGGAGGTCGAAATTTTTCCAAGTCCCCCTCCCATCATACATCGCTCCAAAGTTTGGTTTTGTATCTCACAACTTGATGACGTCATACTTCAGTCTCATGACGTCACAATCTGATGACGTCATAGTTCCATTTTATTTCAAATACAGCTTCAAACCCCGAGCCTATGACGTCACTATCTGATGACGTCATAGATCAGTTTTCTTAAGCCCCAATTCTCTCATACCATATTAGGTTTCAAATCCGTACTCCATAAAACAGATTCCCTGCTACCCCTCGTTTAACTCTGTTAAAGAACCCGCATGTTTCCTCATATAAAACACCCCTTCGTTAAAACGATACGATAAGTTCTCCAGATATGACAATTTAAAATTTTAAATGAAGACGACCAGTTCAAACCTGTAAAACATCCCGTCAGCTCATGTCAAGATTTGAACATGGAGATTCGTAAATATGTCGAAAAATACTCTATTACTAGTCCTGAAAAAACTTCTTTTAATCAACTCATTACGAAAAGAATGCAGTTTAAATTACTCGTAAATGCAACACGCTCACGTAATGAAAGAATGACGTTTGGTGGGTAGTCTGCTCTCTATTTCGCTGTTTTCACGGTACAATGATTAGGGGAGATTGATTTTGGTTTTTCCCTTTCTGGACCAGCAACATACATCGAGAGTATAGAATCGTACTTCCGTTTCTTGGTACCTACTTCACTATTTTTACTATTTTTGTTACGCCGAGCGTATAATGATCGAGGTATCACTCCGGTGCTCGTACAAATGTGACTGAATATTTCTACTATAATGAATAAAAATAAAAGTTCTACCTTAAGAGAAAATCAAAGAACTATTAAAATCTTTAGGAGGTCCTCTTCAGTTTTTGAAATAGATTGAAATGAGAAACTTTTGGAGGAATAGCTTTGATATAGAACGAATATATTTAGGAAACGAAAATCCTGCACGATGAGAAGCCCGAACAACAACTAAAAACTCGAAACCTCTTCGGTGACCGGGAATATTTGTGCTTAAAATCGAGTTTCTTACGGAGAGAAAAAGCATTGACTAAGAAAGATGGTCAAAATCAACCAGTTCACTTTTTCGGTCACTTTCACCCCATTTTGGATCGGTTTTGACTGTGACTAGATTTTACATCTAAACTAACGGAAAGAGCGAGTCAAACCGACCAAAAGAAAGTGAACTGGTTGATTTTGACTATTTTTTTTTCTTTTTTTCTCATAGCTACAAAAACGCAAACCTATCCGTATATTCATACAAAGTCAAAATTCGTGTAACAGCTACTGACGTATATTTCTTTTAGTTGGATAAAATTCATATGTGAGACTACACTTTGTCCACCAACTTAAATCAAATTGAAATTCATGAGCTCCACAAGAATAACATTCTATGTATAGTTCTTTCGGCATTACAAACATCGTTTTATAATGAAATAATAGGCCTACCACCAACGCCTCTCGAAATCTATTGTTAATTGATGCAATCCTCCTGATAGCTTCATATAGCTATATGCAGCGTCAAGATTCAACCTTAAGATACATAACTCATAAGTGGTAACTTTTTATCACGGATTAAAGCTAAAAAGTGAAAACTAACACCCATACTTTCGTTATTTACGCACTAATATTCGTGTTTTTTTTTTTTTTTTTTTTTTTTTTTTTAATTAACGAGCTACTAGTAGCCTGCCTTCAGGGCTATGAGCTCGGCTAGATTGTGTGATTATATGCGTGAGAGGAAGTTGGCTTGTTGTAAAAAGTTGAATATGTTAGGGATGGAGGGAAAGAGATCTGAAAGTGCTTCTGTATGGTTGTGAGGGATGGATAAGGAATTACGGAGTTGGGTCAAGTTGGGGCAGCAGAAGATGTGTTGAACGGATAGGGGATGTTCAGATTCGCAGTGAGGGCATGAGAGAGGCATAAGATGAGAGATGAGATGGGTGTGAGTGAGTCTGGTGTGGCCGATTCTGAGACGGGTGATGACTATTTCTTCTCTGCGTGTTGACAGATTTGAAGAGTCCCATGCGGTGGGAATATTTTTAATTTGGGCTAGTTTGTTTGAGTGTGATTTGAGATCAGACCAATGAGTGAACCATGCTTGAGTGATGAATTTGTTGATGTGTTTGGAGAGATCTGAGCGTGAGGGGAGGAAAGAGCGGTTGCCTATGATGGGTTATGGGTTGCTAGTTTGGCTGCTTTGTCGACATTTTCGTTTCCTGGGATACCCTTGTGACCAGGTACCCAGATGAAGAATAATGGGATGGGGATGGTATGGAAGGTGTTAATGAGAGTGTGTATACGACTTATGAGTGGGTGGGAGGAAGTGTGGTTGGATATGGCGTCGAGTGGTGATAGGGAGTCGGAAATGACTAAAAATGGGTTGAGAGGAAGACGGGAGAGTAGGTTGGTGAGGATGTGTTCTAAACAGCTAAAGATTGCTTGTAGTTCAGTGGTAAAGACGGACGCGGTGTTGCGGTGTCGGTGAGAGACTGTGATGTGATCTATTGAGTAAGCAAAGCCGGTTTTGTTTTGATATTTAGATCCATCGGTGAAACATAGTATAGGGTTGTGAAAGTTGTTAAGGATTTTGTTAAACTGTGCTTGGTATTCTTCGGGAGAAGTTGAAAGACGAGGGAGGCGTTTTAGGTCGCGAATGATCTTGGGTGGAATGAAGAGCCAAGGAGGGGTTGAGGGAACGATGTGGTTAAGGCAAAGGGACTTGAAGGGGCGTGCTAGTTGGAGTTCTAGGTTGGAACGTAGATTGGTCGAGGAATTTTGGTTATGATGAGGGGGGAATATACGATGGTGGACGGGGGTTTGCGGATATTGTAAGCAGTTGTGAGGAAATTGATTGTCAGTTTGAGGCGTCGAAAGTGAAGTGGGGGGGAAGCCAGTGTCTGCACAGAGGTTTTCAGCAGAATTTTGGATGGTGTCGAGTAGTTTTAAATGAGAGGGAGGGGCGAGACCGTAAATGGGTGATCCGTAATCTAGGATGGATCGGATTAAGCTCTGGTAGAGGTGGAGAAGGTTTTTTCGGTTACAACCTTCTTTAGGGTGGGAAAGGAATTTTAGGACATTGAGTGCTCGAATGCATTTTGATTTAGTTAGTTTGATATTGGGGATCCAAGAGTGACGGTTGTGGAAATTGAGGCCAAGAACTTTAGTAGTTTTGACTTGTGGGATCGGGTAGTTAGCTATTGTGAGAGGGGGAAATTTAATAGTTTTCTGGCGTGGTTTTTGGAAAATGACGAGTTTGGTTTTGGGGTAAGAATTGCGGAATCCTAGGAGGGAAAGCCAAGCGTGTACTTTATTGATTGTTTTTTGTAGCAGACGATGGGCGCGAGTTGTGTTAGTGGAACGTACCGAAGAGGGAGAATGGTGAAAACTCGAACAACTTGTGAATAATTCAAAATGGAAGAAAATCTTCCATAAATGTGAGAAAGAGTCGTTCGTTTGGTCGCACGTGTCGAAAATGGTGACCTACGGGAGTCTCTGCTTCCTCATCATGAGTAGGTAGTCACAAGACTCATTCAGAATAATCATTAGTGATATTCAGGTTTCATCGTGCCAAATCACAATATTAGTTCCCAGTAATTACCTCTAAAATTAGAAAAAAAAAGTTTGTTAGAATTATCACCCCAAAAAATATCAGTAATTCCACTCTATAGTGTAGAATACAACTCAAAATCGAATGATGTACCGAAATACTATGCAAAAGAGTATTTCGAACGATAACGAAACCTGTTCTCTGTAATATTTTTCCTTTTCTTCTTCGTGAAGAAGGTGTGAAAATTTTCGAAAATTACATTTCATTTAATTACGATCGATAAAGACGATAAATCACGAAAATCTCGGCGTTTTATGTACGCGCATATTAGTGCGTAAATAACGAAGGTATGGGTGTTAGTTTTCACTTTTTAGGTTTAATCCGTGATAAAAAGTTACCACTTATGGGCTATGTATCTTCAGGTTGAATCTTGACGCTACATAAAGCTATATGAAGCTATCAAGAGGATTGCATCAATTAACAATAGGTTTCGTGGGGCGTTGGTGGTAGGCCTATTATTTCATTATAAAACGATGTTTGTAATGCCGAAGGAACTATACAAGAATGTTATTCTTGTAGAGTTCATGAATTTCAACTTTATTTACGTGGGTGGACAAAGTGTAGTTTCACATGTATATCAACGCTGTCCGTTCAAAAGTTTCGAATTTCAATCTATTTCAGAAACTGAAAAGGACCTCATAAAGATTTTCGATTTACTTTTTCGGTAGAACTTTTATTTTTATTCATTATAGTAGAAATATGTCAGTCATATTTGTACGAGCACCGGAGTGATACCTCGATCATTATACGCTCGGCGTAACAAAAATAGTATAAAAATAGTGAAGTAGGCACCAAGAAACGGAAGTACGATTCTATACTTACTGGTCTAGAAAGGGAAAAACCAAAATCAATCTCCCCTAATCATTGTACCGTGAAAACAGCGAAATAGAGAGCAGACTACCCACCAAACGTCATTCTTTCATTACGTGAGCGTGTTGCATTTACCAGTAATTTAGGCTGCATTCTTTTCGTAATGAGTTGATTAAAAGAAGTTTTTTCAGGACTAGTAATAGAGTACTTTTTTTTATTATAAAACTGAAAAATGGAATCGCATATAACGGGTAATCTCTACCCCCACCCATTGAAATTCTATGAAAATTTGACATTATACGGGAATTATGTCGAGGATTGTTTTTTCCTATCCAAAATTGAATAAAGTTCACCGAAAAAGTTGAAATAAAGCTTGAAAATTAATCGTATATTGGCTACTGCTTTTGTACGTGTATTCTTGGTACCAAAAAAAATTTCCGTTTTTTCATACTAGGCAACCAAATATAATTTTGAAAATCGGGTTGGTGAATTGCCATGGAAAAGTACTATTAGACGAAGCGCGATTTTAGGTAATCGATGTTCTCAGCTCCTACCGCCTCGACTCATCTCAAACTCCGCGAGAATAGCTTCATATGTCGAGTGGGAAGGTTTAAGACTTTTTTTCACCCCGAAAAACCCCATAGGGGATGAATGGTAGACACATTTTGTTCGTGTAATCGTAAAGTAGTGTGTGTAATCGCTAAGGTTGTAGATGTTTCAGAGTTTAGTGGCCAGTTGATTTTTCAATGGTAGCTTTGATGTGCTCGTAAAATTAAAATATAGTTTTAATTAATTAAAGAAGGCGTTTGAAAATTACCCGCGTATGTGTTCACGAGAGAGTTCGTGATAGACGTAGCGCGATTTTTTGGTAATCGATGTTCTCAGCTCCTTCCCACTCGAGTTTTACAAAAGTCATGGCGGGAGTCAAATATCAGGGATCGGTAATAGTTTCTAAGGTCAGTAGCAGCGGTAAGTACAGGGACAGAAATTTTTTGGATAGAAAGGAATTTTCGCGAAAACAATTGCGTCATATTTCAAGACGTTGATGTGACCCGGAATTCCAGGAGACAGTTGTAGAAGTGAGTGATAGTTAATGTACGAGTAGGAATAAATGAATGGAATGATTTGAGAATTAGTTGAACGTGAGTTCAATATAGCCAGGAGAGATGTAAGTGAGTCAGTTAGCAGTAGAAATTTCAGCAGGGAGTGAGGAGATGGAGATCTGTATACTATAGAGTTTTGTTTGGTATAGTGAAAATGGAGGCAGAATTTCTCAATCAACGACTGATTATGACTCCTTGGATCGAGTTTGTGTATTCTATTTTAGATCCAGATTTAGGGGGGCTGGTGGGTTGTGAAATTGGTATAGAGATAATGTTCCTAATAAGTTGTTGGTGTATTATAGTGTTGTTAGTTCAGAGATTATCAGCTAGATCGATTTGGATATCTGGGAAAGGGGTTAACTATGGAGAAGTGGATGTTATGGCAGGGGGTAGATGGTTCAATTTGAGGTGTTTGAATAGTTCCCCGGAATCCACATGAAAGAGACAGATGTAGAAGTGGATGATGGTGATTGCAGGAGTGAATGAAAGCGCTGATTTAGGGAATTAGTTGAATAAGAGACCTGTATAACCCGGAAAAATGAAAGTGAGTTAGTTAACACTAGAAATTTGAGCTGGGATGAGGAGAGATGGAGATGAGAAAGACAAGGGTGTATGGAGTGGAGGAAATGGAGACAAAATTTTTCAATCAACGACTGATTTTGACTCCTTGGATCGAGTACGCGTATCCTAATTTAGGTCGACCAGATTTAAAAAAGTTTGGTGGTTCGGAAAAAATTGGTTCTGAGATAATGTTCCAAATGAGTTGTCGGTATATAGTTTCGACCGAGTCGGATACTTGGGAGAGGGTTTAGCTACAGAGAAGTGGATGATATGATAGGGGGTAGTTGGTTCAACTTGAGGTGATTGAATAATTCAGTCTTAAGAGGAAGGATGAGAGAATTATGTCGGCAGAGTGCGGATGCATATATTGGAAGCTGAGTGAATTGAGCTGTGGATATAAGAAAATTGACAATGAGAGTTCGGAAGCGGCATCTGAAGGGAGGAGGAGTTACTAGCTTCAACGCAGAGGCTGAGAGTTAGGCTAGATCGTTATTAATTAGGGCTTGATTCACTTCAGAAGCGAATACATTGACTGACAGAAAAGAGTTGTAGATTTATTGTTAACTTTGGTCGCAAAAACAATGGCGTCATGTTCCGGGAAGTTGACGTGACTCGGAATCCACAGGAAGGATACAGATGTAGAAATTGATAATGGGGATTGCAGGAGTAAATGAATGCGAGTATTTGGGGAATTAGTTGTATAAGAGTCCTGTATAACCAGAAGAGATGAAAAAGAGTCAGTTGACAATGGATATTTGAGCTGGGGTGAGAAAATGGAGATAAAGACTCGAGTATATGGCGTTTTGTTTGGTAGTGAAAATGAAGGCAGAATTTTTCAATCAACGACTAATTATGACTCCTTGGATCGAGTACGCGTACCCTGTTTTGGGTCCAAATTTAGATCCGTTGGTAAAATAGGGCTGATGCGTCGGAAAATTGGTTTAGGGATAATGTTTCTAATGAGTTGTCGGTATATAGTGTAGTGAGTTTGGAGATGATCAGCTAGATCGAGCCAGATATTTACGGGAGAGTTTAGGTATGGAGAAATTGATGGTTGGTAGGGAGTAGATGGTTCAACTTGAGGTGATTGAATAATTCAGGTTCAAGAGGAGAGAATTATGTCGGCAGAGTGCGGGAGCGTAGATTGGAAGGTGAGTGAATTAAACTGCGGATACAAGAAGATTGGCAGTGAGAGTTAGGAAGCGGCATTTAGGGGTGGGGGGGCCAGCTTCAACGAAGATTCCGAGAGTAGGGCTAGATACTTCAAAAGGGAATACATTGACAGACAGAAAAGAGTAGTATGGTTTATAATGAAAGAAGAACAGATGATTTTGTAGAGTTTTTGCTTAGCATACTGGATAGTGGATCGAAGAGAAGACAGTCGGATGGGTAAGAAAGTGTTAAGTGGGTGGTTACTGCCTAATATCAGGTGGGAATATGATCAGTAACGGGATGTGACCTTCTGTAGATGATCTCTTTTTTGGTGAATGGGGTGTCACAGGGGCAAGTCGGGTGTTGACGATTATTAATAAATTAATTTATTAATTTATTTATTTACTTATTTATTTAAAGACTTGAAGTGCCGTTTAACAGCGGGAAGCCAATAATAGGACAATGAGTTCACAGTTAACAATTGGTTGATAAATATAGTTCTGTATTACATTGCGGACAGTAGGGTCACAAGTTGAGTGAGAGTAAATGTGTGCAGGTGTGGAAATGTTTGATTTTTATAGATCCAGCGAATTGAGAAAATTTTTCAGGGTGTGGTATCAATCAGAGAACATACCGGATAAGCATTGAGGATGAAAGAAAATATTAAAAAGATGGAGAGGGCCTCTCAAGGAGGGGCAGGGATCAGAGAATAGATAGGGTAACAGTTCAGAATGAGTAGTTGGCCAGGTGAAGAGGGATCGTCGAACTTTAAGAAATGACAGGCTTCTGTCAGGAACGTATAAGTGTTCCGTCCGAAGGACGGGAATTTCTGCTTGTATATAATAGGAGGAGACTTGAAAACAATGGAACTATGACGTCATGAGATTGTGACGTCACAGAACCGAACTTTGAAGCTATGTATGATGAGAGGGGAGTTGGAAAAATTTCGATCTCCGAACTATAAATGTGAGAAAGAGGATTTGAGAAAATTTCGACCTCTAAGCTTTATATATGATAGGGATAGAAGGGGGACTTGACAAATTTTCAAAAAATGATTACTCACTGACAGGAACACCATTTCTGTCTGATCAGATGCCGTATCCAATCAGACAGAAATGGTGTTTCTGCCAATGGGTAATGAGCAACCTTTTCTCATCGCAGGTCACAAATGTTGACGTACCAGGTCTATGACATTAACGGATTGTGGAGCTATATATAATGGGAGGGTGACTTAGAATATCGTCGAAGGATATTCTGAGTCTTATAGTGTGTGAAGCGTTGCATATCTGGCTCATTGAAGGGGCTAGGCTAATTGTTGCGTGAGGCTTTGTATATCTAGTTTCTCGAAGGGGCTATCTTTCAGGCTATATGTATACACTGACCACCAAGCTGTAATATATGATAGGAGAGGGACTTCAAAATTTTCAAGCTCTGAGCTTTGCCGCCCGGCCGAAGTTTTTTCCGAAAAATCCCCAGATAAACAGGGGTAGATATGCAACGTTTCGTACACCAATTGAATTATATAGTCCCTTCAATCAGCCAGATATGCAACATTCCAAACACTATAAGACTTGGACCGTCCTTCTGAGGTATTCTAAGTCCCCTTCTATTTTTTAAATCCCACCTACCACATAAAATAGGTTTTCATTTAGCTCCATTAAAGAACCCATGTTATCAGGAGGAGGTTTTGGAAAGATGTTGACTTTTGAGCCTTGTGTTAAGAAAAGACTTTCGCATGTAATCTTTTAACAGGGAATCTGTTTTATGAGGGTGGGAAGGTAATTTGAAGAGAAATGATGGGCACCGTTTGGTAAAACGTGGGAATTAGAAAAAAACAATCGTAATATGATAGTAAGGAGACTTGGAAAAATTTCAAATCTTGAGCTGTATCTGATAAGGGTAAATTTGAAAAAATATGGACTTTCTAGCTCAAACTCCCGAGGGGGGGGGAGAATGTTAAATCTTTATTTAGAAAAAGGGTAGACAGGGAAACAAATTCCCTGTTTATTTCGAATAATGTAGTTGGTGAAGGTAACCCCGAGCACCCAACGTAGGCTATGAGTTTTTTGCTTGCTCCTCTGAGTACTATCTTCTCACAGTAGCTTTGTAAATAAGGACTGAAACACCTACATTGCTACACGTGAAATTAGAATTTACTTTTCTTCGGGCCAGCCGAGTTCGAGCTCCAAGCTCATTTGTAGTATGTTTCCTACCTCAAAAATGAAGAAGTTTTCATAAAAAACTTCTCCAAGGAGTGTACCGGGAACGAAGATTGAATGAGCGGAAATGAATTATGAGGTCTGATGAGGTGTTAGGGTTTTTACCACTAGAGTGAGGAACGTACGTTGCTTGTTTCACGGTCTGATCGAGGAGATTATGGTCTGGGAATCCAATATGACCCGGGATCCATACTAGGGAAACAGTGAGGTTAGGTATGTATTTGAATTAATCGAATCAAGTATTATAAAAGGGTTATCGGGTTGGTAGATTATGGTTTAGAGATAGAGTGCAAAGATGAGAAAGATTCTAAAAGAATGAGGAATTTTTTATCTTGAGTAGGGGTTCGTTGTAAGATAAGAACCAGTGCTGCTAGTTCTGCCGAATAGATTGGTACCGACTTTCTACGATGAGATTGTATCGTATTATTCCCTTGATAGAAAAGACATAAGCTGTTCTGGATTTTAGATTATTTAGAACCATCTGTAAGGCATAATGTGTGATCGCGAAATGCGTGGATTATCTCAGAAAGATGAGACGACAGTGATTAATGTTTTTAGTTGGAAGGATTTAAGTGAGATCTATTCGAATGTTGGATCTGTCAAATTACAAAATAATTTGACACAAAGAATAGTTCAAGAGTTTTTTTTTTGTGACCTTTCTTCGACGATGAGCCGTCTAATTATTTTCTCGATTGCACATTGTGCGCGTATTTCATACCAGGAAAGGGACTGTACTCATTATGTTACAAATACCTTTTTGGAATACATCATGACTTGACGCAAGCACTCTATTTTTCTGTCTCGCGACGATATCTCCAAAATATTTCAGACCCGCAATGCGATGTCATCACAAACTAGACAAATTGAACAATTTGTTTTTAAATAGAATTGTAAATGGTGTTTTACCCTGCGAAAATAATGTGTTCGAAATGTTTTGTTTTGTACCGTATACTAATTAGACACATGTGTTTCACATTATTCTCATTTTTTCCCCTTTCTCTTCAACGATACGATACTATATGAATACGCCTTTATTCGTACACATGCAAGAAAAAGCGTGTACGAGTATTTAAATGAAAAATAGAAAAAAAAATTGATTCGTTCCCCTACAAAAGGCATTTGTCTTTTTGATGTCAAACTTAATTGAAGTACCTTATAGGTACACATACTGGTAAATTACCGCCAGGTTTCACGGTGTTATTCTAAGAGTAAAAATCGGGTATGTAACCTGTATGACTATACGAACGGGAGAAGAAAGGAGAACTGGAAAACAATACTTTGAAAAATAATGTACGAGAATAATATGTATGTATTAATTTATAGTATTATTCTTGGTAATTTCCTTCATTGTACCAATAACTGAAATTTGGAATACACAATTTGTACGAAAGAAAGACTTTTGGCTACAACTTTACATCTTTTAGTATTTACTGTATTTTTCCGAGTCTAACACGCCTTAGAAATTTGAAGACTCAATTTTGAATTTGTTTTTTCTTTTGTATCGCGAAAATAACATTCAGACAGGTGAAATTACAAAAATTTTCCAAATTTTCAGGATTTTTTCTCGAACCTTCCAGACTTTTGCTAAGATTTTTTCCGGATTTTCCGCTGTTTTTCAACATTTTTTCTGAATTTTTCAAAATTTTCCGATATTTTTTCTGGACTTTTTGAAATTTTTTTCGTTTTTTTTTTAATTTTCCAATTTTTTTAGATTTTTGCATCAAAGTTTGTTTTTACTCATGTATAACACGGTATACTAACAAAAAACAACTGACAATCTCCTCGAGTGAGGACATCTTACTACTAGTTTTTATAGAATTTCCCGTAAGTTTGAAAGCTTATCGTTGTGATAAAATGATTTCAAGATACTTAATTTCCCGACCTTTTCCTTATGATTTATTTTCCTTTAGCAAAAGATGAACGGATTATCTGTATATATAAGAAGAATTTGAGAGTTGAGGGCGGCAGACAAAATATTATAACGTTTCAGCCCTTGTAGTCAATTCTGGTGGCCTTTTAGTTGATTTTGGTAATTTAAAGATGTTTATTGCTCGTTCTTGATTTTTTTTTACCTTTCTATTGCATCTTTTAGTGTTTTTAAGGCACGTTTGACCAATTTTTACTGCAATGAAATCCCAACTCTACTCATGAAATATTTTTTTACTATAAAACGTATTCCCGAAAAAGCTAAAGTTTATACTTTGAGGTAAGCAGTATGTCCTTTTCAGCTTTATAGCTGGAGAATGTTTCAATAGAAGCTCGATGATATACAAATTGAAGTTTATTGTTTTCTCTAAGATAATTAAGAGTAATTGAAAGTGAAGAAATAATTTAAGTATAAGAACAAATATCACAAATAGGTTGACTTTTAATTAATAACGAAATTAGTTACGCATCATTTCTGGACGGAAATTATTCGTTTTTAGTCTTTCAATGACTCCATCCATCATGGTCGGATACACGATGAAATCAGCGGACGATGTGGTAGAAGTTGAATTTTCTTGAGTTACAAGGATTTCCATATTTTTCGTGTACGTGTAATTCTTTCCAATGGCAAACGGTTTCTGGGCCGCCGTATGAACAATATAATAACCAGTCGCGCTGCAATTTTTTTTCATTAGGTGTTAATTGGAAACGGAGGTACGTCGAAACCTTCTCTAAATACTCACTTCTGATTGCAATATTCTCCCATTAAAACGGTAGGAATTTTTGGCGGACATTTCTTAATCAAGTAATGAAAAAAGCTCTTACATGGCCATCCCCAAAAACCCACTTTGGAAGTGATAGACTCGGCGAAATAGGTAGGCGCTCTATGGTGATTACATCTAAATGACTCTGGAACAAACAAACGAAAAATAATTTATAATCTCTTGAAAAAAAAAACCTATTTCTATGCAAGCAACAAGTATAATCACGAACCGATAATTTGGCCATTCCAACAACCGGGTTGCTCTAGGCCGCCATTCATATAAAAATCTATATGACCGCATCTTTCTGCTTTCCCTTCCACCAAAGCATCCGTATGCAATACGTCCACGAATTGAGCATCTGTTTTGTCCAATTTTTTATCCAAGTTCGATGTAGTAAACAGAGGTAGAGCTGGGTCTAACCCTATACAATTCGGATAGAATGAAATTTCATGGAAAGTCCTGTAATTGAAGCTTTAAATATGACGTCTTCAAATCTTGTACGGATCTAGGAAAATACTGATAGGAACCTTTTTCAAAATTCTTAAGCCCTGAACTATTTAATACCCTAGCTAGGTCCATAATCTTTGACCATTCCATCGAGAGACTTCGGACGGAAATGAGCAACCCTTCGCATTCCGATCCAGATTTTTTGATCATGATGTCTCCCATTTGAACCTACCTGTTATTCGAGGTAGTTTATAAGGTCTAAGGTGATTAGCCGTGTATGCTGCCACTTGAGCGCCCATACTGAAGCCGATCACGTGAAATAATTTCTGCGCTGGTGCCATCGTAACATTCAAAACCTTCTGAACGAATTGAGCGATACAAGTGCCGACGTAATTCAAACTAGCGACGACAACGGGATAACACGGTCCAGCAGCTACAGTACTCCAATCCACCATCCACACATTGTAATTACCATTGGTCAGGTAACCTATACAGATAGCCACATTTGGTCGAAGTTGAAATGATATTAGTTGAATATATACTACTCGACTTTTCGATCCCTAGTATTTTTGACCTGAAAACATGGAGGTGGAATTTGCGCCCAAACTTCAAACCTCCAATCTTCATCTACTTAAGGACAGTCACGAGCCAATGTATGACCTAGATTATCATACAGAGCTAGATAGCCCAGTACATATATATTTATAGGAATTTCTATAAGCACACAAAGTAGGATAAAATTGGGGAAGCTTAGGCTTTATAAGCCGGACAGAGGCTCAGCTAGCCCAGTTCTGATTACTAGGCTAAGGGATCTAGTCCATTTAATGACGTCATAGCTTGGGCAGTTTATGAGATTTGCGGTACAAAAACTTCGGACCATACAGAACATAGGACGAGTTTGCTGTTGATACCAATCGTTAAACATGCTGCTAAAAAGATGTACAGCCAGAGCCACACCGAGCCATGGGCAAACCGGGTGACTGCCGTGAGTGCCAAACACAAAAGGTCGACAAAGCGACGGAAAAGTTTACATTGGGCTACCTTCCAAAAATTATGAATTGATTCAGGGTGAGAAGTATAAAAGTTTTCCCTTGAGATAGGGCGTCAAAATGGCTCGGCACGAGCCTGTGTACAGCGTTAAATGTTGTTGGACAATTAGATTTTACGCTCTCCTTCTATACTGTACTAGCGGTTGGCGTCGCGCCTCCGGCGCGCCTGACCGCTAGCTGTGTGTTGAGTAGATATCTGTGTTTTATAGGTATCTGTATCTTGTAGGTATGTGTGTTTTGTAGGTATCTTGGAATTCAGATGAATTTTTAAAAAAGAAACAGTGGAAAGAGTTTTGCAAAATTTACAACTATTCAGGTCAAAAATAAGAAAATAGACACCAAAAACTGCGACTGTACTTATAAAAATATATCAAAGTTCCGAGTCGCACAAAAATAAAATCACCAAATTAAATTTTTTACACACTAATTCACTTGAGAGCTGACTTAACGCGTGAAGCCTGTATTCATCGCAGCAGAATAGCCCATACGCAGTGCGCACCGTGTCTAGACATTGGTTCTTGTATGAGATACCGGATGTAAAATCCTTTATGTAGGTGTTTTTAAAACTGTGAATAAAATAACTTGCTTAGTATGGAAGTACAGCGAATACTGTAGTCACAAAATTTCCTCCTAAAAATCTGGAACCGGGCTCATTCGAAAGGAAATTACAGGGGCTACAATTTTTGTTCTCTTCAATTTTTCATAAAAATGAGTTATACTCGAGTTATCACAATAATTCAATTCTCGAAACTGCGCCACTCAACGCGCGTAGGTCTAACGTACATGGCAAGCTACACCACCACGTTTTTTTATATTGAAAAAAGTCATTGTTTTCGCCCTTTTTTGAAATTACTCAGCACCTCCCCGTCAAATTTTTATTTTTATGAGTCTATGTGCTGCTCTGGGATGAGGACAATATATCCTGAAAGTTTGAAAGCGATCGGCCCAGTAGTTCTCGAGTTATAAACGGACAGGACGACAGACAGACAGACAGACGGACAAACTTTCTGCTTTATATATTAGATTTGACGATGGTGAGAATGTGTTTTCAATAGAAATCACGACACTGTACTCAGTCTCCGTTTTGTATGATTTAAGACGAAAATGTTCTTTATCTACGAGTAGCCAAGTTACCAAAGCTCACTTAAAGAGAAGGCTTAGTGAAATGTTGACTCCGGAACTACTCGTATGAGAAGATGGAGACTTGCGAATATTCCGACCTTTGTTGTTGAAATACGAGTCTATAAGAAGTACAGGGTCTGGCGGAAGGCCTTCAAACTCTTTTTTTATATCTTTGGGGTGAATAATGAAGTTACGGTAAAAAAATCATTCAATATGTTTTACGTTTTTGCTCTCAACCTTTCCCATCCCCTTCCATCTAATTCTTTGTTTCGCGTCAGTCGGACCGTGACCTTGGAGCTTGGAAAAATTTCGATCTCCCAACCCCCCCCCCCCCCCCCTCCTAAGTATGTCTCTAAATTCTTACTCCAAATTCCTGAAATTGTTGAGATGTTTCATGTCTTTGCCCTGACTCCCTCTAAAGACCCTCACCTTCAATTCCACAATTTACGTCTGTGCGTCCGCACAACCAGGACCTTCAGACTTGAAAAAATTCTGATCTTCTAAGTATATATCCTCTATTGCTGGATTGCGTCTATACATATGTAGTACCTGTAGTAGTCTCAACATGTTACAATCTATTGTATAAAATGGAAAAGTATAACAGTACACAATATATAACCCCTTAACCTATTTTAGGGACTTGTTCCTGTCTTGAGCCTAAATATAATCTAGTATACTTAGCCTCCAATGATTACACAAACCAGGCTAAGATATGACGTTTTGAGGTCGTCAGCGCGTGGCGTGAGGAGCGTCTGTTGACAGAAAGGTTCGCGTTTGGATTCATCACTTGTAAACGTGATTCGCGTGCGAGTTTATTTTATGTAACTGGGATGGGGTAAAGTGTCAGTTTACTGCCATACTCGGAGTAAGAGGAGTGATGCCGCGGGACAAAATATTTTTGTACTTCTTAGACTTGTAAAATGTTTCATTTTTGATATTTTCAACTGTTTGTTGGACTTAATATTTTCATACTTCTTGGGCTTAGAATTATTTTCCTTTGAAATACTTTCATACTTCTTGGACTTGTAAAATTTTTCATTTTTGATTGTCGGACTTGGAAATATTTTCATGTGTTGGACTCTAAAATATTTTCAACTGTGGGAGACAATCAAAAATGAAAAATTTTACAAGTCCAAGAATTATGAAAATATTTCGAAGTCCAACAATTGGAAAATATTTCTAAGTCCGACAATCGAAAATGAAAAATTTTGCAAGTCCAAGAAGTACGAACCAAAACCTAAACTATAATAAACACGTAGAATACATTACAAACAAATTAAGAAAATATTATAATAAAATTCGGGCTTTATATGGTAACACTTTTGGTATGAACACATATAAAAGAGAAATATTGTACAATGCACTTTTTCACTCAATAATAGAATATGGCTCCCTTGCTTATTTTGAGAAGCTTAGGAATACTGAGATTAAGAAACTAAAATCACTCCAAAGGACAGTATTAATAGGAATAATTTCAGCATACAGAACAGTATCTCATACAGCCGCACACGTTATAGCTGGAATAATCCCAATTGATTTGCAATTAAGCCAAACTAACAAAATAAAAACATTGAAAATTAAATTCAAAGAAAATAAAATAACGAAAAAAGAAATGGTAGAAAGCATAAAAACAATAAGATTAGATACAATTAAAAATTGGCAGGAACAATATGAAAAAGAAAAGACAGGTAGGAGAACGGCTAATTTGATTCCAGACCCCTGGATAAGACTTGAAAACAAGAAATTGAAATCAAATTATTTTTTAACACAGTATTTGACGGGACATAGGAATTTTGCAACTTACCTCAAAAATTTCAATATTATAAATGATAGTCAATGCAGGGAATGCTTAAATTCTGATGATGATCCGGATCACACCTTTATAAAATGCAAAAATTTTGATCGTATCAGGGGGGATGCTAAAATAACTACAGAGGAATTGGGACACTGCCTGCAGAACGGGGAATGCCACCAAAAATTGGACGGATATATAAGAAAGCTATTAAAAACCAAAAAAGAGATCAAATAGACTGAGAGGAGAAGGAAGGAAAAAAAAAATAATAAAAAAATAAATAAATAAATAAATAAATAAATAAATAAATAAATAAAATTAAATTAATAAATAAATAAGATAGTAAAACGACGGCTTCCTTAACGAAGTTAAACGAGGAACGCGGGGAACCTGTTTTATGAGTCAAATAGGATTTGGTATTGAAAATTCAAGGAAGCCTAGACCTAGATAAAGCTAGTATAAAGAAGGCCTAGACGTAAAATAAGCCTAGTATAATGTAGTTTGAAAGTCCAAGTTTTTCTCAAATCTCGAGCTATTTATGATAGGAGGGAGACTTGGGAAAATTTGTCCCCTATCATATATAGCTCGAGAGTCGAAAGTTTTCCAAGTCCCTCTTCTATCATATATAGCTTCAGATTCGAAATTTTTTCCTTGTCCCTCCCCTATCATATATGGCGCAAGAGTCGAATTTTTTCTAAGTCCCGCCTCCTATCATCTATAGCTCGAGAGTCGAAATTTTTTTTAAGTCCCTCTCCTATCATATATGGCTCGAGAGTCGAAATTTTTCCAAGTCCCCCTTCTATCATATATAGCTCGAGAGTCGAAATTTTTCTAAGTCCCCCTCCTATCATATATAGTTCGACAGTCGAAATTTTTCTAAGTCCCCCTCCTATCATATATGGCTCGAGAGTCGAAATTTTTCCAAGTCCCCCTTCTATCATCTATAGCTCGAAAGTCGAAATTTTTTCTAAGTCCCTCTCCTATCATATATGGCTCGAGGGTCGAAATTTTTCTAAGTTTTTCGCTGGACGGCGCACGGCGCACGGCAGATTTCTCAAATAGCCCCCCATAAAACAGGTTCCCTGTTAAAAAAACGACGGCTTCCTTAACGAAGTTAAACGAGGAACGCAGGGAACCTGTTTTATGAGTCAAATGGGACTTGGTATTGAAAATTCAAGGAAGCCTAGACTTAGATAAAACTAGTATAAAGAAGGCCTAGACCTACCATTAGCCTAGTATAATATAGTTTGAGAGTCTAAATTTTTCTCGAATCTCCAGCTATATAAGATAGCTCGAGAGTAGAAATTTTTCCAGTCCCCCTCTTATCATATATAGCTCGAGAGTCGAAATTTTAACAGGGAACCCGTTTCATGGGGGGCTTTTTGAGAAATTTGCCGTACGCCGTCCGCGGTGCGCCGTTCGGCAAAAACCTTGGAAAAATGTTGACACTCGAGCTATATATGATAGGAGGGGCACTAGGAAAAATTTCGACTCTCGAGGCATATTATGGTAGGAGGGGGACTTGGAAAAATTTCGACTATCGAGCTATATATGATAGGAGGGGCACTCGGAAAAACGACGGCTTCCTTAACGAAGTTAAACGAGGAACGCAGGGAACCTGTTTTATGAGTCGAATGGGATTTGGTATTGAAAATTCAAGGAAGCCTAGACCTAGATAAAGATAGTATAAAGAAGGCCTAGACCTACTATAAGCCTATCATAATATAGTTTGAGAATCTAAATTTTTCTCGCTCGAGAGACGAAATTTTTCCAAGTCCCCCTGCTATCATATATGGCTCGAGAGTCGAAATTTTTCTAAGTCCCCCTTCTATCATATATAGCTCGAGAGTCGAAATTTTTCCAAGTCCCCCTCCTATCATATATAGCTCGGGAGTGGAAATTTCTCTAAGTTCCTTTCCTATCATACACAGCTCGAGAGTCGAAATTTTTATAAGTCCCCCTCCTATCATATATAGCTCGAGAGTCGAAATTTTTCTAAGTCCCTCTCCTATCATATATGGCTCGAGGGTCGAAATTTTAACAGGGAACCTGTTTTATGGGGGGCTATTTGAGAAATCTGGCGTCCGCCGTGCGCCGTCCAGCGAAAAACTTAAAAAAATTTCGACCCTCGAGCCACATATGATAGGAGAGGGACTTAGAAAAATTTCGACTGTCGAGCTATATATGATCTAGGCTTCCTTGAATTTTCAATACCAAATCTCATTCGAATCATAAAACAGGTTCCCTGCGTTCCTCGTTTAACTTCGTTAAGGAAGCCGTCATTTTTCTAAGTTTTTCGCTGGACGGCGCACGGCGCACGGCGGACGGCGCACGGCAGATTTCTCAAATAGCTCCCATAAAACAGGTTCCCTGTTAATAAGTAAAATGAAATAAAAACAGGAGTCATACCCTCTTTCAATAGGTAGAGTTAAGTGTATAGTTATGCAGTGTATTTCGAACTCGTCATGAGAGGGGTGGGGAAAAACCATGGTAAAACCCACCCAACTCTCATGACTAAATGTAATGTTTAAATTTAAATAAATAAATAAAAAAAAAATAAAAAAAAAAAAAAAAAAAAGAAGTACGATAATATCTCAAAGGAAAATAATTCCAAGTCTAAGAAGTACGAAAATATTTTCAAGTCCAACAAACAGTTGAAAATATTTCAAAGTCCCACGATTTGAAAATAATTTCAAGTCCAATAGATGAAAATATTTCCAAGCCCAAGAATTGAAAATGAAAAATTTTACAAGTCCACTTATAAAAATATTTCAATGTCGCACAATAAAAAAAAAAATTCCAAGTCCAACAGTTGAAAATATTTCAAAGTCGCACAATTCAAAAATAATTCTAAAACTTGAAAATATTTCAAAGTCCATCTGTTCTAGAGTGGTGTGACACATTTCAATAGAATACAGAACACAAAAAAATGATAATACTCGAGTTGCTAATTTAATTAATACCCAAAGGGGACGTCGCGTCGGTCGAAAACGTCCCTTTTTTGTATAATTAAATTTGTGACTCAAGTATTTTTGTTTCTGTCATACATAGCTTGGGGGTGGGGTCTGTGACGTCGCAATTTGATGACGTCATAGGTTAGCCTTGTGACGTCACAATCTACATTTTTCAGATCCCACGTGCCTCATAAAACAGGTTTCCTGCCATCCCTCGTTTAACTCCGTTGAAGAACCAGTGAGTTTTATTTTTTACGTCGCAGAAATTTTTTTTTTTTCGAGTGTTGCCGAAAAGCATAGGCCATTTTTTCATGATGTGACGTCGAATGCAGAAATTAATGTCGAATGAGAGGTTTTTGTCCTTGATAAATTGTTACGCATGAATCACCAAAAAAAGTAGTGCGATATGTGCAAGTTTATCAGACAGACGTCTCAGAAAAAGAGAGAACATCAAAATGCAGCACGATATAAAATCTCAAACGCATAAATCTCATAGAATCTGACGCATGCTTCTTCCATCCAGATAACCCTTTAAAAGCCGACATCAACTACTACTTTTTTGAGTGCTCAGAATTACCAAATTTAAGACAAAAACTCTATTCAGAATGTATGAATTTAAATTTTCCAACCCCTCTCCGAGCTATTGACCTTCTCTCATCCGAAGAATTATCCATTTTCCCTCATATCTTTCATTTCCTTGAACATCTTCCGGAATCCATCACAATTTGACTTACATAATTCATAACAAATTTGTTGAACGAGGTAAGGCCTAGTTGCCATCCTCCAACACCCTGTTTTTTTTTTTTTTTTTTTTATTATTATTATTTTGTATTTTTGTATTTTTTTTTTTTCTCTCTTCCTTCTAAATTTCTGTAATTTTGTTTTTCTCTTCCTTGTTTTGTAATGTTTCTCTTTTTATTTTCATCTTTATTTTTTATTTTGTTTATTTTGTTTATTTTTTTATTATTTTCACAATAAAGGGTGTATAAAAAAAAAAAATTCTTGTTACCTATTTTTACTTTAATTTTTATATTTTTGATAATGAAATTTTTTTACGATTCTAATCACTTACTGAAACTTTTCACTTTTTTTTGTTTCAGCCAAGTCGTGTCGAAAAGTCTTACTTCAGAGCCGAATTTCTCTATGTTTGATATCAAAAAATACGATTTCTACTGGTGAGATACTCTAGATGAAATAAGTGTACGTACCTTCCTTCATTTCAATCAATTGACCCAAATATTGGTCGCTATTGAAACCGTGTATGATAATTTTATTATTATCTTTGGGATCAAAATTGGACTCCATAATGGCATCGGTTTCGGGAGCAACTTTCTGCGCGTAATTTCTATTTTTACTTTAAAGCCAGAGAGGAAAGGAAAAAAAAAATGAATATCTATCAATTAACATTTTTTTATCGGAACTTGAAGGGGTTAGGCTTACTTTGTATACAAGTAGAAATTTATGTGTGGATCTGGACACGATATTTTCCACGGAAACAAGCATGGCCCAACTTTCACGAATTTCAAATTACTCCCGTGAAATATCATCACGAGGAGAAATAGAACTGTAATCAATATAAAATAAAAATTGTTCATTTTTTCATGCGGACAAGCATTATTTTAATATGGATTAAACTATACAGTGAAAAAAGAAAGGACTTCTTTTTCTCCTCGCAATTCAAACGAACTTATATAAGCTGCTCTGAGGGCTGTTTGGTTCGCTCTATGAGCTAATCACCGAAAAGGGAGGAATGACGACATTTTTTGGCGCAAGTATTCTACCGAAGAGAAATAATTTTAATAAATAGTGTTGATCACCCGTGGCCTGACTATTTTGTACACGACGTAATAGTTTATTACGAAACATATACGAGCGTTGATAAATCAATTCTAGTTTGATAAAGATAAAAATAAATATTTTTTCAAGAAGTCGAAATTTATTGAGACGAGAGACGTTTTTACATGGATGTTGAAAACGGATGCAAGCAGCGAAGATTGAAATCATTGTTTGAAACCCGATGCCTGATATACTTTAATGAAAAGGACAAAAAAAACTCTAAGTATAATTATACGCGGGGTAAAGTCATTTCTAATTCGGTGTAACTTCTAAACAAATTTACGGTGTGAGTACCTATATTACGCGTTGTAGAGCCATTCACTTACTTTCAATCTTTTTCCTGAGCAACATGATATCTTTATCAACGTTTCATCATCGTCAAGTGCAGAACAGCCGATCTTCCGGGCGAACTTGCAACATCTTCAGACGAAAGAACCGCGTGGAAATGAACGTCATCTTGAACATAATCAAAATCAATAATAGTGAGGGTTTCTTCGTTCACAATAATCAAGATTTTAAAGATAATGTAACGTAAAAGGTTAAATCTATTATTATAATAATATTTTTCTCTGGAATAACGAGCGATGAAATCGTCCACACCTAAGTTTTTTTCTCTCGTTAAATCGACATAGCCTAGTACGTTAGAGTGGGATAGTAATCTCAATTTTTGCAGATTAAAGCAGATCCGAGTTGAGGGACTTAAATAATTATAATTGATTTTGTAACGCCTTACCAGTTAGTAATTACTTATGGCACGGTATACGATTCATAATTATTTTTTAGGAAAGGTTTTTCTCGTTAGGTTAGGCTCATCATCATCAATATCATCATCAACTGAAATGAATTTAAGTAACAATAACACTTACTCTGGCTTGGGAACTCTATCGACTTCAAAGAATGTTAAAATAGCTACTGAAAAATAATTCACTGCGAGATGGTTTACACAATTTTCCCTAAATAAACTGATGCTGTCAATTGTTTATACTTAGAAAGCAATTGTAACGTGACTGATACACTACCGAATGATGTGTAAACTAAGAATTCTCATGATCCATTATAAAGTTTCGTAGTTGCTTGGGTTAATTGATTATAATTGTTGCCAGAGAAAAACTTATATTCGCTATTTCATTGGTGTTTGACTTTTGAATTAATTTACTCATCTAGATACAGGATCATCATTCGCGCACTCACAAAGAAATTACCATATTAAGCATTGCAGCACTTTCTTACAAATTTGAATATACTTAATAGTTCCATTACAATTCTTTAACTAATTCTACTATTATTGATCTTGAAATGTAATAAAAATTGTCTTGTCTGTTATATTATTTTAAAATTTTGAGAGAGTTGAACGTACCTGTACGAAAATCAGAAGTGATTTCGGAATAGGTACTTATTCCCTAAAAAATTAAATTGATAATTACTTCCCAAACACAATAATAGTAGGTATGTCTCGAAATAAACGTGTAATTTGAGGTTCATTTTTTAGAAAAATTTTTCTTATCTTCTCATCAGGGTTACGAAATATCTAGATTATTTCGCCGAACATGGAAGATGTAATTTCGAACGACAATTGTGGTGATTTTCAAAATTACTTCTTTTCTACGAATTGTATTTTTTTAAATTATTCAATCGTAGCGAAACTTTTTCGTTTGAAATTTGCTATTCCAACTTCTAATTATTGATTTTTTATTGTTGTTATTCTCTAATTGAAAAATAAAAAACTTTACGTACTCGATAATTCGTGAGATGATTTAGTTTTCAGTTATGTATTATTAATTGTAGGCAGTTTATCATGAAGTCATCCCTAGCAGCTGTTTTTATCCACAAAACCGCGAGAAAAAATATCATGGATGGATAGTAATATTATTCTGAAATAAATTCCTTCTTTACAGACTTACAGTGGAAACTCTATAAAACGAATCTGAAGGGACCACAAAAAAAATTCGTTATATAGAAAATTCGTTAAAAAGAAATTCATTTTTTTTTTTTTTTTTTTGCGAAGTTCCACATTTTGAATGATAAAAATTTTCAAATTTCACCGGAAAGTTGACATTGTTAGAAGGAAATGTTGAAACATTCGTCAAAATTCAAATTTTCTGGAGAAAATATTCAAATGTTCGCCGAAGAATCAGAATTTTCAGAAAAAAGTTTGAATTCAGGCCAGAAATCGACATTTTTTTTGGAAAAAATGACAAGATTTCTGTAGAAAATTCGTTATATAGAGTGAATTGTTTGTTATAAAGAGATTTTTCAACACGTAAAATTCATTGAAGGGGGAGGGACCGAGGAAAAATTCGTAATATAGAGGAATTCGTTATATAGGGGTTCGTTATTTGTATATAGAGTTTCCACTGTATTTCCTTCGTTAAATAATACTGCAATAATAAAGTCAATTAAATCCTCCGTATAAATTCCAAATAGCCACATCTCATCTAATGTTGTCAAAGGATATAAAAAAAATAATATCGGAAAAATGTGTTCGACCCTGATGATGAATGCTAGACATTCGAAACGCGTCCGTATTTGTTTATTATGTAAATTTGTGAGAGGCAGTGCCCAAATATAAAAAAATTTATTTAAAAAAATAAATAGATAAATAAATAAGTAATACTTAACGCTTTGTTTTAAAAGTTTTCAGAAAATTCCGCATTTTTTGTGATGTTTAATATTGAATATTGTCAAATCGTTCAATCCAATTTTTATATTTTTAGGAGTTAATGAAAAGACTATTGAGAAGAAGAAGAAATCTATTTACCTCGGCAATCGAGAAATTCGTAATTCATTTTGAATGAAAATAGCGCCTTTGATCGGATTATAATAGTATTATTCTGAAATAGTTGAAAAAAATTCAATTAAGTAAATAATCACAAACGGATTCAATTTTCCAAAAAAGTATGTTTTCTAATCGGAATAAATTTCTCTTTTTTCAACTCAAACTAGAACAATGTATCACCTACTTGATTGAAAAAAAAAAAAAAAAGATTAAAATGGTCCCGAAAAATTAGCTTTCTTACTAAAAATGAATCGACAAAAGTGTGATTGTTAATTGCTGTGCCCTAATGAACGCCTTAGAACCCCTCACCCTCCTAATCAGAGTGCTGCCCACCACAGTAGAATGATAGTCCTCCTCTGCAGGTTTTTGTTATGATCTCGTTAAATATTGGGTTTTCAACAAGAATACATACAATTTTTTTTTATTACATCCAACCTCGTAAAACAGTTACAAAAAAATTAATATAAAAAAAATTGGCGAAAGAGACAAGTACGTACAAACTTCATGGTTTTGTATATTAGTTGAAAGTCGTTTTTTAACGCGATTATCCAAGTTACTACGAGCCCTACGTACAAAAATGAATAGAATTCGCATAATCTTTCATTATTATGAGACGTATTTTTGTTCAAAAAATAAATATTTTTACCGAGATGATAGCGAAAAACACCTTAGGAGGGTGGCCCTACTTGTTCCACTTCAATGAGCGGCACTTACATCAGAAAGGTGGAGGGATTTGAAAGGTTCTTTAGGACACAGTAACTGACAATCAAGGCAAGTTTTATCTTTGCCCGATTCATTTTTCATCAAACACCTTTATTTTGATTCAATTTTCCTGGACTTTTGGTCACAATTTACAATTTACCAGGCGAGTATAAAATAACACTCACAAACGAAATTCAAACTTTTGGAATCAACATGAATATTAGGTATCAAATAAACAATAAATTCAACCTTAACATAATTATCTACACGCTAATCAATTCTACAACTATATTTAAACAAAAACAAAGTGTTCTTTTTTTCTCTCTGGAAGAACCTACTTTTGTGATTATTAATTAATAATTACCATTATTTTATTTTTATATTTTTTGTAATATTACTATGTACCAATATTTGCTCAAACTTTATTATTATTATTACTAACATGTAACCAACCATCCAACTATCCCACCGAGAAAATAGCCACTGCAGCTAAAATGCTCGTTATAATAGGGAAAACAAATCTGGTATTTCTAGAACTACTTATTTTCAACGATGAATACAATTCCATTTGTCGTTTTTTTGATATCACCTCTCATTAAAACGCAATACTCACGTTTAGTTACCGCGGTTTGTTTCGACGCGTAACGTATCTTATCAAGCTGAAAAAATTCAGTTGCCTTTGATTGATTTCTATCCAAAATTTCCAATTTTGAACAATCAAACTCATCTCACGCTAAACCCTATCAATTTTTCAATCAAAATTATTATTCCATTTTGAACCAAAAATCTTAATTTTTTCTAAGAGAATTACCCAAATAACTTAGAGAGCAAACTTCTGTTTTTTTTTTTTTTTTTTTTTTTTTTCAAACAAAATCACTCAATGTTGAACATAAACCAATTTCTGTTCAATGTTCCTTAATTTTTGACGATCTCTAACAAACTGTCATTTTCGACCCCATTCCGCTTTGAACTTTGAAGCCTCTCTTCGGAAAAATAAAAATTAATTTCCGAGGCTCTACTACATACACCATAGAACAAACTTCTGTTTTTCGAGCTTTCCGAGCTTAGCAAGATGATTCGGGCTCTAAATAATATTATTATCATTGGGAACATCTCTTTTTTTCTTCTTCTTATATCTTTCATTTCCTTAAACATCTTCCGGAATCCATAACAATTTGACTGACATAATTCATAACTAATTTGTTAAACGAGGTAAGGCCTAGTTGCCATCCTCCAACACCCTGTTTTTTTTTTTTTTTTTTTATTATCATTATTTTGTATTTTTGTATTTTTTTTTTTTTTTCTCTTCCTTCTAAATTTCTGTAATTTTGTTTTTCTCTTCCTTGTTTTGTAATGTTTATCTTTTTATTTTCATCTTTATTTTTTATTTTGTTTATTTTTTTGTTTTTTTGTTTTTATTATTTTCACAATAAAGGGTGTATTAAATAAAAAAAAAAAAAAAAGCGGGCAACCCGCTATTTTTTTCATTGCCGGGTCATTTTCAGAAAATGTCGGCGTCCACTCATCTGTGACGTCATCATTCTCGGGAAATTGTCTAGGCAAGGCCTAGAATTTTCTTGATCTGCGTTCGACCTTGATTGTTATGTTGCCTTGCATAGAAAAATTTGTCTAGGCTAGATAAAGCAAGCAACAGCAAAAATTAAATAATTCTGTAATTAGATGACAGCGCATTCGCCGCTGCTATTGCGGCATGTAATTTTTTTTTCTTTCTTTATGTTTTAATATAAATAATCAGGGAGCGGCAAGTACCTCGTTTTGCTCGTTAATAATATTGAAAGAAGATTTTCGTATTGAGTACATTAAATTCTAATTTCAATTTCACTTTTCTTTAACGTATATATGTCAATTGGTACATTAGGCCTAGGTACTTGGAAAGCTAGAAACTTATATTCTTCTGCAAAGTAGCGCGTTTTTAATTTAAATAGAGTTGATTGTATGATATTGGTGTTTTGTACTTATTATTTTTTATTCTCAAATTTTGTTCTTTTCGAATTTTATGGTTATTAATTTCCCTAACGCTTCGTCCATCAAAACTTTTGACATGTTCCAAGTCTGTTCTCTCGCCGGACCCCGATTTTGAAACTCGCGAGTACACCCCCCCTCCCCCCCCCCCCCGTCAAGAGAAATCTCTACCCCGTGGGTGATTCAGAAATTCGCGAGTACACCCCGCTTAGTGATAATAAATAATTATATTTATTAATTAAATAATTAAATGAATAAATAATTAATATAATTAATAATTAGAAAATCTCTACCCCTTGGGTGATTCAGAAATTCGCGAGTACACCCCGCGTAATAATAATAATTAATAATGAATAAATACATAAATAAATAAATAAATAAATAAATAACTAAATAAATAAATAATTAAATAATTAAATAACTAAATAAATAAATAATTAAATAATTAATATAATTAATAATTAGAAAATCTCCACCCCGTGGGTGATTCAGAAATTCGCGAGTACACCCCGCGTAATAATAATAATAAATAATTAATTAATTAATAATTAAATAATTAAATAAATAAATGATTAAATAATTAATATAATTAATAATTAGAAAATTTTCCAAGTCCCTCTTCCTATCATATATGGCTGGATAGTCGAAATTTTTCAAAGTCCCCTAGACTTGAATTGTCTCATACCATTCCAATACAACAGCGAGACAGGAGGTGAACGAGCGGAGCGAGTTCGCGCTACCTCATATTTCTCATAGAAGACTTATACGACGCCAAGATAGGTAAAGGGGTAAACGAATAATATCTCACGAACACTTGACCTAGTAGAAGCTTAGACTGAAATATTTCAAGATGACTGATAAAATATAAAAGACATGGAACATGATTTTCATTTATTTGGCTATGCTAGAAAATTTTTCTTTCTCTGAGCAAGCAAACTTTATAAAATATCGAGATAATTGATCAGATTCTGAATTCATGCCCTATAAAAATTTACTCTATTCAACTTTTGCCAAATTTTTGCCCTTTTTGAATATCTATTTATTTATTTATTTTAACGAGCATTTCAGCTACCTATTGGGCTATTTACTCGACGGATTACAAGTTATTTTGTGTAATATGGCGGGAGTTATACATTTTATAAATAGGTAATTAAATAGATAATAGAATGATCGAGTTGAAATATTGTATGGAACTCGAGCAAAACGGTAAAAAAATAACTTTCGGTAATCGATCGTGCTTCGCGCAATAATTGCCATCCTCGGTTTTATTTTATGTATCAAACTTCGCAACTTAGCGATGGTGGACTCTCGTTAGTCATTTTTCACTTTTTTGCACTTCCCCACTTAAAATTTGTGAATAAATTTCAACTACCGGTACCTTCTCTTTCACGTGGTATTAATGAAAAATATCCGCTTAAAATCGATATTAATGGATATCCATGCAGCCACTGTACTGATAACCATTGGTATTGTTCTGCCGCACGAAATCGAATTGATGTATATCTGCGAAATATCGATCACGCAAAAGTATTATAATAAATCGAAAACTGTGTTTTCAAAGACAGATCACCATAATATAGTTGTTTTCTGGTTATAGTTTTCAATGAGGAATTTAATTATAAATAGTAATCATTTACTTCGACTGTAGTAAATACTCGATTTTCAAATACGGCAGATAACGATGCATATATACGTCAAAAAAATTGTCGTAGATATGCATTTGACTGTGATATAGTACTGGTGCGTGATTACAAAACTTCATTATACGTCCACACTTACAATAAATTGCGCGGAACACTTCGTCTCGGTGATCGTTGTACATATATTGCAATGTAGATATATACGTCAGTTTAACTTCGTACGGCAAAATTATCTCTTTTTTTTTCCCTTCTTTTCTTTCGTTCTGTTTCCGTTGATAATTCTTATTTTGCTTTTAGACGCTTACTGCCTTTTTTTGAAATGAGGTCAACTATTTAGGTATTATTATTATTGTCTTCGAACTTCTGGACAGGTTTTGCTATCATTTAATCAATTTTGTGGTAAAAAATGGCTAGATATTTTTAAAAATCTATGTGTAATATTTGATGTTCGCCAAGGATTAGGCCTAGATTAATATTATTTATTACTTATTTATTTATTCAATATTATAGTGCTGCCTAACTGAAAGTGAAAAACGAAACTTGTTATACTTAGGTTAATATTGTGATTATAGGTACCGCATTCTGGTACTTTTTATATAAAGCCTAGTTATTTGTGCAGAGGCCAAAAGGAAAAAAGTTACCGCTATTCGCCTTCTTACCACGCGTCGTAGACTCATGTAAAGTAACTTAGGTAGTTCACCATTCGTAATTATTACATAATTATTAATATTACGTTGATGTAGCGTAACATATTGTCGAATCGTACTCGCGTTTTATTTCAGAATGATAATGTTCGAGAACGGTCGTGGAGCAGGACGCTCACTGGACAACAGACTATGCAGCGTGCAGCGCTGATGTTGTACATATAGTTACACATTCTGAAGCTGTTATCTCAAGCTCATCACTACTTAGTTGTACTTAGTTGTATTCAAACATGGGCAGAACATGGTTCGTCGAACGAATAAGTATTAAAGTAAATACCTATAGCAGCATTTTGATCCAACCACATTTCAAGTGACGCAAGAATAAGAAGATCGGAATAATATTCTCAACATTATGAACATAACAGGTATAATTACCAATAGTATACTATAGCATATTTGATTAATTCCTCGCGTGTTCGGATGATTCAATTCCTTAATATCGAATTACTTGTCGAATCTTTACACTTCTTCATCACCGCATTAGATTTGATATATGAGTCTTGAACTCTTGATCGAATGAAAATCACTAGATAAACTTGAACACGTTCTTTTCATTTATTATTCTTACGTTATTTCAGATTTCAAATTACAAACAAATTTATGAATTTACGCGGTAAATAAAAACAACGATGCACGCGCGGTCTCATACGCATCATACAGACAGTCGACGAACACATGATTGTTATACGAAACGCAACGGGCGAAGTGAGATATACTGTGATACTGCGCTGTATTTCGCTAAGCCCCTGTGGCCTAATGGATAAGGCATCGGTCTCCTAAACCGGGGATTGTGGGTTCGAGTCCCACCAGGGGTACTTCTTTTCTTACCGGCCAATTCGTTTTTTTTTTTTAATTTCTCTTTCCTCAATTTTCTATTCCGTTAATTACCGTAATAATTATTTAATCTTCAACTTTCTATTGGAGAGTAGAAAACTCGCGTCATATTTTATTGCAATTTTGAATCATTTTGATAGCGCGAGGTATATGAGTACATAGCTAGGTATTCGATTTTTTAGACTTTAATTAATACGTCTTCGCATCACGCGAAATCGCTTCTTCAAGACAATGTGTTGGAAATAAAAAAAAAAAAAGAATCATTTAAATGTGAGCTCGAACGAAATCGCATTAAAATTAATTAATTACCTTCGTGTACTCGTACATTTTATTTAATCGATAGTCTTCAGTAATGAGGAAAATCTCATGCATTATTTATAGTTTTGATATACTGTAAAGTGACCAAGTTGACGACAAATTTGTCTAAGTCTACCGATAGTCTCATTATTTTAAAATTAAGATGCTCGAACAGTATTGCGTGGGTCGGTGTGAAATTGGTTGATTATTTCGCCGTTATAGGTATCGAGGTGTTTTATCATGCGTCGTATTTTCGCGGCTTGTTTGATTTTGTATTTCGGTACCTTGAAAATTACTGTAGGTTGGTTGTCATTCTTCGATTGAAGAGTCAACTCACGGAAACTTTCTAATTTTATAAGAATAAAAAAGATAATGTAGGAAAAAAAATAAAAATACCCCTCTTGAATGTCTGTAAAATACTTGCGATGAATAGTTTCAGAGATTCCTGACGATCCGAACTGGGAGAATTTATCCAAATATGAGGTATATGAAAATGAAGAGGAGAATAATGCCAGCAAAGCGGGTATCACAGTTGAGGAACATGAAGTCATATTTAGATATTATAACAGGTTGCAATATAAATGAATGTATTTAGAATGAAACCTGTGATTAGCAAATTATTATTATTTTTTCTTTGCAGCAAATATTTAGAGGGTGAAAGAGTTCACATAAACAACGTAACCGAAGATCTAAAAGGTTGGAGAAAAAACACCCCCTTGAAAATTGTCACTCACGGATGGTTGTCTTCCGAATCATCGGGAGCCGTCGATGGCGTTAAAAATGGTAAGTTTTATCGAAACTCCTTTAAGTGTCTTCCTCAATATCTTCGAATCTATCCGATTTTCAATTCAACTTTCTCCGAAAGCGTACGTCGCTAAAACATATTACAACGTTATAACCGTCGACTGGTCAGAATCGGCTTCGTGGAAAGCTTACCCACTTCCAGCTTATATGACGTGGCAAGTCGGAGGGATTGTGGCGCGTTTAATCGATACATTGGTGAAGGAATATTTGGTAACGTTGGACAATGTCCATGTCATAGGTCATAGTTTAGGCTCCCATGTGGCTGGTGCTACCGGTGCCCAAGTGAAGTCAGGGAAAATTGCACGGATCACAGGTGCATATATGATTGTATTTTGTTTTGAGATTCACCTGTGTACAAATTTTTGCGCACTATAGATAAATTTACAGTATTTACGGTATGAATCTGGTTAAGAATATTCAAATAGTTTTTTTCTGCCGGGTAAATATTCTCACATACACCGGTTGTGTTGATAGTGCACTAGATTTTTAAATCACCACTATGTATTGAGATCGACCCAAAGAGCAGTTGTTCTTCAGGAAATACCTCCATCTAGTTAGTTTTCTATTTGATCTGTTTTTTAACTGAAAAGTGAATGAAATGATAGGATTTCCCTCGAAAATCATGGGTACAAGTGTTATTTAGTCGTCCAGATAGTCATGTGAAATACTAAAAAGGTCTCTCAAGCTGCCTTCAATTCGAACCGGGCATCCACCAGGGTCGCTATCAATGTACGTGATTCGTTCAACAGTAATGGTACTTTTGTCAAATACAAAAGAGGTATCGAAACGATGGTAAAATGACAAATCCGGAAGCGGAATTTAAGGTTTTGTCATCCCATCTAATTTGTAAAATGTATATTTCTAGACATCTTTTATGGAATGTCAGGAAGCCAACTATCCAAGTGTCATTTAAATTGTTTTCATTTTGCTCCCATATACCACTATTGTTCGATCTCTCCGCACTTGGTAAAAGTGCAACACGGCGCTAGCGCTGCCCGGTTCAAATCTTTTCCAGTCTTTCCTCCTGTAATTTCACGATGTACTATAGAGCGTGCATGAGCCCTTCTCTAGGCCTACCTAATGTAGAATTATATCAACCGATTTTTATGTGTTTTGCAATTGAAAACTAATTGCTGACATTTTTTATTCAACTTTCAAGGTACATGGCGTTTTCCTCCACTTCTCTCAGCCTTTCCATTAACCTTAAACCTACTTGTAGCAGATAAAAGCATTGCTCAGCTCACAATTTGAATCTAATATCCTGTTTAGATAATATTAATAATAAATTTACCCTAATAATAGGATTAGATCCCGCCGGTCCAGCATTCGAGATCGTGAATCACATCACGCATAATTCGCTGGATATGTCAGATGCGGAATTTGTCGACGTTATCCATACCGCAGGTGGAGCTGCAGGCTTTTATGATGTCTTGGGACACGCTGATTTTTATCCGAATGGAGGTACGCCTATTCAACCTGGTTGTATGGAATCTAACTCGGCGTCAGGAATAGCAGCCTCTTGTAAGTTTTTGATGCGTTAACAAAATTTTTCATATCTGTATTTATTGTCTAAAAAATCTTGAAGAGTCACTCAAATTTTAAGGAACAACAAAAGGTAGGTTATTCTGTTTCTAATTTCTCCTTTGAGAGCGACAATAATATTGATGGCTGCCGCGATTGAATTGACAAGCCTTCTCTTATGATCAAAAACTATTTCAAAATTGCTCCACAAATGTTGAGGACCGAGCGCGACTGACAAGAAATGCTTTTGATAAGATTTTAGAAAAAAAAAAAAAAGACGATAGACAATTTTGCCCAAGTTGTTTATACAATTTTGAGTATTATATAGGGAGAGACTGGGGTAGTGAACAAGCAGAGGAGTAGAGAGCAGGAAATATAGAGAGTTTAGAGACGTAAGGATGTTAATGTTTGAAGAAGAAAGAGTTAAGAAGCAAAAATTGAGTGAAGGCTCTCTTGCAGCGAAGAAAGTTGGGAGCATTAAAAGAGGGTCTGATTCAGATCTGCTGTGTAGAGTTTTTTGAGGTGAAGAGGGCAAAAAGGATGTACATCATTATCTTCAATAAATCTACCTAAGTTGCCTCGGAGTCTTTTGTGATTGAAGCGAAGCGTATTATGGCGTCTCCTCAGGTATTTCTTAGGGGACGAACACACTTTAATAGAGTTGGTGGTTATTTTTCTCATGAAAATTTATTTAGATCGATCTAAAGAAACCTTTTACCCATCAATTGTCTCGTTTCCGTTGAGCGCGGTACTAGCGCTGTTCGGCCCGAATGCGTTCGTGGAACTTCGAGACATAATTGATGTGCAGCTCTTTTAAACTTTTCCCATCCTGAAGAAGTTTTATCTCGATTTACATACATATCTTTTTAGTCAGTTGCAGTCATTCCAGATCTTATGAATTTTACCAAGATTCGATATGGCATCCACACTCTTTCAAGGCTTATCAATGTCCCAATTGGGAGTCGTTTGAAAATAAAAGCTGTAAAAATCACCGAACAGTCTACATGGGAGATGAAACGCCTAGCACGTAAGTTTGCTTATAGTTTTAAAGTTAGAATTTATTTCCTTATGACATTTCTTTGTCCCTCGTCCTTTTCTTTTCTTTTTGTCCTTATTCTTTCTTCCTATGTTTACTTTGTTTAGTGCTAGAGGAGTTTATTACCTAATGACTCGAGGCAGCTCACCGTATGGGATGCAGATTCAAGAAACGGATAATTGACTATTTTTGTTCAAAATAATCAAATTTCTGAACAAGATTAGGACCTTTTAAAGTATGATGGCACACTTTTGAAAAATGTAACCCGGAAAATATTTTCATCTCATCGATGTTCCAAAATTCATGTACTTTTTTTCCCACTTAATTCCATTTCCCGGTCCTTTTGTTTTTATTTATGAGAAATATAAATGTTATGTTTTAGCTGAAGCCTTTCATTCTGTCTCTCAGACACACTCTCGTATGGGAGGTCATTCATAGCTTCAAGCATGCAAGACTCACCAGTCCCTCAAACACATTTGAGAAGGACTGGTGGGCCACTTGGTTGCTGAATTGCTGTTGCTTATTTTCAGGGGCGCTCTAAAACCCCTCCGAAGATTCTCCGCCATTTGACAAACAACAAGGGATTCGGCAAAATTGATCAGCATTACCACTACTGATGATTTGGCATTTTACATTTTTCACCCTTTCCCTTCCTCGTGTGAAGAGGTCTTGGAGCACCCTTGCTTGTTTTCTTTTTTGTAGCCGAGCACTTGAGGTTTAGAAGAGTGATTTCAAGAAAGAAACAAAGCTAGAAAAAAATTATAGACGAGGTTGTCCTTCTTGTGGGTTGGACTTCTTTACGAATCTTCTACAAAATGCGAATATTCTGCTGCTTTTGAAGTTCTCTCCTTTTCTTTTTTTTTCCTTATGAATGAAATAAGAAGTAATATCTGATGTATTCATGATTTAAATATCCCAAGAAGATCAGAAGGATACTCATTTTCATAGACGTACATAATAAGCGCGTGTCTCAAATCAATTGGTCGATCGGGGTAAATTTTATTGTTTCTTTTGTAATTTACAACGGTTTATTTGAAAAAAAAAAAATAGTACAAAAAATTTCAATTAGTCGGATTCTGCAGCAATGGTAAAAACTCACTATCGATTTAGGTATTACGATTTTATGACTCCTCGGCGAGGTCTGCCAACTGAGACAAAGCAGCGTTTTGAGCTGCTTCAACTACGTACACCATGGTCAAACATGAGGTTTTTATAAGATTGCATCTTTGTTGGCGTAGAAGGGGAATACTGTCTTCGGATACTTCAGTGCCGTCTTTCGTTTGATTCTCGAACTGGCTGATGCAATCTAATACCGTTTCGCATACGTCACCCATTTTTATAAGTTGACTGTAAATATCGTGTTGTGAGACTTGCGATGGCGGAGAATTTGGGGCAGCACGTGTCGATTTCTTTTGTTGAAAATCATCTGCAGCGATTGGCCATACATATGAGACCTAATGAATGGAAATAAATTTATGAATAACCAAAAATATTGGCAATTTCCCATCTTGAAATTTAGCCTTCCACAAATAATTTTTAAAGTTTGTGTTTTCCTATACTTACCAGCAGAAGACAGGAAACGTAAAAGGAAAATTTTAAGAACATTTTGTCGGTTTTTTTTTTTGGTATTACATGTAGCGATACTCATAAGAGTATAATTTTCACTATAAAAGTTGACCGTATTCAAACGAGCAAAAATTATTTACTCAGCATGCAGTTTACCTACTCTATTTTGTAAGCGTATATTCAATTATATTTCATCGACTATTTTGAATAAATACTATAAATTTGATATTGATGTGAGTACGAGGGGGGGGGGGGGCGAGTGTACTCGAATGAGAATGACGATAATTCGATGTATTATAAATTATATTATGAATGCGTATTATGAGGTATACTCTGAATAATTATTATTATAAAGGTGCAAATGATGATATTTTTTGAAAAAAGAAACATCGCGAGGTTGTAGGTGATATCTTATAAGAAATCTTTGGTTTAAAAAACAATGCTTTTGATCTATGACGTAACTATTTTAATACAATCCTACTACTTTTTTTTGACTTTTGACTAGTAGAACGAGGCCAATTTTCAAGTGGACCTATTATCTGATAATACAATTTCAAAGTTTTTTAACCAAAGTCATGAGAAGGGAATAAAACTCAGTAGGGACGTATATTCTCAACTCATGCCAATTCTACAGTCTTGTATCCAAGTGTCCATCATCCCATAGAGGTCACATATTACAGAGAAAAATCACGGGTCGTACACCAGATGCAATGACTGCAGCTCTCGCTGTATTTGATTTCATCCAAACTCAGTATCATTTTATTCTTTTAGCAGGGAACCTGTTTTATCAGGTGGTTTTTCGGAAAAAACGTCCACTGGCCAGCAAAGTTGAATTTGTAAGCCCCCCTCCTACTATATATAGCTTGGGGCGGGGCCTGTGTCGTTACAGATTGATAATATCATAGGTCAGCCTTGCGACGTCACAATCTGATGACGTCATTGATCAGTTTTTTCTCCAAGTCCCCCTCCTATCGTATTATATAGATTGAGAGTCGGGGCCTATGACGTCACAATCTGATGACGTTTTAGGTCGGCCTTGTGAAATTACCATCTACATGTTACGATCCCATGTGCTCCATAAAACAGGTTCCCTGCCCCCCTCGTTGAACTGCATTAAAGAACTCGTGAGTTTCTTTCGATTCTCCTTCCTATCGTATGTAGCTTGGGGAGCGGGCCTGTGACGTCACAGGTCAGTTTTTTTCAAGTTTATCTTTTATTATATGTGTAGCTCAAAAGTCCGGACAGTGACGTCACAATTTGATGACGTCAAAGGTCGGCCTTGTGACGTCTCAATCTAAATTTTTCAGATCTCACGTGTTTCTATGGCTATGAGGTCGAAATTTTTCTGAGTCCTTCACCTATCATATATAGCTCCAAAGACCAAGTCTGTGACGGCACAATTTGATAACGTCATAGGTCAGGCTTGTGACGTCACAATCTGATGAAGTCATACATTTTTCAGATCCCACGTGCCTCATATAACAGGTTTCGTGCCACCTCTCGGTCAATTCCGTTAAAGAACCCGTGATGTTTTGGTATTTTTCCAACTTTTTTCATATAGCTATTGAGTCAACATGTTTCTGAGTCCCCTTCTTCTGTATGGCTCGTGTCTCGAAATTTCTTTGAGTCCCCATCAGTCAATTACTCTAATCAGTCTCTGAGCCAATATGTTGAAATTCTTGGAACAGCTAAGCCAAATCCCATCTTTTGCTTTTGAGTAAACCTCCAAGTCAATGTCATCCTCATACTTCCTTTTTCAAAGAAAGGTGGAAAAGAAAGAGTAATAATGAGTTATCCTCCTAATGGTAAAAGAAAAGAATCAGAAACGATAGTGACAAGAAATTAAGCTACGAGTATTATTCTCCTACCTCATCATTATCTTTACGTTGGAAGAAGGATATTGCGTCATTTGCAATGACAGCCAACTCCCATTTCATCTCTCCAGACATTATTTTGAGACTCATCCACTCCTCATATGCATTGCTCGGGAGTAGAAATTCAATCAAGTCCTCGTGGTCGAAATTTTGCCAGGTTTTTCTTCTGTTTCAATAGAACCCAAGGCTTCAATTTTTTTTGAAGTCCCACTTCTCATGTATGAAGCTTGGAAGTCGAAATTTATCCGATTATCCCTCCTCGAATCTCAAAATTCGTCTTGACCACGACGTGATTCTTTACTATCTTTATCATAATACCTATAGAAGATCCTTTGAAGAACTTATCTGTACTCCGTTCAATCCATGGGTATGCAACACGTTTTAGCCCTCATAACGTACATTGCGTCGATGCTTTTATTTCTATCATATGTTTGCATCTGTTATTTAGTCAGGTGATATACGTCCGCTAACGAGCTTATCGTAATTTTTGTTTCCAACTTTTGCTTTTTGCGAGTAGAAATCTATTTGCACCTCCATCAACGTGTTTCATTTCCATATCAATTCTGTCAACAAATTCTTGAAAATCTTCCTATTTCCATTTTTTTTCCCCCGCTGAAATGAAATCATTTTTAGCTGCCGCCATCTTTTGCGTAAGTTGACAAAGTTTATACTTAATTAACTTCCGATGAAAAGGTTCACTAATTCTTCTTTTTTCTATACCTTTAGGTTATTTATGTCGCAAGCTCGGATGCGAGTGAATACCAAGTAAAAATTTCAAAACCATTAGATGCTTTACCATGTTGGAAAAGCGGTGAAAAGATTATAAATCTGTGCAAAACATTTCTGGCTACTGTTGAAGCATACACACTCCAACAAGCAGGGGCGGTGGATAATCTGAAGGCAGACGATAACATATTTGCGGCGCAGGTTGCAGTCGATGCTGCATTTAATGGATGTCAAAATATATTGAATATAAATGCTGCGTTGAAATTAGCTATGCAGAACTCTGACCAAATTCCAGCGAATTTATGACCTCCTACTGCCCTCTTAAATTAGCTTCGTAGGCGTAAACAAATCTTGAATCACTAAAGTTAATGAGAGATTATTTTCTTGGCATATTTAGGTGCTTGTTCAATTTCAGAGAGCTGTCCTATGAATGATTCAAGAAACCATTATAAATAAATAGATAGACTTGTAAATGTAGGCTAGTTCACACGTATGTAGTAAATATTTTATCAACACTTGTTTGCGGCTCATTCTTATGTGGTAAGGTTTTTGAAAAAAATTGAGGTTTTCTTTTCAACTTAATGAGAATTTTCTTGGCAGACATATGAAATAAAGGAAATTTAGGATGGCATTAAAATTATGTGCATGATTTACTGGATTCCTAACCCTAAAAATGATGGGTTGATCATCTTATGATGATTGGTAACATGAAATTTATGAAAAAGCTGCGAGCGCCTCAAATTTGAGTAGGACTTTACCAGGAACCATTTTACTTTCCAAATCTTCATTGAAGTATGGCACTTCTATGGAATCCTCATCATAGTTTGTGATAAATAAGGGAACAATGTAGTCAGAGCCGAGAGGAACCAAAATTTTTACGCCCTCAGATGAACAAAACCCCTTTCATCCTGGGCCGGCTTGACCTTGATGTTTTGGGCAGTGCGGGTAACGGGCGGAAGGTTTCCTCAAATCGATCCAAATCAATTTTTATGAGAGATGATTTGCAGAAAATTTTATGCTGTTCAAATTTTGTTCTCTTCCTTTTTCTCCTAAATTGCTTCGTTCCCAGGTTATTTAGAGAATGGGAAAATTCACGAAAATCAACTTTTTATTCTAAAAAATTTCGTCATGTTTGAAATAATTCGAATTTCTCAAAGGTTTTTGTGCTTTTCTTGAGGTTGACTCGGCTCTTGAAGCTTTAGTCTTCTACGTGACATCATGGAAGATCGAACTATACAAAATTATGAACTACAACATTTCAGATACATACTAAACCTAGTACATGTTGTTCAACTTTGAATTTTTATTTATTTTTTTTTCATTTTGTGGCAATATTATTTATCTACTCATGTTCATTAAGTATCTAACGATTAGAAATGATGAGAGAGAAATTGAAATGAATACCTATCCAACGAATTTCATGTTTTAAAGAAAACGGAAGTCCAAAGAAATAAACAAAATAACCTTTATCAAGATTTTTATGTACCCGACAGAAATGATTTTCTTCTGTTCACTAGGTATTAATAGAAAAGAAAAACAACATTTTTAAAAATTGGGTGGACGGACGAGCTCTAAAATTGAACTCTTAGAATGGAATGAAAATTTAAAAAATAAAGTGCACAAGAAAGGCAAATTGATAATCACACACAGTGAAATTATTGAAAATAGTTTATACAAATTATCACAGAGCAGCATAACAATCAAGAATGGTGCTCGTATTCAGTCATCGAAGTGTAAACATTAAAAAATGTATTACTGTAAATGTACGTAAACTTGGAATTAAAAAAGCCCATAAATGTAAGTGAACTTCGAAGAAAAGAAAATTTACACATCAAGATTGTTTCTCAGAAGACCAAAAGTGCGTCAGAATACTGGTGTTGAATTAAAGAAACTTGAATTGTGAAAATAGAAGGAAATTTGCGATTTCCGAATCTGACCGCATAGATGGGCCACTTTCCTTACAACAAATTCGAAAGCAGAAGAATCAGAATGTTGAATCTTTACAAATTTTACCCAACTATAATTTAACAAACTGTTTTCTGCGAAAAATTAATATCGATACGGTACTTCATTCTATTTCAATTTCACAGAACGCTTAGCCGTTGATACACAAGTATTTAGTCGAAAGTTTCGGAGGCCAAGCTACAGAATAAACCGGCATGCGAGGAAACGCTGGAATTCAGGTTATTTCAGAAGGACCGAGCAGACGGATAAAAGCAAGTGATCGTTCATCAACAAGTAAAAAAATTTTTATTCATCAAAAATTTCAAGTACATTAATTCGATCCTAACACGCGTAGTCATTGATATAATTATTTTGTTCAGTAAGAGAAAACAAAAATAAAAAGATTCCCTACGATGACTTTGCCTTGAAATATGCGATATTTTTTATTGAAGAGCCTCTATCCTGCGCATAGCTTCCAAACGTACTCAGAAAACCAATTTTAAAAATGGGCAGATCGATAACAATGAGACGACATGGAAAAGTAGAATATAGAACGTTCTAAATTTGAGCTTACCATAATTCCTTTCGAGTGCTACATAATTAATTTCACTTGTTTATTATTTTGAGGATTAACGAGAAGAACCCCAGCTTGACACAGCATCATAACCAACGGTTGGATATCGTCCCCGGTCGGTTCATACCATTCGTCTTCATCGCGCGACGATTGCGACCTTTTCACCAACTCCTCGAGAAGCTAACACGTTAAGGTGACACAATATTTTGAAAACATCGAAAATGCAATTAAGCTTGAATTCACAATAATATTTGACTTACTGCATACATATTATGCGACGTTTCCTCATCTACAAACAGCACTTCAATAACATCAGCCTGAAACTCGATGAACACTAAATAAGTACAACAGTTTCCTACAATTTGACTTCTGAACTCAATGACGCACAAATTCAGCTAACCAGATCTTTCTGCACCTCTTTCAATTCTTCTTTTGCTTTCCTATGGACTATCTCCAATTTCTCATTCGTATTGACGCAAATTTCAGTCTCCTCTATTTCAGTCAATAACTCTTCTGTTTTCGATAGTCTGAAATAAAATATTGAAGTTCTCCTTAGTAGAGATTTTTTTTTTTTTTCTTTCTATGATACTTCACTTACAATTGTAGATAATCATCATTTTCACTTTTAAGTCGATCGAGGGTTTCTGCAATTCTCACGCTACTGTTCGTTTCTTCATTCATCATAATCGGCAAACTCATAATTGCTTCATTTTTGAATCGAGGAAAATCCAGATCTATACGAATCAGTAAAATAAGTATTAAAGTTCCTTCGAAACGTCCATTCAAGGATAAAGCATACTACCAAGTTCGTTCGAATCCGTGATATTGTTGATCAGTTTATTAATGACACTGGTTCTTTGCCGCAAAGTGGAGGCGATTTCGGGCATAATTACCGTCTTTTCGACATTTGGAGCTGTTTCATTAGCGGGAGTGCTTTCTCGAATGGTCTTTTTCACTCGATTACATACCGCTCTCAAATCGTTACACATACTGTTAAATATCTCTTCAGGTGTTTTATTATCCCGTAGGAGAGGTATTGTCATTTCGTGCATCTTTTGACTCGCCGAAGATTGGTGAAACTTGGATAAAAAGAAGAACAAAATACTAAAGCTGACTGAAAATATCGAAATTTGAACTGACAAGGGAACTTTTTCAATTTTAATTACCCGGCCGAACGATAGGTACAGAGACGGAGTAAACGGTTATTTTTATCAGTTACCTGCGTCTAGCGTCTTATCCCGCGAAATGTTTTGAAAATAAACAACAAGGCGCTACATCAGCTGATCTCAATACGGAACTGAATGACGTCACATAATACGGCGTCCAATGTGCGTGCGTGTTGCGTTTTGAAAGCAGTGAGTACAACATCCTTGGCTCCTGCTGTTCGCTGAAAGCTGTGAAACGCGAATCATGCCGGTTTTCGTATTTGATAAGAATCAATTAGTTGAGTCTAGGTTCAGTCATTTTCGTAATAGTTTTCTTTTGTTGTAAATATCATTCTATACTCTGTATTGATATATCTGTAATTATCCAGCCTCTATTCTAGCTTTTTTTAAATCAATCCACACACAATGGCTTCGTTTCGAGTACACAATGGTTTCTGTTCTGCTTGTGGCTCTATCCTTCCGCCGATTGGAACCTCTGAGACTCTTATTTGTTACAGTTGTAAAAAATGTGTTTACGTTCGAGGTGAGAATTCTACGAAAATACTTACGAGTGTCATTCAATCCGTTTTTTAGTATTAGTCGATATTAACACTCGTATTTTTGGGCAATTTCCCCAGTCGATCGATTCTCCTTTTTTTTTTTCATCACATTTAAATTTGATTGTAGATCTTAAGCACATAAAATCAGAATACACGATGTATTTTAATACGCTCGAGAATGTAGACATAGCTCAAAAGAAGGAGAACATTGGAAGCACTGCTGCCGGACCAATCATTGAGAGAACCTGCAAGAAATGTGGACACAACCAGATGTCGTATGCTGCGATGCAGTTACGTTCTGCTGACGAAGGGCAAACTGTATTTTTCACCTGCGTGAAATGCAAGTATGTATGACGCCGTCTAAATCTGATTTATAGTTTCATTAGAACATTTTTTAGGGATATTTTGCGAGGCAGCCAGAGTTTATCACAAATTTTCATGGGAGTTTGAAAACGCAGTCTTTTGAGATCGACATGAATCTTTCTTATAATATTCGATGTATTCTGTCGGGAGAAATTTCTGAAACACTTCCTATTTTCCCGTCACGAAGGAGAGGTGTAAGATTTGTATGATGGCAATTTGAATCGACTTATTCAGAATCTTTCTGAGCGATACGACTATAAATTCGAAGAATCAATATTCATTTATATCGTTACCAATAGTATGACCCTTCTGATCCGTAGTAGCGTCGCGTCGCTTGGATCGCTGTTTGCGTATAAAGTTTTCCAGTTCTACTTCTGATGAATCGTAAATTTGTATCAACTATGAAAGGTTTATGATAAATGAACGCACTGCATCAACTTACTCGATGAAAGTTAGCCTTATAGTTTGAACTTGCCGTGGTTTGACTTTTAAAATGCCTTATAAATATGTTGAATCATTCCTCTCAAAATGTTTAGTAATAATTATAGAACTTCATTTCACTCTTTTGTTTCAGATTCACGGAATCAGAAAATTCTTGATACTTCCATTGTTGTGATACGTCCATTACGTTCTCTTTTTCACCTACTATTCGTGAGCTTTTCAAAGAAGTAATTAGATTGATCTTCCATCGTATTCCTACGAAAAGTTGTTACATTCATGTTTATTACCGTTACCTACATAATAAAAGTCATTTCTGTATCTGTGTTTTGTTAGAACGCAAGTTGTAGAGTATTTTTGCGATTCAAGTTCATCACTCGATTGAAACTCACCATTCTATTAGAATTCTGTATGAATAATTGACCGTGTGTTGGAAGAGGAAAATTATAAGCGAAAACGCGCTAACTATCCATATAATGTGTACACATTAGGCACGATCGTGTAAAGTAAATATTGATATAGCAAATTATTCAAATCAAACCTACTGAACTTTATCAAAGATTTATTTGTATAAATCCCCTAGGTTTATACATTCGAAAGTACTTTTTCAAAGGAGTTGTCGAAAAACTGTGGCTCCTTCCCCGCATTTTCATCAGCTTTTTTCATTTCTCAGCTGCAGTATTTATTGATCCTTTGAAAAGTCATTACTTATGCTTCAATTCAAGTAGCTCCTCTTCCCCCTGGTACCATATATTCTGAACGCGTGTCTGTCTTAGTTTGAAGTCGTAGCTTTTGATTTATCTAATTCTTTTAACTAATTTCAATTATAAATTTCGATCATGAAGAATTTCATCAATAATCTAAAGTTCTATTCCGCTTCCTTCTTCGTAGTATTTTCTATTGGTGTATTTGTCGTATTATTTTCCATTTGTGTATTTGCGGACCCGCAAGAGGAAATAAAAGCTACAGCGGAAGCTGATGTTGATGTATTTATGATCGAGGAACAGGATGGCTCAGTTACGCCTATTGTGATTGCAGACGCATCCGCGAAGACGGAGGTGAAAAAATCCACCAGGAGATCGAAAATAAAAGTTGAAGCAGTCGCAACGGTGGACATCCACGAACTTAAGAATATAATGCCGAAAAAAGACGGAGATGTCGAAAAAGTAGGTTTGACGTTTACGACTTTTGTTCCCCCTCCCTTATCGAACTGTTGACGAGCGACAATTTCTTCACAGCTTATGAAGACTTGGTATTTGTTTATGAGTACGCCAGCTAATCCTCCCATGATTGAATCAGACGCTTGTGTTTGTACAAACCGCTGTAAGTGGGCTTTTACGGAAATTTCAGTGTATAACTAGGTTGTTTCAATAAAATATTGGGTATTTCAGACGCTGCAGAACCTTGCGTTGCAGTCAAATGGCAATATTCTGTGGGACGGGATTATCAAATCATCAGTAAAATGTGGGGATTCGATAACACGTACGAGTCTCTCCGTTGATAATAAAGAAAAACTTCTTAAAAAGTGGTATCATCTGGAACTTGAAATTTTTTTTTCAGGAGGTTCATCTACTGTCAAGAGAATATTAATTGGTTAACAGCTGAACACCATATTATGAAGTCTATTGTTACCAATGGTTCGAATTTACTATCCAAAGTCGTTACGTTTGGATTCTTGATTTCTGTTTCGAGGCTAATCTTTTATATTTTTATGGATTACAGTCATGAAAGCCAGCGTTGACAAACTGATAGCCGAGCCCTGCATCGATAAAGTTGATCTTATAGAATATCTTGACGGTAGAAAATTTTTTAATCGCATCTTAGCCTAACACATAGAGCTGAATTGCGAACGTAAAATTGATATCGCGGTTTAAGAGTATTCGAGTTTTCAACTTTTAATAAGTATATTTTTTTGTTGAAATGTTTGTAGAAGTCGCATACGTTATATTGGCAACAGACTGGGAAACATTTATGCTCTGCCGAACCGTGGATGAAGTTGGTAATGATAAAAATGAGAAATCGCGTGTTTGCTTCCTTTGAAAATTACGAATTTAATTATGTACGAGAAGACTAATTTCGATCGATATTTTCAGATTCAGTTACCTACGTGGCACTAACAGAGGAGGCGTATCATCGCAAAGATAAAACCGAAATCATGGCGAGGGTATCCGAAGCTCTGAAAGCTAATCAAGTGGATGAAAAAACGATGAAAACATTTAGCAAGACGTTCAACGTTCAAACGAACTCGATCAAACCAAGAAAGCAGGGGTCGTGAAGAAACTTTAATTATACCTATTCTAGAGCGTAACGTTTATTAGTTCTGTAACAAACTTCATTCATCAGTATAAAAAATCATTTTGGAAAAAATTCATTACCTACCTACTTTATCGTCGACATTGTGAACGTACACGTGCAATATTGTCGAGTGCTTACCTTCATTTGCTCAATTCTTGCTCAAAATACAATATAAGGTCTACGAAGAGAGTTAATTAATATTATTCTACAACTCAATTTCTCACCGTCGACTAACTTGATCACGATCTCCAGTACGGTGGGCAATCGTTTCACTCTTCCTATTGGTCCGTTTACATTCTTTTCAGTCGTCATTCTCGTCAAATTTCGAGCAATCCTGATACCAATTCTATTTTTTTTTTTTTTTTTCAAATAAGCCTAAGCATTGTTGGATTATAAGATAACATTACGAGTAATTATCTACTTCTTGACTTAGGTAGGTGCCAAATAATTTTATTGATTTTACCATACTCCATTTCCTTGTTTTTGCTTCAAATAATTCTTCATTGATGTATTTCGGCTAGTTCAACCACGACATTACATTTATCTGTTGATTCCGTACAGTATATGTATAAAGGGAAATTAACTTACGTTGATCTTTCAACTAAGTTACCCTTCGACACATTTCTTGAGATATTTCTCGGAGAGACAAGCTTCAGAAGGATGAGAAACAAGTTGAACAAAATATCTTGGAGTGAATAATGCGTCCTTAATTGTAATAGCATAAAATTTACCCTTGTCAAGACGGTGGTTTTATGAGTGCTCTTTGCTTCCATTCGATTGGAGAATGCTTTATCAACCTAAACGTTTTTTTTATTTTCTCAAGAGCTCAGCTTTGGTCTCATGATGATTAAACCGGGTATGGAGTACATTTCTTGTGGAATAAAATACGACCTTTTCATTTGCTGTCTTTGTTTTTTGATAATATTTCTTTAAGGATAGTGAAATGGAGATTCAATATGGATAAGAAGGATGTACTTGGTTTGGGAGGCGGCGGAGTTCATTCTCGACGAAAGTGATTTTATGTCTTTGTGAATAATTTTCTCGATACCTATACTTTCTAAATAAGTTGATTGGAAAATAGAAGAAAGAACAATTACAGTACAGAATACGAAAAATGCAAGATTTCATATCCTGTAAAATTTTGAAAAAGCTTTTCAAAATGTTGGCCCAACTTCTTTCTACATGTAGGCAAGTGCTGATACAGATTAAAACAAGAGTAGGCCTATATCGCGAAGTTTCATGATTTTAAAACATTGCGCTTTCGAGAAACTCTTCATGAATACAAGAAATTATAAGTTTGTTAACACCTAAAATATTGTCTTTCACTTAGACCACTATTCCGTATTTACGAAGACCTGATTATTGCTGCGAAATTCCAGTTTTTCATAATTCGTACTTATAAATACCTAGGCATTTGAAATTTTCCAAAAATACCTCCTCGGGACATTCGTAAGATTTATGTCTACAATTTAGAAATCATTTCTAGCTGTATTGGTTCTATTACGGATCGTCCATTTAAACAGTTGGATTACTTATCAATCTTTGGCAGTTTTGCAAATGAAAAAAGAATAACAATGGAAATTAGGTATCTACTTTTCAATATTTAAAATCAAGGTTAATTTACTCATTCGCGAGATTTTTATTAACCGTCCTACTCACTTAATAAATTTTTATGAATTATAATGTTGATCTAAACGAAACATGTGAAAATTGTGCGTACACCTTATATTGATGTACCTACTTTTTTATTTACTCGACAAATCATTGGACGTAATTGTTCCCAATTAATTTCCAATAAATATGAGATACAAAATGATTATTCTGCGATTGCTGGATAGCAGTAGTTTGTAGGCCTACTCTACTCAAGTTTGATACCAAGCAGCTACTGTATAGATTATTAAACAAATTATGGTATACGAGCCATGAGAGAAGAGCGTAGGATTGAGATTTCCCAAGTTATGAACTATTCAACTGGGGAGAAACTTTACGTACTTTACCTATAGGTGCTGTTGGCTGTTTTTCATTCTATGTAAAGTTTTTCCACCAATCAAAATGGCTCGCATCGCATATATAAGAATAATAAAACAACTGATTAAGAGCTCCAATCATCAGTTTGGTAGAAAATAATGCTGTGAACATAAATTTCGAGATAGTTTTCGTTAGATAATCTATAACTTTAAGTATCCTCATTCAGTACCAACTTTTTTCTGAAAACCTTCAGAAAGAGGTGAGGTGCATGATTCACCATCTGCAGGGGAACTTTTTTTTATCAACCTGACCTTAAGGATAGATGAAAAATCAGAGATTGAGGGACCAACTTCATGTCAAAACTCGCAGTCCACGTGGTGAGCTGCTCGGGGGGGTTGCCTTCATTAACTTTGTTAGGTAATTGAGGCAAACAGGGAACCTGTTTCATGGGAGTCGCTAGTGTCAGGGCTTGCGACCGAAATTTTTTTAACGGTTAACGGTTATCGGTCAAATGAACTCACAAATTTTTTCGGTTATCGGTCAAAATGATCCTCCCAATTTTTTCGGTTATCGGTTATCGGTCAAGCTGTATTTTGACCAATAACTGTTAAATGTTGAAAAATATTTCGGTCAAAGTCCTAAAATTTTCGGTTGACGTTGTTAGAAAACCTAGAATTTTTGGTCAAATAACAGTTATAACCGAAAAAATAACGGTTAACGGTCAATCGGTCAAGATCGATCGTCAATTATAACGGTTAACGGTCAATCGGTCAAAACTGATATTTTCATTTCGGTTATAACAGTTAACCGAAAAATAACTGTTATTGTGCAAGCCCTGGCTAGTGTGCATTGTCATTCTTGTGCAGCTTAAACTTTGTTCCTCACCACCTTGATGGTTTTTCCTCATCAGGTCAACTTCTAGGCGCATTTTTTTTTTTTTTTTTTTTTTTAGTGGTTTCCCCAGTAGGCCTAAGCCACATTGACGTCCAAAGCTTCTCCAAGCAGAGCATTGCAGCCGTATCATACAGCTTAGACTTTCAGCTTAAACTTAGAACCTTGAAAAATACAACTTTGGCTTTGGCTTTTGGCTTTGGAAATACCTAAAAAATACAACTGACTTTCGGCTTTTGGCTCTAGCTTTCGGCTGTTTTGATGAAACACTCCGGCTTTTGACTTAAACTTACGACCTTAAAAAATATAGCTTCGGCTTTGGCTTTAAGCTTGGAAAAAATATGAATAATACAGCTGGCTTTCGGCTTTAGCTTTCGGCTTTTGGCTCGCTGCAATGCTCTGTCTCCAAGTCCTCTTTTTATTTGATGGAGCTTGGGCACTCCTATCATATATACAGCTCAAAATTTTTCAAAGACCCCTCTCCATCAAGTATACCTTGGAAGTAGAAATTTTTTTAGGTAACTTTCTCATCCTGTACACATTTGTCTGCATCTAGAGAAGGTAGCAATGCTATTGTAACGGGCAAACTTATATAATAAATAAATAAATAAATAAATAAATAAATAAATAAATAAATAAATAAATAAATAAATAAATAAATAAATAAATAAATAAATAAATAAATAAATAAATAAATAAATAAATAAATAAATAAATAAATAAATAAATAAATAAATAAATAAATAAATAAATAAATAAATAAATAAATAAATAAATAAATAAATAAATAAATAAATAAATAATTAAATAAATAAATAAATAAATAAATAAATAAATATTAGTCCTAGAATAATGAAAGATTTTCGAATCTCACTCGCCCCGCTAGTTTGCCCCCCTTCTTGATCTAGAATACAATATTTCAAACTAACAACCTCTTATCACATATAACTCGAAAGTGCCCTCTCCTATAATACATAACTTGAAAGCGGACATTTTTCCAAGTCCACCTACTATCATACGTCTCCCGGAGGTAGAAATTCTTCCAAGTCCCACGTTTTTCCTCCCGGCGTCCGTCCTCTTTCTCCAAATTACCCTCCCATAAAACAGGTTCCGGCTAATGATACAACCTTTTTTTTTTCTTTCTTTTTAGAACTTTTGATGTTACTGGAGTATAATGTAGTCCTTGTCTCTCCTAATTGCTATTTTGAACATTTCTCTATAAAATTACCGTCTTCTTAACCTCTTCAACTTGTACTAATTTTAATCTTCTACTCCATATAATCAAGGATTCTTGCCCTCATATCGTATAGACTTTCCATTTGTGCTCCATTATAAAAAATTCTTAAACATTTTTCCTTCAAGTTTCATCTAGTCTTTACTCTACCTTTTGGCCTACTAGAAGCCACGTCGTGAGTGTACAGGATTACATCCTGGCTATTCGTAACTTTACCCTCAATAGTTCATAAACCTGACCTTGTCCAAATTTCAATGACGTAGGTATCTAGAAAATTTCAGAGGGGGGATTGAACAAGACGGGAAGAATTTTGGACGAAAAAATTTTCTGGGTGGAGTTTCGAACAAAATTTTATGATATTTCAAGGCAAATTTTTTAGTTAGGTAAGAGGGTCCCCGAATTTCGCCCCTGTAAGTATGCCGTAGGTAAAATTGACTTTGAATTTTATTTTCTATAATTTCTACGAGTTGGTCACATCTCGCCTATTAACCCACTCCCTATCGAAAATCTTTTCTAATCTGACCTCAACAACGGTAATTTTGACCCCAAACCCATTTTAGGAAAGATTATGAAGATTGAAAAATCTGGAGAGGTTCTAAGTGCAAGTTAGGTTAAAAAAGAAATGGTTCAAAAGTTATGGGATTCTAAAATCTGAAATAAGTCGGCGAAATATCATTGATATATGTACATGAATCAAGATGAGACTCTCGATAATGTCCACTGGGGTTGTACTCCGGTCATGATGAAAATCTATCGTATAATTTAGGATGCAAGCTTTCGATTTTTTTTTTTTGGAGTGATGAAGGTCCTCGTCACGACAGGCGATCTTAAACAAAACAGACTACGTATGGGTCAGAATTGCGAAAGAAAGTGAAGAGTAAATAAAAATCAAATTGTGACTGATCTCCTTTCACAAAGCATTATAATCAACTCAGAAGAATTACGAAAAACTGGTTTCAGCGACAAGATAAATTTTTCTCTTCTTTACCACAATGGTAAAGTTGCCTAGAGTATTTAAAATCCTTGTGAGTGACTCTCTGTGGTGGGAGGTTTCATGATACGACTTCCTGTATGCAAGGTAATCACTATATTCTGCATATTTGGTCCAAACAGTCAGGTCCAGATTAATGAGGGTCATGACCCCTGAGCCTTCACCAAGACGGCGCGTCCACCAGTTCAAAACAATCAATTTTTAAACAATAAGAAAGTTTTTTTTTCTAATTTTATCCAGCTTTTTACCATACTTGGCCCCCTTTGCTCAAAATTCTGAGTCCGTCCCTGTAACAGGTTGAGGAGAAAAAATTTCTGGAATTGTATTCATCCGCCCACGATATATGCAGTAAGATATATCTACGATGGACTGGAAATTTTCTGAATTTATACGATAGCATTTCCAATGGCTGATTTGTCGTACAAAAAAAAAAAAAAAAAAAAAAAAAAAACAATAAATCTTGTTATTTTCGATTATGAAAATATTCTTCCACGATGACGTCCATATAGGTATCTTGCAAACAAAAACCAAATTGTTCTTTCGCATTAAAATATTTCATTATTATTTACTCGGGTTGGTAATTAACTCTCCAATTTATTGATTTACACTACCTACTTTATCACGGTATTTAAATTAAATTGTGGCAAAATAATTTGAAAACATTATCTAGCTTCTGATTTGAGCGCTATATAAAATCGAATCGTCATTGCCCGGGCCTAGTGATACAAAATTGTACGACTAGAAAAATTCCACCACACGAAGCATCGCAGGTATGTATAATCACATTATTTATTGCCTAAATCAAATTAAGATGAAGATGATTTTATCGTCGTGATAATTATAGTGAGCAAATGTTAGCCCTACGCTCTGCTTCTAACTTTAACAGAGAGAAAAAGAAAGTGATATAATAGAACAAAATATCTACGTTTCTTGAATTATATGACAAATGGTAGATGGAATGAATATTTTTCTGAAATATTGGATTTGTATATTATTTTTCTTCGGTGTGTAGTAGCGTCTATTGATGTTGCTTGGTGTGAATATCTTTTCGGTGACTTTATAATAACATGCTTAGAAAATAATAAGACTCACAGTTGGGCTTTTTTTTTTTTTTTTTTTTTTTTTTATTTTACAATTTATCCAAATTTCTGGGATAAGATTAGCCAATGTTCACAAACTCTGCGTGATGATCTTCCTTAATTTAATTTTTTTTTTCTTTTTGAGTTTGTTCTATTGAAGCTCGATCTCTCATTCTCTTCATTTATTTTTCATCAGTAAAACTGCTTTTGATGAAATGCTTTCACTGATTCTTTTGACATATCTTTGCTACGATGTCGTTAATATTTATTTTTTTTCCAATATTGACGACGATAACAGACTGTAATCATCGATAAAAGAAACTAATTTGCGAGAAAAAGATAAATATTAGCAATGAAAATGATCAATCGTCAAAATTGAGAAAAAAAAAAAAAAAAAAAAAAAAAAAACACGGACCTAGTCATAAACAAAACTATAGGATAGTAAATAGTCAACTTACTTAACTTGTATTTTTCGAAATATAAGTATATTCAGATGGACGAGGGGAGAAAAATGGGATTCCCCCTTCAAATTTCAGAAAAATGAAAAAAATCAAATTCGAGTGCAAAGAAATGATGTGTAGTTTTGTTTTTTACAATTCAACCCCCCCCCCCCAAGTTTGAAAAATACTCAATATAAAAGGTCGAACATGCTCGCCAAGTTTCCCATCCTTACCACTTACGCCCTATCCTTGAATTTGGAACACCTTAAAACTGAAACCAGGTCATAATTTCCCTCTTGTTATACGCAAGCCTTTTCACATTCTTCTTAACCTCAGAAATTTCGAATCTTCTGTTCGTTGAAAGATGGAAGGGGTACTTTGACTACTATTTCTGTCCTTTTATGGAAATCAAATTCGCAAAATTGCCCAATGAGATGAAATTCGAGGAAGTTTTATGTGGCGGTATTCACTTCGTATCTAGAATATAATCGTCTAGCGTTGACCCCATCCGAGGTATTATTCTGAAGTAGCAGGGCCTGAGAACGTGGGATACATTTTCCATAGGTGCAGAGAATAACACAGCTGTCCCACCGTGTCCAAAACTCACTTTCTAGTCGGAATAAGGTTAGCTCTTGGTGGACTCTCTCTCTCTCTCTCTCTCTCAGCACTTCGATCCTACAGGGGCGGATTTACGGGTACACTTTTGGGGGGGAACTTCCATTGTTTTCCTCGCGAGTCAAATTGAACAATCTCAATATTTTTTGGAGGTTTGGGGGGGGGTGTTCCCTCCGTCCCCCCGTAAATCCGCCCCTGGATCCATCCTAACGTCATTTCGGATCAATGCTCCCCCATCATAACCACTTCCTTAACTTTTATTTCAATCAAATCCTTGTCTAGATTTATGGTCTCATTGCAAGCCCGTAACTGGCGATTTTTCTCGGGAAGGGCAAAAATGAAATGATATCCATTAAAAACGCCACAACCTCATCTCCAAAAATCACTCAATCGCGTACTTCCGCAGCATTATATTCCAAAAACTAGGTACTACTACATTCTTTTCCACGACTCTCGGCACTTTTCTTCAAGTGAGTCAGAATACAAGCAAAGATGATTGTTTACAACTAAAATTTTTTCAATTAAAAATTCAACTTCAGAAATCTTACCTCGCCCAACTAGACCCATACCTAGCTAAACCGCTTACACCTTTTCTTCAACTTATTCCTACCTTCAACTTGCTCGTACAGCCATTCTTAATTTGTCTTAAGCTCCTCTGCAACTATCCCCAAATCGATCGATCTACCACGAGGCTGACCTATTTCATAAAAGAGTGGGGAAGGAGAAAAGATAAAAGTTTATAAGAATGACAATAATATGGAGAATACCTCCTTAAGGACCTTAAAGTAGCAACTTCCAACATGTTATGCCCTCAGACTTCTTGTTTTATCAAAGCTTGGTAAACAAATAATGGCATATTTCTTCAAAACTTTTCTGCGTTAAAAAGTTTGATGCGATTGTAAAACAATTTGGCTGATTTTTTGTAACTCGTCTAGTTACGTCTGAGAATATTGCGTTTAAATACACTTGTCACTACAGTGCCTAATTATAAATGTATTAAGTGGTAAGTAAGCGTGGAACATTAAACGTAAGTACATCAAATTGTTTGATTCCCCTTCGATTAATGCCCATTTCTTTTGATTTTTTGCAGAGTGGAACTAAAGATGCCTCGTTTATTTGGAATAACATACTCGATACTACTAGCATGTTGCTGTTGCTACGCTTTCCCGCAAGGTGGTCCAATGGACTATACTGGGAATCCTCCACCGCCGACCGGGACAACGGGCGCAGGCGCAGACGCTTCAGCAGCAGCAGCAGCACAAGCTAATGCAAACGGTAACGCCCAAAGTCCTTACGGTCCATCTCCTCCTCCGCTCTGTCCGCCTCCCTCTCCCATCTGTCCTCCACCAATGCCACCACCGATGTCACCTCCGTGTCCTCCTCCGATATCTCCTCCGTGTCCTCCCCCATTTGGTCCACCTCCCCCATTTGGTCCACCACCCCCTTTCAATCCTCCACCTCCCTTCCCCATGCCACCTCCTCATTCACCCACTTGTCCACCCAGCCCCTACTGTCCATCTCCGCCTTTTGGACCTTCACCAGGAGGATCAGCGAGTGGTTCAGCTTCTGCATCGGCATCAGCATCAGCGTCCGCCTCTGCCTCTGCCTCCGTATCACTTCAGTCACCAAATCTACAACAAGTGTGCGGCTACCCTACTGATGTGCCACAATGTTCCTCACACTACGCTATGAAACTCCAACAAAATGATCTGATGAAGGTAAAAAATACGTGAATTAATGAATTAATTGCAGTAGTTTGTTGTACATCACTTTAAAACCTCCACCGGGTCACTCACGTGTTTATTTTCAATTTTAGCTAAACAACAAAATTTTCTACGTGTATCAGAGTTCTAGATCTCAACAAACCATTAATTTCGACTCGGCAAAATGTTTCGACTTTTGTAAGCATTTCAATTTCAGCATAATTATTTAAATTTCGAGCAAATTATTTTTGATCTAATGCTTATAATATTTTCAATAGACGCTGACAGCCAATGTCAGACTATTAGAATTCAATACTCTGTTACTTCTATGACTGAAATAACAAAAACTATGTGGGGTATCGATTCTACGGGGTGAGTTTGCGTTCATTGGCATCTTCGAATACTGGCACTATAAGTAATTTAATCTGATCATAATGCGTATTTATTATATTTTATATACTTGTAGATCTATGACTTACATTAAGGTCCAAGTTAAAGTATTGAGTCAGCAGCACTTGGTTCTACAAGATAATTTCATGGATGGTAAAATAAATGAAAAAAGTCATTAACCTGACAGATGAACCTTTGTTGAACTATATACATAAGTCTTCGGTTTTTTTTTTCAGCCCAAAAGGTTCAGTCTGGTTCAACAACAGCCGTGGTCAGCACTCAAATCGATCAACTGAAAACATATATTAGCGGTAAGATTTCTCTAATTCTATGTAAGATAGGCTTTTACTAATATTTTGTATAATTATAGGGAATATCTTGAAGGACTAAAATGTCATTAAAAAAATTATAGACGATCAATATCTCATTATTAACCTTTTCCGAAATGAGAGATGAAACTTCTGTTAGATCCAGAAGAATCTCTTCATTTCTCATAATTTAATTGAAATATATAATTTTCTCTTTTTCTTTTCAGAATCTGCATACGTTTTGATGTGGACTGACTCCGAAAATGTTTTATCAATGAAGAGATGTTCCAATTCTGGTAAGCTATTGTGGATTACACTTTGTAGCAAGTAGGGAAAATTTATTTCAAAACTAATAAGATACTCAAATCGACGACGATGAAAATATAAAACGCAGCATAGGTATTTCGCTCCTTCAGTTTAATTTTACAGATTTTGTTCCATCAGCTGGATCTTAAGGATTTTCTAAATTAGCTGGGTTACCTGATTGAAAAATTTGAAACGCCTATCTTTGTACAATAATTATGAGATTTTGGGAAATTGAGGAAATATTATCTCATCATTTTTTCTCTTTGGTTAGAATGAAAATTTTTAGATTTCTGAGACCTGTCCATAAGCATTTCTTGACGATTCAATTTGATGGGATAATCCAGAAATCGCCCATGGAAAATTAGAAGAAGGATATTTTTGAGCTGGAAATAAATCTGCAGAATAGCGCAATGTTACATGTTGCGTTGCACTTGTTCAGTTTGCTTGCTTCCAGCGCAAGAATATCTTCTCTCTATTCTGTCTTACTCGATTAGAAGATTAGACATGGGCTACGACAATTTATTCGTTATGCTTTACTGGCTAGTAGTAAAATAAGCGGTGGCCAGCAGACTTTTCCATTATCCTTCCTTTTAAGTTCTAATGTGGTTTGCTCCATGAGTCCATTTTGGTCATCAGTTTTCCATTATTATTTATTATTATGATCTTTTTTGAGGAAGCTCCACATAAAAACTAAGAAAAAAAATACAGACTTTGTTTCAATTTGGGCCGGTTGCTCGCGCTACAATCAGTAATATTAAAAATAGGATTAAAACAATTTCCCTGCCCTAATGTTAAATGAGTGAACTCAAGATAAGTCGAGAACAAAGCCATTAATCGGAAAAATTGAGAGAACAAAATTTGTAGAGCGAAAAATTTCTTATAAATTACCTTTTTATTTGAAGTTTGCAAACAACAACAACAACAATGTAAACAAAATTTGTGAACTGTGCTGTGATTGGTGATTGATAAAAAGAGGGTGATGAACACCACCTGCGCACTAGGGATGGTAGGGCGTCTCCAACAGTTTACGCTAAAGGCTGAAACTAAAAAAATTGTTACAACCATTTCCGCTAACAGCTAATGGCTGACAGATTTTTAATGGCTAGCTAACAGCTGATTAAGGGCTAACCAAATTTTTTTTGTGCTAAAATGACAAATAAAGACCATATTTGAATAGGAGTCGTACTTTTTGCTACCTATTTTTTTTTTTTTTTTTTCAAGTTTTTTATTTGAAACTACTTGCAGTAAGCTAAGATTATTAAATTCCTTATTTTTTTCAAAGTTTGAACAGTGGCTCTTCTTAATACTAAGTAGGCCTAGTAGAAATTAGAAACCTAGAATAGAAGAAAATAGTCTCTTTTGTTACCTAGCTGTTAGAAGTTCGTTTTTGAATAGCTAACAGCTGGCTGGTGATACTGCTGATATTTTTCCTGATAAGCTAGCTAATAATGACTAGCTAGAATTGTGCAAAAATCACTCGGTCAATGGCTAATAGCTAAAAACTGACGGCTAGCTAACCATCCCTGCTGCACACTACCATGGCCGTTTCTAGTATCAGACCGGAATATTCGAAACTCGACAACCCTGCAGGGGGCTAAAATTTGTATAGTATTTTATGGGAGAACATTGAAAAACTTGATTTTACACAATATGATGAGTTTTTGAAGAAAATGCAGAGAACGTCATTTAAAGAGCCAACATTTTTCGATATTTTGAGCTTGGTCTTGTTAAGATTGATCAACTGTACCGCGCTTCGTCCTCTGTCTGACTTTTATTTTAAAAGTTGAATAACTCTCATCCTAGTTGATCAATCTTAACAAGACCAGCAAGTTCAAAAAATCGAGAATTGTTTACTCTTTCCATATATTCATAAATTTTTTCCCCGCGGAATCGAATACTGTTCGCAAATCAATGATTAACGTGTTTTTCAAAGATTTTTCCTAGGCTTTGCAAAATAACCGTTATTTAAATGTTATTTTGACCGATAACCAAAATGAAAAAGTTTGTTGACCGTTTGACCAATAACCGTTTAAAAGGAAATTGGTGCATTGACCGTAACCGTTTGACCGATGAATGTTTCGATCAAAACGGTCATAACAGTTAGGTTGACAGTTATTTTTCTATGTTTTTTTGTTTAAAAACATGTTTTTTTCTGAAAAAAACATGTCTTTTCTCCCAGAAAATGTTTTGACCGTTATGAACTGTTATGGCCGAACCACTTTTCAATAATGGTACTGACCGTTATGACCGTTTGACCGTTTCAATTTTGAAGCTGACCGGACCGATAACTGTTATCCACTTCTAATTATTTCGGTCGAAAACCCTAATTTTTCCTCAAGAGCCTGTATAAAACTTGACCCATATTCTTCGTTATCGCGACGTTGCCAGATTCAACATTCCGGCCTGATACTAGAGACGGCCATGGCACTACCACTTGCAGACTCTGAATGAAATATTATTGATTTTGAACGATTTAAAAAAATCTTCCTTTGCTGTCCTAAATTCTGTCTCAAATTAGAGTGCCGCAACCCCGCAACGCATTTATACAAACCTAGTCAGAGCTGGCAACAAAGTTCTATATTAAGGCTGCACTCTCTTGTGAGAACTTTACATCAAGTCGATACAAACGCATTGAAGCCACATTTGGTGATTTTATTGCGGGTTGCAGTTTTTTTTTGTGGCACTCTCATTTGAAAGTTTGAAACGGACTTTATGAGAATGATCTTTGATGAATCTCCTGTTTTTGTTGTGCGCAATGATAGCGCTGACCGGCCTGGGGTCAGTCATCCGCTAGGAGCGTTACAATCCTCTTTGTTCATGGTGCCATTAAGAACGAACTGGGTTTTGATATTTGAATTCGATGGTGTTTAAAAAGAAAAGTGAACAAATTTTTCTTGCATGGACTTTCCCGTCTGAAAAGAAATTGAATTCAATCATTTGTTCATAGGTACTTGGAAAAGAAGATTACCTATAAGTTTGAAACAAAAATACATTTTCAAATACTTGGGTAACTTACTTCCACATCCGTAGAATATTGCGTACTATCAATCACAATCACTCACAATTATCAGTTAGTAACGTCAACCTGAACAAAGAGGATTGGTAAAATTTCAAATGTGATTAGGACAATCTTCTAATTTAATCTTCACTAAGTAATCCTGAAATATCTCGGGAACTAGACAAAAAAAAAAAAAAACTAAAAGAGCAATATTTGTATAGCATACAATTCTGCACAGATTGTCTTTACTCTCGAAAATTCGGACCGGACACGCAAGAACTAAAACGAAATTTTTCGATTTCTTGGAACCTCTTGAAATTAGACTCATCTGAAAGAAAATTTCACACTCTTTCAACTTTGTTCTCTACACTTTTCTCCAAAATCGACTATTTCTGGAGAAATTAAAGGAAAATTGATGTTTGCCACGTATTTTTGTGTTACAATCACCGTTGGATTTTTGCACCACCGTTCGCTTATCAGTACTTTACAAAGGATTTTATACATAGACACTAGCGCTCCCTCAAACATGTCCGGTCCGAATTCCTTCCAATCATAATTTTGCACCGTTTATAAATTATCCTGTTTTTGTTGTATGCACTAGCGCAATCTGAAGGCGTCTATGAAGTAAATAAATGTAAATGTAAAAAATATGTATACTAGGCGTCTGTAAAAGTATAACATGTGTTGTGTATCTTAAATAAGACATTATCATGACTGTATCTTAACTAATTTTTTTTTTTTCTCCTTGTCTGCAGTTGGGTATATTGCGGTCAGTGAAAGTTTGTACCTGAATCAACAACAGTTGCAATCTACTGCAATGTCGGCCATTCAAACTATTGCAACTTTCCATCAATTTGACATCACTAGTTGCCTCAGGTTGACGCAACAATTCTCAGTGGATGTTTCTACAATAACCGTTACCAGCTCGTCTTTCTCAATGAATAAAAATGCGGATGGAAGTGTAACGACAGGAAACACGATGGAACAAGAGGGAAATGGTTCTCATATGACAGGTTCTACCTCTGTGACCAGAGGTTCTGCTGGAGAGGTATCCATGTCAACCAGTACTAATGCAAATTTAGGCAGTAATACACCTCCCTGCCCACCTAGCCTAAGTCCACCTGCAACGGGAACTACGACCGCTTCTGCTGACGCACAGGCCTCAGCTTCTGCCACAGGAACTACTACTACTCCTTGAAATTTTCTGTGATTCGTAAAGAATGTAAGGTGTTGGTATATTATACAAAAAATTGTACATTCTAAGCTTAAAATGATATTGTAAAATTCAAATAAATACTATTTTTCAAACATGTTGGTAGATTAAATGGCTCGAGAGGGAAGAAGAGCAAACAAATTTGTAAAGATTGGTACACCACACTGCACTGCTAATGTACAAGCGTGCTTCAATTGATCCTGTGTTGAAGCAAGCTTGCATGTGTACCAGCCTTAAAAACAAGGTTTAGTTAGATGATGGTAATGTAGAATAGTCCAGTTGAAACGTTGTAAGTCAGATTCTTTTGCAAAGGATACATATTTAACTTATTCCAGGTCTATAATATTAAGAAATAGAAGTACACAATACCAAGCGTGATGTGGCATTTAGGTACCCTGAATTTTTTAATATCCCAATATTATTTCGTAGTTGTTATTATTACCTAATTTTCACAATATTTTCTATATTTTATTCATGATTGAAATTCACTTGGGCCCTTGGCCTCGCAATTTAGGAAACAAACAAATAAAGTTTGTTTCCTGAATTGTGAGGTCCAGTGCGAAAACAAATTTTAATCATAACTTTGTAGCGCTTCACGCAGAAAATTGATAATTATATTTTTTAATGGTTCATTTTTTGCAAATATCAGCTTCCAATTTGGGGGAATTTAAATAACATTTGTTTTAGGGGAGCAATTGAATTACTGTACAGTCTCCTACAATTTGACTCCTTTCAAATCAAATCTGATCATAAAATTTGAGTGTTTTTATAGCGGTCTTGTATGTTCATGTTGATTGAAAAATATTGGTTTTTCATTGTAAATAGGTAGCCTAAATATCATTTTCTTTATTTTTGTTTTTTTCAAATCGAGAAAAAGGTATGTTTTCTCTTATTAAGAATGATTCTAATTTTTTACTACCAAAAATTTCACAATTTTATTCTCTACAAGGGTAATTTGAGAGTAAATAGGGGATTTTATAACTATTAGGGGGTAATAGTAGTTGTCAAAGTTTCCTGTTGCCCTTCTACCGCTCAACGGAAAGGATTCAAATGATGCTCAGAGTGAAGTTTGTTTCAAATTTGTAGCAATCCCCCTTCAGTCTATTTTAGCAGTTGGCAGGTTCTTTAATGACAAACATAAGGTATGATTTTAAGAATAAAGATAACATGCACGCACATATCTGCATTTTAATAATTGACGTACTCTTCCGTAGATTTTAGAACGAACCCGAGTCTGAATTATACATTAGTGGTACATGATTGATCAATATCTAAAATCTGACGTAATTTTTTCTCTTTCTTTTTTTACAGATAGGAGTCAACGATGCTTTCTGTTTCTGTTTCTACAGCATTATGTTTGATGCTCTTGGCCTCTTATCACTGTCATGCTCTTCCACAAGTAAATATGGGTGGAATGCCTCCGGTTATGATGGATTCATCAGCAAATGCAGCAGCTCAAGGATCCGCATCAGCGAACATGAGTCCGTTTACCGTTCCAAATTCTCTCTGTCCACCCCCACCACAAATGAATCCACCTCCCATCTGTCCTCCTCCTCATCTATTACCCGTTCTACCGCCCACAAGTCCTCTCTGTCCACCTCCTCCACAAATGAACCCTCCTCCTGTGTGCCCTCCACCGCATCCATTGCCAATGCCAAGTCCTCCACAAATCAATCAACCACCTCCTTCTCCTCCATTAGCAATGCCTCCGCCCAACTGTTTCTCTCCTCCAGGGTCCTCAGGAAATGCCCAAGCTTCGGCATCTGCGTCTGCATCAGCATCCGTCACAATTCAACCTCCAAATCTGCAACAAATGTGTGCCTATCCCACGGATGTGCAGCAGTGCTCGCAACACTATGCAATGAAATATCAACAAACAGATTTAATGAGGGTAATGAATTACCTTTGTTTATAAGTACATCAAAAAACCGGAAGAGCACGTGGTATACATCAAAAATTAAATATTTCATGGTTTTTATTTCTAATTTGAGAAATTTGTTCGCATTCATAAAGTACACGTTCTTCTCGCACTCGTGATACGGTATGTGAAAATGATTCTGCTTTCAGCTCAATGGTAGAATCTTTTATGTTCATCAAGCCACTAGAACACAACAAGCAATATCATTTGATTCCGCCCATTGCCTTGATTTCTGTGAGGATAGTTTAATTAACCACTAACGATTAGTTACAGTTACAGTTATCAGTGGCGTAGCCTGCGAGACAATGGATTCAACTCTCTGAAGGCCTAAAACTGATACAAGTGAGGATGTGGGTCGCCATATTTACTTGTTACGCCATCATTCCTGTCGAGCTGAGAAATTTCTGCAATTAGGTATTGGAATTATTTTGCTGAGTTCTGTATTGTCTTTGTACTTAGTCTAGGCATTCTTATATTATTTCTGAATGATGATAAACTGTTATCAGTTAGTGGAGTAAGGAAGTCTGAAAGTAAATGATGACGTAACAACTAAATATGGTGGCCCATATCCTCTTTCGCTTCTTCTGCAACGCTCATGATAAATTCCAATTTTTTTAAATATTTCACGGTCTATTTCCATCCCATTTTTTTTAACCCTACCTATTTACCTTTCAGACAGTAAAAGTTTGTCTTAGGTATAGTATGTCACTATTTAACTCTCTGAAAATTTCTCAGGCTACGCCACCAGCTGTTTTAGATTTATTATTTTGACCTACTGTCAATCTTATTGCTCCTCTTTCTTAGTATGTTCTCACAATTGTCAAACCATCAGAATTCAATACCACGTGGACTCTAACTACCAACTATCAAAAGTTATTTGGGGAGCTGATCTTAATGGGTAGGTCTGCTCAAACTTTATAATTGGATACAATTGTGTAAAAATCATCTAAATAAAAATACTTCCGTATACAGAAATCTGGCCTACATCAAAATAAATGTTAAGGTTGTCAGTCAGCAGTTTCTGGTAATGGAGGATTCCTTCATGGATGGTAAATAACTTTTTTTTACAATTTCTGAGCAATACGTTGTGTGAAGAATTTGAAGTTATTGTCCCAGAGAGTGAAAGATATGCAATATTTTACACAAACTGTTTGACAAATTTCAGCTCAAAAAGTTCAAATTGGATCAACTACCGCTGTGGCCAGCACACAAATACAACAACTGCAGCAATATATTTCCTGTAAGAACACGCTTTTATTTTATTTCAATCGGAAAAATACGAAAAGAATACCTAAATATTTATTTTTTATTATTTACTTAATAAGATTTAGACTTCAACAAACTTTCTGTATCTTTACAATTAATATTGAAATTTTATTATTTTGTCTTCTAGCATCCCAATCCGTTATGATGTACACCGATTATGAAAATATTCTCGCAATGAAAAGGTGTTTGGATACAAGTGAGCAATTTTTTTTTTAAAGTAGCCTTGACGAAGAAAAAAAAAAACGGCGAGGCAAAACCATGGTCAGATTAATCACATAATTGTTCATCGTACTAACTACAAAAATTAAATTTTGCTGGTGTGTAAGAGAGAGAAAGATGAGAGACAATTAAAAATACCGTTCTCTTCCCTCATTTATTTATAAGCGAGCGAAAACGCTTGTGTTCTCACGACTATTTTATGTGGGTACCCGATAAACCAGATCGACCAAATATCTCAGTTGATTTTGAGTAGATGTTGACCAAAAATAGACTGAGCGGGCGCTCTGACGAGTGACTAATAATAGACCACCTTTTTCGGTCGATTTACTTCCGCTCTTCCCCACCATATTATAGACCACATTTAAACCAACTTGGACAAAATTTTGATGGAAAAATTGAGTCGATCTGCAAGTGATGTAGGTACCATAAAATGGTCTATCCTCAGTCATTGTCCATACTTCCTCTGCAATTGACTATATTTTGACCATTTTTGACCAAAAAAACAGTCGATTTCTAGGGAACCCTGACGATATAAAATAGTTTCTCATAGTCAATATTTAATCAGTGTCAACAGACCACCATAATTAGAAAAAGCACATTTTTTTTTTTTTTTTTTTTTTCTGACGAAAAAGATAGGTTGATTTCTGGGCAATGTAGACGATATTAAAATAGTCTGTTGTAGCCTATATTCAAGCGATATTAACGAACCACTACAAATAGACCACTTTTGACAAAGCAGAATAATCAAGTTTGGGCAATAGAGACGCCATAAAACGATCTATAGTTAGGTGATACTAATAGACCACTATTTTTGACGGGAAAAACCAGTCTATATCTAAGCCTCCCTCAATTGAGAGAAGAAAAGAATGAAGATAGCAATCTTGTTGGCGGGATTATACCTAGGTATTGAGAGGAGTGCGATTTTGGTCTAAAATTACAATATTAATTATTATACCTTCAATTATTTATGGACAATGTTCAGAAATTTGTGGAGTTCATCATGGATTCATATCAATTCACATTAAATCAATTAATTTAAATAATTTCTTAAAATGAATCTAAATTTATTATTTATTTATTTATTTAAATTTACTTATTATAATTTAATTGATATATTAATAATAATAATAATTATTATTATTCTTTATCAATTTAATTTGTGTTAATTTATTATTTAAATTAATTTAAAAAAATTATTCTTTAATAGGTAATTATTTTTTTATTTGTCATAAATAAACCTAATAATTTTCTATTAATTGAACGTAAAATTGAACAAAAAAATGAATACATCATTCTGGTTCAATATGATTACAAGTTTTAAATATTATTTAAAATCATTGAAATTATTACTTAGATAATTTTTATCAATTCTTATTTAAAGGATCAAATATATTCATTAAATAAATTAAATGAAATATAAAAATTATTTAGTTTCAATTTTTTTACTTTTTTTATAATGATTTTTATATAAATTATTAGAAATGAATATAAATATTTTTATCAAATAAATAATTCTAAAAAACAAAATTAATGATTTTAATTAAATAAACTACATCAAGAAAATTTAAATAAGATCTTTATTTTTTCAAAATAATACTATATTAGATATTATAAACTTTTAAAATAAATTTAGAATTTAATTTCAAAAAATAAAATTGATATAAAATTGAATTTAAAAAAATATTATTAATTTTTAGTAATTAATCCTGATGGAATTCCTTAAATTGAATATATAAATCTAATATTTTTATGATTAGTAGAATATGTTAATTCATTAAACAATTTGATTATTAGGAATATTGATTTTTAAATTTCAAATTTTATTTTAGATTTTATTTTAAATATCTTTATTTATCTGCGAGTTTGCAAGCAATATGACAATTGATTCATTTCAAAGAAATTGATTTGGGCAAAATTGAGTGACTACGGTTTGCATGAGAATAGACCAAAAAAAAGAGTAAAAATATTGGTATAGATGTTGAGGACAAGTCGACTGAAAATGGACCAAGGTATGTCCTAGGGATATCCGCCGAGAAGTTGACTGGAAATTTTGGTCAAAATTGTGTGACTATGCGGCTCGCCCCATAATACTCATTTTAAACCAAAAAAGAGAGTAAAAATAATTTATTGATGGATGTTGAAGAAAAATCTACTCAAAATGGATCAAGGTATCTCCCAAAATATCTGCCCAGAAATCGACTAGAAATCTTATTCAAAATTGAGTAATAAATACAATATCAATTTTAGACTAAGAAACGAGGAAAAATTTCATTTTGTATTGACAATATCACGACCAAAAATGGGTCGAAATGTGTATTCCGCATAGTGATCAAAAATAACCAAAAATTATGGTCAAAATTTAGTAGGAATAATATCAAACCAATAATCAAGTGAAATGAATAGGCAAAATTTGGTGGATTTATCTCAAAAATTTACTAAAAATCAACCACTTTCTGATGGTTCCATAATATTTGGTCTCTTTTCAGTCGTAGGACCAAAAACCAACCAATATCGACCATTTAGTGATGGTCGATTTGGTTTATCGGGTAGCGTTGCACTAAACTTGCAGATAGAATTACAAGTTGCCGGTAACATCATCTTGCCTATAGCGGCGGTGTAGAAACATTAGTTTGTACGACGAACCTCTGAGTTTTACCAGTACATTTTTTTTCTGATGGTGCTACTAACTTTTGAATTTTTTTCTTGCGTAGCTATGTTCATAGCAGTCAGTGAAACTGTGTATCTCAATCAACAACTGCAAACTGATGTAATGACAGCAGTCCAAAGTATTGCATCCTTCAACCAAATTGATGTGAACAGTTGCTCCAAACTGACGCAGCAGTTCTCCATTGATATTACTCAAATCACTATTAATAACGCATCAAACAACCTTCTCAATCCTCCTCCGTCTCCTTTATATCCACCTATGCCGCCTCCTTACTTATCTAATAATCCATCTGTACCACCTATGAGCTCCACAGGCTCTGGAAGCGCTCAAGCATCAGCTGATGCTTCTGCATCCGCCTCTGCTTTTGCCCCTCTCTGTCCTTCACCGATTCCACCACCAATATCTCCTACATGTCCTCCCCCGATAAATCCGCCACCATTCTGTCCCCCACCTCCCTTCCCTATACCTCCAATGTCTCCTTCATGTCCACCCCCTGTAAATCCACCTTCTCCCTTTCCTATACCACCAATGTCCCCTTCATGCCCTCCCCCAATAAGCCCGCCTCCATTCTGTCCTCCCCCTCCCTTCCCAATGCCACCGGTATCTCCTCCATATCCCCCTCCTGTAAATCCACCTCCATTCTGTCCACCACCTATCCAACCTCCACCTCCCTTCCCCATACCATCAATATCTCCTCCGTGCCCTCCTCCTGTAAGTCCACCTCTCTTCCCCATGCCGCCTCCCAATCCGTCCCCCTTCTGTCCACCCCCACCTTTCGGCCCTTCACCAGGTTATGGAAGTGGCTCAGCATCAGCATCGGCGTCCGCCTCTGCCTCTGTATCGCTTCAGTCACCGAATCTACAACAAGTGTGCGCCTACCCCACTGAAGTGCAGCAATGTTCTCAACATTATGCCATGAAATATCAGCAGAATGATTTGATGAAGGTACTGTACACACTCAGTAAAGAATAAGCAAAAAGCTGAATAGTGATTTTTGTACATAATGACGCTCTTCTGACGCGGATCCCCAGAATATGTATTGCCATTTTGATTACAGTTGAACAATAAAATATTCTACATTCATCGGGCTAGTAGAAGTCAACAAACAATCAATGTTGATTCTGTGGCATGCCTTGATTTCTGTAAGTATTTGAAAGGGATATTACTCGTTTTGCACCTCCTCAGTAAATTCTTCATGTAAGGTATATTGCCCAGGTACAGGTGAAGATTTTTGAAGGTGATTATTATTACCTAAGGAGAGGGAGCTTTTTAGGACGTGGAGTAACTACAGTTACCCAAACCTAGTTCGGAGAGTTGGAAAAATTCTTGATGACGGTCATAGTTGTTTGAGGGAGGGGGGGGGGGGGTGAGGGTCTGATCTGAGACGCTTTTTCTTAAACAGGTTTCTATTATTTGTGTCTTCGATTCCAAACCATCATCTAATAATTTATTATCATCAATAGTATGTAGTCAAAACTGCCAAACTATTAGAATTCAATATACTGTGGGCTTCAGTCAAGAAATTACAAAAGTAATGTGGGGAGCTGATTCTGCTGGGTACGTTTCCATCTATTCTTTGAATGCCTGTTATTCATGAATTGAAAGAAAATATCGATTACCTAATATTTCATTGACGTGCATTTGTTCAGGAATCTGGCCTACTTCAAAACTCAAGTCAAATTATTAAGTCAGCAGCATATGGTGTTACAAGATTCATTCATGGATGGTAAATACAATACATGCTTTGTGCCCAAATTATTTGAAAATACTCGTGGATTCGTACTGCCCAATATAAGTATCGATAAACAAACAATAATAAAGATTGTTCTTTTTTCTTTTTTTTAGCCCAAAAAGTTCAGGCTGGGTCAACTGCAGCTGTAGCCGTCAGTGGGCAGGTGGATCAGCTCAAACAGTTCATATCTTGTAAGAATTTTTTCAATCTTCATTTATTTTATTAATGCGAGGATGAAATAGCTCAATCTTTATTATTTTCCAAATCTATTCTTTTTTTTTCAGCAACTCCTTATGTTTTGATGTGGAGTGACTTTGAAAATATTGTAGCTATGAAACGTTGCTTAGATTCAGGTAGGATAAATTGTTGAGTTAGGACCTCTCTACAATCATTAGGATCATGTTTTTTTTTTTCCTTTTGTTTTACAGCCATGTATATTGCAGTCAGTGAAACATTGTATCTTGATCAACAACAACTGCAATCTAATGCAATGTCAGCTATTCAGAGTATTGCAGCCTTTCACCAAATCGACGTCAATAGTTGCGCTACTCTAACGCAAAGATTTTCCTTGGATGTATCTTCAATAGCTATCAGTAGTTCAACGTACGAACTATCTATGAATCCCGATGGAAGTATAACCAGTAAAAATGTAATGGAACATAGCTCAGATGGTGCCTATATGATGGGATCAACTTCTGTTACTACCAATCCATATGGAGGAGTAAGCATGTCAACCAGTACCAGTACAAGTATTAATCCGGATGGGTCTATCTCTCCACCGATAGGAGCTGTTCCACCACCGATAGGAACTGTTCCACCACCGGTTGGAGCTGTTCCATCACCGATTGGAGCTATTCCACCACCGGTTGGAGCTGTTCCATCACCGATTGGAGCTATTCCGCCACCGGTTGGAGCTGTTCCATCACCGATTGGAGCTATTCCACCACCGGTTGGAGCTGTTCCACCACCAATTGGAGCTGTTCCACCTTCGGGAGTATCTGCCACAGTTGGAGCACAAGCTGCAGCCTCTGCTCAAGGAGGAGTCATTATACCTTGAAATTTTCTGCTCAATAAACCTATAAGTGGACGTTATCGGATGTTTTTCGTATTTTTTCATATCTTGTTAAATCTTCCAGTAAAAATATCTTCTGTACGATCAATACTTTTTTGTAGATACCGGTACCTCACTTATTCTTTTCCATTTCCAAAATATACTTCTGATTAATTTTGGTGGAATAAATTACCTACTAAATTGTCGTCAGAATGATGGATTACATTATCTACAACAGAACTTTCACAAGTTGACAACTGTTCCAGCCCGCATTCTCGCATTGGATGTGTAGAAATCGCGAATAACGATTCCGCTTTTAGCAATTTACCCTTTACAACGATCAAATTAGCGAGTCCTGGCCGCTATAGAAAAAGCATAAGTCTAATCGTTTTTAACGATTGATTGGATTCAACGATTGAAATTTCGATCCCCTTAAATATCGTTATATTTAATTTCTACTGTATATGAAGCTCGGATTTTGTGGTGAATTTTTCAGGTGAGCAGGGAATACAAGGGGGAATTGAATTTCCTCTAGGCCTATGCCAAAGTGCTCTTGAAAAAAAAAAAAAAAAAAAACTCTCCCTCAGTCGCTGGGACAGAAGGCCGACTTTTCGATTTTTCTGTGGTCACATTACCAATAATATTTTGCAAATCCACTAAGCCTAATGTGCTCGTGTTAATCGTGTCTCTCACATACAGACAGACACACACGTACTTACACAATATTCTTTTTATAACGTAATTTTGTTGAAACACAAAAATTACCATTGCATCCGAGAGGAGGGAGTCATTATGTATGTAGATGTGTTTATTTTTTACATTGCCTTTTTATTTTTGATTGTAACTTGCTTATAAAAATTATGTGGAAGAATCCAGACTACGTGTCTGTGAACATTTCCTCATACATAATGACGTCACAAAAGTTGGATACCTTGAAAGTTGAAATCTTCCAGATCCACCGATCCATCCTCCTATCATGTGTATATATATATATATATATATATATATATATATATATATATATATATATAGGTACTTGGGAAAATATTAAAAATTCTTTCAAGTCTCCCGCCTCCCTTCCCTCATTATCTTATATAGCTTGAGAGTCAACATTTTGCCAGTCCCTTAACATAATTCAACTTGAAACATTATTTTTGGAGTAATCAATCAATAATTGAAACCAGGGACATTTTCTTGGCCGAGCGCCTACAAATTACCGCTTCTTATGCAGAACATAGGCGTTTGGTCAAAAAACCAGGGCCGCTTAGCCAATCGTATTGGCTAAAAACTTAGCTAAAAGCTAACCCTTCAAATTGATTGGCTTCGGCTGTCAGCTAACGGCTAACCCACACTCATGGCTAGCAAACAGCTAGCTATACTCTGTTCACATTAAGGAAGGATAGAAATATGACCTTGAGAACGGAACGGTAGATTAAAATTACCCGGAGCGTTCCGTTCTCGAGGTCATATTTCTATCCTTCCTTAATGTGAACAGAGTATAGTTTTGGGCCATAATAGAATGACTAACGGCTAAGAGCTAGAATCCAACAGCTGAAAGTAGGGCAGGGGGTCACTCCAGTAAGGAGGTGTGAGGGAGAGAAAATATTAGCCGTTAGCAATTTCAATTTGGATGGCTAACAGCAAAGCTAATGGCTAAAGTGATTTTATTAGCTAGCTAACGGCTACTTAATTTTGGATGAAAATTGCTCGGCTGACAGCTGATGGCTAATGGCCTCAGCTTAGCTAAGCAGCACGGCCAAAATAGAATGACTAAAGGCTAAGAGCTAAAAGCTAACGGTTGAAAGTAGGGGAGGGGGTTACTCCAATATTTTTGACAAAGACTTCGGTAAATAAACTTGACTGAAGAATGTTTCTTATAAACTCTATTCATTAACGATCAGATCGATCAATACCGATATATCAGTTTTCCAAGTAGGCGCGTACATATTTCTTATCTGCTTTTAAAATTATAAATTATATCGACCGGATTTCATGGAAGAATTCGATATTTCAATGTTCCTATAAGTACTTTTTGGATCTAGTTGAACAAAAATGCGGAAATATATTTTTTATATCTAAAAAGAACAGGGTGAATGAGAATTAAGGATCAATTTTTTCGATATAGATCTAAAATAACATGAAAATAGAACGACACCGTGTTCAAAAATTTACATCTAAGTCAGCTTACGAAAAGTATAGACGACATGAGATCTAGTCGCGGTTTCTATCTTCTTCCCTGGCTGTTATCGTGTATAGTTCCTCAGATCAATTAAACGAACAATATTTTTATTTTTTCCCCTCTTTTCTTCGTCGACCGTGAAATTAATTAAAAACAGACTATTTACAAAAATATTTAATTTTATGAAATCGTTTTCCTAATTTTCACTAATTATTCCTACTTGTATTATCCAATCTATTATCTATTTCTACTTGTTAATATTATATCGTTTATGTTCCAAATAAAATTACAGTGTCGAACCTTTCATGAGTTTTTTAGAAAAGTTAAAGAATTTAAATCGCATCGGTACTTATGGATAAACTTCTACGAATAACTCGGAAATACGAATAGAGTGCGTTTTTATTTCATTTTATTCATACCTATATTTTTTTCTTTCTTTTTTATTGCGACTTTTTCGTGAAGACGCAATTTGAAATACTTTCTGTCTTATGACGTGTTAGATGCTGATAATATGTGATTTTAAATTTTAATTACAGTTCCGAAACATTGCAAGAAAATTGGTTCATCGGCAGATCTTTCAATCTGAAAAGATAATTTGAACGTAGATAAATAGATTGAAAATCAAAAAGTGATAAAAATAAAAACTACTTTTGTAGGTACCGGCAAACGAGCAATTGCGTATTCGCTAAAATTGAATAATACCGATGTTTAAATTCGTACTTCGTCATTGGAAAAATATCATCATTTGTATCAAGTATTTTTTTCATGTAGGAATAATTTTTATTTGTCCCCATTTCCAATTCGTGGCGCTCAGACATGAACGGTTAACACTCGTAATGTTGGCTTACGTGGAAGGTGCATGTGGAAATAATCGTTGACAAAAGTAAATAGACATTAATTCGACAAACTACATTGAGTAGGAATGATTTTTAAGCTCATGATTCAATCCGTTTTCAAATGAGTTATATGTAGGACACATCGAAAGAATAGATTTCATCACCTGATAAAAAATATTAGACGTGCACGTACGATGCGAAAATTTTCGAGTAGGTAACGTACGAATACGATTCATCGAAAATATGTACAAAGAATTGGGAATTCTTCTCCTGATTGCCTTTCTGGTAGGTACTTACTACTTATGTAATATTTTTTAAAATCCACTGTTAAATTTACACCAATGGAGAGGAAAATATGTATTTCCTCTTCGTTATTCAAAAAAAAAAAAACAAAAAAAAACGGAGGACTTCAGTAATTTTACTTTTACCTTGGGAAACACTCGATCCTCGATGTTCACAGCTCTTTGCATCGATTGTATAATATTATTTTTTCTTCTTCTTTCCAGGGAGCAGTTGCGTACAAATATATTTTGATTTGTCTGGAAGGAAATCTGAATATTTAATTTCAGGCTGCCAGCATGATCGTTCCTTGAGCTATTTCTTTTTTAAAGCTTTTGTTCATGAACAACTCAAATATCGTCTCATTGAATTTTGTACTGGTACTATTAGAAATAAAAATATCTTCCAGATACATTTTTCTTTAATAACATTAACATCAAGAATTTACAATTCTAAAACGTAAACAAAGTATGAGATCCTGGTATTTTTAAAGAGATCTACATCTTCTAAGTAGGAACGACAAGATAAAACGACTAGTACACATTTAAGACACTGAATTCATCCTAATTATTAACAAAAATCAATGATAGGTATACAATAGGATGCGTTAAACGCATTCATGGTAAGGTTTCTGTACTACAAAAGAGTACCAAAAAAGTTTTGAAACATAGAATATTGTATATTATAGGAATTTATACTTATACAAACGTTCGTATCGTTACTGAAAAATTCTCTAACTTTGACGGGAACGAATCGGTAGATGAATTGAAATGGAATCACAATTTTCGGCAACCACCATGACATACTGAACATGAAATCTGCGGTAAAGATACACAAACAAAGTGACACTTGAGAACACGGTGTTTTCATTAAAATACGAAACGTCCGGAACTTGACTGAACTTGGTAAAAACAGAATTACATGTACGTGGTTATCAGCATATGCGTGTAAGACTTCGTAAAGCATAAACAACAGACCACGACTTTCATCTATCACATTGCTAGTGAGCGCAATTCGAGACTCCAGAATTTCGCTTAAAACTAATGTGAATTTGTATATCTGCGAGATTGCTAAAATTATCTTACCACAATACTCACTGGCTGTAATAGCTAGAAAATAGAATATCTTCGCACTTTAATACCAATTTTTATCACTGCACAGACAATGAGCTTGCGCTTCTCGAAATCTTCTCAACATCATAATCGGCCATAACTTGAGACTTGGTAAGGATACGAAGCGTTGGTGAGAGGATTAGTAGAAATTGAACATTTTTCAACGTGGACGAGCGTTCCATTATCGGATTCTGCGATTAATAGAGTAAAGAAAATGAATTCATATGGATAACGGAAGTCTCGAAGTTTGTGATAATTACCGAATCGAAAATCCAGCGGCGTATAGTATGTAACTGCCAGAATAAAACACCATCGCGTCTCTCTGTCTGAATGCAGGAGTAGTTCGGTAAGAAATGAAGGTCCGTGTTCTTCCTGGAGTAATGATAAGCAAACCGACAAGGTATCTTTTCCTCGCCATTTCATCAGACTAGATTCTATAAAACAATTTTACGAGTGACCCTATGACCCATTGACGGGACAAATCAAATTCAAAAGCCCTGACCCAGTAACTGGAACTGGAAAATAAACATTAAACATAAACAGCTGATACAGAAAATTTTATAAAGACGCCGCTCTGACAAAAACTGTTAGAGGGACGCCGGTAGCTAGCTTTACTGGGCAGGCGCAGAGGTGTGAGTGTCTTGACCTACCGCACGACGCGACAGACGCAATGACGTAGGTTAGTTGCAACTTGAAAAACAACAATCAGTAGAATGAGCCCACAAAAGAGAATAACGTAGACCTCATTCTCCTGATTGTTGTTTCGCAGATACATGAATTCAACTTTTTCTGACAGATTGAATGCATGACGCACACAACAGCGACGCTCACCTAGTTGCATTTTGTGACACAATAATTTTTTTGTAAAAAAGAAAAAAATGGGGAAGATCAACTGCAATCTAAGAGGCTTGAATATATTGAACTAACTGAGCAAAATGTTGAACAAGACAGATTGATACTAGCACTATGTCAATGAATGGAGTGTAAGGAAAGAATCAAGATTTGAGAAACCCATAAATTGATATTTTGTTCAGGTTAGAAAACTAGACTGCATGCGGATGCAAAAATTCCTGAGGATGTTCCTCCAACAAAAATAATTGTGAGTTTTAGACAACAGAGACTGTTCTTAATTATTTGATTTTATCTGAAAGTAATTATGTTGAAAATTATTAATATAATTTTCAAGCTCGGAGATAAAAACAATTTTTCAAAAAAATTCTAGTCTTCAAATTAAGTATTAGTAGCCTTTTCAAGAAAAGATTCTGATAATGTTGTGAGAAATTTAAAGAAAAAAAGAAAGAAAAAAACTGCATTATTTTCTAAAATGGGTGCGCATCCCAAATATAACATCTTGGTGCGATATTTGATACAAATCTAAATTCAAGAAAAAGTTGGAATAAAAGTCTATAAAGCATTTTATGATTTGTGCCGCAGAATAATATCCTGCCAAGTATTACAAAAATTTACACCGTTATAACGTTGTGCCCTCCTGTCATTGGCCGATCGGCTGTTGGAGGGCACTATAATAATAATAATAATAATAATAATAATAATAATAATAATAATAATATAGTAGGACTCTCAACTGTACAAGGATTGTATGAGAAAGTTTTACATCTGTTATACATTGCCAAGCTCTCAAAAACAAACTCACAATACTACAAAATACCTAAAAAGTTGAAGCCTGCCAACAATTCTATAGAGCCTCTATTTTTGCATCAGTTGAAGACCTAATTTGGGGGGGGGGGGTTCCGATTTAAAATACATATTTTACTTAGATAAGTAAGTCAAGGTTAATTAATGAACTAGAGTGAGGCACCATCAATGACCGAGAGATAATAATGGTAGCCCTGATGAAAAAGAGGAAATGAACAATAAAATAGACTGATGATGAACACAAGCCTTAATAATGTCCAGCAATATTTCAAATAGAGAACCTTTAAATATAATATCACAATAAGAATATCAAGTCAGAGGTAGGAAAAAAAAAATGATTGAAACTGTAGAAAAAGATTCCCACAACAATAATGAGTTTGCACATAAAAATTGTTTCCTCCAATATCCGCAATTGCGTTAAAAATATTAAAATGAACATTAAAATTTGTCAATAAATATTGCAGATTGATACAAAACAGAATAATATATTATATTATTTGGGTAATTCCCTTCTTCAACTTACATATCCCTAATTACATTTCTCAATCATTTTTGCTTTCAAACACACTTTCAAAGTATGCACGTCCCTTCTTTTTTTTTTCTGGCCTGAAGGAATCTGTTTAGCCGCCTTGGGTATGGCAACTGATTTTTGACGTTTTTGTAAGCCAAAGGGCGAGTACACAAACACTCCTCAAATATTTCTCAGGCACTGTTATGATTTACATAGTGTAGTAATTTTCTTGGGGTCATAGACATTCTTCCAGGCTCCCAATTTGCGTCCGGCCCCAAAAGAGTCGCCCTCTACACTTACTATAGCGGCCATTTGTGGAAACTGGACAAAAAGGTGATGTTTCAGATAATTGGTGAAATTTCTATTTTTTTGAGTTTCATACTATTCTACTAGTCAAGAATGTCAGAAAAGGTCATTATAAGTGGTACTTTTTTTTCAGTATTAACAGTCGAGATCCTAGTTGAAATAACATACGCTCTTATGTAAATTTTCATGTGATCACCTTTTCGTCCACGACACTAGCGCGTCTACAGTAGTGGCCTGATGGAAATTTCTTCTTAGAATTGCATGAGTTCTTGTTTGTGTAGATCAATCTTATTGTTCATTCAAAAGAAATTATCATGAGCGTAATTATTACTCTTGAAATTATTGCTCATCCACATCATTCCATTGTCCATCGACTTACAGTTGAATAATTTATTTTACTCCTCACACAGCACAGGGTCTTTGGTCTTTTATTGTTTCTTAACTTCTTATATATAAACCATCAGCAATACGCAGTATGCTGTTCAATATATCCCATAATAATTTTTAAAAAATCTTGAATTTTTTTAATATCATGTAAATTTATTTACTTAGGTACCTTTTTTATTGTTGTTGTTGTTGTTTATTTTCTTTTATTACCTATAATTATTCATTTATTGAAGGACGTTCAGCTAGATCTGATTTGTTTGTTTTATCTTGTTTATTTTATTTAAGCAGGAAGTTTTGATTTTGATTTTCTATTCTTTTATCCTTTGTTTTGTTTCCGGCTATAATAATAATATTTTCCTCCTCTCTCAAATTATAAACAAGTCTCTCTTTAGGCTTCTGTGTAGGGTATGCTCTACCTTTGATGAATTGGTAGGTCTTCTCAGAAGTCAAATATTGCACAGAACGCGATTAAACTTCGGAAATTTATTGTTCGAGGTTACAGAAATACCGCTAATTACTTTACAAGTACCTAGTGAATCTTGTAAATTGTAAAAAATTTACACGCTCAAAACCAATTAGCGGTATTTCTGTAACCTTGAATAATAAATCTCCGAAGTTTCATCGCATTCTGTACGTGCAATATTAGACTCCTGAAAAGTATTCCAAGTTACCATTTCATCGAAGGTAGAGCATACCCAAACAACCTGCATAATCAAACCTTCTGCATTTTGTGAGAAAAAACTAAGTACCTATCATTTCATTTCTTTAAAATTATTGCAAAACTACAACATAATCAACATTCATTGGATTGCGACTCTAGCGCGCCTACAGTTTTCTTCGCAATGAGCAACGATTCGGACGTATGCGCGTCGCATCATCGAGTTTGTTTGTAATGTCTATGACATGGTGAGAGAAAGAGAGACAATCCCCCTCTCTCTCTCTCGTAAGGCATCGCGACGCGTATTCTCCTGCATGATTGTTGTTTTGATTTGCGTGTGATGTAGGTACAAGTTAGTTTTTGTTGTCTTCCATTCCGAATGATTCAACTGTACGCGAAGCTTCGTGAAAATCGTGTTTACTTGTAATCGTCCCAGGGCAAATACTACAATTGCACGGTGTTTGAGTTTCAATACATCTAATTCCCGAGTTCGAATTATTTTCTTCGAGTTTCTTACGTTCAATTTTCGCGATTTTGCGAACGAATGCGATTCTGAAATTAGTATCAAATTTTATCGAGTAATTTTTCTTAATATTGTTCGCGGTAATTTGGCACCGTTGTACTATCGATAATAAACCCAAGAAAACGTATTTTTCTTCAAATTTTTCTCACAAAAATGCGTGTGTACGCGGTGTTTTCGTAGTAAATGTGAAAAATAAGCTTTGAAAGTCCGTAGCATTGTGCATGATTCATTTTACCTACTCGTTTCGATATCAAACTGTGTAAAGTGGTGTTTCTCACGTACTCAGGATCTCTCCACGTCTGACCTACTACCTCTGCTATAAAAGAGTAAGAAAACAATGATTATCGTACATTGATCCGGAATTGCAGCACTCGTATTGTCATTAACCTCTTCTAATTTGTTCTGTGCAGAATGGAGTGCAGCGTAGCCTCTAATTCATCTGTCTCGACCAATTGCATATCTAGCGTAAAATCCGATAAAGCAGTTAAGACGGGATTGCGAGTGAATTTCACGGAAAAAGGCGAAGTTAAAGAGCGGCGAGAGAAATTTCTCACCGCGAAGTACGGGTCTCATCAAATGAATCTCATACGCAAAAGGTTGGCTGTAGAAATGTGGCTGTACGAAGAATTGCAAAAACTGAACACTGCTGCTGTAAGTACCTACACGAAACTCTCAAACTTACCATTATTCGATATTTCTCGGTGGTTCATGAAAACGAGAATTCTGTCAAAATGATAGACTACTTCCTAATCCGAGTGTTTATTTGTCTTGTCTTGAGATGATTCTTGACCCGACTTGCTTTTGCCACTGAATCGAATACTACGTAAGGTTCTGAGTGGATGACTTGTCACTGGCAGGGTTTTAAAGTTATAATGTCTCCCTATTCATTCCTCCAGCTGTCTAGGTCCTGAATATACGCGCACGTCTGCGAAGACCATACAATGCGCAATATTTTGTTTTTAAGTGCAGCTGTCTTTGAAGAATGCTGAGAAAAAAATATCCGTGAAGCCTCTTACATTTTGTGCGTCAATTGTGGCGAGCGGGAAATCTGTTTTATGCGTGGATTTTTCACTTCGATCTCGATAGTTGATTAGGAAGACCATCTCCTTATCTTTTCTTCTGATATATATCAAAGGTAGTTGGAACCCCTTTGAGACGTTCCCTTCTTCCTCCGCCTCTCTTACGTCAATAATTCCATTATCTAAGTTTTCCTAAGTTCGTCTCGTATTGCGCAGAATTCGAGAGTGAATTTCTCGTATCTCGCGCTTCTATGTATGGTTTGTAATTTTTTAAATCTTCTGTGTTAATCCCTGAAATACATAATTCTTCTTCTCTACAACCTGTTGATTCTCGGTCTTCTTAATTTTCTCTCAATTTTTCACGAATTTAACCGAGTTGTCAACGAACCGAGTCAGCAACTAAGACTTACGGAAGATTTTTTAACAGGAATCATTTACTTTTTGCTAGGGTCAAGGTCTGCTGATATGCTGATGGCGAAATTTCTAGTTTTGTTGAACCATCGGCATCCCAGAGGTCACGGTTGATTTAGATGGAATAGATAACCTCATTCTATGATAATTTTCACGACTGGTTGATCCTATACAGAATTTGTGTACTACTAAATTTTCCGAGAAGCGATGAGTTGATGTTCTCTGGAATCGATCTCGATGTCCTCAACATCTCTGACGAAAATTCTTTCGCAACGTCATTCGTTCTCGTGTTGGCTTCGAATTATTACGACGTGAACAGACAAAAGCGTCGCAATTCATAACGGAAATCTCATACGTAGATAATCGAAAACGGAATTAATCATCACTGGAGCTAGAAATGCGTTTCGTTTTACGCACGCTTCTCTCGTTACGAGCAAATCGCCGCGTCTTGGTTCGTCTCCTGCCCTCTCGAGGGGGATGGTTCGCGGTTCTGGTGGCCCACTCGCTACCTTCGATGGGTTTTTTGTGTGCCCTCGGACGAGACGTTCTCCAGCGTGTATAACAATCGACGAAAGAAGGAATTTGGACGCGCGAAATTTCATCATAAAATTACTCCGTCGTGCGTCCGATTTTCACGTTGCATTGTTGTGTGTAATACGACCTCACGAACCATGCAGAAAGAAGCAGATGTCATTAAACCCATTTACCATTCTTCGTAGACATAGGCTTATATCATGTCCGTACTGCTGGTGTATGTATACGTGTGCGAGCTCCACCGTTCCGAGCACGGAAAACGTTATTCAGAAAAATTTCGTAGTACTACACGTGTATATTTTGAGAGCCGGTATCGAATATTATTCAATTTTGTGTAGTTAATTATGCGTACGCTTGCACGCCAGTTTGGGAAAACGAATGTCTTGCGGTTAATGACCGTCGTATTCGAAAACTGGTGTGTATATGATATTGTGTGGGTGATAGCTCTCCATAGCTGGTAGGACATCGTTTAACTGCTTCCGCTTGTTCGCGAACTGCGAACACGTAAATCCAGTTTATGGGAGCCGCGTGGATTACCTTGGGAGTGCGATACTATTTTAATTTTAAAACATTGAACGAAGTTCATTGTAAAAATGTATGCCTCCTCGCGCGTACAGCGAGTTCGCATTACTCTATTTTTATCGCCACGCTGTATTTTTCTGTACACTATTTTTGTCGTCTCAGTTTAATTAACGCACGCTAATATTCTATTTATATCTGGCTACTCGCTGAGACCGAGGAGAAGGAGAGAGCTAACCCTGAAAGGTGAGTCTTTAATTAGAGAGACGAAAGGTGGCAGACGTTGGTCAAGTTCTCACGTTCCGTGACTAGCCTTTGAAAACTGTAGAAATTGACGTAAATCATCGCGAGGGAACGAAATACCTTTGAAAAAACGTGAGGTCTCCGAATATAGGCGGGATGGGTGCTGATAACGAAAGTGCTGAACGCATTGATCTCTTCTTTCTTTTGCAGGCTGGTGTCCAAAATTGACCTAGTCTAACTACCGAGCTATAGAAAACAAAGGCGAGATTCTCGATGACTTGACCCGTTGATTCGTGTATCTTCATCTTAAAAGTCAAATTATGAGCTGAATCTTGAAGGCAAACCAAATTTGATAAAGTTTTCATCGTGCTCTAGAAAGTCGTTCAAATTATGGTAGAGTAGGCAAGCCCGTACCCGAACAAATAAAAAAATTTTGAAGGAAAGACTCGACGACATTATTACGTTTTCAACTTTTAGGACTCTTTTCTGTGGTAATGTCTTGATGAGGTGATCCGCGCACGCTAAAGAGCTCCGGGTCTCGACGTGATCCCAAGTTGAACTTGGTTTGACCGATGTAGACCCTGCGTGACATTCAAGGCATCGTTTCTAGGAAACTCTACCTGAGGAAGTGGGATTATCGTAAGCATGACAAAAATCAAAGGGATGCAAAACACAACTCAGATCTTCGGATAGAGACTTTAAGATAGGCAATCCTGTCTGTTTGAAACTAGTGGTGTAGGCTTAAGACCTATACTGATTATACGTGCCAAATGAAGATCCCTAAATGAGAATATCCTTAGCAGTATCCTTTCTGAAGATGCCAAAAATCGTGGCATTAACGATTCTCAATCGAGACAAAGGACGTGTTTACGGGAGTATACGGAGATAAACCCTTCCCCCGGAACTGAAAAATTAGGTTTGTTCAAAGCCTCCCATGGAAAATTCGCTTTTTCATCACGCTCTCCCTTTCAACTCGAAAATTGTCTCGATACGCCACTGGATAGAGATGCAAGGGCCAGAAATTTCAGTGATGAAGGCCTCAACGCTGTTAATGTAGAGTAGGTGAGGAGGTAGAACATGGCCAAATGACGTCATCGAAATACCTCGTGAGAAAGGAAGTTGAAAGGTGAAGAAAATGAATTGTTTCCAAATTTGTACTTGAAAAATATCGACCAACAATGATCCTGAACGAGAGCCAGTGAGAATGCTAATGTCCTTTGGTAACAAAAGAAGGATGAGAAAGAAAGTTCGAAGGTCGTCGTCGCGGTCGCCGGTGACCTGTAGGTGTGGCAGCTTCGGGTGAAGAAGAAAATGAATATAGTTTTCTAAATTGTTCTTGAAAAATATTGACCAACAATGATTCTGAACGAGAGCCAGAGGGAATGCGGTTGGTTTTTGGGAAAGAATTTGAAGAGGCACGTATTGGCAGAGATTCGCTGGTCTTTTGTGGAAGGGTCTGGTATCAGACTACCAAACCATGACTGCGCTGGAGGGTGGCTTACCGAAGTATGCTAGATAAGAGAGGAATAGCATCAAAAGAGGAGGTGCGACCGGGACCAATATTGTGGAATTTTTGAGGTTGATTAGAGACTTGAATCACTGATTAAGGAATTGGATGTCGAAATGTCCCTAAAGTAGATCGAAGTCCCTGCTTCGTTCGGTGGTATGACTTGCTCTTTGTAAGTCTGTAGCCCGAAGTACGAAGCGCTCTTCTTCCCTAGAGAAGGATGACATCTTGTCTTCATTGTGAGAGTGATGAAAGCCTAGAGGCTGGTAATGTGGGCTGGGAAATCGTGGAGGAGGTGTGGGAAGCTAGACTATAGTCAAACGACGTCATCAGAATACCCTTAGAGCAATAAGAAACTTGAGAAAGAAAGTTAGAAGGTCGTCATCGCGGTTGCCGGTGACCTGTAGGTGTGGCAGCTTCGGGTGAAGAAGAAAATGAATATAGTTTCCTAAATTGTTCTTGAAAAATATTGACCAACAATGATTCTGAACGAGAGCCAGAGGGAATGCGGTTGGTTTTTGGGAAAGAATTTGAAGAGGCACGTATTGGCAGAGATTCGCTAATCTTTTGTGGAAGGGTCTGGTATCAGACTACCAAACCATGACTGCGCTGGAGGGTGGCTTACCGAAGTATGCTAGATAAGAGAGGAATAGCATCAAAAGAGGAGGTGCGACCGGGACCAATATTGTGGAATTTTTGAGGTCGAATAGAGACTTGAATCACTGGTCAAAGAATTGGATGTCAAAATGTCCCTAAAGTAGATCGAAGCCCCTGCTTCGTTCGGTAGTATGACTTGCTCTTTGTAAGTTTGTAGCTCGAAGTACCAAGAGAAGGATGACATCTTATCTTTATTGTGAGAGTGATGAAAGCCTAGAGGCTGGTGATGTGGGCTGGAAAATCGTGGAAGAGGTGAGGGAAGCTAGACCATAGTCAAACGACATCATCAGAATACCTATGTAGCAATAAGAAACTTGAGAAAGAACGGCCAACAATGATTCTAAGTGGGAGCCAGTGAGAATGCTAATGTCTTTTGGGGAAGAGTATTGGCAGACCAACACATTAGCCGCTTCAGGAGGGATTTGGTATCCAACCAGCAAACCATGACCATGCCGACCTGGCTTACTGGGGAAGAAAGCAATAGCATCGAAAGGAAGATCGGGCCGCTTCAGTTATGTTATGGACAAATAGCCTATCGTGGAATTAATGATATCAATACGAGACCTGAATAATTGGCTTAGGAATTTGATGGCAAGATGTTCCTGATCTAGGTCGTTGCACTCTTTCTCTCGAATATCCACAAAATTTTTCTAGATCTGAGACCGCGGTTTCCTCAAAACCTCATTAGGCTTACATGGTAGCAGAAGTCATAATCTTTCCAAGTCGCTCCTCAGAAGGAAATTTTTAAGGCCGTAAACTAGATCAGAGCGCCCGCACCATACGAGAAGACGAGTTGCTCTTCATATATTTGTAATTCAAAATATCTCAAGTTCCTAAACTAAGTAAGAGCTCCCACTACCTTCGGCGGAAACCAAAGTACAAGGCTGTTGATAGAGGCGAAAAAACCATGGAGGAAGTGAGGAGGGCTGGACCATAGCCAAATGACGTCATCAAAATACCCGTACCCATAAAAAATATGAGAAAGAAAATTACGAAATAAAGAAAATGAGTCGTCTTCAAGTATCTGTATATGAAAACATTAGCTAACAACGACCCTACAGGAGAGACAGTTGGTATGCCAATGTTTTCAGGGAGAAAAAGGTTAGGAGAGATCTGGTATTTGATCAACAAGCCATGACCAAGCTGCAAAGCCTGCTGGGAGAGGGAAGGATAGCATGACAAGATGTGAAGATCTAATTAGGAGGTGAGGCTACTTCAGGTATGTTTTGGACCAACGTTGTGGAATTATTGGTACCGATATGAGACTTGAATAATTGGTCATGGAATCTGATGGCAAGAATTCCCTGAACTAGATTGTAGCCCTTTCCATCTCTAATACCGAGGGGCCCCACCCTTCTGAGAACCTGATGTATGGCAACAGAAGTCAAAATACTTTCAAGCCCTCGCCTTCTTCGACTCACAACCAGATTTTTCTCGAATTTCTCATCTATGCAAGAGGTCCTTCGCTCTCGGAAAGCTATGGTTATCTTCGCAATTGTTTCCTAGTACTCGAAGTACGTCAGAGCTCTCCCTCCGTCCCTCTCGAGACCAGGAAAGACGGTGGATAGAGAGCGGTCTTCCTAAGTGTCCTATTAAAATGTAATCTTTCTTGGCAAGGAGAATTACCTATAATTAAAATTTTTCAAAAATAGGTTCTCGCTCCTGATGAGTCGACTGTAAGTCGTACTCTTCTAACTTTCGAATGAATTACAATTTGAGATGCTGTGAAGTAGATCAATTTCCATTTAGCGTCAGACGCTTTTGATTGGTTTTCTTTGTTTACCTTGAAACCTCGAGTCATTCTAGACTTTTAATTCTATATCATGGACTGTTGAATGTATCGCAGGTACCTCTTGCTCTCTCAGAATTTCGGTAAAATGCTTCGTGTCTCTAGACTGACTGCTCGCGAACGGAATGTACTCAAGATAAATTATTCTCGTTGGCCCTCTTGTACCACCTATTGTCGATCATAAATCACGATTCTGTCGCGTTTATTATTTTACCTGATTGAAAAATTGATTGACTCCTATCATTATCTACACATCTTATACCCTTTTTAAGAGTGCTGGAACGAGTATCTTTCCAGTATTTCTCTCTTTGTACACTTCTTTTGTTTATACCTGTGTACAACACCGGAGACCGGCCGTTGATGATTCATGCTAAATCGTAGCCGATTTACAGCTTTTTTATGTATCACTCTCTTATACGGGCAACCAGAACAAGGTAAACGGTTTCGGAATTACACTCCATCATTTTGCGTATGACGCATTCGTATCGCATCCGCGCACCTTAATTACCTTTCCTTCTTCTTTGTTAACAACGCACTCTCATCATCGGACTCACAGTATAGTCAGTATCAAGTTGTGAAATTTGGGTTGGCATAATATTGTGTCTCATCAGAAGTGCGACGCAAGTTACACACAAATTGCGCTATTTACAAACTGTGCATCGTAATTAAATAAATGAATTCGTTTTTTTCCCACGCATTGGGCGGAATTGTTGTTTCGCGCGACAATTTATCAAATATTATGACTTTTGTTCTAAATGAAGAATGCGTTTTACTGCTGTCCAGTTTTGAATTTACTGGCGTATACGCGCGGTGCAGTATGAAATGAAGAAAAAAAAAGGAGGTGAAGAAAAAGAAATAATGAGTCTCATTACCGAATGAACCGTGCAATGAACTTCTCATCTCGAGAGTACTTAATTTTTAATCGCACGTACAGTTTGTATTCTTTGAAAAACGTCTGGCAGCGTGATTTCCGAAAGCACGCGAGCTTACGATATACATATATATCGTGTAATACGGGTTAAACTGACAGACGGTTTGGACATTCGAGCGCCACGCTGTTTCGTTCTCGTTATTAATTTTTTGATCGAGAATTTATATATTACTATAAGAGTGAAAAGTGACGTAGGCTGTGCGATATATCAGAGCGTGAGATGGTAATAAAATTTTCTAAATGACGCTTCCGAGCTGCTGGTGACGGTTCACCGAAAATGAAAATAGGAATTCATCACGTCTTCCGATCTCCCTGGCGCGTCGATCCAAATTTTTCTGGCCTCGTAATGGAGAATCGGATTATAAATTATATCAGCCGTGTAGATTACGTTCGAAATGAAACACGTTATCTTGTTCCTTTAGAGTATATAATGGTCCAGATAAGCGTATAAATAATTTTGAACAGCGGTGGACTGTCCACGCAAAACTGTCCCAGCTTGTGGTGAAACTAGAATCTTGTGAACTTTTACTGACGTAAACTGTTCGTTAAAATTTCATCGCTCGCATGTGTTAAATATACTAAGATAGACGAAACTGGACATTTTCCAATTCAAATTTTCTCGGTTTTGTTATTTCACCTTCGTTTTATGATGACGAGGGCGAAGAAGAGGGCAGGGGGGCAGGAAGAAGAATTTTTTCTCTATCCGATTCTTGTTCGACTTTAGCGCAATAGTTCGGAGTTATATTATCATCCGCATTTTTTAGCATACGCTCTCAGTCTATAGGGCAAGGTCTTAGCGCATAATACGAGTAATTGCTGTATTAAGAAGGCGCAAGTGTCCTGCATATGTTCAGCCGCTTAATGCGACAAATCGTAGTGTGCGTTTGTGAATTGAGCGTTTTAGTCTATTTTAAGGATTAGTTATCATTAATAAGTGAGTGTGATGTGATGATTCGTGGTCCAGATGGTCTTGAATGAGGAATATTTAGGAAGTCCACGGTCTTTCACTTTCGTAGAAGAATATTTAATACGTGCTCGTATCTATATTATTATCTCTATAAATGGAATCGCATGTAACGAGTAATCTCTACCCCCATATCCATTGAAATTCGATGAAAATTTGACATTATACGGGAATTATGTCGAGGATTGTTTTTTCTTATCCAAAATTGAATAAAGTTCACCGAAAAAGTTGAACTAAAGCTTGAAAATTGATCGTATATTGGCTACTGCTTTTGTACGTGTATTCTTGGTACCAAAAAAAATTTCCGTTTTTTCATACTAGGCAACCAAAAATAATTTTGAAAATCGGTTTGGTGAATTGCCATAGAAAAGTACTATTAGACGTAGCGCGATTTTAGGTAATCGATGTTCTCAGCTCCTACCGCCTCGACCCGTCTCAAACCCCGCGAAAATAGCTTCATATGTCGAGTGGGAAGGTTTAAGACTTTTTTTTCACCCCGAAACCCCATAGGGGATGAATGGTAGACACATTTTGTTCGTGTAATCGTAAAGCAGTGAGTGTAATCGCTAAGGTTGTAGATGTTTCAGAGTTTAGTGGCCAGTTGATTTTTCAATGGTAGCTTTGATGTGCTCGTAAAATTAAAATATAGTTTTAATTAATTAAAGAAGGCGTTTGAAAATTACCCGCGTATGTGTTCACGAGAGAGTTCGTGATAATAGACGTAGCGCGATTTTTTGGTAATCGATGTTCTCAGCTCCTTCCCACTCGAGTTTTACAAAAGTCATGGCGGGAGTCAAATATCAGGGATCGGTAATAGTTTCTAAGGTCAGTAGCAGCGGTAAGTACAGGGACAGAAATTTTTTGGATAGAAAGGAATCTTCGCGAAAACAATTGCGTCATATTTCAAGACGTTGATGTGACCCGGAATTCCAGGAGACAGATGTAGAAGTGAGTGATAGTTATTGCAGGAATAAATGAATGGAATGATTTGAGAATTAGTTGAGCGTGAGTTCAATATAGCCAGGAGAGATTTAAGTGAGTCAGTTAGCAGTAGAAATTTCAGCTGGGGGTGAGGAGATAGAGATCTGTATACTATAGAGTTTTGTTTGGTATAGTGAAAATGAAGGCAGAATTTTTCAATCAACGACTGATTATGACTCCTTGGATCGAGTTTGTGTATTCTATTTTAGATCCAGATTTAGGGAGGCTGGAGGGTTGTGAAATTGGTATAGAGATAATGTTCCTAATAAGTTGTTGGTGTATTATAGTGTTGTTAGTTCAGAGATTATCAGCTAGATCGATTTGGATATCTGGGAAAGGGGTTAACTATGGAGAAGTGGATGATATGGCAGGGGGTAGATGGTTCAATTTGAGGTGTTTGAATAGTCCACATGAAAGAGACAGATGTAGAAGTGGATGATGGTGATTGCAGGAGTAAATGAAAGCGCTGATTTAGGGAATTAGTTGAATAAGAGACCTGTATATCCCGGAAAAATGAAAGTGAGTTAGTTAACACTAGAAATTTGAGCTGGGATGAGGAGAGATGGAGATGAGAAAGACAAGGGTGTATGGAGTTTAGTTTGGAGGAAATGGAGACAAAATTTTTCAATCAACGACTGATTTTGACTCTTTGGATCGAGTACGCGTATCCTAATTTAGGTCCAGATTTAAAAAAGTTTGGTGGTTCGGAAAAAATTGGTTCTGAGATAATGTTCCAAATGAGTTGTCGGTATATAGTTTCGACCGAGTCGGATACTTGGGAGAGGGTTTAGCTACAGGGAAGTGGATGATATGATAGGGGGTAGTTGGTTCAACTTGAAGTGATTGAATAATTCAGTCTTAAGATGAAGGATGAGAGAATTATGTCGGCAGAGTGCGGATGCATATATTGGAAGCTGAGTGAATTGAGCTGTGGATACAAGAAAATTGACAATGAGAGTTCGGAAGCGGCATCTGAGGGGAGGAGGAGTACTAGCTTCAACGCAGAGGCTGAGAGTTGGGCTAGATCGTTGTTAATTAGAGCTTGATTCACTACAGAAGCGAATACATTGACTGACAGAAAAGAGTTGTAGGTTTATTGTTAACTTTGGTCGCAAAAACAATGTTCCGGGAAGTTGAGGTGACTCGGAATCCACAGGAAGGATACAGATGTAGAAATTGATAATGGTGATTGCAGGAGTAAATGAATGCGAGTTTTGGGGAATTAGTTGTATAAGAGTCCTGTATAACCAGAAAAGATGAAAAAGGATCAGTTAACAAAGGATATTTGAGCTGGGGTGAGAAAATGGAGATAAAGGCTCGAGTATATGGCGTTTTGTTTGGTAGTGAAAATGAAGGCAGAATTTTTAAATCAACGACTAATTATGACTCCTTGGATCGAGTACGCGTACCCTGTATTGGGTCCAAATTTAGATCCGTTGGTAAAGTAGGGCTGATGCGTCGGAAAATTGGTTTAGGGATAATGTTTCTAATGAGTTGTCGGTATATAGTGTAGTGAGTTTGGAGATGATCAGCTAGATCGAGCCAGATATTTAGGGGAGAGTTTAGGTATGGAGAAATGGATGGTTGGTAGGGAGTAGATGGTTCAACTTGAGGTGATTGAATAATTCAGGTTCAAGAGGAGAAAATTATGTCGGCAGAGTGCGGGAGCGTAGATTGGAAGGTGAGTGAATTAAACTGCGGATACAAGAAGATTGGCAGTAAGAGTTAGGAAGCAGCATTTAGGGGTGGGGGGACCAGCTTTAACGAAGATGCCGAGAGTAGGGCTAGTTACTTCAAAAGGGAATACTGACCGACAGAAAAGAGTAGTATTGCTTATAATGAAAGAAGAACAGATGATTTTGTAGAGTTTTTGGCTAGCATACTGGATAGTGGATCGAAGAGAAGACAGTCGGATGGGTAAGAAAGTGTTAAGTGGGTGGTTACTGCCTAATATCAGGTGGGAATATGATCAGTAACGGGATGTGACCTTCTGTAGATGATCTCTTTTTCGGTGAATGGGGTGTCACAGGGACAAGTCGGGTGTTGACGATTATTAATTAATTTATTTATTTAAAGACTTGAAGTGCCGTTTAACAGCGGGAAGCCAATAATAAGACAATGAGTTCACAGTTAACAATTGGTTGATAAATATAGTTCTGTATTACATTGCGGACAGTAGGGTCACAAGTTAAGTGAGAGTAAATGTGTGCAGGTGTGGAAATGTTTGATTTTTATAGATCCAGCGAATTGAGAAAATTTTTCAGGGTGTGGTATCCATCAAAGAACATGCCGGATAAGCATTGAGGATGAAAGAAAATATTAAAAAGACGGAGAGGCCTCTCAAGGAGGAGCAGGGATCAGAGAATAGATAGGGTAATAGTTCAGAATGAGTAGTTGGACAGGTGAAGAGGGATCGTCGAACTTTAAGAAATGACAGGCTTCTGTCAGGAACGTATAAGTGTTCCGTCCGAAGGACGGGAATTTCTGCTTGTAGTAAATAAGTTTAATTTTTCTGAAGAGATTCGTCTTTATCGTATGATAACACGTCCTCCTTAATCGAGTTAAAAGGAAAGAAAAATCGCAAAATTGCCTCCCTCGTAAGTGGAAAGGCCTCAGCTGAGAAAAAATATTGTGCTGAGGGTGGCATTGTCCAACAATTTCAGCCGCGTATCGTCAACTACAGAGGAGTTGAGTTTAATAGTGACGAATTAACCCTCTTGGAGAAACCCCTCTCAAAAATCAAGAGACCCTCGCTAACGTCGAAGCTGATCTCACAGTGAAGATTGGACCTGGGGTAAATATCCAAAAGAAGTGCGACGAAATGGTTTGCAGTACCCCCCTCCCTTTCATGAGTAATGATTGTAATGACTTGATCCTAGGCTTAAAGAGGAAGGTCAGGGAGGGGGGGTTAATCCTTACGCAGGCAGATAAAAGTAATGCCGTCCTAATTATGAATAAGTCCTCCTACGTATCCGGAGTTCATGACGTGCTCAGGCAGGGGTTCCGGAAAATTCACCGCGGAAAATTAAACGTGGGGAGAATTCACCGAAGGAGAATTCGTCTCATGCGCAATTAATTGAAGGGAGATTAACCACATATCATCAAATTCACCGCAAAAATTTATTTTGAAAATAGAAAAATTTTATTTTTTTCTTACACGCCACTGACATATAGGTAATAAATATTTTCTAAGTATTTAATAATCCAAATTATGAGCAGTCTCGCGAAGATACATAACTACATCCGTCGTCTCCCCGTCATACCCTTCGGCCAAATTCTGTAGACGGATGTTGACGTCTAAATACCGTTTCTTTTTTGGCGGTGGCGGCCCCTCCGCTACACACTGGGCGATTTTTACGTCGTTCAACGCTTGTTCTCTTTGAAAGTTCTTGACCGACTTCCTGATGTTCGCGTGGTGAACTTCGACGAGAGATTCGAAGCCACGATGGCAAGCCTCGACATTGTTATTCGCTCGAGGCAAGTTGGCCTTTGCAGCTTCGAACACGTTCCACCATTCGTGGGGAAATTAAAGAGGGCTACGTTGTAATCTCCATGTCGTTCTACCAATCCATGTCTTCTCGAAATATTGGACCACGGGGTCTGCCTCTGGAGGTAACTCGCCACTTGCGCACAGTGTTTCGAAAGCACTCACGACATCCCCTACCGGAACAAACGCCAGTGCGGGTAGTAGTCTCATTGACAATGCAAACTGATCGTCTTGCTCATACCTCCGCTGTAACCCTGCTCCTTGAATCGCTCGGAAAACACATTGCGAAAAATGGAAAAAACAACCATCGTGATCAACAGCGAAAAATACTTTTTGGCTCGCTTTTTGGAATGCAACTTATAGGGTAACAAAAAAAAAAAAGTGGTTAATTTTCCTTCGATTAATTGCCCATGAGACGAATTCTCCTTCGGTGAATTCTCCCCGCGTTTAATTTTCCACGGTGAATTTTCCTAAACCCCTCGGCAGGGTGGTGCCCAGGAAAATGCATTTTTCAATTTTCCAAATTTTGTCAAAGAAAAGAGGAATCTCGTGAACGGTAATCAATTTATTATCAAAAGCCTCCTGACTAGAAAGGCCATCGTGGAACCTAATCCGGTTCCTCCCCTCCTTTATGGGTTGCCAAAAGTTCACAAAACGGATATCCCAGTGCGGTCAGTTGTATCTTTCGTTTCGTCATTTACTACTTATACCACAGCTGAATATATTATATCGATCGTTGGTTTAAGTCTCGAGTCGATGTTAATTCTACGTACTCAGTGAAGAACTCCGGTTCCCTTGCAGATAGGCGGAAGGACCTAAGTCATCCTCCGGGATCCACTTTATGTTCCTTTGATGTTGTAGGATTATTTCCTCACATCCCAAAGGCCGTCGCTATGCAACACATGGTTGAGTTACTAATTAAAGCTAATGTCCCTTACGAAAAATTTGCGGAATTCTTTGGTCTTCTAAATGTCTGCTGGTCCCCTAATTTTTGTAAGTTTGATGGAAAATTTTTTGAGTCCCCGAAGAAGTGGGGATTCCCATTGGTCCCCCCTTGGGATTCGCTCATTTCGGAAGTATTTATGTCGAAATTTGAAAGTGATTCATTTTCTTCCGGCCAGGTGTTCTTAAGTCACCTCTACTGTTGGCATAGGTCCGTGGACGACGTGTTATGTGCATGGATCGGTCCTGTGGAACTCCTGAGTGAGTTCCTTACTTACTTAGATAGCCAATACCATCCATAAAATTCACATTGGAAGTCGGTGGTTTATCAATAAACTTTTTGGATTTGTCCATCTCTATTAATGATGGCGTCCATGAATTTGGAATTTATAGAAAAGAAACGTCGACCGATATTGTTATCCACGGGTCGTCCTTTTGTCCTACTGCTCATAAGATCGCAGCTTTCAATTGCCTAATTCATCGACTGACTCAAATACCCTTGAGTTAGGCGGCTTTCCAATAGGAACTTGTGACGATCAAGCACCTGGCCAGGGTGAATCAAGTTTTAGGGTGGACGTCGACCTTATGGTCCGGAGGAGGCTCACTAGAAAATACTTCGACTCCACAACCTCACCTAGACAGTAGAAAAAGGTGGATTAGACTTCATTTCCTCGGCAAGTTCTCTTTGAAATAAGTCTAACTCTTACCTTCAAGCATTGGAGTCGGGGCAGTAATCGAGCTCACTTAAACACTCCGCGTGGATTAGCGTCAGGCAGCAATCAGTGAAGGTCACTCCGGTCTCATCACTGTGAATTGAGGAATTGCAGACCAGGCAGTGCTGAGGAATCTATACTTTTTTGCGTATCTTTTTTACTTCGAGATTTAAATTTCGTCGTCCGATATAAAAATTTACGACTGCTCAAATTTCATTTACATTATGAGGGCGTAAAAATTGGCCAATATCGCACCTATCTCGATTACTACATAAACAAAAGTCCGTGTTAATGACTGTGTATACCATTACAAAAAGGAACCTATTTTTTCTTTTGTTTTTCCTCTCTCTTTTTCCCCTCTGTAATTAATATCATTATTCTATGAAACTGAAAGTTATGCTGCGCTTCAATTTTACGACTCGACTTTATGTGAATGGAGAAATGAGAGACAGCTTGTATCTTTCACCTAATTTCATTTTGTATTAATAGCGCGAGGAATCAGCGAGAAGATAAATCTTAATGTTTTTTTTTTTCTTCTCTCCTCTTCGTCTTTCCGCGAACAACAGCTCAATGTTAATTTACATAAACTTATTATTATATAGTACAATGTTCCAAAGCGCATTCACTTTTGTACAGATTAGCTAGGATGCAGTTTTTAATACAGTTTTTCTGTTATTTTTTTTTCTTCTTCCGAGCGCTAATTGAGCTTCTCATCGGCGGCAAATTGAATTTCATTCTGTCGAAACAAATTATACGCCGCCGCGCTCAATTAATTAAGACAGGTTTGTTTTGAAGTTCACAAATAGCCGCCGCCGCGTCGGTCGAAGCCGAGCCGTTTCTTTATTCCCACGATGTTACGTGTTGATGTTTGTGTCATTCATTTCTCTGTGTAGTTTTTTTATCAGGATTTTTTCTTTCGAAATTTCTTCGCTTGTAAAAACAGATAGGGAAAATCATCTCGTCTAAGGGAAGCTCGAGGGACTTGTCTTCCCCGTAATTCTATTCTTGGAATAATTGTTACTCATAACCGTAAAGCTCAAATTTTCAAACTTTCACGCCTGCTTTGGAAAAACAATCACACATCGCAGAAAGTTCTGTATGTTTATTGAAACCTTATCCTGTAGTATCGTTTTAGGAAAACTTTGCTCTCATGGCCCTTAGTCACTTTACTCTAAGGACTTGACAACTTTCCTCGTTCAAATCTTGGCAATTCAATTTTTTTCTGAGAAAGTTACTATCACATCTAAAACACGAGAGAATTTAAAAAAAAGTCTGTGGTTGAAAAATGAAGATCAAGTTTCATGTCTTAGTCAAAATTTTCCGAAAATTCCGTTCTTCACGATAGCTCAGCGGTCTTTTTGGTGGGAGTTTACAAGCCATTTCATCCCGTTGGTAGCAGACCTCGTTCTTCTACTAAATTTTTTCGGTCTTCACTAAGTGGAGGTCACTAAGCTCACGAAAAGAACTCGCAGCTTACTTTATTTGCTGCTATCAATGTGTATTCCATGTAGACGGAGTAGAGGATCCTCCTTCAGTCGCAGACTCTAGAATTTTTCAAAGTTATTGACATAGGTTGAGGTCACTAGGCTCAATAGACGAACTCGTTGCTGCTCGCGAGTCATGGAGGTACCTTCAAGTCATCTGATCATCTATGGCAGACTCGAATTCTCCTCGTCCATACTGACGCAAATTCAAAAACTAGAGGGATGATGATCGAATTCTTCCAAGTTCTAAAACTAGTTCATGACCTTTGCAGTCACAGCCCACCATCATATGAGTCGAGATTCAGACTAAGGACTCCTTAATGTGTGTTGAAGTCGCTAGACCAGTAGCCTCATCTTTTCCCCTTGAGAATCAGAACGTTCTCTCAGTGATGATGATGAGCAGAAAACTTTTCTATTGCTGCCTTTAGGCCGTAGTCGTTCATCCTCTTCCTCTAGATAGTAAGGCATATCAAAGCAGCCAACGGCTACTCTACAGGCGTGGTCAAGGGAGTCTTAGGAAGATGGAAGCAAAGAAGGAAACCTAAGACAGCAAAGTGAGAAAGTACTTTGGATCACTACTTTACATAGAAAAGTGCACAAATACGGTGATAAAGGCATTCATGATGTGGATGTGGACCCCTATAACAACTCACCCATTATTGTGAAGAGAATAAGCGACAACCGGACAGAAGAAAATAACAAACGCAACTTGAGTAGAGTGTGCGAGCTTTGTAGCAAACAGTGTGAAAGTATCTACTTAATAAGAGTGGGAGAATGTTCAACATCAGGAAAAAAGAGCACAAAACATCAAGGGAAAAAAAGATGGGAATTCATTGCATGGAACTTTGCAATGAAGAACAGCATAATGGTGACTTCGGAGCTCTTATCTCAATTTCTCCAGTTATTTGTCATTATTTCGGCTGGGACCACTCTTAAAATAATTATTTGCAAGGATATTTTCGCAATCTGAAGCTTGACGAGCAAAAAGGAATCAAATCTTTTAGGTTCCAGAACTGAATGGAACAAAGATGCGGATTTCTTGATTGCCCATGGAAAAAACGATGGCTTCCTTAACAAAGTTGAACGAGGGAACGAAGGGAACCTCTTTTGTGAGTCAAATTAGTTTTGATATTGAGAATTCAAGCAAGCCTAGACTTCGTATAAAGCTAGTATGAAGAAGACCTAAACCTACTGTAAACCTAGTATAAAATAGGACGTCATCAGTGACCTGGATCTATTTTAGGGACATCGAAATATATAGGTCGAGAGTCGAAATTTTTCAACTTCCACTCCTATCCTAAATAGCTCGAAAGTCAACATTTTTCCAAGTCTCTCCTATCATGTCTCCCTAGAGTCGAAATTTTTCTAAATTCTCTCCTATCATAGCTCGGAGACCAAAATTTTTCCAAGTCCCCCTCCTATCATGTATAACTCGAGACTCAAAATTTTTCAAGTCCTCCCCTCCCATCAGATATAGCTCGACACTCAAAATTTTTTCAAGTCCCCTCCTATTATATATAGCGCGAGATTCAAAATTTTTTCAAGTCTCCTATCAAAGGTCGAAATTTTTCCAAGCCCCCCCCCCCCATCTAATATAGCTCGAGACTCAAAATTTTTCCAAGTCCCCCTCCTATCATATGTACCCCGAAGGTCAACATTTTTCCAAGTTCCCTCCCCCTCCTATTATATATAGCGCGAAATTCAAAATTTTTCCAAGTCCTCCCCTCCCATCAGATATAGCTCGAGACTCAAAATTTTTCCAAGTCCCCCTCCTATCAAATGTAGAAATTGTTCCAAGTCCCCCCCCCCTTCCCATAAGATACAGCTTGAGACTCAGAATTTTTCAAGTTCCCCCCTCCCCCCCTCCATCCAATACAGCTCGAGACTCAAAATTTTTCCAAGTCCCCCTCCTATCATATGTAGCCCGAAGGTCGACATTTTTCCTAATCCCCCCCTCTCCTATTATATATAGCGCGAAATTCAAAATTTTTTCAAGTCCCCCTCCTATCGAAGGTCGAAATTACTGTAAGTCCTCCCCCTCCCATCAGATATAGCTCGAGACTCAGAATTTTTCCAAGTCCCCTCCTATTATATATACAGCGAGATTCAAAATTTTTTCAAATCCCCCTCCTATCAAAAGTCGAAGTTTTTTAAGCCCCCCCCCCACCCATCATATATAGCTTGAGACTCAAAATTTTTCCGAGTCCCCCTCCTATCGAAGTTCGAATTTCTTCAAGTCCTCTCCCTCCCATCAGATATAGCTCGAAACTCAACATTTTTCCAAGTCCCCCCCCCCCCCACATTATAATTATATAGCGCGAGAATTCAAAATTTTCCCAAGTTTTTTGCCGGACGGTGGACGGCACGCAGTGATTTTCTCAAATCCCCTCCCCCTTTCCGTAAAACAGGTTCCCTGTAAAATCTGGATTTCTCGACTTCCCCATCTTGGTAGGGGAAAAAAGCTCCAGAGCTTTTGAAAAAAGAATGAAGAAATAAATTTCCGTTATGTAACAGTCAATGAAATAAAAAACAAAAAAAAAACTAAAGATCTGGATACTGAGGCGTATAAGGACTCAGTCTTGTTTCTACCTGATTTTCCGCTCTCTAGATCATCAGGTAGTGGGGGTGGGAGACTTGAAAAAATTTCAATCATTAAGAAAGTTGAACTTGAAAAACTTTCAAATATTTAGCTACACATATGTGACAGGAAAAGGTCTTCGGAAAATTTTGACTTTCGAGTTATATTATATGTGACAGGGGAGAGACATGCAAAAATTTCTACCTTCGAAAAAGTTGAAGTAAAAGAAATTTCAAATATCAGACTATATAATTATGATTTGAGGGGAACATTCAATACCCAATATTGAAGTAGACCTTTATCATGTGACGTCACTCAGCAAGTTACGTTAAGAAAAACCACGTTGATTTGGTCGCATTTACATAAAACTCTTGATATCCAAGATATTTCTTACTATCAATCAGCAGCCTAATGATCTGTGCTTTCGGTGTCTTCTCTATGGGATTGGATAATCCCTTCGGCCCAACTGACACAGTTCCTGCCAATTGTATCGTATTATGACGTCACTAGGACAAAGGTCTACTAAATTTGTTCCGAAAAACAGGTTTTCCCTTACTCAACATTGTTGAAGAAAAATCGTCGCTTTTTTGTTACTTGTTTATTTAGTGAGAGATCGGAAGGAAAATTTTTGGGAAAAGATCGTCCGAGGATTGAATCGAAGTAGAAGGTGTCGAGGAAAAGATAGAGAAAAAGAATGGGCTTTCGGCTTGTATAATGTAAAAGTAAAGAGGGTGGAGGTGCTTCGTGGGTACCCACCCTTTCCCGAAATTAAGAATCTACGTAAATTTCCATTCAAGCGCAATCCCGAACTCGAGTACAATTATACAAAAGGCACTCAAAAGACATATTCCGTATTTATTTCCATCACGTAAGCTGCACCGTATGAAACTATATAACAACACAATTTCTGTAGTGTTTGAAAGAGAACAACTCTAGGCAAGGTAAAACACCCGGTCGTTTACATTTGCCTTTTTTTGTTTCATAAAAAGTGAAGCAACAATAAAGTTTTTGTACCAAGTTGAACACGCACTCGGTACAGCAACCGTGCCTTCCAAGAGATAGAAGCTAAAATACGAAAATACCGAGCTTGATATTATGCACAGAAGAATCTTTTTCGCGAGAGCGATCATATTGTATAAAATACACTGTGTTTTGAAGAGGCATATACCTTGGAAATCGATTTCTATTCATGCCTAAAACTACTAAATTTGTCGAATGCTTCGTTACTACTTCGATTTAAAACTTTTTAAAATCATATAAAACCACTTAAAAGCAGAACGGTAATATTCTGACGGGTTTTAACTTATGATATGAAATCTGGCAAAGAAACCGTCTGAGAATCGGAACAAGAGAAACCCACGAATACAGTAATTTCAAAAATTTGAACGATGCACTTTTTTTCCTCACTCTGTCTTCCACTAATCAAAAACATATGTACGTACATTCACACGCGGAAAATACTCGATGAGAAATTCACATCGATATCGAGTTGTGTTTGGAAAAATTCTACAACGAGCCCGGTGTATACTTACAACTATATCAAAACTTGACATAAGAGACGAGAATACTCCCATCGCTATCGGGGAAATCATAAATACTGTCCGAATAATGACCTGAAAATCATCGGCGGCGTACTTCGCACGTATTAGAATCTGAGTAATTCGGTTCACCAAAAGGAACTCTGGAAACTATATTTCCTTCTCCTAATACGAGATCGGCTCTAAATTTCACCAGACAAGCACACCACGCACGAATGAGCTGAACATTACTGGAGGTACTCAACGTTTCGAGCATAACGGAAGTATTCCATCATCGAGTCTAACGTGACCTCATCTGTATAGATAAACTGCCTTAAAAGTGCACCGAATGAAAAATCAACACACGATTCCTGTATTCAGTAACTCACCAACTCCGTTCACGAAAAAAAGAATTATTAATTACAGGTACATAAATTACCAACTTACGAGTCCCAAATTAATGGGACTGCGCCATGGAGGGCTTTGGTATAGACTATATTATTGTATTTCTGCACCGTTACCTGTAAAAAAATGCTAATGAACGACCGATTTATACGCGTTTTTCAACGTAATCACACCATTGTGCACGTCGGTGAAAAGCTATATTCTCATCTCTCGTACCGAGGCCTGAATAACTTCTACGTCCAAGGAGCACGTCTTAATTTGACCACCATCAACCTGAATTTTCGAGCGAGTAGGCGAGGCTGAAAATATATGTTTTTTTTTTTTTTTTTTTTTTTTTTCCTAAATAACCCTGCCCATTTAATGATGATGCTTTGAGCAAATAATTTTCCAACTACTCCACCTGCTCTAGGCTTTCTGACGCGTCGACGATTTCGGAATGAATCACCAAAATAATTAATCGTTTAAGTTATTCCCTATCTCGTTAAGCTATCGCAGTTCGAGCCTGATCTTCGAATTTAATTTACGAGAAACGAAATAAGATTGTGAATTAGTGGAGACTGTTCCTCACGAGCAGTTAAGGTAGGGAGGTATCCATTTTCGGCGAGCCTATTAAATTATGATGGAGCAAAAAGAAAGAAAAAAATTTTTCTCGTCAGATGAATCGCAAAATTTTTAATACGCTCGCCCTCGAGTTAGAACTTTATTTCGTTCAATCGTAAAGATGATACGGGATAGTAAAACTCTACATTTAGAATCGTCCGACAGTTGTATCGAATGTGGGTAGTCAGATAAGAAATCGTGTGACAGGTGCTCAAGAAGGAAAAAAACCGAACGAACCGATTTATACGTATAGAAGCGGGCGACGAGATAAAAATTAATTTATTTTTTCTTAATTCGAGAAAATCGATATCAAATTAACGTTCTGTCATACTACGCATCTTTCCTTTTCCGAAAGACATTTCTTTTTTTTCGAACAACTTGGTCAAGGTGAATGCGAACGATATTAGTCCACCTATACGTTAATGTAATGTTTGAGGTCGATTTCTTCAGTTTAAAAAAAGAAAGAAAGAAAATTACGAGAAAAATAATGACCAAAAACGCAATTGTCGTAGGGTAATGTAAAAATTATTTCCTCGTGACGTTCTACGTGTTTAGGTACAATCATGACCCAATTTTTGTGTCCAAGAATTTACGTCTCATCATATTATTGGAATTTTTATTGTCTCGGATATTTTGTTTATCCGTCGTTGAGCCAAGTTATATTGTTTTGTCGAGTGATCCAGCACTAAAACCATTGGAGCACTCGGCGACCTTCACCTCCATCCCTTTCAAGGTACGCAACAGAAGAAAATAGTGACCAGAGAGAGAAAATACATTATTACGTAGTTTCTCCGATAGAAATACTCCGCGCTGATCGCCAGGATATCAACTTCTCTCGAAAAATTATTTCAACATGAAATCGAAATTATTTTTGTCGTCGTCTCGACGTAATCCCACTCGCCCTTTATGAAGACGAGACAACACTCGACTCTAAGCTTGTATGCGCGTATCAAAATCAACGGTGGTCTCGATTACATCATAACCATTATTTTCAAGAAGTACCTGTGGAGTTGGCGACAAAAATCGACAAAATATCTCAGTTCTGATAATCAGTGTCAAATTTAAACCACCGGGAACACTTCCTTAGAAGTCCTTGCCCCCCGTGGAGGCGTTGAAGTCAAATTTTTCGCAAAAAATACTGAAAATAGAGGAGGTATTGGACACTCGTTAACACGGCGAATCTATTTTTCATATTACTTTCATTTCTAATCCTCGTAGAAAAGCTCCACCCGGGGTTTTTACCCCCGGACTTCAAATTCAAAAATTTAATTATATATTCCATATTTTGGTAATTAAAGAGTTTCTGAAAGCACTTTACCTTCAATCTTCCCTGATCTCAAAGAGAGACCTTTTTAGCTCACTCCGCTCACGTGTCCTCGCCTCACACTCAAATAAGGTGCGCTGTGGTCCGTCATCCCGCTCCCGCTTACAATCTGAACACGGCGGTTACTCAACTTTCCCCATTGTGTGGGGATACTTGTTGAAACACTCGTGGCCGCTCATCATTTGTGTGAGATGGAAGTTCAGCTGGTCATGGTTTCGGTACATCCTCTTGTCAAGATCACGTATCAGGCCGAGTTAAGACGTCGCTCAGTTTTATGGTCAAGCTTCATATGCGACCAGTTGTATCTTTCGTTTCGTAACTTACTTATACCTGAGCTAAATATATCGATCTTTGGTTTCAGTCTCGAGTCGAGGCTAATTCTACGTATTCAGTGAAGAACTCCGGTTCCCTTGCAGATAGGCTGAAGGACCTAAGTCCTTCTTCAGGATCGACTTTATATCCCTTTGATGTTGTAGGATTATTTTCTCACATCCCAAAGGCCGTCGCTATGCAACACATGGGTGAGTTACTAGTTAAAGCTAATGTCCCTCACGAAGAATTTGCGGAATTCTTTGGCCTAAATGTCTGCTGGTTCCCTAATTTGTTGTAAGTTTGATGGAATATTTTAACAGGGAACCTGTTTTATTGGAGGGTAATTCGATGAAAGAAGTCGGGGGCCGGGAGGAAAAACGTTGGAATTGGAAAGATTTTCACCTCCGAGCTTTAGATGAAAGGAGTGGACTTCTCTCTGATTCGAGCAGTGTATTATACTGGGTTTATACTATGTATTATGCTAGGCTTATATGAGGTCCAAGCCTACTTTATAGTATCGGAACTCATAATGAGTGAGTGAGGTGTAAGTAGAGCACTAATATTGAAAAAGAGTTTTTCAATTGTACAAATCTACTTTATTAGTTGCTTTTACAAGAGTACTTTCGGGTGTTATCCCATCATCAGTTGTGTCGCAACTGGAGAACAAGGCCTTAACCATGAGTTTTATAGTATAACACTGTGATCTTATTGGCTATAACAATGCTGTGTTGTGATTGGTTCACTTCTTAGAAGCTTATTCTTACAATAATATGACATTGTGTTCTTATTGGCTAAAATATACTGCTTTGTGATTGGTTCAATCGATTGTCCTAAATGATGCGTTTCTATTGGCTACCTGGATTCCTGCCGTCTCATTGGTTGGTTCCGTTCTTCCTCTCTCGTCCAATCACCAGGCCGAATAATTTTTCGCTGTCAAATGTGATTACATTGTTCAAGAGGCAAGCTTTCTTCCTCTTGGCTTTTGCAATCTCCATTTGCTCCCAGAGTTTTCTTCTCTTTGTGCGATTCTCTACGTGTATGACTTCAAATATATTCCCTCTCCATCGTGGTTTTCCCCGTTACAGTATTTCCCAAACAGTGACTTGCCATCTTCTTTCTTCCTCGACGTTTTGTGCTCCTTTCTCCTGATCTCAAACTTTCTCCCAGTCTCACCGATATAGATCCCCTCGCAGTGTTCACAACTGAGCTTGTACACTCCGCTCAAGCTTTCCTTGTCCTTTTGTTCCGTCTGGTCATTGCTGATTCTCTTCACCATGGGTTGGTCATTCTGGATACCCACATTCACATCGTAGCCATTGAACGCCTTTATCACCTTGTTTGTGTACTTTCCTATATATGGTATCGATCCGGAGTACTTTCTCACTATGCTATCATGGGTTCCTTTCTTTGTTTCCATTTTCCCAAAGACTCCCTCCACCACACATCTGCGGTAGCCATTGGCTTCTGCGATCTGCTTTGCTATCTCGATCTCTTTCCTCTTCTCTTCGTTGTTCTTAAGGATAGAAATTACCCGGTAGCAGTAGTTCTGGATTACCGCTAACTTGTGCCTGGGGTGGTGGTAGGAGTCATTTGGGATGATGGTGTCAGTGTGCGTCGGCTTCCTGTAGATTTTGTATTCTATCCTATTGTTCTCCATTGTGAGTGTAAGGACCAAATAGTTGATGGTCTCATTGCCTTTTTCCACTGTGAATTTGATGCTCTCATTCATCGCGTTCATTTCTGAAAGGAATAGATCCATCTGTCTATCAGTGCCTGACCACACAATTAGGATATCATCTACATATCTGGTCCGGTGTTTGATCGAGTTTCCGAACTTGCTGCCTTTCAATATCTTGTTTTCCATATCATTCATGAATATCTCCGCCAGTATTGGTGACAGCGGTGATCCCATCGATGTAGAACCTGTTATTGAAGCGGCAGTAATTCTGGCTCAAGATCTCCTCCACTATGTTGGCGTACTTCGACCCATCGGGGTTCCCATGGTATCTGCTGTTTCTGAGCAGAGTGAGAAGTTCCTCCTTCGGTATGGTACCAAACATATTAGTCACATCAAAGGATATCAGCTTGTCGTTACTCCTGATTTCCAACTTGTCCAGTTGCTCAATCAGCTCTCCGTTGTTTCTGATACTTCGTCTGGGTGCAAACTGGTAGGTTTCTTTCAGGAATGTGGCTACGATCTTTGCTATCTTGTAGCATGGTGATTGAATGCTGTTGACCAGGGGTCTCATCGGACGGTTCGCTTTGTGGAGTTTTACAAGCCCCTTGAGTTTTGGTGCAACCGGGTTCATCTCAAGCGTCCTTCCATTGCCGGGTACATTGTTCCGTTTCAACACAGCTTTCAGGTCATCTTGGTATTTCCGTGTTGGGTCCCTTGCCAGCTCTTGGTATCCATTAACTGCGATGTACGACTCCACTTTTTGGGTGTAGTCCTCCTTCTCCATTACCACTACCGCGCTGCCCTTGTCCGCCTTTGTCAAAATCAGGTTGTTCTGTCGGATCTTCTTTTGTAGATTTGTGACCTTCCTCCGCATTACTTGCGTTCTGTCTTGATAAAACGCCCGAAGGCATATGATTCAATGATTTTCTATGGAGCAAAGAAATTTACTCGTTAGCTTTAAACTAGCCCCAGCATATGCCTATGGTACGCTGTACCAATACTAGGTTACACTCGGCTCAAACTAGGCTTCGCATACAATGTACTAGATTATACTAGTCTTTAGTTCCCTTCCTGTCGATGGACTTTTAGAATCCTCGACCTGATCCAGAAATTGACGAATCCGAGAGAGAATGAAGAAATAGTAAATTACTAATTTGATGACGTCACGGATGTTGACGACGTCACAAAAAGGTTCAAGCAGATTGATGTAAGCGAAACAGTCTACCTTCCCTCAAGAAGGATGAAACTTTGGCGAATGTTGTTGCGGATCTTACTGTTGAGATTGGTCCTGGGTTTAAAACCCAGAAAGTCTGTGCCGAAATGGTGCGCAATAACCCCCACCCTCGCATGAGTAACAAATTGGGAAGAGTGATCCAAGGTTTTAAAGAGGATGATTAAGGAGGGAGATTTAATTGTCGCTGAGGCTGACAAGGGCGATGCTGTTGTGGTGATGGAGAAATCCGCCTATGCTTCTAAGGCCCACGAAGTGCTCCAGCAGTGTGGTGCTGAAGAGAATGAGGACTTCAGCTTCCCGAAGCATGTTAAAGAAGTTGAGTGTCATCAACAAGTGTGAGGCTATTATCAAAACTTCAACTATGAAAAAAGCCCTCCTTGTTCCTAACACCACGCCCCCTCCTTTACGGGTTGCCTAAAGTGCATAAGAATAATACCCCGATGCAACCCGTGGTTTCCCTCATCTCCTCTCCTACCTACCTCCTCATCAAATTCCTGGACCGTTGGTTCAAACATTGCATTGATTTTGAATCTCCTCATTCGGTCTTGAATTCGGCCTCTTCAACTGACGTCCTGAAGGGTGTAAGTCTTCCCCCGGGAACGACCATCTGCTCGTCCGATGTTGTTGGTTTGTTCCCGAATTTTCCTAAGGCTGTTACTATCCAGCGTATGGTGAGCTACTTGTCAAAGTCAACATTCCTCACAATGAGTTTCAAGAATTTTTCGATCTCCTGAACATTTGCTGGTCCCCATCTATTGTAAATTTGAAGGGAAATTTTTCAAGTGCCCCGATGAAGTAGGGATCCCTATTGGATCACCTTTAGGCTCGCTCATCTCCGAAATTTTCATGTCTAAGTTTGAACTTGACCTCTTTTCCTCGGATCAGGTGTTACTTAATCATATTCAATATTGGCACAGGTACGTTGATGACGTTCTATGTACCTGGACTGGTCCCCCATATCTCCTTGGTGAGTTTCTGAGGTATCTCAATTCCTGGTACCCTTCGATAAAATTTACTTTGGAAATAGGGGTATCTTCCATTATCTCCATAATAGACGGTATCCATAAGTTTGGAATTTACAGGAAAGATACTACGACCGATATTTTAGTCCACAGAAGTTCGTCTTGTCCTGTTGCTCATAAGATGGCTGCTTTTCACAGCCTAGTTCACAGACTGACTCGTATTCCTTTGAGTCAGGCTGCCTTCAAGAAAGAATTACTCACCATAAAACACTGGCTAGAGTGAATGGGATCAATGTCGACGTTGACGTGATGATTCGGAGGAAGCTTACGAGGAGCATTCTTGATTCCACCACCTCCCTCTCCCGAGACACGATCCGTGATCGTCATATGCGGTGGATCAGTCTCCCTTTCCTGGGGATGTTCTCCCTCCAATTGGTCCGGCCCCTCCGCCCGTTTGGCTTCAGACCAGCGTTTTACAACCCTGCCACTGTTAAAGGGTTGTTCGTACAGCTGAAGGACCCCATACCCATTGATGAGAGGAGTGGAGTTTATAAGATAGAATGTTAGGATTGTGGAGGCTTTGAGACCAGCCGCCAAATGAAGGTGAGAGTAGCTGAGCACCTGAAGTCTTGGAATAAGGGACACTTAGGGGAGTCAGAATTTGCTGATCATTTAATCAACAATGGCTACAGCTTCCATGAGGGATCGGAAAGGCTCTTCCATAAGGAGAACTCCTACCGTAAACGCACTGCCCTCGAGCATATAGATTTTTCTGCGGTTTGTATTGTTTACTCTCCCTTCGGAGAATTCTTTCTTTCACTTAGTATGGATAACCGTAACTTGGAGGAATGTATTCGTCATATTGATGTCCTCACCAGGCCTATATCTGCAAACGAAAAATATTTTGTCTTAACTGATAGCTGGATAGAGCAATGATAAGAGGACATTGAAAAAGGTCTTCATTTATTTGATTCCGTCAGAACACTTTTCTGACACTTAATTGTGACTAGGTCACTTTTTCCACCTCAGATTACTATGATGTACTACTTTTTTAAAGAGTCACTAGAGGTCACTATCACATCTGAAAGATTTAACATGAGTTGTGAATTTTTAACAAAATATCTGAAGAAGAACAAAATGGCCTCATTATACTTCAAATAACTAGCCGAAATTGGAGCGATCATCTTATCTTCGAAAAAGAGAATATCTTGCATTACTAGAAACAAAGCGTCGAATAAATCCAGTACATACTGCGCCTTAGGTACGCTAATATAAACAAGACAAGATACAAAACGCAACATATTGCTGCTCATGCGACTTCTATAACCACAATAGTTTCAAGTTTCCTAATACAACACCGAAGAAGGCGAACATTTTTTCTTGAAAAATGTGAAGAAACTTTCATAGAGACGTCTCCAGAAAGAGATCTTATTTACGTACGCGTCGAATACTGTGAGCAATTACCTTCGGTAATTTCGTGATAAGTATTACGTAATTTGATCAACTTTTTTCACACAAAAGGAGGTAGAAGGGTAAGATAAGGAGCCCTCTAAGCGAGAAAATTTCAAAAAAAGTTGTTGAAATACGAGTTGTTACCACGCTATACCTGCCTACGCGAATACTGCGCTCCATGGAACAAATATTCGATACGACTTTTTCTCTCTCGAAGACGCGCACGTACTACAATAAAATTCCTTCCACGTGGTTTTGTTTATTGTAATAAATACACGTTCATACGGATGTTAATACTCGTATTTCGGTATTTTTATTACAGATATTAGCGCACTAATTCCATATTTGATTAGAATTTCTCAACGCGTATAAAACCACGTCTGTCTGTGATCCTCACCGCCCAGAAATTCGGATCTCGGTCTGGTACGTCCTACACGATTACGAAGTGACCTCTCAATAACGAGTGAAATGATACTATCTATATATTTATTTAGAACAAGTAGAGCACGTGGCGAGCAGTAAAATTTTGATCCTCAAAAAGAAATCCTATCTGAAAAATATTGCGTGCTCATATAGTTGTTGTCTTATCACCCCTCCAATGTGACTCGTTTTCGCTCTTAAATGGACATAAAATATTTAATCTTTCATCGACTTTCACCTTCTGCCACATTCATGAATATTACGGCAAGAAATAGAAGGAAAAAAAAAAATCGATATTAGACGTAATTACAAAATGAATTTTCTCAGAACTACTAACTTGCACGGTTTATGCACCAGCAGACTAAATACGAGAAATGTTAAATCAAAAGAAATTTGCGGGACATTCTCAGCCCATTGTCGACAATAAATCTTCATTCGAGGGAAGAATAACTGTCCGAGGAGACATGAGCTCCCGGCTTATGACATGCGACAGTTACCTACATGACTTCCTTTCGTATCCGAATGGAGCTGATAATAACATTTAACCGTACTTTGAAAACAAATGAGTTCATTCGAACTCAAATTTTTCACGAGGAATCAATTTCGTAGCCCGGGAAATGAAAACTAGCGAAACGTGAAGAAACTGCGTTTTAAGTAGATTATCTTTTCTGAGAAAGTAAGCTGGGTTCATAATATAAATTTCTATCAGTCCGTGTGGAGTTGGTGTAAACATATTTCAATCCTGAAAACCAGTGTCAAACTTTACATGATGCTGTAATACATACCAAAGAACCGTAAGCCGCTGGGTGACATTTCGTTGGAGGTCCTTGCCCCTTTGTGGAGGCGTTGAAACCCCAAAGTTGAAATTTTCGCACGGCGGATCTATTTTACATATTATTACTTTCAACCCTAATCCCCTTGTAAAGCCTCTAAACAGGGTTTTGACCCCCAAAATTCAAAATTCACAAATTTAATTATTATAACACTAGGCAACAATTAAAATTTTTTTGAAAATTTCTGAAGTGAGATAGGTTGTATCTAGAAGTATTTTTTGCGCTGATTTCAGAACCGTTTTCCGTTTTTTGATAGGAGGTCGCGTTTTCTTGTTATCAGTTTGTTTAGTTGCCGCGCATCGTCGTGAGACGAAGCGTTCTTTATCGAGCTTCGATCAACGATAGCAGTATCAACGCTCGATAAGGAACGCTTCGTCTCGCGACGATGCGCGGCAACTAAACTATGTGATAACAAGAAAACGCGACCTCCTATCAAAAAACGGAAAACGGTTCTGAAATCGGCGCAAAAAATACTTTTAGATACAACCTATCTCACTTCAGCAATTTTCAAATAATTTTCAATTTTTGCCTAGTGTAAATAATTCAAAGAGTTTTTGAAAGCACTTGACCTATATCTGGCATTACTTTTTACCCCAGTCTCCTAAAAAAAGGTTCCTCGACAGGATGTCTATCAATGAAGTAAGTCAAGTAAACAAGTAAAAATCAAGTATCTTCATTAACGGTCAAGTAAAAATGGGAAAAATTACAAAAATTTTTGAAAAAAAAACAAAAAAAAAAACTCACGGTTCTCTAACGGAGTTTAACGAGGGGTGGCAGGGAACCTGATTTTTGAGGTACGTGGGATCTGAAAAATGTAGATAGTGATGTTACAGGTCCCGCCCCCAAGCTATAAATGATAGGAAGAGGACTTAGAAAGACGTCACAGGTCGGGACTTTGGAACTCAGATTGTGACGGTCATAAAGCTGTAACGTTAAGAGGGGACGTGGAGGGGGACTTGAAAAATTGCCAAGCTTCAAGATTTGCCGGATGGCGGACATTTTTTGTGACACCCTCCTCCTCCTCCTCCTCCCCCCCCCCCCCGCCTGATAAGACAGATTGCCTGTTGAAACAGTATTTTTAGCCAATTTGACTTTTTTTTTAGCGGGGAACCTATTTTATCGGGAGTTTTTTGGAAATAATACCCGCTGTCCTTCCGGCAAAGCTCAGAGCTCGAAAATGTTGTAAGCGCACCTCCAAGTCCCTCTCCTATCATGTACTTCTACCTTGTGGGCGGGGCCTGTGACGTCACTGTTTGATAACGTCATAGGTCAGACTTGTGACGTTACAATCTGATGACGTCATTCCATTTTTTTTCAAGTTCTCTTCCTCATTACAATATATAGTTCTGAAGTTCGGGACTGTGAATTGTGAGGTCACAATTTGATTTCATACGTCATTCTTGCGACGACGTCAAAGATCAATTTTTTTCAAGTTCCTTCCTATTATATACAGTTTCAAAGTCCGGGACTGTGATATCACGATCTGATGACATCATCAGTTTTTTCAAGTTCCTCGCCTATTATGTACTCGAGGGCTGTGACGTCACAATTTGATGGCTTCACAGGTCAGCCTTGTGATGTCGAAATCTGATGACGTTCTGGATCAGTTTTTTTCAAGTTCTTCTCCTATTATGTATAGCTACAAAGTCCGGGACGTCACAATTTGATGACTTTATAAGTCAGCCTTGTGACGTCACTATCTACATTTTTCAGATCCCACCTGCCCCATAAAACAGGTTCCCTGCCACCCTTCGTTTAACTTTGTTAAAGAACCCGTGAGGTGCTCTTCAACTCGCTTACTTTCAAAAAAGGTCAAGTAAATGTCAAGTATTTTCAGAATTTCTTTTCAGTAGACACCGTGCACGAAAGGTCAAAACCTCTTCATTAGTTTTGTTTTGTTTTGTTTTTTTTTTCTAAATAGACAATAATTATAATTTTCCCAGGCTCCCTAACCCCTGAAACGTACTTGTATTTGATTTTCAGCCTTCTCGCCCTTCAGGAAATGATTTGAAAAATGCCATTGAATCCGGTCTCTAATTATAATCAAAAGACGAACGCTAACCATATTTTTACAGTGGACTGGCAAATAGTGAAAAAACTGCTATTAATGGTAGAAGCGTACAAGTAGGTATACGGAGCATTCATACCAAAACAAAATTTTAAAGATCGGGAGCCCTTCGAAATTTTCCATATGGGGTAAAGGAGGCGATTTTCGAAGTACCATTCCCCCTCTGTAGGATGAGGATGAGCCCTTTTGTGGTCGGTTTTATATTGACTATCGTGAATACGAACATATTATTACTTTCGCCATCCGACCGCGAGAGGTGCCCTAAATTTCAAATTAAAAAACGGACGGGAGCTAATCTGTCTCCTCCAGAGAGACGTAGTGTAGCATTTTGTCGTATATTCTTACTTACTAAATTTCAGTTTAATAAATCGATGATATTGACTCATGATGATAGCATAATAACGTCCCCCTCAACCATTATTTCTTAGCTTAGTGCAAGCCTACTATCCTGTATGTTAGGCTAACTAGCTTCCAGGCTCACTTGCTTGTACAAGAGAGCGCTAGTATAGGCCTAGTATAATCTAATATACTGCATGTGTATATTGTATGTTAGGCCTACTATAAGAGGAGTATAGGCCTAGTATGATCTAGTATAGCAAGAAATTTTTACCAGTCCCTAAAGTAGGTCTAAGTCACAGATGGCGTCATTAGGCGTGACAAAAGCTCGTTCGCCCCTGTCCTTGGTCTAGTATAAGTCTAGTTCTCCATATCTTCGACACGGTTTTTCACCTTAGCCATTATCCTATTCCCTTCCATCCTTGAATAGCTCGCCGACAGATTCTTTCCATCTAGCGAGTCTGGCATCGTCTCCCAGTATCATCTGACCATTTCCATCTTTGAAAGTGCCTTGTGTCAGCTTCCGACACTGTCCCCTAGACTCTTTCACCTTCTTATGTATGTTAAAATGATCGTGTCTGGTTTGCAGCTCTTCAATTTCTTCACATTTCTTTTTCAGCCACCTGTCTCTGGCTTCTCAGACCTTTCTGCGAATAATTTTATTTATTTTCGTGTACGCATCCTTATCACCTTTTTTCAGTCTCTTCTCGCATTCATAAGATCAATTATTTCTGTGGTCATCCACGCCTTCCTCTTGCGACACTGCTCTGTGCCAATTATCTCTTTCTGTACCTTGGCTTAATAGCAGTTTTTTTATTGTTTGCCCCTCTACTATAAAAATATGATCATCATTAATTTGTCACACGATTATAGTTATTGTCTATTTAAAAAAAAAAACAACGAAGAGGTTGTGACCCCGAAAACCTGTTCGAGGGGACTGCGGTAGGAAGTAAACAAAAGAAGAAGCAAAGGAGGAGGAAAAAACCCCGCCTGCACTGCTGTTGAGCTCTTAGTGGTCGCAATCTAATTTCAAAACGTATAGATATTATTTTCATTCTTGTGCGTCAAAAAGTCATAATACTTTGTAATTAGCGATGAAAAAATAAAAATATAGCCTTTGTGGATAGGTTGACTCATTACATCTTGAAATGTTGTAAAGAGGCCTGTCGCGTCGTTGTGATGAAAAAAATTTCGCGAGTACTCTTGTAAAAGAATTCGTAACTAATGATGTGATGAGGTAAAAGTATACTTAAAGAAGAGACTCTTTGTTTTTTTTTTTATCGTCGCACTTCAATATCTTTCTTCCTTTCGTGAGAAAAAAAAAGAGGAAAAATATGAGAAATATTTTCATTTATCTGTTGATCTAAAATATTGAGGAGAATTCTATTCGTGATGATTGAAATTGAAATTACCGAGATTTTCCTTTTTTCGTAACGGTTCAATATCTTAAGCGGTAAATAATTTCAATCCATCTACTCAATCACGTAAATGTCTTTATACGTTCTCAGATGGATTCTCGTAAATGTATTGATTTCTTCTCGTTACTTCCTGTATCTTCGCATCGTAATTATGAAAATATTTCTAGTTTATCAACAAGAAAATCTATCTGCAAAAACACAACGACCGTTTTGAGAATGTAAAATCAGCGAGAGAGAGAGAAGAAAGTTCGCAATCGCGTTTTCAATTATCACAACTGAGAAGAAAATGAAAATATTTTTCGAGTGATCACGCCGAAAGCTGACGAAAATGGAATGCCTTTTTGGAATTCAATTATTGCAAAGTTTTGTATGTATTAAGTGGACCAATCAATTTGGATTTTATTTAAATTTCGTTGTTTGTGAGGTTCAACTCAGATTCCATTGGGATTCGGTGGAAATTTGTCGAGACTTCGGTCCAATTGACCTCTCACAAAAGAATTCTGCGGAATTTTTTGACATGTTCCATGTCTTTTCTCTCGCCGGACCCCGATTTTGAAATTTGCGAGTACCCCCCCCCCCCCCCCCCCCCGTCAAGAGAAATCTCTACCCCGTGGGTGATTCAGAAATTCACGAGTACACTCCGCGTAATAATAATAATTAATAATAAATCAATAAAAATAAATAAATAGATAAATAGATATAAATAAATAAATAAATAAATAATATTAAATAATTAAATAATTAAATAATTGAATAATTGAATAATTAAATAATTAAATAAATAAAGGCTGGATAGTCGAAATTTTTTCAAGTCCCCTAGACTTGAATTGTCACATACCATTCCAATACAACAGCGAGACAGGGGGCGAACGAGCGGAGCGAGTTCGCGCTACCTCGTATTTCTCATAGAAGACTTATACGACGCCAAGATAGGTAAAGGGGTAAACGAATAATATCTCACAAACACTTGACCTAGTAGAAGCCTAGACTGAAATATTTCAAGATGACTGATAAAATATAAAAGACATGGAACATGATTTTCATTTATTTGGCTATGCCAGAAAATTTTTTTTTGAACTTCTTTTTCTTAAATAATCGATTTCCTTCCTCTGTAGCCACTCCTTGTTTGAACCATAAAACTTGGTATTATTGTTCTTTTTCTGACATTTCGTTCGAAAAATGGAAGACATTTTTCAATTGTCGTTTCTCGGCTTCGAAAAATTCCGTTTGTTCAGCTAATATCTGATCCTGATTTGTCTTGGGGAAAAATAATGGAGTGATTTCGCATCGTTTAGACGTGGTTTTCATTCATTTTCTTTTTTTTTTTTTCTCTCGACGTATCTAATTTTCTCTTATTCGATAGCCTCAAGAAATTCTTTTCTTTGTGCTGCAAAAAAGTAGCTGTTGGTTATAGAAGTAAGAAAAATGCACTGAGAAAAAAAAAATAGTTCAAATCAACCAGTTAATTTTCCTTTAGGCAGTTTGACTCGCTTCTTTATTTGGTTTGACTGTCTCCTTCAGTTACATTGACTGTAGAATTTAGTCAAACCGCTCAAGAAATCAATCAAAACTGACTCAAAACAGGGTCAAAGTGACCAAAAAAGTGAACTGGTTGATTTCGACTATTTTTTGTATAGTCAATACGACCATTATTTTTTTCTCCGTGTAGTATGGTGGGCAATGATACCAGAAGAAAATTTTAGAGGTAGATAGCCCCTCGAAGGAGGGACGGAGGCCGATTTTTGAGGCTCCATCCCTCTTTGTAAAAGTGAGGTAAGAGATCGATTTTACATACCTTGACTTCCTAAGTACGAATATGGTATTATTATAAAGATCCGACCGCGAGAAGTGCCCCAAACCTCAAATTGAAAATTTTTCTATTTTTCAATTTTTGTGAAAAATACGTACATAAATTGCGGTTTTTCTTCTCTAGACCAAATATATTGTTCGGGATTAAATAATGGAGGTCAAGTATGACATTTCAATGTATATTTTGAGCTTATACGTAGACGTGGGGGAGGGAGCAAAAAGTACCGCACGTTGCTTATAGTTTTGAGACGGATTTTTCCTGTTATTTATACATTTTTTCAATACTTTCATCTCTGTACAAAATGTGAGAAATTTTGAAGTGTTGAAAATTGCAGAATGAAGCGTTTGACCACTTTGCAGTGGGCGGATCGGGGGGAAAATTTTGGAGGGAGAATTTGAAATTTTAATAAGAAAAAAAAATGACTTCTTTCTTTCTAGTTTTGATCTCTTTTGACATTTTCCATGTCTTTTCTCTCGCCGGACCCCGATTTTGAAACTCGCGAGTACCCCCCCCCCCCCCCCCCCCCCGTCAAGAGAAATCTCTACCCCGTGGGTGATTCAGAAATTCGCGAGTACACCCCGCGTAATAATAATAAATAATTAATTAATCAATAATTAGATAATTAAATAATTAAATAATTAAATAAATAAATGATTAAATAATTAATATAATTAATAATTAGAAAATCTCTACCCCTTGGGTGATTCAGAAATTCGCGAGTACACCCCGCGTGATAATAATAAATAATTAATTAATTAATTAATTAATAATTAAATAGTTAAATAAATAAATAATTAAATAATTCATATAATTGAATAATTGAATAAATAATATAATTAAATAATTAAATAATTAATATAATTAAATAATTAAAATAATTGAATAATTAAATAATTAAATAAATAAATAATTAATTCAATAATAATTAAATAATTAAATAATCAAATAAATAAATAAATAAATAAATAATATTAAATAATTAAATAAATAAAGGCTGAATAGTCGAAATTTTTCCAAGTCCCCTAGACTTGAATTGTCTCATACCATTCCAATACAACAGCGAGAAAGGTGGTGAACGAGCGGAGCGAGTTCGCGCTACCACGTATTTCTCAGACGCCGAGATAGGTACAGGGGTAAACAAATAATATCTCACAAACACTTGACCTAGTAGAAGCCTAGACTGAAATATTTCAAGATGACTGATAAAATATAAAAGACACGGAATATGATTTTCATTTATTTGGCTATGCCAGAAAATTTTTTGGTTAGTTTTGTTAGTTTAGTTAGTTTAGTTTAGTTAGTTAGTTTAGTTAGTTAGTTTAGTTAGTTAGTTTAGTTGGGTTAGTTAGTTTAGTTAGTTTAGTTAGTTTAGTTAGTTTTTTTAGGTTAGTTAGTTTAGTTAGTTTAGTTAGGTTAGTTAGTTTGGTTAGTTTAGTTAGTTAGTTTAGTTAAGTTAGTTAGTTTAGTTAGTTTGGTTAGTTTAGTTGGTTTAGTTAGTTTTTTTAGGTTAGTTAGGTTAGTTAAGTTAGTTAGTTTAGTTAGGTTAGTTAGTTTAGTTAGTTTGGTTAGTTTAGTTGGTTTAGTTAGTTTTTTTAGGTTAGTTAGGTTAGTTAAGTTAGTTAGTTTAGTTAGGTTAGTTAGTTTAGTTAGTTTAGTTAGGTTGGTTAGTTTAGTTAGTTTAGTTAGGTTAGTTAGTTTGGTTAGTTTAGTTAGTTAGTTTAGTTAGGTTAGTTAGTTTGGTTAGGTTAGTTTTTTTAGGTTAGTTAGTTTAGTTAGTTTAGTTAGGTTAGTTAGTTTAGTTAGTTTAGTTAGGTTAGTTAGTTTGTTTAGTTTAGTTAGTTAGTTCAGTTAGGTTAGTTAGTTTAGGTTAGGTTAGTTAGTTCAGTTAGTTTGGTTAGTTTACTTAGTTTAGTTAGTTTTGTTTTGTTTAGTTTAGTTTAGTTTAGTTTATTTATTTATTTATTTATTTATTTATTTATTTGTTCATTTATTTATTTATTTCCTTCATTTTTTGTACAGGGTTGAGAAGATACAAAATATATTTAAATTTAGGGTGTGATTTTTCGGCTCGACAAAAAATGCGGAAGGAACGACAAAATGATATCCGTTTGTGCCATTTCAAAGTGTGGAACGCCAAAATAAACGCTGGACGGGAAATAAAAGTGAAACCCGGGAAAAATGATGATAGAACGACATCCATATATTTTAAAAACAAGAAAAAAAACGGCGAACGCCAAAATGAACATTGATACGCGGATGTTTACAATTGTAATTGTGTAGTAGACGAGGTATTGAAGTGGAGACAGTTGTCAGAAGAGGGAGCTCTTGATTCCGACCAATGACGAATTAATTTCCGAATATTATTTAAAAATTGCCCAATTGACAGACGTTCCCGAAGAGTGTAAGAACTTTCAATTACTCCATCTGTACCCTCAGTACCGTTGTTGATGCTAGGGTAGTCCAGCACTGCGCCTTCGAACCACTGCGAGTTCTTCTCCAACCAATTGTCGTTGAAGTACTTCACAAATTGAGACATATGCGGCTTCCATTTTTTGAGAAAGTGATTAGATGCGGCACTGAGCGATTATTCACCGCGTATCGATGTTGTTCACAATCATAATTCTCCGAACGCGTAGCGGATCCTCGGAGTAAGAGTGATGCCGTGGGACTTTGAAATATTTTTGTACTTCTTGGACTTGTAAAATTTTTCATTTTCAATTCTTGGACTTGGAAATATTTTCAACTGTTGGACTTTGAAATATTTTCAAGTGTTGGACTTGGAATTATTTTTGAATTGTGGGACTTAGAAATATTTTCAACTGTTATACTTTAAAATATTTTCAACTGTTGGACTTGGAATTATTTTTGAATTGTGGGACTTTGAAATATTTTCAACTGTTGGACTTGGAATTATTTCTCAATTGTTGGACTTGGAAATATTTTCAACTGTTGGACTTTGACATATTTTCATACTTCTTGGACTTGTAAAATTTTTCATTTTCAATTCTTGGACTTGGAAATATTTGTTGGACTTTGAAATATTTTCAAGTGTTGGACTTGGAATTATTTTTGAATTGTGGGACTTTGAAATATTTTCAACCGTTGGACTTGGAATTAATTTTCAATTGTTGGACTTTGAGATATTTTCATACTTCTTGGATTTGTAAAATTTTTCATTTTTGATTGTCTCCCACAGTTGAAAATATTACAAGAATTGAAAATGAAAAATTTTGCAAGTCCAAGAAGTATGAAAATATTTCAAAGTCCAACAATTGAAAAATAATTCCAAGTCCAACAGTTGAAAATATTTTGAAGTATAACAGTTGAAAATATTTCTAAGTCCCACAATTCGAAAATAATTCCATGTCCAACAGTTGAAAATATTTTAAAGTATAACAGTTGAAAATATTTCTAAGTCCCACAATTCAAAAATAATTCCAAGTCCAACAGTTGAAAATATTTTAAAGTATAACAGTTGAAAATATTTCCAAGTCCCACAATTCGAAAATAATTCCATGTCCAACACTTGAAAATATTTCAAAAATATTTCCAAGTCCAACAATTGAAAAATAATTCCAAGTCCAACAGTTGAAAATATTTCAATGTCCCACATTTCAAAAATAATTCCAAGTCCAACAGTTGAAAATATTTTAAAGTATAACAGTTGAAAATATTTCTAAGTCCAACACTTGAAAATATTTCGAAGTCCAACAGTTGAAAAAATATTTCCAAGTCCAAGAATTGAAAATGAAAAATTTTACAAGTCCAAGAAGTACGAAAATATTTCAAAGTCCCGCGGCATCACTCTTACTCCGAGTAGGTATCCGCCATGCGTTTGGAGCAGTTTGGAGGATTATGATTGTGAACGAAATCGATACGCCGTGAATAATCGCCGGCACTGAAAGTTTGGAATTGTCGCTATTTTGACATTATATGACGTACGCGTGTTGTCGTCAGTTTCAAAATAAAGAGGCGTTTTTTCGAACTTTTATGACAACGAAAATTTGTCGTTCCTTCCTCCTTTTTATGGCGGTCAATTTATTTCTTCCCTTAAATTTATTCTCCCCTCCTTTCAAGAAATTGACCCCTGCGTCCATCCCCAACTTGAAAACTTCCCTGGAATACAAGCTTGAGACATCGTCTTAGAATTAAATGAACTCAAGAGCATTTCTTTTTTGATTGGAGGGTCTCGACTTGTCTCTTGTTATTTCAACTATTTTATTTGTTTTTTTTTTTGTTTTATTTCGTCATCTTTTTTTTTTTTTTCTCAATTGTGAAATAATATTGAACAATTAGTTTTTTTTTTCGTGATTGCAAGGAAAATATTTTTATTAAATTTAATAAACTAAGAAGACTGAAAATCAGAACGAAAAAGAAAAAAAAATCGGTAAAAAATTGGGCTCGTTCGGGATTTGAACCCGGGACCTCTCGCACCTTTAGTGAGAATCATACCCCTGGACCAGCTGACTACTTGGAATACACAATATTAAAAATATAAAAATAATGAATATGAATAAATAATTCTAGGGGGAAGATGAATTTTCTGTGGGAAAATCTTACATTTTTCAACAAATGAAATGGTCTAATAATTAAAATTATTTAGAAGTAAGCCTATAGTAATTTTCATAGTAGATGGGGCAATTTTTCCTTGATTGGAGCGTTTCGACTAGTCTCTCGTCATTTCAACTATTTTTATTTATTTTTTTTTATTTCGTCATCATTTTTTTTCGCAATGGTACAAATTTTGAAGATTATTAAAGTAGGATGAAGAATTTTACTGAAAAGATGATGGCTCTGCTTGCACGTATTTTTAGAAATGTAATATTCACTATTAAGAAAGTGAACAGCTTATCATACTGGAGAAAAATAATAATTCGTATCCTACTTCCATTATAGAGACGTACCCGAAACTGGTCTCGAATAAACGTAATATTGAACCATTAGTTTTTTTTTTTTGTTTTTTTTTTCGTAATATTGATGCGGTGAATTGCAGGTAAAATATTTTAAATAAATTTAATAAGTTACGAAAACTCAAAATCAGAACAGGAAAAAAAAAAAAAAAAACTGTAAAAACTTGGGCTCGTCCGGGATTTGAACCCGGGACCTCTCGCACCCTAAGCGAGAATCATACCCCTAGACCAACGAGCCGCTACCAATTCCGCGCGATTTAACGAGCCATAGTCTGCGCAGTTGCTGGTTTGTTCTCGTTCGGCGACACGAAGCGTTTCCGAACGAGTCTCGTACGCGATCGTTCTAGATTTGAAGCAAGATACCGCATCATACCGGCTTCTCTCATTCTATCTCGTTGCTCGGACATGAAAATATTCTCTTGTGATCTTGATGATTTTTCTTCACAAAATAATGAAACAACTTTACATCACCGCAATAAATAAATCTTTTTATTTAAAGATTTTTTATTGCGGTACCTAATGTAAATTTGTTTCATTATTTAATAATGTACCGTGAAATAACCAAACGTATTCAATTAATTTTCTTGGGCATCACTTTTCTGTGATATTTTTTTACCCATCGATATCTTCGTTTTAGAAATAATCCTGCAGGTGTTCGAGAGCGAAATAAAAACGTTTGGGATTTTTCACATTTTCTTCTCTGGGTCTCTCTGGAAAATGCTATCTGTTCTCTCAAAAAAATTCTACAAATTGGTATATCTGAAATGCAACGTTTTTTGAATGTAGACTATTTTCGTTTAGTATGGAATTATTCGTATGCTCCGCGATTCTCTTGTTTTGAGCCCTCTAGCCCGTAAATCAAATACATAGAATAATATTACAATATAAAACTGCCCACCAATTTCATACTATCTACCTATTGTATCTTAATGAGTATTTGAACTACATTTTCGAAGAAATATTTTTAGCAAAATTTCATTATCTGACCATTTTTCTTCGAGCTTTGGAGGAGAACAATTTGAAATTATCTACCTACATTATAAAGGAGAGGAGCTTTTTTTTTTTTTTTTTGGACGGATGGGCTTAATTTGTATGGTACCTATTTCAGTGCGATTCTAAATATCGCCTCCTATTAGTACACAGTCGTTGATAGGAGGGCTAAAAAGATCAAAGTGAGATGTCTTTTTGGCTGTATCTGATGAAATAATCGATCCTAATCGACTATCGAAATTTAAATGATCAATCCTTCATGAAACAGATTTCCGCTTACCTCAATTAGCGTAGTTAATGTAAAAGACCACATGAGCAACAAATGAATTGAGTTGCGAGTTTTTTTTTTTTTTTTCGGATACCTATAGTTCATGACATAACTACCTACTACTTGAAACCTATGAATTATACGTGCTTAAATACATGATTCATACAAAATATCTCGAATAAAAACCGTAATAGATTGGTCTTGTATATATTTATCGTGAATAATTTATAGGGTGGCGATTAAAAATTTTAATTTTTCAAATTATCGAATAAAAATTTTTCAAAATTCATTTCTGCAAGTTAATCGTCATTAGTCATATTCGTTACCTTACTACGTAATAAATTGGGTTTTATTCTTAATAGATTTCAGTAGCAGTCCTCGCAATAATATTGGAATTTATGAAATCCCTATACCTATTCTGTATAGACATTTTTTTTCCAATAACGAATTCACATCTCGTTTTCAGTTTTTGTGTCATCTTATTCGGTAAAACCATATTGGGACTGCGATTCGCAGAGTGTCTATCGGTCGAATAAGTCCAGTAAATTAAGTAAAATTCAAGTACACATTTGATAAAAGGTCAAGTAAGTAAGTGAAAGTCGATTATTTTCATTACAGGGCAAATAAAAATGATAAAATTGACGAAAAATTTTGAAAAAAGCACAAAAAATAAAAAATAGTATTTTTAGCCAATTTGACTTTTTTTTTTAAAAATAGCGACCAAACAATTATTTTGCGAGAAAAATTATTTTCGTACTTTTGACGTTTTTGAGAATACATCTCGTTTTCAGTTTTTGTGTCACCTTATTCGGTAAAACCATATTGGGACTGCGATTCACAGAGTGTCTATCGGTCAAATAAGTCCAGTAAATGAAGTAAAAGTCGAGTACATATTTGATGAAAGGTCAAGTAAATAAGTAAAAGTCGATTATTTTCATTACAGGGCAAATAAAAATGATAAAATAGACGAAAAATTTTGAAAAAAGCACAAAAATAAAAAATAGTATTTTTAGCCAATTTGACTTTTTTTTTCTTGCTTATTGACTCGCTTACTTTGAAAAAAGGTCAAGTAAAAGTCAAGTATTTTCAGAATTTCCTTTCAGTAGACACCATGTATTGATCAGACCTGTCAAAAATTGGTTTTCTTTCTATAATTCTATGAACTGTTTCCATTATAGGAAAATGATGCAGTAATTTTGACTTTTTAGCTGTATATTATACGAATTATCCAACGAAAGGGAATTTTAAAACTCGCAGCCCACGTGGTGAGCTGCTCGGGGTTGCCTTCATTAACTTTGTTAATTGAGGCAAACAGGGAACCTGTTTTATAGGAGTCACTAGTGTGCATTCTCATTCCTATAATAGCTTGAACTTTGTTCTTCACCACCTTGATGGTCTTTCCTCATCATATATAGATATAAATAAATAAATAAATTAATTAATTAATTAATTAATAAACAAGTATAGTATGCTGTATGTTAGACCTAGTATAATGAAGGCTTTTCGAGATCTCCCTCGCTCCGCTTGTTCGCCCTCCTTCTTGGTCTAGTACGCAATACTTTAAGCTAACAGCCAAAATAGAACCTCCTATCACTTATAACTCGAAAGTGCCGCCGTCTATCATACTTAGCTCGGAAATGGAAATTTTTCTGAATCCCTGACCACGATTCAGGAAAATAGGCCTGATATACAGAATAACTAGGCTTATACTAGCTAGGCTTAATTTACATATACTAGGCCTATACTAACTAGCCTGAAACACGGGACTTGAAAAAATTTTGACCTTTAGCCTTTATTATAATAGAGCCTATTATATTATATACTGGGCGTGGCAAGGTGTACCAAAGAAGAGGAGGGCCGTTTACTGGTGGACCAACAAGATTGCCGAATTGAGAGAAGAGTGCAACCGTCAGCGCCGGATATACCAGCGAAGTAGTGGCCGCGAAGGGGCGCGGGCGGTTGCACCTGAATACCAGCTGGCTCGTAAAAGACTGAAGAAGGCCATCAAGGACATCAAGAGTGCTGCATGGCGAGAGCTATGTGAGATGGCAGATGACGACCCGTTTGGAAAGCCTTATAAGTTAGTACTGAAGAAGCTAAAAGGCCTCTCAGCAATGAACCGAATAGAGCCGGATGTTGTGGGTCAAATCATTGATGGCTTGTTCCCACAGCAGCCACCACCAATGGTAACTCTATCAATAGTAGAAGAGGATGGTATATCCCTCCTAGGCACCGAGGAGGTTGATGCAGCAGTCAATAGACTGCGGGGTAAGTATTGGAAAGCTCCAGGCCCGGATGAGATTCCAAATCCAGTCTGGAGCGCCATACATTCAGTTGACCCAGCACTGCTTGTTGATACATTCAATGCGGCAATTGTTGGGGGACTGTTCCCTGTGCGATGGAAGAAAGTCAGGCTAGCGTTGATCGATAAGAAGGATAAACCACCTGGTCTACCATTCTCTTATCGTCCACTTCGTCTGCTAGACAATGTTGGGAAACTTCTAGAAAGAGTGATAGCCAATCGTTTGGAGAGCTATCTGAAGGAAAAAGATATAATCTCTGATAGCCAGTACGGTTTTCAAACTGGACGCTGCACATCAGACGCTGGGATCCGGCTGAAGAGGATAGCCAAGTCAGCGATTGATATGCGTCAGTTTTGCGCAGCCGTCAGCCTCGACATAAGAAACGCGTTCAATTCAATTCCATGGAAGATGATATTGGAAGCTCTTGTGAACGCAGGAGTGCCCGCATACCTGCTCAGGGAGATCAGCAGCTATCTTAGCTGCCGTGAAATCCAAGCAGAGACGTCTGCTGGTACAGTAAAGCGCCCTGTTAGCTGTGGGGTGCCGCAGGGGTCGGTCCTTGGGCCGCTTTTGTGGTGTGTCGCATTTAGCGGAATCTTTAAGGTGAAGCTGCCACCGGGGGTTAAGCTTATCTGCTATGCGGATGACACCCTGGTGGTATGCACCGCCGAAACAACTGTAGCAATGGAGAGCAGGGTAAACCGGGCCCTAGAGGATGTGACGCGTTGGATCAAGTCGGCTGGACTTGAACTTGCAGCAAGTAAGACGGAGGCCATTTTATTCACAACCCGTCGGAAGTTCAAGCCACCCACCTTTCGCCTGCGAGGTGTGGAAATTGGAATCAAGAAGCAAATGAAATACCTGGGCATCTGGTTCGACTCAACGCTGAGCTTCAGGCACCATTTCCTGATGGCAGCGGAAAAGGCGGGCCGGGTAGTTGGATACCTAAGCCGCCTGATAAGGAACCTAGCAGGACCGAGAGAAGCAAGGAGAAGGATCATGATGAGCACCGCCTTGTCGATCCTCCTATATGGTGCGCCAGTATGGGCCGACTCCATGAAGATACCATATCGAAGGAGAGAGATGGTAAAGATCCAACGAAGAGCTGCGTCAAGGTGTGTTAGTGCCTACCGCACTGTCTCGACGGATGCTCTTTGTGTATTAGCACGTTCACCACCAATCGAGCTCCTTGCTGAGGAGGGAGTGGTGGTGTTCGAAGCAAAGAAGAGAACGACGACCAACCAAGAAGCTTTACGGGTCAAGCAGGAGGCCAGGCGCTCCTTGCTTGTAAAGTGGAAAGCAAGAATTGCCCAGAGTGAGCTGGGTACGTGGACAACCCGTGTGCCAATATGCGACCTTGATGAGTGGATGAACCGACACCATGGTCAGCTGAACTTTCACCTGACGCAGGTGTTAAGCGGCCATGGCTGCTTCAACAAGTACCTTCACGAGAAGTTAAGGAAAGTTGAGCAAGCAACGTGTTCGCACTGTAACCAAGGGCGGGATGATGGACCACAACACACCTTATTTGAGTGTGAGGCGTGGAGGCGTGAGCGGGATGAGCTTAGTCAGTCTCTTCAAGAGATCGGGGTAGATGAAGCGCTCGACCCGAGTAGGCTGGTACCCACCATGCTAGGTTCCGAAGAAGCATGGAACCAGGTGTCTGCATTTGCGGCCACCATCATGAAGAGGAAGATGGACCAGGAATGGAATAGGCAAATGCAGCACCACGCTATGGCCTACTCAACACCTGTGTACCATCAACATCCAGATCTGCAGGAAGAAGAGGACCAAGATCTTCCCTGAAGAGAGAAAAAGATGAAGAAACTCCAGCAGTGACCTACTGTATTGTGTAGTGTGGTGGTGTTTGTTGTTGTGAGTGTTCTTATGTTTTTGTGCGTGCCAGGGGGTTCGCCTAGGAGATTCCTCCTTCACTGAAGTTATACCCGAAAGGGTCGATTCCGGTGTTGGAGGAAACAATATTAAATGCATACGCAACCCGCACCTACTCCATAATGGATGACGGGCGGTGCTGTACATGCGACACACAAGCGATTATACTGGGCGTATAATAAGTAGCCTGGAAAATGTCAAACTTGAGCCTTCATTATACTAAGCCCAATATACCATACTAGGCATATTTCGAACTTGACCCTTCATTATACTGGGCCTAATATACTATCCTGGGCCTATAACGACTACTTTAGCCTTTGTTATATGTACTAGGCTTGATATGCAGTATAACGAGGCTTATACTGACTAGGCTTAATATACAGTATAGTAGGCCTACACTAACTAGCCTGAAACACCTTCTATCATACATAGCCTGGAGATAGATTGATTGAGAGGTCGGTGGAAGAGTTCCATGGAATTTTTACTTCCTTATTCTTCTTAACTTCTTTCTCAATTCTTCCAGACTCAAACTAGATCTGGAAGATCATAATTTCTCCAATTACCCTCCTTTTTTATACATAATTTTTTCCAAGTCTCTTTCTCCTAATTTTTTACATCGGATTATCGCTTATGTCGCATATGCAGCGCCTCCCGTCCTCCATGGTGGAGTGGGTGCGGGTTGCGTTTGCATTTAATTTTGTTTCCCCCAACACCGGAATCGACCCTTTTAGGTATAACTTCAGCAGTGTTGAAAGAAACTTCTCGGCGAACCCCCTCTTCTACTCGATACTCGACAAGCAACCTTAGCAACCTCCAAGCTGCAGTGCCCCCAGGTACGCAAAATATTAGAACAACAACAACACCACTTTAGATATAGTGGATCGTTGTCGGAGTCTCTTCATCTTCTTCTTTCTTCAGGGATGATCTTCCTCTTCGTCCTGCATATCTGGGTGTAGATGGTACGCAGGTTTTGAGTAGACTGTAGCGTGATTCTTCATTTGCCTATTCCATTCCTGGTCCATTTGCAGCCACTAGTTCCATGCTTCTTCGGAACCAAGCATGGTGGCTACTAGACTACTCGGAACAAGGGCTTCATCTACTCCAGTATCTCGAAGAGACCGACTGAGCTTGCTCCGCGCACGCCTCCCCGCGTCAAACTCATAAAGTGCGCCGTGGTCCATCCTTCCGTCTTTGGCTTTCCTTTCTTCTCGTGAAGGCACTTGAAGCAGCCGTGGCCGCATGAAAGTTCAGCTGACCATGGACTCGGTTCATCCACTCATCAAGGTCTCGTATTAACACACGGGTTATCCACGTACCCAGCTCCCTCTGAGCAGTTCTTACTTTCTGGTCGTCGTCTTCTTTTTTGCTTTGAACACCACCGCTCTCACCTTAGCAAGGAGCTCGATTGGTGGTGAACTTGTTAATGCGCGAAGAGCCTCCGTCGAGACAATGCGTTATGCGCTAACACACCTTAGCGCAGCTCTTTATTGAACGTTTACCATCTCTCTCCTTCTGTATAGTTTCTTCATTGATTCGACCCGTACTGGGGCACCATATAGGAGGGTCGACAAGTCGGGCCTCATCATGATCCTTCTTCTTGCTTCTCTCGGTCCTCCTAGATTCCTCTTCAGGCGGCTTAGGTATGCAACTATCCTGCCTGCCTTTTCCGCGACCATCAGGAAATGGTGCCTGAAGCTCGTTGAGTCAAACCAGATGCCTAGGTACTTCAATCATGCGCTTCATGGCGTTCTATTCCAGCCGACTTGCTCTTTTTCCTAATACAAAGAAGAAAATTCATCAGTATAATTAAAAATTGGCTCGTAGCTGTACCATATAAACTTAATGGCAATTTGTATCAGTTTCTATACGCCAGAAAAGTCTACATCTAGTGTATATATGTGAAAAGATCATTTTACAAATCTGGCGAATATTTACTAACGCGATAGGAAGGAAATATAAAACGTTGAAACGAAATACGATAGTTCACACTTCTCGTTGTGTAAACAAACAATCTTATTTTCAAATATTTGTACTAGGAATTAAGGTATTAATTTTTACGATTTTCGACGATTTTGATTACCTTGAATCTTAGTCTCTTGTTCTTTATGTTCACAGTGCATAACCAAAGAAGTCGATATTGATATTGATGATTTATTGGATTTAGACAGTGATGCAGACCGTAGAAAACAGATACAAGTAAGTTATAGCGTGCGGATCTTTTCATTTATAAGTTCATTACGCGCTGATCAAGGGAAAGAATTTAGATGGATTCATTCAAGCGGGTTGAAATTTGAAATATTGTGCAAAAATCCGACAAGATTCGAATGTCAGATCTTCCCTCTGAAGAGGAAGGTTGCAGATGAGGGAGTTGAAAATTAGATCATCAGATATCCCGACTTGTCGATTTAGAAAAACGATTGATTTCTCATGTATAGGCATAAGTTATTCGTTTTAATCATAAGTTTGCTGATCTCGTTTTTTTTTTCATTCACTTCCGTATAACTCGGGTACGTACAAATGGTACCCAGTGAAATGCAATTAGCTTGCGTAAAATTAGTCGCGTGGACATGGTATTGAGATTAATTTGTCTTCGCGGTAGTAAAGAATGCCCTGTTCGAGCGATAGTTGAATCAGTTCCAGCTACAGCACATTTCCTCCCTTGTAGTGCTCAAAATGACTATTTAAATAGAAGGTTAGAGCAATCCGGATGCAATTTGTCACGCATAATACGAATGACACGCTACAGTTTGGAAATGTTTATTTTAAATATTTCAGAAAAAGAAGAAAGAGCAAAATTTTTCTTCTTACGAACGAGAATATGCCGAAACTATGGGGAAAGTCGAAGAAATGCTCAATATTTTCGTCTATCGACGATATCTGCTTTATGTACGAGGAGATATACTTCGAAGAAATGAGACTATTTGAGGAAAGAGAGGACCCTGAAGAGAAGGCTGTGTCAATTTGATTTCCGAGAGAGTCGAAGAACTGACTTAAGGAGATTGAATTTAGAGTTGAAAAAAGTTTCTCCCGAGAGGGTTCGGAATATCATACTCGGGGCGAGAACAAGGGGGTGCTTTTAGATATGCAATGAAATATAGACCATATTTTATGTCTATCCCAGTTCTAATTTTTCAAGTACCCCTCTTCTTAATTATACCTTGGGCGTTTCTTCTACAAGTTGTCCGAAATTTGTTCAAGTTTTGAAACTAGATCATAGTCCTCGCACCATCGGAACCGCAATTAGGCGATTAGACGCTACAGCAAAAGGAGGATTGAAGTTGAGACTCGGGAGGTTTGAGCTACTTCTCTCGCCACCATGTTATAGGTCAAGGCAGTGCTGGATTAAGGTGTGCTGCCGCCCCAAATAAAAACATTTGATCATGATATCGACTGAGAAAAAAAAATGAAGAATTAGCCGCCTCCAAAAATTTGCCGCTCTGTGCAACTGCACACTCTGCACACCTGGTAAACCCTGCACTAGGTCAAGGTTCCAAGATAGAAACGCTACAAAGTCTTTAATGTGGGTCAAAGTTATTTAGGATCAAGGGCTTGACATCATCGAAAAATTTAACTGAATTTTGGATATTTTGCGCAAAAAAGAAAAACGACGCGGCTTCTCTAAAAAAGTTATACGTGGAATTCGGGAAATTTATTCTTTGGTATAAATTGGGTTTTGATTCCAAATCCAAAATTGAAGTCTTCAAAAAAGTCGATTTTTTTTTGTTTTCCTCCTATCATATCATAGGTATAGCTTGAAACCCAAAATTTTTCCAAGTCTTTTGAGAATAGAAATTTATTTAAAGTCACCTTCATGTCAAACAAAGCACGATATTCCAAGTCCTCTCCTGTCATAAATAGCTTAAAAATCAAAGTTTTTCCAAGTCCAACTTCTTCGATGGTTGAAATTCTTCTCTCCGTCCCATGGTATATCCGCATAATATATAGCTTGGAAGTCAGAATTTTTCAATGTTCCACTTCCGAAACCGAGAGAGCGGGAAAAGGGAGAAAGTTCTCTGTAGGGCCTAATTAGATTAAAGTAAGTAAGTTTTCGCCAGACAGCGAATGACGGACGAAAAATTTCTCTTAATAAAATAGGTCAAGGTCATTCATTAAATTATAAGGTCATCAGATTAGGATGGATCGCTTGTGTGTCGCATGTGCAGCACCGCCCGTCATCCATTATGGAGTAGGTGCGGGTTGCGTATGCATTTAATATTGTTTCCTCCAACACCGGAATCGACCCTTTCGGGTATAACTTCAGTGAAGGAGGAATCTCCAGGGCGAACCCCCTCTTCTACTCGGCAACTGCCAAGCTGCAGTGCCCCCCTGGCACGCACAAAAACATAAGAACACTCACAACAACAAACACCACCACAGTACACAATACAGTAGGTCACTGTTGGAGTTTTTTCATCTGCTTCTCTCTTCAGGGAAGATCTTGGTCCTCTTCTTCCTGCAGATCTGGATGTTGATGGTACACAGGTGTTGAGTAGGCCATAGCGTAGTTCTGCATTTGCCTATTCCATTCCTGGTCCATCTTCCTCTTCATGATGGTGGCCGCAAAGCAGACACCTGGTTCCATGCTTCTTCGGAACCTAGCATGGTGGGTACCAGGCTACTCGGGTCGAGCGCTTCATCTACCCCGATCTCTTGAAGAGACCGACTAAGCTCGTCCCGCTCACGCCTCCACGCCTCACACTCAAATAAGGTGTGTTGTGATCCATCATCCCGCCCTTGGTTACAATGCGAACACATTGCCTGCTCAACTTTCCTTAACTTCTCGTGAAGGTACTTGTTGAAGCAGCCATGGCCGCTTAACACCTGCGTCAGGTGAAAGTTCAGCTGACCATGGTGTCGGTCCATCCACTCATCAAGGTCGCGTATTAGCACACGGGTTGTCCATGCACCCAGCTCACTCTGGGCAATTCTTGCTTTCCACTTTACAAGCAAGGAGCGCCTGGCCTCCTGCTTGACCCATAAAGCTTCTTGGTTGGTCGTCGTTCTCTTCTTTGCTTCGAACACCACCGCTCTCTCCTCAGCAAGGAGCTCGATTGGTGGTGAACGTGCTAATACACAAAGAGCCTCCGTCGAGACAGTGCGGTAGGCACTAACACACCTCAGCGCAGCTCTTCGTTGGATCTTTACCATCTCTCTTCTTCGGTATGGTATCTTCATGCAGTCGGCCCATACTGGCGCACCATATAGGAGGATCGACAAGGCGGTGCTCATCATGATCCTTCTCCTTGCTTCTCTCGGTCCTCCTAGGTTCCTCATCAGGCGGCTTAGGTATCCAACTACCGAGCGCGCCTTTTCCGCTGCCATCAGGAAATGGTGCCTGAAGCTCAGCTTTGAGTCAAACCAGATGCCCAGGTATTTCATTTGCTTCTTCATTTTAATTTCCACACCTCGCAGGCGAAAGGTGGGTGGCTTGAACTTCCGACGGGTTGTGAATAAAATGGCCTCCGTCTTACTTGCTGCTAGATCAAGTCCAGCCGACTTGATCCAACGCGTCACATCCTCTAGGGCCCGGTTTACCCTGCTCACCACCGCTAAAGTTGTTTCGGCGGTGCATACCACCAGGGTGTCATCCGCGTAGCAGATAAGCTTAACCCCCGGTGGCAGCTTCACCTTAAAGATTCCGTTAAATGCGACGCACCACAAAAGCGGTCCAAGGACCGACCCCTGCGGCACCCCACAGCTAACAGGGCGCTTTACTGTACCAGCAGACGTCTCTGCTTGGATTTCACGGCAGCTAAGATGGCTGCTGATCATCCTGAGCAGGTATGCGGGCACTCCTGCGTTCACAAGAGCTTCCAATATAATCGTCCATGGAATTGAATTGAACGCATTTCTTATGTCGAGGCTGACGGCTGCGCAAAACTGACGCATATCAATCACTGACTTGGCTATCCTCTTCAGCCGGATCCCAGCGTCTGATGTGCAGCGTCCAGTTTGAAAACCGTACTGGCTATCAAAGATTATATCTCTTTCCTTCAAATAGCTCTCCAAACGATTGGCTATCACTCTTTCTAGAAGTTTCCCAACATTGTCTAGCAGACAAAGTGGACGATAAGAGGATGGTAGACCAGGTGGTTTATCCTTCTTATCGATCAACGCTAGCCTGGCTTTCTTCCATCGCACAGGGAACAGTCCCCCAACAATTGCCGCTTTGAATGTATCGACAAGCAGTGCTGGGTCAACTGAATGTATGGCGCTCCAGACTGGATATGGAATCTCATCCGGGCCTGGAGCCTTCTAATACTTACCCCGCAGTCTATTGACTGCTGCATCAACCTACTCGGTGCCTAGGAGGGATATACCATCCTGTTTTACTATTGGTAGCGTTACCATTGGTGGTGGCTGCTGTGGGAACAAGCCATCAATGATTTGACCCACAACCTCCAGCTCCATTCGGCTCATTGCTGAGAGGCCTTTTAGCTTCTTCAGCACTAACTTTTAAGGCTTTCCAAACGGGTCGCCATCTGCCATCTCATATAGCTCTCGCCATGCAGCACTCTTGCTGTCCTTGATGGCCTTCTTCAGCCTTTTACGAGCCAGCTGGTATTCAGGTGCAACCGCCCGCGCCCCTTCGCGGCCACTACTACGCTGGTATATCCGGCGCTGACGGTTGCACTCTTTTCTCAATTCGGCAATCTTGTTGGTCCACCAGTAAACGGCCCTCCTCTTCTTTGGTGGACCTTGCGTGGGCATAGATTAGGATGGATACGAAAACATTACTTGGAGTTTTTCTACACCCAAAGCAGATCAAAGTCGCCCCCTGGATCATTACGTCATCAGAAAAAGTTACTTGAAATTTCTCCTTCAATGTGTGAAGGTCATTCCTTATATCAAAGTAGGTCAAGGTAACTTATTAGATTATGAAGTCAATACCTCTGAAGAAGGATGACGTCGTTACCTTGTGAAGTCATCCAAAAATGTTATTTGAAATTTCTCTGTCTTTGAAGAAGGTCAGGGGCGCACATTAGATATAGTAGTTATGTATGACATAATCGAAAAGTGTTATTCAAAATTTCTCCTTCCCTAAAATATGTCAAGGTCATTTCTTAGATCATGACGTCATCAGCTTGTGACGCATCAAAGAATGTTGCTGAAAATTCCTCTTAAAATAGGTGAAGGTCATTTCTCAGATCATGACGCCATCAGCTTGTGACGCATCAAAGAATGTTGCTGAAAATTTTTTCTAAAATAGGTGGAAGGTGCTTTCTTAGATTATGACGTCATCAGGAAACGTCACGCAAATTTTTTCTTTCTCTCAAAGTAGGTCAAGGTTACTTATTAAATTATGACGTCATCAGTAAATCTCACCCTCCCCCAAAGTAGGTCAAGGTTATTCGCTAGATAGTGACGTCACCAACAAATGTACCTTGAAGTTTTTCTATCCCCCAAGTAAGTCAAGGTTACTCGCTAGATTATGACGTCATCAGATAGAATTGAGAATAGAAACATCAACTTTGGACGACCAATTTCATGAGGAAAAAAATTTTCAAGATACTTCTATCAATATGGAAATTTCTAATCTTGATAAACAATCTCGACCCTTCAAAATATCTATCAACTTTTCGGTAACAAAATTCTATACAGACAAAAGTGTTTTGAAAATTTTCTCCAAATTCGTTTATCCTTACGGTTGGTAAAAGTCTATCATGACGCCATCAGCTCGTGACGTCATCAAAAAACGTTACTCGATATTTTTCCGTCTCTAAATTAGGTTAGGATTATTACCTGCAGCGCTTCCCAAACTGTGCTCCGCGGAACTCCTGAAGGGGCTCCGCGAATGTTTCATTTTTACGTTTTCTTAGCCTACATTTTTGAGCATTTTATAATCTCTTCAAATTTCTCCAATATTATTATCTTTAAGGGCTCCGCGTCGAATTTCTTTTTCAAAGAGGGAGCGGCGAGTGAAAAAGTTTGGGAAGCGATGTCGTAGGTCATGACGTCATCGAAAAACGCCACATTCTTTGATGACGCAAATTTGGACCCTTTTTAGCCAAACCCAACCAAGCGACATGATAACGATCTGGAGGAAAGGAGGATCTCCGCTTATAGTAAAGGAACATTTCTTTAGATTGTTATCATGTCGCTATTGGTTGCGTTTGGCTAAAAAAGGTCCTTTTCATAATGAACTCCCTGCCTCGTCTACGTCATTTGAAATCACATTTTTGTGAGAGGAAAAAAATTAGTTTTGCTTATGATCTGAAGGCTCAGTACTCAACTCACAGCTCCCGGATGGACCTGAAAATGAATTTATTTGGGAAATTTACTTCGATAGCGTTTCTGCCATTGATTTCCAAGTGCTTTTTAATCCCCACGTTCGTAGTTCACTGCCCTCTTGACTTGATTTCTCCAAACTGTTTCTAGGAGTGCGCAAAAATTATTTTGTACGTCGAATCAACTTATCGCAAAATCTTGGGAATCATTTTGACGTTGTCCAAAACAGAGCTTTACTTCACTTTGACTTGTATTTTCTTTAGTCATGATGAACCGAAATTTTGCGTTGAAAGGCAAAAGTTAATTTCCAGCTTTCAAAAGCTTTGGGAAAAGCAAGATTTAAAAGAAATTACGAAATTTATACTATCTTTTGCGAGGAGTTATTTTAGATGAAAAAATTTGTTCCGTGGTAGGTGAAACACTAATTGAAAGAAATTTTGGCTTTACTACCACACTAAATACGTTTTTTTGCTGTTGAAAATGCAGTCCGGGCGCTGCGAAACGTCGAGCTTTCTGTAATATACGAGTATTTAGTGTGGTAGTAAAGCCAAAATTTCTTTCAATCAAGGAGTTATTTTCGCTGTAAAGTTGAATTTTAAAGCGTTTGTATCGTCTTGAGGGTACGAGATGATATGAAGAATTTTAGAGAGATTCGAGAGGTAAACGAAATAGAGAACAAGCGCTCTGAAGTATAATTTTTCTTCGTTTGAAGTAGAACTTATAGTTTTCCCACATTCTTTTCAGTCTTTGTGCAAAATACGCCTCCTCGGTGTTTTCGCTCTGTGCATACAAATTCCGGATTTATACTCGCAACAATTTTTTTTCTAGAGATTCATTGCGCAAAAGATTTTGCGTTTTCGATCTGGGCAGTAGTTACGAAGATCCATCATCAATTCTATTCTTCGTAGCGCACAGTATGAGAGTATAACCAATGGGTAAATTTTGGCAAAGGAGAAAATATTATAATGAGAAATCTTCAGCCAAGTTAACTAATACGGTGTTAGAGAGTTGGTTTTCGCACATTATTTATTTTATTCGCAATTCCCTATTTGAAATAGAGCACCAACTTCCTATAAGATTACGGATTACTCGACGCAAAATTTTATTCGCGCGCTTTCTTTCTTTCTTACCGTAAGAAGTTTTTTTTTTTCTTTCTTTCTACGATGTCCTCTACTCGTGAGTCATACGTGTCTTACTCATTAACCGCAAAGAATACCCCGCTGATACCTTTTAGCAATTTGTCTATTGGATCTAGATGCCGTATCATATAGTATTCTATTGTGTGGACGTCATATCTTCCCATCAGTTTCGAAAACTGGTTATCGGGACAAGGAAGGTTTCCCGCGTTCGTTACATTTGTTCTCTTTTCTCAAGGTGTCTAGAAGATATTTGATGAATCATAGGGGTTATACGTGTACGCATAAGGCAATCATTCTTTTTTTTTTTGGCAGCCGTAATAAAATATAGTTACATAGTCGAATAATTTACATTTGTATAATAATATGAAATTGCTTTCTGTTTCAGGACTCGATGCCCGATCTAATAAATTGTATACCAGAGAAAGTTCAGGTGTGTATAGAAGAGTTCACTTTCGTATAGGATGGTAAAGTATGTGCCAGCTATTCGTCTTGGGTTTTCTGTGTAATACGAGGACAGCGTCCTTGATCGGTAGCAGGAGCATATTATTCCATCGACTACAATTTCTTTGTACATCAGGGTACAATGTTTGAATACGCCGTAGGATGACTCGTACTGTATTTTTGTTCTTTCATCTTGTTCTTTATATCGAAAGATGACAATTACCTTCTATAGCTGTTTATAATTATGATTGATCTAACTTCGTATAACCGACGTCAGTCTCCTTAGGATGATATTCAAGACTTCGGATTGTGTGTTGAACAACCATTGTTTACCTCGACTGTTCACAGATCATTCTAAAATTCATCTCGTGACAGATATTTTTCAAATGAGACTTAGAGCAATGGCAATTTTGGGGCCTTTGAAAAATTCTTGATTTTTGTACGTAGCAGAATTGAATTCTTCGACATTTGTTTCATACCCCTGTCCACCGAGGATTTATTCTTATCATTCGAAATGATGACCTCTGCTCAGCATACCAGAAATAAGAGAGATTTTATGCAAAAATATGCGAAGTTAAGAGATGACTGTAACGATGTCCATTCGAATTCGAAACGAGTGAATCCCTTCTCTCATTTAAAGTTCGAAATTTTTTCCAGTTTCTCTCGTCAGTGATACTTCTTCTTCTTCCGGTGTCTCACGCATACCTGCGCGTTGACGATCCTATTCGGCATTAGACATGTAGCCTCCTTTCTTCAGCCGCCCGAACCAAGTCTCCAATTCCCTGGATGCCGCTCCATTGGCGTATATTTTTCATCCACGATGTCTTCTTTCTTCCTCGCCCTCTCTGGCCATCGATTTTTCCCTGTATGAGTTGGCGGAGAAATTGGTGCCTAGAGCCTCTTATCACGTGTCCAAAATAGGCTGTCTTCCGTTTTTTGATAATCTTCATCAACATCCGCTCTGTGTTTGCTTGCTCAAGCACTTCAACATTGGTTACCCTCTGTGTCCATGAAATCCGTACCATCCTCCTATGGAACCACATCTCGCAAGCCTCCAGCCTTTTTACTGCTTGCTTTGTGAAAGTAGCCGCTTCTACCCCATATAGGAGGACTGAGTACACATAGCACCTTAGCGTACGTTGTCTTGTTGCTAGATTAACTGCTCGATCGCTCAGGAAGTTCCTCATTTTCCCATAAGCTGTCTTGGCATATCCGATTCTTCGTCTCACTTCGGTCTCTGGGTTTAGTTGGTTGGTAATAAATGGTCCCCAGATATGTGAATTCTTCTACTCTCTCCACCAGCTCGTTATTAATGACCAGTTCTGCATCAAGGTGTTCTTCTCGGCTGATGATCTTGAATTTTGTTTTCTTCACATTAATCCTCAGGCCGTATTCCTGCCCTATTTCGTTTATGCTGTCCACCATTTCCTGTAGTTATTCTCGAGAGTCACTCATCAGTGCTGTATCATCGGCTTAGCGTATGTTAATGACGTACTTTCCATTTATTCTGATCCCTACTTCCTCATCCTGCAGGGATTCTTTAAATACCTCATCTGCATATATGTTGAACAGCAAGGGTGATAGGATACATCCTTGGCGTACTCCTCTCTTCAGTTTCGTTGCCTTCTACAAGTACACTAGCTGTTTGCTCCCAGTACAGCTTTTTAATAATTCTCAAATCAAAAGGGTTTATACGCCGGCATTTTAGGATCTGTAGCAGCTTCTCATGTTTCACGCGATCAAAGGGCTTTTCATAATCTAGGAAAGAGATAAACACATCTCTCCTCTGGTCTCTACATTTCTGAAGGAGAACGTTGACTGCAAGGAGTGCTTCTCTCGTTCCAAAACCCTGCCGAAATCCAAACTGGCTCTCTTCCATAGAGCTTTCACAGGCTCCTCGGATTCTAGCATGGATTATTCGGATGAATGCCTTCAAGAGGTGGCTCATAAGGCTTATTATTCGGTATTCATCACACTTGCTGGCTGTTGCTTTCTTTGTAAGTGTAACAAATAATGACTGTAACCACTCGTTTGGTATTTACCCAGTTACATATATTTCATTGAACAGTTTCGTCAGTTTCTTCAAGTTTTCTTGGTCCAGCAGCTGGATTATTTCGCTGTATATTTCATCTGGTCCAGCAGCTTTCCTGGGTTTTGCCATTTCTATGGCGTGGGTTACTTCTGCCTCTATTATATCGAGTCTTTCTTCTTCAGGTAGGTCTGTTTCTACATCTTGTCTCACATCGTTAAACATGGACTCTATGTATTTGACCCAGACTTTCCGTTTGTCCTCGGCATCAGTCACTAAGTTTCCATCATCCGCTACCAATTTGGCTGGAATTTCCCTTCGAAGCAAGCCAGTAACCTCCTTAACTTTACGGTGTATGTTAAATGAGTCGTGTTTCTTCTCCAGTTCTTCCACCTCCTGACACATTTCGTTCATCCATTTTCCTTTTGCTGTACGGCATTTCCTTTTGATATCTTTATTGATTTCCCTGTACATCGGTTTCCCTTTCTCTCTTCTTCTTGCCTCCATTAAGTCAATTATTTCATCCGTGATTCATAGTTTTTTCCTCTGCATTCTCTCCGGTTTGAGTTCCTTTTGGCACAGCTCCTTAATCCCAGTGCTGATTCTTGAGATTCTGTGTTTCACATTTTCTCCCTCTGTCTGGCCAAATTCTCTTTCAAAGGTTTCGTTTACCTTTTCCGTAATTTGCTTTTTGAATGCTTTGCTTTTGAGCTTGCTCAGGTCAGCTCGAGGTTTCCTCTGGTTCCTTTTCTCGATCTTTTTCCAACTTAAACTGAAGCTGGCTACAACTGGATTGTGGTCCGATTCGACATCCGCTCCCGGATATGTTGTTACTTTCTTTATAGCATTTCGGAACCTTCTATTGATCATGATGTAGTCAATCTGGTTTCTGATAGCTTCTCCCTGTGGTGATTGCCATGTATATAGTCTTCTTTTAGGCATTGTGAACCATGTGTTCATGATATCCAGATTCTTCAACTCACAGAACTGTATCAATTGTTCGCCCCTTTCGTTCATATCGCCAAGTCCGTGATACTGATAGCTCGAAAGATGGAATTTTAAGAAGTCCTCCTTTTCATACGTGTAGCTTGATAATCAAAATTCTTTGAAGTCTGTCTCTAGCTTGCATTTCTAAGCTGAAAAGTTGCGAATTCTTTCAGTTCCATTGCTCATATCTGCAGCTCGAAAGTTGAAATTCTTCCAAGCCGTCAAGTTCCCGCTTTTGATGACGTTCTAAAGAATACACTCTGCACTGAATCGTGGACTGCGGAATTCTTACCAAATACCCTTCCATGAAGAGCTCACGGGTTTTTTAACAGTGTTAAACGAGGGGTGGCAGAGACCCGGGATTTGAAAAATGTTGACGTATCAGATCTATGACGTCGTCACAGTCCTGGACAGTGGGAGGGACTTGGAAAAACAAAACTAAAGAATGACGTCATCAAATTGTGACGTCATAGGCCCGGACCTTGGAGCTATATATAAAAAAAGGGACTTGAAAAAAACTGATCTGTGACGTCATCAGATTGTGAGTCACAAGACTGATCAATGACGTTATTAAATTGTGACGTCACAGATCCAGGCTGTGGAGTTAGATATGATATAGAAGAGAGGCTTGGAAATAATTTCTTGAAGGGGCCCATCTTTTAGGCTATGTACACTGATCTCTAAGCGTATGATATGAGGGGGATGACAGAATACTCAAAGAGTAGAGTAAACGAAAAGCCAATTACAAAGACCGCAAGAAGAAGATGCGAGATCTTTCGGTTAACAAACCATCATGGGGCAAAGTTAGAACGCCACTGACCCAGATACGACTCATAAAACAGAATACCAACGAGATCAGGATTGAAAGAGCGAGCCGTCGCGAGGTGACTCAAACTCGTAGACCAATTCAACTAAACCTTCGTCGGGAAAATACCTGTTGAGTACGGTAATATCGTCACTGTTCAGATGACGCACTATTTCGATATTTTCCAACGCAACGCGCTTGAAGTAAGAATTCTCCTTGTGGAGAAGGGTAGCCGAACCTTCCTTGAAACTATGACCACTGGAGACAAGGTGGTCCGCAAAGGCCGAATCATCCAAATTACCTTTCTTCCAGGCCTTAAGGTGCTCCTCTACTCGAATTCCAAGCTGGCGACCCGTCTCGCGTATGTATACGCCGTTACAATCCTTGCACTCCAATTTGTACACCCCGCTCCTCTCCCCCCGTGGGATGGGGTCCTTTCGCCTAACAAACAAACCCTTCACAGTAGTGAGGTTATAAAAAGCAGGCCTGAAGCCAAAGGGGCGGAGGACACGAGTCAGCTTGGATAAAAACTCACCCAAAAACGGGAGCTTGATCCAACGTAATCTCTTATTATTATTACCACTCAGATCGCGGGGGAGGGAAGTGGTAGAATCAAGGCCCTTCCTCGTAAGTTTTTTACGGACCATACGGTCAATGTCCAAGTTGACCTCATTCACAGCGGCCAAGTGCTTAATGGTCGCCAGCTCCTTTTGGAAAGCTGGTTGACTTAGCGGAATGCTAGTCAGTCGATGAATATAACTATTGAAGGCAGCGATCTTATGAGAAAATGGACAGAAGGACGATCCGTGGACAACTGTATCGGTCGAAGTATCCTTCCTGAATATCGCAAATTCATGGTCCCCATCTCTATCAGAGATAGTGAGATCCAGAAAGTTTATGGAAGAACCTCCAATTTCTGTAGTGAATTTTATGGAGGGATACATTTTATTCAGATACTGAAGAAACTCACCAAGGAACTCTTGAGGACCGGTCCACGCACATAATATATCGTCCACATATCGGTGCCAGTAATGGATGTGACTCAGTAGCACTTGGCCAGAGGAAAACAAGTGAACCTCAAATCTGGACATGAATATCTCCGAAACGAGAGAGCCCAGAGGAGAGCCGATGGGGATTCCTACCTCCTCAGGAAACTCGTAAAATTTCCCATTGAACTTACAGAAGTTAGGGGACCAGCACGCATTAAGGAGGCCAAAAATTCCTGTATCTCGTTATGAGGAATGTTGAACTTTACAAATAGGTCACCCATATACTGCATAGTATGGGCCTTTGGTACGTTGGGAAAGAGGCCGGCTACATCAAATGAGCAGAGGCTAGTACCCGGAGGCAAGGTAACATTTTTGAGCCTCTCGGCCAGAGAAACCGAATTTTTAACGGAGTAGGGGGACTCGTACTCGATTCGAGACTTGAACCAACGATCCAAGAACTTGGCCAGAAAATAGGCAGGGGAGGAGACGTAGGACACGACAGGCCGCATAGGAGTATTAATCTTGTGAACTTTTGGCAACCCATAGAGGAGGGGAGGAACAGGGTTAGGTACGAGCAGGGCTTTTTTGAGCGAAAAACTTTTTATGATAAACTCACTCCCGTTCACAACCTTCCTAACCTCTTTGACGTAGTTAGGAAAGTTAAAAGAGCTATTTTCAATAGCTTCACATTGAGTGAGAACTTCTTGAACCTTGGAAACGTAGGAGGATTTCTCCAGGACTACGATCGCGTTATCTCTGTCGGCTTTAGTAAGGATTAACCCCTGGTCCCTGACCTTCCTCCTCAGATTATCTATCACCTCACATGCGTGATTGTTTATACGAGGGAGGGGGGTGTCGCGGACTAGTTCAGCGCAAGCTGATTGAATATTCACACCGGGACCAATTTTTATAGTCAGGTCGGCAACGACATTAGCAAGAGTTTCATCTTTAGGAAGGGGAGGTAGGCCAAATTTTAGACCCTTCTCCAACAAGTACGTTTCATCTTGCGAGAATTGCGTCTGGGTGTAATTAATAATGCGGGGCTGGAAATTTTGAACAACACCATTATTAGCACAAATATTTTTGAGGGCAATAGCCTTGGAGTTCAAAAGGGAGGAAATTTTCTTTTCTTTTTTGGCTTTGAGCTCAACCTCAACATCCCAGCAATCCTCATTAACCTTCCGAATAAACCGATCGAACTCACCTGGCGGAAGCAAACTAGAGAGCCTGGAATGGACGAGAAGATTGAGACGAGTAGTAACATTCAGACGACCATACCATCTTCTCAGCTCGGAACGAATTCTTCTTTATATCTGCGGTCTTTGTAATTGGTTTTTCCTTCACTCTACTCTTTGAGTATTCTGTCATTATGTCGAGCCGTAACGTTTCGGACCGTGTCAATTCTATATGAGGGGGACTTGGAATACCTCAAGAGGACATTTTGACTCTTATGGTGTTTGAAGAGTTGCATATCTGGCTCATTGGAGGGGCTAAGTCAATTGTTGTATGAAGTATTGCATATCTATTTACTCGAAGGGGGTCACCTTTCAGGCTGTACCTGATTGTGACGTCACATGGCTGACTTGTGACGTCATCAAATTGTGACGCCACAGGCCTGGACTTAGGAGCTGTGTATGATACGAAAAGGACTTGGAAAAAACTGATCCATGGCGCCATCACAGTGTGATGTCACAAGTGTGACCTATGATGTGATCAAATTTTGACGTCACAGGCTTGAACCTTGGAGTTATATATGATAGGAGAAGGACTTAGAAACACGTGGGATCTGAAAAATGTAAATAATGACATCACCGGGCTGACCTTTGACGTCATCAAATGTGAGATCCCTGCCCTGACATGCTGAAAAATTTGTCATTTCTTGTGGATTCTTGGAGGAGGTAGATAACTTCTTATATAACGATACACCAAAACTTTTGAAAGTTGTAAATATGTTTGGAACTTCATTACACCCTAAAGAAGTCATTGAAATCGCATTGTTGTATTTACACAAATTATTAAGAAAATGAGAAGATCTATTATCCCTTCCGTCTAATAGTTTTTGAAGAAGATCCGGCACTGAGGTAGGTAAATCAGGTAACTTAATCTTACCACTCCCGCAACAGAAATTTCGATTTTCAGTTTCAAATAATTTTCCATCACAAAATGTGCACGTAATTGCCAGATTCCCAATTGAACTTATACTGGTATATTCTTTCTCAATAATGTACCTAATGAATGGACTATTATCGTTCTGACAATCATTTTCCACATTATTTTCCGATGTCAAAATTTCGGAATTGACACGAGCCCTCTTCCCTTTGTTCGTCAACCGCCCTAGATTTGCTTTCTTACGTTTTAGCATTCCAATTAGATTCCAATAAAGTGAGACATCTGTGACTTCGATATTGAATTTTCGAAATTGACGTGAATTGTTTTTCTTTTCTTAGTCCTCACGTTAAATTTGAAATAATGAAAGACAACCACCAATTCTTCAGATAATTGCTAAGCAAAATCTTTATCGTAATCCTACACTATTCGATTACTCATAGTATGGGTATTCAAAACACATTTTCCAAAAATGATTGCCTAGCACATATTAATTTTCGATGAATGTCAACAAAAATGATTGCTTAGCATTTTTAATCAATAAATTAATGAATGATACAGATTTTTCATCTCTTGAATCATTCATGACCCCCCCCCCCCGCCCCCCCCCCCCGCCAAGTACAAAGATATATACTACACGCCATTCGCCTGATTTCGTAACTTCAAATTTATTACGCATAAACCTTCTCCTAGGCAAGCTAATGCAATGGAAACAAATTCCAAGTTCGTAGGTGAAATAGGAATAAAGTTAAATGGATTTGCAATTTTGCAACTTCTCTTTATATAATAGATAAGGAGGAGAACTTGAAAGAAACTGATCTGTGACGTCACAGGCCCCTTCCCAAGCTATATATGATAGGAGGGGACTTGGGAAAAAAACCCACGGGTTCTTCAACGGAGTTGAACGAGGGGGGCAGGGAACCTCCTGTTTTATGGGGCTCGGGGATCTGAAATGTAGATTGTGAGGTCACAAGGCTAACCTATGACGTCATCATATTGTGACGTTATAAGCCCCGCCCTCAAACCATATATGATAGGATGGGGGGGGGGACTTGGAAACATTGAAGGGGCTAATCCAATTGGTGTATGAAGTATTGCATATCTAGTCACTTGAAGGGGCTATTTTTCAGGCTATATACACCGACTTGGAAAAATTTTCGAGCTCCGAACTTTGGCGGACGGCGAACGGAGGGCGTTTTTCTCCGGAAACCTCCCCCCCCCCCTCCGATAAAACAGGTTCTCTGTTGAAATTTCGGATTGGGGAAGGGGGCTAGGTGGGGAACTTGGAAAAAATGTCGACTTCCGAACTATATATGATAGGAGGTCGACCTATAGACGATCTTGAGGTTGCCGGCCGGCTGGACGGCGGACGTTTTTTCCGAAAACCCCCCAATAAAACAGTTTTCTATCAACAGGCTTGTCACTTTCTGGAGAATCGGGAAAAGTCAGTGGATTCTGGCTCTAGTTGATGAAATTTTTTGAAAATATCGTGGAGGTTCATTGAGCTAAACCGTGAAAAAGTTTGTTGTAAAAATTATTTCGAATTCCTTCCCCTGATCCAGAATACTGCGAAAAAGTTGAGGAAAATGAGGAAAAAATAGGTGGAAAATCGGGAAAGAGAAAGGAATGGTAACCCTGTAAAAAGAGTTACTGTTGAAAACTACAATTTGTGTATATCATCATAAATGTCTTTGAAAGTTTCTAAGAATTTTATACACGGTAAACCAAATTGATGCACAAAAAATAAACTACCTCATTTCCTATGTGCTCTTCCACCATATTCAGGTCATATCCCAATGTTGTTCGTCAGTAACAGGGCAGCGATATCAAGTTGAGATCATGGACGTCACTGGAGGAGGGTACATCTACGCCTCAGCCTCTTTATTCAGCCCCGCCTTCCCCTAATGACAGCCTTGTTTTAGCCTAGTCTGTGACGTCACTTGAGTAGTCCTTGTGTACTTGTAGGTTAAAATAATGTGTATCAGATGTGCGATATAAGTTCGAGATTTCTAACCTGACTTGGAAGGAGCGTACTTCCCACCCCGTCCTTCCTCCAGGTTGGTTCGATCAATGTGCAGTTGTATGTATATTGGCTCAGAAATCTATATTTTTCCAATCAACCAGACACCCGGACGCATTCTTCGACCATATTCAAATCACCTTCTTGCTAGTGTCCACTCTAGATCCCCGAGGAGAGCATACCATAATACTTCATCAGCCTGTGACGTCATCAGGGTAGCCCCTATGTAGGTCGAGATAAGTCGGGATAAGGAGCGCGACATTTAATCGAGTCATATTTATATTATTTTGACATGTTACATATGTCTTTTCTCTCGCCGGACCCCCATTTTGAAACTCGCGAGTACAACCCCCCCTCCCCCCCTCCGTCTAGAGAGACCGTTCGTCCGTGCAAATCTCTACCTCGTGGGTGATTCAGAAATTTGCGAGTACACCCAGCGTGCTTCATACTAGACTAGCTTTATATACTAGCTCTAAACTAGACTTATATTGGACACGAGCGGACCCATCGAGAAGGGCTATGAAACCCAGACCTAATATACAGTATACTAGCATATTCTGAATAGACTTATACTAGACGAAGAAGGGGGCGAACGAGCGAATACTAGCTTAGTAAACTAGGCCTCATTCCTAATATACAGTAGGTATACAAGTTGACTAATGAAATATAAAGACATGCAACATGATCTTCATTTATTTGGCTACGCCAGAAAATTTGTATTTTTTCTCCTTTCCTTTCTTTTTCACAATGAAATTTTTGCAGTATCACTTGATGACGGTTTTTTTTTTTTAATTGATTTAACGAGCCTTGCTACTAGACTTAGGGTTATGGAACCGGTGGGGCGCCAGCGTCAACCATTTTTTGCTAGAAAAAAGAAACAAAATCCTGTTAGAAAATAGTCTTGAATGAGCATATTAATTGAAGGAGTGATCCTGTACTTGTTTTCATCACGGGCTGTTATAGAACCTTTTATCGATTTTTTTCCCTCGGCGTGGTCAATTTCGTCCTCCGTAGTCGTGACAAACTGAAATTTCAAGATCCACGACAATGGAAAGTGCGTCAAAACGTCTTGTTTCTCCTTCATGGACTACAATTTATTTGTCACAGAGAAGAAGTTTTCACCCTCTTCTGTAATGAATTTTGTGCGTGCAAATCGTCGTCAATACTTTGAGTAACCCTCACAGATTTTCCACCGCGACAATAATTTACTAAGCGATTTGGAGAAATAGAATGACCAGCAGAATATTTTTACTTTTTTCCGAGAATTACCGAGGTATACTCGTCATATTTTGTGGAACCTTAAAATTTATATCATATTGAGACAATTTCACGCCTACTTACTGCTATAACCTGCGTAATAAAAAAATCTATCTTCGCCGTGGACTCGAGTTCTCCTAATCTAATGTCTTCGAGAGTAGAGTATGTTAGAGAGTAATAAAAAGAGGTTTCCATTGTAGCGAGCCAGAAGTCATCATTTTGAAAAAAATTGACTCGTGCGATGCGAACGATTCAATCTGATTAAGATCCCAATCAAACTTCTTACGAATTTCCAATACTTTCGGTGAATTTCTTTAATCAACTTCCTAGATTATTTAACGATTTCGCGAAACACATTCATTAATATTTAAATGTTTCTCTGTTTTGCAGAAATTTACCGAAGAATTATTAGATAAAATGAAAACGCTGTGAAGCGGCATTCGTGATCTCGTACACACCATGATAATTCAACTGCCTTATTTCGTTCGCCAAATCTTGCCTCCTATCAAACAGGACTGTTTTGTCTGTGTACGATAATTTATGATGCATTCGAATTTTAAATTCGATCTAGAAGTGGAATGAACTCGTGGTGTTTTTACTTGACTGTACGGTATTAATCCTATAGTTTCGTTAATCTTGTATTTGTAGCGAATGAAATTTTATCCTCCTTTCATGTACTTATACTTTTCAAATCATAATCTATTTTGTACTTCTCGGTCGGTGAGCTTGGTACGCAGTAGGTATTTTATTTTGTATTGTTATTGGAGGTTTTTTCTCCCCCATTGTTAAAGAAAAAAAAAAAAAAAACAAAAATCGTTAATCTAGATTTTGATGCGGAATTATTCCAAAAATTATAATCGTTCGTTCTCTTTTAAAGACAATTTATTTCGACGATGTGCACCGAGCCGGCGAAACGAACAAAAATAGTTTATTCGATTTTCATCACTTATTTTACGAGACTGTTATCCGATTATTAGTGAATTATTACGAATTTTAATTCGGAAAATGAAAATGACCGACAAAATATTTTCTTCTTAATAAGTGCAATTCACGATAGTTAACTGCTAGTCAATTTTTGTTTGTTTTAACACATGCAGTAAGCGCACAGTGCGAGACAGAAATGTTTAATCACCTAATTTTATATTTTCGCGAATTACAAACCGTACTTCGAAACAAAGACTAATTTTCGATACCTAACTTTGTAAAATTAATTCTTCTTATAGATACCGTGGAAATGGAGAGCTCGCAGTCTTTCCTAAAATTGTCCTTTTATCTCTAAAATTTAGCAGCCTGACAATACAAAACATAAGTATTTCTCATTCTTTTAACAAGCCTGTAGCGTGCTCTTTCTCTCTCTGTACGATACCGAATGTCATCTTAAATCGGTACCAAATGCTCATGATTATCTTTTATTAATTGTATTTTATTTTTATCGAATCGTTTAATTAATTGGTATTTTATTTTTTTAAATACCACTGTTTGTGCATCGAGATCTGAAAAAATATCATTCGAGTACTCAAAAACAACTTTGTGCGCTTGAAGCTTTCATTTTGTAATCGAAAGTATATCGTCGAATTATCTATACGGTAATTTTGATCCAAAAATACTATTATTTTACGTATTGTTCCTGCCTGTATGCTTACAAAGATAAAAAATCGAATCACGTTTCTATATTGACGCGTATCGCGTTGACGGAACTCTTCTTCTCCCGCTATCATCAGGGCTGCCTTATACTTGAAGAATGCAGTCGTGGGCCAGGACAAGCATTAATCTTTAATGCCAGATTGTAGGTCTTTGATGTGCTGTAGAGAATTTGTTTGTATTTTCATAATGATAGGCCATTTTACGACTGTCGATAAAATACTTTCACGTAGATCGTTAGCACGGTCCATTATGTTCAGGTTATGAGTACGCCTTGAAAAAAAGGTTTTCCTCCGTACTTTTGTATATTCATTGTATAAGAATTATGACGATATAAAGATTAGCATAATTAGTTGCGTAAAATAAGATTATTTGTGTAGAAAATGAAATAAAATGCGATTTATTATAATTTGTACTTTGTATTATACGAGCTTCTCAGAGGGTTAGATGATAGGGGACCAAAAAGTTCTGTATTCAAAGGTATAATTTGCTGAGAGATTCGGTTGAGTACAGAGATTGATTTTCAAGTTTTGAAGGAGTAGGGGAGAAAAGGTTATGGGGCGTGAAAATGTTTTTCGAATTGTTTCGATTTTCGAGAAACGAAAGCTCCGCGCAGTGGCCCATGAAGAAATTCTATCAAGATTTTTCTTCCAAAGCTTCTTGGCGTATTTCGAATTTGAATGTCGATGAGAATTTTTTGTAAAAGGCAAATTATATAATTTTTGAACTGTTGTACAGAATTATGTTGAAAATACAAGACTCGTTAAAGGAGTCAGTCTCATTGCCGCAATCCTCGCATGTCTCGAATTTGGCCGCAGAACCATACATGAAAACGAAGTTTTTAGATTACGTAGTTTTTTCGATTGATAACAACAATGAGGTCGGCCGGGCCTAAAGAATATCTATTGTACTGAAAACATTGAAGAAAACTCTCAGTTTAAAGGAATCCTTCGAGAAGATCCATTAGAAAGTCTACATTTCAACAGAAAGCGTTAAAGAGACGAGAAAACTAATGAATTAATAATTTATTTTAGAACGAAACAAATTCGAATCGATACCCACATGAACGGAATAAGAGAAAAAAGAATAATTTTAAATTAATCAATTGAAAATTACTAGAAAATCACAGGAATTCATCGAAGAAATGAAAACCTTTCGTTACAATTTTTAAACACTCCAAGAAGTAGATGCAGACTGCTTCTCTTACCAGTCAATCACAGACATGAGAGCGGAATATGGGTCCTGTCAAGAATTGACTAGGGTTATGTAATTAGCCGAGTAAAAAACTCACGATACGAAAAACCTACTGTCAACAGTTGAGCTGCGTTTCGGGGAATAACTGCCCTGTCAGCATATTATGATCAATTACTTCAGCGAGATTTTCTTTCTCAGTCTAATACTATTTTCATGATGCTGCCTCCGCATGAGTGTATTTTTCTCCCGTCAAGTTTTCTTTGCGATACTCTAGCACACTTTGGTACGATGAATTGTAGAGAGATCAGGTATACGCACATCTCTAAAGTATCAGGGAGTTTTTCTTGCTTTCTAGCTCCAGAAGGAATTCTGTCGACAAGACACACGAAGATATGAATTGCAAATCATTGCACTTGCAAGAGAAATGTTTTTGACAAAAGAAGTTAAATGAAGGAAAGAAGGAATGAAAATAATTTATAACATACTGTAACAAGTTTGTTGACCCTTTCTCAAAAGCAGGTATTGGTAAGTCGTTTCCTCCAAATGGTACCGGAAGACTATCCTCACTGAATGAGCACACGCCAAAATTCTCCGAATACTTTCAGTCGAATTAGTAGGGAGCCTTCAGAACATAATGAAACTTGATAAAACTCTTCCAAGTAATCAAGTAACAAGATCTAAAAGTAATTTATAATTCTACTCACTCAAGAGGCGTTGATACGGTATTTTCTCGCAATTGTATCGCGTGATAATCATCCTTACTCAACGTACATAAATCAATATTGTCAGGACTACTTGCAGTTGATTTAGCAAAAAACCTTGAGAACACAATGAAAGTAAAAAACATTATGTGAAGTAATGAAGAAACAAGATCTCAAAATAATCGTCAGATAGCAAATTGGTCAATTTTACATCTTCCTATACGATACGTTCTAATTGTGATTCATCAGCAAAACACAATACTATTAGACTATTGACTCGTCCCTGTCATTATAACCGCGCAGAAAACAAGAAAATCGTTTCTTCATATTTTTTAGGTTTGTAGTTGATATTATTCTGCAATTTTACGAAACATTTAGTACATATTTGATCATTTTTAAAAATGTGTTGGGTAGTATAGAAACGGTTGAATTAGTGTTTTTAAGAGTTGCAAGACGTACAGAAATTTTTCTCGACACCTGATGGAAAAGTGCAATTTTATTCAGATTACTGATCTTTACTATGATTTTTTGCAAAAAGTATCTCATCGTACGAGTTCTTTTCGACTTGACTTGTAGAATTTTGAGCTCCTCTAGAGAATTCTAACTTTAATTCACACTATATCGAAATATAAATTCTATCCGAAAGACTTTACATTCATCTTATCACCTCTGCAGTACGCATCGTATTCAAAGAGAAACATAAGGTCTGTAGTTACAGAAAATCGTTCGTTATCAACGTTAAATTGTTACGCTAATTATTACCTACATATTTGCACTGACTTTTTGGGGGTCGAAAATAGCAGAGCCGGAATCGCTCTTTCTGGTAACATGTATTTTTGTTGGTTTCTTTCCTCATATCGGAGTCACCAAAATGTTTGCTGTACAGATGTAAATGAGAATTGTCGCTGTCACTCCCAGCCACATTGATAAAATTAAACCATGTACGGGATCTACTATCTTTCTTCGGAAACCTGAAGTTTCAAGAATAAACCATACTTAATATACGTTTACGACTCCGTTCCTTATTGCTTTCTTTTGATTAACTTACTTGAAATCAGATATAGACGATTCATCACCTAAACCAACGCCTCCGTATAACATGATTTTTGTCTTCCCTTCGTACCAGGCTTGGAGTTCATATTTTCAGAGGTAGTATTAATCCATAAATCATGTAATATTTCATTATGATAACTGTCCATTCACAGCCGTGTTAAAGTCTAAATTTCATTAGAAATTACTTCATTCTTTTATGTTTCTTCAGCATTTTTTTGGTTCTTTCCCGTGGTTCTTTCCAAGTAATGATAAGAATCATTGATAGCGCCGAAAACCGATGAGCGAATCGAATACCTACGAATACGAACGAATAAGAACGAATCAACGAAACGATCAACGGGCGATGATCGTTTGACTAGGACAACAAAACCCAGCTTAGCGTTTTTCAATAAAACGCAAAAAAACATGTATTTTTGGTGACGCTAAGCTGCGTTTCTCTTGATCTCTGATAACGCTAAGCCGTGTTTCTGTTGTCTCGGTCGGTCATCATTCGTTCCCGATCTTGCTCTATGACGTCATAGTCTACAGTCATTTTGACTTCAGCCTTCATTCCTCATTGACTCATTCATTCAATCATTCGTTACTAATTTCATAATTTATTATTTTATTTATTTTTACGTTTTCTATTAATCAAAATGCTAATTGAAGGACTTTTATTTCTTTAAAAAACAATGAGACGGAGGAGTGCTTGAGATTGTTACTGAGAAAATCTTTCTCGAGTTCAATAATATAATTATGCATTACAGTAAACACCCCTGACCACTGCCCCATAATCTTGATAATTTTCCCTACAGCAACTTCGCATCTGTTCGGTTCAAGTTTACAAACAATATTTCCTCGAACCTTGAATATTTTCTATTTTCGCTCACATACTGTAGTGGTTCAACATTCACCTGTGAAAGTAGATCGGACGAAGCTTCCGAATAACCGAAAGTTCAACGGTGATAATCGTCGTTATCACATGATTTGATGTCTGATTGATATTTTCTCTTAAAAAGAGTGAGTCATTACGTGTCAAATATCACTCGTCATATAATATCATTGTTAACGCTTCGTAAATCTAATTCATTCATTCCAAAATGTCAAAATCCGTAAGTATACTCGAAAGTTTAAAAATGAGAATGGTTCAATCGGTATTATAAATAATTCCATTATGTGTTACAGGTTAGTTATTCAGAAGACCAGTTAGCTGGTGAGTATCATTCGTTCTTGAATCTGTTCATTTATAGAAACGAGAGTGAGACATTATAAGCGCACATAATCACGCGGTACTTAATGTTTCCTTATTTGGTAATGAATTCTCTTCGCCACTATTCTCGTAGAAGTGATTAAATTTTCATTCTATTTATTGTTTCGTTCAATGGGTTTTGTGTTTGAAACGTGCAGAATTTAAGTAAATTCTTGTAGTTTTAGTGGGTTTGCATCATGTACGGCTACAAAACAATTAATCGTGTCATTTCTCATCCAGACGGTATGAAAATTCTTGTTTATTGATCAAAATAAATTTCTTTTGGTCTGATACTGCTTAATTCTTTGGGATGTTTTGATTAGTCTTATCACGTATGATCACTATTAGAAACAAAAATTGCTCGAATTGGTAAGCAACTCGTATAACTCCCGCGGTTTCATTTACAGAAATGCAAGAGACATTCCAATTATTCGATAGCCGAGGAGACAATAAAATTCATATTTCGCAAATCGGTGACGCTCTTCGTGCATTGGGTCAAAATCCCACCGAATCCGACGTCAAGAAATTCACCCACCAACATAAGCCAGGTATTATTTATGATTTTATTGTTCATCGTCAAAAATTAACGTCACTTACGTTCTAATCTCGTACATTTTCCAACAGACGAGAGAATAAGTTTCGATGTTTTCCTACCCATATATCAGGCTATTTCGAAAGGTCGTTCATCCGATACCGCTGATGATTTCATCGAAGGACTTCGTCATTTCGATAAAGATGGAAATGGATTTATTTCGTCGGCTGAATTACGACATTTGTTGACAACATTAGGTACACTTCGATTCATTTTGATTCTACAGTAGTAGCGCGAGGTTGAATACAAGTGACAACATAGTCCTTCTATAATTCAGTACGAAAATTCAGAAGGCATCATGGGAAATGGTTTCATCATGAACTCTTATGAAAAATGTGATGAAAATAGATTATAGACTCAGTCTCAGGATTGTCGAGTTTTCCTAAATTTGAATGCACGGAGACAGTAATTTTGTTTGAAACAATGAAAATAGGCATTCGCTTCCGCATTATTTTGTCTTCAAAATGTATACTGCTCACCTTTCACTACACTACGATTATTATTATCATAGAACGACGGAAGAGAATTGGAATCGAGATAGCTTACTTCAGCATGAAGTTCATTCATATCGAACAGTTTCAAATGAACCGATGAATGCTTGCAAGGCGAACTTTTCTCTAAATTTTTCTTTGATGTATTAATTTACAGAATTGTGGCGATGCGAATTGATTTTCGTTACAAGTTTGCGTGAGAATGACTTTTTAGTAAAATTAATTCCGAGGTTCTGTTCTGAATAATTCATTATTCGATTCGTATTGGTCAGAATCGAAATCATTTTGTAAAATTCATTTTCTTACTGTATTTCTGGACTTGGTGTAAGGAAAATCGAGCACCTTGTCCTTGTTTGATTCGTAAAACTGAATCTTATAGTTGATGAAAGATATGAAAATTGAAAATTTATGAAAACTTTTTGGATATTTATGTAAACTTGTGTTGAGGAATAGAAAAGAAAGTGAATAATTTTTTCAAAAATTGACTTGAACGTAATTCATCGGGTTTGTTGTTATTCTCTGTCGGTTACATCGCATCGTATCCTAAGACAGACCAGGAAGGAGCAAAAAGGTGAAGAAGAAACTCGCGTATATTTTAATTTCCTGAGTTAGGGAATAGGCGCTGAAGAAACCATGAAAACTTATTTTATCGAATGCTGCGTAAAACTTGGAACACAAGTGATAATTAATCCTTATAACTCACTGTAATTTTATATTTTCAGGTGAAAAACTCACTGACGAAGAAGTTGAACAGTTACTGGCCGGTCAGGAAGATTCTCAAGGTAATGTCAATTACGAAGAATTCGTTCGTCTCATTATGGCTGGTTAATTCAACTCTTTACTTTCCATTGAGTAATTACATACGTGGTCTACATTTATATCGTATTTATTATTATTATATATTTTTGATACGTTTTAAAATATCTGTCAACATTTGATTGTGGTTTTAATTCATGCTCCTTATTTTGAAAAAAGGAAATATCTACTGCAAAAAAAGAGAAAAATACCGAAATTCAAACGCTTAAAATATCTAGTGATAAGATTCAATTTCGTCATCAAGTAGATGAATTCGGTGATCATTATTCATTTTTAGAACAATATAATGAAGTTCTAAATAGAAGTATTAAAAATTTCATTGTAACTCTGTTTTGTAATTTCTTTAACTATATTTATTGTGGATTCCATTCATATCGTACTTCCTTAGTTCTTTGTTATAATATGCATTACTTACCTAACATTTTTATATTATAATTCTTTTTTTACTCAGTATTTTTTTTTTTTTTTTTGGTCTTCGTAAGTCTTGCTAATTCTAAAATTTTTTTCAAAGTTTTTGAAACGCTGTTTTCGATCAGATCTCCCTATTTATGCGTAATTTGTTTCCATTCTAGTCAAACAAAATTACCAGAAGAAAAAAATCCAGAAGTTTGTTCAGCCCCCTGAATCGTTTTTTAGTTTCGACTCATATACTATTTCTCTTTACTTTTAATAGACATCAGATTTATTAGATTGAAAAGATCGTGCGGAAATATCGAAGGGAAAATTGTCTGAGCTCTACTGTGAAGGGACAATCTTGTAGATCTTGTAGAAATCTTATTTTTTCTTGATGTAGGTTCTAGAAAAAATTATTTTTCGATTAAAATTTTGAAATTGCTTCTTTTTCCCATGCGATAACCGAGCTGTAATTTCAAAATTTGAATATGCTCTCGCATCAAATTTCTATTTGAAACAAAATTTCGATATTGTTCTCCAAATATAATTCTAAAATACTTATTAGTTAGAATGTTTGATAAACTTTATTCAGCTTCTTTACAAATCAATTCTACAGCTTACAATAATTTACGCGCACGCTTCAAGTCCCTGATTACAAAATCATCATTAGATTGATTTATTTGCTGATAGCCACACTTTCGGCAGTACTCATACCACCTCCGCTAACGGCTTGACTGGCAGCTAAGTTCGAAGTAGGACATGTTCCCATTACCATGTTATGACCTCCACCGGTCTCACTTACGGCCAAAGAACTGGCTCCGCTACCTCCTTGTACACCGTATGCACTGTGACCTCCTGAATTGGCACTTGCCAAACTAGTTGCAGATGATCCTCCTCCTCCTTGAACACCGTACATACCACCACCACTCATTGCAAGCGCATCGGCTTCCGCCTGGCTCCCTCCGTATCCAACATTATCAGAAGACGCATATGCCAAACTGTCGGACGATCCACCTAATCCATATGCTGGACTACCAACTCCTGAATTGGCACTTGCTATACTAGTCGAAGATCCTCCTCCTTGAACACCGTACATACCACCACCACTCATTGCGAGCGCATCAGCTTCCGCCTGGCTCATTCCGTATCCAACATTATCAGAAGACGCATATGCCAAACTGTCGGACGATCCACCTAATCCATATGCTGGACTACCAACTCCTGAATTGGAACTTGCTAGACTTGTTGAGGAACCGCCTCCTGAACTTGCCAAAGAAACGGCATCGGCTTCGGTTTGACCTAATCCATATGCACCGCCGCCACCATTAGCAGAAGCAATTGACGTACTACTAGAACCACCTTGTACGCCGTACATACGATTGCTGCCACCTCCCGCGGAGCTCAGACCATATGCACTGCCTCCACCAGAAGTACTAGCAAGACTATTGGCGGTACTACTACCTCCATTAGATGAAGCAATAGACTGGGCCACTGAATTTCCTCCAGCACCAAAAGCGGCAGGCGGTTCGCAAGATTCGGCAGCGGCAATAGCTGATGATCCGTACGGTAGAGCATTAATTTTGTAAACTAGAAAACTAGAAATAACAAAGACCGCCTTGAAGAACGTAGCCATTTTCAGTTCACAAAACTAAAAGCGAAACAGAAATCTAACGTTCTAAAATTTGAAAGTTCAACTGTGGACTGATTGCGCGCTCGTTTTTGGGTTTATATTTGAATGCATCCGTTGTGTTTGAGGAGAGTGGAAAGCATTTTCTAATAAATCTTTCAGATGGTTTATACAGATGCATTTTCTGTATTGGATCGCCTCGTGTTGGAGGTAATTTTCGAAAATATGATATTATATTTAATTGACTTACTGTTTAATCGAATAATTGGGGGAAAAAAAGTTATTGAATTAACGAGCGTAAAAAAAGTAATAGATATTATTCGTGTGTATACAAATGTTTTCGAAGAGGAATTTCCGTAGAAAATTGTATGCCAGTAATTCCCCAAGAAGAGTAATTAAATTACGTTAGGTTGACATTCGATACAACAAACAGCCCATCATGACGTTTGCTTTTTACATTATTTACTCTGATGTTCGCTGTTATTGATTTTTTTTTTTTTTTTTTTTTCTGTAGAAACTATAAATATTTATCTCAAATTAATGGCATCGTATTTTACTGATACAAATTTCTAAAATTATCACGCAGTTAGTGATTTTTTATGATTATGACATAGTTTCAATCACGAACTCAAAGAATAAAATTACGAATTGATGAAAACATTAAGAATGTCGACCGAACACTATTTTCTAGTATGATGTGATTAAGTACGTTCGTCTTCGCAAGTTTTGCTCAAATAAAATAAAAGGGCTGATTCGAAGAATATGCTATATGGTGTCCTAACCAATCGAATCTATTTTATTATCATTTTTTTTTTTCTCGTTATCTGTAGGTAGTTTTTACTTTCAAGAATAAACATGACGTTCAACTTGTCGCCTTCTTTATGGACTTAAAATTCTAAAAAATTTAAACTAGCTTCCAAAAAGTATAAATGTTTTGAAAAATAAAAAATTATAAAAATAAAACTTTTCCTGATGGAAATATAATGTAATTAAAATTTAAACTTAAAAGGCACTGCCATAGATATAATTATTAAAATGAAATACCGACGTTTTCGGAGTTGAAATAGGTACACTCTTTAACGGTAAGAGGAAACGGAACTGAATACAAAACAAGGAACAAAAGGAAACCAACAATTAAAAACAAAGTAAAAATATGAAGGATCACGAATTGTGATGTAATCTCGTGATGATAGGGCTATACAAATAATTCACATCATCTGTATCTGTTTTAAAATTGTTACTGCTTGAACAGGTCCTGATCTCAATAGCTTCAAGTTTTTTCCTTTTTCTTATATTCTTCTCGAAGTATAATATTGAAGCATTTTTAAAATCGAAAGAATGACATTCCTTGAGAGAATGTTGACAAAGGGCAGTTTTTGTAAGCTTATTTTCTTAAATAAAACTCAAGCGGCCATATTCGAGTCCTTAACTGGCCAGATAAGGCCTTTTCAAAAAGAGTAGAAAATGAAAGATCGTAAGAATTAAGTTGATTAGTTTCATATAAATGGTCTTGTTTGAAGGGACGAGTAATCTAAAATGCAGTTATGAATAATGATTGATAGATTTTTTTTTTTTTTCTAGAGAAATTGAATTATTTCCAGAAGAAAATCTGGAAATTTTTGCAAAAATTTAAAAAGAAGGTAAGGTTTTTAGAACTTAGGCAATGCAACGACAGATTTAAGACGTGTTTTTCAGCGACGATTCAAACTTCAAGAGTCTTCATTAGCCTGTCGGTTAGCTACCATTTGCCCGATCTTAAATCTCCCAACATCTAATCCAGAACGGAGTCACCCTAGGAGAAATATGGAAGATTCTCTTCTTTTCCCTTGCAATCAACAATATAACTAACTACATTAACTTGTTTTTACTCAAAGACTCCTGCATTTCTCTACAAACCTCAAATTAGCTAAGGGCCAAGAGGTTTTCTGCAGGAAAATCAAGGTACAATTTCTTCACAAACCTCTACGTGAAGCTTTAGTTTCTTGAAAATTTAAAAACTTCTGTTAATATTCCGCAAAAGATTCTCACGCCCTATAATCTCTCCTTTCTTACCTCTTCAAAACTTCAAAATCAACCTCTGTACTTCTTATACCTAACTCATCCCCGCACTTCCCACAATCGTAAACTTCTCAAGCTCTACAAAAGTCTAATTCGCTCTCAGCTAGACTAAAGTGCCCCAATTTACAGCCCAAGTTGATCTGATTCGAAATTATTAGATACAATTCTTTCGTCAACACTGAAATTAACGCTCGGTGTACTACGTTCCAGCCCTATTCTCAGCCTCTGAGCTGGAGCGGAAAGACCCCCTCGCTCAGCTTCTAATTTACGTACCCACACTCTGCCGATATTATTCTCTCCTTCCTCTCGAATCTCAACTATGTAAGCATCTCAAATTGAAACCGTTTCTATCCACCATTTCACGCTAACCCCGCACCAGGTGTAGCTAATATTTCTAAAACTCACAACACTGTTTGTACCGACAACTCACTAGAAATATTTTTTCTACTGACTGATGGATTTAAATCTGGATCTACAACTGGATACGTTGGATTTCATCTCTTTTCCCATTTTGTTTACTCGCACCGATACGTGAATGATGTTTTATGCCTTTGGAGTAGCTCTGTTCCTATCTTCCACTCTTTCCTCACCTTCCTCAATAGTCGGCATCCCACCATTGAGTTCATTATCAAAGTAGGTGGAACTTCAATTAATTTCCTTGATCTCTCTATTTCCATTGTTGGTGGCGTGCATAATTTTTGGATTTTCGTAAAAGTACCTGTACGGATATGAATATCCATACCTCTTCTTGATGTCCTATTTTCCATGAGCTCACTACCCTCAATAGCCTCATCCACAATCTTGTTTCTGTCCCCCTTTCCCCTCAGGCTTTTTCAGAGGAAGTCGATGTTATTAAGTGCTTCGCCCATTGCAACGGTTTGGGTCTCGATGTCGATCGTAAGGTTTGGTGAAAACTTACCACTCATCTCCTTATACCTTTGGCCTTCATCGTGCGTTTTATAATCTAACCTATTCGCAGCTTATTTTTTAGACTGAAGGATTCTACCCCCATTATGGAGAGAAGTGTGGGTCTATAAGCTCCAATGTTCCAACTGTCCGGCTGTTTATACAGGGGAGACAAGCCGACAGCTCTTTACTTGGATTCAAGAACATCTCGATGAAGGAAGTTACTTCTCTCTTCTTCCGAAAACGCTCGGCCATTGCAGAGCTTCTGACCATAGATTTGATCTTCATCAAACCATCTTGCTCCATTCAGAGAATTCTTTCCGTCAACAGTTGGCCCTTCAGCATGTCGAGATCGTTCGCCATTCAAATTGTAATGATGTCATACTTTCAATTCGTTTCCTCCCTGAGAATGATTTAATCGAGAAGTTCTACAGTTTTTCTCCTTCTCATGACGACTCTGAATCATCCTATTTTTCTTGTCGCCACTGGTCTAATTCAGTTTTTTTCGTAGCTCAGTTCTATTTCGTTTGATTATCGCTATTTAGCTGAAAAAATTTACTTGCATTCTTTGATTTCTTGAAACTCTTTCGATCTTTATATTTTTACAATTTTATTTCGAATATCGTTGGTTTTTCCAATATTTGATAATATCGTGATAAATTATTTATTTGTACGGTATTTTCGAATTTTGATTTAGTGATGAGCCGTAATGTTGCTTCCCGTATCTTTTAAATTGAAAGTAGGTACTATCCCCAAAAAGCTATCTTAACGTTTTCATGACACGTTTCCGGCCACTCATGTGCACTATACTCAACTTCGAGTTTACTATTCTGAATAAAATTTTACGAGAAACATTTTTTGTTCGATAATATTTTTTGTAGGACTTCACTTTTCGAAATAGATCCACATAATCGATTTTGGAGGCCAAAACGTGACATTAAAATGTTTGCATAGCGTTTTCAGGGCAAGATTTTCAATACATTGTTTCTGATAACCAAGCTGAAATTTTCAACAGAATCCGCTTTTGGACCCCAAAATGTTTCTATTTCTCATTTGTCACCCGTATTTTACTCTGTAAGTCGACGTTTGTAGAGAACTCTTGCAAGAGTTTGACACTCGTTCACGAAGTCTGCTGCAAAAGCGTGTGTATGTTATGCTCGAGAGTTGCTATAAAAGGAAACGAATTTTTCCTACGAAGCAAAGGTTAGGCAATAGATGAGCTGTGAACAGTCGCGTTGGATACGTCCTAAGTCATAATTCGGAAGGCGTTCACGTACGTACACTTGATCGGACTCTTTCAAAGTTCATCGTCGCTGTTAAAAAGAAAAAAGTAATTGAAAACACGTCTATCCCTTAGAAAAAGAACAAAATACCAAACTTCGCGAGTAATTCTCAAACAGAAATATCTGAGCAACGTAAGCCAATAATGAATGATCCCTCCTCTGTATCAATCATAAATGTTCAAATACAGTTGCTGATGGAAGTGTTCTTAATTTCGAAAAATATCGAGGCTCGTCCACGCTCAGATATCAGGGTCTTCATGGTTAGAAATCTTTGATTTTTTGTTTTGGTTGACGGTACAAGTAAAAGTAGAAACCTGCTGCAAGAAAACGATGTTCAACATCATTTACTTCAAAGTACCATATTATTTTTGCGGCACTGCCGTCTGTTGAAATCGAATTACAGAAAAATATAAAAAAATAAAGAAAATGAGGACCGACGTTTCGCTCGTAAACCTACGACATCTTCGGGGTCAAAATTGATACAGCGTATTGGAATTGAAATTAGAGATGAGTGGAGAAGAAACAGAAATGGAACAGACCGCAACGTGAAAGATTTTTATCGTAGATGATTAATAATGGGCTTTACACGTTGAATATTCCTCTTACATCAGTTTTAAAATTTACCGTCTTTTTGTTTTTCAGAATTTCGATGGTTTCCTTAATTTTCCTCTTCTCATTGCTTTCAGACGCTGGTCGAGATCGAAAGTATGGCTGGTTTCAATTACGTGTTCCCATAAAGCTGTTTTTTTAAGCCTGTGGACGGTGTCTAGGCGGTGCTGAGCCATGCGTTTTTTCAGTAGCTGCATAGTTTCCCCTATACAATGACTCACATTGAGTACAAGAAATAGAGTAAACTAGATCAGACGACATTGATGGGGGGACAGGGTCTTTAACTTTGGTAAAAAAACTTATTGTTTAGATCAGCGGTGCTCAAACTACGGCCCTACGGCCCGTGGGCCAAATCCAGCCCGCGGAAAGGTTTCCATCCGGCGCGCGAGCTCGTAACAAGAAATAAAAAAATAAAGGGAAAAGGAAAAAAAAGGGGGAAAAAGGAGAAATGAAAATGGCATGAAACTTGATGATTGAGAAGTGAACACTATTTATAACTTTTTAATGGGTAGGGGATATGAAATTGTGTGCCTTCTTTTCCATATTTTACTGTTGATCTGATAATTACCTACCTATTAAAAAATAACAAATATCTTACTTTTTTTCTTCGCGAGAACTTTCAACTCATTGTACGTGGCCCCATGTCCAAACAGGTTTGAGCACTGCTGGTTTAGATTATGATCGTGATGCCAGGGGAGAGCTTCTCAAGATACTTTTTTTACATAAGATCATCGATGACGTCATAATGCGTGGCGTCCCATTACGTAAGTTTTTGAGGTTATACTTATAGGTACACGTACATAGTCGGCATTATATTTCTTTATATATCTAATTTAAAAAATGGGAAAATTAGAGGCTTCTAAACAGTGCAAGCAAATTGCAACTCAAAAGCCAGCAAATGGTAACTTGGAATACCTCTCAGGAGTCTAATATTGCACAGAATGCGATGAAACTTTGGAGTTTTATTGTTCAAGGTTACAGAAATACCGCTAATTAGTTTACGAGTAGTGTATATTGGAAATTGTAAAAAATGATTATGAATATTACGCGCTCAGAACCAATTAGCGGTATTTCTATAACCTTAAACAATAAATCTCCAAAGTTTCGTCGCATTCTGTGCAATATTAGTCTCCTGAGAGGTATTCCAAGTTACCATTTCATTGAAGGTAGAGCATACCCTTAAACGACAAACTCAGGGAACCTGTTCTATGGGTTGAAGAATAATACAGGATACGACCCGCATTGGAATAGCCCCTTCAAGTCACTGGACGTGCAATGCTTTGTACACCAATTGGTTCAGCCCCTTCTATCAGCTAGATATACAATGCTTCAAACACCTTAAGCCCCCCTTCTATAGAATCAATACTTTTTTTAAATTTATTTATTATATTCATTACCCACAGTGCTTCAGGTGCTTTTACAGTGTAGTTTCTCGATTAAGGTTAGAATTTTTACAAAATTCAAATAATTATACATAATATAATATACATTGTATTTACCTAATAATTTTTTTTTCTTTTTTTTTTTGACATGTTCCATGTCTTTTCTCTCGCCGGACCCCGATTTTGAAACTCGCGAGTACACCCCGCGTAATAATAATAATTAATAATAAATAAATAAATAAATAAATAAATAAATAATTAAATAAATAAATAATTAAATAATTAAATAATTAAATAATTAAATAATTAAATAAATAAATAATTTAATAATTTAATAATTAAATAATTAAATAAATAAATAATTAAATAATTAATATAATTAATAATTAGAAAATAATATCTACCCCTTGGGTGATTCAGAAATTCGCGAGTACACCCCGCGTAATAATGATAAATAATTAATTCAATAATAATTAAATAATTAAATAAATAAATAATTGAATAAATAAATAATTAAACAGTTAATATAATTAATAATTGGAAAATTTTCTATGTCCCTCGCGCTACCTCATATTTCTCATAGAAGACTTGAATCTTCTCATACCATTTCAATACAACAGCGAGATCGCTCGTTCGCCCCACGAAAGTTGATACCTCAAAATATTTCTCATACAAGACTTATACGACGCCAAGATAGGTAAAGGGGTAAACGAATAATATCTCACGAACACTTGACCTAGTAGAAGAATTAATAATAAATAAATAAATCAATAAATAAATAAATAAATAAATCAATAAATAAATAAATAAATAGATAGATAAATAAATAAATAAATAAATAAATAAATAAATAAATAAATAAATAAATAATATTAAATAATTAAATAATAAAATAATTAAATAATTAAATAAATAAAGGCTAAATAGTCGAAATTTTTCCAAGTCCCCTCGACTTGAATTGTCTCATACCATTCCAATACAACAGCGAGACAGGGGGCGAACGAGCGGAGCGAGTTCGCGCTACCTCATATTTCTCATAGAAGACTTATACGACGCCAAGATAGGTAAAGGGGTAAATGAATAATATCTCACGAACACATGACCTAGTAGAAGCCTAGACTGAAATATTTCAAGATGACTCATAAAATATAAAAGACATGGAACATGATTTTCATTTATTTGGCTATGCCAGAAAATTTTTTTTTAATAATCCTTGTTATTTTATTTTATATTCCCTGCTTACTTAGTCCCTCCCAAATTTTGTCATGCTTCACTGAGTCAAATGCTTTCCGAAAATCGATAAATAATAAATGGAGGTTTATTTGATATTTAAATAATACCTGAATGCAGACAGTTATGCTTAACTTAATCCCAGTTTTCTTTTTTATTTATCTATTTTGTTTTAACCAAGTACGGCGTACGGTAGATTTTTCAAAAAACCCCCCATTAAAACAGGTTCTCTGTTAAACTATTGTGAAAAACACTGTAAAAAAATACCCTACAAAATATTGTTAAAATGCTGTAAAAGATACCGTGAAAAATACAGTAAAAAAATAGCGTTAAATATACCGCGAGAAATATTGTAAGTAGATAAACTTGATAAATTAAGAAATAAAATTTCGATGAAGATGAAAAGTTGATAGTTTTGATAAAATAATGAATAGGAACTCCAATGAAAATGAATGTAGAAATTTTGCTCACTGGAAACGCATCCATCATTCATCATCGTCCGAATTCAAAAATCGTTTGCTGTAAAAAAATGGTGTGGACTTCTGGTGATGAATTAATAAGTGTATGAGTATATGATTATATATTGTTTGTTGGGAAATTTGACTCTTGCCGACCGTATTTTCTGACCACGTCCTATGTACGAGCTCTCTATCTGCCGTACTAATTTCGATTTAAGAAATAAATAGATTTGAGTAGTTTTGTTTCTCCTTTGTTTACTTGGCTCAAAAGCCTCATTGAAAAAGTCCATGAGATGTGAATTCAGACATCTCGTTTGTATTGTAATACAAATTAAGGGCCTTCTTTCATTACATTATGGGTGTGAAAATGATCCTCAACAAAGAATGACGACGTGTATCGCTGTAAATTAGTTCGAATGATTGGTTTGAGGGGAAATAGTTTATTAATTATTCCGAAGAGAAGAAATATCATGAGAAAATTACAGAGATTTTTTAGGAGAGGAGAATATCTGCACCAGTGTTCATTCAAAGAGGACTGGTGTTTCAAAATCAAAAATTTTACGAATCGGTTTACAATCAAGAAATCCTGATGTATCTTCAAAATTTACCAATGATTTCGGTGGAGAGTCGACTTGTAAAAGTTGGTTTCCATCTTCCTGTGAAAGTGAAGAATTTTACAATTGTGTTACAGCAATATCATTATCGTTCACTATACCTATAGGACGATCAAGTTCATCTATTTTGTGTGACTGTGCGATTTGGCCTAGTATAGGGTAAAGGTCACTGATGTAGACACTAAGCGTGATAAGAAACGGCGACGGTTTTTCGCGAGAATTTTCCCAGGAGTAGCCCCAGTCGAGAAATCCTTCGGGAAACACCTTGGTGGATTTTCCAAGAGCAGTTCCAATCTTCTAGGTATATAAAACGCTAAAACTGTCGGGTTTCTCCAGTCGAGTTATTGCAAAGGTTGACCAGCATCTGGAGCAACCTTTTATTTTAAAAAGTGACGACTATCTTTTTTTCATAATATTAAACGTAATAATTTCACAGAAGCGGAGGAAATAAATTCTACGTACTCTTACTGACGAAAAACACGTAGAATAGCTTAGGAAACAATTTTTGAAATTATTAAATCTTTTTTTACTAGATATCATTGAAGTAATTTTCATGGGAACGTGTTCTCTACGGACATGAAAACTTGGAAAACTATAGTTACATAGTTCTGGAGAGACGAGAAAGAGAGTTCTAAACTTCCGAAATTCATTTAAATTTTTATTCTTTTATTTCATCTCTGCCTAAATGGATCTCCGGAGAGAAGTAAAAAGGGTTAATAACGCGAATTCTCGAAGGTTTTCCGGAAAAATTTGATCCTGCAAAACGCATAATTCGTCAACGTGGGAATAAAGCGGATACAAGCGATTCTCGCTGTATATTTTTATCGTTTTTTTCTTTCTTACCTAAAGGTGATTAGTTGTTTACTGTATTTCCTCAGCTTTGAATTCTATGACAAGATCCTGAGTGATTTTTCTCGTCGAGAGTTCATTATGACGGCTAAGCATGAGTCCCTTCGCTTGGCTCGGTCAACACTGTTAATTCACGTTGCAGGTTGGTAACCCTGATTTTATAAAACGAGCGTGCTCGTAGTCGAAACGTGCTTCGGAGTTCAGTGCACGCTGTTATGTGATCGCGAAGTGGTTGCGTTTTTCAACTTTTATTACGTCGCCTTTATTCGCACTCGACGTTTCGTTTTCCAATAAAATGAATTTACCTATCATGTGCGTTTGTCAGTTTAAGCCTCCCCTTGTTTCAGTAAATATTTATCATCATTTGCATTTTCAGTATTGAGTGTGAAAAAAGTTCGCCTTTCGCGTACCATTTTTATCTTTTTGATACGAGATTCAGTTTGCGAGGAATACGAATCTTGATTTTCTTTTTTTCTTACCCTAAAATATTACGATCGTTATTAATTTTTCTAAGCTCATTATCATGTTGTTCGAATAATGTGGCGGTAATTAAAATGGAAATGCGTTTAAATTTTCCTGAAAAAGAGCGTAAAAACGTCTTCAATTTTAGTGAAAAAATATCGCGATCGTCTACTCGTAACACGTGTTTTTTATGTGCGCGATCTTAAGTTAAACGTCTCTCATCTTTCGCTAGGTGATCTCACAAGAAGAAAGGACGAAAATGATTCTTCCGACGGCGTTTTATTGGATTGCCCTTTACCTTCCGTTGGCCTTAGGTGAGCTTTATACTCGTACATATATTTTATAGTTCTCTCCGATGCCTATATAATTTGTCAACTATTAAGCGGCGGGTGAATGAGAGATGTTAGCTGGAGCTGGATGGACCTGTACTTCTTGTTTTTATGTGGTGCAAAGATTTTGTGCTTCTCCACTTCCCATGAGAGCCCCTCGGGTTCTGTTGACAGGCAGGCTTGAATTTTGAGTGAATTATGCTCGTCTATTTGTATTTCCTATTTCAATTCCATATTCTTCGCAATTTGATGCGGTCTGAAGAAACGATATTTATGATTCACGACCTTTACGAATGTCAACATCGGGAACCTCGTTATCTTAACTTTCTTCGAATAGTTTTTATTATAATGAGTCTTGACAGACTTGATTCCTCTTGATGTAGGCTAGTAGATATGACGAGAATGATTTTAGTTACCTGCGAAGCTATGGTCAGACAGTGTGATTGAAGCGCAGATCGATCTGTAGTCGTGGTGATCCATTCTCAAGATTAGAATCGGTCTTCGTTGGTTTAGTCATTGAAAAAGAAGGCTAGAATGTGCGAAATAGAGGTCATATTTTTATTCGGCATACAAAGACCGAGGTTTAATGCGGAGAAAATCTTGAATATTTTGTACGTGCTGTCTGACCAAATTGTATTGGAGGAGGAAGTCGTATCCTTGAATTTTGGGGAAGCCTGTGACGGTATCTATGTAGTCTGTCACTCATTGTCGTGAGAGTTCGATCTTACGAGAAGAGGTGGACTGACCAAAAAAGAAAAGTAAATTAGAAAAATCATTCCTCATTATCGACTTTGGCTGTACCTGAAGTCATTTATTGATTTTGCTATTGATATTCCTTCACTATGGAAAGTTGTACCGTTGGAAAACTCTCAAACCATGGCAAAGTTTCGAATTTTACGAAGTGAAGCTCGGAATACCTCGGAATTCGCCTAACGATCCCAGAAAGTCATCTTGAAATCGCAATTTTTTCATAAATTGAGGAACTAAATGTGACAAGGATAGTTTATTTGACGAGATTGTGTCCCTACGAGAGGAAAAAATTGTTCGTAGTGGTCCTTGAAACATTCCGAAAAATTCCTGGGTTTTCCATTTACTATTCTGATAGACGCCCTGACCTTTTGAAGAGATTATCTGTGTGAGAGAAAATCAATTACCTACATAGAAAGTTGAAGGCACGTAAAATTTTTAAAAAATTGCTCCGGCTTTGGAATGGTGCTCATTCGATCATGAGGTGAACGCAAATGAAAGAACTACTGAAAGCTAGATACCGTCATCGTTCCGGTGACCGGTACTAACTCGGAAACGTAAGTCACGAAACTGCTATAAAGAGAACATGCTCTGTGTCGTTGAGTAATTTGTAATAGGGAAAGCTGTATGGCGGCTTTTCTGAGTAGAGTCAGCGCTTCCGTATTGGTATATGAGTGTGGAGACGATCTTCGTATCTATCGGTGGCTCTCAATGCTATCTGGTGAACTGTTTCGAGGGTCTGGTCTTAGTAGTAGAGCTGGTGGTCCGTTATGTACCATGGAGCCCCTGTGATTTTGCGGAATATAATGTAATTTGGATGTTGCTATTTGCTGCAAGGATACCATATCTCCAGATTGGCCGTACTACCATGACGTAAAATAACCTTTTGTCTGTGAGCAAATGATGACTCCTGGTGCGGATTATCCAGTGCATTTCTTGGAATCTCGATTTCAGTTGTTCTCCCTTTTTCTAAATGTGACGTCTCCTTATGAACCTAAGAAGTGAGCGTTTTTAGCCAGCTGGACAAGCTCATTATTGATGCTTGTTGGGTCATATCCATGGGCATGGAGTGTAAAGTCCACTCGCACTGTCTTCCCTGCGTTTACCTTGATTTTTCATCTGGTGGCCTCGTTGACTGTTTTGGTGACTGCTGCTTATAGTCTGCTGGTTACTACGATGTAATTTTCGTGCGATGGGAGTCCTGCAGTACCATCTACAAATGAGGCAAGGTGGGTCTTACTTTATACCGGAATACCAAGAGGATCAGATACGCTGTTCTGTGATACTTTTGTTGCGATTGGTTTGGTCACGGAGTTGGCTTTTCCATGGTGGATATAGAGTGCTCTATCACTGAGGTAGGACGTTAGGATCTGCACGAGCTATGCCAAAGAGTGTGCAAGAGCCCTGTATCCAGATTCTGTCAAAACTTTTCTAACATCTAGGAAAACGAAAGGACAAAACTTTTCTCTTGAAGGGTTTGCCTTAGGGTTGCACCGATTTATTGTATTTGTTCCACAGTAGAGTGTTTGCCTCTGAATCTCAATTGGTGGTCATTCGTTTTCATGAGTACCGTTTCTCATGTAGCTTGGCCAAAAACTGGGAGGAGTGATATGGGTCGGAATGAATTGGGTTCTTCCAGATAGGCTTATTTGGTTTTATTAGCATAATTATCTTGGACAGTTTCCACGGTTTAGGAAGTTGCTTTTTATACCTTGAGAATATCTGTTTAGCCGAAAGCGCTCGATAGTGTAATTTTATTGTGGTTTTTGTATCTGTTCTTTTACACTTCGCGAGTATACCTCTTCATAACGTATCGGAGTAAATCAGTCCTTTTCGAGGGAGCTCTTGCAATACGCGAGCCAAGATTTAGTCATGGTCTGGCGCTTTTTTAGGATTGAGTTCTCTACTGATCATATTTTTGACCTCTTTCGGTGAGGATAGATTGGCTATTTCTTCCTCGGTTAGTTGGATATCTGAATTCACGTCTACGGCCAAATCGTTGGGTTGCCGTAATGACGATGATCAGTTTTCAATTTTTGCTTTGTATTTCCATTGTATTTGTTTGCGTCTCCCTTGCGGGAGGTTGCAATCGACAATATATACATCTTATGCACTAAGGCCACAAACTTAATTTATGATAGCCTATTCTATAGTAGCCTACGCCGTGGTTCGATCCATCATTGTGAGTCTCCTTCTTCCTCTTGTCCTTTTGCCAGGAATCTTTCCATTTACAGTCAACGAGAATAGATCGTTGACTCCGCATATTCTTAGCACCCCATTCGGTGTCACAGGCGGCTTGTGATCAACCTGACGGAGATTCGAGGCCTTGCTGTTTGTTGGTGTATTCATGTCGATAACTAGGGGATAGTACTGTGGTGGGTCCCCAATCCTCTTCCACAGGCTTTTCTTTTAGGATGTGCTGGGGTTACTTTCCCTCAATCAAGGCAGCGGTTTGACCTACTCTCTCCATTACCATACCTCAGCTCTTGTGCTTCATAGGTACCCGCACTTGCAAGCGAGGGAAAGTAGGAACCTTTCTTGGTAACGACTTTGGCCGGATTTATTATTCGGAGTTTTCCTTCTCCTGCGTCCATCCACATTGGTCACCTCACGACTATGTCGCTCGGCTTAACAGGTCGCCACGTGGAGGCCGTGGAATTGGGCTTGAGCACAGTGATGGTGTCGGACATGGGTGACCCAGTCGACTGTAGAATCTTCCATCCGCTGCCCCCATTTGACCCCACGTTTTTCTTTATTTTGTTCATTTCTATTTGAAAAATTGGCTTCAAAAAAATGGAAACTAGGAGGGATGAATGGGGAACGAAGACCTCAATGAGGGAAATCTTTATATACTTAGAACTTTGTTAGGAAAAAGTCGAAGTTGAATCTTGATGACATCAACTTGTAATATTATAGGGAAATATATAAGTGCACGCCTCATAAAATTATATTGACCGCCAGTTCCCCTCCCGCCATAGAAAAAAACAGACACGACGTTGAAACCATGACGAACGCCATAAATGCACGCCAGGACTGGCACACGACCCGCATTTCAAAAGAAGATGATTTTGCTGCATCTATTGTGAGGAACTCCAGCCAGGATGGGCTTGACAGTAGAGACTGCCTCCCCATAATAAACCTCAAACTCCTTAGGAGTGAGGTATGACTGTTGATGGAGGTTTTTTACCAGTTGTTCCACCCCGGAGGAATCAGTCGAGTCAGTTGGTTAATGCTTTGGATTTCGAGCATTGTCATGAGATCTTCACTATGGTTAGTCAAATACTGAGGTTCGTCGTCAGAATAATATGATTCGGGAGAAGTATGATGCCAAGGGGATGCGCGGTAATTATATGGATCAGTGCAATAGCCGCGGACGTTTCACTATTGACATGTATTCAAGAGTTCGCCGTTTTGACAATATTCGCACTTCTGATCCTTCCCGTGATTTGCCAATTTCACTCTTTCTTTTCGCAGACCCTTTTTGGCAACCAAGCTTGGAGTCTAATCTTCAGGCCCATTTGGAGCTTCCTTTCGATCTTCAGGAAACTTTTCACGCTGCACATGTCAAGTGGTAGGTGGATGGTAATTTCGACTCTTCTCGGCGTTCGTTATTATGAAAGCAGGTACCATGTAGTCTTAAACTCAGATTTATTCAAGAAGCGGTTGTGCTTAGCCGTTGTAAATTATTTGAAAACTTATATTTGTTAATTGTATCAATATTGTAATGTCTTTATGAAATATTATGGTGATTGTAAAAAAAAAAGAAAACTCCACTTGGAATGCTGCCTTGAGGCTTGTGCTGACTTGTCAATAACCAAAGCATTCCATTATCTTCTTCCTGTATCAGGTTTACCTACTTGATATATTATAGTTGGATGAATTAAATATGGATCGCATACTGTTCTGCATGTTCTCAAGTGTGCACCATATGGGAATGTGTGCACTACTTACATGGTGGTGTTTTTGTCCTCTCCAATGGACTTTGAGTGTTTTGTTTTTGTGTGCACAACTTGTATCAAGATGTGTGCACTACTTACTTTGTGTATTTGTCCGTTTCATAGGATTTCCAGTGTTTTGTATCTTGAGTGCACAACTTATATGAGGATGAGTGCACTACTTACTTCATTTTTATCCGTGTAATACATTTCTTAGGCGTGTCAATTTTGTTTCTTTGGCGTGTTATCGATAGGCGGGCAATTTCGTTTTTTGAGGCGTGCGATTAAATGTATGCCAATATTATATGGACGATTTTTTGTCAATATTAATTTGCTTATCATTCGCAATTCTGCAACCGCTCGTATGAATAACTCAGTGATGAAACCAGTCGAGTTCATAATCCCATACGTAAGTGAGCGAGGTAATGAAAATTGAGTATCTTGGAGTAGGGATGGGGGTGATAGTTCAATCCTACGCCATTGATTGGAAGATTCATAATGAGTAAACGAAAGCAATTTTTTCTCCCGCATATCAAATGATTCTGTATTTTGAAAAACGCAGCTGTGTCTTTGATTTCTATCCATAAGTGCATTAAAATCCCAGCTCGATGTAGAAACCGTATTTGCAAATAACTTGTGGATTCGGTGCACCAAAAATATCTAGACAGTATATATTACGGTCGTACGCCGTTGTCTTTTCCAATTATAGCGACGCACAAACACAAAAAAAAAGAACAGTAGTTTAAAAACTACATCAAAATTTTCTTTTCGAACATCGACACGACGCATCCTTTGATTTACTGCTGCATCGTCTCAATGCTCGATGACTTCACTCGGTTCAAATAAGTTTTTGTCCTGTCCGATGTAAACCCCTACAGAGAACGCGTTAACAACGTGTTATTTTATCGGCCGTCGACACACGTACGTATTTACGATCTCGGAAGAGTAATAAATATAATGGCTAAATTTGCATTCAATTTCTGCTTACACAATTAGTCGAGAGATCTTTCGATTAGACGATATACATATTTTGGAAAGTATCTATTCTACGTATGTAAGTGCCCAACATATATCCGGACTATCGAATGCGATCGCAAATTGATTTAGTTGTCTCAATTTTATTTTATCTTCTTTTTGTTCTCATTGTCGAAGTTTGTGCAACTTTCCTCTTGAAATATTACGATTAAATGGAGAAAATCGGTGTAGGCAAACGCGATGTGTATACGTGGGTCCCGGTTGTCGTACATATTTTGTGGCGCGAGTGTCTCCTCTGCGGACAAATATGGACCGATAAGACGATATTTCAAATAATCATTATTAGCTCGTGCGATGGGAAGATGTTTGCAAACATGTAGGTACTTTGACACTTTGGTTCGTTTCAACGATGGGGCGGTAAGAGATCGAGAATTTTTCGTCTGAAATATCACGACTGTGTGTGGGTTGTCGTGAGGTGTTGTAACCGATCTATAAATTAAATTTTAATTAATATTTCAGAAATTTTAGAATATAAATTGCAATGATTACAATTCGTAATTGGTAAATCTGTTGATGAAACTGAATGTCACCTCTCGTAGTTGCCCCTGCGATAATGGAAGTCTTCTCGCTTATAGAGCGCCCCCCTTTTTTTTTCCCCATGGGTCATTGAATTAATGAGATTTTAAAATCGATGCAGTGTATGGTGCGAGATTTACCGTGAAATCACAGATTGATTTGCATGCCTTGGTTTGACATTTGGGCTTGGTACATGTTATCTCCGTTTAAAAGAGGCGGACAAGTATGTACCGAAGACTGAGGGTTTCCTTGATGATTCAGTCGTACTACTTCCAGGTACTTTACTTATTCCAGTCAGCTATTTTCGACGACGATCCACTCTTCGTTCAAATTCAGATTGATAATTTCACTTTAAAATAGGGGCTTGTCCTTCTCGATAGTTTTTAGGTCAAGAACACGCGCGCAAGTATTAGAAGTGACAACCTCACTTAGGTGGGAGGAAATTTGGACAAATTTATGTCCCGTCTCTCGTTATTTGAGGCACCGATTCTTTTTCTACACGATCTTTATTAATTATTTCTTCCGTTTAGGAGGCAAAGAAAAAATGGATGATATAAAACAAACCTCTTTGAACCGAATACTTCTAATATTTCATCTCAACTTCACCTAAGTTTACGAGAAAAATACGTGTTCAAAGAGGGTAGCATAATATTTTACGATTTCTTAGAACACGAAATACGGTATTGTACCTCTTGTAGGTTAAATGTTGTGTTATTCATATAACAGATGTCGACCGTGTCGAATTGACCAGATATAAGCACGATTATACATGTGGTACAGTTTTGTAACACTCGCTTATTCAGTTCCTATATCAATCTTCTAGCTCTAAATTTTGCCCGCCTTGTTGGTGACAAAACTTCGTGTCTGTAATATTTTACGTCACTCCGATTTACTTCCTTTCGAACATCCTTCGCTGTATGAATCATAATCGTGAGAACTGCTATCTTCAGAAGATTATTCGTTGAATATCAAAGTCTTGGTCAAAATAGCGTCGATATGTTTTAGAAATCGACCTCTCGTCGACGTCGGTGTCAGGTCGACCTATGTCGGCTCAAATTTCTGGTTGATTTTGAGTCGACTTCTTCAAATGTTTCTATCATCCTCAAATTGACTGCTCTGTTGGGTCGATTTCTGGTCATGTACGCCAGTCGACTTAATCGCCCTCAACAGGAAGTATGGAAAGGATGAAATCCAATGAATTTGTCGAGAATGAGGACTGGAGACAGTCTCGGCACGAGGTTCTTTGGCGCTACGAGCAAGCCCGATGAATCATGTCGACTCGAAATTGAAAGTTGACTCATTTTGGCGACGAAAAGTTGACATCAATTTAGTTCCACCCCTATCGACCGAAAATCGACCGCTCTTCTTCGATATCGATTTATTTTCGGCGTCCAAATTGAGTTCACTTCCGGTATCGATCGATGTCGACACAAAATAGATGTCAATTTCAGGTCGGTTTCGAGTCGATTTTGTCGACTTAAAATACGGTTGCACTCGATTTCTAGTTTTTTGTTGCTGTGCGCTAGTGGACTTTATATCGACCTGAGGTCGGTGCGAAGTCAATTACGAGCTCTGAATATCGACTATTTATGTGTATCAACGTAAGCGTTCAAATTATATTGAAAGTTTTGAGAGGCATGACTCAAAATCGCGACTACAGACCGACATGACAAATCAGTCAAAAATCAATTTGAGGTCGACTACTATACATTACCAGAAAACTACAAATCGACTTGAAGGAGTCGATTTTAAGTTGACCAAAAGTTTGAAGAAGTCGGCTCGAAATCGACGTCGATTTTTGGTCGACGCCAACAATACATCGATGCAGTTTCGAGCAAGACTTGGGAAGTAGTAAATTCTCGGTTGACATGGTTTGTCAGGGATAAGCTTGACGCCTCTTGATGATCGACTGAATAAAGATTCATTGTCGATTCCGGAATTAAGTCGATTTGCGGGCGACGTTAGCGCGGGACTAAATCGACTCAAAATCGATGGTCGACATGGTTTATCGGGGTCTGCTATCCCTAACCTCCATCAAGTTATTAGTCACCTTCATCTGGATTCTAGGTCACATCAGTCACCCTCAACATGGAAAAGTAGATTTTCGCTATGATGTAGACAGAAAAGTAAACGCCGAATTCACTCTTCACCAACGCACACTGACGCATACGAGGTGATCTCATTCAAACTTTTTGAACTTCTACATTCCCAGGCACGGATCCAGACGATCACTTTGGGCGGGGAAATAGTCCAAAAAAAGTCCGAAGGACCTTTTCTTCATCCCCCTTTTTTTTACATTTTCACCGATTTTTTGGGGGAGAGGGGAGGGAGAATGGCCCCATTTTCCCTCCCCCCATTGATCCGCGCCCGCATTCCTTTCTTTGGATTATCCTTATTCATATTATTCATTTTGGTTCTTCTTCTCGCTTTTCTCCACTATCTGTTCTGTCTAGAACTACTTACCATACAGGGAAATTCATTCCTATATACATGTCATAAAATTTTTCTCTACTTCGTTACTACTTATAGAAACGCGTACGAAAAAATGGTATTTACCACGATCATCATTTTCTACTTTCGCAGTCTCTATCTCATTTCAGCACTCAAAAAAAATTTATTAGAGGAGTTATTCGCAGCACTGCGTATACAAATGGAAGGAAGGAATTTGCATGAAAACGATTGAAGGTGTGAGAAATGTTATTTTTTCGCCGGTGATGACCCGAAGGATAAAATGATCCTTTTAAACTCGTACGAGTGTATTTTTCTGCGACAACAATAATAAGAAAGGAAGAAAATACGCGCGCGAGAAAAATTCCAAGAAAAAACGCTAGTGATTCTGATTTATTGAAGTGTCTTCGCTCGATTAGGTACACACTGTAAGTTCGAGTATTTCTGCACCTCAGCAGTGCTGCCGTTTTGTCTCATAAAAACTGTATTTCCGCATTATAAACTCGACTCTGTGCCGATATCGCCGAGAAAAAAAACTGCATAATTCAACGATTTTCCCAGTATTATGCGTATAAAACGTGCTAATCATAATTCGTCGTATTGGGATCGCGTGCTTCAAAATTCACGCAAAATCGTTTAGAGCTTTTTGTCTTTTTTTTTTCGTAAGCCCTCGCCATTGCAGAATAGACCTATGCTCCTGTTTTCTATAGTTTATAAATCAACCGAGAATGTCTCTGTTCAATCGCGGCTGGCGTGTGTACAATAGACGGGGTAGTCCTGCGCGGCAGCGGAGGGCGATTATCCTTCGAGAAAGAGGACGAAAAAAAAACCTTTCAATGTTATTATACGGTGTTCGTATACGTGGCTTCCTCGAATAAGTTTGAGGTCTTCCAAATTTATCCTATTATTGATGGTTTACCGGGTATTTCACGCTTATCTGTTCTTTTCACCAATTTTTGGCCATCCGTGTAAGCGAAGCTTTATCACTCTGTCTCTCTCGCTCTTTTCAATTTTTGTTGTCTGGTGCGTCGAAGAAAGAATGTTGTCTTTCGATATAATACGAATAGAGTGCCCGAAAGTCTCTCGAGGCAACATTTTAAAGAAAATATTGCGCCTTTTCAACGACGAGAACGTCAACTTTCGGTTGCCATGTCCTCTTTCCCATATCCATAAATAACGATCTCCAAAAAATTAATAGTTTTTCTCGTGGGCTAAACTGTATACAACCGCATGCGTTGTATTATATTGCGTCCTTTACATCCACTTCACTATACGCGATGTATTTCATTCTTTATCGTTCAATTACTATGGAATTGCTCTTGAGAATGGACTGCGTTCACGAAATTTTAGTTGTGTCAGCCACTTATTCACATCTTACATAATTGAAGTGATTTGAACTTAGCATGTAAATTCGCAGACGAAGTCGTTGAGATATTCTAGAAAGAGTTGTAGAACGAGCTATAGATAAAGAGCTGACGAAAAAGTACGAGCGCAGATTTCCTTGAAACAAATTTATCAACCATCATTTTTCTCGAAGGTGAGTCCAGTATAAAAATGCAGTCATAACGTTTAGAATCCGATGCTGAAGAAGGGCGCAGTCGGTGATTTTTGGCGGCAAGGTTGACAGAGTAGTGTTCTGAAGAGTAACGCACAAAAATGGCAAAGGATAATATGATGATTGGAGTCCAATGACATCGAATTTCTGGACCAGAAATTAACGCCCTATTCGATCTTAAGTAAAGAAAACCTATCTCCAAGATATTAAAACATCATAAGTCCTCCGTTCTTGGTCTGAATTTGAAGTAGTCGACTCGCAAACCTTCTAACTTCACCCCTCGCCCCCGTACATTTTTCAACATTCCTAAACACATGTATTTTTAGAGAAAATATTTGATCTTTGTACTTCATTGAGACTGCGCTACGGAAAAGCAAAGCAAGCAGATACTTCGAGCGCCAAGTTAAGGAACGGCAATTTCATGATCGAAAAATATATACTTGTGGGAAAGGGCGGTAAAAACTAGGGATTAACACACCTCGGCCCAACTGTTCGTTGGGTACTTTCTATCTCCTTCCTTCTGTAGGCCATCTTCATGGAGTGGGGCACCATATAGGAGGATTGACAAAACGGTACTCATCAGGATCCTTCTTCTTGCTTCTCTCAGTCCTCCTAGGTTTCTCATCAGACGGCTCAGATTTGTCACTACCTTGCCCGCCTCTTCTGCTGCTACCAGGAAACCGTACCGAAACTCCGCTTCGAGTCAAAGCAGATGCCCAGCTCTTTTATTACCTTCTTGATCCGTGATTTCCATCCTTCGCGGCGAAAGGCACGTGGATTGAACTTTTGACAAGTCGTGAATAATATAGCCTCCGTATTTCCTACTGCGAGTTCTGGTCTGGCCGACTCGATCAAGAGGCCTGGTTTATTTTGATCTCCATCGCTACAGTTGTTTCGGCAATGCATACCACTTCTCGTGATCGGATCTTGAAAAGAATTACATATTCGTATTCAGGAGAGTGAATATATGTAAGATCGGCAGCAACGACGCCCCCCACTTTCACATAGGGGGATGGAATCTCAAAAATTATCCCCCCCGCTTCTCTCGTGGCGAATTTCGGAGGGCTCCCCATCTCTAAAATTTTCTTTTGGCATGATTGCCCACCACACCGATTTTGATGCTTCTATCATCAATAGCCATTTTTTCTTAAAAATTCACAGTTTGCCACTGTACTATAGTAGAATTGAGTCCGAGAGGACGCTGGGGAAGATTTGAAAAGCAGGAGCGAAAAGCTCTCAACTCGGCAATAAAACGGAGGCTGAGTTCATCGAAAGATAGGCCGTAATTTTTTCCTGAATAGAATATGCATAACCTGTTCTATTTTTTCTTCAACAGCCATTAGTGTAAGATATTATTATGTGGTGGGCGAATTCTGCGATAAAGTCTGTGATAAATAACATTATTTGTGAGGTCCATTTCGGTGGCCAGAGGAATGAAGAGGGGAGAGTTGAATATGGGAAGGGAGTCAAGATGAGGATGAAGAAAATTTAGTAAGGTATTACGAGGGGAGGAGAAGGCAGTATGGATAGGGAGTTTCAGAAATTGGACTGAGGACGCGAGGAAGTTGGCAATTAACGATAGTATACGAAAGTGGAGGGGTGGTGCAGCTGTTTCATCACAGAGGTTGAGACCAGGACTGGTGCAGAATACCCCTAGAGCCATTCTAAGAGCTGTTGACTGAACAGTGTTTAGTAATTGAAGAGCAGACTTGTTGGACTAAGAGTAGATTGAGGAATCGTAGTCCAATTGATAGCGGTTGAGATTCTTACACAGTTGGAGAACTAGTTCTCGCTTGTATTCTAGACGGGGGTGGGATAGATACTTTGGGATATTGGTGGTATTTGGCTTTTAGTGATTCTACGTGAGAAATCCAAGAAAGATGATGATCGAAAGTAAGGACCAAGAATCTAAGAATTTTGAAGGAGTAGAGAAGGTTGGGAGCGTCGGTTTCTTCGGAAGGTAAGGAGACCAGTTTTTCCCGAGGCGAGGCGAAACCCACGCTAATATTTTATCTAAACTTTGTTGGGGGAGTCGTGTTACTCGATAAGGGTTTGAGGATTGAAGATATCAGCGAAAAGGCCTTGCGTAAGGAGAAATGAGGTACAAGTTGTGATGTCATTTATAGCTAACAAAAAAAGCGTCCTCAGAGGATACCGTTCTGGATGGTTTGGTAAAAAGAGAGTTGGTTTCAGGTCCTGCCTATTATGAATCTGTCATATAGGAAACTCTGTAAAGTTTTGAGACCTATAAGGTGTAGTTTTAAATATGTCTAATGACGTCACACACGGGAAAAGCCTGTAAAATGTAGAGTTTTCGTTTTTTGCATCGTTAATTTATTGTTGGAGGTCTCTACTAGAAGGGTATAGCGAATTGGAAATTCGGCGAGGAAACAAAACATATAAACAATTCTTTTCCTTCCGTGGGCAGCGGAATAGCAAAAATATCGTTCCGTATTTCGTCTCGTGTATTCTTTCAAGAAAATAAACAACCTTAACGAAGTAATATTATTCTGTATGACACGATCCATCCTGGAGGCAAGTCAGTCCCGCAGACAAGTTCGTATCATTAATATCAATTTTGATAAATTATTCCATAAGTTTATCGGTGGGCTTAACCGCCAGACTAAGTCTCGTCTTCATTGTTATTTTTGCACACGACGAAGGCCGGGCTTCTTCGCTAATCTACGATAGTGATATTCTCGATTTTCACGTCGCGTTTATGCATCGCGGACATCGTAGGGTGGGATACAATAATTATGATTATTAATATACTACAATAAAGCAACATTGCGCAACCACCCGTATGTCATTTTCATTTTCAAAAGCGTCTCGTTCAACCAAGACTTTTGTATTTTACCAAGGATCTTTTACACATTTCTCCCGTTTATAAGAACGTGCACAGGTCTACTATCTACGCAACGCGTTCACAAATAAAGGGGCGTAAATGACGCCACGGCATTTTTGTCCATTGTCATAATTAATAGAGAGTTTAGGTACGATATATATGCGAAAGAGACATTAATTTTTCGACACCATTGTTTATTATAGGCTATATAACACTACCCAGTATTTTATTAATCAAATATTCGTCTACATCTCGAGTCATTAAAAGTTACGGTGCATTGTCGCTGTACATATATAATGAATTCGGTCGGATATATTCGTATAGCCCTATTGGATGATGGTGATTTTTTCGTTAAACATTATTATGTCGTTTCCTGGAAGTAGAGAACGGAGGACTCTACGACGATCCGTAATTACGTCAAGCGTGTCAATTTTTCGGTCGTAGACCCATACTCCTTTTTCTGTAGTGGATACTTATGGAAAGTGAATATACTCGCCGCTGCTTGTGGGTCGTCGCGAAGAAAAAAAAAAAGTTTCGAATTACTTGATTTATGGATACACATTATATTATGTAGTGGAGCTCCCGCGTACCGAGCAAGGGGAGCCTAAAAGATCATTTAATGCCTTTAAACGAGTTAAAAATTATTCGCCGCTTTTTATTAGACGTACATACGAGAGAGCGAAACGTTTAACGAGTTTCGCTATTTTGGTAATCGAGAGCGCTCCCCATCGCAGGTTTTAAATTATACCACCCTCGTCGATAATCCATACAAAACACAAACGCTGTATTACAGAAAGTACGTACTCGAAATGAAGTTATGTCGTACTCGAGGAGGGGTTGCTCCATGTAGTCTCGTAATTAAATAAAATAAAATCAGATCTGCGCTGATTTCGTCCGGAAAGAGGGGCGATTTGTGAAACAATTTTTGCGCGTGCTGTATGTATCTTTGGAAAATATTTTTTCATTTTCAATACAGCATCGATAGTGCAGCGATACTCTTATACTCTGTTGAAATGATAGAGATTCGTTCAGCTGACTCCGTAATACTCATTTCTCACGCGCTTGTTATTATCACGAAAATAGATCTTCGCGTGTGTATCTCGTGCGTACGAAAAACTCTACTCGTACTCATACACAGTTGCGATACTCGGAGCAGCGTCAAAAAGACGATTAATTGGCTGGAATAAACGAGCATAAAATATGTTTAAATGTACTAGATAGTCGTGTGATTTACAAATGAGCTCGAGTGAATGATGGATACGAGTATGAATAATTATGTAGATTGAAAAATTCAGTCCGCCCGTCTTTGAAGTATTTCTGCGAGTTTCTCTTCCTTATGGTTCGTTTCGTCGAGTATATTTAGTCCAGTAAACATATAGTTAACAAGTTACAACGAAGAATAAGGATAATATCAACAAGACTTCTATTGTCCTGTATGTTTATCTGCCTTCATTTTCCTTAGGCCATCTGAAGAAGTAAGTTTTTCCAATCTGGGAAAAAAACTTTGTTCGGAGAGTGAGTAAGTTATCGAAGAATGTTGAAAAGTTGTACGTATAGCTCTCATCTCTTTCGTGAGCTACTCTAATTGAGGAAAGCAGAGAACATTCTTTAATTTCGCTTTCAATGATCGCTCTTAGGATCGAATATTTGAGGACTACCCTCGAAGGCTGGAAGAATTTCCCTATATTTAGAAGAGAACAGAATTGTAGTGACGTAACAATTTTTTATTGAGATATAACCCAGGAAGATTAGGCTCAAAAATAAGAATAAATGGAAATAAATGCCGGCAAAGGTTTTTTTCGTGGATTATGTTTAAAATGGTCTCCTGATAAACATACTAAAAGTCCACAGCGATCAGAGAGCGGGCCCTCCCCCAAAGGGGGTCAAAATACCACAAAAATTAGTTTTCTGAGAATAAATCGAAAACTAAGCATCAGAGAAAAAAAAAGTTTCGAACAAAAGTTCTTCCTCATCAAATTTCCTAAAAATTTCACTATATGTATGTGAACTTAGCCCAAAAACTCGAGCTGAAAAGTTGGTTTGAAAGTTGTGCGATTTTCTAAAATTTTTGATTTTAGTGTTAGTGTAGTCAAATTAGACAGGTTTCGGAAAAAATTAGAAGCCATTGCAGACGTTGCAATGGCAGCGGGGAACCCGCAATTCCTCAACTCGACCTCTCAGGTGGTGTGGAACTGAGTTGATAATCTTGTCATATAATTCAAATCGAAATTATCATTCTACATTCCCTCCTATCATATATAGCTCGGAAGTCACAATTCTTCCAAGTCCCCCTCCTATCATATATATCTCAAGACTTGAAATTCTTCCAAGTCCCCCCTCTATCATATATAGCTCGAGTCTCAAAATTTTTCTAAGTTTTTGGTTGGACGGCGGACGGTAGCTCGACACTTGAAATTCTTCTAAGTCCCGTAACCTAACCTAACCTGCGGACGCGGACGTTTTCTGAGGATGTAATCTCCTAACAAAATGGATAGCGGGTTCCCCGCTAAAAAAAGAACATTGCGACATGTGAAGGTCTGATTGCTGGAAATGGTCAAGAATGAAGTCCAAAACAAGATACTAACTTCTCCGCGTTTTTCCCCAGGAGCATCTTTTTTATCAGTTTTTTGTAAATATCCCGTTTAATACGCATTTTAGAGAAAAAAATCATCAGTCAAAAATTATTCCTCGTGAAATTTCCTATCGGACTACGTATTTCATTTCTAACCTACACGTGATAGTTAGCTCAAAAATTCATGGGAATTGAGCCTCCGCCATGCAAATCCGAATAACGCGAGAGATGACGTCGTTGCGCGGTTGTCACGCGCGAAGGTAACGTTAATATTTCGCTAGTACATACGATGAAACGTATACTAATTTTATTAGTTTTAATTAATTGTCACAGGGAATTCGCTACACGATATTATTTTGAGAAAGGTATAATCAACTGCCTATCATGCATGAAAATAAAGTTTTCCTGCATGCATGATATGTAAAAAGTTGAATGGGGGGCTGTAAACATGCGAGCCCTTCCCCCATTTCGATTTTTCTAGTTGGAGTGGGTGGATTCGTTTGTACTAGATTGTGCCGTAGAGTTTTCCGTTCGTGCTGGTCTTCTTCCCCCTCCAACCTTATGAGGGGGTTGTATGCCAGACCAGGCCAGCATGTCGTGCTCCATTTTCGGACTGAAAACAGGCTGAATTTCGTATGCTACGTTTTTGCTGTATTATGCTCTCAAGTTTTCCATTCTGGTTGTTTCAAGCGATGGTGGGAATGGATGTGGTCTTCTGTTGTGGACTCGCGGTGAGATTTTGACTTCGACCCGCGTACTATTGAAGTGGGCTAACGTGTGGAATTGTTTCAAGCAATGGAAGGAATGTCACCAAGAAGCTTGTTATTGTTGTGTGCTCCCACAAATTCAAGAAGAACCGCCGCAATACAAATCCGAGAATAACGCGCTCCTTGTCAAAGTTGGCGTAGTCGCATGAGGGTTTCACGTTGATAGTCGATTGGGTCAGGCAAACTTGCTCCGTCATTTCAGGCGATCTCCCGAGAAGCTTGTTTAGCAGTGAGAGATTGACTACATGAGTCTTGCAATTATCAAAACGGAGAAACAAGAGATAAAAAGCTCCTTGGTATCATTCCCTATATCGCCTGGAACAATAAGAAATTCAGAAAGTTTGCCTGGATTTCACGAGGAATAATTTTTGACTGATGACTTTTTTCTCTAAAATGCGTATTAAGCGGGATATTTACAAAAAACTGATTTTGAGGGGGTTTCAACCCTCATAAAAGAGATGCTCCTGGGGCAAAACGCTGGGAAGTTAGTATGTTATTTTGGACTTCATTCTTGACCATTTCCAGCAATCAGACCTTTACTATGTCGCAATGTTATTTTTTTTTCCGAAACCTGTCTAATTTGACTACACTAACACTAAAATCAAAAATTTTAGAAAATCGCACAACTTTCAAACCAACTTTTCGGCTCGAGTTTTTGGGCTAAGTTCACTTACACACAGTGAAATTTATAGGAAATTTGATGAGGAACAACTTTTGTTCGAAACTTTTTTTTCTCTGATGCTTAGTTTTCGATTTATTCTCAGAAAACTAATTTTTGTGGTACTTTGACCCCCTTTGGTGGAGGGCCCGCTCTCTGATCGCTGTGGACTTTTAGTATGTTTATCAGGAGACCATTTTAAACATAACCCATGAGAAAAACCTTTGCCGGCATTTATTTCCATTTCAAAACCTAATCTACCTGGGCTAATAAGACTGGTTTTGCATTGTCTATGCAGCGCATCATCAGGTGTAGTCGAAAATACAATTTTTTCGGGACGCTAGGATGAAGTCAATAGGAATTCTTCGTCTGATTCTGATAATGAGATCCGTAACCACATTCGCAAATCAGACCCGGTTGCAATATCCATCAACAGAAGTGTACTGAGATTGTCCGTATGTATAATACGGTGAGTGGCGTGATCGAGGGACTGAAGAAAAAGGTCAGGGAGGAGGAATTAAAGATTACCAATGCCGACAAGGGTAATGCGATAACGCTAATGGGGAGGCCATCGTATGACTCTGAAGTGTACGATGTACTTGAGCAGTGTGGGGCGAAAGAGAATGACAGCTTCAGTTTCCCGTACCACGTCAAAGAGGTTCGTTATCAATGCGAGTACGGTCATCATTAAGAGTGCTCGAATAAAGAGAGCCCTCCTAATACCTAACCCCACACCCCCTCCTTTACGGCTTACCTAAGGTCCTCAAAGAAAGTATGTCGATGCGGGCCGACGTTTTTTTCATCTCTTCCCCTACTTATTCCCTTACCAAATCTTTAGATCGATGGTTCAAATTCCGCGTCGAGTTCGAGTCTCCCTATTCTGTCAAGAATTCTTCTTCTCTGGCCAATAGCCTGAAGAATGAGCTTCTCCCTACGGGTTCGACCTTTTGTTTTTTTGACGTTCTAGGGCTGTTCCCCAACATCCCTAAAGCTGTTACTATGCAGCAGGTGCGTAACTCGTCGTGAACTTGAACACTCCTCATGTAGAGTTGAGTGAATTTTTCGACTTATCGAATGTTTGTTGGTCGCCGAATTTCTATAAATTTGATGGTAAATTTTTCAAGTTTTCTATTGGTTCCCCTTTTAGATTCACAAATCTCTGAGGTGTTTATGTCCAAGTTTTAATCTGATCTCTTCTCTTCTGGTCATCCTTTACTGAATGATATCTTTTTATGTACGTGGACTGGTCACCGAGGTCTCTGCTTGAAGCCATACCTTTCCATAAAATTTACTTTGGAAGTTGGTGGCTCCTCGATGAACTTCTTGGATCTTACTGTCAAAAAAACGGGGTCCATGAGTCTTAGATTTATAGAAAAGATACGTCGACCAATGTTTTAGTCCATGGATCGTCATTCTGCTCTGTTGCCTGTAAATATGCTGCGTTCAACAGCTTAGTTCATAGACTTACAGACATTCCCCTGAGTAGAACTGCCTTCAGAAAGGATTCGACGACTATAAAATATTTGGCCAATGTGAACGAGATTCAGTTGGACATAGACGCGATGGGCTTACTATAGGAAATGCCCCTCGACTCTACCACCTCTCTCCCCCACCCTAGGAGCCACGATAAATTGCGATGGATTAGGTTCCCTTTCTTGGGGACGTTCTCTCTTTATCCAGGCCAGGTCCTTAGTCCCCTTCGGCTATCGGCCTGCATTTTACAACCCTGATACTGTCAAATAGTTCTTCGTTAGGTTGAAAGATCGAATTCGTGAAGAGGAGATGAGTGGAGGACGTTTACATCAGGGAGTCTGGTCGCCAGCTGAAGATTAGAATTGATGAACACAAGAAAGCCTAAAAGAAGGGTAGGGTGCGTGATTCGCCATTCGCTGACTATCTAATCACTAACGGGTACAGCTTCCAAGAGGGTTCAGAAGTGCTTCTCTACAAGAAAAATTTGTGTTTTAAACGCACCGCTCTGGAGCCCATTGAAATAATTCGTCATAAGAATACTGGTGTACCGGGTGGACCAGAAAGATGTTACCAGTTAAATTGGAGTTTGCACTAGATCTGTTCTAGCGTAAAAACACAAAATGTTAGACGTATACTTCAAATCTCCAAAATTTGTATCTCAATTTCATCTTCAATTTGCGCCCCTACTCAACTTTCTTCGACTTTTTTGAGCCGAGTTATGGACCAAAAAGTGCCAAAAATTGACCAATTTGCCAAAATTTCCGACTTGAAAAATTGAAAATTCCCCACTTTTAAGCTTCATAGGGTTATTTAAATATTTTTTTCGGAATCAGCGTTAAATTTCCCCTTTTAAGTTAAGGAAAATATTATGGACTTTCAAACGATTTTTAATTTTTGAGAATTTTGGCAAACTGGTCAATTTTTGGCACACTTTGGTCCATAACTCGACTCAAGAAAGTCGTAGAAAGTTGAGTAGGGACGCATTTTGAAGATAAAATTGAGATACAAATTTTTTAGATTTGAAGTATACGTCTAACGTCTCGCGTTAGTGCGCTGGAGTGAATTTAGTCCAAACTCTCATTTAATTGGTAACATCTTTCTGGTCCACCCGTTATAGGGGAGGAAGGTCTGATCGAGCTTATTTATGAGTCACAACTCGATGATTAATTTTCTTTTTTTTTTTTTCTCGAGGTCGGTGACAGCGTTTGCGGTTTCTTCACTGGTCAGTTTCCCTCTTTTTTTCTCGCTGATGATCCGCCAGTATCGGTGATAGCGGTGACCCCATTACTAGTCCTTCATTTCCTGGTTCTCGAACTTGTTATTGAATCGGCAGTAATCCTGACACCCTGTTGCCTACTTCAGCCCCTCCCATGCTATCTATTGGCTCACAGCTGGGTGAGAAGTTTCTCCTTCGGAACATATTTGTCTCGTCCAAGGATACCAGTCTGTAATTACTCTTGATTTCCACCTTCTAACTAAAAAGTAGAATACACTTGAAATCGTTTTAAATAAATTCCGCCCCACGTCAACTGCGCTAATCGACTCGAAATGACTGGAGACGACTCGAAATCGACCGATAATTTTGTTCTTTTGACTCATAGTCGACGTCGAAATTGAATCAATATCAACTGAAAATTGACGTGACGTCCATTTAGCGAAGTCACCAGAGGGACAAAGATGTGACCGTACATCGACTCCAGATCGACGTCAACCAGCTACAAATCGACTGTCAGCAGTCAATTTTTACGTCGACGAAAAATTCAGAGAAATCGACGGTACAAATTAGTCGAAATGAGAAATGTCGACTATAACAACGGGACAACTGTCGATTTCGACGCAATTTTGATGTAGACTTTGAAAGGACGAAGTAAATTTCGAGTTGATTTTCGGTCGACGTGATTCATCGAGAAGTTGAGGACCTCTCCAAAAATTCAAAAGTTGTTCAGTCACTTTGGTACTGAAGCGGTAAGAAACTATCTTGATTTATGAGATATTTTACCGCAGAAAACTCTTATGTACTTTGACAGTTGAACTTCTCATATCCTCTCAAATAGAGAAGTATAAATCACTAATTCATGAAAGCCAAATCAAAATCCACGATCATATTTGACTGTAAACATGCGACACCTTATAATTATATTGAACGCGAGCGAGTTAAAAATATACCATTTTTTCCCTTTAGCATTGACTAATCGGTTCACATGTCTGCTTTCTCTAGTCCAGATGTGATACTCGTTTACTTGCTGTCGACAGTACCTGCGGAGAAGATTAAACAGCCACTATTTTTAATGATTTTCAAAAACAGAAGCTATTTTTAAATACGAAGCGGTGGTTCGAGGATATTGCTATATATATATATGTAAAAGTAACGCCATCCCCGAAACAGAAATTTCGATTACATTTTTCACCCTTTTTAGAGTCGTAATTTCGCCAGAGCTGTGTCTTCTCTAAAATCCCACGTCGTACAATTTTCAATTTGAAAGCTTTGAAGTAAATATTCGTTCAACCTTCGCACGCATGACGATAACTGAGACGTTCATCTATTCAGTAATGCGTACAAATTACCCTGGAAAGTCCGCGATTAAAGAAAAACAAAAAAAAAAAAAGAAAAAAGAAATTACGTAGAGTCTGTTTTAGTCGCTCGAGGAAAGCCTGCTATATTATAGTGTTTTCCCTTCTTCTCGAGCGAGTCGACTTTTTTCTGGTTTTTCAGCGTAGTCAAATGTCGCGTTTGCTCTCTCTGCGAAAGAAAATTAACGAGCTTATTGTGTTTCATTATTATGGTCCAGAAAGTTTCCCATTTTAAAGTATTTAAGCAAACAGAGTACCCTACGCTAAGTAGTTTTTTCGCGTCGGAAATGAAAAAAAGCAGAAGCGTATCAACTCCGAAGAAGGATCTCCTAAAATCGTTTTTATTGAAATGAATGCAAAAGTAATTAGTTAACAACGTTTTTACAGAAAGGATATACTTTAAGACGCAGATCGCACGACGAAAAGTTGGGGCAAAAGAAAATATTCGTACCTTAAATCCGCTCTTCAGATTCCCATTCTAGATTTTTCTTTTCCCTTCGTTCGCTGCGTTAAGAGGCCTGTTTGTTATTGGCTTGTGATAAAAAAAAAAAAAAAAACTTTTCCGGTGTCTATCGATTCGTCTCCGAAAGTAAAGGAAGAAGAAATAATCGTAAAAAAAAAAAGTCAAGTCTTTTTCGAATAAGACGGCAGAAAAACTCATTCGAAATATTGCAAACTCGTGTGCGTTATAAAATAGACCCCGTTCTACGCTGCATTTTACGTTTCATTCACAAAATGGGCTAATTTCGTTTTCGTGTAGCAAAACGACGTCGACGTGGAGGACGACGCCGCCGCCGGTAATTTTAAAAATTCCTACAGTCGAGGATAACAAACGATTTTCAGGACGTGAATTTTTCAATAGCGAAATAAGACGAGAGAAAACGAGACCGAAAATGATGTCGACATACATCAACAACTTCCTTCTATTCCTTCTAGTCTGTATAAATGGGCTCCGATAGCGATGACACACGCATCAAACGTGTTGAACGACATTATTCATGAACTGTATTTAGGAACAACGTCTGGCAAAGATTTTACAAATAAGTCGATTTGCAGTGGTAGAGTCATCAATAACAGATGGTGTACGCGCCGGAGTAGTTCTAAACCCACACACGGGGTTTACATATTTACCGTCGATACAGACATAGATTGTAGGAACTCTTTTTCTTTTTATGTTTCTTGCCCCATTTGTTTTATTTCCAGCCTTTCTTACTTCTTTCCTAAAGACTTCAGGATGGGAGTATAATCGAAACGATCTAACCGTTCATCTTTTTCGAAGCAGACTACTATACATTCTTGTATGAATTTGTATTCGCCTCTACATCAATCTTAATGTTGGGGGGCTTAGATGGCATAAATTACGGAATGATATTGTATAGCGTCAGAACATAGCATTTTTAAAGTCTATCTCACTTGGTAAAAGGAATCCTGTTTGCGTTTCGCTCCCACCTATTTACGACTCGTACTCGCCTTGAAATGTCTTTATTCGTTTTTTATCTTTATTTATCAAAGAAATTTTTCTCGATTAAAACATCCCATCTCAGAAACCAAAGAGGCGCCAAGGACTCCGCCCAGCTGTAGGAAAAACTTCCTCAGAAATGGGAGCCTAATCCAGCGCTTCTTCGCGAGGGGGCTAGGTAGTGGAATCGAAACATTTTCTCGGGATCTTTCTACAAACCATAAGATCGATGTCCAAGTTGATTTCATTCACTCTGGCCAAGTGTTTTACGGACTGACTCAACGGGATATGGGTCAATCGATGGGTCAAGCTATAATATTTTGGGAAACAGGGAAAAATGATGACCTATCGGTCGAAGTATCCGACCCGTAGATCCCAAACTCATGGCCGTCATCTCCTTCAGATATATTCAAATCCAAGACTCTGCGACATCCAGGGTGAATTTTATGGAAGGACATTTTTCATATACGTAAGTAAATTGCTGAGGAGATCTTGAGGACAATTCCGATTACCCAAAACGTGTCTACATATCTGTACCAATAATAAACATGATTCAACAACGCTTGGCTCGATGAGAAAAGATCAAGTTTAAATTTGGATATGAATACCAGCGTTCAGTTCACCTTGGTCTGCTAGTGGTCCGACGCACTGTGAGACTAAAACGGCATAGTATCGGTCCTATATTGTCAGACCAAGGTGGTTTGAACGGGGGATCTTATTACATGAGGGAACCAAGAGAGGAACCATCGGAACTCAGAAAATTCATAAATTTTGCACATATTCAGGGACCTGATATGGTCGGTTTGGTCGTACAATTGGCTTCTTCATGGTGTAAATAGAATTCTCTATCACTGAGGTAGGATGTTAGAATCTGCACGTGCCGTCCCGAGAAGTGTTGACTAACCTTGTGCAGAGCACTGGTATCCGGACTTTGTCAAAGGCTTAACTAAAATCCAGGAAAACGGTAGGACAAAACTTTTTCTCCTCGAGGACCTGCCTTATAGTTGCACAGACTCGGGGTACTAGTTCTGAAATACAAATTGGTAGGTGAGAATCAGTTGTTCATCTTCTATAGTTTTCATGAAGTGCAGGTGTGCAGTTTCTCAAATAGCTTGGATATCACTCATAAGAGTTGTATGAGTCGAAAGGGTTCTCCCGGAGGTTTTACTGGTTTTGGTATGATAATCATCTTCGACAGTTTTCATGCCTTGGGAACATATCGGAGTCTAAGTTAGCATTACTAGTCCTTTGCAAGGGAGGAACTGAGATTTGGTTGTGGCGTAAGTTCTCTACTGACCATTTTTCTGACCTCTTGATTGGTTTCTTTTACTGGATTCACGTTCAAGACCAAATCATTGGGTTGGAACATTTTCTCCAAGTGTTTTGCATAGGTTCGTACACGTTCCTCATAGCTACGTGCCCAAGTGTCTCTAAGTGGAAATATAATCAGGGAATACTGCATAAATAACCCCAAACTGAAGTCGCACGCACACTTTCACGTAAGGACGATGATCTTAGATTCTCACTGCCGCGATATGTCGCGAAGCGTCAACTTTCAACATCCATTAGAGGCTTCCTTACAAGTGCAAGAAAATGTAACTTTGCTGACAATCAGAAAAATATTGAATTTGAAATGAATAAATTTTTCAAAAATCGCCTCGCACTGGACAATTGTCTGTTCCCCGAGAATGGAGAAGAATTTGTTGCTCGTTTCTCCCCTCTCTAGATATTGTAATTTCGCTAAGCCGATTCGAAAGTCTAAAAAACTTGAGTAATATATTCCACGTCCTCGGCATGATTCTGTGAGTACGCGATATCGTAGCTTATTTACGAACATAAATTATCTTTCCCTTACTCGGTTCAACGTGCTCGATTCTTTGTCTTACCTTTTTCTTTTCTATTTTAAAATCGTATAATCTGCTAATTCCTAGACAAGCAAACATGTCTCCTATAACAGATACCCGTAAGTCGTTTGGCGTATTCGCATTATATTCGATTATTATGAACAAGTTAACACTATATTGCGTTGGTTCGGTGCCTCATTCCATCGACCGCGCCTTGTTCTTTCCTTCTGTATTTAGATGCCTGCTATCGCAGCATAATGTGTGTTCGGTCAATGAAACGCGAAGAGGTGAGAGGAATGGAGGATTAACCTCTTAATCTGAGACGAAGAAAAGTGTACGCGGGCTTTACTCGTTCGCTGTTACAAGAAAATTTTCAAAAGCGAAGTTTCACATCTTATAGACGAGTCGCGGCCCGCGATAAGGACGTAATAAATTAACCGAAAGAAATAAGTGAGTTAGAGGAGTTCAGATAATGGCGCTGTAGATCACCGCGGAAGCGACAGAGTATCCGAATTACGCGAGATGAAATATTGAGACAGTTTTGGTTTGGGTAGAAATTATGCAATCTGTTCGTATTCGAAAAGGTCGTGGATTATTTCGGGACGTGAGAAAAACTGACTAGCTTTCTTTAGCGTTCGAGCAATTGAATAATGAAGGAATCATAAATTTGAACGAACAGTTGCGTGGTTTAGACTATGGTGGTTCGATAACTTGATCTTTGAATATTTCATGGCTTGCGGTCGTAAATAAACTGGCATAAGCATTCCGCGCGAGTATCGTAGTTGAAGGGATGGAGATATCAAAATTTTTCTGTCCTACAGTCTTCGCTTCCTCTGGACCTGCAATCATAAAATTTTGCTAGTCTCGTGCCTTTCTCTTTCTTTCTTAAGCTCCGAAGTTCTAAATGGTTTTATGAAGGATTCATTCCTCAAGTTTCACCGCTTTGATTTGGCCAGTATGATCTGGCAATCAATTTTTTTGAACATTCTAAAGCTGTAATACTTATTTTCAGAAAAGGTATTTGAGGTAAAACGTGAAAGACGAATACTCCGACGTGGAGTAAAACATGCAAACCGCAGAAAAATAAAAGACGACGAGCGCTTTCGGTTAAATAACCATCTTCAAGCCTGAAATGAAAGCAACTGACGAACACAAGAGAAGAACGAGGTATTAAGATCGTCCAAACGAGAAATCACGGTGTGAGTCATAAACCAGTTCGATCAGGCCATCTTCCGGAATGTACGAATTGAGTACAGTGATACCGTCAGTGTTGAGATGACGAATTATCTCTATATTCTCGAGGGCGATACGCTTGCGGTAGGAATTCTCCTCACGGAAGCTGTGGCCACTGTTTATTAAGTGATCGGCGAAAGCTGACTCCCCCAAGTGTCCCTTCTTCCAAGACTTCAGGTGCTCAGCTCCTCTAACTTTCATTTGGCGGCTGGTCTCGCCAATATAAAAACCTCCACAATCCTCACACTCCAACTTATACACACCACTCCTCTCATCAACAGGTATGGGGTCCTTCAGTCTCACAAACAACCTCTTGACTGTGGTAGGGTTGTAAAACGCGGGTCTGAAGCCAAACGGGCGAAGGGCCCGACCCAATTGCAGGGAGAACTTCCCCAGGAAAGGGAGACTGATCCAACGCAAACGGCGATCACGGATCGTGTCTCGGGGGAGGGAGGTGGTAGAATCCAGGAGGCTCCGCGTAACTTTCCTCCGAACCATCACGTCAACATCGACATTGACCCCATTCACTCTGGCCAGGTGTTTTATTGTGATTAACTCTTTCTTGAAGGCAGACTGACTCAAAGGAATACGAGTCAGTCTGTGAACTAGGCTATGAAAAGCAGCCATCTTGTGAGCAACTGGACCGAACGAACCACTGTGGACTAAGACATCGGTCGTAGTATCTTTCCTGTAAATTCCAAACTTATGGATACCGTCTATTATAGAGATCGATAAATCCAAAAAGTTAATGGAAAATACCCCTATTTCCAACGTAAATTTGATGGAAGGGTACCAGGAATTGAGATACCTCAGAAACTCCCCAAGGAGATCTGGGTGACCAGTCCAGGTACATAGAACGTCATCAACGTACCTGTGCCAATAATGGATATGATTAAGTAACACCTGGTTCGAGGAAAAGAGGTCAAGTTCAAACTTCGACATGAAAATTTCGGATATGAGACAGCCTAGTGGTGATCCAATGATCCTACTTCATCAGGGAACTCGAAAAATTTCCCTTCAAATTTACAGTAGTTGGGGGACCAGCAAGTATTTAGAAGATCGAAGAATTCGTGAAACTCATTATGAGGAATGTTGGCTTTGACGAGTAGCTCACCCATACGCTGGATAGTAGCAGCCTTAGGAATATTCGGGAACAAACCAACAACATCAAACGAGCAGATGGTCGTTCCCGGGGGAAGACTTACATCCTTGAGGACGTCAGATAAAGAGGCCGAATTCAAGACCGAATGAGGGGATTCAAAATCAATTCGATTTTTGAACCAACGGTCAAGGAATTTGGCAAGGAGGTAGGTAGGAGAGGAGACGAAAGAAACAACGGGTCGCATCGGGGTATTTTTCTTATGCACTTTAGGCAGCCCGTACAGGAGGGAGGGGGGTGTGGGGTTAGGAACAAGGAGGGCTTTTTTCAAAGCAGGAGTTTTGATGACAGCCTCACTCCTGTTGATGACACACCTAACTTCTTTGACGTGCTTGGGAAAGCTGAAATCCTCACTCTCTTTAGCACCACACTGCTGTAGGACTTCATGGACCTTAGAAGAATAGGCCGATCTCTCCATCACTACAACAGCGTTGCCCTTGTCAGCCTTAGTGACGATCAAATCTCCCTCTTTCATCTTCCTCCTTAAGCCCTGAATCACTCCTCCCAATTTATTATTCATGCGAGGGAGGGGGTTATTTCGGACTAATTCGGCACAGACTTTCTGGATATTAAAACCAGGACCAATCTTAACCGCAAGATCCGCAACGACATTCGCCAAGGTTTCGTCATTCTTGAGGGGAGGCATACTGAACTTCAAACCTTTCTCAAGGAGGGATGTTTCGTCACTATTGAACACTACCTGACTATTATTTATGAGGGGGGATGGAATTTATGAACGATAACACCGTCACTCACCCCCTCCTCAACCACATCCCCATTAACCGTCATTAGGGAGGACAGCTTCTTATTTTTCCTCTCCTTCAACTTCGCCTCAAACTTCCGACACTTTTCATTGACGTCCCGCATAAAGTAATCAAACTCAAGGGGGGATGGGGCATGCCGGAGAGTCTCGAATGGACCATAAGGTTTAATCTAGTCGTAATATTAAATTTACCGTACCATCTTCGCAACTCTGTTCTGATCCACTTCTCCCTCATATAATTTTCCAGTTTCTTAGTCGTAACCTTACAATCGGAATAAAACCGGAATTTAACGAACTTGGGTCTCAAATGCAACACTAAACACCGACGAAGAAACCAAATATGAGAGGAAAACGAAGCGCGTTGCTTCCGAAATTTCAGAAAAAGGAACTGTAAATACGCCGCAGAAGCGTTCTCAATTAAACGAACCCCGTTTAATTTGTATTTGAGGTACTTGTTTTGTGAAGTTACGATGGCTTTACTGGTACGAGCGATTTATGGATTACTGTACTTTTCGAAGTCAGTAAGAAGTTAGATTTTCAATGTTTTGGAACTTGATCTGAGCTTCTTCCTTTATGGTTACTCGTGGTCACCTTAGAGAATTTTCAATGTCCTTTAACGGAGTCAGAGCCTCTTCCGGTTTTTCTTCTCTTCTTCTTCTTCTTCTTCGAGTGCCTTGCATCAAATGCGTGGCGTCTAATTATCTATGAATGATTCGGAAGCGGCCTTGTTTCATCACTTTGCACAGCTCCCCAATGTTCTTGATTCCGGTCCATTGACGGATGTCGCGCAGCCACGACATCGACTTCCGGCCAATTCCTCTTTTACCCTCGATTTTCCCCTCCATTATCAGGCGCACATGTCCAAGGTATCCGATTTTTCTGTGCTTAATGTTCTTAAATAGTGCCCTCTCTATACCGGCTTCTCTCAGTACGTCATCGTTTCTGCTTTTTCTGTCCACGAGACCCGCGTCATTCTCCTGACAAGCCACATCTCGAACGCCTCGAGTCTGTTGATAATTTCTGTCTTCAGTGTCCACGTTTCCACACCATATAACAGCAACTACCAGACGTAGCATTTTACCATTTTATATCTCAGCTCGAAATTGAGGCATGGATCGCAAAGCAGTTTGTTCAGTTTTTGGTATGCCTGTCTTGCTTGTTCCATGCGGAATTTGACTTCAGGATTGGGGCCCCTTTGTCGTTCACTAATGTGCCTAAATATCTAGTAACTATAAATTTTTTCAAGGACCCCTACTTTTCCAAAGCTCCATGTTGGGGGAGCTCTGCATACAGATTTTTTGATTTTATTTCACATTTTTTCCCAACAAAACAGAGTACACCCCCTCTTCCACCCAATAATTCTTATGCGTAAGCTCATGGACTCGAAAATGAGACGATAATGAAACAAATGAGAATGAGAGAGGTGAGGGTAATGTAAGTAAAATTATGAAAACTCGTAATTTAAGTGAATGTCCTCGAATGTAATTCGTATATTTCTGTGTACGACGTTGTCATCGCTGCTCATGGCTCAATAACTGATAACTATTCATTTCTGAAATAAAAATAATGAAACCTCACAGCAGGGGAATATAATTATTTCCTTAATATTAACAAATACGACGAGCACAGTCTCCCTAATCGCGATAAAGCAACGTTTCATTCACTCCTTCTAATTCTTCACTAATGTGATCGAAGTACAAGTATTATTTATCTATTTTTTCCAAAAAAAGAAAGGGGCTATGTATCCTCTTGAGCCACCCTTCTAGTAAGTCGCTAATTCTTTCCCCCTTCAAATTGTACGAAACTAATACATTGCCTTTTCTGACTTATCATATCGTGTATTGCTACACAGTCATACCGCTTATGGTTCACGTGTGAACTTTCGGTACTCGGTTCTCTTCCCCTCCGTTCTCGTATATTTCCGATATTGGATTTCGATTTTCCATTTCAACATATTACTTGGGAGAGACTCGCTTAGCCCCGTATTCGACGACAGATAGCTCGAAGTGTTAACATTACACCTATGAAATATGGTCTAATGTAACTTTGAAAAGAAGGTTGAGTTTAATTCGGTGCGTGGCTGCATATATCGATAACGTATTGAATTATATTACAGCATTAGAGATATCGGAACGCTTGCGAAATTTGTGCGGTCGAATGCGTAATTTCCACTCCGTCTTTAATACTCTCGTAAAGAAATTCAAAAGAAAAATGTGTTATGTTGCAATATATACGCACGTCCTGCCTTCAATACCTGCTTGACGAGTTTCGATCTGAACGCGTAAATGTAACGATCTGTCGGTAACATCTGCTACGGGTTATACGGCCTTTGTGAATGATACGAAATCCCTGAAATCGAAAAGAAAACGTTTACTATAAAAAGTCGCTTCTCCGATGACTGATGATGGTTAAAGTGTGTAAATAATACGAAATTTCCTTCAAATTAGAACGGGGCGGGAAGCTGTTTTATAACCCCGAAAGGCTGTTTGACCCCCTAGAATATCGTAAAAACCGGTCTAGGAGTCGTCTAGCGACCGCCGGAAGTGGACACCTTTTGATTGACGTGACTGCCTTGTTATACAATTAATGTATGTACAGACTGTTTCTTTAAAGGATTGAGTCGTGCTATGTGACAGTCTGTAATGGATCCGTCTAGTGCTGGAACGAAAGTTCGATTTTTGAAGTACGGTGCCATTGTCGACGCACTGCATTGCTCCTACGTTAAAAATTAGACCGGTGATTGACATCGTAATCATTAACACCTGCGCAAGAATTACAATAAGTTACTTTATGTTGCACTACCACACTGTTGAAACTGCTTTGAAATCCCTCTCTCTCTCTCTTCGACTACGAAGTACCAACAATTATTTTGCCAAGAATAATAATTCTAATTCTCCTGTACTCGATGTACGAGTGAATTTACATTTTGGTCAGTCTGAAGCGGCGACTGATTTCCTATTCATACACAAGAAGGCAGATGCGACGAACAATGGTACACAATTAAAGACTCAGGTTCACTTTCACGAGACGAGTCAATGTAACAACATTTCCCGGATATTCAGATGAAGCAGAAGATAAAAGACGTCCACCAAGGGATAGCCTGTTGGACGCGGTATATTGTAGTCGAAAATGAAACTTTTCGATTGCAGTCCGAATGTATCATTTTCTCATGGATATCGTCGCGTTATTATGAGGTATAAAGAGGTATAGAAGTTACAGTTGGCCTATATATCTGTGTTTTTGTAAAGGGTAATGTAGCGACTGTAATTTACTCGTAAAACGTGAAGGTAGAATATTGAAGATTTGGAAACTGTGTGAATGAAACGGGCTTGCTCGTAACAACCCTCCGTATCTTTGTAATAATATACTGTATAGACGTACATTTACGAGCAGTTATATTTTACTTTACGGAAGGACACAATAATTGCTTTCTGCGTCAAGTTTAAAATCTTTTCTTTTTTTTTCTGTTAGCGGAGGAGATGCTATATAGTACTCGAGTATGAAAAATTACTGCACCGCTGTTTCTTTTTCGATTGTTCTTCGAGGGGTTGTAATGAGTTACCGTCAAAGTGGAGTTACAAGTGGGAAGGGGACTGGGCGTTCTATGTCGGTTCGTTTATATTTAATCGACTATATTTTCGTATTTACACGTTTAGAGTCGCAAATTATTCAGTTTTAATGGTTTTTCAATTTCTCGGATGATTGCATTAGACGAACTGTGTGCCCAGCTTGACGCCTTTGAGGAGAAGGCGAACTCAACGTCTCACTTTGTCTTCAAGTTTGGAACGCACTTTCCCGCGGAATCAATTCATTGAATTTTTTTCATCCGTCTTTTACTTGTAGGTTTCGAAATCGAGCGTTAATAAATGGTGACGTTAGTACACTATGCTCGCCTTCAATTCAAACTTTACTGTGGGTGTCTAAACTTGAGTTCCAATCTGAATCAGGCGGCTTGACTATGAAGAGATTGACGAGCGAGAAGATAATTTTTACCGGAGATATAGTGATTCTGACTTAAGAAGTTAGAAGTTTTGACTTTTGAAGAAAAGGTTGTCGAAGACAACATTACCATATTGATGAATTTTGGAATTATTCAAGTTCATATCTGTACTGCCAGTTACATGCCCAGAGGCGTTTCGAAAGCCATTTATGTGAAAATTTATCTTATCAGTTTCTCGTTTCATTTTCAATACTCATGAGATTTCTCGATTGATGAAAAATGTGTTGATGTCCCAACTGACTTTGATTTCTCCATCTGTAGAATACTAGAGGAGAACGTTCAGTCTAGTTCTGTCTTTCTTTTATGTCGTCATCTCTGATCATACCAAGATTGACTGTAATGATTGATATGAGAGGAAGTAAAACAGTATTTGAATGTTGAATTATCGTTGTAAGTAAAACTAGAGAAAGCAAATCCGGAACGAAATTTATAGCTTGAGCGAGGCGGACAAACAATGTACACAGATGGGAGGCAAGTTGATCCAATTTTTCTATCGACATGAAATTGACTACTCTGTTGAGTCGACTTCTATAGTTTATTTGTATTCCTTGGCGGTAGTGTGCGGTGGTCGATCTCGAATTGACCAATCGACGTCGATCGGAAATAACTTTTAGAGTCGACTTGACCAAAATCCAACTATGTACCTGAAATCGACTGCCCTGTTGTATTGATTTATATTTCTTTGGTGATGTATGTGGATAGACTCCTAATTGACGTCGATGTAAAATCGATTTGAGCTGGAGTCGATTTCTCCAAATTTTTCTATCCAATCTGAAATCGACTGCTCTGTTGAATCAATTTTGAATCAATTTGCAGTTTCTTCAAATTGACCTCAAATTGAAATCGATCTGAAGCCCAGTCGACTTCTTCAAATTTTTCTATTGACCTGAAATTGACTACTCTGTTGGGCCACGCCAGTCGCCTCCAAAGAGGCCCGGATTAGACATAGGCAACATGGCCGGGCACATGCTTAGGGCGCTAAATTTTGAGCGCTTTTTCGAAAATTGATTTATTCATCAAGGAAAAAATTATTACCTACTTAATATTTCTAGAGAGGCGCTAATTTTTTTTTGCCTAGGGGCGCACAAAAGTTGAATCCGGTCGCGCCTCCAAAACGACCTCAAATCGACGTCGATCTAGAATCGATTTCGGGTCGGTCTGTATTTCTGGTCGACGTCAAATTAACGTCGATCTGGAATCGATTTCAAGACGACTTCACAAAATTTTTCTATCGATCTGAAATCGACTGCCCAGTTGTATCGCTTTATATTTCTTTGGTGATGTACGTGGGTAGACTCCTAATTGACGTCGATGTAAAATCGATTTGAGCTGGAGTCGATTTCTCCAAATTTTTCTATCCAATCTGAAATCGACTGCTCTGTTGAATCAATTTTGAATCAATTTGCAGTTTCTTCAAATTGACCTCAAATTGAAATCGATCTGAAGCCCAGTCGACTTCTTCAAATTTTTCTATTGACCTGAAATTGACTACTCTGTTGGGCCACGCCAGTCGCCTCCAAAGAGGCCCGGATTAGGCATAGGCAACATGGCCGGGCACATGCCTAGGGCGCTAAATTTTGAGCGCTTTTTCGAAAATTGATTTATTCATCAAGGAAAAAATTATTACCTACTTAATATTTCTAGAGAGGCGCTAATTTTTTTTTGCCTAGGGGCGCACAAAAGTTGAATCCGGTCGCGCCTCCAAAACGACCTGAAATCGACGTCGATCTAGAATCGATTTCGGGTCGGTCTGTATTTCTGGTCGACGTCAAATTAACGTCGATCTGGAATCGATTTCAAGACGACTTCACAAAATTTTTCTATCGATCTGAAATCGACTGCCCAGTTGTATCGCTTTATATTTCTTTGGTGATGTACGTGGGTAGACTCCTAATTGACGTCGATGTAAAATCGATTTGAGCTGGAGTCGATTTCTCCAAATTTTTCTATCCAATCTGAAATCGACTGCTCTGTTGAATCAATTTTGAATCAATTTGCAGTTTCTTCAAATTGACCTCAAATTGAAATCGATCTGAAGTCCAGTCGACTTCTTCAAATTTTTCTATTGACCTGAAATCGACTACTCTGTTGGGCCACGCCAGTCGCCTCCAAACAGGCCCGGATTTAGGCATAGGCAACATGGCCGGGCACGTGCCTAGGGCGCTAAATTTTGAGCGCTTTTTCGAAAATTGATTTATTCGTCAAGGAAAAAATTACTACCTACTCAATATTTCTAGAGGGGCGCTAATTTTTTTTGCCTAGGGACGCACAAAAGTTGAATCCGGTCGCGCCTCCAAAACGACCTGAAATCGACGTCGATCTAGAATCGATTTCGGGTCGGTCTGTATTTCTGGTCGACGTCAAATTAACGTCGATCTGGAATCGATTTCAAGACGACTCCACAAAATTTTTCTATCGATCTGAAATCGACTGCCCAGTTGGGTCACTTTCGAGTCAATTTGTAGTGCTATGGTAATACACGCTAGTCGATTTAGAAACATTTTCAAATCGATTTCGAGCTGTAGTCGATTTTGAGTTCATGTCTTAGAATTTTTCTATCGATCTGAAATTGACCGCTCTGTTGTGTCAATTTGCTGTTTTCTAGCAATGTACGCTGGTCGACTTCAAATCTAAGTCGTTCTGAAATCGATTCGAAATGGAGTCAATTTTGAGTCGATTTTTCCAGATTTTTCTGTAAATCGATTGCTCTATTGGGTCAGTTTCGAGTCAATTTGTATTTCTTTCGTAATGTACGCTGATCCACTTGAAATCGAACTCAAATCGATTTCAAGCTGGAGTCGATTTCTCTATATTTTTCTATCGATCTGTAGTCAACCGTGTTATTGGGTCGATTTCAAGTAAATTTGTATTTTTCTGGTAATGTACGCTAGTCGCCTTCAAATCGACCTCGAACAGGGACATATCCAAACGAGCATTTCAGGGGAGAATTTCAAACTTTTCGAACTGTTTGAGCTCTTTGAACACAAACTTTTTCATTTTTGTTATTGAGGGGGGGAGAAGGGGGCGGGGGAATTGTTGAAAAAGTAAGACTGAATGACCTTTTTTTTTGCGCTAGAATCAGACATTCTGAGCTATTCTTCTTGAGTCTGAATTTCCCTTCTTCCTTCCTTGGATTCGCATCTGCTCAAAGCGACATCGATCTGAAGTCTATTTCGAGCCGATTTCATTCAATTTTTCTGTTTACTTCCAATTCACGCAAATCTGTAGTTGATTTCGAATCGACTTCTCCAAATTTTTTTATCAATCTAAAATCGACTGCATGTTGTTTTACTGTTTAGTGAATGTATCGTCGGTGGCCTGATAAATACCTCCTATGTGACAAAGTTTTCGAAAACCAGTTTTTGGCACAGTATCACTGGTTTTGTATTTACAAGCTGCACTCGATAACATAATCTCCTATGCGCTTAGTTCATAAATTCACCGCTGAGAACGCTCTAAAACATTTTTTTCAAAACCACCTATGTGCATATGTGGTTGAAAATGGTTGAAAATACCTCCTATGTGATGAACTCACATTACAATTTATGTAAGACACATAGGAGATATCGATGGTCCAACTATTTTTGCACATAAGGGGTAATGTTTTTTCATTCTCCTGTAAATTTATTATTTTAGCACATAGGAGGTATTTATCAGGCCACCGACGCTATGTTGCGCTCGAATTCAAATCAATCTAGAGCGGTCATCCCCTTTGAAGCATTCTGTTTTTTTTGGTGACTTCGCTACTCTTGGACAAAATGCGTAATTATGATTATGCAGTCTAATTATAATCGACCCAAAAATTAATGTCGACATCGGAAGTCGAGTCAATTTCATGGTAAAGGGAAGCGATCGATCTTGAGTCGATTTATGGTCGACATTTGGGCGGAAGTAAATCGACTTAAAATCGACATCGATTTTGAGAACTTCTTTCAGTCCTTTAGACTTCGAGTTCGATCAATGATTATTATCAATTTACTCAAGAATGAACCATAATATAAAAACGGCGGCTTCCTTAACGAAATTAAAGGAGGAACGCAGGAAACCTGTTCTACTGGTCGAATTGCTTTCGATATTAAGATTGACTTTAAATTGTATGGTGTATAACACCTAATTCGTGTAATTGCCGAATCCGTGAAATCGGCAGCTTTTTTGCCGAATTTGTAAACTCTGAAGCTTTCCCCATCGAATTTCAACCCCCGTCAAGGGTTCTTAGAAGGATTTCAATCGTCATAAAATTTTTCCAAGAATATCTGATCAAATTATACAAAGTAGTTTTGACATTTACATGTCTTTGCTGAAGCCTACCCCACTAGTTCGAAATTTTCCGAGTTGCCTCTTGGTGATGGACTTGAAAAATTTTCGACTGATACCCAAGACCTGATTCGAAATTTTCCGAGTTCTCACTCTCTCTGCTTCATGCAATGTATCATACTAGGCTTATTCTAGGTCTACGCATCGTTTATACCACAGGTATAAATGTTAGGAGGGGGACTTGGCAAATAATATTGGACTCGGACCTTTTGTCTTGAACGGACGGCGCACAGCACCCGGCGTACGGCAAATTTTTCGACCTCCCTCCACCCAAAAAAGACAGGTCCCCTGTTGGAATAAAAATACAAGACCATCAGCCAGTTTTTGGAAAACTCTCGTATTCTGTGAAGCTCAAAAGAAACGTGCACGGGTTTCGACGCCTCCTTATGACGAATGGAATGATTTACAGCCGAACGAGCCTGAAACCGGACTTGAAGAAATTTTCAACTTGTAAACTTTCATCATTTACACTTCGTGTCTTGAAACGGTAGTGATAGCCAACAATAGAGTCTCCTGTCATCTACGGTGTGTACGATTTTTAATTGACCATACTGATGAAAGTAGATATTCAAATATTATGGGACAAAATCTAAAGTTGCGGGTTCAACGAACGTGTTATTCTCCATTCTTGTTCGAACAACCCCTAATATCTATATTCCTTATCACACGTTGTACATTCAACGAGTTCTGTATAGAAAACGTTTCTTCTATGATATTTTACGGTCCAAGTCTTAAAACTACGAGTCCCCTAATGTAGTTAATGAAACTGTCTCGGCGAACAGCGATTTTCTTCTTACAGGGACAGACTGCATTTCTTTAGCCACCCCTTGAATACACCATCACAGTCAACGTCGAAATCCATTCTAAAACCTTATATCGGTGTTACATTCCGCGTAATTATTTTATAGCGCTAATTCCTCTCATTGATAAAATGGTATACAGAAAATACACCAAAAGGTTTCTTTTTATCCCTCATTTTTGGCACGTGTAACGTATACAACAACTGGGATGGAAAGTATCGTCTAGCGACTAAAGAACATCGAGTATTTTAGCGCGAGATTTACATCGTGTATTTTACAATCGCAAATTGGTCGAATAACGATTTCACTGATCGTTTTAATTTTTATTGCAGCAATATGGCACTTTATAAAGAGAGAGGAAATATTGATTAACGCGCGTAATACTTCCGGTTAGCTTACAGGACGAGGAGTTTACTTTTTATTGTTTGTATACTGGTGTTTTCAATTCGGCTGTAAACGCTCGACATAGAAGAATAATACGTGTATTATATTATAGGCCTTCTTACACGCTGCATATTATATACGACGTACTTTTTTTCTCCCTCGACGTGCACTATGGGCTGTGTGTTGTACCTATACATCTAAACTGTCAGCTGCGGCTAAATAATACTTTAAAAACTTCAAAAGAATTCTCTTGGCAGATAAGGAACGCTCAAAGACTGATGCGTGGTGGAAGAGAGAGGCAATATAGCGATATTCGCCTCTGCATCATATTGTGAAATTCATAATATTATTCCCGCTGTCGAAATAATATTCATACTATACCGTAAATATCGGGGTGATATCGTGCTTCGCATCTAGAACCATCATTCTCCGTGTATAGCCCCGCAGCTGAGAAGCCTTATTTACAAAATTTTGGTAACTGCTGTCTATCGTTTAACTGACATAGTCAAAAAATGGATTTTTGAACGTACATATTATGTATTTGTGAGCTACTGACGTTCGATTTTACAACGGGCTCAAATGCATGTAAATATCAGCTCATAGAACTGTGAAATTTCACCGACGTTCAGGGTACTGAATTCAGATGTATCAAAGGGTTTTCGTTTCTTCGTTGCTTAAGGTAGTTAACTTTAAATACGCTGTGTTAATTAATTCATTAGGTAAATTATTTACATGTCAGGATGATAGTTGCGCTGGGCTTTCTTCCATTGTTGCTGTTTCTGAAGAGGTAGAAGATCAAGTCAATGAACCCTTGCAGCCTGTGCTGGATTCCGTGGAACCTAATTACATTAGCAGTTGGGAGAAGACGACCCACGTTTCGAACAGAGTGGTAAAATGTTTACGAGAGGACAGTTAGTGATGGTTCCAGAGGGAAGGCAGCACCTTTTTCATATCAGTTTGAGATATTCACATCTAACGCTTTGGACACTTACGTTGTAACGATGTAGAGAGGGGTGAACAACCCTTCAATAGTGGTCATTGAGAATTATGTCGTTTACAATTATCTAGTAAGTCGACCTCCCCGTGGTGTTTTCGTCCGTGAACCTTCCACACCATGATACTCGCGTTTCCTAATAGTCTGTATATCAGAAGAAGGGTAGGGTAAGGGGAGGGGAATCATTCTTAATTTCTCTGGAGTTGGCGTTTATAGTTTCAAAATCTAGACTTTTCCCTACGACCCATTTCTAAAAAACTCAAAACTCTATTTCTCGACTAATGACTATAACTCTCCTTATTCCAGTTAACCTTGGGTTATCTTGTATGGATTTTTGAGAGACCTTGCAACTATGGTAGAGAATGGGGGGAACTTCCATCAGATTCAATTGACGAACTATTCATGAACTAAATTGGTACACGAATCAATCAATATTTCAAGTGATAAGCTCGCGTCGAAGCCCAAAAGCTCAATTTATCAACCTCTTTTCGCTTTTTTTTTTTTGGTAAATGTCAATTGTTTTGCCTCCCCGTACCCACCTCTTGTTTAGCGTTTGACTGACTCGGGTACAGTTTTACCAATATTTCCTCCTTCGCGATACTGTAGTCAACTGAGTGTTGAAACCGTTGAAAAATTGTGTTCCTTTCAATTTTGACGAGCACGAAGATACGGAATGAGACGTAAAACCGAAAGATTAGACGTTTCACGCGAGTAGGGAGTGGATCGCGAAATAAAACTGCCCGTCTGCGTTTTCCGTTTGGTAGGGGCGTCGGACAATTAATTACGTGCTAGCGTAGACGAAACTTTTTGTACTGATCGAGTTCGAAATTACTAATTTTACGTACCACTTTAATTTAGAAATTGGCAGTTCAAATGTACACGTGAGAAAAGGCTATTCCGGCTATTTTATTTTATTAAAAATTTTGGCTCCCTTCATTACGAAACTCCGGATGCGCTATTAGACTCTTTATATACGTATATCGAAGTCCAGCGTCGTGCTTTTTCTGCGTACTATACTCGTATTCCGCACATAAAACAATTATTATAACAAAGTTTACAAAACTTTAATCCGAGACACTAATTTTCAAGACCCCAAAACGAATCCCCTTTCGCTACACTGTATAGACTGAATACTCTGGTATAGTCGAATAACTTACACGAGCATTTCTAAAACCTTTTTGCACGCGTTCGGTAATTCGTGTCTTTATTAATGCGTAACCAGGAAGTTAAATCGACCCTTTTACTATACGCGAGAAACGATACGACAGAAGGGTCGGTACAATGCCTGGTGTTGTAAGCTGTATCTTTCCTTTTTGGTCCGATTCTTCGATATAAAAGAAAAGTATATCGTGTCAAAGAGAACGGCACGGCAAGGCATTTGCCGCAATATTCGTGCGGAGGAAGAAGAGACAAAGGCGGGAAAAAAAGAAGCCGCCGTTTGGAGCACGCGACCTTTTTGGAGAAACGGGAAAAAATAACGCTCGGGAGACGATTTCAAATTCGGAGATGTTAAAACCAAGTGTTTAATTTTCGCTTAACCACTTGCAAGTGACGTCGCTATCAGCATACTACTTATTCGAACCATTAAACCATTAGTCTTTCTTCTCCTTCGAATGTTATTTCGAAACGAAAGCTCTGCTGCAGACCATTTTTAAGCGAGCGTGGGTACTCTCGTTAAATAGTTTAAATAATTCTCGTTTGCGGAGAGAGTACACGCCAGCGATTCGATTAAATATAAGTTAGGACAAATTCGCACGGTATCGTATCAGTGTATTATAGCTATACTTGAATTCAGCTCGTCGATTTTGCGACAAGGATAGTCGCAGCTTTAACTCTTTCTCGGTGATTGAATAATTCCTTTTGTCATCGCGTGCCATCATCTCTTTTAATACCGGCCTCCGATGACGAAATGATTTCTGAGAAGTTCTGATGTTCTCCGAGCCCCGACTCGCCTATACATCTAATTGTGGTGAAGCGTAGCCTACATAAGAAAGAGACATGATGTCACGTTCCGCGTTAATAGCCTTTAGTGCGTTCATCCTCCGTACAATGAAGAGAAGTCTCGTACGTAAGAATACACGTAAATAGTTATTTGTTCCTGAATTTCTGGATTTTCGTTATCAAATCTCCTTAAACCGTGTGAGCGTGTTCATCTAATTTAAGAGAAGATATATATGTGTGCTTCAACTGCATACATCTCGAGAAAATTACCCTCCTCTTACTGGCAGCTCTCGTGCGGCAGCTTATAATACGAGTCTGAAAACAGTAGGAATAAGTTTTAATGCAAGGATTGTATTCTAAGTGTGGTAAGTTTGGTCAGATGCACTGTAACTGGTGGGCGTAATTATCGTGGATGCGGCCATACTTGCTCGCGTCGTGTGAAACTAATTGGATGATGCACGTGGTTATGTGGAAACAAGGAAATCGTGCGTGTAATATTAATTGAGCGGTAGCTTCAACATAAGTAATTGTGGTAGTCTGCCCAAAGTTCGAGTTGTATGTTTTACTAGGTTCACGCACCCGTTCATCCCTTCAATTAATGTAACCGAAGGGGGCATAAGCACGATGGAAGAAATTAGTGCGTTAAAAAATTGAAAATAATGTGGCTTCGTGCTGGCCTTGACTCGTATCAGCTTACTTCTCGAGCTTCTTAAACTTTGGGAATCAAGATGTATGAAAATCTATTTGTAGTTTGTGTAAGAAGCCAAGAGCTTAATTCAAGCCCTTTGTGATTGGCTTGTCAGCACTGCAGGTTAAAAGGATTTGGAATATGATGATGGTGTGATGACAATCTGGATCGGTCAGCGCTAGTACATGACCACAGAACCATTTATTGGAATTGTGATTGGGAGGAGGGTGGTGGGTAGAGTTCAGGGATGGTAAACGTAACAAAACAATAACAAACAAAAAAAAAAAAAAAATTTTCAGCGATTCAAAATGAAAACGAAATTTATTTCTTGGAGAGTAATTATAACAAGAACAAGAAAGTTGCGGAATAAATGTTAGGACGTAACAAAATCAAACTGTCGTAACAAAATCAAACTGTCGTTTTCTTAGTAACATTGTTAGGCCTAGAATGGTAATTTTTGTTCTTTCTGGCTTTGCTGCTGTACTGTTGAAAATTTTCTATTCAAATTGCAAAAGCAGGAACAAATGTTCAAAATATCCTTTTACTGAATTCATGATAAATATCTAATCTGAGCATTCAATCACAATTAATTTGACACCCATGACCTACATTGTGCGGAAAAAACGTTATAACAAAAAAAAAAGTCAGGTAAACAAAATGGAAAAAACGTTATAACAAAAAAAAAAAGTCAGGTAAACAAAACAAAAAATTTTCGGAAAAATAAAAATATGTATATAGGTAGCAAAAATAAACAGTCACTGTTGGAGAGTATTTGAAAAAATAGAAAAGAAAAATCATATTGTTTGTCAAATACTCCAAACAATCAATAGGTTTAGGTACCTAAAATTTTGCTGGATTTTTGCGACCTAGCAGCAGGAATTAGTTTCATCTCACCAATGTTATTCAAATCAGATAGTAGTGCTAGCGGTAGAGATTAGTAATAGGCGCTATTTATAGGTATTCTCGCGCCAACAATCCAACATCAATCAACAAAGAAGTGGTTTTGCAGTTTGGTGCAAAAAGAAATAGTCCAGCGGCGATAAGAACGTGAACCGGCTGCATTAAGGATTATATAGCATTGATTTTAACATTGGGTAAATGGGAAAAATTAGCAAGCAACAGCGTTCAATGTATTTTTTGCAGAGTTTCCGTTTCTGGTATTCCTTCTGGAGTGTAGGTATTTAGCATAACTCATAAGCTTTTCTAAAATTAATCAAAATCAATGCTTATACGAAAGTACATATTTCTTTTTGGTAATTTTATGCTCAACAAATTATCCGTGGAATTCAATTTATTTTGATATAACTCAGAGAACATTCAGATTGAAACTTGAAAGTCGTCGTAGGTAATGTTTTCAATTTTGTCGATTGCAGCGCTCCTAGCGCTAGCGGTTTGACACACATGAGTAGCCTGCCCGATTCGTGGAATGTGTTGGATTATACAGAGAAAGAGTAAAATCGTCCAGGCCGATCAACGGAAAGTACGAAATACCAGCTCTCGCAATGAGTCTTGGATATCCATTATGCTGATCGATTTGTTGCCCTGTCTTGCTTTTTTCTCAAAGTCTTCAGATTTCTACTTCATAAGGTCCAAACACGGCTGTCTGTGTCTGCTCTGTGTAAACCACGGTATAAGATGAAGAGGTAGTGACACGAACGTATTCTGACTGTGGTAAACGCTGTCCGTGATTTTGAAGTAGTTCTGAACATCCCGAGCGCAGCGCTCGTGATGAAAGTGATGGGTAATGTACAGAGTCTTATGGGAACGCCGCTACTTTCAAAAATTTATTGCAGGATCAAGAATCAGCCGATGCATTTCATATTTGGCATAAAAATACCATTTAATCTACTCTATAAAATTTTGAAAGAATCACCCTTCTAAGTAAATTCTTGGATTTTTTATAATCCTTGGAAATTTCATCAATACTAGGGTACCAACGGTAACGGCTCGGCGCAGGTGGGGTGTAGAAGGAACAGGGAAACAGCCCGAGTGTTCGCTGCAAACCTAGCGGAAGTTTGTACGTACAACTTCAAAACTGCGGACACGATTTTAGCGTTGTGTCATTACCTCTTCATCTTATACCGTGGTGTAAACTGTTTAAGCTGTTTAGTCAGTCTTCCCTTGAACGTCAGTCTTTCACTCTTTCGCGTTTGGTCAAGTTGAAATCTCAGACGTTGAAGTCAGAGTTTAGAAATTAGAACACTGTTTCAACTAAAAATCATGGCCTCGTAACGCTTGTTTATTCCGTAACCTGTATTGTGATGGAGTCTGAAGTATTCTACTCATTCTCCGTGAGGCACTTCGTATTACTCAAATCGTCAAGTTTTGCACGGGTTCGAGGTTTCGCAAAACGCAGTCCTTCTTCAAGTGAGTTAATTGAACCGCGTGATTATTTGTTCGTCGTTCTGAAATCACAAATTATTAAAATAAGTTTGTTTGTCAAAATATCTCACCCGCAGGCAAATGACTTGTGGAAGAAAGGCTTTTATAATAATGTTGGAAATCGCGTCAGGTGGAAGTATTCTAGGAATGACGATGGTAGAAGACTTCGATATTAGAGAATGGAGAGCATTACTGCAGGAACTTATTTTGTACCAGAACATTTCAGAAAGTAATTTGAATACATCTCATTGGTACTAATCTTAGTATAGCCAAAATATGAATTAAGGATCGATGCCAGGTTTCATATTGAACAAAACAAAACTAGGGGATAAAACAAGGAAATTTTAAAGTACTTACTAAGTAACTTAACTAAGTTCTGCTCAGGGGTGTAGGTAACCTTATTCAATTAATTCAACGAAGTCGATCGGCTATAAGTACAATTACTCAAGTCAGTTCTGTTCTTGAAGATGACGCGAGAACATCCAAACGTCAAACAACTGAATCTGCATCGTTTTTGTGGAAAATGAAGCCGCTTCTAATTGTGATAACATCTGAAGATTGAAGCAATAGTGTAATCCTATACTTAGTCCGAGAATGCACAGATGGTTGAATCTCGCAACGTGTACGTATCCGCCGGATGTTTATCAATTAAGGAAAGGGTTCTACCTACAAGTTTGAGAAAGCAGAGTTATTCTCCTAGCAAATTTCAACACTTGCAAATTTCCAATCGCGTAAAAATAATTTTGAAGAAATTTGAAGATCTAGTCAATATCATGAGGATAATTAAAATTTAGGATGACACGACTAGTTTTAGTTGATATTTGTTTGATTGGTAACGCGAAAAACAAGCTACGAATGTGTACCCGAGTATGTTTGAGTATACCTATGGTGAAAATTCAAATCATGACATTGATATTATATTGCTGGCTTTGTGTCCTATGGTAAGAATTTGTGTTGAAATCAGATTTTGAGTCATATAATACTATTGTATAATGAACGATATCGGTAGGGTGATCCTTTTTGCTTCTGAAACGATTTTTATTTACGCTGCTTTGAGAACAATTATATTCAACTAAACTAATTCTCGGTATTGACTGTTGAATTTCACTTATTGAAAATTATTTTCCAAAAAATCGGTCGCAACGTAAACACTGAAAATTGTTAGTTGCATTCTTGGAGTTAATATTGATATATGTAATGCGTACCGGTAATGAAGATAATCGCGGAAGTTTTTGTATCGAATTTCAATTTTAAACTCTAGACATAGCACCCTGAAGGCAATCGATGATCGATGTGGAAATTTGACTCGAAAAGTCTGGGTATTTTGTCGCGACTGAAATATCTTCAAGTTTTTATTCATGATTAGAAGACGACTTCAACGATGCATTCGTTGCTGTTCAAGAAAACAATGTTTCATTTTCGCTTATTCATGGCTCAATGCGGGCTGGTATGCGATGCTCTAGACACGCATCAGGATTCAGCGTCCGTGTCTTTTTCGCTTAGTGTTGCATATTATAAAACAATGAACATATTATTAATCATCGTAATCTTGACGCCTGATTACAACCAATATACTTTGTTCTGATGTATAAATTACACCACAGATTTCATTTGAAGCCATAAAATTAATCATGTTTCTTTTTATGTCTTACAGGTGAGTACCAAACAGCTATAATGGAGTAGAGTAGAAGTATCGGACGAAATAAAAGCTAGGTACAATCGCGGAAGTTGAAATCTTGTACCTAGACTTATACTGGACGTCGAGAGCTTTACACGGTCCTGGTTATCCGCGTCAGTATTTCCTTAGAAGAAGTTCTCCTGTTCCGCGTTCATCATATATATCTCGGTATCGTACCCCTATTTGTAAGGATGTTTCATGAGGAAAAGAGCGATTTTGCCCGCTTTCGACTCCGCTACACTCAATTAAGGACCCTCCCTTCGTTCGTATTGTAATGTGAGGTTGTAGTTTTGACAATAAAAGATGTACCACCGAAGCATATACTCCTCATCGGTGCATCGAACACGAATTGAAATATATACGTCCCCGGGGTCTTTAATTCTACGCCACATTGCGAAAAGAAAAAGATATCGCAGCGGGCCGTCTTTTTCCGCGAGTAATTGGTGCCACAATGTAAATCATGGAAAGCAACCTACTGTATTTTGTAAATTACACGTATTGGAGGCTGCGTCGCCATGACACGTTATTAACTAAAATATCTAAACATCACCGACGCGAATCTGAGCAGAACTGCTAATTCCGAAGGGAAATACACGTAGGTCTTTGTATTTGTATGTACAATATGTACAGGAACGTTACGAATTCGTGGAAGAAAAATGTTAACTCGTCGTCGAGCACGAAGATCAACGATGTCAAATTTGTGTACGTGCGACGAAAAACAGAACGCCGCTATGATTTGGTAGGCAAATGAGAAAAGGAGGACGTGCATTTTAAACATTTTCAGCTCCGAATTTCTCGGATAGATTTTCAACGTCTCGTCGTCGTTGTAGTAAGTTCTTGTTGTCAGGTCGCGTACAATCGTCTTGCTACAACAAAAGCGCGAAGTAATTACGACTATTTTTATTTATTGTCATTTTTTAGTACGAAATTATACGCGTAGAAATATTACCTACACGGACTTCTTTACTATTTGCTTCAAACCGTAGGATCTACACGCTCATAAGGGAAAATCGAAGTAACTTAGAATGCATTTTTCTGCTGGATTTTACCTTACTCGATTTGATTGGTGTGTTATGCGAATTGAGAACGTCCCCTCGTTTTGTAGATTCAATTTCTTCTAAGCTTATTCCTTGCATTGTTGTGATAGGTATTTCACCCTTCTGAGATTTCCTTGTGTTTTTTCGGTTGACTGTCTCATTTTTTCTTCTTGTTTCTTTTTCGTTTTCTGGAACTCGAAGATGGTGCTCGGTGATTATCGTAAAAGCTGTTCTGAAAAATAAACTAGAATACAGGCTGTTTGGAAGTGTGTCTCAAGATTTCGTGTAGAAGAGGGCTGAATTTTTCAATAAAAGAGAATACGATCTTTTGGGTGTGTGTCTGAATTACCTCACCTTATAGATTATAATGACGTGTAATATCACGGCTGAGACTCGTTATGTTTTATTACGGATCCGACTTCAGCCCCAGAGCGAATATATACAGAGCTTCATTCGAACTTCCTTCGTGAATGAAGTTCTATTTCGTCTTTTGATAAATAAAATATCGTCATTCAATGAATTGAGGTACAGATGTCAGTATCGGGAATTGTGAAAGATTTGAACTTGATTTCGATTGCCGCATATTTCCTGATGGCTAATATCGGAGCTATTATTTTGATGAACATTCGCGAATGATCTTTCCAGTATGGCGAGTAAGAAGAGTTTCCCAATTTTTGCGTTCGTAGCTAAATCACTCGTGGAAGAGGAAGTTACTTACTGATTTGAAATTCTCGTGTTTGGATGTAATCTTTACTTTAATTTTACTCTACGAGTATTTCGCGTGTGAAAGAATAACGAGCGAGAATTTCGTATTAGCGTCCTTATCGGATAACACTTCCTTTTTCTGGTGAACCACCGCGATGCGTATCGTAAAAATTGTTCGTCCATGGTTCGGAAGGTGGAGGCACCGAAGGGGCACAAAAATTTCGACCATGTACCGATGTTTCTCAGCCATAGGCCATCAAGTTTTTCCCATACGTCGTAAAGTCTGCTGTCATCATAGTAGCAGTCGTCTAGCGTTCATAAAATCGATCGTAGGCCCAGCAATTATAGACGAAAAGGCAATAAAATTTTTGAACAAATGTAAGGAAAAGGTTTTTGAAAAACGCCGCTATACGTACTCGGTTATATTGTGTGCTCATTCTTTTTACGACAAACTCTAGAGAGTTACAAAAGTATAATAAATATACTATATGCATTACCATTCTCCAATAACTACCAACAACAGTTGGACTCCGTTTCGAGTTACTAAAAAAAAAAAATACGAACACTCTTCAAGTATTTTGAAGGGTTAGAGGGAATCTCGAATCGCTCTTATCAAAATTAAATACACTATCAGTATCCCTACGCACCTGTTCCCTTAACTGAAAGAAGGCGTGAAATTATTGTGTTTCGGCAGGCCTTGAAATAACAGGTAGACCTCTATTTATAGTAGGTTGATCGGAACCGTTCATTGGTTTCAATTTCATTCAACAAAAAGACACCCTCATGGCTTACTTCCCTGTCATCGTCCTTTCAACGATAATGCTGAGTTATGACTTTGTTTTCTTTCTTCTTCGATGATACGTCTGTGGCGTAAAACCTTGATAGATGCGGGTTAATTTTCGACATCGTGATTTTATTGGTATATTTTGGAATAGTAGTAGGTACTAATAGTGACGGTACGATAATTCGATTGTCGAAGCTGGGCGTCGTCTTTTCAGAATTTACTCGCTGTTAGTGTGGTTTCAAAATTGCGCGGAAGAAGGAGAAAATGTCGAGTACAAATTATTTTCTATTTCGTTGTGCGCTAACTCGAGTTATTTAATGGTGCTCGGAGAAAGAAGGATGCGGGCCATATTTGCGTCACCCGATTTGAGTATGTCTGAGAGCTTAATAAATTAGGATAAAGAACCGGAGATGTACTTAGAAGTATAATTTTCGAATATTTGGATCAATTATAGTTATTTGGATTGCGATTTACTCACATATGTATCTTAGCGAAATTATTTAATGGGTTAATATTATGTAAAAATTTTGGTAGCAAAGTAGTTCTGTTCTCTTGAAGCATTAGTGAAGACATTTGGTTACCTAATGTGTGTTGGTATATTTTGTAACATTATACTCGTAACTTGCTCTCATTATATGTTCTATAGATCTCCGTCTGAAAATGAGCAGTTCTAAAGGCTTCGTTCCAGCGTCGTTTAGGCCGATTTTCTTGGTCACAATTCCACTTCAGCAATCGGGTTTTCGGTCATTCTTGGCTGAACCAGCGATAGAAGAGGCTTTAAAAGAGTATACGCGCGATAACGTGAGATTTCAAACGTTCGGCAATGCTACACTCGCATCTGGCGAACATTATTACCAGAACGATTTAAATTAACTATAATAGAACTTTTAGCTTGCCGAAGAGAAGAAATATCATTCGCCACTCCTGCTGCGTCTTCGTTTATGATTTCGGACCATAAATTTTGACATCTCTTGACGAGCTCATCGCGTATAGAATAATTTTTATATTTATTTCCCGAAAGGTTATCCTGCACATATATATATATATATATATATATATATATATATATATATATATATATATATATATATATATATATATATACACCGTCAGTGTTATATTGTGAATTGTGGCATGTGTGTGTCTGCGCTGCGTACCTTGCGTGCCGCATACTTAAAACACATTTTAAATCACGAGCGTTTGCTGGTGGAAATTAGCGCGACTCGTTTTCGTCTTCTCTCATTTATGCGGCGGCTACTACAATGCGAAACGGCCCACGAAAATCGTTTCCATTTTTTAAAAATTACCTCCGATACCGCATAAATTTACTAATCCAAACAGGTTCGTTCCTCTTCATTTCTATTTGACAAAGAACGGCCGCTAGCGTTACAAATTAGCCATATTTTTTACGCGAACATCGCATTTTCTCATTGTTTTTGGTAAGATGTAGGACTCGCTGTGCAGGCTGTCTGTATTATAGGAACTGCTTTTTCGATGTACGTTTCTCGTAATTGTTCATTCTTAGCGATTAGAGAACTTCGTGCTTTGAGCTCATATCTATACGTTGCAAGAGTCGAAAAGAATTGGAAAAAATGACACAAATTTCCGCTTTTTCCTTGTAAGGTTTGAACTCAGGTCGTTGTCGAAACTGTTCGGCCAAAGAGTTTTTTTTTTTTTTAAACTGTAGCTTCCTGTGCAGAAGAAAATTCCTCTAGTTTTACCCTGTGCTATCTTCAACAAGTTTCTGAAAACTCTGATTATAAATTATTTTGGAGAATCTGGGATTAGAGATCTATCTAGGGAGTGCTAAAGGTTTTTCCATCTTTCACTTCTAACTCATATCGGAGTTGTAGTATCGTTTTTCGTGAATAGCTTAACGTAAATCAATTTTTGTTAATTCATCTTGATTTAAATTGAATTTTGTTTCAGAAAATTGTTCAGCGTTCTGTTCTTCAATTCAATGAGAATCAAAAATCACATCTTATCTAATTGCTATACATTGATAGAATGCTTGCATCAAACTGACTACGTTCTAAAACGGATAATTTATGTCTTATTGTTGCTAGGGTGCTCATGAGATGATTGAAGAAGATACAATAAGGCTGTTGAATGCCGTCTAGTGCTCAGGATCTCAGTTGGTAATCGCCAGTGGCGGCGAAGACGTATTTGCCTGCTTCTCATGCTAGTTTGAAATTTGAATTGAGGGATTCCTTTATTCCAGACGCCGAATTGTTATAATTATTGAACCCTAGGAATGATTTGTTGTATTCTTCTTGTTTCAAAGCCAGAGTTTTCCCCAATGGTTGTAAGGTCTTTGATTTTTGATGAGAATTTTTGCTCCAAGGGGTTGTGACTGTAAAAAATTAGTTGAATAGAAAATGCAATTTTTTTAAAATATTGCTAGGCACCTTTTAGCTTTCTTTCCCGTGGAGGGTGTAGGAATAACGTTTACGTTCACTACTCCACTCGCGAAGTTATTTTTCTTTACCTTCCCTTTTCCCTTCTCGGCCATTTTCCAAATTTAAATTGTGTTGCATCATGTATGAATCTGTTTTTCTGAAATCATTTTCGATTCAGAGCTTTTGACGATGGAAGTAGTGGTATTTCTTCCTCGCAACATTGAGATGGAGCGTTGGTATCCGATCCAATAGCCGCTGAGCAAAGTTCTTTCCCGGTCCTGTTGAGCAATGGCTGGTTCGTGTAGGAACTACTTTCTTGGAATCAGGAGTCAATTGGTGACTAGCAGATTGGTACAGGCGATGTAAGACTTGGACTCTCGATTTGTGTGTTTCGCGACCTTGTTTTGATCTCAGAACCATTTTGTTTTGCAGCTCTCGACGGGCTTGAGCTACCAGTTTCAAGTAAGATGAAATTGATTGGGTATAGCAGTTTGGAATAGGCGCAGCATGACATGATTTGTGTATCTGACCCCATTAACGGCGGGGGAGTGCTGACGTTAGATTCCGGAGTCGCTGAGCAAGATTCTCTTCTGATTTTGTCACACAATTGTAGATCGATAGAGGCCACTAGTTTCAAGTCAGATGGGGTCAATTGGTTGGTAGCTGCTTGATATAGATGCAGTATGATATGACCCTCAATTTGTGTGTCCCGCAACACTGACGGCGGAGGAGCGTTTATATTTCATTGTAGAGTTGCTGAGCTAGCTTTGTTTTGCAGTTCTTGGTATATATAAACTACTGTTTTGGAATTAGAGGATCAATTGATTAGGAACAGGTGCTGTACGACTTTACTTTCGAAATTTGTGTCTCATTACATTGAGGGAGGAGAGCGTTGACGCTTGATCGAAGAGCCGCTGGACAAGCTTTGTTTTGTAAGCCACTAGTTTCGTGTCAGGAGAAGTCACAGCGTGGCGGGGGCGCAGTGCGACGTTATCTTTAATTGAAGTGTCTCGCGACATGAACGGTGGGGAAGCGTTGAGACTCAGTGCCAGGCCCTGTAGAAAGATCCTCTTCTGACTTTGTTATGCACTTCCAGTCAGATTAAAGCTACTGGTTTGAAGTCAGATGGAGTCCACTGGTTGATACCAGCTTGGTATAGACGCAGTATGACTTGACTCTTAATTTGAATGTCTCTCGATGTTGAAGAAAGTGCGTCGACGTTTGATCTTGGAGCCTCTGAGAAAGATTCTTTTTTGATTACGTTATACAACTTCCGGTTGATAGAAGCTATAGGTACTACTTTTGAGTCAGGTGAAGTCAATTCGATTGTAACTGCTTCGGTGTAGGTGCGGTAGTGATTTATTTGCCTCGAAATATTGATGGAGGGCTGTTGACGCTTAATCTGAGAGTCACTGAGCAAATTTTTTTAGTAAATCGGATAGAAGCCTTTGGTTTGGAGTCAGGTGAGGTCAATTTAAGGTAGCAACTCAGTGCTGAATCTGATTTTATTCTTGATTTGTGAGTCTTGCACACTAGCGTCTACATTTGATTCCAGAAATGCTGAGCTGAGCAAAATTCCCTTTGTCAGGTAATTAGTAACAGACTCGATGTAGGTGCGGTCAGACTTTAATCATCACTTGATTTGCGAGCCTTGCAACATTGATGGAAGGTTGTTGACGTTCGATCTGGGAATCGTTGAGCAAGCTTTGTTGTACACTCCTTGGCAAATAGAAGCCAATAGTTTGGAGTCAAATTAGGTCAATTTATGGTAGCAACTTGGGGCTAGTTATGATTTTATTCTTGATTTGTGTGTCTTGCAACATTGACGGAAGGAAGAGTGTTGATATCAACTTGAAAAACCTTCAAAATTTGGTTGTAGAGCCTTAAGCAAGTCTCGTTGTTTGAAGTTAGGTGGGATTAATTCGCAGGTTGAAATGGAGACAGTATGACTTGACTTCTGATTTGCGTATCCCGACGGCGAGGAGGAATTGACATTTGATTCTAGAGCTGCCGAGCAAGATTTTCTTCTGGCTTCGTCGTGCAGTTATACGTAGATATTGTTGCAACTTGATGTAGACAGAGTATGACTTGACTTTTAATTTGTAAATTTGTATGTCTCGAAACAGTGATGGATTTGATCCGAGAGCCACTAAGTAAAATTCTCTTCTGACTGTATTATACTAATTTTGGTGAAAGTAGCTACTAATCTGGAACTGGGCAGGGGGGTGACTCTAGTCTGGATTTGTGATATGTCTCGGAACATTGAGAGATGGGCGTTGACATTTGACTCCAGAGCCACTGAATGAGGTCCTCTTCTGACTACGTTATGCAAATCTTGGTACAACGAACTTCTGGTTTGGAATGGAGAGGGAAGGTGGATTGTTTAGTAGCAGACTATGACTTTACTCTGGATTTGTGATGCGTCTCTCAACATTGACAGAAAGGCGTTGATGTTCGATTCCAGAGTCACTGAGCAAGGTTCTCTTCTAACAGCGTTATGCAAATTTTGGTAGATAGGAGCTACTAGTTTACTGATAGCAGCTTGGTGTAGACGCGTATGACTTCATTCTTGATTTGTGTGCAGATGCGTTTCAACAATCCGAGCTGTCTAAAGGAAAACTTTGATTATCAGTATGAGGTGTCTGAGACGATGTAATTTAGTACTTCATACTACGGGCAACATGAATAGTATGACGTACGACTGACGCCACAGAGGCGCATCACATTTTTTTTTACCATGCGCTCCTTGCCAGCACCACGTGAGAGTGCACACAACCTAAACGGCGATTTTTCATGCTCAAAAATTCTTTTCGAAGACTCGAGACGTCGGTGCCGCTCTTATATGATATTACATAATAATGCGCGGTATTCTCGCGATATATACGGGTAAAAAGAAGACGACATCTTAATCTGAAATTCGAGAACACGTTCGCCTTTGCATCTTCGACTCTCTTCCGCGAGCGATACGAGTATAATAGCGATTTCTTGCTTTTTGTACGTCGTGAAACGAAAAAAAAGTTCCAATAGTTGTCAAATTTTGACGGGAAATAGCCGCATTTAAAAACGCCTTCGTAAAACGTTTTGGTGTCAAATAAACTTCGAAATTTTATAAGCTCGCTTTTGGAAAGAGTATCATCGAATTTTAATAACGATACGTTTAATAAACATACCGCTCGTAAATACGCGATACGGTTTCTTTAACAAGGTTTTTAAATAGAAATAAAGATCGGAAACGCTTCCGCGACACAGATCACGGAGTTGTTAAGGGAATTTAAATAGTAGGAATTACATCGAAATAGACTACGAAATAACCTTTTACAAATATGATATCTAATAAAAGAAGATAGAGAGAGAGAGGGCGGAGCTCTAGAGAGAGAAAAAGAGATTATCAGAATTACTTGTTTGCTTTGGATACGGGAAGAGAGGCGTTCGCATATTCGACGTAAGCTCTGTCTATAGCTGACTTCACCTCGGATAAATGGATTTTCGTTCCCGAAGCGAGAATATGTAGCAGTTAAGGTTTTCCAACTAATGACAACGTGTGAATGCTACATATAGACGTGTAAATCGTACCGATTTCGTGCTCGCTCAACATTAATCCCCGTGACTTGGGTTGGCGTTGAAAGTTCAAAATTAAAAATACGTCGATACCGCGTGATAAGTTAGCTCGAAGATTAACGATTACTGCTCGATACCTTAATTTTTAATTGAAAGACCGTGCCCACTTTTATGTACATAGTGCCGCAGGTTGGACATGTAGACTTTTAATACAAAAACAATAATAATGATAACCACAACAACAACAAAAAATGGGTAGGAAAGAAAAGAACAGTTAGAAATTTATTTATCGCTACTTGACTGACGAATGCCGAGTACATGTTTAGCAGACTCAGATCAGAGTCGGTACCGGGACGTAAATCAGCGCGGTTATTGGTAATCGAAAATGCTTGTAGGTCGAAAGTCGAAATTCTATATATCTATCTTCCGATGCGATGACCAGAATTAATACCTCGACGATTTTATTTATTTTTGACCCTTGTAATGGATCTGGGCTCGTGACGTTTATCGGTGCTGTAGAATATTGTTATATCATCGTTCGGGGCCCTCTTTCTTCAGAACATTTAGCTAGAAAGACTTCGGAACGTTTTACGATTTTTTAATGTACCGTAAGTTAACACACTCGCTTCTAATTTATTCACTCTTGGGCGCTGCAAGAGTTCAATTGTTCACGATACGCGTTGTCATCTATCCACGGAGATTATATCGCTCCTTTTCGCTCCTCAGTCGCACACGTCTCTCCCATCGTGTGCACGGTATGATAATGAAGTAAGAAGTAGTAAATGTTTAAAACGAACGCATTAGAAAAGTAATATCGCGCGCAGGAAATTCTATTATACCGACAATTAGAGTTAAGGGTTTTAATATGATGTACAGCTTTGTGTAAAGGTGACATGTTGCGGAGACTCCTTCGCTCAAGAGTATACCCGCCTCGAATAGACTAGAAGTCACAATTGTCGGGTGCTCGTGGACTCCCCAACTTGATGGAACGTATGCAGGAAAGAATTCGATGGGAATGATTGAAGAGCGCCGTGAGTAAACTGAACACGAGTGATGCGACGAACAGCCTATTTTGATTTTAATTTCCGTCTCTCAAAACTTTTGTCCAACCTTAATATCACAAAATGCTCGACTCTTTTATTTGGTTACGCACATTAGCACGCAATGCTGAGACTTTACTGTTCGGAGCCTCGAGTGTGTTGGGCTGCATTGCGGTTGTTTTTCTAGTACTTTGTAATTAAGCAGCGAGTGTATTGACGAATCACGCGATGTAATGAATTCGTGTTCTTTTTTGCGTGAAAAATCCAACTTTCGACACATAACAACTTTCAACTTTGGTTCTTACACTTTTTTCGAAATTTTTTCGTTTTCCTTTTTCTGTAATTATTCGTATAGTCGCACTTGTCAGAAGTTTTTCATATTTTAGAGAAATACGTCCTCGAGTTTGCTCGAAGTACACGCGATATTGTGTGAAATCGCTTCTTTCAATCATGTCAAATTACTTTTATACATCGGAGTGAAGACGTTCCGAATTCTTAGTGTCGACCGTGGAGTTATTGTGGAAACCAGGAATCCAATCTTGTTTAAGGACTTTACCTTTGAGCTATTGGCCTGCCAAATAATGCTGTCAACTCGATAGGAGATGAACAAGGAACAATGCTTGAGCAGGGTGCTGACACGACGGAGAGGTGGAAAGGGAAGTAACGACCTTTTTAACCAGACCCCTTGTTGTAAACTCAAGGATGGTCGAGGGATTGCCCGAAGAAATCGGAGCCTTACCTTCGCAGAAGTGGAGTGAGCCATTGACCAGCTGAAGAATGGTGAACTCCTGGCAGAAGTCTGCAAGCATGGCGGTGCATAATCGTCAGAGTCTTTTACAAGCTGTTCTAGGCTGAACCCCTTCCAAAATGCAACAATTGTAATCATGTAAAAGCAAATAAGAGACAGAGCAGAATTTACCACATACCATGGCATCTCCTTTTCATGTATGGCCAGCAAAATAGTAGCACGAATTATGACGCAATGTTACTTGAATCACCAGCGGGTTTGCGAACAACGAGAAACGCGATAGACATGATATTGTTTCCTTTCTTCAGATCTAGAAGAAGATCCGCGAAAAACAAACCTCATTACATGCGGTATTTTTTGATCTTGATAGAGCCTCAGACAAGCCTTCTGGCAAATACTGGCCAAATTCGCATGTCTCCACAAACTCATCCAGATAATCGCGAACTTCGTTGTGGACCACAGATTGCGAGACTGAGAGATCAAAATTAGATACCTCGCACCGATGTGATGGAGGCCTACCCAAACTATCTAGGCTCGAAGACCTTCGAGCCACAGTAATATTGAACCATACGGTGGAGGACACCCAAGAAGTGGTAGACATATTCGTCAAAGTCTATATAAGATCTGAGAATGGAGGTCGGCCGTATTGAGACTAAACTGCTAATAATGAGATATGACGCACCCTTATATTATGACACCTTCATCAAGTTTACCGAGAACGTTATAGAAACGATTGACAGTTTCAACTACCTAGGCAGCTCAATGAGAGTAGCCTCTGTAGCATAAACGAGATTGCCGTGTACAAAGCTGTAGTTCTTCCGACTCTACCACATAGAAATAAGTATCAGTCAGTGTACAGGAAGCACATCAAAGCACTCGAAAAATTTCACATCATACTTCGCATCAGGTTACAGAACCTAGAGCCCAATAAGAGAGCGCTCGAGATAGCGAATTGCGACCTTGTGGAGCAGCTGATAGCGAGAAACTATAGTTGAGGTGAATCGAACACATCGGGCGAATGTCGGAGAGAAAACTCCGCAAGCAAGTGTTGTATGGTGAAATCGGGCAAGGCTGGAGAACCCACGGCGGACAAACGAAGCGTGGCACCCGGAAGAACACCGGGATCAGCAATTATTGGGAGAAACATCGCAGAGACAGACACACCTGGAGATCAGCGATTCAGCGGAGCGATGGAATCTCTAGCACCTAATGCTGTGGAACGCACAAAGCGCTCGTATCCCATCTCGATTGCGGCCGACCAGCCATAGGAGGTCTCCCAAAGAACGAACGTTATAGAAAGGGATCTTAAGAAACGAAGCCGACGTTGTCAAAGGAAGCCGAAGGTCTCCGAAGGGAAGGGGGTGTGCACTCAATCCTAAACAGCCATCATGACTGAACAAATAATGACACGATGTTGAACAAAATTTCTTGACTATATAGTCGTCATTCTGGGCTCTTAAAAGATCCTCGAATTCTTGGATTTAGACTCTATGGTTCCTCTGAAAATAGAACCAGATGTGCCATCCGATGGAATTTTCGTTCAACGTCTCACCGATAAGTTTCTGTATTGTTTATGGCATCACTTTGATCTGCTTGCGGATAGATCGTTTGTGGTTCTCTGGTGAAGATCTGAATAATTCATTTTAAGGAATTTAGTCGAATATACATAACTAGACTTATATGGGAGCGAGTAAAACCCGAGAGCCACTCAGTCCAAGAAGACTACACTGATACTAGGCTCCTTTATCAATAATGATTGTTACTTGCCGTAAAACAAAGTAAAAATTGATAGTAATGAGCTCTGTGTCTCTGACTTCCGATATTTGCGGCCTCTTCATGTTCATCCCAATAAGGCTAGAGAGGTGAGATAGCATGAAACATGATCTTTATTTTTTGGGCTGCATCTTTCTTACGGCTCGTGAACTCAAAAACTTTGAGAAATTCTGGGAAATGATCACAGATACGAGGGAAATACCTAAGTTCAAAAAGATTTTACGTAAAATTTCCTGTACATTGAACCTGCGTTTGCGTCATTCAGATCAGTTTAGGACTTTAGAAGGAGGACGAGGGGTCGAAAATTTGACTCTTTTTGATGATAGTTTATGTTGGAACATAAGGTGCGTATCTAAGTTCGACAAGAAGGCACACTTTCGGCTGCGGAGTTGACCGAAGGAGATTAGAAGGAAATCATGATGTGGGGGGGGGGGAGAGATTAGGAAGATGAATGTTCGTTCATGTTCATGTACTATCGAGACAGGGCCGTTTTTTATTTTCGAAAAATGATAGCAGATACTCTAAATGATAATACCGGAACGATGCGTTCTTACAATTTATGGTTATTCATATTACAATATATTTATTAGAGATGGCGTCCATGAATCTAGTATTTATAGAAAAGAAACCTCGACCGATATAACAATTCACAGGTCATCTTTTTGTCCCGCTGCACACAAGATCGCTACATTCAATAGCTTGATGCATCGACTGACTCATATTCCTTTGAGTCGGGATGCTTTCCAGAAGGAACTAGGGACGATCAAGTCCAAGTTAGAGTAGACATTGACGTAAAGGTCCGAAGGAGGCTTACGAGAAAATGCCTCGATTCCACCACCTCCCTCCCTAGGGATTTGCACAACAGTAGAAAACGTTGGATTAGACTGCCTTACTTGGGCAGGTTTTCGTTGAAGTTGGGCCGTGTACTCGGTCCTTTTGCGTTCCGGCCGGCGTTTTAAAAAGTTTGTTTGTGAAATTGAAGGACCCGATTCCTCTAGTCGAGAGAAATGGGGTATACAGCATAGCTTGCAACGATTGCCCGGGTATTTATGTAGGGATGACTGGGCGTCAGCTCCAAATAAGAATTGAGGATCATAAAAAAGCGTGGGAGAAGGGTAATTTAGGTGAGTCGGCCTTTGCCGATCATCTACTTGAGAGTGGCCATAGATTTGAAGGAGGGCTCTGGTAACCTCCTCCATAGGGAGAACTCATATTTTAAGCGCCTGGCTTTAGAAAATATAGAAATTATTATTATTATTATTATTAATACAGCTTTTTATTGTTTATGCATTACATAAGCTTGTACATAGAAGTTTGTCAGGTACGCCGTTGCCTAAACTGCCCATAATTGAGCATAAGCCTCCGTCACCACTTTCCAACTTTTCCTATTTTGGGCAACCCCCATCCATTGAGGGCCCACCCTTCTTACAATTTCATCGGACCATCTAGTCGCTGGTCTACCCCTACTCCTCTTATTACCATATGGTACCCAAACTGTAGCTAGAACGTTCCACCTGTTCCTGTCAGCTCTTGCCATATGACCTGCATATTTTACCTTTAGTTTTTTCAGATATATCCTGTATCCCGTGCGAGTGTTCTTTCAATTATTTCCGTTTTCTTGATTCTATCATTCAATTTAATTTGCAGGATTTTCCTTAGCATGGCGTAATAGGTTTATCTTTTGAATTTGGGTTTTAGTTGCCGCCCAAGTGTGCGCACCGTATGTCAACACCGGTAGAACGTTACTTTCTAGTACTTTGATTTTCAGTCTGGTGTTCAAGCTACCCTTCATAATTGGTTTAAGTCTCCAAAAGGCTCTCCACGCGTTTGCTGTTCTAGTTTTTATCTCTACGTTATAGAAATCATACGGCACCGAAATAACCAAGACTTCACTGTTTTAAACAGGTTCATTCCTGATGAGGGTCTGATTGAGCTAGTGTTATGAGAATGATTCAAACTTCGATGACTCGCTGGTTAAATCATGATCTTCTGGTTAACTCCCTCTGTCTTTGTTGATGTTGGATTCAGTCGCTTTCGTTTACGCTCCGATGATGGTTGTTTAACCGGAAACGTTTAGCGGCTGTTTCTAGTGTGGTTCAATATAATTTGCTACACCTTCGGGTTGTAAAATCTTCTTTGTAAACTCTCGTCTATTTCATGATCACGAACGACGAGCGGCGCGATGTGGAATGAAATAAACGTCGTTTGTGAGACTTGGGACTTTTATTTATTTGAATTTGTGTTCATGTCTTTGCACTGATCTCTATCCCGAAATTTGCGTCCATATGTCCGTACGTCCGTACAGCCGTGACCTTGGAACTTGGAAGAATTTCCGCCAACCTTTTCCCTACCATTCCTAGATTTGCGTCCGTACATCCATACGGCTTTGACCACTCCTTGTATACTAGCTTCATCCTAGGATTATACCAGACCTGTCCACATACAGTACACCGGACCAACTTCTCTCGTAATTCCTGGATTTGCGTCCATATGTCCTTACCTTTCCTTGTATACTAGCTTTATACTAGGCTTATACCAGATCAGACATATGCAGTACAAGCAGAAATTCCCGTCCTTCGGACGGAACAATTATACGTTCCTGACAGAAGCCTGTCATTTCTTAAAGTTCGACGATCCCTCTTCACCTGGCCAACTACTCATTCTGAACTGTTACCCTAGCTATTCTCTGATCCCTGCCCCTCCTTGAGAGGCCCTCTCCATCTTTTTAATATTTTCTTTCATCCTCGATGCTTATCCGGTATGTTCTCTGATTGATACCACACCCTGAAAAATTTTCTCAATTCGCTGGATCTATAAAAATCAAACATTTCCACACATGCACACATTTACTCTCACTTAACTTGTGACCCTACTGTCCGCAATGTAATACAGAACTATATTTATCAACCAATTGTTAACTGTGAACTCACTGTCCTATTATTGGCTTCCCGCTGTTAAACGGCACTTCAAGTCTTTAAATAAATAAATAAATAAATAAATAAATAAATAAATAAAATAAATAAATAAATAAATAAATAAATAAATAAATAAATAAATAAATAAATAAATAAATAAATAAATAAATAAATAAATAAATAAATAAATAAATAAATAAATAAATAAATAAATAAATAGATAGATAAATAAATAAATAAATAAATAAATAAATAAATAAATAAATAAATAAATAAATAAATAAATAAATAAATAAATAAATAAATAAATAAATAAATAAATAAAGAGATTAATTAATTAATTAATAATTGTCAACACCCGACTTGTCCCTGTGACACCCCATTCACCAAAAAAGAGATCATCTACAGAAGGTCACATCCCGTTACTGATCATATTCCCACCTGATATTAGGCAGTAACCACCCACTTAACACTTTCTTACCCATCCGACTGTCTTCTCTTCGATCCTACTATCCAGTATGGTAGGCAAAAACTCTACAAAATCATCTGTTCTTCTTTATAAACCATACTACTCTTTTCTGTCTGTCAATGTATTCCCTTTTGAAGTATCTAGCCCTACTCTCGGCATCTTCGTTGAAGCTGGTCCCCCCACCCCTAAATGCCGCTTCCTAACTCTCACTGCCAATCTTCTTGTATCCGCAGTTTAATTCACTCACCTTCCAATCTACGCTCCCGGACTTTGCTGACATAATTCTCTCCTCTTGAACCTGAATTATTCAATCACCTCAAGTTGAACCATCTACTCCCCACCAACCATCCATTTCTCCATACCTAAACTCTCCCGTAAATATCTGGCTCGATCTAGCTGATCATCTCCAAACTCACTACACTATATACCGACAACTCATTAGAAACATTATCCCTAAACCAATTTTCCGACGCATCAGCCCTACTTTACCGACGGATCTAAATTTGGACCCAAAACAGGGTACGCGTACTCGATCCAAGGAGTCATAATTAGTCGTTGATTGAAAAATTCTGCCTTCATTTTCACTACCAAACAAAACGCCATATACTCGAGCCTTTATCTCCATTTTCTCACCCCAGCTCAAATATCCATTGTTAACTGACTCTTTTTCATCTCTTCTGGTTATACAGGACTCTTATACAACTAATTCCCCAAATACTCGCATTCATTTACTCCTGCAATCACCATTATCAATTTCTACATCTGTATCCTTCCTGTGGATTCCGAGTCGCGTCAACTTCCCGGAACATTGTTTTTGCGACCAAAGTTAACAATAAACCTACAACTCTTTTCTGTCAGTCAATGTATTCGCTTCTGAAGTGAATCAAGCCCTAATTAACAACGATCTAGCCCAACTCTCAGCCTCTGCGTTGAGGCTAGTAACTCCTCTCTTCAGATGCCGCTTCCGAACTCTCATTGTCAATTTTCTTATATCCACAGCTCAATTCACTCAGCTTCCAATATATGCATCCGCACTCTGCCGACATAATTCTCTCATCCTTCCTCTTAAGACTGAATTATTCAATCACCTCAAGTTGAACCAACTACCCCCTATCATATCATCCACTTCTCTGTAGCTAAACCCTCTCCCAAGTATCCGACTCGGTCGAAACTATATACCGACAACTCATTTGGAACATTATCTCAGAACCAATTTTTTCCGAACCACCAAACTTTTTTAAATCTGGTCGACCTAAATTAGGATACGCGTACTCGATCCAAGGAGTCAAAATCAGTCGTTGATTGAAAAATTTTGTATCCATTTCCTCCAAACTAAACTCCATACACCCTTGTCTTTCTCATCTCCATATCTCCTCATCCCAGCTCAAATTTCTAGTGTTAACTAACTCACTTTCATTTTTCCGGGATATACAGGTCTCTTATTCAACTAATTCCCTAAATCAGCGCTTTCATTTACTCCTGCAATCACCATCATCCACTTCTACATCTGTCTCTTTCATGTGGACTATTCAAACACCTCAAATTGAACCATCTACCCCCTGCCATATCATCCACTTCTCCATAGTTAACCCCTTTCCCAGATATCCAAATCGATCTAGCTGATAATCTCTGAACTAACAACACTATAATACACCAACAACTTATTAGGAACATTATCTCTATACCAATTTCACAACCCACCAGCCCCCCTAAATCTGGATCTAAAATAGAATACACAAACTCGATCCAAGGAGTCATAATCAGTCGTTGATTGAAAAATTCTGCCTCCATTTTCACTATACCAAACAAAACTCTATAGTATACAGATCTCTATCTCCTCACCCCCAGCTGAAATTTCTACTGCTAACTGACTCACTTACATCTCTCCTGGCTATATTGAACTCACGTTCAACTAATTCTCAAATCATTCCATTCATTTATTCCTGCAATAACTATCACTCACTTCTACATCTGTCTCCTGGAATTCCGGGTCACATCAACGTCTTGAAATATGACGCAATTGTTTTCGCAAAAATTCCTTTCTATCCAAAAAATTTCTGTCCTTGTACTTACCGCTGCTACTGACCTTAGAAACTATTACCGATCCCTGATATTTGACTCCCGCCATGACTTTTGTAAAACTCGAGTGGGAAGGAGCTGAGAACATCGATTACCAAAAAATCGCGCTACGTCTATCACGAACTCTCTCGTGAACACATACGCGGGTAATTTTCAAACGCCTTCTTTAATTAATTAAAACTATATTTTAATTTTACGAGCACATCAAAGCTACCATTGAAAAATCAACTGGCCACTAAACTCTGAAACATCTACAACCTTAGCGATTACACACACTACTTTACGATTACACGAACAAAATGTGTCTACCATTCGTCCCCTATGGGGTTTTCCGGGGTGAAAAAAAGTCTTAAACTTTCCCACTCGACATATGAAGCTATTTTCGCGGAGTTTGAGATGAGTTGAGGCGGTAGGAGCTGAGAACATCGATTACCTAAAATCGCGCTACGTCTAATAGTACTTTTCCATGGCAATTCACCAACGCGATTTTCAAAATTATATTTGGTTGCCTAGTATGAAAAACGGAAATTTTTTTTGGTACCAAGAATACACGTACAAAAGCAGTAGCCAATATACGATTAATTTTCAAGCTTTATTTCAACTTTTTCGGTGAACTTTATTCAATTTTGGATAGGAAAAAACAATCCTCGACATAATTCCCGTATAATGTCAAATTTTCATCGAATTTCAGTGGGTGGGGGTAGAGATTACCCGTTACATGCGATTCCATTTTTCAGCTTTATAATATAAGAAAAAGTAGTGTCATCTCATCATTATTCCTTCGAGATGTAAATAAAAATATTATTCCATGGCAAAAAGGGAGGGAATACATATATATGGTTATTTGTCAATACTTCGTACATATTTCGTCCATTAACACGATAAAAGGAAAAATTTATTTTTGTATCAAGAATACACGCGTAGAAGTAGCAACCAATATAGACCTATCTTAAAAGCTTAATTTCAGCTTTAAAACTTCATTTTTCCAAAATTTTTTTAATTATTCTTCTTCTCTGGAACAATAAACGTGTATCAGGAAAATTTCGGGGAAAAGTATTCGGTAGGAGTGGAGATTACCGGCGCCGAAATATACGTTTTGTGTCTTATAATATAGAGATTAAGAAAGGGGGCGAATTGGTTTCTAACATATAGTATGCTAGGCTTTGCTACGCCTTTACTTTTACTCCCTTATACCATGCCTGTGTATCGACATATTTCATGAACAGCCCTGTGAGCTACGAAGCTCAATGTGTACTATAATAGACTTACACGCCGCCCATTCGCCCCGGGAGCTAAGCAGCTCAACATACATCAGACTAGACTGACACAAGACCAAGATTTGGGGCAAAAGAGCGGAGAGAGTGAGCCCCGGGAGCTAAGTAGCTCAACATAAAGTATACTAGACTTAACTCTAGATCAAGATTGGGGACAAATGAGCAGAGAGAGTACATAAGTAACTCGCAAAGACGAACACACATAATGCTGGACATGAAACACGATCTTTATTTATTTGGCTACACCAGAAAATTGTTCTTCTGTAACGTTAGTCGTCGTCAACCTAGGTCAGCCCGAACAACCCGAAATACGCGTGGCCGAAAGCGCTCTATTTATTTTGATAGGAGTTTCCGGCACTATCCTTTAGAGTATTTGATGATAGTTTCTGTTGGAATGTAAGGTACTCACGTTCGACTTGAAGGCACGCGTTCTTATCCTTTGTAAACATTGGTTAAGGGCTGTTCCCAGCTTTGCGAAACATGCGCGAAGGTCTAGAAGAACAATGTTAGGTAGTATCAATTTACTTCTTTGTAAATCGCCTACATACTATCGCGCGTTTTAATTCCGAGTACAAATTCTTTTACTTTCATAACGGTACGACGTGTTTATTTTTCGCTGATGAAATGTTTATTTTTTCCTTCGTCTTTCATCAATCCCGGCCTTCGAAAATAACCGGCTGAAAATCGTCCCGAGATTTATATTGACCCCTCGACGAAGGTCGCGTCGTACTCTCCGATAATTTATTATCGCCAAGAAACCTTGTCTCCAAATTATACATCCATTTGTGCAGACTACTCGACGACGTCTTTGAGAAAAAATAAAATCGGTTCGAAGTGTACGCGACGAAGGGTAATAAAATCGCTACCAGTGAGGACATCCTTACAAGCGGATCTGTTATTCGAGAAAAACGTATTTGTTTTAAGTATACACACACTGGCTGTAGCCGATTCTGCTCATTGGGTCTGGTTTTTGGTGTTAATCAGTTTCGGTTGTTTATATTAACGGAGAACATACGTTCGCATCTGGAATGCTCCTTTTTACTAATGTACATTTCCTCTTGCAATGTGTGATATTATGGCTCCACACACAGCTGTTACTCGCGAAATTACCAAACCGTAACTTGGGGTTAGCAGCTATTTAACAGGTCTACGCCTTTTCTGTGCGACGATAACGCGCTCGTATTGCGCGTCGTGCAAAAAGCCTTTCTTTTTGTAGGTGTAATTCGGTAGATCAACACGACTATATGCAAAAAGTGGAAAATAATCTATTGTTGGTTGACATAACCTAATTTGAGGAGAGTTGGTAGCGTGCCGAACAATAATATTGTAGTGAAAATTAACCGGATGTGCTAGGCTCGTCTTGTTTTTCTTTCTCGGAACGCTAATCAGCTACATGCTAATAGATTGACAGTTCGTAAAATAATACGAATGATCGATGTGACGGCACTCCTGCAATTATTATCATTATTACAATAATACGAGGAACATTTATATCTTTCTTTGTCTGTCCTATCGTGTTTTTTTTTCCTCTATGCTATTACGTAGAAGAAAAAAATGTTCCGTATGTGCATTGGAATAGGTCGCTGTCTAATACACTAAGGATTAAATAATACACAGTAGGTAATGGATAGGGATAAAATCAGTAGGCCTCTATTTTATTATCGTGACGGTTCCAGCGGAGTGAAAAATACTTTCGGTATCTTGTGATGTGAAATCGTGTGTGTACTTAGTTTATTAACTCTAATGAAAACGAATTCGCGCCAGGTCGATTAATTCGTTAGCAGTATACTTCTCGTGATAGGTAGCCTGTGCCGTACGTATTTTTAACGACGATATAAAGCAACGGTATCTTCTAACGGGCGCTGCATCGGCAACTCGTGCATCAACATTATGCGACCCCTCGAGAGGAAAAGGAATAAATTTTCTTGCACATGAGGTTGAAGGAGGAAATGCGGCGGATCACTAAAGTACGAATCTGTCCGTTATTTTGTTGACTTGCTATGCAGGAAAGGCATCGCATATTCTGTTGGAGTTCTGTTGAAAATGTGGTCGCTCGTCTTTGGAAGTTGAATTCCTCGAGTTCTCTGAAGTAGGTCAAAGACTCGAAATGAATTATCGCGCTTTGTAGAAAATGGTCAGCAGAGGCCGACTCACCTACTTTCCTTTTTTCCCACGCTTTCCTGTGTTCTTCAACTCTAATTCGAAGTTGACGGCTGGTCATACCTATATAGACACAGGGGCAATCCCCACAAGCTGTCCTGTAAACACCCCATCTGGTTATCGGAATAGGGTCTTTCAATTCAACCAATAAACTCTTAACAGTATTAGTGCTGTAAAAAGCCAGCCGAAAACCAAAGGGACGGAGGACACGGCTCAATTCCGAAGAAAATTTACCCAGAAACGGCAGCCTGATCCACCGTTTCCTACTATCAAGGTGCGATTCTCGGAGGAGGGAGGTTGTAGAATTGAGACATTTCCTTGTAAGTCTCCTACGAACCATAAGGTCAATGTCCACCTGGATCTGACTCACTCTAGCCAGATACTTTATCGTCACGAGTTCTTTATGGAAAGCAACCTCACTCAGAGAGGGATGTGAGTGAGGCGATGGATTAAACTATTGAATGTAGCTAATTTGTAGGTGAAAGGTACGAAGGACGACCCACAGATAGCAATGTCAGTCGAGGTACTTTTATGGTAAATACCGAATTTGTAGACACTGTCTATAACAAAGATGGTCAACTCCAGAAAGTTTATGGAGGAGCCAACAACTTCCAGATGAAATTTGATGTAAGGGTATGGGGCTATTTAAATAAGCGACAAAATCATTAAGGAGCTCCGCAGGACAGGTCCACGCACCTCTACCAAGAGAAAACGTGTCTGAAAAACTCCCGGTTCGAAGAGAATAGGTTAATGGAAGACAAATATTTTATACGTGCGGGATAATATATCAGGAGGGGGGAAGTTAGTAGATGAGAATACAAGCGAAAAATGTGGTCATTTCGTCGGTTGCGGGCAGTGACGTCCTTGTTCTCGTCGTTGGTATTTGGGATTAAAGCGAAAACGTTTGATCCCCTTGTAGCTCAGCGATTAGAGCAGTCGCCCGGCGAGCGAAAGGTCTCGGGTTCGGATCCCGACAAGGTGACCAAATTTTTCATCTACCAACTTCCCCCCTCTTGAGAATAGGTTAACAAGGTGTCCACTTGTCTGGAAAATCTGGAGGTCAGGGAAAAGTCAGGGAATTTTGTGAGACTGGAAAAGTCAGGGAATTTTGGGAATTTCACCCAAAGTCAGGGAATTTTTTGAGATACGTCAAAGAAAGTTCGAGCTAAGAAGTTTTTCCTTTCCCTTTCCCTTTCCCTTTTCCCTTTCCTCTTCCTTTTCCCTTTCCTTTTCCTTTTCCCTTTCCTTTTCCTTTTCCCTTTCCTTTTCCTTTTCCTTTTCCTTTTCCTTTTCCTTTTCCTTTTCCTTTTCCTTTTCCTTTTCCTTTTCCTTTTCCTTTTCCTTTTCCTTTTTTTTTTCTTTCTTTTTTGCTTTTCAGTGGAGGTTATGGTCTGGAAAAACCTGAAAAAGTCAGGGAAAAGTCTGGGAATTTGATTTCAGAGAAAAAGTGAACATCTTGGTTTAGCTTGAATTTGGACATGAAGACTTCTGAGATGAGAGAACCCAAGGGGCAACCTATAGGGATCCCTACCTCCTCGGGGAATTCAAAGAATTTCCCATCAAATTTACACAAGTTTGGCGACCAGCAGACCTTCAAAACGTTGAAAAATTCACCAAATTCTGTATGAGGAGTACCAGATTTCACGAGCAAGTTACCTATCTGTTGCATAGTGGTAGCCTTTGGGACGTTGGGGAATAGCCTAACAACATCAAACGATTCTGGGGGAAGACATGTGTCCTTCAATTTGTCGGCCAGGGTACCTGAGTTCCTAACTGAATAGGGAGACTCCACCTTCATGCGAGCTTTGAACCATTCATCTAGGAATTTAGCGAGGGAGTAGGTCGGGGACGAAACAAACGAGACGACCGGCCGCTTCGGCGCATTTTCTTTGTGCACTTTAGGCAATACATAAAGGAGGGGAGGAACCGGATTAGGTTCCAAAATAGCCTTCTTTATTAAAGAGCTTTTAATGATAACCTCACTACCATTAATAAGTTGTCTAGTCTCTTTGACAAATTTTGGAAAATTGAAAAGGGGGTTATCCTTAGCCCCACATTGGCCAAGCACATTGTAGACCTTAGAGACGTAGGAAGACTTCTCCATAACTACGAGCGCATTACCTTTGTCAGCTTTAGTAATAACTAACATCTCCCTAATCTTCCTCTTCAGACCTGTGATCAATTCATTCCTTGCATCACTTATACAAGGGAGGGGCTGTATTACGGACCATTTCGGCACTTTTTTTCTGGGTATTCACACCAGTGATTTATGACAAAGTCAGTTTTAGAAATAGTCCAAGCTGCCGTTGCGTATAGTAGATGAGCACTTTTCTACTCCTGCGAAGAGTCTGGTTCATATTTAGTTATTTTCCAATCTTTCGATACACCGTGTAAAAGCCAAAAGTCTCAGTTTATAGTGACAGCATGATTCATCCTTGTTGAAAGTCCTATGAATTCCACCACCTTGAGATACCCCTGAGATCGTCTTGACTCGAAAGTTGGAAGGGAAGTGTTCGGAACTCGATATTTCTAGCTCCTCCCCTTTCTTATTCTACCTTCCAAATTCTGCCTGACGAGTACAAGGCTGCGGTGCTGTCGATAAGTAAATCGAATTAAGCAGCTGAAATTTTGTTACTGGTCTGTACGTGTTTCTGGTAATACACGTCTACACCATAGCTTCCAGATACTCATAATATGGAGGACGTTCAGGATAACAATGCCAGAATCCCCCCCTCCCTCGTCTTGATGATTGGATTAAGTAAGGCCAATTCTTTATGCCATAATGAGTCCTCGGATTCATCTCAAGAATTGATTAATGGTGTATGACAATTCGCCGCGGGGTCTGGAAAAATTTCGAGTATCGAGCTGTGTATGATAGGAGAGGGAATCAATACTCTTTGCGAGTATATTTCTCTATAGGAGAGGGACTTGAAGAAATTTTGACTTGTGTGTTATTATGATGGGATGAAGACTTGGAAAAATGTCCATTCTTAAGCTATATATGATCGGAGAGGGACTTGGAAAAAAAAATCGTTTGGCAGAGCCAAATAGGTCTTTGCTCGATTACCTCCATTCTTTGCCTAGTGTAAGTGAAATTTTAGTCATCGGGGGCGGGAGGGGGGGGGGGACTAAAAAACTCGAGAATTTTCTTGGAATTTTAAATGGGGTGCCGGGGTGCGCAAAAAATATGAAACATGTCAACATTTCAACTATCGAGGTGATATGAAGGAACTAGGAAAAATCTGGACTCTTGAGCTTATACTTCTAAGGCGGTGAAGAAAAAAGTTCGATCTTCATTTATAAAAAGTATAAACAAAAATACCATAAAACAGGTTCCCTGTTTGTTTCAATTAACGTCATTAATGAAGGCAACCGCTAACAAAGTGGACTGCGAGTTTTTACGGATATTTTACCCAGCTTTCAGCCAATTTTCCTGTGGTGAATTTTTATATAATTTTTTCGCGGCAAATTGTCCCAATTTTGCTACCACGGCGAATTCCCCCCCTCCCCCCCCCCCCCCGAGAGTTGGTCATCGGTCGTCAGGCTCCCTAGTTTTAGACTAGAGTATCGGTCTCTATTGCTGTGGGATCTTGGTCAGAAGATGTAGTCATTGTTTTTTCCTTGAATATTTCGTTCAAGTCATGCACGACTTTCGAGAGAACCTAAGCAGTATCTGGTGTCTCACTGACAAGCTTCAATTCATTTATACATTCTTTGCGCTTCGCTTCGTCCTTTTGCGAAAGAAAGTTTGCTTTCGTTCTTTGTTCTCAATCTTAGGGTGCGTTTCACCGCTGCTTTACTTCGTGGTTGCCTGATAGTCGAGCTGTCATTGATGTTGCACCAAATCTCCACATGGGTGACTCTCAGTTTGGTCTTGGTCTTCAAGTACTGAAAAATCTTTCTGAGACCATTCTGGTGTGTTATCATCAATGTGATGAGTTGTGAGTAGAGCACACTCAAAATGAGTTCCAATGATTACACTTGAATAAGTTGCGTTTGTTCGATACCTCGTTTGTGAATTTGAATTCCTGCACGTATATCTAATGTTTGTTATACGCATTCGCCACAGCTCGAAGCTATAAGTTTGACGCATGCACAATACATTTAATTGAGCTCATTGACATCTACGTTAATACCTCCGTATACCTAATGAATTGATAGGATGAAAAGATGAACAACTGACTAAAGAGGATGGTATAGAATTGAGTTTAGATATTTTTCACGCTCGGTGTCTCGTACCGCATATAATATAAGAATAATTAAGAAGCGAATAAGATAAGCGCCATCAGAGTAAAAAAAAAAAACTAGTCGGGCAGTATGTTACGCTCTAATTTATCCTCCAAAATGTTCTCCATCGATATAGGATGTTTTAACTCAGGTAGCTTTTTTGTTACTTCACCTGCGTCAATACGTATAACCGTTCCCGCGCCTAATTATCTAGCGACAGACATACTACAGTAGGTCTACTTAAAATTCCTCGATGCTGCCGTTGTAAGTTCACTCTGTAGCATTATTAGTACACACACATACAAACGGGTTGCTATTTTAATTGATTTTGATAAAAAGAAACTTTCCTTATTGATCATTTCACACGAAGTGCTTCGTGTTTGCGGCTAGAACGCTGGAGTGATTAATGATCTTGAGAGACGTTGCTGCTGGCCGGTGTTTAGGTGTCCTACAGCAGTCATGCGCTCGTGAAGAATTCTGCAAAGTGAATGTCGTAATGAGGGGGGGAAGCGAAATGTGTAAAGGAAAAATTTGTATAAAGCTCGCTCGTAATGACCACGCTTTTGTTTGTACGACGATTATTATCATTCGTGTCCGGTAATTGCGGCAGCTCCTCATATCGACCTACTATAGCTTAATGTAAATTAAAGCAATTTATATACGCGTTCGTCTAGAATACATTCGAGTATTACACGCCACAGTACATACCGCTCAAGGGAGACGGTTTCATTTTCAGCTTACACGTACTACATCGAAGTTGACACGACTAAATTCAAATGTCAAAGTAGGTGTTACAAGTTCAGGTAGACGAAAGGAAAACAAAATAAAAGACACGTACCGGAGAACCGTTCGTTGATAACGTAAATCTCCGGAGACAAAAACTTCCTTACGCAATCCATTCGTCATCGGAAGAAACATTTTCAAATTGGATGCAACGATAAAATGTATGGGCAATGTTTATATGGTCAATCGAGTTTATAATACGGAATAACAAATACGTAATAATGTTTCGATGGCTCTGTTGTGATTGTCTCATATAGTTGAGAGAATTGAGATCATAAATCTGATACAATCTCTTGTATATTTTCGTTCGGAAATAACGATACCGGAGCGAACGACAATACGATATTAGAAGGAGGAAACATTATTGCTGGGTATGTCGTGGAAGATGAAGTTGTGCCAGCGTCGTCGTTCGTAATTTAAAAGAAAAAAAAAAATTGTATGGAAAAAAATACCGGAGGCTGCGAAGAAAAAATTAGAAATGATTCTATTGTCAAGCTGAATCAGAAATCTTGCTGCATACTTCTCACCTCTCGAGAAATCATTGAGAACTCATAAATTAAGAAATAAGATTTGTAACAGCAAAATAAGCTCTGTACACCACGCTTTTACTATTTCTTCTTTTAAAGAGTTCTCTTGTAGTAGGAGGTGGGCACTCCATGATCCTGACATGGGTGTGTGAGGGGTGTGCAATACGCTCAAAGTGGTGCCTAACAAATTCCGCCTCCTGCACCCACCAGTATCTACTTTATTGGGAATCGCGTCGGTAGTCCAGAGGGCTCGAATTGAGAGTGGCCTGGCTCCATTTTCCCCTTGAGGTATGCGCGCAATGCACTGTTAGTAGGAAACCTATTTTATCGGGGGGTTTTTCGGAAAAAATGTCCGCTGTCCGTTCGACCGGCAACCTTAAGGTCGTATCTTGGAGGTCAAAATTCTTCCAAGTCCCCCTCCAATCTCCATCATATATAGGTTGGAGGTCGTATCAATTTCTAAGTCCTTCTCCTATCATACATAGCTTCAAAGTCCAAGCCTGAGGTCAGGCTTGTGACTGCGTCACAATCTGATGAAGTCATACATTATTCAGATCCCACGTGCCCCTTGAAACAGGTTCCCTGCCACCTCTAACTTTGTTAAAAAACCTGTGAGTTTTCATATTGAAAATTGGTACAAAGTGAGCATGGCAGAGGTCGTTCTCACAATTGTCGAATTCGCGATGGTGGCCGAGGTTGAGATGGAGGTGAGGGTCGTGGCCACAGTCAAATACCAACTGATTACGTCAACATTATTAGAAGTCACTTCAAGTAATTCATTAGAATTCCTGGATTCTTTGGTTCCCTTTTCTTAGTTCCCCGCCTATCATAAATAGCTCGGAGGTCCAATTTCTAAGTCCCTCTTCTATAATATATAGCTCGGAAGACGACAATTTTGTGAGTTTCCCTGCTATCATATAGAGCTTGGAGGTCCGGGTCTGTGACGTCACAATTTGATGACGTCATAGGTCAGCCTTGTGACGTCAACAGTTTTTTTTTTTTTTTATTCAAGTCCCCTGCTATTATATATTATATCTCCAAAGTCCGGTAAAATTTAGATAATGTTCGTTTCGGTCAAGTTTTTTCCAATTGTTTCAAAGTCCGGGCCTTTGACGTCATATTTCAGTTCCCACGTGCCCCACAAAACAGGTTTTTGTCGATGAGACTTTGACTGAGTGAACGCTCGGTACTCAACCTGGAAGTCAGGTAGTCCTATACCACGGAGCCGCGCGTATTTACTTCCCTACCAGAGCTTTCAGCCACATCTGGGAGCTCATTAGAAGGTCACCAGCAGCGAATCGAAACTCTGGCTTCTGAGGTGGGGTTCTTCCTTTTCTTCTTATGTTGGCGATTTGTGCGGTAATGTTGAACAATGACATTGCAGCAGCATGGGGATAGTACACATGGACCTGAGAGGCCACAACGTGACTCTGCATCTGTCGCGCCTACTTTCTTCATGATTACCCTAGCGGCTGATGTAGATACACGGTTCCTTGCCTCTGTTGTTCGTAGCATGCTTGTAACCAGATTACTTAAGGTGAGTTCTACATCTCTACCGATCTCATGAAGAGACCATTATCTCAACGTCTCACGCTCAAAGGTGGTCCGTCATACCGCTCCTGATCACAGTGTGAACATGACTGTTCCTCAACTTTATCCATTTTGTATGGATAATTGTTGAAGCACCTATGGCCACTCTTCAATATGAAAGTTCAGTTGGTCATTGATCCATCCACTCATGAAGATCACGTATTTTCCCTGTCGAGAACCAGGAGAACAAGTCCTTCGTTAGATTTATTTTAGACTTGTACGAGCCGGGAAAATTTTACGGCGATGGATTTTCTCTCCCTTTACTTCCCGCCTTAAACGGTCTTATTTAGTAGAAACTGGCACACGCTGACGAAACACTATTTTCCACTACGTTCCTGGACGATTCTAGATGACAAGATTCCTACATATTTGTGGTCGAATGCGCGGCCATTACTCGTTTCCGGCGCCTAGTGTACAGAAATCATCCGAAAATTTGTTTTGCTGTATACAACGCAACAAAGTGCTATAATATAATCCCCTTTATGCGTCGTAGATTCTTTATCAAGAAAATCTAGCCGAAAGTTTTCCCAGTTGTCGAAATCCACCATCGATAAGACCGCAGTACACGAGCGGGCTCGAGGGAATTAATTTATTTAGACAACATTATCGCTGAAAAAGATCCGTTCAGAAAAATATATTGCCTTAAAAATTAGCGAAAAACGGGATAGGCGATATCGTCCTCGATGCTTAATAATTTTTGAACTTTGTACGAGCCTATACCAAACGTAGACCTCCCACGACTTTCGAGAAGGTACATAATTTTTAATTCCTTCAAAGATATAATATTTGAATGCGTGGGTTGCGTGTACAAGATACGAATGATATCAGTTTGAAAACGAATAAGTCACATTATATTATTACACTTTAATGTAGTATTATTGCATTGATAATATGTTTTCATTCAGGATACAAAAAAGAAAAAAAAAAAGGAATTATACATCATAGATGTACCCGAGACGATCGTGTATGGTACCGAAAATATTTTCAAAAATCATTTGTGACATCTCTTGGTATAACTTTGCAGGTTGCACATGTGTTTCGAGTAGGGTTGGACTTGAATTCTCGCGAGGGTATTTCGTATTTACGTGTGTGGGTTTAGGAATATTTCAACATTGCGTTTCTGCTTTCTTCACCTATTCACCAAGCGCTAGTTGATGAATCCGATCCTTCATCTCAAATACTTCAAAGATTTGTAACAACTTGTTCATTTCTTCTCCAGACTGTCAGAATTATTTCTTGTCTTTTTTCTGGCTTGGACTTCATTCTGTGAGTTGCATCCATACGCCTGTGCCACTATGATCTTTGGATTTGGAAAAATCTGTTTGAGTAGTATGGAATACTATCATATTTTTTTTTTCCTCTTTGAAGGAAGAGGGAGTCGCTGGGGAAAGTTCAGGAGATCCTAGAGCCTTGTTGGTGCTACTGTTGATTTCCTAACCGAATATTAAGAAGATGGCAGAAACTTCTGGCTTTATCCCGAGGCGGCCACGCGTGACTATATACCAGAGCAAAAACCGATCTTCCCTTAGGTTCTTTGGTGAAGGCTGTCACGCAAGAACAGAGCTAGGAGCAACTTAACCAACCCTCAGTTCAGAACTTGAGTGATGGTTCTTGTAGTATTTCACTACACACAGTTCCAAAGTCTACTTCCAAGTTAACCGACTGCCGCCACCTTTGTCCAGAATGATGATGATAATTGTCTGGTCTCAATATCTGAGGATCCTCCATCTTCTAACTCACCGGATTAAGGTTTATCTCTGCATTTAGGCTTACAGATGGCTAATGAGGCTTATCTTTGATAATCTGTCTGCGCTCATTGTAGGTAAAGGTGTCTCGGAGTGTATCTCTGCCCAATTCTCGAAGAATCTTATGGCATATGTACCTCAGCGGTCGCCTGTCTGAATATCCTGCCTCTTGAGCAACAAATGACAGATGTCAGTAGTAAGGTCGCCCATTCAGAACACTTCTTGAACAAAATCAACTAAAAACAACCAACATTGACCAGAATGAACCAAAAAACGCTCAAGAACTGCTCTATTGTGATCGTTTTTGGTTGTACTGACGTTTTTAAACCTTTTTTTGTTTTTTCCCTCCACTGATGCGACGCACAGAGGTCAGTTCTCCATAGAGCAGCTGTTTGGGTATTTTTCTTGTCTGACATGCAGTATAAGTGCTTTGACCAGCGCAAAACAGTAAAGGCCATGATTATTTCTATGAAGTCGCATTTGGCTATTTCCAGCATATGTGCATCGGAGATGTAGCTGTTTGGAATTCTTCGCAGTTGCTGCTGCTGGAAGCTCTGGAGCCTTGACCGGCGCTCTGTACGGCGCCCAGCTCTCGCTTCTGCCCGAGTGTGTAAATATACCACGATCTCTATCCGCTTCTTCCGGTCTCTTTTGTCTAAAACTTTATTTCTCAGGCTTTTCGTATGCGTCGGCTGGTTTTTGCGTTGGTCCCTCCTCACTCTCGACTATTCCATCAAGAAAGCACAACTCTATGGCCTTTTCTATTTCCTCTCTGTTAATTTCAACTTTGCCGCTTCCTTGGGCATTTACTGTCAGGAGTTTTGCTTTGTTCGTGTCGAGCTTATAGTCTTCGACAAACGTGTCCGTGATTCTCTGCACTTCCGTGTCCGCCAATAGCACTATGTCGTCTCTTTACTGGAGTTCCGCTATAAAGTGACAAGCGACTTTTTGGTTATTCAGTCTAGTCCTCCTTCGTATCTATGATTAACGCTGACGCATCATTATAAAGGTAAGGGGCCGCATCACAGTCTTGCCGCTCATGAAGGTGTCTTTTGGTCAACCACCTGTTTCCCCGCGCTTCATTTCCTTCAAACAGAGCTGCAAAACCAGGTAGAATTGCCACACCAGCAGTGATTCACCGCATTACACTGTACCAGTTGACTTTTATAATTTGGACGTCCATTGTCAGTGTATATATCTGGTGGTTGGAAAGTCCATGTTGTACGGCTGGACAAATAATGTATAGCAAATCAAAAAGACGAAGGGAGAAAGTAGCTTCGCTTTTCTGGGCTAGTTTGATCGGTTGTCTTCTTCCTCTTTTTCTGCTAATATATGATCTAGTATACCAGACTGGTATATTGATCTACGAACTTGAGATGATTACCTTAGGGAAGAAGAGGGGCATAGTCCTGTCCATCAGGCTAGCTTGACCATTTTTTTCTTCTTATTCAACATCTTATATAATTATGGGCCTCGCGTCTCTTTCATCTTTCTGTACTCCGATGCTTTTACGAGAAGGACATCAGAATTGATCCGGTTCTCAAGTTTACGGTCGGACATATCGCAGAAAAGTTCCACAATACTCGAAAAAGTAAACTGGAGGGCAATTTGCCAGAACCGCAGAAAATTATATAAGGAAGCCGCAAGCGCGCTTTCGGTTAAACAACCATTCTCAAGCGTAGATAAAAAGCGACTCGACGAGATGGGAAAAGAGAACAGTCACAACGACGGAGGAGAAGAAATCATGATTGAACTAGCGAAGTATGAGACTGTGACTCATACTCGTAAACTAGCTCGACCAACCCCTCGTCCGGAATGTACCTGTTGAGTAGATTTATATTATCGCTATTAAGATGACGAATAATTTCAATGTTTTCCAGAGCACGGCGTTTGAAGTAAGCCTTCTCTTTGTAGAGGAAGGTTTCTGACCCCTCCCTGAAACCATGACCACTATTTATAAGGTGGTCAGCAAATGCGGATTCGCCCAAATGCCTTTTTTCCCAATCTTTTAGGTGTTCGGCCACTCTAATTTGAATCTGACGACTAGTCTCGCCTACATACATCCCATTACAGTCCCTGCAAGCTTTGCTATAAACTCTGCTCTTTTCAAGGGGCGGGATAGGGTCCTTTGACCTGAATAGTAGCCCTTTTACCGTCGTAGGATTATAGAACACCGGACGGAAACCGAAGGGGCGGATGGCGCGACTCAATTTCGAAGAAAATTTACCCAAGAAGGAGAGTTTAATGAAACGGGTCCTGCTATCGACAGAAGAGTCGCGGGGAGGGAGGTAGTTGAATCAAGGCAATTCCGCGTGATCTTCCTCCGGACCATAAGGTCAATGTCCACGTTGACCTCATTCACTCTAGCCAAATATTTTATAATATTGAGTTCTTTTTGGAAAGCTGCCTGGTTCAGCGGGATGCGGGTTAGCCGATGGATGAAGCTATTAAACGCCGCGAACTTGTGAGAAACAGGGCAGAATGACGAGCCGTGGACGACAATATCAGTCAAAGTATCTTTTCTATATATTGAAAACTCGTGGACTCCATCTCTAACTGACATGGTGAGATCCAAGAAGTTAATATTAGAACCTCTAAACTCTAAGGTAAATTTGATGGAGGGATATTGAACGTTAAGATACTTAAGAAACTCACCAAGGAGATCTTGGGGACCGGTCCACGCACATAAAACGTCATCTACATGCCTGTACCAATAATGGACGTAATTCAGGAATACTTGACCTGAGGTGAAGAGGTCAGCCTCAAATTTGGACATGAAGATCTCCGACACAAGGGAACCCAAAGGGGATCCGATAGGAATGCCAACCGCCTCTGGGAACTCGTAGAATTTCCCATTAAACTTGCAAAAATTGGGGGACCAACATACATTAATTCTTCATGAGGAGTATTAAAACGAACGAGGAGGTCACCCATATGTTGCATGGCGACAGTCCTCGGTATGTTGGTGAACAGGCCGACAACGTCAAAAGAGCATAGAGTGGTACCCGGAGGAAGTAAATGGTCTTTAAGTTTATCGGCTAAGGAAACAGAATTTTTAATCGAGTAAGTAGACTCGTACTCAATGCGAGATTCAAACCATCTATCCAAGTATTTAGCGCGAGAGTAAGCAGGGGAGGGGACATAGACACGACAGGACGCATCGGGGTATCCTTTTTGTGTATCTTGGGCAGCCCATAGAGGAGGGGGGGCACCGGATTCGGTTCAAGCAGGCATTTTTTAATCGCGGGGACCCGTTTCATTGAACTCCCTTTCTTGGGTAAATTTTCCTCGAAATTGAGTCGTGCCCTCCGCCCCTTCGGTTTCCATCCGGTGTTTTATAATCCTACGACGGTAAAAGGGCTGTTATTCAGGTCAAAGGACCCTATCCCGCCCCTTGAAAAGAGCGGAGTTTATAGCAGGGACTGTAATGGGATGTATGTAGGCGAGACTAGTCGTCAGATTAAAATTAGAGTGGCTGAACACCTAAAAGATTGGGAAAAAAGGCATTTGGGCGAATCCGCATTTGCTGACCACCTTATAACTAGTGGTCATGGTTTCAGGGAGGGGTCAGAAACCCTCCTCCACAGAGAGAAGGCTTACTTCAAACGCCGTGCTCTGGAAAACATTGAAATTCCAGTTTACTTTTTGGAGCATTGTGGAGCTTTTCTTCGGGAAGGACATCGGAGTTTTGTAGAAGCATTGCCTGCAAACAAAACCAGTGCAAAAAGGTTGTTTTCTCTTGATGATTTTGTCTTTTTGTGGTTTCTGTTGAGTCCGAGCTCGATAATTGGACTAGCAACAGAAAGTCTTGATGAAACCTCTATAAATGATGATTGCGATCGTAATTCTGTGATAGTCATCATTTCGCCTAACAGATTACGGTAAATAACAAAAGCTGAACTTGAGATAGAGGCTGGTGACATGTGAGCTCGACAGCCCCATTCTCTCTCTAGCTTTAGTGGGGAAGTTTACCGCTGACGTCACTAGTGTCGAAGTCGGAAACAATGTGCTTGCTTTATTGCTTTAGTGTCGTATTTCTCCCAGCTCTGTTCACTTGTGCGTTTGAATTTTCAAGAAAATTGCGCCTTCAGAGTTTCTTTAGTGAGATTGAGTTGGGGAGAGGAGGTACGAGCATTCTTGATGATATGATATTTCTTCTTTTGACAATTGCTCGGACAACTTCTGGTCATCTGAGAAAAATGGTTTTGATCAATTGATTTACTCGAAGTTCTTCAATATTTTTCATCAGAACAAAACAATTGTGCCTTGAGAGTTATCTTCAGAGAGTTGGATGGGTGGGGAGGGAGGGAGTACGAACACTCTTGATTAAGTAATATTTCTTATTTCGACAAGCATACGTGATGATCAGCTGGAAAAAAGTTAGGAACAGTATTGACCTGTGTGGTTATAGAACGACGATGGAAACTTATACCGAGTATGGATGCCAAATTATCTAGCCGAAGGTAACTTACCTCGGATCGTTTCTCCCTTCGCTCGTAAATTTGTCGTAGTTTACCTGTCCGGCCGTCGTGAATTATAACCTCACTATCGCGTAGATCTATCAAGAATATTTTCGTGTACCCTTCTTCGGATTTTCTCCTCCCCGTATTAGTTTTTACTTCCTGATAAATTTCTATATTCAAACCGCGCGAGTCCCCAGGATGGTTTTAATTGAAATTTCGTACTGTACGTTTATTCTCAAATAGCGAGTAAGAAAAAGCGTAGGTGGTCCATCATTCACCTAACCACCCACTTCGATAATATTAATTTAAATGCTGTATAACACGCGTATTCAAATCGAATGCTCGTCGTTGATACGAAAATGAATTTTCAGTGTTTATTACGTTCCCATGACTGTAAACGATAACCAAAATTATTAGTCAAGACTGTGTACGTACATTATTACGTACTACGCGAAACATAAACTTGGTAGGGAAGTACACGACCGACTGTCGCGGGGAGAGAATCTACTTTTCTACGACTGTGTCGTGTACATCGCACAGTAGTTGCCTACTTTTTCCAACCCACCGAGCACGTATACTCGATAGTCTGGTACACGTGAGCTTTCTTCCATTCGGAAGCGCTAATCGTGAGAAGAAGCCACGAACTTTTCGACTCGCTTTTCATCGCCATCGATAGCCGCTTCATTTTCGCCCGGAAAATCTAACCAGCCTTTTTTAAACAACATTATTAATTCCTTATTAAAACTCGGATCTTTAAATCGCTGCGCGATTCCAAACACGAAATACGCATTAGTCATAACAATGTACGCGCAGGGAAGATGAAAGCATCTCGTCGGGTCTAAAACAGATAGAGAGAGAAATCCATTATCTCGCGGTCGGTTGTACTTTGCACTTTTCGACAATACGTTGCATTTTTAGAATCTCCCAAAAACTAGGGAAACACGTTCGAGGATAATACCGATCATGTTTTATTTATTACTTCAGAACTATATACTCTTGGAATTCGGCCATTTGGCCGCGCTGCCAACTCCCACGGGATTAGCGACCTCGCAGCGCTTCCGAATACATCGCGGTATGTGTGTTTGTGTACCGCGGGTATACACGTATTCCACAGAGGGGAGGAGGGTGGGGCGTTCAAATGCGTAAAACTTCTCGCCTTACCTCAGAGCGTTTCTTCCGTAAATCTGGTATTTTCGCTACTTAATGCTACCGAAGCCATTTATATTCGGACACTAATCGCTAGCTAATTGGAAACAGTTAAAAGACGTTTTAAAAGTGTCAAGTTGCGCTGTCATCGCCACGCGTAAGTGATGGCTAGGCTGGAAATCGCATCGCCGATGACATTTTTATACGTGGCGAGGATTTCTCGTCGTAGCGACGGAGACGTACCTGCACGGAGTAATGCGTGCCTGTAGAATGTCGAAAAATTCCCACCCCCACGAATGTGTATAAGTTACACCCTCGAGAGAATTGAATCGCTTTAAACGGGGAAGTGATATCAGAGTTGAAACACATGTGCCAAGTGTGAGGGTACCTAGCAAAAGCTAGAGCAGAGAGAACGAGGTGGTGTATAATATTTTTGGTAGCGTACGCAATTGTCTGTTGCGTCTTGAATATTTTTGATTCTTGTTTGAGAAATGCGACCAAGATAGAAAGGCCGTTGAAATTTGTACGGAATAAAACTTGACAAAGTTGTGTCCGTAATCGGCAAGAGACGAAAAAGTTGGAAAAGACTACATCTCAACATCGAATGAATTCCGATTTTTCATGAGATTCGATTCCATGGTACACATCTTCTGTTTTCGGAAGATTTTGGCAGAGTTCTGTGCAACTGATGGCTTTAGTTGCTCCACACCCGATAAACCGGGTCGACCAAATATTTCGGTCAATCTTGAGTAATTATCGACCAAAAATAGACTGAGCGATCGCTCTGAAGAGTGCCTAATAATAGAGCATCTTTTTCAGTCGGTTTACTTCGGCTCTTCCCTACCATATTCAGACCAATTTGAACGAAATTTTGACTGAAAAAATTGGTGTACCCTCAGTAATTGGTCATATTTCCTCAGCAATTGATCAATTTCGACCATTTCTGATCCAAAAAACAGTCCCTAGATTTCTGGGAAAACTTGGACGACATAAAATGATCTCTTGTAGTCAATATTCAATCAGTGTCAACAGACCATTATCATTATTTTTTGTTCAATTAATAAAAAAAAAAAATCCCATTCTAATTAATATTAATATAACTAAAATTAATAATTTAATTATTATTTATTTTATTTAAAGAAAAACAGAAAAATCGGCACTCAATATCACTATTTATTTGGACGAAGAGACCGACGTTTCGTCGCATCACGCGACTTCATCAGGGTCGAAACTAAAAGCAATGCCTTCTTTGATTATTCAATATCACGAGTAAATCTCTTTTTCGTATTTTATTTAAATTCTTAATTTAAATTATAATAACATCAAATTTTCCAATTCATGAACTATGTTTCGACTTATTCAATATTTTTTGAATTGACGGTTAGATTACTTCCAATTTGTGGGCAATAGAGACGCCATAAAACGGTAATATTAACAGACCACTATATTTAGACCACTTCCGACGGGAAAACCCAGTCCACATCTAAGCCTCCCTCACGTGAGAGAAGAGAGGAATGAAGATAGCAATCTCGGTAGCAGGGTTATATTGAGACGAGTGCGATTTTAGTCCGCGAGTTTGCAAGAGAGAAGACAGTTGATTCATTCCAAATGTCTGCCCAGAAATCGCCGTGACATTTTGGTCGAAATTGAAGGACTAGGCGACTTACCCGATAATACTCATTTTGAACCAAAAAAAGAGAGTAAAAATATCGGTAGATATAGAGGACAAATCGACTAGAAATGGACCGAGAAATGTCGTAGCGATATCTACCCAGAGATGGACTGAAATTTTGGTTAAAATTGTGTGACTGTTGTTCGCACGAGAACAGATCAAAAAGAAAGAGTAAAAATGTTGGTAGATGTTGAAGACAAATCGACTCAAAATGGGCCGAGATATCAGACCAGAAATAGATTGGGAATTTGGGTTAAAATTTAGTGACTATGCGGCTCGTCCGATAATGCTCATTCTAGACCGAAAAAGAGAGAGTAAAAATATTGTTGGGCGTTGAGGAAAAATCGACTGAAGATGGACCAAGGTATCTCCCAGAATATCTGCCTAGAAATGGACTAAAAATCTTAGTCAAAATTGAGTAACAAATACAATATCAATTTTAGACTAAAAAACGAGCAAAATTTCCAGTCTGTATTGACAGTATAACGACAGAAAATGGACCGAAATGTGTATTTCGCATAATTATGGTCAAAATTTAGTAGAAATAATATCTGACCAACAATCAACTGAAATAAATAGTCCAAGTTTAATTAATTTATCTCAGAAATTTACTAAAAATTGACAATTTTCTCATAAAGGAAGGTACCCAAACTGACCGACTTTTTACCCCCTCCCTTCCCTTCGTGACCATCGGTAGTATATACTCGACCCCCCCCCCCCCAACTAATTTTCCTGTAGTGTTTCTTTTTTTTCCAACATATTGCCCTATATAATTTTAAATCACTATTATTATATACTATTAGGCATCTCTCAAAAGGAAAATTTTTATTCGTGTGATGTTGGTTGAAAGTTGTAAAGGTCAATTTCGGATATGTCCACAGGATTTTGAAGGCTATATTCAGGAAAAAATGCGTTTTCTAATTACGAGATTTCAAAGAAATTTACCTTTGCTTTAGCCTCGCGTATCAGGTCAGTATAGGTCACCCCTTCATCTTTTTTGGAGATGACCACTGCCTGACCACGGGGCATACGCTTCTTGAGGAGCTGGAGCTGCTTCGTCCTCTTGGGTGCCGGAGGGGTGGATGGGACCCTTGCAGCTTCCTGCCCTGCATTCTGGCTCTCCCTGTTGCACGCTGCGAGGCGACCTGGCTGTAGGTGGCCGCCCTCTCCGCCATGCGTGCCCCAGATGATCCTGCAGGGGTGCTTATAGATGCAGCATCATCTTCCTTCTTCTTCTTCCTGCCATTAACTGTGGTCCATTGGCCTTGTTGTGGCAATCGCCCCGTTGCTGGCAGTTGTGGTTGCTGTTTTCGTGGCAGCTGTTGGTGCTTCTGTTGCAACTGTTGATGCTGCAGTTGTCGTTGCTGCTGTTGTTGTTGTTGTGCTGCTGTTGTTGTTGCTGCTGCTGTTGCTGTGACAGACTTTGCAGGGGGAAGCTTTGGCTGTTGGAGCAGCTGCTTCAGCTGGGACACCTGCTTTTGCAGGTCCTCAATGAGCAGCCGCTGTTGCTTCTGCTCCTCCCCCATCTTTACTATTAGCAGGTCCCTCTTATGTACCACCCGCTGCGCCGTCGCCAGCTGGGCCTTGAGGGAAGCATTTTCCTTCCTAAGCTTCCCGCCAGGCAGATTCGACGCAGCAAGGGAGAGATCCGTATGGAACTCGGGCGACGTGGTCTTCTTCCTCTTCTTCAGTCGCCGAGGAGTGCCGTGTAGGGAATCCCCATCTTCCTCTCTTTCATTGTCTGAGGAGGTTGGTACCCTCTCGTTAGCACGTGCTTTAATGCTCTGCCAAGAGGGTATTGCCGCCAAAGTCTCCCCAGACTTTTCCTTTGTCACTTCTCTTTCTTGCGGTGGGTTCGTCTGGTGGAGAGCCGCTTGGTCCTCTCCTACCAGGTCCATCATCCTTGCCGGTACATCCAACTTCGCCTCTTCATTTGCTGACGACCGCAGGACGCCAGAGTGCGTCGACGCCTGCTGCCGAGTTGGTGATTCCGAATCCAGCACGCTTACTTTGTCCTTCGTCATCCTTTCCATTCTATGAGCTTTTATTAGTTCGCAGGCCGCTCTAACTGCTTGAGTGAGGTATCCTGTGGAGATGATCCCAGGGCAGGGGTGACTGTCTGCCCTGGTTGACGGTTTTTTGTTCGTGGTTGTCCTTCCCCATGCCTTCTTGTGGCAAAACAGCTATGGCTTGGATTTTTTAGTTGGAGTTTCCTTCTCCCTTATGGTTTGGCGTTTGGAGTTTTCCTTCTCCATAGTGGTTTATCTGACGGAGTTTTCCTTCTCCTACGTCCATCCACATTTGTTGCCGCCCAACTATGTTGCTTGGCGTAACAGGGTCACCACGTGAAGGTTGCGGATTGGGCTTGAGCTCCAGCAAATGGTAGCAGATTCCCACTAAACGGGAATCTTGTAGACCCGCAGATCTCCCACTACTGGCCCCATTGCGACCCCAATTATTATAGTATGGTCGACTTCGTTTATCGTGCAAGGTCGATCATTACACTCCACAACAACAACAACAAAAATTGAAATTATACGATTTTAGAAGTATTTTCGACGCTGTTGACCGTTTTTCAAAATTGGCTCCGGTTATCGAGAAATGATCATATTATCAAGTTCCCGCGAATCGTCGTGACACTTAATGTATGTTACCCGGCTATATCGAATTTCGCGAGTACGAGAACATACAGTGTGCGTCGCAACGATTCGCGGGAACTTGATGTGATCATTTCGCGATAACGGAGCCAATTTCGAAAAACGGTCAACGGCATCGTGATCAGCGTTGAAAATACATCTAAAACCTTATAATTTAGTTCATGTCACAATTGAAGCGCTACGTGGAAAAGGGGCCTCCGTCTAATGTATTTCTTATGGAACAGAGGCCCCTTTTCCACGCAGCGCTTCAATTCTTAAAACTATCTTCAGAGATGATAAGACAGCCGTGATTCTCGAGTCTCAGTCATCCTTTGTACTTACAGGCAACGGCATCAGGGTCTACCCTCTGAACAGTATCTCCCCCTTTCCTCTGCAGTGTAAGCATGACACAAGCAATTCCATCATTTCTAATGTAAGCTCCTTGTGTACCCTGCTCACGGAATCTTCTTTCCTTCGCTATCCAAGCGATGAAAGAACCTGTTTTACGTATTGAAAGTTTCGCCTTCTTGCTGTAAAATTGTCGTTCCCAGGAGGCCTAGGACTTTGGCCTAGCTTTGGAATTAGGACAAATTATCCGCGGAAAATGAGGAAAGAGAGAGGGAATGGAAATTCAAGAAGTCCAAATTTCGATCTTGTACACCAGTATTCACAGACAAAGTACATGTAGTCAGAATTCATATGAGGGAAAGTATAGTTCTAGCCATTTTATAGAAGTAAACCATTTATCACACATTTTGACGTGCTTTAAACAGAACAGCTGAGGTTGGAATAATTTCTATTTGAAACTGCTTCAAGTACGCCCTAGCATTCAGTTTGGAGCGCATTAAGTTAATTTGAACTTTATATGACCGTCTTTTCTTTTCCAACTCTGAAATTTTATGAAAGCATATTGGCGTTTGAATTAAAAAGCCTACGGAATAAGCTGAACTTTGACGTTGCTTCAAATACAATCTGCCTCGCGTCAAGTCTAACTTGAACTTTGTATGCCTGTCTTTGTTTTCCCTATCTCTCGCTAGTTCTTTCGAACTTTTATGGAAATAACCATTTGTCACGTATTTTGGCGTGCTTCAAATTAAACAGTCATGTTGGAAGAGCATCTCTTTGAAGCTGCTCCAAGTAGGGCCTAGCATTCAAGTCTAATTTCAACTTTATATGGCCGTCTTCTCTTTTTAAACTCTTGCTATTTCTCTTTTCTTTACAGGGATTCCCTTTTTTCTTAGTTGCTACTTCTACCTTCAGATTTCTTCGAGTTTTCCCTTTCACTGCTTGGTCTCCCGTTTTAATTTTTCAAGAATTTTGTTTTTTCAGCGATCATATTAGATTTTTTCTCTTTCTGGTTCGCCACACATTTTCTGAATGTCTCAAGATTTAGAGAGTGCAGAAATTATGAATACCAGATAAATTATTGCAAAAAACTAATGTTTAGAAAGTAAACTTTTTACAAGCAAACAGAATCTGAGAATTACTAGAACCTTCAAAGGAGAGTGATGCAAGGCAGAGAGAGAGAGCGTATTCTTATACATCGACACTCGCAGACAAAATATCTGCGTGTTGTCAGAATTTACACAAGAAAAACCAATACTTCCAGCCAGTTGTGGGTATGGTCGATTTAAAGTCGACTTCCAGTCATTTTGGGTGGATTCGAGGTCGACATTGAGCTTGAATCGATTTTTGGTCGGAATAGGGAGTCAATTTAGAATCAATTTGACGTCAAATCGACATCGATTACTTGGATCAACGAAGTTGAAGACCATTTTTATACATCTTTTATATTCTTTCAAGCGGCTCCAGCAAAAACCTTATCCGTTGATTCAATAGGGGATTCAACGTCAGAAATTTTCGTTTACAAGTCTTTGTTTTGTTCTCATTCTTAAGAAGTTTCTCTATATTCTTTTAAAATACCGTTCATTATACCATTCCTACATTAGATAGCTAGCCTCAAAGTTTTGATTTCCGCTAATTTTCCTACTATTAGTCGGCTGGCATGAGGAGCGGGGTAGCGTTCGAAAACTGGCAAGGATATAAGGACTGCTGTATACCGCGTGCGCGTTAAAAATAAGTATCTAAAACACTTTCAATCTGCAGCACTTCTACATGATAATGACTCTCTTCTTTCGTTTGCCGCGTCAGACTCTTACAAAACGTCGCTCTCTTCACTTTCCTGCTTATTCCGTAACAAATTCTGTACTATAAGATGAACATCTGTCGACAGTTAACATTAAAAAAAAAAAATGAGTCGCGCGATATGTTGACTTAGAAAACAAACTCTGTATAATAGATGAACGAAGTATGGAAGCTCTCAAAAAAGTAGCACAGATATTCCTAATGATATTGTATCAAGTTGGATGAAATCAGATACTTACTGTCAACAAGTAATAACACCGAATATAAGAAGAGCGAAAATAAAAAGTTTTAGTGAAAGCTAACTGGCATATTGTTTTGAACATAAAGTTGAAAGGAATTAAATACTTTATAGATGGAAAAGATTGTAAGTGCCAAAAATCAATTCTTTCTTTCTTCGAGGGAACTAAAAAAAAAAAAAAAAAAAAACGTTATTTAATGAATCACGAGATTGAAAAGATATAATGTCAGTGCGCATTGTTATACGACGGCGTTGTTATATCTCTAACCCGCCATATGTGGGCTATTGGCCAAGCCGGAATTGCTGAAAAGTTCTAATATACTGCCGTCATCGGTAGACTTTAATGTATGGAGTTAATTATAAATTGCTGATTATTTTTTTCTAACACTATAATACGGTAAAAATACGAAAGAACGAATTCTGTGTCGTCATAAGAGGTAGGCATGCGATGTTCAATTCGAATTTTCAGTAACTCTTTGGAAATATCATCTGTGGTCTAAACGTTTTATTCCAATTATAAAAACGCGTTGTACGTATGGACAAAGTTCGAGACCAGAGGGAAATAGTTTTTTGATGATTGTGATTTGTAAAGTACAACCCCAGAAATAGTTCTTGAGGGGAGTGTGCGTATTGATGAGAGTTTGAGGGAATAAATTGATGATTGTAGTTCGTTCTGAGTGAGAAACTGTGTACAGATCTAGTAATTCTGGAACAGTATCATAGAACTTTTCCATTTTTTCTCAATAGAGAAGAGGTGATTTGGGAAAACTGACTGCTGTCTTCCCGGCTGATTGTGATTCCAAAGGGAGGGTGGTTATTGGAGATGGTATCTTGTGGGAAAAAGTACAGGCAACTTGGGAGAGGTGGCTATTTAAAAGCTTTTATTGGAATCTTTTACGTACTTCAAGACCTGCGAAAAAGCGTCGGCTTTCTTAACAATGTTAAGCGACGAACGCAGAGAACTTGTTCTATGGGTCGAAAAAGCTTGGAGGTCGGATTTTTTCCATGTTCCCTCCTATTATATAAAGTTCCGAAGTCTGGGCCTGAGACGTCACAATCTGACGACGTCATAGATCTGGTATGTCAACATTTTTCAGATCCCACGTGCCCCATGAAACAAATTCCCTGCCATTCCTCGTTCAACTTTGTTAAAGAACCCATAAAAAATTTCGACTCCCGAGCTGAGGGAGACTTGGAAAAATTTCGACTCTCGAGCTATATATGATAGGAGAGGGACTTGAAACAATTTTAACTATCGAGCTATATATGATAGGAGAGGGACTTGGAAAAATTTCTACTTTCGAGCTACATATGATGAGAGGGGGACTTGAAAAAATTTCGACTCTCCAGCTTATATGTGATAGGAGGGGGACTTAGAAATATCACATATAGCTCGAGAATAAAAATTTTTCCAAGTCCCTCTGCTATCATATATAGCTGGAGAGTGAAAATTTCTTCAGTCCCTCTCCTATCATCCATAGCTCGAGAGTCGAAATTCTTCCAAGTCCCCCTGCTAGCATACGTAGCTCGAGAGTCCAAATTTTTTCAAGTTTTTCGGTCGACTTCAAATCGACGTCGATCTGCAATCGATGTACAGTTAACCCCTTGAAGCGTTCGGTGTATTTCCCGCGTTGTAGGAAAAGTGTGGGGTGGCATAGAATATATTCTCTCGAGTGGATTCGAGCGAAATTAATTTTCGTAGCACACGAGCATGTGTTCGTTGAATAGTGATGGACAGATATCGCAGAATTTCCATGTTAAAAGATCCAACTTGCCGACTTGACGAAACTTTCTAAGAAAAAAGCTATCCTAAATTTACTGAGTCAAGAATCTGTCGCACTTGAAAAGGGTCGAATAAAGAACTCAGCGCCCCCTCTTGAAAGGGTGACTCGTACTTTAGAGATGATTGCGTCAATCATCTGTATTCAACTTTTGACTTTTCGCGAACTTGCGGACCATTCCACAGAAAAAGAATGATTCGATTACTTTTATTGGCATCGAGCAATAAACGATATTAATTTTTATAAAACGTCGCGTAAGTTAATCAACGAAATAACCAGCGCGAACTCGACAACATAATATTTTATCCAGGAAATGACGATAACGACTGCATAGTACAATGACTTTGATTTGCGATATCACGATTTCATAAATCTAGGCGAAAGAGGAACAATAAAGGGGCGAAATTTGTACGCGAACAATTTTCACTCGATTTCAGGGAGGCTCGAAAAACTCGAAAGAAGAAACTCATTGTAGGATGCTGTCGATTTATCCAATGGCGCCGCTCTTCTTGAGAATATCATTTTTGTCCCCCCCGTCTTTCTCCATCAGTCTCATAATTCCTCCTAAGCACTTCAACAGACAGAGATATTATATGTGTATAAAATTTAAAATGTAATGTCCCTCTTCGAGATAACGAAGACCGATAGAGCCGAAGTTTTTATAAGCGTTGCTTAATATGTAACTTTAATGACTTTCACACAAATTAAAAAGATATTTTTATTAATGAAAGCTTCGCTTGTACGTAAGCGTTTAGTTGACAATGTTGCGCGAGTATTAGCTGTGGTCGACAACGTTTCTATAAAAATGTACTAATTTGTCAACTTCGAACCGGTTTGCGTTATTATTAATTCGTAGGCGGTATATGTGCAGCATATATCTTGATTGATACGATTCATTTGTAAATGTGCTCCGAAAAAAAAATTGGAAAATTAATTTCAAATGTGATACGAAACACTTTTTTTTTTTTGGAACTAAGCCCACAGTCGGAGCACACACGTTATACAAATTACCTGATTTTCTCCTCGTATTCGATACATTATAACTCGGCATCGCTTTCACATGCATTAGTAAAAGAGCATTTGATACCTGTGTAATGCAGTGTAGCATCCTCGTCGTATGCAATTATTATACAATATGCTGCAACTAAATGTGAGTTAGTTTCGTAAATGACACAAATTCCATAATTCGATATCCATTTGAGCGGAGCCAAAATGTAACACCTATACATGGGTGTACATACGTTGTATAAATTTGTAAATATCCGATTGAGTTTAGATGTTACATCTCGTACGACTATTTCTCGGCGTAGGGTAATTTGAATATCATAATCTGGATGTCCAGCAGGGATATACGTGGTACATGTACGCATGGTACCCGTATGATATAACTCGCAATAACATAAATAATTTTATCAGCGCTCATCTAGAGCTCGTACGAGTTTATGATACTCGTTTTCTAATGCGGTTATTAATGAAGTAAACAATCAACAGTGACGCGACACTTAAATTGGTTACAGTGTATCGAAAAAATTAATACATCATACGACGTACCATCGTCGTCCTCGGTCTTCTATACGGATAGTACGATGAGATCTCGTTCAGCATTCAAAGTATAATTAATATAATTATTGAAAATGACTAAGTAAATAGGACCCGAATAAGCGGAGGAAGTGTGGAATTTAATCTTGTCGAAATTGATACGGACAATAAAATCGTACCCTCTCGTACCAAGTGGATGGATTGGTGGAAATGAAATATCTTGGCTGCGGTGGCGTGAAAGGTTTTAATAGAAATCCTCTTCAAAGGCTCGCGCTCACTGAGAAGTTGATGGAAAAGTCACATGAAATTGACCTTTGGGGGCGAAACTTTATTATCCACGTAATCGATTAATTTGATTTGTATGGATTTTATTGTAGATTCCGTAGTTAGTCTTTTGGGGTCTTAGAAGAAGAGCTCAAATTATTATCGAATTTATTTCAAATTCCTCACGTCGAGAAACAAACCTGCTGTGTAAGGTATGAAAGAGAAATTTTATGGCTGTAAATCTGTTCTCTACTTGAAATCAATATATCTGTCAATATCACTAAGCAACCAAGTGAAACTGAAGAAACGATAGATTCTCGTTTTCTGATGGGTGGTCAATGAAAAATTGGCGAAGTCTTACGGCGAAAATCTTAATCCAGCACTACTGCTATTGAGCAATTTCTGTCCTCAAGAACAACGACGAGAAGAGGAAAGAGATCGAGATAGTAAAGCAGATCGCAGAAACCAATGACTACCGTAGAGGTGGTGGATGGAGTCTTTGGGAAAATGGAAACAAAGAAAGGAACCCATGATGGCATATTGAGAAAGTACTCCGGATCGATACCATATATAGGAAAGTACACAAACAAGGTGATGAAGACGTTCAATGGCTACGATGTAAATGTGGGTATTCAGAATAACCAACCCATGGTGAAGAGAATCAGCAATGACCAGACAGCAAAAAAGGACAAGGAAAGCTTGAGCGGAGTGTACAAGCTCAGTTGTGAACAGTGCGAGGGGATCTATATTGGTGAGACTGGGAGAAAGTTTGAGATCAGGAAAAAGGAGCACAAAAAGTTGAGGGAGAAAGAAGATATTGAGTCACTGTTTGGGAAACACTGTAACGAGGAAAACCACGATGGAGAGGGAATATTTGAAGTCATACTTGTAGAGAATCGCACAAAGAGAAGAAAAGTCTAGGAACAAATGGAGATTTCAAAAGCCAAGAGGAAGAAAGCCTGCCTCTTGAAAAATGTAATCATATTTGACAGCGAAAAATTATTCGGCTCGGTGATTGAACGAGAGAAGAAGATCAGAATCAACCAATGAGACGGCAAGAAAACCAGGTAGCCAATAGAAACGCAGCATTTAGGACAATAGATTGAATTAACTACTAAGAAGTATGTCTTAGCCAATAAGAACATAATGTCATATCATTGCAAGAATAAGTTTCTAAGAAGTGAACCAATCACAACACAGCATTGTTATAGCCAATAAGATCACAGTGTTATACTATAAAAACTCATGGTCAAGGCCTTGTTCTCCAGTTGCGACACAACTGATGATGGGATAACACCCGAAAGTACTCTTGTAAAAGCAACTAATAAAGTAGATTTGTACTTTGTTAGGTTTTAGAGAAGGGAAGCGTGAGCGCTGACTTAATCCCGGTAACCAAAATGTTGGAGCTTTTTCTCAATTTTTGCCCGGAAATGGGAAAAAATCCACTGCGTTCCTCGTTCAACTTCGCTAAGGAAACCGTCGTTTTTTCAAGTTCCTCTTGTATTATATATAGCTCCAAAGTCCGGGCCTGTGACGTCACAATCTGATGACGTCATAGATGAGTTTTTTCCCAAGTTCCCTCCTATCATATACAAGCCGTAAGCCCGCTAAATAATATAAAATTTCAAATTATTTTCAAAATTCTTGATATTCATTTATCTTTCAATTTCTATTTGTAATCTAATTCTTCTGATTTCCAATTTTTCAATTTCATTTTTCTTATTGTTGATAATTTGTTTTACTCTTTCAATCTTGTTGATTATCTTCTCTGATAGTTGGATGCCGTCTTTTCAGAAGATCCTTTGCGCATTCTTCTTTCTGGGTGTATGCTGAAAAATTTGTCATTTTTGTGGATTGTTGGAGGAGGTAGACAACTTCCTATATAATGATACAATTGTCCAAAAATGTTGAAAGTTGTGAATATGTTTGGAATTTCATTACACCCTAAAGAAGTCATTGAAAGCGCATTGTTGTATTTACGCAAATTACACTACACAAAAAAAAAAAAAAAATTGAAAACCACATGAACGAAATAATAAGATTCTAGAAGTATTTTCGACGCTGATCACGATGCCGTTGCCCGTTTCTCAAAATTTGGCCCAGTTTTCGAGAAATGATCAAATCAAATTCCCGCGATTTGTTGCGGCGCGCAGTGTATGTTCCCGTTCTCGCGAAATTCGATAGCTGGGTAACATACGCCGCGCATCGCAATGAATCGCGGTAATTTGATTTGATCATTTCTCGAAAACCAAGCCAAAACTTGAAAAACAGACAACGGCATTGTGATCAGCGTCGAAAATACTTCTAGAATCATATTATTTTGTTCATGTGGTTTTCAATTTTTTTTTTTTTGTTGTGTAGTGTTATTAAGAAAATGAGAAGATCCATTATCCCTTCCGTCTAATAGTTTTTGAAGAAGATCTGGCATTGAGGGTAAATCAGGTAACTTAACCTTATCACTCCTGCAACAGAAATTTTGATTTTCAGTTTCAAATAATTTTCCATCACAAAATGTGCACGTAATTTCCAGATTCCCAATTGAACTTATACTGGTATATTCTTTCTCAATAATGTACCTAATGAATGGACTATTATCGTTCTGACAATCGTTTTCCACATTATTTTCTGATGTCAAAATTTCGGAATTGACACGGAGCCCTCTTCCCTTTGTTCGTCAACCGCCCTAGATTTGCTTTCTTGCGTTTTGGCATTCCAATTAGATTGCAATAAAGTGAGACATCCGTGACTTCGATATTGAATTTTCGAAATTGACGCGAATTGTTTTTCTTTTCTTAGTCCTCACGTTAAATTTGAAATAATGAAAGACAACCACCACTCCTTCAGATAATTGCTAAGCAAAATCTTTATCGTAACCCTACACTATTCGATTACTCATAGTATGGGTATTCAAAACTTCTCCGCTTGAAAAGAACCATTTTCCAAAAATGATTGCCTAGCACATATTAATTTTCGATGAAAGTCAACAAAAATGATTGCTTAGCATTTTCAATCAATAAATTATTGAATGATACAGATTTTTCATCTCTTGAATCATTCATGAGCCCCCCTCCAAGCACAAAGATATATTCTACACGCCATTCGCCTGATTTCGTAACTTCAAATTTATTACGCATAAACCTTAAGTTCCTCTCCTATTATATATAGCTCCAAAGTCCGGGCCTGAGACGTCACAATCTGATGACGTCATAGATGAGTTTTTTTTCCAAGTTCCCCTCCTATGACATATAATATAGCTTGGGTGGCAGGGCCTGTGACGTCACAGTTTTATGACGTTACAATCTCTTGACATAATACCTAGGTAGATCAGTTTTTTTAAAGTTCCTCTTCTATTATATATAACTCCAAAGATCAGACCTGTGACGTCACAATTTGATGACCTCATAGGTTAGCCTTGTGACGTCACAATCTGCTGACGTCACAGGTAAGTTTGCCAGATTGCTGACTCCTTAAGAATGTCTCAAAATGGAGACAATAATAGTCGATAAGATGAGTTACATTCTCACCTGTGGCAGTAACGTATTTGACGTAAATTGCCGAGTTCTGCCAGAGTGCGTCTCGGAATTGCGAATGTATCATTTGCTCTTCCCACTCTAGTGTCTTGAGCATATGTTCTGATTCTTGATCCATTGAAGACTATCAGACTTTTGTTTTTTCCCCTCGAATTCTTCTCTGGTATAATCGAGGGTGGCCCTCGAAGCAAAAAGTAATGAACTACTCCGAACTCAAATGGTTTGAGCGATGGACTTCCTTCCTTATTGGAGGCTATTTGTCCTCGCTGGACTTCCATAAGCGTGTTCAACTAGTCTACCGAGTCAATTATTGTGTATAATAGCTCAAACGTATTGTGCTAATCTTCTAGAGCGTCCCACTGGAGACGTATGTGTAACTCGGCGCCGAAGAAACCTAATGCTGATTCTTTGGTAATCAACTCCTTCACCCTCTGAAATGCTATAGTGTTATTTCATTACATATTTCATTCTTATCCTTACAATCTTGTTTATATAAATTTTCCAGCAGCTCATTTTTTTCTCTATAGCGTGATGCTCTAACAAACCTCTTGCGCTCGGCTTTTATTGTTCCTACAAATGATTTACCTCATTTTCAACTTAATTATGCGAAGATAACGCGCGCATAATAAATAATAACGCGATGGAGTGCGAGTAGAACTTTTTTCTCGCATTTCAAAAAGTATTGCATTTCTTGGCTACTCCTTGCGTTCAAATGTATAGCTAGAAAAAAGAAACTCATTTCATTTTGGAAAAATGACGGAATCGTCAAAAGTGCAAGGATTGATTCGATATGTGATGGGAAAAGCGATAGCGAAAATTGCGAACACGACGAGAAACCATTCGTCATCTCGTCCGTCTCTATAATCCTACGTGAAATCGTTCCGAAACTCGCGAAGGGATCATTCTTATATATGTACGGAGCCGTTGTCAAGATATTACGGTGCCGTATTAATCAAAACATACCGAAATGAAACAACCGTTGTTAACAAGCGGCGAAATGACTTTTTTTTTTTACTGCTCGCAAGTTGGGTACTTTCCTCCCCAGAAAAGGAGAAAAAAATTTGGAAAATTTGTCGCGTGAGCTAAAATGATAATTTGACGATACGTAAAAGTATACAAAACTGTAGGCTCGTGTAAAAACCGCTACTCGTGTTCAGTTTATTTTTACTCGTTAAAACTTTATTTCACAGTAGTTAAGTCGAAATAAATCCCCTAGCTGTTTCAAAAAAAAAGAGCGGAGGTCGAACAGTAGGCTACCACCTATGGACGAGAAAGACAGGAGAAAAAAATGAAAAGAGCACGGCGCAGTAAAAGAAGGATTCGTATGTTCTGTGTTTTCTGTTTCTCGACTCCCTTCTGTGTCAAATAGGCACTGTATACTCAGTTGGCTTTCAATAATAATAAGAGTAGTAGTGTTAGTCGTATGCAGCACCAGTTCGCGAGGCGCGGCGCGGTATGAATATCAGGGTGCACTCGAGGGCAGACTCGTCTAGGTGTGAGCACACGCGTCAGTTTTGAAAGGTGCGAACGGGCGAGTGCTTGTCGACGTGATGGCTGCACGATGACGGATGACGTATTCTTCTTTTTTTTCTTCTCTCTCGGTCCGTTTTCGAGAGAGGGATACCAATTCTTCCCATTCGACCCTACCCTACTCAATTAAGAAATTAAAAACGTATATCTGCAATGAATTTGACCTTTGCCTTCGAGCAACCATCTCGTACACGAACTATACATTATCATGGTTTTTATTATTGATCTCTGGCAGGATCATATTAGTCTTTTATACAGCCGAAATGTTGAAAGAGCATTTGCATAATTACGCTGAACTTTACCGTATGATACGAAGCAATTATTATCATGACCGGAAGAACTCGTGAGTGATACAAAGACTGTTAGGAGACATTCAAAGGGAGAGAGTATTTCTATTCGATCTTGAATTATCTGGTCATCATGTTGAAAAGGGGTTTTCTCAATTGTACAAATCTACATTATTAGTTGCTTTTACAAGAGTACTTTCGGGTGTTATCCCTTCATCAGTTGTGTCGCAACTGGAGAACAAAGCCTTAACCATGAGTTTTTAATAGTTTAACACTGTGATCTTATTGGCTATAACGATAACAATGCTGTGTTGTGATTGGTTCACTTCTTAGAAACTTATTCTTACAATAATATGACATTGTGTTCTTATTGGCTAAAACATACTGCTTCGTAATTGGTTCAATCTATTGTCCTAAATGCTGCGTTTCTATTGGCTACCTGGATTCCTACCGTCTCATTGGTTGGTGCTGTTCTTCTTCTCTCGTCCAACCACCAGGCCGAATAATTTTTCGCTGTCAAATGTGATTACATTGTTCAAGAGGCAGGCTTTCTTCCTCTTGGCTTTTGCAATCTCCATTTGTTCACAGAGTTTTCTTCTCTTTGTGCGATTCTCTACGTGTATGACTTCAAATATTCCCTCTCTATCACGGTTTTTCTCGTTACAGTGTTTCCCAAACAGTAACTTGCCATCTTCTTTCTCCCTCGACGTTTTGTGCTCCTTTCTCCTGATCTCAAATTTTCTCCCAGTCTCACCGATATAGATCCCCTCGCACTGTTCACAACTGAGCCTGTACACTCCGCTCAAGCTTTCCTTGTCCTTTTGTTCCGTCTGGTCATTGCTGATTCTCTTCACCATGGGTTGGTTATTCTGAGTACCCACATTCATATCGTAGCCATTGGACGCCTTTATCACCTTGTTTGTGTATTTTCCTATATATGGTATCGATCCCGAGTACTTTCTCACTATGCTATAATGCGTTCCTTTCTTTGTTTCCATTTTCCCAAAGACTCCCTCCACCACACGTCTGCGGTAGCCATTGGCTTCTGCGATCTGCTTTACTATCTCGATCTCTTTCCTCTTCTCTTCGTTGTTCTTGAGGATAGAAATTGCCCGATAGCAGTAGTTCTAGATTGCCGCCAACTTGTGCCTCGGGTGGTGGTAGGAGTCATTTGGGATGATGGTGTCAGTATGCGTCAGCTTCCTGTAGATTTTGTATTCTATCGTATTGTTCTCCATTGTGAGTGTAAGGTCCAAATAGTTGATGGTCTCATTGCCCTTTTCTACTGTGAATTTGATGCTCTCATTCATGCGTTCATTTCTGAAAGGAATAGATCCAGCTGTCTATCAGTGCCTGACCACACAATTAGGATATCATCTACATATCTGGCCCAGTGTTTGATCGAGTTTCTGAACTTGCTGCCCTTCAATATCTTGTTTTTCTTATCATTCATGATTATCTCCGCCAGTATTGGTGACAGCGGTGATCCCATCGCAAGTCCCCTTTCCTGACTGTGGAACCTGTTATTGAAGCGGCAGTAGTTCTGGCTCAAGATCTCCTTGGCGTACTTCGACCAATCGGGGTTCCCATGGTAACTGTTGTTTTTGAGCAGAGTGAGAAGTTCCTCCTTCGGTATGGTACCAAACATATTAGTCACAACAAAGGATATCAGCTTGTCGTTACTCCTGATTTCCAACTTGTCCATTTGCTCAATCAGCTCTCCGTTGTTTCTGATACTTCGTGTGGGTGCAAACTGGTAGTTTTCTTTCAGGAATGTGGCTACGATCTTTGCTATCTTGTAGCATGGTGATTGAATGCTGTTGACCAGGGGTCTCATCGGACGGTTCGCTTTGTGGAGTTTGACAAGCCCCTTGAGTTTTGGTGCAACCGGGTTCATCTCAAGCGTCCTTCCATTGCCGGGTACATTGTTCCGTTTCAACACAGCTTTCAGGTCATCTTGGTACTTCCGTGTTGGGTCCCTTGCCAGCTCTTGGTATCCATTGACTGCGATGTACAACTCCACTTTTTGGGTGTAGTCCTCCTTCTCCATTACCACTACCGTGCTGCCCTGACCCAAACGAGTGTAGCCTGATATGGCGACATTCCTCCAATAGTGAAATTATTATCTTTCGACGTCACAAGAATGAAGCTCATTCGCCGAAAATTTAGAACCATGAAGACTGTAGCAAAACGCAATAATCATAAACTATACAAAGGAAATTATGCTCCAGAGAAATGAGGAAAACTCGCAGGTCCTTTAAGGGTGTGCTTTACTTCTTCGGAAGTTGCATAAACATCCCCAAAAACCCTGCAAGGTTCGAGAAGTCAGCGGTCGCTACACGACGCTTGTCAGGCATGCGTGGGTAGTCCTTGTAACAAATGACAAGGAATTATTTGCAAGGTCACATCTCAGGGTTCCATTTTCCGACGAATTTTTTCTATCTTTGGAAATGTTGTACAGATAGGTTCAATTGAAGGCGCTATCGGAACAGAATCCTGAATTTTGACTCCAGAAGAATTTCACTCTCGTCAGAAAATAGACAAATTTTTACCAATTTCAACATTCAATTGAGAAAGTATTAGAAAAAAATTTTGAAATTCTGCTTCGATAGCGCCCCTGGTTGAACCTCTCTGGAAACCATCTCTATTATACAGAAAGATCCATTGAAAATTCGAGCAGTAAAATGTGATTTTCGGTACCATGTTGAGCATATTTTCACAAGTAAAGCACACCCTTAACGGAGTTGAACGAGGGGAGGCAAGCAACCTGTTTTATGGGGCACATATGTGACACTAGAGGGACTTAGAGTATCTTGGAAGGACGTAATGAGTCTTATGGTGTGTGAAGCGCTGCATATCTGGCTCATTGAAGGGGCTAAACAACTGGTGTATAAAGTATTGCAGGCTATACAATATAGACCGATCTCCGAGCTGTATATGATATGGTATGAGTGGGACTAGAATACCTTGGAAGGATATTCTGAGTCTTATGGCGTTTTAAGCATTGCATATCTAGTTACTCGAAGGGGCTATCATTCAGGCGATATACACCAACCATCGAGTTATATAGAAAGGGACTTCGAAAATTTGTGTGCTCTGAGCTCTGCCGGCCGGCGGACGGTGGACGGTTCCCCCCGCCCCCTCGGGAAAACAGATTTCCTGTTGAAAAAATAACTGACGGGTTCTTTAACGGAGTTGAACGAGGGATGGCAGAGAGCCTGTTTTATGGGGCATGTGGGATCTGAAAAATAGAGATTGTAACATCACAGAGTTGATCTATGACCGAGTCAAACTGTGACGTCTCAGGCCCCGATCCCAAGCTATATATGATAGGAGGAGAACGTTTCTTTCCTACGATAGGAGGGGACTTGAAAAAAAAACTGATCTATGACGTCATCAAAGAGTTCGGTAGCTTAGTTGTCTCGAATGCATGATGCCCTGCTTCGGCCCATCTTCAAGAGATTCTGGACAACTCCAACGGAAATCGAGGATCCGGACGAATTCACTGTCCTCGTTGCCATCATTGAAGCCACTTATCTTCAAAGTAGTTCAGGACAGGATCTAGACCAGGTGAAAAAATAAGGTCTTCAGTTATCGTTTGAACCGCATGGACGACCTAGACTTGAGCCGTAGGCAGATTACGCCTACTCGAATTTTTCAGAGGACTGTGTAAGCCGACCTCCTTGTGTTGTCTTCTTGGTAACGCTGGAAGAAAAATTTGACTCAGCCGAATTTTCGTAAGGCAAAATTTGCTCTCACGATTATTTTGACGAAAAAGTGCCTATGTAAAATGGTATAGAGGAAAGCAGGATTGGGGGGGGGGGGGAAGTCTTTGCGTTTTGAGAATAGTGAAAATATAATATGGAACCGGGTCCTGACAAATATCAAGTAATTTTTGCCCCAGATAAAGCAGTCGAGGATATCGTAAAGAAAGCTGGGTTAAATTGAGTAACTACTAAATGAATGAAAGCAATTAAGCACATTATAATTCCTTAAAACAAATATAAGGCAATCGTATTTAATATCTGTATGCTGCTTAGCCTCTTTTAGTAATCTTCCATTGTAATTTGTAAGGTGCTCATTGATGTATATTTTTTCCTTTTTTGGGTCTCGACTCTTGTTGTTCTTTTTCGACCAATTAATCAGCTCTTCCTTCCTCAATATTGCTGAGGCAGAGGGTGATGGTTATTTGCTGACAATCGGGGAAATGCATTTATTTCGCGATCTTGAAGTTCGACATTTTATTTCCGATGCAAATATCTTCACTACCTCTTTGATTCTTTCCTCCTGTTTGAATAGAATTCCGCTTATAATTATGTTTCTTTTGCGACTATATTGTTCGACTTCGTTCAGTCGAAGAGAAGATGTCAATTTTAACTAACCAGGTCTCTCCTAGAATTCATATGTTCTCGTGTTTTGAAAATCTATTGACGATTCCAGCCGGCAAGTTCAAGAGCTTCTAATTATGGCGAGAAAAAATTGTACACATAAGTAAGCGACTTCGTAATAATTTTATCATTTTTGGGATTGTAAATGGGATTTCTCACGATACTCCGGGGACAACTACGCGCTTATTTTATTTTATTCATTTATTATTCTTTATAATATTATTATGCACTAATCATAGACATCTTTCTATTTTGCGTTACGCTTATCTGTTCCGCAAATTTTCGCACGTGTAATTTTCGGTAACTAGGTATTTTATTACTTTGAAAGCCCCGAGTAAAATGAAGCTCCTAAGGGAGATTGCCATTCTATCCCCGTATATGTTACATTATATTTCGCGTATATATTGGGACACAGACATATATACTGTAAGTATATAGAGAAAAAATATACGACGTAGTCGAAACGAATCCTCATTTTATCAGATTTAAGCACCCACTGCAAATATTTTCACCCCTCTAAAGCTACACAACTACTGCGTAATACCACAATAAACTACATTACCACAGTATACCGTTTATATTTTTCTTTTATTTTTCGGTATCAAATGGGAATTACAGTTTGTGAATCGTTACCACGTTATTTTCGAAACTCAGGAAATAATACGTACGTATACTACTATCTGATGATGAAGAAGAATCCGGTTACCAGCTTATCATAGTACATTTTTCTCTTTTTTCCCCCCAAATTATGATGAGAGTCTCCATCGTGATTTCGATATCGTGGATGACTAAAACTTGGAGGAGAAATTCGATAGTACACTTTTTTAACTTTGTATATAAGATTTCCAATGATGGATTAAGCTAGTTCAACGAAATATGTAACTTATTTGTACGCATTCTTACAAACACGCACGTATGATATTATGCTTCAAAAAAATATGTCAATATACTCGAATATCTACTATCCACATGTAGCGACGAGAATTTCATAAAAAGCATCAGAATGACTGATTCTTGTACAGTATTTAATTATTTTTTTGATATGTCCACTATAGGAGTTGGCAGTCATGCCAGTCGTTTTTTTTATCATTTATTTATATAATTTTGAAGTGCCCCCACACAGTCTTCAAAGGCCAATTACGAGGGGCACTAAAAAAAAAACAAACAACAAAAATCAGGTATTAATAATAGCAAAAAATAATAATATAGATTTCCCTCACCATGAACCACCAACCTCGTTCCCCAAAGGTTCCCTTATCATTAATTATATTCTATTTCTACTATGCCCTCTCCAAATCTCCTTATTTCCTGGAGAATTTTTGGAAATAATTTTTTCCAAACTCATCCATATATTAAAAAAATTTGGGATCTATCCTTTTCACAGTTCGTGCGGGCGTTCTACTGGACGAATTTGCTTCATTTTTTTTGTTCTCTTCAGAATAACCTCTAGATTAGCCATCAAATATTACTCAATACCACACTTCAGGTGTTCCTCACTTATCTGCATTTGCGTTTTTTCCCCATGTATTTCTTATGGCAAATTTTTCATACATACATTTGGTTGACGCAATGACAGTCCGTCAAGCCGTTCTACTGGGCCGATTTTCTTCATTGTTTTCTCATTCTCCTCAGGACGACCTCTAGATTAGCCATCAAGCATTACTTAGTGCCTTACTTCAGGTGTTCCCCACATACCCGCATTTGCGTCTTCTCCCCATGTATTTCTTATGGGGAATTTTTCATACATTCGGTTGATTGAACGCGAGAAGCGTAGCTATTTAGTAGCTATAGTGCGTATGTTGATTCATCCAGCAGTGAGAGAGACATGAACTTGAACATTGGTACCTTCTATCCTACTTTTTTATATATATATGAAAAAACTTTCAAAAATAACTTTATGACAGTCCGTCTGGCCGTTTTACTCAACCAATTTGCTTCAGTTTCTTTAATTTGTTCATTTAGTACACCAGCTGAGCCATTAAGGATCAGCAGCCGCTCGTCTTAAGGCGTTCTTGAATTTTCCTCAATTGAGCTTCTCACATATTACCTATCTATATACTGAAAAAAATTCAGTAAAACTTAATAAAATTCGCCAGACATTTCCCCTGGACAGATTGAGCTGATATTTCCTTTGAATAAATGCTCCTGACCCACAGATAAGCCATTACCTATTGGCTGACCCGTCCCTGACTTCAGTTTTGGGTAGTATTGAAACGCGATTTCGCCCTGTTCATTTCTTATGGATATAGGTATTTTTTATATGAAATTGAACCATTGTATTCAGTTTACCAGCGTCAAACTGAACAGATCAGACTGATCTTTTTTTTAAATGAATGCCTCTCACCAACAGATTCGCCGTCACTCAACAATTTACTCCGCCTTCCTCACAAATTTTCAAAAAATCGAAACGCAATTTTTCCTTGTACATTTCTTAAAGGGATATTTGTGAAAGGAAAACGAACCCCCTTTTCTAATTTGCCAGGGACTTCAACTGAACAAGTCGGACTGATTTTTTATACCATCCGATCCGCCATCACTCCTTGATCAACTTAGCCTTCCTTAAAGCAAATTCCCTAAACATTAAAAGGCGGTTTCACCAATTACATTTCTTATGTGGATATATTCCACCTGTAATAATATATTCCCCCTGTCCAGGTGTCATGGTTGAATTATATCATCAATTATACTAATGCTGCGGAGCAGCACAGGTCATCTAGTTAATTGAATTGTGCTACAAAAAGAGAGTATTTGAGAGACTGAAAGAAAAATTGGATCCTCAAAGGTACGAGCCATTATTAATTGAGAGTTAATTGGCACCTAGGCACGTAACAAGAAAGAAAACTAGTCTCGCTGGAAATATTCCTGTTTTAAAAGAGAAGTTAAATACCTCGGGCATATCAAATCAAGACTGATTCCGACAAGGTAGAGGCAGTGGTCAAATAGCCAATTCCCAAAAATCGCCCCGAAGTCAAAAGTTTTGTAGGATAATGCACCTACTACTGCAGATTTGTAAAAGGGTTTTCTGACATTGCAAAACCTTTATACCGACTTAGGAAGAAAGAAGCTCGTTCCGGTGGACTTCGGAAAGTCAAAAGAGTTTTGTCCTCTACATTCCCACAACCTGGGAAAACAGACTGCAGTAATCTTGCCATTGGAGCTGTATTATTTCAAGTAGACGATTCTAAAGAAGAACCAAGGTTTTGATCCAGATCAAGGCCAAATAAAGAGGACTATTGGAAGTTTTCAAGGCATTCAAACATTTTCACCAGTATTTATATGGGCAGAAAGTTTTACTGAGAACTGATCACGCTGTTTTGCAGTCGATAAGGTCCTTTGAGGAGCCAAACGGGCAAAATCGCGAGATGGATCCTACTTTTGCAGACCTCCAACGCGAATGCCGACGCCTGATCACGAAGACCTTGCCTGGAAGAATGTAACTATTGTGACAGACCAGAAAAAAATCACTGTCAAGAACACTCGGTTTGATACCAACTTGATTATGAGAGATGCCCAACTTCAAGATCAAGATATTGTCTATGTGTGACGCTGCAGAAGTCAAGGTTCAGAACACATACGTTGAGGGTCTCGATGGTGTACGTCCAGGCTGCAATAAAAGACTGAAACCAACTTTCACGATTTCTTTATTCCCGTTTTGACGTCCTGTTCTAATGCTTGAACTGCGTGGACCTGCAATATGAGTCCCCGGCCCCGGGCCATTATGCTGCGATGGTAAAACATTGTCAGGACAAGCATGGAAAGAGGGTTGGCGGGGAACATTTTGGCAAACTACCACACTGTAGTTGACGGTGGAAGGTGGAGGACTCCACTTCCAACCTACTGCCGCTGATTATATGTGCAACGCTTTAACCAATGCAACCCTGAACGGTGTGCCATAAGTACCACTCAAGTGTATTGCAGGACCCCCTTTATAGCACGGATGGGTCGTCTTGTTGAACGAGCCAGCAAGGTGCATCAATAGGGCGACCCTGAAATGTAAAACCGGTTGTAAGTCACTGTTTTCGTCATCAATCTCATGGATCTCCTCGACCTCTCCTATCCTAAACTCACTCTTTTCTTCACATCTGTCCAGTCTGTACGTCACAGACCTTAGTCATGAAGGTGCCGATCACCTTCTCTTTCTTTTCATATCTTTCATCTTCTCAAAGCTCCGCGACGATACTTTCTGTGTTCATCTCTTCGCCCAACTTCTTCGGGTCTCTTCACCTATATTTCTATTACTTTTTCCGCAGACGATGTACGTAAACGATAGGATGAACTTAGTCTCGCTGGAAAAAGGCTATTGCCAATTTGGAGGCATCAATTATTCCGGCAAGTCGAAGGAGTAGCCATAAGGAACTCACCGTTGTTCAAGTTTCCATATAAATCTGAAAAAATCGAACGCAGGCTCCGACAAGATTTTCGAATAAACGTATCAATATGGTTAAAGGTTAACCCGTCATCAATTTTATGGCTCATTTCGAGTTATTCAAGAGGAAATTTTAGTTCTCTTTCCGGAGAGCTTCGTATGTGGTGTGAAGTCTGGCACTCGTCTGAAGTGACATGTCTCGGACGTCAATTAGTTTTTACAGCGCTGTCGTCTTAACTAATTTATAGGCGATACGAGCATTCTCCGAGTAAATTATCTCACTTTATCAGCATAATATTTGTAAATTAATTTAGCTTACAAAGTTTCACCGGCAACAGTCGATCGTAAAACTTCTTTTATTTTCGCGCGCGCTATATACGTTTTTATCTTCTCGCCATTCTTTCATCAATTCTCCCAGGCGCACTTTTATTCTCATGAATGAATTCGTGTCCCTGAAAGCCGACTTAGTATATTACTTTCGCTCGAACGACGAAATTCTGCTTAAGAAGATAATAATTTCATTTCACAACGACGGTGTTGGTGATCAATAATAATAAAGTCTTTCGCTATTATAAAAGCGACTAAAACTACAGCAACTTGTCGTAATTATTTCGTTAGCGGAGAGACATCGTCGTTTATTATTACACCGTCTCTAGGAGTTCTTCACATCAAATCTTTCACAATTTACGTTGTTTTCGTTATTATATTATAGGAAATGCGGTAGGTTATAGAATAAAACGCTTGAAGGGTTGGTTAAAAAAAAAAAAAAAAGATAAGATAATTTGAGTCGTATGATCCTCAATTTGTTAAAATTAAATTAACTCGCGTTTATCGCAGTGGGTTTTCTTACTCGTACTACCCGAAGTCACTTCATCGCGATGATGGTGGCGATAATAATAAGTATTGTGTGTGCTATACGGACATTTTCCTCGCTCGAAGCGTATTATTTTATCCCTTTTATAAAACACCTTAATAATAATAATAAAATGGTATGAAATAATTTATGAGAGTTTAGATGAAAGTTATTTCTTTAGCGATACGATACGTTGTAACTCACGTGCCTTCCCAGCGTGCTCGAACGTGTAGTATTAAGCGTGTTGTATGTATTTTGAGTTTTTGTTAATGAGGGATGTTGTTTCAATTTGTACCCATTTTGGACGTTCATTATATTATGAAGTCTTGTAGGTAATCGGAACATGTTTTTATGTAATAATCATGGCTAAATTTGAAGTAATTTTTTTTTTTTTCATTATGCTCATGAATTATCAATTGATCGATTTTTTCGTATCCTAGCGATTTAAAAGTGCAAAGAATCTTTTCCACGTTATTCTTGTGAGTATTTTCTCTTCTGATGTTGGAACTCTCTCCTCAGTCCACCCAGAGCCTCAGCGTAGACTAGAATATTGCAGGAAGCTTCATAGTCCCCAAGAATCTGGTGTCTCTGGTATATTCCACAAGCCTCTGACCCTACAGGGCTAAATTTTCATGATTGTCTCAGTGTGACTCCATTTCTAATCTCAAACTGTAAAATTTCTCAGGTTTTTCTCATCTGAAGCCTCCCGAGAGGATGAACGTTCTCAAACGGATTTTTAGAACAATAATTTTTGTGCATCGACAGTGTTTGAATCGCGATTATCGACGCCAAATCGATCGAGAATTTACCTCTTCTAAAGTCTTGGTCGAAATTGCGACGATATATTGTTGAAATCAACTTCACTTCGACGTCGATTCCTGGTCAATATGACTTATTTGTCACGTTGATTCCAGGTAGATTTCGATTCAACTTCTCCAATGGTGATTTTGAGTCGATTTTTCCAATATTTTTTATCGAACCGAGATCGACTATTCTGTCGTATCGATTAGCAGTCGATTTTCAGTTTTTTGAGTATATATATACCGGTCGACTTCAAATCGTCCTCAAATTGTGGTTTATCTCGAATAGGTGTGCACAGCCACTCCATTGAAGCATTCTGTATGTTTGGCGACTTCACTACTCGCAGGTAATATACGTAAATATCTAAATATATGAAGCAGAAAGCTTGTCTGTTTGACTTCTTATATCCCAAGAACCATCTGACTGATTTCCTTCAAACTTTCAGGATTTATTTGTGTTATTCAGGAATAACTTTCAAGCCGTAAATGAAAATTTTAGTTCCTATAGAAAAAAAATAGAGAATCATCTGACATTCTTTCCAATAATACTAGTAGAATTTTTAGTCATTTCCAGCTTGAGACAAAACAAACGCATTTGCGAGCGCCCAACTACGATGGAGGCGAGTGCAAAGGACCAGTACGTTCTCAGCTGTTCTCCTCATTCAACCAACAAGATTTTGCGAATCTTTTGAAAGGTCGCGAAATACGAGCCCCTCAAGGCGAGTGCGAAACACCAGCCCGTATCAGCGTCGCAGGCCTAGTCGTCAAGCGCGCCGTAGTGCCTAGTAGCTATATAACGAAAACCATTGAGAATCTTGAATATGCTTCACCAGTGCAGCAATGGTCGAATCGAATCGACTCGAATTTAGGACACATTGCCGACGGCCATTGTGCCGACCACCTACTTAGGTGACGTAACATTTCTTCGATACCCATTTTGCCAAACTATTTGGCAACAAGACATTTAGCCGACATCATTTTTTCCGAGATACAACGTTTCCGACACTTACAGTTCCACCATAATCATTTTTCCGATATTACCTCTGACGCCATGCGGGCTACATTTCAACTCCTGAAAGCATTGGAGGAAGTGAACTTCCAACCAGTGCTTGAGTATTTCAAAAAAACTTGAGCCAATGGTACCTCTCCGTAGAGGGGGACGAGTTAATGGTGCCTCGCCCCCGATACGCTCCAGCATCTTGGAATCACCATTAGGCCGCCTTAAACAGAGTCCATCGAACCAACAATATATCGGAGGGGTGGTATCACAGATTTCAAACTGTCGTCGGGCGCAACTACCCTGACATGTGCACAGCAACTGAACAGGAGTGCCGTGAGGCCATTTTTATGAAGATGATTCTTCATATTCGTTTTAGGGGGGGGGGGGCATAATTCAATTTTTTTTTCTTTTTTTTTTAGCCACAAGAAATTAAAGTTTGAGGGGGGTTTCTTCATTGGACTAGGGGAACCACGGCACCCCTGCTGAAGCTCCAACAAGCGGATATCGTAAAAATTGTTGCTGAGCTGAGTGTCGGGTGAAAAGTCAAAGCTTTACCTCGACGTAAGTGGGTTCTTGGCCAGGAAAGAATCCAAGGACCCGCAGCAGAACAACAAGGTTATAAAGACAGAAATTATGTAAGTTATCAGAGTTCCTGCGTATGATGTCGACCAATATTGATATATGAATAGAATCTTATGGAAATGTGAGAAACTTTTTCTTTTGGAGTTTCAGTTGAAAACTTTTTGTCAGAAATGATTGGTGTCGGTGAAGCAGTTAGTCGGCCATATTTTCAGTCGATAGAAAAAGTGTGGGAAAAATGGGCGTCGAAGAAATGGCACGTCGGTGAAATGGCATCGGAAATTTGTCCGGTTACAATTTTTCGTCGATATTACCTCATACCAAGTGTTGACTTATTTCTGACCTTAATTCTGAAATTCTATCACATCGTGCCCTCAGAATTAAAGAAAATTTCGACGTCGATTCCATGTCTTTGCCGATGATTGACTAATGATCAGAGTCCGGATTCCTCAGCATTTGCCGAATCATTTCAGTGCGTCCGAAAAGCCTGAAAATGATATAGAAATACGTATTGGGGGTAGTAGAGCCTAGGGAAAAAAATTCATTTTGCCGAAAATTGCCGAAAACGGGGTTTAAAGCCGAATAAGGTCGAAAATGTCAATTTTGTTTAATATCGTCAAAAGTTATAAAATTTTGGAGAAAATTTGTTTAATTCTGCTTAAAATTTAGCAAATATGATAAAAATTGGGCAGTTTTTTTTTGAAAATATTATCTTTAGTTCAGAGTTGAAAAATTTATAATTTTGATTGAAAAATTGCTAGGATTTTTTATTATCCCCAAAAAACGTTTATTTCGGTCAAAATCACGTAATTTTGGTTGTAAATTGAAAAATTCTAATATTGAATTTGTAAAAGCTCTGAAAACGCATGTTTTTTTCATTTTTTAAATTTAAATGCCGAATAATGCCGAAAATGCAATATTAAGTGCCGAAAAATCGGGGCTCTGCTCTGCTGATGATCAATCAGAACCGATGTCGATTTTCGTTCAACATCAATCTATAGCACCGTGGGCGACTCAATTTCGACGTTGACGACGAGTTGATGGTGAAAATAAGTGGTCGATTCGCGGTCGAAACGTGCAGAAGTCGATCCTTGAGAGGAGCGAGAAGGGTAGTGCCGCTTACTAGACCAATTTGATCGGTCAACTTCTATAATCTCACAGGAACGACGCTACATTAGTTCTGCAAATGCATTCCCTACCCCGAAAACTGGTAGGAGACCATACCAGCTTCTCTTCTATAGTACACCAGTATCTCCCCGCAGTAGTCTTATAAGACCCTCTCGTATTATTTATAACTTGTTTCCCCCTCTCTTCCCCTCTCATGACCGAAATTTTCCCAGGTACAATTTGCCTGTGACGATATGCCCTATACAAATATTTGCTTGAATGAATTTGCCTCGCAAAAAATCGATTGAGTCAAAAATTTCTTCAAAGATACACGAGCCAGTAAGTGAAAGAAGCAGCCTTGTAGTCGAGCGCTAGGGATAAATGCTGCGCAGGGCGTTTCTTATCCGATTTTGGAAATCGCTTAAAATAATCTCTGGAACAAGTCGTTTATGAAATGACTTCTTTGGATAAGGAAGCAAGAAATGTGATATTGCATACAATTTGTATAATAGAGCCGAGACAACTTTGTAGTTTCATCGACGAACGAGACTGGACATCTTGTGATCCCAAAGTTGAAAATTCGCTACTCAACACCTAAACCGGAGTCGTGAAAGACAAAAATGTGGCCTTTGGAAGTGGTTACCACGCTAGTCGGAATTATAACGCCTTTTTTGAGTTGTGGCAAGGCAGGTAGTCTGTCGTGGATTATGGATGGCACGCTTGAAATTCCACACAACCGGTTGCGCGCTCTCCGAAGCATTTGCGAGGGTATCCTCAACGATAACTTCTGGAGCCGTCGCACCAGTAATTGAAGCAATTTTCATTCTTTCAACGATCATTGCTGCCTTCTTTGCTGCTGAATCTCCGGTGTACTATTTTCCTGTCCTCTGTGGCAACTCACCTGGTTCGAAGTCCCTGTCCAATGCAACGCCAATGAGTTCGTCTCTTAGAAAAATTCTCCAATAACGAAGAGTGGGTTTGAAGGGGTCAGTCAAAATTCTATGCAAGTAATTTTGATAATAATATTATACCGAGAAAACTTCTCTGAGAGAGGAAGGAGGGCCAAAATCCCGTTGCTATGCCATAAGGCGACTACTATATTGTGAACTGAGTGTAAGATTGAAGGCGCGCTCTGTTGATGTATGGAAACATCGACTTTTTGAATGTTTTGACGATGTTTTGGAAGTCATTGTAAAAGTCGTCACGTCGGTTCATGTTTTTTAGTTTCTATTCCGAAAATTTAGGTCAGTAATTTAAAATTGTATCTTAACATAGTGACTGAGAATTGATCAGCTTGTTGAAGAGTCAACAAAGAATCTTAAAGACGAGACTTTGATGATGATTGAAATAAAGTTTCACACTCGATAGCGAGCATTATGGAAACGTTGAGGAAGCTGGACCACGATGGTCATATCGTTGTATAATTGAAAGTTTGTGAGCGACATATCCGATTTGCTTCTAAGCTCTTCTCCTGGTGGGAAAGACCTTGCGGTGGCCTTGTCCTCAAAATACTTTAGCACACCCACGTAGTGCCATCACATATAGATGACAACGTACAGTACTACACAAAATGATGTTCTTACACGTATCGTATACATCATAATGTTATACCGCATCAAAATATAGTCTTTTCATTATGACTAACGATGCGTTATAAAGTTTTACCACTCATAAATATATTCTTATTTGAAGCGCTCTTTGCCGCTTGTACGAAGTTTTCTAATTTTTTTTTTCACTTCTCTTCTAAACATATGGGCAATTAATCGTTGCAGACCTCCTAAAAAAATTACGCATGCAAAATTATAATAAGTTGTAGGACCCATCAGGTTCGAGTTAGTAACTTATTATCGAATACACATAATCGGCCTCCTCTTTCTTCCTAGTCATTGTTCCGATGTCAGCTGTCTATTAGAGGTTGAATTCTCCCGCAGGATTAGTTTTAACGAAGATGGAATAGCATGATTAAAACATCGGACGCCGACTTTTTTTTTTTTTGTTAGCTAGCCCGATAATGAAGTCGAAAAAAGCGTTTCGCTTCGCTGCTTAGTGAATTACAAATCTAACGCGTTAAGGCTATAAATGGGTTTCTCGGTTCGTCGTCCAAATGCTCGCGTTTATGGACCCGGTGTATTTTCGCGCTGATATCGGGTGTATAAGATTTACTAAGTAAATACGCGGCGCGGAAATATTTGTCAAATTCTGAAAATTACGATCGCTTACTCGCTTCCGCGCCGGTGTTTTCTCTGGCCTTTTCCTATACCCGCGTGTAATGTTTTGTTTTCTTCTTGAACAAATAATGTGCGCGCGTGTTGCCGAGAGCCGTGTATATAGAGGTGGGAAAACCGGCGAGACGTTGATAAAAATTCGTATTTTTCTGGATAAGCGTTTTTATTTACAAATTGCGCTAAAATGTCGACCGCGTCACGCGGAAGGCGAACAACGGAACACCGTCGTCAATAAATTACCTCCTTCGGGGGGCACGCGAGCCGGATAAGAAAAATGTTATTTTTCAGCCGGCTTCTATATACGTGCTCCGAGATTTCCGCTACAAATTACCTTAAACGCCGAATTAGCGTGTGATTTCGAAAGCACTGTGTGGAAACTTCATTTAAAAATAAAAGACCACAAGCAGGAAGGGGGAGGGGAGGAAGGTAAAGAGAGAGAAAAAAAAAGGTCGTCGGTATCGAAAACCATATGGTCCGTTATAGTCAGTTTCGCTTAATTGCAAGAAAAGACACTTAAAGAACGACGCCCGACACCGTGCACGATGCGGCGAGGTATTGACGGGAAAAAAACAATGATGGACCGAGTGCGGGCGTGTTTGCGGTGGATTAGAGTAAATCGGGTATATAAAGTAGTTAAACAATATATTAAGATGTGCTCGCCCCGAAGAAGCTATATAGCGGTAAACAAAATAGCATAAAATGCTTTAGAACTCGATGCAGTACAGATTCGGTTTTCCGTGTCGAGAGAAGGCTTTAAAAAATATTAATTAAGTAACGTTTCTGATTTACGGTCTCGCGAAGCCCAGCCGTCGTACGCGTACATTCATTTTTTTGTATTAATGGGTTCGCTGCTGGAGAACCACGTCTACTCGCTATATTCGTTTTGACTGATGCGCCAAAGTCTCGCTCCGTTCCAGGCATACTGTATCATTTGTGTGGTTAAAATGAACAAAATGACGTACATTACAATGGTGTACAGTTAGAGTGCATTATTGCGAGTTGTAAACATATTTGAAACGTGATTTATGTCACCGCGGCTGCACCGAAATACAGTACACTTCTGTATATCAATCTCCGGCGTGTTCATTTTGTATCGAAATTGTAACCGAGCGCGAGTTTCTTGTACAATAATTTGAGATATGGTTGTCGTACAATTTTTTGTCACTTCCCTTTTTCATCTCGTCCCGTCGTGACCCGTATGGTTGAGAAACGTGTCGTGAAAAATTTGATCGCGCTGGCGTGACCTTATATAGGACTCGAGATGGATAGGAGGAATGAGAACTGCATGAAGGCGATTATGGTTTTTGCAAAATTGAAGTTGCCGGAAGATTGATGTTCGAGAGCCACGTGCAGTGGATGATCACGCGTGATCGCGCTGAATTTGAAGGTGAGGTAACTTATGGACTATAATCAACTCAACTCTCACTTTGGCAATTCTTCGAGAGCCTGGACATTATTTGGATTGAGGTGAAGATTATCCCAATCCTAACAGACCAGTGTAAAGTCTCAATTTCTTGAAGAAGGCGGAAGTCTTCAGTTTCGGACAGCAATTCTCCTGTCCCTGGAGTTGCATCTATGCTTACTGGTTGTAGTACGTGCAGTCTGAATAGCTCTTGTGAAGCACACTTGGTGATCTTTTGCTGGCAGGGATCACTCTATCAATGGCTGGTCTTTGAAGACGAGAAGGGAATACTCCGAAGAGGAGTAAAAACTACAAACACCGAACGCTTTCGGTTAATAAACCATCAACGGGACTGAAATGAAAGCAACTGACGAGAACGGAAAAGAAACCTCGGATCATTAAGGTTGATCAAACGAGGGTTCATAACGTGAGTCATAGACAAGTTAAATCAAGTCATCTTCCGGAATGTACGTGTTTAGCTCTGTAATATCATCGGTATTGAGATGACGGATTATTTCTATGTGCTCGAGGGCAATCCGTTTAAAGTATGAATTCTCCTTATGGAGGAGACTTGCGAATCCCTCACGGAAGCTGTGACCGCTGTTGATCAAGTGATCGACAAATACTGGTTCTCCCGAACGTCCCTTTTTCCAGGCCTTCAGGTGTTCGTCCAATCTCACCTTCATCTGGCAGCCGGTTTCACCGATATAAAAACCTCTACAGTCCCTGCATTCCAATTTATAAACACCATTCCTTTCATCCGCAGGTATACGGTCCTTTAACTTAACGGTAGTGGGGTTGTAAGAGGCCGGTCTGAAACCGAACGGGCGAAGGGCCCGACCCAATTCGGTAGAGAAACTCCTTAGAAAAGGAAGACTGATCCATCGCAATCTCCGATCACAGATCATGTCTCGGGGGAGGGAGGTGGTGGAATCAAGGCTTTTCCTCGTAATTTTCCTCCGAACTATCGCCTCAACATCAACATTGACACCATTCACTCTAGCCAGATGTTTTATAGTCGCCAACTCTTCTTTGGAAGCAGCCTGACTCAAAGGAAAGCCAGTCAATCTGTGGACTAAACTGTATGAGCAACAGGACAGAATGACGTTCATCGGTCGTAGTATCTTTTCTGTATATTCCAAACTCATGGATCCCATCTCTAACTGAGACCGACAAATCCAAGAAGTTGATCGTAGAGCCACCAACTTCCAAGGTAAATTTTATGGAAGGTATAATGAATTGAGATACCTCAGAAACTCACCAAGGAGATCTGGATGACCAGTCCACGTACAGAGAACGTCATCAACGTACCTGTGCCAGTAGTGTATATGATTGAGTAACACCTGTCCCGAGGAGAGGAGGTCAAGTTCAAACTGCGACATGAGGGAGCCCAAAGGTGATCCAATAGAGATCCCTGTTTCATCAGGGAACTCAAAAACTTTCCCTTCGAATTTGCAAAAATTCCAGGACCAACAGATATTTAAAAGGTTGAAAAATTCTTGGGATTCATTATGAGGGATATTGGAGTTAACCAATAACTGGCCCATACGCTGCATGGTGACAGCTTTAGGGATACTTAGGAACAGACCCACGTCATCAAACGAGCAAAAAGTCGCGCCCGGAGGCAGTTCTACTTCCTTGAGAGCATCAGCCAAGGACACCAAATTCAAAACTGAATGGCGAGACTCATATTCAAAACGGTTTTCGAACCAACGGTCCAGGAATTTAGCGAGGAGGTAAATGCGAAAGGAAACGAAAGAGACCACGGGCCGCATCGGGTTGTTCGTTTTGTGTACTTTAGGCAACCCATAAAGAAGAGGAGGCGTAAGATTAGGAACAAGGAGAGCTTTTTTCATAGCTGGGGTTCTAATAATAACCTCACAATTATTAATGACACTCCTGACTTCTTTGACGTAGCCAGGGAAATGGAAATTCTTGTTCTCTTTAGCCCTATATTGTTGGAGCACTTCATGAACCTTGGAAACGTATGAAGATTTTTCCATCACCACGACGGCATTACCCTTGTCTGCCTGAGTGATAATCAGATCTCCCTCCTTAATCTTTTTCTGTGAACCTTTGATCACTCCTCCCATGCCGTTATTCCACAGGGGGGAAGGGGGTATTGCGGACTAATTCAGCACAAAATTCTTGGGTATTAACCCCAGGACCAATTTTCACGGCGATGTCAGCGATCACATTCGCCAACGTTTCGTCATTGTTGGGGGAGGTAAACTAAACTTCAACCCATTCTCCAGGAGGGCTGACTCCTCACTATCGAACAATACCTGACTGTTGTTTTCAGCGTATTACATTCGACCCGTTTCTCAGCAAGTTCTTTGTTACTGCTGGCAATCTTGTCATTCAGCTAGGTCTCCAATTTTGGAGAACTGGTTTCTCTTCAATTCTTCCATTTCTTTTCTCAAGTTTTCATTGTCTGTAGCAATTTTGTACAGTTTATGATTGCTTAAGTTTGGTAGAGTGAGTAACATAACCATCCATTCAGCGTATTACATTCGACCCGTTTCTCAGCAAGTTCTTTGTTACTGCTGGCAATCTTGTCATTCAGCTAGGTCTCCAATTTTGGAGAACGGGTTTCTCTTCAATTCTTCCATTTCTTTTCTCAAGTTTTCATTGTCTGTAGCAATTTTGTACAGTTTATGATTGCTTAAGTTTGGTAGAGTGAGTAACATAACCATCCATTCAGCGTATTACATTCGACCCGTTTCTCAGCAAGTTCTTTGTTACTGCTGGCAATCTTGTCATTCAGCTAGGTCTCCAATTTTGGAGAACGGGTTTCTCTTCAATTCTTCCATTTCTTTTCTCAAGTTTTCATTGTCTGTAGCAATTTTGTACAGCTTATGATCGCTCAAGTTTGGTAGAGTGAGTAACAAAGCCATCCAACTTTTTCCGAGTGCTTCTGTTCATTCTTCTCGTACGTCACGACCCTCTGCAAGTATGATCGAAACCTTTTGGTAAGAGGGAACTTTGACGTCGTCGGGTACTTCATGAACGTGTAATACAAATGGTAATCAATCAGATTCTAATAAAACTGGGTTTTGGACTTCAATTATTTCGCGTAAGATTGATGATGGTAACCTTTCCTGACTTCGGTTTTATCCGTTTCAAAATTGGTGGATGTTTGAAAAATCTTGGCTAGTAAGGAAAAAACATAAACCGACTCCGAAATGAAACAAACCAAATCTCCTTAAATGTGAATTGGAAAAAAAATCTGTCCCTTTCATTCACACCTACTTTGAGGCGAGCACAGAACTTGTTTTATAAAAAATTTCTGTGTCTTTTCAGAGTGTGCATTTACCATCGTTTTTCTGTATCGAAGTGTGTCCTACCCGCAGTTTCCTTTCATTATGATGTGCCTTACTTGCTTGCCCGTGTACAAAGGAAATTTTTAGGAGATGCGGGTTGTTGCAATAAAACTCGCAGATATAGTTTGCAGAATGTTTCTAGTTAGCACGCTTGTAGAATGGAAACGGACGATAATAGAAATGGCGTGTTTGTTGTTGTGTGTTCACCCTTGTTTTGTAAGATTTCCATGAGAATGTTGTCAGTTCAGGAGCGGCTTACATTGGTTTATTGCAAGAGCATTGACTAAGTAGCGCCGAAGATCACAATTTATGTAATGCGAGTGCTGCTTGAAGATGAAACAATCCGGATGATGCCAATAGGTACTATGTTCTCGTGAAAACGAGGCTGATCGAGCCTGTATTCCTGAATTTGAAACTTCTCTTGAACAAGAAGACTTAGTCGATGTACCGCTTTAGGCCAAGAAAGGCTGCAGGAGAAAGTGTCACAAGAAAGCCCTACTGAAGGTGGATTTTTGGGAGATGTGCGAGCGAGCCTCTTTGTGGTGTCTCATGGTGAAAACTAATAGGCTTACGCTGGTAGAACCTACCAAAAACAGGAATATGTAGTTGAAGAGGGCCGGTCCTGATTGGAAGATATCATCCTCTAATGTGGGCTTGAAAACTTTAAGAGACCTGAGTGGTGATATCAATATCAGGAGGAAGTTCGAAGATAGAATTTTCGAAATGGTATATGTTGGTGTTAAGATAGGACTGAAGGAGGGATTTAAATTCAAGAATCATCGAAGATGGGATTGCTACCTCAAGAAGTGGCAAGAAATTCAGGTCTTACACTAGCCCCCCCAAATGCACGAATAGTGAGTTCAAAGTTTCATGGTAGTTTTTTTCTTTTCCTTTTTATTCTCGCCCTTGGATTAACGGATTCGTGTAGTGTTTGCCCTTGAATTGGTCGGAAGTATAATTGCGTGCGCTAAAAGTAATTCTCTCACGTGCAAAAATATCGTGTATAGTTTCGGGGCGTTTCGTTCTCATGACACCTCATAAAACGCCATATCACATTCGAAAATCTTACTATATATCCGAAACTCGTGGGTTGAATTTATTTTCGTATCGCTCGTGTTGTCAGAAATTTAATTTTCATTTCTGTGCCTACCGGACCCGAATAGATGTACTACGCGATGATGGAACTTCGTGTTCCAGAGCGGATTCTCAATCGAAATCTCCATAAAGCTTACGAGTGGGAGGGACGTTTTTTCGCTCTTTTATTCGGTGTATACAGTATAACTTGTTACTTATTATCCACTTTTTTAACAGAAAATAGAGATGCCACAATCGTACCATAGTGTTTAGCTTGAAAAGAAGTTCAATGTTCGCGGAATTTCGTTCTGAATTACACGTCGTCGTAGGCCTATTGACTATCTTTGTAGGAGTGCTATCACGGGGTTCTGTATATTATTATAATGCTGTAGCTATTCCGAAAAAATTTCAAATTAGTTAGGGTTCGCTTGTAAGCAGTTGAGAACATCGTTCGAAACGCCTATCTGACGACGAAAAGATTTCTGTATCGCGAGAAGAATAGAGGATATTTGCGTTGATGATGATGGCGTGCGAACATCGTACAAAATGAAAAAAAAGAACGAAAAAATCGCGTCGGTGATAAAAGAAGACAAGGTTTCATCCTTGAGGGTCTTGGAAGAAGCCACAAATTGTGATTTTTAAATAGATTTTTTTTCTTTAGTATTTTGCCTCTTCTATCTTATTCATTTATTTATTTATTATTTTTTTTTCGACGAACTATCAGCTACTTTAGGGTTATTTAGCTCGGTGTACAAGAGTATTTAATAATTGTGTTGTGAAATTAGTAAGGCAGTAAGAAGGTGAAATAATATTGAGTGGAATTAGTGCGGAAAGTAGGATTTGCTTAGAAATATTGGAGTAAAAGTTAGTTAATTTCAAGTATTGTTTGGTATCACAAATGGTTTCGTGGTGTTCTTGAGCACTTGACTGAGGGAGGAAGGTGTGTTTGTGGAAGAACGGAGAGATGAGAGTTGGGAGCAGGAGACTAAATTGTTTTGTTAACAGTAGGGGTTGGGTAGACCGCATATTAGAATAGCAGCATAGAAAAATTTCCTCTGACGCCTTGCAGTCAGTTACAGGTAGCAAGAGTATCTGTTCTGGTGTTTACAAACCTCCTGACTAGGTTGATTCGCATAAGAAAAACACTAGCAGAAAAGATCATTGAGTAAATAAAAGACAGATAATCTTTTGAAATTCACTGATTACGTTATACTTTTATGCATGAATTTTGAATTGAATGTATGAAAAACTATTATTATCATCATCATGCGTTCACTGCTCGGTGATCCAATTGCCGCTGCCTTTCTGTGCCAGTCTTCGTGGTCCTCGGCGTGTTCCAGATTTTGGTCCGAGATTTCCTCCACCTGGTCCTACCATCTCTTCGGCGAACGGCCACGAGATCGAGCACCTTCCACTTCGCCCTGGACTACCAGTTTCTCCAGGTTGTCCCCTGATCTCGTTGTAATGTGCCCAAAGAAACGGAGGATTCGATGGTAGCATACAGAGGACAAGCGTTGCTCGATATGGAGCTCGTTTAATATTGATATATTTGTTCGTTTGGCCGTCCAGGGTACACGCAGCATTCTCCAGTAGGCCCACATTTCCAGGGCGTCGATCTTCCTTCTATCATCACCTTTTATGGTCCATGTTTCAATGCCATACAAGAACACATGAAAGACTAGGGGTTTTAGCAGGCGCAGCTTCGTGTTATGACTCGGTCTTTCCATACACGCGTCAATTTCACAGTTGCTTCTCCTGCATGTTTGATTCTCCTCCGAATTTCCGCAGAGCTGGCACCATTGTTGTCCACCACTGAACCTATATAGGTGAACCTGGCTAATTTTTCGAAGTCTCGGGGGCGTCCTACTCTGTCGACTATCATTACCTTCGTTTTATCCTGTTGAGAGTCAATCCTAATTCGTTACTATGCTTCTACACGCGTTCCAGTAACTTCATATTATTGACAATTTTTAATTTCTTTCCTAACCATACGATTGTTATTTTTTTGTTTTAGGTGAGTAATCAGATATTGTATCGAAGTGAGTAAATGGTGGAATTCAATTCTGTCGATTAGATATGAAGCGGCAGTCCGTGGAAAATGAAATTTCGGTATGTACCCAAATCTTAATTGGACACTATTGATCATTGGCCAAATTGAAAGAGACAAGACTGGAGGATATATTTGCTTTCTGAATAGTCCTATAAACTTTGGAGGATTATTTCAAGTAAAAAGAAGGCATTCCTTCTATTCGCAAATAAAATAGAGGAAGGCGCCCTGTACATTTTCTGTGACGGTCATTTGCGGAAGCTTGGCGAAAAGGTGATGATCTTGAAAAATTCATCCGAGATATTTGAAATTATATTCACTCGACAGGAAATTACTCTGACTGCAATTTTTGTTCCATACATTTTCAGAAAAAATGATATTTTGAGAAAATACAGTCGATTTTATTAACGTGCTGTCTTATGGTGAAAAACGCCATGATGACCTTTTCAACATCGACAACAGCGCCACTACAGATCGTTTTATATACGAATACTTGATGGTACAGGGTGTCTACCAGGTCAATAAGTCCAATAAAAGTTCTTTATTTCAAAAATGGTCCAAAAAGTCAATAAAAGCCCATTAATTTTGATGCAAGTCCAATAAAAATCAATAATCGAGAATAAAAGTTCTAATTTTAATACATATTCAATAAAAATCAATAATCAAGAATTGAAAAGTTTTTTTTTTTTTTTTTTTTTGCTTGTTAAATTAGGAGATTTGCGACAAAAGGTCCAATAAAAGTCCAATATTTTTAATTTTCAAATTTGATAGACACCCTGTAGGTATATCCATACAAATGGTCCCTTATGGTCTAGAATTTCAGCGAGGTGAATACCTCATGCTTGACTTGTGAGTCACTTACGAAAATGGCTGCTTCTGGCGCTGATAACTTTGCACACCAGTTATTAGAAACCCTCACCAAAGGCGGTCCGAAGTAGTGGGCAACCGCCTCCTATGCTCAAAGGCTCATTTACGGTAGTCTTAATTCCTGATACTGATAAGCCACTGATACCAATTTTATCATCACTCATGGTAACTTCTCGTTAGTATGTATTGTGTCTTTGGGGTGGAGGTCAATCCAAATCTTGCCTCACGCTAAAAGCGATACCATGCAACCTACCTTATGGACTGAGATGGACAAAAAATGAAGAAGAGAGAAACCAATCTCATCATAGGGTACTGGCTGGATCGCATTTAACACAAACAAACTAACAGACCTACCTTTCTACAGTCTTACAAACAAACTAACAGACCTACCTTTCTACAGTCTTACGAAATAAACTTCTACGTCCCTAGCAAGTCGAGACTTTTCAAGTTCTAGTTTTTGAACTATTTATGTGTTTATCCTCGTGAAATTCTCGGAAACTGAAAAATTCTCTGTAAGCTATAGCATTCAAAATTTTCTGAATCGATTTGGACTGTAGTTTTGCTACAAATTGAGTCAAAAATATGCTTTGTGTATCTAGATGTCACCAGCCGATCAAAGGTCATAAGAATAATAGTGGCTCTCTAGAACTTGGTGATTATTTATTTTATCGAAGCGATTGAATACGTAATATAGAATAAAAAATATAACTTATTCGATCGAAAAATGAACTCGAGTTGAATTTTACAAGTACTCCTGTCTACATAAACTTTTTCAAATCGATTTTACTTCAATTTATGAATAGAGTTGTGAATCACATCATCATAAAGTGCGAGTTATTAAAAACATGTCCGTATGCACCACCTTCAATAATGAAGGAGAAACAGAGAGGGCGAGAGAGAGAGAAAAAAAACGAAAGAACTAAAGAGTTGAGTTATGTCTAACTCTAACGATGTCTGCTCGTCGTAACTAAGAGCTGATAAATTTGTGTACCGCGTAGGAGAGAGAAAAAAAAAAATTAAAAATGAAAATGGAATTTAATAAATGAAAACTTTATAATATTCTGGATTCGAAAGTTAGGTAAAAGTTATTAATTTTATAAAAGCCGGAGAGTATACTCGAATAAACCGAATCAAAACTTATTCAATTTCAAAAAGCTGTTTTTACTCTGTATCAGCATCCGTCTATACGCGATTTCGTACAATGTTTTAAGCTTTTTACTTCCAGTAGAATTTGTTTTTCAATTTATTTATAATATCGTAAAAAGAGAGACTGGTATGCATTTATTATGAAATTTTTTCAACGTTCGCGTGCAGACTATCTATCAAGAACTGAAAAGTCTGATTTAATAAATATATTGACGATTGCAACGTACCCGATAATATTGAGGGAATAAATTAGAAAGGATAATATTAATTGTGTCTTAGATTTGAAGGATCAAGTCGTGCCCTTTCTAAATAAGTATAAAAACTTGATGATTTTTAGTGTAATTTGGTCTAAATTGAGCTTGCAAATGATTTGTTTACTTTGTATACCTGAATAATTAGAGTTATACACAGCTCATTATCCTTCTTGACCTCTCAGCTAAACTTTGCCCATGCGTAAGTTGTGCCCCCTTGTAAAATATAAGAATTTGGTGGTTTTTCTTGTAATTTGGTGTAAATAAAGCTTTTACCTCTCGAAGATCGGAGATCCTTGTAGGATCGTATAATATTGGGACAGGAAAATAGAAAAACCGAAACCAATGGAGACATTTCCTCTATGATCAAAGTCGAAGCTTCTCGACCTTCTGTGCGCTAAACTTTGCCCATGTGTAAGTTGTGTCCCCTTGTAAAATATAAGAATTTGGTGGTTTTTCTTGTAATTTGGTGTAAATAAAGCTTTCACCTGTCGAAGTTCGGAGATCTTTGTATGATCGTATATTGGGACAGGAAAATAGGAAAACAGCAATAAATGGAGACATTTCCTCTATGATCAAAGTCGAAGCTTCGCGACCTTCTGTGAGCTGAACTTTGCCCATGCGTAAGTTGTGCCCCCTTGTAAAATATAAGAATTTGGTGGTTTTTCTTGTAATTTTGTGTAAATAAAGCTTTCACCTGTCGAAGTTCGGAGATCTTTGTATGATCGTATATTGGGACAGGAAAATAGGAAAACAGAAATAAATGGAGACATTTCCTCTATGATCGAAGTCGAAGCTTCTCGAACTTCTGTGAGCTGAACTTTGCCCATGCGTAAGTTGTGCCCCCTTGTAAAATATAAGAATTGGGTGGTTTTTCTTGTAATTTGGTGTAAATAAAGCTTTTACCTCTCGAAGATTGAAGATCTTGGTATGATCGTATATTGGGACAGGAAAATAGGAGAACAGAAATAAATGGAGACATTTCCTCTATGATCGAAATCGAAGCTACTCGACCTTCTGTGAGCTGAACTTTGCCCATGCGTAAGTTGTGCCCCCTTGTAAAATATAAGAATTAGGTTGTTTTTCTTGTAATTTGCTGTAAATAAAGCTTTCACCTGTCGAAGTTCGGAGATCTTTGTATGATCGTATATTGGGACAGGAAAATAGGAAAACAGAAATAAATGGAGACATTTCCTCTATGATCAAAGTCGAAGCTTCGCGACCTTCTGTGAGCTGAACTTTGCCCATGCGTAAGTTTTGCCCCCTTGTAAAATATAAGAATTAGGTGGTTTTTCTTGTAATTTGGTGTAAATAAAGCTTTCACCTCTCGAAGTTCGGAGATCTTTGTGATCGTATATTGGGACAGGAAAATAGAAAAACAGAAACAAATGGAGACATTTCCTCTATGATCAAAGTCGAAGCTTCTCGACCTTCTGTGAGCTGAACTTTGCCCATGCGTAAGTTGTGCCCCCTTGTAAGATATAAGAATTTGGTGGTTTTTCTTGTAATTTGGTGTAAATAAAGCTTTCACCTGTCGAAGTTCGGAGATCTTTGTATGATCGTATATAAGGGAAATAGGAGAACAGAAATAAATGGAGACATTCCCTCTAAAATCAATATCGAAGCTTCTCGACCTTCTGTGAACTGAACTTTGCCCATGCGTAAGTTTTGCCCCCTTGTAAAATATAAGAATTAAGTGGTTTTTCTTGTAATTTGGTGTAAATAAAGCTTTTACCTCTCGAAGATTGAAGATCTTGGTATGATCGTATATTGGGACAGGAAAATAGAAAAACCGAAACGAATGGAGACATTTCCTCTATGATCGAAGTCGAAACTTCTCGACCTTCTGTGAGCTAAACTTTGCCCATGTGTAAGTTGTGTTTCCTTGTAAAATATAAGAATTTGGTGGTTTTTTTTTTTGTAATTCGGTGTAACTAAAGCTTTTACCTCTTGAAGATCGAAGATCTTCGTATGATCGTATGTCGGTACAGGAGAATAGAAAAACCGAAACGAATAGAGACATTTTCTCTATGATCAAAGTGAAAGTAATCTTTTAGGATAAGGTCAAGTGCTTTTCTTCTTTTACCCTCTCTCATGCGCCAGAGCGGAGTTTAACCAGGGAGTCAATTATCTTGTCATCTGGCGCGTCTGTTGTGCACTCAGTACATGAAATTTCGGAGTGCGTTCCTGCTCAGAAAACTAGACGTAGACTGTTGATCGACACAACAGAGTGGTCGATTTCAGGTCGATCAAAGGATCTGGGGAAATTGACTCGACGTGACGTCGATTTTGGTTTGATTCAAATTCGACCCGCGCACATTATCAAATCACCGTGACAGAGTAGTTGAATATAGGTCGATAATACATTTGGAGAAGCCAACCCCATATCGACCTGATATCGACGTTGGCGTGAGGTCAATTTTAACAATATATCGACGCAATTTTGGAGTCCTCAAAGTAACTCAGAGTGAGACGAAACCAGAATTTCTCCCAAATCATTCGTCATAAAACGTGTCAGGTGGGCCAGGAGGGAGAGTTACCCAAAATAGGATTAGACTAAACGTACAGAAGTTAAGGAGACAAGCCTGCTCATTGTATCTTCATCGAGAAAAAACTTTGACTCGTTCATAAGTTATTTAAGAAGGTATTTACATAGTCCAGCTTCACACTTTCGTCGATTAGGCCACATCTTCATCATATTCCGTAGCAAATGAACGCATGTAACTTTTGCCGGCCCGAGTATGAGACAAGGAACGAAGATATGGCGTATTCTTGCGTAATTCTTCGAAGCTGAGAATGTTTCAATTGCACTTCTTTTTCAAGTTCAATCTAAACACAATTTTACAGGCTAGAAATAAAAAAATACACGTATACCGTGCATACAACCTTGAGGGGGAAAAAAGTGAAAACCCTGAGAAAAACACCACGATGAATGCTTCTTCCTCATTTCCGTTTCTCTATTTTTTTTTCTTTTCGAGTACTGTCATTTATAACTTCCTTTTGTTTTTAAACACTCGGCGCGAAGGTTCTTAAAAAAAAAAAAAAAAACGTTTAGAGAGAAAAAAATCGCAGTCGCATTTTCAGCCGAGGAAAAAAAAAGACATTTTAACGCCTGGATATATCCCTTTCTTTTTTTCGCCCTCTCGGCTTGGATCGTACTTAACAATGTCGAAAGCTATAGTCAGCTCTCGTTGCCGCGAGGCGAAAATAAAATCTTTTATACTTCGAAAATGATATTAACAAGTAGATTAGTACGGTTATATAGATTCGCAGTTTCTTAAAATTTTTCATAATATTATCCTGTATACCCCGCAGTCAACTTTCTATATACAGCGCCATTCTCGCTTATTAATATTTCTCTATCTATATATTATTGACGTAAGGCCCCTCTTCTAATGCCGTTAAGGTACTGAGGTAGTCAATTGCAGGCCATGCGCCGAGCCATTAACGTTTTAAATGATTATTTTTATTACCGAAGGGATTCTCGGCGGAGTCACTAATAAGCGTATGACAATGCAATAATTTTTCCTTCGCGCCCGCAAATGGTCGTGTGCTCTTTCCCGTTGGTCTTCTACCATCAGAGCAAATACCACCAATATTTGCGAAAGTGTACCGATAAGAACACGCCGTAGTTTGAGAATTGCTGATTCAGGCAGTAGCTGACGGCGACGGCTATATTTTTTCCGCGTTCTCTTACGGCACAGAAAATCTATTGTTAGCGGGAAATTGAACGGGTTAAAGTCCTAATTATAAATCGAGAACAATAATTGCTTCCAGTAGGTACGTAGTATGGCTCACTGGTATCTAAAGGCGGTTGCTCATTTGATGATAAACAGCTTAACCGAAAGCCCCCGTAAAATCCATACATCATTGAATCGCGACCGGACGACCAACGTTATGTACCGCATTCTTCCAGGACTGTAATGCTGTGGTCGTGCCGAGGTGCCGAGCGTGTACTCGCGGAGTGGGAGGGGAAATTTATAATATATAAATAAGAATTACATTAATACATATATTATTAAAAAGGAACCTAACTACAATAAGCTACATACTTGATATATACACCCGTACCGAATGATATTTATTACTCGGATGAATTAAGAGGTAATTGGAGTGAATCGCTCGTTTACGATGCAGTGCAGAGGCAAGTAGGTATATGTGATTAGCGAGTATGAACTCAGCATTCGGTTCGTTCGAAAATTTGCAACCAGTTCATTCGGTTTCTCGCTGCTCGCGGTAATATTAATTTCACCGCAAGTTCAATAAGCTTCACGAACAACCCGTCCGAAATACTCGCGTACGTAATGAACATCATCAGAGTGTCTCTAATATGCGGTCTTGATGGTGCGTCTCTTCTTAAAAATAGACTATACATATATGGTGCGACGAAAGAGGTGCAGCATCAGCGTGTTATAACGTTCAAATAAACAGAAGTCATTAGTTCATTAGAAAAGATGATGGAAAAAATGATGGTTTTTAATGTTTGTACATTAATAGAGAGAAAACTCTTTCTTCATAAACACATCGCACGCAGTTCTACGTGTGTTAGCTCCGAACAGTAAACTTTGGTAAATAAAGGAAATCACGACTTGGATCCGGTTACATTATACCTACCTACCAACGTTTATGAGCGTGTAAATAATCGGACAACATGAGAAGGCGACGCTAAAGAAGTTAAAAGTGTGGAACATCTTTTTAAAATAATTGGTGTCAAGAGCTATACGTCCGAGTGAGAACACACGCGCCAGTTGACTTTCGTCCTCGTCATACTCGATCATACGGTATGATTATAAACAACGTAAAACTCACGTAACCCGAATGTATGGTCACACAGTTTTCGAGAGTTGCTTGACTTATTGAGTGGACCACAAGCTCATATGCGGCAGATGATTCAAATCGAGGAATTTCAAGAATGAAAAATTGAAAAACAAGCAATACGATATTCATGTTCTCCCACATCGCACAGAGTCACTTACCAAATCCAACACTTGCTGCGAAAAAAATCACTCCATTCGGAAATGATGATTCTTCGTAGAAAAATAGATCAAATTTCATTCTATCATCTTGCATAATTACCACTGACTTCGAGGAGTAAAAGCTTCATTTATAATCACCCAATCTTTATATTTATTTACAGGTAGTCCAGTCAATAGAGATGAAAAAATGACAATTATGTGACGGAAGGTTTTTTTTTGTAATGTGCTCAGGATAACCCTCTGATTAAAATACCGATGAGTCCTACGCTCTCCGCCCCCCAAAGTCCCCCCGCGGCCCCCCTTTACCCTCAAAATTCAGTTTTTCGCAATTTTCTTTAAAACTAAGCGTTTTAGAGGAAAAAGTTTCAAACAAAAGTTGTTCCTCGTAAAATTTCCTACAAAATTCACTATTTTATTTGTTACCTTACGTTCATTGTTTGGTCTGAAAATTGCCATTCAAGTACCCCATCTTGTTCTTACGAGACATTTTTTGCGTTATACCGGATTATAGTGACAGTTTTGGTTCAATATTCGCATTTCTTGTAATTTTTCCAAGAATTAAGAAAATAATTTCACTGATTTTCCCTAATACATATTCCCTAACGACAAATTCCCCAACCGACAAATTCCCTAATGAAATTTTCCCTGAAACAATTGACCCTAACGACAAATTGCCAAAGAGACATTTTCCCGAAAGTAAATTTCACTACAGAATTTAATACGTCATTTTCCCTAAAAATATTTTCAGCAAACCATATTAATGAAATGAAAAATTTAATTGTTTCATGAAATAGTTACATTTGCCGCGATAGGACGTAGGTATTCAAGTCGAGGGCGCGTGTTGTATTCAGCTGCTATGCTTTCCAACCGGTTTTGTAGTTCAATCCATTTAGCAGTTGGTGCAGCCTTAACTTTCTTGCCCATAGAAAGCTCAACTAGGCACATCTCACTGTATCCTTGCTCCTTCTGGATTTCCGATATTGCTGTATATATGTCCGGATGGTGCCGACCAACAACGAGTCGGAAGCGGTTGTGCCACCCCTCCGACACGTTGTTGGTCCGGTGCGATTTATTCACTGCCGTGTTATACTGGTTCCAAAGCGCTGGTGGATACCGCGGTGGAACGGCTGCTCGTCGTCCTCTGGCAGGTTTCCCGGCGTTGAAGTACTCATTGAATCTGTCATATAGGTCACGCAGATCGGGTGGACACTCACGGCGTAAAGCTCTAAATGAGGCAGGCACATCTGCTTCCGGCACGAAGGCGAGGGCTAACAACATGTGGGTAAATCTTTTGACCGATCGATCTTCAGTACTTCTGTACTGTTCCTGCAGCCCTTCCTCCTGCACCCGTCGGTATATTATTTATCCTAAGTGGAAGTAGCAACACGAAATTGGTACTGCAGGATACACGGCACGACAAGCGTTGATTATCCCCAATTCGAAGTCAGTCATAATTTTGTCCGGCGTGCATGGCGCAACATGGAACGTGTCTACTGCCTCTTTCACGACTTCCAGTACTTTCTGGTACATTGCTGATGTCTTGCCCGTGAGTAACGCATAAACGAATGGAACTGCGACGACTTCACCTGGGTGGCCAGCACGTGTGCGTAAACCAATAACTGTGAACAGTTGCGAAAATAGGTTTGGGGCCGTTTTAAAAGTTCCATCTAAGAACCAGATGGAACTGGCGCATAGCATCTCTACATTTCTTCGAGTTGCAGAAACGATTATTCTTTGTGTTACTGGCTGGTCCTCCTCTTCCTGTTGTTCTCCTTCTTCATCATCATCGTCATCACATGCCTGAGGAGGAGGTCCGGAATCGTAGAGAACAAACTGTTCTCCCAACAATGTTTTTTGGTATCTCGCTGGCAATTCTCCAAGGTCTGACAGTCTTATTGGATTACCAGGAAGCTCCTTACGCCGTATTCTTTGTAGTGATCGAACAAGTGCAGGCTGGGTCGGCATCTGACTCAGTACCTCCTCCTCTACACCTTGCAACTCATTACGAATCAGCTGTGACGGAGGTTGCGTTGGATTCTCTGCTGCTTTGCGTTGTATAGACCTTGTCAACTGTCGGGCGACATTCTCGTCTACGTTTGGCGGATGGTCATGTCTCGATTCATCAGGACCTTTGTACACCATCATTGGCTGGCCGCTTGTTGGATCTGTAGTTACGGCACGGGCTTTGCACTCCTTGCGCTTCGCTAATCTACATACCCAGTATGTACGTCCTCCTTTTGTCAGCGCTTTCTGGTAAACGTACCCATCCAGGGTCATCTGCTTTCCATCGAACTGTGGTGGCATTTTGCTGCACTACTGACAAGTACTCAGCGAACTGCCGACGTCTTCACTGATTTTGCAATTGCTATGCAAAGGGATATTATCACAGTAGAGAAAACGCGTTAGGGAATTTGTCGTTAGCGATAATTGTTTTAGCGAAAATTCCATTAGGTAATTTCTTGTTTAGGGAATTTGTCGTTGGGGAAATTTTTTTTAGGGAATGTTTACTTAGGGAGAATGTATTAGGGAAAGTGACGTGAAACCCCTGAGGTGATTTTGCACATATATTAAAACAATAGAGAGCCAACTAAAACAATATGCTAGTCAGGATCCCCACCTCACCGAATTCAAGGAATTTCTTCGGCTTTGTCAAACAGATCCCCTATTCACAGCCGCCAACTTTCAGGAACAAAAAGAATTATTACAGGAAGCCGAAGAAGCCATAGAGAATATACAGAAAATTAAGGCACTTGAAGATGAAATAGGCTTAGCGTATGATGAAATACATATATTAGAAAATAAGCTAGCATCCTGTAACACCCCGTCTCTAGTCAGAAGAAAATTTAAGACAAAAACAGGTCAAGTAATATTAGGTCACCAAACAGGACTACCATCATGACTGACTGCTTATCTAATAGGTCTACTGATAGATACGAAGCTAGGTCTCTAAACTATCCACGTTCTTGTCCAATTGACTCTCTATCTCCTCCACCTCCATGTCCTACAATCACTACTGCCAAAATACATCCCAACCCTTACTCCCAAACAACTACACAATCCCAAAATACTCCAAATCCACCCAATGTAAATAATTATAGTGGTAATAATGATGATAATTCATATATAGATAGCGATGATGATGAGGAAAAATCACAGGAATCTTATGGTGTTCAGTCGGAAGCCACTCCTCTCAGAGCTTTAGGAAAGCACTTTAGGTTCACGGATAAGGAAAAGGCTGACTTTGATGAACTATTTCAAAGATACAATAGGTTAGGAAGCCAATACAGAGTCAGCCAACAGGACATTTTGCTAAACCGTCAAAGGTCACAATCAGATAGAGACATTTGACTGATATGTTAGGTAAGCTCAGGAACCCCTTTGAGTTGACGGCAACGCCAACTCCACTGCGAATATCAGTATATAATGTTTTCAAATTAGGGAAGTATAGGAAGGCGGCCAATTTCACAGATGCTCCGACTGAGCACTGTACTGATTTTGTCTCTCAACTTCCAAACAAGTTGGTGTTTCAACATGGTCGAAAGTTGAGAAGCTACCTGAAAGATAGGGTACTTAAGAAAGGGAAAGTTCCACAACTCTATCACATCTGTACAATTCTCGATAACAGACTTCGAGAACTGGACAGAATGAAGAATACGAATGGTAAACGAGTTAGGCCTATGATATTCAACCCCGACACTAGCGGTGACGAAGATTAATAGGGCAAGAGCTACTTTAATAGGACACCCACCATGTAAATATGTAATTAATGTAAATATTACCTGGAACTAGGAAGGGAATTTGGGCATTTGAATGTTGAGCTGGGGATACGGGTCTTCTTGTATCTTATGTAAGACCAGTGTCTCCAGCTTCATGTTTGGACGCTCGGGTCACTTTCATAGAACCAAGGCATATAATAAAAGAAAAAAAAAAAAAAAAGTAATTTATAAGTATATAGATAATAACCAATATACTAACAGTAATTTATAAGTATGTAGATAATAACCAATATACTAACGTAATGGCAATGCCCTTTCCCACAAAGGCGCAAGCAGCTATTAGGAAAGTATCATCTGCAAGTAGACCCAGGTAGGAGGAAGCGGCAGCCTGAATGACTACTTACACCGCAACAAATAAATGAAATGGAAGGTTATAGAAACTTAGGTGTCGTTTCGGATGCGACAAGCCGGCTCTCCCTGTTAATGCGCTCAGACAGTGGAAGGTCGGGGGTTGTTGTCCCCGAATCAGGTAATGAGGCGAATATACCTATTAACAGTAGCTCTTCTAATAGTACTGATGCACTTATTAGGCCAAACACTGAAATAATCCGCACCGTAAACTCCCCAAATCTATTAGTCATACAATTTAATATGATCAATGCATTCAACGCTGAGGAAGAATTATTAAGAAGAGCTCAAAAATACAATTCAGATATCTTGCTAATACAAAGGCCTTACCTAATTACAAAGAGAGGAGAAAAAATAATTCCACAAAACAAATATACTCAAATTGGCAGTGATAAAGCGGTGATACTGGTGAAAAAAGGGATAAATTATTCAGTCAATCACGTATCGTCACTCATTGTCTCCATCACTATCAATACCACTACGTTCATCAGCCTTTACTCGTCTCCAAACGAGAACAATAAGGACATCCGTCCAGCTCTGGACAACCTAACGCAATTGCTCCCATCTGATGACATCCCTGTAGTTATAGGCGGCGACTTCAACGCCGGTACAGCCACATTTAAGAGCACTCTCAATAAAACTCAGGCTCACAATAAACGCACACAATATTTCGATGATTTCATAGTGTCTAACACACTCACCATTCACAACTATGAAAAACCAACGTGGCATGCACGCGGTCTGTCATCAATCACCGACTATACACTATCACGCAATGCACCAATCCATAGCTGGAAAACTGAATCCGAATATACAGCATCGGATCACGACTTTATCACTTTCAATATTGGGTCTATTCCTAAATTATCGCCTCTCAGAGACTGCCTAAAGGTTACAGATACGGACGCATTTAAAAGAAATATACAGGAACCTCCTCAATTAATGTCGTATAATAATAATGAAACAATTAACCAAAATGCGATAACTATTAATGGATACCTAGAAAAAGCACTAAATAATAGTACACACACAGTAAACAAGTCTCAAGAACTACCATACTGGGTGTCGCTCACCTCCCCCTATGGCAAACCTTATAAGGTAATAGTAAAATACACAGCTTCTCTACACATCAGCCTTCCACTCAAATCAATCCACAATGTCACCGCTTCCTCCTACAAACATGCCTATCAACTTATCCTTGAAGATAAATTCCCACGAATCAACAACCCTGGTAGCGTCTTCACTCCAGGGCCACTCCTCACTCCGCAAACAATTGAAACCTACACCCACCATCCTGAAATTGTACCATATCCAGAAGCCACCACTCCAGATACTGCCAAGGTCACACAGGCGGAGGTGAAGGACATATTGCGTTCTCAGAATAATAAATCCTTACCAGGGCTAGATGAATTTCGGTACACTCACGTCAAAATGTTCAACAAGATGCATCCTCACATCTTAGTTGAACTCATTAATGTCTGCTTGCAAAATCAACACTGTCCCGATATTTATAAGATAGCCAAGCTGTCAGTTCTTCTTAAACCGACAAAGGATCCGCACATTACAAGTGCGTATCGCCCCCTCTCCCTACTGCCTGCTATCGGCAAAGTTATTGAGAAAGTCATTTCTAATCTCATTACTGACTTTCTTGATAATGACGCTCTCATTACGCTCAGCCCATATCAATATGGTTTCCGCAGAAGCACCTCTCCTGAGGCTGCGCTCTCTCGAGTAATCAGCAAGATTCAGGAGCTCTCCCTCAGTCCCGGATACACTATTGCTATATCATTTGATATTGAAGCAGCCTTCGATTCAATGTTATATCAAAGAAATGCCCGAATATCTTGTCAACATAATTCACTCGTACCTACACTCCCGTACTGCTATCTTCAAAGACGTCGTTTATCATCCAGAGAAAGGTTGCCCACAAGGCTCAGTCCTAGGACCGCTCCTGTGGAACATAGGATACAACCCCATACTTGAGGTTATCTCAAAACTGGAGCATACCACTTGCTTTGCCGACGATACAATGTGCATTATGAATGCGCCAACTATCGCTATACTACAGGAAAAATTCAGGTTATTCTGCCAGATATTTAACGCCCTCCTTGCTCCAGTTGCTGTTAAACAAAATATCAATAAAATAGAAATTCTCTTCATACCTGGCACACATCACCATGAAGGAGAATATCCCACATTCATATTCAACGACGTCATTCTTAGGTCAATGTCAGTTGTTAAGCATCTTGGTGTACTCATTGACAATAGATTCACATACACCCCGCACTGCGAATACCTGTACACCAAGTGTCTCAAAATCAATAACGCCCTAAAACCACTATTTGCTAGTGAGTACGGGTATAGCAATAAGTGTCGCAGAATCATGCTCAATGGCATCATAGGGGTAATTTGGAAATACGGCTCTACAGCGTTTTCACACTCGCTAACCAACACCGCCAATAGGGAACTCATTCGCAAGCTACACAGGCAAATGTTACTCCTTACATGTAGGTCTTATAGAACTGTCTCATACCTGGCACTAACAGTTGCAGAATGTACGGCCATTCAGAAGACCGTTGTAGTGCTACAGAATCAACAATCCAAGTGGGGAAAAAAGCCACCGAATCAAGAAAGTGTCCAACCTGCGCGATCAAACATCATGACGACATTAAACGACTACATCCCAGGATTCCAGATCCAATCAATGCGGCAGTGAACAGAACAGACCATAAGATTTACCACCAAGCTTGTCCAACATACTCAATACTTATTAAAAATATGGTAAGAAGGTATGACTTCTAATACTAGATCTAATTTATTTAACCCAGCTAAAATTACTACGAATAATAACCTAAATAAAATCAATAAGACAATAGAAGATGATAAAAATAAAATTAAGGTTAAATATTTAAATATGGATAGAAAAAAGGCCCAACAGTTGGAAATTTTAAAAGACTGTAAAAATGAGTTAATAATTCTGGCAGAACCCAACTACAAAAATGAAAAACTTCTTGGCCTAAGAACTGATATTTACTCAGCAATCACAATGGGTGATATAGCAATTTGTTACAAAAATTGCATCAACTTGTTTGAAATTCAAAAGAACCAATCCACCATAATTATAAAAATAGAGGAAGTAGTAATCATTGCAATATATTGGTCGCCTAATGAATTAAATGAAATTATAGAAAAGAGAATTAGAGACTTACAGGAATACATAATACTAGACCTGAAAAATGAAAAAATTATTTTGATAGGAGATTTCAATACCAGATCAGTTATTTATGAGAAACTAAACGGCATAAGTTACAATAAAAGAAGAGCCCAAGCCTTTGAAGAATTCTTAATGACAAGTAATCTAACAGTTAGAAATCCATACAATTTTAAAACATTTGAAAATAAAAACGGATCTAGCGTAATTGATCTGATAATCACCAATGAAAGGATTAAAAATCAGGTTCAAAACATTAAAATTAAAAATGAAAGTCTTTCGTACCATAAATCAATAAACTTTGAAATTACAGATATTTGCAATTTTGAACATGAAAAAAACAAAACATGGGCTGTTAATTATGAAAAGTTTGAAAGGATAATTGAAGTAACAGATTTTGACGAAATAGTGGAAAAAATTGAAAACAGTATGGACATAAAAGAGCTAGACAACCAATTAATAGAATTCTCTGAAATAATTAAGAGTAAGCGAAAAGAATGTCTAGTTGAGATAACAGAAAGGAAAAATGAGACATGGTGGAATGATAGATTAGAAACCCAGAAAAAACTAATTAAAAAGCTAACTAAACTTAAATACAAATATAAAAGAGCCAAAAAAAACATGTACCTAGAGAGTCTAATAGAATTAATGAAAATTTTGAAATCACAGTGTACGCAGGAAATAATAGAGAATAAAAATAAGATATGGAAGAATCTTATAACCGAGAGCTCAGTTTGGGGGAAACCGTACAAAATTATAAAGGAGAAATATAAGAAATTTGAATTCCCTCCCATCAAGCTTGGTAATAAAATTATCCCTGAAGAAAAAGAAAAGTACAAAGAAATTTTTCTAAATATTTTTCCAAACATAAATGATCCCCTCAAAGAATATGAGAATGAACAAGGAAATAACATAGAAATTGACGAGCTCCTAATAAAAAATATAATAAAAAAACTAAACAATAGGAAGGCTAATGGCCATGATGATATCTCCAATAAAATGCTCAAAATAATTAACAAACAGTCACCAGAAATCTTCAAAACAATTTTTCAGAAACTTTTAAGCATAAACTATTTCCCAGAAACGTGGAAACTAGGTAAAATAAAACTCTTGAATAAACCTAATAAGAATCCTGCTGAAATAAACTCATATAGACCACTAACCTTACTGCCCACCCTTGGAAAAGTTTATGAGAAAATAATAAAATATTATCTTAATCAAGAAATTGAAAAACTTAGCATTTTTCATGAACAACAATATGGATTTAGAGAAGGGCGATCCACAGAAACAGCCTTGATTGAATTAACTAAAACGCTGGACCAATTTAGAAAAATATTTAAACATGTAATTTTAGTCAGTTTTGATATTACAGGGGCTTTCAACTGGGTCAAATGGTCAAGATTACTAGAAACAATGGAGAAAAAGGAGATTAATAGTCAATTAATACAAATTATTCAGAGCTACTTTGAAAACAGAAAAATATGTTTCTTTGACAAAGATAATAACCTAAAGTTAGAACATGCTTTATCCTCGGGAGTACCACAAGGCTCAGCCTTATCGCCAACATTGTTTAATATTGCAATGACTGAAGTACATGAAGCAGTAAAGGAAACAAAAAAATTCAAACTCTTGAGCTATGCCGATGACCTGCTGATAATAGCGGGAATAAATAAAATGACTGACTCTCAATTAATAAATGATAAGATAGAAATGATAAAACTTAAACTGGAATACTTAGGCCTAACACTCAATCCGAATAAAACACAGATGCTTTTCCTATCTCGGAGACATAAAAAATACGAATTTCGAAAAAGAATGGAAGGAAAAATAAAGTTGGGGCAGGAGAAAATAATATTCCATACAGAAATGAAATATCTAGGAATAATCATCGACCAAAACCTAAACTTTAATAAACACGTAGAATACATTACAAACAAATTAAGAAAATATTATAATAAAATTCGGGCTTTATATGGTAACACTTTTGGTATGGACACATATAAAAGAGAAATATTGCACAATGCACTTTTTCGCTCAATAATAGAATATGGCTCCCTTGCTTATTTTGAGAAACTTAGGAATACTGAGATTAAGAAACTAAAATCACTCCAAAGGACAGTATTAATAGGAATAATTTCAGCATACAGAACAGTATCTCATACAGCCTCACACGTTATAGCTGGAATAACCCCAATTGATTTGCAATTAAGCCAAACTAACAAAATAAAAACATTAAAAATTAAATTCAAAGAAAATAAAATAACGAAAAAAGAAATGGTAGAAAGCATAAAAACAATAAGATTAGATACAATTAAAAATTGGCAGGAACAATATGAAAAAGAAAAGACAGGTAGGAGAACGGCTAAATTGATTCCAGACATAGGTATAAGACTTGAAAACAAGAAATTGAAATCAAATTATTTTTTAACACAGTATTTGACGGGACATGGGAATTTTGCAACGTACCTCAAAAATTTCAATATTATAAATGATAGTCAATGCAGGGAATGCTTAAATTCTGATGATGATCCGGATCACACCTTTATAAAATGCAAAAATTTTGATCGTATCAGGGGGGATGCTAAAATAACTACACAGGAATTGGGACAGTGCCTGCAGAACGGGGAATGCCACCAAAAATTGGATGGATATATAAGAAAGATATTAAAAACCAAAAAAGAAATCAAATAGACTGAGAGGAGAAGGAAGGAAAAAAAAATAATAATAATAATAATAATAAAAAAATAAAAATAAATAAATAAATAAATAAAATAAAATAAAAATAAATAAATAAATTAAATTAAATTAAATTAATAAATAGATAAGATAATAAAATAAGTAAAATTAAATAAAAACAGAAGTCATACCCTCTTTCAATAGGTAGAGTTAAGTATAGTTATACAGTGTATTTAGAACTCGTCATGAGAGGGGTGGGGAAAAACCATGGTAAAACCCACCCAACTCTCATGACTAAATGTAATGTTTAAATTTAAATAAATAAATAAATTAAAAAAAAAAAACAAAAAAAACAGTCATCAATAACTGGCCGCCAATGGAGTATGAAGTACACTCACGCACCCTCATATCTGCATGTTCGAGAGCTGTCTTACTATGAACACGCACCTCTCCTTCCTATCCCACTCGATCTTGTTCCCACTAAATCATCCCTTAGGAAATTCCAACTAGAGCGTATTCTAAACTTGTGGCAAGAAGAGTGGGATTAATCATGATAGCACTGGTCAATGGACCAAACAACTAATCCCTAATGTAAACACTGGGCCATTTAACACTACATTTTGGCTGACGCAAATGCTTACCGGGCATGGCTCCTTTGGAACCTATTTGTACAAGCATAAGCGAAGGCCAAACGCTAGCTGTAGATACTGCCCACGCAATGAGGACACCCCCGAGCATGCACTTTACACTTGTCCGTTTCTCGCGGATAAACGACCACCACAGAGTCAACTTATACCTAGTTCATATATGATAGGAGGAGGACTTGGAAAAATTCCTACCTCCGAGCTCTACATGATAGGAGGGGGACTTGGAAAGACAACGGCTCTCAAGTTGTCACGTCATGATTTTCAGGATTCGGAAAAATTTCAGGCTCTAGGGGACTCGGGGCAGCCCGCTGCCTTTGCAGTCCTGCAATGGCATCTAATTTTTTAATATTGGGTCAAGTTCAGGTGTTTAAGATATACGGTCGAGAAACTGACCTAAAACTTGTTTCCGAACTCATACTTGCATCTGCTCTCCAAAATACAGCCTCACCCGGAGTACGCATTAAATGATCTGTACCATATCAACTTGAAATGCACACGACTCTCATCACCCTTGTCCGAAGCGCACATCATCGTTGATTAACGAAAAAGCACTCGATCATTCTATCGGTCAGCTAATTTATTCTTCCGAACATCCTGCGCTTCATTCGAAGAGGGTGTTCGTAGACCAGCCATCATCATTGCCTCATTTTACACCCCATACAGAAATGCTTGTTAGAGGATGAAGGCGACAGTCACGTAATATAGACAAGTGTGAATATTTAAAACAATAGATTCACTCCTATATATTTATCGTACTGTGCGTTCATATTTCAACGATATGGGAAGGTGTACGCCGCAAGAATATAATTATCACTACTGCGTACGATATTTATGAACAATTATTGGTGAAGCTGTACATATTATAGCGTGTCTAAAGAATCGGAATGCCGCGCGCGAAGGCATTTTTCTTTTTCCTCTCCAGAAGCTGACGTGGGCTCCTTCAGTGTTGTTAAGGTACTCGTTAAAGTATGGCCATTAAGTGTCAATACCTGTGCGAGATCGAATGGCATTTTGAAATCGATCTGATATCGCTTAATTTGTCAGTAAATAGTGTTTTTAACGTCTAATTTACGCGTATTAAACACAACGTGTACGAAAGGAAGACTTCATTAAAATTAATAGCGTAACAAAACGATAGTCTGTCGAGTATGTGTAGACAATTCTTGAGATATCTTCATTTTTCTATTAGGTCGTCGTTTTCTTCGACAAACGCGATATTATCTCGTCTGAATTTATTGATACCCTAATGAATGAAAACTTTATCTTGCAAAAACGATCTCGAACGTATTACCTGTATTTCCTAAGATCGATATATCTTAACTATTGGCATAATTTTCCCCTTCCCGTAGCAATCGGGTAGATACGGTATTAATTATTTGAATTGTATCGAGGCACGCGGATCCTGATGGCGTTTAAAATCGAGCATAATAAATAAAATTGTGGCGAGAAGACAGAAAAAGTTGTCAAGTACTTCGTACGGGACACTATTTTTCCACGAATCCTACGCGTAGACTTACGTAAATTGCGCAAGACTTGATGAAGAAAAAGGAGAAGTGCTGGAAAGTTGTATACCGTTGTTGTATTATGTGTTGTTGTCGCGTTGATTTTTGCCGCCCCGGCCAAAATAATAATTGCAAATATCGGTTTTCCTTTATTTGCATATCGGCGATCCGATTACCATAGGCGATTTATCGATGCTCGAACTACCTTCTTGCCAGAGGAGAGTAGGTAGGCTATACAGCAAAACATGTAATATATGCAAATAATGATTGTCGTACTGATGCGAGTGTCGCTCTTCTTGCGTTATAGACTGTACACGCTCTCCTTTCTCTCCCTCATATTCGCGCAAATCGTATCAAAAGTGAATTCATTTAAACGCGAGTATGTGCAGTACATTTTGTCGAGAGTAGGTAGACATTTGAATTTTTGTTGATACATCCGACCATTGATTTCGGACTTCCTCATTTTTCCTTCCTTTTTTTTCCCCGGCTCTTTCTCTCTCCCTCCTTCATCTTCCAGGATAGCGTGCCATGAATATTTGAATAGTGTGGTACTTTCTACCCGCGCTATGCGTTGTGTACAATAGTATAGAACACGCGAGTCAGCATTTTTTCTTATTCTACGGATGTCGTCGAGGTTGCCGGATTCAATTTAGAGAAAAGAATCGAGTTGTAAACAGCGTATTTTTTTTTCGTACTTCATGAAAATTGTACCGGATTTCTTCTATATTATGTAGTTTTTTGCCATACTTTTTTCGAAAATTAAAATCCCGTCGTAGCTTTCGCAAGATCGACGTTATTATTGTGCCGTCATCGTAAAAACGAGTTTATTTCTTATTCGATAGAAAGTTTTTACGCGGAATCAAAAGGTACCTTCTTCGTGAGCCTTAGAAAAATCTTACGAGTGAAGCAAGAATTTTTCAAACGTTTTCCTCGTGTAAACTTAAATATAAGACCTCGGAAACAAAATTTCACTTCATCGAAAGCCGAAGTATCGAACTTCGTAAAGTTTACAAAAATGTACCTTCTCAGAAAAAAAATTTTATATTTTGAAGCTAATTTGTTTTTCTCGCGACATCGTGGGATACTTTCACACCACACATACCCTCTCGAGTTTCGAGATATATCCAAATAAACAATCGACTCTCTATATTTTCATGAGTCAATTCACTTCCGCCTGAAGTTGACCACTAATCGACAATGACTTGGGATCACGTCAGAATTTCGTCACTTTGACTGAGTTTCAGAATCGAGGTCAGAAATTAGTCGAGAATCGGTACTAGATTTGAATGTCGACTGAAAATCGACGGCGACATTGCTTCGGTTCGACCATTGATGGGCTAGGATTCCAAGTGGTTCTTGTTGTTCAACTATCATTACAACGCACTCTGTCTACGAGAGGAACACCATTTCTCTCTGGTTAGATATCCAATCAGAGAGAAATGGTGTTCCTGCGCCGATAGGCAATGAGCATCTTTTTCTCATCACAGGTCACATTTTCATGGTTGTAACTTGAAGTAAAAAGCTAAAACTGAAATTTTCTGCTGCAATACCCTGGCTGAAGACGTCACGGGCTGTTGACATCCTCACTGAGGTTGGGGGTTGATGACGTCATCGAAGTCGAAATTACGGATGTCACCAGCAGGGATGACAAGGAAGCCGTTTGTCATCGGCTTAAACTTCGGCTTAAAATTGTAAGCAGTTGGGCGGCTTTCGGAACGGCTTTTTGTCATTTCATTAACTCCTTAAAGCTTTTCATGATTGACTATTGGCTTAATTTCCAGGTTTCATCCCAATTCAGTGTAGAATCAGCCGTAGAGTTCAAAAATGCCACTCTTCTTCATCGTAGATCGAAATAATACACAACAGCCCTATTTTCAATTTTCCATCACGTTAAATTTAACTACCACGCATAAGTGAACCTCAAAGAAGTTGAAATGAAGCGAAGAATACTGTTACTCTCTTGCAATAAAGTGCCACAGAAAAATCAGCTGTTTTCGAAATCCCCTGTGGAATTATTGAAAGAAAACGAAACGATTAACATGTAAGAAGAAAATCAAATCAAATCTATGAATTCATCAGATCATTCATCACCGGGACGTGGATTCTATCCGAACGGATATTTTTTGATTTTTGCTCAGCCTGGTTCAGAAGTAGATTGTTATAATTCGTCAAATTCGATTTTTCAAAAAACAAGGTCCCTCAACAAAATGCTCCTGTTGCTGTTATTGTGTTCGCGGGACGAATGTCACGTACTCAGGTGCCCACAAATACAATGATAGTGAAGAATAGTACTTCGAAAGGGGCTCCAATTTTTTGACTGGGCGTCCTCGGCTGGCCCTAACAATCACAAATAAATGAAACATCAACAACAAGTCTTGCGGAACTTTGTCGTAGACATTGCAGAAATGGTCAATTTATCATTTTATCAACACTATTTCATATTTTTCCGGTCTTTCTTTATTGATTAGCTGCTTCTGCTGCTTCCACAGATTCATTGGCTTTTTACATTTTGAACTACTGGCTTACGACTGGCTTAATGAGCCGTTCAAACCCAGCTGCTGCTTCTGCTAAGCCGTTCATTGGCTTCGGCTTGTCATCCCTGGTCACCAGATTGAGAATTTTTTGACCGAGACTACCGAAACGCGCCTTAGCGTTATCAAAGATCAAGGGAAACGTACCTTATCATCATCAGTTATGCATCTAGTTTGCATTTACTCGTATTTTAAAGAGGCTAAGCTGGGTATCTGTTGCGTTCTCCGTTACTTTTATTGACGTTGTTAAAGTTGAGGTGATGATATCACGAGTTGATGATGGCATCAAGATTGGTGTTGAAAACGTGTAACGTGATGACGTCACAAAATTTCTTGAGGCCCAGGGGTGATGACGTCACAAAAAAGTCTTGAATGAATAAAATTTTAGTATGTATATGAGACGTGATCAACGTAACGTATTATTAAATATACCTAACGGAAATTAAAAGAATATCAACATGAAATGCTGGAAATAAAGAGCAAGCGAAACAGATCCATAATCAAAGTACAAGACTGGCAGTTTCGTTTCTGCACTGAAGATGGTAGCTAGTCTACCGAAACGTTTGCAGTTTTAATTTCTTAATAAAAAAAACAGTGGTTAATAGTGCCAGTCTTGTACTTTGATTATTATATTTTTAACCACGGAAAAAATCTTTCTATTCAGATCCATAATCTTTTGTTTCATGCAAAACACGTTTTGTTGAGTCGATACTCATCTACCCCATTCAGTTTTTGTAAAGTCTTGTGACTTGGAAATTAAAATAGTTCAGCCACCTCTTTCCTCCTCTGTTCTTTAATCAGAACTTTTATAATTTTCTCTGATGACGTCGTACTCTTCCTTTTCGGTATTTCGGCAAAAACTTTTTCAAGTTTGTCCAAATTATTGTAAAGTTTGGGACTTAATCTACTTTTAAAAAAACAAGGTAGAAACGATCATTATTCGCTCGAACAGTGGCGTAGATATGGGGGGTTATTTCCAATCATTTTGTTTTGTTTTTTTTTTTACCATCACCTACCCAATTTTATCGCTCTTAACAGGGAACCTGTTTTATCAGGGGTCTTTTTTCCCAAATCTCCCTCCTATCCCTATCATATAGCTTGAAGGTCGTATCATAGACGCAGCTTTCTATTTTTCAGACCCCATGTGCCGCATAAAACAGGTTCCGTGCCACCCCTGGTTTAACTCCGTGAAAGAACTCGTGTTTATTTCTAAGCTTCCCTCCTATCATATATACCTCCAAAGTCCGGGTCTGTAACGTCACAATCTGATGACGTCATATATCAGTTTTTTCAAGTTCCCCTCTTATTATACGCAGCTCCCCACTTCATCCCAAGCATCCTATAAAACAGGTTCCGTGCCACCCCTCTTTTAATTCCGTTTAAGAACTCGTGAGTTTTTCTACCAAGCGAGTTTTTTTTTTTTTTTTTTAGTTATGCCTTTACAAGGGAAAGAAATATCCCTCCCCGTTGCAAAGTCGTATATACGCCATTAGCTCCAAAATTCTAAACAAAGCTCGTATCTCACCGTTGTTCAAATGGCTTTTTGCAATCACATCTTTTCTGATTTATTAATCAATCTCTTGTTTTACCTTGAAATCTAAAATTATGTAGTTCGCAGCAAAACTAAAAAATTTCATTACAAATCACCAAGAGATTTTTTTCCCCTCCGATGTCGGCACTTTCATCTCGCACAGTGTTTTAGAGTTACAGCACTCAGAAGTCGAGCCACAGCTAGACCTGGCCTCCTGGCTGCTGCTTTTTTTAATTATTTTTTTCTCAACACTCAAGATGATCGCACGCGAAATTGAGAACATTAATTTATGACTCGACAGAAAGCTGAGAAAAATAATTGATTTTTTTTACTTTCTTTCTAAAATACAGTATAGACTTTGTCTCTGACTGCTTTGTATCCTGACCTTGCGCTACAGCCCTTACTCCGATACTGAAGCGCATTACCCTTTAGATAAGGCTCTAGAGTGTAACGTACTTATGAGTAGTAGGGTACCAAGGAGGATTGTGAATTGCTCTCCTGTTCTATACAACGCCTAATCCATTCATCTTCTCTTTGTAAGATGCTGCAGTTGACAAATGATTTTATTGATTGGCAAATTTGACCTCTATTTTATCAGTCATCTTGAAATATTCTAATCTAGGCTTCTACTAGGTCAAGCGCTCGTTGAGATATTACTTCACTTTTTTGCCCTACTTTCATTAAACTACACGCCTCTTGTGAAGTTGTGACACTTCTGAGAAAGCCTATGGAGCAGTCATCTACATTTGTGAAAACAATATTTTGAGCCATTTTCGTGGGGCAAAAGTTTGATATGATATCTTTTGGGCTATCACACCTCGCTCCACTCGTTCGCCTTCTTTCTTGGTTTAGCGTAAGTCTGATGTAAAATATTTTGGGCTATCGCCTTTTGTAGAGCTCACTCACGGATTTCGCCCCCTTTCTTCGTTTGGCATAAGTGCCGTATGAAATATTTATCCACTATTTTGAAGGAAGAAGGATCGTGCCGAGGTGTACTCGCATATTTCTAAATCATCCACGAGGTATAAGTTCGCAGAGGCAAGCGCACGGGCTGCCAATTTGTCCATTAATTTAGGCGGAACAAGGGTGGTACACAGGTTTGTTCAGTAATTTCCAGGAAAATCCGAGTTCCCACTCTCTCGGCTAGTAGTAGCTAGTGGTGGCTAGTAGTAGCTAGTAGTAGTGCTAGAAAGGGGCTAGTAGTGACTAGTAGTAGTAGTTGTAGTAGTGGCTAGCTAGCAGCGGCCCATAGTAGCTAGTAGTAGCAAGTAAAAGCTAGTAGTAGCCGGTGGTGGCTAGTAGCAGTTATAAGTAGTTAGTAGTAACTAGCTAGCAGTAGTGGTAGTAGTAGAAAGGGGTTTGATTGGTTTTGAAAGAAAGATTCTCACAATCGACTTCTATCCTATAAAGAGTCGAATTCACACATTTTGTAAAGCGAGTTATCTTCTGGAAACTTGAAATATTAAATTTGCCAATTTAGAAGGCGGTCCGAGGGTGGTGCATTCTTCTTTCGTAATCAACCAATTAATAAAATGGCCTAAACCCGATTTCAATTGAGTGAAATCATTGATCACATTTCGTAACCTTTTCAAATCGTAATTTGTTTACTAAATGATTGTTTGATATTACATTTTCGACGATCTAACGATAAAGCTTGTTTAGATTATTTTGTTCGAGTGAATCGTTTTTTTCTCTTTCTTTTCTGAATGCACGCTCGTTATTTTCGACTATTGCTATAGTATACGATCCAATAAAAACATCATCTAGTACACAATTAAGGCGGTTTTTGCTTCAAGAAAAATATTATTAATTTCGTTCAGTTTCCGACGTATTACTGTATATCTTATCCGCAATACCGGTACGTGGTTTCTTATATATTTCATATCTCATATTTTTTTCTTCTCCTCTTCTTTCTTTCCGTTTCTTTCTTTTGAGTCCTACTTTTGTCTCGTTTAACCACCGGTGTGTGCTGCTTTTCATCCACTGTTAACCCCATCATAAATTCTTCCAGATATGATTTATGTTACGGGAGCAATATTTTAATTATTCGGTCGTTGGGCGCTTGTTTCGCGGTTTCGCTTCTATATAGTATAAAAACTTCCGCCGTTGAAATGTTAACGGTCGAGGGTCGTGTAGACGTAACGTGTGCCAATATCGTTTTCCGGAAAATACGGCAGGCTCGATACCAACCAGTATATATATATATATATATATAACAGAGATGGTCGGCAGTTCCGGAAACCTGAGTTTCCATTCTTAATTGACCAAAAAGTAAAGAATATACACGCTCGAGTGCTTCAATTGATGATAAAGTTTGTCAGCCTCAGCCGGGGGAAAAAAAAGTAAACATTTTCGTTATCCTGTTAGCGGTCGAAAGCTGTGGGGGAAGTCTAACTACGATCGTCCAGTAGAAGGGAAACTGCGTACAGTGTCGCGAATATATACAAGAAACATTGATACGGCCGGACAATATTAATGCTGTTGTTGTAGTGTATATGTATAGTCTACGATAGTTTCTGAAGAAATAATAGAGTTGAATCGTAGTACGTGTCACAACTTTTGAAATTCGATAAGGGTTTCCTTTTGTGCGAAATAACCTCGTAGAGCTCTATTACCGCCAAAAGTTTTCGAGAAAGCGTTTCATTTTGCACCTTTCGCGCAATATCGATCTTGGAAGCGGAAGTAATTTCCAAAGGATATTGCTCGACTTTTCTTAAATTAAGCCTTGTTCTAAGGCACGTATTGAAACTTTTGGGATCATCTGCGATTCTCGAAGATTTAGTCTGAAATCTAGCCGCAGTTCATTCTATTTGGCGAGAGGCTCGTCGAGTGAGATGAGGATATCAACTCCCTTTCGAGTGCATCGTCCTCTAGTTGTATACTTTTTCTTTTGCGGGAAGAATGTCGTAGACGAAGCTGTTCTTATGATATTTAGTGTCGTTGAAAAGGTTCATCTCTGGACCTGAGGCGATGAGAGAGAACTGAGCAAGCATATGAAGCGCTACAGTACCTATCTCTGGATGAGACATGCTAGCTTCTGTCTCATAGTTTTCTTTCGACGTAGTTGAAATTTTTAAAAGTACCGAGAGTTCCCTTCCTCTCTATGTAACTATCCTAATTTTCCTTGACATCACTAGTCCGTCCTCTATAAGAATTATATCTTCCTTCAGGTCAACATATGATGTCCTCTTAAATCAGATTTGAACTATAAGGCTGCAAAGTTACTGACGACAGATGGTCATCGAGCTGACAGAATCGTCAAAAGTTGATAAATGCTCACACGAATATTTACGATCGTGTAAACTATTTCGAGGACCAGCAGTATCTACAGCTTCGCTATCGTCAAATTAACAGAAGCCAGCTGGTCGACGAGTTTGACGTTTGTCGTTACGTTTCAAGAAAATGAAAATTGGAAGAAAAGAAGATAAAGCGAGTATAATCGAACGGGAATAATTTATAAAGGTCCGTATAATATAATTGGAAATAGGACTCAATTCAAAGGTGATTGAATGTGATAACGGGTCTACTAAATGTCACCTAACAGCATTATTGCATTCTGTGTAACATCTCATCGTTGTGATTAGGCTTCCAATCCCATTACGGTGGTGTTTTTTCCGTTATACATTTTGTTTTCCTGCCCTAAAAACTACCTCTTATACCTTCGAATGATGGCGTGTATGAGTTGGAAAATTTCAGAAATAATTTATCGAACTTACTTATGGCTAGTATTTCGTAAAATCGGGCGTCCGCGATTCGATATTAAGTAACGTTTCCCATGCAACCTATTTGTCATACTTGACTGGAAAATATTATCTCTCGTTGGGGCACTGTTATCACCCACCTTTAGAGACAATGTCTTTATTTATTGCAAAATTACAAACAACATAATAAGGCGGTACATTCGACAAAAAGAACTGCGAGAAAAATATAAACAGTAGCTCAATGAGAGAGAGAGAGAGAGAGAGAGAGAGAGAGAGAGAGAGAGAGAGAGAGAGAGAGAGAGAGAGAGAGAGAGAGAGAGAGAGAGAGAGAGATGGGGAGAGGGAGAGAAGGGGGAATTGCTCAGAAGCCTCAATCCTCCGCGTTCACAATCCAGTTCACTATTTTTCGTCGTCGTCAGGCCTCCTTCCCGAGGATCTATTTCCATTACGTTCGCTCTTCGTGAGACCTCCTGTAGCGGATGAGTCCACACTTTGATTCGATGAGTCGGCAGCAGTCGAAACAGGAAATTGGGTTTCTGTTCACGGCTGAAGATCGTGTCACTCCGTTGAATCGCTGATCTTTGAGGTATTTCTGTTGGCATTTTAGGTATTTCTGTTGGCATTTTAACAGGAAACCTGTTTTATCGGGAGTTTTTTTCGGAAGAAACGTCCACCGACCGACCGGCCGGCCAGCAAAGTTCAGTACTCGAAAATTTTCTGAGTCGCTCTCCTTATATTATAGCTTGAGATCTGTGACGTCACAATTTGATGACGTCATAGATCAGTTTTTTCTCCGAAGTCCCCCTCCTAGAAAGACCGGATATGTAACGTCACACTTTGATGACGTCATAGGTCAGCCTTCAGGGGGACAGGGCAATTCGCCGCGGACGACTCGCCGCGCATAACCACCCAATATTCGCCGCGAAATCTATTCGCTGTAGATAACTTCTCGCCGTGAGATAATGATGGTAAAAAATTTGCAAAATTTAAAATGAACAAAATTTCAAAATGTACTCAGATACAAAAATGCTCAAAATGGATGCATCAAAAATTACCCTCGGGGTATTACAATGATCATACAAACTTAATTTAAAAAGAAAAAATTATAAATTGTGAGCTATGCCTCTCAAATATTCTAAGGAACTTCTTTCTTCATAATCTGTGACGATATCTAAAATGCGGTCTGACAGCAGAACATATTTCTGCCTTTTTGCAGGAGGCGGTTGCCCCCTCTCTCCTTTCGTATATTCCACGTCACCCAATTTCTGACACTTTTTCAGTGCGGTTACAAAACTCCAGAAAGTTGGATGGCTGCACATAAACTCATCTTGCAATTTATGGTGTCCGGCCTCAGCGGTATTGTTCGTACGAGGGTCTCCGTCCATTGTACGCTCATACACATTCCACCAATTGAGTTGAAACCCAGGCCTCTTTCGAGAGTTCCGAAGACGCCGACCAACGTAATTATCCTCGACGTACAAAATCAGATCTTCGAGACGTTGGTCAACGTACTCTTGCAGATCATCGAACGCCGACGATACATCTTCTACGGGTACGTATGCTAAAGCCGTAATCATCTGTACGTGGAGATGTATCGTCGGGTCATTCTCATAGAGGCTCTGAAGGTGAAGAGCGCGGACCTTTTTTTGTATATTTTGCGCAAAGTGAAAGAAACACCCACCGATAACTGCCGAAGGAAACACTCTTTGAAATTCTTTTATGACAGCCAATTCGAAGTCGCAAGAGAAAAGGATGTCTGCATCGGTTACATTTGCCTACAGGGCGAATTCAGGTGAACTAAAAAAAAAAATTATGCGACTAAAAATAGGGGCGTGCGGCGAAATGAATTCCGCGGCTGATCCTTGTTGGGACCAGTTGTACCAGCGGCGAGTCGTGCGCGGCGAATCGATAGGTACCCAGCCTTCAGACGTCACAATCTACATTTTTCAGATCCCACGTGCCCCATAAAACAGGTTCCCTGCCTCCCCTCGTTTACCTCCGTCAAAAAACCCTTGAGTTTTTCAATGAGCCATGCAGTAGGTCCTTAAATCGCGTAGTGTTTCTGTCCTGGGATCTTCAGCCTTTCCGATTTCACCAACATTTGCGTGAGGAATCTTTCTTCGGGCATTCTTGCGATGTGTCCAATCCCCATCAACTGGTTTCTCGCTGTCAGCTACTCTACGGGGTAGTGCTATCAACTCTGGTATGGACGCCAAGATAAAGCAGCGAATCAGGAATGCAGGCGAAGTGATGTTCAAATTGAAAAGTTCTGAATAAGTCCTAGGTGCTTCACCAAGATCACGGTCTACTATTGAGATTAACGGAAGTTGGCTCTCTAGACTCTTCTATCTTCAAAAATTAAAAAGGTCTCAAGTATACAATATTTTACTTCATTAGTTAGCTTACAAAAGTACTTTCGCGTGTTACTCCATCGTTAGTTGTATCGCTACTAAGGAAAGACAGTCTAACACTGTGATCTGATTGGATGCAACGATTCAGCTTTGTGATTGGTTCACTCACCTATGTGCTGCGTTGGCTACCAGGTTTGCTTTCGTCCTGTTGGCCAGTTGGTTAATTCTGTTCTCCCTATCTCGTCCAATCATCAAACTGAATGATCTTTCACTATCGAACATATTACCTTGTTTAAGGAGCTAGCATTTCTCCTCTTCGCTTTTGCAATCTTCAACTCTTCCCAGAATTATCTTCTCTTCAAGCACTTTTCTACTCATGTCTTCACCATTGTGCTATTCTCCATTGCAGTGTTCGTCAAAAAGTTCTTGCCACCTTCTTTCTCTTTTGATATTACGTGGTTCTTTCTCCTCATCTTGAAGTTTCTCCGAGGCTCACCAATGATGATACCTTCGCACTGTTCGCAACTGAGGTTAAACACTCCGCACAAGCTTCTCTTGTCATTTTCCCCTGTCTGGTAGTAAGTTTTCTCTTCATCATGGTTTGTTATGCATGCCCATATTCATATCATAAGCGCTGAACGCCTCTATCACCTTGTTTCGTATACTTTCCTTTGTATGGTACCTACCCGGAGTACTTTCTCACTGTGCTATCTTGGGTTCCCTTCTTTGCTTCCACTTTCCCTAGAACTCCCTTACCTACGTTTTCAGAGTAGCTGTTGGCCGCTGCGATCTGCTTTACTATCTCTGTTTCTCTCTGTATCTCCTCATTCTCTTTCAGGAAAGAGATTGCTCGGTAACAGTAGTTCTGAATCTTCTCTCTCTCTCTCTCTCTCTCTCTCTCTCTCTCTCTCTCTCTCTCTCTCTCTCTCTCTCTCTCTCTCTCTCTCTCTCTCTCTCTCTCTCTCTCTCTCTCTCTCTCTCTCTCTCTCTCTCTCTCTCTCGGTTTCAAAAATTTCTGAATTAGGTCGAGAGTATGAAGATTGAATCCTCAAAAGTACGAGCCATTATTAATTGAGGCAGAAGCCTAGTGCAATCTAGTACATCGTATGCTGAGGCGTTTTGAAATCAATCAGTAATCTAGTATAGCAAACTAGCTTCGCCTATAAGCCCAGAAGCTAGGTTTATGCCTTGGAAGCTTTGACCTTCATTTGTGTATAAGAAATATAGTCCTTCTGTCGACGTCATAGAAGCTCAGTTCATGACATCAGCCGTCTCTACTTTACTAGTTGTAGCATTTGTGTGCGCAGTCATTCGATGACATTGTACAAATCAGGGTGTCTACCTGGTCAATAAGTCCAATAAAAGTTCACTATTTCAAAAATGGTCCAATAAGTCAATAAAAGTGCATTAATTTTGATGCAAGTCCAATAAAAATCGATAATCGAGAATAAAAGTTCTAACATATTCCATAAAAATCAATAATCAAAAATTGAAAAAAGTTTTTTTTTTTTTTTTTTTTTTTTCTTTTTGCATGTTAAATGGTTTGCGACAAAAGGTCCAATAAAAGTCCAATATTTTTAATTTTCAAATTTGGTAGACACCCTGCAAATGGAATGGGTCATTCGTGACGTCATCATAGGGAATTTTGGCTCAAAAAAGACTTTATCTGCGAATAGCGAGGCTACAAAACACTTCATATTCTTAATAGATGAAAACGAGGATTGGAGAAATTTCGATTCTGAAACTATATGTATGGCGGGGGAGGGGGAGTCAGCCGCAAATCTTGAAAATCTCTGAAAGTAACGAGGGAATCTTACTAGGTGTAGCTTTGGGGTAAGGAATCGTTTTGGAGGGGGTTTCCAACAAGATTTTTTAATACATATATTTCAAAGCAAAATCTTCCTTAAATCCCATCTCCCGGGTGACTACCGCTTCTAGAAATCCGATGAACCCTATAAAAGTCCAATATTTGAAAAATGGTTCAATAAACTAAATAAAAATCCATTAATTTCATAATTAGGATTTGAATTCCTAGGTGGAGCAGGATTTCTTGTCTGTTATTTTAAAGGTATTTTAAGCCGAATATCCAAGTTCAGAGAAGGTCCGGACCTCCTGACACCTTCCCCCCGCTACACCATTGGAATTATGGTTTTGCCGAACACCCTTTGAGAGCCCTGTAAAAGTCCAATATTTTCAATAGACGCCCTGCAGTCTTCCTCTTTAAGTACGCCACTGGGGAAAAAGAAGATCGAAGAAATTTTGATTGAGCCAGAGGAAAGGTGATAAAAACTCAAAACAATTTCATAATTTTTGAATTAGAGGCTGGAGGCCCTAAAACTATTGTGTTTCACCAAGGGGAGCTCGTCATTTCAACTCGCCCAGACCCGGATATTCTATCGGCGACGTTACCTCCTTCTGTCAATCATTCTTCGCAAATATTTTCGCTAAGAATTTGCCATGTTCTATTTTTCGTGAATCACATGATTGTTAGAGACTTTTCCATGAAGTTCTATCTATTTTTGAAAACACATTCTCAAGAATGCGCGTCGCTCTGCGTCCGCGTATTCCCACGCCACGCCGTCCTCGCGGAAGATATTTTTCGAAAGTTTTTACGTGGTGAAAATTATTTGAAAAACGACGAATTTAAATTCGTTATTCTTCTTCCTATTATAATATAAAGGCAGACCATACAAATTCAATTAACCTATGGCTCTCGACTAATGAAGCGTCGTTGTCTGCAGTGCACCGGAATTATATTATGTATCGAATATACGGATTATCTTCGACCAAATAAAAGGTATTCCGTGTTTATGATAATTTTCATTACTTTTTCGCTGCCCCGCGTTTAATTTCTCTAGTTTTAAAAAAAAATTTTGATCGAAGATTATTTGTTAACGGATAATTAGTTTTGGGATTAACTGTACTACTTTGTACGCGCGTGTGTATGTGTGCACGCAGTAGTTTTCAATTAAATATTTTTCGTACTTGTATCTTCGCTTCCTCTCTTTTTTTTCCCCCCTTTTTCGAATATCGTAAATTATTATACTGTCTATATCAGGCCGTCGGCGGTACGATCATGTAAACCGCTTTGGTACTTAATTGTAAAGAGAAATCGGTAATTAGTCCGAGATGAGCGCGAGCGGTCCGTTTTTTGTTTTTCCGGTCGATTGATGATCCCCTCGATTCAGAGAATCTTCATTATCCGTATTTATGTACGTGCTGAGTGCGGACTGAAAATCGAAAGAGCGGTTGATTGGAACCTATTCTGATTTAAAAAGATTCGAGCTTTTCGTATGAAGGCTCTTGCCTGCTGTACTGTCGTTTAGACCACAGAAGTACGATTGATTCTAGAACCGATTCATGGAGTCTTGGAGCATGGAGATACGCTTTAGGTAAAAGATATTTGTAGAGTATGTGTTTCAAGTAGATAAGTCAAGATCGTGTACTACTTTGTGATATGGAGGTTTTCTTTCTTTTAACAGGGAATTTGTTTTATGGGAGGGCAATTGGGAGAGAATGACGAGCGCCGTCCGCCTGGCGTGGACGGCAAAACGTGGGACTTGGAAAAAATTTCTTCCTCCGAGCTGATAAAAGAGTGACTTAGAAGAATTTCTACCTCCAAATTCACGCTAATGACTCCCATAAAAAATTCCCTGTTTGCCTGATTTATGAAAGTTAATGAAGGCGACCCTGAGCAGCTCATCATGTGGGCTGCAAGTTTTTTTTCCATATTTTTTTCTGGAATCGCGAGAACTTGCCCTCCAGTGTAGCCCTGGTCATGTAATAAAGCAAGTTCAAGGGCATTCTTTTATTTTGGTGTAGATCGACCGGTTTACACCATAGCCTTCTGAGAGTCAGGAAATCTTCACGACAGACATAAATGAGGTCTTTCTCTTTTCTTCTTGAAAATACACCCTCTCAAGTCTTTCTAGTGCAATTTTGGTCCTCAGATTTTCAATTCCCAAATTAATTGTCGTCCCGATCGATTTTGTATCAGTGAAATCTTTATTATTCATTCCCATCACGCCACCTGCGGCCTCAGATTGCAGTAATTTTATCTCAAGAACTACTTCGTGTTAATTTGTTATCTTTCTAGTCTTAAAAATAATGAAGGATCGTATCATTCTGAGTTATTTCGGTTCAACTCACTGTTCGAACAAATGAAATGACTTTTATTTTATTTTCTCGGTTTTCACTTGTCGAATCCTATCTATGCTTCGTAGCCAAAACTTTTTCGAAGTATCGAATAAGAAAAATTCAAATCCAAAATATAAATAAGATCGTACTCTCCTGGTTTATAAAGTAGGTCCTCAAGAAATAAGTGAGAAGAGCTCTTCACACGATATCAAGGTCTAGCTTTATTTCTTTCCTGTAACAAGACTTGATCCTTTTCTTGAATTTTCTATCAAGGAGAAAATTATAAAATCTAATTCCGGGCTTTTCATTTTTTTTTCTTTTCTTTAAATTAGATACGTAATCCAATTCGATGGACAAAAAATATATTATGTTGATTTTAATCATAATATTTTTTGAGTGACCTGTCTTAAAACTCATCATCAACATGGTTTTAATGATTTTTGTTTATTTCTTTAATCAAAAAACTATCAATTTACACAGTAAATACTGAAATTGATAATGTTCAGTATCATTAAACTAATTTTAAAGTGGAGTTTTCAACGCAAATTTTGTTATACAGCGTTTATTCTGAAAGACGGAGTTCGAATATTTTGGGATTTTATAATGAGGAAAAAAATTATCTTAATTTTTATGATTTTTACGACCTCTGTCCAACTTTTATCACCCTATAAAGGTGCACATTTCTTGCTTCCTTTTATTAACCATAAATCTGGGCTAGTTTGCAAAAAAATGAAACGATTCACTGTTACACGAAAAGCAGATTATTATACAAAATTCGCTGCTCCTGTTTGTCGTTTCATTAACTAAGTTCATCAAGAACAGGCAAAAATCTCGTTTTATGGGTATGATTTGACGTGATCGTTTTCAATGCTCGTATAACGGCCGTAAAATTTAAAAATCCTGTGATCTCTATACAGGACATCAATTTGGTACCAACCTTTCTGTCTCTTTCAGAATATTTAAGCATTTGGTTAGCAGTTCGTTGGAAGAGAGTGGTCTCTCCCTCTCTGTAGCTTCTTCGTTATTCTTTGTCTCGAATTCATCCAATCGCTTTCAAAAATATTTGTCGAGCTTAACGTAATTATAAATCATTCTTTATTAAACTTATTAGGCCCCAGTCTCTTAAATTCAGTACAAATTATCAGAGGTCGCCAAAAGTCATCTCTTTTTATATTTCATACTCCCCTCCGATGTATGTACGATGAGAGAGATGTATTGCTAACCGTTCTACTTTAGAGGTTAAGAATAAAAATAGCTCTGACGAATCCAAATTCTAATATTTTTTCATTCTGTGTGCACATGTATTTGAGTCATCATCAAAAATGACCGAGGAGTTAGCAGCATCGCGCGAATTCATCTAGTTCCAAAGTCAATGTTGTTGATTACTTGTGTATACGTTTCCAGGCGTACAGTAATTGTGAAAAACATCGAATGGGCGGACGCCAGTAAGAAACGAAAGGAGCTACGTATCCCATAAAACACGTTTTGTGAACTCCTCGATTGACACTCCCAAAGAAATAAAAAAAAAAAATCGCGACGAGTTTTTCTATTTCATATTCATTCATTTTTATAGCCCTTAATTAATAGTCCGGATCTTCTCTCATATTGGCTTCTATAATTGAAATTTAAGAAGCTCGGGTATAGGAATGAGTTTCGCCATACTCGACCGTCATTTCAAATTCACGTTATCATTTCGAAGGTGTACTCTCGACGTCGAGAATGATCCCATTTCTTGTTTCCCACGTAAGCATGTAGCGATATTTTTGTGCACACTCGTTTTCGTTTTCTTGTCTTGGTTCATAAAGCGACACAGCTCTCGGAGTTGTAAAATCAAACGCGAAAAGTTGTTAGGGTGTCTTGAGGGGTCCCCGCGGTAAAATATTCGACGTCTGATTAAATTCAAACAACATTGTTACTTTTTCAATTGGCTTTTGTTCTCTTTACCATAAACCTTGACTGCTTAGTAAGAATTTGAAACGTCACACATAAATTTCCCACTCAATCGGTGAAGTCACGTGTAGAAAATAATTTCACCGCTGAAGCAACATTAAACTGTTATGACGAGGCATTGTACCACTAAATGAAATTTGGTCATGGTCAACTAGAGGATGAATGAAAAAACTCATGTTGAAAATAAAGATTGGGCCACGACGCGTTTTAAGCATTGGAGAAATTTGGAAGAGAGAATCGAAGTGCACTTTATCCCTAATTGTTCATTAATCTGATTGAGCGAAAAATTAGGGAAGTATTTTGCACGTGAATAATACGATGTCAAGTTACGGTGAGACTTGCGTTATGAGGAAAGAAAGAAGAGGCGATATAAAATGTTTGCTACGATCAATCTTTTTACTACCCTGTGGTTCAAATATGATTTTATAAAAATTACCGACCAAGAAGGCATATCTAAAATCCGATTTCATCATATTATCCGTAGGCAAAGTTTATGATCTAAATTTGTTGCGCTGAAAAACATTCATGAAGAGAAAAAAATCATAGATCGTGTGCTTTACTTGTGAAAATATACTTGTAAAACATGGTACCGAAAGTCACATTTACTGCCCAAATTTTTGACGAATCTTTCTGAAGAATTGAAATATTTTCCAGAAAGGTCCAACCAAAAGCGTTATTGAAGCAGAATTTAAAAATTTTTCCTTATACAACACTGAAATTGGTAAACATTTGTCTATTTTCTGACGAGAGTGAAATTCTTCTGGAACCAAAATTCAGGATTCTGTTCCGATAGCGCCCTCCATTGAACCCTTTTGTGCAACATTTCCAAAGATTGGAAAAATTCGCCGGAAAAAGGAGTCCTGTGAAGTGCCTTTGCAGAATCATTCCTTGTCATTTGTGACAAGGACTACCCACGCACGCTCGACAAGCGTCGCGCAGTGACCGCTGGCTTACCGAACCTTGCAGGGTTTTTGGGGATGTTTATGCAACAGAGTTTTCAAACAAGTAAAGCACATCCTTAAGAGGCCTAACAAAATTGTATAATATACAAAAATGTAAAGGAGCCTAACAAAATCAAAATTTTATATACAAAAATGTTAAGGAGCCTAATAAAATCGTACATAATGTACAAAAATGTGTTACAGAATGCTATTTTATTGAAGATTGATTTTTCAGGAAATAAAAATATAAAATTTAATACACCTTCGTCCGAAAAAATTTTAATTATTTATTTGACTAACGTTTCGAACGTCCTTCGTTTTTCATCAGGGTCGTAATACTACAAAGAGTACCTATGTGTAATGCAAGTAAACAAGGAAGCGGAGCTTTGATACAGGAATGCGTAAAAACATTAAAATTTCTTTGGACGAATGTGTATTAAATTTTATTTTTATTTTCTGTAATTTGTTGTCCAGTCAAGTTCCTTTTTTCGTATTGTTTTTTCACTTTGGAGGTCGCGTTTGTCAGGTGAAACAATGCTGCACTTCTTGCAAGATTTGTGTTTGTCATAAATTTTCCCCGGAAGGACTCTTTTTGAGTAGGTTATTAGGGTTCCTTTGCTCCTACCAGTAAAAATTCTGCTGAATTTGGCTTTTGGCTTTCAGCTAGTTGCAATACTCTGTATTTCTGTCTTCAAACTCTCGGTGGTCCAGCAACTTATTCAGATAGAAATATTGGTCATGCAGTAAACCATTCAGCTTCGTGATCCTCTTGTACAGCTTGTTTATTCTTTTCTTAAATCTGAATCTTTTGGCTCACTCTGATGCGATTAACTGCTGCACATCTTCCTGGTAGCCTGATGGTTGCCTAATTGTGGATAATACCTTGTATCATGCATTTGTTATTGAACCAATGAGTGGCTGGTCAACTGTGACACATCTGAAAGCTTCTAAAAGTTCTGGGTAACATAAAGTATTTCAAAAACTTAAAAACGCTATTTTTAACCTTCATCACGCACAAATTAAGTTTTAACAGGGAACCTGTTCTATGAGGAGGGAGGGAGGGGGGGGGGGATTCGAGAAAGTCGCCGTGCGCCATCCGCTGTGTGCCGTCCGGCAAAAAAACTTGGAAAGATTTCGACCCTCTAGCTATATATGATAGGAGGGGGACTCAGAAAAATTTCGACTCTCGACCTATATATTTCAAAGTCCCTAAAATAGGTTCAGGTCACTGATGACGTCTTATTTTATCCTAGGTTTACAATACAAAATGTTCAGCCATAATTTAAATTATAAAAAATTATATATGAATTAATATATCAATTGAATATGAAAAAAAATTAATTAAAATAAGAGATCCAATAAAAAATTGAATTGATATAATTGATATAATTAATGATCCAATATTTCATATAATATTTAAATTTGTAGATGTTTTAATGAAAAATATTTTCATTAAATTTTTCAAATTTAATTTTTGAAATAAAATTTATATTTAATATAATAAATTATTATGATATTAATATTAATGATAAAATTATTATAATAATAGATTTTTTAAAAAATATTTTTGAAAAAATTTTCAAAAAAAATATTTTATTGTAATAAAATTTTTTATATTTAAATTTAAATATTAAATATAGATAAAAATTATTATTGCTAATAAATAAATATTTAGTTTTTTTATTTTAATATAAAATGAATAATTTATTATTAAAATTGTAATAATAAAAATTATTCCTGAAATTTGAATTAATAAAATCATTATTAAAATAATTGAATTTGTAAATGAAAAAATTATTAATATTGTTATAAAAATAATTATTATTCCTAAAGAAATAATTATTAAATTAGAAATATTTATTATAATAACAAATAAAATAATTGATAAGTTTATTTTTATAATTAATAATTATTAAATGATGTACAAAATCATTTATTCAGTTAAATTTATTAATATTCAATTATTTATATTTTCATAGAATATTTTTTATTTGATAAATTTAATTTATTATTTATAATTATGGTTTTGATAATTAGAATCTTAATTATCTTTTAGAATTATATTTATTTAAATAAGAATAATTGGCTTAGGCCTCCTTCATACTAGCTTTATACTAGGTCTAGGTTTGCTTGAATTCTTAATTAAAAGATCAAATTTGGGTCTTTATGGTAAATCTGTCTCAGGTTTTCGGTTTTTCATCAAAATTTGACCCTGAGGTCCTTATTAAGCTCGCTTCTTAGTGGAATAGTGTGTAGTAATTGTTCGAGACATCGTTTTGCTGCTAGTTGAATGTGTCGTTGGTTTTCAGCGGAACACTTATTGTCAACATACCCTGATTGTCTCATTGCAACCTTTTTTTTCCTCGAATCCATCGCACCAACGAGAATGCTTATAGGCTCACGAGTTGGGGAGGTAAAAATTACTAATTTCGCACAGGTAACTTTCCTGGCAGATCTGTTCGGTTATTAGGCTTCAACTTTATTCTTTACATTCTTTGCCTCTGTTGAACACAAAATTTTCTCAACTTTATAACGGTTCTCGACTAGTTCAAGTGTGCACTGATGGTAGAGATATTTTCGCTAGTACGCAACTTGGAACATATCTAGCAAGCGCCCGTTGACTCTCTCATAGCCTTTGAATTTCTTTGTTTCCAAAAAGAAAACTTAGCGAAGTATAATTAGACTTTTGAGAATTGTTTATCAGAGCGTGTTCCGGAGTTTAATTTATTGTTTACTCGCAAAGGTACAACATTAAGCTCATATTGCGTTACGAGCTTACTCCAATTTCGACGAACAAAATGAGTATAGTTGCGCTGTTTGCTGTACATAAATGAGTAAAATTGAGTGAAAAGAGTTTTTTTAATCTAGAATTTCGAGTTATCAGATAATTAAAGTAGTATAGTTACGTAGTCTGTAAAGCAAAAAATGAAAAAGAAAAAAAAAAGAAGAAAACAGAATACAGCAAATCTTTCCCATTCATACGAACAAGAGGAACGCTACAGCAAACATCAGAAGTATAAACAAACAGAAGATTGGTTATGCACGTGGTGGACATTCTGAAATTCTTAGTTCGGCGTAAAAGCGTATAGAATGGGGTCCCGTATACCGTATTTCGTATCTGATGTGCATACAAAATTTAGTGGCAAATACCTTTAGGAACCACTATCCCATTCGGTTACTGTTAGCCATCGTTCTCGCACCCTTTTCTGGTGTATAAAACGAAAATTTCAAAACGAATTCGTTTTCCGTTATCTTCGAGCATTTTGGTTTTTCGTTTATTATTATGGTAGTTACTATTATTATACGTATAGTGTCGCAATTTTCGCTCGTTCCGCTCCGCTCATTCGAATGGGTAATTAGAAAAGCAGATTTTTTGTCAACCTCCGTACGTATTTAGCGCTTGTCAGGATGAATATCGAAATTTATTTTACATTCAACGTTGGCGAAATTACCAGTTTAGGGTTCGTGACCGCGTTCAGAACAAAGAGGAAAATCGTCTTTTTAAAGTGACTTTTTTTTTTTTTCCTTTTTTTAGATTCAAGGTAATTACCGTAAAATGGCGCGGCAAAAATTATTTCGTAACATACTCGCCTGTACAGTTCTTCGCAAACCCTTCTACGTGTACGACACGATCCTAATAAAGGGCATAAAGCACTAAGCATGATGAAAACTTCTGTCTCAAGAAAGAGAACGAGACAATCCAATAATCCATGTCGATACGGTAATTGACAAAAAATATCATCAGTGCATGCTCACCCTTGCATTCATTTTTCTGGTTTCGAAACGGTCACGGAATTCTTGAATAATTCAAGTGCACGTTTTACGAGCCTTCAACTGTACCATAGGTCATTGGCTCGTGAGGCAATGAAGATCATAGCACTAGATCACAGAGGGGGTGGAACGAATCTTACGTGAAGAGACCCTCCGAATTTGATACGCCATATCTGGGTGGCAACTTGCAAATTTCAAAGATGCTGCAAAGATTTTTTGATGTGTTTGATGTTTTTGCGCTGTTTTTTTCCCAAAAATTTGCGTATGTGTTTCTTGGAAGGACTTGAGAAAATTCTGATCACAACTCTACCCGTTTTTCCAACATTTCCGCGCGCTTAGTGTAATCTAGAACATAATGCTGTCCTATGATAGGCTAAGATGGGGGTTGAAGTCAAGTGGTCCAAGAGATCATGGAGGAGAGAGGAATTGGGTATTGCCTCCCTGGAATTTTATAATTTTGATAACCTCTCCTGGATCTTAGGAATGGAGAAGAGAGGAATTGATTTCAGTTTATGCTTGAATACATGAAAATGTAGAGTGTGACAAATATGAAGTCATGGAACTGTTTTCTCTAGGGCCTGGTGTAACTTGATAAAATACGGTGAAAATTTTGATAGATCGTTGATTACTCTGTACGGGTTGAGTACTGACGACAGGCCCGACAAGGGGGGGGGGGGGAGGGTGAAAGGAAAAGGAAATTTTCTCTTGAGCGCGGTTTGGCTCTTAGTAGCCATGGCTGACTGATGCTATTTAAACGATCTTTCTGAGGAAAAGGAATAAAACATTTTGAAAAGAGATTTTTCTTCTTCGACGGTATTTCATGTTGGCGGAGACATCGAAGTCTGTATTTTCATTTTTATCTTCAATTTGAGCCCAGTTCGATTTTTCTAAGACTTTCCTGGGCTGAGTCAAAAATTGATAAATTTTCCAAAATTCTCGAAGTAGAAAAATCGTTTGAACTTGAGCTCCCTCGATTTAGTTGTGAAATTTTGTACCGGTTCAGAAAAAAATATTTGAATGACCCTAACAAGTTTCAAAATGAGAAAACTTTTGAAATTTTATTTTGGCACATTTTGGTCCATTTCAAGGCTCATAAAAGACGTAGAAAGTTCGTACTAGTCATAAATTACCGATAAAATTAAGATATAGATTTTGAATATTTTGCGATTTTGCCCTGAAAAGATTCAGCACAAACTCCCTTTTAACTGGTAACACTTCTTGGCTTCATCTTGTTTACCAAATTTCAAACTTTCAAGTCCACCAGCTTTGCTCTTTATTTTTCTTACCTGTGCATGGTGTCTGAAGCTTGTGTCCGCATGGGTCTCGAACGTGCCCAAAAGCTGACACTTTTCGGGGGTCAGGTTTGTGTATGCTGTAAAAAGAGCGCCACAAGTTGAGCCAAAACATCTTTTAGGGCACTAGGTGTGCAACATAAGAAAAGTTTTTCACTCACGGCTTGGTTGTGGATGAAAGCTCTCGTCCCTCGTGCCTTCGAGGTGTTGCGAAGAAAATATTTCCAAACTTTCTGTCTGGGTGGGCCCAACTTCTCCGCGGTGTTCGTTCCCATTGCTTGACCCAATGTGTCGGTGACCATGGGCACCGTAATTTGATTGCGTGTTGACGCTTCGGTGCCACCGGAGCGTTGGGCTACGCGGCACCACTTCGTATTCGTCCTGTAGATCTCTAAATGGTCAGAAACAAGAAACAAAAAACTAAGTCTCATTTGACTCGACATACTTGCAAGGATGTACAGAGATCTCTTTGAGTAAACAAACTTGAGTAGCTGCTCTTCACGATGATCCTGTTCCGGGTGCTGCTCCACGAAAAGAAGATGACAGCCGTCCTAAAAGTAAATAAAGGGGCAAGGAATAAGGAAAATTGATTCCAGTGTGGCTGGACGCACATACAAAGGTGTTGGGATTTTTTAGAGTAATAGTAAACTTACTGATAGAATTCGGTCGATGTCCTGTCGGGTTGTAATTGTTCCCGAAGTTTTGGAGATATTGCTGCGAATGCGGCCCTAGCCGTTGCCACGTCTTCTTCTGGTACCGCTGGGCAAATTGCTCGTATGCTACTGGTCTATGGGTATTGTGGCGTCTCTTCTTGTCACGTACTCATGTTGTCGTTTTGTTTAGTGACAATTGCAGCGTCCAACACGGCGGTGACTAGCGTCACCGCCGGCGTGACTGCCGACCCACCTCTTGTTCCCTAGGAGGAGTGATGATTCATCTTCTTCAGTTTCTTCAGTAGTCTCCAGATCAAGATTCGGGTCCTCCGTATTGACCTCCTCAACGGCCTGTGTATCATCAGCCTCTTCCTCCTGCACATCGACGTTCTCATGTAAAAATTCAGTAGATGTTGCTTCTTCAGTATTCCCTGCTCGGTTCTACTAAAAACTAATTTTCTTTCAAAGTCTTGGCCGAAATTGCGGCGATATATTGTTGGAATCGACTGTACATCGACTTTATTTCGTCTAATCGTCGTCGTCGTCGTCGTCGTCGTCGTCGTTGCCTTGTAAGCGGTAGGCCTATTGGCCTGTCTGCTGTGGCGTTGATGCCCCCGATGACGAATCCGATGTATCCACCAGCCTCTTCCTCGGTCTCCCCTGCAATCTCTTACCAACTGGTGTGTATTGGAGCATCTGTTTTGGTGACCGTTCCTCGTCCATACGGTCAACGTGTTCCCTCCATTTCTTACGATAAGCTTTAATCTTTGATATCACTGGTGTTGTTTGGAGTTCGTTCATGATGTCAACATTTCTCTTCCTATCGCGCAGCGTATACCCAGCCGTTCTCCTCATGAACCGCATTTCCGCAGCTGTAATCCGTTTCTTATCTGCCTTCCTCAGGGCCCAAGCTTCGCATCCATACTTCAACATGGGTACGGCAAAAGTATTGTAGATTTTTAGCCTTGTTTCGCGTCGGACATTGTTTCCTGCTACCACTCGGTTTATGAGGCCGGCTACCTTCAGAAACTTGGAAATTTTACTGTTTACGTCAACTTCACCCAGGTACGATACATCACTTCCTAGGTACTTGAAGCTGTTAACTTGTTCTATTATGTGCTCGTCTATGACAATTTTTGATCTTACCGGATCCTTTCCTCGGAATGCTATCACTTTGGTTTTCCCGGTTGATATTTTCATGTTGTACCGTTGCGCTGTTACTGCCAGATTATATACTGCTCGCTGTAGTTCATCCTCTGTCTCAGCCAATATAACTTGGTCATCAGCAAACAAGACCGTTTCCATTCGTTTTGTTCCCTCAATTTTTACGCCCTTTGGCTGCGTCTTGTACCATTCTTTCAGTATTTGGTCCATGTATATATTAAATAGGACACAAGAGGCAGGGCATCCTTGTCTTACTCCTTGGTTGACTTTTGTATACTCTGACACCTTGTTCTCTAGTCGTACACAAATTTCGGTGTCACTGTACATGGTTCTTAACAGGCCGATTGTTGGCTTTGGTATTTCTTGTTCAAGCAGTATTTCAATTAACTTTCCTCTTTCAACGCGGTCGTACGCTTTCTCGAAATCAATAAAACATAGGTGCGTTTCCAGGTTGAATTCAACTCTCTTTTCAATAAGCAGTTTTACTGTATATGCAGCGTCAGTACATGAACGGCCACTTCGGAAACCATTCTGTGATTCCAGGAGGAATGCATCCGCAATTGGGTTTATGACATTTGTCACTAATCTGGCGAGGATCTTATAACCTGCACAAAGGAGACTAATGCCGCGATAGTTTTCCATTTTCGTCATGTCGCCCTTCTTAAATAGCGCTGCGATTATTGCTTTCCTGAAATCATCTGGGATTTGGTTTTTCTTACCCAGGAGATTGTAGAACTTCAAGAATCGTTTTTTGAACGATGGTGTTGCATATTTATATAATTCTGCTGGTATGTTGTCCTCCCCTGTGGCTTTTCCGTTTTTTATTGTCAGGAGTACTTTATTCAGGTCTTCGATCGTAAACATTTCCTCTGTCTCTTCAACTTCTATCTGTGGTAGTTCCTCGTTTTCGCCCGACCAATGTTTAGCAAAATAGTCCACTGCTTCAGCTGCATCTACTTTTGGTAACCGTACTCGTTCTGTAAAATTGGTGTCCATTCTCCTTAAAATTTTGTAAGTTTTTGGCCTTAGCTTGTGTGTTTCATGCTCAAGGTGGCTTACAAATCTTTCCCAGCTTTCTCGTTTTAGTTTCCGCGCTTTCCTTTTCACCAGGGCAGCTCTTCTGTTATATTCTGTTCTGTCTTCTACCTTCCGTGTAGACATCCATCTTCGGAATGCAATACGTTTTTCCTTAACTAGGGTATCTATTTCATTATCCCATAGTCGGAGCCTGTTTTTTCCCCGCTCAGCAGGGATTTTTCCTAGACTTTCTTCGGCTGCTTGCAACATTATTCCTTTTATATTAGCCCATCCTTCTTCAATATCTGAGCTAGGTGGATATTCGCTGTTGGTTATCTCTAAGCGTTTTGCATATAGCCACTTATTCACAGGATCATCAATGGATCGGATGTTCAGCCGTTTTTCTCTTTTCGCAGTTTTCTTTAACTCCTGCCGGATGTTAAATGTCCCTTTCACGAGGTGATGGTCAGATCCTATGCACCATCCTCTGTATGCTCTTACATCTAGGCAGCCTTTTGCTGTTTTTCCCCTGGCTATAATATAATCAATAGCAGATCTACTTCCTCTGCTTTCCCATGTGTATTTCTGGGCCTCTTTGTGTCTGAAAAAGGTATTAAGGATTCTCAGGTTATTGTACGTGCAGAAGTCGATTAACTTTTTTCCGTTTGCATTTGTTGTTCCAACTCCAAACGTACCGGTAGTTTTGTCAATTCTTCCGCTTCCTACCTGGGCATTCATATCTCCAGTGATAATCAGATCATCTTCCGGGTGAGATCTTTGCACTACTTTTTGTAATGAGTTATAGAAGTTCTGACTATCTTCCTCTCTGCCTTCTTCTGGGGCATATGCTGATATTATTACCACATGTCCAAATTTCATTTTGATACGCGCTGAGACAATTCTCTCATCCCATATATTGTATTCTTTTATCGCATTTTCGTGTTTCTTATTTATATATAACATTACACCACCTGCGGCTCTTCTATCTTTATTCACGCCAGTCTGGATTACTACATATCCGCTTGGAGTTCTATTTGTTCCCTGGCCTTTTTTCTTCGTTTCGCTGATTGCGGCAAAGTCTATGTCTTGAGTGGAGAGGATGTTTTCAACCTCTTGTTCCTTTCCTGTCAATCCCCTAACGTTCCAGGATACAATTTTTGTTTTGATTTTCATTGCGCGTGTTTTGTTTTTAGACAGGGTACCACCTCCGCCTGTGTTCGTCTAATCAATAACAATAATTTCAAGTCGACTTTTCCCAATTTTTTATCGACTAGGAATCGACTGCTCTTATACTTTGATTAGTGGTCACTTTACAGTGCACTGGAAATTTATGTTGGTCGACTTTGATTCGACGTCGACTTGAATCGGTTTCATTTCAACTGATTTTTTCCGCCGAATAGTTCCTGGTCACACCCAAATTTTCAATCACATTATATTCGTAGAAATAGTCGATATCCAGTGCTCGTGAAGTATAAAATATGGTACCGAAAATCACATTTTACTGCTCGAATTTTTAACGGATCTTTCTGAATAATTGAAATATTTTCCAGAAAGGTTCAACCAGGGGCGCTATCGAAGCAGAATTCCAAATTTGTCCTTGTACTTTCTCAATTAAACGTTGAAATCGGTAAAAATATTCTTCTGAAGCTAAAATTCAGGATTCTGTTCCGATGGCGACTTTCATCGAACCCTTTTGTTCAACATTTCCAAAGATCGCAAAAATTCGTCAGAAAATGGAGCCCTGAGATGTAACCTCGAAAAATCATTCCTCGTCATTTGTTACGAGGACTACCCACGCACGTCCGACAAGCGTCGCGTAGTGACCGCTGGCTTCCCAAACCTTGCAGGGTTTTTGGGGTCGTTTATGCGACTTATCGTACACCGTTTCGAAGTTTCCGAACAAGTAAAGCACTTGAACCTGAAATTGACGTAGCAATCCTTATATTAAACTTGATTCCATTCTCCCGGCGCTGTAAATGTGTCTCCTATCGACTCCATTTCGACTCGATTTAAATTTGATGTACACCCCTCCTCACCCCGCGTGGTGTCTGTCTGTTTGCGGATTTCACTCGCAGACAGAATACGTAGTCATGATAAATTAATGAGGACTATCGAGAATCACAATTATGCTTGACCAGTGCGGCAATGGTTGGATTGATCCCAATTTAGACGTCAATTGAATTTTGTATAAATGTCCCGAAACAACGTCGAATTGAAATTTGATGTACCATGAGTCGACTTAAGGGTGTGCTTAGCCCGTTCGGAAACGCTGAAGCGGTGCACGATAGGTTGCATATACACTCCTCTAATATCCTGGAAGGTCGATATACTAGCGGGTCGTGCGTGGATATAGTCCTTGAAAGGAATGACTCCACAAGATTTCACAAAAAAGTTGCTCGAAGCTCCATTTTCTGAAGAATTTTTTCGTTCTCCGGAAATGTTGGCAATATAGCGAACGAAATCAGAATTTTTGCCTCAAAAAAATTTTTAAAGTTCAGAAAATAGACGAATTTTCGATGATTTCGAAGTAAAATAAAAAGCGTGTGGAAGAAAAATTTTCAATTCTGCTTCTGTACTGCCTCTAATTGAATCTTTCTGAAGAACATATCAAAAAATTAGGAAGGTCTATTGAAAACTCAAACAGTGAGAATATTTTTCCAGTACCTTGTTTTTAATGCTCGTTTCCACGAACGAAGCACATAAAATTGGCGGTAAATTTTGAGTGAAATTTCACTCCTTTCTTGTCGATTCGTGACGATGGATCAAAGTCGATTTTGAGTCGGGTCAATTTGGGGTGGATTTTGCGTGAAATTGGCGTCGACCCAAAGTCGACAGGATACAACGAGGAGTGTAAGCTGCACAGCTGTGATCTGCCAGTGCATATTAGTTGCATATTCTTCGTTGTATGAAAGTGTCCTCAAAACAATTGACCTAATTGTCAGTGTAAATGACCGAGACCTCAAAATTCCATTTTGACGAGCTGTGTATCTTTGATCTAATCTCTATCCTTAAATCCAAAATTTACGTTCGTACCACCATGACCCTGGAACTTAAGAAAATTTCTGTCAACTTCCCACCCTCCCAAATACACTCTTCCCAATCCGTACGGGTGTTATTTTCCTTCCGAAAGTCGGTGAAGGGGGTACATGTATTTAGTGGAACAAAAGTTGAATGTTGGCCCTGTTTTCAAAGCTTGAAATGCATGAACCAATAATTGAAGTTCCAAATTCTTGGAGTTCTCATCTATCGCGTTGTTTTGAAATTTATAACTAGGAAAATGTGTAAGATTTATAAATCAACATTTTTTCTTCATGATAAATACTTTATAACCGTGTTGAAAACCCCGCTTCATAAAAATTCCTCGTCGTTCGCTTCCATTTTTAAACGTACACAAAAAGAGACGTGTCGAACAATGTCTTAACCGTGCGTATACATGTTTCTGCTTTTACTCGGTACCTTTTTAGAATATCGGCCGCCTCTTGTAATATAGATCTACTACATCGTCGGCGAGATCATTAGTTCGTGCGAAAATAACCTCAACGTGTACATTTGAAATTAAGTTGAGAAACTTTCGACATCATTAGCATTTTCTTGACTCGGATCTTTGATTTATGTTATGCAGGGCAATATCGATCGCCGCGCATAATTGAGCATCCGAACGACATGATCGTACCGAGGAAAACCCCAGTAACGATGAACTGCAGAGCGGAGGGCAAGCCGGAGCCGACCATCCAGTGGTTCAAAGACGGTGAGCCTTTGGTCACTTCGACGCCCGGATCGAAGTCCAAAAGAGTGCTGCTTCCGACCGGTTCGTTATTCTTTTTGGAAGTGTCGCCCAGTAAGAAAGAACAAGACGACGGAGTTTACTGGTGTGTGGCTAAAAATCAAGTTGGAACGGCTTTCAGCAGAAATGCGACTCTTCAAGTGGCTGGTGAGTTGAAAATATACGTTTCTTTTTTTTCGCTTCTAATATGAGTTATTACTCGGTGACTGTTCCCACTATATTACGAGATAAGTTACATTAGTTACTTGTTACATGCCATACAATAGTTTCCCTTTAATTCATCAAATAATGGGTGAGTAAGTGAGTATGGAGGTCAACGCGCGCCGGTAAGAAAAGGATCGTACATTATTTTAACTAGTCTCTTGATAAATTTACAGTTTTTCTCGTGGTCTTTAGTAAAGTGTATATCCGTGTTTGCTACTTCAATTCGTATATTTTTATCTCGATGATGAGAAAAAAAAAAAAAAAAAAAGAAGGAAAGAATAGAATCATTCGGAGTCATTTGTCTACGCGATAAATATTACCAACATTTTAATTTATCGCGCATTAGCCAAACCCATAGAGTGAAAGAAAAAAGGGCAATCATTTTCGGGTGTCTCTCACTTTCCTTGTCGCCTCGGCCGGCTATCGGGCGGCGCATTCGCGAGCTGTTAACGCCGAACCACCCGACCACGAAGAAAATTATTATTGCGTCTTTAAAAACGTAGCAGGTAATTTACATGCGTCCGAGATCATTTGCATTCTTGTGTCTGTTGTGTACGAAATTAAAAAAAAATCCGCGCGTATGTGCTCGCGAGTATTTTAAAAATCATTTAACACAGATATTATTGAACACCGTAAAACCATATGGCGCAATGATTTACGACCGTTGCAGTCTAGGAGCGGACTTTTTTTCTCTCTCGTCGACTATATTATATTATAGCGTACATATTCAGGAGCTTGTGTACAGATTGCACCAGTTTCATTTGCCTTTTGTAATTGCTTATACGTGTCATATGCCTACGCAATGTGCACCGTTTGTCCCTATGGCTGGAAGGCAGGCCTTTACGAAGTGCTCGATCATATACGAGCAAACATTTTCTAGCGCTGGGTACGTAGAATGATGGCAGTGGCTTGTCCAGGATTGCGTAGAATGAATTGCCGTTTTCGATTATCTACAAATTATTGACGCGCAGCCGGTTGTATGAGAAGTTGTTACCTTTGTAAGGCGGAAATGTTTCGCGGGAAAAGCGAGAATCATTCAAATTTCCACTTTTTTGGTCTGAAATTTTGAACTTTGGGTTCTATACAGAGGGGGAAATGAAGAAATGAAGCAGAAAAAGCTTGAGCTTGTTCAAAATGAGGAGAGAGATCTAGTACGAACGGAAAAGTATTCCAGCGGAGGGGTGATCGTCAACTTTAGTTTCCATTTTCCAGAGTTGTACAAATTTAGTTTTTATCCTGCTGCAGTACAGTGAGTTAAATTACCGAATAAGGGCCAGTGTTACATTGCAACGTTACTCACCCTAACACATCCCTATGGGGGAAGCCCCCTTCCCCTGCCTAATCTCACTGGCCCTTATTCGATAATTTTACTGTACAGTGTGAAGTTGGAAATGTAAAATATGGATTTCCAAAGTTCTGTCGTAACCCAGGAAGATTAGGCTCAAAAATAAGAGTCCAGGGTGTTGTCTACCAGGTCAATATAAGGTCAAAAAAAGTTCACTATTTCAAAAATGATCCAATAAGTCAATAAAAGTCTATTAATTTTGATGCAAGTCCAATAAAAATCAATAATCGAGAATAAAAGTTCTAATTTTAAGACATATTCAATAAAAATCAATAAAAAGAATTTTTTTTTTTTTTTTTTTTACGAGCAATACAGTTGCACTAAGGGCTATTTCCTCGGCAGTTAGTTCTGCATTTACATAAACTTAGTATTTAATAAAGTAGAAAGGAAGGAAAGTTGAAAACAAAATACATGTAAAAGAATTGAAATGAAATAAAGATATAAAGAAAAACAAAATTTTTTTTTTTTTTTTTTTCTTGGAGTTGAACGTGGTTGTAAAAGTCAATAGATCATAAGTAAGTTAGAGTTGAGTCAATTGTTTCGGAGTTGTTATTGAGAGTTTGTTGTATATTAATAGAAATGTTGAGGGCAGATCGGAGAGGTTGTAAAGTCGGGCAAGAGAAAAAGTGTTCAACTGTTAAATTGTCTTCGAGACAGTGCGGACATGATGGTGGGTCAAGGTTTGCTAGAAGGTGAGTATGAGTAAGACGAGTGTGTCCTATTCTCAGTCGAGCTAAGATGACTTCCTCTCGTCTAGAATGTCTGTGAGACGAGGATCAAGAAGAGGGATTGGTTTTAATTTTTCTCAATTTGTTGTCAGTTAAATTTTTCCAAGAGGAAAGCCAAAGTTGGGAAATTAAGGAAGCGTAATATACTTTTAGGTCTTTTGCCGGTGAGAGAATAGGGTCCGTTATTTTAGGAAGAGATGTTGCTTCTTTGGCTGCTTTATCTACTGAGTCGTGGGGTGGAAAGTCAACGTGTCCAGGAATCCAAGCCAGAGTGATATGAGAGTTTATTAATTTCGTAGTGTGGAGAGCCAAAAATATACGTTGAATTAAGGGGTTAGTTGAGAAAGGATCCGCAATGGCTTGTAGAGACGAGAGGGAGTCAGTCGAAAGAAGGTATTTTTGTTCCGGTAGTAGTTGCGCAATTTGTGATATACAGGCAAGGATACCGTTTAATTCAGCTGTGTATACCGACGCTGAATTTCGTATGCGATATACCTCCATTTCGCCACCAATGGAGAACGCGTAAGATGTTCTATGGCGATATTTTAAGCCGTCTGTGAGACAAAGGGTATAACCTGCGTATTCGTCGATAAGTTTTGCTATATGTTTTCGATAAATTGAATTGCTGACTTTAGGAACTTCCGTAAGGTCTAGTCTGGTATCAGGAATGGAGAAGAACCATGGGGGGGGGATAGCTGTCAGGATAGGCGGAAGGGTTGAAATTTTGAGATTACGAGCGAGAGAAGTTTCTAAGCAAGTATGGATATGTTTCGTTGGTTGACGATTAAAAATTGGATTAATTTCAGAGATTAAAGATTTGTAAACGGGGGAATTTGGAAATTGAGATATCGAAATAAGAAGATTCGAAGAGAGGGTGGATCGGCGAACAGATAGAGGTGGTTCCGCTGCCTCGGCACAAAGACTAAGACTAGGGCTTGTTCTGAATGCTCCCAAAACCAGCCTAAGAGATGAGGAATGGATTGTGTCCAAAAGAGCTAAAGACGATTTATTGGCGAGATTGTAGATAGGGGCTCCATAGTCCAGTTGTGATCGGATTAAACTTTTGTACAGATTTAGGAGTAATTTTCGGTTGCAACCCAGTCGAGGGTGAGAAAGATATTTTAGGGTATTCATCGAGCGTAAACATTTGGCTTTTAGTAACTTGATGTGTGGAATCCAAGTTAGTTTTTGATCAAGTAAGAGTCCTAGAAATTTTATTGAATCAGTGGTTTTAATTGGAAAATTTTGAAGATAAAGTGAGGGAGTTGAAGGAGGAGATTTCTTTTTTTTATGGAAGATAATTAGGAATGTTTTGTTTTGGGAAAATTGGAAGCCGCGGTCAGATGACCAAGAGGAAATATTGTCCAAGGATTCTCGTAAGAGTCTGTGAGCCCTGATAGGATTTGAAGAGCGGAGCGAGATGCTGTAATCGTCGGCAAAAAGTCTTTGAGAAATTGAGAAGCTGGTGTTTAATGGAAGATCGTTAATGGCGACCAAAAAGAGAAGAACGCTCTGTACTTTTCCTTGCGGAACACCGTTTTCAATAATATAATGAGAGGAGAGCTTATCCTGTAGTCTGACGGAGATGAATCTGTCTTGTAGGAAACTCATAGACCGAATGTAAATAGTTTTTTACATATATAATGTCTCCAGACCCGCGGGTACGCTTCTTGAAGATCGAAGAATATTGTATAGAGGGGGAGTTCGAAAGGAAGGCTTGTTGAATTTGGATGTGGAGGTCGGCAAGAGCTTGAATTGAGTTACGACCTTTTCTGAAGCCATATTGTACAGGGGATAGTAGATTGTTTTGTTCGAGGAACCACCAAAGTTTTTGTTAATTATTTTTTGAAACAGTTTGCCTAACACACTGGTGAGGGCAATGGGCCGATATGAAGAGGGAAAAGACGGATCTTTCCTAGGTTTCAGAATAGGTAGAATGAACGCCAATTTCCAGTCTGTAGGGTAGATACCTTCTGATAAAATCGAATTGAAAAGAGAAAGGAGATATTCAAGAGCGGTAGGGTGAAGATTTTTGAGCATAGTGGCATGTATGTTGTCCGGTCCTGGGGATGTATTTTTGAGATTTTTGTGTAGGGTTGAGGTGAGTTCGATTTGAGTGATTGGTTGATTGTAACAGTGAGTGTTGTTGGAGGAATCGATATTTATCAGGGAAGATTCTTCGGAGGAATGAGGCGGAATAATTTGAGTTCGATGAGAGAGAAGAAAAGTGGGAGACAAGTGCTTCGGCTGTATCCTGTGTGTGTGTAAAGATTGAATCACTCATTTCTATGTGGTTAATTTGTGAGAAGAGAACCTCCCTGATAATTTCTTAATGTCTCTCCACATAGAGGCATTAGAAACAGGTTCATTGATATTGGCGACAAAAGATCTCCATGACTCCTTCTTTGCTGAAGAATTGAAAAAAGGTTATTTTTTGTTTTTGTTTTTTTTTTTCTTCTCTTTTCTGCTTGTTAAATCAGGAGATTCGCGACAAAAGGTCCAATAAAAGTTCAATATTTTTAATTTTCAAATTTGGTTGACACCCTGTATGGAAATAAATGGCGGGTTTTTTTCGTGGATTATGTTTAAAATGGTCTCCTGATAAACATACTAAAAATCCACGGCGATCAGAGAGGTGGCTCTCCCCCAAAGGAGGTCAAAGTATCACAGAAATTAGTTTTTTGAGAATAAATCGAAAATTAAGCACCAGAGAAAAAAAAGTTTCAAGCAAAAGTTGTTCCTTGTCAAATTTCCTACAAATTTCACTATTTGTATGTCAACTTAGCCCAAAAACTCGAGCTGAAAAGTTGGATTGAAAGTTGAGCGATTTCTAAAAGTTTCGATTTCAGAGTTGTTTTACATAGATACTATAGTCAAAATCATGCTGTAGAAAGAAATATCTTTGTTAGTCGTTGAATTTTCATGAAACTACGTTACAGACAGGTGACTAAGATCTAATTTTCTCCCTTTCTTGTTCCCCACTTCGAACTTACTCGATTGGGTAAATTTATTTCGCGAAATATTCAATGACTATAACATAGCCCGGCAGATGCTATCGAGTCCTTGTGGGGGTTTTCACAACTTAAAATTATTAATAGAATGATGCACGCGAAGTTCCCAAGTTAGCGTGTCAAGTGTATAGACCAGGGTCTGATATAGACAAATACATATTTACAAATTCATGTTGAAACTATAGATGGTGGTTAGTGGCATCTTCAAGTTTCTTCTGGTCTCAATCGCTCAACTTTCAATCCAACTTTTCAGCTCAAGTTTTTGGGCTAAGTTGACGTATAAATAATGAAATTTATAGGAAATTTGACGAGGAACAACTTTTGCTTGCAACTTCTTTTTCTCTGGTGCTTAGTTTTCGATTTATTCTCAAAAAACTAATTTCTGTGGTACTTTGACCTCCTTTGGAGGAGAGCCACCTCTTTGATCGCTGTGGATTTTTAGTATGTTTATCAGGAGACCATTTTAAACATAATCCACGAAAAGAACCTATGCCGGCATTTATTTCCATTTCAAAACCTACTTTGCCTGGGCTATCTTACAAACTCCTCCTTTGTTAGACACACCAAATCGGGGCTGGACTAACTTCTGTAGAACAGACACGAAGGAGACGATCGCAGTGTGGAACAGAAGTTCAACAAAAATTGATATGAGGACGATGGAAAAGAAACTAATGAAACTCTAACGAAATCTGTAAGTCGTTCTTTCGGCCCTAAATATTTGATCATCCAAAACCGTGAGAAAAACGTTGTCGCAATAATTTTAGCAGCTCGATTGAGCATTCAACCAAGACTTATTTCTTTCACCACTCCTTCAAATCTTGTAGTGAGGAGGGTGCCAGGGCTAATAAATTTCCTACAGACGCATTGTTTCGGACAAGTCAAGATTTTTGGGGAAAATTCGCACATAAACGCTCGGCATATTTTTCGATACGCGGCGAAAAAATGATGGCATTCGGATCTAACGAATTAATAAAGCATAATAAAGTACACGATCGAAACTCAAAAAGTTCGCCAAACTTTCACCCTTTTAATTCAATTATCGTAATTTGATGACTCAAATATTTTGGACGATAAGTTGTAAATAAAGAACAACCCCTTTATTCGAGACTTCAGCCGAGGCCTACGATCAGCTCCTCTTCTTTCTGTTTTATTCAGCCTTTCCTTCTTTTTCGCCGAACCAAGTGTACGTAAATCGAAAACGCATTCAAATTTCGAATATCTGATTATTATTCATGCATACGAAAAATCATCTTTTCATCACCCTCGCGTCTGGAAGGCTCTCATATTTCCGTCACAAATATTACCATAAAAGCACGTAAAATACGATTTAGCGCGTTGCATTATTCCCTTCACTAATTCAATTATACGGCGTTCGAATTAAGCGAAAAGTATCGCCGTAGAGCGGCAGAGACCGGGCGAAATTCTCTCGCGAGTTCGTTCGCGTATAACGTTTGTTTTTAATAATGATCAGAGAGAGGACTCAACCTTGATCTGTCTACACAAAGTACTCTTTTGACGTTTAATTATTAAGTTCGCGCATTCCGAGCCGACACAAAAACAAAGCACTGCGAGAGAAAGAGAGATGCGGATTCTCCTCAAAGAAGAATTTTTAAAACCCCTTATAGGATCAAAGACCAAAGGTATTCCTACAGCTTCGTTACCAAGGTAACGTGTATAAGGGATAATCTATAGAATGGAATATATACGTTTTTTGAGAATCCCTATCCTCATCTTATGCACCGACAAGAACGTTTTTCGAAACCGAATTGCCGCCGTAAGACGGTGCCGAAGCAAAATTTGATTTTCCTCCCTTTCTTTACAATAGCGGAAATCAAGAAATCGCACCTACAGCGATTTTTACCCTGCGAGATACCGAGGTGACTGTTCTTCGAACATTCGAGTGTCGTAACTTTTTCTTTTTTTCTCTCTCTCTCCAGCGCCATCCGCCGTAAAAAGTCAAGTAAATCATTCTTCCAAGAGAATCCCATTGCGCAACAAATGCTAACTTATTCATAAGGGTATTTTTGATGAAAAATAGCCGACAGGTTCACGATGTTTGTGTTTTTACCCCCAATTTACCCATCGTACGCGTCCGAGCATTGCCTTTATCCCTCTCCCCCTCTCCTCGTCTACGTCAATGAGGAAAAATATGAATTGAATTGGGTGTGCGGACACTCACATTGACTCTAATTGAGCGAATGATTAAACTATGAAACAAAGAACCCGGGTTCGCTGGCGGATACGCTGAAGGACGTGAGTTTTTCTCCGGGATCGACTTCATGTTCCTTCGATATTGTAAAATCATTTCCTCACATTCCCAAGGCCGTCACTATCCAACATATTGGCGATTTGCTCGTTAAATCTGGTGCCCTTCATGAAGAATTGGATGAATTTTTTGACCTCCTGAAGGCATGTTGGTCTCCTAATTTTTGTAAATTTGATGGAAAATTCTTGTAGTTCGACGAGGAAGTGGTTCTGTCTTGGGCTCGCTTCTAAATTTGAGATTGATCTGTTTTTCTCGGGCCAGGTGGTTTTGAGTCTCGTCTATTGTTGGCACAAGTACGTGGACGACGTGTGGTGTGCGTGGATCGGTCCTGTAGAACTCCTGAGTGAGTTTCTTGCGTATTTGAATAGCTAAAACCTTCCATAAAATTCACTCTGAAAGTTAGTGGCTCGTCAATCAACTTCTTGGATTTGCCCATCACTGTTAGAGATAGTGTCCATGAGTTTGGAATTGATAGGAGAGAAACTTCGACCAATATCGTGATCCACGGGTCGCCTTTTTGTCCCGCTGCCCACGAGATTGCGACTTTCAATAGCTTAATTCATCGGCTGACTTATATTCCCTTCAGTCAGGCTACTTTCCAGAAGGTGCTGGTGAAAATTTAGCCCTTGACCAGAGTGGACACTGACCTCATGATTCACAGAAGGCATACTAGAAAATGCGTCGACTCTACCACCTCCCTCTTTAGGGATTGACACGTAGGTAGTAGGAAACGTTGGATCAGACTGCCGTTCCTAGGCAAGTTTTCCCCTGCAGTTGGGCTGTGTCCTCTACCCCTTTTGGTTTCTGGCCGGCCTTTTACAATCCCATTACAGTGAAAAGTCTATTTTGTCAAATTCAACCATTCGTATGCCCGAGAAGAGTGCTGTACATACAGCATAGCCTGCAATTATTTCTCTGGAGTCTGTATAGGAATGACTGGCCACCAGCTCCAAATGAGAGTAGCTGAGCATAAAAAAGCGTAGGAGAAGGACAGGTTAACTTGGGTGAGTCGGCCTTTGCCGATCATTCAATTGTGGTTCAAAGAGGGGTCTGATGCCCTCCTCTATAGGGAGAATTCATATTTTAAACGTATGGCCCTTTAAAATATTGAAATTATTCGACACCACAACAACGAAGACATCAACTTTTCAAACAGGTAAATTCGGGACGAGGGCTTGATTGACGCTGGTTCAATCATGACTTTTGTTTGAGTTCCTCTGTTTCCGTTGGCGTTGGGTTCAGTCGCTTTCTTTCGTTCATACTTTAAAGATGGTTGTTTGACCGAAAGCGCTCGGCGGCTGTGTTTCGTGTGGTTTTTGTATTTCGCTACTCTCTTTTGAGTACATTACCCCTGGAAACGGTTCCGCTAGTTTCCAGTCAAGTTTGGATCTGGCTACCAAAATCATTCCGCCATTGACATGTACAAGAATTCGAGAAAAATTTTCGTTCCTGCCTATGGCGACCATACAGGTGTGGTGGAGGATGTCTTTGGGAAAATGGAAACAAAGAAGAGAACCCATGAGAGCACAGTGAGAAAGTACTCGGGTCGTTACTCTACTTGTAGTACAGGAAAATTAGGTAAGAAAAGAGGGCTACTCGGAAAAAATTAGAGACAAAGGTTTTATTGCTGAAATGTCTTCGTCTAGATGCCTTGAACATACCCTGAAAGCTCACCGATTCCTGAGGTCGGGGGATGGTCTAATTTGGCATCACTTGATGGGAAATTGTATAAGAAATAATTTTGATCTCTTGTAATTTTTTCCTAAACCGTGTATTTTCCGAAATAATTGAGAAAAACGAAAATTTCGAAGACGTTTTATCCTCCTTTGGATGGATTTACGGATGTTTGGAAGTGGTAGAAATGGGCATCAGTTGATAGAAAACTTTATGGAGAATAATTTTTGTTTCGCGTAATATTTTCACAAAGAGCGTATTTTTGAAAAACAAAAATGTTGAAAAACGTGGTCTCTCCCTTGTGGACCGATTACCACAAGTTGGGGGCGGTGGAAATTTGGTGTCAATTGATAAGAAATTTTACGAGGAATAATTTTTGTATCTTGTAATTTTTTCATAAACGGCTTATATTCTGAGATAATCGAAAAAAACTAAAATTTCGAAATTGTTTCGGCCCCCTGTGGACTTTCATGGCTCTGGGGGCGGAAAAATGTGACATTACCTGGTAGAAAATTTTATAAGAAACACTTTTGATGTCTCGTAATTTTTTCATAGGCGGCTTATTTTCCAAGATAATCGTAAAAAACAAAAATTTAGGAGACGTTCCGGCCCCCTCTGTGGTTTGCCAGGGGGCTGAGGGCGGTGAACTTTCAGGGTATGTTCAGGGCATCTAGACGAACACATTTCAGCAATAAAATCTTTGTCTCCAATTTTTCCCGAGTAAAATGCCATTTTGCCTAAGCTAATAGGAAAGCACACAAACAAGGTGATGAAGGCGTTCAATGGCTATGATGTAAATGTAGGTATCCATAATAAACCATCCATGGTGAAGAGAAGCAACAATGACCTCACGGAAGAAAAGAGCGAGGAAAGCTTGAGCGAAATGTACCAAGCTCAGTTGTGAGCAGTACGAGGCCATCTACAGGCGAGACTGGGGATCAGGAAAAAGGAGCACGAAAAGTCAGGAGAGGAAGAAGATGGCAAGTCACTGTTTGGGAAACACCGCAACGAACAACACCACAAAGGACAGGGAATATTTAAAGTCATCATAAAGGAAAAAGCCTCGGTGTTGAGGTCAATCAGGGGACATTAATACGTTACACCAGCTGCCAACCAAAAAAGAGATTCGACCCGTCATTATGCGCTCAAATAATCGAATGAAGAAGAGCATCGTTCTTTTTTGGGTGAGTTTATCCTCTTCAAGTTGCTCATTCAATTTGTGAATAGGCTTCTGCTCTCAAGTCCATAAAGTTTGTCAAGGTCATTTATGACTTCATCAAAAATTCTCCACGCAAGTCTTAGAATGACCTTGATCCTAAGACATGACATTCATTGAGTTGATACGATTTTTTAGGGATGTATACTCGAAGGAGTAATTCAAGATTATAATCATCAGTCTCAGAACCGAAAGAATAACTGAAGCCCATATTCTGTATCATTCATGTGTCTTTCACATTGACCTGCAGCGCTCTCTTTTCCTTCAGTCCAATTTCTGAACGTTCATTTGAGGTAGTCATGAAAATTTCAATCGCATGCTCGACATTGAAAGGCTCATGTAACTGCAGTTTTATGTTTTCTCATCTACGATTCCGGTATCTACCGTTAAACACGTTCGACCATTCTGCGGTATTTGTAATTTCGAATTACTCGAATTTACATCCAACTTACCTGATATTCACGTCAATTCCATCATCGTCAAACGTCTTCCCTGAGAAATTATCGGAACTCATAATGAGTGAGTGAGGTGTAAGTAGAGCACTAATATTGAAAAAGGGGTTTTTCAATTGTACAAATCTACTTTATTAGTTGCTTATACAAGAGTACGTTCGGGTGTTATCCCATCATCAGTTGTGTCGCAACTGGAGAACAAGGCCTTAACCATGAGTTAGTATAACACTGTGATCTTATTGGCTATAACAACGCTGTGTTGTGATTGGTTCACTTCTTAGAAACTTATTCTTACAATAATATGAAATTGTGTTCTTATTGGCTAAAACATACTGCTTTGTGATTGGTTCAATCTATTGTTCTAAATGCTGCGTTTCTATTGGCTACCTGGATTCCTGCCGTCTCATTGGTTGGTTCCGTTCTTCTTCTCTCGTCCAATCACCAGGCCGAATAATTTTTCGCTGTCAAATATGATTACATTGTTCAAGAGGCAGGCTTTCTTCCTCTTGGCTTTTGCCGTGCAGCCAGAGAGGCTGAACCAGAGTAGGCTTGAAAGCATGGCCATTAGCTGCGAACAAGTAATCCAAACCATGGAACACGACGTGAGACCCGAAGCCCGGACTAAAATTGGGAAAGTGCTGTTGGACATCAAAGAGGATATGTGCCGAACCTATGACCGAACGCAAGTAATGCAGAGGAAGGTCACAAATCTACAAAAGAAGATCCGACAGAACAACCTGATTTTGACAAAGGCGGACAAGGGCAGCACGGTAGTGGTAATGGAGAAGGAGGACTACACCCAAAAAGTGGAGTCGTACATCGCAGTTAATGGACACCAAGAGCTGGCAAGGGACCCAACGCGAAGATACCAAGGTGACCTGAAAGCTGTGTTGAAACGGAACAATGTACCCGGCAATGGAAGGACGCTTGAGATGAACCCGGTTGCACCAAAACTCAAGGGGCTTGTAAAACTCCACAAAGCGAACCGTCCGATGAGACCCCTGGTCAACAGCATTCAATCACCATGCTACAAGATACCAAAGATCGTAGCCACATTCCTGAAAGAAAACTACCAGTTTGCACCCAGACGAAGTATCAGAAACAACGGAGAGCTGATTGAGCAACTGGACAAGTTGGAAATCAGGAGTAACGACAAGCTGATATCCTTTAATGTGACTAATATGTTTGGTACCGTACCGAAGGAGGAACTTCTCACCCTGCTCAAAAGCAACAGATACCATAGGAACCCCGGTGGGTCGAAGTACGCCAACATAGTGGAGGAGATCTTGAGCCAGAATTACTGCCGCTTCAATAACAAGTTCTACAGTCAGGAAAGGGGACTTGCGATGGGATCACCGCTGTCACCAATACTGGCGGAGATATTCATGAATGATATGGAAAACAAGATATTGAAGGGCAGCAAGTTCGGAAACTCGATGAAACACTGGGCCAGATATGTAGATGATATCCTAATTGTGTGGTCAGGCACTGATAGACAGGTGGATCTATTCCTTTCAGAAATGAACGCGATGAATGAGAGCATCAAATTCACAGTAGAAAAAGGCAATGAGACCATCAACTATTTGGTCCTTACACTCACAATGGAGAACAATAGGATAGAATACAAAATCTACAGGAAGCCGACGCATACTGACACCATCATTCCAAATGACTCCTACCACCACCCGAGGCACAAGATAGCGGCAATACAGAACTACTGCTATCGGGCAATTTCTATCCTCAAGAACAACGAAGAGAAGAGGAAAGAGATCGAGATAGTAAAGCAGACCGCAGAAGCCAATGGCTACCGCAGATGTGTGGTGGAGGGAGTCTTTGGGAAAATGGAAACAAAGAAAGGAACCCATGATAGCATAGTGAGGAAGTACTCCGGATCGATACCATTTATAGGAAAGTACACAAACAAGGTGATAAAGGCGTTCAATGGCTACGATGTGAATGTGGGTATCCAGAATAACCAACCCATGGTGAAGAGAATCAGCAATGACCAGACGGAACAAAAGGACAAGGAAAGCTTGAGCGGAGTGTACAAGCTCAGTTGTGAACAGTGCGAGGGGATCTATATCGGCGAGACTGGGAGAAAGTTTGAGATGAGAAGAAAGGAGCACAAAACGTCGAGGGAGAAAGAAGATGGCAAGTCACTGTTTAGGAAACGAGGAAAACCACGATGGAGAGGGAATATTTGAAGTCATACACTTAGAGAATCGCACAAAGAGAAGAAAACTCTGGGAACAAATGGAGATTGCAAAAGCCAAGAGGAAGAAAGCCTGCCTCTTGAACAATGTAATCACATGTGACAGCGAAAAATTATTCGGCCTGGTGATTGGACGAGAGAAGAAGAACGGAACCAACCAATGAGACGGCAGGAATCCAGGTAGCCAATAGAAACGCAGCATTTAGAACAATAGATTGAACCAATCACAAAGCAGTATGTTTTAGCCAATAGGAACGCAAATTCATTTTATTGTAAGAATAAGTTTCTAAGAAGTGAACCAATCACAACACGGCGTTGTTATAGCCAATAAGATCACAGTGTTATACTATAAAAACTCATGGTTAAGGCCCTGTTCTCCAGTTGCGACACAACTGATGATGGGATAACACCCGAAAGTACTCTTGTATAAGCAACTAATAAAGTAGATTTGTACAATTGAAAAACTCCTTTTTCAATTCCCTGAGAAATCTGAAGCTTACTATCCAATGAAATCTAATTGACGCTTCTTGAACTATATAGCCTAGTATCATCTCGCTGATGGTTTTGATTTTAATAGTTATGCTAATTGAAGCCCTCCCTTTCTTCTCTTCAATTCGACCAACTCGATATCCCTCATCAACTTTAAACGGGTGTCATTATGACCGAGCCTATTCCGAAATTTATTATTTTTTTTTTCTTCCGGTCTGGTTAAGAATCGTTGCGACGTTGTTTCAGATTCTTAGATTGCTATTTTTTTCGAAACATGTTCTCGATAATTTTTCCTACAAAAGAGTTCAAGGAACTTCAAATTTTTCTAGTAAAAGGGTGGTTCACAACTACAATATTGATGAATTCGCGAAAAAATTTGAATTTTTCTGCCGATTTCGTAATTCGATTATTTATGCACTCCTCGGGTCACCGTTCTTCAGGTCATCTTTTTGTACCATGAAAAATTGTAACTTGATGAAAATGAAGTTTCAGCTCATGTTTTATCCAGCAAGAACACAAATCGGTGTCACGATATATAGGAAATTAGTGTGCCTGTGCAACGTTGACAAAGTATACGTATGCGTATTAGTCAGAATTTAAAATTTATATCGTGTCTCCGTCGGCGAGAAAATGAAAATTTATTAGAAGATGTAATTAAGACAGTGATTAAAGTTTAAATTTTTATAGATCACGATTTCGAGAAAAAGAAGCGGAAAACTATCGAGGTTGCGGTAGTTTATAATCGAGAACCGGATCCTCAGCAGCGTATGTCTTTAAAAAAAATTCGATAGAGATGAATTATATTTTGCGAGATGCTAAGGTATACACTTGTCTTACCTTTGATATAGACGATAATGAGCGATAAATTTCTACTTCGAAGCTCGTAGTCGTGTGTACTCTTCTGAAGTCATTAGGCGAATTAAATACGACATCGAAAAGTACTCAAATTGAATGATACTCATCGAATAGCGCTACAAATTTGAAGCGCGCGAGTCGTTTTCCAATTTTGAGAGGATGAAATAATACCGTCATTGGCTATTACTATAATGAAAGGACAAAGAAGCAATAGAGCTACTTCATCAGGAAGCATGACGTCGACGAACCGTCGGAGATTATTACGAGTGAGAATTTATTTGTTCAGATGCCTTTTCTTTTTTTTTTTTTTTTTCTTTCTTCTCCTTTGCTCTCTTCTCTCATACGTCAAGCTTCACGGTTTATCAAGTTCAGCGCATCCTTCTATTTCTGTATTTTCTGTATAGCATTTCATTAATTCTATCTTCATTTTCTGTTTATAGAGATATTTTTCTTTCTTGTGCGCAACGAAGGCGCGTGCACATATACACAAAAAAGAGAATAGAAAAAAGAAAATGTATTGTTTGACTTGCCGTTTCAGTGCAGCGAGATACAGTATTAGGAAGTCAACGCGAATATTATGAAAAAACACGTACGAAGAGTTCTACATTGAATATTGAAAAGGGGAAGAAAATTCAACGGAATGATAGACCATAAAATGTCAACCACGGGCTGGGATGATAGAGAGAAAAGTGCTCCATTCAATTTCGATGAATGATCTCTACTCGCTGCTCATCGAGTTCGAAGAAAGCGAACTTTTGACATGTTTCATGTCTTTTCTGACCCCCCCCCCCTTATTTCGGAATTTTCGTATGGGCGTCCGTACGACCATAATATTGGGACTCAGAAAATTTTCACCATCGAGGTTTATGTCTCAGTTCTCCACTGATTCGGGAATTTTTGTCTGGACGCCATGTTTGCTTTATACTAGGCTTATACTAGACCTTGTACTAAATTTCAAGTGTGCAAACTAGTTTGTCGAACATACAATATACTTCAGAGTGTCCACTTGTCTGGAAAATCTGGAAGTCAGGGAAAAGTCAGGGAATTTTTGGAATTTTAGCCAAAGAGTCAGGAAATTTTTTGAGATACGTCAAAAAAAGTTCAAGCTAAGAAGTTTTTCCTTTTTTTTGTTTTTTTTTCTGCTTTTTAGTGGAAAGTATGGTCTGGAAAAATCTAAAAAAGTCATGGAAAAGACAGGGAATTTCATTTCAGAGAAAAAGTGGACACCCTGATGCTAGACTCTAATACTGCAATCAATCATGTATTCGTGGCAGAATCTTTACGCGGCGGCACTAAGTACTTACAACTCGTAATAATATCTGCGAGTTTACGTGTGCGTTCAGGTGCGTTCTTACTCATATCTGTAGGACGCAAAATGCGTCCCTCTACTCTTAGATAATACGAGTAGTGTGTGGTGCATATATACAAAAAACTTACACCGCACGGTTGTCAGTTGATTTCTGTATATTTGAGTCAAGGTCTGTGAGACGGGAAGCTGAATATGGTAAGCGATCACTCAAGTCTTGAAACGGATTAAACCAATGCCCTCTCTTCATCTCCCGTTGAACAAAATAAGAAACTTTAGCTCAAGGTTAAAAAATTTCGTCAGTCTGATGACGTCCTAGAGTTGGCATCTTCTCCTCTAGACATCGGACGGCCTAGTGATTATTAGCCTGGTGAAGTACTAGCTGGCTAGGCTAATTACTAAAATTGAAGGCTTGCTTTAAATATAGGGTGAGTCTGTCTCTAGACATATCCGTGTGCAGTATTTTTCCAACACAGAGAAGAAAAGCTTTGTATTTTTTGGCCAATTGTTTCATTGGAATCGCTTTGTCGCAGAGAGTGGATTGTGTATGCATTAATACAGTTTCCTCCAACGCTGGTACCGACCCTCAGTTTTGAGTATCGCTCCTATGCGGAAAACCCTCTCTGCAATGTGCCCAGGTACCGTTCTACTTTTCGCCTTCACTTCTGACTTCATTCTGAGGTTATTAATAATCATTAAACTAAGATCTCTGGGTCTTTCACGTATTTGACCTGCCTCGTCAGCGTTACCTAGTCATTTCCCTCTTTTTGCTCTGGTTCTGGACGATATGCAAGTATCGGAGAGGTAGCGTGGTTCCACATCTGTTTAGCCCGTTCGTCGTCCATCTTCCTCTCCATAACTGTAGAGGAAAATCTAGACATCTGGCTCCATGCTTCTATTGACTTCAGCGTAATGGGCACCAGACTACAGGGGACTTCATCTACGCCGATTCCTCTCAGAGACCGTATCATTTTACTCCGCATACACCTCCTCGCGCTGTGGTCCATCATCCCACCCTTGAGCTCAGTGCGTCATTTAAATCTCGGTTCATCGAAGCCTCAAGGTCACGTATTAGTGCGCGAGTCCAATTACGTGGCCCACTCTAGGCAACCTTATTTTCATATTCCTTGAGCAGGTGGTGCCTGGCTTGGCCTGTCGCTGAGTCTGTATCTTCTTCTCTTCTTTGGACAGCAAAGAGCGTCCGTGGACACAGGACAGTAGGCCCAGATACATTCTGGTATCTTTCTACACATATAACAAAGCTCTCATTCTGCTGATCGTTTCATGCTAAATTTCAATTGAATTTAAATATATGATAATATGGACAGAAATTGGAGAATGATACCTTTCTATACATATAACAAGGAACCCATTCTGCTGATCGTTTCATACTGAATTTCAATTGAATTTAAATGGATAATGATATCAATAGAATTTGGAAAATGGTATCTTTCTACACATATAACAAAGCTCTCATTCTGCTGATCGTTTCATGCTAAATTTCAATTGAATTTAAATATATGATAATATGGACAGAAATTGGAGAATGATACCTTTCTATACATATAACAAGGAACCCATTCTGTTGATCGTTTCATACTGAATTTCAATTGAATTTAAATGGATGATAATATGAATAGAAATTGGAGAATGGTCCCTTTCTATACATATAACAAGAGACCCATTCTGCTGATTGTTTCATACTGATGAATTTAAATGGATAATGATATCAATAGAAATTGGAAAATGGTATCTTTCTACACATATAACAAAGCTTCCATTCTGCTGATCTTTTCAGGCTGAATTTCAATGAATGGTAATATAGACAGAAATTGGAGAATGGTATCTTTCTACACGTATAACAAAGCTCCCATTCTGCTGATCGTTTCAGGCTGAATAAAATGGGAAATTATTGCCCTCTGTGAAAACAGAAATTTCAACAGAAAAAAAATCCAACTCTTCCCTTTTGTAGGCTACCTTATTTGAGTCGGTGCATATTGAAGTACCATGCAAGAGAACCGATAACACTGTACTCATCATTATCCTTTTTCTGACTTCCTGTAGCCCTCTTAACTTTCGTGACCATTGAACTTCTGACACTGGTCGTGAACGAGATAGGCTCCGTCTTTTACACTGCGAGTTTCAATCTGGCCGACTCGATTCAAAGCGAAAAAATTCCGCCAATGTTCTAAAATGAAAATTCACTTCCCTGTAAAGAAACAAAACCAACAATATTTTCATTAATCTGCTGATAACAAGAGTGAAACTTCCCACATCACGACTACAAATGAAGTGCAAACCACCGTAATCTACGAAGGGTGGAGGATGTTTTTTGACGTACGATTTCCGCATTCTTTCCTTCGCGTCAATTTTCTATAGGTTAAGAGATGTACGGACTTCTCGAAAATACGAGACATGTTTCAGAATAACTTAGTGTGGATAGATACAGTCACGTAATAATTTTCATTATCGAAAATCAAAACAGTTGAAAAATACTTCACTCGAAAAATCAATAGATCGAAGAGGAAGAACAATCGAAAAATCAACAAAGTGGGATGAAAACCCTTTAAAAAATCTTAATAATCGAAAAAATACGACCAGGTTTCGTGTAGACTTAGCTACACATCATCAGGTACAAAAATAGGAAGTTAGGTTGTAACGTGCTCGGATGAATCACCATTGAAGAAATAATGAATGAACGAATTGTTAAGGTCGAACTTCGTTTCGTTCATAAGATATCACTCGAACAATGAGAAGCGGCTACGATTTCAAACTCCTCCAGTCGATTGAGGAGCCGACCTTTGGTAGCTCTATGGAGCAACTTGAAGCTAATCAGATTAGAGTTGTGACTCTTCTCTATGCAATGTTTGGCGATGGCGGATCTTTCAGGAATCCCGCGGCGAAAGGCCGCAAAATGCTCGGCAGAACGCTCTCTGAGAGTGCGACCAGTTTGGCCAATATAGAAATCAGAGCAGCCAGGAGCATTGCAAGTAGCTTTGTAGACGCCATAACACTCTTACGGAGGTAATTTATCTTTGAGAAAAGATAGATGGCCAAGGGTGAGAAGAGAGTAGAAGGCGCATTTGTGTCCGTAAGATTCAAGGATACGGGCGATTTTGTCGGTGTGATGACCCAAGAACGGAAGGCGAATCCAATGAGTACGTGAAAGGGGATCGGCTCGGAGAGGAGGTGAAATAGAACGAAGAGCGAGCTGAAAGGATTTGCGAGAGATAATTTTCTCGATGTCGTGAGGAAGATTGTTGATGCGAGCAAGATGAATGATGTAAGAGTTTTCGATCTCGAAATCATGATCAAAGAGAGAGAGAGAGGAATAGTTAGGAGGCGGTGGATGAAAGCGAGAAGAGCAGAAGATTTTTGCGTGTGATGATGAAAAGAAGAGCCATTAATGAGGATGCCAGTATTAGAAGGCTTGCGGAAGATAGAGAACTGAGGGACAAGATAGTTGCCCTCTTGCTGAAGAGATATAGTGAGGTCGAGATAGTTGATATATTTGCCTCCTATTTCAAGAATGAAATTGATATTGAAATGGGATGATGGGCTCAAAGAGAATCAAAATTCCTCCAAGGTTAAAAATCGCGTGATCTTCAAAAGTTGTATTTAATTCTGAAGTAAAGTTTAACGCCGAGTCCGAGAATAATACTGAAATGGCCCTAGATGATCTCCAAAATGAAAAATCGAAAATTTCTCTCATTCTGCAGTAAAATTGTTGATTCAGGGGATGGAAGGAATGTCGATAAGTTCGTCTGCCGTTGAGTGCGCGCGGAGTGAGAGATCGACTAGCGTCGGGTGACAAATCCGAAAGAGGAAGTTGCGGAAATTCTCCTCATTTGGGAATTGGAGGGAGACGACAAATTCATCTTCCGTTGAAGGTTCGCGGTGAGAGATGGACTAGGGCTCTGCGTATAATCAAAGCGGGAAAATGTGCGAAAACTCTCGTTGTTTCAGTCGAAGAACGCAAAGTTGGTCTTCTGTTGCGTGTTTGCGATGAGAGATCAACTGACGCCCCACCAATGAACGAAGCTGGCCAAGGTGCAAAAACTCCTTGATTCAGGCAATGGGAGGATACCGCAAATTCGGTCTTGCTCGTGATGAGCAATCAGCTACAGCTCAGTCTTCGCTTGAGGCAGACGAACGCCCGGAATTTCTCGGAATTTCATCCGGAGGAGGGAATGATACCGTCAATCTCGACTTTCGTCATGAGCTCGCGGTAAGAGAACGATCAAGACCCCGTGTTTGACAGAGGCAGGCGAATGATCCCTGGGTTCAACATAGATCGACTGAGGCCCCGTGTATGATCGAGTAGGGTGCTTCTGTAAAAACTCCTGTTGTTTCGGGCGAAGGAGAGAATGATACCGGCGACTTCGTTTCCCATTACATGCTCGCGGTAAAATATCGACTGGGACCCCGTGTATGATCATGGCGGGTACTTCCGCAAAAACTCCTGTTTCGTGATCTTCTCAGGGATCCTTTTCTCGATGTCGAGGGTAAGGTGATTAGACTTGGCAAGAGATTTGAGAATATTAACTCCTCGGATAAAATCGGTATAATTCGTACGAATGTGATTCGGTCTAAGAATACGAGAATTGAAGGCTGCAAGTTTGTGGGTCATAGGGCAGAAAGAAGACTCATCAAAAAGAGTATTGATAGTTGTTACTGAATTTATGGTGTTTTTGGGTGACGGAAGAAGTTAATCTTGTGGTCAACGCCTCCTGGTGCCTCGGTGAAACGAATAGACGAGTAGAAACTACTGCGAAAATTCAAAAAGTTGGTAAGGAGATTGTCGTAATTTTGCCACAAGCACAGGACAGTGTAATCGACAAGGACCGATGGGACTTGAGACAACTTAAACAAATCTTTCTCAAATTTATTCATGAACACCTCAAAGGCAATCGATAGGTACGCCTTCCCTGACTCCATCTGGAAAACTCATCGAACTTATTTCTAGATTTTGCGAAAATCGGGCGTCCGACAGGTGTTTCGATGTTCAAAAAACTCCGTGATTTCCTCGTGAGAGAGACAAGCACCGAGAAACTGGGGTATGGGAGCTTTGGGGATACGTGAGATCAATCCAACAGCGTTAAGAGAAAGAAGGCGAAAGCCTGGAGAGGGGCGGACGTCCTCAATAGCGTCAAAGAGGGTCACAGAATTTTCGATGGAATAAGTGGCTTAGATTTTCTGCCACCTGTGTAAAACTGCAGCAGTGCCTTCATCCTTCGTCTAGTATATGTGCTTTTCAACTGAAATATTCAAAATTGATTATCGAAGACAAATAGTAGACAAAAAATGGTGCTCCTCAAAACTTGACAATCCATAGCCTCTTCAGCGGACAAGTACCTTCACCCATCTTCCACTAAAATACTATTCCCAAAACTCGCTGTATTTTTTTTTTTTTTTTTTTTTTGTATCGCATTGGTAAGAGCGAGACAGCACGAAATACGTGTTTCCTCCTCGTAATATAGCCATATGTGAACAAAATATTTCATAATCCATCCTCTTCCAGTCGACTTCGAAATTGAACGCATCCGTTTCGAAACTGAATTAATTTCAGCCGATATTCGGATAAAAAAAAAGTCGTCTCTCTTGAACCCTTCGCACGTACGTAGTCTTGCTAAAGTTTCAATCATCGACTGTTACGTATTCCATCACGTTAAAACCTATGACATTTTACGTAACGCACGTTGCACTTATCCGGCGAAGCGAAGAAAAAAGAATCCAAACTTCATGATTATGACGTACGAACGACAGCAACGCGGATAGATAAGTATTAGTTGTCAATCTATCCTTCAAATGTGACGTCGTATATTCTACAATTTAATAACCGTTAACCTTAATCCTATGACGGAGCTAGTTCGGGAAATGGAACTCATTCGTTCAACGTGTACACGGCTCGATATTATGTACGTATTGTGTACATGCACTTTGGGTCCGCGCGTTATTCTCCCCAAAAATTATTTCTATGTAAACTATAATAGGTGAAACAATGTCTAGCCGATTATATCGGTGCAATATGTGGCGTGGCATTTGTTACTCGAAGCACCAGCAAAGTAACAGCTGCTACAACAGTTTCTCATCGATGAATAAACAACTACCCATGTCTTAATGTTATTAGTCGCATATACTAATACAGTTTACTCGTATGGCCGAATCGAGTAGAATTTCCTTCGTGAGAACGTCAAATAACACAATTTTTGAGCCAATCTCCTAAATATGCAAGTTTGGTGCTGCACATTTGAATAAATATCCTCACAAGACTCGAATACTCGTATTAAACATAGGCCAAAACATGTTATTCGAAGTTCATGGAGATTCGCCGCCAGGACACTCCGATAAAAAGTCCACTGTCCTGCTGTATCAAAATTCTAATAAGAATATAACTCAAAACCTAAAAGTTGAACGATGCTTGGAAGTACATTACGGCACAAGAACGCCGAAAAACCTTTGATAATGCTTAACCTATAGAATAAGAGTAACTTAGTGAGCATAGACCTTCCTCGATTCTTCCGGCGCTTATCTTCGAACGTTAATTACAATTCTTATAATCAGAAAATAAGACATGCTTTCCTCTCTTCCCGACTAATCCTCTCCGAGAAATCCGATCGGAACGCCGTCTTAATGATGAATCCTGCGCCCCCGCGTCTTTACGGCCAATTGAAAACGCATAAACCTCCATTCCGTTGTTGCGTATTACACCGATGCCTCCTACAAGTTGGCCCGCTACCTATAGGTCAATGGTTCCGATTTTTCTCCAAGACACACCGTTCGAAATTCCTCCGATTTAGCTTCGAAGTTGAAAGATTCTAAGTTTCCCCTCGACTCTTCTCTAGCCTCTTTTGATTGGTCCAGTATGTATACTTACATTCCTGTCGCCCTTACTATCACGTACATGATGGACCATCTCTCCGAGTGCAATGTCCATCCTGACATTATCGCTGAATTCAAGACTCTCGTCTCCTTATGTCTGAACTATAACATCTGTTTATATCGGGGCGTCCTCTATCAATTCCCAGATGGCCTTCCCATGGGCGCTCCTCTTTCTTCGTTGGTTGCTGATGTATTCATGGACAGATTCGAATCCATCCTTCTTGACTGCTCTCTCTCTCTCTCTCTCTCTCTCTCTCTCTCTCTCTCTCTCTCTCTCTCTCTCTCTCTCTCTCTCTCTCTCTCTCTCTCTCTCTCTCTCTCTCTCTCTCTCTCTCTCTCTCGCCTCAACCTCACATTATCACATGGCTGAGATACGTTGACGAAATTCCATGTGTATGGAATGGCTCCACGTCCGATTTCGAATCTCTTGTTTTTATGATTTTTTCATGTCGCTTACATCATTCGTAACTCTGAGATGCATTTCTTGAAGAGTTTTTGAGAAAAAATAACGATCAGGAGAAAGATAGTTATTGTACGTGTAGCAAAAGTACTTTTCTCTTGATCGAAATTCCTCATCAGAACTACCGATAGTTTTGGGACTATCGACTATCGCTCAGATTGTACGACATTTTCTCGAAAAGACAAATTCTCGAAAACCATGTTCTCGAAAGACATTTTCTCGAAACGACATTTCCTCGAAAATTTTTTTTTTACAATTTGTGAAACCGACAATTTTTCGAAAATGTAAAAACGACGTGTCTAAGAATTAAAACGACATAAAATTTAATAACAACGATTCTATGAAATGTCAACATTTGCACCGATAGTTTTCAAGTAATCCAACAAGGGCCTCTGGTCATATTCTGTTGCAATGGATTCCAACCGTCTTTGCCGATCTACCCACTTTTTTGCGGGGGCTGCTTTCACCTTTTTCCCCATTACCAGCTCCATTATACAAACCTCCATGTATCCTTGTTCTTTTTGGATCTCGCCTATTGCACTATACAAATCTGGATGAGTCTTACCAACAACGGTCCGGAACCGGTTGTGCCAACCTTCGGACACGTTGTTGGTTAGATGTGATTTCGTGAGTGCACTGTCGTAATGATTCCATAATTCAATACTGTACCTCGGCGGTACGGCTGGGGTACGGTTTCGTCCACGGCCACGGGCCGGCTTGCCGGTAATGTAATACTCTGCGAAGTCATCATACAGATCGTGGAGAGCAGGAGGACAAGCTGCACGAAGTGTGGTGAAGGCGTTCGGGACTTGTGCAACGGGCACGGAAGCCAACGCAAGGAGCTGGTGGGTATAATTCCTAATCGATCGATCGCATGTATCGCGATATTGTGCCTGTAGGCCGCTTTCTTGCACACGCCGATACACGATCTGCCCAAGGTGAAAGTAGCATCCACTCTGCGGTATGTTCGGGAATACCTCGCGGCACGCGTTGATAATTGCCAATTCGAAATCTGTCATTATTCTCGTTGGTAGACATGGGTCTACGTTGTAACGAATCACCGTATCTCGTACCGCTTCCAGTACTTCTTTATACAACGCCGTCTTCTTACCGGAAAGGAAAGCGTACACTAAAGGTATCGGGGCAACCTCATTCGGATGCCCTGTTCGTGGGCGGAGACCAATGACGGTGAAGACCTGGACGAAAATGTTTGGTGCAGTTTTAAATGTGCCGTCCAGAAACCAAATGGAACTGGCACACAGGAGCTCGATGTTTTTGCGTGTTGCGAAAACTATGACTCGATCGTGAGGTGGTCTTTCCTCACCTTCATCATCTTCCTCATCCTCTGAGTCGGAGTCCTCAGGAGGTCCTGAATCGTGCAACAGGAATTGCTCTTGTAGCAATGTTTTCGTATATCGCTCTGGGATGTCCCCGAGATCGGACAGTTTTAACGGATTAGCTGGTAACTCTTTCTTACGGATTCTCTGCATCGTTCTGACTAACGCAGGTTGAGAGGGCAATTGGCTTAGTACCTCTTCAGGTACACCTTGTAACTCGGTGCGCAGCAACTGAGCCGGCGGCAGCTCCGGGTGCTCCTCGGCCTTTCTTTTCAATGACTGCGTAATTTTTGAGGCGACGTTTTCTTCCACATTCGGTGGATGGAGGTATTCGGAATTATCTGGCCCCTTGAACACCACAACGGGTACGCCAGCCGCAGGGTCACTCGTGATGGCACGGGCAGTGCACTCCTTTGTGTAATACCTCTTGCAAACCCAATAGGCGCGCCCATTCGATACGTTCGTTCGTTGGTAGACATACCCCTGTAGGAGCATCTGTTTGCCGTCGATTTCAGCCATACTTTCTTCGAGGATACTGAACATTATTCGGCCAGTAGCCAGGACCTCAGTATTTATAATTATTTTCTAGGCAAAAACTTAATGCGGGAATGACGTCACTGCTCTCCGAGAAACACAAATACTGCATTTATAAATTTTCGAGGAAATGTCGTACATCAATCTTTCGAGGGAATATCGTTCGAGAATTTGTATTCGAGAAATTGTCGTTCGAGAATTTGTTTTTCGAGAATCCGTTTTTCGAGGAAATGTCCCTCGAGAAATTGTCTTTTCGAGAAAATGTTTTCGAGAAAATGTCGTGAAACCTACTTGAAAATCGAATTAAAATTTGAAAGTTTGAACAATTTTCCAATTTGAGGAAGTTTTGGCTCTTTTTGGGCCCAGTAACTCATTTTGGTGCTTCGAGGAATTATTCAAGCATTTTTCTGGGACTTGGCGCAAAATACCTTTTGAAAATCGAATTAAAATTTGAAAGTTTGAACGATTTTCCAATTGGGGAAAATTTTGGCCTTTTTGGGCCCATTAACTCATTTTGGTGCTTCGAGGAATTTGTCAAGCATTTTTCTCGGACTCGGCGCAAAATACCTTTTGAAAATCGAATTAAAATTTGAAAGTTTGAACGATTTTCCAATTGGGGAAAATTTTGGCCCTTTTTTGGTCGGAATGGCTCCACGTCCGATCTCGAATCTCTTGTTTTTATGATTTTTTCAAGTCGCTTACATCATTCGTAACTCTGAGATGCATTTCTTGAAGAGTTTTTGAGAAAAAATAACGATCAGGAGAAAGATAGCTATTGTACGTGTAGCAAAAGTACTTTTCTCTTGATCGAAATTCCTCATCAGAACTACCGATAGTTTTGGGACTATCGACTATCGCTCATACTTGAAAATCGAATTAAAATTTGAAAGTTTGAACAATTTTCCAATTTGGGGAAGTTTTGGCTCTTTTTGGGCCCATTAATTCATTTTGGTGCTTCGAGGAATTTTTCAAGCATTTTTCTCGGACTCGGCACGAAATACCTTTTGAAAATCGAATTAAAATTCGAAAGTTTGAACAATTTTCCAATTGGGGAAAATTTTGGCCCTTTTTTGGTCTATTAACCCCTTTTTGGTGCTTCGAAGAATGGTTCAAGTATTTTTTTCGGACTCAGCGCTAAATTCCACTTGAAAATCGAATTAAAATTTGAAAGTTTGAACAATTTTCCAATTTGGGAAAATTTTGGCCCTTTTTGGGCCCATTAACCTCTTTTTGGTGCTTCGAAGTATTGTTGAAGCATTTTTTTCGGACTTAGCGCAAGATTCCACTTGAAAATCGAATTATTGAAAGTTTGAACAATTTTCCAAATTGGAAAATTTTGACCTTTTTTGGGCCCATTAACCCATTTTGGTGCTTCTTAGGATTTTGTTACTATTTTCCTCGTTTTCTCTGTCCAAATTCACTTAAGAAACAATAATTTGATCATTAAAATTTTCAAAATTCAGCTCAATACTGTAAATTAATTAATTTTCAAGCCCTATTTTGGGAACCCTGGCGATTAGGTGAATTTTCGGCACATTTTGGTCCATAAGTCGGCTCAGAAAAGTCGTAGAAACTTCGGATATGGCTCAAATTAAAGATAGAATTGAGATGCAAAATTTGTACATTGAAACTATACGTCCACAGTTTTGCGTTTTCGCGCCACGACAGATTTAGCGCAAACTCCCATTTAACTGGTAACATCTTTCTGGTCCACCCTGTATATGGAGCGATTGGGACCGGGCATATTGTAGGATCGCTAGCGTCGCCTCGGTAAAATACCTAGAAAGTACTGATGAGCGAACGGTGATCGTGCTTGAAACCAAGGGTGATTTTTTAGTTTTTCTTAAATTTCTCCAAAAATAATGAATTTAGGCGTGTATTCGTAAGGAACGAAATTGAAGAGTGGAAAATTTTCTTTCAGATGATCATATTTTTGAGAGATTTTAAAAAATTCAAAAATTTTGCGCGATGCTAACGCTGCCCGGTCCGAATAAAGCGTAGAAACAACTTCCCATGACGAATCTCTGAGTCTTACATGTACCAGACCAGGCCAGGGAACTTTGAAATTCCTTTTCCATATGAGTCTGAAAAGTACACTAGGACTTGGCCAGACGCTCTGAAGAATCAAAATTCGGAGGCCACATTTATGCTGTGGTGTTGCCAGAGGCTTGAAAGTTTCGTCTGCCCAAATCGTTACTAGTCCGTCTTCCCTCCCCCCACGCTAAAAGAAATTTCTATGCTTGACTCTGTTGTATCGAACAACCACCCTACACTCACTGGACTGACTAAACGATTTTGTTGGAGCCTTCAATTCCACAGATGGAGATTTGATGCGAATATCACTAGAATATTACCTACTATTCCCGGAACACTCTGCATACGGTTACATGTAGAGGATGTGCACAAAGTACAATGTGCGCCTTTCGAAGACGCTTTCGTACTTCATGAAAGACGAAATAAACTTTCTGAACTACGTCACGGCTTCCTCTTTGTCTTTCGACGTTCTGAAATTCGTAAAAATTTCGGCAGTACGTCTACGTTAACAACCTGTCTTAGAATATAATTAACCGCGTCGTATGATCGATATCAAAAGTTCTTAATGAATTGTTATTGTATATTATGTGATAGCGTGTATTCGCTGAATAGCACGTTAATTCATACGATACGATAAGAATTCATGCGCTAAGTAGTACGGTATAATATTCACGCATCCATTAATTAATCTGAAACATGACGAAACATATATAAGTATAGTAGATGACTACGTAGGCTGCCGAGAGAAAATCGTAATCGTTCAACATTGTCGTGTATATGACGCTATAACGTCGTTACTCGTTGATTTCCTCCTTTAATAAAAGACATTCGTTTCCTTTTCTCCCCTTCTGTTCTGGAAAAAGAGAGTGAAAAAAAGAAGAAGAAGAAGGTAAGAAGAAAAGGAAACTTTCTTTCGCGAAATTTAACCATATTTGATGCGTGTACGAGGGAAAGAGGGGTGCGGCAATACAGCCGTTAATGCCGAGGCAGCGAAAAGTACTTTCAGAAATTGCACTCCGTAGCTTAACGTCGTACAGAAGAAGTTCTTAGATGCGCTGCTGCGTTTCTCACTTTCTTTCTTGACTTCATCTCCTTACACTGGCTGTGCGTGAAGGGTTGCAAAGCCCTTCTTCCATTTCTTGTTATACCTTCCACATGGGAATATTACTACCCAGGGGTTCGAAAAGTCACTCCCTAACTGTGTTTGTTTGTGCACAGCCGCGTTGCGGTCGCAATCCTTAATTATTTACAAACCGAATAAGTACACTTGTATACTCGCCGTATTTAGTTTATTGTGAACTATTATAACTTTTATTAGCGTAAGAGGAGAAGAAGAAAAAAATAGGTACCTAAAATATTCACGTTCGACGAAGTGAAGTGAAAAATATGCCCAGGAGTCGAACACGACTTACGATAACCGTTTGGCGTTCACGTTTGTATATACGATGTGGTAATCAAAGCTCCGGCTCGTTTTCCGCAAACAAACGCTACCCGGTGGAGCGTCGCATTTAATTTGTTCGCTAAAAGGCACGTGTTCGAAAACGTCCCTTCGAGTTCGTGGAAAACGGATCGCGAGCTCGGTGAGTTTGTTCTTCGAATAATAGTTCTGTCTTGGAAAACATTATTAATCGTTTCTCGGTATCCGTCCGCGTACACGATATAGTCTGGCCGGTGTAGCTGGGGGCGTATTATTTTTTTATCTCCCCTCTCGCCGTTCGTTCGTCGTTTCCGAGCTGAAGCAAAAAATAAACCGCAGAGCCTAATATCGTAATGATTAGCTGTGCGAAGGGGTCGGAATTCTGCGTATTCACTGCCAAGCGGGGCGCACGTATGGGAACTCCGTGTGGAGCTCTTGACCCCTTTAGTGCTCTATATATCTATATTTCTAGTTTAATGTATGGTTCTTGTTTTCAATAATCGCGGAAAAGCTATCTCACAAGCTGCGTTGATGTAGGAAATGTAAACTTTGCGGGGAAATTCCGCGAATATGAAATGAATACTCTCTGGCTTAATCTATATTATGTGGTTGAACGCTTTGAAAATTTGAATAAACCAAAACTTGGTTGCAGATTAAATTTGATAAACATATAATAGAATATATAAGAATTGCTCGTTCTATTTTTGATTGATCTTCCACACTCGTAGAGCTTCTAAAACCTCTTCCTCTGACCACCAGTCAATATCAGTTTCGTAGCAGTCTTGCAAACCACATCAATGTTGGAAAGATAGAGGACTATGCCATGCGGTCACGACTAGTCAAGATATGGTGTTTCATTTGATCTTTGCGATGGCTTTTCTTTTAAGTCGCTCTATGGTGGTCTTGTCGAGTAGAATCAGCTTTTCCGTGTTGTTATGAGTGTGGGATCGATCATTGTATCTGTCAGTGGCTCTGCTAGACTGTTTCACAAGGCCAGGTCTTGATGCAGTGCGGGGTCCGTGATTACGATGGATTCTCTCTGAGTCAATGTCCTCAAATCTCTTTATAATTTGGATGTTGCTAATTCTCATAAAGGGTTACCATACATTCACATTGGCCGTAGTACCATGACGTAAATCGACTTTTTGTTTGTAAGCGAAAGATAACTCTTGGTGCGAATCATCCAGTGTATTTCTTGGAACCTTAACTTAAGTTGAGTTGTTCTTTCTTCTCTGAATATGAGTTCTCCAGTTTAAGTTGCTATCCAGATGTGAATTTAAATAGCGAGCATTAGCAGTCAGCTGGACAGGTTCATTATTGATGATTTTTGGGTCCTGCCCATCTGGTGGCCCAGTTGACTATTTTGGTGATTGCTGCTTATAGTCCGCTGGTCGCTACGGTATAATTTTTGTGCCATAAGAGTACTGCAGCATTAATTACAAAAGTAGCAAGTGTGGTGTTACTTTGCACCAGAATATCAGCGGTGTGAAGGAGGTACAAAAGAAAACCAAGCGTTGCTCTGGGGTACTCCTGCTGCCATTAGTTTGGTCATGGAGTTCTACCACTGAGTTAGGGCGTTCGGGTCCGCACGTGTTGTTTCGAAAAGTGTTGACTATCTTGTGCAAGGGGCCTGGTATCCAGACTCAATGAACAGCTTGACTAAGATCTAGGAAAATGGAAGGACAAACCTTTTCCTCTTCAAGAACTTGCCCGTACAGGTGCACCTACTTGGTTTACTTGTTCCACAGTAGAGTGCTTGGCTCCAGATCCGAATTGGTGATTCATTCATTTCCGACAGTTTCATTCAGGCGCAGGGTGTACAGTTTCTCAAATCGCCGGAACTTTCCTGGGAGGAGTGATATGGGCTCGGCATGATGAACTGGGTTCTTCCAGAGGTTCATGTGGTTTTGGTATCATAATTATCTTGACCAGTTTCCACTCGGGAACATATCGGAGTCTTAGTACCGCATTGTACAAATAAGTTGGCATTAATAGTCTATTGAGAGGGAGCTCTCGTAATACGCGAGCCGAGATTTGGTCATGGCTGGGCGCTTTTTTAAGATCGAGTTTTTTGCTGGATCTTTTTTGTTGAGAATAGATTGGTTTCTTCTTCCACAGTCAGCTGAATGTCTGATTTCACATCTGGTCCAAATCATTGTTGTTCGACTTCATTATTCTAAAGAGTTCCCTTTGACAGAATACTCAAAGAGTAGAGTAAACGAAAAACCAATTACAAAGATCGCAGATATAAAGGAGAAGATGCGAGATCTTTCGGTTAACAAACCATCATCGGGTAAAGTTAGAACGCCACTGACCCAGATACGACTCATAAAACAGAATACCAAACGAGCGAGCCCTCGCGAGGTGACTCAAACTCGTAGACCAATTCAACTAAACCTTCGTCGGGAAAATACCTGTTGAGTACGGTAATATCGTCACTGTTCAGATGACGCACTATTTCGATATTTTCCAACGCAACGCGCTTGAAGTAAGAATTCTCCTTGTGGAGAAGGGTAGCCGAACCTTCCTTGAAACTATGACCACTGGAGATAAGGTGGTCCGCAAAGGCCGAATCACCCAAATTACCTTTCTTCCAGGCCTTAAGGTGCTCCTCTACTCGAATTCCAAGCTGGCGACCCGTCTCGCCTATGTATACGCCGTTACAATCCTTGCACTCCAGTTTGTACACCCCACTCCTCTCCCCCCGCGGGATGGGATCCTTTAGCCTAACAAACAAACCCTTCACAGTAGTGAGGTTATAAAAAGCAGGCCTGAAGCCAAAGGCGCGGAGGACACGAGTCAGCTTGGATGAAAACTCACCCAAAAACGGGAGCTTGATCCAACGTTATCTCTTATTATTATTACCACTCAGATCGCGGGGGAGGGAAGTGGTAGAATCAAGGCCCTTCCTCGTAAGTTTTTTACGGACCATACGGTCAATGTCCAAGTTGACTTCATTCACAGCGGCCAAGTGCTTAATGGTCGCCAGCTCCTTTTGGAAAGCTGGTTGACTTAGCGGAATGCTATAGTCAGTCGATGAATATAACTATTGAAGGCAGCGATCTTATGAGAAAATGGACAGAAGGACGATCCGTGGACAACTGTATCGGTCGAAGTATCCTTCCTGAATATCGCAAATTCATGGTCCCCATCTCTATCAGAGATAGTGAGATCCAGAAAGTTTATGGAAGAACCTCCAATTTCTGTAGTGAATTTTATGGAGGGATACATTTTATTCAGATACTGAAGAAACTCATTAAGGAGCTCTTGAGGACCGGTCCACGCACATAATATATCGTCTACATATCGGTGCCAGTAGTGGATGTGACTCAGTAGCACTTGGCCAGAGGAAAACATGTCAACCTCAAATCTGGACATAAATATCTCCGAAACGAGAGAGCCCAAAGGAGAGCCGATGGGGATTCCTACCTCCTCAGGAAACTCGTAAAATTTCCCATTGAACTTACAGAAATTAGGGGACCAGCACGCATTAAGGAGGCCAAAAAATTCCTGTATCTCGTTATGAGGAATGTTGAACTTTACAAGTAGGTCACCCATATACTGCATAGTATGGGCCTTTGGTATGTTGGGAAAGAGACCGGCTACATCAAATGAGCAGAGGCTAGTACCCGGAGGCAAGGTAACATTTTTGAGCCTCTCGGCCAGAGAAACCGAATTTTTAACGGAGTAGGGGGACTCGTACTCGATTCGAGACTTGAACCAACGATCCAAGAACTTGGTCAGAAAATAGGCAGGGGAGGAGACGTTGGAGACGACAGGCCGCATAGGAGTATTCATCTTGTGAACTTTTGGCAACCCATAGAGGAGGGGAGGAACAGGGTTAGGTACAAGCAGGGCTTTTTTGAGCGAAGAACTTTTTATGATAAACTCGCTCCCGTTCACAACCTTCCTAACCTCTTTGACGTAGTTAGGAAAGTTAAAAGAGCTGTTTTCAATAGCTCCACATTGAGTGAGAACTTCTTGAACCCTTTCTTTTTCAGATGACTGTAAAGATTCTCTTTAAAGTTGACCAATTCAGGTTCCTGATTATTGTCCAGCTTCAATGTACTCGATTCTTCTCTGAGGTTGCCTTCACTTGAGTCAGCAGATTGGAAGTCACCTTCTTTTTCAACTTTCTTTTTGCCCCCCCCCCCCCTCCTTTTCGATTCTTTGTCTGTGTTATCTTTGTATTTTTCAGAAACGTCTGGAGTCTTCCAGTTTAGGAGATGATGATCCCTGGTCCGACTATTGCTTTGCGCGAGTGTTATCTGATCGTTGCAATTGGGAAGTATAATTAGGTTTGGGCCACTGTACAGATGTGGATCCAAAGGGGAGTTTGTGGCAGAGAATTCTATTTTTCGGTTACAAACAAATTATTTTTCTTTTCGTTTTTTCCTCTTGAATTTCATCCCTTTTCTTAAGATCCTCTCGTCTTCAAATTGTAAATTTTCCGCGAAAGAATGGCAGATTTGAATCATAAATGAAAGAGGAAACAGACAAGCTACTCATTTCACCTTCATTCGGAAGATCTTCCTTCCTTCCTTCCTTCCTTCTTTTTTCAAATCAGCTTCTTCGCCGGCCATCCTATCAGAAACTTTTTCTACTTACTGCTCTTTGTACTGCTCGCGAGTGAATCGCCTCTACCTCTATTCTAAAAAACTTTGATGTACGTACACTGTACTACGTTATGTGCGAAAACTAAAGATTTTGTGACCGTAATAAACTTTTGATTACCCCTTATTTCTGAAAGTTTTTATAATCTAATCAAAAACCTCATGAAAAAGCTAGTCTTTTTTTTTTTTCTTTCTTTTCTGTGTCTTTAAACTGAGAACTTGGAACTGTAACCACGGAATACGAAATTTTTGAAACTCCCGATGACTTCTTTACAGAACGGATCCTATTTATATGTTCGCCGTCAATTTCCGTTTATCAAAACCATAGGAACAAGATAATCAAAAGAATGAAATACTAAAAACATGAAGCGAAACGACGAAGATAAAGATTCCTGTGCTTTTTATTTGAGCGTTATATAGCTCGAATTTCGTTCAATGTATACAGGGGTCGGGAAACTTTATACTGGGTAAACATCGAAATAGCATCGGTGACAAAATTATGTTCGCGGGGTTGGTGACAACTCCGATTTCTCTTGACGCAGCGCTGGTTGCTTAATTTCAACAAAACACGGAGTTTCATATTCAAAGAGGGTGAAAATGTGCTTGATAGCTGATGTACGTTCTAATGAAGAAAACGTTGTGGCTTTTTGGATACTTTCGAAGAAAAAGATTTTCTCACTTTCTTGCATTTGTGAGGATCGCCTGGTGGCCGAGAGGTCTTAAGTTCAAATACCAGAAGAAACATGCAATTTCAGTAATAGTGCCGACGGTTTTCCTTCTAACTTCATCGTAACATAGTTTCCGTTGTTTTGTACTTTCACAAGTCTCCTCCGTAATATAAAACTCAAAAATCCTATGTTTTCCCAAGTTCCTGCCTCAAATACAACTCGAGAATCGCAATTTTTCTGAATCCTCTTATAATAATTGTCTGGCCTCAATACCTGAGGATCCTCCATTTCCGATCCTACTCGATTGAGTTCCGTCTTCGCATGTGAGCTCGCGGATGCCGCACTCAAAGATATCCCGAGGTGTATCAATTGATCTCGATCTCTACCACTGACTTTCAAAAATACCTTCGATCTTGTGACATATCTACAGGTCGCTTCTCAAGAGTTCCGAAAATTCGGCCTCTCGAGCAATGCGTGATGGACGTTTTTAAACCTTTCTTCCTGACTGCTTTCGGGTCGATGCGCGGATGTCGGTTTTCCGTAGTGTACCTGTTTGGGTATTCTCTGACTTAATATGCGTTACAAAGGTCTGGAATCACATTCAATCATATCTAGCTGTCCGATCATACTATGTTCGGAATTCCTCGCAGTTGACACGGTAATTTCTCGAGATCCCCTACCTGCGCTCTGTATGGCGTCCAGATTTCATCCCACCCTTGATTGCAGAGCGAACATAAGGTATTTATGGGTTACACAGCAGAGTGAGTTCATAAATACCTTTGAATTTTCAATAGAAAATTCAGGACGTAAATATTAAAAGAAGGCAGTGGAAGCTGTAAGGACGCCGTGATCCCCGTAACCCCTTCTCATACTCAGAAGATTCTATTTTAATCATCAGAGTGGATACCCCGGGAAAACGAGCGGCTACTGTAGATAATAATAGAGCACTATCCGTTTCAAGTGGTAAATTAACAAGTTTTCCGCCAGTATTTTCGCACACTTTCACATAACTCATTTCAAGCTCCAGTAACAGCCAAAATAAAGTTATAGAAATTTCAACTTCAGTCGCTGTGTAAAATAATAACTAATAAACTTGCCAATTTTTGAAATAATATTTCTACTTGATGCAAGAAAGGGTAGCGGATTCTGCATGTTGTGTTATTATTGACGCTCTGTCAAAGTCAATTTATAGACAACTTCTCAACTTCCCTCAATTTATTTTCGGTCATGCTCGCTGAAAATCTGCGTCAGGTGACTTCATCTGACCATGGTCTCGGTTACCCACTCCTCAAGGTCGCCTATGTTGTCCGTTTACCTGGCCCTTTTTAGGCAATTCTTGCTTTTTTATTCTTGAGCAAGGAGCACCTAGCCTCCTGCTTGACCCGTAAAACCGCTTGATCGGTCATGGTCCTCTTTTTTTGCTTTGAACACGACCGCTCTCTTCTCAGCTAGGAGTTCGATTGGTGGTCAACGTGCTAAGGGGGCGTCCATAAATTACGTGAGGCGATTTTTGTGATTTTTCGACCCCCCCTTGGTGAGATATCGTGAGATTTGCCTTGACCCCCTCCCTCCCTCCTCTTATCTCGCGTGAGATTTTCCAAAATGTGTATTTTTGCTTTAAATACGTTTATCTGTGCTTAATTGCGTTTATCTATTAAAAAAACGTAATTTTCTTGATCCTATTTTATACCTATTCAAAAAGGACTAATTTTTATTAAATTTAAGCCAGTTTGGCAATATTTTAGAATGTATTTGTATGAGAAAAAAATTACGTGAGATTTCTCGGCACTCCTCCTCCCCCTCACGTGAGTTTTGGTGAGACTTGACTGGACCCCCTCCCCCCAAAAAGACCTCACGTAATTTATGGACGCCCCCTAATGCGCTAGTGCAGTAGCCATTAACACACCTCAGCGTCACTCTTTGTTGGATCTTTTCATCTCTTTCGTTCATGGAGTCGGCTCATACTGGGGCACCATGAGGGAGGATCGACAAAACGGTAGTCACCTCTCGGCCCTCGTAGGTTTTTCATCAGGTGGCTTAGATATGGAACTACCCTGCTCGTCTTTTCCGCTTTCATCAGGAAACTCCATCTCCTTCACCGGTACCTGAAGCTCAGCTCAAGTCAAACCAGATGTTCAGGTACCCCTCCTTGATCATAATTTCCATACCATGCAGGTGAAAGGCGAGTGAAATGAACTTTCGACGGATTGTGAATAATATGGCCTTCATCTTATCTAATACGAGTTCTGGACTGGCCAAATTGATGCAACTTGTCACTGCCTCTGGACCTAATTTACCCCCTACGTCGGCTTGTGTCATCCGCACAGCAGGTAAGCTCCATACCTGGCGGCGGCTACACCTTGAAGACCCCATGCGACGCTCCATGCCAAAGAACCGACCCCTGTGGTACCCCACGAGAAACTGGGCATTTTACTATACCAGCAGACGTCTCTGTGTTTGGATTTCTCGATAGCTAAGATAGCTGCTGATCATCCTGAGTACGTATGAAGCTTCCAACATGCTCTCCTTTGGGATCGAGTTGAACGTATTTCTGATGTCGAGGCTGAGGGCTGCGCAAAACTGACGCGTAGCTATTGCTGACTCGGCTATCTTCCCATTCCTGAAACTGTTTCCTGCTCTCCAGTCGATTGACCATCACTTTTTTTAGGAGTTTGTCCTCATTATCTAGCAGGCAGAGTAGTCGATAAGAGGATGACAAGCCAGCTGGTTCATCTTTCTTCTCGATCAACGCTTGCTTTCTGCCGCCTCACAGGGAAGAGTCCCCCAGCATCCACCATATTGAATGTACCAACAGGTAGTGCCTGGATGCGGGATCTCATTCGGACCCGAAACTTTCCAATACGTACCTGGCAGTTTATTAACCGTTGCGTCTACCTCCTCGATACCAAGGAGGAATGTGACATCTTCTTTTACTATTGATACGGTTACCATTGGTGGTGGCTCATCAGTGACTCGCCCCACCGCATCCGGCTGCATTGGACTCGTTGCTAAGAGGTCCTTTGCCAAGCAGGGCCTCTTCTCACGCAGTATCTGTGGTTATAAATAATTAAAATATTCCATGTCTCACCACCTATGATAGGTTGATAACTCGAAATTTCCCTAAGGTGTCCTGGTCAACTAATCTTGTGATTCATTTCTTCTGAACAAGCCTCAATATACTTTGGAGTTTCACACTTCATCGTTCTTTCTCGCAGATGGCGGGCGCTTTGACCGGAAGAATTTTATTCTCAAGAAAACTAGTTCTTTGTTGGAGAGCGAAATGAGAAAGAAAAAAAAAAGTTATCACAATCGAAAGTCAAATAACTTTGTAGTACTATTTCATAATAAAGAATGCGAATTATTTAGGATTAGTCGTATCACTGGTGATGTATTGCGTGGTAGAATGGTACGTACTATATGTGAAAATACTTGATAAATTTTATATTTTTTACCGTCGACAATGATCTATAATATAATATCGTATGTTTGTTCGAGCTACGAGGGAATTTCATCCTAAAGCGAGAATCTGTTGTAGGAATGCTGCTAGTGTTCTATACAGATATAATAATTTCAAATAAATAAAAATATGTACTTATGTTCGTTTTCACGTAACTAGGTCGGCTGTGTAGGCCTCTTTTTAAAAAAAAAAACTCTTCGTTTCCTTTCGTTTTTTTCCTCCTTTTTTAAATCAAGATGTACGTGTTTTCGGAGAATAAGCATTTTCAACAACCCAGCTGTGCATCGTGCTGTATATAATTTGTGCGTGCACACTTTTTAAAACGGTTAATTTCAGTCAGAAGCTCACGCTTATCAGGTCAGGCTGCGTTCGTGATGTTTACGTGCCTGTAATAAAGACGACTTTTCGGTGTCTCGAAATGACGAAGAGATCTTGTACCTTATTATGTAGAGAAGACTTTACGTAAATTATTATTTACGGTTCCACGTGGCGTTGGTTCTGGATTTTCGTGGATTCAAAATTGACTGAGTAATGACCTTTCAGTATGAGAATAATTCCAGTAATTTTGCGCTTTCCAATTCTGAAAATGAGTGTTCAAGGGGTCATCGCCGAATTTGTATTTTCCGAATGTACTAATTTCCCCAAAATCGAAGGTTTTTCATCGAGGCCTCTACACTCTAGGCAAACGAACACAATACGATCACTTATCCAGCAACTCACTTACCGGTGGCGTCGGAAATACTCAATTCTCACCGAATTGTATTCGTTCGCGCATTAAATTCTGACAGTGAGAGAATTTATATTTTTTTGTGCGTGTGTGTGCAAGCACGCCTAAGTTGTACAAGATTAACGACCCTTATATCACGACTAAAATGAGAAAAAGGCGGCACGTAGTAAAAAAAGATCGGGGTATTTCTTAATAAAAATGCCATTCTGTACGTCGATTGCCGCGTCACCGAGGACGGAAAATGAGATGTGTTGGTGGGAAGACGCTGGAAGAGTCGGGGACGAAGTTAAGAGAAACATATTTTACTGCCGCGCTTCTTATTCACGTTAATTGATCAATGGGTGTAGATCATGTAGAACAGATAGAAAAATATACGAGTAGAGTTATGCAGTCTCGCGGGTAACCTTTTCAGCACATAATAAAAAAGAAACGAATATCATATAGACAGACCCGTACTAAAAGCGACTTTTTTTATCAGTTCGTATGCTTTTCGTCTGGGTCGCGTCGTTTTTAATTGTTTCGTTCGGTTTTTTCTCATCACGTCGACGTGGCTGCGCAGGCTGAAAGCTTTCAGGATCGCTGAACCAATTAAAGATAATGGCGACGTGACAGTTCTCGAGGAAAAATAAGGTGACGAAAGGAAATTATCATCCGTGCTAGAAAGGATTTTCGGAACGAGCGCTCATTTAGCCCGGAGGCTGGCAATTCGAGATATCCCTTTACGATATTAAGTAGCTATCAATGGAGAAGAATAATTTTTATTACACTCTTAATCAGTTTGAATATTCTAACGATCGTTATTTCAAGGGTATAATGGGTATACGCTCGCCCGCACGTAAAGTCAAAAGTTAATTAATTAACACGTAGTCGTTAAATTTCTCGGAAAAAGTAGGTCTATCCTTTTTTTTTTGTTAATTAAATTTATTCGCCTTATTATTCCTACGAAAAAAGGAGATACTTTCGCTGCGCGGTATAATAAAACATGCCGTAATCCTTCGACTAGAAAATTATACCTTTCTTTTTTTTTTCTTTTCATGTTCATCGAGTGAAGTATTTTTAGCTTTTTTTTTCTACACGAAGGATGTTGTCTGGACGATATTCCGAGTAGAATCGAGTGTTTTGCGGTTCTTCGAAACTGAAAAGGATTACTCAGACGAGAAGAGTTCCTGAGAAAAAAAGGTCGTGTAATCGGTCAAGACTGTAAAAGCAGTCTCACGCTGTAGTTTGACGAAGTAACTGACCTTCTTGCATTAAATTTGTAATCAGTTTTTGCAGTCGGAGCATCGAACCGTTAAGAGCTTTGAACGATCAATTTCTTTTGACACTCAAATAAATGACTCGTCGGGCGATACGACTCGGGTCGTGATCGTGAAATAAAATAATCTAGTTTCCGGAATTAAGTATAAAGCTCGAAGATTCCGTGTCTGTATATAATCGAATTTCGTCAGGTTCGCGTGTATTTTTCACAAAGAGAGAGAAGAAAGGAACGGGGGAAAAAACTCGAGGAAAAAAAAAGGTTGTAAAAAGAGTTATCTTTGATTCGACGGAGTATCTATATTTTCGAAAAAAAGAAATTTAGGAAAGAAATGTACCTGGTTGTAGATGGATCTCTTTGTGTCTGCTTTACCTGTGTAACCAAGATTGTTTTATGCCTATAGTATACGGAATCGAGTTCTTATCGATGTATGAGAGTCAACCTTTTATTTACTTGACCTTCTTTACCTCGCCTCGTAATAATTCTCGCAAAAAAGGATTCTAACAATAATGTCTCCAGACGGTCAGACAGCGAATTCAGGTCGAAGAATGGAGAAATTGTTTCTTGGCGAACCTTCGCTCTTCCTTCAAAAACTGAAGAAAAAGATTTCAGTGTACGGTCGTCTAGGTACAAAGGTATTCGGATAAAAGAGCTAGTAGTAAAAGGTTTCTTTTTTTCATTGATCATCGGTTAGCGCATGTCTTTTCCCTTTTTTTCTATTGTTAGTCCTTTTTTTTTTCCCTTCGTCTTTAAAATTATGTACCATGGTTCTATAGCCAGATTGTGAGGCTAGTAGTCGTCTAATCATTTCCTATCTTTTTTGAAAGATTCAGCTCGATATTTCCTGGTAGGAACAGAGAAGAGTCGGTTTGAGGTTTTATTCTTTTCCAAAAAGAAATCGAGGTTGGTAGGGTAAATAGCAATGGGGAAAGAGTTAGAGGCGCTCCGAAAAATTCCAAAGGGTTTAGCAGAAAAGAAGAGGTCAATGTGTCTTCGAGAGGGGCATCTACTGCGCAAGTCAACTAGTAACTCGAGAAATTTTTCAGAATTTTCCGATTGGCAGCGCCATGGGCAGAATGGGGGTTTTACGAACAGTTTTCTCCTGGACATCCAAACAGCAAACGTCAAAGGCTTTGATAATGTTGCCTTGTTTCGTTACAGTGCCCGGGATAGTAATTTTCCTTTGAAAGAGAGACGGGGGCGTATGAGCGTGCACGCACGCCCAAAGTAGTCCCCGAAAAACCGCACCTCCGGCACCGGTATCCACCCCTTAGGGCATTGCGCCGGTAGTCCAGAGGGCTCGAATTGAGAGTAGCCTGGCTCCATTTCTCCTGGGGTTCCGTGCGCTGTGCAATGTCCGTCAATGAGGCCACTACAGGAGTCTACCCTACTGACCGAGGGAGCGCTCAGCACTCAACCTGGAATTCAGATAGTCCTGTAGGATGGACGCGCGCGTATCAACTCCTCCACCAGAGCTTTCAGTCACCGCTGAGAACTCACTAGAAGCTCACCAGCAATGTTTCGCGACTCTGGCTTCTCAGGCGGGGGTTTCTTCCTCCTCCTCTTCTTCTTCCTGGGTTGTTTTGTGCTTGCCCTTTTTGTTTTTTTTTTCTTCTGTCGGGTGCTCTCTCCTGAGCGCCCTGTATGTGGCGGTACTGGTGCTGGCAAGAGGTGATGTGGCAGCAGCATGAGGGATGGTACACGTAGATGTGAGAGGCCATAACGTGGCTCTACATCTGCCGCTCCCATTCCGCGTTCATTTTCTTCTTCATTACCTTAGCGGCAAATGTAGATACATAGTTCCATGCCTGCGTTGTTCTGAGCATGCATGGAACCAGATTACCTGGGGTGAGTTCTTCATCTTCCCCGATCTCAGCAAGAGACCGTTTTAGCTCACCCCACTCACGTCTCCACGCCTCACACTTGAAGATGGTGTGTTGTGGGTCATCATTCCGCTCCTGACAGTGTGAACACGACGGTTGCTCAACTTCCCTATTTTGTGTAGGTATTTGTTGAAGCACCCATGGCCACTCATCATTTGTGTGAGATGAAAGTTCAACTGGCCATGGTCTCGGTCCATCCACTGGTCAAGATCACGTATTAGCACGCGGGTCCACTCACCCTTTCCTGTTCGGGCGAGTTGCTCTTTCCATTTGGCAAGCAAGGAGCCCCTGGCCTCCTGCTTGACCCGCAAGGCTTGGTTGATGGTCCTTGTCTTCTTCTTTGCCTCGAACACCGCTGCTCGCTCTTCCGCAAGCAGCTCAATTGGTGGCGTTCGTGCTAATACGCAAAGAGCATCCGTCGACACAGTGCGGTAGGCACTAACACACCTAAGCGCAGCTCTTCGTTGGATTTTTTCCATTTCTCTTCGTCTATATGCAATCTTCATGGAGTCGGCCCAGACTGGGGCTCCATAAAAGAGGACCGACATTACTACACTCATATAGAGTCTTCTTATAGCTTCTCTAGGTCCTCCCTGGTTCGACATTAGGTGGGACAACCGTGTCACCACCCTGGCAGCTTTCTCCGCCACCATCTTGAAGTGGTGACGGAAGCTTAGCTTACTGTCGAACTAGAGCCCCAGATATTTTAGTACTTTCTTGGTCTCAATAGCCACACCTTGCAGGCGAAAGGTGGGTGGATTAAACTTTCGACGGGTCGTAAATATAATGGCCTCCGTCTTTTCTACTGCCAAGCTTAATCCGGCCGACTCGATCCAACGGGTCACAGCCTCTAGCGCCTGGTTCACCTTGGTCTCCACCTCAGCAACAGTGTCGGCAGAGCCAACCACCAGTGTATCGTCGGCATAGCATATAAGCTGTACCCCTGATGGTAGCTTACAATTACCAAGATTATGAGCTCGACAATTATACTCATTTTGGAATTTATATATCGATGATTAGATCCCAGTAAAAAAGTGGGTTAACCTGAGGTATTGGAGAACGAAAGTAATAGAGTCCAAATTATTCTTAAGGTATTGATGTGTGAGCAGGGGATATCAAATGGGAAGAAGTTGGGGATAGATGATGTGTCCGACTGAGAGGTCTTGATTATAAGTGATGATGAAAGCACGTTGGAGAAGATGGTGAGTCTTTTTGAATGAGGTGGGAATCAATGGTGCTTATGTGGCCTACTCGGAGTGAAAGGAATACGACTTCTTCGGACTTCTTCGCGTCTAGAGTCTCAGGTGTAGGAAAACCGGAGGAGAGAGTTTCTTTTGATTTAAAGTAATTCATTTATTCAGTACGGTGATTCTATCGAAGAAAGTGGCTTGTATTGCTGCTCGATCGACTGGATCAAGTTCTGAAAAACCAACATCGATGGCTTTGAATTATAAAACCGAGATCAACAAAATCATCGACCTAAAGAGGTATCTTTCATATTTCACTCTCGAGCCTTTGAGACGAGGGACGGTGGAACCTATCGAGGGAAACGATGAAAGTAGTTGGAGAGGACCATTTCAAGAATGACCCATGTAGCCTCGAGAGGTGCACCTACCAACTCTACTTCCATACCTTCAAAACTTTCTGAGTGGTGCCTCATAGGCAGAATGAGGGTTTTACGTTCAGTTTTCTAGCGACCACTTACACTGTGACGAAACGATGCAACGGTGTCGTTGTTGCACTACAAAGCGCGGAGAAAACTGAACGTAAAACCCTTATTCTACCTATGGCGTTGCACTTGACAAATGTTTTTTGCTATTAGACGTCGCCGAAGGATACATCGACCATTTTTCGGAAAAAGAGAAAGAACGACGGGGAGGGACGAAAGCCCAACAAATTTTCATTTTTGAAATGGAAGATCTTCTACGGTGAGATGAATTTCTCCGCAAATGGACCAAAGAAAAAGAGGATTGAGAGAACAAATTTCCAAGCCCGGACGGGCATCAAACACGTCAAAAACTTGTCCTCAATGACATCATGAGGTTAAATCTTGTTCGCATTATAGCCCAGGCAAGGTAGCTGTGAATAGGGAAAAAATTCAGGGCAAAGGTTTCTCTTCTGGAATATGTCCTATAGGGTCCCCTCCCTTCCGGGCTTTTTTTGAGGGGGCTCGAACGTCGGCCAAATTCCGTTTTTTCAATTTTTCTCGGAAAATAAGCCTCATACAGAAAAATTTCAAGAGACAAAAATTGCTCCCCTCGAAATTTCCTATCGATGGTGCCAAATATGACCATATCCGGATGAGCGGCGTCTATTCAGGGAGCCACCAAAGTGCAAAAAACGCTTGAAAATCATACAAATTGATGGTTTCCCATTTTTCTTACAAAGTACGCCCTAATAAGTAATGTAAGATGAAAGACTTTGAAAAAAAAAACATTTCGAACGTAGGCACATGATCTATGTATATTTTTATTACATCTACGCATGCAAGTAAGTAGGATATACCTACTCGTATTTACATTTTTACAAGCAAAAGAAAGACTTATTTCTCCCAAGCCTCTTCATCCGAGTCGACGTCAGACTCGGGGTCCGATTCAGCGGTGACAACAACTCGATTGGAGTTGGAGCATGACTGCCCTGTGCAGTTCTTACAAGCTGAGGAGCACTTGAAACTTAAGACAAAGAAATACAGGCACCTATTCATGAAAATTGTTACCCTAATCACGTGATATATTATCTCATACTGTTAATATAATTAGTAATTACCATTCTTACGGCAAGTGCACTGTGACGTGACACAGCCTTAACTTCTTCAGAAGTGCCTCCGGTATGAGAGGTTCCGCGCTGAGGTGCGGACACAAATTATTTTGTGTGTCTCGTTCCCATCCCCAGTTTGTGTAGAGTATTTCATTTTCTCTTCCTGACCACGTCTGGACTTGAGAATATACTCTCCGAATGTGTTGGGTGGCCGCTCCAGCTGTAGGGCAGAGTGACCTTAAATTCATTTTTGTAAGCGACTTGTCGATCCTCACGGACGATCCCAAACGGTCATATTGTACATATCGGAACTCACTGAGTGTGGTGTTGGTAGGGATGGAATATAGAGCTTTGAATATTTCCATTCCTTCAAGCTCCATCTGCTCCTGCAATATATTCCTCTGCAGGAAAACTTTGCATGAATTCTGCTGTATCCCATTCTGCAGTAATTTGGGCCTTTGTTAGATACCGGAAGTGGAGTCGCATCCGGTGAAGGCATGTGCCACCAAAAGTAGCTGCGGGGATATCGCAGCTCTCTTGACTTGAGTAGAGCACATCTTTTTGCGCACTGGTACTCTTTCCGGGTTTTAGGGTGTGCTTTACTTGTTCGGGAACTCCAAAACGATGTACGATAAGTTGCATAAACATCCCCAAAAACCCTGCAAGGTTCGAGAAGTCAGCGATCGCTACGCGACGCTTGTCGGGCATGCGTAGTCCTTGTAACAAATGACAAGGAATGATTTGCAAGGTCACATCTCAGGACTTCATTTTCCGACGAATTTTTTCGATCTTTGGAAATGTTGTACAGAAGGGTTCAATGGAAGGCGCTACCGGAACAGAATCTTGAATTTTGGCTCCAGAAGAATTTCACTCTCGTCAGAAGATAGACGAATTTTTACCAATTTCAACGTTTAATTGAGAAAGTATAAGAAAAAAAAATTTAAAATTCTGCTTCGATGGCGCCCCTGGCTGAACCTCTCTGGAGAACATTTCAATTATTCAGAAAGATCCATTAAAAATTCGAGCAGTAAAATGTGATTTTCGGATTTTCGGTACCATGTTTTACGAGCATATTTTCACAAGTAAAGCACACCCTTAAGAAGAGAAGCTCCTCTTCTGGTGAAGTCAACGCGACCATCAATACCAACAGGTTAATATCCTCGCCGACAACTACTGACTTTGGCACCTCCTGTGCTCTTAGGACAATATCCGCGTCCGCATCATCTAGTGCAATTTCGACAAATATACCATTGCCTCGAAAATGGGCTTCCAGCATTTGCACGAATCGCGTTTTATTATTGTCGTTAGAAAGGAAGGACTCTTGTGAAGTGCTGACGGTGGTATTTGCTTTGAAAATTATTTCTGGCGTACGGGCGGTGTACCGACGACGCCGCTCTGCACTTTTTTTCTTAACCATCGACTGACAAGTTTTCCCGCCTGCCCTAATTTTTTAGGATGTCATCGTATTGAAAAGGGGTTTTTCAATTGTACAAATCTACTTTATTACGAGTAGTTGCTTTTACAAGAGTACTTTCGGGTGTTATCCCTTCATCAGTTGTGTCGCAACTGGAGAACAAGGCCTTAACCATGAGTTTTTATAGTTTAACACTGTGATCTTATTGGCTATAACTATAACAATGCTGTGTTGTGATTGGTTCACTTCTTAGAAACTTATTCTTACAATAATATGACATTGTGTTCTTATTGGCTAAAACATACTGCTTCGTGATTGGTTCAATCTATTGTCCTAAATGCTGCGTTTCTATTGGCTACCTGGATTCCTACCGTCTCATTGGTTGGTTCCGTTCTTCTTCTCTCGTCCAATCACCAGGCCGAATAATTTTTCGCTGTCAAATGTGATTACATTGTTCAAGAGGCAGGCTTTCTTCCTCTTGGCTTTTGCAATCTCCATTTGTTCCCAGAGTTTTTCTTCTCTTTGTGGGATTCACTACGTGTATGACTTCAAATATTCCCCCTCCATCGTGGTGTTCGTTGTTACAGTGTTTCCCAAACAGTGACTTGCCATCTTCTTTCTCCCTCGACTTTTTGTGCTCCTTTTTCCTGATCTCTAACTTTCTCCCAGTCTCACCGATATAGATCCCCTCGCACTGAGCTTGTACACTCCGCTCAAGCTTTCCTTGTCCTTTTGTTCCGTCTGGTCATTGCTGATTCTCTTCACCATAGGTTGGTTATTCTGGATACCCACATTCACATTGTAGCCGTTGAACGCCTTTATCTCCTTGTTTGTGTACTTTCCTATATATGGTATCGATCCGGAGTACTTTCTTACTATGCTATCATGGGTTCCTTTCTTTGCTTCCATTTTCCCAAAGACTCCCTCCACCACACGTCTGCGGTAGCCATTGGCTTGTGCGATCTTCTTTACTATCTCGATCTCTTTCCTCTTCTCTTCGTTGTTCTTGAGGATAGAAATTGCCCGATAGCAGTAGTTCTGGATTGCCGCTAACTTGTGCCTGGGGTGGTAGTAGGAGTCATTTGGGAAGATGGTGTCAGTATGCGTCGGCTTCCTGTAGATTTTGTATTCTATCCTATTGTTCTCCATTGTGAGTGTAAGGTCCAAATAGTTGATGGTCTCATTGCCTTTTTCCACTGTGAATTTGATGCTCTCATTCATCGCGTTCATTTCTGAAAGGAATAGATCCACCTGTCTATCAGTGCCTGACCACACAATTAGGATATTATCTACATATCTGGCCCAGTGTTTCATCGAGTTTCCGAACTTGCTGCCCTTCAATATCTTGTTTTCCATATCATTCATGAATATCTCCGCCAGTATTGGCGACAGCGCTGATCCCATCGGAAGTCCCCTTTCCTGACTGTAGAACCTGTTATTGAAGCGGCAGTAGTTCTGGCTCAAGATCTCCTCCACTATGTTGGCGTCCTTCGACCCATCGGGGTTCCCATGGTATCTGTTGTTTTTGAGCAGAGTGAGAAGTTCCTCCTTCGGTATGGTACCAAACATATTTGCCACATCAAAGGATATCAGCTTGTCGTTACTCTTGATTTCCAACTTGTCCAGTTATTCTATCAGCTCTCCGTTGTTTCTGATACTTCGTGTGGGTGCAAACTGGTAGTTTTCTTTCAGGAATGTGGCTACGATCTTTGCTATCTTGTAGCATGGTGATTGAATGCTGTTGACCAGGGGTCTAATGGGACGGTTCGCTTTGTGGAGTTTTACAAGCCCCTTGAGTTTTGGTGCAACCGGGTTCATCTCAAGCGTCCTTCCATTGCCAGGTACATTGTTCCGTTTCAACACAGCTTTCAGGTCATCTTGGTATTTCTCATGGTTAAGGTCTTGTTCTCCAGTTGCGAAACAACTGATGATGGGATCACCCGAAAGTACTCTTGTAAAAGCAACTAATAAAGTAGATTTGTACAATTGAAAAACCCCTTTTCAATATTAGTGTTCTACTTACACCTCACACACTCATCATGAGCTCCGATGATGTCATTGTAGTACAAATCACACAATTCTCCAAACGTCTGTTTGTGTGACCACCAAACCCAATGTAGAAGGAATCCACCGTATGATAATGTAATGTCGTCCTGCACTCCTCATTTCCTTCTCTTTTGGTGTGAAAACTGAGTACAAGGTAGCTTTCTGATTCTTCAGCATTTCTTCAGAAATAAGCTCAACGGGTACGGAGCCAATTCGTGCTGTAAATAATTTTTCAAATCCTCCTCCATACTGACGGATATACAAATGCGATAAAATATACTGAGAGGGTCGAATTGTTTTTTCTTCAATTTTCTCACTTTTGAATGAGCAATGCTAGCCAACGTTGTAACTTTATTCGCCTTCTTCAGTTTCACCGACTCATGTGGTGAACCCAGAATACTCTCCATTATTTGTGAACCGATTTCATAGGCCCTGTGGAAATCCACGTCGTTTGTCGCTACGATTCCCTTGCTCAGTGAAATTAGGTCGCTCATTTCTGGAAATGGTGGACGTTCTGAGAACCAAGCGATCAAATTCCGCTCGTTTTCTTCGAGAATCCCTCCAGTCGACGTGTTGGTCTGAAGTGTGGGTACTAATTTGGACGAACTTTTCCATTGCGTTGCACACTTTGCTTGTGGTTGTGGTACCTCAGATCCATTGAGCTTTAACGCTCGAGGTTGTCCCGCGCCCGTGTACAATTCCATCTAACACTTTAATATCTCGCATAAGCGTTTTTGCTCTATCGTCATATCTGACCACATTCCAGACCAAAATTTATCGTTCTCCTTATTGTGTAGTACCCCTCATCCTTGAATCGCTGGAACTCTTCCGGGTCCAATAGTGCCTCCAGCTCCGCCATGTCCTGGAGATATAGGTGCGCACCTTTTGCATGGGGAAAACGCCCAGCAGAGTGGAAATATGGCAACGTATTTCGGATGCACTTTAAATGTAACTTCTTGGCTAGATATTTTCTCCTACGACCATCTTCGAGTAAATAACCTCGAGAAATTTCAAATCTTCCTGCTTTTTTCTTATGACTCATGTTCGACCACCGACAAGATTTAACTATTCACTTGGCTCTCAAAACCCAGACAACTTGTAGGTGGTTGAAGACCTGCCACCGGTGCCGTAGGAGGAGATTTGTTCACTATACGAAAGTCTAATATTACGACCGTGTATGACACGAATTTTTTCTTCGTTCGAGTTTAAAATTGAGTAAAACATCCATTCGTCGCGAGACATGACATTTATTCCGTCGAATTGAGATCGCGAAAACGATATTCCGAGTGACATTTATACGTTACGAAAACGATTTTTCCTTACGACTCTACGTATTTCCTTCGGAGAACATTTTCGAACAGGGTAATAACCTTCAAATTAAACTTAGAACCATTTTATATACTATTCGGCTCTCGGTTCATTATTCGATGTTCCCTTGCCGTTCGCGAGTGTTTATCTTACCGAATCGACGGCAAACGTATATATCCATTCCGCGTGAACGATTACCGGAGCACTTATGAATACTCGTATTTGTTTTAACGATCCTCTATATTCCCTCCTCCGGAACATTTAAACAACGGCATTTTTTGAGATTCGTGCGAGTATTTCGTATAAAAAAGTACATCGACTCCCGCAGCGAGAACGCGAATTTAAATATTCTCCGGAAATTTTTACATCGCCTCTTATTTACACGCGCGCCGCGTTGCTAGAGAAAGAGCGCGTTCGTTTTAGAAAAATTTAGTCATAATTTGTACGTCAAGGGCCACCGGAGCAGCGCGGACGCTACAGTAGTTTTCACTTCGCGTCATTCAGAATGGGTCATTAAAACTCGTCCCTGTTATAACGCTGTAGACATTCGGTATACCACGGTATATATTGTGTTATCGTGCATTTCGAATACGCGTATAATTTAATAAGCCGAGTACTGACAGCTTTATATTCGTACACACACGTAGATGTGCGTGCATTCGAATGATAATCATTAAGAAACATGTGTTGGCCGTAGTTCCAGTTCTAGAGCTGGTGCAGCGAGTGTAAGACAACACTACTCTAGAGACTTGTTGAAAGAGGATAGTTCGGCATTTGAGCTGAGAAATTCACATTTCGTCCTCGCGTAGTCGCACGCTCTCTCTCTGGTACGATAGAATTAGAGTTGAATAACTAAATGGAAGACCGTATTCTAAAGTTGATTTTTTATGGGATATGGGTCAGATGAAAGTGCCCTCTGACCTTTTGATTCACAGAAAGAAGGAGGTCGGATGGCTTCAGTTTTTTTCTGTGTCTTGGATTCTTAACCACAAACAATCCTCCAAACTTCTAACTTTAATACAGACCCGTCATCAACTCTCAAAATAAACAGAGGGTGACGCTGTAATGTTTGTAAATCTCATCGAAAAAAAAGAGAAATAGTCATTTTTCCCAGTGTGGAGATCTCATTATGCTCTGCTGCTTTTGATGCTTACATACAATCTACTCTTCGGCGATAATTTTTAGTCTCAGCCCTTCTTGTTTCAAAGGTTCTCGAACGAGCGCAGAAAAATACCTTTTTGGGTTCATTTTTTCAGTTTCATGAGATAGTTTTTTTTCGACGATCTGTTTTCTTTTTTCGAATACTTCTATCATTCCTTCAATGGGTGGACCCCCCCGCCCCCCCTCATATCTCTTTGGGTCAATTGATTTGGTTTCATGAAATCAGTTTATAGTGGAACTCGTCTATACGGCGGGTGCGAAATTGGAAAAGCGACACCAAGAACGACACCTGAACCGACACCAAAAAACAACACTTGAATCTTCCATAAGTTAGGAATAGATACCTAAATCCTCGATAAGTTAGAAAGAGATATTAAAAAAAAGAATAGATAGGCGGTGTTCAGATTCGCAATGAGGGCATGAGAGAGGTATAAGATGAGAGATGAGATGGGTGTGAGTGAGTCTGTTGTGGCCGATTCTGAGACGGGTGATGACTATTTCTTCTCTGCATGTTGACAGTTTTAAAGAGTCCCATGAGGTGGGAATATTTTTAATTTGGGCTAGTTTGTTTGTGTGTGATTTGTGATCAGACCAATGAGTGAACCATGCTTGAGTGATGAATTTGTTGATGTGTTTAGAGAGATCTGAGTGTGAGGGGAGGAAAGAGCGGTTGACTGATGGGTTATGGGTTGCTAGTTTGGCTGTTTTGTCGACATTTTCGTTTCCTGGGATACCCTCGTGACCAGGCACCCAGATGAAGAATAATGGGATGGGGATGGTGTAAAAGGTGGCAATGAGAGTGTGTATGCGACTTATGAGTAGGTGGGAGGAAGTGTGGTTGGATAGAGCGTCAAGTGATGATCCGTAGTCGAGGATGGATCGGATTAAGCTCTGATGGTAGAGGTGGAGAAGGATTTTTCGGTTACAACCTTCTTTAGGGTGGGAAAGGAATTTCAGGACATTGAGGGCTCGAATGCATTTTGATTTAGTTAGTTTGATATGGGGGATCCAAGAGTGACGGTTGTGGAAATTAAGGCCAAGAACCTGAGTAGTTTCAACTTGTGGCATGGGGTAGTTAGCTATTGTGAGAGGCATTTTTTCATTAACCTAATTTTTTTATTCATTTTCGCGAGTCTTTTTTTTTTTTTTCTCTCTCTTTTTCTTTGTGGTGTTTGTTATTTATTCATTGATTCATTAATTCATTGTAAAGCGCGGAGTTTTCTTCAATTTATTTTGTTCGTGATAATTTTCTCATTTATTTATCTATTTTCTTCTTACTTATTGTGAAGTGCTTCTTTTTTTTATTTCTTTGATTTTTCCTTATTATCGCGGTGCGAATTATTATTTTTTCCCCAATTACCTAATTTATTTATTCATTGCAAAATTTCTGTTGATTTTTTTCTGTTTTGATAGTTTAACGTGTTTCACGCCACCGCGATTTAGTTCTACTAAAGCAGCCCCCCCTGGCGAGACGCGGAGTGCCGAGTTTTTATTTTAAATACTTCCATTATTCTTTTATTGGAAGATTACCCCCCTCGTCTTTGTGGTCTGTAAATTCGAATTGGTAGAAAAAACGTCAAAAATAACTCTTGGCACCAATTTACAAAAGCAGTAGACCACATAATGTTACTCGGTATTCGCAGGAGGATCTCATACAATTTTCAATTGAACATCACCGAAGGTGAGTTCATTTTCACAATTCAGGCTCAATTTTTCAGTTTCATGAAATGGTCTATCCCAAATACCTCTCTTGTTTCCATCGTCTCAAGTCAATGATCTCAGTTTCATTGAATGGTTCTTTCAAATACATCCATAATTTCCTATTTTCGGTCCCCCCCCCCTCCCTCGTCTCAAGAGTTTAGAATTTGAGCCAACAAAGAAAACGTCCAAAATACCCCTTTTAGGTCGCATTCTACGGTTTCATAAAATAGTCTTTCCCAAATACTCGTACCTTTACCATTTCGCTCAATCTCGCCTCGAAAATTGGAGAATGAAATTGTAAAAAATACTTCTGTAGGTCAATGATCTCGATGGTCTCGGTTTCATTGAATTATTTCCCATATCGGATTCCACGCTTCATCTCAAAGGTTCGATAATTTGTTTGGATGAAGAACAAAGTATATAGAAAATACCTTTTTCAAGTCGATGATGACGGCTTCCTTATTTTCATTTTTTTTTTTTTTTTTTTTTTGTTTCAAATACCACCAGCATTTTCTTTGTTATTTCGACACCCCCCCTCTCCCTTCTTCTCATACGTTTTAGAATTTGAATCAATAAAGAAAATATGGAAAATACCTCTTTGGGTCAATCGTTTCGGTTTCATAGAATAGTTTTTTTTAATTTTTTTGACAATATTATTATGTTTTTTTTTTCAAAAACCTCCATTATCATTTCCCATATTGGAATTAGAGAATTTGAATTAACAGAGAAATTGTGGAAAATACCTTTCTAGGTGAGTGATTTAATTTTCATGATTTATACATTTTTTACAAAATGGTTATTTTCAGGTACCTACAATATCCCCCTCGGGGAATTCCCACCCCCCCCCCGCCTCTCTCTTCTCAAAGGTTCGAGAATTTGAATACATAAATACACTTTTGAGTCAATTTCTTTGGTTTCATAAAATGGTCTTCTTTAAGTACTTATTTCGGAATTAATTCGGTTCACTAAGTTATGGCCAAAGACATCTAACGACGACATACTCAGCAGAGTATGCCATTGTCGTTAAGGAGAAGTACTAAGGTCTATGACGATCTTGACCAGTGTGGCGCCAAGGAAAATGCGGATTTCAACTTTCCAAATCACGTTAAAGAAGTTGGACGCGTTATAAACAACTGTGAATTTATTATCAAAACCCCTTCGCTTAAAAGACTGCTTCTTGAGCCCAACCCTGTGCCGCCCCTTAAGGTTCACAAGAAGGACACCCCGATGCGGCCGGTCGTTTCCTTTGTGTCTTCCCCCACGTATTTCTTGGCAAAATTTTTGGACCGTTGGTTCAAATCTATAGAGTGGAATTTGAGTCATCCTATTCTGTGAAGAATTCGGTCTCTTAAATAATTCGGGTTACCCCCTCCTAATAATGCTGACACTTAGGCCAATGTCGTTGCGGACCTCGAAATAAAAATTGGGCCTGGGGTCAATACTCAGAAAGCTTGTGCTGCCTTTGTTCGTCATACCCCCCTCCCTCGGATAAATGATCTTGCTTTGGAGGTGATTAAGAGGATTAAGAGGAAGGTCAGGGACGAGGGCTTAACCATTACTAAGGCTGATAAAGAAACTGCCATTGTAGTTATGGAGAAGTCCTCTTATGTCTCCAAGGTCTATGACGTCCTCGACCAGTGTGGTGCCAGGGTAAATGTGGAATTTAACTTTCCATATCACGTTAAAGAAGTTAGACGCGTTATAAACAACAGCAAATTTATTATCAAAACCCTTTCGCTTAAAAGATTTCTGCTTGAGCCCAACCCTGTGCCGCCCTTATTGTACGGGCTGCCTAAGGTTCATAAGAAGGACACTCCGATACGGCTGGTCGTTTCCTTTGTGTCTTCCCCACGTACTTCTTGGCAAAAAAAAAAAAAAAAAAAAATTGTGGACCGTTGGTTTAAATCTAGAGTAGAATTTGAGTCATTCTACTCTGTGAAGAATTCGGTCTCTCTGGCTGATAAGCTCAAAATGACATTCTTCCGACTGATTCTACCCTATGCTCCTTTGACGTAGTCGGCTTATTTCCGAGTATCCCTAGAGCTACTCCCATGCAGCATATGGGAGACCTCTTGGTCCAATCTAATATCTGTCACGAAGAACTGGCAGAATTTTTCAATTTACTCAATATTTGTTGGTCTCCCAATTTTTGCAAATTTGAGGGGAAATTTTTCGAATTTCCAGAGGAGGTAGGTATCCCTATTGGCTCTCCTTTGGGTTCCCTCATTTCGGAGGTTTTCATGTCTAAATTTGAGCTCGATCTTTTTTCCTCTGGCCAGGGGCTTTTGAGTCATATACATTATTGGCACAGGTATGTCGATGATGTGTTGTGCATGTGGACCGGTCACCGAGATCTCCTTTTGGAGTTTCTTAGGTATCTCAACAGTTTGTATCCTTCCATCAAATTCACGTTGGAAGTAGGTGGTTTATCTATAAATTTTTTGAACCTTACTATCTCTAATAGAGAAGGTGCCCACGAATTTGCCATATATAGAAAAGATACTTCGAGCGATATTACTGTCCACGGCAGATCTTTCTGCCTGTTGCCCACAAAATTGTCGGTTTTAATAGTTATATCCACCGGTTGACTAGTATTCCATTGGGTCACCTCGCTTTTCAACAGGAGCTTTTGACTATAAAGCACTTGGCCAGAGTGAATGAGGTCAGCTTAGATATTGACTTGATGGACCATAGGAAACTGACTCGGAAAAGCCTTGATTCCACTACTTCCCTCCATCGCAATCCGGCGTCAAATAGTAGAAAACGTTGGATTAGGCTCCCGTTTTTGGGAAAATTCTCTTCCCAGTCAGGTCGGGTCCTCCGTCCATTTGGGTTTCGCCCAGTGTATTACAATCTCAACACTGTAAAAAGTCTGTTCGTCAAGTTAAAGCACCCCATTCCACTGGTCGAAAGAAGCGGAGTTTACAAAATGGAGTGTAATGACTGTAATGGAGTCTATATAGGTGAGACTGGACGTCAGCTCAAAATTGGAATAGATGAGCATAGGAAGGCGTGGGAAAAGAAGAAATTGGGTGATTCGGCATTTGCGGACCATCTTATCACCACTGGCCATAGTTTGAAAGAGGGATCCGAGTCCCTCCTCCATAGAGAGTCCTCGGTTTTCAAGCGTACCGCGTTAGAACATATTGAAATTATTCGCCATCTGAATAACGACAACCTAAATGTGCTCAACAGGTACATACCTGATGAGGGGTTGATTGAACTAGTTTATGAGTATGATTCACATTGTGATGACTCACTAGTTCAGTCATGATTTCCTCGGCAGTGTTTGTTGCCGGCCGGTGTTGGTTCAGTTGCTTTCATGTCACCCGTTGACAATTGTTCTTTAATCGAAAGCGCTCCGGTGTATTTTGTATTTCTGTGGCCTTTTTTTTTATTTTTTTATATTTTTTTATTTTAATTAACGAGCTACTAGCAGCCTGCCTTCAGGGCTATGAGCTCGGCTAGATTGTGTGATTATATGCGTGAGAGGAAGTTGGCTTGTTGTAAAAAGTTGAATATGTTAGGGATGGAGGGAAGGAGATCTGAAAGTGCTTCTGTATGGTTGTGGGGGATGGATAAGGAATTACGGAGTTGGGTCAAGTTGGGGCAGCAGAAGATGTGTTGAACGGATAGGGGGTGTTCAGATTCGCAGTAAGGGCATGAGAGAGGCATAAGATGAGAGATGAGATGGGTGTGAATGAGTCTGGTGTGGCCGATTCTGAGACGGGTGATGACTATTTCTTCTCTGCGTGTTGACAGATTTGAAGAGTCCCATGCGGTGGGAATATTTTTAATTTGGGCTAGTTTGTTTGAGTGTGATTTGAGATCAGACCAATGGGTGAACCATGCTTGAGTGATGAATTTGTTGATGTGTTTGGAGAGATCTGAGCGTGAGGGGAGGAAAGAGCGGTTGACTGATGGGTTATGGGTTGCTAGTTTGGCTGCTTTGTCGACATTTTCGATTCCTGGGATACCCTTGTGACCAGGTACCCAGATGAAGAATAATAGGATGGGGATGGTATGGAAGGTGTTGATGAGAGTGTGTATACGACTTATGAGTGGGTGGAGGAAGTGTGGTTTGATATGGCGTCGAGTGATGATAGGGAGTCGGAAATGACTAAAAATGGGTTGAGAGGAAGACGGGAGGGTACGTTGGTGAGGATGTGCTCTAAACAGCTAAAGATTGCTTGTAGTTCAGTGGTAAAGACGGATGCGGTGTTGCGGTGTCGGTGAGAGACTGTGATGTGATCTATTGAGTAAGCAAAGCCGGTTTTGTTTTGATATTTAGATCCATCGGTGAAACATAGTATAGGGTTGTGAAAGTTGTTAAGGATTTTGTTAAACTGTGCTTGGTATTCTTCGGGAGAAGTTGAAAGACGAGGGAGGCATTTTAGGTCGCGAATGATTTTGGGTGGAATAAAGAGCCAAGGAGGGGTTGAGGGAACGATGTGGTTAAGGCAATGGAACTTGAAGGGGCGTGCTAGTTGGAGTTCTAGGTTGGAACGTAGATCGGTCGAGGAATTTTGGTTATGGTGAGGGAGGAATATGCGATGGTGGACGGGGGTTTGTGGATATTGTAGGACAGTTGTGAGGAAGTTGGTTGTCAGTTTGAGGCGTCGATAGTGAAGTGGGGGGAAGCCAGTGTCTGCACAGAGGCTTTCAGTGGGACTGGTTCGGAATGCTCCAGTAGCTATTCTGAGTGAAGAATTTTGGATGGTGTCGAGTAGTTTTAAATGAGAGGGAGGGGCGAGACCGTAAATGGGTGATCCATAATCGAGGATGGATCGGATTAAGCTCTGGTAGAGGTGGAGAAGGTTTTTTCGGTTACAACCTTCTTTAGGGTGGGAGAAGAATTTTAGGACATCGAGTTCTCGAATGCATTTTGATTTAGTTAGTTTGATATGGGGGATCCAAGAGTGACGGTTGTGGAAATTGAGGCCAAGAACTTTAGTAGTTTTGACTTGTGGGATCGGGTAGTTAGCTATTGTGAGAGGGGGAAATTTAATAGTTTTCTGGCGTGGTTTTTGGAAAATGACGAGTTTGGTTTTGGGGTAAGAATTGCGGAATCCTAGGAGGGAAAGCCAAGTGTGTACTTTATTGATTGTTTTTTGTAGCAGACGATGGGCGCGAGTTGTGTTCGTGGAACGTAAATGGATGCTTAGGTCATCAGAGAATAGGAGGGTTTGAATTGGAGATTTTATGATTTTTGTTATGTTGTTGATGGCGATGAGAAAGAGGGTGCCGCTAAGTGGGGATCCTTGGGGGATACCATTTTCTTGAGGGAAGGTTGAGGAGTAGTGATCGCTTACGCGGACTCTAAAAGATCGATTAGTAAGATAATTTTGAAGTAGGAGAGGGAAGGGTCCTCGCAGTCCAAGTTGGTGTAGGATGACGCATATTTGGTATGTCCAGACTCTCGGGAAAGCGTTCTCCATATCAAAAAATATTGATTAGAGGTTCGCTCCGTGAGCATGGGCGTCGTAGATTTGGGAATCGAGGTCAGCAAGGGCCATTAGAGCTGATCGGCCCTTACGGCACCCATATTGTGTATTACTTAATATTTCGTTGGAATCAAGGAACCAAGAGAGTCTACTATTGATAATTTTTTCGAGAATTTTGCTAAGAGTGCTTAGTAGTGATATGGGTCGGTAGGATAGAGGGTGTAAGGGGTCTTTGAGAGGTTTCAGGATTGGAATGATTAGAGCTGTTTTCCAGTTATTGGGGAAGGAGGTGGAAAAAAATATTCGGTTTAGGAGTGAGGTGAGGTGTGAGATGGCATTTGTATGAAGTTTGTGTAGCATAGCGGGGCTAATTTAGTCGAGACCGGGAGCTGATTTTTTGGAGCAGAGGGAGATGGTGTGGGTGACTTCTTGTTTGGTGATTGGTTTGTTGTAGTGAAGTGTGAGAGTTTGTGACAGATTAAGGGAGAAATCTATTGTGGTGTTTTCGGCTTGTTGTTTGATTCGAGTGAAAGGTGGGTCGTAGTTAGTGTTGGAGGAAATTTGAAAATAATTCTCAGCTAGTATTTCGCTGATTTCTGATGGTGATTCATAGATTTGGTTGTTTTGATAGAGGGGTTGGAAGGAGAATGTTTGTTTCGAACCTGTTAACTTTTTAATTCTGTGGCTTTAATTAAATTACTCCGTCTGTTTTACTCCTTTGAGTATTTCGTCGTTTGATGTCTTTGGTCATAATTTGGAGAACCGAATTAATTCTCTCTTGGTACCTGAGCGTGTGGCACATAGTTTTTCCACGAGTTAACTAGGCCAAAGAAAAAACTTTACCCCTGGATCTCTATTTCGACAAGAGAAAAACCAGACTAGACTGAAATATAGCGAGTGAGTCCCAACAAAAGTATGGAAGGTTTTGACCTAGAAAGATAAGTACTTCATGAACACCCTCTTATCCTAATCCTCGTACAAAATCAACCTCATAATCAATATTCAGCTATTCACTGCATGCGTGTGCGTATGTGTGTAGGCCTATTACACTTCTCATTTGTATTACAAGTTTTTCTCCCAAGTTTGTTTTTTGTGCGCGGCGCGTAAAGACATTGTGTATTCCGAGGCGATTCAAAATCCGAGTAAAAATCTCGAATAGTGAATACATCAGCTATACGATGCAATTAGAATAGAATGAAGGTTGCTCGACGCTGTAGGGTGATCTGTAAACAATGGGGAAACACGTCTATCGGATATCACGTGGTGAGGCTCGTTGATGCCATCGTCGTCTGAGTTCCGATCGTTCGCTCGTTCGGACCGAGCAGATAGGATAAGTTCAATAACATTCACAATCTCCGGTGATTCCTGTACGGTATATACGAAACGAATTCCACCGTGCCGCTTGCTAGTTGACATCCATCATGCCTTGCCGACAACAATGGGTCCTCGTGTACATAACGAAATGACAACGGAATAATTGCTGTCAGTAGCGAAAAAGCGAAAAAAAAAAAAGAAAAAAGGAACTGGAAACGCGTTCTGTATGCATAATGGAGCGAGAGTTTTTAAATACACGCTCAAATTTTGGATCTTTTGACAATATTTTTGGTCCCATTTATGATTTTACTGGTTGCGGTTCGGCAAACGGATGTCTGTTTTTACAAAAATGTCGTAAATTAATTTTCTGCTCGACGGCCCTCGTCTTTCTCGGTACGCTGCACAGTAGCGAATGTCGACGAAAGTTCGCGACAAAGTTTATTTTGTATCCATGACTCTGGAAACAATCGAAGACAGGATAATGTAGGTAGTTCGCAAACATGGGAATCTCACGATGATACAACTTCCCGAAAGATCGTTTTTAATTGACGTTTCATTTGTTGGAGAGAGCCGTTTATGCTGCGACGACCAACTTTTCATTGATAGTCGTCGATATTTGGAAAGCCATTCTATTTTAGGTACATATGGCGGAGAAGTAAACTGTATATGTAGCAAAAACAAACGCGATATCGTTCACGATATCAAGACGAGGACGAGAAAGAAAAGAAAAAAAAAAAGACGAAAAATATTGATTAAATTTTCTGACATTTTCATTGTTACAGTTTTTAAAAAGAGGGGCTTCATTGTATTTCTCTCGTTGTTGAGCTATATAATAATTCCTTCAGGGTATTAGTATTGAATAATGTTTTACGGTTTGGTTAGATTTTCTTTTTATTACGTGGTCGTTGTTGTTGTTGTTGTCGTTGGCGTCGACAACGAAAGTTGAGAAGACGATATGTACTGATACCTGAAAAGCAATTATTATCCAATTGCTTCGAAAAACGACGATAGATTACATTGTTAATCGTGCACGGTTGGCTAAATTGCATGTCTGATTGACGGTGGATTGTCTATTATGGCATCTAGTCTGAATACTGAAAAATTCGCGGTACGTTATCGTGCAACATCTGCTCGTCTTTAAAATAACTATCACACATGTGTCGTCAAAATATGAATGGCTCACGATGGAAAATGAAATTGAAGGTTATATGCATCAACCTAGTCAGGTCAGTTGAAGCTGGTCTCGAGGCACTGCTGTACCTCGTACTAAAATGATGTGAATTGTGGACGAAGATTGCGCCCATATGTTGAGCTAAGCATCTAGAACAAATTAATAAGTATCTGGACGAAATTTCAGGAATTTCTTCTCACTATTGAGCTACATGTGCAAATATTGGTTCATTTAATTAATGAAGTTGGTGAAAATAATTGATCTTGATCGATCATCTCTAGCCTTAAATCAAAGATCATAAAGATGTGCCTATGTGTAAATTACTGGGTCATGTATTTCGTACAAATAATGGATACAAACATTTTGGGTGAAACGTTTATTGAAAATCTCTTCCTCAATTGAAAGCTGTCTATGGTAACGTTTCAGTGACACGTTATTTCCTGCACCTCTAAATCAATTCTTGTCAATATTTCAAAAAGTTGCGAAGTTCTATGAAATAATTTTTCAAACAAAAATGGTTCCTCTTGAAGTTTCATTCAAACTGGTCTACTTGAGTTGAGTTAGTTGAGTATAGCCCCGGGCAAATGTGGTGGCCTAAAACCGTTGTTGAAAGTTGTCAGATTCTAGATATTTTTGTAAAACGAACATAATTTTGTGAACATCTTGAAAGTAGTAGATTTACAATGCGATTACCTTTTCAACACGTTTTTTTATTGGTGGAAACTCCGATTAGAGTTTGTGAACCAAGTTCTGTAAATCGACTAAGTCTTGATTATATTCATTACGCGCCATGCAATTGCCCCTTTATGTAAGTTTGGAGTGAGGAACTTTCAAAACAGAAGGAAGAAGGCGCACTCGACAGCCATCACGCCTGTTAAAGGAGTTGAAATTTTACTCTGTAATGGATGACACAAAAAATCTAGTTAATAATTTCACGATATTTGCAGAATTTCTTTCTTGTTTTGGACGTAATGTTCTTTTTTCATTGAATTTTTCCTTTTTCAGTATTCAATTTGATTTAAATCGTAATAAATTATAATTATGCAGAAAAGAGACACTCTTATTGGACCACAAATAGTAAACACAGAAATAAATTTAAGTACACTTTAGTACGCATAATAAATTATCTCAAAGTTGAAAAAAGAAAAAAAAAAACTATATTTTTAATACAAAATTTTAATAAGATTTTTATTTTTCAAAATAATATTATAAAGATAATTCTTCAAATTTGAATTAAAAAAATAATAAAATCAACCTAAAATTGAAATTTATAAAACTGAGAAAAATATTAATCTATTTATTAATATTAAATGACTAAACAAAGTGAACTAAAGAATATTGAATTCAAAATTTTAAATTATTGTAAGATAGAAAGAAATTAATACCTATAAATGAAATTTAAGATAGATGAATGAAAAGACTCTGTAAATTACAACTTGTTTAATAAAGCTTTTATCGGACAATCAAAAACCTTACAAAAGTGTTTTCATTTTCTGGTATTTTATTCTCTTGAATAAAAAGTTATGAATATTCTATTAATAACATAATTAATTCAAGTTTTAATAAATTGTAAATATCAATGAATTGAAAAACTATTACGGAGAAAATAGATTAAAAAACTTGATTTAATAAAAAAATTTGTATAAAAAAATTAGTATAGAATGAATAGAAATTCAGTGTTTCAATAATGAAAGTAAATTAATTTGATAGACTGAAAAATTACAAATTTGAATTTAATATGTAAACTGAGAATGAATAAATTATTACAACATAGAAAACCTGCTTGTTTTCTCACAATGTAATTTGTAATTTTTTGTGGCGGTTGTTTTGGTTTATCTCCAGCAACTTTCTAACAAAATATGAGGACTATTTAGGCTGCTTGGGTCTGAAAACGCTCTTTGGGTTATGTCAGAATAGCCGAGTATATTGGTTGTACAATTACTCTCTGTATAGAGTTTGTTAAAAGTGTCTCAGTAAATAAGTAAGGGAAAGGTGATGGTTGGTAGGACTTTTGGAGGTAGCCAAAGCCCTGTCCTTGGCGTTGACAACTGCGCCTCACGTTGTATATAGCGGCCGAAATAGACAAATATCTATCAACAAAAAAATCTACCCATAACAAAATTTCTAGAACAATTACTAAAAATTGATACTATAGATAAATATCTTTTAATTAAGTGATACTAAGAAAATTCATTCCAAAAATTTATATCTTCACAAATGAATATTCTAAATTTTATTATCTTTCTGCAAAGAAAAGTAGTAATTTTTATTAAATAAAAATTAATTTAATTGATATTATTACAATTTTTAATCTTGACAACCACAATTATCATTATAAAACAAATACTGGTACATAAAAATATTATCAACTTGAATATGGTATGAATAAAAATATATATAAATTGATTCGTAGAAATAATTATTAAACTTGAATTATTTATTATTAGTTCAAATTCTTGTCCAGACGGTTAGGTATCTAAAAAAATTTTTAATAAATAACTTCACAATGAATAAAAGTTTTGACGGAAGTGGCGTGAAGTTTTTTTATTGAAAAAAAAATTTTTTTTGAATTATTTATTGTTTATAATGACAGCAGAATACAAACTTTCTCTCTTCAAGATAATATTTAAAAATCAAAGAATTGCTCAGTACCAAACGAAAAATTCATCCAGAATTATACCAAATTTTAAATTGATATCTCGTCATTATCCAGACTAGAAAATGTCCGCTCATCATAGAAATTGTTGATGTAGTCAAAAGCTATAGGCTTTATTGCTGGTATCTCGACTTTTTCTGTATGGATTTGATATATGTAGTTGGAATTTACATAAGTTTTTTTCTACTTTTATAATATTATATAAGTAGTTCTACATACAAAATTGTCCTGCTTTTTTTATATATCGCTTTTAGTTGTTGGTATTTGATGTGAGTTTTTTCTTTTTCTTATCAATAATAGAATTTTTTGGGGCATTTTCTATATAGCCTACAATAGACTTTGTCGCTAGATTTTATAAACTTAGAAAGGTACCTATCAAAGTTGTGAAAAATTCGAAATATGATTTAAAAATATGCGCGATCGAAAAACCGTCAACCAGAAGTGCTAATTCATATTTTTAAATTATTCCTTGTACATATTTAATTTATCACTGATGCAATCGAAAAATATTATTTGAATATACTTTTTAGTAAAACAGAGCAATTCCTTACATTTCAATAGATCGCTTATAAAAATTGATTGGTTATCATTTTTTGACTCTGAGTAATTACTGAGAATCATCATCTATAATAACTTTGTAAAACAGGTTGCACGAAATTAAAGAATTCACAACATACAAAATAATGAAACAGCCTCAAAAAAGAAACATTGAAAAACAATAAAACAATATTGCTTCTGAAAGCAAGGTATTTTTGTCTCAAAGTAAAAGATAAAATTAATAACTATTAGATAACTACAATGATGAAAATTTCATTTAAATTCAGAGAAGAAAAACACAAATCATGGGTGTGCTTTACTTGTGAAAATACGCTTGTAAAACATGGTACCGAAAATCACATTTTACTGCATGAATTTTTAACTGATCTTTCTGAATAATTGAAATGTTTTCCAGAAAGGTCCAACTTAGAGCGCTATAGAAGCGGAATTTTAACATTTTTTCTTATACTTTCTCAATTAAACGTTGAAAATAGTAAAAATTCGTCTATTTTCTGACAAGAGTGAAATTCTTCTGGAGCCAAAATTCAGGATTCTGTTCCGATAGCGCCTTCCATTGAACGCTTCTGTACAACATTTTCAAAGATCGAAAGAATTTGTCGGAAAATGGAGCCCTAAGAAATGCCCTTGCGAAATCATTCCTTGTCATTTGTGATAAGGACTACCCATGCACACCCAACAAGCGTCGCGCAGTGACCGCTGGCTTACCGAATCTTGCAGGGTTTTTGGGGATGTTTATGCAACTTATCGCACACCTTTTCGAAAGCACACCCTTGATCATTTTTTTTCATAAATGATGGTTGCCTGAAAGAATTCTTCCAACGGTAAAACAGAGTTCCTATCTTCCATATCCATCGGAGCTATTTGTACCGTCATAAGTTTTTTCGACCTCCTGTCTCCTTGCTTCGTTTAAAATTCGTTTGTAAGATGAAGCGATCTATACAGATTTGGTATAAACAGCATCACTATTGTTTGGAGATCTGCATAATTGGGTGACCCATTATCTTAGGTAGATAGGACCAAAAAGTGTGGTATCAGCTCTCCCTCCATCGTTATTTCTTACGTCTTCCTTATTCTGTAATTCCTTACGAACGAAACACCCATCAAAAAAGGAAAAAAATTCACGAAGAATGCGCCCGTATCTGCTGAAGATGTAGAAAAGCTCCGACGATTAAGTTTTGAAAATTCACGGTGGCTGAGGATTTGCGTGTAATATCGTCGAAAATTGATAAATTGTGTATTCGTAAAATTTTCCTACGATTTGGTGGACGAAAATGCGACAAATACGTCGACAGAATTGAGCTACACAAGAATGAGGGAAAAATTCTGTATCGAAATGTGGAGATAGAGCGAAACAAAGCAGGAAAATACAAAAACTCGTCGATTGAAAAAAAAAAACGCAATTATATCCAGTGTTTGCCGCTTGTCGTGATATAGCGGGGGCGTATTGGGAAAAATGATCGCGTGGAATTTTCTCACAGTAGATATGCTACCACGTATTGTTGGAATCCCTACGCATGGGCTCCCAAAATGGAAGTTTCCGATCAGAAAAACTTTCCAGCGCGCCAAGAGAAAAAAACATGAAACTTAATACCGAAAAGGTTATACGGTAAAGCGTCGAAAGGAAACGGAATCGAGAATATTTTATTGCCTTATTTCGACTATTTTTTTTTTTTTTCTTTCCTTCGCTATCTCGACATATTATGCTCATATGAACTGCACGACAGTATCGTGCAAAGCATGGCTGTAGAAGGAGACTGTATTATAGAGGGATAGGCGAAAAGTTGTCGGATCTCTGCGTATATACGTAAAATATGTGCGAGCGTTTATTTTTTTCGAGCCGTTTAATTCGCCACCTTTTTTCTTTTGTACGACGAAGGAAAAAGTTCGAAGTGCCTATTTTCCTTCTTCCGTTCGGAATTTACAATATATACGCGTATATATTGAAAATGGACTCTAAAAGTTTCGCGACACGATATAAAAAATGTCTATCGAAGAGGTTAAGCCTGCGATTCCCGTCCTATTGCGAATAGGTCTTGTGGTAGGTAGGTTTGGAATTGCTATTACGTACCGGCTATCGTCCTCCTATCCATAGCGTACGATCTGCGACGATGTGATCTCTAGCAAGACCTTTTTCTAGATCGAATCTTTCCTAGTTGAGCACGAATTCGAACATCGGTAACACATCTTAGAGCCAGAGTATCGGAGTACAAACACTGAGAACGTTGTTATAAAAAAAAATATATTAATGAAGCAGTGTTGATTTTATTATGCGAACCGCTTCGTGGTCACGATCTAGTTACTTGCGTGCTGACACGAGGTTCAGACATGGAAACATTACTTGTAAAAAGAAAGAGAAAAAAAGATAGTAAAAGCGCGTTTGGCTACTATTTCCTATGTGTAGGTACATATGCGTTTCTCTAATTCCTTCTTTTGATATCCTCGCGTTACGCCGATTGTTGTACAATATTATCAAGTTCAATTAATTCCGAACGGTAAGTTGAACTTGCGGAAAAAAAAAAGGTTGTAATTAGAATCGCGAAGAATTAAAAAATTACCTATCCGGACTTTTTTACAATGGGTATTGTCGCATGGCAGTAGGCTCACAACCTGATGCAAATACCTAGATAATGAACCATAAGAGACAGAATCTTGCTCGGGAGGCAAGACATAAGACCTCTCGTGTTCCGGGAGCTCAATTTGACTTTTGCTGGATATTCTCAGTATTTCTTATTCTTAGTTTTCGGAAGAGATTGATCATTCCTTTGATTCTCTAGGCGGATTCATTCAGCTGATGTACAAATATGAGTCGTATTCGAAGAGTTCCGTAAGTTAATTCAACTTAGGTCCGAATTTGAAGTTTTTATCAAGCTGATAGAACTAATAAATCCGTACAAAGCTGAATTTGTGAAAAATTATTATGAAAAACAGGAAATCCAGTAATTCACAGATGTCAAATTGAGCCGACCTCCGATATTATAGATTCATGTCGTTTGAAAATCGACGTCGGTTTGGAAGGACTGTGCGTCACTCATCGGCAAAACACTTGCAATTGACGTCAAAATTCTGGATGTATCGAGTGCACAACTTGATAGGATTTCAGAATCGAGGTCAAAAATGAGTCGACACTTGATATAATATTTTAAAGTCGACTGAAAATTAACGCTGACGTTGCTTTGATTCAAAAATTGCTGTTCTGGTCAAGCATATACAATTAGGATTGGTCCTAGTTCTATTAATCATAACTACGCATCCTTTCTGCGAGTAGCAATGTCACCAAACAAGACCGAATGCTGCAAAGGCGTGACTGATTGTCGTCAACTCGAGGTTGATTGAAATTCAACCAGCATACATTCCTAGAAAACTAAAAAAACGACGATTAATCGACGTGTTGATTCGATTTTAGATCGATGGAAAAATCTATAGAGGACAGACGAAATCATTTCTCTCTTTCTGATCAGTATAGCTTTTGTATCTCGTGGTGAGTTTGCGTTTTGGAGAGTAAGATTGGCAGCATCGTAGTTTACTCTACGTGACGCTTCGATGTCATCTATCAATCCTGTAGGTAGAATTTGCCACTGCATTCTTTTGACCTTTATTTCTTTGTCTTTAAGGGTGTGCTTTACTTGTGAAAATATGCTTGTAAAACATGATACTGCAAATCACATTTTACTGCATGAATTTTTAACGGATCTTTCTGAATAATGGAAATGTTTTCCAGAATAGTTCAACTTAGAGCGCTATGGAAGCAGAATTTTTAAATTTCTTCTTATACTTTCTCAATTAAACGTTGAAATTGGTAAAAATTCGTCAATTTTCTGACGAGAGTGAAATTCTTCTGGAGCCAAAATTCAGAATTCTGTTCCAATAGCGCCTTTTGTTGAACCCTTCTGTACAACATTTCCAAAGATCGAAAAAATTTGTCGGAAAATGGAGCCCTGAGATGTGACCTTGCAAATCATTCCTTGTTATTTGTTACAAAGACTACCCACGCACGCCCGACAAGCGTCGCGTAGTGACCGCTGGCTTTTCGAACCTTGCAGGGTTTTTGGGGATGCTTATGCAACTTATCGTACACAGTTTCGGAGTTTCCGAACAAGTAAAGCTCACCCTTAATTGTGTTCTCAGTTCGGGGTTACGTCTTTCTACGGCTAGCAATCAATCTGGCAAATGGACCTTTGTGGACCCCATTTCAATTCGAAATACAGAGTAAATTTTTTTTTTTTTTTTTTTTTTTTTTAAACGAGCCTTAAAGCAACACAACGGGCTATTAGCTGAGTAAATTTTTCGAAGAACAAAAATTTTTATATTTTGGAGTTCCATCTTCTCAAGAAGGTCAGTGATCTCCAAGTTCTGCTTTTCAATCGCAATTTTTCCGCGTCCCTTGGTGAGGTCGTGCGCCACGTCATAAAAACTTCATTATCCCCTTTCTTCAAAAAGGGTTTTTCAATTGTACAAATCGACTTTATTAGTTGCTTATACAAGAGTACTTTCGGGTGTTATCCCATCATCAGTTGTGTCGCAACTGGAGAACAAGGCCTTAACCATGAGTTTTTATAGTATAACACTGTGATCTTATTGGTTATAACAATGCTATGTTGTGATTGGTTCACTTCTTAGAAACTTATTCTTACAATAATATGAAATTGTGTTCTTATTGGCTAAAACATACTGCTTTGTGATTGGTTCAATCTATTGTTCTAAATGCTGCGTTTCTATTGGCTACCTGGATTCCTGCCGTCTCATTGGTTGGTTCCGTGGGATTCTTCCACTGGGTCTGCTCTCCAGTTAGTTATTTCCCTATTCCTTGTAAGGGTGTAGTCATTAAATAGTCCAGCAGTTCCAACCGTAAAGTTGAGCTTAATTCTGATGAGGTGAACCTGTTGGAGAAAGGGTTGAAATTTAGCCTCCCCCCTCTTAAGAGCCAACAGACTCTTGCTAATGTTGTGGCTGACTTCACAATCAAGATTGGACCTGGCGTGAACATCCAAAACAAGTGCGCCGAAAAGGTAGCCCCCTTCCTCATATGGGTAATACCTGTATTGAGGTGATGAAAGGCCTAAAGAGGAAGGTCAGGGAGGGAGGATTAATCATTACTAAGGCAGATAAAGCAACGCAGTGGTAATTATGGAAAAGTCCTCCTATGTTTCCAGTGTTTACGATGTGCTAGAAGAATGTGGGGTCAAGGAAAATAGCCTTTTCTGTTTCCCTCAGTTTGTTAAAGAGGTGAGGAAAATCATTAAGAAAAGTGAACTCATTATCAAGACTCCACTCACAAACAAAGCCATTTTGGAACATAATCCGGTACCCCGCCCCCTCCTCTACAGGTTGCCCAAAGTACATAAAAAAGATGCTCCGATGCGGCCGGTCGTGTCGTTTGTCTCGTCACCCACTTGATTATTAGCTAAATTTATAGATCGATGGCTTAAATCACGAATAGATTGTACCTCCTCGTATTCAGTAAAGAACTCGGGCTCTTTGGAGGTTGAAGGACGTAAACCTTCCTCCGGAAACGACCTTATACTCCTTTGATGTTGTAGGATTATTTCCTCACATCCCTAAGGCTGTTACTGTCCAACACATGGGCGAATTGCTCGTAAAATCAGGTGTCTCTCACAAGGGGATGGTGGAATTCTTTGATCTTCTGAGGTTTTGCTGGCCCCACCACTTCTGCAAATTTGATGGGAAATTTTTCAAGTTCCCGGATGAGGTGGAGTTCCCCGTTGGTTCTCCCTCGGGCTCTCTGATATCTGAGGTATTCATGTCCGAATTTGAGATCGATTTATTTTCCTCAGGCCAGGTGCTTTAAATCATGTGTTTTACAAGCATAGATATGTGGACGACATACTTTGTGCGTGAACCGGTCCAGTGGAACTCCTTCGTGAGTTTCTCACTCACTTAAATAGCCAATACCCTTCCAGAAAATTCACCCTGGATGGACTCCTTCCAAGAGGAAAATTAAATGGGTTCGTGTACCTTATTCAGGAAGGCTTTCCTCGGAGATCGCTCATCTCCTTAAAGCCTTCAATCTTCGTCCTGCTTTTTATAACCTCAACACGATACCATTCGCGGCCTCATTTGTATCTTGGCTGAAAAATCCTTCCCTATTTTTGAGAGAATTGGAGTCAGTAAGCTTCAATGTTCCGCCTGTCTATACAGGGGAGACAAACTGGCAGTTTTCTTCTGAAATTGAAGAACATTTTGATGAAGTCAATGCCACCCCTCCCCCTCAAAAAAAGATCGTATTTTATTGAAAAATTTTCGTTTAGCGATCACAAATTTGATCTACAATGGAGATGGCGGAATTCTTTGATCTTCTGAGGGTTTGTTGGACCCCCAACTTCTGAAAATTTGAAGGGAAATTTTTCGAGTTCCCGGATGAGGTGGGGAGCGCCATTGGTTCTCCCTTGGGCTCTCTGATATCTGAGGTAGTCATGTCCAAATTTGAAATCGATTTGTTTTCCTCGGGCCAAGTGCTGTTAAATCATGTTTTTTCTTGGCATACATATGTGGACGACATACTTTGTGCGTGAACGGAACTCCTTCGTGAGTTTATCACTTACTTGACTAGCCAATACCCTTCCATAAAATTCCCCCTGGAAGTTGGTGGCTCATTTATAAATTTTTTGGACTTGTCCCTTTACGTTAGAGATGGAGTCCATGAATTTGGAATTTATAGAAAAGAAACTTCGACCGATATTACAATCCACGGGTCGTCCTTTTGTCCAGCTGCACATAAGATCGCTACCTTCAATTGCTTGATCCATCGCCTGACTCATATTTCTTTGAGTCAGGACGCTCTCCAAAAGGAAATAAAAAAATAAAGCACCTGGCTAGAGTGAATCATGTGAGGTTGGACATCGACCTATTGGTCCGTAGGAGGCTCAGCAGAAAATTAGATGCTATTGTAGAGTCCCTTGGAGCCCGAAGTTTTTCCAAATCCTGAAATTCATGACGTGACAACTTGAACGCGCTGCAATTTCAAGGAAGCCGTCGTCTTTCCTATCATATATAGCTCGAGAGTCGAATTTTTTCCAAGTCCTCCTCCTATCATATATAGCTCGGAGATAGGAATTTTTCTGAGTCGCCTTCCTATCATGTATGGCTAGAGGGGCAAAATTTTTTCAAGTCCCCTTCCTACCATATATAGCTCGGAGGTCGGAATTTTTCCAAGTCCCCCTCCTATCATACATAGCTCGGAGGTTGGAATTTTCAACAGGGAACCTGTTTTATGGGGGGCTTGAGAAATTTGCCGTGCGCTGTCCAGCAAAAAACTTGGAAAATGTTGACTCTCGAGCTATGATAAGAGAGGGACTTAGAAAAATTTCGACTCTCGAGCTATATATGATAGGAGGAGGACTTAGTTAATCTTCGTCCTGTTTTTTATAGCGTCAACTCGATACTATTCGCGGCCTCTTTTGTATCTGGGTAAAAAAATCCTCTATTTTTGAGAGAATTGGAGTCAGTAAGCTTCAATGGTCCACCTGTCCGGCTGTCTATACAGGGGAGACAAACTGGCAGCTTTGTACTGAAGTTCAAGAACATTTTGATGAAGTCAATGCCACCCCCCCCCCTCTCCAAAAAGATCGTATTTTACTGAACAATTTTTGTATTGCGATCCCAAATTTGATCTACAACAAGATGTCCAAATTTGAGACCGATTTATTTTCCTCAGGCCAGGTGCTGTTGAATCGTGTGTTTTACTGGCATAGATATGTGGACGACATACTTTGTACGTGGACCGGTCCAGTGGAACTCCTTCGTGAGTTTCTCAGTCACTTGAATAGCCAATACCCTTCCATAAAATTCACCCTGGAAGTTGGTGGCTCATTATTAAATTCTTTGGACTTGTCCATTTTCGTTAGAGATGGCGTCCATGAATTTGGAATTTATAGAAAAGAAACGTCGACCGATATTACAATCCACGAGTCGTCCATCTGTCCAGCTGCACATAAGATCACTACCTTCAATAGCTTGATCCATCGCCGGACTCATATTCCTGTGAGTCAGGACGCTTTCCAAAAGGAACTAAGAACAATTAAGCACCTGGCTAGTGTGAATCAAGTGAGGGTGGACATCGACCTAATGGTCCGTAGGAGGCTTACCAGAAAAAGCCTCGATTCCACCGCCTTCCTCCCCAGGGATTCGCACCTAGATAGGAGGAAACGTTGGATTGGACTTCCTTACCTGAGCAGATTTTCGTTGAAGTTGGGCCGTGTGCTTAGTCCTTTCGGGTTCCGTCCGGCATATTATAATACCAACACGGTAAAATATTTATTTGTAAAATTAAAGGACCCCGTTCCACTAGCCGAGAGGAGCAGCGTGCAACGATTGCCGTAGGAATGACCGGCCGTCAGCTCCAAATAAGAATCGACGAGCATAAAAAAGCTTCGGAGAAGGGTAACTTGGGTGAGTCGGTCTTTGTCGATCACCTTATCGAAAGTGGCCACAGAGTCAAAGAGGGATCTGGTACTCTCCTCCATAGGTAGAACTCATACTTTACACGTACGGCTTTAGAAAATATTGAAATCTTGCGTCACCGGAATAGTGAAGACTTCACCGTCTTAAACAGGTAAATTCCTGATGAGGGTCTGGTTGAGCTAGTCTACGAGAATGATTCGCACTTCGATGACTCGCTGGTTCAATCATGATCCTGAAGTTGCTTTCTCTGTCTCCGTTGTTGTTGGATTAGTCGATTTCGTTCGTTCGTGCTCCGAGGATGGTCTTTCAACCAGAAGATCTTAGCGGCTTTGATTAGTGTGGTTTTAATATCTCGCTACTCTCTCGTAGAGTACAACCTTTGTATCAATATTTGTGATGCGCTCCGAGAAAAGGGACCATAAGTCGGCAAACGAACTTTTTTGGGGGCTATCTGTATGTCCGAATAAAAGAATCGTTTTTATATCTTGAGATGGAAATGGATGGGGCAAATTCAAACCTTTCATCATTAAATTTAGTTGAAAAGTATTTTTTCCTTGCGTCACCAGGTGAACATAATCTATGAAAAAAAAAAAAGGTGTTTTTTTTGCCGACTTATGGTCCCTTTTCTCGGAGCGCATCACATTTGTACTTATAAGAACGTATTAATTTGAATCTCTTGTTCTTTATCAGAACGGAAAAACTGTACACCGTACTCGACCTTGTTCAGTACCCGATAGGGTATTTTTACATGAATTCATAATTGCAGTCATATTTGAAACTAGCTAGAGAGTATAGGAATAAAAGTACATACTTTGATATCGAAAGACACTTGAATGATTTACTAATCTATCAGAGGTTAAAGGAACTTGATCAAATTTGAACGCTAACCAACGAGCTGCGATCCATTTGTTCCAAATGTTACGGGTATTTTCTGCTGGGTAAGCGTGAGAATTGTTGAAAAAGAAACATTTAACCGAGTTTGACTTTAGCCAATGATACGAAAATCCATCATCTTGAAGATTCGACAGGACTTTTAAAAACTTTCAAGCGAAATCGACAACCAGCCAAACTTCCAGGCTAGTTTATCAACCGTTGAAAAGTTGTTCGCGCTAAATTACATTCAGATTTTACCATTTCTGACATTGCTGAGAGATGAGTGCGCATATTTATCATTCGCTTTTCATTTCTCGACATTTATACATTTCTCACGCAGAGTTTACATAGGGTGATATCCCGTTCTTACAACATTTTTGAGTTCGTTGCATCGCACATTGTTAAAACCGCAAACCATTTTCGAATTGTTAGGGAAAATATGAAGAAGCAAGACGGAACTAGACTGTAACCCTCTTTCTTAAAAAGCGTCGAAATAAAAGACGACGAGGCAAACTTCCTCCCCGACTTCTGACAGAATTATACGTTTGCAGGAAGACTAACGGAATATTTTACGTACGGTACCGTATAGAAAATTTACGCAGCAATCGCGTTGTTGCTTATTTTCTTCTATAGTCTATCGAATAAAATAATATTTCGGGGAATCGCGAATAATTAGCATGTTCACAGTAAATTAGGCATGTTAGGCGGAAAAATCGTTAACGGGTACAACTTTTCAACGCTATATTCGAATTCGCAAAACGCCTTTAGTAATATAGGACTAATAATAAACGCAGAAGAAAATGTGTAAATTAAACCCAACAAGAAAGAGACGCGCGCGCGGCACTCGCGAATCTCAATTACTTTACAAAGACGAGTATTTATTATACGGTGGAGCGCATCATCTGCCTTTTGTTTCCCAACAATAATAACTTTTTACTTTAATTCTGGTTCTCAAATTACGAACTAGTGCGACGGAGAAAACTTTCGTGATTTGCGGATGAGAAAGAAAAACAGTTGAACTCGCGGGCAAAAAATGCCAACGACAACAGCTTTTTCTTGTCTTTTCTGACAGCCTCTTTTCATCTCGTGCGAAGCGTTTCTAGATTATCGCGATTACACGTTTCCCAAATTACGCACGTTAAAATTAGATTTCGAAAAAAACTTTCATCAACAGTTTCAATTCTACAGTATTAAAAAGTAACAACACACGAGAAAGGAGAAAATTTAGAAATTTGAGTTCAAAGTCTGGCCTTTGAAAAGCCTTTTTTAATCTTTCAACCACGATTGACTCAATTATCAAAAGTTATCGAGTATTAACGAAAGTTCGTTTTATGATCGAAGTTCAAGTTTCTTTTTGGAACTACAGTTATAAATAAGTTATTATTGGTTGACCTCATTGGATGGTTTCTAAAGCTTAGAGAGCTTCTACAATCCCCTTGGAGAATTGAGAACCCCCTCCCTGTCTCTTTCTGACATTCATCCCTTTCCCTTGGAAAATATTTGTATGCAGCGTGAGAGAAGGACTTGTACAGAGATAATGAGTCGACACGCAGTATAAAAACCAAAGTCCGCCCCCAAAATTACGTGGGATTGGGAATGAGTAAATATGAGAACGATGAAGAAGTAAAAGCCGTACTGGCATCGGTGACCGCTCGACGGGAAAAGTGCAATAAAAGTAAGGGAAAGTGTTTCAAAGAAAAACACATCGGTACTGAACTTTCGACGACAATCTGGTGACGTCATCAACCTCGCTCGCGGACGAAAATTTCGTGGAAGTACCCCCAACAAAAGGAAGGTTGATGGTCAGTTTCTAACCAATCTACGATTTGCGGATGATCTGGTCCTGTTAAGCTCAAGTAAAGAGGAACCGGAAAGAATGGGACAAGAATTAATAGAAGCGAGTGATCAGGCGGGTCTAGAAGCCAACATGAAGAAAACAAGTTACATGAGCAATAGAAGGGAAGGGTTTGAGGAAAAACTCAAATTCAAAATAGTAGAAGTGGAAATAGTAAGGGTAAATGAGTACACATACTTAGGGCAAAATGTAGCATTCGATGAAAGGGCAGAGAAAGAGTTAAAAATAAGGAGGGGTAAGGCCTGGGGGAAATTTTTACATCTAAACAAGATCTTTAGAGACAGAAAGCTTGGATTAAGACCAAAGTTGAAAATATTGAAAAGCTGCATTTTCCCGGTGCTTAACTACGGTTCCCAAACATGGGCGCTAACGTGGGTTCAAACACAAAAACTGCAAACAACGCAGAGAGCGATGGAAAGGAAGATTCTAGGGATAAGACTCAAGGATAAAATCAGCAATAGGGAGATAAGGAGAGGCACAGAATGTAAGGATATCGGGATGACGATCAAAAAACTAGAATTCATTAATGTGGGGCTTATGTACAGAGAAAAGGAAGCGAGATGGAATAGAATTACAACTGACTGGACCCCATACGAAGCAACAAGAGGGAGGGGGAGACCCAAGACCCGATGGAGGGACGAAATAAGAAATAGGGTAGGGACGTCGTGGAAAAACGCAACCAACAACAGAGACAGACGGCGGAGGATCGGAGAGGCTTATGCCCGGCAATGGGCTGATTACTTATAATTAAAGCCCGGATTCCTCGGCATTTGCCGAAACATTTTCTGAAGAGGCAAGTAGCTGAGAATGAGATAGAAGTTCATTTCATAGCTAGGGAAATAAATTTTATTTTGCCAAATAATGCCAAAAATTGAATAAATGCCGAAAAAGGGATTTAAAGCCGAATAAGGCCGAAAATGACCATTTAGTTGAATATCGTCAAAAATTATAAAACTTGGGACAAAGTTTGTTTAATTTTGCTTGAAATTCAGCAACTTTGATGAAAATAAAAATCTATTAGAAAACTTAGAAGAGAAGAAGTAGTTCTTACTCGGCTAAGAATCGGTCATACCAAAACCACCCATTCCTACCTCATCAATCCTGATCTCCTGGCCCCTCCTTCTTGTTTTTACTGTCCAGAAGAAATTCTTACAGTCGAACACTTCTTTTCTTGTCCCATTCTCTCTCCTCTCCGCTCTTCCTTTAATGTTCCTTCCTCCCTCTCCCAAGCACTAAAAAACAAATCAGAAACAATAACTCCCTCCCTCGATTATTTACGTCAAACTCAATTTTATTCCATCATTTAAAAAAAAAAAAAAAAAAATTAAGACTCTATTACCGTTCTCACAACATCCACAGTTCCACTCTTGTAATTTTTAAATTATAACTTTGTACATTCCTTTATTTCAACCGCCGAGCCAATGGCCCTTGAGCAGCTCAGAGCTCGTTAAAAAAAAAAAAAAAAAAAAAAAAAAAAGTTTTTTTTCTTGAAAATAATATTATTCTTAGTTGAAAGTTGAAAAATTAAAAATTGTTTTTAAAATTGCTAGGATTTCTTATTGGTGAGTTTAATCCTCAAAAATCGTTTATTTGGTCAAAATCGTGTAATTGAGCTTCTAAATTGAAAAATTTTGGTCTTGAATTCGTAAAAGCACTGAAAAAGCATGTCTTTATCATTTTTTTTTTTTAAATGCCAAATAATGCCAAAAATTGAATAAATGCCGAAAAAGGGGTTTAAAGCCAAATAACGCCGAAAATGACCATTCAGTTAAATATTGTCTAAAATTATAAAATTTGGGACAACATTCGTTCAACTTTGCTTGAAATTCAACAATTTTGATGAAAATTAAAGTTTTTTTTTTTTTTTTTAAATATGATTTTTAGTTGAAAGTTGAAAAATTATTTTTTTTTTTCTAATTGCTAGGATTTTTTATTGGTGAGTTTAATTCTCAAAAATCATTTATTTGGTCAAAATCGTGTACTTTAGGTTGTAAATTGAAAAATTTTGATCGTGAATTCGTTAAAGCACTGAAAAAGCATGTTTTTATCTATTTTTTTTTGTTTTTAATGCCAAATAATGCCGAAAATTGAATAAATGCCGTAAAAGGGGTTTAAAGCCAAATAAGGCCGAAAATTACCATTTAGTTAAATATCGTCTAAAATTATAAAATTTGGGACAACATTTGCTTAATTTTGCTTGAAATTCAACAATTTTGATGAAAATAAAAGTTTTTTTTTTTTTTTTTAATATTATTTTTAGTTGAAAATTGAAAAATTGAATTTTTTTTTTTAATTGCTAGGATTTTTTATTGGTGAGTTTAATTCTCAAAAATCATTTATTTGGTCAAAATCGTGTACTTTAGGTTGTAAATTGAAAAATTTTGATCGTGAATTTGTTAAAGCACTGAAAAAGCATGTTTTTATCTATTTTTTTTTGTTTTTAATGCCAAATAATGCCGAAAATTGAATAAATGCCGTAAAAGGGGTTTAAAGCCAAATAAGGCCGAAAATTACCATTTAGTTAAATATCGTCTAAAATTATAAAATTTGGGACAACATTTGCTTAATTTTGCTTGAAATTCAACAATTTTGATGAAAATAAAAGTTTTTTTTTTTTTTTTTTAATATTATTTTTAGTTGAAAATTGAAAAATTGAATTTTTTTTTTTAATTGCTAGGATTTTTTATTGGTGAGTTTAATTCTCAAAAATCATTTATTTGGTCAAAATCGTGTACTTTAGGTTGTAAATTGAAAAATTTTGATCGTGAATTTGTTAAAGCACTGAAAAAGCATGTTTTTATAATTTTTTTTTTTTTTTTTTTAATGCTTAATAATGCCAAAAATTGAATAAATGCCGAAAAAGGGGTTTAAAGCCGAATAAAGCCGAAAATGACCATTTAGTTGAATATCGTCTAAAATTATAAAATTTGGGACAACATTTGCCTAATTTTGCTTGAAATTCAACAATTTTGATGAAAATTAAAGTTTTTTTTTTTTTTTTTTTAAATATGATTTTTAGTTGAAAGTTGAAAAATTATTTTTTTTTTTTTAATTGCTACGATGTTTTATTGGTGAGTTTAATTCTCAAAAATCATTTATTTGGTCAAAATCGTGTACTTTAGGTTGTAAATTGAAAAATTTTGATCGTGAATTCGTTAAAGCACTGAAAAAGCATGTTTTTAACCTTTTTTTTTTTTTTTTTTTTTTTCTTTTTTTTTAAAATTCCAAATAATGCCAAAAATTGAATAAATACCGAAAAAGGGTTTAAAGCCGAATAAGGCCGAAAATGACCATTTAGTTGAATATCGTCTAAAATTATAAAATTTGGGACAACATTTGCTTAATTTTGCTTGAAATTCAACAATTTTGATGAAAATTAAAGTTTTTTTTTTTTTTTTTTTTTTAAATATGATTTTTAGTTGAAGGTTGAAAAATTATTTTTTTTTTTTAATTGCTAGGAATTTTGATTGGTGAGTTTAATTCTCAAAAATCATTTATTTGGTCAAAATCGTGTAATTTAGGTTGTAAATTGAAAATTTTTGATCGTGAATTCGTTAAAGCTCTGACGAAGCATGTTTTTATAATTCTTTTTTTTTTTTTTTTAATGCTTAATAATGCCAAAAATTGAATAAATGCCGAAAAAGGGGTTTAAAGCCAAATAAGGCCGAAAATGACCATTTAGTTGAATATTGTCAAAAATTATAAAACTTGGGACAAAATTTGCTTAATTTTGCTTGAAATTCAGCAACTTTGATGAAAATAAAAGTTTTTTTTCTTGAAAATAATATTATTCTTAGTTGAAAGTTAAAAAATTAAAAATTGTTTTTAAAATTGCTAGGATTTCTTATTGGTGAGTTTAATCCTCAAAAATTGTTTATTTGAAAATCGTGTAATTTAGGTTGTAAATTGAAAAATTTTGGTCTTGAATTTGTAGAAGCACTGAAAAAGCATGTTTTTATCAATTTTTTTTTTTTAATGCCAAATAATGCCGAAAATTGAATAAATGCCGTAAAAGGGGTTTAAAGCCAAATAAGGCCGAAAATGACCATTTAGTTAAATATCGTCTAAAATTATGAAATTTGGGACACAATTTGCTTAATTTTGCTTGAAATTCAGCAACTTTGATGAAAACTCAAGTTTTTTTTTTGAAAATAATATTTTTAGTTGAAAGTCGAAAATTTAAAATTTTTTCAAAAAATTGCTAGGCTTTTTTATTGGTGAGTTCAATTCTCAAAAATCGTTTATTTGGTCAAAATCGTGTAATTTAGGTTGTAAATTGAAAAATTGTGATCGTGAATTCGTAAAAGCACTGAAAAAGCATGTTTTCATCATTTTTTTTTTTTAAATGCCAAATAATGCCGAAAATGCAACATTAGGTGCCGAAACTTTTCATTTTTAGTGCCGAAAAATCCGGGCTCTATTTATAATCAAAATAATGTACATATATTATTTATTAAAGGCTGTTATTATTATACCCCCAACAAAAGAGATAGCAGGTTCTCTGCAAAGAGCCTCGATTTCACCTCCTCCCTCCCCCCTCCCCCCCCCAGGGATTCACACCTAGATAGGAGGAAACGTTGGATTATAATTCCTTGCCTGGGCAGATCTTTGTTGAAGTTGGGCCGTGTGCTTAGTCCTTTCGGGTTCCGTCCGGCATATCATAATACCAACACGGTAGAAAGTTTATTTGTAAAATTAAAGGACCCCATTCGTTAAGCCGAGAGGAGTGGTTACAGCATAGCCTGCAACAATTGCCCTGGAGTTTATATAGGAATGACCGGCCGTCTGCTCCAAATAAGAATCGATGAGCATAAAAAAACTTAGGAGAAGCGAAAGTGCCCACAGAGTCAAAGAGGATTCTGGAACCCTCCTCCGTAGGGAAAACTATGGCTTTAGAAAATTAATATTGAACTTTGCGTCACCGGAATAATGAAGACTTCACCGTCTTAGACAGGTATATTCTTGATGAGGGTCTGGTTGAGCTAGTATATGAGAATGATTAACACTTCGATGACTCGCTGGTTCGATCCTCAAGTAATTGTTTCTCTGTCTTTGTTGTTGTTGGATTAGTCGCTTTCGTTCGTTCGTGCTCCGAGGATGGTTTTTCAACCAGAAGATCTTAGCGGCTTTGATCAGTGTGTTTTTAATATCTCGCTACTCTCTCGTAGAGTACAACTTTTGTATCAATATGATCAACCATAACTGCAATATACAAGAACGTATTAATTTGATTCTTCATTCGTATTCAATCTACTTAGATTTGGGCAGGTCAATCTCCGCCGGACGCAGTATGACAAATAGAACAGATTCCCCTGATCAGGAATCAAAAAATTGTGGCAGATCCGAAGTTTAGGTCGACAATATCTCCTCCCCTTCTCCCCTTGAAGACTTCGGACCTAAGAAAGCTGTTCTAGTGGTACTTACAAAACAAGGAACATACGAGTTGGGTTTCAGTCTCCGGTAGTTGTCGTTAAATAGATTATGTGTAATCAAATTAAGAAATCATGAATGAAGCAAAGAGGGAGTGCCATATTCTAAATCCCTCACAGAATATAAACGAATGCGGTCGATAATCGCACTCCGAACCAAATCCATAATATTCATCACTCATACGCTCGTAATGACATTTTGATAATATTGCGTCGTCATTTGAATAATATGGAGTATCTGTTGAAAGAAATAATCACTTCGAGCGTGTACACAGCGCGCAGTATGTATCGTTAGTTTTGAATATTTAAGTCGAGGAAAAAAGCGCTTAATGTAATTTCTAATTTATTTAATTCGTCAGCTGACTCGATTGTCACTCATTCTCGAGCGCATCAGCACTTGCGAAGGAGTTGAAAAAAAAAAATACCGAGGATTTTTCTTTTTCCGTTTTCGACAGACGTAAATTTTGATTGATATCCTCTTCGTTTTTCTCTGGTGACAAAGTCAGTTAATCTTGTGATGAATGAGTGTTTCTCTGGATGCTGATGGTGTAGTAAACGCGCGGCGTTCAAAATTTATTCGATTGGAAAAGAGCTCGAGTCTCTCTCTAATTGAAACGTTAAATGGCGAGAGTAAAGTAGGAGCATCTCCGTGTCTGGGGCGCGCGAATTCTCGTGCCATTAGTCTGCGATTGTAATACGCGTGATTGTAATCGTATAAAATTTAATTGAATTCGTTTCGCCGAATGAATATTGACGCGATACACTGTTCGCGTGTTATACATACTTTGCTTTCATTTCTGGTGTTAAGTTTGATTTATTGTTTCTGACGTAGACTGGATATACACCGTGTACCCGTATCGTACGTACAGGAGTATAAGTATACGATATTATTCATCTATATTGTCTCCCTCCATTTTACGCGATGACAAAAATCCTATTTCAATAAAAGGAATAGTATAAGAAAGTTTACAGCGTAACTTTCGCTGAAGATGGCATTCAAATTTCTGTAACGTCTGACCCGAGTTTTATCTTTCGCCGCTCGCGCGATAAAAACATTCGTTTCAGGAAGCGACGAGATAAAAAAAAATGTCACTATCATGCACTCGGTATCGCCTTACACTCGCACTCGGAGTACATTTTACGTATAATAATAATTTGGGCTGGTTCGTCGAAGAAATTTCCGAAAAAAAAAAGAGAGACACGCTACCGTATTTTAGAGACCTCAATTCCATTAAAGGGGGAGTATGGCCGGCGATAATATCATTTACATGGACCATTCCGACGTAACGCTACAAAGGGCCGAGGGATGGATCGGAGGCGAGCGAAAACGTTCGATGTCGATACAATAGAAGACCTACACGGAGTACCCTCGAAAATTAATCGGATTAAACGAGCGCCGTAACCCCGGCCTCCGATAAGAAGTATAAATTTCTGACTCTCGATGATGACCTGCCCGTTTCCTGTAACGGTAATTACATCAGTAAGGGCCGCGTAAGCTAAAAACAAAGCCAAAAAAAGCAAATAACCGCGCGCCACCGCCACCTTTCTCGGACACGTGGAACGAATGCAGAACGCGAAGGTTTTCCTCGTTCGCCGAAAGCAATTTTCGTCGTCATAACTTTCGTCGTATCGGTTACAGGGTTAAACAAATCTGCCGAGAGAGTTTTCGGGGAGAATGTAAGAGAAAAAAAAAATATATTTCATCATTAGCGTTCCGCGGAAAGTGCGTTTAGTACGCTATTTTCTGTCATTAAATTAACTTTGCCGCGAAAAGTGGAAAATTATTATCGGTCGGTTCGCGGAGCCTTTTACAACGTGTACGCGGTATCCTGCAAGCTACCGTACGTGCGTTGGATTTTTCCGCTTTTGAATTAACCAGGTATACGAACAGCCATCAAATAACAATAAACGGTTTACCGCGTGCCGCTTCCGTCCACCTCATGAAGCACCCGCATCCCGAAATTTGACTGCGAGTAATTAACGAATATCCGAATTAATTGACTTGGAAATCCTAATTACAGAAAAGTAAGATAAATATTTGAAAGTTTGCGCTTATCTTGTTGACGGGTACCTTACCTAAAACAAATACTCGTCTTGGCACTTAATTACCCAGCCCAACGCGAAATTGTTTTAATGGAGACGGCTAACAACTGTTTTAAATTGACTTACCTCGAGTATGCAACATTTTTAAAAACAGCATTTGTCGATTCTAGATCAGGGTGTCTACCAGGTAAACTAAGTCAATTAAAGTCAACTTTCTTGAAACATGGTCAACTAAGTCAAGTAAAGTCAACTTTTCTATTCGTAGGTCAACTAAAAAGTCCAAACATGTATAATTTTCTGTAAAGAATGTTTTTCATATGTCTTCCTATACGTACAATATCAAGGTATAATCAGTTAAAATGACACTTTTCTCAATTAAATATTAATTCTTGCAAACGAATAAAAAAATACCGAAATTACGATATTAGTTTCGAGAGGGGGGGGGGGGGTGATATTTTTTTTAGGGTCAAATAAAATATCGAAAAAAGGTCAACTAATGTCAACTATTTCCATTTTCCAATTCTGGTAGACACCCTGTAGATGTATTTAAAAGTTGAGAAAAGTGCAAATTTCTTCCCACACTTGTACGTCACAAGGTCTTGTATTGTGTTGGTTTTCTTGTCACGGGTTATCGAGAAACGTATTGCCTAGGACTTGAGACTACATGCGACTCGGGTCTCCCGTTTGAACCCCACTGACGAGGAGCAAATTTTTGATTTTTTATTGTTTCATAATTCTTCTCCCCCCTTCTTCCTTCTATATATGAGAGGAAATTGGAAATTTTTTATGACCTGTGAGCCTCCTGAAAATGAGGAAATTTTATAGTTCTATCTACAAAGTACGAAAGTCAAAACGAAGCCCAAAGTATGGAAAGAATTCAGACTCTTTTCATGTTTTTTAACAGGGAACCTGTTCTATAGGTGGCGGGGGGGGGGGGGGTCGAAAAATGTTTCATGTGTAAAACTTGAAAACATTTTGACTCTCGAGCTATGTATTATAGGAGAAAGGCTTAGAAAAATTTCGACTCTCGAGCTATAATTATTGTAGAAGAGGGATGTAGAAGAAAATTTTGACTTTCACGCCATTAATATATGATAGGAAGAAAAGAGACTCCGAAAAATTCTCACTTTCAGGCTACGTACACCATGATGCAAGTTATGTAAACTTTTACCAAACTTTCAATTATATTTCTGAGGAAAATATTCAATCAAAAACAAATTAACTTCAATGATGATCGTTTCTTTACAACACGCTGACTTACTGTCGATAATATTCACTGGGCTCTATTTTAATATTTAGTCTACTAGCCGCTTGCGGCTCGCCTGGCGGCTAGGTCTGCAACGCCAGACAAGGATGCAAGGGACTCGGGAACACTTCAGAATCTTCGAGATTTTAAACCAATTGAACTTGTAAAACAGGTTCCCTGCGTTCCTCGTTTAACATCGTGAAGGGAGCTGTTGTTCTTCCAAGAGCTGAAGTACGAAGGCAATTTCCTAGAAAGTAAGAAACAGAAGAAAAAAGGTTTAATTTTTTGATGTTTTTCAAGTTCAAAGTGTGTGCTAAAATACGATCAAAAACCTTCTGAAAAGTACGAAAAAACTCGGTATAGTCATGTACAGAGCTCGGATTTTTCGGCACTAAAAATGAAAAGTTTTGACACTTGATGTTGCATTTTCGGCATTATTCGGCATTTAAAAAAAAATACGAAAAAAACATTTGTTTTTAGTACTTTTACAAGTTCATGCCCAGAATTATTCAATTTACAACCAAAATTACGCGTCTTTGACCAAAATAAACTAATTCTGGGGATCAATAAAAAATCTCAGTAATCTCTCAACCAAAATTTTTAATTATTCAACTTTGGACTAAAAATAATAATTATTATTTTCAAATACAAAAGGTCTAATTTTCACCACAATTGCTGAATTGTAAGTAAAATCCAGCTAATTTTGTCCGAAATTTCACAATTTTGGATGATATCTAACAAAATGGTCATTTTCGACATTATTCGGCTTTAAATCCCGTTTTCGGCATTTATTCCATTTTTGGGATTTTCCGGCAACCCATTACCCCTAAAATGAACTTATAACTAATTTTCAAGCTTCTCGCCCTTATCAAAATGATTCGACAAATGCCGAGGAATCCGGGCTCTGGTCATGTAATTTTTGCATAGTTCAAAATGAGGACCGAAGGGATCCATACTCAAACGAGTAGGACGAGGGGCAATTTACTATGAGCACCGTATTAATTCAAAATGAGGACTGAAGTACGAAAACACCTCCTTCTGAAGAGTACAGAAAAAAAAAAAAAAAAAAAACGCCATTATAATGTAATTTTTCACTGGCAAAGAAGTTCAAAAAGAGGACTGAAGTGAAAGAATTTTCTGTTGGGTGCGAAGAGAGCCCAGTTTAATTTTATAATTTTTTTCCGTTTCAAAAAAAAACTGCGTTTTAATGTTGTGATCTTTTTCAAGTACGGAACTACAAAAGTAGGTTATCTCAAATAAGGGGAAAAAAAACTTCTAGGGAGTCATTTTATTCTTTTCGAGTTCAGAAAGGAGGTCAAAATACAAAAATAAAAAAAGTCTGAGAAATAGGTAAAAACTGCAGCATGATTTTTTTTTTTTTTTTTTTTTCCAAGTTCAGAATGAAGGTTAAAATACGAAAAAAAGCATGTTGACAGTGTGATAAGACTCTTTTAGATTTTTTAATCATTTTTGAGCGTTCAAAAACCTTCTCTCGCTATTCAACGTGATTCTTTAAGATGGTCTGTACCCTTCCATCTAGAAGTTAGTTATTATGCTATTGAAGATCCTTCCCCCCTCGTATCTTATTCTGATTCAGTGAATCAAATAACATCCTTTCCCATCAACACGGCTTCCGCAGAGGCCGTAAAACCTTTTAAGCCATATCCGACCAAAACCTCCAAATTGATAAAACCGTCTACTCAACTTAAAACTCTACAATACTTTTCTTCGAACTCCAGGAGGTGTTGCCTTGTTTCTGACGTCACTACATCTCTTTCGAATTATATGACACTGACCTTCGAAGCAATTTATTCAACTCCTCCAATCCTTGCTCCATGAAAAGTTTTTAATGGTTATAATTCAAGACTGCTCTTCAACCTATCCGAAACGGTGCCCCCAGCGCTATAAATGACGTAACAAATGTCCTTGCCACCTGGAATGATTTATGGTCCGCCTCATCCTTCAATAAACTCCGATCTATTAAAAAACCTTCGACTCTTCGGTCTACTTCAAAATATCCTTCCCAAAACGGTCATACCCGTCCTACCTCAGTCTTTGTTTACGTGTCTCACCCCCTTCATGCTTGTATGCTCATATTCCAAAGCATTCAACTTTTCATCTCTTACCATCCGTCTGTCTCTCTCTGCATCACAAACTGCTTCTCAAACAATCATGAAGTTCAAAATGAGAGCCAATGTACAAAAAAAAAAAAAACTTTGTAAAAAGTATGAAAAAACACAGAATTATTATGTGATTCTTCTGGAGTGTTTGAAAAGACGTCAGAAAAACAGAACAACTTCACTATAATTTTGTGGTCTTTTCTAAATTCAAAGTGAGGCTCAAAGTACGAACAAAAACCCTGCGGAATGTACAAAAAAATTAAATTTTTCTTGAATGTGCAAATCTAATAAGTACTACCTGGAAAAAAAAAAAGTTTTATTTTGTGATTTTTTTCAAGTTCAGATAGGAGGCTAAACTACGAAAAAAAAATTCAGAAGTGTATGGAAAGGAAAAATTCCAGTTTTTTACTGATTTTTTCTGCGTTCAAATTAAGGGCTAAACTACTAAAAAAATAACTCTTGAAAAAATTCAGTTTCATTATGTTATTTTTTCCAAGCTTAAAATGGAACGAAAAATACCTTGTGAAGAGTACGGAAGAAATCCAGAAAAATTATGGAATTTCTTCCTAGTTCAGAATGAAGGCCGCAATGGAAGAGGAAACCCGGTGAAAAGTGTCTAAAGAATCCTGTTTAATTTTGTGGTCTTTTCCATATCAATTTAAGGGCTGAAGTACGAAAAAACAGTCTGAGAAATACAAAAAAAAAAACAAAAAAAAAAAAAAAAACAACGTATAATCTTATGATTGTTTCCTAGTTCAAAAAGGACAAAGCAAAAAAAAAAAAACCTGGCGGAAAGTACTGTTAAATGTTGTGATTTTACCCGTGAAATGGAGAAAAAAACTTATCAAGCGCGAAGAGAACCCAATCCAATTTCGTGATTTTTTCCAAGTTTAAAATGAGGAATAAAATTGTGAAAAAATTTTGTGAGAAGTACGGAAAAATTTCTGTATGATACGAGTATTTTGTAATTTTTTCAAATTAGAAAAGTGGGCCAAAGTAGCCAAGGTGAAGCTATGAAAACAAATTTGAATTTTATTGTATCCATGAACCATTATTCATCTATTTTAATTTCCTAAAAATCTAATGCGTATCTAATTTAATTTTTGAAAAGCATTATTAATGTGTATTCTGTTTTTTTTTATGTTCTAGGTAAGTTCTTGTAATTTTGTACTTCGATGTCGGTATTCCAAAAGAAGAGATATGCTCGATGATGGTATGAATGACTTTTTTTCTTTTTTTTTAGTTTATTTTGTATCTGACTCGACTGAGCAAATGAAATATGATTCTGAAAAAGCTCATGTACAGAAATTTACTAAAACAAAGACTACAGTTTCAAGAGTGCTTGTTTGGAGAGGAAAAGTTCGGTTGGGGAAAACAAAAGCAAAATACAGAGAGGAATAATAAGTGCTGTGTAATACAATATCCAAAAATCATTGAGTTTTTGATTAGCGAACGATATATATCAAGTGTCGTTAGCTATAAAGTAAGGAGTGAAGGAATTTTCGAGTATCCAAAGAAGACAGAATAAAAAGTATTTTTTCAATGGAAACAACTTCTGATGGAAAACTACGAATGAAAGTATAATCATTTTGTGAAGAAAATCTAAGCATAATAATATAGGCTGACAACGGTTGTAGTTAATTGATTCTATTGAATTTTGACATATTTTTTGTGACCATACGCTTAGTCGGTTACTATAGGCCATAGAATAAAATGTGATAATATCTTTCGTCCTTGACGTCATTTTCTTCACCAGGTTCAGACTACTTATCGACCTTTTTTTTTGCCATTTTCTTTGTATATTTCATCGTCCGAACGTTTCGGCAAGCTGTTATTCGAGAACTGTTATTATTCTATCACTACTTCATGTTTTTGTTTTTTTCAAAGCTATCGAACACTCTTGTTTTTCTCTTCTTTCTCACCGATTACTTACGATAATGGTTCTGTAGACGTTTTCATATTCAAAGGCACAAAATATTGTTGGAAAACTTGTATATTATAGGAAACTTTATGAAAGTAGCGACGACGAAAACTCTAGGAAAAAGTAGATCATATACTAATTCGCTTCGTTATTTCGACGAGGTAGATACGAAAACAAGGAAGAAAAATGGAAAAAGGAAATCTGCGAGGTCTTTCTAGAAGGAAAAAAAAAAAATTGTCGTACGATTTTATGCCTTTGATTACTCCACCGGGAATTAAATTAGGTTCGTCTCAGCAAAGGCTTATAGACCGTGTGTATACGTAATGGGAACGCTATACGAAGCTCAATAATATACTTCGTATATTATACGAAGTAATTACGGATTGTCTTTTACAAAGTTCTCGATTCACTTCAAAATATTATTCGCGTTCGCATTATTATACTTGTACAGATATACGTACGTATATACGAGGGTACATAGTAGATATACTTTCGTAATTTCTTATCCGGCTGCGAGATTCATTAAACAACTTCAATTAACTCGATATTACAAAGTATAAGTTTGAAATATGTTTTGTACTTTCGTATACAGTAAGTATTTCTCCGACGACAACGACGGCTTCTGTGTAAACGTGTATACGCGTTTCCTATTGTAGGATTTCTTCTGCATTCAACCTGAAATGTCGACTTACAAATTTCCTTTTGTATTATTAGACGAGCTGCAATTTGGAGCCGCACGGCGATCATCAAAGTTTAATAACGTGCATTCAACGCCCAAGAACAAGTTAAATAGGCTACAGCTGTGTCATCAATTTAGCTTCGGTATACCATTGTGTACACTGTTCACGTGGGCTCGATAGTCGTGCAGTCGGTCGTAGAATTCGAAATTTGAATACATTTCGGCGCCGCCAACTTACGAATCTCGTTTTGGCTCGACGTAATGTGGCTAATAATTGACGTCGATTTCGGAAATGTTTCTGGGCCTCTTATTGTAGCACACAATGTGAAAGAATTTTGTATTAAATACAACTGACCGGTTTCGATTAGGGAGTCTTAACTTCACGAGTTATGAGAATACTACCAACGTGTAGAGGAAAAACGAAAAACAATATTACGAACATTATTATTCTGATTCGACTGCATATAGATTACTTCAGCGAAGACAGAGTAACCTTTGTTTGTGAGGAAAGGTCACATTTTTTGGTAGCTCTTCAAGTCAAAGGTGGTCGTAAATACAGAATCTCTGTTTATTAGAAAGAAATTTCTATTGAAGAAGAAACTCTGAGAATCTTGACGTTCTCGTTGGTGAAGCCCTTACTTTTTAGCGAGGAACGCACTATACCTTTTGTTGGGGGGTATCCTCAAGAAATTTTGGCGTCCACGAGCGCGTCCGAAACTTATAGGAGGGGAACTTGGAAAAATTCCGACTTACAAGCCATGTATTCTACGAGGGGGATTTAGAAGATTGTCGACATCCAAAGGAAGATCAAGGAGGGGGGTCTAATTATTATAAAGGCTGACAAAAGGAATGCCGTCGTAGTTATGGAGAAATCCTCTTACATCTCCAAGGTTTACGATGTGCTTGCTCAATGTGGAGCTCAGGAGAATGCTCTATTCAGTTTTCCTCAGTTCGTCAAAGAAGTCAGGAGTCTCATTAATGATAGTAAAGTCATAATTAAGAGCCCTCTAAAAAAGGCCATTCTGGAACCTAACCCGGTCCCTCCCCTCGAGTAGAGTTGGAGTCTCCCTATTCAGTTTTGAAATCGGGCATCCAAGCGGACAAATTGAAGAATGTATGTCCACCTCTGGGTTCGATTTTATGCTCCTTCGATATTGTTGGGCTATTTCCTAACATCCCTGAGGCTATTACTCTTCAACGGATAGGAGACTTGCTTGTTGAATCTGGTGCCTCCCATGAGGAAATAAGTGAATTTTTTGACCTATTGAAAATCTGCTGGTCCCCTAATTTTTATAAATTTGATGGGAAGTTTTTTGAGTTTCCCGAAGAAGTGGAGTGGGGATCCAATCCTTTGGTTTCTCTCATATCGGAGGTGTTCACGTCCAAATTTGAGCTTGACTTATTCTCTTCGGCCCAAGTGGTTTTGGGCAATGTTTTCTATTGGCACAGGTACGTTGACGATATCGGACTGGTCCCGCAGAACTCCTTACTGAGTTCTTGCTTATTTAAATAGCCTATACCCTTCCATCAAATTTAAACTGGAAGTTGGTGGCTCTTCTATAAATTTTTTGGACTTACCTATTTCCGTCATCGACGGTGTCCATGAATTTGGGATTTACCGAAAAGATACATCGATCGATATCGCTATCCACGGGTCTTCTTTCATGCCTGTTGCCCTCAAAATGGCTACATTCAATAGCCTAATATTTCGCTTGACCCACATCCGCCTGAGTCACGCCGCGGTCGAAGAGGTGGGAGTTATTTTGAGAAATTGGCTGTGCGCCGTCCAGCGAATAACGGAAAAATTTTGACTTCTATTGTATATAGCTTGGAGGATGAAATTTTTAACAGGAATCTGTTTCATGGGGGGCTTTTTGAGAAATTTGCCGTCCGCCGTCCAGCAAAAAACTTGGAAAAATTTCGACTCTCGAGTTATATATGATAGAAGGGGGACTTGGAAAAAATGTTGACTCTCGGGCCATGTAGGAGAGGAGAGGGACTTAGAAAAGTTTCGAATATTGCGCTATAAATGATAGGAGGGGGACATGGAAAAATTTCGACTCTCATAGGCGAGGGACTAAGAAAAATGTTAAATATCGTCTACAATCATAAAATTTCGGGCAAAATCTGCTTAATTTTGCTTAAAATTCAATAATATTGATAAAAATTGGACAATTTTTTTTTGAAAATATTATTTTTAATTCAAAGTTGAAAAATTAAAAATTTTGATTGAAAAATCGCTAGGATTTTGTATTGATGAGTTTAATCCCAAAAATCGTTTATTTTGGTCAAAATTTGGTCGTAAATTGAGTAATTCTGATCGAGAATTTGTATGTGATTTTTTCATTTTTTTTTTTTTTTTTAATGCCGAATAATGCCGAAAATGCAACATTAAGTGCCGAAAAACCCGGGCTCTGGTCATAATATAGCTCGAGGGTAAATTTTTCCAAGTCCCCCTATAAAATAGGTCCGGGTCACTGATGACGTCCTATTTCATACTAGGTTTATAGTAGGTCTAGGCCTTCTTCAAACTAGCCTTGTACTAGGTCTAGGCTTGCTTGAATTCTCAGTACCAAAACCAATTTGACTCATAGAACAGGTTCCCTGCGTTCCTCGCTCAACTTCGTTAAGGAAGCCGTCGTTTTTTTCCAAGTCCAGCTCCTATCATAATATTATATAGCTTCGGAGCAGCAACTGTGACGTCACAGTTTGATGACGTCATTGGTCAGCCTTGTGACATCAATCTACATTTTTCAGATCCCACGTGCCCCGTAAAACAGGTTCCCTGCCACCCCACATTCAACTCCGTTGAAGAACCCGCGAGTTTTTTGCGATTGTCTGCGTCAAAAACAGCATCGAGCGCAACCTCCTTAGGACTATTACACATATTTTGAAATGTGTTGCTGTATAAAGTACTAAAAATAATGTATCCAAAAGTGAAGTTGTAAGGCTACTGCGCTCATCTATGAAAAAAATATATTTCTTAAGCAAAACATTAGAAAAATTGCTACTTTTTGTGAGAAGTGCAAAACCCAGGATGTTGGGAGGATCCCGGAGATTGAAGGGTTCATATGATACCATTGAAAGTGCGCACATTTTGAAGGTCACACCTAGGACACAATGCCTGCAGAAATAAAATAAATTGGGCGAAAAAAAATTTCTGGCCTTATGTAGGCGGAAATATGGTCTTATCGACCCTCATCCTTTGATACAGACGGAGCATTTCACGTGAAAGAGATATGGCATGTGATCTCCATTTTTACTCGTAGAAAATTTTGCCATCTCCGCTCGTCATGCTTCTTAATAAATCCGTATCATTATTTTATCGTTGATGTTCCCCAATTTTTTTCTTTTTTGAATCGTTTTATGTGTAGAAAAAACCATATTCCTCAATTAGGCCTACTCCTAGAATTTTTTAAGTCCATTTATCCTGATTTCTGATCCTTTTGCTGATTACTCCGCTCTCCAGATGGTCTGCAAGGCCGAACAAGAGAGAATTAATTCCATCTTTACGTAGGCCTGTCTAAAACCTTGATGACGCAGCACTCAATTCTATTCCATTCCGTCCCAAACCTAAAAACCAGATTACATCAATTTAGAGTCGAGAATAGCGTCGAAGTCCACTTATGTTTTCTATTATATCGAGCTCATACAAAATATCGATTCAATTTTTATTGTGGAAGAATGACTTAAATTTGTACTTGTACGACTTGTGCGCTCTACATTGCATGAAAATGGGAGAAGGGGTACGCAACGACTAATGTAAGATTAGATGAATCTTTTCGTCGTTGTCTCGAAACAATGTTATCTAAATGTTTAATCTTATTATTAGTTTCTCATTCGCCAACAATCGAATACACCCGCCTTTATTCAGAAACATGTTTTCTTTTTTTCTCCCCGTTTTATTATCTTACGTAAGCCAACTTTGTAAAGTATTCGATTGTAATATTGGACCATAAATTTCTTGCTAATTTGATCGTTTATTGGGTGTAGAAAATAGCATTAAGATTCGCTTACGTGCGTCCTCATCGCGAAATTAATCATCGTTCTTACGAAATTAGAATTCAACGGAGCACAGGTAGCTTATTATCTTATTGAAAAATTTGGGTATGATTGATGAAAAGGCGATAATTTTACAGCTTTTTGACCTCGCGACATTTACAAAGTAACAGCGATATTGTTAGAATTTTCTCTTCTTGGGATTCGAAATACACTCGCTACTGCATGTACACGTGATAGCTTACCGAAGAGACTTTTTTCTTTTTTTTTTTTTGACGACGTCGACGACGACGACGACGACGAACATGACAGTCGCGACAGCGTTCAATGAGTTTTTCGTAATTTATTTCCATTACCGTACGATATTCACTTTGTCTAATATAAACGTGTTTTTTTTTTTCACCGTCTCTGAAGCGAAATCAATTCTCGCGTTCTACTTCGCCGGTCTCCGTATTCTACATATCGCAGTTGGCATTTTGAAAAGTTTCATCATTCAAAGGATCAAGTTATTCCGATTGCTACGGATGAAATTGATGAATCCTCTATGGTGTGCGCAGATTTTAATACAATTTTACCGAGCATGAGGAGGCGGGTTGGAAGGAGGGAAAAATGAAACAAATAAAAGAGAAAAGAGATTTGAAAACGCGAACTTGAGAAACGTTTATAGAAAGAACGTATATTCTCGAGGAAACATCTTAACAGAGCTTTACGTTTTAATGGAACAGTGCTCTCGAATTAGTTTCGTAGCGATTCAGAAGTTTTGAGAGATGGTTCACCAACTTTTTTGAGAAAAAGTAATGCCCGAGTTGAGTCTGGTTAAATATAATTCGCGAAAGGTTTATAATCGAGGGTGTAAGAAGTGATTTTACGTGTAAACGAACTGTTTTGAGGAATTCAGGCCTGCCAACTAGCCGCTTCTTGTCACCTGTTACCACTAATTTAACGAAATTAGGAGAAGGAGAGAAAGAACACAAATTATCATTAAGTGCAGATGTATTGTTGTTGCCATGTTTAGCTTAAATATTGATGCATTTTAGTCCGGAGCTTAGAAGATTTGACAGGGAACGTGTGTCTTTTTAAAGATTTTGCTGTCCCGCCGTCCGCCAAAACTGATTTCGGATGTTGGACTTCTCAACCATCAAAGCAATAGGACTTTGGGAAAAATTTTAAATATTCAATTGTATATGACAGGGGAGGGACTTGGAAAAGTTCCAACCATTAAGAGTGTTGAACTAGGACAAATTTCAAATATTGGATAACTATAATGGGAGAGAGCCTTTGAATAATTTCAACTATCAAAGGAGTTGGACTTCGACTTTCAAAGTATATATACTCTATGATCGCTTTAATCGCTTGTGTAGCTGCCCACCCTTTATAGTGGAGTGGGTGCGAGTTGTGTATGCAGTAATTTTGGTTTCTCCAACTCCGGTATCGACCCTTTGGGGTATAGCTTCAGCGTGTGAAGAATCTCCTTTGAGAAACCTCTTCTTCTTCACTTGGCAGCCACCAACTAGCAGTGCCGACAGGCACGGAAACTGAGACGCACACATTACAAGTAAGAGCTAAATTGCCGTCGTAGTCTTTTCTTCTTCTGTCTTCATGTCCATATATTTGATTTTCTTCCTGAAGAGTGTCGTTCTTTTGTGAATGGTGCTCAGGTGTTTAGTAGTCTTATATTAAAAGGGGTTGTACTTGAAAGAGTAGCGTTTTACAAAGGAAACCACATGAAATAAGCAGCCGCGAGCGCTTTTTAAATAAAAGAACGTGTTAACACACATGTTTAGTAGGCCTTATCGTAGCTCTTCATTTCCCTATTCCATTCCATGTCCAGCTTCTCCATAATGATTGTGGCTATAAATACAGACACTTGGTTCCATGTTTCCTTGGAACATTACATGGTGTGAGCGCTTCATGGACCCTAATCTCTTGCAGTGACCGACTAAGCTTGCGTCGCTCACGCCTTCACGCTTCATACTCAAGTAAGGTGTGTTGTGGTCTATCATGTCGCCCTTGATCGCGATTCGAACACGATGCCTGTTCAACTTTTCTCAATTTCTCTTGAAAGTACTTTTTGAAGCAGCCCTGGCCTTGAACATCTGTGTCAGGTGAAAGTTCAGCTGACCATGGGCTTGGTTCATTCACTCATACACACGGGTTGTTCGTTTCTGAGCAATTCTCACTATCCAGCGCCTGACCTTTTGGTAGACCCGTAAAACCTCTTGATCAGTCGTTGTCCTTTTCTTTTCTTTGAATACCACCGCTCTCTCCTCAGCAAGGAGCCTCGAATGGTGGTGGACGTGCCAATACGCAATAGTGCGGTCAGTGGCGGATCCAGAAAAACGAAATGGAGAGGTTCAGAATTTCCCACGTCAGTGTGGAAATTTTTTTTTTTGCCTTCTGCCCTCTTGTGTGCCAAATAAATTACTTTCCCTAGTTGCATTTTGTCTACTTTTTCTGCCTTTTTTTTTTTTTTTTTTTTTTGGGGGGGGGGGGGCTTTTGTTTCTATTTTCTTTTTAGTTGCATTCCACAATGGAAGAGCCACGGTCCCTTAGCTCTTCTTGAATTCGCAACTGAGGAGTGTGATAGGCACTAACACACTTCAACGCAACTCTTCGTTGGATCTTTTCCATCTCTTTCTTTCTGTAGGCTATTTCTATGGAGTCAGTCTGCTGGAGCATCACATAGCTAGGATCAACAAGGCGGTTCTCATCATAATCCTTCTTTTCAGCCCTTTTAGGTTTGTCATCAGGCGGCTTAGGTAGATCACTACCCCACCCGCCTTTTACGCCGTTTATCGGCATGGTCCTAGAAAAAGGGGATTTTCCAAATGAAAACAGATGAAGGGTACTAGGGAAGAAGGGGAGTGTCCAGAAACGAGCTAGAGAAACAGTTTCTTCTAGGGGTGCAAAATATCCAATTGTTCCCTCCCTTCCCCCAATTGTTTTCATTCAATGAGGCCTTGTGTATACTTCCTACAATGCACGAAGTAAGCTTTCAAAATTCAGTGTCAATTCAGTTATTAAAATCTAGTTCTCTTGCTGAAGCCTTTTTCTATGCTTATGTTCCTGAATTTGAAAAACATGCTGAAGGCAGAGATCGCTGGTATGGATCAGAAATACGCGCAGTAAAATCTGTCGAAGCACAAGACGGAAATTTTCTCTTCGATGGGGAGAAGAGGCGTACTCTATCCTATTCCGCTAAATGTAATGCAGATTTCAGAGAATATTGAAGCAAGAAGAAAAAGAATCAATTCTATATTGGATTGGTTTGCTGTAAAAATTTTACATTTGCACAAATACCATCAAGAGAACAAATACTCGTAATTTCGTGTAAAACGTTTCGTAAACCGTTCTCACGCCGTCCAACGAACTTCCCCGGCAGATATCGCTCTGTCCCACGTTGTATAAATGGAAATGAAACTCGTGTACATTAACGAGCCTCCGAGCCGCCTGGTCACGTTACATACTGAATAAAATAAGCTATAATTGCCTGTCGCGTATATTTGAAAATTTTGACAACACTTCGCAATACTCGACATGAGACAATATTCACCCATTTACCCTTTTAAGCTAATACCGTAAAATGATATACCCCCCGTAAGCCTAATTCGAGACCTAGAAAATAATCTCCAACTTCCAGCGCGACAGAAGGCCGCGATTAATTCTCCTTCGGAAAGTTCGTGTCGTTAAGATACGGAAGAACTGTATAGGTCGGTACGTGCAGAAAGCATCTCCGAAAACAAGAATGGCGAGAGACGAGGTCTACGCCGATTTATATTCTTTTTTTTTTTTTTAATCTCGCCTCTGTCTCGTACACTTTTAGCGTATAAAGCGTGAAATTATGTTGCAGATGTGAAAAAATGCAACATCGCGTCAACGATGGTTGTCGCGCGCGTGTACCCGGCGTAGAAATACGTGTTCTAAAGCGTTTTATAAATACTTTCGAACGGGCCAAAGAATTCGAAATTAAATTTTTAATTGACTGCAAATTTCCTTTATGAGTAATTAACATCAACATCGCGCTATTCGTACGAGCAGTTAAAATGTTGTTAAGTTTAATTTAAAATTTAATAAACGGGGTGCTCGCGTATACAACTGCAGTGTACCGCTCTCGCCTTGCCACGCGGATAAGACAACATGACAGAATGCGCCAGAGCGAACGGAATATAAATTATCAAAATGTAATTTTCATTTCAATTTTAATCGTATATCACGAGATTAAACAGTGACGATAGGTTTTTGGGCGACGAAGTTCTTTTTTTCTTCTTCTTTTTTCCAGTGGTTTCCTCGGATGGATCCGAGAACGTAGTACAATTGTGGTCGCGTGTTAATTGATCGCGATCTTGTTTTAAACGTCATCTCGTCATTGCGAAAAGATTACGAGAGTGCTGATAGAATCAACCGAAACCGCATTTTGTTGATTGTAGCGACTCTGTTCCAGCAGGGTATCGAGTTCAATTCTGTAAAGTCATTCACTTTTTTTTGAGTGTCCTAAAAATTCTATATCCCATAGAGTGAATTTTATTGGTATAAATTATCGAAGAGATTATTCCAACTAATCTCAAAATACCAACCATTGATAATAGCTCTACAAGAAACCCATCTGAAACAAAACCACAATACTACTTTACAACAGTACAACTTCTACAGACAAGATTACTTCAACCCCTCCCAAGCCTGTGGAGGTACAGCTATACTAGCCCTGAACTCTCTTGAGAGTCACATTGTACAAACTCCCAAAACTTTACAAAATATAGCTATTTCGTTAAAAATTCCTCCCCTCAACAATACACCTATTACTTTCTGCTCTTTGTACATTCCCCCCTCTCATAACACTAATTCACAAGAAATCTCTGATCTCATACTCTCTCTCCCTTCCCCTTTTGTTCTATGTGGAGACTTTAATGCCCATAGCCCAACATGGGGAATCATAACAAATGGTAAATTTCACTCAAACTCTCGAGGTAACATTATAGACCAAATTCTATCTTCTTTTTCTGACTTAAACATCTTGAACATCCCTCAAATTCCTACCCACCTAAATTCGTCCTCTGGATCCCTCTCGGTCATTGATTTAACGCTCTGTTCAACATCCATAACTCCTACACTAAATTGGTCTACCCTCCCGGATTTATGCGACAGCGACCATTTCCCTATACTATTAACATCAGACTCCTCCCCTCCTTCCCTTAAATCAACTCCCCGTTGGAAAACCCAGGAAGCCAATTGGGCCAAATTTCGCGATCTCACCTACGACAAAAGTTCTTTACCCGACCCCTCTAATGATCGAACAGCAATCGCCCAATTTACGAAATTTATAATTCAAGCTGCAGAAGCATCAATACCTCTCACTTCAGGAACACTAAAACCGAGACAAGTCCCATGGTGGTCAAACGAAATCAACATTGCCATTAAGAACAGACGCAAAGCTTACCGAACTTATAACCGCTCTCGCTCTCAACTCGATTTCATCAACTACAAAAAATTAAGAGCCAAAACAAGACTCCTGATCCGTTCAGCAAAGAAGGAGTCATGGAGATCTTTTGTCGCCAATATCAATGAACCTGTTTCTAATGCCTCTATGTGGAGAGACATTAAGAAATTATCAGGGAGGTTCTCTTCTCATCAAATTAACCACATAAAAATGAATGATTCAATCTTCACACACACACAGGATATAGCCGAAGCACTTGTCTCCCACTTTTCTTCTGTCTCATCGAACTCAAATTATTCCGCCTCATTCCTTCGAAAAAAATATGAATCAGAATCCTCCCTGATAAATTTCGATTCCTCCGACAACACTCACTGTTACAATCAACCAATCACTCAAATCGAACTCACCTCAACCCTACACAAAAAATCTCAAAAATGCGTCCCCAGGACCGGACAACATACGTACATGCCACTATGCTCAAAAATCTTCACCCTACCGCTCTTGAATATCTCCTTTCTCTTTTCAATTCGATTTTATCAGAAGGTATCTACCCTTCAGACTGGAAATTGGCGTTCATTCTACCTATTCTGAAACCTGGGAAAGATCCGTCTTCCCCCTCTTTATATCGGCCCATTGCCCTCACCAGTGTGTTGGGCAAACTGTTTCAAAAAATAATTAACAAAAGACTTTGGTGGTTCCTCGAACAAAACAATCTACTATCCCCTGTACAATATGGCTTCAGAAAAGGTCGTAACTCAATTCAAGCTCTTGCCGACCTCCACATCCAAATTCAACAAGCCTTCCTCTCGAACTCCCCCCTCTATACAATATTCTTTGATCTTCAAGAAGCGTACCCGCGGGTCTGGAGACATTACATATATGTAAACAACTATTTACATTCGGTCTACGAGGAAATCTCCCAAAAATTCTCCAAAGTTTCCTACAAGACAGATTCATCTCCGTCAGACTACAGGATAAGCTCTCCTCTCATCATATAATTGAAAACGGTGTTCCGCAAGGAGAAGTACTGAGCGTTCTTCTCTTTTTGGTCGCCATTAACGACCTTCCATTAAACACCAGCTTCCCAATTTCTCAAAGACTTTTTGCCGACGATTACAGCATCTCGCTCCGCTCTTCAAATCCTATCAGGGCTCACAGACTCTTACAAGAATCCTTGGACAATATTTCCTCTTGGTCATCTGACCGTGGCTTTCAATTTTCCCAAAACAAAACATTCCTAATTATCTTCCATAAAAACAAGAAATCTCCTCCATCAACTCCCTCACTTTATCTTCAAAATTTTCTAATTAAAACCACCGATTCAATAAAATTTCTAGGACTCTTACTTGATCAAAAACTAACTTGGATTCCACACATCAAATTACTAAAAGCCAAATGTTTACGCTCGATGAATACCCTAAAATATCTTTCTCACCCTCGACTGGGTTGCATCCGAAAATTACTCCTAAATCTATACAAAAGTTTAATCCGATCACAACTGGACTATGGAGCCCCTATCTACAATCTCGCCAATAAATCGTCTTTAGCTCTTTTGGACACAATCCATTCCTCATCTCTTAGGCTGGTTTTGGGAGCATTCAGAACGAGCCCTAGTCTTAGTCTGTGTGCCGAGGCAGCGGAACCACCTCTATCTGTTCGCCGATCCACCCTCTCTTCGAATCTTCTTATTTCGATATCTCAATTTCTAAATTCCCCCGTTTACAAATCTTTAATCTCTGAAATTAATCCAATTTTTAATCGTCAACCAACGAAACATATCCATACTTGCTTAGAAACATCTCTCGCTCGTAATCTCAAAATTTCAACCCTTCCGCCTATCCTGACAGCTACCCCCCCCCCCCATGGCTCTTCTCCATTCCCGATATCAGACTAGACCTTACGGAAATCCCTAAAGTCAGCAATTCAATTTATCGAAAACATATAGCAAAACTTATCGACGAATTTGCAGGTTATACCCTTTGTCTCACAGATGGCTCAAAATATCGCCATAGAACATCTTACGCGTTCTCCATTGGTGGCGAAATGGAGGCATACCGCATACGAAATTCAGCGTCGGTATACACAGCTGAATTAAACGGTATCCTTGCCTGTATATCACAAATTGCGCAACTACTACCGGAACAAAAATACCTTCTTTTGACTGACTCCCTCTCGTCTCTACAAGCCATTGCGGATCCTTTCTCAACTAACCCCTTAATTCAACGTATATTTTTGGCTCTCCACACTACGAAATTAATAAACTCTCATATCACTCTTGCTTGGATTCCTGGACACTTGACTTTCCACCTCACGACTCAGTAGATAAAGCAGCCAAACAAGCAACATCTCTTCCTAAAATAACGGACCCTATTCTCTCACCGGCAAAAGACCTAAAAGTATATTACGCTTCCTTAATTTCCCAACTTTGGCTTTCCTCTTGGAAAAATTTAACTGACAACAAATTGAGAAAAATTAAAACCAATCCCTCTTCTTGGTCCTCATCCCACAGACATTCTAGACGAGAGGAAGTCATCTTAGCTCGACTGAGAATGGGACACACTCGTCTTACTCATACTCACCTTCTAGCAAACCTTGGCCCACCATCATGTCCGCACTGTCTCGAAGACAATTTAACAGTTGAACACTTTTTCTCTTGCTCGACTTTACGACCTCTCCGATCTTCCCTCAACATTTCTATTAATATACAACAAACTCTCAATAACAACTCCGAAACAATTGACTCAACTCTAACTTACTTACGATCTACTGACTTTTACAACCACGTTTAACTCCAAACGATGACACTAAAAAAAAAAAAAAAAAAAAAAGAATATTTGTGTTTTCCTTTGTATTTTTGTTTCATCTCGGTTCTTTTACATGTATTTTGTTTTCAATTTTTCTACTTTATTAAATACGTAAAAGCAGAACTATCTGCCGAGCAAATAGCCCTTAGCCGCAGCTGCATTGCTCGTAAAAAAAAAAAAAAAAAAAAAAAAAAAAAAAAAAAAAAAAAGATGCAGTACCGACGGATAAAACATTATTCGATAGTACAATATAAAATGAGGTAACTACCCACAAAGACAAGTAGGCATTGCTAAATTATGGATGAACCAATGTGCCTTATTGGTATAAGAAGTACTAAGTAGCTACAAAGCACATGGGTTTACGACATGTTGAACCGAAAATACAGGTTCATACGAAGCAGTTTGGACACAAGAGCGAGAAACGAGTGCAGCAAATGAGGAGCCGCCTGAAGAGCCACATACACTTGCCTCTGTTTTTTCCAAAAATTGAGGTAAACCAAGATCTTCGATTTCGACCGAAGCAGAAGGTGCGAGGGTGTCCAAAATTTCCTTAGCACCAAGTATGTTTGTTCAACAAGAGTACTGCGGATAGAGAGGGAGTGGGAGAAAAACGTTCCTGTGGAGGAAAGAAACGACTAACGAGCGCAGCTACTCCAGTGATTGTAAGAGAGAGACAAAGCTTTACAGCACCTACAGATTTGCATATCCTTATCCCGTAACTACTGTGCTGTTTTTATCCAAATCGGGGATATCGATTGTTGCTTAGTATCTATTCATACCAACTTCCTTACAGATATGGAGCAGTGTCCAGACTGCGAGATAATTTTAAATTGTAACTGGCCGGGGTCTCAAAAAAATGTGAATGTAGGTTGATAGGAAAAGGGTAGAAAATTTAAATTTAGTTATGTAGTTAATCAACAGAATTGGTATCACTATTTTTGGGACGTACAATTCTTCTTGGTTGAAAGGTGAGGACCAAAATAAAAATATGCGGGATCTGGCATCTTTTTAGAGCCAGATCTCATAGAATTAAAATACACGAAAAAATTAAAAAAAAAAAAAAAAAACCCTTTTATTTATTTAGGAAAATAGAAAGATTGAGAAAATTCCGGGAGCTCCGCTCCTGGACCCCCCAATTCATTTAATTTCTAACCAAGTTGAAACACTAGTGCGTGGAACACGAAAAATGATTCTACAAATATTATTTTCCTCCTCAACCGGTGTTAATTGGAATAATGAATAATAATAATAACTGCGTTCCGAGTATTCAATTGTGTGAAGAAGAAAAGAATAAAGATGAACAATAACTACAATAACAAGAAGAAGTTTGTACTCAAAGATCGATTGAAAAAAAAAAATAAATAAAATAAATAAATAGAAAAAATGAGAACGAAATAAACACACATATCTTTAGAGAACGAAACGATCACTTTTATCACTAACCAAAGAATGCCGTTTGTAAAATTCAATACAAAAGAAAGAAAAGAAAAAAAATAAAAATACAAAATAAACATCCTTATAATTAGAGCCCGGATTCCTCGGCATTTGCCGAATCATTTCCTGAAGAGGCAAATAGCTGAGAAGTTCATTTCATAGTTTAGGGGGCAAGGTAAAAAAATTTTATTTTGCCAAATAATGCCGAAAATTTAATAAATGCCGAAAAAGGGGTTTAAAGCCGAATAAGGCCGAAAATGACCATTTAGTTAAATATCGTCTGAAATTATAAAATTTGGGACAAAATTTGCTTAATTGTACTTGAAATTCAGACATTTTTATGAAAATTAAAGTTTTTTTTTTGAAAATATTATTTTTAGTTGAAGGTTGAAAAATTAAAAATTTTTTTAAAAATTGCTAGGATTTTTTATTGCTGAGTTTAATCGTCAAAAATCGTTTATTAGGTCAAAATCGTGTGATTTAGGTTGTAAATTGAAAAATTTTGATCGTGAATTTGTAAAAGCACTGAAAAAGCATGTTTTTATCAATTTTTTTTTTTTAATGTCGAATAATGCCGAAAATGCAACATTAAGTGCCGAAACTTTTCATTTTTAGTGCTAAAGAATCCGGGCTGTAATAGAGCCCAGATTCCTCGGCATTTGCCGAATCATTTCCTGAAGAAGCAAGTGCCTGAAAATGAGGTAGAAGTTCATTTCATAGCTTAGAGGGCTAGGGAAAAAATTTTATTTTGCCAAATAATGCCGAAAATTGAATAAATGCCGAAAAAGAGGTTTAAAGCCGAATAAGGCCAAAAATGACCATTTTAGTTGAATATCGTCTAAAATTATAAAATTTGGGACAAAATTTGCTTAATTTTGTTTGAAATTCAGCAATTTTGATGAAAATTAAAGTTTTTCTTTTGAAATATTATTTTTACTTGGAAGTTGAAAAATTAAAATTTTTTTAAAAATTGCTAGGATTTTTTATTGGTGATTTTAATCCTCAAAAATCGTTTATTTGGTCAAAATTGTGTAATTTAGGTTGTAAATTGAAAAATTTTGATCGTGAATTTGTAAAAGCACTGAAAAGCATGTTTTTATCAATTTTTTTTTTTTTTTTAATGCCGAGTAATGCCGAAAATGCAACATTAAGTGTCAAAACTTTTCATTTCTAGTGCCGAAAAATCCGGGCTCTAATAATACTAATGTGAAGAAATCCTAAAGGGCCATATTCATTAATTATGTAAGGGCCTGAGGGAGGAGGGGTGCTGACCCCTAATAGGAATGTGGTGTTACACTTTATGAGGAATTACCTTTGATTAATCTTGGAACCAGATACGTTTTTGTCATTGTATGTAAGTTTTAGAAGGAGATGCCTTTGGTGGATCTCAAAAATAAGTCATATTTTTTAGTCAGGACGTTTTTGGTTCCTTTTTAAGGCACAAAGGTCAAATATAAGTCAGCATTAACTTTTAATTGTATCATTTTCATAGCCATATATGAAATATGCTGACGCGTTTCTTCCCTTCTATCTTCTTTCTAATTTCGCTGGTCATAAATGGTGTGACTTTATTATTAGGTTTAAATGTTCTCGGTTCACCTAAATGATATATATCTGGGAAAGATAGCTCTTCAGCGTATTTGTCAAAAATTAACTTTAAAGGTGTTGCTTTTTGTGCAGGAGCTAAACTCAAATATTTTTCCTTCGACCATAATAAGGACTTTTGTTGGGCCATGAGAAGCTCGTTGTCAGAATTATCATTTTTTTCTACTGTTTCAATAGATCCAAGTGTTGAAGATCATTACTAGAGCCCGGATTTTTCGGCATTTGATGTTGCATTTTCGGCATTATTCGGCATTTTAAAAAAAAATTGATAAAAACATGCTTTTTCAGTGCTTTTACAAATTCACGATCAAAAGTTTTCAATTTACATCCTAAATTACACGATTTTGACCAAATAAACGATTTTTGAGAATTAAACTCACCAATAACAAATCCTAGCAATTTTTTAAAAAATTTTTAATTTTCAAACTTCCAACTAAAAATAATATTTTGAACAAAAAACTTTAATTTTCATCTAAATTGCTGAATTTCAAGCGAAATTAAGCAAATTTTGTCCCAAATTTTATAATTTTAGACGATATTTAACTAAAAATTGTCATTTTTGGCCTTATTTGGCTTTAAACCCCGCTTTCGGCTTTTATTCAATTTTTGGCATTATTTGGCAAAATAAAATTTTTTTCCCCAGGCCCCTAAGCTATGAAATGAACTTCTATGTCATTTTCAGCGACTTGCCTCTTCAGAAAATGATTCGGAAAATGCCGAGGAATCCAGGCTCTACTTACGCTCTACCTACTACTTTCCTCTTCTGTAACAACCAACAATACCTTTTTGGGAGCTGGTAACTCAAATAGCTCACAAATAAAATAAAAAAATACCAAAAAAATATGAAACTAAAATGTTTAATTTTTTTTACGTTTCGAAGCCTTCTTTCGTGTTTATCACTGTCAGGCGAAAGGACAAGTCTTTCTAAATCATGAAAAAATAATATAATAATTAGAGCCCGGATTCCTCGGCATTTGCCAAATCATTTCCTGAAGAGGCAAGTGGCTGAAAGTTCATTTCATAGCTTAGAGGGCTAAGGAAAAAAATTTTATTTTGCCAAATAATACCAAAAATTGAATACATGCCAAAAAAAGGGGTTAAAGCCGAATAAGGCCGAAAATGACCATTTAGTTAGATATCGTCCAAAATTATAAAATTTGGGACAAAATTTGCTCAATTTTGCTTGAAATTCAGCAATTTTGATGAAAATTGAAGTGTGTTTTTTTTTTTTTTTTTGAAAATATTATTTCTAGTTCGAAGTTGAAAAATTAAAAATTTTTTTAAAAATTGCTAGGATTTTTTATTAGTGAGTTTAATCCTCAAAAATCATTTATTTGGTCAAAATTGTGTAATTTAGGTTGTAAATTGAAAAATTTTGATCGTGAATTCGTAAAAGCACTGAAAAGCATGTTTTTATCATTTTTTTTTTAAAATGCCGAAAATGCAACATTAAGTGCCGAAACTTTTCATTTCTAGTGCCAAAAATTCCAGGCTCCAATAGAGCCCGGATTCCTCGGCATTTGCCAAGTCATTTCCTGAAGAGGCAAGTGGCTGAAAGTTCATTTCATAGCTTAGGGGGCTAGGTAAAAAAATTTTATTTTCCCAAATAATGCCAAAAATTGAATAAATGCCGAAAAAGGGGTCTAAAGCCGAATAGGGCCGAAAATGACCATTTGGTTAAATATCGTCCAAAATTATAAAATTTGGGACAAAAGTTGTTTAATTTTGCTTGAAATTCAACAATTTTGATGAAAATTAAAGGTTTTTTTTTTTAAATATTATTTTTAGTTAAAAGTTGAAAAATTAAAAATTGTTTAGAAAATTGCTAGGATTTTTTATTGTTGAGTTTAATCCTCAAAAATTGTTTATTTGGTCAAAATCGTGTAATTTAGGTTGTAAATTGAAAAATTTTGATCGTGAATTTGTAAAAGCACTGAAAAAGCATGTTTTTATCGTTTTTTTTTTTTTTTTTAATGCCAAATAATGCCGAAAATGCAACATTAGGTTCCGAAACTTTTCATTTTTAGTGCCGAAAAATCCGGGCTCTATGTTTATACAAAGGTTTAGTAGATTTTTCAATACAGACTTTTGTATATTCCCTTATGATGTCTTGTGGAAGATCTACACTGCATATTAATAATTTTGCCTACAATCTTACTACTTCCACAACTGTAGTTAAAATGAATTTTACCAATAAACCGCACAAATACGTTCGATATATTTCAGCTAAGATGCCATCTTCAGTAACAAAACAAAATAAACAAAAATGGAACGAAGTGAAGAAGGAAATGATAGAATAGGCATCAAGAGATACGAAATAAGTACAAGTAACGACACGTACATATACACACCGCGGTAATTAGGCGTGTAAAGAACTCCTATGGACCAGTAGATCGACCTCCCTCACCTTCCTCACCTTCCTCACCACTCCTATTTTGCGATAACCTTAAAGACTCAAGTTTCCTTTCCTTTCGGTCCCTGAGGGTGATTATATGATCATCACACAGTTTTTCAATTGCACGTGGTATCGAAGTCTTCTAGTTTGCATAAAAGGTGAACGCGGAGATATTAATCGCTCAGTTATGGGATCTAAATCATCTTGAAAAAGATACTTCTTTAAGAAGAAACTTGAAAAAATCTTGTGAAATTCGGCCATATTTCTTTATTTAATTTGAAAAATGTGTCACACATGCTCAAGTATGAAACATATTAGCGTAAATACAATAAATTCATTCTGACCTACCATTTTTCCTGATACTTCGATACTTGAACTCAGGTTTTCCAGCCAAAGCGCAAGCGCAATCTCCAATAATACTTTTCATAATTATGTTTGTGAATTAGCCACTCGATTCACTAATCTATGTTTTCAAGCCATTTAGACGCACGATGAACAGACAGTTAGACAAAGTTACGTGCTGTCCATGCATTACCACCGATGAGGTGAGCTTTCGATGGCGGTGGCGACGGTCTAATAAAATACTCGCTCCATTTGTCATTAATCAAGATAATAGCAGGTGTTAAGGACACTTGGAAAAAAAAAAAAAAAAAAACGAAAGGGAGACAATCTTCTCTTTTCCTTGATCAACTTTGATTTATCACTTCGCTTCGGCCCGGTAAATTAATAATGATCTTTGTTGCTTTTTCCTGATCGAATTACGCTTTTCTGTGCTATACTCAAGCGCACCGAGTAGACACGGCATCCGTATATCAACTATTTTCCATCTATTTTTTCCTCTCTCTTTCTTCCTTTTGCCCTGTTTCTCTCCTAGACGGCAAATTCGAACCAACAATGATGATTCATGGGTTCGAGTAGGCTGGCTTTTACATTTCAAAGCGAAAATGGCTTTCACGTGCATGTACGCAACAAAGAAAAATTTCAACTGGTCCAGTTTTTATCGAACAAATTTCATTGCGCGCGTAGGATAGATAATCCGATGTATAAAAAATGCATCGTCGGTCGTAACTCGTAATTGAAATAATTGAATTTGATTTATACAACATAAACTTATGTACGTACAAATTGTATTATATAGGTGGTAATGGGTATAATTTTTGCGAGACGGTGAAAGGTGGGCTGTGCGAGATTACCAGAATACGACGATTCCGACAGAATTTCTGAGACAAACTTCCTCGGTCAGGCTTATGGTTCGTACAAACGTTCGTTGATTGGATTTTGACAACGAAAAGAATGACCCCCTCGCACGTGAACGAGGCTTTACATATCGAACCTCTTATGAGGCATCGACGAGTACGAAGATAAGCCATTAAGATACATTTTGCGATAACTGAAATGACTCGGCAAACAAATCGGAATCGAAGAGATGGGGGAACAAAACGCGAGCGGTACAGATCGCTTATAAATTGCCTTTCGTACGTATACACGAATTAAAAGTCTAATGTCTGGAAGTACGCCCACACCCGCCGCGTATGTAACCAAATTCAACCATAATCGTTTGATCATTTGTATTGAAAGACGAGAAGCATTAATACAGTGCAGTGCAGAGAATAGTGCATGCGCATCTTCCGAGGATCTTCTCTTTTATGCATTTATAAGAGATAGCAGACGCGTGCGTGTGTACTTTCCAATCTGTGGTGTCTACTTTTATCGAAGTTGTTCGAAAACGCTAGCATAAATTAGAGGGAGCTGTGAAATCGGATGCGAGGATCAGAGGACTGAATCGATTTGGCGAGGTTTTTTTTCCTGAACGGGAGATTTGTACAGATTATATGAAATATCAAGGGTGTAAAAACAACGTCCGTGCGAAAAAGAGAAAATGTGCAATAAATTGACGTGCGAGGGAGGAATCTAAATTTAATTTCTGTTATGAACTCAAAATCTTAATCACATTAATTAAACGACTCTTTATTAATTTGTGATGATGTAAAAACTGGTTCGAATCTTATTGGATTTAGTGCGGGGTGATGAAGCCTTTTTGCTGTTCGCAACTCAGCTTGTACACTCAGACTCTGTTCAAATTCCCCATGTCCTTCATTGCGCCATGGGTTGATTGCCCTCACCCCTGAATGCCTTTATCACCTTAGTCGTGTACTTTCCTATGTGAAGTCTTTGCATCCCTTCAATCACGCTTCTGGAATGGCCATTGGCTGTTGCGATCTGCATTATTATCTCAATTTCCTTCCTCTTATCTTCATTGTTCTTTAGGTTAGAAATTTCATGGTAGCAGTAGTTGTGCTATGGGTGGTAGTAGGAGTCTCTTGGGATGATGGTGTCGGCATTCCTGTAGATTTTGTATTCTATCCTGTTATTCTCCAATTCGATAGTCAAGCCAAATAGTTGGTGGTCTCATTGCCCTTTTCTTTGTGACTTTGATACTTTCATTCATGACACGCTTTGCAGAGGGAATTGGTCCACCTGTCTTTTAATGCCGGATCACACAATTAGGTGACTATATCTGCATATCTAGACGAGTGTGTGATTGAGTTTCCGAACTTTCTGCCTTTCTATATCTCGTCTCCATGTCGTACATGAATATCACCGCCAATATTGTCGACTGCGGTAAACCCATCGCTAGTCCTCTTTTCTGACTGTGAAAATTGTTATTAAATCGACAGTAGCTCTAGCCCACGATGTCTTAAACCATTTTGTTTATCACGGTATCCATCCTATCTGTTATTCCACAGTAGGGTATGGTGCCAACCATGTTGGTCACGTCCAAGGATACCAGTTTGTCTCTACTCTTGTTTCCACTTCGTCCAATCGCTCTATCAGCCTTCTGTTTCTGATTTTTTGTTTAGGTGAAAAGTGATAGTTTTATTTCAAGAATCTGGCCGTGATCTTTGCTATCTTGTTATAAGATGATTGGAGTGATCTCAAAGGAGTTTTACAAGCCCCTTGAAATTGGGTGGTCTCGGTTTCATCTCAAGCATCCTTTCATTGTCAGGAACATTGTTAACAGGCAACATTTTTGTTTTTTGAGAAAAACGTCCGCCATCCGGCCGACCGGAATCTCGGAGCTCAAAAATTTTCTATTTTTCCCCATCCTATCGTATATATTTCGGAGCCCGACATCTTAACAGGGACCTGTTTTATGGGGGACTTTTTCGGAAAAAACGTCTGTCGTTCGACCGGCTGGCAAAGCTCGGAGCTCGAAGTGGGAATTTTTACAAGTCCCCCTCCTATCATAAATAGCTTGTGCGGCGGAGCCTGGGACGTCACAGTTTGATGACGTAATGGGTCAGCTTTGTGACATCGCAATCTGATGACGTCATAGATCGGTTTTTTCCCCAAATCCCCTCCCTATTGAGGGCGGAGCTTGTGACGTGACAGTTTGTTGACGTCATAGGTTTGTCTTGTGACGTCACAATCTGATGAAGTCGTAGATCTCTTCTTTCAAGTTCCCCTCCTATTATAAACAGCAGGCGCGGATCCGCGGGGAGGGGGAAATGAGGAAAGTCCCCCCCAAAAAAAAAAAAAAAAATCTGTATTGAAAGAAATTTTGGCTTTACTACCACACTAAATACTCGTATATTACAGAAAGGTCGACGTTTCGCAGCACCCGGACTGCATTTTCAAGAGCGAAAAAAACCAAAATTTCTTTCAATTAGTGTTTCACCTACCACGAAACAAATTTTTTCATCTTAAAAAATCTGTAGTATAAAAGAAAATGTAAAAAAAAAAAAAGATTGTTTTCGATTATTTTTCCTCCCAAAGTGATTGTCTGGAGGTCCGAAGTCCGGGCCTGTGACGTCACAGTTTGTTGACGTCAAAAGTCTGCATGTAACGTCACAATCTGATGACGTCAAAGATTCAGTCTCCTCCTATTATAGCTTGTGGGGCGGGCCCTGTCATAGATCACCCTTGTGTCGTCACAATCTGATGACGTCAAAGATCAAATTTTTTCTCAAAGTCCTCTCCTTTCAAAGGTTGTGTGGTAAGCGCTGTGACATAATAGTTTGATGAGTCCCTCTCCTATCATATATGTCTCGAAAGTCAAAATTTTTCCAAATGCCCCTCCTCTTATATAGCTTGGGGCGGAGGGCTTCTGACGTCACAGTTTGATGACGTCATATGTCAGCCTTGTAACGTCAGAATCTGCTGACGTCATGGATCAGTTTTTTCCCCTCCCTATCATATATAGCTGAGGGGCGGGGCCTGTAACGTGACAGTTTGTTGACATCATAGGTCAGCCGTGGGACGTCACAATCTGATGACGTCATAGGTCTTTTTTTTCAAGATCCCTCCTATTATATATAGCTCCAAAGTCCGGGTCTATGACGTCACAATCTGATGAGTCATATAATAGTTTTTTCCGAATCCCCTCCCTATCATATATAGCTTAGGGACAGGGCCTGTGACGTCACAGTTTGATGACTTTATAGGTTGGCTTTGTGACGTCACAATTTACATTTTTCTGATCCCACGTGCTTTATAAAAACGAGAGGTGGCAGGAAACTTGTTTTATGATGGAGCACGTCGGGTCCGAAAACTGTAGATTTTTCCGTCACAGGCCGGACTTTAGAGCTGCATATAATAGGAGAGAAACTTGAAAATATTATGGAAGGGGAGGGGGGCACGTGAAAAATGTTCACTCTCGAGCTATATACGAGAGGGAGGGGGGGGGGGGGACTTGAAAAATTTTCACTTCCAAGCTATTGACATGTTCCATGTCTTTTCTCTCGCCAGACCCCGATTTTGAAACTCGCGAGTACACCCCGCGTAATAATAATAATCAATAATAAATAAATAAATAATTAAATAATTAAATAATTAAATAAATAATTAAATAATTAATATAATTAATAATTAGAAAATCTCTACCCGGTGGGTGATTCAGAAATTCGCGAGTACACCCCGCGTAATAATAATAAATAATTAATTAATAAAAAATTAAATAATTAAATAATTAAATAAATAAATAATTAAATAAGAAAATAAATAAATAATTAAATAATTAAATAATTAATAATTAGAAAATCTCTACCCCGTGGGTGATTCAGAAATTCGCGAGTACACCCGCGTAATAATAATAAATAATTAATTAATTAATTAATTAATTAATAATTAAATAATTAAATAAATAAATAATTAAATAAATAAATAATTAAATAATTAAATAATTAAATAAATAAATAATTAAATAATTAAATAATTAATATAATTAATAATCAGGAAATCTCTACCCCGTGGGTGATTCAGAAATTCGCGAGTACACCCCGCGTAATAATAATAAATAATTAATTAATTAATTAATTAATAATTAAATAATTAAATAAATAAATAAATAAATATTTAAATAATTAAATAAATAAATAAATAAATATTTAAATAATTAATATAATTAAATAAATAAATAATTAAATAATTAAATAAATAAATAATTAAATAATTAATCAATTAATTAATTAATTAATTAATTAATAATTAAATAATTAAATAAATAAATAATTAAATAATTAATATAATTGATGATTAGAAAATTTTCTAAGTCCCTCTTCCTATCATATATGGCTGGATAGTCGAAATTTTTCCAAGTCCCTAGACTGGAATTGTCTCATACCATTCCAATACAACAGCGAGACAGGGGGCGAGAAGTTGGCGCTACCTCATATTTCTCATAGAAGACTTGAATTTTCTCATACCATTCCAATACAACAGCGCGATCGCTCGTTCGCCCCACGAAAGTTGATACCTCAAAATATAGAACACCCACAATTACCTCAAAATATTTCTCATACAAGACTTATACGACGCCAACATAGGTAAAGGGGTAAACGAATAATATCTCACGAACACTTGACCTAGTAAAAGAATTAATAATAAATAAATAAATGAATAAATAAATGAATAAATAAAAAATAAATAAATAAATAAATAAATAATATTAAATAATTAAATAATTAAATAATTGAATAATTGAATAATTAAATAATTAAAAATTAAATAATTAAATAATTGAATAATTAAATAAATAAAGGCTGAATAGTCGAAATTTTTCCAAGTTCCCTAGACTTGAATTGTCTCATACCATACCAATAGAAGAGCGAGACAGGGGGCGAACGAGCAGAGCGAGTTCGCGCTACCTCATATTTCTCAAAAAAGACTTGAATTTTCTCATACCATTCCAATACAACAGCGAGATCGCTCGTTCGCCCCACCGAAAGTTGATACCTCAAAATATAGAACACCCACAATTACCTCAAAATATTTCTCATACAAGACTTATACGACGCCAAGATAGGTAAAGGGGTAAACGAATAATATCTCACGAACACTTGACCTAGTACAAGAATTAATAATAAATAAATAAATAAATAAATAAATAAATAATATTAAATAATTAAATATTTAAATAATTGAATAATTAAACAATTAAATAAATAAAGGCTGGATAGTCGAAATTTTTCCAAGTCCCCTACACTTGAATTGTCACATACCATTCCAATACAACAGCGAGTTCGCGCTACCTCATATTTCTCATAGATGACTTATACGACGCCAAGATAGGTAAAGTTTTTTAAGTCCCTCTTCCTATCATATATGGCTGGATAGTCGAAATTTTTCGAAGTCACCTAGACTTGAATTGTCTCATACCATTCCAATACAACAGCGAGACAGGGGGCGAACGAGCGGAGCGAGTTCGCGCTACCTCATATTTCTCAAAAAAGACTTGAATTTTCTCATACCATTCCAATACAACAGCGAGATCGCTCGTTCGCCCCACCGAAAGTTGATACCTCAAAATATAGAACACCCACAATTACCTCAAAATATTTCTCATACAAGACTTACACGACGCCAAGATAGGTAAAGGGGTAAACGAATAATATCTCACGAACACTTGACCTAGTAGAAGCCTAGACTGAAATATTTCATGATGACTGATAAAATATAAAAGACATGGAACATGATTTTCATTTATTTGGCTATGCCAGAAAATTTAATAATACTAGAAGATGACCAAGTTCCCTTTTCTTCTTCTTGTCAACTATCGAAAAAGTCTTTCATTTTTTTTTATATGATAGGAAAGTGACATAGAAAATTTCCGAGCTTTGATTTTTGCCGGACGTCGGACTTTTTTTTCGAAATATCCCCCCGATAAAACAGGTTCCCTGCCATCCCCCGTTCAACTCCGTTAAAGAACCCGTGAGTTTTTCTTTTTGAACGCAGTTTTCAGTGTATTATGGGATTCATGGGTCGAGTCCTTCTTCAGCTCTTGGTAACTATGCTCTACTATTTAAACTTCTTTTTTTATGTGTAGTCGTCTTTCTCGGTCGACACTACCGCGTTCCTTTATGCGCCTCTGACAAGATCAGCTCGTTCTGTCAGATCTTCTTCTGTAGATTGGTGTCCTTTCTCTGCATTGCTTGCGTTCTGCCATTGATTCAGCATATCGATGCCGTAGAAGAAATACCTCGTGAGCCACAAAAATTGACATTTTTTTTTGTCGTTTTTGGATTGCGGAGTATGAGAAACGTGTAAAGTAGCAGTTATGTCGATTTTTTTTTGTGGCTTACGAGGTATTCGTTCTACCGTATCGATATTATGTTCTCCTCGATATCCAACAGTGCTTTCCTAATTCTGATACGGAACGATAATTATCTCCTAAAGCACCTCTATTTCTCTTATATCTAGTCTAGAAAATTCTTTCACGCTATCTAACTTAACTAGATTGATGAGGCCCCAAGTCCTGTTTCTGAGTTCCTTCTTATGCGTATGTATAGCTCGGTGGAAGTCCCTGGACATTTCCCCGCGAGAGTGATGACATCACAAAAATCGGTTTGCGGGTGTTTTCTGAGATTTGCCTCCTTTCCCCTGCGATAAAACCATTGATCGGAATTATCTCTACCTCCAAGACCAGTTTGCCTGGCCTAGGAAGGAATATCAAATAAAGTTTGCATTGGTTCGTTGAAGATAGGTACTAATGGTGAAGGGAGATCTGCAGAGTTTGATGCGAGTTGTCCGGAAGTTTTTGGAGCCAGAGTCTCTCGATTTTCTCCTTTTTTTTATCATGGTTTTTGGAAGATGTGTATTTATTATGATCTCTGTTGCTGCATGTTACACTCTGAGCTTGACGCGTCTACAGCGACTTTATTACAGTACCTAGACCTACAACTGTTTCAACGCTAATTATGAAAACCAGAATTTGTCTTCCACTATCTGGCCTTAGTACGAGTGTACGTCATTTTATTGTTCTCTTTCTTTTGTCGTCGAGCGACGTTTTGTAGATAATTTCCCGACGACATCTTCACGACATCGAGAAGCTAGCGAGAGGGGACGAAAGTTTACGACTGTTTCGCGGGATCGCATGATTTTTTAATTTTTGTCTCCGGTACGAGAAGCGAATTACGTAACTCTCGTTGCTGTAAAGCTCATTAAGGGATATATATACGAAGAGTAACCGTTCCAGTCGATGCTCCTCTTTTTTTTTCTCCTCTTCCTCTGCTTGGGCCTGTTGTATACGCTACGACGACAACACAGTGCCAAAAGAAGTATTGTTCTCGCTGCGCTCTCAGCGCGCCATACCAATGGGATTAGTATCTTACAGCCCGAGTTTAACGCCTTCCGCAATTTATACCATTAATCACGTTCTTTTGTTCCTGTTCGCCAAAGCTTCATATCTGCTTGTATATCTGTTATTTTTGCCGCGATGCGGCTTATTCAGTTTCAACCGTTTAGTATTTGTTCCCGAAGCAGCAGCGAAGTCGCGAGATTTTTTTCTCGCTATAGCTCTTTCTCTTCTCGCCTTTTAATTTATCGCCGTCTTCGCGTTCTCGTTCGCCGTCTGCGTCTTATCTTGCACGCGACTTCGTCGCCGCAATCGTACACGTATATTAGATGTACGCGAGTATATCGCGTGTAAAACTTTATATTTTATACGCGTCAGCCTAAATATTTAGAGCACGCGCGCGGAAAGTGTCCGATAAAAATTTTGCAAACTTTTCACGCGGCGGGCCGTTGCCGCGCCTTACCGCAGAATCTATAGAGACAAAAAATATCATACGGAGTCTAAAAGCGAAAAGAAGAAAAGAAAACATTTGTCAGCTATCTTACACGACGTCTATTTATTATCGTTCGAATCAATATTATATAAAGAAAAAGTTTTTGAACGTTCGCCAGCAGACACACATCGCGAGAAACGCGGAAAAAATAGTCTGAAAACGTTTTTTTTACGACCGAAAAAGCTTTTCGCCTGGTTGAACGGCAGTTCTCATAATAATATTTCTCTATCGAGATATGCGGAAAATTGGCGATTATTTTTATTTTTTTTTTTTCTTACCGCGGTCTAAGAACGCTCTTCTCTTCGAACTGATACGAGAAAAACGTTTTATAACGGATAGACGGCGGGAGCCTGAAATGGGTTCGAGAGAAAAATAACTTGACGAAAAAATCCGCTCCGAAAGAATGACGCGACGTCGAGTTGGAGGCTTGTTCGCAATTGTCGTGACTTGCGAGTCGAAACTGAAGATCGCTGATAGTGGTGCGTAGCAACCATTATTGTTCTGTAATGGTATATTATGATATTTGAAAAGAGGATTGTTTGCTAAGATCGATGATGAAATTGGCGAAGAACTGGCTGAGGTACGTATATAACGAATGAGGCACCGCGAGCTCGACATTTATTCAATGACCCATGAGGCCTAATTCAAAAATCACAAGTTATCGGTACCAGAAAACGGTATAGTCGTCGCAAATTTGCTCGAGTGAAAAGGACAGTCATTGATAAAGAATACAGATTATGGTTCCAAAAATTGCACTGGCAAAAGAGACCACCTTCCCTGGTGAACATGGGTCATGTCTTTTTGTTCTCTTTATTCAAGGAGACATGAGCGAACATATGATCTTTTTGTCGAATTGGTACAGTGATGGCATAATTTTTTTCATTAATTTTTGTTTTCCAAGTCTGTGCCCAGTTGCAGAATTGGTCAGTTGTTTTTTGTAGCTCCGACACAGCTTCTTCGTAGTGGCTATTCACTGACATCGTCTGCGGAGTAAATGATGTAGAGTATGGGCCCTAAGATGCTACCTTGTGGGACGCCTGCTCCAATCATTATCGTGGTCGATAAAGTGTCATTGTACTGGACTCTGAAACTTCTATTGTTGAGGTACGACTTCAGTATTTCGAGGTAATTACCCGGAAGAAATCTACTCAATTTATGAAGTAGGCCCTCATACCATACACGGTCAAAAGCCTTTTCAATGTCTATGAACAGCGAAAAAGGGGTTTTTCAATTGTGCAAATCTACTTTATTAGTTGCTTATACAAGACTACTTTCGGCTGTTATCCCATCATAAGTTGTGTCGCAACTGGAGAACAAGGCCTTAACCATGAGTTTTTATAGTATAACACTGTGATTTTATTGGCTATAACAATGCTGTGTTGTGATTGGTTCACTTCTTAGAAACTTATTCTTACAATTATATGACATTGTGTTCTTATTGGCTAAAACATACTGCTTTGTGATTGGTTCAATCTATTGTTCTAAATGCTGCGTTTCTATTGGCTACCTGGATTCCTGCCGTCTCATTGGTTGGTTCTGTTCTTCTTCTCTCCTCCAATCACCAGGCCGAATAATTTTTCGCTGTCACATGTGATTACATTGTTCAAGAGGCAGGCTTTCTTCCTCTTGGCTTTTGCAATCTCCATTTGTTCCCAGAGTTTTCTTCTCTTTGTGCGATTCTCTACGTGTATGACTTCAAATATTCCCTCTCCATCGTGGTTTTCCTCGTTTCCCAAACAGTGACTTGCCATCTTCTTTCTCCCTCGACGTTTTGTGCTCCTTTCTTCTGATCTCAAACTTTCTCCCAGTCTCGCCGATATAGATCCCCTCGCACTGTTCACAACTGAGCTTGTACACTCCGCTTAAGCTTTCCTTGTCCTTTTGTTCCGTCTGGTCATTGCTGATTCTCTTCACCATGGGTTGGTTATTCTGGATACCCACATTCACATCGTAGCCATTGAACGCCTTTATCACCTTGTTTGTGTACTTTCGTACATATGGTATCGATCCGGAGTACTTTCTCACTGTGCTATCATGGGTTCCTTTCTTTGTTTCCATTTTCCCAAAGACTCCCTCCACCACACATCTGCGGTAGCTATTGGCTTCTGCGATCTGCTTTACTATCTCGATCTCTTTCCTCTTCTCTTCGTTGTTCTTGAGGATAGAAATTGCCCGATAGCAGTAGTTCTGGATTGCCGCTAACATCTGCCTGGGGTAGTGGTAGGGGTCATTTGGAATGGTGGTGTCAGTATGCGTCGGCTTCTTGTAGATTTTGTATTCTATCCTATTGTTCTCCATTGTGAGTGTAAGGTCCAAATAGTTGATGGTCTCATTGCCTTTTTCTGCTGTGAATTTGATGCTCTCATTCATCGCGTTCATTTCTGAAAGGAATAGATCCACCTGTCTATCAGTGCCTGACCACACAATTAGGATATCATCTACATATCTGGCCCAGTGTTTGATCGAATTTCTGAACTTGCTGCCATTCAATATCTTTTTTTCCATATCATTCATGAATATCTCCGCCAGTATTGGTGACAGCGGTGATCCCATCGCAAGTCCCCTTTCCTGACTGTAGAACCTGTTATTGAGGCGGCAGTAATTCTGGCTCAAGATCTCCTTCACTATGTTGGCGTACTTCGACCCATCGGGGTTCCTATGGTATCTGTTGTTTTTGAGCAGAGTGAGAAGTTCCTCCTTCGGTATGGTACCAAACATATTTGCCACATCAAAGGATATCAGCTTGTCGTTACTCTTGATTTCCAACTTGTCCAGTTGCTCAATCAGCTCTCCGTTGTTTCTGATACTTCGTCTGGGTGCAAACTGATAGTTTTCTTTCAGGAATGTGGCTACGATCTTTGCTATCTTGTAGCATGGTGATTGAATGCTGTTGACCAGGGGTCTCATCGGACGGTTCGCTTTGTGGAGTTTTACAAGCCCCTTGAGTTTTGGTGCAACCGGGTTCATCTCAAGCGTCCTTCCATTGCCGGGTACATTGTTCCGTTTCAACACGGCTTTCAGGTCATCTTGGTATTTCCCTGTTGGGTCCCTTGCCAGCTCTTGGTATCCATTAACTGCGATGTACGACTCCACTTTTTGGGTGTAGTCCTCCTTCTCCATTACCACTCCCGTGCTGCCCTTGTCCGCCTTTGTCAAAATCAGGTTGTTCTGTCGGATCTTCTTTTGTAGATTTGTGACCTTCCTCTGCATTACTTGCGTTCTGTCATAGGTTTGGCACATATCCTCTTTGATGTCCTACAGCACTTTCCCAATTTTAGTCCGGGCTTCTGGTCTCACGTTGTGTTCCATGGTTTGGATTACTTGTTCGCAGCTAATGGCCATGCTTCCAAGCCTATACTGGTTCAGCCTCTCTGGCTGCACGTACTTGGCCTTTGTCCAGCAGTCTTCTTTCCTCTTCTGTGAAGGTGACACTTGATAGGTTCTCGGTTCTGGGAGCAAATTTGTGCTCAACTCTCGCTGTCTCTTCCTTTCTTTATGAGTTCCGATCTATGAACAGCGTCAAACAGTAAGCCTTGTCCTCCAGGGCATTCTCGATCAGTCTGGTTACCCGATGGATCTGGTCGATGATAGAATGCTTACTACGGAAACCATACTGCCAGTTGGGAATGACCTCTTCCCGTTCGACTATAGGTTTGATTCGCTTCAACAATAACTTTTCAAACAACTTGCTAGGAGTTGTGAGTAGTGAAATTGGTCTGTATGACTGAGGTTCCTCTGGTGCCTTGTCGGGTTTGAGGATAAGAATGACCTTGGCTTGTTTCCAAGAGTCAGGTACATCGAGGAAGACTATTGCTTTCTTCGGTAATTCCTGGAGTATCTGATCCAGGTTACTGCATAAATTTTCTATTACGTTCGAAATATCCACCGCTACTGCGTTCCTGAAATGTCGCTCATTTCCCTGAAACTTTTCAATGGCGATATCATATGCGATCTTCAGAAAATTAACATACTCCAAATTGTGTGAACTAAAAGGTGAATAATAATCAATAACACGTTACACGCGATGTCTGTAATAGACGGTATGCATGAGTTTGGACAGGAAAGATACAACGACCGATGTCTTAGTCCACGGAGGTTCGTTCCGTCCTGTTGCTCATATGATGACTGCCTCTAATAGCCTAGTTCACAGACTGATTCGTGTTCCTATGAGTCACACCTGGCCAGGGTGAATGGGGTCAATGTCGACGTTGATGTGATGGAGCATTCTTGATTCTACCACCACCCTCCCCTCAGACACGATCCGTGATCAGTTTCCCTTTCCTGGGGAAGTTCTCCCTCCAATTGGGTCGGGCCCTCCACCCGTTTGGCTTCAGACCAGCGTTTTACAACCCTACCACATTTAAAAGGTTGTTTGTGAGGCTGAAGGACCCCATACCCGTTGATGAGAGGAGTGGTGTTTTTAAAATGGAATGTAGGGATTATGTAGGCCTTTATATTGGTGAGACCATCCGCCAAATGAAGGTGAGAGTAGCTGAGCACCTGAAGTCTTGGAATAAGGGACATTTACGGGAATCAGCTTTTGCTGATCATTTAATAAATAGGGGCCACCGTTTCCTCGAGGGATCGGAAAAGCTCCTCCATCGTAAACGCATCGCCCTCTGGCATATAGAGATAATGCGTCATCTCAACACCGGTGGCATCACTGTACTCAACTCGTACATTCCGGAAGATGGCCTGATTGAACTGGTTTATGATTCATACCGTGATTTCTCGTTTGCCCAATCTTAATACCTTGTTTCTTTCCTCCGTTTGTCAGTTGCTTTGATTTCAGTCCCGAAGATGGTTTATTTACCGAAAGCGCCCTTCGTTTAATTTTTTCTGTGGTTTGCATTGTTTACTCTCGCTTCGGAGTATTCTTCCTTTCGCTACTATTAACCTTCCTTATTATCAAAGTCAAGCAAAATGTTTTGGCGTAGCCAAATAAATAATGTTCATGTTTCATGTCTCTTATATTTTATCACTTGCTCCGCTCGTTCACCTCCTGTCTTAGTTTAGCATAAGTCTGATATAAAATATTTTGGGCTATCGCCTTTTGTAGGACTCACTTGCTCCGCTCGTTCGCCTCCTTTCTTGGTGTCGTGTAAATCTGGTTTGAGAAATGTTTTAAGCTATCAGCTTTCGTGGGACTCAGGGGTGTACTCGCGAATTTTCAAATAGGGGTACGGTGAGACAAAAGACATGAAACATGTCAAAAAAGTCGGCCTGCTAGGCTAAACTAAGCTGAAATCATGGTAGACACAGTTTATACTATAGCAACTAAGAAAGCCCATCTGCTAGTTAACTTAATACATAAACTTGACTGAACGATTGAAGAATATAGTGTTGTCATAGAGTGGTCATTCTTGTGGAGCCCGGCCCGTGGTCCAGACCAGGCACAGCCCCGGATAGGTTCCAAGAAATATTATACATGATCCAATGTTTTGCCATGAAGTAGAGAGATTATTATTTTTGACAGATTCTAGTGTCTGCACCTTAGAGATAGTGTTTTTTTTTTTTTGGTGCGTGCATTTCTCACCAATATTGAGGTGTCTTTGTTCGTATATGCAGTCCATCTCGGAGTGCTTACTATATGTAATCTTCCTCAAGGAAAGCTCGCTAAAACATAATGTTCGTCTTGATCCCATTGGTATTATAGAAAGTCAGGTTCAGTGCAGGGCTTGACCTGTTTATGTTGATTTTCATTATTTTGTTGCAGACCGAAAAATATTTCGCTGTCCAATATGAATACACTGTCCGAACAGTGGCTTCCCATCTTCTTTCTCCCTTGACATCTTGTACTCCTTTCTTTGGATGTTGAACTTTCTCTTGGTCTCGCTAATGAAGGCGCCTTCCCACTGTTCGCAACTGAGCTTTTACACGCCACCCAAGTTCCCCTCATCTCTTCTAACAACCTGAGTGCATTGACGACGCGACGTCACGCCTTTCTTCAACTTGTATTTGTTCTTGACCACCAATTAATCAAGCTTGAACCTATTTCAAACTTAGAAAAAGAGTCTTAACTTGAAAAGTTTTAGCCGAAAATACTCTTCCAAGGCTAGTCTAGCTTTCAAGTCTAAAAGAGAAATTTAGCGCAGACTCTATAATCATCGTCTTGCTTGTTTTGATCCTACGATCGTATTCATGTTTTTTACCTATCCAGATTTCAAAAGTATATAAAATTATATTATAATAACACTAAATTAATATAAATATTTTTTTATATGTTTCAGGTGAGTTCTAACGATTGCAATATACTGTATTCAAAACTTGAGAGGACGTATTACGTAAAGAACATTATATTAGCTTTGGGTATTATTTTTTTCGCTCTACATCACGTATAAAAGTCCTTCTTTGTTGCGACTCCATCGGCTTCTACGTAAGTAAAATTTAAATGAGATTTGTTCGATGCAATAGAGCCTCAAAGGCTCAATCTGGGCTTACGATCACGACGAGTGATAGCTTGAGTCGTGCGAGTATCATTTGGAAATTTGAGGGAATATAATCACAATTGGTCATTTATGATCATTATTGGCCCTTGTAGAGGCAAAGGGAAGAGGATTCATCGAGAAATCTCTCAATCTTTGTTAATTACAGAAGATTTGGAAAGGTAAAGAAAATGCCGAGTGAACATATTTTTTTGAGATCCAAGAAGATGATCCCACTGTTGGACTATATGCTATTCAAAAACGTAGGGTCGCAAACGTTTGTAGAATGCGTAGTATAATAATCTTTTTTCCCTTGACAAGGTTGGGATGTGTCTTCCATAAACCCTAGGATCAGTCAGCAAATTCAGTGCGAGTCGACGAGGGTTTGAAATTGCCGCCAAGATTTTTTGAAGACCATAGATAATTTTTCATCAGAAGGCCAACTTTTATAATGGAAAAATCTTCAAATGAATTCTGAAGTCATTAAAACCTTAGCACCACCGGGTTCATCTCAAGCGTCCTTGAACTGCCAGGTACACTATTCTCTTTCAACAAAGTTTGGAGCTTGTTCTGGTATTTCATAGTTGTGGTTCCTTCTCCAGCTCTTGGTGTCCATTCTTCGCAATGAACGACTCCGCTTTGTAGTCGTCCCCCTCTACTGCCACCACTTTATTGCCTTTGTCCGCCTTTATCAAGATTACGTCATTTCAAAGTTGTAACATCGTTGAATCCTTTCACTCATACAATACTTTCTGGCCTCTTGACGATCGTTTTTCGCAACTTCTGAAGACCTACTACTTATTTCGTCTGATGCTGTAGTCGTGGCCTTTGCTATTTGGTGATACGTCCCTAATGTGACCCAACCATTTCCAAGAAAAGCATCGTGTTGAACAATTTCTCCTCGTATCCATCAATAAGCCCTGTAGGAACAACAGTTACGTAAATCGCTTCAAAAAATCATCGCGTTCGGCATCAAAACAGTCCCTTGTTGGCTCTCCGTTGCTGCGAGGATACCGTCTAGGAGAAATTATCTGCAGTATGTCGTCGTTGCTCGACGACAGAAGAAGAACAACAAAAAACAGAAGAAGAATGAGAATAAAACAATATAATAACGATATAATAAGGCCAGATAGTAGAAGACAAATTCTGGTTTCCATAATTGGCTTGAAAACAGTCGTAGGTACTTGTAATAAAGGTGACATTTAAATAAGAGAAAAACAAACCCAAAGGAGACGTATATGAGCGTACACGCCATGTACATATATTGTATAATGCTGCTGCCGGGAGACTAGCTTTATTTATCATGAATTTAGACGATTTTTTTGAAAGAAAATCTTGTTAGACGCGGACGTTGATAAATTTTCGCATCTTCGTTTTACTACAGCATTCGCTTTCGGTGAAGCGTAGACCAGTTCTGAATGTAAGGCGATCGAGGAACGGCGAAATGCAGGGCGAATCGTGCCTCGAACAGAAACAAAGAGAGAGCGAGAAAGAGGCTATTCAATTATCATAAAAGCGCGATCGTGATTCCATTGAATTTTTATTCATATATTCTGGTCCGAAATAGAGGAAGATAATGGTCGCGTCGATGTCTCAAAATCACGGTATTATGCGCAGATGACGGAGGACAAAATTCATCAAAAATTTCTCGTTTGGTATTGCATATGATGAGAACCTACTTCTCGGAGACAACTTTAGTGCCATCATTGTAGTAGTAGAGTACTTTTCCTTTAGAGTTCAAGGTTTGAAATTATTTTCAGTTTCTTCGAGTCCTCGGTTATGCTCGAGAGAGCACCGACGATTTTATTTTGCAGTAAACTTTCTGAGCTTAGAAGCGCCCAATTTTTCTCGAAGTTAGAAATCTCTTGACGCATGCTGGTCCAGAAATAATTTTTTGCGGCCAAAACTTCAGGACTTCGAGTACACCCGATTTTTGGGTCACAGAAACCGAATATTGTAGCGGTTTTATCATGCAACTTCAACGAACATGTTTTTCACCAAAAAAACATATTTTTTCAAGGTGAAAATATGTTTTTTTCATTTTTTTGTATTAAATATTAGTCATGTTTTGATCACTGATTCGAAATTTGGCAGAAATTTTGCTAACAAACTGTAACAGACATATTTTGCACAAAAAAAACAAGTTTTTTAGAGGAAAAACTAGTTTTTTTTTTTTTCTTTTGTGGAGATGTAAGTGTTTTACTTGTGTATTGGATCACTGAATCCTAATTTGGCAAAACTTTGCTACCAAACTATGACAAGGATGTTTTTTAGAATTGTGAGAATACTTCACTCCTATATTGGATACTTTGAATTTTAATTTGGCAAGAATTTCGCTACGAAACTGTAACAGGCATGTTTTTCACAAAAAAAAACATGTTTTTTGTAGGAAAAACTAATTTTTTGTTTTTTGGTTGTTTTTTTTGTTTTTTTGTTTTTTTTTTTGAGAAAATATAAGTGTTTTCATTATGTATTGGATCACTGAATCCTTATTTGGCAAACCTTTGCTACCAAACTATGACAAAGATTTTTTATACAAAAAAAAAAAAAAACAAACAAAAAAAAACATGTTTTTGTTTTTTTTGTAAAAATATTCTACTCCTAAATTGGATACTTTGAATTTTAATTTGGCAAAAATTTTGCTACCAAACTGTAACAGGCATGTTTTTCACAAAAAAAAAAATGTTTTTTGTAGGGAAAACTAATTTTTTGTTTTTTGGTTGTTTTTTTTGTTTTTTTGTTTTTTTTTTTTTTTGAGAAAATATAAGTGTTTTCATTTAGTATTGGATCACTGAATCCTTATTTGGCAAACCTTTGCTACCAAACTATGACAAAGATTTTTTATACAAAAAAAAAAAAAACAAACAAAAAAAAAACATGTTTTTGTTTTTTTTTGTAAAAATATTCTACTCCTAAATTGGATACTTTGAATTTTAATTTGGCAAAAATTTTGCTACCAAACTGTAACAGGCATGTTTTTCACAAAAAAAAACATGTTTTTTGTAGGAAAAACTAATTTTTTGTTTTTTGGTTGTTTTTTTTGTTTTTTTGTTTTTTTTGAGAAAATATAAGTGTTTTCATTATGTATTGGATCACTGAATCCTTATTTGGCAAACCTTTGCTACCAAACTATGACAAAGATTTTTTATACAAAAAAAAAAAAAACAAACAAAAAAAAACATGTTTTTGTTTTTTTTTGTAAAAATATTCTACTCCTAAATTGGATACTTTGTATTTTAATTTGGCAAAAATTTTGCTACCAAACTGTAACAGGCATGTTTTTCACAAAAAAAAAAAGAAATAAAAAAATTTTTAAAAAAACGTTTTTTTGAGTAATAACTGTGGTTTTCTGTTTTTCTGGTGAAAATATTTTACTCCTGTATTGGATACTTTGATTCTTAATTTGGCAAAAATTTTGCTATCAAACTGTAACAAACATGTTTTTCAAATGTTTTTTAGTTAAAACACATGTTTTGTTGTGTAATTCTGTGAAACAATCATTTTTTCATTTTGTGGACCACTGAATCCAAATTTGACAGTAATTTTACTGCATAATTTCAACGAACATATTTTTCACGAAAAAATAATAACATGTTTTCTTTAGAGACAAACAATTGAACGCGTCTGCGAAAGAAGGGCCTAACTTGAAAAAACCTGTTTGAAAAAAAAAAACCTAGTATAAATCTACGTTAGAATATTTCAACTTGATAGCACTTAAGGACTTCACTCGCTCCGTTCGTTTGCCCCCCTTCTGGGTATAGTATGATTCTACTTTGGAAAATTTCAAGTTACTAGCTTTTGGAAGGCTCACAAATACTAGATCTATCTCATGACGTCACAAATACTAGACCCACACAGGCTTATATTAACAATACCAAGCTAAGCATTGCTTAGGGAATATGTAGTTCAGCTTTGCTTGTAGAATATGTGGTTCAGAATTGCTTCAGAATATGTGACTCAGCCTTGCTTATGGAATATATGTGGTTCAGAATTGCCTTAGAATATGTGGTTCAGCATTGCTTATGGAATATGTGGTTCAGCAATGTTTATGGAATATGTGGTTCAGCAATGCTTACAGAATATGTGGTTCAGCATTGCTTCTAGAATATAGAATATACGGTTCAGCATTGTTTATGGAATATGTGGTTCAGAATTGCTGATAAAATATGTGGTTCAGTATTTCTTATGGAATATGTGGTTCAAAATTGCTTATGTAATAGGTGGTTAAGAATTGCTTTTGGAATATGTGGTTCAGCAATGCTTACAGAATAAGTGGTTCAGCATCGCTTGTAGAACATGTGGTTCAGCATTGCTTACAGAATTTGTGATTTCATTATATGAGGTCTGAAAAAGGCTGGAGTAGTAGGTTTAACCTTGTAAAAGACGCCTCATATAAAAGTTTACTAGCTTTTGGGGCGTTGTTTGGCCCCCTTCTTAGTCTAGTACATTGCGTATGGGTTTGGGGCTCAGATGAAACATGAAGGAAAGCCTAGACCAAGTATAGAGCTGAGTAAGCCTTGACTTTGCATACGGAGGCGTTGGGATATTATGAGCCTAGTATAATATTGAGGCCATGCGCAGAATTTCAAATTAGGGCTCGGGGCTAAGTAAAGACATGAAACATGCAAAAAAACAAATGTATATGTATCGAATACAATATTTGCCAATTCAAAATATTTATCGCTTCCCCGATGGTCTTGAAACTGAGTCTGGACTAGCACCTACAAATGTTGAAATTTTCATGAATAGCCTGGAAAACTCACGGTTCTTTAACGGAAATACGCGAGGGGTGGCCGGGAAGTTCTTCCATGGAGCACGTGGGTTCTGAAAAAGATAGTTTGTGAAGTCAGAAGGCCGATCTCTGACATCACCGACCCGGACTTTGGAGCTATATATAATAGAAGAAATTAAAAAAAAAAATTTTCTATGACCACAGGCCCCAACTCCCCAAACTACATATGATGGGGACTATAAGAAACTGATCTATGACGTCTCGGAATGTGACGTCACAAGACTGACCTATGACGTCATCAAACTGTGACGTCACAGGACCTATCCCTCTCAAGCTACATATGATGAGGGAGACTTAGGAAAAACTGATCTATGATGTGAACCACATATTCTGTCAGCAATGCTGAACCACGTATTCCATAAGCAATTCTGAACCAAAACTGGTAGGAAACTGAGGCGAAGAGTTTTAGAGCATGACACAGCCGCTCGGAATAACACGCCGAGAAAATCTGCCTTTGTGTCTCATCTCTTGGCAAGAGGTCACAGTTTTGAGTTTGCCTTTCGCATAATGACAGTCTTGAGAGAAGACGTCGAGCACTGGAGAGCATTGAAATCCTCAAGGCCGCTTCTGATGACAGTTTCATCATAGTACACGAGGACATCTCTCACCTCACACTTGTTAAGGATGTCACGAACACGACGCTGATGACTGATTTTTTGTATCTTTGTTTTTTCATGTTTTGACACTTTTTTCATTTTCGTGTTTGTATTCGTGATTTGGTATTTTTAACTGTCTGTGATCGAAACGCGTCATAAATTTCATACTACCGCGGATTTAGTATTTCTCGCTCTCCAACATACTACCTACTGTCATACTCATACAAAAGGAGAAATTTGGAGTAGAAGACTTAACTACTGTCTATTGATTACACTCCAAAAAAGTGCTTCTCTAGTCCGCTTGTATTCCTTGATATTCATATTATTTGTTTAGAAACTCGTTTCTACAACTGGGGAGAAAATTCGATTGTTTTTTTGAATAGTATATTCATAGAAATCAATGCCAGATTTTCGAATTTTTCAATTTCCACTTCTGTATCCCCGATGCTCGAGGGACAACGGAAATTTCTTCTCCTCCTCTCGAGCTATCCAATTACTTGTTGCTCATATATATTCATAAGAACCATAGTTTTATGGCCGATATTCTATACACACTGCACTGTACACTGACTATATACGTTTCCGTAAAAGTATCAAAAATATTACGTTTTCTGCCATAATAGTTGCAACTTATTTAGGGATGCAAAAAATCCGACGATCCCCGTCCGGAAAAATGGTCTTATCTTCGCTATCCGTATTCGCAGCGTACATCAATTTTTCCATTCGATTGCACCGCGCGACCGATGAACCGGAATTGAAAATGCATTTCGCGAATTATAACGTTTTGCCTCGAGCGCGTACAATTTTCATATTCCTCAACTTCCGAGACGTACGTACAGAAAAAAAAAAAAAAAACTCATTTTTATTCCATCTCCCTCCCTCTCTCTCTCTCTCTCTTTTGTTTATTGAAACGCTCGGCAATCTCATCCAGCACGCGCTCCAATAAGTGAGGGATGGTCAATTTTGATATTATTTTTGCGCTCAATTCTTGGCGCGTACTCCGTTCTTTTTCCCTCTTTTACATTTTTTTTTTTTGTTTTCTCTCCTCGTCTCAAATCTGTAGTCAACTCGTTTAGATCAATGGAACTTACTTTATTACCGTTAGGGGGCAATGTCAAGCTATTTAGCACTACACGCTACATTAACTAGCAATACTAAATACACTATATATAGGTACGATTTCCTTCAGTCGATGGATTTTTGAGTCAGTTCCAAATAGACAACTCACTCCAGAGTGAAGAATATTGTGTACTTTGCCAATGTATACGCGACGATTGAAAATAAAATTCTCGTACGTATAGTGCTTCGAAAACAACATGTCCTCTTATTCATATTATACCGAGTATACGGAAGATAAATACTCGAACGTCGAATTGTCTAGTAAATACCTACCAGAACAAGTCCATTATCTATGGATGTAAATAAGCGTTGTTAATTAAACTCATTATGTATTTACCGTCTCGCCGCGAACACTCTTATCATAGACATATAGGCTACATGATTGCTCTGTCTATGGCGAAGGAAGCCAAGAAGTAGATCCGACAGTTTTTTCTTTCCTTCCTTCTTTTTCTCGTGTACGTTTGTGCAGTTCTACTATAGTAATAAGAAGAGCCTCTTATTTAAGCATTAACTGTCACGTATACTGATTTATTTTTCCGAATATTTACATTTTCGTTAGGTATGGAAGACGGAGTTCGAGCCGGGGCACTTCGGTAATCCCTTCGAAGGTTCACGGTCCGGTACGGATATCGCGTTAACGAACGTTTAATGCGAAGTGAAATATGAGTTCGATTTACACGGGTATTACTCAACTCTCGGTTTGTCGACTCGCCGCCCGTCATAATAGCGCAATTAATTTCACCGCTCGCGTCTCTCGTACACCTCCCACTCACAGTGGTTGGCCGCTGCCTTTTTTTACGAGTACATATCTTCATAAAACTTGGAATATAATTTTCACACGTAGACCTTCACGTTAGCACGTCACACACTGGTCCAGATTAGGAAAATTGCGATCAAAACCATGAAGAAAAAGTTGTCGAGAAGTGCCCATATTTTTATGTAGAATTGTTCTTAAAAGTATATAGGTAAACAAAATATTGCAGTACTTCCTCCAGAACACTTTTGTTCGCACAGTTATTCCATATTTTTTCCAAAGAATTGGTACGATAAACTATGAGTAAAGTGCTCAATAATATGTGGATAAGAGAATATGTCCGGCACTGCCATTCAAATGATAGTCGTTACTATCGAAACGTCAGGTCTTCAATCAATAAATATTAATTAAATTTATTTATTTGACTTTTGCTTCAAATTTTGACCGGCAGTGCCGGGCATATTCTCTTATCCATGATTTATATTCCGTCTGGACAAATTAATTCTTAAAACTGCTCAATATATAGGCATACATTTGAATTCTATATTCTGGCTTCAAAACTGATATTGTCATCGACTTTTTTTTTTCTTTTTCTTTTTCATCGTTGAAATCTCTATTTTCGAATGAAATAATTTTTGAGATTGGAGTTTTAATAGTTATCTCGAAAAACACAATTTTCAAGTGACAAATCCAACTGTTTGGGTATAAAGTAGGAACTTCAGCTGCAATAGTAGAGTTATAATAATTCTTCAAATGATACGAGTTTGTAACGGCATTTGAAAGGAACATCGTCAGTTGGCGGTAGTGGCAGAACTACGCTGCCGCCGCTGCAGCTGCGTGATAATGCAGTCCTTAATGATAAGAGTAAATAGAATTTGAGTTCGTATAACAAAATATAGAATGACTCATTTTCAGGAAAAATGTTTTCTTCTTGGAAAAATTGAACGTGTCTCCAGTAAAAGGGCCTAACTTGACTTATGCCTTTTTTCATTTTTTTGTTTTTTTTTTACGCTTCATTCATTTCTCCATCACGCGGTAGAATGACGTAGCGCTCTCTATCATAAGAGAGGAGTGGAACATTATTCAACTCTACAATAGTGAGAAATCGTAGTCTCCTAAAAATATTAGCCAACTTTCTTGATAAGTCACCTCTCTTTTCCGTAGACATCATTCCAAAACTTTTTGCTCCTATAAATAGTCGATAATCAACATTTTTCCAAGTTCCTTTTACCGACTTTTCTAACTAGAAAAGTGAGGTATTACACCCGTAGCAAGGTCAACAGGGGGAGTGGGCAATGAACTTTCTCGACGTTTTAGGGGTCTTAGATCACAACTAGCATAAAAAAAAATTTCAGGTTTCCTTTTATATATATATATATACGATTTTTTTGTCCGCGGAACTCCTCCGAAACTACCCGATGGATTTTTTTGTAACTTGGCCATATTGTAGTAGTATATCTGAAGACGTGCACCTGCAATTTTTTTGAAAATCGGATGAGTAGTTCTCGAGAAATTTTCAATTTGTTGAGAAATTTTGCAGTATTTCGAGTACCTTTTTGTCCGCGGAACTCCTCCGAAACTACCCGATGGATTTTTTTGTAACTCGGCCATATTGTAGTATTATATTTGAAGATGTGCACCTGCATTTTTTTTGAGGATCGGATGAGTAGTTCTCGAGAAATTTTTACTTTTGTTGAAAAATTTTTCACTATTACGAGTAGCTTCTTACGAATAGCTGCGAGTAGCTGCTTACGTTAGGAGAAGCGGATTTTCCTATACGTTTACCACTTTCGTTATCAGTACGTGTATTGTGAAGAACCTTTCATCATTCGACAGGTTCATTCTTTGTTCATTCTTTACCAAAGGTTCATTGGATTTTATTTCCGATGAAACCTTTTCGTTCAAATTTAGTACACTTGTATCTCGCTTCCCACAGCCCCTAGAGCGTTGAATTTTGTTTTGTCAAATTTTATTTGTTTTGTTAAATTTATTTTTTAACGGATAGTAGCAATGGCGAGTTGTTCATTTTTCTAGCTATTTTTCATTATTATTAGTCATACTCGATAGTTTTTTTTTTTTTTATTATTATTATTATTTTACGAGCATTATAAACTGCACGAGGGTTATTTGCTCGGCGTTACAATCTTATTTTAGAACATTACTTGAATTAGGTTAAATTAGGTACGTATTGGTGGAATTGAGTGGCGATCGAACGGAATTTGTTGGTGAATTATATGAAGTTGTAGAATTGAGTGGTGCGTAAATAAGTTAGGGTTGAGTCGATGGTTTCGGAGTTGTTGTTTAGTGCTGCATTGATATTGGAAGATATATTTAGGGAGGTTCGAGTGGGTTGCAGGACGGGGCATGAGAAAAAATGATCAACTGATAAATTTTCTTGGAGACAGTGAGGGCATGATGGAGGAGCGAGATTAGTGAGAAGATAAGTATGAGTAAGACGAGTGTGGCCTATTCCCAGCCGAGCTAAAATGACCTCCTCTTGCCTTGAATTTCGTTGGGATGAGGACCAAAATGTGGGTTCACGTTTTATTTGTATTTTTCTTAATTTGTTATTCGACTGATTTTAGTGAAAACTTTGACATTAAGTACAATTTTTTAATCTTCGTCAAGTGTGCTGATGCGAGACTACCTGGGTGATTTCACTCTTAATTAATAATTGATTTATTTGTCATTTTTTCATGTATGGGTACATAATTAATAGTGGTTCATAGTTGATTTGAGGTGTCAAAAGAGATGGAAAGATTATTTTCAATTTGGACTGGCTTTTTTGAGTGAGATTTGAGATTAGACTAACGAGTAAACCGGGCTTGGGTGCTATATATTTTTACCGAATTTTCTAGCTAGAAAAGTGAGGTATTTTGTTAATACGTTTGGAATGGTTGAAGCGTGAGGGAAGGAATGAGGGATTGACTATTGGGTGATTGGTTGCTTCTTTCGTTTCGACATCGATTTTTTTAGTTTTTCGGGATCTCGTTGTAGCTGGATTCCCAGATGAAGAATTTTGGGGTGGAGTGTGCATAGAAAATGGTGATATGATAGCGTGAAGGCAATTTATGAGTGCACGAGAGGAATAGCAGCTCGAGATAGCTTTAAGAGATACCAGAAATCGGAAGTGATAAAGAATTGAACCACTCATCCTAATATACAGTATACTAGACTAATAATATGCTAAGAATAAGGTATGGGAAAAAATGATTGTAGAGCTCTTTTTTATTAGAAACAACTGTTATAGCCTCGTAGCAGTTTGGACAGGGGGAGGGGGAGTGGTTTTTCTGGAGACGTTTTGTAGGTTTTAGATGACTCTTAGCCTAAATTATAAGAAAATTCAGGTTTCCTTATTGGATTATAGGTATTTTTACTCTGTTATCTGTTGATGTGACATCGTAGTGATAGAATTTATAAACTGAGTTTTATTGTTTATTCTACAAATGTTTGACATGATTGACAGGTCATTGGTATTTAATTTAAAGAGAGGGAGTGACTCTCTCAATGTTTTTTGTATTGTGGGAAGAAAAGTCTTGTACTACTCACGCGACTGCGTGAGTGTTTTTTCATATGTGTAACTTGAAAGTCTGTTTCTCCTCTTTCCCCCTCTTTAATTTTTGTAGACCAGATTCTCGTTACTTTGTTTTGAAGAAAAAAACCTCTCGAAGAAGACATTCGAATGAATCTCGTTTGCGCACCGAATCCGTTGAATTCACGTGGAAAACGCTGAAATTTTGCCATATTTCTTGATTTAAGAAGAAAAATATTTGCTTTGTCACACTTGCTCGAGTATGAAACGCATTAACGTGAGCACGATAAATCATTTTTCGTTCGTACCAGAGACTTTCATGTACTCAAACTGACGAAATAGTGTTTTCGCAACTTACTCGAACTTATCTCTGGAATTTCTTCGTGCCGACCTGTGGAAATGGTACTCGGCGTATACAATGCTGCGACTGTTGCTGCTCTAGTTGCTGTACCGGTAATATCGTTAATTGGAATTGGAATCACTCTTTGTCATTATACGCGGAACAAAAATGTTATGAGAAAATTCGAACTCGAATTCTACGAGAAATACGGAAACAGTAAGTTTTGAGTGGAGCAACATTTATGGTACTAGGCAATGGAAGCCTAACCTTTACTCGAAGTATAGGTCGAACCCCACTTGAGTTATTGGCCCTGAGTTGACAAAATTTATATTTTTCAGAGGACGAAATTGTCAAGCTAACTTTAGATCACAATGATACCGACCTCCTACACCATATCTGCAAACAAAAAGTAGAACCAGAGACGCTCAATAAGAAGTCGCCGGGCTTGGAGCGAGTCAATATCGCGCTCAAAAGGATAAAGAAGAAAATTCCTGTTCGCGCAGAAGCCATTCGCTGTGATGATTCGTTCGCAATGATAGGAGGCTTTAAAGAGCGTTGTATTATCGTACTGCTAAAAACGACTCCTTTTAAAGATCATGAAGGTGACACATTTTTGTTTTTTGAAGAATTCTGTTACGAACCCATAGAGAAGAAGGTAGCAGATGGAAAGGAATTGGATGGTAGTGATGGATCAGCGTCTGAATTCGACAAGTCTACCGATCGCAAAGAGCATGATGAAGTAATGCATGAGAAATTGGAACAGATACGCGAGGAACTGAAGGCAGTGCGGGAAAATTCGGATGAAATACAGGAAGAAAAGTCGCATATTGTGCGTGAGGAGTCAGAGATTACACACAAGGTACACGAAAAGACGGAGGAACATGAGAAACCGGAGCATAGCTCGTCATCCAGTGAAGAGGATCATGAAAATAATAATAATAACTATAATAATAATAATAATAATAATAATAAATAATAGCCTTTATTAGCGATATTTTATGTACAATTATTCTATATTTCCTACAGATCGAACTCGTCTCATCGCTGGCCCTGTTTGTGGGCAAAGGCCTCCCTCAGTCTGTTCCATTCCGACCGATCTTTAGCCACCCTGTGGAATAGGGGGTTTGGTAGGAAGTCATCGAAGTCTTTTCTCCACCTAGTTTTCTGTCTTCCCTTTTTTCTTCTACTATAAGGCTGCCAAAAAGTAGTTCTATAAGCCCACCTGTTGTCGGCCATCCTTGATACATGACCTGCCCAATCCCATTTTCTTCTGCGTGCTACTTTGATGGCATCTTCGTTTCCTTCTAATTTTCTTTTTATTGTTCTCAATGGTATTTTATCTCTAATTTTTATTCCTAAGATTGAGCGTTCCATTCTGTTCTGTGTTACTTTAATCTTGTTTTCTTGTTTTTCTGTTAATGCCCAGGTTTGCGCTCCATATGTCATGGTTGGGAGAATACAACTATTAAATATTTTACTTTTCTGATGATTTCTGTAGGGACCCATAAATACGCATTTCAGACTCCAAAATTTGTTCCAAGCCAAAGTTGTTCTCCTATTTATTTCTTTTTCTAATCTTTTGTTAAAGCTGATTGTTTGGCCTAAGTAAATAGTATCTGTAACTCTATTTAATTTGTCTATTTCTAGTTCTGCTTTACAGTTCTCCTCATTATCTGGAACCAGTCTTTCAGTTTTTCCTAGGTTCATCTCTAGTCCTCCTTTCCTCCCTTCCTTATCAAGTTCTTCTATCATCTCGTCTATTTTTGTTTTTTCTTCTTCAAACAGTATTACATCATCAGCAAATCTCAGATTACTTAAATTTTTTCCGTTTATTTTTATCCCTTTCGACTCCCAGTCTAACTTCTTGAAAATTTCTTCTAGCATGCAAATAAACAAGATGGACGACAACGGGTCTCCCTGCCTTACTCCCCTTCTTATCTTGAAATACGGTCCTACCTTGTCTGTTTTTATTCTAGCCATGTACGTTTCCTGATGATGACGATGAGGTGCGTCGAAACGTCGAGTTGTTTTTGAATAAAGGTGGCAACAAAAGCAAACTGTCTCATTTAAAAAAAAAAAAAAAGTCTGATATTATGTTTATGTATACTTTTGGTAACCCTTGTTTTTTGAGTGATTCAATTAAGTAGAGGTGGTCCACTGAATCAAAAACTTTTTTGTAGTCGATCATTACTACCTGTAGATTTATTTGATATTCATTTTTTTTTTTTTTTTCTTTATTTAACAAGCATTGAAGCAACACTAATGGGCTATTTGCTTGATGTATAACATTATCAGTTAATTAGACAACTTATGTGAATATGGTAAGATGAACGAAAAATGAAAAAGGGAAAAGTAAATCTTATTTTAGATGTAGGTATATCATAAATGCCTATACCTATTATAGCCATGAAAAGGAAAAAAGAAAGAATGTTTTAATAATAAATTGTAATGAAAAGTATAGGTGTTACAGGTTTTGTTCAGTTTGTCAAATGAGGAGGAAAATTTCGGAGTCAGTTAAGTATTGTATCAGTTGGTGAGTGAGTGAGGTGTCATTTGTTAGTGCTTGTATTCTGGAGTGGGGAATATTGTATGTGTTTCGTAGGGACGTTAGTTCAGTACATGTGAAAATATGATTTACGTCCATTGTGTCTAAGTGGCATATGTGGCATTCAGGCGGTTCGGAATTTGAAAAAAGATGTGAGTGGGTGAGACGTGTGTGGCCTATTCTGAGTCGTGAAAGAATGGATGTTTCTTTTCTGGATGATCTTGTTGAGATATTCTCTAAAGGATTATCTTTGATGGGGAGGAGTTTGTTGTTGGTTTGGTTGGACCAAAACTGAGACCATTTTGTGAGTATATAGGTGCGATGGTGATTTTTGATGTCTGATGAAGGAATTTTCCATGAGAGTGATATTCGGCCGAGCTTTGTTGAATCCTTGGCCGCTTGGTCTACTTCGTCACTTCGTGATAAGCCTATGTGTGCTGGGACCCAGACTAGTGTGACGGATGATGAGGCTTGTGTTATGGCGTGGATGATGGCATGTATTCTTTGGATGATCGGATTATTTGAGAAAATATTTTGTATTTCTGAAAATGATGATAGTGAATCAGTGAGTATTAGATAGTGGTTATTTTGTGTGAGGGTTGATATTTCCTGAAGACATCTGAGAATGGCGAAAAGTTCTGCTGTGAAAATTGACGCCATGTTGCGTATGCGAAATTTGGAAAGTGAATTATTGATCGAGAATGCTATGCCTGTTTTATTGTTAAGTCGTGACCCGTCAGTGAAGCAGTGAATATGTGATTTGTAGTTGTTAAGCAAGTTTTGCACCTCTGTTCGGAGTTCTTTGTTTGGGGTAGATGAAGAGAATTTAGTAAGTTCGTCGTCGAAGTGTCCCGTGTGCAATGCCCAAGGGGGAACTGAGTTGAAAATAGGTAGTAGGGGATTGAATGCGAATTTCTTATTGTGAATATGCTGTAAATTTAATTTCATATGTTTTGAAGTATGCCGAGAGAATTTTTGATTGTTTGTGGGGGCGAAAAGGTGGTCGAATATCGGAGAGTTCTGGTTTCCAGATACACTGGCCAGGAAAGAGTTAGTCAGTATTTGTCTACGGTATTCGAGGGGGGGTTCTCCGGCTTCAGCACATAGGCTGAGACTAGGGCTTGTTCGAAAAGCGCCTAGAACCAGGCGGAGTGCTGCGTTTTGAATTGGTTCTAATGTGAATAGAGTTGATTTTTTGGCTAGGCCGTAGATTGGGGCGCCGTAGTCTAGTTGTGAACGGATTAAGCTGCGATAAAGTTGTAAAAGGATTTTGTTGTTGCATCCTGTACTGGGGTGTGCAAGATACTTCAGTATATTGAGGGTACGGTTACACTTTCCTTTAAGGTATTTGATATGTGGTGTCCATGTCTGAGTCTGGTCGAAGTGTAGTCCGAGGAATTTTGTTGTGATTTCGGTATGAATTGTCTTTCCGTTTAATATTAGCGGTTGGATGGTTGGTATGGGCCTTCTGTGTCGGAAAATAATGAGGTGTGTTTTCTTTTCTGAAAAACGGAAACCATTTTCGGACGCCCATTCTGTTAGATTGTCAAGGTGTTTCTGGAGTAAGCGGTGTGCTCGGCTGGGTAGATCGGATTTGATGGATATGCTGTAGTCATCGGCGTAGAGTCTCTGGGTTAGGGGGAATTGTACGTTTTTAGTTATATCATTGATGGCAACCATGAACAAGGAGACGCTGAATACTGATCCCTGAGGGACACCATTTTGTATGATGTGGCGCGGTGAGATCTTATCTTGAACCCTTACTGTTATATATCTGTTTTGGAGGAATGTTTTGAGGATATTTGGGAGGTTTCCGCGTAAGCCATAGTCGTATAATTTCTGGTTAATGAGATGTTTCCAGACTCGAGGAAAAGCTTGTTCTAGGTCGAAGAAAACAGAGTACAGGCAAGATTTAGTTATGTTCGCGTCTTGTATATAGTATTGTAAGTCAGCTAAAGCGTGCGTGGTGCTTCTTTTCTTGCGTGAACCGTACTGATATTGTGAGAGAAGGTTGTTAGATTCCAGGTACCACATGAGCCTTTTGTTGAGTATTTTTTCAAAGATTTTGCCGAGTACACTAGTTAGGGCGATAGGTCGGTAAGAGGTGGTCAAAAGTGGATCGTATCCCGGTTTTAGTAAGGGGATAATGATGGCTAGCTTCCATTCGTTAGGATATTGTCCTTTTTTGAAAATTTCGTTGAATAATTTAAGGAGGTAGTGTACGGAGTTTTCATGTAAGTTTTTAAGCATGAATGGGTGTATTTTGTCTGGTCCAGGTGATGTGTTCTTGATGTCTCTTCTAATGGCAGTGTTCACTTCGAGTAGAGTGATGGGCAGATTGTACGGAATGTTGTTGTTTTCGGTGGAAAAGTTGATCGGGGAAGCTTCTTTCGTTATTTTTAGAGATTTAAAGTTTTGGTCATAGTTTTCGTCTGATGATACAGATTCGTAGTGGGAGGCGAGGGTTTCTGCAATATGTAGAGGGTCAGTTATAGTGTTGTTTTGGTCTGTGATCTGGGTGATGTAATGTGATTGTTTCTTCCCCGTTAGCCTCTTAATATTACTCCACATGGTGGAGTCGGGAACGGGCTTGTCTATGGTCGACAGAAATGAGCTCCATGACCGTTTTTTGCTAAAACGGATTAGAACTCTTGCTCTTGCTCTTAATTTTTTGTATTCGATGAAGTCGGATTGGAGACGAGATGAGTTGTACTTACGGAGAGCTTTTTTACGATTTTTGATGGCTTGTTTGATTTCTGTCGACCACCAAGGCACTTGCCCTGGTTTGTGTACGCCCGAGGTTTCGGGTATGGCGATTTGAGCGGCGTTGATTATGAAGTTCGTGAAACTTGTGACTGCATCGTCGGTGTAAGAGGGGTCTGGAAGATGTTCAAGGTTTTCGGTGAGTTCTTTGAAAGTTGTCCAGTCTGCGTTTAGTATGCGCCATCGAGGTGTGGTTCTGAAAGTGGTTTGAACGCGTGTCGTGTCCGAGAGTAAGATTGGAAAGTGGTCGCTGTCGCATGGGTCTGGTTTAGTTTCCCAGGAAATTTTGTTCGCGAGGGTTCTAGAGCATATAGTCAGGTCGATGATTGATAAGGTCCCATAAGTCGAATTTATGTGGGTTGGGACATGTGTATTGTTTAGCAGAATTAAGTCGTCAAATTGAGTGAGTATGTTATCTATGATATTTCCATGCGAGTTTGTGTACAGTTGTTCTTCGAGTTTGTGTACAGTTGTTCTTCGTATCGATTTTTCTATAATCTGATTTATTGCTTGTAAGTGGTCTATAGTTGAATACCTTTTTCTGAATCCAGCCTGAACATCAGTTTGTTGTTCCATTAACCTTTCACTAATTCTATTTCCTATTGCTCTTGAGAGCACTTTTGCTATTACAGGTGCAGATAAACTTAGGGGCCTGTAGTTTTTTATATCGTGTTTGTTTCCTTTTTTATGTAATATAATTATATCCGCTCTCCTCCAATCTTCGACTATTTTTTGTTCTTCAAGTAATTTATTAAATAATTTTGTTATTTCTCTAATTAAGGTCTTCCCCCCATATTTTAGATGTTCATTCCTAATATTGTCGTGACCCGGTGCTCTTTTTGTTTTTAGTTTGCTTATTATTACCTCTATTTCTTCTTCTAAAAACTCTGGTTCTGCTTCTAAGACTGGATTCAGATTCTGACCATCCACCTTTATTCCCCCTACGTTATGATCTGATTTATTTTGACCTCTAGTGTGATTGCTTTCACAACCTGTATAAAGATTAGAGTAAAACTCCGTGGCTACTTTATTTATCCCATTTCTATTATAAATTTTGCATCCATCATTGTCCTGAAGGTAGGTTATCAAGTTCTTTCCCAGTGACATATGCTTTTTTATTTCTTTCGTACTTTTTGTATTTTCCAGGATTTCTTCTATTACTAGTTCATCTCTATTTTTTCGATGTTCCCTGATTTTTTGTCTTATTATTTTACTCGTCAAGTTTAATTCAATTTTTTCTTCTTTTGTTTTTTTATTTATTCTTAGTAGTTCGCTTCTTTTCCTATAAAGTTTATTTAGAGACTCACGATAATTTAGTTCTTTTCCTCCTTCCCCACTTGCTCTGTCCCCACCTTCATCTTCCCCTTTCCTCCTTTCTTTCTCACATTCTTCATATTTTGCAATAGCTAGTTTTATTATTTTTGTCACTTTTGAATATGATTCTTCTATACTCTCTTTGTCTTCTATTTTAATGTTTTTTAGTAATTCTGTAATTATACTTTCATAAAGCATTTTATATTTTATTTCTTTAAAACCCTGATTTTTCTGATACCTTCTACTCGTCTCATTTGTCACTATTTTGCATTCAATGGCTCTATGGTCGGAATGGAACATAAATTCTTTAATTACTTTGCAATCATAAATTTTATTAAATGTTGTTGGCATTATTATATAATCTATTTGACTTTTGTACTCATTATTTGGAGCAATCCACGTCCATCTCTGGGACAATCTTTTTTTGAAGAAGGTATTGACTATTTTTAAGTCATTTTCCTTGCAGAAGTCCATTAGTCGCTCTCCTCTTTCGTTTCTTATTCCATAACAGTAATTTCCAATGTATCTATCTTCATTTTCTTCTTTTTGTCCGACCTGACTATTGAAATCTCCTATAATAACTAAATGATATTCTTTTTTAAGAAGGTAGGAGTCGATGGTATTATTTAATTCTTTATAAAATTTTTCTATCTCTTCCTCCTTACTTTCTGCCGTTGGAGCATACACCTGGACTAGTACATAAATTTCGTTTCTTTCTCCTTTCATCAGTAATTTTGCTATTCTTTCCGATATCGTACTCACTTCTATTATTTTATCTTTCAAGTCAGGTTTTATCAAGTAGCCGACACCTTTTTGACCTCTCTCGCAACCTGTATGAAATAGAATGTTGTTTCTTTTTGTTTCAGTTATTTTTTCATTATTTCTTCTTACTTCTGAGATTCCTAATATTTCAATATTTGATTTTTCAAATGCATCTTCCAATTCCTCCAGTTTTTCATCACTTTTTAACGTTCTAACATTGATTGTTCCCAGGACAAACGTGGATAACTTTCTCTTGTTTTTTACCAAGTAACTTTTACTATCTGTAATTTTTGATTTATATTTATTTATTGCTATTATTCTATCCTTACCTTTATTCTTCACTTCATTTTTTTTAGCAATTTTTGAGGGGTATAAGCCATGTTCACCCTCGCTGGCCAGACTCACTGGGTGAGACGAGTTCGATCTGTGTACAATTCTTTATGCTCGATTATTTTTTCTATCTTTGGACGCTGCTGTGTGTAACAATTGTCCCGTTGAGCGCGTGATGACTGTTCTTGGTGTGTTTTTGAAGTTGCTACGGATATTTGGACGGTATTTCTCTTTCCCTTGTAACAAAGTCCTTCATTGATAGCTGATTTTTCTTGATGTTCTTTCCTCCTTGCTTGTTCCTAAAATTTCCGTTACAGTTTTCTGCGTTGTTGTTCTCGTCACTTGTTGATTCTATTTCATCTCCGCCGTCTTCTTTCTCATCTTCTTCGACTTTACTTCTGATTTCACATACACTCGCTTCCAAGTGTTTTACTGACTTTACTTCAATCCTAGGGTCTCCGTCTTGTTCTTTTATGTAAACTCGACCATTTCTTGTCCACACATACTGTATCAGCTCATTGTATGATTTCGCTTCTTGAAGCAAGTTTATGGTTTGCTTGGTTAGATGTTTGCTCACGATTACATTCGGTATTTTCGAATTTCTATCGTTTTTATTCTTTATAGACCATTTCATGAGGACATCTTTCATATCTAGGTTATTTAAACAAACTAAGATAGGTGGTACCTCTTTTCTGGTTGGTAGTCGGTGTACCGCATTAATCTCATATTCTTGGATCGGTATATTTATTCTTTTTGCAAATCGATGCAGTACTTCACGTGTATTTTCTCCTTCCTCGAAATCTATACCGTAGATTATCATGTTCCTTTTCTTACTATATTGCTCTGCGTGGTCCAACCTCTCCTGTAGCTCGTCGTAAGCACTTTGAAGATCGAAAATTTCTTCCTTTCGGCCTTGGTTTTCATTCTCCAGTTCTTCGATTCTTTTTACTAATCCCGGTAGTGTAGACACTGCAGTTTCGATGGTCGTAATTTTTTGAAACATAACTTCAAATTTCTTCATGAAATCTTCATCCATATTCGCTGATTGCTCTATGTTATTTTGCCTATCGAAGACACAGATCCACACTTAGACAGGATTATTCGTGCGAGCACTCTGTCCTAGCTTCTAATATTACTTATCTGTTGTAAAAATCACGTTAGCACAAGTTACGCTGTGTGAACTATTCAACGCGCACAAAACGTCCGTTTTAGCATGATACCCAAATCGAACTCGGATCATGAAAATAAGCATCTCAAATATAAGAAAGATGCAGAGGAGTAAAAAGAAAAAGATCGTCATTCTCATCGGATACATATTTTGAAATTGTCTTGCCATAAAATTATTTGATTTTTCTTTGTACACACATGGCTTGATGTTATTCTAAAAAGAAAAAAATGTGAAATGAGTTCGAAATAATGTTTTGAGAGTACCTTCAATTGTGATTAATGATGCTGATATTTTCAAGGCGAATGTTTGACACTGCAATGATCCCCCAAGATGTTATGAAAACGTGAAGATGCTCGTAGCATACGAAAAAGAGGGTGGCTTATTGATTCTAAAGAACGACTACCCATTTTCCTTAAGATGAATACGGAAAAACATGGTGTTGATAAATCAAGAAAAAGGTCTACAGCATTCCCCCTTCGGAAAAGGTCTAGAAAACTTATAAAGGTGGTAAGAATCCTAACTGCTACCAATTTTTGTGAAAGGAAAATTCTTCGGAGCCAGAATGGCACCTCGTCGTCATTTCAAATACGTAATTGCAACAAACTGATCGAAATTTCATAACTGCCCTCAAAAAAATCTTTATTGACCATATTTCCACGCGCAAAACGTGCGGGCATATTGTTTCCCAGTGAAGTTAAAGGTCTGCCTGTTACGTAGTCTGTTTCACATTGTTCCTTACATCAGTTTCGTTCGTCCGGAAAATGACTCTTGAAATTTTATTTTAATCAATGATTTATAATGCAGCATTCATACGACCTCAGCTCCCCAACTTCTCCAAATTTTCTATCGATCTGAAATCGGCAGCTCTGTTGCGTCGATCAAAAGTCGATTTGTAGTTTTCTGGAAATTTATGCCGGTCGAATTTAAATCTACCTCAAATCAAAGTCCATTTCCAGTCTCCCCTCCCCATTGCAGCATCCTGTCTGTTTGGTGACTTCGCTACTCGCAGACGGAATATCCGGTCATAATCATATATTGAGGGACATCATATTGATGAATAAACGTGACCAGCGCAGCAAAGGTTGAAAATCGACTTAATTTCAACGTCGATTATGAGGCGGTGAAACAATTTGAGTGGTCAATTTTGAGTCAACATCCGTCATTTCGGGTCGATTTGCGGTTGATCGACTCAAAATCGACGTCGTCATGATCCTTCACCGACTTTCAGCGGAGAACTCGCTACTACAATGGGCCTGGAAAAGTCACCCACATCTGGCTAGACGAATGACCTTAATCTAATTAAGGGACCGTTTTCAAAGATGGATCTCGTTATCAGAGGAAGAAGAGACCCATATCTATAAGATTAACTCCAGTCGAGCACTTTGAAAACCTATTCGATGGAGTTTCATGGAGAGTTTTTTATATTTCTCGATTAGAGAAGAGAATTTGGCGGAAATTTGACCCAAAAAGTACGTTTTTTCTCTTGGAGAATTATTCTAGGGAGGGCATGAAGTTGGCCGGCCTGTTTGAGAGGTTTGAAAAAATTCTGTTTCACGATATTTGAAAAAATCTTGGTCGAAGAGGTCCCACCAAGCTGCATTTCGCACTCACAAATGGTTTGATGAAAAGCCCTCGCGAGTTTTCTGCCATGCTGTCCTCTCCAAGCACTTCACCAGTCTACTTCAGGAAGAGTAGGCTCAAAAATAAGAGTAAATGGAAATAAATGTCTCCTGATGAACATACTAAAAATCTATAGCGATCAGAGAGGTGGCTCTCCCCCAAAGGTGGTCAAAGTACCACAGAAATTAGTTTTCTGAGAATAAATCGAAAACTAAGCACCAGAGAAAAAAAAATTTTAAGCAAAAGTTGTTCCTCGTCAAATTTCCTACAAATTTCTTTATTTATATGTCAACTTAGCCCAAAAACTCGAGCTGAAAAGTTGGATTGAAAGTTGAGCGATTTCTAAAATTCTTGATTTCAGAGTTGTTTTACATTTAAATACTTAATCAAAATCATGCAGTGGAAAGGAATATCTTTGTTAGTCGTTGAATTTTCATGAAACTACGTTACAGACAGGTGACTAGGATCTAATTTTCTCCCTTTCTAGTTCCCCACTTCGAACTTACTCGATGGGGTAAATTTATTTCGCGAAATATTCAATGACTATAACATAGCCTGGCAGAAGCTATCGAGTCCCTGTTGGGGTTTTTCACAACTTAGAATTATTAATAGAATGATGCACGCAGTATTCTCAAGTTAGAGTGTCAAGTGTATAGACCAGGGTCTGATATAGATAAATATATATTTACAAATTCTGGTCAGTGGCATCTTTGGCTTTCTTCTGGTCCCCATCGCTCAACTTTCAATCCAACTTTTCAGCCCGAGTTTTTGCGCCAAGTTGACATACAAAAAGAATAGAATTGATCCGGTTCTCAAGTTTACGGTCGGACATATCGAAGAAAAGCTCCACAATACTCGAAAGAGTCAATTGGAGGGCAATTTGCAAGAACCGCAGAAAAATATACAAGGAAGCCGCTTTTTTTGCGCGCGCGCTTTTGGTTAAACAACCATCCTCAAGCGTAGATAAAAAGCGACTCGACGAGATGGGAAAAGAGAACAGTCACAACGACGGAGGAGAAGAAATCATGATTGAACTAGCGAAGTATGAGACTGTGAGTCATACTCGTAAGCTAGCTCGACCAACCCCTCGTCCGGAATGTACCTGTTGAGTAAATTTATATTATCGCTATTAAGATGACGAATAATGTCAATGTTTTCCAGAGCACGGCGTTTAAAGTAAGCCTTCTCTCTGTGGAGGAGGGTTTCCGACCCCTCCCTGAAACCATGACCACTAGTTATAAGGTGGTCGGCAAATGTAGATTCGCCCAAATGCCTTTTTTCCCAATCTTTTAGGTGTTCAGCCACTCTAATTTTAATTTGACGACTAGTCTCGCCTACATACAACCCATTACAGTCCCTGCAAGCTATGCTATAAACTCCGCTCTTTTCAAGGGGCGCGATAGGGTCCTTTGACCTGAATAGTAGCCCTTTTACCGTCGTAGGGTTATGAAACACCGAACGGAAACCGAAGGGGCGGAGTGCGCGACTCAATTTCGAAGAAAATTTACCCAAGAAGGGGAGTTTAATGAAACGGGTCCTGCTATCGACAGAAGAGTCGCGGGGGAGGGAGGTAGTTGAATCAAGGCAATTCCGCGTGATCTTCCTCCGGACCATAAGGTCAGTGTCCACGTTGACCTGATTCACTCTAGCCAAGTATTTTATAATATTGAGTTCTTTTTGGAAAGCTACCTGGTTCAGGGGGATGCGGGTTAGCCGATGGATGAAGCTATTAAACGCCGCGAACTTGTGAGAAACAGGGCAGAATGACGAGCCGTGGACGACAACATCAGTCAAAGTATCTTTTCTATATCCATCTCTAACTGAGTGGTGAGATCCAAGAAGTTGATATTAGAACCTCCAACCTCTAATGTAAATTTGATGGAGGGATATTGAATGTTAAGATACTTAAGAAACTCACCAAGGAGATCTTGGGGACCGGTCCACGCACGTAGAACGTCATCTACATACCTCTACCAATAATGGACGTAATCCAGGAATACTTGGTCTGAGGTGAAGATGTCAGCCTCAAATTTGGACATGAAGACCTCCGACACAAGGGAACCCAAAGGGGATCCGATAGGAATACCAACCTCCTCTGGGAACTCGTAGAATTTCTCATTAAACTTGCAAAAACTGGGGGACCAACATACATCAAGTAAATTAAAGAATTCTTGCAACTCTTCATGAGGAGTAATAAAACGAACGAGGAGGTCACTCATATGTTGCATGGCGACATTTCTCGGTATGTTGGGAAACAGGCCGACAACGTCAAAAGAGCTTAGAGTGGTACCCGGAGGAAGTAAATGGTCTTTAAGTTCATCGGCTAAGGAAACAGAATTTTTAATCGAGTAAGTAGACTCGTACTCAATGCGAGATTTAAACCATCTATCCAAGTATTTAGCGAGAGGGTAAGCGGAGGAGGAGACATAAGACACAACAGGACGCATCGGAGTATCCTTTTTGTGTATTAATGACAGAATACTCAAAGAGTAGAGTAAACGATAATTACTAATTACAAAGACCGCAGATATAAAGGAGAAGATGCGAGATCCTTCGGTTAACAAACCATCATCGGGCAAAGTTAGAACGCCACCGACCCAGATACGACTCATAAAACAGAATACCAACGAGATCAGGATTGAACGAGCGAGCCCTCGCGAGGTGACTCAAACTCGTAGACCAATTCAACTAAACCTTCGTCGGGAAAGTACCTGTTGAGTACGGTAACATCGTCACTGTTCAGATGACGCACTATTTCGATATTTTCCAACGCAACGCGCTTGAAGTAAGAATTCTCCTTGTGGAGAAGGGTAGCCGAACCTTCCTTGAAACTATGACCACTGGAGACAAGGTGGTCCGCAAAGGCCGAATCACCCAAATTACCTTTCTTCCAGGCCTTAAGGTGCTCCTCTACCCGAATTCCAAGCAGGCGACCCGTCTCGCCTATGTATACGCCGTTACAATCCTTGCACTCCAATTTGTACACCCCGCTTCTCTCCCCCCGCGGGACGGGGTCCTTTAGCCTAACAAACAAACCCTTCACAGTAGTGAGGTTATAAAAAGTAGGCCTGAAGCCAAAGGGGTGGAGGACACGAGTCAGCTTGGATGAAAACTCACCCAAAAAACGGGAGCCTGATCCAAGGTAATCTCTTATTATCATTACCACTCAGATCGCGGGGGAGGGAAGTGGTAGAATCAAGGCCCTTCCTCGTAAGTTTTTTACGGACCATACGGTCAATGTCCAAGTTGACCTCATTCACAGCGGCCAAGTGCTTAATAGTCGCCAGCTCCTTTTGGAAAGCTGGTTGACTTGGCGGAATGCTAGTCAGTCGATGAATATAACTATTGAAGGCAGCGATCTTATGAGAGAATGGACAGAAGGACGATCCGTGGACAACTGTATCGGTCGAAGTATCCTTCCTGAATATCGCAAATTCATGGTCCCCATCTCTATCAGAGATAGTGAGATCCAGAAAGTTTATGGAAGAACCTCCAATTTCTGTAGTGAATTTTATGGAGGGATACATTTTATTCAGATACTGAAGAAACTCACCAAGGAGCTCTTGAGGACCGGTCCACGCACATAATATATCGTCCACATATCGGTGCCAGTAATGGATGTGACTCAGTAGCACTTCGCCAGAGGAAAACAAGTCAACCTCAAAACTGGACATAAATATCTCCGAAACGAGAGAGCCCAGAGGAGAGCCGATGGGATTCCTATCTCCTCAGGGAACTCGTAAAATTTCCCATTGAACTTACAGAAGTTAGGGGACCAGCACGCATTAAGGAGGCCAAAAAATTCCTGTATCTCGTTATGAGGAATGTTGAACTTTACAAGTAGGTCACCCATATACTGCATAGTATGGGCCTATGGTATATTGGGAAAGAGGCCGGCTACATCAAATGAGCAGAGGCTAGTACCCGGAGGCAAGGTAAAATTTTTGAGCCTCTCGGCCAGAAAATCCGAATTTTTAACGGAGTAGGGGGACTCGTACTCGATTCGAGACTTGAACCAACGATCCAAGAACTTGGCCAGAAAATAGGCAGGGGAGGAGACGTAGGACACGACAGGCCGCATAGGAGTATTCATCTTGTGAATTTTTGGCAACCCATAGAGGAGGGGGGGGGGTCAGGGTTAGGTACGAGCAGGGCTTTTTTGAGCGAAAAACTTTTTATGATAAACTCACTCCTGTTCACAACTTTCCTAACCTCTTTAACGTAGTTAGGAAAGTTGAAAGAGCTATTTTCAATAGCTCCACATTGAGTGAGAACTTCTTGAACCTTGGTAACGTAGGAGGATTTCTCCAGGACTACGATCGCGTTACCTTTGTCGGCTTTAGTAAGGACTAACCCCTGGTCCCTGACCTTCCTCCTCAGATTATCTATCACCTCACATGCGTAATTGTTTATACGAGGGAGGGGGGTGTCGCGGACTAGTTCAGCGCAAGCTGATTGAATATTCATGCCGGGACCAATTTTTATGGTCATGTCGGCAACGACATTAGCAAGAGTTTCATCTTTAGGAAGGGGAGGTAGGCCAAATTTTAGACCCTTCTCCAACAAATACGTTTCATCTTGCGAGAATTGCGTCTGGGTGTAATTAATAATGCGGGGCTGGAAATTTTGAACAACACCTTTATTAGCACAAATATTTTTGAGGTCAATAGCCTTGGAGTTAAAAAGGGAGGAAATTTTCTTTTCTTTTTTGGCTTTGAGCTCAACCTCAAAATCCCAGCAATCCTCATTGACCTTCCGAATAAACCGATCGAACTCACCTTGTGAAGTTGTTCTTTGTATACTGTGCAACCTCTTGATCATCCGGATCCTTTGGACATCCTGGTCTCGAAAAAGAATATCTTCCCCTGCAATATCGTCGGCTTAGATCCTTTCCTGCTTTTGAAGACTTGACTATGGGACGATGGACCACTTTTTGCTTCTTTTCATAGCTAATCTGATACACCACATCGTTGACGTACATTGCATTGGTGTGTGGGACTTTCCATTTGTGTTGAAGTTATGGGATTTTATGTAGCTTCAAAGTTCGAATCTGTGACGTCACAATCCCTCATAAAATAGGTTTCCTGCGACCCCTCGTTTAACTGCGTCAAAGAACCTAGGAGTTTTGTGACACATTGGCACTGATCTTGACCGCCGAATTGTAACACTTTTCCCCGCCCTAGAGATCATGAACAGCTGAAACATCTTGTAGAAAAAAAAAAGTTCAGAAGACTCATCCATAACTTCCATACTTCTCTTGTTCACGTTCAGACTGTTCGAAGCATTAAACTTCCGCGATCATTATCCGTTAGAAAGACTTGTGGTAAAGCAGCGTCCTTTTAAAGACGTACGTATGACCCGCGGTGCTTGTGTTAGTAAGTACCAATTTTGGCTCACCTGGTCTGCGTTTTTTTCTTCCATCTCGCCACTGATGAGGTTGTGCACCACACTATCGAAACTACCATTTTAGCGTACCCAATCAGATGGGTGACTATTTTTATACGTAAAGCAGTATTTATCCGGTGAATATTTTGTGCAACGCTGCTCCGTCGCTTTACCGATTTTTAGCCCGGAGCTGGATGCAACTTATTTAATACGCGTTTTTTTCCCCTTCCTTCTCCTCCGAGATACAGATAAGGTATATTCTAATTTATTACTCTCGCTGATGATCGTAACGTAATGTATTTTTTAAACGACTATTAGCCGCGGAATGCGCTCACAAAAAAAGTAACATGAATAATGTCAGTGTAAACACGAGGCTAACAAATTCAATAAATTACAAGTTGCACTTATTATATTTATTTTAGAGTATAATGACAGCGCCGAAGAAAGAATTATAACGTCGAGTTAATATTACCCGTAAAGGGCTTATTACACTTTTTGAAATTACGCTTCGGGAAAGTTGTCGAGAGTGCAGCATCAAATACTCTGCGATACTGCGTGTAATTCATCTGTAGGTACTTATTGTTCTTCGGTATGTTGAGAACGCTCGTGCTATATTTTTCTTTCTCAATTCCTCAGCCTCTGCGTACACACGTACGTACGATGTGCGTCGGCCTCATATCTAAGGAGTCAATATTTTTATTTATGATATGGACCTATAACTAAGAAGCGAAAGAGAATTTCGTGGACTTTTATTGCCGTCGAGTGAAAGAGTTTCATAATACCCAATTGTCGGGCCAACAGTGATAGCGTAAATACTTTTTATACGTCGCGTCGGTACTCGGGATAAGAAGTTCAACCTCTGGGTGATTGTGGACTTCTCTCTTGCGAGGGATGCTCGGTGATATACATCGAGTCTATATAGAATGTGATTGCTTTTCCTTTTAGACAAAAATAAACTCTCGGGTTTTATGAAGTATCATTTTACCCTATATAGCTTCGTCGTATAACGTTTACGATATTACTATTTAATATTTTCGACGAAAACCGAACACTTTTCTTCCATTTTGATGGTAGATTTCACGCGCGTATACCACAGAAGTTAGCTTTATATACATTACGCATTTTCGCAGCCGCACTTTCCTCGTCAAGCAATTAACGCCCTCTTTCTCCACCACATTGAAATCGTTACCATGATTATATCCACAAATGTTCAATACCTTACATTATTGAACTATGTTCTACATTATTACCTAGATGTTGGAATTTCTATTATATTCCATTATATTCAAGACAAAGCAATATGACGTAATGCTCAACGAACTGAGAGTCTACTAGTATTTTATCTTTGAAATTGAAAACGCTTGACAAAATTTTTTCTTGGTGTTTATTCTATGTAGGGCCCACCACAATGATCGTTTACAACATTAGGCATTCAGACTACCGTTTGTTTTAGGCTTGTCGTACATCTGAGCTCGTGTTACCTGAATCCTCTGCGAGTAGCGGAGGCGCCAGCAACTTCTTCCGTCTTATATGAGAAGCCAACGTTGTGTTGTCAATCCCTTCTTTGATAAAGCACCCTGGGAGGACAAACTCTCGGAAAGGGCAACGTCGCGAGGGCCCTTTACAAGCTGCTCGTTTGAATCTATGAGGCCAAAACTCTGTCCAGCGACTTTCAAGAGACAACAGTTCTAAGCATCAACAAGCTTAAGGAAGACAGAGCGAAATTTACTTACTACTGTGGTATCCCTCTTCTGTGTATGGCTGGTAAAATACTAGCCAGAATAGTCATGGATAGGTTGCTATACGCACGCAATCACAAGCCCACTTTCGAACAATGAGAAGCTCGCCAGACGTGATGTATTTACACCCTTTCTCAGATCCAGGAGAAGATCTGCGAACAACACACCTCTTTACAAGCGGTCTTTGATGATCTTAGGAAGGCTTTGATATGGTCAATAGGCAAACCTCTGGCAAATACTGTAGTCGGGAGGTAGACAATTCGACCTTTTGCATTTCATGTTAAAATCATGAAATTTGGAACGAACATTCAGGATGCTTGAATGAAAAATTTGGGCCATGGTGCCACAGTTCAAACCCCATAGGGACCCCCTAATGGTGGGTTGCCTAACTGGAAGGACTTCTTGCACATAAATGATCGAAATATTCCTTTTGGTTCGTAATCTATGTGGATTCTTATGTAATTCGGACTGCCAAATTTGAAAAAAATTATCGAAGAACTCTTCCGAAAATTGAAGTGATATATATCAACATAATATTTTCATAAATATCCGTAAGAAATTTTCCGTAGAATTTGAGAAAAATAAGAAGAAAATTCTTCCGACCGTCCAAAGGGCCCAAAAGCCTCCCCCTCCCCCAATTGATGAAAAATATTTTGTGCTTTTTGGAAAAATATTAACCGGTTCCAATAGTACAGTTGAGCGCAAAATCCGGGAAAAATGGTGAAAAAATTCCTGGGTCCCCCGGAGAAGATTGAGAGGGGCACAAATTCTGAAAAGTGATGAAAAATGTTTGCTTTTTTTCAAGTTTAACAAATTCTTATGTAGAATTTACCGTAGAATTCGGAAAAAATGGTGAAAAAATTCTTGGAGGTCTCTGAGAGTGGGTACGGGGACTCAAACCCCTAAAACTCAAGTAAAAAATATGCGTCCTTGAGAGAATTCAAACGGATTCTTGTTTGAAATTTACTGTAGAATTCAGAAAAAATCCTGAAAACAACCTTATAGCTAGAGCCCGGATTTTTCGGCACTAAAGATGAAAAGTTTCGGCACTTAATGTTGCATTTTCGGCATTAAAAAAAAAAAAAAAATTGATAAAAACACGCTTTTTCAGTGCTTTTACGAATTCACGATCAAAATTTTTCAATTTACAACCTAAATTACACGATTTTGACCAAATAAACGATTTTTGAGGGTTAAACTCACCAATAAAATCCTAGCAATTTTTAAAGAAAATTTTAATAATTTTTTTCAATTTTCAACTAAAAATAATAATTATGTTCAAAAAAAAAAAACTTGAATTTTCATCAAAATTGATGAATTTCAAGCAAAATTAGGCAAATTTTGTCCCAAATTTCATAATTTTAGACGATATCTAACTATATGGTCATTTTGGGCCTTATTCGGTTTTAAACGCCTTTTTCGGCATTTACTCAATTTTCGGCATTATTTGGCTGAATAAATTTTTTTCCCCTGCCCCCTAAGCTATGAAATGAACTACTATCTCATTTTCAGCCACTTGCCTCTTCAGGAAATGATTCGGCAAATGCCGAGGAATCCGGGCTCTACGTATGGCACTTCGAAGGGACCGGGAAGAATATAAACGTCTTGGAATAGAAGTTTTAGAACTACATTTCCATACTTTAACTTTCATGAAATGGACCCTAATAAGAAAAACTCGATCAAGCGACAATCACGTAGTTTTGTGATATTTAGACTTAAAGCAAATCGGTGATTTATAAATTGATGGAGGTCGATATTTTCAATTCATAATTATTCGACTAGTGTTGCGTTTCCAGTTTTATAATCAACACCATTGGAAGTGCTCGTTGAGCTCTTCCCAACGATTTATATAACTCCAAAATCTCAAAAATGTCGCTTGGTTGAGTTTTGCTTATTAGGGTCCAAATATTATATAGAATGTCCTCGTGCATAGAACGTGAAATAGATATACCTTGAAATATTACAAAACTACTGAGGTGTTACTAAAATATATATTACTTCAAAACTGATGACAATTGTAGTGCCCATGTACAAATAATTTATTCAAACGAGCACTTATTACCACATGCACACATATCAGTGAATGGCATTCCAGTCTTCTGGCATTTACAGTGTCCTGCCAGCCTTTCTGGCAGCCGCATTTCACGAGTATGTCCAATGTCATATAGACAGGTTACTGAAGGATCCATAAAGGTTTCCAGCGTATTCCATCAGCCGATTGCTTCCAGCCCGATTTTTGCAGATCTGGCAATTTTTGATTCTTCTTCAGACACTGCCCCCGCTCGTGGAAATCCTGATATGTGTATACCGCGCGAAGACAGTGCTATTGGAGAACATCTTGGGTAGGTGAGATCAAATCGATGTTTCTGTTTTTTCTAGTAAATAACTGTCTTCTACACTGATTGACACTTGACACCAAACTCGTACTGTCGTAAATGGCAACGACAAATTTTTCAATTGATGGCATAGCGTCCTCGATACATCCTTCTTCCAACAACTTGAATCTTGGCTGGAGTTTCCTTTGTAGACCCATGTACCGATGATCAATAAGCCCAGTTCTTTTGTCCTTCATCGATGACTTTGGCCAGAAACTCGTTCACAGTATAGTTGAATCGTCCCACCATACCATCAGACTGTGGGTGGAGTGGTGTGATATGAGTTCTTCTCAGACCCAATATTTGTGCGACCGACCTTTCCAAATACTCTTGATTCGAAATTTTGGCCCTAGTTGGTATGTAGTTCCTGAGGTACTCCAAAGCGCGTTATACAGTTTTCGACCAATACATTTGCAACGGTTGTGGCTTCTCGATTTGGGAGCGCGCATATTTCAATCCAATTTGTAAAATAATCGCCTATAACCAGGATAAAACTGTTTCCTCTGTCTATTTCTGGAAACAGTCCGGCTATATCCATTGCTTTACGTTCACAAGGATACCCAACATTGTAAATTTGCATCCTTGCCCGGCCTCGAGTGGAGGGACCTTTACTTGCTGCACATGACACACAACATCGGTACCAATCTTCCACATCCAACCGACAAGAAGTCCAGTGGTATTGTTCTTGTACCTTGGACAGCGTTCTTGTTATACCAAGGTGTCCTCCAGATGACCGTCTTCAATACTTCCAGTACTAAGGCTCTTGGAATGACCTGTTGCTGCCGAGTTTTTAGACCGTCGAAAGATTCCCAGATTCTGCACAGGATCCCCTGTTCAACTTGTAGGGAGTTCCACTGAGACCACAGAATCGTACAGTTGACTGACTTTGAACTGATCTTCTGCCACGTTGGTCGAACGTTTTTTTCCTTCCTACTTAGAATGAAGCCCACGTCTTGATCTTGCACTTGGGCATCTCTCACGTTCAAGTTGGTGTCAAACCAAGGGTTCTTGATGGCAATTTACTTCTGTACCTGTCTGTCACAACAGTTGCATTCTTCCAGGCATGATCTTTGTGATGAGGCATTGGCTTGCGGTGTTGGATGTCAAGGGTGTATGTCTGCGAATATTGGACCCGTACCTCGCAATTCGTCCGTCTGGTTCCTTAAACGACATTATTCACTGTAGAGCAGTGTGGTCAGTTCTCAATAAAAATTTCTATTCATCATTTTCTGAGATAGTAAAATTTTCAAGAGCAAAATTCGAATTTCTGTTTCGCCCTCCGTTGGACTTTCCTGTTCAACGTTTTCGGAGATCGAAAAAATTCTTCGGAAAATGGAACTTTGAGCAACTTTTTCGTGAAGTCATTTCTTACAAGGACTACCTGCGCATGGCCAACAAGCGGCGAGTAGTAACAGCTGGTATACCGAACCTTGCAGGGTATTTGGAGATGCCACCTATCGTACATTGTCGCCGCATCCGTCTGTCGACCGACCTTATGAACGATACGAAATCCGCCTTCTTGAATCCGTTCGTGTACCATTTCTACAATTGCGTTTCTCCGGAAATGTTTTTCCTGTCGATGTTTAGGTTTACATTTCAGTTCCTGAAGATGTCTAGCTTAGCCTAGGAGAAACCTAGTCGTGTTCTAGAATTAAAATTGTGTTACGTAACTGTAGCTTTTGCATTAATCACTATAAACTAGTGAATCAGGAATCCAGGTAAAGCAGGGTTCAAACGGTTTCATAGATGACGATCATGAAGCCGTGTTGCTTCCCACTCTGGTATATGACTTTTGACCATTGGACAGTGCACGGGGAGCTTATCAAAGCACCAGAGGCAACTAGCTTGTAGTTAGGACCTGATATCCAATAAGAGAGTGCTCGGGGGGTGGAGCTGCTGATAGCGGGAAATTGGTTGAGGTCGATTGGGCACATACGAAGGGATTTCCATGTAAGTGTTGTACAATGAAATCAGGCAAGCCTGGAAAAACCAAGGCAGACTAACAAAGCGATTTAAAGACGCGCTGCAGGGCATACTAAAAAACGCCGGGGTCAGCAACATTCGAGAGACAGAAACACCTGAAGATCAGCGTTTCAGTGGAATGGTGGAATTCTCAATCATAAAAATAACATGTGGCTAAGAAGCCCCCATCCCCTGTCTCAACTGCGGCCGACTCATGGGGTCACGGATTGGATAAATCAACCATGGGGGGTCTCAAGAACAGCAAACGTGATGGAAAAAGGTCTGACGACAACTGTCAAGGTTGTATTTTTCGATGCTTGTTGCTCAAATTCATTAGAAGAAATCACCGTTGCCTTCTACCTAATGATTTGAATTGATTGTTGTTTACAATCAGCTCTACAATTTTGGCCACAAAAATCCCTCGTCTCATTATAGCTTTTTCATAATATCAGTCGATATCGCTTTGTGTCGCATGTGCAGCACCGCCTGTCATCCATTATGGAGTAGGTGCGGGTTGCGTATGCACTTAATATTGTTTCCTCCAACACCGGAATCGACCCTTTCGGGTATAACTTCAGTGAAGGAGGAATCTCCTAGGCGAACCCCCTTTTCTACTCGGCAACTGCCAAGTTGCTTTGGCAACCGCCAAGCTGCAGTGCCCCCCTGGCACGCACAAAAAAAACACATAAGAACACTCACAAGAACAAACACCACCACACTACACAATGTCACTGTTGGAGTTTCTTCATCTTCTTCTCTCTTCCGGGAAGATCTTGGTCCTCTTCTTCCTGCAGATCCGGATGTTGATGGTACACAGGTGTTGAGTAGACCATAGCGTGGTTCTGTATTTGCCTATTCCATTCCTGGTCCATCTTCCTCTTCATGATGGTGGCCACAAATGCAGACACCTGGTTCCATGCTTCTTCGGAACCTAGCATGGTGGGTACCAGGCTACTCGGGTCGAGCGCTTCATCTACCCCAATCTCTTGAAGAGACCGACTAAGCTCGTCCCGCTCACGCCTCCACGCCTCACACTCAAATAAGGTGTGTTGTGGTCCATCATCCCGCCCTTGGTTACAGTGCGAACACGTTGCCTGCTCAACTTTCCTAACTTCTCGTGAAGGTACTTGTTGAAGCAGCCATGGCCGCTTAACATCTGCGTCAGGTGAAAGTTCAGCTGACCATGGTGTCGGTTCATCCACTCATCAAGGTCGCGTATTAGCAAACGGGTTGTCCATGTACCCAGCTCACTCTGGGCAATTCTTGCTTTCCACTTTACAAGCAAGGAGCGCCTGGTCTCCTGCTTGACCCGTAAAGCTTCTCGGTTGGTCGTCGTTCTCTTCTTTGCTTCGAACACCACCGCTCTCTCCTCAGCAGGGAGCTCGATTCGTGGTGAACGTGCTAATACACAAAGAGCCTCCGTCGAGACAGTGCGGTAGGCACTAACACACCTCAGCGCAGCTCTTCGTTGGATCTTTACCATCTCTCTTCTTCGGTGTGGTATCTTCATGCAGTCGGCCCATACTGGCGCACCATATAGGAGGATCGACAAGGCGGTGCTCATCATTCTCCTTCTCCTTGCTTCTCTCGGTCCTCCCAGGTTCCTCATAAGGCGGCTTAGGTATCCAACTACCCGGCCCGCCTTTTCCGCTGCCATCAGGAAATGGTGCCTGAAGCTCAGCGTTGAGTCAAACGAGATGCCCAGGTATTTCATTTGCTTCTTGGTTTCAATTTCCACACCTCCCAGGCGAAAGGTGGGTGGCTTGAACTTCCGACGGGTCGTGAATAGAATGGCCTCCGTCTTACTTGCTGCTAGTTCAAGTCCAGCCGACTCGATCCAACGCGTCACATTCTCTAGGGCCCGGTTTACCCTGCTCTCCACCGCTACAGTTGTTTCGGCGGTGCATACCACCAGGGTGTCATCCGCATAGCAGATAAGCTTAACCCCCGGTGGCAGCTTCACCCTAAAGATTCCGTTAAATACGACGCACCACAAAAGCGGCCCAAGGACCGACCCCTGCGGCACCCCACAAGTAACAGGGCGCTTTACTGTACCAGCAGACGTCTCTGCTTGGATTTCACGGCAGCTAAGATAGCTGCTGATCATCCTGAGCAGGTATGCGGGCACTCCTGCGTTCACAAGAGCTTCCAATATCATCGTCCATGGGATTGAATTGAACGCATTTCTTATGTCGAGGCTGACGGCTGCGCAAAACTGACGCATATCAATTGCTGACTTGGCTATCCTCTTCAGCCGGATCCCAGCATCTGATGTGCAGCGTCCAGTTTGAAAACGGTACTGGCTATCAAAGATTATATCTTTTTCCTTCAGATAGCTCTCCAAACGATTGGCTATCACTCTTTCTAGAAGTTTCCCAACATTGTCTAGCAGACAAAGTGGACGATAAGAGGATGGTAGACCAGGTGGTTTATCCTTCTTATCGATCAACGCTAGCCTGGCTTTCTTCCATCGCACAGGAAACAGTCCCCCAACAATTGCCGCATTGGATGTATCACCAAGCAGTGCTGGGTCAACTGAATGTATGGCGCTCCAGACTGGATTTGGAATCTCATCCAGGCCTGGAGCCTTCCAATACGTACCCCGCAGTCTATTGACTACTGCATCAACCTCCTCGGTGCCTAGGAGGGATATACCATCCTCTTTTACTATTGGTAGCGTTACCATTGGTGGTGGCTGCTGTGGGAACAAGCCATCAATGATTTGACCCACAACACCCGGCTCCATTCGGCTCATTGCTGAGAGGCCTTTAAGCTTCTTCAGCACTAACTTATAAGGCTTTGAGTCGATATAAAGAAGAATATTAGATTTTTGTTTGGAAACGTATCGAATTTTTTACAGTTTTTCGTAGATAAATCACGTTTTTTGTTGTACGAAGTCGTTCGAAGAGCCCATAGGTCTGATAATTTATATTTACGTGTGCTCTTCTACAGCACCAAGCGAATAATTAAATTTTTGGTGTGGCTATATATCCATTGGTGATGAAGGCTTCCGTTGTCTGATTTCTTCAAGCATTCGTCCCGCTCTCTCTGTATACGGATTCACAGCGACGAATCTTCATAAAAGTAACGTAAAATTCCCACCTACTCGGTATACTTCTTTCCATTTTTATAGATTTTACACGCGTACCACAGGCTCACAGTTCGAGTATCACGCGATTCCACAACCGCACTTTCCTCGTAAAGTAATTAATGCGCTCTTGCCCCATCAACTTGAAATCATCGTCGTCGATTATACTCGTGTTTCGGTACCAGTATTATGGGTAGTTTATGCTACCGGTATACAAAGTATGTATATGTCTCTGTTGAATAAAATTAAATTACCAAACTAGCGGGTAGCTGGGCGGCACCGTCATCTATGCGCGCTATAATGGAAACTCGTATAGCGATAATGGAGTTCCAAGGTGCGCTAAATAAGAATACAATCGTAAACTGTAACGGCGACGATCATTAGAAAATTTGAATAAAAATTGTTATAATCCTCGCGACGATGTGAAAATGGGAGCGAGTTGCCCGTAACGGCGGTGACATTATTGTGGCGTGTGGATGAGTCGAAGGCGTAAGGGGAGGAATAAGGATAGTGATATCGTGAACGATCTTCGCACTTATATATATACACGTTACAACATACCGGATGAAAAATGAAGGAAAAAATTTCCGATTGAAAAGCTGCATTTCCTAGACATTACTCGTATACGCGGTATCTCGACGTGGATAACAAAAAGTACTCAACGTCACGCTGAGTTGGAAGATTAAATCCGAATATTCGATCTCAGCGTGTTGGTATCTATTACACACGTCCTTATATATGTGGCGGTCGTTTATCCTGTGACGTTTAAAACATCGAATTGTTCTGCAACTTGTACTCGTCGTGTTAGACCTACCAACGATTCCAACTCTTCATTACGATCCGATATTAATTACGGTTATGACAGGTATTATTAGTATAACTCGGCGAGAGATGTAGGCGTTCGTAACGCGGGAAGTAAAGGTGTGAAGTGTAAAGAGCGGTACAATGTAGTCCGCGCATTCACGACGACGTGCCCCCGATACCGCAATATACTGCATTAATGAGATGAGCTCGGCGGACTGAGGGCATTTAAATTATACGCAGCCAGGCTGCTCGGAAGGTGCATGAGTGTAAACACAGACGGGCCGAAAAATAATCAACTGTGAAACGAATGGTAATTTGGCGGGTAATTGAAACAAAACGAAAGCGATGAACACAACCGGCTAATACGCCGGCATTAATTGAATCTTGTCAGATGCACGCATGAGAAGTAGACGTTGGACAACTTATTAGGCTGCCGGACGATATAAAAATCGCTTGAGAAAGTTTGCCTCTTTTGATGGTTAATTTGCGTTATTGATGCGGTGAGAATTCACTCGTTATGTTCTTTACGTACCGGTAACTCTCCACTTAAGCCTTTCGTCTAGTTCAGTTAAATTTAACATGAAAACAGGCGAACAGGGTACAACCCTCCAGCAAAGTTTTTTGGGGCAAAGTCGGGAATGGCCTCATTAAGAATCTCCGAGAGTGACTGTTTTCTTCCCAGGGAGCCATACGTTGGAAAAAACTTGGTTTTTTCCATATTTCTCGCGAACCGTGCAACCTACTGTGCAAACACCACAATACAAAAATACTCCGCATTAAATTCACTACAAAAATCGTGCGATGCGATGAAAATCGAGCAAACACTCAGCCCACCCAAAAAGTTTGATTTTTCTCGCAAACCGCGATAATACAACAAAAAAAAACCTCAGTATAGTTATGACTCGGCTCAGAGACGGATGCTGACGGAATAACCCAATCGGACATGTTCATCATCACCGAACGAGGGGGCAATATCCACAATCTTACAAATCAGTGTGAACAAAAGCGAGCGATAAACGTAATGAGTAAACTAGGCTAGCGTACCCGTATTTATAGAGGGTCGCGTGGTGCGAAACGTAAATGTCAGGGATCCCGGAACGAACATTTAGGATGCTTGAATGAAAAATTTGGGCCATGGCGACACGGTCCAAACCCCATAGGGGCCATATAATGGCGGATTGCCAAACTGGAAGGAGTTTTTGCATATAAATGACCGAAATATTCCTTTTGGTTCGCAATTTATGTGGATTCTTATGTAATTCAAACCGCCAAATTAGAAAAAATTATCCGATATTTTAGGAGCGTCGAAGGGCTGATAACCCCTAAAATAAAGAAAAGTGAGATTTGTAAAGGATCTACAGAATTGATCTGTTTGGGATTTGGCAGTAAGGTGTGTGAAAACTATTGAAGAAACGCTCGCTAATCTAAAAGAAGCAGAACTCTTCATTAAAATGGACGCAAATTTATTGTTTCATCAGGTTGACCTAGCCAAAGAATCTAAAGAACTCACAACTTTCCTTACACCATTCGGCAGATTCTATTTCAACCGGCTACCATTTGGCATCACCAGTGTACCAGAATACTTTCAGTCTCAAATTAAAAAAACTTGGTCATATTTTCTGGCATAGCCAAATAAATGAAAATCATGTTCCATGTCTTTTATATTTTATCAGTCATCATGAAATATTTCAGTCTAGGCTTCTACTAGGTCAAGTGTTCGTGAGATATTATTCGTTTACCCCTTTACCTATCTTGGCGTCGTATAAGTCTTGTATGAGAAATATTTTGAGGTAATTGTGGGTGTTCTATATTTTGAGGTATCAACTTTCGGTGGGGCGAACGAGCGATCTCGCTGTTGTATTGGAATGGTATGAGAAAATTCAAGTCTTTTTTGAGAAATATGAGGTAGCGCGAACTCGCTGTTGTATTGGAATGGTATGAGACAATTCAAGTCTAGGGGACTTGGAAAAATTTCGACTATCCAGCCATAAATGATAGGAAGAGGGACTTGAAAAACTTTACCTATCTTGGCGTCGTATAAGTCTTCTATGAGAAATATGAGATATCGCGAACTCGCTCCGCTCGTTCGCCCCCTGTCTCGCTGTTGTATTGGAATGGTATGTGACAATTCAAGTCTAGGGGACTTGGAAAAATTTCGCTTATCCAGCCTTTATTTATTTAATTGTTTAATTATTCAATTATTTAAATATTTAATTATTTAATATTATTTATTTATTTATTTATTTACTTATTTGTGATGCGATCTGCGAAACCATAGGATAAGTCGCTAAACAAAATTTTTTGCTACAAGCAAAAATGAAAAAAATAAAAATATTACCGAAAAATTTTTTATTCGATTTTCTGGTGGATTAGGACATATACTTTCACTTCCACTCAAAAATTTCATCTGGAGGTGACATTTTGTGCTACTTTAGCACTCCAACGTGAGATGCGTAAGACCTTCCGAACTTTCAATCAGTGTTTTCTCAACATTTTCATTTTTAGCTTTTCTCAACTTTACCAACTTCAAAACGCTGTAGATCAGCGAATTTTGGGTCGATTGACTTCAAACAGGGCTTGAAGTGTTTGGGAGAGTCTCGAGAATAAGAACATATGAAAAACGGACTTTCCGTTTTCCGCGACTTATCCTATGGTTTCGCAGATCGCATCACATTTATTATTAATTCTTGTACTCGGTCAAGTGTTCGTGAGATATTATTCGTTTACCCCTTTACCTATCTTGGCGTCGTATAAGTCTTGTATGAGAAATATTGTGAGGTAATTGTGGGTGTTCTATATTTTGAGGTATCAACTTTCGGTGGGGCGAACGAGCGATCTCGCTGTTGTATTGGAATGGTATGAGAAAATTCAAGTCTTTTTTGAGAAATATGAGGTAGCGCGAACTCGCTCCGCTCGTTCGCCCCCTGTCTCGCTGTTGTATTGCAATGGTATGAGACAATTCAAGTCTAGGGGACTTGGAAAAATTTCGACTATTCAGCCTTTATTTATTTAATTATTTAATTATTCAATTATTTATTTGATTATTTAATTATATTAATTATTTAATTATTTATTTATTTAATTATATTAATTATTTAATCATTTATTTATTTCATTATTCAATTAAATAATTATTTAATTATTTAATTTTTAATTAATTAATTAATTAATTATTTATTGTTATTACGCGGGTGTACTCGCGAATTTCTGAATCACCCACGGGGTAGAGATTTTCTAATTATTAATTATATTAATTATTGAATTATTTAATTATTTATTTATTTAATTATTTAATTATTTAATTATTTATTTAAATATTTAATTATTTAATTTTTAATTAATTAATTAATTAATTAATTATTTATTATTATTACGCGGGTGTACTCGCGAATTTCTGAATCACCCACGGGGTAGAGATTTCTCTTGACGGGGGGGGGGGAGGGGGGGTGTACTCGCGAGTTTCAAAATCGGGGTCTGGCGAGAGAAAAGACATGGAACATGTCAATAAATATTGAAGTGACATATTACAACATATTTTCACGAACATCCTTATAAAATTTTCCGTAGACTTTGGGGAAAATACTAAAAAAAATCTTCCGACCGTCTAAAGGGCCCGGAGACCTCCCCCCCCCCCAATTGAGGAAAAAATATTTTGTTTTTTTTGGAAATATCTTGACGGGTTCCCAAGTAGAATTTAGCACGAAATCCGGGAAAAATGGTGAAAAAAATTCCTGGAGCGCTCGGAGGGGATTGAGAGAGGCACAAACCCTGAAACGTGATATAAACTTTTTGTTACCAGTTAAATGGGAGTTTGCGCTAAATCTGTCGTATCGCGAAAACGCAAAACTTTAGATGTATACTTCCAATCTACAAAATAATTTGCGCCATATCCGAAGTTTTTACGACTTTCCTGAGCCGAGTTAAGGACCAAAATGTGCCGAAAATTCACCAAATCGCCAGGGTTCCCAAAATAAGGCTCGAAAATTAGTTAATTTACAGTATTGAGCTGAACTTCGAAAATTTTAATAATCAAATTACTGTTTCTCAAGTGAATTTGGACGGGTGAAAACGAAAAAAATAGTGACAAAACCCTAAGCAGCATCAAAATGGGTTAATGGGCCCAAAAAGGGTCAAAATTTCCCAAAGTTGGAAAATCGATCAAACCAGCCGTCAACTCCAAATAGAGTTCACGAACACAAAAACGCTTGGATAAAAAAGAAGTAGGGGAGTCAGCCTTTGCTGATCATTTGATCGAAAGTTGTCACAATTTTAAAGAGGGGTTCGAAGTCCTCCTTCATAGGGAAAACTCGTACTTCAAATGTCTGGCCCTTGAGGAAATAGAATTCCTCGGACGTCGGAATAACAATGGCGTTACCGTTTTGAAGAGGTACATTCCTGAAGAAAGATTGGTCGAATCAGTCTACGGAAATGATTCTTCGCATTTCGATGACTCGTAGCTTCGGTCATGCTTTCGTTTGATGTCACTTGTTCTTGTTGGTGTTGGGTTCAGTTGCTTTCCACACTTCGAGAATGGCTGATTAGCCGAAGCCGCTCGTGTTTTCAATTTTCGTACCGTCCTTTGCATCTTCTTTCGTGTTACTTCTTTGAGTATCCTCGTCATTATGGATGACCGTAATTTTATACAAAAACGTATCGATTTCCCCTTCCTGTCATATATAGCTTAGGGATGGGGTTTGTCACATCATAGTTTGATGACTTCATAGATCAGTTTTTTCTGAAGTCCTCTCCCTATCATAAATAACTTGAGGTGAGGCCTGTGAAGTCACAGTTTTATGACGTCATAGGTCAGCCTTGTGACGTCACAATGTGATGACGTCATAGATCAGTTTTTTAAAATTCTCCTCATACATAGCTCCAAAGTCCGGGTCTGTGACGTCTCAGTTTGATGAGTTCCTCTCTTATGATAAGTTTTTTCTGAAGTCCTCTCCCTATCATAATCGCTTAGGGGCGGGGCTTGTGACGTCATAGTTTGATGACGTCACTGGTCAGCCGTATGAAGTCACAATCTGATGACGTTATAGATTAGTTTTTTAAAGTTCCCCTTCTATTATATATAGCCCCAAAATCCAGGTCTGTATCGTAACAATTTGAGCTCTGTGACGTCACAATCTACTTTTTTCAGATCCACGTGCTCCATAAAACAGGTTCCCTGCCATCTTTCACTTAACTCCGTTAAAGACCGCTTGAGTTTTCCTTTTTCAACGTAGTTTTCAGCCTGTTTAGTACGGGCCGTTAATCCAAAATTCTAGAGAATTGTGCATTTTGTCATAAAAGTATGACATTTGGTGTTGTGGTGTATGAAGGTGTAACAAATGATATTAACAAGAGTGCCACGGAGAAAGTCCATTTTTCTGCCCCCCGGAGTCCACTTTTTAGGGGGAGGGTTCATTTTGAAGATTATTGTTGCAGAAATTGGAAAGAAAATATGAAAAATATATTAATCATATTTGTAGAAAAAATGCATTGAAAATTTTTTTTCCTACACGCACCCTTCCATTGGGGGCCTTGGGCCTAAAATTTCACAAAATTGTAAATGTAATAAAAAAAACTTGAAATTCGGTATACAGGTGAAGGAAGAGGTAATGAATAATATTACCAAGAGTGCCACCCAGTAAGTTCATTTTTGTGGCCCCAGGGGCCCATTTTGGGGGAAGAGATGCTTATTTTGAACACTATTGTTGCAAAAATTAGAAAAAAATTGTATAAAATATATGCATTGGGTGAGTTGTTTGAAGAAATGCTGGGAGGATTTTTTTTCTACACATAGACCCTTTCAATGGGGGCCTTTGTGAATGTAATAAAAAAAACCTTGAAATTTGGTATACAGGTGAAGGAAGCTGTAATGAATAATATTAACAAGAATATGCCACAGAATAAATTTATTTTTGTGCCCTATGGGCCTATTTTTAGGGGGGGGGGCGACAAAGGCTTCATTATTTCAAGACCTATTGTTGCAAAACTTGGAAAAAAAATATTCATAATAATTATATTCATTGGGTGATTTGTATGAAAAAAATGGTGCGAGGATTATTTTTTTATGTATAAACTGTGCCATTGGGGGCTGATGGGCTCCAAATTTCACAAAATTCTAAATTTCATCAGATGCGTATGTAAATTTTTAGCCTCCATTACACTAGGCCTAATTGATACAAATTATGACACAGAAGAAAACGCACTTTGTAAAGATTTATTGAATGAAATTATTATCATGTGCCGTGATGTAGAGAGACAAATTCTGGATTCCTGTTTTTTTGAACATGATTTGCCAAACTTGAGTCTATAAAATAAAGTTGTGAATATTTAACTTTTTGAGCATCTTGTTCTCTCAAATTACTACTCAAATGTGAAAAAATACCTTGTATCTTGAAACAGTGAGGCCCAAATCTTGACACATTTTATACATTACCTATTGAAAGTGAGGCACCAAGAGACGCAAAAGCTAGCGTCGAATTATGTCTAATATTTTCTCGGAATTGCTTACTTTCAATTTGAATGCTACACAACAATTCCTCGATTAACGGAGGCACTTCAAAATCAAGATCAAAAATATGTTTTCCTCCCATGCAACACTTGGTGAATATTTTCTGCTTTTCAGTTACTTTATTTTTGAAATGAAAAACTTCACAAAATTTACAATTTAGGTTCATGGTACCCAAGTAATTTGGCGCAATATTGATTTCACAATATTTTCTTCTGCCAATAAATATTTAACTAGAATTCGGAGTGATTGAGCCTGGATATAATTTTCCAAAGTAAATGTACGTATTGTCTGGTAGGTCTGAAATATTTTGTGATTCATTATTATCAACCGAAAACTACTTACCGTTTATGTACAACAGACGTATTGTACAAAAGAGCTTTTTATTTCAGTCAACATACTCTAATACTGGAAAACGAAATTTCTTCGTATATAATGACGTCAGCTTTATAGATTATAGATAAATCTCAATTTATGTAGCATCTTGATTCGATTGATAAAGATCTCGTACTCTTTTATCAAAATCATCTAAATTTGGATTGTCAGGGTATAACGATAACCATTCTCTATCATTCTGTTCATATTCACTACAATTAATTCGTAATCCCTGAGAAAAAGAAGTATCACCTACTACATACAGTTTTTCCCCCCAAATTTTGCAACAATAAGTCTTGAAATAATGAAGCCTTTGTCGCCCCCCCCCCAAAAAAAATGGGCCCATAGGGGCACAAAAATAAATTTATCCTGTGGCATATTCTTGTTAATATTATTCATTACAGCTTCCTCCACCTGTGTGTCTACTAAATTTCAAATTTTTCTGATGGAATTTATAATTTTGTGAAATTTTGGGCCCCAAGGCCCCCGATGAAAGGGTCTATGAGAAGAAAAAAATCCTCGCAACATTTTTTCAAACAACTCACCCAATGCATATATTGTATATAATTTTTTTCCAATTTTTGCAACAATAGTGTTCAAAATACGCGTCTCCCTCCCCCTCCCAAAAAAATGGGCCCCCGGGGGCACAAAAATGAACTTACTGGGTTGCATTCTTGTTAATATTATTCATTACCTCTTCCTTCACCTGTATACCGAATTTCAAGTTTTTTTTATTACATTTACAATTTTGTGAAATTTTGGCCCCAAGGCCTCCAATGAAAGGGTCTATATGTAGAAAAAATCCTCGCAGCATTTTTTCAAACAACTCACCTCATGTATATATTTTATATAATTTTATCCCAATTTTTGCAACAATAGTGTTCAAAATAAGCACCTCCCCCCAAAAGTGGACCCCTGGGGGCACAAAAATGAACTTACTGGGTGGCACTCTTGTTAATATTATTCATTACCTCTTCCTTCACCTGTATACCAAATTTCAAGCGTTTCTGATTACATTTACAATTTTGTGAAATTTGGGGCCCAAGGCCCAATGGAAGGGCGCGTGTAGGAAAAAAATTTCTTGATACATTTTTTCTACAAACGACATGACTAATATATTTTTCTTAATTTCTTTCCAATTTCTGCAACAATAATCTCCAAAATGAACCGTCTCCCCCAAAAGTGGACCCCGGGGGGCACAAAAATGGACTTTCTGCGTGGCACTCTTGTTAATATCATTTGTTACACCTTCATACACCTCACCACCAAATTTCATGCTTTTATGACAAAATGCACAATTCTTGCCTTACTGCCTGTACTAGTTCTGGAATTCCTGGGTCGAGTCCTTCTTTAGCTTTGAAAATAAGATTCACTAATTTACGATCACTGATTTTCAAATATTATGAGCCGTAGTATGGAAGAGCGTGTTCTTGTAATAGTTCTTTGCTTCCGTTTGATGTCACTTGTTCTTGTTGGTGTTGAGTTCAGTTGCTTTCCACACTTCGAGAATGGCTGATTAGCCGAAAGCGCTCAGTGTTTTCAATTTCGTGCGTTCTTTTGCATTTTCTTTCGTGTTACTCCTTTGAGTATCCTCTTCACTGATACACGACCCTTAAATGAAGTTGTCATATTTGGTCTCGTTCGCCATCCGTCTCTTTTCTGGTTCTTTCTTGAATGCTTTTCTTTTGTGGTAGCTCGTAATTTGTGTGAACCATTCAAAAATGAAATCTTTGGAGGGTACCTATCTCTTCGAATAATGTTACTGTTTCCTCCCTTCTCAGTTATGTAGGAAGTCGACTCGATTCTTAGTGAAGCGAGCCTAAGCCTGTTTCAAAACTTGGTGAATTTTGTTTTTTTGCATCCGTGGTAGTTTCCGTACTTATCAAATTTACATTCATTTTTTTCTCAAGCGAGAAAGATATGGCGAAGAAAAGAAGTTAGACGATAACGTACGTGTATCGCATCAACGAAATCTTATCCTCTGGTACTATAGGCGTACGTACACAAACCATTATGGCTTTTCTCCAAGTTAGACTTTTCCTATTTTTCGTATATAGCGTATCTTGTTTTCACTTTACTCCCGCACGCGGTACGCCGCAGCAAATCGAACGCTTGTAGGCGAGCTCCCGCATCATACGCGAACTTCTCGTAAGAGAAATAAAACGAGTCCCCTGCGCGTATAATATCCAATGCTGCGCTATAGTAGTACGTATATATACAACCGTAATAAAAGTATGGAATGAAACGTTAATGAGCGGACGTACATAGAACAAGAGCTTCTCCCTTCAGTTTCCATTTTACGAGATCAACAACTAATGGAGAAATCGTGCTTCCCCCTTATTAGATGGTATTCCATAATTTTTTGCAATCTTCTAAAGCACTTGTCTTCATGGTCGGTATTTATTGCATGGAAATATACCGATACGGGGTGTTGTGGAAACGGCATCGCATCGGTGCTGGAATTCTAGACGGCCAACGATCATCGACGAGAAGACAGCGTGAATCACGTTATTCTAGAATATCGTTGTAGGTTTATTCACGACTTCGCGCCGCCTTACCCTATCCTAAAGTTTGAAACTTGAGATCGCTCCGTTGTACTAAGTGAATGTTTCTCCAGAGCTCGAGAGGAGAACGTTGAAATTGTATATTAGCTCAATTCGTACGGGAAAATGTGGAGAATTATTGCGGGAGGAATTTTGTAAAACCTTGACGTTGGATTTCGCGGTATGAATGAATCGTGATTGTGCCCAAAAGTCCTTGGAAAGTAATTGCGCATATGAGAGATTCTCATTTTGGCGGAGGTTTAATTCGTACAATTTGTTTTGTATGAGACCGACCTATTTGTAAATTTGATTTACATCAGGATTCCTACAGGTTGCTTTTGTAAGTTCTATGAAATTTTTTCCCTTGAAACTCAAAATTTTGTATAAGAAAAAATTACAGTCACGTAACGAAAATTGTTATTTATTATAACACGACCAGATTTCGTGTCGACTAAGCGGCACATCGTCAGGTGTACTGAACGAAAATACGCATGCGATGACAAAAACGTGCGCCGAGAGAAGAAAAAAAAAAGAAGTAGAAGAGGAAAGAAAGAAGATCAAGGAGAAATGACAGAGAGGATAAGTGGCCTAATTGTGCTTTTCATTCCTAAAATTGATATGTGTATAACTTTTGTTTACCAAAAGTACGTCCCCAGAAGGACCTAGAAAGAAGAAGAAAGCCATGACGCGACCAAACCTTAAAATCTTTTGAAAATTTGGAAAAATTCTCATAATTCAAAAGTAAAAGGCAGTAAGAGAAAGGACAAATTGAATGACATTTTCGTCTTTTAATTTTGATATGTGTGAATTAAAAGACGAAAGTGCCATGAAATTTGTTCTTTTTCTTGAATCTATCGTCTGGACAAGTGTCGATTTTATTTTGTGAAAGGCACATTTGGCTGACCTGGGGGAGAGTATGACGTATCTAGGTGTGAAGCCTGACGGACTTGAAGAGGGTAGAGAGGAAAGGTGGCTTACATAGTCGAGCAATTTTCGAAAATTCCAATTTTTAAGTTATGTAGAAGAAGAGGATTTGCGTTTATGTCGCATTTGCAAAACACCGCCCGTCCTCCATGGTGGAGTTGGTGCGGGTCTTTTATGCATTTAACCTTGTTTTCTCCGACACCGGAGTCGACCCTTCCGGGTAGAACTTCGGTGAAGAAGGAATCTCCTTGGCGAACCCCCATTTCTACTCGGCAATCGCAAGCTATCTTGACAACCGCCAAGCTGCAGTGCCCCCCTCCCTTACACGCAAAAGCATAAGAACATACCAACAACTACACCACCATATTACACAATATAGTAGACCGCTGTTGGAGTTTCTTCATCTTCTTCTCTCTTCAGGGATGATCGTCCTTGTCCTCTTCCTGCAAATCTGGATGTTGATGGTACACAGGTGTCGAGTAGGCCATAGCGTGGTTCTGCATTTGCCTATTCCATTCCCGGGTCCATTTCCCTCTTCATGACAGTGGCCGCAAATGAAGACTCCTGGTTCCTGGTGGGTACCAGGCTATTCGGGTCATGCGCTTCATCTACCCGGATCTCTTGAAGAGACCGACTAAGCTTGTCCCGCTCACGCTTCCACGCCTGACACTCAAATAAGGTGTGTTGTGGTCCATCATCCCGCCCTTGGTTACAGTGCGAACACGTTGCCTGCTCAACTTTCCTTCTCGTGAAGGTACTTGTTGAAGTAGCCATGTCCTCTTAACACCAGAGTCAGGTGAAAGTTCAGCTGACAATGGTATCGGTTCATCTACTCATCAAGGTCGTGTATTAGCACACGGGTTCTCCATGTACCCAGCTCACTCTGGGCAATTCTTGCTTTCCATTTTATAATTAAGGAGCGCCTGGCCTCCTGCTTGACTTGTAAAGCCTCTTGGTTGGTCGTCGTTGTCTTCTTTGGTTTGAACACCACCGCTCTCTTCTCAGCAAGAAGCTCGATCGGGGGTGAACGTGCTCATACACGATGAACCTTCATCGAGACACTGCGGTAGACACTAACACACCTCAACGCAGCTCTTCGTTGGATCTTTACCATCTCTCTCCTTCTGTATGGTATCTTCATTGAGTTGGCCCATTCTGGCGCACCATATAGGAGAATCGACAAGGTGGTGCTCATCATGATCCCTCTTCTTGCTTCTCTCGGTCGTCCTAGGTCCGTATCCAACTTACCTGGCCCGCCTTTTCCGCTACCATCAGGAAATTGTGCCTGAAGCTCAGCGTTGAGTCAAACCAGATGTCCAGGTACTTCATTCGCTTCTTAGTTGCTATTTCCACACCTTGCAGGTCAACTTCCGACCGGTCGTGAATAGAATGGCCTCCGTCTCACCAGCTGCAAGTTCGAATCCAGCCTACTCGATCCAACGCGTCACTACCTCTAGAGCCCGGTTCACCCTGCTCTCCGCCACTACAGTTGTTTCGGCAGTGCATACCACTAGGGTGTCATCCGCATAGCAGATATGCTTAACCCCCGGTGGCGGCTTCACCTTAGATATCCCGTTAAACAAAAGCGGTCCAAGGACCGACACCTGCAGCACTCCACTTCACTGTACCAGCAGACGTCTCTGCTTAGATTTCATGACAGCTAAGATAGCTGCTGATCATCCTGAGCAGGTATGCGAGCACTCCTGCGTCCACAAGAGCTTCCATGATCCTCTTCCATAGAAAGAAGAAGAGGAGGGAGTTGACTGAGCCTTAGACTTGATGAAACAAGATACCGTTATTGCACTATTAAGCTCTTGAAAATGAGAAGATAAATTATTTTTCGGAACCCACGACCTCAACTTGAATCTTTCGTAACTCCTTACCCTTCACTCTGGCAACTGGATTAGCTTCTTCATGCACCCTCGTGTACCATATAGACACAAATTAAATGTACGTGCTCGAGCTTTCAACGGTTATCTTCAGCTGACAATATTTTTTTTCCTATTTTAGTCGGAAAGACGCTAATCTTTATAATACTGGAATTTATTGTAACACCCTTCTACTTACGATTTTACGTCAACGTACGACCCGCTACAGAGAAAGCGATATACCTACCATCATTAAAGAAATAATCTGCGGAGGCGTCATAAATCGCGAAGGATAATGAGAAAAGCATTTGAAAATATACGTACGGTACCTCAGCCTATTTTGTGCATTCGTCAGCTCGTCCTTCATCCCTCAATCTGTCAACATCTCGTATTGTTCGAGGCCAATTACAAAACAAAAATAGAGAAAAAAGTGCGTCTCGGGTAAATAAAAAATATATTCTGGGGCGGGGTATGAGGGAAAATTAATATAGCTTACGAAGAATTTTTCCTAGTCTATGTGAAACGTTTCGGTATTCCAGGAGTTTAATATCGCAATTATTGCTGGTAGTTTCGTTGATTTCAAATTTTAACTTAATTCCACAGCGGCGGTAGGCTGAGTACGATAAACCTGGGTCGTGTTACAATACACGACACGTACTGCGAACGTAGGGGGAAAAAATCGAAAAGCAGACGTACATTATTTGAGAAAGAACGTTTTTCTCACTTAGTAAGCAGGCCATCGCCTCGTCGAAATGAGAAACACGATCTTGTATTTTTCATTTCGGAATTAAGTTCTGCCGAAAGAAAACGCTTGTAATGCGTACGTGTGCGTGTGTGTATGTGGTGCGATCTACTATTTTTGAGAGAGCAAATTTTTTTTTCTCCCCTTGCTGCTTTGGCTGGGTTCCTTGTTTGAAGAAAATATTCATTTAACTCGATCGAACGGGCGTAGGAATAGTTTCTATCTTCCTCGATGTACGGATAAGAGAATTTTTTTTTCTTTTCGTCGAGACAAAATAACGGCAAAACTAACGTGTATAATAATTTCGCATAAATGGTAAAAAATATCGTTCAGTATGCATCCGGAATATCTAAAAAGATAAAAACACTTCGTCGTTCGAGGGTTAAAGTCATTACCTCTGGTGCGGAAAAAAACTATATACGCACTGGAGAAGGGTGAAAGTTTAACTGTGTACACCGTGAAAGCAAAATCTGCACGTGACAGAATCACCAACAGTTGTACTCAAAGTTTGCAGAATTTTTTTTTTTTTTTTTTTTTCGTAAAGTGGTCTTTTTTTCTTCTCATTCTAGACACGATATGTCCACTTCGCACACCACATATGTTATTAATGGACGACAATTTCCACGCTACGTCTAAAAATGCAGCACTACCTATGTACGAAAGTATAAAATGCAATTCGTACCGACAGCAATTTCGTGTACGTTGACTGAAAATTATTACCTTTTTGAAACCGTTTCCCAGAGTTTAACGATATTACAGCGTGTAGACACTGTCACGAGTACCGAGAGTACAGAAATGCAACCGCGTTATTATCCCGGGAAAACGAAGTAGGAATTTTTTGCTGAGTAAGCACAATTACGACTTCTCCGTAATCCGGTAAATCAACTTCTGGACAAATAACGAAATGTGATTTAAAATGCTATCTGTAAAACGTTGAGTTCAGTATACCGGGAACACGAATTGAAATGAAAAAACTTGCACGAAATACTCGTAATTGCGATCGTAATTTCATCTTCCAGTCCGTTTTATTAAAACGCTCATTTAAAAAGCCTAGTTTCCCACATGGCTGAGTTTTTATCTCGGGAGACTTGCCCCATTTAAAAACCGAGAAAAAGAAGTAGAAAACTTTGAAGCTTTAGGGTCTGTAGAAAGGATGGAACTTGGAAGTTACTAGCTCTAACAATAGTGAAATAGAAATGGTGAGGTGGGATCAGTCCCTTTTCTTGATTAGGATACCAATTCAACGTTTGAAAAAAAAATGAGTAGTGCGACTGGAGTGAACTTCCTAGGGATATTTTCATGCTCAACCTCGGATGTACTTAAGAATCAGATCTTCGCCACTCAAATTTGGCGCGTTTTGAAGCCATCCAAGGTAACGCAGTTGGTTCCTTGCTACGAGTATCTATGTTTCAATCGGTAGTAAGCCTGCTCTGTTCTGCACTTCCTTGTTTGAGACAAAATCAAGACCTCGATTCTGTATATTCAGTGCGGCTGCTGGAACTTTTCCAATTCTTTGATCTGCCTTCGGCACACCGTCCAAGTTTCACTGGCATACAGCAACGTGAATTGCCCTCGAGTTCAGAGGTTCAAACTCTTAGGCATTCAGTTTTCCTTAAAACCATCTTTTGCTGGCCTGGTGGCTTATGAATATGTAAGACCGAAAGGTTCGTCGTACGAACTTTTTCGTACAACGCCTCCTCGGAGGTGATGCTGTTCATTCCTTTCTATGATTGTTTCAACCGGTAGCAAATTCGCTTTGCCCCGCACTTCCTTGTTTCAGACAAAATTGTTCTCTCATCACCCTAGATTCAATTTTATCATCTTCCTTCGAGTCATCCTTCCAGTATCAATGTTCATATCCTTGACTTTGGCCAGGTATTGACATGTTCCATGTCTTTTCTCTCGCCGGACCCCGATTTTGAAACTCGCGAGTACACCTTCCCTCCTCCCCCCCCCGTCAAGAGAAATCTCTACCCCGTGGGTGATTCAGAAATTCGCGAGTACACCCCGCGTAATAATAATTAATTAATTAATTAATTAATAATTAAATAATTAAATAAGAATTAATAATAAATAAATAAATGAATGAATAAATAAATAAATAAATAAATAAATAAATAAATAAATAAATAAATAAATAAACAATTAAATAATTACATAAATGAATAAATGAATAAATAAATAAATAAATAAATAAATAATTAAATAATTACATAAATAAATAATTAAATAATTAATATAATTAATAATTAGAAAATCTCTACCCCGTGGGTGATTCAGAAATTCGCGAGTACACCCCGCGTAATAATAATAAATAATTAATTAATTAATAATTAAATAATTAAATAATTAAATAATTAAATAAATAAATAATTAAATAATTAATATAATTAATAATTAGAAAATTTTCTAAGTCCCTCTTCCTATCATATATGGCTGGATAGTCGAAATTTTTCTAAGTCCCGTAGACTTGAATTGTCTCATACCATTCCAATACAACAACGTCATATCAAGCTTTCATCTTTTCACTGGCTATTTCTAAGTTGTCTCAGACTAACTCATGGACTTTCTAAAGTTGCTTCCTGAGTTGCATTGAATACTCTTGAACAGCCTGTGCTTTGTGAGGGGGCGCTTCAAACTCTAGATCACATGGTAACAGTAGCTGACGTCCAAACATAATCTTGGCTGGAGTTTCCTTTGTAGACCCATATACTGATGACCAATAAGCCCAATCCTTTTGTCCTTCATCGATGACTTTGGCCAGAAACTCGTTCACAGTATAGTTGAATCGTCCCACCATACCATCAGACTGTGGGTGGAGCGGTGTGATATGAGTTCTTCTCAGACCCAATATTTGTGCGACCGCGACCACTCCGAATACTCTTCATTCGAAATTTTGGCCTTGGTTGGTATGTAGTTCCAGAGGTACTCCAGAGCGCGTTATACAGTTTTCGACCAATGCATTTGCAACGGTTGTGGCTTCTCGATTTGGGAGCGCACATACTTCAATCCAATTTGTAAAATAATCGCCTATAACCAGGATGAAACTGTTTCCTCTGTCTATTTCTGGAAACGGTCCGGCTATATCCATTGCTTTACGTTTACAAGGATACCCAACATTGTAAATTTGCATCCTTGCCCGGCCTCGAGTGGAGGGACCTTTACTTGCTGAACATGACACACAACATCGGTACCAATCTTCCACTTCCAATCGACAAGAAGGCCAGTGGTATTGTTCTTGTACCTTGAACAGCGTTCTTGTTATACCAAGGTGTCCTCCAGATGACCGTCTTCAATACTTCCAGTACTAAGGCTCTTGGAACAACCTGTTGCTGCCGAGTTTTTAGACCGTCAAAAGATTCCCAGATTCTGCACAGGGTCCCCTTTCAACTTGTAGGGAGTCCCACTGAGACCACAGAATCGTACAGTTGACTGACTTTGAACTGATCTTCTGCCACGTTGGTCGAACATTTTTTTCCTTTCTACTTAGAATGAAGCCTATGTCTTGATCTTGCATTTGGGCATCTCTCACGTTCAAGTTGGTGTCAAACCAAGGGTTCTTGATGGCAATTTACTTCTGGATCTGTCTGTCACAACAGTTGCATTCTTCCAGGCATGGTCTTTGTGATAAGGCGTTGGCATTTTGATAAATCTTTCCCTTGCGGTGTTGGGTGTCAAGGGTGTATGTCTGCGAATATTTGACCCGCACCTCGCAATTCGCCCGTCTGGTCCCTTAAACGACATTATTCACTGTAGAGCAGTGTGGTCAGTTCTCAATAAAAATTTCTATCCGTGTAAGTACTTGTAGAAATGTTTGAACACCTTGATAACTCAAACTGCCAGTTGTTCTCTTCTAGCTATTTTCTCGATTCTTCACTGTTCAGGGATTATCCTGTTTATTTTATCGCGCTCTTGTGTACTCCAAAATACCAAACATCGAAAACCGATTCAACATTATCGACATAATTCCCATCACATGAGCTGCACTTGACAAAATTTTCTAATATGGAGTCATACATGACAAGAAGAGGACTTAGACGACTACAGGTTTTTCAGGACCTCAGTTTTCAATTCATTCCTTTATAATATGGAAACTAAATTACTACCATAGAGTGGGTTTCTTGAATTTCTCGGTCAACTTCATTGAGGAAACCATCGTGGTTTTTGACATGTTCCATGTCTTTTCTCTCGCCGGACCCCGATTTTGAAACTCGCGAGTACACCCCCCCTCCCCCCGTCAAGAGAAATCTCTACCCCTTGGGTGATTCAGAAATTCGCGAGTACACCCCGCGTAATAATAATAAATAATTAATTAATTAATAATTAAATAATTAAATAAATAAATAATTAAATAATTAATATAATTAATAATTAGAAAATCTCTACCCCGTAGGTGATTCAGAAATTTGCGAGTACACCCCGCGTAATAATAATGAATAATTAACTCAATAATTAATTAAATAATTAAATAATTAAATAAAAATAAATAAATAAATAAATAATTAATATAATTTTTTTTTTTTTAATTAATTTATTTATTTATTTAAATTTAAACATTACATTTAGTCATGAGAGTTGGGTGGGTTTTACCTTGGTTTTTCCCCACCCCTCTCATGACGAGTTCGAAATACACTGTATAACTATACTTGACTCTACCTATTGAAAGAGGGTATGGCTTCTGTTTTTATTTAATTTTACTTATTTTATTATCTTATCTATTTATTAATTTAATTTAATTTTATTTATTTATTTATTTTTATTTTATTTTATTTTATTTTATTTATTTATTTATTTTTATTTTTTTATTATTATTATTATTATTATTTTATTTATTTATTATTATTATTATTATTATTTTTTTTTTCCTTCCTTCTCCTCTCAGTCTATTTGATTTCTTTTTTGGTTTTTAATATCTTTCTTATATATCCATCCAATTTTTGGTGGCATTCCCCGTTCTGCAGGCACTGTCCCAATTCCTGTGTAGTTATTTTAGCATCCCCCCTGATACGATCAAAATTTTTGCATTTTCTAAAGGTGTGATCCGGATCATCATCAGAATTTAAGCATTCCCTGCATTGACTATCATTTATAATATTGAAATTTTTGAGGTACGTTGCAAAATTCCCATGTCCCGTCAAATACTGTGTTAAAAAATAATTTGATTTCAATTTCTTGTTTTCAAGTCTTATACCTATGTCTGGAATCAATTTAGCCGTTCTCCTACCTGTCTTTTCTTTTTCATATTGCTCCTGCCAATTTTTAATTGTATCTAATCTTATTGTTTTTATGCTTTCTACCATTTCTTTTTTCGTTATTTTATTTTCTTTGAATTTAATTTTTAATGTTTTTATTTTGTTAGTTTGGCTTAATTGCAAATCAATTGGGGTTATTCCAGCTATAACGTGTGAGGCTGTATGAGATACTGTTCTGTATGCTGAAATTATTTCTATTAATACTGTCCTTTGGAGTGATTTTAGTTTCTTAATCTCAGTATTCCTAAGTTTCTGAAAATAAGCAAGGGAGCCATATTCTATTATTGAGCGAAAAAGTGCATTGTACAATATTTCTCGTTTATATGTGTCCATACCAAAAGTGTTACCATATAAAGCCCGAATTTTATTATAATATTTTCTTAATTTGTTTGTAATGTATTCTACGTGTTTATTAAAGTTTAGGTTTTGGTCGATGATTATTCCTAGATATTTCATTTCTAATAATTAGAAAATTTTCTAAGTCCCTCTTCCTATCATATATGGCTGGATAGTCGAAATTTTTCCAAGTCCCCTAGACTTGAATTGTCTCATACCATTCCAATACAACAGCGAGACAGGGGGCGAACGAGCGGAGCGAGTTCGCTCGTTCGCCCCACGAAAGATAAATAAATAAATAAATGAATAAATAAATAAATAAATAAATAAATAAATAGATAAATAAATAAATAAATAAATAATATTAAATAATCAAATAATAAAATAATTTAATAATTTAATAATTTAATAATTAAATAAATAAAGGCTGAATAGTCGAAATTTTTCCAAGTCCCCTAGACTTAAATTGTCTCATACCATTCCAATACAACAGCGAGTTCGCGCTACTCATATTTCTCATAGAAGACTTATACGACGCCAAGATAGGTAAAGTTTTCCAAGTCCCCTAGACGTGAATTGTCTCATACCATTCCAATACAACAGCGAGACAGGGGGTGAACGAGCGGAGCGAGTTCGAGCTACCTCATATTTCTCATAGAAAACTTGAATTTTCTCATACCATTCCAATACAACAACGAGATCGCTCGTTCGCCCCACGAAAGTTGATACCTCAAAATATAAAACACCCACAATTACCTCAAAATATTTCTCATACAAGACGTATACGACGCCAAGATAGGTAAAGGGGTAAACGAATAATATCTCACGAACACTTGACCTAGTACAAGAATTAATAATAAATAAATAAATAAGTAAATAAGTAAATAAATAAATAAATAAATAAATAAATAAATAAATAAGTAAATAAATAAATAAATAAATAAATAAATAAATAAATGAATGAATGAATAAATAAATAAATAAATAAATAAATAAATAAATAAATAAATAAATAAATAAATAATATTAAATAATTGAATAATTAAATAATTAAATAAATGAAGGCTGGATAGTCGAAATTTTTCCAAGTCCCCTAGACTTGAATTGTCACATACCATTCCAATACAACAGTGAGACACGGGGCGAACGAGCGGAGCGAGTTCCGCTCGTTCGCGCTACCTCGTATTTCTCATAGAAGACTTATACGACGCCAAGATAGGTAAAGGGGTAAAGGAATAATATCTCACGAACACTTGACCTAGTAGAAGCCTAGACTGAAATATTTCAAGATGACTGATAAAATATAAAACACATGGAACATGATTTTCATTTATTTGGCTATGCCAGAAAATTTTTTTTTTAGTTAATTTTGGAACAACTTGAGGACCACATTCCAAAAAAAGAACCTAATAATCATGTAGATCACGATCACAATTGATTTTAATGGAAGTATCCAATGCCCTCTCTTTCGGCGGTCCCCACTTTCCGTGTAGAAGTTGCGATGAAGGGTTTCCTCAGTGAAAGTAATCGAAGAAAGTCAAATTTGTGTGGGTAAAGATCGAGATGGAAATTTATTGAAAAACTTGTGACCTACTCTCCTTAAAATAGTTTCACAGGTTCGATCGTTCTTCTCGGAGAATATTTTCCAACTAGATAAACTTGGCCATAAAACAAGTGGTCGAAATTTTATATTGAAAGACCAGCAGTAAGCAAGATAAGTTGCAAGTTTTTCACGAATGAACATGTTCCAGCTCGAAATTAACATCGAATCAAATATCGCAGCAAATATTTTATTACAGTCGTGGGGTCGTTCCGCGAGCCGTCCATTCATCGTTTCCGGAAATCTACCCAAGTTAGCCTCATCTCTTTCTAGTTCTGTGGGAACAACCTTTGTCAGTATCCGCGTGCAAGAATTATCGTTTACAGCATCTCGAGGATCATCTCGTGATTCATATAAACCGTGAAGAACAAGTTTTTGTTCGTTCGTCTCTTTCATTTGCTGTATGGTTTCGCGAAATACCAATAAAAGTGTTGACAGCTGCCCTCTTGTGAACCACATATTATTATGTTTAATTATCTGCGTTCTTTCAGGTACTCATTTTGCCGCGTAATAGACATAGAATGAACGCGAAAATTATGATTGAATCGCGCTTGGGTTTCGTCATTTTGTTTATACGAGTTCAACATCCAACATTTTGACATGACATCACCTTCCTCTTCGAGAACGTTTCTCTTAATGTAAATTATACTACTGATGTTTATCAATTTTTTGGGATCATTCTAACGGATTTACCCGTCAATCTTTTATTTATCCTCGAGATTATTTTATTTTTTTTTCTCTCCCAAAAAATAGGAGTATATTATTCGTTTCGCTTCTTTTCTACGTTATTTTTTGACATACCTCACACCTGTCACTATCATTAGAAAATAACTCGCCGCACGTATAGTATTATGTCGGGAAACCAGTTTTTTTAATCATAATTTTCTTAAATCTCAAATTAATTTCTACGATTTCTATTCATAATGCGTGAGCCTATATAATTCATCTTCTTTCGGAGAAGAGTACGGAAAAAAGTTTCAATTTAATTGACGAATCTTTGGGCTAATGCCGGTACCCCGTTATTTAGTGGATCGAACGCCGAATGGTCGCAATTATCGGTACTCGTATATATACAATTTAGCCATCGTGTGAACGGTTGGTAAACTGCTTTTAGCCACTTTCGGGGATTATAATATATACTCCACCATGGTAATAATATCTGTTATTACACCACAATTCGAAGATTCATCATCCTCATAAACTACCGACCTAATCACGTTAATTTCTTAATTCCGAGCTATATAGGATTCGTCGACTTTTTTTTTTTCGGTTCGGCTCAGAGTAATTTCTCTCGCCTATATAATTAACTGTCAATTATGAATTATCGATATTGTGCTTGTCGCATTCTCCGTGATTTAAGTACTTTTTAATTTGTGTACTTTCAGTGCTAAAAGACGATTTTCGATTGGAACCGAAAGATACGCGAGTCGCATCTGGTGAAACGGCTTTATTAGAATGCGGACCCCCTAAAGGTCAACCCGAACCTACCGTCAATTGGCAAAAGAACGGACAGCGCGTGGAGATCGAAACGTCTAAAAGGTAAAGATATGGCACTATTATACAGTTATTGTGTACTGTATTTCAAATCATCCCGTTTTAATCTAATCTGCTCGGAGAAGCAATTTTCCACGTATAATTTATATCGTCGCGTGATGCGATACTCGTCATAATTATGTAATAATCGTATTTACCAAACGATATATGCGCTCGAGACGAGGAAGAATAAAAAGCTAAATTGCACGCTTCGTGTTAATATGATGTATAATATGGTAGATTCATGTAAGATGGTGGAATAACAATGCTGGCGAAAATTGTCGGGTTGGTTTTCTGTAGGCATATGCACGCACCGCCTCAGTAGCTGAAGCCGTGCAAGTTTTTTTTTTTCGCCTTGGTGGGAAAAGATGTGGGTACAGAACCGGTTTTTGGTGAAAACTACGCTATTACTTGGAACAATAGGGTGTTCAAATATTAAGCAGACAGTGATTACTATACCTTCAAACTCGGTGTTGTATTGTAGACTTTTGGATGTGTTTAAAAATTATAAGGGCTTTGAGCGAGAGGTAGTCGGTAAAATTCTGTTTCAGTAGAAAACCTGTGGTAAAATTACCGAATCACTCAGAGCCACCGACCTACTATCATCAGAAAACCCTTCGATTTTCTCACACATTTTCAAATTTATCTCTGACCTACCTCCTTCCATCAACATTTAAATTCAATTCATTTTTTCCGTTTTCCCTTCGAGGTAAGGCCCAGTAGCCATCCTCTTTCCAACCCCCTTTTTTTTTTTTTTTTTTTTTTTTTCTTTTCTTTATTTTTTTTAATGATTTACTTTCTTTAAATTCTAAAGAGCGATTAAATCAATCTTTTTTAACACAAGAAATCAAACACGGCTCCAGTCCTTACAACGGATTGCTATGTCGGAGTACTATTGTTTTCACTTTTTTTTTCTCTTCTTTTTTTTTTTTACATTTAAGCATGCGTGTAATTTTTTTTTCCCTATTCTTTTTTTTTTTTTTTTTTCTTTGTTTGTTTTGTTTTGTTTTGTTTTTTTGTTTTTTGTTTTTTTTTTTTTTGTGTTTTTCTTTTATAATTTCTCTGTATGGTTGGATGTAATTAAAAAAAAAAAAAAAAAAAAAAAAAATTACCGAATAAGGGCCAGTAAGATTAGGTAGGGGGACGGGGCTTCTCCCCTAGGGATGTGTTAGAATGAGTAACGTTGTAATGTAACACTGGCTCTTATTCGGTAATTTAACTAAACCGGTTTTACGGATGGGTTGTTGGTGACAATTTACTTTTTTTGTAATATTGCCTAATTTAGAGACTCCTTCGAGCTCGAAACGCGAAACTTGAAAGAATTTCGTTCTCTGAGCCACATGGACGAGGTGAGATCTTAAAAATGTAGATTGTGACGTCGCAGGCCCCGCCCTCCAAGCTATATATGATAGGAGAGGGAACTTGAAAAAAAAAACGATCTATGACGTCATGTCATGAGATTGTGACGTCCTAAGGCTGACGCTGTGACGTTACAGGTCCCGCTCCCAAACTATATATGATAGGAGGGGACTTGAAGATGACTTGGAAAATTGCCGAGCTCCGAGCTTTGCCGGATGGCGGACGCTTTTTGTGGACACCCCCAAGGTTTCCAATTGAAACAGTTTTTTACCCAATCTGACTTTTTTTTGTAAGCAGGGAACCTGTTTTATCGGCAGGTTTTTGGAAAAAACGTCCGCCGTCTGGCCGGCCGGCAAGGCTTGGAGCTCGAAAATGATCTAAGCGCACCTCCAAGTCCCTCTCCTATCATACGAGAATGTATCGGGCTCCGCATGTATTTTTTATGGGACGGAGGCTTTTCTGCCAGAACCCTCTTCATATATGGCTTGTGGACGGGGCCTGTTACGTCAATGTTTGATAATGTCATAGGTCAGCCTTGTGACGTTACAACCTGATGACTTCATAGATCCATTTTTTTCAAGTTCCCTTCCTATTATAGGTATTCAGTTTCAATGTCCGGGACTGTGACGTCACAATCTGATAACGTCATTACTTTTTTTCATGTTCCCTCCTATTATGCATAGTTCTAAAGTCCGAGACTGTGAAGTCATAATTTGATGACGTCATACATCAACCGTGCGACATCACAATCCGACTACGTCATCAGTTTTTTCAAGTTCTCCTATTATGTGTAGCTACGAAGTCCAGGGCTGTGACGCCACAATTTAATGACTTCATTCATCAACCTTGTGACGTCACAATTTGATGACAAAGTGCGAAAACTCTCGTTGTTTCAGTCAAAGAACGCAAGTTGTTATTAAAGTTAAACGCAAGTTGTTCTTCTGTTATGTGCCTTCAATGAGAGATCAACTGACGCCTCACCTATGAACGAAGCGGGCCAAAGTGCAAAAACTCTTCGATTCAGACAATGGGAGGACACCGCAAATTCGGTCTTGCTCGTGATGAGCGATCAGCTACAGCTCAGTCTTTGATTGAGGCAGACGAACGCCCAGGTTTCACCCGGAGGATGGAATGATACCGTCAAGCTCGACTTTTATCATGAGCTCGCAATCAAGACACTGTGTTTGAAAGAGGCAGGCGAATGATCCGAGGGTTCAACATAGATCGAATGACTCCCCGCGTATGATCAAGGCGAATGCTTCCGCAAAAACTCCTGTTGAGTCTTGCCAAGGAGAGTTCAACAGTTTTTTTTTGACCTCAGCACGCAATTTTACACTAGAATCAAGAAAAACTTTGAAGGTTAGGCGATTTTATCATTTTGGGGAAATTTTGACCCTTTTTGGCCCCATTAACCAATTTTGGTGCTGCGCAGAATTTCTTAACGATTTTATTCAGATTTAGCGCTAAATTTTATCTCAGAGTCGAGAAAAACTTTGAAAGTTGGGCGATTTTATCATTTTGGGGGAAATTTTGACCCTTTTTGGCCGCATTAACCCACTTTGGTGCTTCGCAGAATTTTTGAACAATTTTATTCGGATTGAACGCTAAACTGTATCTCAGAATCGAGAAAAACTTTGAAAGTTGGGCGATTCTATCATTTTGGGGAAATTTTGACCCTTATTGGACCCATTAACCCATTTGGGTGCTTCGCAGAATTTTTGAACAATTTTATTCGGATTGAGCGCTCAATTTTATCTTAGAATCGAAAAAAATTTTGAAAGTTAGGCGGTTTCATCATTTTGGGGAAATTTTGATCCTTTTTGGGCCCATTAACCGATTTTGCTGCTTCGCAGAATTTCGTAGCAATTTTATTCAGATTTAGCGCTAAATTTTATCTCAGAATCGAGAAAAACTTTGAAGGTTAGGCGGTTTTATCATTTTGGGGAAATTTTGACCCTTTTTGGGCCCATTAACCCATTTTGGTGCTTCGCAGAATTTCTTAACAATGTTATTCAGATTTAGCGCTAAACTGTATCTCAGAATCGAGAAAAACTTTGAAAGTTGGGCGATTCTATCATTTTGGGGTAAATTTTGACCCTTTTTGGGCCCATTAACCCATTTCGGTGCTTCCCAGAATTTTTGAACAATTTTATTCGGATTGAGCGCTAAATTTTATCTCACAATCGAGAAAAACGTTGAAGGTTAGGCGGTTTTATCATTTTGGGGAAATTTTGACCCTTATTGGACCCATTAACCCATTTGGGTGCTTCGCAGAATTTTTGAACAATTTTATTCGGATTGAGCGCTCAATTTTATCTCAGAATCGAAAAAAATTTTGAAAGTTAGGCGGTTTTATCATTTTGGGGAAATTTTGAGCCCTTTTGGGCCCATTAACCCATTTTGGTGCTTCGCAGAATTTCTTAACAATTTTATTCAGATTTAGCGCTAAACTGTATCTCAGAATCGAGAAAAACTTTGAAAGTTGGGCGATTCCATCATTTTGGGGTAAATTTTGACCCTTTTTGGGCCCATTAACCCATTTCGGTGCTTCCCAGAATTTTTGAACAATTTTATTCGGATTGAGCGCTAAATTTTATCTCAGAATCGAGAAAAACGTTGAAGGTTACGCGATTCTTTCAATCAGGAAAATTGTTTTTTGATAATTCACAACCTTGGGAACTGTGCAGTAAAATTTTCCGAACATTTTGGTCCATAACTCAGCTCAGAAAAGTCGTAGAAACTTCGAATATGGCTCAAATTAAAGATAAATTTGGGATACGAAATTCGTACATTTAAACTATACCTCTAACGTTTTGCGTTTTCGCGCTACGATAGATTTAACGCAAACTCCCACTTAACTGGTAACATCTTTCTGGTCCACCCTGTATATAATAGGGAAGGGGAACTTTTGAAAGCCGCAGACTTTTTTATTCGTGGTGACGAACTAACAAGAAAACATTTTTATAAACAGGCTTTAATCACCACACTTTTTTCCAAATTACAAGTCGAAGCGACGTTTCGATACCGCCGGGTATCATCGACGGGCACATACTGAAGCCGGAATACTCCGGTAAACATACAAAAGAAAAGAGATTCGGTCGAAAGCACGCGATTACATGTTCTTACTATCACCATGAATCATAGATTTATAAACATTACAAAGACCATTAGTGTCAGTTTTAAAATTAATACTGTCCTTATCCTCCAAAATTTTGATGACTTCCATGATTTTCCTTTTCTTAGTATTATTCTCTTTGCTTAAAATCTTAACATTATCAAAATCAAATTCATGCCCCTTCTCCATAGAGTGTGAGGATAAAGCAGTGTGATCATCCTTATTCTTAACGTCGTTACGATGTTGGGAGACCCTGTTCTTCAGGAGTTGACAAGTCTCCCCCACGTAGACGCCGGGACAGTCCAAACAGGGTATACGATATACAACACCGGAGTTTTGCTTGGGGGGTAGTTTGTCCTTAATTTTTGAGAAAAATTTTTCTTTGCCGGTATTGTAAGCCCCAAAAGTGACCGAAATATTAGGATCAAATTTATGAAGAATTCTACGGATGATCATACTGCTTGATCCCCAATACGGTAAGGTACAAAACAGACTTTTCTTATTATCTACAACTTTCTTATCAGTAGGTTTAAAAACATTATCTATAAAGCTCGAGGGGTAAGAGTTCAATTCCAACATCTTCCTGACTTTCTTTGAAACTTCGTCATGGTATGAACGATCAGACACTGCAAGACACCTATTCTTAAGGTTTAACGCGGAGTTAATCTTACAGGATATTGGTTGATTGGACTTATAATTAATCATCCTACCAGTAGCGGTAGGCTTCTCATAATGACGAAAAATAAACTTATTCTTATCCCTAGTAATACACATGTCCAGAAAGTTAATACATGTATTAACTTTCTGGACATGTGTATTACTAGGGATAAGAATAAGTTTATTTTTCGTCATTATGAGAAGCCTACCGCTACTGGTAGGATGATTAATTATAAGTCCAATCAACCAATATCCTGTAAGATTAACTCCGCGTTAAACCTTAAGAATAGGTGTCTTGCAGTGTCTGATCGTTCATACCATGACGAAGTTTCAAAGAAAGTCAGGAAGATGTTGGAATTGAACTCTTACCCCTCGAGCTTTATAGATAATGTTTTTAAACCTACTGATAAGAAAGTTGTAGATAATAAGAAAAGTCTGTTTTGTACCTTACCGTATTGGGGATCAAGCAGTATGATCATCCGTAGAATTCTTCATAAATTTGATCCTAATATTTCGGTCACTTTTGGGGCTTACAATACCGGCAAAGAAAAATTTTTCTCAAAAATTAAGGACAAACTACCCCCCAAGCAAAACTCCGGTGTTGTATATCGTATACCCTGTTTGGACTGTCCCGGCGTCTACGTGGGGGAGACTTGTCAACTCCTGAAGAACAGGGTCTCCCAACATCGTAACGACGTTAAGAATAAGGATGATCACACTGCTTTATCCTCACACTCTATGGAGAAGGGGCATGAATTTGATTTTGATAATGTTAAGATTTTAAGCAAAGAGAATAATACTAAGAAAAGGAAAATCATGGAAGTCATCAAAATTTTGGAGGATAAGGACAGTATTAATTTTAAAACTGACACTAATGGTCTTTGTAATGTTTATAAATCTATGATTCATGGTGATAGTAAGAACATGTAATCGCGTGCTTTCGACCGAATCTCTTTTCTTTTGTATGTTTACCGGAGTATTCCGGCTTCAGTATGTGCCCGTCGATGATACCCGGCGGTATCGAAACGTCGCTTCGACTTGTAATTTGGAAAAAAGTGTGGTGATTAAAGCCTGTTTATAAAAATGTTTTTTTGAAAGCCGCGTTCTCAAGCTATATATGATAGGAGGGGGTCTTGAAAAAGACAACCTGATCTATGACGTCATCAGATCGTGACGTCACAAGGCTTCCGCCTTCAAGCTATATAAGGGACTTGAAAAAATGTTGACCCCCGAGGATAGGAGGAGGACTTAGAAACTTTTCAAGCTTCGAGCTTTGCCATCCGCCCGGACGCGGAAGTTTTTCCGAAAAACCCCTGATAAAACAGGTAGCGCAGCGCTCCACGTATCCTAAAAGGTAACGAATAGGCGTTATACCTATAGAGTCTGTTGAGAACCTCGAACGCTCGTCTAGAAACGTGACCTAACCAAGGACCACTGGATACGGTCTGATTGAAAATCTTTTTTTTCCTGTAGGCTATTTTCATCGAGTCGACCCCTACTGGAGCACCATATAGAAGAAACGACGGGTATCCATCATTACCCTTCTTCTGGCTTCCCTCGACTCTCTTAGGTTCATCACGAGGCGGCTCAAGTAACTCACCACCCTACCCGCTTTTTCCGCTACCATCACGAAATGGTGCCTGAAGCTCAACTTTGAATCAAACACTCCATCACATTCTTAATCGGGATCTGCACATTCTACAGGCGGAGGGTGGGTAGACTAAACTTCCGAAAATAGGCTCTGTCTTTCCTGCTGCTAGTTCCCTTTTGTCGACTCGATCTAACGCGTCACTCGCTCCAAGATCTGGTTCACTCTGCTCTCTATGGCTGCAGTCATTCCGGCCGTGCATACAACCAGCGTAACATCCGCGTAGCAGGTAAGCTAAATGCCTGGTGACAGTTTCACCATGCGGAGATCCTGTGGAATGCGACGCACCACAGAATGGCCCAAGAACCGACTCTTGCAGCACTCCACAAGATATTGGGCGTTCAACTGTACCAGTTGACGTCTCTGTTTGGATTTTGCGGTAACTAAGAAAACTGCTGATCATCCCATGCAGATATGGAGGCACTTCTGCATCTACTAGGGCTTCCAATATCCTCAGTTTGTACGCCGGAGACTCCATAAACAATATCGAGCGTTTCGACTCAGAATCAACTGGAAAATACGAGGGTATACTCTTTTTTTTCAAGTCTTGGAAAATTAACTCGATATGTATACTGACGTCACGTCGGTATCAGCAGGTACGAATTATAACAACTCCAATTCAATGACCTCACCTCAAATCGACTACTCTGTTGTATCAATTCTATTGCTTGAGCTTTTCCGAGCAATCTTTGAGATTTCTGTCGATGTAAAAAAACTTCAACCTCTATCGTGCGTGTTGAATTTGATTTTCAATTTCTCATAGGAAAAAAAATTCTGTACTATGTCACGTTGTTCGTCCCAAACTTCTCAAATTCCCAGTTGGTAACTTTTTTCGCAGTAAACATTTCATCGAAGATGTAGACACAATGGGATCTGTATAGGCGTACGTTGAAAAACTAAAAGAAGGAATTGTACGTACGTACGTTGAAAGACGCGAAACGTGAAATACTCGTAATGTGTTTCGCGAACAAGGAATATTACAAAATTACCATCTTTCAAAAAAGGGTACGTCTCGTACTCTATAATATTCTGATATGTATAGCACTCGTGAACAGCAGCCTTTGCATACAGCGTATGCATGTAGATTCACTTCTCGAGTGTGAATTCGCCTAAGAAAATGAAGAGATTCGCGACGCTTTCGTCAGTCGAGACTCGCGCCGTTATAAAATCTGCCTCTTTGCATTTCGCTATTAAGAAGTTCGTAAATATGCTGCTGCACTCGTAAGCTTATGCGAGCATTATACGCGTAAGAGACAAGTAATTTATTGAAACTTCTCTCTCGGCAAAACAAATCTCTCGTCTTATTGCGTACGATAGTTTCGCAAATATTTTGTGCAAAAACGAATCATACATTATTCAGTGCTCTACTGCCCATTTGTTCTAAGGTCTACTTTTTTTTTTTTTCATCTTCTTAGTATACCTTCGCACGTCGTTCGTGGTGGTGCAGTCGTTTCTTAAACGACTTTTCGAGCCAATATTTTTGGAACGTTCGTTTACTCGCCGAATGGTGTACGTAAACTGCGGTTTATAGACCTAAGGTAGTTATTTATAGTGTATCGGAAGTAAATACTTGTAGGATGTATACATACCGCACAACAGTTGATTGGACTTATTGTTAATCTATGTGCCGCGCATAGGAAGGACTTCCTTTCAGCGTTTGAAAATGTACAAAGTGTGTACGTGCAGAGTAATTACAAAAATGAGCTAATACTAATTGCAAACTGTGGGAATTTCGCCACCCTTTAGAGATGTGTGTCCGGCATTGCAAATGACCATTCGAGAGTGTGACGTATTTGTAATGAAGCATGAGTAGCTCGTTATAGCTTTCCATAGGTTCACCCTCCTTCTGTCTCCTTCCCTCGGAAAGAAGTGCATCCGTTTCTCGTATATGGGTAATTTGTTTTCGTTCGTACCACTCTGTTTGTCACATGCATTGGAAAAGACATGCCCGGATAAGGAAGTTTTTACACAATTTTAGATCCACTATAGATTATTATGTTAAGGCTTTCCCACTCTGGTTGGTTTACTCTTGTCACCTTTGAGGAATTACAATCCTCAAGAATGATTCTCATAAGTATGAAATTTTCAACAAAACCGATATCCCCGCCCCATCCGCTTACAAATACCTCGCCCTACACTTGATGATACATTGATTGTTATTTTCGGGTGCAAAAGGAGGATTCTTGAGCACGTGATGGCTTTCAACGCAATATTCAATATCATCCGGGATTTTTTACGTTGAAAGCTTACCTCTCACGTTCCATTTGGCCTCCGGTGTACAAACTGAAGTGCGTGAATTACCTGAATTGGAGGATCACAGCCTCCGGTTTCGTCTACAACAAAACTTTATGGATCAATTTGCTCACAAACATCGCACAAGGTTAGCTTGATTCGTCCTTAAAATGGGTAATTTCTTCGATAAGAATTGAGGCTCTGCTCGCACAGTAAAGAAAACAGAGATGAACTTTGAAAGCAATTTTTATTTACGTTTCGACGCAACGAAGGCGTCTTCTTCAGAATGGTACACAGAGAGAGCCTCAATTTTTATCAAAAAATTTATCGTTCTCTGCATGAATAAAATCCTAACCTTTGAGTGATTTCTTATTCCCCTCATGCGGGGATTGGGAAATCCTTGTAGAGTGCGTCATTGGCGGTCTACAGGGTGTCTACTTAAAGAAATTCTGAAACTCGACATTTACTGGACCTTTTTTGAAGGTAAGCGAGTTAAAGAGCAAGAAAAAAAAACTCCCTAGTTGATCTCTCACCGCGAACCTTCAACGGAAGATGAATTTGTCGTCTCCCTCCAATCCCCCAAATGAGGAGAATTTCCGCAATTTCCTGTTTGGGATCTCTCACCCGACGCTTGTCGATCTCTCCCTTCGCGAGCACTCAAGAGCAGACGAACTTGTCGACATTTCTTCCATTCCCTGAATCAACAAGTTTACAGCAGAAAGAGAAAAATTTTTGATTCTTCATTTTGGAGATCATCGAGGGCCATTTCAGTATTATTCTCGGACTCGCCGCTAAATTTTACTTCAGAATTGAAAACAACTTCTGAAGATTACGCAATTTTTCATAATGGAGGAATTTTGATTCTCTTTAAGCCCATCATCCCATTTTGGTGCTCCGAAATATTTTTTTAAGCATTTTTTTCGGACTCAGCGCAAAAGTCCACTCAAAAATCAAATTAAAATTTGAAAGTTTGAACGATTTTCCACTTTAAGAAAATTTTGGCTCTTTTTGGGCTCAATAACCCCTCTTTGGTGCTTCCAAGAGCTTTTCAAGCATTTTTTCGGACTCGTCGCAAAAGTCCACTTGAAAAACGAATTAAAATTTGAAAGTTTAAACGATTTTCTAATTAGGGGAAGTTTTGGTCCTTTTTGGGCCCAATAGCCCATTTTGGTGCTTCGAGGAATTTTTTAAGCATTTTTTTCGGACTCAGCGCAAAACGCCACTTGAAAATCGAATTAAAATTTGTAAGTTTGAACGATTTTCCAATTTGGGGAAATTTTGGCTTTTTTTGGGCTCATTAACCCCTTTTTGGTGCTTCGAAGAAGTGTTTAAGCATTTTTTTCGGTTTCAGCGCAAAATTCTACTTGAAAATCGAATTGAAATTTGAAATTTTGAACAATTTTCCATTTTGGGGAAATTTTGACCTCTTTTGTGCCCATTAACCCATTTTGGTGCTTCTTAGGATTTTGTTACTATTTTTCATGTTTTCCCCGTCCAAATTCACTTAAGAAACAATAATTTGATCATTGAAATTTTCGAAATTCAGCTCAATACTGTAAATTAATTAATTTTCAAGCCCTATTTTGGGAACCCTGGCGATTTGGTGAATTTTCGGCACATTTTGGTCCATAACTCGGCTCAGAAAAGTCGTAGAAACTTCGGATATGGCTCAAATTAAAGATAAAATTGAGATACAAAATTTGTACATTTAAACTATACGTCTAACGTCGCGCTACGACAGATTTAGCGCAAACTCCCATTTAACTGGTAACATCTTTCTGGTCCACCTTGCCCTTGTATAGCTCCAAAGTCCGGGCCTCTGACGTCACAATTTATTGACGCCATAGGTCAGCCTTGTGACGTCACAATCTACATTTTTCAGATCCCACGTGCCCCATAAAACAGGTTCCCTGTTATCCCTTGTTTTGGATTATGATGGACCTCTTCACGCCGCGACCTCAGGGTCAGTAAACATCTTTGCAAAGGATTCAGAATTGTTGCTTGAGATTCATTTATTGCGTACCTCGTCGTGAGCGCGTCGGATCGGCATTTGAAGACGCTGGACTTTTCAGACTAGACGAAAGACGGCAATGGCATGGCAGTTGCTCTTGTTATTCTTCAAGTCAGTTGTTTTAAACCGCGGGCCCCTGTATTCACAAAGCAATTTCCAAAGATTCTGTAACATTCAGAGGCCCCGTGTGTGATCAAAGTGGGTAAGTGAGTGGAAAGTGTCATTGTTTCAGTGAATGAAGGAAACCTTACCGAACAACTCTTGTTTGGGGGTTGCAAGACGGTTTTCTTGGTAACATATCCGTGCATTTAGAGAACTATGTCCACCTAACCCAACCTTTTTTGGGCGGTGATTTTTCCACTTCATGCTGGTATATGGCTCTCAGTAACCGATTCGTACCTCTGCGACTCCAGGAAGAACAAATAAATGTTTTTAATCATTTTTAAAATGGAGGAAGTGAATGTTGGAAAAGCATATTATTTAGCTCGAATATTGACTATTGATTTCCCGCGGCTTATTGCGGTAGCAGTGATAGCTTACCCCGCTAACTACAAAAAAATTACAGAAATTCACCAAATATCATTATTTTAGAAACGTTGCACCTCATAGAGGGCGGTGAGACTAAAACATGTACCTGAATGTATGGTGTGCCTCTAGTAAAAGAATTTTCAGTAGTGCCACCTTCCTGAATTGTTTTTTAAACGTACTTTGAACTTCCGTAATTGTCAGAATCGAGGGAAAATATGATTGTGTTGTACGTATACGTGTCCTAAAATGTCTACAAATCTCATTGCTCTCTGTACATTATTACCTATCTGCTCTCCTCTATTACGTCCATTAGTAAACTCTTGGTAGCATAACTGTATCGTGTCTCTTTTTTTTTGGTAGAAAGGGGATGGATGTAAAATATTTTCAAGCCGGTGGGAGAAAGACTTCAAATAATTTCAATCTACCTTTTTATTTCACCAAAGAAGATGTGTTATTAATTCGTCTTTTTTTTTTTTCTTTTTTTTTCTTTTTTTATTTTAATTAACGAGCTACTAGCAGCCTGCCTTCAGGGCTATGAGCTCGGCTAGATTGTGTGATTATATGCGTGAGAGGAAGTTGGTTTGTTGTAAAAAGTTGAATATGTTAGGGATGGAGGGAAAGAGATCTGAAAGTGCTTCTGTATGGTTGTGGGGGTTGGATAAGGAATTACGGAGTTGGGTCAAGTTGGGGCAGCAGAAGATGTTTGAACGGATAGGGGGTGTTCAGATTCGCAGTGAGGGCATGAGAGAGGCATAAGATGAGAGATGAGATGGGTGTGAATGAGTCTGGTGTGGCCGATTCTGAGACGGGTGATGACTATTTCTTCTCTGCGTGTTGACAGATTTGAAGAGTCCCATGCGGTGGGAATATTTTTAATTTGGGCTAGTTTGTTTGAGTGTGATTTGAGATCAGACCAATGGGTGAACCATGCTTGAGTGATGAATTTGTTGATGTGTTTGGAGAGATCTGAGCGTGAGGGGAGGAAAGAGCGGTTGACTGATGGGTTATGGGTTGCTAGTTTGGCTGCTTTGTCGACATTTTCGTTTCCTGGGATACCCTTGTGACCAGGTACCCAGATGAAGAATAATGGGATGGGGATGGTATGGAAGGTGTTGATGAGAGTGTGTATACGACTTATGAGTGGGTGGGAGGAAGTGTGGTTGGATATGGCGTCGAGTGATGATAGGGAGTCGGAAATGACTAAAAATGGGTTGAGAGGAAGACGGGAGGGTAGGTTGGTGAGGATGTGCTCTAAACAGCTAAAGATTGCTTGTAGTTCAGTGGTAAAGACGGATGCGGTGTTGCGGTGTCGGTGAGAGACTGTGATGTGATCTATTGAGTAAGCAAAGCCGGTTTTGTTTTGATATTTAGATCCATCGGTGAAACATAGTATAGGGTTGTGGAAGCTGTTAAGGATTTTGTTAAACTGTGCTTGGTATTCTTCGGGAGAAGTTGAAAGACGAGGGAGGCGTTTTAGGTCGCGAATGATTTTGGGTGGAATAAAGAGCCAAGGAGGGGTTGAGGGAACGATGTGGTTAAGGCAATGGAACTTGAAGGGGCGTGCTAGTTGGAGTTCTAGGTTGGAACGTAGATTGGTCGAGGAATTTTGGTTATGATGAGGGGGGAATATGCGATGGTGGACGGGAGTTTGCGGAAATTGTAGGACAGTTGTGAGGAAGTTGGTTGTCAGTTTGAGGCGTCGATAGTGAAGTGGGGGGAAGCCAGTGTCTGCACAGAGGCTTTCAGCGGGACTGGTTCGGAATGCTCCAGTAGCTATTTTGAGTGAAGAATTTTGGATGGTGTCGAGTAGTTTTAAATGAGAGGGAGGGGCGAGACCGTAAATGGGTGATCCATAATCGAGGATGGATCGGATTAAGCTCTGGTAGAGGTGGAGAAGGTTTTTTCGGTTACAACCTTCTTTAGGGTGGGAGAGTAATTTTAGGACATTGAGTGCTCGAATGCATTTTGATTTAGTTAGTTTGATATGGGGGATCCAAGAGTGACGGTTGTGGAAATTGAGGCCAAGAACTTTAGTAGTTTTGACTTGTGGGATCGGGTAGTTAGCTATTGTGAGAGGGGGAAATTCTTTCATCCACCTCAGTTCGAAGTAAAACGACCATACTTAACGCGGAAAACATCTTTCTTCTTCCTTTTCCAGATTTCGTATCGTAGACGGTGGTAATCTGTTGATAGCCGATGTACAAAAAAACGACGAAGGACAATATCAATGCGTGGTAGAAAATATGATCGGTTTCCGGCATAGCGCGATGGCCCAGTTAACTGTGAATGGTAAATTCTTACGTTTGTGATTTGTTTGAGCTGCACTTTACAATGATCGAAAATAATTCGCCCACTCGCTTTACTTCAACAGTAAAACCGTATTTCCTGCTCGAACCACGAGACGTAACCGTGCTGTCTGGACGCGATGTCGAATTCGATTGTCAAGTTGGAGGCGATCCGCATCCGAAAATAATTTGGCGTCGAGAGAACGCGAAAATGCCGACCGGTCGATCTCAAATTCTCGACTCAAATGCTCTACGTATTATCAACGTTTCTCCGCACGACGAAGGAGTCTACGTTTGCGACGCTGATAACGTGATCGGCGTCGTGTCAGCAAAGGCCTCTCTAACTGTTCACGGTAGTTTAACTCTCTTTATACCTAATCTCTAAACCGTATACATTATTTTTCTTCTTACGTTTCGAATCATGTTTCTGCTCGTACAGCTCCCCCGACGTTCATTACGCGGCCGCAAGATCAGAAAGTCGGTCTTAACGGCATAGCCACGTTCGAATGCGTCGCCGAAGGCAATCCGCCTCCGTCGGTATTTTGGACCAAAGAAGGTTCGCAAGTTTTAATGTTTCCCGGTACGGCGTACGGTCATTTCCATATAACGCCCAACGGTGCTTTACGCGTACAAGGCGTACAGAAAGAGGATGCCGGGTATTTAGTGTGCTCGGCGCTGTCGGTCGCCGGCTCTACGACGGTGAGAGCGCTTTTACAGGTAAGAAAAATAAAACAGGGTAATTAGAACGCGTTGGGTGTTCGTGCGTATGGAAGTATTTTATATAATAATTATTTCGATTTTCTTCGTCTGTTCAGGTGAACTCGGCTTATGACATCCCGCCCCCAATTATACAGATTGGTCCGATGAATCAGACTGTTGCGGTGCATTCGACGGCGATATTACCGTGCAGAGCTGTCGGTGATCCGCCGCCTACTATCAAGTGGTACAAGGATTCCACGTTGTTAACGAAACAGAAGAACGAGAGAATTACTCAGATTTCAGATACCTTGCAGATAGCTGGTAAGACGGCGGCGAGAGAATCCGCGTGCATGTTGCGTCGTCGTAACGAATGTTGCTCATATTTTATTTTCAATTACGTTTATTTTTAGATTTGAACGAATCGGATTCGGGCTTGTATACGTGTACCGCATCTTCGGGATCCAGCGAAACGTCGTGGTCGGCGGCGTTGAACGTTGATAAATCTGCGACAGCTAATCAGCATCGCAATTTAGACCCGTCAACTTTTCCCGGACCTCCGGGTACGCCGAAAATCGTTAACGTGACCGAGTCGTCGGTTACACTGAGCTGGACTTCGCCGCCTCCGCAAATCGGTGTCGCGCCCGTGATCGGCTACAGGGTGGAATATTTTAGCGCGGATTTGCAGACGGGTTGGGTCGTTGCGACGCCTCGCATTACTTCCGATATGATTACGGTGAGATATCCTTAATTACAAGGTATCGCGTGCTCTACTACGTATAGCAACGGGGAACTTCGAAGTTGATTACATAGAAACATCTTTGTTTAACGAGCAAAACAAAGGGAATCCTAATTTTCGACCTGTGAGGAAGGGCGAATCTCAGCTTTTCAAAAAGAGGTTTTTCTAGACTGTTCTGCAAATGAGAGCAGTTATTTCTCCTTTCATTTCTCGTTACATACGATATAGCTATACATAATACTACCGTACGTACGTAAACTGAGGCGCATCTCCACTCATATATCATCTTCACAAAGGACTTTGGAAGGGTTTTACTTTGGGAAACTTTACCCAATTATTTCTTTTTGACAGATATCCTGTTTTATGGTAGGTTTTTCGGGATCAAAATTCAGTGTTCGCAGTCTACCGTTCTTCCGATAAATTTTGACTTCGAGGAGGGCTACGTGGGAAGATGTGTAAACTTTTGAAATACTCTCAAGGTTCGATGGAAGGTGATATAAATTTGAAAAATTATCATCATCAAGCTGTATTGAGGAGTTATCCGTAAAAAAGGGCGTCCGTTCGGTGCATCTCTCATGAGACGGACGCCCTTCTCATAGGTGCCTCCTCATATGAAGAACGGAAAAATTGCGACCATCAAGCTGTAGGGAATTGGGGGATGTTATTTTCGAAAATGACTTCAGAAAAAATTGTATTCGGGGTATAAGAGATATTTCCATCCTATTTTGGGAAACTCGAAATATTTCGAACTTTGAGCCATTTATATGAGGACGGAAAGAGAGGGATGTAGAGAAATTCCAACAATAAAGCTATATGAATCAGAAACTGGGAGGCAGGGGCTGTTCAAGAAAGTGTCCTCTGAAAAAAACTGAGGTAGAAGTGAGCGTGCCTCTTCCAGTGAAACGCAGTTTAGCATTTAATAGGTAAAGTCCTCCCTCCACCGGTACTTCTTATGCTATGGTCTCACTTACTCCGCTCGTTCGTCTCCTCCCCAACATCAGCACTTCATATCCCGATATGAGCCTAGTACTCTTTCAACTAGAATTAGGTAATACGATGCTCCAAGTTACGGCTATTCATTATGAAAATACACCCAAGAGAGTAGAGAAATGCAAATTCAACAAAAAATTACTCACGAGAGTAAGGAATTGCAAACTAGCTCACGATATCACTCGCTCCGGTCTAAAACTTTCATCTTCCAAGTCCCAAAAAAAGGTTGAAGTAATAGATGACGTCATACTACGCTGCACCCTCTGTATATATGCATAGCTCTCGGTTTAAAAATTTATCTAAGTTCCTAATGTAGTTCAAGGTTATTGGTGACGTCATAGTGACAATCTTGTTGCGGCAAATCGTCGTGATACTTTTTCCAAGAGTAGTCCCCGTCTTGAAAGCATATAAAAGGCCTGTTTTGTATCTTGAGGACTTTGAAACATTTCGACTTTAGAGTCATATACCTACGTGAGAACGGAGAGAGAGGGGATCTGTATATAATCACAGGGACGATAGTCTCTCTCGGAAAAAAGGTTGAGAAACCTCTGACCATAACCTACTTTCAGGACAAAAACAAATTCCGACCTTCTAACCATGAATATGCGAATGGGAAAGGAGGAGACAGCTACAGAAAAATTTCGAACATTGTAATGTTGTATATATGAGAAGACGTGGAAAGGTTCCCTGCCACCCCTCGCTTATCTTCGTTAAAGAATCCATGAGTTTTTTTATTCGAAAAATTTGTTGATTTTACTGTTGAAGAAAGTTTCTAAGCTCAGTGTCATGTAAATTTTTGTGTTCCACGCTTGAAAATGTCTCGAAAACAACTACAAATTCGACTCCCATGAATTTTACCAAAAGAAGGGCCAAGGAGATCATCTGTTTTTCGGGTGGGAACATTTTTTTGTCCCCGATCTTATTCCAACCTAAAAGGGAATCCAACGAGAAAAATATATTTGTTTTCATGTAATATTTTCTCATTAAATCATAACGAAAACGAATAATAAATATTCGAATTCATAAAAATAATAATAAATATTAAATTAAAACCTTCTATATAATTATTAAAAAAAAAAAAATTACAATTTCTTTACATTAAGTAGTAAAATGTATATCTAAATATTGTACTATAAATAAAATTATAAATTTAATGTTGATCTTAATTCTAAAATACATCCAGAATTTAGTTCAGATTCCCTTTCATAAAAATTAAATGGAAGTCGCAATAATTCTATTAATAAAATTATTAATCATATAAACAAAAATAAAAAATTTATATAATCCAAAATTAAATATTTTTGATATAAATAACAAATATATTAATATTAAATTTAAATATTAATATTATACCTCATTAATCAAATATCGATAAAAATTGAATAATCGCCCAAATAAAACTAATTTGTATATAATATATATAATGAATAAAAAATTAAAAATAACAATTAAACAATAAAATAATAAAAAAGTTATCATCATTTCTTAATAATAAATAATTAAAATTTATTAATATTCAAAAATATTCAAATTAAATAAATATTCAATTTTAATTAAATATAAGTATGAATGTTCTTTAATTGATAATTGAATTATATCCAATAAAAATTGTTATGAACCAATGAATAAAACTTCATTAGGACCAAATCGAAATTGAATTAACCTTATTATTTTTCGTTCAATTAATAAGAAAAAACCTATTGTAATTAATATTAATAAAATTAAAATGAATAATATTTTAATTATTTTAGATCAACCTTGCATTTCATGTTAAAATCATAAAATTTGGAACAAACATTTAGAATACTTGAATGAAAAATTTGAGCTATGGCGCCAAGGTCCAAAACTCCATAGGGGCCCCTTAATAGCGAGTTGCCTAACTGGAAGGAGTTCGTGCATAAAAATGACTGAAATATTCCTTTTGGTTCGCAATTTATGTGGATTCTTATGTAATTTGGACCGTCAAATTCGAAAAAAATTATCAAAAAATTCTTCCAAAATTTTAGGGGCGTAGAGGGGCTGATAACCACTAAAATAGAGGTAAAATTGAAGTGAAATATTTCAATATATTTGCACGAATATCCGGAAGAAATTTTCCGTAGAATTTGAGAAAAATACTAAAAAAATTCTTCCGACCGTCCAAAGTGCCCAAGGGCCTCCCCCCTTGAATTGAGGAAAAATTATTTCGTGTTTCTTGGAAAAATCTTAACGGGCTCCGGAACAGAATTTAGCGCAAAATCCGAAAAAAACAGTGAAAAAATTCCCGGCCTCCTCGAAGAGTCATGAGATTTTTTTCAGGATTCTTTTGAATTCTACGGTAAATTTCACGCAAGAAACCGTTTGAATTTTCTCAAAAACGCATATTTTTTACTTTGAGTTTTGGTGGTTTGAGTCCTCTTACCCCCTCTCAGAGACTCACAGGAATTTTTTTACTATTTTTCCGAATTCTACGGTAAATTCTACATAAGAATTTGTTGAACTTATGAAAAAAAAATGCAAAAATTTTTCCATCACTTCTCAGGATTTGTGCCCCTCTCAACCCCCTCCGAGGGCCCCAGGATTTTTTTCACCATTTTTCCCAGATTTTGCGCTCAGCTCTATCTCGGAACCCGTTAATATTTTTCCAAAAAGTACAAAATATTTGTCATCAATTGGGGGTGGGGGAGGCTCCTAGGCACTTTCGACGGTCGGAAGAATTTTTTTCATTTTTTTCTCAAATTCTTCGGAAAATTTCTTACGGATATTCATGAAAATATTATGTTGAAATATGTCACTTCAATTTTACCCTCGGCGCCCCTACAATTTTGGAAGAGTTTTTTGATCATTTTTGTTTGAATTTGGCGGTCCGAATTACATAAGAATCCACATAAATTGCGAACCAAAAGGAATATTTCAGTCATTTATAAATATGCAAGAACTCCGTCCAGTTGAGCAACCTGCCATTACGGGGCCCCTATGGGGTTTGGACCTTGGCGCCATAGCTCAAATTTTTCATTCAAGTATTCTAAATGTTTGTTCCAAATTTCATGAGCTTAACATGAAATGTAAGGTCGAATTGTCTACCTCCCAGACATGGCCGGCCGGAATTTTTATCCTGAAGAACGATCGATGAATAGAAGAAGAAATAAACTGAGATTGCAGCAGCCAACGGCTACTCTTTGAGGTGTCTTTGAGAAAACGAAAGCAATGAGATAGAACTCCGGATCAGTACCATGCATAGGAAAGCACACAAACAAAGTGATGAAGGCGTTCAGTGGTTATGATGTAAATGCGGGTACCCATAACAACCCATCCGTGGTGAAGAGAATAAGGAACCCAAATGGAGGAAAAGGATGAGGAAAGTTCGAGAGGAGAGTTGCGACCAGTGCGTGCGAAGGTATTTACATTGGTGAAACTGGGAGAAAGTTCGACATCAGTAGAAAGGAGCGCGAAATGTCGAGGGAGAAATAAGAAGGCAAATCACTGTTTGTCCAACATTGAGTGAAGAAATATTCGAGGTCATACTTGTAGAAAATTACGTGAAGAAAAAAAAAAATGGAGATTGCACAGGTAAGAAGGAGAAAAGTCCGCCTCTTGAACGAAGTAATCTCGTTTGACAGCGAATGATTATTTGTTGGCGATTGGATGAGGAAAGAATAGAAACGACCAATAAAGTTACAGCAAACCTGGTAGCAAATAGAAATGCAGAACACAGGTTCGAAAGTGAACCAATCACTATACAGCATTGTTGTAGCCAATAAAATCATGCAGAAAGTTTGTCGGTCTGTCTGTCTCTCTTATTTGTCCTTTTATGTGTCAGGAATCACCTGACCGATCGCCTTCAAATTTTTAGTACTCATGCATGTTATTTAGATATAACTTTTTTTATAGTATAACACTGTGATCTTATTGGCTATAACAATGCTGTGTTGTGATTGGTTCACTCCTTAGAAACTTATTCCTACAATAATATGAAATTGTGTTCTTATTGGCTAAAACATACTGCTTCTTGATTGGTTCAATCTATTGTCCTAAATGCTGCATTTCTATTGGCTACCTGGATTCCTGCCGTCTCATTGGTTGGTTCTGTTCTTCTTCTCTCGTCCAATCACCAGGCCGAATAATTTTTCGTTGTCAAATGTGATTACATTGTTCAAGAGGCAGGCTTTCTCCCTCTTGGCTTTTGCAATCTCCATTTTTTCCCAGAGTTTTCTTCTCTTTGTGCGATTCTCTACGTGTATGACTTCAAATATTCCCTCTCCATCGTGGTTTTCTTCGTTACAGTGTTTCCCAAACGGTGACTTGCCATCTTCTTTCTCCCTCGACGTCTTGTGCTCCTTTTTCCTGATCTCAAACTTTCTCCCAGTCTCACCGATATAGATACCCTCGCACTGTTCACAACTCAGCTTGTACACTCCGCTCAAGCTTTCCTTGTCCTTTTCTTCCGTCTGGTCATTGCTGATTCTCTTCACCATGGGTTGGTTATTCTGGATACCCACACTCACATCGTAGCCATTGAACGCCTTTATCACCTTGTTTGTGTACTTTCCTATATATGGTATCGATCCGGAGTACTTTCTCACTATGCGATCATGGGTTCCTTTCTTTGTTTCCATTTTCCTAAAGACTCCCTCCACCACACATCTGCGGTAGCCATTGGCTTCTGCGATCTGCTTTACTATCTCGATCTCTTTCCTCTTCTCTTCGTTTTGAGGATAGAAATTGCCCGATAGCAGTAGTTCTGGATTGCCGCTAACTTGTGCCTGGGGTGGTGGTAGGAGTCATTTGGGATGATGGTGTCAGTATGCGTCGGCTTCCTGTATATTTTGTATTCTGTCCTATTGTTCTCCATTGTGAGTGTAAGGTCCAAATAGTTGGTGGTCTCATTGCCTTTTTCCACTGTGAATTTGATGCTCTCATTCATCGCGTTCATTTCTGAAAGGAATAGATCCACCTGTCTATCAGTGCCTGACCACACAATTAGGATATCACCTACATATCTGGCCCAGTGTTTGATCGAGTTTCTGAACTTGCTGCCCTTCAATATCTTTTTTTCCATATCATTCATGAATATCTCCGCCAGTATTGGTGACAGCGGTGATCCCATCGCAAGTCCCCTTTCCTGACTGTAGAACCTGTTATTGAAGCGGCAGTAGTTCTGGCTCAAGATCCCCTCCACTATGTTGGCGTACTTCGACCCATCGGGGTTGCCATGGTATCTGTTGCTTTTGAGCAGGGTGAGAAGTTCCTCCTTCGGTATGGTACCAAACATATTTGCCACATCAAAGGATATCAGCTTGTCGTTACTCCTGATTTCCAACTTGTCCAGTTGCTCAATCAGCTCTCCGTTGTTTCTGATACTTCGTCTGGGTGCAAACTGGTAGTTTTCTTTCAGGAATGTGGCTACGATCTTTGCTATCTTGTAGCATAGTGATTGAATGCTGTTGACCAGGGGTCTCATCGGACGGTTCGCTTTGTGGAGTTTTACAAGCCCCTTTGAGTTTTGGTGCAACCGGGTTCATCTCAAGCGTCCTTCCATTGCCGGGTACATTGTTCCGTTTCAACACAGATTTCAGGTCATCTTGGTATTTCCATGTTGGGTCCCTTGCCAGCTCTTGGTATTGATTCCTCCACACATAGGACTAAAACAGAGCGATACACATAGTAGACAAAGCAGCCAAAGACTCAACCAATTGCAACACCGTGACCCTGTCATGGAAAATTCCAGCGTCTGATATCAAAAACCATCACTGCCCCAAAATACTTAAAAATGGTCTTACCTATGGTTTAACCAACTTGAAAACAAACTCCTCGCTATCACGGCTAACTCTCTCAAACCCACAACTTGCAGACCATCTAGAAAAGAAACATCCATTTTAACCCGCCTCAGAATAGGACACACTAGACTCACCCACTCACACCTTCTTTCACGTTCAGAACCACTCAACTGTCCAAAATGTCTCTTCAGTACAATAGACATAAACCATATTTTTACATGCCCTGAACTTACAACTTTACGAAACTCACTAAACATACCCCACTCTAGAATACAAGCACTCAACAATGACACCTCATACACACAACTCGTACAGTACCTAACCTCAGTCGAACTTTTCTCTCTACTTTAAAACCTTTAACTATCTATAAAATTATAGTAAAATTAGCCTTCAAGATGACTGTACCTTTAAGGTAATGTAATACTGTATATCAAGCTAATAGCCGAAAGCGTAGCTTAAAAGCTTGTAAAAATAAAGAAAGAAAAAAAAATGTGTGACCCCGTCTACAGAAATCTGGCTTAGCGTTTAATTACAATCAGGAGAAAAGGGATCTTTCTTCCTCTGTAAAAAATCCTTTTCTCCTGATCGATATTCAACGCTGAGCCGGGTTTCTGTAGAAGGGGTCACATGTGATGTATTCTTGCTATGCCTATGGCGAAGAGGTGTCCAGATACTAATCAATATGAGTTGTAGAATGAGGGACTACAGTTTCGAAAGACAGGTCAACAGGGCTTAAAATAAATTGTGCCGTCTACAAGTGATACATTAAAATGATGGAAACCTTCAGTGAGGGCCGGGGTGATGAAGAGATCAAAAACATTGATGTTGCTTTCTATGTTGTCGTGTGTTACTGACTTGGTTTACTAATAATATTTTTTTTTTTCTTCCTTTCAGATAAATAATCTGAGGCCAGAAACTTCGTACATATTTGTGGTTAGGGCGGAGAACACGCACGGTATGAGTGTACCGAGTGGCGCCTCGAACGTTGTTCGCACATTAGGAGCTCATTCGTCTGCTCCGCAACATTTACTCGACAACGCACGTACTAAACTTAGCAACAAAGTTCTCGTCTTACGCGACTTGTTTCCACTATCGTCTACTTCGGTTCGTGTAATTTGGGATGTAAGTTCGAAACAACTGTAATCGTATTAATTAACGATACGTGATGCTCGTCTAAACAATGTCCTCGGCGTATATATACACGATCGTATACATGTACACCATCGCACGACCCAGAAAGAAGCTATAGCTGCCAGCGAACTTGATTACTATTGTGTGGAGATTGGCGAAGTCGTACTCGGAATTTTAAGAATACTCTATCGGACGATGCACATTGTATACTATCGTATATAGCGATTTTTTTTTTTTTTTTTTTTTTTTTGAGTGACAGCTGGTTAGCGTCTGCGGTAGAATATTGAAGCTGCGAGTTAACGCGCGGCAAATCGTTTTTCGCTAGAAGAATCACACGCTTAGAGAGAAGGACGATTTATGGACGAAGTTTACAACTTTACGTGATACGTTTACACAAATCTTTCGAGAGACGTGAACTTTTCTTTCTTCCTAATTATTATCAACGGCGAACGGTGGCGATTGAGGCGAAATTCAATTAGCAAAAATTACGTAAACGCGGCTGAATTGTTAAACGCGTCGTAGTGCGCGATTGTTTATTCCGGAGGGCTATTTTCTCGATCGTTAACAATTTTCTAATGGTTAATAACCCTGCGGTTTAAAATTTGTTATCATTTTACTTAAGTGAAAAATGACATAAAATAAACCGTTTAGTCTGGGGTACGACTGATCGGTCTATTGTAGAGTAATTGCCGCCGCCGCCACTGCCGCGCCCGCGTCTTCGCGACAGACGTTCGTGGAAAATCTGATGCTAAGTGCTCGCTATATAAGATTCAATCGTACTGTATTAAAGACTAATATCATTTTCCTTTCTTGTTTTTATAGATCATAAATAACATAGACTGGGTAGAAGGTATTTATATTAGGTTTCGAGACCTCTCTACCGGAACGCATACGTACAGTTTGATAACGGTCATGAACGCGGATACGACGTCGTATTCGGTGCACAATTTGAAGAAGTACACGAAATACGATTTCTTTCTGGTGCCGTTTTACAAATCGGTGGAAGGTCAACCTTCGAATTCGATGATCGTGGAAACTGCGGAAGATGGTAGGTTGTGTAGTATACGATCGTAAAATTGCGCGATAATTCCCATAAAGAGGACGAAGTTCACGTATATGGAGGGTTACGCTTCATTTGATGCGTGCCCACTCACCAAAATTTAATCTCCGGGTTAATCGAGTAGAAAAAATGGTGGACTTCTGAAACGCCAATTTGTCGTCTGCGATTTGGTTTCCTCTTTCAAATTCATCCGTTTCATATCCACCTGTCTGCAAGCCTGTCTAGACAGACTGCTAGTGTATTGAAAAAAATAATAATCATGAAATAATTTCGTAATTCACTTACAAAAGAGATCAATTTGAGTGAGAATTGGCGTCCTTAACAAAGTCAGTCGAGGAACGCAGGGAACCTGTTCTGTGAGTCAAATTGGTTTTGCAAGCCTAGCCCTAGTATAAAGCTAGTATGAAGGAGGCCTAAACCTACCATAAGCCTAGTATAATAAGTTCGAGAGTCTAAGCGCTACTCGTGACACTCCCCGTAAACTAAGTCTAAAGAAAGAAAAAAAAAAAAAAAAGTGATTGCATGTGGTTTGCGACTCGCAGAACGAGCACGAACCTAAAAAATTACGAGAAATTTTTCAGGTCTACTCTTTCAAAATCCTGAGTCAAACTTTTTCCATGATGAATGTTTGAATGTTTTATTAAGGGAAGTCTCTAGACAGTCACCGTGAAGCTGCGTGATGAGGAAGCCTCCAAGCTTAACTCCTCTTATTAGAAGTTATGAATACAATTTTTATTAATAGAAATGTTAATAAAATCTTAACAAACAAGAAATTAAAATAATTAATAATTATTTAATATTATTAAAGAAATCAAATTTTATTAATTTACATAATTTAAAATAAAATATTAATTTGTGAAATTAAGAATATAAATTATAAATAATAAATAAAAATTTCTAATTTAATAAATAAAAATATTATAATCAATATAATATCAAAAATTAATATTATTATTGGTATTCTTCTAAAATTTTACTATCCAAAATTTGTTGATTTGGAAATCCGGTAAAAAAATCGTAAAAACTTGAGATACCTTGGACGATGGGATGATGAGACTGAAAAGAAGTAGCCTCTAATGCAAATCTAGGAGAGAATCTTAGGGTTGGGGAACTCAAGTTTTTGTTAAAGGAAGTTTTGAACTCAGCAAAATTTGTTCTTCTTTTACACACTTCCTTTCTTCGAGTTTGGTCCTACGGAGGGGAAGAGGGAGGGTAGTTCTTAAGGCCTCGTCTTCCTCTGTTACCGACTTTCTTTTGGGTTTAATCCTTCTTATAGAGAGGGGGGGGAGCCCTCAGGAGCGGATCCAGAAGAGAATTTTAAAAGTTTGGTAACAAAACTCAAATTTTTTCCTGACCGATTATCCTCTTTTGAGTTTAGAAGCAGGAGTAGAGTCGGAAGGAAGATTTTGAAGTAAGGAACTCACATTTTTTGTCAGAGAAAATTTCGAGCTCACTTGTGTTCATTACTTTACCAACAATTTCCTTCTTTCGAATTTTATTACCTCTGACGGGTACGGAAAGGGGGAAAGTCGTCAGAGAACGATCGGTGAGAGAAATTTTGAAGAAGAACTCAGATTTTTTGTCAAAGAAAATTTTGAGCTCACTTCTAGAAATAGTTTTATCGCGACTTTGTTTAGTGTTTTGCTCTTTTTGATAGAGAGGGGTGAGGTTAGTCCGCAGTGGCGGGATAGAGGAGAGAATTTTGATGGAAAGATTCATCTAATTTTCTTTCCAAGAAAATGTTTACCTCACTTTTCAATTTGTGCTTTAATTCCTCCTGAGTAAAAGGGTGAAAAACAACCTTTAGGGGTAGATCAGGAAGAAAATTTTGAGAGAGAATCTCGAATTTTTTTGTCACTTATTTTTATACACTTCTCTTTTTTTTTTACTAAGGGAGGGGAAAGACGCTGCACAGGCAGGTGAGGAGGGTGAATTTTGGGAAATGATCTTAAATTATTTGTCAACAAATATTTGAAAGTCATTTCCCCCCTTATTTATTCTTTATTTTTTTCTGTTCTTTTCGTTTTGAGAGGAAGGAGGGAGCCTTTGGTGGCAGATCTGGGGAAGAATTTGGAGAGGCAAACTTGAATTTTTCGTCACAGAACATTTCTAAGTCTTTTTTCATCTCTTATCGATCTTCTTCATTCGAGTTTTGTTCCCTTTGAGAAGGAGAACCTTCAGAGACGGATCCGGGGAAGAATTCTGAGAGAGGAACTTGAATTTGTTGTCAGAGAAAATTTCGAGCTCACTTGTTTTCATTACTTTATCAAAAACTTCCTGCTTTCGAATTTTATTACCTCTGACGGGGAAGGGGAAGGAGGAAGTCTTCAGACGATGATCGGTGAGAGAAAATTTGAAGAAGAACTCGGATTTTTTGTCAAAAAAATTTTTAAGCTCTCTTTTTAAAATAATTTTATCGCGACTTTGTTTAGTGTTTTGTTATTTTTGATAGCGAAAGGGGAGGGTAGTCCGCAGTGGCGGGATCAAGGAGAGGATTTTGGTAGAAAGATTAGCTCTCTTTCCAATTTGTGCTGTAATTCCTCTGGAGTAAAAGAGTGAAAAACAGCCTTTAGGGGTAGATCTGGAAGAAAATTTTGAGAGAAGAACTCGAATTTTTTTGTCACTTCTTTTTATCGATTTATAGACTTGTCTTTTTTTTTTTTTTACTAATGGAGGGGATAGACGCCGTCAGAGGCAGGTGAGGAGAGTGAATTTTGGGAGAGAATCTTAAAATATCTGTCAAAATACATTTGGAAGTTATTTCCCCCCTCCTTTGTTCTTTATTTTTTTTCTGTTCTATTCGTTTTGAGGGGAAGGGGGGAGCCTTTGTTGGCGGATCTGGGGAAGAATTTGGTGAGGCGAACTTAAATTTTTCGTCACAGAATATTTTTAGCACACTTTTCTTCTCTTATCGATCTTCTTCTTTCAAGTTTTTTCCCTTTGAGGAGGAGAGCCTTCAGGAAGAAATCCAAGGAAGAATTCTGAGAGAGGAACTTGAATTCTTTGTCAGAGAAAATTTCGAGCTCACTTGTTTTCATTACTTTATCGAAGACTTCATGCTTTCGAATTTTATTACCTCTGACGGAGAAGGTGAGGGAGAAAGTCCTCAGAGGCCGATCCGTGGGACAAATTTTGAAGAAGAACTCCAATTTTTTGCCAAATAAAATTTTGAGCTCACTTCTTAAAATAATTTTATTGCGACTTTGTTTAGTGTTTTGCTCTTTTTGATAGAGAAGGGGGAGGTTAGTCCCCAGTAGCGGGATCGTGGAGAGAATTTTGATAGAAAGTTTCATCAAATTTTTCTCTCCAAGAAAATCTCTAGCTCACTTTCCAATTTGTGCTTTAATTCCTCCTGAGTAAAAGGCTTAAAAATATCCTTTAGCGGTAGATCTGGAATAGAATTTTGAGAGAGAAATTCGAATTTTTTTGTCACTTCTTTTAATCGATTTATAGATTTCTCTTCTTTTTTTTTGACTAAGGGAGGGGAAAGACGCCGTCACAGGCAGGTCAGGAGGGTGAATTTCGGGAGAGGATCTTAAGTTAGTGGTCGAAGTTATCTCCCCCCTCCTTTGTTTTTTATTTTTTTCTGTTCTTTTCGTTATGAGGGGACGGGGGGGGGGGTTCTTTGTTGGCAGATCTGGGGAAGAATTTGGTGGGGCGAACTTGAATTTTTCGTCACAGAAAATCTTTAGCTCACTTTTCTTCTCTTATCGATCTTCTTCTTTCAAGTTTTTTCCCCTTGAGGAGGAGAGCCTTTAGGAACAAATCCAAGGAAGAGTTCTGAGAGAGGAACTTGAATTCTTTGCCAGAGAAAATTTCGAGCTCACTTGTTTTCATTACTTTATCGAAGACTTCCTGCTTTCGAATTTTATTACCTCTGATGGAGAAGGGGAGGGAGAAAGTCCTCAGAGAACGATCGGTGAGAGAAATTTTGAGGAAGAACTTAGATTTTTTGTCAAAAAAAATTTTGAGCTCACTTCTTAAAATAATTTTATCGCGACCTTGTTTAGTGTTTTGCTCTTTTTGATAGAAAGGGGGGGGAGGTAGTCCGCTGTGGCGGAATCAAAGCGAGAATTTTGGTAGAAAGATTCATAAAATTTTTCTTCCCAAGAAAATGCTTTAATTCCTCCTGAGTAAAAGGGTGCAAAACAGCCTTTAGGGGTAGATCTGGAATTAAATTTTAAGAGAGAAACTCGAATTTTTTGTCGTCACTTCTTTTTATTGATTTACAGACTTTTTTTTTTTTTTTTTTTTTTTTTTTTTTTTTGACTGAGGGAGGGGAAAGACGCCGTCAGAGACAAGTGAAGAGAGTGAATTTTGGGAGAGGATCTTAAATTATTTGTCAAAAAACATTTGGAAGTCATTTCCCTCCTTCTTTGTTCTTTATTTTTTTCTGTTCCATTCGTTCTGAGGGGAAGAGGGGAGCCTTTGTTGGCAGATCTGGGAAAGGATTTGGAGAGGCGAATTTGAATTTTTTGTCACAGAAAATTTTTACTTTTCTTCTTCTTTCAAGTTTCGTTCCCTTTGAGAAGGAGAGCCTTCAGGAACAGATCCAGGGAAGAATTCTGAGAGAGGAACTTCTATTCTTTGTCAGTGAAAATTTTTAATTCACCTTTTTTCTCTTTCCATCTTTGGGGGGCGGGAGAGGAGTCTTGTTCCTCTCGAGAGGTAAGAAGGGGGAAAAAAATCAACTTTTTCTTATTTCTTAAATCGATTTTTCTCTTATTTCTTTCTTTTATGAGTGGAAGAGGAGGGATGATGTACTCAAGTCCCTTCTCGTCGTGGACCCGTCAATGGTTTTAAAAACGTGATACTGAGAAGCAACACGACTGAAATGTAGAGAAAAGGTTTGAGCGAGAAAAAGAAAAAAAAATCACTGTATAGATTAAGAAAAATATACAGATATAAGTTGACAAAAAAAGAAATTTAAAAGGAAGTTGAAGAAATTGTAAGAGTGAGTCTACAAAAAAGTAGCCAAAAGGAGATAATTTTCATCTCCCTTATTTTCTCTCTCGTTCTCTCTTTCCAAATGAAAATTTCTACTGCTGCGGTCATCAAGGTAGGTGACTTCAATCCAAATGCTCAAACTTTTAGTAGAACATTTTACGTAGGTTTAATCGGAATTCACCCCTGGGCACCTACACGAAATCTTCATTCCTAAAAAGTGAAAAATACATCAATAATGAAATTTTTGTTTCGAGGCTACTTTTTGACATGTTCCATGTCTTTTCTCTCGCCGGACCCCGATTTTGAAACTCGCGAGTACCCCCCCCCCCCCCAAGAGAAATCTCTACCCCGTGGGTGATTCAGAAATTCGTGAGTACACCCCGCGTAATAATAATAAATAAATAAATAAATAAATAAATAAATAAATAAATAAATAAATAAATAAATAAATAAATAAATAAATAAATAAATAAATAAATAAATAAATAAATAAATAAATAAATAAATAAATAAATAATTAAATAAATAAATAATTAAATAAATAAATAATTAAATAATTAATATAGGTAATTAATAATTAGAAAATCTCTACCCCGTGGGTGATTCAGAAATTCGCGAGTACACTCCGCGTAATAATAATAAATAATTAATTACTTAATAATTAAATAATTATTTAATTGAATAATTAAATAATTAAATAAATAAATGATTAAATAATTAATATAATTAATAATTAGAAAAACTCTACCCCGTGGGTGATTCAGAAATTCGCGAGTACACCCTGCGTAATAATAATAATTAATAATAAATAAATAAATAATTATATAATTAAATAAATAAATAAATACATAGATAATTGAATAATTAAATAAATAAATAAATAAATGAATAAATAAATAATTAAATAAATAAATAGATAAATAAATAAATGAATAAATAATTAAATAAATAAATAATTAAATAATTAATATAATTAAATAATTAAATAAATAAATGAATAAATAATTAAATAAATAAATAATTGAATAATTAAATAAATAAATAAATAAATAAATAAATAAATAAATAAATAAATGATTAAATAAATAAATGAATAAATAAATAAATAAATAAATAAATAAATAAATAAATAAATAAATAAATAAATAAATAAATAGATAAATAAATAAATAAATAAATAAATAAATAAATAAATAAATAAATAAATAAATAAATAAATAAATAATTAAATAAATAAATAATTAAATAATTAATATAATTAATAATGAGAAAATCTCTACCCCTTGGGTGATTCAGAAATTCGCGAGTACACCCCGCGTAATAATAATAGATAATTAATTACTTAATAATTAAATAATTAATTTTTTAGATAAATAAATAATTAAATAATTAAATAAATAAATAATTAAATAATTAATATAATTAATAATTGGAAAATTTTTCAAGTCCCTCTTCCTATAATCTATGGCTGGATAGTCGAAATGTTTCCAAGTCCTCTAGACTTGAATTGTCTCACACCATTCCAATACAACAGCGAGACAGGGGGCGAACGAGCGGAGCGAGTTTGCGCTACCTCATATTTCTCATAGGAGACTTGAATTTTCTCATACCATTCCAATACAACAGAGAGATCGCTCGTTCGCCCCACGAAAGTTGATACCTCAAAATATAGAACACCCACAATTACCTCAAAATATTTCTCATACAAGACTTATACGACGCCAAGATAGGTAAAGGGGTAAATAAATAAATAAATAAATAATATTAAATAATTGAATAATTAAATAATTGAATAAATAAAGGCTGGATAGTCGAAATTTTTTCAAGTCCCCTAGACTTGAATTGTCACATATCATTCCAATACAACAGGGAGACAGGGGGCGAACGAGCGGAGCGAGTTCGCGCTACCTTGTATTTCTCATAGAAGACTTATACGACGCCAAGATAGGTGAAGGGGTAGACGAATAATATCTCACGAACACTTGACCTAGTAGAAGCCTAGACTGAAATATTTCAAGATGACTGATAAAATATAAAACACATGGAACATGATTTTCATTTATTTTTCTGGATTTCCCTTCACTTGTACTTCTTCATCGAAATCGGAATATCATTGTTTGAACTTTCCCTTCCTTTGAAGATTACTTAAATTACACCGTGATATTTGATTATTTAAAGATAGAGGAGAGGCACGAAAATCGCAAATAAGCAAGGTCAAAAAGTCTCATCGTAATTTTATTAATAAACTCAGAGGCGTATTCAAAATACACTATTTTACTCATAACTTATTTCTACAAAATTTGGAAGTCCTTGGCCGATCCCTAGTCTCATTGAAAATATGTAGTCTGTTGACTGTTGATACCGCTAGAAGCAAAGATACAACTTTTATATCTGTATCTTTTTTTATTGCGGATCTATCCCGCATCTGAGTCCCACAAACTCTCAAATATATTGCCTTAGTCAGCCTTGATATTGACCTCAAAAATCTCTATCAGAAGTTCAGCAACGGTTCTGAAAAACAATTCAGTCGACTAATGTGTTTCAATTCATATTACAGCACCATCGGCGTCACCGGAAGACGTATCAACCAGCATTCACAACCAGACGACCGCATTTGTTCGATGGTTGCCCCCGGAAGCTCATAATATAAATGGCGTTCTACAAGGATACAAAGTAAGTTGGAATTTTCTCCTAGTAGAAAATAAGTTCCAACGCATCACTAGATTTCGATGAAAAAATCACTAATTTTCCTCATTTTCTAGATTCAAGTGAAACTAACCAACGGTACCAAGATTCTCACCCAAATGAATGTGAACTCGACCACCACGGCGCTTACGTTGCACGATCTAACCGCCGGAGCTTCGTATACTGCTCGAGTGGCGGCACTAACGCGAGCCGGACTAGGACCGTACAGTCCGGCCGTACCCATTTATATGGATCCGAATCTCGCGTCCAATTTCATATCCGATCGATCGAGTCTAGAGTCGTGGTTGTTTGTTTCCTTAGCCGTCTTTATCGTAGTTGTAATCATCGGTGTCGCATTGTTCTTGTACTTGAAGAAACGTCAAGAAACTGAGAAATCACTCGGTCATTTTGATGGTAATTTGTCTCCGTAACAGCATATCTGCTACTTGTGGGTCAGTTGACGTGACTTGTATCGTTTAATTACTTTTCAGTGCCAGTAGTGAGTACCGATTTGTCTCAACTGCGAATGGTCGGTATGCGTGGTATAAACTGCGGTAAAGATACTCTGTGGATCGATGGCGGTTGGCATAAGGATAAGGACGGAGGCGATTTAGATCCAAACCATATGAAAGATGGTAGCGTTATTGACTACGCGGAGGTGGATAATCGAAATTTGTCCACTTTTTATAATCCTTGTAAAGGATTATCCACGCCAGAAAATCCTACTCCGTATGCTACAACGATGCTGCTTTGTTCGAACGATTGCAACGTGAGATACTCTACATATACCTAATAAATTTCCTGACAGTGTTACGAAGCAATTTTCTTATGTATGTTGTGTTCGTAGGAATCCAATCAAACGTGCGGCTCTCGTAGCTCGACTGAACGAAAAACTCTCAGCTCTAGCGATTCGTTGAGAAATAACGAAGATCAACACTCGCCGGTTTATAAAGGTAGCCCATCCGACTTCTTACTCGATCCACTCGTTTAAGCACGAAATTATGATATTGATATTTTTAATTCTGAAGGTGATACAATAGAGAAAGACAAAAAGAGAAAAGGCAGTGGTAGTTCCAACTCGGTCGTTCACTGGTCAGATTTTCAACCTTCCTCTTCCGAGTCGACGAATCGTCTTCTAAACTCGCAAAAATTGTCTACGCATTCTAGTCATAAATATTTTAAGCAGTACGCCGATTCGCCCGCGCATAGAAAAATGGAACATTCGAGTAGGATGGTGGGAATACCGAGAACCGAGCTCAGATACCATCCACCTCCTGAGGAACATCCTCCTCCAGTAAGTGGAGTCACCTACAGAGACTACGAAATATATTTCTTGGTGAATGCTAACCTATTGTCGAATGTTTCCATCAGGTTCCCTGCCTCAGACCCGGTTTTAAAGATAGTATACAAAGTCATAGTCATTCTTCCGGCTCAACCAATAGCGGTAGTTACTGTTCGAGAAAGAGTCGTCATAAGTATCCGATCGTCAATAAAGTAGCTTCCGAATCGGAATTTGAAAACGCGTCTCTTTTAGAAGTACCACCAGATGCCAGAAGGTAACGATCATTATGACTCTTAATTTATTTGAATTTGTCGATTCGCAGCAGATTTGAACAATTTTTTGGATTTAAGAAACGATTTTAGAAGGGTGTCTTTAATAATGTTCGGAAAATCCGAAACGGTGTACGATAAGTTGCATAAACATCCCCAAAAACCCTGCAAGGTTCGGTGAGCCAGCGGTCACTGCGCGACGCTTGTCGGGCGTGCGTTGATGGTCCTTGTCACAAATGACAAAGAATGATTTTGCAAGAACACTTCTTAGGGCTCCATCGATCTTTGGAAATGTTGTACAGAAGGGTCTCATGGAAGGCGCTTTCGGAACAGAATCCTGAATTTTGGCTCCAAAAAAATTTCACTCTCGTCAGAAAACAGACAAATTTTTATCACTTTCAACGTTTAATTGAGGAAGTATAAGGAAAAATTTTAAAATTCCGCTTCGATAGGCTCCTGGGGTTGGACCTTTCTGGAAAACATTTCAATTGATCAGAAAGATCCGTTAAAAATTGGTGCAGTAAAATACGATTTTCGGTATCATATTTTACAAGCGAGGACCTATCTGTACAAAGGGCGTCCGTGAAGAAAAATTCATTACAGAAAAATCAGTTTGAAGTTTCAGTTCAAAATGTCTCCGCAACAACGAGTTTAATCGAAAAAATGGTGAGGATGAAAATTGAAGAGCAACTCTTCTTCTATAAGAAACGGTAATCACATTTTGAATACATCCACAAACAAACAAAGTAGAGATCATTGAAAATATGACAACGGACGCTCTTCTTGCTGAGATAGGAAAAATTGTGGGTTTGAAAAAAAAAAAAAAAAATTATGAAAGATAGTTTATAATCTGAAACGCACGAAAATCGAGGTCTCCGCAAAAAGGGCGTCCGTCCGACGGACGCCCTTTGTACAGATAGGTCCTCAAGCATATTTTCACAAGTAAAACACACCCTTAATACAGTGGATAAATTGAAATCCGTACAATGGGTCGTAATAATGATTTGGGACGCCTTTGAGCTGGAGCTAAAGCCTTCAAATTTTCCTCTTTACAAATCTTTTTTCTCGTGTTGATACCCGTTTCGTGAACCTCTGTGAAAGAGGAGGGAGCTGCAAGGAATTACAATCGGTCAATTTTTCACCCCCTCTCCTCGTTTCCCGAATAACGGGTGGAATTTCGGAAAAATGAAACCATATGACCCTTTTTAGTCTTGCGTTTGTTTGGGGAAGGGCCACTGCTTCCCTTCCTTTCAAGTGTTTTATCCTGGTGACTCACTTAGGAGAGCTTGTGACAGGGAGGATTCTAGACCAGTTTAAGGACTTGGAAAACCGATTGTTTCGTCGAAGACTTGAAAAAGAGGAGTGAAAACATAAATATTAGTGACGTTCATGTTTTCATATTTTCCAGTGCAGAAAGTCTTTTTTTTTTTTTTTTCTTTCTTTTGAAAAGTCGGAAGCTATTTAGGGCAGATTATTGTTAAAATGATTTTTATTTAAACGAATTATGTTTCAGGTTTGCTGGTCACCAAGTGAGATATTCGCCCCACCATATTGCCAATAAGGATTGCAGTGTGCAGTCTTCGTTACCAAGTTTAATTAATTATAATCACTGTAAGTATTTCAAAATCGAATCCTTCCAATCAATTCAAATCGGGCATCCGCCAGGATCGCTAACAACGCGCGTCATTCGTTTAGCAGTAGTGGGTTTTTTTGCCGAGTGCGGAAGAAGTACCTAAACTAGTGCGGTATATGGGATGGAAAAGAAATGATTTGTCGAATGTGTGTTTGTGGACATCTTTTATGAGATGTCAGGAAGCCGAATCTGCTTTATTCGAGTGTTACTCCAGCTTTTTCGCTTTCCTTCCATATACTGTCTCATAGTTTTGATAACTCTTTCAATCAATCCCTAGCGCTGCCCGGTTCGAATGAAGATAAAAGAAAATTTCGTAACTCATTTTGTACATGACTCGTGGGACCCCTTCATAATTAAGTGATGGAGGACCAGCTCTCGGAAGAGTCATCGGAGTGATGCTGTGGCGATTTCGATTTCCTCAGAACTTGGAGCAAAATCCAAGGCTCAGCCGCTCGATATTAACAGGAAACCTGTTTTATAGGGGGTTTTTCTAAAAATTTGTTGTGCACCGTGCAATGTTCAGCGAAAACTGACCCGCACCCTAATAAAGGATTTGGACTTGGAAAAATATCGACCTTCGAGCCATAATAGATGATTAGGAGAAAGAATGCTGACCCACCCTAATAAAAGATTTGGGCTTGGAAAAATATCGACCTTCAAGCCATAATATATGATTAGGAGGGGGAATAAGAAACATGTCGACGTAAAGGCTTTGGAATTAGAAAAATTTTGACTTTCAATCAACACATAAAATGATGACAGCAGAGGGACTTCGAATTCTCAATAGCAAAACCAATTTGACAGATTCCCCGCGATTCTCGTCTAACTTCGTTACACTAGCCGTCGTTTTTTCCGCATTTCCTCCGTGGTTCTCTACCTAGCTCGATGATCGGAATTTTTTCAAGTCTAACTCCCCTCATCTAAATAGTTCGGAAATCAAAATGTATTTTATGTCTATAATGAAAATTAGGGTGAATTTTTCCATCCAGGAAAAGCATCAAATCAGGGATATGTGCTTTCCTTGAATCCCTAATTCTAAAATCTTCGATGTTCTTATTGATCATTGTAATAATGGTATATCAGTGTAACTGATTCTTTTATCAAAGTATTTATTAGATCGATGGAAGAAAATATTCCAAGTCCTCTTCCTTTCGATGTAGCTCAAATTTTGCCAAGTCCCTAAAGGGATCCGACTAGTTCACGGAAAGATTTTTCCCTGAGTAAGTTTTTTTGAAGGAATGTACACATCACCGACAGGAGAGCCACCTGTCAGTTTTTTTTTTTTTTCACTGTTAGGAAATTTCATCTTTCTTTTTTGAGTTCACCGACACCGACAACGAAATTCACCCTTTTCAATTAGCTGTTCGACTTTTATTTGATGCTTTTATATACCGAATTATAATTATAAAATTATTTAAATAAATACCTAATAATTTAATAAAGAAAATTATTAATTTTCATGAACCAAATTAATTAAATTAAATTAATAAATTATATTTTATTTAATTTATTAAATCAATTTATTTATTTATTTAAAATTTTCTTTAAACATTAAATTTTAATAAATAATTTTTATTTCAATAAATGATTTTTTTAAAATTATAATAATTTAAATTATTTTATTTTATTTTATTTTCAAAATTAAATTTAAGTAAAATATAAAAATAAATAATACTTGAAAATATAAAAAGTGATAAAAAAATGTAATTTTATTAAAATAAAATACCTCAAAAATAAAATTCTTAAATTAATTTTTTATTATTATTACCTAAACTTAAATTAAACTGGTTAATTAACTTCATTAATAGAAATATAATCGAATTTTGTCGGTGAACTTTCGTCACGGTGAACTTACCATGTGGTGAACCACTACTTCTATCAGGTGATTTATCTGTAGGTGAACTTTCTGTAGGTGAATCTCAATCGTTGAATTTTTTTAGGTGAAAAATCTTTCGGTGAAGCACCCTAGTCCCGTCCCTAAAGTAAGTCAATGTCACTTAAGACGGTACGAACTCGTGACGTAATTTTTGTGACCCAAATTTCAGGATGACTTCAAGTCTTATCGAAATTATCTAAGATTCTCTCCCTTGCTCTTACCATTTATACTCGTAACTTCTTTTTTAAAAATTGCGCTGGTTTCGTCGTATTCTGTCCCGTGTACAGCCTTATCAGTAGAGATGGACGGAATTCTTTTCTTGAGGTGCGAGGTTGTAACATCTCAATATTTTATATTCCTACCCTAATGGATTTTATTTTTTCTGTCTCTCTCTTTGTAGCTAATTGGCGTTCCAATAGATTTTACGAAGATGACGATGTTGGTAGTTGCTACAGTAGTTGCTCATGTAGCGAATCTTCCTGCTTGTATGCCGAAGGTAATCCGTGTCCGATTGCTCATAAAGTATAATTATTTTCTCTAGTATACCTAACCGACAAATGTTTTCGTGCCATGTGATCCAAAAATCGTCATTTTATGCGAATAATGCTGTAAATATAATCGATCTATTCGAAATCGTGAATTTTCGTAAATTTATATCCTACGTAGTTTTTAGCTGTTTCAGCGTAATCTCTCGTTGTATTCTAGTCAGTATGTTTGCGGATTATAACCATAAGTGATGAACATATCATACTTACATAATTCGCTTACGTTTTTCGCATTTATTCATTTTAAATCTTGTAATTTGAAATATCGGCGTGCCAGAATTTTTTTGATCTTCGTGGTATCCTAATACAGTACGAGTCGATAACCGTGATAGGGTTGATATTTGATTCGTCATTTTTTTTTTTTTTTTCAACAATTTTTATTCATTAAAATACCTAATTATTATAATAAATACTAAAAAAAAATATTGTTCAATTTCGTGTACCGGTGCTCGTGCTGTTCTACAAAAATTTTTTCTAAGGAATACCCGTAGAAATTTCTAAAATTGTATTGTTCCTAAATACATGTAATACCTAATAGAAAATTAGAAACAATATTACCAATTTTAATTTAAACAGGGTTCCTTGAATACAACCTAAATTATTTAATTTTGTACTGCCGTATGTTGCATAGGCCTACTGTTTAAAAATGATTTATTGTGTGCGATCGTACAGTGATTAACAGAACCTTTTCTGCATATGCTAGACCTACTACATAGGTACTGCCGATGAATCGAAATTAATCAAAATATTTTTGTGAACTTTTATACTTACTGATGAGAAGCCTTTCGTTCATTAAAAAATTCATTATTGTTGCACAAAAACACTATGATTATTACCTATTTGTTATTTTTACCTATTTTCATAACTATCGTTTTCTGTTTTTTTTTTTTCTTATTTTTTAGTTGTGTAGCATCGTGTATATAATGTATTTTCAATCGATAATATTCTCATAATTTTGTTATCGAAAAAATGTTTTTTTAGATTTCGAATAAAACTTTTTGAGTTACTCGTGGTCCACCATTTATTCATTTTGACGGTGTTCTTCTGATATTTATATTGTCATTGAAACTTTTTAAGTAAATACCTTGTAAGTAGGTACTCCTTAAAATAAAATCTATAAAAAAAAAAAAAATAGAAACTTTAGGATTAGGAAATAATTTGACCAGAAAACGAAAAAATGTTTAGTTACCTACCTTTTGAGTTTACATGTCCCTGATCAAATTTATTTTTCAGTATGTCTTATGATACGTTCAAACAGTACTGCAAGGTATCAGAGAACAAATAATGGTAGGTGAGGTTTCATGGAGGAATAGTTTTTTTTCGATCTAGAGTAGTATCAGAGGTTATAGAATTGATACGATTCATTTTACATTTTGAATATCATTTAGATCGTAAAATTACAAAATATGGCACGCTAAGCGGCTTTCGGTTGATAAATTATCGTCGGAGATGAATAGAATTTTTGTTATTTTGCGATATGAAATTTAAATAAAGATATTAAAAGTGGTATTAGAGGTATTTTTGACCAAAAATTGCAGAAGAAAGCACGTTCCATTTTTTCCACGTCTTTATTATTGGCCTTACGTATGATCTGAGGTCGGATATGACTTTTTTGTTAAATTTCCACTTAGATTAGATTTACCTACATCAGTAGACCCTCGATTATCCGCACTAATCAGGGATTTTTCAATCCGAGTAATAACGATTTTTTTTTTGTTTTTTACAGTAATTACATTACACGAACATGTAGTACGGGTGATACAAGATCCGGACATGTTATAAACGCAAAATGATTCATACATATGTAACGAAAATCGAATATGTACCTACGTACGGTACATACTGTATTTTATAATTTTTTTTATGAACTTTTCGATAGTAACTCACATTATCGCCGAGAACATGTCCGGATAATGGAGGCCCTTGACACTTTTTCTTATTAAAATTATGAAAATCAAGTTTGTAGTCGTTTTCAAGGTATTTTGAAACGTAAGATCAGAAAATAATTATGACAGGGCGCTCAAAGTCTTTTTTTCATCAAAATTTTAAACAAAATCATCGAATTTCTCTACTTTGGATTCGAGTCGATCATTCACTAAGATCGCTAACTACACTTGCGGTTTCTTCAACAATAATATAATGGCATTCTAAACTACGGAGATATATGTGTATAGAAAAAACGACGGCTTCCTTAACGAAGTTAAGCAAGGAAGGCAGGAAACCTCTATTATGAGTTATATGGAATTTGGTATTGAGAATTCAAGGAAGCCTAGATCTAAATAAAGCTAGTGTAAAAAAGGCTTGTACGTACTATAAGCCTAGTATAATATAGTTTGAGTCTAAATTTTTCTCGAATCTTGAGCTATATATGATAGGAGGGGGACTTGGAAAAATGTTGATTCTCGAGCTATATATGATAGAAGGGAGACTTAGAAAAATTCCTATCATACATGGCTTGAAAGTCGAAATTTTTCTGTTTTTTGTTGGACGGCGCACGGCAAATTTCTCAAAAAGCTCCCCACTAAACAGATTTCCTGTTAATGTATAGCTTTCAACAGCCTGCAACAATAAAGTCTACTACTGAATGATATTATAAGTAAGTATGGGTTGCGTGAGTGAATCAAAAAGGGTAAAAATTGAATCTGAACATGATACCTCCAGAGAATTGTTAGTTCACACCCTTTTAATCCCATATTTTATTGTGTGCTTGTGTGAGTGTGTCAGCAGCCTGTATGTGTAAAATATGCTATTTTCCAATTCAATAGTTGAATCAACTCATTGGTCATTACTACGTTTTATCCTCAGAATAAGGTATCATGTCCATTTTCACCTTTTAAAAAGCATATTTTACACATACAGGCTGCTGACACACTCACACAAGCACACAATAAAATATAGGATTAAAAGGGTATGAACTAACAATTCTCTGCAGGTATCATGTTCAGATTCAATTTTTACCCTTTTTGATTCACTCACGCAACCCATACGTACTTATAATATCATTCAGTAGTAGACTTTATTGTTGTAGGCTGTTGAAAGCTATATTAACAGGGAAGCTGTTCTATGGGGGGCTTTTTGAGAAATTTGCCGTGCGCCATCTAACAAAAAACAGAAAAATTTTGACTCTCGAGCCATGTATGATAGGAATTTTTCCAAGTCCCCCTTCTATCTATCTTATTATATAAAGAGAAGTTGCAAAATCGCAAATCCATTCAACTTTATTCCTATTTCACCTACAAACTTGGAATTTGTTTCCATTGCTTTAGCTTGCCTAGGAGAAGGTTTATGCGTAATAAATTTTTTTTTTTTTAAACGAGCAATGCAGCTGCGCTAAGGGCTATTTGCTCGGCAGATAGTTCTGCTTTTACACAAACTTAGTATTTAATAAAGTAGAAAGTTGAAAACAAAAAACATGTAAAAGAACCGAGATGAAACAAAAGTACAAAGGAAAACAAAAATATTCTTTTTTTTTTTTTTTTTGGCGTCATTGTTCGGAGTTAAACGTGGTTGTAAAAGTCAGCAGATCGTAAGTAAGTTAGAGTTGAGTCAATTGTTTCGGAGTTGTTATTGAGAGTTTGTTGTATATTAACAGAAATGTTGAGGGAAGATCGGAGAGGTTGTAAAGTCGGGCAAGAGAAAAAGTGTTCAACTGTTAAATTGTCTTCGAGACAGTGCGGACATGATGGTGGGCCAAGGTTTGCTACAAGGTGAGTATGTGTAAGACGAGTGTGTCCTATTCTCAGTCGAGCTAAGATGACTTCCTCTCGTCTAGAATGTCTGTGGGATGAGGACCAAGAAGAGGGATTGGTTTTAATTTTTCTCAATTTGTTGTCAGTTAAATTTTTTTTAAGAGGAAAGCCAAAGTTGGGAAATTAAGGAAGCGTAATATACTTTTAGGTCTTTTGCCCGTGAGAGAATAGGGTCCGTTATTTTAGGAAGAGATGTTGCTTGTTTGTATGCTTTATCTACTGAGTCGTGAGGTGGAAAGTCAACGTGTCCAGGAATCCAAGCCAGAGTGATATGAGAGTTTATTAATTTCGTAGTGTGGAGAGCCAAAAATATACGTTGAATTAAGGGGTTAGTTGAGAAAGGATCCGCAATGGCTTGTAGAGACGAGAGGGAGTCAGTCAAAAGAAGGTATTTTTGTTCCGGTAGTAGTTGCGCAATTTGTGATATACAGGCAAGGATACCGTTTAATTCAGCTGTGTATACCGACGCTGAATTTCGTATGCGGTATGCCTCCATTTCGCCACCAATGGAGAACGCGTAAGATGTTCTATGGCGATATTTTGAGCCATCTGTGAGACAAAGGGCATAACCTGCAAATTCGTCGATAAGTTTTGCTATATGTTTTCGATAAATTGAATTGCTGACTTTAGGGACTTCCCTAAGGTCTAGTCTGATATCAGGAATGGAGAAGAGCCATGGGGGGGGGGGGGTAGCTGTCAGGATAGGCGGAAGGGTTGAAATTTTGAGATTACGAGCGAGAGAAGTTTCTAAGCAAGTATGGATATGTTGCGTTGGTTGACGAATAAAAATTGGATTAGTTTCAGAGACTAAAGATTTGTAAACGGGGGAATTTGGAAATTGAGATATCGAAATAAGAAGATTCGAAGAGAGGGTGGAACGGCGAACAGATAGAGGTGGTTCCGCTGCCTTGGCACACAGACTAAGACTAGGGCTCGTTCTGAATGCTCCCAAAACCAGCCTAAGAGATGAGGAATGGATTGTGTCCAAAAGAGCTAAAGACGATTTATTGGCGAGATTGTAGATAGGGGCTCCATAGTCCAGTTGTGATCGGATTAAACTTTTGTACAGATTGAGGAGTAATTTTCGGTTGCAACCCAGACGAGGGTGAGAAAGATATTTTAGGGTATTCATCGAGCGTAAACATTTGGCTTTTAGTAATTTGATGTGTGGAATCCAAGTTAGTTTTTGATCAAGTAAGAGTCCTAGAAATTTTATTGAATCAGTGGTTTTAATTGGAAAATTTTGAAGATAAAGTGAGGGAGTTGATGGAGGAGATTTCTTTTTTTTATGGAAGATAATTAGGAATGTTTTGTTTTGGGAAAATTGGAAGCCGCGGTCAGATGACCAAGAGGAAATATTGTCCAAGGATTCTTGTAAGAGTCTGTGAGCCCTGATAGGATTTGAAGAGCGGAGCGAGATGCTGTAATCGTCGGCAAAAAGTCTTTGAGAAATTGGGAAGCTGGTGTTTAATGGAAGGTCGTTAATAGCGACCAAAAAGAGAAGAACGCTCAGTACTTCTCCTTGCGGAACACCGTTTTCAATTATATAATGAGAGGAGAGCTCATCCTGTAGTCTGACGGAGATGAATCTGTCTTGTAGGAAACTTTGGAGAATTTTTGGAAGATTTCCTCGTAGACCGAATGTAAATAGTTGTTTACATATGTAATGTCTCCAGACCCGCGGGTACGCTTCTTGAAGATCGAAGAATATTGTATAGAGGGGGGGAGTTCGAAAGGAAGGCTTGTTGAATTTGGGTGTGGAGGTCGGCAAGAGCTTGAATTGAGTTACGACCTTTTCTGAAGCCATATTGTACAGGGGATAGTAGATTGTTTTGTTCGAGGAACCACCAAAGTCTTTTGTTAATTATTTTTTGAAACAGTTTGCCCAACACACTGGTGAGGGCAATGGGCCGATATGAAGAGGGGGAAGACGGATCTTTCCCAGGTTTCAGAATAGGTAGAATGAACGCCAATTTCCAGTCTGAAGGGTAGATACCTTCTGATAAAATCGAATTGAAAAGAGAAAGGAGATATTCAAGAGCGGTAGGGTGAAGATTTTTGAGCATAGTGACATGTATGTTGTCCGGTCCTGGGGATGCATTTTTGAGATTTTTGTGTAGGGTTCAGGTAAGTTCGATTTGAGTGATTGGTTGATTGTAACAGTGAGTGTTGTCGGAGGAATCGAAATTTATCAGGGAGGATTCTGATTCATATTTTTTTCGAAGGAATGAGACGGAATAATTTGAGTTTGATGAGACACAAGAAAAGTGGGAGACAAGTGCTTCGGCTATATCCTGTGTGTGTGTAAAGATTGAATCATTCATTTCTATGTGGTTAATTTGATGAGAAGAGAACCTCCCTGATAATTTTTTAATGTCTCTCCACATAGAGGCATTAGAAACAGGTTGATATTGGCGACAAAAGATCTCCATGACTCCTTCTTTGCTGAACGGATAAGGAGTCTTGTTTTGGCTCTTAATTTTTTGTAGTTGATGAAATCGAGTTGAGAGCGAGAGCGGTTATAAATTCGGTAAGCTTTGCGTCTGTTCTTAATGGCAATGTTGATTTCGTTTGACCACCATGGGACTTGTCTCGGTTTTAGTGTTCCTGAAGTGAGAGATATTGAGGCTTCTGCAGCTTGAATTATAAATTTCGTAAATTGGGCGATTGCTGTTCGATCATTAGAGGGGTCGGGTAAAGAACTTGTGTCGTAGGTGAGATCGCGAAATTTGGCCCAATTGGCTTCCTGGGTTTTCCAACGGGGAGTTGATTTAAGGGAAGGAGGGGAGGAGTCTAATGTTAATAGTATAGGGAAATGGTCGCTGTCGCATAAATCCGGGAGGGTAGACCAATTTAGTGTAGGAGTTATGGATGTTGAACAGAGCGTTAGATCAATTACCAAGAGGGATCCAGAGGACAAATTTAGGTGGGTAGGAATTTGAGGGATGTTCAAGATGTTTAAGTCAGAAAAAGAAGATAGAATTTGGTCTATAATGTTACCTCGAGAGTTTGAGTGAAATTTACCATTTGTTATGATTCCCCATGTTGGGCTATGGGCATTAAAGTCTCCACATAGAACAAAAGGGGAAGGGAGAGAGTGTATGAGATCAGAGATTTCTTGTGAATTAGTGTTATGAGAGGGGGGAATGTACAAAGAGCAGTGAAGTTACAAAATCAGGCAAATGGCGTGTAGAATATATCTTTGTGCTTGGCGGGGGGAGGGTCATGAATGATTCAAGAGATGAAAAATCTGTATCATTCATTAATTTATTGACTGAAAATGCTAAGCAATCATTTTTGTTGACGTTCATCGAAAATTAATATGTGCTAGGCAATCATTTTTGGAAAATGGTTCTTTTCAACCGGAGAAGTTTTGAGTACATATACTATGAGTAATCGAATAGTGTAGGGTTACGATAAAGATTTTGCTTAGCAATTATCTGAAAAATTGGTGGTTGTCTTTCATTATTTCAAATTTAATGTGAGGACTAAGAAAAGAAAAACAATTCATGTCAATTTCGAAAATTCAATATCGAAGTAACGAATGTCTCACTTTATTGCAATCTAATTGGAATGCCAAAACGCAAGAAAGCAAATCTAGGGCGGTTGACGAACAAAGGGAAGAGGGCTCGTGTCAATTCCGAAATTTTGACAACAGAAAATAATGTGGAAAATTATTGTCAGAACGATAATAGTCCATTCATTAGGTACATTATTAAGAAAGAATATACCAGTATAAGTTCAATTGGGAATCTGGCAATTACGTGCACATTTTGTGCAGGGAAATTAATTGAAACTGAAAATCAAAATTTCTCTTGCGGGAATGGTAAGATTAAGTTACATAATTTACCCTTAATGTCAGATCTTCTTCAAAAACTATTAGACGGAAGGGATAATAGATCTTCTCATTTTCTTGAAAATTTGCGTAAATACAACAATGCGCTTTCAATGACTTCTTTAGGGTGTAATAAAATGCCAAACATATTCACAACTTTCAAAATTTTTGGACAATTGTATCATTATATAGGAAGTTATCTACCTCCATAAATAAATAAATAAATAAATCCAACAATCCACAAAAAATGACAAATTTTTCAGCATACACCCAGAAAGAAGAATGCGCAAAGGATCTTCTAAAAAGACGGCATCCAACTATCAGAGAAGATATTAACAACAAGATTGAAAGTGTATAACAAAATATCAACAATAAAAAAAATGAGATTGAAAAATTGGAAATCAGAAGAATTAGATTACAAATAGAAATTGAATGATAAATAAATATCAAGAATTTTGAAAATAATTTGAAATTTTATAATATAAAGCGGGATTACGGCTTGTCATATATAGCTGGAGATTCGAGAAAAATTCAGACTCTCAAACTATATTATACTAGGATTATAGTAGGTGTAGGCCCTTTTTATACTAGCTTTATCTAGGTCTAGGCTTCCTTGAATTCTCAATACCAAATCCATACGACTCATAAAACAGGTTCCCTGCATTCCTCGCTTAACTTTGTTAAGGAAGCCGTCGTTTTTTCCAAGTCCCTCTCCTATAATACATGGCTCGAGAGTCGAAATTTTTCCAAGTTTTTTGCTGGACGGCGCACGGCAAATTTCTCAAAAAGCCCCCCATAAAACAGGTTCCCTGTTAAAAAATTAAAAATTTGGAATACCTTTTGAAAGAAAGCGGAATTGAAGCTTTCGCTATCTCATCTCATTTGCGGAATTCGTATTTGTAAACGTCGTATTAGAATAAAAGATTTATTCAAAACGAATAATTAATTTATGATCTTTCATGAGATATCAAAAAGCCAAAATTAGCTTCATTCAAACGTTATTTCAATTTTTTCATTTTTCTCCTGTTGCCCTTCTATATCATATATAGCGCAATCGTCGGTGTATACAGCCTGAAAGATAGCTCCTTCGAATAAATAGATAAGCTCCTTCAATGAGCCAGATATACAACACTTCAAATACCATAATACTCAGAACGTCCTTCTAAAATATTCTAAGTCTCCCTCCTATCATATATGAGGCGCGCTCAGCAAAACCATATATTATGTCGCAAAATAAAATTTTTTACAACAGCCAAAAAATAAAAAAAATGCAAAAAATTTTTCAAGTTCTTTGCAACTTAAAATGCTTGTACTGCAGCAAACTTTCATTGTAGCGACCTACCTTTTTCTTTGACTAAAAGTTCATTAACTTCTCGAAAAAAAACAATCAAAATCCGACAAAAAAAAAATTCGCGACATTATATGGTTTTGCTGAGCGCGTCTCATATAGCTTGGAGGTCGGAATTTCAACAGGAAACCTTCTCCCTCCTATCATATAAAATTTTCCAAGCCCCCCCCCCTCTTTTTTCATATTATAATGGCTCGAGAGTCGACATTTTTCCAACTCAAGTTCTTCTATAATATACATAGCTCCAAATACCAAGCCTGTAACGTCACAATTCGATAACGTCATATATTTTTTCTCTCCCGCTTTATTGGTAAAAAAATTTATTTCAATTTTCGGTTTTTGATAATTGATTGTAAAGATCGATTTTAATAAATTGGATGACTATGATTTATGATGGCGATCGATTACTTGGTGAAGGTCAAACATCTTCCAAGTATCGCAAGATAGCCGACATTTCAAATTTTTTTAAAGATTATCAATAAGGCTGAAGCTCCCTCTCGATACCTATGATGATCGTCTTCGTAAACTGTCCAAGTTCCTGAAAAGTTAGATCAGATCGAACTTCCACCTTCCTCGGAAATACAATTTTCCTAACGGGCAGCGTAAGCCGAAATCCAAATATTACAACTTATCGCTTTCATAAATCGGAATTGTGCCAAGTTATAAACTAGGTTGGTGCTGATAATTGATTGTGAAGATCGATGATGATGATCGATTACTTGGTGACGCCAAACATTTTGTAAGTATTGCAAGATAGCCGACAATTTCAGATCTACCCAAAAGCCATGAACTACGACGGATAACCCTCCGGATACCTGTGGTCACATTCAAAAACTTTCAAGGTTCTTAAATACGCGATCGCATCGAGCTTCCACCTTCCTCGAAAATACAGGTTTCCTAACGGGCAACGTATGTCGAAATCCTCATATTATGTTATATCAAAATTGTGTCAACTTCTACGTGTAAACTAGGTCGGAGCTGATCATTTGATTGTAAAGATCGATTTCAACAGGGAACCTGTTTTATCGGAGAGTTTTTCGGAAAAAACGTCCGCCGTTCGGCCGGCCGGCAAAGCTCGAAAATTTTTTTCCAAGTCCCCCTCCTATCATATATAGCTTAGTGGTCGGTGTATATAGCCTTAAAGATAGTCCCTTCAAGTAACTGGATATGCAATACATACTTCATACACCAATTGACTTGACCCCTTCAATGAGATAGATATGCACCGCTTCAAACACCATAAAAGTCCCTTCAAGTAACTGGATATGCAATACATACTTCATACACCAATTGACTTGACCCCTTCAATGAGCCAGATATGCAACGCATCAAACACCATAAGACTCAGATTGTCCCTCTCAAGTATTATGAGTCCCCAGTCCAAAGGTCGAATAGTATATGTGAAGCTTGGAGGTCGAATTTTTTCCAAGTCCCTTCCTATTATATGTACATAGCTCCGAAGTCTGGTCCTGTGATGTCACAATTAAATGAGGTCATAGATCTGGTACGTCAACATTTTTCAGATTCCACGTGCTCCATAAAACAGGATCCTGCCACCCCTTGTTCAACTCTGTTAGAGAGCCCGTGAGTTTTCAATAAATTAGATGATCGTGATATATGATGATCTTGATAAAGTCAAACATTTTCCAAGTGTCGCATGATACCTAGCCGACAATTTCAAATTTATTCAAAGACCCTTAATTTGGGTGGAGTTCCCTCTCGGATACTTATTTACCTCCGAAAATTTCCAAGTTCCTAAATTGTTAGATCAGATCAAACTAAACCTTTCTAACGTCAACTTGAGCCGAAATCCTCATATTATTAACAAGTCGAAAATTTCTCAAGTTACGAAGTTGGTCGCAGCTCATACTCGTCACCGGGAGTCTAAGGTTTCCATCCAAAAATTTTACAAAAATCAAAAGTAAATCAAAGCACCTCTTCCCGTTTGAACTACAATTTTTCAGTGCTACAAGAAATAAGCAGAGATTCATCGGACAAAACCAATAATATTAGGCTGGATTTTGACCACAGAATCATTTATTACAAAAACTCAGACAAGGGATCGTTGAATTTTTAATGAGAAGATGAGAATATCGAAGCTACGGTTGGTATAAAGACAAAATCAGAAGTAGGTACTTACTACTTCTTACAGAGTCAACAAAAAATCTCAATTTGTACTCGAAATGATTATTAAAATTTCAACTCTGTTCCTTATTGAAATCCCGTTTCAAAATTACTACTACGGTTATTTCAACATTTTGTTTTTGTATCAGTAACACATAATTAATTCACTCATCTGACCCTGAGGTAGTTTTTTTTTAAATTAAAATCCATAATTATTATATATTATATATAAAAAAAAAAATACAAAAAAGAATAGGGGAAAAAAATTATATACATGCATATATAAGTGTAAAAAACAAAACAAAACAAAACAAAAACAATAGTACTTTGACATAGCAATCCGTTCTGAGGACTGGAGCCGAGTTTGATTTCTTGTATTAAGGGGGGAGTAAGATTTAAACGCTAAAGAGAGTAAATCATAAAATATATTAAAAAAAAAAAAAAATTGGAAAGAGGGTAAACGGAAAACATGATTTGAATTTAAATGTTGATGGAAGGAAGTAGGTCAGAGATAAATTTGAAAAAGTTATACAAGTGAGGTGTAGCCACGATGACGCGGAACGAACTTTCGGGTACCCGGAACCTTTTCGGCGGCACGCACTGTGAGAGTATTCGTGTACAGACGAGAAAGTAAAAACGACCGCTTGCTTAACAAAGTTGAACGAGGCACGCAGGGAACCTGTTTCATCAGTCAAATGAGATTTGGTATTGAGAATTTAAGGAATTCACGACATCCCTCGTTCTCTCATTGTCAAAATCAGCCGTCTTTGCTTCGGACATAGTCGTCTCCCCGTCCACCTCAAACGCATAAATCTCATAAAATCTAACGCGTGCTCCTTCCATCCAGATAACCCTTTAAAAGCCGACATCAACCACTACTTTTTTGAATGCTCAGAATTACCAAATTTAAGACAAAAACTCTATTCAGAATGTATTAATTTAAATTTTCCAACCCGTCACCAAGCTATTGACCTTCTCTCATCCGAAGAATTATCAATTTTCCCTCATATCTTTAATTTCCTTAAAAATCTTCCGGAATCCATCACAATTATTTTGACTTACATAATTCATAACAAATTTGTTAAACGAGGTAAGGCCGAGGTGCCATCCTCCAACACCCTGTTCATTTTATTTTATTTTTTTTTTCATTTTTTTTTTATATTATTATTTTTGTATTTTTGTATTTTTTTTTTCTCCTTTTAAATTTCTATAATATTATGTTTTTCCTTGTTTTGTAATGTTTCTTTTTTTTCTTTTTAATCTTTATATTTTATTTTTTATTATTATTATATTCACAATAAAGGGTGTATTAAAAATAAAAAAAATAAATAAAAAAAAAAGGTAGCCTAGACCTAGATAAAGCTAGTATAAAAAAACACTCACGCAGTCGCGTGAGTAAGTACACGACTTTTCTTCCCACAATGCAAAAAACATTGAGAGAGTCACTCCCTCTCTTTAAATTAAATACCAATGACCTGTCAATCATGTCAAACATTTGTAGAATAAACAATAAAACTCAGTTTATAAATTCTATCACTACGATGTCACATCAACAGATAACAGAGTAAAAATACCTATAATCCAATAAGGAAACCTGAATTTTGTTATAATTTAGGCTAAAAGTCATCTAAAACCTACAAAACGTCTCCAGAAAAACCACTCCCTCTCCCCCTGTCCAAACTGCTACGAGGCTATAACAGTTGTTTCTAATAAAAAAGAGCTCTACAATCATTTTTTCCCATATGTTATTCTTAGCATATTATTAGTATAGTATAATGCATATTAGGATGAGTGGTTCAATTCTTTATCACTTCCGATTCCTGGCATCTCTTAAAGCTATCTCCAGCTGCTATTCCTCTCGTGCACTCATAAATTGCCTTCACGCTATCATATCACCATTTTCTATGCACACTCCACCCCAAAATTCTTCATCTGGGAATCCAGCTACAACGAGATCCCGAAAAACTAAAAAAATCGATGTCGAAACGAAAGAAGCAACCAATCACCCAATAGTCAACCCCTCATTCCTTCCCTCACGCTTCAACCATTCCAAACGTATTAACAATAATACCTCACTTTTCTAGCTAGAAAATTCAGTAAAAATATATAGCACCCAAGCCTGGTTTACTCGTTAGTCTAATCTCAAATCTCACTCAAAAAAGCCAGTCCAAATTGAAAATAATCTTTCCATCTCCTGAGACACCTCAAATCAACTATGAACCACTATTAATTACGTACTCATACATGAAAAAATGACAAATAAATCAATTATTAATTAAGAGTGAAATCACCCAGGTAGTCTCGCATCAGCACACTTGATGAAGATTAAAAAATTTAATTGTACTTAATCATTCAAACTCAAGGTTTTCACTATCGAGTATGACTAATAATAATGAAAAATAGCTAGAAAAATGAAAAACCCGCCATTGCCACTATCCGTTAAAAATAAATTTAACAAAACAAATAAAATTTGACAAAACAAAATTCAACGCTCTAGGGGCTGTGGGAAGCGAGATACAAGTGTACTAAATTTGAATGAAAAGGTTTCATCGGAAATAAAATCCAATGAACCCTTGGTAAAGAATGAACAAAGAATGAACCTGTCGAATGATGAAAGGTTCTTCATCACAATACACGTACTGATAAGGAAAGTGGTTAACGTATAGGAAAATCCGCTTCTCCTAACGTAAGCAGCTACTCGCAGCTATTTGTAAGAAGCTACTCGTAATAGTGAAAAATTTTTCAAAAAAAGTGAAAATTTCTCGAGAACTACTCATCCGATCCTCAAAAAAAATGCAGGTGCACATCTTCAAATATAATACTACAATATGGCCGAGTTACAAAAAAATCCATCGGGTAGTTTCGGAGGAGTTCCGCGGACAAAAAAATCTTATATGTAAAAATATATATATATATATATAAGGAAATCTGAAATTTTTTTTTATGCTAGTTGTGATCTAGGACTCCTAAAACGTCGAGAAAATTCATTGCCCACTCCCCCTGTTGACCTTGCTACGGGTGTAATACCTCACTTTTCTAGTTAGAAAAGTCGGTAAAAGGCCTTGACCTACAATAAGCGAAGTATGATATAGTTTGGAAGTCTAAATTTTTCTCGAATTTCGAGCTATATATGAAAGCTCGAGAGTTAGAATTTTTCCAAGTCCCCCTCCTATCATATATAGCTCGATAGTCAAAATTTTTTCTAAGTCCCCCTCTCATCACTTATAACTCGAGGTCGAAATTTTTTCAAGTCCCCTCCAATCATATATAGCTCGAGAGTCGAAATTTTTCCAAGTCCCTCTCCCATCACATTTAGCTTGAGAGTTGAAATTTTAACAGGGAACCTGTTTTAGGGGGGGCTTTTTGAGAAATTTGCCGTGCGCCGTCCGCCGTCCAGCAAAAAACTTGGAAAAATTTCGACTCTCGAGCTGTATATGATAAGAGGGGGACTGAGAAAAATTTCAACTCTAGAGCTATATATGATATGAAAGGGACTTGGAATATATAGCTGGAGATTCGAGAAAAATTGAGACTCTCAAACTATATTATACTAGGCTTATAGTAGGTCTAGGCCTTCTTTATACTAGCTTTATCTAGGTCTAGGCTTCCTTGAATTTTCAATACCATATCCCATTTAACTCATAAAACAGGTTCCCTGCGTTCCTCGTTCAACTTCGTTAAGGAAGCCGTCGTTTTTCTAAGCCCCTCTCCTATCATATATGACTCGAGAGTCGAAATTTTTCCAAGTCCCCTCCTATCATATATGGCTCGACAGTCGAAATTTTTCCAAGTTTTTCATTGGACGGCGGATGACGCACGGCGCACGCCAAATTTCTCAAAAAGCCCCCCCCCCCCCCTCCCGCCATAAGACAGGCCTAAAAACTCTTAAATGACCTACCAGATGGAATAACAAAATTACACTAGGTACTAAGAAACATTTTATGAGGAAGGTGAAAAAATAAATCATCTAGAAAGAAATTTATTAATTCGAGTAATTTAATTTACAACCGTATAAAACGAAACAAATACTGGCAGAGCCCGCTTTCGGCTAAAAAGCCATTTTCAAAGCAGTTCGAAACACGTACAATTTCGAACTGCTTTGAAAATGCCTTTTTAGCCGAAAGCTGGCTCTGCCAGTATTTGTTTCGTTTTATACGGTTGTAAATTAAATTACTCGAATTAATAAATTTTTTTCTAGATGATTTATTTTTTCACCTTCTTAATTAGTATGTGCCATAATTTAGGAGGAATAATTCATTCTATGAACATTTTGTTGTCAATCGAAATATCTATTTTTTACCTCAGTTCATTGGATTTTTTAATTCGCGCTATTACTCTAAGGAGCCTTGGCCGTCAACAAACTAATTGTTGCCGTTGCCCAGAACGCACCACGTGGAGGTGGCTCCAATGCGTCCCAAGACACTGAAGATCCTAGTCCTACACTAAAGACAAAAAAAAAGTAATTCCTTATATATAGAAGACTGTGCACTACCACAACAGTCAACCACGGCTAACGAAGATAAAATCCCAGCATGGTATATCCGAATGTGGTACGCTATACCTACATCTAAAAAAATGAGAGAAGGCGCAGGCACCCACGTCAGTCCACCACGAATTACAAAGACTGTTTATGTCTGCAACGCCTCAGTTACAACCTCAGGTGGTTGCCTCTTCATTAGCGGAGACGGTAAACTGAGTTAACTCATCCTGCGCCCCACCGTGAGCTTATCCGATCGTGGGTGCACTGAATAATCGAAAAGCACAATATCATCACGCGCGCGGTTAATCCGCATTATGCGTTCAATGCACTTCCTGTAAGACCTAACCATCATATAAAGTTGTAGATACAGTAATAGCGCGAACCAAAAATAAACAACACCTTTAGTCAAAATTTGGAGTTGTCGTGCCACCCGTGTTTCAGAATGGAACGGCCGCTACAAACTGACGGTGGTTTCAATTTTAATTTTTTCAAATTAGAGTAGGTATGATTGAAGGTAGCAGGATATCATCGCGCGCGAGTATATCCGCATTATACGCTCAATGTACTTCCTGCAATCCACCTACGACAAAATTTCTCAACACCTTTGTCAAACTTTGGAGTTGTCGTGCCACCCGTGTTTCAGAATGGACCGACCGCTACAAAATGACGATGTTTTCAATTTAAATTTGAAATAAAAAAATGAAATGAATTGACCCAAACGGTGAGAAGAGGTCGTAATTGACCGATACCGGTTGTCTAAACAGGAGTCGTCGGCTTACACACCCATATTTCAGAGTGCAACAGCAACTCCGGAATGACGGTTGGCACCTATATTATAAGCCCTGAAAATAATTTTGAATGAAAGAAGGTATGATTGATGGTAGCACGGTATCATCGCGCGCGAGTATATCCGCATCATGCGCTCAATGTACTTCCTGCAATCTGTACCTGTAGTAGCACGAACCAGAAATGAACACCACCTCCAGTCAAAATTGGAGCTGTCGTGCCACCCGTGTTTCAGAATGGACCGACCGCTACAAAATGACGATGGTTTCTATATTAATTTTGATCTGAAAGAGAAAACATTAGTAGATTAATTTGAGCCAAAAGGAAAGAGGTCGTAACTGACCAGTACCGGTCGTCCAAACAGGAGTCGTCGGCTTACACACCCATATTTCAGAGTGCAACGGCCACTCCGGAATGACGGGTGGCGTAATCAAGCCCTAAAAATAATTTCGGCTGAAAGAAAGTACATTTTCTAATTAGAATTAGGTGTGATTGATGGTAGCACAATATCATCGCGCGCGGGTATATTCGCATCATACGCTCAATGTACTTCCTACAATCCACCTGTAATAGCGTGAACAAAAATGAAAAACACCTTTTGTCAAAATATGGAGTTGTCGTGCCACCCGTATTAATTCGGAATGGAACGGCCGCTACAAAATGACGAAGGTCTCCATTTAAATTTGTATTTGAAATGAAAAAATATTTTATCAAAATTCAAAAGGCTGGAAAGATAAACCCTAAAAATAATTTTGGCTGAAAAAAATACACATTTTAATTAGAATATTAGTGTTAGTATCCCAGCATGATTAGTTCAAGCAACACAAATATGTACCGGTACACGTACAAGAAACATGCAAAAAAATTTCAAAAAACCCCTGACATGCAAACGCGAGCAAAACGAAAAAACGAACGGAAAAAGTAACGCGTTCACTTTCCACGTCTGCGCTAATCATACTAAACTAAACTGGTTGAAAGGATTGAGCGAACTATTATGCACTCGCTTGAATGCAAAATGACGTGTGCAAACTTTACCTGTCCTTTCTTGCTCATTGGTTGAATCATTCAGACGGATTCGAGAGGGTATCCCACAGGTACCTGGTACTTCAACAATGCTTGTTTACACGATGTGAATGTGTATATGCGTATGTGTCTCTGTGTCTTGTCAGCAGCGACGACACACACGCACGCACACGCACAATGAACTGTAATAGCTTAATTTGGTCCTGTCAACATTTGAATAGTCAAAGTTGTCAACAAGTCACTACCGGAAAATTGAGATCTGACTCTGCAAACAAGCTGAAAATATTCTTCACATTCGGAGTTTTTTCCGCTCGACAATCAGAACTCAAATATTTCATCGATGTGTTGTACCATAGAAACCCCTCTCGAATCCAGATGATTAACCCTCTCTTCTTGTCTCCAGATCAGATTTAATACCAGTTTTATTTCCTTAAATTTAGATATGGACAGAAAAAGATCGTGTTATACTCTGAGGTCATTGACTTTACGCTGTCAATTTGAGTAAGCTTGAATCATCTGACCGCCATAAATGACGTACACGATAGGCGTGCAAAGGTACATCGCATTACTTACTTGACTCGACAATACAAACGAAACACGAGATTTAAATTTTATAGGTAAGGTGAATTATTTGAAACACGAAATATTTAAAATGTTCATAATTTAACATCCTCCCGCCTTAAGATACCTAATTAATTGACCAACCTGAATTAATCATTTACCTTTTAATAAATGACTCAAGATATGTATTTGGGAAAATAGAAAACTGTCGACTAAGGCTAAATGTAGATTGATTTAGGAGAGATTTGAGCGAAAGAGCGATCTGATGCCAGATAGTCTTCGAAGATTATTGATGGTTTAACGATTGTGTCTTTCTGTTTTGAGAGTGATCACTCAAATATGTCCGTCGACACCCGGATGGGCCTCGATAATTTTACCTAAAGGCCAAGTAGGGGGAGGAAGATGACTGATGATCATCTTTAAGACGATTTCTTCCACCTTGAGATCATATTTTTTGATACCTACGCCATTTGTACCGTTGCTGTAGTGTGTCAAGATATTCCTGACTCCAGCGCTTCCATGGCAGAACCTTTGCAAATGATGTTGTACTACATGTCCCAATATTTAAGTCGATATTGAGGCACGGTTGATCAGGTTTAGGAAGCACTGTAAGAGTTCGCCCAACCAAAGTATGGTCTAAGATGTCATCAGTGATCTGGACCTATTTCAGAATGGGACTTGGAAAAATTTCTACACACGAGCCTCATATGATACAAGGGGGACTTGGAAAACGACGGCTTCCTTAACGAAGTTAAGCGAGGAACGCAGGGAACCTGTTTTATGAGTTATATGGCATTTGGTATTGAGAATTCAAGGAAGCCTAGATCTAGATAAAGCTAGTATAAAGAAGGCCTACACCTACTATAAGCCTAGTACAGGCATGGGCAACCCGCGGCCCGCGGAAGCTTTTTCTGTGGCCCGCGATACGAATACCAAAATACGAAAAAATGAAGAAATTTTCGTTGTTCGAATCAAAAAATGTAAAATTTTACACGAATTATTTCCAATATTTTTGGATACATTTAGTGTACAAACAAACGTGAACTGATTATTTATTAGTTAGTAGTGAGAAACTTGTCTTTGCAATTCATAGGCAATCTCATCAGAATTTGGGGTCAAGTGAGTAGGTATGCTGCAAACGCATCAAAGCAGTCAAATGCTCATCATTCAGCTTGCTTCTTTCCGGAGTTTTTGTATTTTTCATGAGCGAGAAAGCATTTTCACATACAAATGTAGACCCAAAGAAAGCAAAGGTCCTTATGTTGGAATATATTTAATACCAGGCAAAATTCTCGCAAAGGGGTCTCTGAAAACAAAGTGAGCAGAGAAAAATCGGCTTTCAGATCTATTAGTTCCATTTGGTACTCTTCAGGCACTTCCATTGCGCCAACGACGAAAGGGTTCTCAACCACTCTAGCATTTGACTGTTTTGATGCGTTTGAAACATACTCACCTGACCCCAAATTTTGATGAGCTTAAGTTTCTCATCTAGTAACTAATAAATAATCAGTTCACATTTTTTTGTATACTAAATTTATCCAAAAATATTGGAAATAATTCGTGTAAAATTTTACATTTTTTGATTCTAACAACGAGAATTTCTTGATGTGCGGCCCGCCGGATCATGAAAAGTTACAAATTTTCATGAATGCGGCCCGTGATGTGAAAAAGGTTGCCCACGCCTGGCCTAGTATAATATAGTTTGAGAGTCCAAATTTTTCTCGAATCTCGAGCCATATATGATAGGAGGGGGACTTGAAAAAATTCCTATCATACATGGCTCGATGGTCAGAATTTTTCTGTTTTTTGTTGGACAGCGCACGGCAAATTTCTCAAAACGCTCCCCATTAAACTGGTTCCCTGTTAATATAGCTTTCAACAGCCTACAACAACAGGGTCTACTACTGAATGATATTATAAGTACCGGTAAGTATGGGTTGCGTGAGTGAATCAAAAAAGGTAAAAATTGAATCTAAACCTGATACCTGCAGAGAATTGTTAGTTCATACCCTTTTAATCCCATATTTTATTGTGTGCTTGTGTGAGTGTCAGCAGCCTGTATGTGTAAAATATGCTTTTTAAGCGGTGAAAATGGACATAATACCTTTTAAATTCTGAGGATAAAACGTAGTAATGATCTGATTTAACTATTGAATTGGACAAAAACGGTGTAATATCCATTTTAACCTTTAAATAGCATATTTTACACATACACGTTGCTGACACACTCACACAAACACACAATGAAATATGGGTTTAAAAGGGCATGAAGTAACAATTCTCTGCAGGTATCATGTTTAAATTCAGTTTTTACCTTTTTTGATTCACTCACGCAACCCATACTTACTTGTAATATCATTCAGTAGTAGACTCCATTGTTGCAGGCTGTTCGAAGTTATATTTTGTTGTGTACTTGTGTGAGTGTGTCAGCAGCCTGCATGTGTGAAATATGCTTCTTAAAAGGTGAAAATGGACATAATACCTTTTCAATTCTGGAGATAAAACGGTATCCATTTTCACCTTTAAACAGCATATTCTAACAGGGAACCTGTTTTATGGGGGGCTTTTTGAGAAATTTGCCGTGCGCCGTCCGGTGACCGGTGTCCGCCGTCCGCTGTCCAGCAAAAAACTTTGAAAAATTTCAACTCTCGAGCCATATATGATAGGAGAGGGACTTGGAGAAATTTTGACTCTCGAGCTATATATGATATGAAAGGGAATTAAACGAATCCGTTCCTCTAAGTTACGGCTATCCATAATATACGCGAACCTCCTGGTCCATTCGAGACTCTCCGGTATGCTCCTCCCCCTTGAGTTTGATTACTTTATGCGGGACATCAATTTAAAGTGTCGGAAGTCTGAGGTGAAGTTGAGGGAGAAGAAAAATAAGAAGTTGTCCTCTCTAATGAAGGTTAATGGTGATGTGGTTGAGGAAGGGTCGAGAGATGGTGTTGACGTTCATAAATTACATCCCCCCCCTCATAAATAATAGTCAGGTAGTGTTCAATGGTGACGAAACAGCCCTCCTTGAGAAAGGTTTGAAATTTAGTCTACCTCCCCTCAAGAAAGATGAAACCTTGGCTAATGTCGTTGCGGATCTTGCTGTTAAGATTGGCCCTGGTTTTAATACTCAGAAAGTTTGTGCCGAGACAGTCCACAATAACCCCCTCCCCCGCATGAGTAATAAATTGGAAGGAGTGATTCAGGGTTTAAAGAGGAAGATTAAAGAGGGAGATTTAGTCGTCACTAAGGCGGACAAGGGAAATGCTGTTGTGGTGATGGAGAAGTCCGCCTATTCTTCCAAGGTCCACGAGGTCCTCCAGCAATGCGGTGCTAAAGAGAGTGAGGATTTCAGCTTCCCGAAGCACGTCAAAGAAGTTAGGAGTGTCATCAACAGGAGTGAGGCTATTATCAAAACTGCTGCTTTGGAAAAAAGCCCTCCTTGTTCCTAACCCCACACCACCCCTCCTCTACGGGCTGCCTAAAGTGCATAAGAACAATACCCCGATGCGACCCGTTGTTTCTTTCGTCTCCTCCCCCACTTACCTCCTTGCCAAATTCCTTGACCGATGGTTCAAAAATCGCATTGATTTTGAATCTCCTCATTCGGTTTTGAATTCGGTCTCTTTAACTGATGTCCTGAAGGGTGTAAGTCTTCCCCCGGGAACGACCATCTGCTCTTTTGATGTTGTTGGTTTGTTCCCGAATATTTCCAAGGCTGCTACTATCCAGCGGATGGGTGAGCTACTCGTCAGAGCCAACATTCCTCACAATGAGCTTCAGGAATTTTTCGATCTTCTGAATACCTGCTGGTCCCCTACTACTGTAAATTTGAAGGGAAATTCTTCGAGTTCCCTGATGAAGTAGGGATCCCTATTGGATCACCTTTAGGCTCTCTTATCTCTGCAGTTTTCATGTCTAAGTTTGAACTTGACCTTTTTTCCTCGAACCAGGTGTTACTCAATCATATTCACTATTGGCACAGGTACGTTGATGACGTTCTATGTACCTGGACTAGTCACCCAGATCTCCTTGGTGAGTTTCTGAGGTATCTCAATTCCTAGTACCCTTCCATCAAATTTACGTTGGAAATAGGGGTATTTTCCATTAACTTTTTGGATTTATAGATCTCTATAATAGACGGTATCCATAAGTTTGGAATTTACAGGAAAGATACTACGACCGATGTTTTAGTCCACGGTGGTTCTTTCGGTCCTGTTGCTCACAAGATGGCTGCTTTTCATAGCCTAGTTCACAGACTGACTCGTATTCCGTTGAGCCAGTCTGCTTTTAAGAAAGAAGTACGCACAATAAAACACCTGGCTAGAGTGAATGGGGTCAATGTCGACGTTGACGGGATGGTTCGGAGGAAAGTTACAAGGAGCATTCTTGATTCCACCACCTCCCTCCCCGAGACATGATCCGTGATCGCCGGTTGCGTTGGATCAGTCTCCCTTTTCTGGGGAAGTTCTCCCTCCAATTGGGTCGGGCCCTCCGCCCGTTTGGCTTCAGACCCGCGTTCTACAACCCTACAACAGTTAAGGGGTTGTTTGTGAGACTGAAGGACCCCATACCCATTGATGAGAGGAGTGGTGTTTATAAGTTGGAGTGTGGGGATTGTGGAGGCTTTTATATTGGTGAGACCAGCCGCCAAATGAAAGTTAGAGTAGCTGAGCACCTGAAGTCTTGGGAGAAGGGACGCTTGGGGGAGTCAGCTATTGCGGATCATTTGATAAACAGTGGCCACAGCTTCCGTGAGGGATCCGAAAAGCTCCTCCATAAGGAGAATTCGTACCGAAAGCGCATTGCCCTCGAGTATATAGAGATAATGCGTCATCGCAACACTGACGGTATCACTGTACTCAACTCGTTCATTCCGGAGGATGGCCTGATCGAACTGGTCTATGATTCACACCGTGATTTCTCGTTTAGCCAATCTTAATACATTGTTCTTCTCCTCCGTTCGTCAGTTGCTTTCATTTCAGGCTTGAAGATGGTTTATTAACCGAAAGCGCTCGTCGTTTTGTATTTTTCTGCGGTTTGCAAGGTTTACTCTCCATTCGGAGTATTCGTCTTTTTTGCGTATATTACACTACTGAACAGCTATCCTGTTACAAAGATTCTATTACGTGATTCTTAGATACTTTTCAACGCTGAACACAAATCCGTTGTCCGTTTTTTGCTAGCACGTCACAATTTTTAGTAATCACGATAAATATTCACGTAATCATAACAAATATTCGCGTTTACTTGCCGCGCGCTGTCGCGGAACGTAACGAACGTTTTCGATAGCGACGCTGCTATCGTCAATGTGTTTCGCGACGACGCGCGGCAAGTAAACGAGAACTTTAATTGTGATTACTAAAAATTGTGACGTGCTAGCAAAAAACGGACAACGGATTTGTGTTCAGCGTTGAAATATATCTAAGAATCACGTAATAGAATCTTTGTAACAGGATAGCTGTTCAGTAGTGTTATGGATAGCCGTAACATAGAGGAACGGATTCGTTTAATAGGAGAGGGACTTGGAAAAATTTCGATTTTCGAGCTATATATGATAGGAGGGGCACTTAGAAAAAATTTCGACTCTCGAGCCATATACGATAGGAGAGGGACTTGGAAAAATGTCGACTCTCGAGATACCATATATAGCTCGAGATAGACAAATTTAGACTCTCAAACTATATTATACTAGGCTTATAGTAGGTCTAGGCCTTCTTTATACTAGCTTTATCTAGGTCTAGGCTTCCTTGAATTTTCAATACCAAATCCCATTTGACTCATGAAACAGGTTCCCTGCGTTCCTCGTCAACTTCGTTAAGGAAGCCGTCGTTTTCTGTATATAGCTTGGAGGATAAAATTTCTTCCAAGTCCCCCTCCTATATCATCTATAGCTCGGAAATCGAAATTTTAACAGGGAACCTGTTTTATGGGGGGCTTTCTGAGAAATTTGCCGTGCGCCGTCCAGCAAAAAACTTAGAAAAATTTCGACTCTCGAACCATATATGATAGGAGAGGGACATGAAAAAATTTCAACTCCCGGACTTACAAAAATTTTGACTCTCGAGCGATATATGATAGGAGGGGGACTTAGAAAAATTTCGACTGTCGAGCTATATATGATATTATGAAAGGGACTCGGAAAAATTTCAACTCTCGAGCTATCTATCATATATAGCTGGAGATTCGAGAAAAATTTCGACTCTCAAACTATATTACACTAGGCTTATACTAGCTTTATCTAAGTCTAGACTTCCTTGAATTTTCAATACCATATCCCATTTGACTCATAAAACAGGTTCCCTGCGTTCCTCGTTTAACTTCGTTAAGGAAGCCGTCGTTTTAACAGGGAGCCTGTTTTGTGGGGGCTTTTTCAGAAATTTGCCGTGCACCGTCCAACAAATAACTAAAAAAATTTCGACTCTCGAGCTATAAATGATGGGAGAGAGACTTGGAAAAATTTCAACTCTCAAGCTATTATATGATAGGAGAGGGACTTGGAAAAATTATAACTCTCGAGCTATCATATATAGCTCAAGATAGAAAAATTTAGACTTTCAAACTATATTATACTAGGCTTATAGTAGGTCTAGACATGGCCGTCTCTAGTTACTGGCCGTAATATTCGAAACATGACAACGTTCCACGGGGCTAACATTTGTACAGTCTCTTATGGGAGAACATCAAAAAATACTATTTGACACACGTACAGTGAAGTTTTTGAGAAAAACGAAGAGAACGTGAGTTGAAGAACAAACGATTCTCGATTTTTTGAGCTAGGTCTCGTTAAGATTGATCAACTACGAAGCGAGTTATTCACGTTTAAAAAAAAAAGTCAGACAGAGGGCGAAGCGCGGTACATGTAGGTACTGCACTTCGCCCTCTGTCCGGCCTTTTTTTTCAAAAGTGAATAACTCGCTTCGTAGTTGATCAATATTAACGAGACCTAGCTCAAAAAATCGAGAATTGTTTACTCTTTCGATATAATCATAAACTTTTTCCCTTCGGAATTGAATACTATGCGCAAGTCAACAATTAACGTGTTTTTCGAAGATTTTCCCATAAGAGCGTGTATAAAACTCGGCCCCCTATTTTTCGTCACCACGACGTGGCCAGCTTTAATATTCCGGCCTGTAACTAGAGACGGCCATGGTCTAGACCTTCTTTATACTAGCTTTATCTAGGTCTAGGCTTCCTTGAATTTTCAATACCAAATCCCATTTGACTCATAAAACAGGTTCCCTGCGTTCGCCGTCGTTTCTCCAAGTCCCCCTCCTATCGGCTCAAGAGTCGAATTTTTTAAAATTCCCCTCCTATCATATATAGCTCGAGAGTTGAAATTTTTCCAAGTCCCTCACCTATGGCTCGAGGGTTGAAATTTTTCCAAGTAGTACAGGCAATTAAGACACAAAAAATGGTCTCGTAAACATTTAGGGGGACACAACGGGAAATGATTGTAAATGGTCAATTTTGGTGCCCCGAAAAACGGCCACACCTAGACAGGGAGTGTTAGAGTGTGTAGAGGGTCTCTCCATCATTGTATTCCAATATGTTTAAGTGTAATCGGACCTTTTTGTAAAGAAGCTAATTAAGGTCACCGATGCTAGTATAGCGACATTTTGCTGATGGCCGAAATACGTTTCTAAATTAACACAATGCAACCTTATATATGATTTAATTTTTTAATGAGCCATACGTCGAATGTGCAAGTGTTAAATACGCCAGGCAAACATACAAAATTTTTCGATGCCTTGTGCAAATAGTGAATGTACCTAGCTTAATTTATTATACTATTTTGAATAGCTATCTGCGTCAGTTGGTTTTTGATCGTAAAATTCGATAAAAATTACGACATACCTATCCTTGTTCGAATTTCGCATCAGAATCATCAAATATTATCCCACACACGTGGCATCGATGCAGAGTAAAAGTATATATTTTTATTTCTATTAATTCTCCTTTTATAAATTTGAATGTTTAAGTCATTGAATTTGTTTCAGATTGTGTAAAATGCAGGCGCTTATCTTTTTATTAGGTCTATGTTTGACTCCTACTCGAGTCATTTCGTCGCTGACAACTCTTCCAGCGGTACCACTTTACCCGAGCTATAACGAATTTTTGGAACCCAATGTAGCAGGAGGGCCAGTTATTCAACAACCTCCGGTGGGATTGCTACCCAATGTGGCCCAGGCTGATGGTGATTATTTTGGTGAAAAGGGTTGTTCGCACCTGAAAGCAGCAACTTGTGACGGAAAACTAGAAAATACGGTAATAATTTTTGAGGAACAGAAAGGAAAAAAGAAACCGACGAGAGCTGAGATCTGGTCTACTTACAAGTCAAGTGTAAGACTTAGGAAGGATAACGGAAACTCGTTGTTGGCGTAAGAAATGGGCTTCTTCCTCTTTCTGACGAACAACACGAAAATATCTAGAACCTATCAACCCATCCCGGTGTAGACGTCATTTCTGGGAAGAGCAAAATAGTGGCTACGATCACAAAAAAAGTTCATGTTTTTCTCTCGCTAGTTGATGCCTACTAAATAGGACTGACGAGAAAGTGGGAGGATATTTTTTCCTTGCCCGGCCGGGGATTTTCGGGAGCCCAGATTCGTAAAAAAAAAACAGAAATTTATAGAGAATAATTTCGATGTGAACTTGTTGATAGCAAATTTTACCCCGGACCCCATTTGGCTTTCGGCGGCCCTACCACCAAACATTAACGATGATTGTAATTTTTATAAAATGGTTCTCAATCAATTCCTCGAACTTAGAGGAATGGGAAAGCTGACGATTAGATCAAACTCCAGCTCCGTTAACTTGTTTCTTCCCCCACAATTTTGTTGACAGTACTTTCCAATATCTAAGAAATTTTATATCTCATTACTCACCATAAATGAATCCAACAGATAGAGAAATCATATTGGATGATGTACATGGCATCGGCGACTACGGATAGGATCGATTTAGATACAGTCGCTTGTGTGGATAGATGTATGTACGTCAACTTCCATCCATAGAGACGTCAATTTGTGGACAAATAAGTACGTTTTTTGTCTTGTTTTTTCTAGGTGTTTACGACACTTGTACAGCAATCAAAACTAGATTCACTCACGTCGATACTGGATCTTATTGTCAAGAGATATGGGGTACAGATGGACAGTAAGTATCACAATTTCGTCGACACTTACGAGACGTTCTCATATCGAACGATTCAAAGCTCATGATCAATCAACTTTTGAGACTTTTTGTCGCTGAGCTGATTGCTACCTACTCTTGTCTTTCCCATCTCTTTTCTCCTCATATCCCATCTCGAATTCCTGCTATTCTGGATATGCAGGACACTCACTCAGCTAATCCTATCATTCAACGCATCTCTGGACCCCAAGACATGCACGATTACGTCAACTCCAAATCGACGTCGACGTGAGGTCTATAGAGGAGGGAATTTTTGGTCCATTTGATGTCGATTATCGGTTGACGCGTGGTTCATCGAGAATCAATATCCAATGGCGTACATTTTACGGGGGAGATGACCTCCAAAAACCTGTAGACTTATCAATTTTCAACTAACTAATAGAGCTTTATCAACCGTACTGTGGGCGCGTACAGCCTCTTGTATAGGCTCTAGAAAATTAGTATAGGCCAACTAGCAGCCTAGTGTAGGCTTAGTGGAACCCTAGTATAGAGCTAGAATAAAAGTAGCTGCATTCAGCTTGAATACTGGACAATAATAGACGTGCTCTAAAATTTTCCAAGTCCTACAACGGGTGCAGAATTTCAAATTAGGATAGGGTCCAGTAAAGACATAAAACGTGTCAAAAGCGAACCGTTCTTCTGGACTTGCTCTAATCGAGTTTGTCATCAGGAAGAAATCATCCTCTTTCGCCTAAGAATCGGTCACAACTCACCTGACCTATCCCCACATTTTTCTAGATCTTTCACCTCCTCCCCTTTTCTTGAACATGTTAATTAAACGTCTCTCTTCGTGACCTACTCTTAAAAATATTCTCGTTTCTCAAACTGTTTCCTCACATCTTCATTTCATATGTTTAGGTACCTGACATATCTGAAGCAAACTCTCGTGATGGAAAGTCAAAAGTTTTACATCTTTAGGAGCAGAGTCGATGGCAGTACGTAAATTTATGACTTCTACAATCAATGAGATAATATCATCTTCATCGATATGTTGTTAAGTTTCTTTCGCCATTTTTCAGTCGAAAAAGCAGACATTCAAAATCAAAATTATTCTCCGGTTACACACCCGGATGCCTTGAAACAAAACCTCGAAAGTAAAAACGTTTCTCACCAGTCACTTTCTTCGGGCTTATTGTTTCAGCTAAAATTTTAATTTTCATCTTTAGGTGCGTCATTCGTCGTTCTTGGTGGCAAATATGACCAGTTCATTGTCTTGAGAAGCTGTTCAAAAGATAGTAGGTATTTCTACTGAAGAATTTTTTTTCATTCACTATAAAAGTAGGTAATATCTGGGAAATTGCATATTTGAAAGAAACTGGAGGGCGCTCATGTGGGTGATGTAGATGTGGTGCCGGATTTAGGTACAACCACAACAAGCACGTGTTTGGGGTATACAAATTGTGAGAGCGCAAAATTTTGCCGGAAGAAAACAAAAACTTTTTAGTCCAGTCCGGAAGAGTGCAATTCGTTCCACTAGTTGGGACGTGAAAGTTTTATGGGGCACGTGGATGACGTCACAAGGCTGACTTATGAAGTCATCAAATTGTGACGACACAGGCCCGTACTTTGGAGCTGTATGTAATAAGAGGGGAACTTGAAAAAACTGATTTATGACGTCACAAGCCCCACCTGCCAATCTATATATGATAGGTGGGGGACATGGAAAATTTTCGAGTTCCAAGCTTTGCCAACCGGCCAGACGGCGGAAGTTTTTCCGACCCCTCCTCTCCATAAAACAGGTTCTCTGTTAAAATCCGGCACTGTGTGGATAAAAAGAGCGCTCCTTGCTTGTTTTCCCAAAGAGGTTCGTTGAAAATTAAAGTAGATGCGCTTATTTGATTTTTTTTTTCGCAATTTAAATTCTGAGATGTTAATATTATGATTGGATAAATATCGATTTTTCTCATCACCAAATAGATCCGGTCGTATTTGTATACCTCAGAGAAGATCTATACAAACAAACTGACGAGCAGAAGAAGCAAATCTTCCACGATGTCGACGTAGTCCTCTATGATAATAATATCAACAACAGAAGACTGAAGTTTTTCAAAGATCTATTTCCTGGTAGTCAAAGACTTCCACTGGATTTCAGCGCAAATGATCGAGTCGGTGTTCAAAACGAAATGATCGATCCCTTTGCACACCCGAATATATTGCTGTAAAATAGATATTTTGTAAGATCTCATGATGGTGTAACAAGAAGGCCGATTAAAATAAATTTCTAGTTCATCACTTTGATTTTCATTACGGAAAATTAAGTTTTCTAATAAAGATAGTTGAAAAATAATTCATTTTACCTAGATATCTCTTTTTTTTTTGGAAAGTTCTTGTGTCTATACCAAATAAGTAGCACTTTTGCAGCCGAACATCTAGTAAAACTGGTGTCTTTTTTGAACACCTATTAGCCAGTGGAGAAAAAACAGAGAAAGAAGTTGGAATAAGGAAAAAAAACAATTAGATCAAAAACCGAAAGCGAGGACATGGCAATTGGAGAATAAAAAAAAATCAATTATACAGGACATATAATCAGGTTACAAAAGGGTACACTGTAAAACCGTAGGGCTATTGATGATTCGATTCCGTGCGGGAATACAAGAGGGAAAAGAGGACCAGAAACGAGAAGCATACCTCGGGACAGATCTCGCTAGCGAAGAATCTAATGGGGACATGGGCTTTGTCCTGAAGAAGACCACAAGGTGGTCGAAACGTCGGCGAATTAGCTGTATGGGTAAAGCCATTCTGTTCATTGCATTCAGAGTATGAGTATTCAGGTATGAGAGAGAGGATGATTACAGTACTATGAGTGGATACAAGAAGATAAGTAATGCGAATATTTATTGAAAAACTTGGAGCCTAAAATTAAAGAATAAGAATTGTGACAAAAATCACGATAGTCAACAAAGTGAAATGTTTCTTGCGTTAGTTCATTTAGTCCAACAAACTGGGTGAAGCACCGACATAGAAGTTCTTATTAATCTTGTCCATCAATCACATTTTGACTCTTCTTTTTATCCGTAAATTCAAAGTATTCACTTGGCACCTCCAAAAACGATAAGGGCGAAGAGAATTACTGCAATGAGAATCCAACGACTATCAACCTGTAAGATAAATTATAAATTAGTACGAAGTATCGTAAATACGACAGAAAATGAACGGCCCCACTCGCAGGTAAAATAATTTCTTCCGTTATGTCGACCTACAAACATGCCCCAAATCGTGAGGTGGTGGCTGCCGTCAGATCAACACAGTTCCTCAAACAGAAAGCCGCTGACAACTCTGGACAACCGCGGCGCCGTCGCGCTCCGGAGTTGCAACTTGTGAGCGCTGATGTCTTCAGCCAACTGCCGGGGCGCGAAGCTCTTGCTAAGGCTGTCGCAATATTGAAAACAAAAGAAAATTGCCGCCCCCAAAAGGCTCTAGCCGGGTAAGGGGGGGGGGGACTGGCCTTGGTCGGAAAATTTTCCAAATGTCCGTCAAAATGTTGTCCCCAATGAGAAAACTCGAAATCCAAAAAATTGGACCCGTCCGCTCACCCACATGGTCTGCAGAGCCATTTTTAGGCCTCAAATCCAAATGGCTATATCTCAGCCAATAATGATCGCATAGCGATGAAACTTGAGGACATTTCAGTATATGTGAACGTTCATCCATGGTATTTTTTTCAAAAAAAACATTCATATTTTCCCCAGTTTCTAGCTATAACAAAATTTCAAACTCGAATAAAAAAAAAATCGGGGGGAGGCACCTGGAGAAAATCATTCATTTGAAGCGCCATACCCTCTACTACAACATACATGAGTACCATAGTCCTCGGTGAGGTGCAACATTCCCAAAAAATCAATATTTAATGAATTTCTGTGATTTTTCCATGAATAGCGGGGTGAACTATGACTGCTACCGCAATAGACCGCGAGAAATCAATGGTCAATGTTCGAGGTGAAAAATACGCACTCCTCCGTGAGATGAAATGGGAATATTGATAGACCAAAAATATATTTAGTATTTCGTTTATCGATTTGGTCAATTCTTATGTAAACACGTCCACCGCTGAGGTGGAGTACGTTAGATTGAGTAAAGTAGTTGAAAAATGCTCCAGTTGCTGGAACAGTCTGAAAATAGTAAAGAAGTGAGAAAATCCACTTTTTCAACCTGGAGAACTGCGATTTTTCATATATCTTTCATCAATTAGGTTACTTCTTAAGTAAACACATCCGCCGTGTTTGAACAAAATAGTAAAAAAATTCTCCAGTCGCTAGAACGTTCTGGAAGTGACAAATAATCGAGAAAATTCACTTTTTCACCCTGGAGGACCGTGAGTTTTGGTATTGTGTTCATCAATTAGGTTAGTTCTTACGTAAAGATGTTCGCCGAGTTTGATAAAAATAGTCCAAAAATTCTCCAGCCGCTGGAGCCTTCTGGAAATGACAAATAATCGAGAAAATCTACTTTTTCACCCTGGAGGGCTCTGAGTTTTGGTATTGTGTTCATCAATTAGGTCGATTCTCATGTAAAAACATCCACCAAGTTCGAAAAAAATAGTCCAAAAATTCTCCAGCCGCTGGAGCCTTCTGGAAATGACAAATAATCGAGAAAGTCCATTTTTTTACCCTGGAGGACCTTGAGTTTTGGTATTGTGTTTATCAATTAGGTCGATTCTCATGTAAAGACATCCACCGAGAATAATCCAAAAATTCTCCAGCCACTGGAACCTTCTGGAAATGACAAATAATCGAGAAAATCCACTTTTTCACCCTGGAGAACCGTGAGTTTTGGTACTGTGTTTATCAATTAGGTGAATTCTTAAGTACACATGTTCGCCGTGTTTGAAAAAAATGGTCAAAAAATTCTCCAGTCCCTGGAACGGTATGGAAATGATAAAAAATCGAGGATACCTACTTCTGTTATGCGGATGGAAGGGAATGATAGCGATAAGAGTTTTTCAGGTGTGAGTCCGCGGTAAGAGAATGGTGATACCCGCGCGGTCAGTCGAAGCAGAGGAGTATGCAAAGCTGATTATTGTGTTATGCCAATCGAAGGAAATGATACCAAAAAGATTTTTTCTGTTGCCAGTCCGCGGTGAGAGAACAACTACGACCCAGAATTTAAATGAGCGGGGGAATTCATGAAAATTCTCGTTACGTCATGCCCATGGAAGCGAATTACACAATACCAAAACTCAGGGTCCTCCAGGGTGAAAAAGTGAATTTTCTCATTCATTGGTCGTTTCCAGAAGGCTCCAGCGGCTGGAGAATTTTCGGACTATTTTTTTCAAACTCGGGGAACATGTTTACGTAAGAACTGACCTAATTGATGAATGAAATACCAAAACTCACGGTCCTCCAGGGTGAAAAATGGGATTTGATCGATTATTTGTCACTTCCAGAACGTTCCAGCGGTGAAAAAGTGAATTTTCTCGATTATTTGTCATTTCCAGAAGGTTCCAGTGGCTGGAGAATTTTTCAACTATTTTACTCAATCTAACGTACTCCACCTCAGCGGTGGACGTGTTTACACAAGAATTGACCAAATCGATAAACGAAATACAAAAAATATATTTTTGGTCTATCAACATTCCCATTTCATCTCACGGAGGAGTGCGTTTTTTTCACCTCGAACATTGACCATTGATTTCTCGCAGTCTATTGCGGTAGCAGTGATAAAATAATAAAAGGACTTGTCCAGACGAATATATCATAAACACAATAATGAGCTTGAAAGCACTGTCGTCTTAAAAATTTTTTTATTACTTATACGACGATCGACGTTTCGAACGTACACACGTTCTTCTTCAGGATCGATAAATACTACAATGAGTAAAGCTATTAACAGGAACAAAACGGAGTAGCAGCACAGGGAGCGTGAAAGAACAAGAAAGAAAGTAGATTACTCACGATTATTATACGAGTAAATCGCTGGCGAATAAAAGTTACTAATCCTGTAGCTGTCGGTTTTAAAGTTTATACTGTCCTTACATTTCATAATTTCTATCGCTTCACGAATTTTTCTTTTCCTATCATGCTTTTCGAAGCAACAAATGGACGCATTTTCAAAATCAAAAAGATGTCCCTCACCATGAGAGTGCTCACATAAGGCCGTACATTTTTGTTTAAGTTTTACATCACTTTTATGTTGACTTATTCTACAACGAAGCAACTGTCTCGTTTCGCCAATATAATGAGAATCACAATTACTACAAGGAATATCATAGACTAGGCCTGAGCACTCTCCTTGGGCAAATTTATCTTTAACTTTAGTGAAAAATCGATTATTTCTGTTGATAGTACTGAACGTTACGTTAAATCTAGAGTCAAGGCTCATAAGGAGCTTCTTTATCATAATACTGGGGGTACCAATGAAAGGAATAGAAAAAAATTTTTTCCTTTCAGTATTTACGTTATTCAAAAGGGGGGAGGGGTTAGTTACGTTAGAATATATAATAGAATTAATGAAAGTGTCCGGATAATTATTATATTTAAGTAAATTACTAAATTCTACTTTAAGGTCATCATGATACTGAGGGTCTGAAATACTAAGTCTATTCTTAAAAATGTTTCTGGCGGTATTAACTTTAAAATGAAACGGCTGATTAGTTACTCGTATAATAATCGTGAGTAATCTACTTTCTTTCTTGTTCTTTCACGCTCCCTGTGCTGCTACTCCGTTTTGTTCCTGTTAATAGCTTTACTCATTGTAGTATTTATCGATCCTGAAGAAGAACGTGTGTACGTTCGAAACGTCGATCGTCGTATAAGTAATAAAAAAATTTTTAAGACGACAGTGCTTTCAAGCTCATTATTGTGTTTATGTAGCAGTGATAGTTCATCCCGCTATTCATGGAAAAATCACAGAAATTCATTAAATATTGATTTTTTTGGGAATTTTGCACCTCACCGAGGACTATGGTACTCATGTATGTTGTAGTAGAGTATATGGCGCTTCAAATGAATGATTTTCCCCAGGTGCCTCCCCCACGATTTTTTCTTTTATTCGAGTTTGGAATTTGGTATAGCTAGAAGCTAAGGAAAATATGAATGGTTTTTTTTGAAAAAAATACCGTGGGTGAACGTTCACATATACTAAAATGTCCTCAAGTTTCATCGCTGTGCGATAATTATTGGCTGAGATATAGCCATTTGGATTTTAGGCCTAAAAATGGCTCTGCAGACCATGTGGGTGAGCGGACGGGTCCAAGTTTTTGGATTTCGAGTTTTCTCATTGGGGACAACATTTTGACTCACATTTGGAAAATTTTCCGACCAAGGCCATTTTCCCCCCCTTACCCGGCTAGAACCTTTGCAGCTGAACGCTCTAGCGTACCTTGCGTGCGCGCAAATCTAAGGCAGCCTGCAGTACCACAATTCAGGCGAACCATCCTAAGTGAAATCTCCGCAAATACAAAATTCCTGTAAATATAATTGCCGAGGGAGCAAAATGTAGGCTAACTATGTCACAAAAATACGTTCAGTCTGAAAAGATACATTCTGAAGCTCAAGAATACCCTGGCGCCTAAGTGAATGCAGCGTCCTAATGAACGTCGCGCCTAATCGTCGGCGCATAAATGATCGAAACCCTCATTTTACAGAGCCGGTATGCAGGCACTCTGTGTCCATGAGAGCGGCTAATATTCTCTCCCATATGGTCGAGTTAAGAGAATTTCTTAAGTCGAGGCTGTCGGATACGCGAAACTGAGCGTAGATATTGCTGACTCAATTATTCTCTTCAGTCTGATTCCAGCATCTGATGCACATGTGAAAACCGTATTGGCTACTTGAGATTATGTCTCTCAACTCGATTGGCTATCACTCTCTCTGGAGGTTTGCCCACATTATATAAGAGGATGGCAGCCCAGGAGGTTAGCCTGGCTTTCTTCCATCGCAAAGAAAGTTGGGAATAGTCTCCCAGAAATGGCCACATCGAATGTATCAACAAGCAGTGCCAGATCAAATGAATACATGGCGCTCTAGATTGGATTCGGTATATCACCTAAGGCGGAGCCTTCACTCTTCAGAAACTCACTTCGCAGTCTATTGACTGCTGCGTCCAGCTCCTCAGTATCTAGGTCAACTTTATTGTCATACTTTTAAGAATTCATAACAAATGATGCAAGTTGATTTTCAAATACAGTAAAACCTGTCTATAACGGAATCGCACGGGACCAAACTTTTTTTCCGCTATGAGCAGGTTTCCGTTAAACCCAGGTAGGGTAAAAAAAAAAAAAAAAAAAAAAAAAAAAAATTATGTAATGTGTGAACAGTACATATCTGTACATACATATATTGAAATTCAATTACATGATATCATCGCGGTGATTTGAAGAGTGAAAATAATGAGTAATCTTTTTTTGTTGTGACAAATTGATTCCCAAAACAATATCTTTTTCGATAATGTTTTGGGAAACCTGTAAAGCATCATGCAGCTCATTATTTCCTTTACTTAATGAAAAATTGTTAAGTCGCTTCATTAATTCCAAAGCTTCCGTATAGGTCATCGTAGATGTTGCATCTGGTACTTCGTTCAATTCATCCTCTGCTGTTTCTTCTGTTAACACTTCCTTCATTTTAATAAGAGAATTGTAGAGAAAGAACAGAGAAAAACAGGGAATAATTGAGTGCATCAAAAATGAATAAATGTTTCATCATTACTAAGGAGCAGTATCAAAATCATGATGGGTACATATTTTTTGTACGCTATACGCAGGTTAAATAAATTTGTTGGTCTAGTTTCACCTTTCCGTTTCCGCGTTAGACAGTTTCCGTTAAACTCAGGTTTCAAATACACATAAGCCCTATACTGTACGCCGGGACCAAGAAATTTTTCCGTAACAGACAGTTTTCCGCTATTTACAGGGTCCGTTATGGACAGGTTTTACTGTAATAAATTATCATTGTTCTAAAGCAAACAATATTCGGCAAGATTGATAGGACGGTGGACTGAATCTACGACAAACTAGACAAAGCTGTTAATTGGCTGGACGTACGAAACTCGATACGAGTAAGGTGGAGTCTCGCCTGTTTCCTCTGTTCACTTTGGTTATTAGCGTACATCCCAATATTTTGGTACATCATACAAAACCCCCTTCGTTAAGTGATTCCCTTTTCTAACCTCATGCTCTAGGGATCTCTTACATGGCGCCCAAGGTCTTCTAAAAACAAACCCACCCTTCTTTCAATTTTTTTTTTTTCATTATTATTAGAACAGAAGAATCACATATCCTATTTTATCTAGTTTGTACTCAATAATTCTAAAACTTTATGTAAGTACTTTCATCGCATGTCCCCTACTGAAAAAACCAACTGGGTCTACACCCTTAATACAGAAGAAGCCGAAAAGTTAGCAAAGGCAATAACCACCATCAAATCCAGTGATCTAGATAAGAAAACAAGCGGAGGTAACCCAGTTAAAGCAAGAGCGTCGGCACTTACGATTTTCCGAATGGATCTACACTCTACATCATTGCCGCCATCGACATGGGTTCCAAATTCCTCATCACTCGAGCCTTCAAGAAAATGAATGCAGCTACAGTTATCGACTTCCTCGAAGACATCATTTCACAATACTTTATTCCTCGCCAAATCCATTTCGACGGAGCCAAATACTTCAACTGCGCCAATGTTTCTACTCATTTTCAAAAGTACAATATCGATCCATCTTTCAGCATCGCTTACAAGACACAAACTAACGGACAAGCTGAACACCAGATAAAACAACTTAACATCGCTATAGAGGCCCTCATTGCCGAAGGTCACACCCCCTCTACCATTCCCCGTCTTCTCAAATTTGTCGCTCGACCCTACAACTCTTGTCCTCATCCAGGATTACCTCACAACGTCCCCCCTCCTACCTTCTTTTCGGCCAACATGATTCCCTAATGCAAACTCGATTAAACATTCCCCTCTCTGATTCCCCTCCCCGTAACGAAGAACTCGATATTCTTAACAATCTACGGAGTACCATTTCAGCTATTCTTCATGAAAACTTTGCAAACTACGCCAAATACCGTAATAAAGGAAAAACTACTCATGAGTACGAAATTGGAGATAAAATTTTATTGAAAACAATTCCTCATCGGTCCAAGATGCAGCCTAAATTTCACGGACCATATGAAATTCTAGAGAAGATATCTCCTACAGTATATATCATTCAACTGCCACACAGACGCTTTCTCACACATATTGATCTTATTAAAAAATATTACGAAAGATAAAATGTGTCAGATGAAGACCCACTCATACTATTGGGCATACGCTTCCTTCAAACCTTCCTTAAAAGCGCTACATTCATCTCTCTCCTCAATATATCTTCGCTATGCCTAATTTAGTTCATATTTTCGTCCTCAGGACATGGAGACTTTCGCTCAAATAATTTTCTTCGTTACCACCTCCTTCTCGATGACGACGGGTATTCAACTTCAAACAGTATATCCAATGCATTTTACAAAACTACCAACTAAAGTCTACGTATATTCCAATGTAATCACATTATCGTACATCGAACCTTTTACTCTAACACCCAATGAGATGCACGAATCTATTTCACAAGTTTTTCATCATTCCAACGTATGCAATCTCACGGTGAACGATGTATCCTGCTCTACTTCTACGAATTATATCAATCTGCTCCCCAATACACACAATTTACTTCTACATGAAATGGAAACGATCTTCTTCGATATTCATAATGTTTTCTCATCATTCAATCGCGGCAAACGCTCATTCGGAGACTTCCTTGGCCACATCCTCCCTGAATACTGCGACGTCGCCCTCACCAGCGAAATTCAAGATCTCGCAACCAACGATTAACTCTTAGCATCTTCTATACATAACATCCAAGACATCTTTCAAAACAACAACATCGTTCTTCGCTCCCTCCATGACAACTTTCATTTATTTCGCAACTCTACCATCGACAACTTCCGGAATCGCTTTCAATCTCACAGCAATCGCCTTGACACCCTCTCCCTCCAATCCGTCCTACGCCTCCAGCTCACACTTATTCTTCATCGCTACAAGACAATTCAGGACAGCTGCTATCGTGGTTTTCTTCCAAGAAATATCGTCAACACATCTCGCCTCCAGGAAGATCTTACTGCTCTTGCCTCCAAAATCACCGCCTTTAACCTTTCCCTCGCCATTCCCCTCACTTCCATCAACGATTATTATCGTTTAAAACTCACAGCCTGTTCCTTCTCCGCTAACTCTATTCACATCCAGCTCCGCGTTCCTCTCATCACCTCTTTCTCGCGTTTCCGCATCTCCACGCCAACCAAAATACCTTTTCGTTACCACAATCAAACATGCACAGTCAATACTCCCGAGGCCATAGTCATACGCGACAAGTCCAACAACAAAATATATGTTCTAGCGGATACCCCTACATCTGGGTGTCAACTTCAAACTCATCTCTCTCGCACACTACCATCATCTCGCCAATATAAATAGTCTCTGTCTAATTAACAATCTTTTACTCCAGCCTCCCCCTACTCTACGAGCTACTTGTCCTTTCACCTGCCACTCCCTCCCCAACCCTCCTCTTTTTCTTAATCGCATCACCTCTTCTTCTCATGTCATAACTCACCCACTCACAAACATGTCCATCCTCCACAACAATGGGGCTCTCTCTTTTCTCCCAACATCATTCGGAGCTTACTTGCTCCGCCTCCATTGCTCCGATAGCCTCCTCTCCGCCAACACCGTACTTATTCCCAAGCAGCTCCCATGCCAAATTACTCCTTTCGTCACGCACAAACTTACCCCCGTCATCCCTCACCAATGGACATCTTTTCACCCCTTCTCCAACGCTTCCCCTTCCTTCAATTTCGAATGGAAACAAATTACTCCAACCATATCTCTCTTTACTGACCAAGAAATCTCCTCTAAAATCCAAAATATTACCAACCTCCAGTCCCCCGCCTCCTCCTCCTTTCTCACGACATCCGACCTAATCTCCTTTCTTCCACAAATCTTCAACTTTATCTTACTTTCATTTTTCTATCTACGTATACATATGTTATCTCGTAAACTTAATGGAATAGAAACCGTCCTTCTTTTCGAAAGGAAATCGACACATAAGCCCACCAAAATATCACCTTTATAATTATTTATATCTATATTTTCTATGTTTAAACGATTACGATCAAATTCCCCCCCCCTCATAATCTTTAAGTATTTTAATTATCTATTTTACTTACCACTATTTACATTATTTACATATATACACCAAGCCTCTTCTCCTCTACAGGCCCTGCAACTCTTCCTCCAGTCGCTGGATGAGATCGTAGTCGCTTTCCGACCCAACCCTAATAATCACAAAACAAACTCCTTAGACCCTTCCTTTTCTCCCTACCCTACCCTCCCCCCAACCCTTCCCCTTGCTTACCAACACTTGACATCTTCATCCGCCAGCCCAGCCAACATCGCACTCTATGGCGATCCAACTTCCTCCACCTGTACGGTCTCCAGCTCAACCGGCGGCGCTCCTAACTGCCGCGCCAGGTCCATCAATGCTTCTTAATTCTCTTCTGCCCCTTCCTCTCGGTTTTCCTCCCTACCTTCCCCTCCTTCTGGCTCTTTAACCCTAGCCCCCGACTCTGCCACGATATCTTCCTCCCCCCTCTGTTCCGCACTTTCTCCCTGCTCTCTTATCATCATCACTTCGTTACCCACCTCCAGATCCCTTATAATTTCAACCCTCCTTCCCGAATTCCCTTTGACTAGCCCACCCCACCTATGCCAAGCCCGCAAAGTCGGCCCACCATCATACATGTACTTCTTCATTACCCTACATTTCATCCTCGTGTCCTTATGATGCGACATTCTCCCTCTGTAAACATAGAATTTAACTTTTAATCCCTCCCATTCCTCCTTTGTAATAAATCTACCCCAATACTTACAGCGTAATCTCTCCTCGCTCGATTTTTTCATACACGATACGACACATACTTCGTTATTTTATTTTTCTTTCACTTTCTTTAAAAACTCGCGAATTTTTTTTTTTCTCAGCACTACTATTGCTAACCATCGACTGTGCTCTGGTTTAATTCATATAATTATCGCTATTCAATTTTTTTTTCTTCTCTCTCTCTTCTTATTATTCGCTGTAATGTCAATTCTGCTTTCAGTATTTTCTAGGTACATCAACTTGCTTTACAAATCTGCTGTCTTCAGCTGAAATCATCATCTACCTACTACGTCATTACGAGTACATTCTATACATTCCTGGCTCACACGCTTCTATCTAGCGCCGTATTCCCGTTTTCAGCTATGTCTTCACTTCGCATAGATCACACGGCTTCGCAATCCTACAATCGTCAAGACCTCAATAATGCCAATCGCAGCACATATTCACCTTCGCATCGCCACATCTACGTCAACCCGCACAAACGTCGTCGCCTTAATCGTCCAGTCAGCAATTCGTCAGATGCGCGTTCATCTCGACTTTCTTTTTAAATCTGTAGTTCATTTAAGCTGTATCCAACTAGAGTCCCTTCAATTATATCTGATCGCAATCTACATGTGTTTCTTCTGTTCACTTTGGTTATTAGCGTACATCCCAATATTTTGGTACATCATACAAAACCCCCTTCGTTAAGTGATTCCCTTTTCTAACCTCATGCTCTAGGGATCTCTTACACTCCGCAAATTCAAAATCACTGTAAATATAATTGCCGAGGGAGCAAAATGTAGGCTAACTATGTCACAAAAATACGTTCAGTCTGAAAAGATACATTCTGAAGCTCAAGAATGCCCTGGCGCCTAAGTGAATGCAGCGTCCTAATGAATGTCGCGCCTAATCGTCGGCGCATAAATGATCGAAACCCTCATTTTACAGAGCCGGTATGCAGGCACTCTGTGTCCATGAGAGCTGCTAATATTCTCTCCCATAGGGTCGAGTTAAGAGAATTTCGTAAGTCAAGGCTGACGGATACGCGAAACTGAGCGTAGATATTGCTGACTCAATTATTCTCTTCAGTCTGATTCCAGCATCTGATGCACATGTGCAAACCGTATTGGCTACTTGAGATTATGTCTCTCAACTCGATTGGCTATCACTCTCTCTGGAGGTTTGCCCTTATTATATAAGAGGATGGCAGCCCAGGAGGTTAGCCTGGCTTTCTTCCATCGCAAAGAAAGTTGGGAATAGTCTCCCAGAAATGGCCACATCGAATGTATCAACAAGCAGTGCCAGATCAAATGAATACATGGCGCTCTAGATTGGATTCGGTATATATCACCTAAGGCGGAGCCTTCACTCTTCAGAAACTCACTTCGCAGTCTATTGACTGCTGCATCCAGCTCCTCAGTATCTAGGTCAACTTTATTGTCATACTGTGACGTTCTACCAGTCACCGAATATCTAGATTTTATACGGTCCTGCAAGTTATGGCCAAGCATACCGAACGAATGAAATACTCAAAATGGTAAAACTAGGAGTAAACTAAACAAAGCCACAGAAATACTGTATTTCTGTGGCTTTGTTTAGTTTACTCCTAGTTTTACCATTTTGAGTATTTCATTCGTTCGGTCACCGAATATCTCTTGACGCCAATAATAAAGAACAATTACAAAAACCGAGCTTTATTACTGGTACCGCAAGTACAACACTTCTAAACACTGTTAAACTGTAACACAATCGCGTTAAAGAACAAGAACACGTTAACTATCGCTTTAAGATTACAACTGCATTGCTCTAGCGGGTTGCTGCCGGTTATTTATAGTCTCACCCTTAATTCCGGAATCTTCAAGATTTCTTCTAGAACGGCAAACAGGTTATGCAAGAGTCCTTACAATCAATCGAGCATGTTCCAGGTTGTTCACGTGCATTTGATGAACTAGTTAAGCAATAAGTGCGCTTCCTTGCGGCGTCTGCTATTATTAAAAGTTTGGCGGCACGTGCAAGTTTGGTGCTTGAGGCTTCATTGCAGAACGCCACACTTCCCCCTCCAAAGTTTTGAACGTCGGACTCCATACAGCTAGTCTATTTTGGTGGACCACTTTAAACTTTCTGTCCTATTGGATGCGATAGATGACATCATTGATTCTCTTCACGACTGTCTAAGGTCCTTCCCATTTGCACTGTAATTTTGGGTTCTTCCCTTTCTTTCTCTGTGGGTTGTAGAACCACACCTTATCCTGAGGTTCAAACTTGGTTTCATCTACACAGATGTCATAGTGTGCCTTCATCCAGTCGCTAGCAACCTCTAAATTTTCTCTGACCAACTCATATACCTGCTTAAGTCGGTTCTTCAGTTCCTGCGTAAATGGCTTGACTTCTTGAGGTGGCTGTGGAAAGGTGCCCAGCTCTAAATCACTGGCAATCAAAGTTCTCTTCCAAAAATGATTTTTGCAGGTGTTTCTTTGGTGCTCTCATGGATTGAAGACCGATAGGCCAGCAGGAACAATGGAAGTAGCTTATCTCAATATCGCTGGTTACTATCAATTACTTTGGATAAGAATTGGTCTATTGTTTTGTTGAACCTCTCGACCATACCATCAGATTGAGGGTGGAGTGGTGTTGTACGAGTTTTCCTCAATCCCATCAGCTTAGCCACTTCTCCAAATACCTTGGATTCAAAGTTCCTTCCCTGGTCTCAGTGTAACTCCAGAGGTACTCCAAACCTCAAGATCCAGTTTTCCACCAGCGCTGTTGCAACAGTGACGGCTTCATAATTTGGCAGTGGGTAAGCATCCATCCATTTGCTGAAATAATCTCCCACTAGTAGAATATAATGATTACCTTGGTAAGTTTCCAGAAATGGTCCTGAGATATCTGCCTCAATCCATTCAAAAGGGTAGCCCACACAGTAGATTTGCATCTTAGCTCGGCCCCTAGTATTGGGCCTCTTACTGGCATTACATGCTCTGCAACATTGAATCCAATCCCCTACATCACTCCTGCAGGCTGGCCAGTAAAACCGTTCCCGAATCTTGGCCAATGTTTTTCTTATTCCAAGATGACTACCAGATGCGTCATCATGAACACTCTTCAAGACATCCGGTACAAGTGCTTAGTTCTTCTTCAACTTTGGTCTGGAGGAGAGAATCCTTGGCTTCCAACTCATAAAGCGGCATATCTTCACAGGGACTTCTTAAAAGGTCATGCTTCAGATCAACAACACTACTGAACAGCTATCCTGTTACAAAGATTCTATTACGTGATTCTTAGATACTTTTCAACGCTGAACACGAATCCGTTGTCCGTTTTTTGCTAGCACGTCACAATTTTTAGTAATCACGATAAATATTCACGTAATCATAACAAATATTCTCGTCTTCTTGCCGCGCGCTGTCGCGGAACGTAACAAACGTTTTCAATAGCGACGCTGCTATCGTCTATGTGTTTCACAACAACGCGCGACAAGTAAACGAGAACTTTAATCGTGATTACTAAAAATTGTGACGTGCTAGCAAAAAACGGACAATGGATTCGTGTTCAGTGTTGAAAAGTATTCAAGAATCACGTAATAGAATCTTTGTAATAGGATAGCTGTTCAGTAGTGCAATCAACCCATACTTTCGCATTAAATCCAGCCCCAGAATACAGTCATCTTCGATATCAGCAAGGATGGATTTTCTAGTTATTACCATTGAGGAAATCTTGATAGATAGCTGGACAGTGCCCTTGGTCCAAGCTTGTTTACCCATGGCAGTCCTGAGGCGGTACTTTTCTCTCCAATTAATGGATAGGCCTGGGATGTCCTTGACCAATTGTGTCTTGGTAACTGAACCAGTAGCAGCACAGTCTACGCACATGTCTATATTGCGTCCAATGCTATCATTCCATCCTGATACATAGACGTTCTCACTTAAAGTGCGCATTTTGGAAATTCTTATTTCTTGGGCCCTTCTGCTTGGCCCTGGCATTGGTTGGCCCCTGGCAACTCCAGGTTGGAGTTTTCCGCCTTACAGTGATTTAAACTTAGGGCAATTGGGCTCGATGTGACCCTCTTCATCACAGTGGTAGCATCGACATTTGTCTCCAGTTGGTCCAAGCTTTGTTTGCTTCGAAACTGCGGAACCTTGTCTACGGGACGCCTTTCTTGCAGCTTCTACTTCCAGGACAAAGGATAACGCTTCTTTCAAGGTTTTGCAACGTGCCATGCGAACTTGGCTCTGAACCTCCCAGTCAAAAATTCCATCAATGAATGACTCAAGAGCAGTTTGTTTGATAGCCAATACGGTAGCTTCTGGGTAAGCTTGTTGAGTTAATTTGAGAATTTCACTTAAAAATGCCTGAAGACTTTCTCCACGATTCTGTCGACGGTATTTCAGTTCTCTTCTTCTGATGGGAGCCAAGTGAGCTTGACCAAAGCGTTGTTCAAGGACCTCAACCAACTTTTGGTAATTCTTCTTGTCATCCTCAGCAATGTTGGACAACAGCTGTAGTGTAGCTCCCCTCAAGCTGACAATCAAATTACCAGCCTTGGCTTTGTCATCCCATCCATTGAGTTGAGCTGCAATTTCAAACTGTGATTTGTATAGTTCCCAAGAGATTTCACCATCAAACATTGGTATCTTGACTTTGCTCTTTGATGACGGTTCTACAACTGGTACATTTCCATCATTTGATCCAGAACTGAAAAAAGCAACGCCTGGCGGATCCACAACCATGCTCACTGTTGGATTTCCTTCCAGTCTCTGAAGTCATTCCTCTATAATTTTCCATTGTTGCCCAAATTCCTCAGCCTGATGTTGGATTGGTTCGATCTGGCGTTTAACCTCAACATTGAAAGTCTCCCTTAGCCCATCAAAGATTTCTGCCTTGTTTTGTTCGAGTTTCTCCTCCATTACATTCTTGTTCTGTTTGAATTTCTATTCAAGTTTCTGGTCCATCACAGTAAACCCAGTCTTCAGATCTTCTGAATTTTTAACCATTGTATCTGTCAACATTTGCATCATTGCACTCAAATCTATAGCTGGAGACTGTTTTGTTGGCGTACCGGTCTCAAGGTTTCCAGTAACCTCGTCAACCTCAAATTCAAAATTGGCCACGTCCAAACCCAAGTCTTTGAATGCTTTTTCCAGACGATCGGCTAATTCATTTTTGGTTCCGCTAACAGAGAGATTACGATTCTGGAGTTCCTTGTGGAGTTGATCCCGAGTAAGTTCATGAAACTTCTTCTTTACCATCTTGAATCACCACAAGCTTCAAACACACAGAGTAGGCTTACGCAATCCAACTTGTGACACCAGTTGTGATGTTCTACCAGTCACTGAACACCGTTGAACTGTAACACAATCGCTTTAAAGAACGAGAACACGTTAATTATCGCTTTAAGATTACAACTGAATCGCTCTATTGGGTTGCTGCCGGCTATTTATAGTCTCACCCTTAATTCCGGAATTCTCGAGATTTCTTCTAGAACGGCAAACAGGTTATGCAAGAGTCCTTACAATCAATCGAGCATGTTCCAGCCCTTGCGGCGTCTGCTATTATTAAAAGTTTAGCGGCACGTGCAAGCTTGGTGCTTGCGGTTTCATTGCAGAACGCCACAATACTCTTAAGAATTCATAACAAATGATGCGAGTTGATTCTCAAATAATAAATTCTCATTGTTCTAAAGCAAACAATATTCGGCAAGATTGATAGAACGGTGGACTGAATCTACGACAAACTAGACAAAGCTGTTAATTGGCTGGACGTACGAAACTCGATACGAGTAAGGTGGAGTCTCGCCTCGATACCAAGCTTGAAAAACTCCAATCGCGCCTAGGTTACTGTCTTCTTATTCTTAAGCTTACAGCGACAAGAATGGGGGTGGTTGTGCTGGTGGTTGTGAAATCGTGGTCATGCGTAATACTTATTATTTATCCACGTTATCTGAATATTCCAATGCGCCAAGTTGTTCGTAATTTCATTATTCTTTGAAAATATATCACGTTTCGAGTCGTAGACGATAATCTTCAGTAGTATGAAAATCGCAAGACGTGATTTCAAAAACTGTCTCAAATGAATCCAAGAGTGTTCTAGAAGTTTTGAAATTTCTTCTGATACATAGCGGAATGGAGAGGTGATCAAAAATAAAGGAATAATAAATGTGGTCTTGAATAGTACCCCAATAAACAACAAACCGCAAATTATGAAGAATACCTCTGTTCCCCGTTAAGAAGAATTTACTCCGCCATAGCTATAAAGACTTATCGCACTTTATACCCAATATCTGATATAGATTCTTCCTCAACATACGCGATAAAACCTGTAATGATAAGAATGTCTTACACGAACCGTGCTTATGTTATTAACCCAATTTTTAACAATTTTGAAAATATAACCAATAGGTATTTGTAATTTGCTATTTTTTCTGCAAATTTTGTAAAATGTTCATAGTCTGTATCATAATATTGTTCATCAGTGCAAAATTAATGTCAAACCACGCAGAAGAATATTCAACGCCTAGAATGAAAATTCGAGATCTGTAAATTTTCTATTATTGTCCTAAAAGTTATACGTTGGGTATCTAGCTGTCAAATAATTTTTCATTTTATATTTTTAAAAATCAATCGTAGTACGGATCCGCCTGATTCTGAAGATATACAAGAGCTCGCTGAAGCGTTATATTTGGACAAGCAAATTTTATATGAAAGTAGGTAAACCATTTCTACTATCCCTCTTCTTGAAAATACAAAATGAATGAAAATTTGTAGTGTCTCTCGACTCTAACGATGAGTTTATACTTAGGATTAGGCTCAGATGTCACAGGTTGTGGATAATATTCCTAAAATCCGAGAACAATAAAGCTTAATTCTCTCTCAAAAAGAGTATACAATCAGACTGTATTTCATCCAAACTCATTCCTTTTTAGAGGAAGTTAGCGATCCACAAAGCGGCCTTTTCGGAATCGAATAATTTCACACCATCTTCTCGAATCTTTCATTCAGACAATTGAATACCAGACAGATTTTCAACTTCAATGGTGCTAGGTATTGATCTTTGATCTGTTTCAACTTTTTTCAGCATTTCCACGAAATAAAAGGAAAGTGGATGTTTGTAAACTATCAGTTGATAAGGCCATGGACCTATGCTCAAAAGTTGAACGTTTGCGCAAGTATAAAGGAAATTATTTCTTTAAATCGAATGCCACAATTCGTAGATGTGAATCAATTAAACTCAAAGTACACCATACAATAGAAAGACCTGCCTTTGAAGATGCTCGAGCACGTAGATGTCCGTTTCGACCAAATCCTTTATTCCTGCTGAGTGGAAACAATAGGGTTCCAGTTTTCGTGTTGACATGGTCCGGAGAGGAGAAAACTAGCCTGCATATTGATTATTTTTCAGACGGTTGAATCCGATCGGAAATGAACACACAACTTTTTCAAATTTCTTGTGTAGAGTATATTTATATGGAAACGACGAAGATTTAGCTAGATTTAAATCTCCTCTCATCCATCTACTACACCATGCGAAAGTGGATGTAACACGACGTCGTATTCTATTTCCAACATACTTATTTAGCGAATAAACCCACGTCAAGAGCAATCAGCTAAAGATAGTTGGAACCATAAAAAGAGATAGTGTAGTCCTGATTTTCAGAGGTCAGAGTAAATTTCTAACCTGATCTCGTCAAAGGGATTCAGTGCCTCCAGAGCCCCAATGTTGTTAGAGAAACGCTTACAAACAACAAGACCTGCAGGTTCGCGATCATCTTTCTTATCGGTACAAACTATAAGGACCTGGAGATATTCTCCCCAATGAAAAACAAATATAGCGGGCGATGTGGTTTCGTGATTTGGTGTTCGAGGAAGTGGTTCAACGGCTCTAGGGCTTTACAAACTGTTGCCTTTGGTAGAACACATACTATAATGTAACATGATCACAATCTTCGAGATTATACCGCACACTATACAGCAACCTTCCCCTTCTTCTAATACGACACCAATTTCATTTGCTGTCGGTAAATTAGACCTCCCTTTCTATATTGAACTTCGCTCCGCTCGTTCGCTTGAACAGCCCGGTTTGGGCCTATGACGTCATACTATGCCCATTTTTCTCTCTCTCTTTCTGACTCTAGTTTTTACATAATCGTTAGAAGTATTTTGGCCTAAGTAGCTGACTCTAGTTTAGCCTGATACTGGAAGATGACTTATAAAGCAGCAGAGGTCGAAATTATTCCAAATCCCGCGAGTGAAGTCCAGTACGGATATATCTAGTATAGAGAAAGCTCAATGTATTCTGTTGGGTCTGTACTAGTTCAGTGAAAGGCTAGGGTAAATTTGGACTAAATTTTGTTATAGCTCAAAAACGCGAAACGTTAGATGTATAGTTCAAATGGACGAAATTTATATCCAATTTTCTCTTTAATATGCACCAAAAATACAAAGTTTCTTCGTCTTCTCTAAGCCGAATTGTGGAACGTGCCAAAGATTTACAGCAAGGGTTCTTAAAGGTATTAATTATGAAAGAACCAATGTTTCTAATGAAAAGAAATCGTATGATCTTCAAAACTTTCCCACATTCCAAAGTACAATTTATCGCCGCGTTCAAAAAATACCGAAATGACTCTCGAAGCCTGAAAATAGGTTAATGGGCCTAAAAAGGAACAAAATTTTCCCAAAATGAAGAATCGCGTAATCTTCAAAATTTTCTTGATTCTCTCTCGTTTCCTCCTTCCCATGGAACTTTGAGAAACTTTAGACATCACCCCGCTTCGAGCAATAACAGTGCCCTCGCCGATCTCTCACTGCGAGACCGTGACAGACCACAAGTTCGCAGAATATCGAACTTTTTTCTGGCTCACCACTAAATTAATTTTGCTGAAGAATCTTTTTTGCTTTAGAAGAAGTTTAACTTTTTTGGCCCATCGACCTATTTTGGTGCTTTTCAGGATTTCTTATTTGCCTTTTACCCGGACTCTTTGCTAAATGCCACTAGAGAAAAGAAACGTTAAAATTTGAACAATTTTTCGCTTCGTGGAAATTTTAGCCCTCCTGGCCTATAGATCCACTTTAGTGTTCATAGAAATTCTGCAATCATTTATTTCACCTCTTCTCTAGATTTCGCTTGAGAATCGAGTAAAGTTTGAAATTCTGAGCAATTTTTGGGTTTGGGGAAATTTGACCCTTTTGGACTTATTGACCCATTTTGGTGCATTTTAGAATTTCTTTACATTTTTCCGTGACTCTACGCTAAATTTTGCTAGAATATCGAGTAAAGGATGACAACAACGATCCTGACCCCTGAACCTGACCTTGACAAGACCTCAACCCCAACCCTGACATAGACCATGATTTTGGTCTCGATCCTGATCCCAATCCCGACTCGCACTCTGACCCGGGTCCAATTGTTCATCTTAAGTTGATAAATTTTTGTTTAATTATCATCGTTGGTTCCCAACTTGGATCTCCTAATCAATAGTTGGTCTGCCTCACCCTGGTTTGTTCGAAGGTTCTTGGGAATCGGCTATGAATGACTAAGAGAATCTTTTTTTATCAGCCAACTCCTCCTTCATTTTGTCCGATGCTGGAGGTTGTCAGGCTTATGGTGATTTCAGTTATGAAAATTTGGTTTTTCTTCCCTCCACAACTTTTTAACAGTGGAGCGTAAGTATGAGACGTGGTAGTCCTCGAGGGTGTCCCAAATGAACGGGCGTTTTTGTATAAATCTCAGGCATTCCAGAGATACCGGTCTGAAGATTCGATTTTAAAAGATGCTCAGTAGAAGGCCTATTTTGGTTATTTTCTCGTCCACCGTCGATATGCAGGTTTCAACTTTCTCTTTTACATCTGCTGCTGTTGGTGCCCCAATAGTGATGAGCCTGTCGTCAGGCACAGTTCCATAGCTTTTGATACTGCTTCTTCAGCGCCCATTCCCTGTCTGAAACCAAATTGCTTGTGCTGTAGCGGCTTGTGCTCAATGTAGTGGGCAATTATTCGTGCGCTTATGGACTTCTCGTAGAGTTTGCCTATATAACGTAGCAGGGTAACTGGCCTATAAATGTCTGATGGGCGATTGTCTTCCTCTTGTTTTGGAACGAAAGCTACCCTGCCTCTGCGCCAGCAGGCGGGAAAGTATCATGTGCTAGGCAAGCGGAGAAGAGAGTAGTGAGCACTGTTGGGTGGTGGCGGTTCAGAGCTTTGATAGTACGGTTGCAGATTCCACCCGGACCAGGAGACTTTTTGGTGGCAAGCCGTTTTGCAAAGGCTGTGACGTCTTCTGTGGTGATTGTGTCTGCAGGGAATATTGCGCCAGTGTAGCGTTCTGGGAGTTCTCCTTCTTGTTCTGGTGGTAAAAATTCAGAAGCAAGGAGTAAGGTGATGTTCTTCTCTTGTGTTTTGCAGAAGGTGTTATCCTTTTTTTTTTTAAATAGGAGATATACTTGCTTGTCAGTCTCGTTTCAGCCACTTGAAAGCCTTCCCCCAGGCTTGGTCCAGGCTACAAAATTTGCGAAAGGCCATACATTAACCCTGACTCTGACTGAGAATCGGGCCCTGACCCCAATCCCGATTTCATCCTCGACCGCGGTTCTGATTCCGACACGACCCAGATTCCGAACTTGACCCGGACCTTGACTCCAATCCTGACTCAGACCCAGATCCAGACCCAGACCTTTTTTTTAGTGGGGAAACCACTATCGCTGTTTTGGGAGTACTTTCAGGAAATTTTTGTTCGCGAGCGCGGGCGCGAGCGGTCCGAGGTTGACGACGTCATGAAGTTGATGACGTCACGGAGAGGGGGAAAACTCGGAAAAATTTCGACTTTCGAGCTATATATGATAAGAGGGGACTTGAAATAATTTCGACTCTCGAGCTATGGACTTAGAAAAATTTCGACTCTCGAGCCATATATGATAGGAGAGGGACTTGGAAAAATTCCGACTCTCGAGCTATAAAATATGATAGGAGGGGGAACTTGGAAAAATTTCGACTCTCGAGCTATCTATGATAAGAGGGGAACTTAGAAAAAATTTCGACTCTCGAGCTATCATATATGGCTGGTGATTTGAGAAATATTTAGACTCTCAAACTATATTATACTAGGCTTACAGTAGCTTTATCTAGGTCTAGGCTTCCTTGAATTTTCAATACCAAATCCCATTTGACTCATAAAACAGGTTCCCTGCGTTCCTCGTCCAACTTCGTTAAGGAAGCCGTCGTTTTCTCAAGTCCCCCTCCTATCGTATATGACTCGAGAGTCAAAATTTTTACAAGTCCCCCTCCTATCATATATTGCGCGCTAGTCGAATCTTTTCCAAGTCCCCCTCCTATCATATATAGCTCGAGGGTCGAAATTTGTCCAAGTACCCCTCCCATCATATATAGTGCGATAGTCGAAATTTTTCCAAGTCCCTCTCCTATCATAGATAGCGCGCTAGTCGAATCTTTTCCAAATCCCCGTCCTATCATATACGGCTCGAGAGTCGAAATTTTTCCAAGTCCCCCTCCTATCATATATTGCGCGCTAGTCGAATCTTTTCCAAGTCCCCCTCCTATCGTATCGTATATAGCTCGAGAGTCGAAATTTGTCCAAGTCCCCCTCCCATCATATATAGTGCGATAGTCGAATCTTTTCCAAATCCCCCTCCTATGATATACGGCTCGAGAGTCGAAATTTTTCCAAGTCCCCCTCCTATCATATATTGCGCGCTAGTCGAATCTTTTCCAAATCCCCCTCCTATCATATATAGCTCGAGAGTCGAAATTTGTCCAAGTCCCCCTCCCATCATGTATAGTGCGATAGTCGAATCTTTTCCAAATCCCCCTCCTATCATATACGGCTCGAGAGTCGAAATTTTTCCAAGTCCCCCTCCTATCATATATTGCGCGCTAGTCGAATCTTTTCCAAGTCCCCCTCCTATCGTATCGTATATAGCTCGAGAGTCGAAATTTGTCCAAGTCCCCCTCCCATCATATATAGTGCGATAGTCGAATCTTTTCCAAATCCCCCTCCTATGATATACGGCTCGAGAGTCGAAATTTTTCCAAGTCCCCCTCCTATCATATATTGCGCGCTAGTCGAATCTTTTCCAAATCCCCCTCCTATCATATATAGCTCGAGAGTCGAAATTTGTCCAAGTCCCCCTCCCATCATGTATAGTGCGATAGTCGAATCTTTTCCAAATCCCCCTCCTATCATATACGGCTCGAGAGTCGAAATTTTTCCAAGTCCCCCTCCTATCATATATTGCGCGCTAGTCGAATCTTTTCCAAGTCCCCCTCCTATCGTATCGTATATAGCTCGAGAGTCGAAATTTGTCCAAGTCCCCCTCCCATCATATATAGTGCGATAGTCGAATCTTTTCCAAATCCCCCTCCTATGATATACGGCTCGAGAGTCGAAATTTTTCCAAGTCCCCCTCCTATCATATATTGCGCGCTAGTCGAATCTTTTCCAAATCCCCCTCCTATCATATATAGCTCGAGAGTCGAAATTTGTCCAAGTCCCCCTCCCATCATGTATAGTGCGATAGTCGAATCTTTTCCAAATCCCCCTCCTATCATATATTGCGCGCTAGTCGAATCTTTTCCAAATCCCCCTCCTATCATATATAGCTCGAGAGTCGAAATTTGTCCAAGTCCCCCTCCCATCATGTATAGTGCGATAGTCGAATCTTTTCCAAATCCCCCTCCTATCATATACGGCTCGAGAGTCGAAATTTTTCCAAGTCCCCCTCCTATCATATATTGCGCGCTAGTCGAATCTTTTCCAAGTCCCCCTCCTATCATATCGTATATAGCTCGAGAGTCGAAATTTGTCCAAGTCCCCCTCCCATCATATATAGTGCGATAGTCGAAATTTGTCCAAGTCCCCCTCCCATCATATATAGTGCGATAGTCGAATCTTTTCCAAATCCCCCTCCTATGATATACGGCTCGAGAGTCGAAATTTTTCCAAGTCCCCCTCCTATCATATATTGCGCGCTAGTCGAATCTTTTCCAAATCCCCCTCCTATCATATATAGCTCGAGAGTCGAAATTTGTCCAAGTCCCCCTCCCATCATGTATAGTGCGATAGTCGAATCTTTTCCAAATCCCCCTCCTATCATATATTGCGCGCTAGTCGAATCTTTTCCAAATCCCCCTCCTATCATATATAGCTCGAGAGTCGAAATTTGTCCAAGTCCCCCTCCCATCATGTATAGTGCGATAGTCGAATCTTTTCCAAATCCCCCTCCTATCATATACGGCTCGAGAGTCGAAATTTTTCCAAGTCCCCCTCCTATCATATATTGCGCGCTAGTCGAATCTTTTCCAAGTCCCCCTCCTATCATATCGTATATAGCTCGAGAGTCGAAATTTGTCCAAGTCCCCCTCCCATCATATATAGTGCGATAGTCGAAATTTTTCCAAGTCCCCCTCCTATCATATATAGCTCGAGAGTCGAAATTTTTCCAAGTTTTTTGCTGGACGGCGCACGGCGCACGGCAAATTTCTCAAAAAGCCCCCCCATAAAACAGGTTCCCTGTTAAAATTTCCACCGTTGAGCTACACATGACAGGAGGGGGACTTGAAAAAATTCTCGGGACAGCGGGTTTTCCACTGCCTTTGCAGTTTTTTTTTCTGTCCGTGTTTCTGACCACGACCCCAATATCTCTCTTCTAACCCTACTTCACTACATATTGGGAGTATGTTGGGCTAAGTAGCTCACCTAGTGTATTATAGCATTAAGTCTAGTTTGCTGTATAATATGTTAGCTTTAATTTTGTTAGTATGAAGAAAACCTAGTATACCTAGGGGGCAGGATGAGCTACAGTATGTTGGAGGAGATTATTCTATGTTAGGCCTGTGTCAGGCCTACTTCAAAATTGGGTCTGGTGTAATTAATGTTTAGAATACAGGTTCCAATGTAGTGATGAAGGTCGAGATTTTCAAAGTCCTTATGACGTCATCAGCTCGTGAAGTCAATTCTGTCTCGCGCTTTCGTGACGCATATTTCAGAATGAATCCTTGAGACATACTCATATCAGAATTCACGGAATTGCAAGTTTGGTGCCCCCATTTGCACGCGAGTGATGGAGGGATCAATTGGACGCAAATTACGCGGACAAACACAGAACAAGACCATTTTTCAAACGTTGTATTCCGTACCTTTTTTCTTGTAGGTAATTTGTTGTGTAAGATTTCACCTACACAGAGGCCATTTCTAATACCTATACATATGACTTACAAGTTGCTTTTTTTTATCAAATAAATGAACACAAAATGCTTCAATTTCATGACTCAGTTTTTTTTTTTTTTTTTTTTTTTACGCCGATTTTAATCTCAAAAGATTTTAAAACAAAATAATATAACTTTAGGTGAAGTAAGTACGTACGTGCAAGCGTCCATCGCCCAGAAAATTAATAAAAATCTCGCAAAGTTATGCCCACAAACGTCATCACTGTCATCAGTTCACCACCACCACTTTTCCCACCTAGGCAATACTTTTAGTTTTATTTCGACTTTTATCGCGCGAAGCGAGACGAATCTTTTTTCCAACATAGATTCGACACCTTGATTCTCAAGTGCGCTACGAATATATTATTGTAGGAAAAACGATTAAGAAACTTATTGTATTATTTTGTAATATAGGACAGTGCGACTTGCTGACGCTGTAAAGAAATGTAGGCAGGAACTCGAAACAGATTGAAGTTCGAACAATCGTTTTCAAGAGTTGAAAAGATTGGGATGAAAAATAATTAAACGAATTCGTCTCAGCCTAGCAGCAACTGATGAAATTCATTTAGAAGAAGCTTTGCAAAAATTTATCACACCTTTTCAAGATGCGTTCTTTCACAAAAAAAGACACCTTTAAATCCTTTTCCTAATTTTCTTTCCTCGAAGACCGTCGACGGCTTCGCCGGTCTCAATACAATTACTAGGAACGGAGAAATTTGCTTTTCTTCCTCGCACAAATCGGATGAGAATCTTTCACAGGCTCGCCGAAGTCAGCTAAACGAATTTTCCTGCCATGAATGAGCATTCCAATCTGTAAAAGTATACATATCGCACTTCATACGAAGTACATATATTTCCGTCGCAGCCTTCTGTATCTGGTCAATTTTTGCAAAAGCAAATACATACAGCACAGCTCTAACACTAGTGACAAAGTGGCTTATGAATAAATAATTCGGCTTCGCAATCTCGAATATAAATTTTATACATCGCATGTCTCTTAGCCGACTAACAAGTTACTTTATCGCTTGAAATATTGTGCATAGACTTAATTCGTCCTTTATATTACGTTCCATTGTTGCATTTCTAAACGCGCTGACGGAGCGCAGGCGTACGCTCATCCGTTGGGGTAGGTGGGAATTTTTTGAAAAGCAAAAACTTTTGACACGTACTAGTTGCTTTGACGGTGCAGCTTAATGGTTCAGTGTTTTTCGAGTGGAATGCCGACAATAGAATAATGCATACGTGTTTCGAAGGAGGAAAATAAAACTAAAAAGAAACGATGTTTTCGCTCGCAAAACTTTCTAAAGCTCGCCCTCTGATACGAGAATTTTGTATTGTGATAAAGAACGAGTAAGTATAATTGTAACATTTTTTTTTCTTCTTCTTACAATCTTCATTCTACAAAGGGTTTCGAGTCTCGACAATTCTCTGCATTTTTTGACAATTGTGATAAATTAAGTCTACTTCGTGCTTGTGGTTCTCCAGAAACTGAACAACCAGATGGCGTTTTTTTTTTTTTTTTTTCTTCTTTCTTGGAAAAAAATTTGAGCACCTATAAATAGAAATACTTTCAAATATACTATGGCTTTTTGGATCTCAAAACATAATCTTGACGCAACTCTCGTAACCGCCTCTCAAGAATTTTTCGGCGTAGCCAAATCAAGATCATTTTTAATGTTTTTTCCACTACCTTGTAAAATCAATCTATCAGTATACTAAGCTTACACATACACTAGGTTTAGGCCTTTCCTATTTTAGATATATATTAGGTCTAGCTAGGCTTATAAACTTAACTACTGGTCGTACACAATGAGTAGTTCATATAAGGTGGTACCGGCTTGGCCTACTGTATTTTGACTGAGTGGCTCATAGGCTCACTTCCGCGCTATTATAATAAATGAATAGCAACCAAATGTACAAAAGCTCGCGAGAGAGGAAAGGTACGAAATATAAATGTACTAACTTTTAATTTCGTTTTTCTAAAGGCTCTAGCCGGGTAAGGGGGGGAAAATGGCCTTGGTCGGAAAATTTTCCAAATGTCCGTCAAAATGTTGTCCCCAATGAGAAAACTCGAAATCCAAAAACTTGGACCCGTCCGCTCACCCACATGGTCTGCAGAGCCATTTTTAGGCCTAAAATCCAAATGGTTATATCTCAGCCAATAATGATCGCACAGCGATGAAACTTTGGTACATTTTAGTATATGTGACCGTTCATCCATGGTATTTTTTTCAAGATTCATATTTCCCCTAGTTTCTAGCAATAACAAAACTTCAAACTCGAATAAAAGAAAAAATCGAGGGGGGAGGCACCTGGGGAAAATCATTCATTTGAAGCGCCATACCCTCTACTACAACATACATGAATACCATAGTCCTCGGTGAGGTGCAACATTCCCAAAAAAATCAATATTCAATGAATTTCTGTGATTTTTCCATGAATAGCGGGGTGAACTATGACTGCTACCGCAATAGACCCCGAGAAATCAATGGTCAATGTTCGAGGTGAAAAATACGCACTCCTCCGTGACATAAATGGGAATGTTGATAGACCAAAAATGCATTTTTAGTATTTCGTTTATCGATTTGGTCAATTCTTATGTAAACACGTCCATCGCTGAGGTGGAGTACGTTAGATTGAGTAAAATAGTTGAAAAATTCTCCAGCCACTGGAACCTTCTGGAAATGACAAATAATCGAGAAAATTCACTTTTTCACCCTGGAGGACCGTGAGTATTTGTATTTTGTTCATCAATTAGGTCGATTCACATGTAAACACATCCGCCGTGTTTGAACAAAATGGTCAAAAAATTCTCCAGTCGCTGGAACGTTCTGGAAGTGACAAATAATCGATCAAATCCACTTTTTCACCCTGGAGGACCGTGAGTTTTGGTATTTCATTCATCAATTAGATCAGTTCTTACGTAAACATGTTCCTCGAGTTTGAAAAAAATAGTCCAAAAATTCTCCAGCCGCTGGAGCCTTCTGGAAATGACAAATAATCCAGAAAATCCACTTTTTCACCCTGGAGGACCGTGAGTTTTAGTATTGTGTTTATCAATTAGGTGGATTCTTAAGTACAAATGTTCGCCGTGTTTGAAAAAAATGGTAAAAAAATTCTCCAGTCGCTGGAACGGTATGGAAATGATAAAAAATCGAGGATATCTACTTCTGTTATGCGGATGGAAGGGAATGATAGCGATAAGAGTTTTTCAGGTGTGAGTCCGCGGTGAGAGAATGGTGATACCCGCGCGGTCAGTCGAAGCAGAGGAGTATGCAAAGCTGATTATTGTGTTATGCCAATCGAAGGAAATGATACCAAAAAGATTTTTTCTGTTGCCAGTCCGCGGTGAGAGAACAACTACGACCCAGAATTTAGATGAGCGGGGGAATTCATGAAAATTCTCGTTACGTCATGCCCATGGAAGCGAATTACACAATACCAAAACTCAGGGTCCTCCAGGGTGAAAAAGTGAATTTTCTCGATTATTTGTCATTTCCAGAAGGTTCCAGTGGCTGGAGAATTTTTTGACCATTTTTTTCAAACTCGGCGGACATGTTTACCTAAGAATTAACCTAATTGATGAAGGATATATGAAAAATCGCAGTTCTCCAGGTTGAAAAAGTGGATTTTTTCCACTTCTCTACTATTTTCAGACTGTTCCAGCAACTGGAGAATTTTTCAACTATTTTACTCAATCTAACGTACTCCGCCTAATTGGTGGACGTGTTTACATAAGAATTGACCAAACCGATAAACGAAATACTAAAAATATATTTTTGGTCTATCTACATTCCTGTTTCATCTCACGGAGGAGTGCGTATTTTTCACCTCGAACATTGACCATTGATTTCTCGCGGTCTATTGCGGTAGCAGTCATAGTTCACCCCGCCATTCATGGAAAAATCACAGAAATTCATTAAATATTGATTCTTTGGGAATGTTGCACCTCACCGAGGACTATGGTACTCATGTATGTTGTAGTAGAGGGTATGGCGCTTCAAATGAATGATTTTCCCCAGGTGCCTCCCCCGATTTTTTTTTTTTATTCGAGTTTGAAGTTTTGTTATAGCTAGAAACTATGTAAAATATGAATGTTTTTTTTTGAGAAAAATACTATGGATGAACGTTCACATAATAATGAAATGTTCTCAAGTTTCATCGCTGTGCGATAATTATTGGCAGAGATATAACCATTTGGATTTTAGGCCTAAAAATGGCTCTGCAGACCATGTGGGTGAGCGGACGGGTCCAATTTTTTGGATTTCGAGTTTTCTCATTGGGGACAACATTTTGACGGACATTTGGAAAATTTTCCGACCAAGGTCATTCCCCCCCCCCTTACCCGGCTAGAGCCTTTGCGCCATTTTTTCATCTTCTTTTTCACTCATTGGTGCACTAAAGACAGACGTGTTTCATATTGATATTCAGACGTTTGTAATGTCTCAAAATCCTCCATTTAATGTACAGGTTTAGCTTGGAAATCATTACACTAGGCAACAATTAAAATTTTTTTGAAAATTGTTGAAGTGAGATAGGTTGTATCTAGAAGTATTTTTTGCGCTGATTTCAGAACCGTTTTCCGTTTTTTAATAGGAGGTCGCGTTTTCTTGTTATCAGTTTGTTTAGTTGCCGCGCATCGTCGTGAGACGAAGCGTTCTTTATCGAGCTTCGATCAACGATAGCAGTATCAACGCTCGATAAGGAACGCTTCGTCTCGCGACGATGCGCGGCAACTAAACTATGTGATAACGAGAAAACGCGACCTCCTATCAAAAAACGGAAAACGGTTCTGAAATCAGCGCAAAAAATACTTCTAGATACAACCTATATCACTTCAGCAATTTTCAAATAATTTTCAATTGTTGCCTAGTGAATTATTATACATTTCCCCGAATAGTTTTCATCCCCCTCCCTTAGAACCATCGACCTAATATCTATAGCACGAAGATTAAAACTTCTTTAAGTCCCTTGAAAGCTGAGTCACCAGAATAGATCAGAGGGCTCACGAGCATCTTTCCGAGTAACTCAACTCACACTATGTTCGTTTTCCTTCAGGACATCAATTGCACATCATAGGGACACAAATTATGCGCCATAATTTTTTAGTGGGAAACCATGCACCTTTTATAGGATCATTTTCAGGAAATTACCGCCAGCGCGTAAGTCATGAACCTAGCGTACCTCGAAAGCATGCCCTTGGGGCTTTGCCAACGAGACAACCGAACACATCCTCACGGCATGTCATGGTCGGTCCTACAGGAATATTACCTGCTCTACATTAAAGCTCCCAACTTCAAAATAAAGAAGCCCAGCTATGAAAGTGCAATAACACTTACTTAAAATTTGAAGTAACGTAATTCCTCCTGACGCAAGGACCAACTTTGCAGTGCAGAAATCGCCAGATAAGTCCGCGAAGACCACAGCATCAGGAGGATATTCTATATTATAAATACCGTATTTGCAATGGAAGGCCACTTCGCTAGGCCCCTGCTAGGCCAATTCCCAAAGCAAGAGACAATTGTAAATATCCTAATAAATTTTATATTTTTCGCGAAATATACTCGCCTTACCGAGAAAGCTCGGTATGAGGACTTCCCCCCCCCAAAAAAAAAAAAAACGCAGGTTACGGGATTTTGAAAAGTGTGACTAGCGAGCTATTTTCTCTTCCTTTTCAGCCGCCATTTCCTCGGAGGAAGTTGGCGATCCACAACGTCATTCGGATCTCCGAAGCGGCCTTCCGAAAAGGTCCGCTGTGCTGCAACATATCATCTTCTCAGATCTTTGAGCCCACTCGCAGGATTCCGTATTTTTCATTTCGTAGTGCGTGCCCCAAGTTTTGCAGCTTCCTTTTCTTGAACGTAACTAGTAGTTCTCAAGAAAAGGAAGCTGCAGTACTTAGGGTAGCCAGCTATGATAGGAGGGAAACTAGGAAAAATTTCGAATTACGACCAATGTACGATAAGATTGGGATTTGGAAAAATGATTACTTGCGAGCTCTAGGATGATAGGAGGGTATTCTGCTAACTTCCGTGAATGCAAAACGCGAGCGCATCCACGTCCAACTTTTGTGACGTCATCATTTTGGGGATAATGTAAACCTGATACGTCCATTCATTTAAACATAAAGAGATAGAAATAACACTATGTGTTTTGCCTGGAACGCGAAACTTGCGTGGGTCCTCCGCTGCCACGTGCTCGACAGTTTCGGCGCCAAAGTCACACGGACACTGATCGGTGATTGAGCGAGGCTTCTAAGAAGATAGCTTGTGAAGCATCCTCGACAGATCTTTGATAGCTAGGCGGTTGCAACAGTTGGGAATAGTTGATGGGTCCATTTTTTAGGCAAATTGCTTTTGTATTCTCGATTCCACTGCGAGACGCGTAGCTTTAAGAAATACTTTCGAAATTCAGTTTACGGAGACGCTTCGGTTAGCTGGTGTAAGGCGACTATCGTCCTCAATCTCGGTAGGTGGAAGGTGCCCCAGTAAGGCACTTGGAGCTGTTTTACTCGCGTATTTCTGGATAAGGTTGAGCGTTCCTCGCAAATTTTCCAAGTCCATCAAGGGAGGGGGGATCGAACTCGCGGGGTACCGATTAAAAGGCATTACAAATGTTAAAAATCATGAATGTGTCTTTCCTTGAGACGCCAGTTTGGTGGAAGCTATTGTTAGGTCTAGTATGGCCTCGTATACTGTATAAGCCTAGTATAACGAAGGGTAAGAACGTAGATTTCAAAGTATCTATGACGTCATCAGCTCGTGACGTCACTTTCGTTTCGTGACTTTATGACACAAAGTTTAGAACGACCCCAGTCCTAAGACATATCCATGTTAAGACTGCCACAAAAACCGTCTCGAAGATCCATCACGTTTTTTTGTCACGTTTGATGACATTATGAAGAACACTGCCCTACCTCGGGGACTTGAAACAATTTCAGTTTTTGACAATTTCATTATCTTAGGTCTAACACACAGTATACTAGCGCATACTAGGCCTGGAATATGAAATACTAGAGGCTTCATATAATGTATGTCAGGCTATAACCAGCTCATCTTGCCACCTATACTTGTCTTCATAATATACTGTATGTTAGGCTGAAAAGCTCATCCGCTCTCTTTACTAGGCTTCCTCTATTCTGAGCCTAACATAGAAGAAGAATCCGAGACGACCGCCGCCTCAGGCGCCTCATACTCTAGTACTCCACTTAGACAGGTGGTTATGAGGCACAATAATATCTCCCTGATCCATAATACAATGCGAAAATATTCCCCGTACAAACGACGCTGAAATTCTTGTGACAGGTTAAGCTCCGATTCAACCAATTTAGCGCCCGAATTAGGCGATTAAACTCGAGAATTATTCATTAGATCGACGATTAGCACTTTGGTGAAACTGGCCCTGAGATTTTTTTGGACTGGTAGAAGGTCTACTAGATCTGGAAAAATCGTTTTTTCAATGCTCTGAGTTCATCATCCAGTCGGGCTTCCATTTCATGCTTCGGGTGCCTTTGTTCGGTTTTCAACTCACTTTATCAAACGTAGACAAAAAAGTCTTTCGATAAGTTTCACGATTAATGTATATTGCTTGGTTATTTCGTCGGCATCATAGCTCTAATCAATCAAATCTCTATAGCACCGGAATTCGACACATAAAAATAAAATCTATAGAGTTCGAACAAATATTATCGCGAGACAAGCATTAGAATTTTTCAAGTTCAATGTGTGCAAAAATGATATTCGAATTCCTTTTTGCTTATTTGCTTATTCAATTGACTGGAAGTACACAACTATGATATTTCATTATGAAACGTGGTATTTTCTGTTTTCGTAAGCACATATCGTATTAGACGTTTCTGCGCACTTGGTTCTCGTTAAGTTATCTCGAAAAGTCGGCACTTTTTCTCACCGCACAAAACATTCTTTGAATAATTTTCCAGCAGCCTGTCAGTAAATAGGAAAAAAAAAAATTATTAAGAAGAGAAATTGGCGATTGAAGCAGACCAACTATTTCCGTTCATGGAGTTCTCTTTCTCACATTCAACTATAAAATTTTATTTTTTGTATATTTCGTCGAGGTGTACTTCATACTCCAGTACAGAAATGAGCTCGATTAATAAAAAAGATTAACGATGACTTGCTATCATTTTTCGTATAATTTAAGTCACTCGCGATCGAGCTGAATAATAAAAGAAGATAGGAAATTGAAAATTTGAAAACCTTTTCACTTTAAATTCTCGTTGCTTTTGCCCGCTTTTCGCATTTTAGTTTCGGATATATGTGTTAGGGCGAGAACAGAATGTTAAAATCTCTCTGTCTGCATACGAACTGCATTCTAAATGAGTTAAAGAGGCCAGTTTTACACAGGTTATATGTTATTTTACCTATATTGTAAACGTACACGGGTAGAGCGCCTGAATTTTAAGCAGTCCCAGATTTTTTCGTGCAGTGTTTGTTACTCTCTCTCTCTCTCTCTCTCTCTCTCTCTCTCTCTCTCTCTCTCTCTCTCTCTCTCTCTCTCTCTCTCTCTCTCTCTCTCTTTCTCTTAAAGAGGCGTTTACCAGCACTCGGTACAATACGAATTGAACAGGGGATGAGGCACTTCGGAGATTTATGATTATATAGCGCTTTGTGTCTCACGAATACTTCCACCAAAAGGTTTAACCGGTCGATGGTGAACTTTTAAACAAGATGTTAAGAAAATTTAAACGTACTTGCAGTACGAGCGCATTAAACGAAATAAGAAATATACCGATGCAGTGAAATCGTGCTCAAGTACAAAGCGTATGATTACTGGTAATTAAACTTTCGAATTATTGCCGTATGCGACTACTATTTATTTTTCTTGAACTTAGATTTACTCGAGGGTTAAATTTATTCGCTCGCGAGGAAACATACTGAGCGGGAAAAGTTTGCCCTACAAGTTCTTGATGCGTTTTACAAAAGAAAGCGGTCTTGTATCCTCTCTGCATGTCATATCTCAAAACAATTGATAGTACTATGGTGGGCACGACTGAAGGGATACTCGTGATAAGGTAACGTAATATTTGCCGACTTACAAGGGAGGGGAAAAAAACGACGGCTTCCTTAACGAAGTTAAACGAGGACCGCAGGGAACCTGTTTTATGAGTCAAATGGGATTTGGTATTGAAAATTCAAGGAAGCCTAGACCTAGATGTAGGTAAAGAAGGCCTAGACTTACTATAAGCCTAGTATAACATAGTTTGAGAGTCTAAATTTTTCTCGAATCTCCAGCTATGTATGATAGCTGGAGAGTTGAAATTGTTCCAAGTCCCTTTCATATCATATACAGCTCGAGAGTCGAAATTTTTTTGATGTCCTTCTCCTATCATACATAGCTCAAGAGTCGAAAACCCCACATAAAACAGTTCCCTCATTGAAGAGGATTCATTAGGAAAACCGTGACGCTAACACTCCATTTTTCAATGGAAATACTACAGAACTAACTACTGTGTTCTTCTTCCAATTTCAGATGCGAGTAAAATACACATATATACGACGATGAAATGGAAAGTCGCTTTGATATTGTTATCCATAGTTTGTTGTGGTAAGAGAACTTATACATTAAATATTTACATCTAGTTCGTTGACGGTTAATAGTAAACATACGCTCGTCGTTGTCAAAACAATAGAGATCATACGAGAAAATGGCCTGATCTTCATTTCGTTTATTTTGCTGCAACACCGCGATTCACAACTTTACTCGTGTAAATTTATAACAACCTACCTACTACCCAAAAGCGTTTGTTTTTTGTACATCAACGTATGTAGAGAGTTTACGAGGAGTGTGTTTCACGTACTCCGAGTGGACAAATACACTTAAAAGTGTATTTATTCGCGCAAACGAACGTCAGAGAAAGAAAACTACCTACGTGCATAAAGTCAACCAGGAAATGAATTCTATGCATTTTGTCCTTCCGCTGAAATAGCACAGCGAACGATGACAGAGCATGGCCCGACAACTTATGCATTGTCACTTCTATTTGGACTCTTTTTAGCCAAACCCAACCAAGCGACATGATAACAATCTAAAGAAATGAAAACATATTCCTTCACTATGAGGGGAGATTCTCCTTTTCCCCAGACCGTTATCATGTCGCTTGATTGGGTTTGGCTAAAAAGGGTCCATTTGATCATCAACAATAAGCCGCGCACGCCTCGCGAATTGAAACACCCAAATTGCAGGTTTTTGTTGGTGACATTGAGACGGGCGACCGTTTACAAAATTAGAGGGTAATATGATGAGACAAAACTTTTGGCATTGGCAATTTAGTCGCTTTCTCTGATCGCTTCTGACAGGAACCCTGATAGTAAGAATTCAGAAATAGGCGAAGAAGAAAATATATATACTCGTATACACTGAAAATAGCAAAAATCGTGGCTCATCGTGTACGTCAAAACGGAGACATGAAACAGCCAGCGAAATCAAAATTGAACTAGCGAGTTATCACCGTGTGAATCATTCTTGTGAACTAATTCAATCAACCCTTCCACTTAGCGGCACCCTCTTTCTCATCGCCATCAACAACATAACAAAAATCATAAAATCTCCAATTCAAACCCTCCTATTTTCTGATGACCTAAGCATCCATTTACGTTCCACTAACACAACTCGCGCCCATCGTCTGCTACAAAAAACAATCAATAAAGTACACACTTGGCTTTCCCTCCTAGGATTCCGCATTTCTTACCCCAAAACCAAACTCGTCATTTTCCAAAAACCACGCCAGAAAACTATTAAATTTCCCCCTCTCACAATAGCTAACTACCCGATCCCACAAGTCAAAACTACTAAAGTTCTTGGCCTCAATTTCCACAACCGTCACTCTTGGATCCCCCATATCAAACTAACTAAATCAAAATGCATTCGAGCACTCAATGTCCTAAAATTCCTCTCCCACCCTAAAGAAGGTTGTAACCGAAAAAACCTTCTCCACCTCTACCAGAGCTTAATCTGATCCATCCTCGATTATGGATCACCCATTTACGGTCTCATCCCTCCCTCTCATTTAAAACTACTCGACACCATCCAAAATTCTTCACTCAGAATAGCTACTGGAGCATTCCGAACCAGTCCCGCTGAAAGCCTCTGTGCAGACACTGGCTTCCCCGCACTTCACTATCGACGCCTCAAACTGACAACCAGCTTCCTCACAACTGTCCTACAATATCCGCAAACCCCCGTCCACCATCGCATATTCCCCCCTCATCATAACCAAAATTCCTCGACCAATCTACGTTCCAACCTAGAACTCCAACTAGCACGCCCCTTCAAGTTCCATTGCCTTAACCACATCGTTCCCTCAACCCCTCCTTGGCTCTTTATTCCACCCAAAATCATTCGCGACCTAAAACGCCTCCCTCGTCTTTCAACTTCTCCCGAAGAATACCAAGCACAGTTTAACAAAATCCTTAACAAATTTCACAACCCTATACTATGTTTCACCGATGGATCTAAATATCAAAACAAAACCGGCTTCAATAGATCACATCACAGTCTCTCACCGACACCGCAACACCGCATCCGTCTTTACCACTGAACTACAAGCAATCTTCAGCTGTTTAGAACGCATCCTCACCAACCTACCCTCCCGTCTTCCTCTCAACCCATTTTTAGTCATTTCCGACTCCCTATCATCACTCGACGCCATATCCAACCACACTTCCTCCCACCCACTCATAAGTCGTATACACACTCTCATTAACACCTTCCATACCATCCCCATCCCATTATTCTTCATCTGGGTACCTGGTCACAAGGGTATCCCAGGAAACGAAAATGTCGACAAAGCAGCCAAACTAGCAACCCATAACCCATCAGTCAACCGCTCTTTCCTCCCCTCACGCTCAGATCTCTCCAAACACATCAACAAATTCATCACTCAAGCATGGTTCACCCATTGGTCTGATCTCAAATCACACTCAAACAAACTAGCCCAAATTAAAATATTCCCACCGCATGGGACTCTTCAAATCTGTCAACACGCAGAGAAGAAATAGTCATCACCCGTCTCAGAATCGGCCACACCAGACTCACTCACACCCATCTCATCTCTCATCTTATGCCTCTCTCATGCCCTTACTGCGAATCTGAACACCCCTATCCGTTCAACACATCTTCTGCTGCCCCAACTTGACCCAACTCCGTAATTCCTTATCCATCCCCCACAACCATGCAGAAGCACTTTCAGATCTCTTTCCCTCCATCCCTAACATAATCAACTTTTTACAACAAGCCAACTTCCTCTCACGCCTATAATCACACAATCTAGCCGAGCTCATAGCCCTGAAGGCAGGCTGCTAGTAGCTCGTTAATTAAAATAAAAATTTAAAAAATCAACCCTTGGTCAGGAATGAACCTTTCAAGAACAATGACGTCTTCACTATTCAGATGGCGAATAATCTAAATATTTGAATGTTCCAGCGTGATCCGTCTAAAGGACAAGTGGTGGAGGACTTCCAACACCTCCTCGAAACTACCACTAGTAGCAATTTAAACGATCGGCGAAGACTGACTTTTCTACATTACCTTTATTTCTGGCCTCGTTTTGGGCTCGACTACTCTGATTTTGAGTTTATGGCTGTTCTCCCATATATATGTATACACCACGGCAGTCCTTAAGTGCCCATCTAAAAATACTACTTCTCTCGATCAGCGGAAAAGAGTTTTTCAATTTAACAAATAAACTTTTCAAAATGCTGGACGAATCCCAAAAGGGCGGAGGATACGACCTAACTGCGAGGAAAACTTTCCCAGAACTGGAGCTTGATCCAACGTAACCTACTATCGTGGTGCGACTCGCGGGAGAAAGAAGTCGTAGAGTCATGATAATATTCATTCGCTCTTCCTACAGACCATGAGGTTAATGTCTAGGTTGACCTCATTCACTCTGGCCAAGTATTTTATCGTCGTCACCCCTCCTGAGGCTCTCGATTGCAATCCCCACGCGGAAAGGAGTTGAACAAAGCCATTCATGAAGTCAATGGGCATGCCAGTTCACCAGGAGGTCCCACTCACTGGCCCACTGATACCAATAAACTACCGGATATTACAGACTTCTTCATACCATACATAAAGGTGCTCCGCTAAATAATATTTCAACTGTAACCATTTCTGATCTCGACTCAAACCATATACCAGTGGTATTTTACCTGGTCAAATACTCCTATTCTCTGCCCTGCACCACGAGTGCTCGTCAACAATTCTACCAACTGGGAAGGTTATCGCAAACAAATCAATGAACAGGGCAAGCTCAATATTCAGCTAAAGTGCCCTGATGACCTTGAACATCATGCCAATCTTCTCACCAAGCTACTCCAACAAAGTTGTGAGGATAACACAAAATACCGAGACCTCATTCCGCCCAGCTTTGTAGAATATCCAATCTACATTCGGGATTTAATCAAGCAAAGACGCAGAGCCAAAAAGTCCTGGCAACGTAACCGCACCATTGAAAATAAGCAGCACCTTAATCATCTCTGTCGTGCTACCTCTAGACTCATGGCTCAATGGAAAAATATAGAGTTTGAAAAATACTTAACGGCTCTACCACCTACCAAAGAAGGTGAATACTCCTTGTGGACAGCGTCCAGAAGACTACGACAGCCTCTCGCCACGAATCCACCAATTAGAAGCCCCAATGGTACTTGGGCAAAAAGCGATCACGATAAAGCCAAACTGTTTGCTGATCACTTTGAAGACCACTTTACTCCCAACATATGTCAGTCATCTGTCACACCTGTGGATGTCATCACTGATACAGGCACCCATCAAATTAGCTACTCCTGTTGAAGTAGCCACAGTAATTGATAAGTTGAAACTGCGCAAATCTCCGGGTTATGACCAAATTCCTCCAATTATGCTCAAGGAACTGCCTAAAAAGGGCATAGTATTAATTACTATTCTCATAAATGCTGCCATTTGGCTCCAATATGTACCAACAGTATGGAAAAAAATGAAAATGATCCTCATACATAAATTGGACAAACCTCCAGACCAGACCAGTGGTTATCGTCCTATATCATTACTTACCATGGTCGCTAAGGTATTTGAAAAAATCATCATTACTGGAATGAACACCATTATTGAAGCAAACGCCTTAGTTCCTTCGGTTCAATTCGGATTTCGAGTGAAACACTCATCCATAGAAAAAATCAATCGAGTAATAGATACAATCATACAAGCCTTGGAAAACAAAGTATTCGCTCCGGCGATTTTCCTAGATGTCAGCAAAGCCTTTGACAAGGTCTGGCACGAGGGCCTAATCCACAAATTACAAGATAAAGTACCAAATTGCCTTCGACTGCTAATTAAGTCGTATCTAACAAATCGCTCATTTGAGGTACAAGTAGGCAGGGAGATAACTGCACCCAGACCCATCAGAGCCGGTGTCCCACAAGGCAGCATTCTAGGACCGACGCTTTATCTATTATACGCAATGGATTTTCCTCAAGCAGAAGAAATAACCACAGCACTCTTCGCGGATGACTTTGCTGCGTTAGCCCATCACCGGGACTACGACGTAGCGGTAGCCAAACTCCAGGATATAATAGATCGTATCCATACATGGGCACAGGACTGGAAGATTGATATCAACGAATCCAAATCCGTAACAGTCGACTGTACTCTTCGGCCACACAGGTACACCCCAATACTCACAGTAGGCTGACTATCGTCTTGTTGTTATTCTCCTCCTGGTATTGGTAGATATTGTAATGTAGTAAATACGATAGTTCCAATAAAAACTTTATTTAAAAAAAAAAAGTTCCTTATGGAAAGCAGACTGACTCGAAGGAATATGAGTCAGGCGATGGATCGACCTGTTGAATGTGGCAATCTCATGGGCAATAAGAAAAAATTATTTTCTATAAATACTAAACACATGGATGCCCTTTCTAACCAAGATAGTCAAATATAAAAAGTTTAAAGAGGAACCATCGACTTCTAACGTGTTTGTTCAAATACGCTAGAAACTCACTAAGGAGATCTAGAGATCTAGAGGACAGTTTCACGCACACAAAACGTCGTCAACGTGCCTGTGCCAATAATATACGTGCTTCAAGAATACCCGGCCCGAAGAGAAGAGGTAAGGTCAAATCCAGACATGAATATCTCTGAAATAAGGGAGACCAGAAAAGAACCAATAGAAATCCCTACCTCTTCAGGAAACTCTGAAATTTTCCGTCAAATTTGCAAAAGTTCGGGGACCAACAGATACTTATTCAGTAGGTGAAAAATTCCTCGAATTCTTCGTGAACCAACAAATAGGTCTCCCATGCCTACGGTGTTTATGATGTGCTCAAACAGTGCAGTGCTAAGAGAAATACCCTTTTCTGTTTCCCTAATTTTGAGAGGTGAGCAAAATCGATGAGTATACGAGTACAATAATTCGAATACTACTGGCTCAATAGGCAAAAATGCCACCTGAAGCAGTTCAACACGATCTACAAACGATACATTCGAATTTAAACCCAATCAATGAAAATTGGAAAATAAATGTACCCACATCAAATTTGAAATCAACAACTGATTACGAAAGAGAATTGAAAAATATTTCTTTATGAACTACAATAGACACATACCAGTATTATGGTTCAAGATTCCTGACTGACATTATTTTTACAGCGCACTATTCATAATCTTCTTCCGTTTACTCGTCATCCTTTACATCCTCATAATAGTCACCGATCCCGTCGAATACTTCATCTACACCATCTGATCGCTGGTTCCTGAAACCCTCGGGGACACAGACCTCGGTGTCGCATCTCCAAGTCCATCGCCTGATTCATCATCGCCTCCGGATGAGGACCCAAGCCGAAGTAATAATTACACTACGGACAATGGTGCATGGACCGCCGGAAACTACAGTAAAACCAGAACGCCGTCAGATTTCTTCGTACAAAATTACGCGATATAAAGAAAGATAAAAATTTCTCACTGCAATTCATGCCGTAGCCGCGATATTTCTGCGGCCTGCGACGCAAGTTCCCGTTCGGACGAATATAAAATTGACATCATCCTTCCCAAGTGATTCGCGACGAGTAACCACGAAGTCATTTTTATTTTAACACTCGAATAAACAATAATGCGAAAATGGATATAACAAATCGACTCTACAAATTTCGTATAAGTTGTGACAAGTACTCATTTTTTCTCCTTTCTTTCTTCATCATAACTCCACCTATTCAATTCTTAGACCAATTGGCAATCAGATCCCTAATTATACATCTTCAGCATTTTCATTTCCTTTCTTACCAAAAAAGCCACTAGTTTACAAAAACAATTCACAATTTTTTTTCCAGACGAAAATCACTCATATTACAAGTTTCTCTTAACCATTTCTTTCGTTACATGAGATCTATAGAAACATCCTAAATAACTCCGTAATAAGCAAAGTCATCTTATTGTTGTGATTATATATCAGCTGCAATTGGAATGTGTATTTCCAACATTGACCGTAACATTGTATCATATTTTTGTCTATCTGGAGAAATTCGTCTCATGAATATATACTATTCCGATGTTGCACACTTCTTCAACGTAGAGGTAGTGTGACGCGATCTGTTCGACCGCGCCACGTTTAAAACGTAAATATACATAGGCGCAGACTTCGGGGGGGGGGGGGCAATGACACTCCCCCCCCCCTCCAATAATTTCTCTGGAGGAGCATTGCCACCCAATAATTTGACCCAAAAAAATGAATTTTATAAATTTGTGAATTGAATTACTAGAAAATAAACTAGAAAACTTTTTTGAATGTTTTTTGCCCCCCAATAATTTTCTGAAGTCGGTGCCTCTGTAAATATACAATAAACGGTATTTTCATTCACATTTATGACGTCACAATGTAGGTAGATCTTTCTTTTGATGTAAAACATATTTATGATTCTTAACACACACACATCGTCATAATTTCATATCTTAACCTCCACTTATTTTATCCCCACTTATTCTTACTCCACTAAACTCCTCAATCCTCTTCAGTTCACTCCTTCCAGTTCTTAGCCCGTTCTGTCTATCCATATTCCTACTTATATTTTGCACACGTTACTCTTCCTTATATTATTATATACACTTATGTATAAGAATATGTATCCCTTACATTATTTTGCACACGACTCATATTACTCCCTTTGCACTTAAGACACTGTTATTGGTTATCCCCAAATTAGCTCCTGGTTTTCCCTTTCAATAGCCCTCACTGCGAATCTGAACACCCCCTATCCGTTCAACACATCTTCTGCTGCCCCAACTTGACCCAACTCCGTAATTTCTTATCCATCCCCACAACCATACAGAAGTACTTTCAGACCTCTTTCCCTCCATCCCTAACATATTCAACTTTTTACAACAAGCCAACTTCCTCTCACGCATATAATCACACAATCTAGCCGAGCTCATAGCCCTGAAGGCAGGCTGCTAGTAGCTCGTTAATTAAAATAAAAAAAAAAAATAGTCTATTATAAAAACCCATGTAACCTTATGTTTAAGTTCTATTCTGCATAATCTATCTGCTATTCTATCTACTATCTTTCGTTCGTTCAGTGTTAATCAAATAAAAGCCTAATATTAATGCGTCGTGTTTCGTGAACCCTTAGGAAGTGATAGGTCCAACCATACCTTATCACATATTAATAGTACCAAAGTTATTATTAAGAGCTCTTTGAAAGAGAAAGCCATCTTAGATCCTAATCCTGTTCCTCCCCCCCCCCCTTTATGGGTTGCCTACAGTACATAAAAAAGATATCCCAATGCGGTTGGTTGTGTCATTTATCTCGAATAGAGTTCAATTTTCCCTACTAGCCGTAAAGAACTCAGGTGCTTTGACAATGAGTCTGAAAGACATCAGTCTTCCTTCGGGAACGACCTTGTGCTCATTTGATGATGTAGGATTATTTCCTCACATCTTCAACATATGGGCGATTTGCTCGGTGAATCTGGTGTCCTTCATGAAAAATTGGAGGAACTCCTTGACCTTCTATAAAATTTGTTGGTTGAAGAAAAATTTGTCGAGTTCCCCGAAGAAGTGAGGATCCCTATCGGTTCTCCCTTGGGCTCGCTTATTTTAGAAGTGTTCATGTCCAAATTTGAAATTCATTCGTGTTCTCCTCGGGCCAGGTGCTTTTGAATCATGTCTTTTATTGGCGCAGGTACGTAGACTACATTTTATGTGCGTGGACCGGTCCTGCAGAACTCCTGCGTGAGTTTCTTGCATATTTAAATAGCCAACAGCCTTTCATTAAATTCACTCTGGAAGTTGCTGGCGCATTAATAAACTTTTTAGATTCGTCCATATTTGATAGAGATGGCGTCCATGAATTTGGTATATACATATAGAGAAGAAACTTCGACGGACATTGTCGTACTTTTGTCCTGCTGCACACAAGATCGCTACTATCAATAGTTTGATTCATCGATTGACTCATATTCCTTTGAGTCAGGATACTTTCCAGAAGAAACTTGTAGGTAACGATCAAACTATGAGAAAAGTGCTCAATATAGTCATGCACTTGAATTCTATATTCCAGCTTCAAAACTGATATTGTCACCGACTTTTGACATGTTCCATGTCTTTTCTCTCGCCAGACCCCGATTTTGAAACTCGCGAGTACACCCCGCTTAATAATAATAATTAATAAAATAATTAATAAAATAAATAAATAAATAAATAAATAATTAAATAATTAAAAAATTAAATAATTAAATAATTAAATATTTAAATAATTAAATAAATAAATAAATAAATAAATAAATAAAAAATTAAATAAATAAATGAATAAATAAATAAATAAATAATTAATTAATCAATTAATAATTAAATAATTAAATAAATAAATAATTAAATAATTAATATAATTGATAATTAGAAAATTGACATGTTCCATGTCTTTTCTCTCGCCAGACCCCGATTTTGAAACTCGCGAGTACACCCCCCCCCCCCCCCCCCCCCCCCGTCAAGAGAAATCTCTACCCCGTGGGTGATTCAGAAATTCGCGAGTACACCCCGCGTAGTAATAATAATTAATAAAATAAATAAATAAATAAATAAATAAATATTTCAATAATTAATATATAATTAAATAAATAAATGAATAAAAAATTAAATAAATAAATAAATAAATAAATAAATAATTAATTAATTAATTAATCAATTAATAATTAAATAATTAAATAAATAAATAATTAAATAATTAATATAATTGATAATTAGAAAATTTTCGAAGTCCCTCTTCCTATCATATATGGCTGGATAGTCGAAATTTTTCCAAGTCCCCTAGACTTGAATTGTCTCCTACCATTCCAATACAACAACGAGACAGGGGGCGAACGAGCGGAGCGAGTTCGCGCTACCTCATATTTCTCATAGAAGACTTGAATTTTGTCATACCATTCCATTACAACAGCGAGATCGCTCGTTCGCCCCACGAAAGTTGATACCTCAAAATATAGAACACCCACAATTACCTCAAAATATTTCTCATACAAAACTTATACGACGCCAAGATAGGTAAAGGGAGTAAACGAATAATATCTCACGAACACTTGACCTAGTACAAGAATTAATAATAAATAAATAAATAAATAATATTAAATAATTAAATAATAAAATAATTGAATAATTAAATAATTAAATAATTGAATAATTAAATAATTAAATAAATAAAGGCTGAATAGTCGAAATTTTTCCAAGTCCCCTAGACTTGAATTGTCCCATACCATTCCAATACAACAGCGAGACAGGGGGCGAACGAGCGGAGCGAGTTCGCGCTACCTCATATTTCTCATAGAAGACTTATACGACGCCAAGATAGGTAAAGGGGTAAACGAATAATATCTCACGAACACTTGACCTAGTACAAGAATTAATAATAAATAAATAAATAAATAAATAAATAAATAATATTAAATAAATAAATAATTAAATATTTAAATAATTGAATAATTAAACAATTAAATAAATAAAGGCTGGATAGTCGAAATTTTTCCAAGTCCCCTAGACTTGAATTGTCACATACCATTCCAATACAACAGCGAGACAGGGGGCGAACGAGCGGAGCGAGTTCGCGCTACCTCATATTTCTCAAAAAAGACTTGAATTTTCTCATACCATTCCAATACAACAGCGAGATCGCTCGTTCGCCCCACCGAAAGTTGATACCTCAAAATATAGAACACCCACAATTACCTCAAAATATTTCTCATACAAGACTTATACGACGCCAAGATAGGTAAAGGGGTAAACGAATAATATCTCACGAACACTTGACCTAGTAGAAGCCTAGACTGAAATATTTCATGATGACTGATAAAATATAAAAGACATGGAACATGATTTTCATTTATTTGGCTATGCCAGAAAATTTAATAATACTACAATATGACCAAGTTTTTTTTTTGTTTTTTTTTATCCTTGAAATTTCTATTTTTGAATGAAATAATTTCTGAGATTGGAGTTTCAATAGTTACCCGAAAAACACTATTTTCAAGTGACAAACCCAACTAATGGGGTATAAAGTAGGAACTTCACTAATAGATTGCGATATGTTGCGTCAATCGAGAATCAGAGCTTGATTCAGTGGAGCATTAGCTTTTAGATAATGGAAACTTTAGCTGCCAATATGCGCCAATAATAGAGTTATAATTCATTAAATAAGACGAGCTTGTAATGAAATTTGAAAGGAACATCGTCAATTGGCAGTAGTGGTAGAACTACGCTGCCGCCGCTGCAGTTGCATGATTATGCAGTCCTTAATGATAAGAGTGAATATAATTTGAGCTTGTATTATAGAAGTTGATCGATAGACTCACTGTCCTCGTGGATGGGAATCACATACTGAATTTTGTAGATATTATATTGCAAAATCAACTCCAAATTTGGATTTAGCAATCCGAAAAAAAAAAAATCTTTTGAGGTTTTTATTTGAAAAATGTATTTTTGGACTAGTGATCGAGATGTTACAAAATATAGAATGACTCGCATTTTCATGAAAAAATGTTTTCCTTCTTGGAAAAATTGTTTGTCTCTAACAAAAACAATGTGACCTGCGATGAGAGAAGATGCTCATTGCCCACTGACCGGAACCCCTCTTCTCTCTGATTAGATATCCAATTAGAGAGAAATGGTGTTCCTACCAATGGGCAATAAGCATCCTTTTCTCATCGCAGATCACACATGTCATTTTTTTGTGAAAAAAGTTTGTTGAAATTATAGAGTAAAATTACTGTCAAATTTAGATTCAGTAGTCCACAAAATGAAAAAATGATTGTTTCAGAATTTCACAATGAAACATGTTTTTTGATTAGAAAACATTTGAAAAACATGTTTGTTACGATTTGTTAAAAAAAATTTTGTCAAATTAAGACTCAAAATACAGGTTAGATAGTTTTGAAGGAGTACAAGCACGTAACTTTTCCAGAACTTTATTCGAAGAAATTACGAGAACAATATAAAATTACACTAAAATACTCGCGAATAAGTTTGAAGCAACCGGTTTCGACTACTAGTGGTAGTCATCATCAGGTAACTAAAACAGATGAGACCGATTAACGTGTGATAGCCGCAGAAGAGATGAACGTGCCGGAATGTACAAGGATTACTCATCGTAGTAATTGTTACAGAAGCGTGTGAAGCCGTTTATGAAGGTATATTCGAGATCGTTCAGCAGGTCAGGTCCGGAAACAACTTTGCCAGCTATTGCCTCGGCTTCTTCTAATTTATTCATAAATTTTCCTTTCTTGCAGTGATGAATGAGGGAGATGGAAAGTTTACTAAAGTCGTGTCCTGTTTGCATGCAGTGGTTAAAGACAGTCGTGTTCTTCGTTCGGTGTTCCTCTAACCGCTTGCTCAGACTCCTTCCCGTCTGCCCGATGTACAGAGCGGAACACTCGCCACATTTTACCCGGTATACCCCAGCGGCTTCCATAACTGGAGTGGGGTCTTTGAGTGCGATTAAACTGGACACAGTAAGGAGAGGGTAAAAACCAATCTTGTATCCGAATCGTCTGGCCTCAGCTGCCAAGGCTTCAGACGATTTCCCCAAGAAAGGTATCCTTAGCCAGCGTTCTCTTGTGTTTGAGGGAGGGGGGGTGCCTTGTTTCAAGATTTGGCGAAGGATTCTCCTACGTATAAGAAGCCGGACGTTCACTTCGAGTCCATTAATACTGGCAATCCGTTCTATATTAGATATTTCCTCTTCCTGAGCTGCCGGAGTCAGGGGAAGCGAGAGAAGACGGTGAACACAGAAGTTAATTGTGGCCATTTTGTGGACGGTCGGGTGGTACGAGTCGGCATGGATGGAAACTCCGGTGAAGGTCTCTTTCCGAAAAATACTGAATTCCGTGTTTACCACATTACCCTTCTCAGCCAGAACTATTGTGAGGTCGAGATAATTGATGCGATCATTTCCGACCTCGGCCGTAAACTGTATGGATGGATGGAATCTATTCAGAGTTACAAGGAGGTTCTGAAACTCTCCCTCGGGACCGTTCCACACACACAAGATGTCATCGACGTATCTCGCCCAAAATCGTATACATCGTGAGTTACAGAGCCCTCCAGGATACTAACCTCTAGGTGATCCATGAACACCTTGCGATGGGTAAACAAGTCATTGATGCTAATGTAAAACTGCAAGTGTCATACGTCGACCTATGCGCAAAGAAGCATAGAAACCTCGGTACGTATTTTGAAAACCAATACATGACGTACAATTTCGGAGAGAATTTGAACCAGTACATGCTGGCCATTTCCAAATGGTCTTCGCTTAGTCTTGCGATCGCAATCCCTGGGTCCCGTTATAATACGATTGGTTCAGTATCTGTGCGCAAAAGTGTGCTGTGATCTTGTTAGTCTCCAATTCTCTGAATGTTTCGACGAACCTCCTGAAATACAGAGGCTTTAGGTCGGTAATTCCGACTGGAAGTTTGGTCGCTGCGTTGGTTAAACCACATACCCAATTCCAGCACTTCAAGAATGCGTCAGATTTTTGGAAACGTCTTCGCTGTCGATCGGTAAATGGTTGAGTAACGCCTGCCGGAACGATCGTAAATGGTCACGCGAGTCCACGGGTTCCCACTCTGGGGCAGTCAATATCCAGACGACAAAACAAAAACATCCACCATATGGGTCCAATTCCTTTTTCTCATTGTTTTTAAGATACAGTGCCCACCTCATCTGGTACGTGTGATTGTTTGGGTCCGAATTCTCGAATTTTGGAAACATCCTATGGAACTTACTGCGGAGGTATTCCTTCCGTATCATTATATATGTGTATACTGGTCCAAATTCTTCGCAAAATAGTACGTCATGTATTCTTGATCAAAATGCGTACCGCGGCTTCTATACTTCTGTGCGCATAGGTCGACGTATGACGCTTACAATTTTATTTTGGCATCGCTGACTTGTTAACCCATCGCATTCCATTATAGCCCGGTATGGTGGTCTCGAGTCCCTCACCGCGGCCGGCCTTCTCGAAATATGTTTCCGGATTGAACCTCTTCATCTTCTCATTCCAGTCTTGATCGTCACAACCTATTTTGTGTATTAAAATTAAATATATCATACTCAAACTTCTGAATAGCGTTCTACATAGCATTACACTACGTCTTTTGAAATCGAAAGCAAGAGTAATTGTGTCGAAAAGGAAGCTCGTAAAATAACGAATGCGAAAAATTCTTACAATTTATTTTACTAGAAACATTTTTATCTATCTATCTCCGGCTGTCAGATTTTAATTATGATACTGTACCGTACAAGTGAATGAGATCATCATCGTTCGATGAGACCAGTGCAAAAAGAGAGAGAACAGGATCTTCTGGTTTGATGACTGCACATGGTGTGACAATGGAAGTCTACCCGACGGGCAATATCACTGCTGTTCCTCTGTTTTAAGGGGAACCAGGGTAACTTCGGGGGAACGCATGTCTAAAATACCTGTTGCCCTTGTGTTATCCTCAATTACCTGGGTAACTAGGAGGAACATAGGGCTGAATTTTAATGGTAGTTTGGTTGCCCTAGAGTTCCCCTGTGTTAAATGTTCCCCGAGTAATCTAGGGTAGCAAGAGGGGAAGTTATGGGAACACCTGATTTTCAGCTGTTTCTCGAATGTTTCTGTGCGTTCCCCTAAGAAACTCAAACGTTATTAAAATAACCCTCTAATCATTCTTTAATCGTCTGAAATTTGTTTCCTCGTCAAATCAGCAAGTGTGCTTAAACATACAAAACCTATCTACTGGAACGTAAAACAGTTATGTTCCTGTGTATTTATCATGGTTCGTACCCACGAAGAAAGTGTCCAATTTACAGAGCAAGGCGTCGGAGAGACGAACAACTTGACACCCAAAGAAGTGGAATTCGGCTCCATGACGAGAAATTCCAGGTTTCATAAGCGTTTATTCCTCGAAGTGTTAGGGTAGTAAAACAACTTTTTTCCTGCACAAACAGCTTTATCTTCCGACATAAAACAGAAAGCACTTATTTATAGACCGCTTAATGTATAATGAATAGCCTATAAAAATTGTGAAAGGTCAATAGGAACAAAGTTCTTCAATATTGCAAGAAAGAAATTGATTAGTACGTCTTTGTAAGTGCGTATGAATTAAAAAAGGTATCCACTCTTCCTCGTGTAGGCGTAGTTTATTTAAACTTCGTTTCGCGTAGTGACGGTAAAACGAATTATTAATAGAGAAAATATTTTTCATTAATACGTTCTTATCATCACCTCGATATAATCGGCAAGGTTGGCGTAATCTCAATATTAAAAATATGGCGAGCGAAAAAAAAAATAAATAAAAGCTGAAGGAACGCGTGAAGCGCTCTTAAAGAAAAATTTCATTCTCAACAGACAATAAAAAGAAGCATTCCTTTTTAATTCAACCTCGGACGCGAATAGCGGGAATTCGTTTCATTGTTTTTTGCATCACGCGCTGATGACCGGAAAGGATTTTTTCTAATTACCTGCAAGTAGCTGACAATGGGGGTGCTCGATGTAGTTTCCGTACACACAAAAATTTTCGTTTTTGAAATAATGTCGTAACTGTAAAAAATTCGAGTAGACTTCGCCATTCGCACGGTAGGGCGAGGGGACTCGAGGATAAGAACTAATTTCGTCGACCTGTCTGAAATGAAACTTTTTCCCGTAGCCAAACGGCCAACTCCATCAACTCGAATACATCACACGCGATTGCAACAAATCATTTTCAGCAATCAGAAAAATTAAAAGTTCTCGTACGCCTGAACAAGTGTATATTTTTTCTTGTACCGCGAGTACTGATGGGAATAACAAAAATATAGAAGGAACTTTTGATTTACCGAGGTACCCTGCAGAGGCGTGAGAGAAAAGTGTAGTTAAATTCGTGTTTTTCCATTGATTCTCTTCTTTCACACGTCAAGAAAAGGAACGAGAGAAGCTCCTAATTAACGTACAGCTTTTTTTTTTCACGTACAGAAAAACAAATTGTAGCAAATTTTTGGTAAGAATATTTGTATGTATAGAGGGTACATGCGAGTTCTCATGGAAACGGTGCATTGGAACAATTTAGGCGAACTTTTGAGAAAACACGACAGTCATTCGAAGCAGAGATTTGAATTGTAAATCCAACTCCGTCGTTGTATGGAGTGCTGATTACGAAAATTCGACGTGAACAACTGTCAGCTATTACATTCAGGGAAATTACTTTCAAATTTCGGTTTCTTCTAGTTTCGAGTCAACAATAAGCTATACAAGAAAAGCTTGCTATGCGCAGCAGTGAGAATAAACTAATTCTTGAGTATTAAAAAAGAAAATAAAACGATTTCGCTCGTCGGGGTAGACTTTTGTAAATAATAGCTCGTGGGCAGCTTAAGGATAGGTATCTGAGTTTGCTGGTGTGCTACATTTCGACTAGTACAAATCCCGTAGTCCAAGATATTTGCTAGGATCTCGACACCTTATGTTAACTCAGACGCGAAGCGCCACTTAAGTGCAGATGGCAGGACACATTCAAGTCACAATAATTATGACAACCACATCAACCACACCCACTTCACTGTGACTGGATAGAGTCGGTGGTACAGTATGGTCATATCTAAGGAACTCAATTACTAGATACAGTGTTTCTCAGACATGTTGCATGTGTGACCCCAAGAAGCAACATAAGGTTACCATGAGGTCATATAGGAGAAACCCGATCATATCTTACGTGACATTCCCACTCGCAGAAAAAGTACGGAACCTTGGAGTACATTTGGGCAAAAGTTTGATAAGAGCCCCTCCCGTTTTCTATACCTTCACCTCATTCAGCGGGTTATGGAGGAGGTAGCCATGAGGAAAATGGCTCACAGAGGAACGACCGTTTCAACGACTTTACGGGAGAGGAAACAGTCGTCACAAGAAGGTCACAAACCAAAATGTTACCGTCATAAAAAAAACATATAGCGAAAAAGTTACAAGTATTTTTTTTGTAAAAGACATTAGAAATGTATGCCAAGGCGAGTTTTTTTTTGCAAATTAGAAATTTATCAGAAGGTGATTTAGTAAAGGTCAGGACTTGAAAAACCAAAAAAAAGTGATTAATTAGATTAAAAACTAACATGAATAAAAACACTATTTGTTTCAGTTAAAAGATCATCTGATGGAAGCACCTACGGAAGGAAAAAAAATGATTTTACGTTCCTATAAATGGAATATTTAATAGCCTACTTGTAATTTTTTGTTTGTCTATTTTTTTACTGATTTCATTTTGAATTGAATTTTCGAGTTCAGGATAATAATTGTGAAATAAGAAATTTTTTGTTGAAGAACTTTTGCTTAATAGGATTGCTATTTTAGACGTCATGTAATTTTAGTGTTATTTCTATAGATCTATCATGTTCCCTAGAAAAAATTGATAGGGTCAATCATAGATATTGTGGCGTTCTGTAATGAAGCCGCAAGCAGCAAGCTTGCACATGCCGCTAAACTTTTAATAATAGCAGACGCCGCAAGGAAGCGCACTTATTGCTTAACTAGTTCGCCGAATGCACGTGAACAACCTGAAACATGCTCGATTGATTGTAAGGACTCTTGCATAACCTGTTTATCGTTCTAGAAGAAATCTCGAAAAATTCCGGAATTAAGGGTGAGACTATAAATAGCCGGCAGCAACCCGACAGAGCGATTCAGTTGTATGTAAACTTAAAGCAATAGTTAATGTGTTCTCATTTTTTAACGCGATTGTGTTACAGTTTAACGGTGTTTAGAAGTGTTGTACTTGCAGTACCAGTAATAAAGCTTGGTTTTTGTAATTGTTCCTTATTATTGGCGTCAAGAGATATTCGGTTACCGGTAGAACGTCACAACTGGTGTCAGAAGTTGGATATTGTAAGCCTACTCTGTGCGTTTGAAGCTTGTGGTGATTCAAGATGGTGAAGAAGAAGTTTCATGAACTTACTCGAGATCAACTCCGCGAGAAACTCCGGAATCGTAATCTCTCTGTTAGCGGAACCAAAAATGAATTAGCCGATCGTCTGGAAAAATCATTCAAAGACTCGGGTTTGGACATGGCCAATTTTGAATTTGAGGCTGACGAGGCTATTGGAAATCTCGAGACCGGTACGCCAACAAAGCAGTCTCCAGCTATAGATTTGAGTGCAATGCTGCAAATGTTGACAGATACAATGGCTAAAGATCTGAAGGCTGGGTTTACTATAATGGACCAGAAACTTGAACAGAACAAGAATGCAATACACCAGAATAAGGCAGATCTTAAAGAGGAGATTTTTAATGGATTGAGAGAAACCATGAGCATTGAAGTCAAACATCACATTGAACCAATAGTTGAAGAACTTGACCAAATATGGAAAATTATGGAACAACGTCTTCAGAGACTGAAAGGGAATCCAACAGTAAGCATGGTTGTAGATCCACCAAGCGTTACCTTCTTCAGTTCTCGATCTAATGAAGGAAACATACCGGCTACAGAACCATTATCAAAGACCAAAGTCAAGATACCAATGTTTGATGGTGAAATCTCTTGGGAACTACACAAATCACAGTTTGAAATTGCAGCTCAACTCAATGGATGGGATGACAAAGCCAAGGCTGGTAATTTGATTGTCAGCTTGAGAGGAGCTGCACTACAGCTGTTGTCCAACATTTCTGAGGGTGACAAGAAGAATTACCAAAAGTTGGTTGAGGTCTTTGAACAATGTTTCGGTCAAGCTCACTTGGCTCCCATCAGAAGAAGAGAACTGAAATACCGTCGACAGAACCGTGGAGAAAGTCTTCAAGCATTTTCAAGCGAAATCCTAAAATTAACTCAACAAGCTTACCCAGAAGCTACTGTATCAGCCATTGAACAAACTGCGCTTGAGGCATTCATTGATGGAATATTTGACTGGGAGATTCAGAGTCAAGTTCGCATGGCATGTTGCAAAACCTTGAAAGAAGCATTATCCTTTGCCCTGGAAATAGAAGCTGCAAGAAAGGTGTCTCGTAGACGAGGTTCCACTGTTTTGAAGCAAACAAAGGTCGGACCAACGGGAGACAAGCGTCGATGCTACCACTGAGATGAAGAGGGCCCACTCACATCAAGCCCAATTGCCCTAAGTGGAAATCTCTGCAAAAGAAGGCGGAAAACTCCAACCTGGAGTTGCCAGGGGCCAACAAACTCCAGAGCCAAGCAGAAGGGCCCAAGAAATAAGAATTTCTAAAATGCGTACTTCAAGTGAGAACGTTTATGTATCGGGATGGAATGATAGTATTGGACGCAATATAGATATGTGCGTGGTTTGCGCTGCTACTGGTTCAGATATCAAGACACAATTGGTCAAGGATATCCTAGGCTTATCCATTAATTGGAGAGAAAAGTACCGCCTCAGGACTGCCATGGGTGAACAAGCTTGGACCAAGTGCACTCTGTCCAGCTATCTATCAAGATTTCCTCAATGGTAATAACTGGAAAATTCATCCTTGCTGATATCAAAGATGATTGAATTCTGGGCCTGGATTTAATGTGAAAATATGGGTTGATTATTGATCTGAAGCATGACCTTTTAAGAAGTCCCTGTGGAGATATGCCGCTTTATGAGTTGGAAGCCAAGGATCGTCTCCTCCAGACCAAAGTTGAAGAAGAACTAAGCACTGTAGTCAATGAGGTGAAGAAAGAAGTCTAGGTTAAATCCATACAACTAAGTTCCAATATGGATATGAGAAATGCTCAAAAACAGGATAAAGATATTTCGGTCATCTTAGCCTGGAAAGAGAAAGGTGAACGACCAGTCTGGCAGGATATCAGCTCGCAGTCAGTAAATTTAAAGATTTTATGGTCACAATGGGACTCGCTTCAAGTAGAAAATGGAATCGTTTACCGGATCTGGGAAACAACAGATGGCAGATCACATCGGCGCCAACTACTGATACTTGAAGCACTTGTACCGGATGTCTTGAAGAGTGTTCATGATGACGCATCTGTTAGTTATCTTGGAATAACAAAAACATTGGCCAAGATTCGGGAACGTTTCTACTGGCCAGCCTGTAGAAGTGATGTAGAGGATTGGATTCAATGTTGCAGAGCATGTAATGCCAGTAAGGGGCCCAATACTAGGGGCCGAGCTAAGATGCAAATCTACAATGTGGGATACCCTTTTGAACGGATTGCGGCAGATATCTCAGGACCATTTCCAGAAACTGACCAAGGTAATCGTTATATTCTAGTGGTGGGAGATTATTTTAGCAAATGGATGGATGCTTACCCACTGCCAAATTATGAAGCCGTCACTGTTGCAACAGCGCTGGTGGAAAACTGGATCTCGAGGTTTGGAGTACCTCTGGAGTTACACTCAGACCAGGGAAGAAACTTTGAATCCCAGGTATTTGGAGAAGTGGCTAAGCTGATGGGATTGAGGAAAACTCGTACAACACCACTCCACCCTCAATCTGATGGTATGGTCGAGAGGTTCAACAAAACAATAGACCAATTCCTATCCAAAGTAATTGATAGTGACCAGCAAAATTGGGACAAGCTACTTCCATTGTTCCTGCTAGCCTATCGTCTTCAATCCATGAGAGCACCAAAGAAACACCCGCAAAAATCATTTTTGGAAGAGAACTTCGATTGCCGTGTGATTTAGAGCTGGGCACCCCTCCACAGCCACCTCAAGAAGTCAAGCCATTTACGCAAGAACTGAAGAACCGACTTAAGCAGGTACATGAGTTGGTCAGAGAAAATTTAGAAGAAGTAGTAGTAATGACAGACATCATTTTTGTCTGCACGATTTCCTGAATGAAACCGAAGAAATTTAGAAATCCCAAAAAATATCTGAAATTCTTTGGTACCCCTTACTATTTTATTTTTCCTTTGGTCCCCCCTTACTATTTTTAAATAAATTATTACAGATGATTTCTCTAAAAAAATGCCTGAAATACGAGCAAAATAATCACATTATTTTTTTCTGAATGAACACGAGCTCTGAAAAATTATATATTTTTTGAAGTGTATTTTCTTTGATATTGATATTCATTTTTGAAGAAAAATGAGTGAATGGGGTGAGTGGGTTGAAGACCCGTCATTACTACTACTGTCCCTCCTTGTATCTCACTCGCAATTCATTATCTACCACGAATAACGACGAACTACGAGGGATCCGAATCTAATTTTTAAAAATGTTATATTGAACAGTGTAAGAGCGTTAGAGTTTTTTAATTTAGCGGCCTTCGTATTGAAGATAATATTTTCGTCTACATAGACCTTTTTTTTTTCTCTCCCTAAACACCTGAATAGAATTCAATAAAGCTCAGTTATTTTCGCAGCCATTTCCTATACATGTACGTATGTACCGAGAAGTATAACGACTCTGTAATTGGTTTCACATTGAGAGAAGGGGGAAAAAATACGAGGATCCTTAGTTTGAACTGTCCCGGAAATACGTTCAAGCAAAATATTCGTCTGTTTAGTGATGAAAACGATTCTTGTGATACCTAAAAGCGTGAGAGTATAGAAACAAACGAGCGCGAGCACATAAACTAGACACTAACTTTATATCGAGTTGACGCTGCTCTCCCAAGACAGAAGATCCCTCGGACAAAAGTTCGTACCTTACTAGAAGTTGTAACTAAATCTATTACACATTCCATCACAACCAACTTCTAAAAAGTATCCACAGACTCTCCTCTGCCTAGGAGAATCACCCTGACTAGCTCATTTGGAGCGAGCATGAATACTCTTATCTGAAGGTGTGATTAGTCTGAAGATAGACCACAGTCAGTTTTTGGCTCATTATTTGAGATCACATAGGCTATATGAAATATCTTATTAACTAAGGCTATAATGTTGATATCGATTATGGGTTCTACTTACCCATCAAACGAAAATTCCTACCTCCGAGCTATATATCGTATGATAGGAGGGGGACTTAGAAAAACGACGGCTTCCTTAACGAAGTTAAACGAGGAACGCGGGGAACTTGTTTTATGAGTCATATGGGATTTGGTATTGAAAATTCAAGGAAGCCTAGACCTAGATAAAGCTAGTATAAAGAAGGTCTAGACCTACTATAAGCCTGGTATAATATAGTTCGGGAGTCTAAATTTTTCTCGAATCTCGAGCTTTATATGATAGGAATTTCGACTATCGAGCCATATATAATAGGAGAGGGACTTGAAAAAACGACCGACGCGACGGCTTCCTAAACGAAGTTGAACGAGGAACGCAGGGAACCTGTTTTATGAGTCAAATGGGATTTGGTATTGAAAATTCAAGGAAGCCTAGACCTAGATAAAGCTAGTATAAAGAAGGCCTGGACCTACTAAAAGCCTAGTATAATATAGTTTGAGAGTCTAAATTTTTCTCGAATTTTCAGCTATATATGATAGCTCGAGAGTTGAAATTTTTCGAAGTCCCCCTCCTACGTATAAACGCGAAAAACGAATACTCCGAAGGGAGAGTAAACAATGCAAATCGTAGAAAATATAAGACGACGAGCGCTTTCGGTTAATAAACCATCATCAAGCCTGAACTGAAAGCAACTGACGAACAGAAGAGAAAAACAAGGTATTAAGATTGGCCAAACGAGAAATCGCGGTGTGAATCATAAACAGTTCAATCAGGCCACCTTCCGGAATGTACGAGTTGAGTACAGTGATACCATCGGTGTAAAGATGTCGCATTATCTCTACATGCTCGAAGGCAATGCGCTTACGGTAGGAATTCTCCTTATGGCGGAGCTTTTCGGATCCCTCGCGGAAGCTGTGGCCACGGTTTATTAAATGATCAGCAAAAGCTCATTCCCCTAAGGGTCCATTCTTCCAAGATCAGGTGCTCAGCTACTCTCACCTCCATCTGGCGGCTGGTCTCACCAATATAAAAGCCTCCACAATCCCTACATTCCAACATATAAACACCACTCCTCTCATCAACGGGTATGGGGTCCTTAAGCCTCAAAAACAACCTCATGACTGTGGTAGGGTTGTAAAACGCGGGTCTGAAGCCAAACGACCCAATTGGAGGGAGAACTTCCCCAGGAAAGAGAGACCGATCCAACGCAAACGACGATCACGGATCGTGTCTCGGGGGAGGGGGAGGGAGGTGGTGGAATCAATAAGGCTCCTCGTAAATTTCCTCCGAACCATCCCGTCAACGTCGACATTGACCCCCTTCACTCTTGCCAGGTGTTTTATTGTGAGTAATTCTTTTTTAAAAGCAGACTGACTCAACGGAATACGAGTCAGTCTGTGAACTAGGCAATGAAATGCAGCCATCTTATGAGCAACAGGACCGAACGAACCACCGTGGACTAAAACATCGGTCGTAGTATCTTTCCTGTGAATTCCAAACTCATGGATACCGTCTTTTATAGAGATCGATAAATCCAAAAAGTTAATGGAAAATACCCCTATTTCCAATGTAAATTTGATGGAAGGGTACCAGGAGTTGAGATACCTCAGAAACTCACCAAGGAGATCTGAGGGACCAGTCCAGGTACATAGAACGTCATCAACGTACCTGTGCCAATAGTGAATATGATTAAGTAACACCTGGTTCGAGGAAAAGAGGTCAAGTTCAAACTTAGACATGAAGATTTCGGAGATGAGAGAGCCTAAAGGTGATCGAATAGGGATCCCTACTTCATCAGGAAACTCGAAAAATTTTCCTTCAAATTTACAGTAGTTGGGGGACCAGCAAATATTCAGAAGATCGAAAAATTCCTGAAGCTCATTGTGAGGAATATTGACTTTGACGAGTCGCTCACCCATACGCTGGATAGTAGCAGCCTTAGGAATATTCGGGAACAAACCAACGACACCAAAGAGCAGATGGTCGTTCCCGGGGGAAGACTTACACCCTTCAGAACGTCAGTTAAAGAGGCCGAATTCAAGACCGAATGAGGAGATTCAAAATAAATGCGATTTTTGAACCAACGGTCCAGGAATTTGGCAAGGAGGTAGGTGGGGGAGGAGACGAAAGAAGCAACGGGTCGCATCGGGGTATTGTTCTTATGCACTTTGGGCAGCCCGTAGAGGAGGGGGGGGGGTTAGGAACAAGGAGAGCTTTTTTCCAAAGCAGGAGTTTTGATAATAGCCTCACTCCTGTTGATGACACTCCTAACTTCTTTAACGTACTTAGGAAAACTGTAATCCTCACTCTCTTTAGCACCACACTGCTGGAGGACTCATGGACCTTAGAAGAATAGGCCGACTTCTCCATCACCACAACAGCATTGCCCTTGTCAGCCTTAGTGACGATTAAATCGCCCTCTTTCATCTTCCTCTTCAAAACTTGAATCACTCCTCCCAATTTATTACTCATGCGAGGGAGGGGGTTAATACGGACTAATTCGGCACAAACTTTCTGGGTATTAAAACCAAGACCAATTTTAACCGCAAGATCCGCAACAACATTCGCCAAGGTTTCATCCTTCTTGAGGGGAGGTAAACTGAATTTCAAACCTTTCTCAGCAAGGAGGGCAGTTTCGTCACTATTAAACATTACCTGACTATTATTTATGAGCTCCTTTTGTCAGTGTATTCCTTGTTTATATTAGCTATGTTGATACTGCCTTCTTAGTATAAAGCTATTATAAAAGCTAGTATACAAACTGGCTGGTGTGAACTCGCAGATTTTTGAATCACCCACGGAGTAACGAGGGTAAGGGGGGGGGGACTTACAAAATTTCAAATTAGGGGTCATGGTAGAGTAAAGATATGAAACAAAGACCTAGACTTGTTTAGGGCTGGTATAAAGGGGCAGCACAAAGCTATACTAGGATCACCTGCTATAGAGTATGCGAGGACGCATGGGGGGGTGGACTCGCAAATTTTTGAATCACCTACGGGGTAGAGATTTGCATGCGCACGCGTAGGTGAAGGGGGGCACTCGCAAAATTTTAAATTAGGAGTCAGGGCAGAGCAAAGATATGAAACATGTCAATAAGACAGGGACTTGGAAAAATTTTTACCCTCTAGCCTGATATGACAGGAAGAGGACTTGGAAAAATTTCGACTCTCGAGCTATATACGATAGGAAGGGGACTTGCAGGTTCCCTAGAAAGGCGAAAAGGGAGCAAATATGCAAACACAGTGATGAAAAATAAAGTTGAAGACAAAAAAGTTGATTAATAATAACCATCTTATGGGGAATTCTAAGAGGAACATTCCTGACCCGAAACTTTTTAACACGGAACCTCCTCTATGGGTATTTCTTTGAGAAATTCGCCGTGCACCGTCCGGTGAAAAACATGAAAAAATTTCAATTCTCGAGCTATATATTTCGAAGTCCTTAAAATAGGTCAAGGTCACTGATGACGTCCTATTTTATACTGGGTTTATTGTCTAGGCCTCCTTTATACTAGCTTTATTCTAAGTCTAGCCTTCCTTGAATTCTCAATACCAAAACAAATTTGACCATAGAACAGGTTCCCTGCGTTCCTCGTTTAACTTCGTCAGCTCGATTTTAATATATTTTTCCTCAAAAGCTCTTGACTTTAGACGAACTTTTCAGGCTGATAATTGGATTTTTAGTAAAGTTTAAATAGAATCTCATAAGTAGAGCCCGGATTTTTTGGTATTTATAATTTAATTTTCGGTACTAAAACTTTGATTTTGGGTATTATTAGGTACCTATTTAGAAAATAATGACCATTTTTTACTGATTTTGCGTAAATATTAGTATATTTTAGACGAATTGATGGCCAGTTTTCGGTAAAAATGATGCTTTCGGTATTTATAATCTACGTTTTCGGTATTTTACCGAAAAATAAGTAATTGGAACTCAATTTTTCGAGATAATATATGCAAAACATTAATCTCCTTCAAAAAGCTCACAGCTTTTAATCAACTTTGGGAGGAAGTTGAAGTAGTCCATTTCATAGGAAATTTCAGGAGGAACTTCTTTTGTTTGAAACTATTTTTGATTGGAGCTCGGCTTTCCCAGATATTTGTAAAAAATTAATTTTTCCTCGAACACTATTAACTTTTAACGAACTTTTTAGTCTGGTAATTGAGATTATGATAAAATTTAAATAGACTAACTTGAATAAAATCTTAACGAGGAACATTTTTTGTTCGAAACTTTTTATGATTGAAGCCCAATTTCCGATAAATTCGCAAAAAATTGATTTTAGAGGCTAGAAGGTGCTACAAATCCCAAAAATGTTTACCGCTCAAAGTGTTTAGGAAATCTGTTTAATAGGTGAATTTTGTCTATTTCAATTCCGGTAATCTATTAGGAACGATCATTTGGTCAAAATGTTTCCAAGTCCCCCTCTCATAGCTCGATGATCCAAAATTTTTTGAACCCCTCTCTCCTCATACATATGTATATAGCTCGAAGGTCATTACTGTGCACGCAGTTCTATAGTGAAAACCACGAACGTAATCACATGTTTTTTCTTCTGTTTCCTGTTCTTTCATACGTAGGTCTATCGTCGGTACCACAAACCAACATAATTGAAAAAATTGCATTTTCGCAGTAACTATGAAATGGTGATATAAGTAGGTATACGTGGTAAGGTGAGGAAAAAGTCACGCGATTCTGCTGCACTATAATGTTGAGCCTGCTGCATTATTATTACTAACTCATGAGATTGCGTGACATTCGTTATTTTTTCCCCCCTTTTGCATCCAGCGACTAGACGAGAGACTACATTGTAGAGTTGAGGTTAGAAGGAAAAAAAAAAAATCATTTGGACTTGAAATGTATGAGTAAAACGGGACACACGAGGGTAAATTGTAGACTCTTCTTTGGCAAGGTAGTCGACGTTTCTTGAATTTCAATACTAAAGAAATCCGTATAATAAACTCGATTGCCAACTGTAACACCGTTGGAAAAACTGCCAGGAATAAAAAGTATACGCGTCGGGTTTACGAACGTATTTGAGGCTTACAGAAAAATCTCAATTAATAACTCGCGACGATATTTTTAAAATTTAGATTTTTCCAGTAAAAGTTACGTAACGGTGAAAAGGCGAAATACTACGCCGCCGTACGTATTAAAGTCAGATTTTTTTTTTTTTTTCACAAGGAAATATCAGTGCAGAAAGATAGCTCCAGCAGATGTTTTTTATACAGTACAATTATTTTTCTTTTCTTTTCGCGCGTTCGCATTTTCAACTTTTCTCGTAAGTAGAGTATTAAGAAGGTGGAAAAAATATTCTCGTACAGTCTCTTATAGAGTGGTGCTCAACAAATCTTATTTTTCAGTGTTGGAAACATTGATCCTTTGCACGAGGAAAATTTTCGTTCGAATTCAATTATAGGTCTTCCGATAGTTCACTTTTTTTTTCTAATTCTATTCTTTCGCAGTTCAGTAGAAAAAAATAAACAAGCGACGCTCTTCTCTTTTTTCACTGATTACGAACGAAACTACGGTAAGATCACGATTTTTGGATGATAAAATATTCTTAACAAAAGATTATCCTGTTATCTTAACAACATATTATTTTCCTGTCAATACAATTTCCGTAAAGGTCGAAACACTTTACAAGCCATTTCTGACCTCAAACTCCAAATTGAAGAATCATTCCGTAGAAATTTTGCTCTTCAATCCATATTCTTTGACTTATAGGAAGCCTTCCCTCGTGTTTGGTGGGGACACTACCTTTTCTATATATGTTATTTAAAATATGTCTCCGCAGCAACTAACCCTCTCTCCTTCAATCCTTTGCTTGAATTCATAACATTTAATTGTCCCTCCACTCCATTCGAGATGGCGTCCCCCAGAGAGAGGTTCGGAGTGTTTCTCTCTTCCTGATCGCCATTAAACTGTTTCCTCTTTCCCCTCTCTAGACGACCTTTTGCAGACGATTTTAGCGTCTCCCTGGCTTCTACAAATCCCAAACAAGCTGCTCGTTCCTTCTAAATCACCCTTGATAAGTCTCCTCATAGGCTTCAAGTCGTGGCTTTCGTTTATCTTGCCCTTAACGAAGTTGAACGAGGACCGCAGGGAACCTGTTTTATGAGTCATATGAGATTTGGTATTGAGAATTCAAGGGAGCCTAGACCTAGATAAAGCTAGTATAAAGAAGACCTAGACCTACTATGAGTATAAGCCTAGTATAATATAGTTTGAGAGTCTAAATTTTTTAGGAATCTCGAGCTATATTATGATGGGAAAGGACAGAAAAATGTTGACTCTCGAACTATATATGATAGAAGGGGGGGGGGGGGGGCATAAAAAAATTCCTATCATATATGGCTCGGTAGTCGAAATTTTTTCTAATTCCCTCTCCTATAGCTCGAGAGTCGAAATTTTTCCAAGTTTTCTGCTGGCCAAATTTCTCAAAGAGGCCCCCATAAAACAGGTTCCCTGTTAAAACCCGTTCTGATCATATTCCATAAGAGGCATTTACGTCTTTCCTCTCTCCCCCTCCTCTTCCAAAGTTTCCAGAACAGCCTTCAACCCAGTACCAAATTTCTTGGCCCTATCTCCAATTCCAAATACTCCTGCGGACTCTTCGGACCAAAGTTTTGAAATTCAAATACCTAAACGCACTGAATGTCCTTAAATGTCTATTCCACACTCGCACAAGTTGCAATCGGAAGCTCTTCTTTCAGCTATACATTTATCTAATCTACTTTAAGCTGGACTACGGGTCCCCAATCTACACAGAGGCTGATAAATCTCTCTTCAAATCTTTGGATACGATATTATCTGCTGGCCTATGTTTAGCACTCGGTGCTCTGCGCACCAGCTCTACGCTCAGCCTATGCGCTGAGGCTGCCAATCCCACTCATTATCGCTTACCGCCAACTTTCTAATGTCTACGACCCAGTTTCCTTAACTCCCTATATTTCTCCCTTCCCTCAGTTCTCAAAATTCACTACTTCTTTCATTAGAAGGCCATGTATAGACAAACATCTCAAATTTAAGCCCCTTCTTCCTATCACCCCTCCCTGGATATCCACAACGCCCCAAATTCGCTTCGACCTGGCTAACTTACCAAAATTTCCCAGCTTAATCTACTTGACACACATCAAAACCATTACATTATTGATAATGGTTTTCTTACCCACAACTTGGACTTTACAGATCTGTTTACCGTTTTCTCATGATAGTGAGGTAGTGCTAATACAGGTTCCTCGATGACGTCACATTACGCCCTGGGTCCAATTTTTCCAAGGCCCTTAACTAGGTCCAAATCATTGATGATATCATGGTAACAAAGCTATGACAGTTTTTCAAGAATAGTCTCAGTCTTATACAAGCATAATATTATATACAAGGATGAGGATGCAGCAATACTGCGGGGTGAGTATTAGAAAGCTACCAGTCCGGATGAGGTATTCAATGCAGCAGTTGCTGGAGGACTTTTCCCTGTGCTGTTGAAGAAAGCCAGGCTAGAGCTGATCAATAAGAATTATAAACCACCTGGCCTGACGCGTCCTTGCTGAAGATTGCGGTGGTGTTCAAAGCAAAGAAGAGGACAACAACTGACCAAGAGGTTTTACGGGTCAAGGAGAAGGCCACGCGGGCCTTGCTTGAGAAATGGAAAGTGCTTAGAGTGAGCTAGGTGAATGGATGACCCAAATGTTAAAACGCGATCTCGATGAGGGGATGATTCGAGACCATGATTAGCTGAACTTGTCAAGTGGCCATGTATGCTTCAACAAATACCTTAACCAAGGGTGGGATGACAGACACGTCAAGTGTGAGCGGGCAAATCTCAGTCGGTCTCTTCGAGAGATTGGGGAAGATGAAAAGTTTGCTACAAATAGCTTGGTAGCCACCATGCTAGGTACCAAAGAAGCACGGAACCAGGAGTCTTCATTTGCAGCCACAGTCATGAATAAGATAAGAAGATGGACCTGGAATGGAGTAGGTAAATGCAGAACCACACTATGGCCTGTTCAACACCTGTGTAGGAAGAAGAAGATTAACTGAACTTGACGAAAGAAGAAGACGGTCTACTATACCTAAGATGGTGTTGCTGTTGTGTGTTTTAGAGTTTTGCATGCCTGAGAGCATCTGGTGGTTGCCAAGAAAAAGACGGGGTTCGCCGAGAAGATTCTTCCAACATCAAAGTTTTACACAGAAGGGTCAATTCCGATGTTGAAGGAAACAAAATAATGCTTACGCAACCCGCACCCACTTCACCTTTGAAGACAAGCGGTGCTGCACATGCGACAAAAGCGAATATAAGCGTATATACAAAATGCTAAAACATGATATCCATTACATTTTATTTTGCCCTTGACTCTCAACCTAACGGCCATTTTTATGTAACTCTACCGCTCTCTTCTTGGGTTTAAGATAGGTCGCGGTCAATAAAGTTTTGTGCGAGTTTGTAATCCTTGTTTTTAGGAATTCAGTAATGGCTTGCAACGTGGAAACCACATTTCTAATTGTTTTACAGTACCCGCGACCTCTTTTCTCTCGAATCCACACACACTTACGTAACATAACTTCTTTCAAATTCCCTCTGAGCGTTGTTTATTGTTTTTTTTTTTTGGAGAGGGGAAGAAAGATTACAAGTCCATCCACCCTCTGGTGCCAGATTTCATGATTGTTTTGAATATTCACAGTGAGTCAAGGTCATCAAGCTTAATAAGCTCATTTCATTCGCTGCTAGGTGTTTTCAGTGCAACCGTCAGCGCCGGATATACCAGCGTAGTAGTGGCCGCGAAGGGGCGCGGGCGGTTGCACCCGAATACCAGCTGGCTCATAAAAGGCTGAAGAAGGCCATCAAGGACAGCAAGAGTGCTGCATGGCGAGAGCTATGTGAGACGGCAGATGACGCCTTATAAGTTGGTGCTGAAGAAGCTAAAAGGCCTCTCAGCGATGAGCCGAATGGAGCCGCATTTTGTGGGTCAAATCATTGATGGCTTGTTCCCACAGCAGCCACCACCAATGGTAACGCTACCAATAGTAGAAGAGGATGGTATATCCCTCCTAGGCACCGAAGAGGTGGATGCAGCAGTCAATAGACTGCGGGGAAAGTATTAGAAGGCTCCAGGCCCGGATGAGATTCCAAGTCCAGTCTGGAGCGCCATACATTCAGTTGACCCAGCACTGCTTGTTGATACATTCAATGCAGCAATTGTTGGGGGACTGTCCCCTGTGCGATGGAAGAAAGCCAGGCTAGCGTTGATTGATGAGAAGGATAAACCACCTGGTCTACCATCCTCTTACCGTCCACTTTGTCTGCTAGACAATGTTGGGAAACTTCTAGAAAGAGTGATGGCCAATCGTTTGGAGAGCTATCTGAAGGAAAGAGATATAATCTCTGATAGCCAGTACGGTTTTCAAACTCGACGCTGCACATCAGATGCTGGGATCCGGCTGAAGAGGATAGCCAAGTCAGCGATTGATATGCGTCAGTTTTGCGCAGCCGTCAGCCTCGACATAAGAAATGCGTTCAAATCAATTCCATGGAAGATGATATTGGAAGCTCTTGTGAACGCAGGAGTGCCCGCATACCTGCTCAGGATGATCAGCAGCTATCTTAGCTGCCGTGAAATCCAAGCAGAGACGTCTGCTGGTACAGTAAAGCGCCCTATTACTTGTGGGGTGCCGCAGGGGTCGGTCCTTGGGCCGCTTTTGTGGTGCGTCGCATTCAACGGAATCTTTAAGGTGAAGCTGCCACCGGGGGTCAAGCTTATCTGCTATGCGGATGACACCCTGGTGGTATGCACAGCCGAAACAACTGTAGCGGTGGAGAGCAGGGTAAACAAGGACCTAGAAGATGTGACGCGTTGGATCGAGTCGGCTGGACTTGAACTTGCAGCAAGTAAGACGGAGGCCATTTTATTCACGACCCGTCGGAAGTTCAAGCCACCCACCTTTCGCCTGCGAGGTGTGGAAATTGGAATCAAGAAGCAAATGAAATACCTGGGCATCTGGTTCGACTCAACGCTGAGCTTCAGGCACCATTTCCTGATGGCAGCGGAAAAGGCGGCCGGGTAGTTGGATACCTAAGTCGCCTGATGAGGAACCTAGGAGGACCGAGAGAAGCAAGGAGAAGGATCATGATGAGCACCGACTTGTCGATCCTCCTACATGGTGCGCCAGTATGGGCCGACTGCATGAAGATACCATACCGAAGAAGAGAGATGGTAAAGATCCAACGAAGAGCTGCGCTGAGGTGTGTTAGTGCCTACCGCACTATCTCGACGGAGGCCCTTTGTGTATTAGCACGTTCACCACCAATCGAGCTCCTTGCTGAGGAGAGAGCGGTGGTGTTCGAAGCAAAGAAGAGAACGACGACCAACCAAGAAGCTTTACGGGTCAAGCAGGAGGCCAGGCGCTCCTTGCTTGTATAGTGGAAAGCAAGAATTGCCCAGAGTGAGCTGGGTACATGGACAACCCGTGTGCTAATACGCGACCTTGATGAGTGGATGAACCGACACCATGGTCAGCTGAACTTTCACCTGACGCAGGTGTTAAGCGGCCATGGCTGCTTCAACAAGTACCTTCACGAGAAGTTAAGGAAAGTTGAGCAGGCAACGTGTTCGCACTGTAACCAAGGGCGGGATGATGGACCATAACACACCTTATTTGATTGTGAGGCGTGGAGGCGTGAGCGGGACGAGCTTAGTCAGTCTCTTCAAGAGATCGGGGTAGATGAAGTGCTCGACCCGAGTAGCCTGGTACCCACCATGCTATGTTCCGAAGAAGCATGGAACCAGCTGTCTGCATTTGCGGCCACCATCATGAAGAGGAAGATGGACTAGGAATGGAATAGGCAAATGCAGAACCACGCTATGGCCTACTCAACACCTGTGTACCATCAACATCCAGATCTGCAGGAAGAAGAGGACCAAGATCTTCCCTGAAGAGAGAAGAAGATGAAGAAACTCCAACAGTGACCTACTGTATTGTGTCGTGTGGTGGTGTTTGTTGTTGTGAGTGTTCTTATGTTTTTGTGCGTGCCAGGGGGGCACTGCAGCTTGGCGGTTGCCAAAGCAACTTGGCAGTTGCCGAGTAGAAGAGGGGGTTCGCCTAGGAGATTCCTCCTTCACTGAAGTTATACCCGAAAGGGTCGATTCCGGTGTTGGAGGAAACAATATTAAATGCACACGCAACCCGCGTCTACTCCATAATGGATGACGGGCGGTGCTGCACATGCGACACACAAGCTAGGTGTTTTCAAGGGAGGGGCGAGGGGAGAAGTTTCAAGTAATTTGATCTTTCCGGGACTGAATTCAAGATTTTTACTACTCTCTAAAGTAGGTCAAGGTCATTAGAATTACAACAGGGGCTGGACTGAATTCCATAACCTTCCCATACGGACAAAAATTTGGATGTTAGGTAAGTGATAGTCGAAGTTGTCCGAATTCCGGCCCCTCTCATATCGGCTCGACGCGACAATACCTACATGTTGTTATGTAGATTTGACCGTCAGCGTTGCTGCATCGGACAAGTTCATCTTCCAGTTGACCAGATCGAACGTCGAAATTTTTCCTAGTCTAAAGGTCAAACGATCGGATGCAAATCTATTATGGATTAAGAGACTTGGAGTAGAGATAGAAAATATTTTGATAAGATTTTTGATTAAATTCTCGACGGAAAAATTAAATTTAGATGGTAAAAAATGTTGCAACACGTGAGATAATGTACCAACTACGTATCGATATTTCGAGTTTATATTTCACATTGATCGAAACTCGCCGCAATATTAGAATACATTCTGCAAAACCGAATGATGATTTTGAGTTACTTTTTACTGCAAGGCAATATAAAGTATTACGAACATCCCTTCTCTATCTAAGAAGAGCATTAGAAATGTTTTTTTGTCTTTCTCTTCCTCGTTAAAGAGCGAAACAAGAGAGGGGCAACAACTTCACACGAAGTGGCACTCTGTAAAGAGCTATTGTGCGTGAGTAAGACGAATAATGAAGATATGGCAACAGTCGACATCATTATAAAGATTTTTCTGGGTAATTGAATCACGAGAAAAAACGTTCATGATGTGCATAGTCTAGTCAAGAGGGTTAACGATTAAATTTACCGAAGTACGTATTTTCGTTTGATAACAATATTGCAAAACGAACATCGTTAACTATAAGAAAATTGAGGCAAAAAAATTGTCTGGTACTTTTCTTGCCAGTCATAAGCCTAGACAGTAGTGATACGATCAAAAAGCTGATATCGTTCGTCAGAAATAATCTGAATGAAATAAAATAAACATACGCGATAGATGAAAATCTTATCACAAGGAAAGAATGGGAGGATGACCAGCTACACAAGATGGCTCGTAACGTGACGTGTGTTGGTCAGAATAGCCCATTAAGAAAGAACCGAAGAGGGCATGATTGTATCTTAAAATGGTGAGGTACAATTTTGATAAATACTTTGTTTTTCTGAGTACCCATAATACTAGAAAAATCTTCAAAATTGAACCTTTTTTGTACGAATACACATCGATTCGAAATGTTCGAAATAAATTATTTCGACAAAGTATGACCTTCTACTCGAGCTAAAAATATGTAAGTCTTCGCTATGTATAATATGTAGGCGATGAAATTTTTTTTTATGGTTTACGCCGCTTCGGCACGATAATCGAACGCGCTGGAAGAGAGATTGCGAAAGCCGAGCGTCTGACACCTCTCCGACCTAAAAGCTGTCCGTAAAACAAACACAGTCCCGGTATAGATTGCCTAACAGAGATTTATAGCTTATTCAAAAGCTGTTTATAGAAGTACTGTTCAGGCAGGCAAAATCAGTGTAAAAAAGAAAAAAGGTCTCTCGTTTTAGCATACGTGTTTAGTTGAAAATGAAAAGTACTCGTTCGTTGTTTTCTTTATTCGCACGCGGCGCAATTTCGCTCTCTTCTCGTCGTCGTACTACAGGGAGGATACGCCTTTTGCAGATTTTACCTTCGGCATACTTTCTCTGTGTAAGGTGATGGACGTGGCTTCGGTATCGAATTAAAAAAGAAAAGTTCTCTTGCGATAGACAAATATTTGGTCTAGACTTTCAGCTAACGTCTGACCGCGAGTGCTGTGGAATTAAGCTATTACACGTTCGAACATATTTGTTTTGCCCTTTCCTAAAGTTATCTCTTTTCAAAATAAAAGAAGAAAAAAAAAAAAAAAAAAATGGTAAGGATGGAGCTACAAACACCAAGATGAGAAACTAGGATAGAAAAACTAAATTGTAACATGTATCAATTTCTTCATTTTCAATCACAGAATAGTAGTGAAGAAGGGTTTTTCAATTGTACGAATCTACTTTATTAGTTGCTTATACAAGAATACTTTCGGCCCATCATCAGTTGTGTCGCAACTGAAGAACAAAGACTTAACGATGAGTTTTTATAGTATAACACTGTGATCTTATTGGCTATAACAATGCTGTGTTGTGATTGGTTCACTTCTTGGAAACTTATTCTTACAATAATATGACATTGTGTTCTTATTGGCTAAAACATACTGGTTTGTGATTGGTTCAATCTATTGTCTAAATGCTGCGTTTCTATTGGCTACCTGGATTCCTGCCGTCTCATTGGTTGGTTCCGTTCTTCTTCTCTCGTCCAATCACCAGGCCGAATAATTTTTCGCGGTCAAATGTGATTACATTGTTCAAGAGGCAGGCTTTCTTCCTCTTGGCTTTTGCAATCTCCATTTGTTCCCAGAGTTTTCTTCTCTTTGTGCGATTCTCGACGTGTATGACTCCAAATATTCCCTCTCCATCGTGGTTTTCCTCGTTACAGTGTTTCCCAAACAGTGACTTGCCATCTTCTTTCTCCCTCGACGTTTTGTGCTCCTTTCTCCTGATCTCAAACTTTCTCCCAGTCTCACCAATATAGATCCCCTCGCACTGTTCACAACTGAGCTTGTACACTCCGCTCAAGCTTTCCTTGTCCTTTTGTTCCGTCTGGTCATTGCTGATTCTTTTCACCATGGGTTGGTTACTCTGAATACCCACATTCACATCGTAGCCATTGAACGCCTTTATCACCTTGTTTGTGTACTTTCCTATTTATGGTATCGATCCGGAGTACTTTCTCACTACGCTATCATGGGTTCCTTTCTTTGTTTCCATTTTCCCAAAGACTCCCTCCACCATACATCTGGGGTAGCCATTGGCTTCTGCGATCTGCTTTACTATCTCGATCGCTTTCCTCTTCTCTTTGTTGTTCTTAAGGATAGAAATTGCCCGATAGCAGTAGTTCAGGATTGCCGCCAACTTGTGCCTGGGGTGGTGGTAGGAGTCGGTTGGGATGATGGTGTCAGTATGCGTCGGCTTCCTGTAGATTTTGTATTCTATCCTATTGTTCTCCATTGTGATAGTTGATGGTCTCATTGCCTTTTTCTACTGTGAATTTGATGCTCTCATTCATCGCGTTCATTTCTGAAAGGAATAGATCCACCTGTCTATCAGTGCCTGATCACACAATTAGGATATCATCTACATATTTGGTCCAGTGTTTGATCGAGTTTCTGAACTTGCTGCCCTTCAATATCTTGTTTTCCATATCATTCATGAATATCTCCGGCAGTATTGGTGACAGCGGTGATCCCATCGCAAGTCCCCTTTCCTGACTGTAGTACCTGTTATTGAAGCGGCAGTAATTCTGGCTCAAGATCTCCTCCACTATGTTGGCGTAATTCGACCCATCGGGGTTGCCATGGTATCTGGTGCTTTTCAGCAGGGTGAGAAGTTCCTCCTTCGGTATGGCACCAAACATATTAGTCACATCAAAGGATATCAGCTTGTCGTTACTCCTGATTTCCAACTTGTCCAGTTGCTCAATCAGCTCTCCGTTGTTTCTGATACTTCGTCTGGGTGCAAACTGGTAGTTTTCTTTCAGGGATGTGGCTACGATCTTTGCTATCTTGTAGCATGGTGATTGAATGCTGTTGACCAGGGGTCTCATCGGACGGTTCGCTTTGTGGAGTTTTACAAGCCCCTTGAGTTTTGGTGCAACCGGGTTCATCTCAAGCGTCCTTCCATTGCCGGGTACATTAATCCGTTTCAACATAGCTTTCAGGTCATCTTGGTATTTCCGTGTTGGGTCCCTTGCCAGCTCTTGGTATCCATTAACTGCGATGTACGACTCCACTTTTTGGGTGTAGTCCTCCTTCTCCATTACCACTACCGTGCTGCCCTTGTCCGCCTTTGGCAAAATCAGCTTGTTCTGTCGGATCTTCTTTTGTACATTCGTGACCTTCCTCTGCATTACTTGCGTTCTGTCATAGGTTCGGCACATATCCTTTTTGATCTCCAATAGCACTTTCCCAATTTTAGTCCGGGCTTCTGGTCTCACGTCGTGTTCCATGGTTTGGATTACTTATTCGCAGCTAATGGCCATGCTTTCAAGCCTACACTGGTTCAGCCTCTCTGGCTGCACGTACTTGATGCCTTTGTCCAGCAGTCTTCTTTCTTCTTCTGTGAAGGTGACGCTTGATAGGTTCTCGGTTCTGGGAGCAAATTTGTGCTCAACTCTCGCTGTCTCTTCCTTTCTTTCTTCTTTCTTCCGGGTCAGTTCGGCAAGCTTCTTCTTGATCTGTTTTGTTTGGGCTTCCACTCGTTTTTCCACATAGTCTTCTCCTTTTTTCCCCTCTCCTCCTTTTTCGAACATCATTTCTTTAACTTCTTGCGGGTGGAGTAATGTGGACAGATGGAAATATTGATCATACAGTAGACCATTCAGCCTGGTGACTTTCTTGTAGAGTTCACCAATTTCATTCTTCACTCTCAATTTTTCGGCTTGCATCTTGATGCGTTTCACTGCTGCGCTGTTTCCTGGTAGCCTGATAGTCGCATACTTGGGAATAATGCCTCGTCTCAAGCATTCGTTATTGAACCAAATCTTCACATGTGTCACTCTTAGTTTGACCGTGGTCTTCAGAAACTTAAAAACCTCATCTCTATACAAGTTGGAAAAGTAAGCGATTGCCGATGAGTTGCGACTGTTGCAGCACGAGCCTTGGCGACTGGCGAGAGCTCAATCGCAACGAGTCGCAATAGCTTACTTTTCCAATGTGTATAGAACGCTATTTTTCCTAATAAGTGCGAGAAAGCGAAATAGTGAAGAAATGAAATTAGAAACAGTGAAGAAATGAAATCAGAAACAGTGAAGAAATGAGATTTTTCCTCACTGTAGGGTAATCACCAGTTTTTCCAACGCTTTTTACTCAAGAAAGAGCGCGCTTTCGTAGCACGTATTAAGAAAATATCATTTCTCTGAAATGTAACACTCTCGGCTTCTCTTTGCCTTTGTTTTACCTCTAATCTTGATGGAGAATCGAATAAAGAGAAGAAAACTCTGGAACAAGCAAAGAGGAAGAAAGCCTGCCTCTAGAAAAAATGTAATCACGTTTGATAGCAAAAAATTATTCGACCTGGTGATTGGACGAGAAAAGAACAGAACCGGAAACCAGGTAGCCAATAGAAACGCAGTATTTATGCCAATAGAGTGAACCAATCACTAAGCAGTATATTTTAGCCAATAAGAACACATTGTTATATTATTAGTCAGGAAGTTAAGAGCCACGACCATGCATTTCTGGATCAAAGCATGAAACTTGGTACATATCATCTTTAGGTGGAGTACTTCAAAATGAGATATGTTACCACCATTGGGGGAGGTGCTGACCCTCTTTTTGCGGGGGTTCTGTACCCCTAAAATCAGTTTTTGCAAATATCTTGCCGCGTTTCAACTTTACAGGAAAAAGTTTCAAATAAAAGTTGTAGAGTGTAAAATTCCCTAAAAAATGATGTATTCATATGTTAGCCTAGATCTGTCCGTTCGGGCTCAATGCGCGGAAAAAGAGCGCAAATTTTGGAAAAATCATTATTTTTTGTACTTTTACAGACCATATTGAACTTTCATGGAGTTTTAGAGTACAAACTTTTGAACAAAAAATATAGAGTATCAAGTTTTCTACAAAATGAAATATAATCACAAACGCTTACACCCAAATACATATAGGCATCTAGGGTAGAAATTATTGTTATTTCGCGTGGAAAATACACTAATTCAATGTATGTACAAATAAAAAAATGATACTGAGCTGCTAATATGTTGGATAAAATTCATACAAAATATTTTTCAGTTCTTCTTCTGATTAAAGGCGAATGGCATGTAGCGGGATATTTATAGGGTCAGCAAAAAATTGAAGAAAGAAAAAAAAACAAGACTGAGTCTCCATCACCTCAACCCCACACGCCGCAGAAGGTTGTCCTACTACTGGGAGCGCGGCCAACTCCGTGCTGCGGGCGACCCTTGACCACAAAAGCACCTCATTTAAGCTACCTATAGGTTAAACTAAGTTGTGAAAACCCCTTGTAGAGAGCGATCTTTCTACGAGAACCTTCTAAGCCCTACATATTACGCGAAATAAACGTGCCCCATGGAGTAAGTTCCAACTGAGGAACCCCGAAAAAAAAAAAAAAAGATTGAGTCGCCAAGCGCCTCAGTATACGGGTCTCTTGCGTTCCCCCCCCTCTCACTCTCTCTCTCTCTCTCTCTCTCTCTCTCTCTCTCTCTCTCTCTCTCTCTCTCTCTCTCTCTCTCTCTCTCTCTCTCTCTCTCTCTCTCTCTCTCTAATTAATTAATTTATGATGAGGAAAAACCATACGAAGGTCAAGCTGTATAGGAATGACAATGCACACTAGTGACTCCCACAAAGCAGGTTCCCTGTTTGCCTCAATTAACAAAATTAATGAAGGAAACCCCGAACAGCTCACCACGTGGGCTGCGAGTTTTGTTTCATTAGATTCTTGAAAATGTACACAATTAATATATTGAGGGATCGTCACGTCAGTCTGTAGTTCATTCACGGTCAAAATGCCTCCCTTTCACCAACTGCTAGCTGAACTCGAGGCATTCAATCAGTTTGGTGACTTTACTACTCACTAGCGTAGTGCAAACAATTGCATCAATTTTCAAACCCATATAAGCAAGGAGGGATGTTCAGGAGCCCCTGACGACAACGTTAATAAGCCTCCGGAAGTGGAGGTTATACGAAAACTGCGGTCAATATGATCTGCAATGGAGGCAGTACAGACAATACAGCAAAATTCCGACTCAAAAATTTATATGGGCTGGAAGTGCATGTACCAGCCCCTAATCGATCTCGAAAGGTGGGAATGGTACAAAAGAGTTTCCGTCAATCCAATCCAGTATTAAAAAGTAGTACAAGAACACTCGAAATAGGACCCAACTTTAGAATGAGAGTAGGGGGCTGGCGACATGGACCTGCTCTCAACCGTGAAGTAGTAGGAAAGTTGAAATTTTCGATGAAAAGAAAGAACTTCTGGAATTGAGAGACAGGCCCGAATGATCCTGGAATAAATTTCAAGAAATCCAAATTTTTGATTAAGTGACCGATTCAGAATGAAAAAAATTATAATCCATCGAAAAGCCTGAAAAATTTTATCCATTCAGCGGTTATGAAACCATTTTTTCAAACCCTCGAGTGAGAAGGTCATACTTTATGGCTCTTTCGAGGTAATGTAATGAAATTATTTCGAGGTTAAGGAAAAATAAAAAAACGTGTATAGTAAGAGAAAGTTCCATCCAGCAGCTTTTGTAAGATTCTTCCTCTCTCAGCCGGGAATCATCGCCCAACTGTCAGTCTAAACAAACGTAATCTGAGAAAGGAAAAAATATTTTACACGCCATCTTTTTATAAGAAGTTTCTTCTTCTAATTTCTATACTCGTTCATATAATGCAGCGGTAACTCCAACACGTTATTAAATTTCAACTTTATTTCGAAGTTGAAAGTTTCAGACATAACGGTACACACGGTATTCTTCTTGTTGGTAGAGATCCATCGTGCATACAAAATTAGCGGCAAGCTGCGTGTTTCGACTTTTGCGGTGCATACACTTCTTTCTTTTAGTATTTTTTTCACGTTTTCGCGTGGCAGCGGAATATTGTTTTTTTTACAAGTCGCAGCTCGCGAGTGTAAATTTACCAACTCAAAGAAGTTACCACATTTACTAATAAGGTCATTCCATTGATAATTACCCATCCTAGAGAGACAGAAAGATATTGGTAAGATATTCTTCCGATTTCCTCGTAATTCGGTCGAATTTTCACGAAAAATCCCCGAGACAACGGAAAAAGTTTACTCTTTTGCGAAGGATTTTTTCGAAATCTACTAGGTACTCTTTATACGATGCGCAGGTATTATAGAAAGGTTTTTTTTTTTTTTTTTTTTTTTCAGAAAGTGTGTTACAAGTTCATTTAAAAGCGCCTCGTTATGTACTGCTAAATCGGAATGCGACTTTAAAGTGCGAATACAACGTACCGTTCAGTCACGTCCATAAAGTCGAATGGTTGAAAAACGATGGAAAAATCTTTCAATACGTCAAAGGTCGAAATCCGCCGTTCTATAACTACACGATACCCGGAGGAAAAATAAGCGTAAGTTGATAGAGTCTTTTAAAGAAAAACGTTTCAATCTTTGTCGAAAAAGAAATATAAGCATTAAGTTCGCCGAAGTACATCCGTAATGCAGTTTCCTTTTCCCGCTTAAGCGATCGTCATTTAGGTTAGTTTTATGTTAGTCCGTAGCATACTTTTTTCCTCCTTTTTTTTTCATTTCAAAAAAATTAAATAATCGGGCTAGATAATTTGGGCGAAATATTACCCGCTATTATAAAGAATGTGCGCTATTTATTTAGGCTTACGCGGTACAAATAGTGTGAGTATACATTGTATTTTCATTACTTAGTGGTTTCAAACGAATGAATCGCAATTAACGCTTTACAATTTGGGATTTTCGGCAAGCGGCGTGTACAGTTGCAGCGTTACCACCGAAACTCCAATTTATACGAAAACGTCAGAAGAAAGGCACATACTAGTAGTTCGTAAGTAGTACGAGTGGAGGGGTTATATTACCTCTGTCGCAGTCATGAAATTCTCAAGTTTCCATCGTGTATATTTGGTGCGTCTTTAGGAGAAAAATACAAGAGGAAAATACCACAGAACCTAAGTTTCCTTCTAAAACAGATACTTACGCCATCACAAAACTCGTCATTCGAAATCGTTCAACATTCACTATTGACGAATATCAAAATTAACAAAATCTATCCTTAATTACGAGACTTTTATATTTAGTCCAGGGGATGAATACAAAAGAGGAAGAGGGGAGTTCCCTGAATATAATTTCGATCAAATATTTTCCTTTGTAAATGGCACATTATGCCCTCTAGGAGACGACGTACAAAGGATACATGATTGCAGATTTCTGTTACGTTCAATACGACGCTAGTTCATAGACATGTCTGAAAAAAAAACCTTTGATCAGAATGACTGTCGAGAGATTACCTGCACTGATACTTCTATAAACGACTGAATATTCACGTTGGAAACTTCAAAAATCTCTCGGATTCTCAAAAACGGTAAAATACATAGGTATATTACTGAAAATTGAAAAATTCATCACTGCGCCAGAAAGAATATGATCTTTTTACTAGATAGTACGTAGGTAATTTATTAAGAAGTCAAAATCCCATCATAATGAAATTAAGTCGTAGCCAGGAACGGATTTGGAGGGGAGTAGACCCTGGGTGCCGGAGACCCGGGTTTCCACCTTTTCTTCTCGAAGTCAGAATCTTGGATAAAGTAATTGAAAAGTTAAAAATTAAAGGTACTATTTTTTGCATTACATAGTCAAAGATATAATATGTATTACAATATTACATAATATGACCAATAAAATGAATGTAAAATTCTTTTTGTCGTTCTTAAAATCAGGCCTGGGCCTCGACAAGATTGAGATTCTTAGATTAAAACTCCTAAATCCGCCCCTGGTCGCAGCTCACTTCGTCTGTTGCTCGTTGGGTGTGAATTAAGCTAGAAAACAGTTTGCACGACCCATAAATTCATTTCAGCTTCATGAGTAGACAAAAATCCTCATAGATTAAAGTTGAGCAGTTACAGCATGTGAAAAACGCAGACAACTTTCAATATCTTGTGAAAGAATTATAGGTATGGGTGCCGCCGCCTATACAATACGAGATGATATAATTATTCAGATCAGACCCGTCGCGCTGCATTCCTACAGAGGGTAGGAGGGGAGAACTAAAAACCAAAATTGAACTATGGTTGTATGAGGGAGAAAATAAAATATTTTTCAAAAAAAAATTCAGCGTATTTTTTGGCTCCTATCGGCTGACGATAATTTTCATAAAAATTCCAATTTATGGTTCTTTTGACATGTAATTGTAACCCCTTATTGGAGTTTTTGAATAAATCAATCGCGACAGAATTTTTCAATCTTTACTTTTCATCTTTCATATTTCTCTTATATCAAATCAATGAATCAATACAAGAAGAAGAAATCAATTTTTCCCTTTTCCGTTTTTCCCGTTTGGCGTTCCTAAATCCTAATCATCCTAATCCTTGGCCGGGTGTCTGGCAGTTGGCTAGTGGCTGGCGACTGTATTTCTGATTTCTGTCTTACAATGTGGTCTTTTTTCCCGTTGGTCTTTGGAATTTTTGGATTGTGATTTGATAATCAAATTTAATGAAATTCAAATAAGATAATAATACAAAAACCTTTCTGTCAAAAGGGCGTCCGTTCCATAAGAAACACATTGAGCGGACGCCCTTTTGACAGAAAGGTCCTCATATTCTACTGCAAGGATACCAAACTCAACGATCTGCTAAAAGCCAGCTCTATTGGTTCGGCTGATGGAAAGCCAAAAGCCTAAGCTGTATTTCTCAAGGTCATCCGTAGACCATATAAAACATAGACCGCCAATAGCTTGTGTAAATGACATTATCAGTAAATGACATTATCAGTCGTCGCAACATACGAGGCCTAATGTAAGTCGGTATAGTTCAACTTGGACACTTTGGGTGTCGGTGGCGAAGGAGTATACGAGCGACACCACGCCCATTCAGGCGCGGATCCAGACGATCGTTTTGGGAGGGGAAACAATCCAAAAAATTTTAAAGGACCTTTTTTTTTTTTCTCTCTTTTACATTTTCTTCGATACTACAGATTTGTTGTTGTTTTTTTTGTTTTTTTGGGGAATTTTTTTTGGAGGGGGGATTCCCCTCATCCCCCCCCGCGGATCCGCGCCTGCCATTTACATTCTACTGCATGAAACCGTGCCGACTTACAGCTCTTCGGATGTTCCAACGGGCTTAGTAACACTATCAGCGGTCTATGTACTATATTGGTCTAAGAGGTCATCAGTTTCAGCTAAAAGCCTAAGCCGTATTATTTGGCTGCAACACCCTGCCAAATATTGATGATACCTACTTAGCAATCATTACAACACTCTGCCCTCATCTTGCATTTTCGATTTCTCAATGCTTAACAATTGTAGCGCTGCGTGGAAAAGGGGCCTCCGTCTAATGTATTTCTTATGGAACGGAGGCCCCTTTTCCACGCAGCGCTTCAATTGCAAACTCCTTGAATGAAAATAATATACAAAATACCCAGCGACAAATTATTTGATACAATATCACCTATAACTTATAATCAATTCTGCATCGAGGGATGTCTTAAATTCTGTTTGAAAACATTTGAGATCCAAATTACTTTCACAATCCAAAATAGGCCTACCCAATTTTCAAAATTGCATGATTAATTTCAACCCACCCAATAGCTTAGATGATGATTGGTACACGGCCTACAAATAAGGCTGGAATGTAGCGAAGTCACAACGTCGCACTTCAAAATCAGTGGATACAGAATTACATGGAGCTTATGGGAAAAAATGAAAAAATGTACTCTAATAAAACGCGGTTTTCGAAAAAAACGAAGACAATTTAATTTGAAGAGCAAACGATTTTCTGTTTTTTAAGCCCCATTTCAGTGAAATTGATGCAGTACGGGTGCAGTTATCATCGTTTGAAAATTAATAATCAGATGGGAGACGAAGTGCGGTACACTTACACCGTGGTTACACCGCACCGATGAACATGAACTGCCCCGAAACGTCACTGATAAGAATTCACTGCGCGCTGTTATCATTTTCTACATTCCGGCCTTATATAAAGTAGGCCGTGATTGGTAACATATATAATAACTACTTACAGATATTGTAGACGCAGGATAAATTCCAACTTGCCTAATGTGTCTATTTGAGCTTGTCAAAGAACTTGTTTTACAATTTTCTTGTTGAACTTCAAGGATGAATCTGGTTTTAGAAGCAGAATGCATCTTCAGGATCAATTGAATCACAATCACATCTATATAGGTAGGCCTACCTATTCAGAGGGCTTCAAGTTGTTATCCTCTTTGTTTGCCAAGATGTTAAGAACAAACTGGGTTTTGATGTAGGTATCCTCCATATTTGAATACCGGTATGATGTTGCTTAAGAAAAGTAAACAAAGTTTTTTTAAATTGACTTTTCTTTACACATATAAGATAACGCCGTTTATCCTACTCGATTTACGGGAACAAAGCCCTTTGTTTCAACTTTCGTAGTGATACGATACTATCTCCGTGAATGCGCGTCTAAGGCACTATAGTACGATAGGTATGCTGGACTGATAACACGGAGACGACGTTTAGGTTATAACTTATAAGGTACAAACACGTTTCACGTAATGTCGCGGAACTCACCGGTTACATTCGCTGTCGCGTAACGTTACACGAGCCGTATTCCTACCTTATAGCCTAAAAGTCGTCTCCGTGTTATCATTCCAGCATACCTATCGTACTGTAGTGCCTTAGCGCGTCGTTTGTAGCACCAAAATCAGTACTGCGCATGTGCAAAGAGTTCTACCCTTCGTGAGATATGAATATATGCAGACAACAAAACTACTAGGCTTTTTTATTGCCTTTTCATCACGTAAAGAAAAATGTTATGGGCAACACGGAAGAAACTTAAGCATTTCTCAACTCTGTGCAAATGTATCATCGCTTGCCTTTGGCTTGGCTTGCTAACTTTGCACTCATGAGAAATGGCTCATTTTTCTCCCTGGTTGCACAAATAACTATTTCTTTAAAAAAAAAGTGAATTTGATCATTTTGTTCATAGGTATTTGAATTAAGAATAATTATCTAAGTTCGAAACAAAAATACATTTTCAAATTCTTGGGTACTTACTTCCACCAAGTTTCACATCCTCATTATAGACATCAGTTTCACATCCTCATTATAGACATCAAATTCCTATCATTTATTCCTTACTCCTGAATTTTGACAAATGATCAAATTGTTCCCTGTGTATTCTTATGAGAGTCATTCTAATAAATACTATAAAGGATAATACCGGAAACTCCTACCTAAAATTATACATCAAGCACTTTAATTTGGTCACGCGACACACACAGCGCTATGTAACAATGTCATTAATGTGGGATGATGATATTTGATGTCGTGCGTCATTGCTATTTGCTTGTAAGGGCTCTGCTAGGAGCGCCACTCTCCACACAACACTCGGAGGTGATGCTAGGTGAACAGTCCCATATAAATACCACAGGAACGATTTTCAAAAGTTCCTCACTACTTAATTGATCAATCAATTTTAAAAAATGAGATATACAAAAGTCAGAGCTGAGTCTACTACAACATTTTCAAAACTCTTTTAGGTGGCACTCCATTCAAATTTTACAAGAAAGAAGAGCGAACTTTGTTTTGTCATTACTGCCGTACAAAGTGAGATGGACATATATCCAAAACAACGGTTTAGAGAATGATATAGGTAATATTGCTTTCAAAAAGAACGAAAAAATTATTCTACAATCCTGCAAATTTCACAATTTCTAATATTTTTATCTAAGAATCCGATGGTCTGTTTAATTTTTTGTTAACGGCATTAGTTTTAGAGATATTTACTAATATTCATGTAGGTAAGTGCAATATACTCGTACGTCCCATTCGCCGACAAAGGAATAGGACGTATATCCAGTATATATCCACTTTCAAATGATTTCACAGACAGAGCACACACGCACACACTTGTAGGTAAATTTGCCAGAAGATCCACTTTTCTAGATTCCTATTTCCGATATACGTCAATCTCACTTTGTAGGACAGATTATCAGTTAGCATCATCACCTTTGAGTGAAAGCTTTGGAGAAATTCCGCATAGCAGCGCATACTCTGCCCTTATTGGCAAATGGTTGGGTGTTTAGGTTGTTGATAAAGCACCACTACACGTTAACAATATACACAAATTCACAGTCCCACCGTAGTTAGTTCCATCCCTCGTCGCTTGTCGGTTTGAGACTACAAAATTGACGAAAGTTTCGCTTAGGTATTATCGCTTATAGTATTTGGTTCTAAGCACCATTGCAGACTTGACTGCAATTAAAGCAGTACAGTTGCTGCAGGTGGCAATGTATGGAAGCTTGGCCTAAGAAGGTGATTGTGATATTGAATTGCAATACTTTCTTATGGCGAAAATAACGATCCGAGAAATAAAAACTTTGTTCTGAATACTCTTCTGTAAATAATATGATCCATTGAAATCAAAAACGCAGATATTGGGAGAAGCGCCTGAAATACTTGTATCAAAAAACTAGTGGGTATGATACAGGGGCGTGTTTTTTTTTTTTTTTTTTTTTTGCCCAACCGCTGCTGATGACAGCAATACCCCATCTTACTATGCTAGGTTCTAAACAAACAGGTTTTATAATATTGTTATTTCCCACAAGAGAAGAGCTGAGCTGAGACACGGCTTGCTCTACACAAGGACGCCATGAGGTTACCACAGTCTTCAATATGTTTCCTCATCACATCCTCATATTTTGAAGATGAAAAGAGGATTATAGAAAGCATATCAAAAAAGCTCCTCTTTATTTATTCATAATATCCTCAATAGTGAGGACACTTAACGGGTGTAGTAAGATCACAATGCGGACATGATAGTCTCTAGTGTGTTTCCTCGTTACATCCTCGTAGTATCCTCAATATTGAGGAAACTTTGAGGATGAAATGAAGATATAAAGAGGAAACATATAGGAGACTGTGATGTCCTCATTTCACCTTTCAAGTGACACATTGAGGACATAATGAGGATAACAAAACTATTTTTCAAAAGGGAGAGTGGTTTTCAAATCAATTTTGTTGTATCCTCAATACTTCCTCATTGTGTCCTCATCGTGAGGACGAAATGAGATTTTATTTGTCAAATATTCCATTTTTTCTTTTGAAAAAAGATCTTGCAAGCAGCAAACAAAGTGAGCTGTGAATTTCTTTCAAGTCCCCTTTCTGAATACTCCCTCTACTCAGTGACAAGATGCTGATATATGGTTGAAGAGGTGTCAAAAAAATCCTGAGATCTTGAATTTTTTAGAATTCAACTTTGTACAATGAACTAAGAGATATAAGGGGAGGAAGATGTTGAAAGGCGATAGGTAGTTGGTCGAGTTTTATAACATTTTTCATTCTTTTCAGAATTACAAACTCAAAATCCGAAAATATCGTTTAAAAAAAGGAAATATTTTGTGGGAGAATGGCTAGAAGTGAACTGCACGTCGGGTCGAGCGCGACCAGTGCCTGAATTGACGTGGTTGTTGAATGATACCGAGGTAAGTTTTCTTCGTTATCCTATCTCGCCTACGTACTAAACAGCTAAAACAGAAGAACGATACTCTTCTGAGAGTCCGGAAGAATTCCAAACTAACGAAGAAACAAAATAATAGATAAAGGCTTGAAAAAATGTAAAATGTCATTTCAATTTTCTGAAGTCTCTCGAGAGGCTCGGTACCTAACTGTGTGGGATATAATATATTTCATGTAAAATTTTCTAGTCAGATGAAGTAATTTTTCACACGTACAAAAATTCTCCTTCAGACTTACAAAGCTGAAAGAAGAAATTGAAATACGTAAAAAAATCATTTATTTCATAAATTTTTCATATCAATTTTTTTTCTTTAAAGGTAAAAGGATATTTTATTAAATCTTTTCCTGAGCAAAGTTTGCATGCGTCAACTATTCAAGTAGCGTTTCGGATCAAAGAAGATCATAATTCCGGATTCAATTTAACTTGCTTGTCAACAATACCAGGATTCATGGGAATGCATGTGCACCGTAATCATTACGCAGATCATCGATCCGAATCCATTCTAAGTGAGTGCAAATTTACTTTATTTAATACGAGCTTATCAGGTTAAGAGAACACAAATCACGTGATTTTTTCACTGAATCAGGAGGCTTAGTATAATTGAACAATGAAAATTACTGTATTAGGTTATATTTTGTTTCAGTCGATATATTAGATCATGATGTATCCAATAAGGCGCATTCAAATCCGACATTGAATGTAACAATGATCCTTTCCTTAATAAAGATCGCTCATTATGCAATCAGCACGTGTTCAAAAAATTACAGATTAAATTTTTAAAACTTGCCTATAACCGAGACAAAAAAAAAAAAAAAAAAAAAAAAAAAAGACAAATAACACTATAAACCATTTGTGTTCATTGTATATATAAATTGTATGTAATTCTTTGTATCCAAACTGAACATTGCCATAAAATAAAATAATATTTTACTAAAGTGTGTATTTTTTAACTGAATAGTAATAAATTATTGGTGGTAGTCCAACTACGAGTACTAACAAAGGGATAACAAAATATTACTACACACATATGCATAGTGTGGTACCTCAAGGGTATGCTCTACCAAGTATTTACAGAAAGCAATACCTAGAACCAATATCTTTACACAACAAAAAATTATATGATACTTGATCAGAAAATAGTTCCCTAAAATAATCTATAATATCCCAAAAAATAAAAATATATATTTTATGGGATACTAAGGATACCTATATAAATTACTTGGTCAAATGATGACAAAGCAACCACCTTCAGAACAAAATTTCTCATTTTTAATTTTGTCAAGAATCATTCTAGATGCACAATAGGGTAAATCTATAGTAATTATAAATCAAGTAAGAGGACAATTTAATGACTCAGAAAAAAAGCTCCACAGAGAAGAATTTGCAACAACAAAATAATGAAATATAGAAATTCTATTCTAACATTTTGTACCTTGACAGGTACTATATTCCGTAGTTAAGTGAGACAAACAAATTTTGTTCAATATATTTATCAATTTCACTGACGATTCCTTAATGTTTCATAATTTTACTCCTATGTGCAATACTTCTATTGAAACAATTTCACAACTCGAGTAAATTCTTTAGGTTCATCGGAAAGTATAATAAGTACATACTTAATTCAAAACGCGACCTTAATTTTCTTTTACTTCTATCTTTCTCTCCAGATGCTAAACTACGAAGCACATGTTCAAAACATAATTTCAGAAACTGTTAATTTTGTTTGATCGCATTTTGTTTTTGCCATACCAGAAAAAAAGTAGGAAGTACAACAGTTGAAAGATTTACCTTTCTATTTTATTCAGTTTCATAACCTGGTAAGCCAAATTCTTCTGGTATGAATTCAAGTAAGGAAGAAATAACTTTTGTAGCCAACTTTCTTCTTTCTTGTGGTACAAAAGAGTCGGGTACCATTACAACTTGCATGCCAGCTTTTACAGCTCCTTCCACACCATTAGGAGAGTCTTCAACCACTAAACACTGAAAAAAAATATTGTATATGAATAAGAAGAAAAAAAAAAAAAATCGTTCATCTTTTTTTGAAAAATTGGTTTTTCACAATAGGTACTCGGATTAAAAATTAATAATTACTTCGTTTGGTGAGGGTTTTTCAGGAAATTTCGACGCGCAAACTAGGAAAATATCAGGAGCTGGTTTCCCTTTTTTCACTTCAGGATCTGAGCCTCCAGCAACAATATGACTGAACTGGCTGAACACATTTGTAAAATTTTTACTTTTCATCTGAACTTGTTCCATATTACTACTAGTAGCAACCGCTATTGGAATATTGTGTTTTCCCAGATGTGTAACCAATTTCTCAACACCTATCAGAAAATAATTCTATTAGAACTCAAGTAAAATAATTCTCTTATTTAGTAATTTACTTTTTTTTTTTAAAATTTCATTTATTATAATGAGCGATCATGATCATTAATAGGAAAAAAAAAGAAAAAAGGAGTACAGACAAGGGACGATTTAATTTCCAGAATAATGCATTTTTGAAAAGATGATCATCAGTTGGAACCAGTTTTTTCCTAAGAATACTTATACACGTGAAACAAATCGATAGGTACAATAATCAGTAAAAAGGATAAATAATCACGATGTTAGGGGCGGATCCAGACCGTCATTTCTTTTTTTTGATGGGGGGGAGAAATACCTTGTACGTAAACTGTCAACGGGCATATCTGGAAGGATTGACCCCTACCGCACAAAAAAATATTTCTTATTGTTCCATCCTCCTTTTCAAAAACCTTGATTTTTCCGTCGGACTACGGATTTTTTTTATTTTTATTATTTTTTTTTTTTTTTGGGGGGGGGGGGGAATTCTCCCCACCCTCGTGGATCCGCGCCTGGAAGTTTAGGGGAGGGTACTTAATTTTAAAATAGTATTTGAACGGAAGATTGGCAACGTCTTATGGATTTGGGTGATTCTTCCAAAAAGCCGAAAATTGGCGTGACGGTGAATTTTGTAGTATCTAAAAAAAGTAGTTTTTTTTTTTTTTTTTTCAGAATTTTATTTGTCTACAACACACAACAGGATCTGGATCCATTGGTGCTCATTTTCTGGGAGAAAAATTCACGGGTTCTTTAGCTGAGTTGAACGAGGGGTGGCAGGAAAAATGTCTTATGGGGGACCTATAACGTCATCAGATCGTGACGTGATAAGGCTGCCTATGACGTCATCAAATTGTGACGTTACAGATCTGGACTTTGGAGCTACATGTGGAGGAGGGGATTTCGACTTCCAAGCTCGGGTGTAAACCTCACTTTTCCAATAAGGAAAGTCGGTAAAATAAAACGATGATTACGTTTCGTCTTGATAAAGGCTACTAGAATGGCGATTGGCCGAAACGTCGAAAAATATTCGAATAAATTCTGTGTAGAAGCCTTTTTTTTTTTAATTATACTAATACTTGCACGTAAAAAAAAAATCCTCCCTTATATATGATAGAAAAAGGACTCGACCGCCCACCTATGTATTATACTTCCAAGCTATATATGATACGACCTCCAAGCTATATTATGATAGAGGCGTAGGAGGGGGACTTTGAAATATGAAGCATTACAAATCTAGTTACCCGAGGGGGCTATCTCTCGGGCTATAAACACCGACCACCAAACTATATATGATAGAAAGGGGAATTGGAAAATTTTTTCCCGAAAAATCTCCCTATAACCAGGTTCCCTGTTAAAAATTTGAAATATTGTGCAAATTTTCCATCGTCGTGAAGGTAACCTTCATCGTTTTTTCTCGAAATATTGTCAAGTAGACCTGAATTTTACGACAAAGAGTAATGATTCCTACATAATGACCCCGAATAGGATAGCTGAAGAGCATGTCTCATAGTAATGATACTGGGCCTAACCAAAAACCCATGAACTTGGACGACCTTAAAAATCTGTAACTTCTGTTTTATAGTTTCTTCCCTTTCGTCGTGCGCTCATCGCTGAGAGTTACACCTTCTATCTTTTTTCCCTCAATATAGTTCTGTCATGATTTGTTTTATGATGTTAAATAATGTTCAGGAAAAAAGATGAATGAGTATTCGAACACCTAGATTCATAATAAAGCTCTTGCTGTCCATTACTTGTTCGTGTAGCCTTGTAAAAACATTCAAGGGGTGGTCCCCAAAACGTTTACAAAAGAAAAAAACAACAGAAAAATCATGTTTGAAAAATTAAAGAGATTGTAATCAAATTTTTGGCTTTTTGAAATTATTACCCATTTGTTAAGGCCTGTAAAATGACTTTTTTAAAAAATGATCAGAATGAAATGCCTCATAATATATACTTCTAAAAAACTTTGCAAATAAAATCAAAGAAGGCGCTCTCTACATTTTCTGTGACGGTCATTTGCGGAAGCTTGGCAAAAGGGTGATGATCTTGAAAAATTCATCCGAGATATTTGAAATTATATTCACTCGACAGGAAATTAAGAGGACTGCAATTTTTGTTCCATACATTTTTCAGAAAAAATAATATTTTGAGAAGGTACCTACAGTCGATTTTATTAACATGCTGTCTTATGGTGAAAAACGCCTCGATCCCCTTCTCGACATCGACAACAGCGCTGCCGTACGAAATAGAATCGACGTATCTGCAAATCAACGATGAGCGAAAGAGGTATTTTTGGTGGAGTTGGAGAACCTCTTCTTTGCAGATCATTGGTATGTGGATACGTCCGTTCTGCCGTACAAAGTAGAACGGACGTATATGCGAAAACAACGATCACCGAGACGAGGCGTTCGGATCAATGGGCTGTATGTGTGATGGTAACGAAGCTTCATATTCACATACCACTACTATCACAGTCGATTGCATATCAATGCATAATATACGTCCTTTTTTGGACGTATATGCATCGCGAGGTGAAAAAATGTACTGTATCTGAAGATTGAGCACTCATTGAAGAAAATTATTAGAATTATCGAATTCTACGTTGAAAATTACTATGAGTGATCAACTTATGCGATCTTAATATCTTTTGAATACATTTTTAAATTCTTTTTGATACTTTTCCGTGATCGTTGTTTTCGCATATACGTCCGTTCTACTTTGTACGGCAGCGCGCCACTACAGATCGCTTTATATGCGAATTATCAATGGTAGAGAAAGGTAGAGGTAGGCTACATACCTGGAAGTAACCGAACATTTTGAATACTCTTTCTTTCTTCCGTTCGCACTGCTTCCTTCAATGTTTCCAAAGACACTGTCAGCTTATATTCATCAATAAATGTATTAAGAATATCATCTTCGACAGTTCCCATCAATCTATGGTGCATATCGTCTGTATAGTTGATTCCATATCTTCCGAGAATTTCTTGAAATATTTTAGCATTCATTGTTTCAGTGTCTGAGAGAAGAAAATTGTGGTTATAAATAATAATTGTAGGCGGTTTTTGCGAAACACGAGAAATCTTTTGTGGACACCGAGAGGCTGATACGTGTCTTTTGTTCCATTTTCTTCGAGAATGAGATTTAACGAAGCTCCACAATTGAAAGCAGAAAGAGAAAAACATTGAATAAATCTCAGAAGATTCGCTCAACGATGAGAACAGACATCGTTCAATACCCAGAATTCTAGTCATCGGAACTGACGAAAAAAGAGAGAGAGAGAAAGATTGGAAGTCAATATCTTACCCAGAAGTGTACCGTCCATATCAAATATGACATTTTTCACTGGATTATAAGCGGTTGTTCCCGTGGCTGTATCTGAAAGCACTAAAAGAAGGCAGAGAAACAATATGGTCTGATATAGAGAGTCTGGAGCGCAAAAATTCTCACTCATTATGGATTTAAGCCTATTCTACGTGGTATTAGGTACTTCAATATCAAACACAGTGTAATTCGACTGACAATACTGTGGTACAGATTCAAGTAGGTATACAGTTAGACTAGATCCATTAGTTAGAGGGTACACACGCGGCCATTAAGAATTAATGCTGGTTTGATGGTAAGGCAATTTCGGAAAACTGATAGTGACGAGTAAATCTATCGACTTATCGTAGTAGATACTTACTTTTTATGAGAATTCGAAGAACAATCAGTCAACAGATATATGCTGGCTCAACAGGCACTTTCTACGTACGTCAAGCCTTATTCGACGCGCTGCAATTCAATAGGTATTACAAAAATAAGTATAGAATTTTATCAGGATAAAAAACAAAAATTACATTAAAGATATACGTACCATCCCCATTTTATCGAGTTCAAGCCAGCTTTGAAACGAAGGTTTGTCACGGTCGGCGAATTTTATTTTTGCGTGGCATTTTTCAAATTTTCATACCTATAGGCTTAGTTTTCGACAAAGTTTCTTTATCTCAATAATGGTAATATACCCTACCTATTGCAAGTATTTTACGACCGTGAATACTGTTAGGCCTATAAGCCTACTTCTTGATCGTATATCTCAATTTCTTCAGTTGTTTAAATCATTTTTTTGGCTGGAGAATACTTTTGCATTTTTTCAGCCTGGATGCCTATCCCAATTGTGTCGATGAAGGCGAGAAAGAAATTACGGCTCCAATTATTTATTCACCTTGTCGAAATTTTTTCAAATCCTCCTAAAATGTACACCACTCGATGATCTAAATTTTTCTAACCTTCTTGCCGCCCTCCGGGTGCATTGCGCATAAATTGTACGTAATCATCCAAGTCCCTAAAGCAGGGATGGTAAGCCGTTCCCAACAGCTTACGCTAATGGCTAAAGCTAAAAAACTTTTTCAACAGCTTCCGCTAACAGCTAATGGCTGATAGCCCTTCAACGGCTAGCTAACAGCTGGCTAACGGCTAATCGAATTTTTCTCCTCATATAAGTATGTCAAATCGTACTAAAATTTTGGGCTAAAATGACAATCAATGACCATATTTGAATAGAAGTCATTCTTTTGGCTATTTGCTATTTTATTTCCAAGTTTTTTTGAAACTACTTGCAGTAAGTCAAGATTAATAAATTCCTTATTTCTTTTTAAAAGTTTGAACTTTGAATAGTGGATTCTCCTAGTTTTCTTCTCCTCTCTAAAAGAACCAAACCAATTGTAAACGTAGTACCACTACTAAGCTACCAAATTGACAATAAAATTAAATTTCAAAAACTGGAACGTAAAGTACCTAAAACTGTAAAAGTGAAAAAATTTAAGGAGAAAAAAACAAAAAGTACAACTACAGTTAGAAAGGAAAACACAAGAGTAAAGACTATAAAAACTTGAAACTACTTGTGGTAAGCTAAGATTATTATTATTCCTTCATATTTTTATTTTTTTTTAAAGTTTGTACCGTCATTGTCTTTCCTGATAGGTACTAATAGAAATTAGAAACCTAAAATACTAGGAAAATAGTCTCTTTTGTTAGCCGTTAGAAGTTTGATTTTGAATGGCTAACAGCTGGCTACTGCTAATATTTTTCCTGATCGTCTAGCTAATGGCTAGCTAAAATTGTACAAAAATCACCCAGCTAACGGCTAACAGCTAAAAGCTAACGGCTAGCTAACCATCTCTGCCCTAAAGTAAAAAAATCACGAATAAATGTACAAATATACGTAGGTAGAATTTATATAGGTACTGGTATTGATCAAATTTACACATCGACTGCATGAAAAATACAGTTTAAGGTAAACGCGTTTTTTTTATGAAGAACCATCATCAGACGAAAGTACAAACCAAATTGATATCAGAAATGGCGCACTGTATAAAACAAGAACCGTCTCCGATGGATGACTCATTTAGCAAGAAACAGGGAATGAGATTTTTCAACGTGAGACCGCCTTCACGTATGAGCTTATTGAGAACAATAAAGTAGGTATTGACAATGACGATATTTGAAAATTCCTAATTTTTCTAAGGCTAGGCGCTTGTGGTAAGAATTTTCTTTGCGAAGTAACTTACTCAAAGTTGTGTGAGAATTATTTCCACTGTCTAAAAGATGTGCAGCGAATACAGAATTTGAGGATTCTCATTGAGGTAAGATTGCTCATCATGAAATCAGCACGTGTTAAAGAAATTAGAGATAAGCTTTTTAAAACTTGCCAAACCAGGACGAAAGGAAAAAAAGGTAAAATAAAAAACCATTTGCGTTCATCGTATTATAATTGTGAATTGTAAGTAATCCTCTGTATTTAAACTAAACATTGCCATGAAATAAAATAACGATATTTTACAGAAATTTGTATTTCGATGGTGATGAGCCTTTCTACTAAACAAATAATTACGAAATATCTATTCACACATTCAACGATGCATATATATGGTAACTCGAGACTATATTCTCCTCAAAAATTATACAAGTGAAATTCAAAGTAAATGTTTGAACCTTGTAAGCTATTGAATGTCGAAACAAATCAGCCTTTCACAGTTTTTGTAATGAAAGGATTTCAATATTTATTGGTTCCTCCTACCAATGAATTTACAAGTATCATCTAATAAGTTGATGGACAATTTTTATGTTTGCTTCTTGCAAAACTACTTAATATTTAAACTCAATATATTGAATTAGAAAATGGTTTTCTGTAAATTTTGAGAAATAACTAAATACTTACCTAAATTACCACGTTACCCACCAACTAAATTTTATTGAAGGAAGACAGTGGTACCCGATTTATATAATGAGATAAATACTAAAATCTTATCACAATGAAGAAATATCTTCTCCAACTCAAAGTAAATTTTCAGAAGCTCGATCTCAAAATACCTATACTTTTTTACAAAAGTTTAAAAGGTTCTTTAAAAAAAAAGAAAAAAAAAAAAAAAAAAGCAGAGACAATTATTTTTTGTTTTAATTAGCAACCAGCATTAGGAACCAATTTCTGTTTTCAACTAAAAGAATCTAAATTATAATCACAACTTACAAGTTATGTAAATATCAAACTGACTCTAAAGAAAACCTCTAAGTTAAAATTAACTCATCAATGAGAAAAATATGAAAAGGCAAACAGATTGCACTTCAAAGAATAAAACAGGAAGAAATGATAAAAATGTTTGACACTTGAACAGCAGATTATGTTTTATTCTTAAAAATGAGAGAAATTAACACATTTTGTTCAATTATTTTGATTTTCATTAAGTCATAGGCCTACTGATTATACCTATAGCTCAATTTTTGATAATTGACTCTTTCACGAAACTTTTTCATTACCTAGGAGAAAATTTTGTGTGAAATAACGTTAACTCTTATCCTTTTCTTTCTCTCTCTTTCTCTCATTGAGATTTATAATACTATAATTCTCGAGATTAAAGTATCGCCAAAATTGATATTATCAATGATCTTCAATTATTTCATAACAAGAGAAGATGATGTGCAAATTATACTGGTAGTTATTTAGCTGTAACTTAAATGGGAACCGTACAAAAATTGAATAAAAATCCATGAATGTAAGAATTTATCAGCTAGTGACGTTAAGCTAGGGTAGAATTATGTTCAAAACATAATTCCACAGTGACTGTTGATCTTCGATGGATTGTATTTTGTTCTTGTAGCAGATAAAAAAAAAGAAGTATGCAACAATTGAAAGATTCACCTTTCTATTTCATTCAATTCCATATTTCGGCAAGCCAAATTCTTCTGGTTTGAATTCAAGTAAGGAAGAAATGACTTTTGTAGCCAACTTTCTTTTTTCTTTCGGCACAAGAGAATCGGGTACCATTACAACTTGCATGCCAGCTTTTACAGCTCCTTCCACACCATTAGGAGCATCTTCAAATACTAAACACTGAAAAAAAAAAAAAAAAAAAATACAGTATAGGCCTATGAATAAAGAAATGGATAATGAAAAACACCCTGCCTTGGTTGAATAACTTGACTCGTTACTATATAAAAAAGTAATTACTTCGTTTGGTGAAGGTTTTTCAGGAAATTTTGAAGCGCAAACTAAAAAAATATCAGGAGCTGGTTTTCCTCGCTTTACTTCGGGATCTGAACCTCCAGCAACAATGTGATTGAACAGGCTGAACAACTTCGTAAGATTTTGAGTTTTCATCTGAAACTGTTCCATATTGCTACTAGTAGCAACCGCTATTGGAATATTGTGTTTCTTCAAATGTGTAATCAATTTTTCGACACCTATCATAAAATTTATTACGATCAGAACTCAGGAAAAAACTGTTTTACTCTTACCGGTGATTCATTTTTTCAATAGAATGAGTGATGGTTATCGAGGAAAAAAAGTACGAAGTCTACATAGAGATGAGAATTAAATTTTTTCGGCAAAAAATTTAATTTCAAAATAATTGTACTTCTGGAAAGATCATGAATAACTTCAAGTATGTTCTTGCAAAACGCAATTCCGATATTTTTAGAGCGATAAAAATTATCGCGACGTTTTGGGATATCAAACTTGGGCTACAGTGCTTCAAACGGGAAATTGGCGATCTTACGTTTTTATTGAGATCTGTAAGAGGACCTCCTCTGAATAAATAATTGGTATAAAATCTACGGACAACCGGTCTTCAAGAGGTATAGGCTACGTACCTGGAAGTAATCGAACGTTTTGAATATTCTTCATTTCTTCCGCTCTTACTTCTTTCTTCAATGCTTCTAAAGACACTGGCAGTTTATATTCATTAATGAATGTATTGAGTACATTATCTTCGACGGTTCCCATTATTCTGATGTGCATCTCCTCTGTGTATTTAGCTCCATATCTTTTGAGAATTTCTTCAAATATTTTAATATGTAGTGTTTCTGTATCTGAGAAAAAAAAGTTGTGGTTAAATAAGAATTGTATGCGGTTTGCGAGAAACACGTACAGGTGTTGCTCCGTAGTAGGTTTGAAAACCTTATAAGGACTGATACGTGTTTCTTGTATCAATTTCTTCGAGAATGAGATTCAACGAAGCCCGAAAATTGAAAATAAAAAGAGTAGAATATTGAGTAAGTATCTAAAAAGAATTCTCGTCATCAGAATTGGCAGAGAGAAAGACTGGCAGTACCTAATTATCTTACCAAGAAGTAGACCGTCCATATCGAATATGACACAGTTTACCGGATCATAAGCAGTTGTTCCTGTGGTTGCATTTGAAGGCACTGAAAGAGAACAGAGAAATATGGTCTGATATAAAGCGTCTGGAGCGTAAGAATTCTGACTCATTGTGATCTTAATCTACGACGAGGTATTACTTCAATACCTATCACACTTAGGGTAAGAATAATTCAACTATACCAATACCCACTGTAGCACCGGTGTACGATTCCGGATCCATTGATCAGAGGTTCCAAACCAGCCAAAAATTAATGGTTTGATGGTAAGGCAATTTAGAAAGAGAGATATTCATCACTAACTCTATCGTATCGTAGAACTTACTTTTTAGGAGAATTCAAAGAACAATTGGTCAACAGATATGCTTGCTAAGCTGGCACTTTCCACGCACGCCAGGTGTTAATTCAATATCACCAAGAATGATTACAAAATTTCATCAGAATTATAGCCGAAGAAAACAAACCAGAGAAAGCAAACTATATAAGTTAGACCGCCGATAGCACACGTTCCGTCCGGTGTTTTATCAAGTTCAAGGCAGCCTTGAAACAAACGTTCCTCAAGGTCAACTCGTCCTGAGCTTCATTTTTTTTTCGAAGCAAAATCTAAATAACGTTACGTTATTTTCGTATCGTCAAAAGGTGTCGAAATTTAAATTAGTTGCATTGACTATTAAGTAATACTGCTGTCAATGGCGACACTAGCTTGGTACATCTATTAAAAACAAAAGAAAAAAAAATGAACTAGGTAGGTATTTTTGCCTGTTATGAGAATAAAAATATTAAAAATGTAATATTAAACTCTTTATTAACTTAGGTAAGTAGTTCCCATTGTTAAAAATAATTATCTTTTATCGTCCATACCGTGTACATACCTACAGAATGAATCTAAATTTTTTTGCTATCCTTTCATCTGAAGTAGGTATATCTACCCATTTAAAATACCTAATCTATAAATTGGCGATATTGTTTTTTTCTTTTTATTTTCTTCAAAAATTTTGTGTCTTTTACTTAATTTCTCGAGAATACCTCTGAAAACAAAAATTATTTCGATAAAGACGCACTTCATTCTATTTAACTTATTCTGTCTTGAAGCAAACGAGAATTCTTGTTTAATTGAAATCATAAACCATTTTAAAAGTCAACTTGACGAAAAATAATCCTTTTTTCGTGAGAGGAAAGTTCGCTTTTCTTCATTCCATCCGCATTTTGAATTTACTCTCCTTCGACCTATATCTTAATATTATTTATAATTTTTAATTTTTATTTTCCCTACCCATATATAGGGCCTACTTCATACCCACATAAAAATTATTTTATTTTCGGCTCTGCCCGCACATAAGTACAAAATTATACAAAAATTATAAGCTTTACGTTTCGGCTGACCCGCAGCCTTCATCAGAAGCTAAAATTACAATGAAGCAAAAACGGGTAGAACAACGAAAAAGTGTGAAAGATGAATCATAACACATCGAACAAAGATGAACAAGCATTAGGGATGTAAGTACGAGATAACTGTACCATACACGGTACCTAGTTTATCTGTATCCGTTTTGAAATTAACATTATTTTTATTCTTCATTATCTCTATGGCCTCCCTTAATTTACGCTTACGATTATTATTTTCTTTAGCAAGAATACTAATACCATCAAAATTAAAACTGTGATTATTAAACTTGACATGCTGTGCGGGCAGAGCCGAAAATAAAATAATTTTGATGAAATTTTCCTTGCACGAAAAAATTGTTTTTGAATACCCACATAATTGAGTAAAAAATTTGTCATTATTTTTAAAATAATAAATAATGTCACCTGGCGACTGATATTTTTTCAACTGATGATTCTACGTAGTAGGGCTAATAATAACCAGCCATCTTTCTAAGTCTTATTCTACACTGCGTCTTGCAAAGGTCTACCAGGTTAAACGTTTTCATCAAGACAATTGGGTAAAAAATAAAAAGATGTCATGACCTAATCATACCTGCAGTATTCAGGGTTGCTACCTTTTATCTCATTCCACTTTACGTTGCCCAGGAAGGTAACTTATATAGGTATCCAACAGTCTTCAAGTGATAACGAGCACCAACGTATACCCGCATTCATTCTTGAACCCCTTTGAAGTCGATCTTTTATTTTCGAACCGCTTCTCTTAGCTTTTGTCCTTTACGTAGGCTCTTGACCAGAACTTTGACTTGTTCGTCGACTGACTCGATAATAATTACGTATTTGATTATAATTTTATTTTATTATTTCAATATTTCTAACATGTTTTTAACTCATCAAAATACAGATTTGGAGGGGTGATCTCCTGCGTCAGAAATTCTCTTCATTCATTCAAATTTTTTTTTTTTTTTTTGTCAAAGTAGGTCTAATTTTTTGTGATCGGGAAAATTTTGGTTTGCGAAAGTGGAAAGAGCAAAACTGTATAATATATTAGTCATAAATTGATTATACGACTAACTACATAGGTACCTAAATGGAAAATCTTACGTAGGTCCGCAGTTCAGTAAAATATAAAATTGAACAGAAATAAAAGTCAAAGTATCTGCCTATAGGCCTACGAAAAAAAAAAAAAACAGATGGACTTCAAAATTTCGAATCGAATAGACATGGAAAATATCGCGATTTTCTAAAAATAAAAAATGTTGATTGGGGCAACCTTTCAAAGACAAAGTAAAAAAAAAAAAAAAAATCGTAAAATCAAAAAAGAGATGAGTATATTATTTATGATTATGTACAGAAGACAATGTTTTTCAATTGGACGCCATCACAAGCGTAAATGTTTTCGAATGCTATGACGTTGTAAATCTGATTTGCGACGAATTCTAGTAGTAATAGTATTTGCACATCACAGAACAAATGCTTGAAACAACATCTCAATTGAACTGATTCATTTATGCAATAAGACGAGTTAGATACGCCGCGCCGTGCTCTCCGTGTTCACTGGTAAGCCTTAGAACATTTCATTTTCGTGTAAATTTTTTCTTTTGCACTTACAAATCAGCGCATAGGTATTTTTGAAAAAATTAGAATCTTATTGAAGCGAAAATAATCACGTAATAAACTTCAACATTTTTTTCTGTTATATGAAAAGTTATTTCGATAGGTACCACTCATCAAGCGTCTCCGCCTGAGTTGTATAAATTGCAGGTAAGTGACAGAAATGACAAATTCTGCAGATAAGATGTGAATTTCGGATGAGTTGACCGAAAAATTTCTCTTATCAAGTATTCTAATGAATAAAGAATCAGTTTGAAAAATTAAATAATGTTTATTATTTTTCGGCTCCCTCAGTAGCGTTTATCGACCCCGAGTGTGAATACTGTGTATTCGAAACGTCGGTCCATTTTAATGTTCCAATTTTTCTACGGTAGGACCAAAAATAATGAAAATTTTTTAATTGAGATTATCTGTCAGGATAAGTTTTTTCGCGTATAGTTTGAAAAACTTATTTTTACAGTACAGTCTATTAATAACAAATCCCTGTGCGAATAGCATTTTTTTTTTCTTTTAATAGAAAACGAATTCTTGGAACCTTAGTAGGTATTAGATTGAGTTTCTTGCAAACTATGGAGAAGATAAGGACGTTAGAAAAAACTCTCAAGTACAAAAAAATGGCTATTACGGGTTGAGAGAAAGGTATAACTTGTATATTAATTGAATTCGATCGTATATATGGTATTCATAATGAAACAAATTTACTTTACGAGAAATAATTCTTAAATAGCGAGCGTGCTTTCGATTAATAAATCATTGTCAAAGCTGACTAAGGGAATGAAATGTATTTTCTTTTTAAGCTTGCCTCGTGTAAAAGATGCATATTTTCAGGTCTTGAAAGTTTATGTTCGGACGATAGAAGATGGGTTGCCAAGTTGGATTTTCCGGGTTATTGATTCGTGGCGAGCCCATTTTTATGTTCATTGAATCTTTAAAGGACGGCCTGTTTGCCCAATATAGATCAAGGGATAGTCATCGAGCTGAAATCTGCGAACACCACATTTCTCATCCTAAAGAATTGGACTCTTGAGTCTAGAAAGGTGTTTCCTCGGGGTATTTTCAGAGAAAAATAAAGCGAATTCTCGCAGATTTGTATCATTTTTTTAATAGTAACTTACCTCCCCTTTGAAATTTGTAACTTTTATTTCAATGAAATGACAACTGATAATTTGCAAAAGTAGGAACGTTACTCGCAATAATTGAACAAATCTGTAAATAGCTCTCTATCTTCAGCCATTACAACATTCGGGTTATGCTTTTTTGGCGAATCCATAGGAATGAGACCATCGCACATATTGGTTAGAATACATACTAGACGCACTACGTAGCCCAAAAAATATTCATCACCGTACTTCTCTTTTAAAAGTTGAACTGGTAAGGGTCCTTTCAGTATTCTACACTTATTTCTGAGCCCATCAATAAGGCGTTCAACGTGGATCCGTATCGAGACTATGTTTCGTGTCCTCTCCAATGCTTCCGGAGACAGCTATTTTCTTCCTTCCAGAAAATCGGGAGTCATCAGGACGCCTTCTATGGTGGTAAAACCTCTATAGCAAGCAGTATTTCACCTGGCTGTAGATAATTCAGAAATCCGCAATCCTCAGCAATATACTAGTCGCTAGCCCGCCCATTGTAGCCATCTGATATAAAAATTACATTACCATTAGTACCAATAACAATGGCTTACTTTGCGGTTTCACTATGTTTATAAGACGAGAAAGAAATACGAGATTTCATGTTGCCAGGCCGCTCTGTTCGAATTTCAAAGCAATCAATAATACATGCGACTTTGTTGCCAATGTACTTCTTTAAAACAACATGGTACAACAGTTCTGATAATTTCTGGATCAGGCCAGGACACAAACGATTAAAAAGTATACTCTAGTAATAAAACGACGTATTCGAAGCAATAACTAGTTTGTTTGTTTCCTACATTTAAAAAGGTATGCGAGACCGAGGAAAGTTACTTCATAAATGTCAGAAGCAGCTTCTGAAAATTGTTCGATCTTAGGACTCACACAAAATTCAAAGAGTCGTTGATTGTGGATAAAATGAGCATGAATACTGCAACAGAGGGCAATCTAGTGAAGAATTCCATTTCGCTGTCATCGTTTTCAAAGGTTTCTTCTTTTAATGACAGTAAATTAAATTTCCGGCGCAATTCTTGCACTTCCGCAGATTGTTGCGTAACTTCAGCTTCCAGTTGTTGCACATATTCAATTGTTACATCCGTTTGGATACTAACACATGACCCGAAGTCAACGTGATTTTCGGAACAGTTGCTGTAATTGTACTCCAGAATCTGCAAACAAAACGTATTTTGGAGAAGATCATTGTAAGTCTACGACGAGACCGCATGTTTTCCACAAATGTATTTTACTCACTGAAACTTCCTCAACTTCAAGTAGAAATTCTATTCGTTGATAACATTTCGCCGCCCTCTACGCTCGATCATTCTTCTTTACAAAACGTTTGGTCGTTCCTTCTTCACGCTCACTCAAATTCTCATGTAATTTCATGACTAAAAAGACGCTTAATTATTTTCTCGTGAAATTCAACCGATGTCGGTGGTATCTTTATAATGAGCAGGTTTACCTCTGGAAATACAAGATGTAAAAATGAAACTGAGTATTACTTTTTCAGCGACGCGGAAGTTACTTACATTACTATCTCACCTGTGTAAACGTTGGTTGGAAATGTTTTCTACACTTCCTTCTGGATCAACTGCAACACACCATGCTTCACGTTGACGCCTTTGAAGTTCTTTACATTCAAGGCTCAAACTCGCAACTACAATAGGAAAACGATAGAATGAAACACTTGACGTTGACAAGTCACCAGCATTTGATTTCTTCTTCGATTTATATCGTGAATTCTTACACATCTTTACGCAGTACGACGTTACAATTTTCAAGCCGAAGATGTCTGATCAATACTATCATAAATATGATATTTATTACAATTTTTTCTCCAATTTGCGGAAATTAAATTTAATGTAATTATTTTTGTAACGTACATGCTCGTGTACGCATAAATTCGAAGTTGAGCTTTTCGTGGTTCATGGTGCATTGACCTGAGTTATTGATAACATTAATTTTTGATAACATTTCGCAACCTCCTCTTGTCCCCTTCCTCGTAGTCACCTTCCGTCAACCGCCATATTTATTTTGATGGTATCTAAATCCTATCTGAATCTCATGGAAATTAGAATGAATAAAATCTTACCGTACCATCTTATCATTCATCGATGGTAAATCGATAATGTGGTAAGTGTACTTGAGGTAATGCTTACGATTATCGTCTGTTCTCTTGAACTACTGTTAACAGCTTGTCCACTCGTGTTTTCGAAGTGCCAGAATCATTTAATCACATAATAGAAAGTTGTACGCTCGAAATGGTCATGAATAGTCATCGTGAGCAAGTATCTCCGGATGACCCTCCCTATTCAAGATTATTTGTCGTCTACAATAAGAATGATCCAATGCTGGAAACGGAAATTCGACAGGACTTCTCTGCGTTCGGTAAAGTCGTCGATATCTTCATCCTCAAAGATAAGAAATCAGGCGACCAGAAAGGCAAGTTTGTAGAATGAAGTTCATCACCAGTACTAGCGGTATCGCTGACCGTGACATTATTATTTTGTCCAGGTGTCGCGTATGTAAAATTTTCGAAAATGTCTGAAGCAGCTTACGCCATGGAAGAATTGAATAATTCTCCTATCAGTAATCATTCCGGAACTTACAAAATTTACATTGCAAGAAGGTAACGATGATTAAGTCATCTTAGGGCCATCTGGCAGTAAGTGGCCGCTTGGTGAGCAACGAAATCGAAGCTGCCACTTATCGTGAGACCATATTTCATCCGCAGACTAGCAATGTTGTGAATTACTAATTTCGAAATTTTTCTTGATTATCGTTCCAGCCGCGGTGAAGCCAGAAGCTCCGACGACTCGGAGAGTGACCGATATTTGCGATTATTCGTCAACGTTCCAAAGACTGCCACCGAAAGTGATATAAAACTTCATTTCAGCAAGTTTGGGGATGTACAAGGAGTGAAATTACTTCGTTACAAAGACACGAACGAAAGTAGAGGATGCGGATTTGTAACCTACAGCAAGTGCGTAGATTCGTCTCAAATTTATTTATCAAATTTAATACTCCACTAGCGAAAGGTTTTTCGATCCGTTTAGAATTTCAGAGGCTGCGAAAGCTGTGGAAGATGTGGATAATGAACACGGATTCAAGGCAGTTATCGCTAGACCAAAAGAAAAAGATAACAATAATTCCAATTCAAGTTTCAATTCATCCTATGTTGAAGTGGGTCCAGTTTCGTCTGGAGCTTCGCGATCAGCTAATTACGGTATAGAATTTTAAAATTATGTTGTATATATTTTTGTGAAACACAAGATACTAAAATGGGATGATCGTTTTAGATTTGCATTCTAATGCGGATTATTTTCAAGCTAGTGTGTCATCTAAGTTGACGAAAGAGCAGATCACTCGTCTGTTCGATATAGCGCCGGGACTGAGAGATATTCAATTGGTATCTCATGACGTGAGTAAAATTATCGATAACTTGGAACTAATGTCGGGAAATTACAGTTGGAAGAATTAAGCTTCATATTTTCAGGACCCCCAGAAAATGGATTCTTACCCTTGGTGGAACTTTTGTTTAGTTGGATGAGAAATCTATTGAAAGTTTGATATGAGGCTAATTCTAACTTGTTCATTATGTGAGAGTCGACCAATGTTAACTTCGCTCAAGAAAGTGGATGAAGTGAGAGAAATTCTGACCCTTGAAGCCTGCAAAATTTCTCTACTCCTAGGGAATTATTGAACCCAGTGACTAATTTGTCCCTCGGTATGAGTTCATTTTTATTTTTAAATCTCTACGAAGTTGCTTATACTTCGAAAGTATAATAATAATGATAATTATGACAGCCTAAATTACCCTCAGTTTAGCCAAAGGCCTCGCAATCACAAAATTTTCCATGGTGACCAAGTCTAGACTAGGAGCTTGATTTCATCCTGATCGAGAGTATAAATTATCGTATCTTCTCGACTTAAGAATACCCGCAACTTAAATCTTTCAAAGAATATTCTTAATTATAAGATCATTTATAATGACAAAATGTATTGCAGAGTCACCGATCTGATGTCATCGCTACGTACAATTCGACTCTCGCTGCAGAATACGCGCTCAATAAGTTACACGGAATCGAGTATCCTCTAGGAGAATTCATTAACGTCGAATCGAAGCCTTTCAACCGGTATGTTTATAAACACTCATTTCCCATTAGTGAGTTCGACTATGAGAAAAATTTGTTCTTTACAGATCGACTTCTGCGACCCCCGTAAAACGCGACTATCGTGGAGAACAAATTGATTACTCTGATACGAACCGTGAAGTTAATCAAAAATTATCTGCACTTTCGAAAGCTCTAACTGATGCCACAGCTTTATTGAAATTCGCCGGTCTTTCGTCGAACCTTCCGCCATCTTTGTCATCAGGTAAGGAATGATTTCCGCGCTTTGAAAGGGATGGTCATAGGACAACGCGTATAAGTTTGTTATAATTGTTCTGCAGTTTCAGAATCGCGTGGAATTGACGCTCCATCATGGGTGGATGACTCACCATTGACTCCGAATAATATTCGTTCGTCGTCCAAATATTGTTCTTTTCAATTACCTCCGCCTCAGAAGATTCTCCCTAAGTCTGTTTTCAGCGAGGCCACTGGCATGAGGTAAATGCAATTTATCAATGTTACTTTTTTCGAATTTCAATAAATTTAAATCTTGCATATGTAAAACTCTTTCAGGTTGTTTTTTGTCGGTCATCCATCAGCCCCGCCCATGGAAGCACTATTAGATGTATATTGTCGATTCGGAAATTTCGCCGGTGTAACTATATTGCAACGTAAAAATTACGGCTACTTGTATTACACGTCTGCGGAGTCGGCGTTAAAAGCGATTGAAGTGCGTTAACTCGTCCGTACGAAATAAACGATTACGATTTGTGTTCTATTTTGTGTTCAAACTTTCCAGGTAACCGACGAGATGATCGTAGCTGGAATGAAGATGAAAATTTTGAAGGCTGACCCCAAGAATGAGCCTAGCCAGAAACGAAAGAAAATAGATCACGTAAGCAATCTTTAGTTGAGTACAATATGGTTAAGGGAATATCATGCAAACAGAAACGTTTTACTAATGTGTACTCGAAGGAAAACAAATTCACTCAATCACTCGTTACAAATGTTTCGAAAAATAATTTTATCGTGTATTTCTATTTGTTTTCAGGCACAATAATACAGTACTACCCACTAATTAAACATTCACCTTTCAAATCCAGTTTACTTGCAAACTATACCATGAACGAACTCATTATCATATTGAACTTCTTAACTGATCTCTTGAATGAAGTTTCATATACGCTATTGATGATCTTGTTAAATACGATACGTTACTCTCTTTACGTTACGCAGTTACATTTTTCAGAGCTGTACGAAATCATATTTTTCTACAGCTTGAACGAATATACTTGGAAGATTTTTTATTATGTACTGTAATACTTGCCGTATACCTGAACTTTATATCATTTCACGTGGACCATTTTTTATTTTAGTAACTGTATTACCGTAGGCTACTATGCTTTATATTTTTTCAAAATGTATGAAATTTTTTTTTTTAATCATTTTTTTGAATTAGGGGGAAGATGAGTAAGTATGCGAGTATTCATAATCGTTTTTAGTCAGACGGAGACATCGGTACAAATTATTATGTTATTGACAAATTCTTGTGCAAATAATCTATATTAAAACAATGGATTTGGGCGCTTGTTAAACAAGAACCAAACTCGACTTTCGTATTGTATTTACAATTTGACAAATGAATTGACTTGGTGCAGAATTTGAGATTATTAAACGATCTTGTTAAATTTTGTTATAAAATCGCGAATTATCTGGTGCAGCAGACCATTCCCGAATTTTTTATTTTTCTTTTTTTGTTCTTTTTGTTTTTTCTTCCCTCATGGGTTTTCTTTTATTTCCTTTTATACTTTTGTTTTTCGAGTTAGTTTTTCATTTTGGTTGTATTTATTATTATGTAAACACGTGTTGTATGAATTAAAGATTTATCTCAACCAGCAACTATCGAGAACTTTTTGTGACATTATCTTGAAAATATCGATAAAAGAGCATATCGAGTAACTGGAAATAAATCAGGGATGTTAGAAATAACGTGCAATCTGATTTTATTTTTGTTTGCGCTTTAGGATTGTATTGCGACTTCATTATGTTGAACATCAGTCGGCATTAAATACGAAAATATGGGAATGACGTATCCGTTCAAATACTCGTACGCTTCACGTTTTTTTAGTGTGCATATGAACACGGGTAAGACTAATTAGTTTTTAGGAAATTTGAGATACATTACGACGAACCATCCTGTTTCAGAAGCTCTTCCCAAGAATCAGTGTTATTTTTATTTAATATTTCAATTTTCCCCACCCTTAGGGAAAAGTTTATCTCTTGTTACCTGTTTTATGAAACTATGTGAGGTTTCAAGTTCGCTGATTTGGCGATCGAGAATAACCAAGTTACTGAAGAAAGGGATTTACCTAAATAAGTAAGAATTTGAATCATGGGTCCGAACTTGAAATGAAAGATGCGTTAATAAATCAAAGTTAATCCGGGACGAATTTTGGTAAGGGGCTAGAGAATTACTGACTCCGGATTTCTACAACTTTCTTTGACGTTATGTCGAAAAATGAGCAAAAATAAACAAAATAATATTGTGTTCTCTTTCTCTGCTTGTGCGAATATGCGCTGAATTTGAGGATAATTTTTATGGTACCAGTTACATTCTCGAGTCAATTCTCATAAACAAAATACACCTCCTTCCCTTCGTTCTCTCTTTCTTAGCTCCTTTATGACAAGTATTAAATTACTCGAAAAAAAACGACATTCTATCGTCGAGTAAATCTACATTTTCGATCATTTCGTCGTTATTAAACATCGAGCAACTGTTGTACTAAATTTCCTTATCTCACCTAAAATATATTCAAAACATTCTGTAGTTGATGACACACTGTTATTCATTTTATGTTATAGGAATGAACTCGATCATATCGATCCTGACCAAAAGTCATCGTAGTTCCTGATTATGTCAATTTGCATTATGAGTTTCACCAATATCGTAAATCCTCTGACTACGAGAAATCATAAGTCGAAAGATTTAGAAAATGACTGAAGAAGACTATAACCGTCAAGTAATCTGTCAAGGAAAAATGAGATTGATCAAAACTGACGATGTTTTTTTAATCGATTATTTCATAGATATATCTATAAGGCTGCGCTATCGATTCTTGAAGGCATAATAATTACGAACAAAGATTGTTTAGCTGAATGGAAAAACGATCGTCCATTCATTTATCGTTTAAGTCTATAGTTTACGAAATCAAGTCTTCAGGTTTGCGAGGGTGGATGAGAAAGTACCTACTATAAGCACTAGAGTTTATGTTTCTTTTTTAGAACTGTTTAAAAATAATTCTATTTCTCGTGTGATGATGACTTTATGAATTTGAGACTTGAATTATCACAACCATTCGAAAACGAAAATATTTTTCAATTGTCAGTTATGTATTTTAACCTAGATTGACAGCATTCATAATGTGTTATCTTAATTCAAGTTAGAAAATGATAATATTGACGACAGTCTTTTGAAAATTATGACTAGGTAAACGAATAGAATATCTGTTCATGAAACCGCGTTGTTTTTATTTCATTCTCAGTGATTTTTATAGATTGAGATAACTTCTTCGCCTTATTAACAGGGAACCTTTTTTTTCTTCTGAAAAATTCTCCTTGCGCCGTCCGGCGAAAAACTTGGAAAAATGTCTACTCTCGAGCTATATATGATAGGAGGGGGACTCAGAGATGAATGAACTCATCTTCGACTCACAATTAGTCTACAAAAATAAATCTCCCATTTTGTTGAAATTCTATTGATTGAAAAAAAAAAAAAAAACGGTAGGAACCAGGATTATTTTTAATTTTCAGAACAAGAGATCTTTTTTTTTTTTTTTCTCTAATCTTGATAATTTTTGACTAATTCTGTTCACAAACGTATCTGAAATATTTGTACATTCACTGACGCACCCACCCTTCTATAATATCAAAGTATTTCACCAGCTGCAGACAATTTTTAATGTTTCTCAAAAAATCAATAATACATAATACAAAAAAGAAATAGGTAATTAATGAATAATACAAACAAACTACAAATCAAGAAAATGTCATAAATAGCACTTTCACGGAACGCCGTTGTTCATCTTCAGAAAATGAAAAATCAAAACGCTCAGGCTTAATTTAATCAGTCATTATTATGAATAATACAAAATAATAAATTTCGTCCACGCAATCAACGACCGTTCTTTACATTTTGAAACAGCTCAGGAGAAAATGTACGAGAATAGCCGCATTCAATCCTCTGTAAACGACTAATACGTATATTAAAGTTCATAGCTTTGGGCAGATATCATTCGAAGACAAATACAAGAACAGACTGTAGTTGATACGACTTCGGACAGATCAAGGGATCAAGTTGCAGATAAATGATTACGGAAAGTTAGATATCTTTTTGACAAACGTTCACATTTTTTTTCAGCAGTGAATGATAGTCCTGTTTCTTCATGAGCGGCCATGTAAATTTCTCACCCAAATTTTGGGCAAAAGAGGTGTCGTGATACTTGTAAACCCATTCTATTCATTCGACAAATAGCCTAATTCTCATTTTCTCGGCTAAAAATATCAGCTGGATGGATTGTTTTCAAAGCATTCACACGAACTTGTACATTATCCCGAACAAACATAAAATATTTTACTTATACACACAAATTAAACTTCGTTAAAGCATAATACTGGTTCGATAATTTGACGAGAATTTTTTCGTCCTCGATTGAATTTTTTGAATTCACGGCCTGTTAACTCGGTAAGCTTTTCTTCCCGTCGTCTTAAGCGCGTCTTCAATAAGTTGACAGTTTTATGAGAATTTTTTAGTTTATATTCGAGATGCTTGATCGAATGCTTCGATTGCGATAACTCCGATTCCAACCGTTTCACACGTATTTCTAAAGCTTCGCACCCGACACATGAGCTAGAAAGTATTGAAACAAATGTAAGTAAGTCAACAATAAAGTAGGGATTCACCAAACTAGGTTAGAGAATTATTTAACATCGATTCTTTCAATTTTTTCTGTTGATCTCGCTCTCATCGTAAAAATCAAATTAAGTAGAACTTGCGGTTTTTCATTTCCTCGTTGACTCTTTGTTTTAAAGCAAGCTAGATTCAGATTCCTCGGGATATGAACCACTTGTAATGTACTGATTTAAAAAAAATGAGAAGTTCTATAAGGCGACAAATTTCTACATGACACTCTAAACTCTTTCAAAGTATGCTACGGGTTGAGAGAACGATGAATAGGTGAAGGAGAGAGGAAACACATAAAATCTCGCCATTTTCTAAAGCGAATAAAAAGTTAACGTTTGAAGAGCGTGAAAGTAATAACCTTGTACGATGAGATCGTAATTATTTCAGGAATGCTCAATGTTAGCTTAATTAGGTACTCTACATCGAATGAAAAATATTATTTCATTCGACGATCGAATTCTGATTCAGGTCCGACCGAGTCAAAAAATTTAAGAGATAGGAGGAAACGATATGTATTCTAAAACTTACGAAGTATTTCCAATAATCTCGAGGGGACTCATCTTTTTTGGCTTGGTACCAATCAGAGGAACTATTGGAACTGTTCTGAAGATAAAAAAGAACGGAGTTTTAGACACACACACATCTAATAGGATTCAATCTTGAGCTGATTGACTAGAATGTTTACTCACTTATCATGAACCTTATTATTATTCTGGACTACATCGAGTTTCTTCGTTACGGCTTGGTAACGGCTATGGGTAACATTCGTAAAGGAGTTTTAGACACAGACATCTAAAAAGATTCAATCTTAAGCTGATTGACTAGAATTTTTACTCACTTCTCATGAGCCTTGTGATTATTCAGGACTACATCGTGTTTCTTTGTTATGGCTTGGTAACGGCTACGAATAATATTCGTAAAGGAGTTTTAGACACAGACATCTAAAAGGATTCAATCTTAAGCTGATTGACTAGAATGTTTACTCACTTATCATGAGCCTTATGATTATTCAGGACAACACTGAGTTTCTTTGTTAAGGCTTGGTAACGGCTACGGATAACATTCGTAATATCTTGACTAGGTGATGGAAATTATGGAAAATAACGAAATAATAACTTATAAAGTTAGAATATGATGTTCGGTAAATATATCCAAACTTACCTAGGATTTATAGACTGTGTTTTGTCCTCAAGAGGATCACTAACTATTTTTTCTTCCAACAATGGCAATTCTGAGAGAAATTCGAAGGAAGTTCTGCTTAGACAACAGAATCATGTAAATGACCAAAAGTTGATTGCAGTAGAATTGTGGGTTAGAAATAACTCTTACTTTGACTGTATTGGCTCAGCATCATCGATCCTATTCACCGCAATAACTTGATAAGGAATCGATCGTACAGTTTTTTGACTCTCAGTAGATGCGTCGGACGGTACGACAAATATGTTCTTAGTTTCATCGAAATGGTCACTAACTTCGTCATGTTCGTCACATGGCTTGCTAGAATCGATTTCCTCCCTTATTTTCGAGCGATGATCTAATATTTGAGAAGTGAATTCCACTTACTCTGTCGGTATAATTATGTTGTCTATTTGTTCATCTTCCGTATCATCATCAGTGATTATAATATTTTCCAATGAATTCAATTGTATATTCATTTCGGAATCTTGCAGTGGTGTACATCACAATCGAAAGCTTAAAAAATTTTAGGTCGGTATCACCTATCAGGAAAATGTTAAATTAATGTACATTCGTACGACAAAATTAGGGAGAGTTTTCTCAGAACTCGAAACAGTTATCCTCGTCATTAACAAATATACCTTAAAATTACCTTCACGAAGACCGGTTAAATAAATTTTTCAACAAGTGAAATTTCCTTCTTCGATTTCAAGCAAGGTGTTCACAGAACAATGCTGAGCACTTCGACGGATTGGATTTGAAATAAGATGAATTATTACAGGATATCGTTATTACTTCCGTCATTTTAAAATTAAGGAGCAGAATGTTACCAGAAAAAGTGCGGAGTTCCATAAATTGAAATTTTTTGAAAAGCGGGCGACTTCTGTTATCTGGTTTTTATCAAAACTATTTTGATCAGCGTTCATCGGTCGTCCTCAAGAAGCGCTAGCAGTCAGATCGTTTGTATTTTGTAATTTGAACTGAGGAGCGCTAAAGTCACAACTCCCGTCGCTTAATCAAATACCAGCTTATTATGGTACGGTGATGACACAGGAAAACCTCTGAAGAATTATGCTTTTTGGGCCTGTAAGTAGCCGTAAGGCTGTTAACCGTTATTATCATTTCTTTTTGGTAAATCTTGAGTATTATGATAACTGAGATGACTCTCAGAAAATTTCGTCTGAAACGGTTATCGGTCAAAACTCAAAACTTCTCGCTCATAAATATTGTAATTGTTATAACCGAAAAATTTCATTCAGGGTGGACATTTTTTTTTTAATGAAATTTTTCCAAGTAAAATTAGCTCTTGAAATTAAAAATTCATTATTTGACAAATGTGATTCAGTCTACGGAAACTCGGCTGGGCTCACCTCTGGCTAAGCCGGGTTTTCGTAGACCGGGTCACAAATCATAAAGAGAGAATAAATGCGACATACTTTCTTGAACGCAATAAATCAATACCAATTCTTAACCACAATTCAATATTTTATTCCCAAATACAGAACTGAATAGTTCATTAATAGATTCGTCGGGCCATTTACGTAAATTTTGGACCGCCATAAAATTAATCAGTTTATTATGCGGGTCAAATTTTATTTTACGTCCTTTCGTTTTTCTAGTGTCAATTTTCCGCTTCATTTTGCTCCTTAAATTTTGTAGTTTGATCCATTGCCTAAAACATTTCACATAAGCAGTATTATAGAGATATTATCGCGATTGAAAAGGAAAAGTATAAATCAAGTTGAAGGGTTGAAACTGAAAGTACTACTTATATGGTAATACTTAATGATCTTGCACTTCTCAATTCTCCCACTGATTTCATATCGTACTCTCCGAAAAAGAGAAAATAAAGGGGTGGAGCGATGGAAGATAATTTTCATACATATTCTCTACAATGTTCTCACACCTTTATGAAACTGATTTCCCTTCCTTCTTTTCGAAAGTTTTCCTCTCTCGGTAGAACAATTAAAAAATCATAAATTCTAGAAAATAAAGACTAATTTTGTGAAGCAACAACGACTTACCTTCCCAACTGAGTTGAGTCAGAAATATTAGCTGTTTTTCTCTTGATATAATGCCGCAACAATTTGTGGTAAAAATCGTCGTCGTTTACTGTTTCAAAATCAACTTGCATGGTTGGATCTGTTGAGTTATCGCCGTCCTGGAAAATTAAATAATTTTCGACGTTATAGAAAAATTGCAGCGAGAAAGCAGATCGAAAGAAACAAAATTTACCGTCTTTTCCGGCACTTCGGTGTGAGTAACGTAAGTGTTTTGCACGAGGTTTCGAACTTTATTCACGAGAGGTGGTTCAAAAGCTGTGAAATTCGTACGAGCACCTTTCGTTCGGTTATACCAATTCTCGATGCTTTTATTACGAAAAATATCATAGTCTTCATCTTCTATATGTTCTCCATTACTACAAGACACAAGACATCACCTTGAATAAAATGTAATTTCAACTTCGGCAATTCATCATAAATCTTCCATGTGCTTTTTCATTGTTTTTTAGGTAAACCATTGGGATACGACTAACTCAAGATTTTGATAACTTTGTCAGTGATTAAACGGCAACAATACTTATGCCTTATTCATCCTCCTAATGGTAGACTAGAAAAAATGTTGCGTCCTCTTTTTCAAGTAATAACTATTTTTAAAACTTTCGTTTCAGAACGTTCCAACTTGTTACCCAGTTTCTATTCATGGCGTGAGAAGCAAGTTCATCTAAATTACTCATATTTCATTTTTTCTGCTTGAATATTGGAACTGCCTGAAAGTTTTCTTATCTTAGAATGTCTTTAATTAGTACCTCTGCTCTCTATTTTGTCTTGTTACCACTATGAAAAAATGCACGATCAGATTGTAAATATTCATTTAGAATTCGATATAATCAAAGAAAAGCTGAAGTAAAAGAGATTATAAGAAATATCTTTATCCGACTTACGTGGTTTCGCGTCGTAACTTTTTCTGAAAAACAAAAACAGAATTTAATTCGTGCCCTTCTTTCTTATGGCGCACATATCTCCAGAAATCATTTCTTACTTGCAGTTCAATTAACTTCGTCAAGTATTTCTCGAGATTTTCTATCGAGTTCTTCCTAGAGGGTGGAAACGGTACCTCCAGAGACAACAATTTATTCAAGTCAGATATACATTTTTGAAGTAGTATACGATTTTCCATTAGATTATCGAATAGAGCTACAGGACAGAGAGAGAGAACAGGATGAATATCGTTGATTATCACAATCGTTTAGTTAATAGTAACAAAACACGAACTTAATTGGTTGGTAACTGCCGCTGCTTTACGAAGTTCAAGCGAATTATCAAGTGCGTTCTTCGAAAATACGCTGGCCATATCCACATCATTTTTACTGTCATCATTTGATTCAACATCGTCTTCGATATCACTTTCATCCGAGTCTACTGACTCATCCGATTCTTCGTTTTCAGACTTTTCAGATTCTCCATTTTCAGACTCCTCAGTTCCTTCATTCTCAGACTCGTCATCATTTTCATCATCGGGTATGTTAAACTTGACCCGTTTACTCAGTTTCTTTGAGCTAATTTCTTCTGGTGGTTCATCACTGTCGGATTGATCGAACGGCGTCGAATCTTCGTCGTCACTTTCTCTACGCGCGAAAAATCCATGAAAATTGGATATAAATTTGGAAAGACGAAAAAATAAATGAAACGTTAGAGGTATGTCACCTTTCATCAGCGGAATCGTCTTCGGAAGGCGAATCATAAAAATCTTTTACGTTGCTTACAACATTTTTTTTCTTGGGCAATTCCGGCAACACATCAGCTGGGAATACGCTACTTTTGAAGGAAAACAAGTTTGCTCCCACATTGGACGGGAAATTCTCGATTTCATTGCCCAAAATTTCATTCACTGAGGCTGAAAATAAAGCGACAATAGCTGGGAGTAAAAAATATTTGACTATATTTTATCAGTACGGAAATATCGATTTGGGCTCACATTTGACGGTAAAATCCTCCTCGTTATCGTCGAACAAATCGGTTTGTTCGAAATTCTCATCGATCAGTTGTTTGAGTTTCTTCTTCATTTTATCATTCGAAGTACTTCGGAATGAGAGCCTTTCTTAAATGTGAATTGTGAAACAAACAGAGGAAACAAGTTAGAGGTTTTTTGATGAGAAATGCTACGAAAACGTGAATAATATTTGACATGCAGGGTTTTATGATTGCAAATGCCACGCGAATGCGAACTTGGTGATAACAGAGCTTCGCGTCCGCGTGGTTCAGCAATCCAGCCAAAAAGCCAACAGGTTTGTAATTTGTATACGTTCGAATGATACTTTTCTCCAGATCGTTTTCTCCAATGATGACTCACTGGTGTGTCTTCCAGTGTCAAACGTGGTCCATATTATCGTACTTATTGGAAAATTGAAATTTACCAACATTCAAATTCCAATCCTTGTGGAAAGTGAGAAAATAAGAATAGATGGTTTGACGATTCAACATCATCGACTTTTCCCTTCAAAGTCAGTCTTGTGGAATAAGCTCTACCTTGACCTGTGAATTAGTCGTGTGTTCACCTCTCAGTGTCTTAATTTTTCTAGATTTCGTCTGCAACTTGAAATATACCGTTATCATATCTACGTTTCGCGTAGGTAAAATATTTGACCATCGTTCGATCTTGAATTATGGGATTGCCACCTGATTCCGCTTCGTTCATTATGATGGAAATTGGCAAAGAGCTTCAGTTTTACGAGGATTCTTTGGCGATGATAGGATTGCTGTACATCGGAAAAGTAACAACCTCATTTACGTTATCCCTATATCGAGGATTTAGAGAGCATATTTTCTCAAAGTTGTACCCGAACAAAGAATTAGTTTCTACCTACGGAAGTTGGGCAGGTCAGTGTCTTCAGCCTTTAATTTTTCCTGAGATAATGTTTATGTTACTAACGAATTCATTTTCGTTACAGTCGTGACTGGAGCTACAGAAGGCCTTGGAAGAGCATTTGCCGAGGAACTAGCGAGACGTGGATTTAATCTCATCCTATTGGATATAGAAATGGAAAAATTGAACGAAGTTTCAGCCGAAATAGGTTGGTTACTTGTTTTGTTGTTAAAAACGAACTTTTCGAAAATTATTCTTCTCATTTACTTCGGTTTTTTAGAACAAGAAACTGGTGTCGATACTCGCATTATTGAAGTAGATTTCTATGACGACTTTGTCGTTAATGAAAAACTTATGGAAGCGGTAAAGTTTGGTGAACCTGGAATTCTGGGTTAGTGCATTTCTCATCATTATCTTTTAAAGCTCTGTTACGATCGACTGATCTAGAGACTAAATGAATTAACAATTTCTAGTGAATTCCTTCCAAATGCTGATGCCAGCACCGCAACCGTTTGCATCACAATCGATCGAAGAAATAAATTCTCTTTTGAACGCTAACGTTAAATCCTTAACAGTAATTACTTACGTTGTCTTGAATGGAATGCTGCAACGGAATAAAGGAGTAGTATTGAATATTTCAGCATTTTCAGGACTCTATCCTGTTCCTTATATCTCAGCGTATTCGGCGTCGAAAGTAGGAAAAATTATATTCTTTCGCTCTCTGGTGTATTGTTATCACTGCTAATATTTGACTCCTATCGATTTCAGGCATATACAGAATTTTTCTCGAGATGTCTCAATATGGAATTAACGAATACTGACGTTGTTGTTCAAACGGTTACTCCTGGCTTGATACGAGCAGAAGATAACTCTAGTGATAATTCGCTTTCCTATCTGTTACCGACGACTGGGAATTTCGTGAGAAATACAGTTGACTCGCTAGGTGTTTCACAAAGAATTACCGGTTCATGGATTTTTTCTCTGCAGGTAAGGAATTTTTGTAATGTATTAAGATTATACACTATACTTTATTTAAATTGTTTCACGACGGTATTTGTACGTATTGTTGCAGTTATGGTTTTTGAAACGAATGCCTGAATTCTTAATGAGAGTACTCGTCTATGAAATTATGAGTTCAGCTACAAGATAAAATTTCGACTGCTTCCTATAGCTTTAAATTTAAAAGGCACGCTTGTTTTTAGTCATTGAAAATTGTTTGTTCCTAATGAAAGGCATACTTTAAAAAAATCGGAATCAGAATCCTCTTTAAGATTTTTGAAAGGTAAAGGTTTAGATCTCTTCAATGCTTGGTTATTCGTTTTTTTCTTCTCTCTTGGTTCTTCGTACGTTCAAATTAGTATTAACCAGTCAGCAACTTGGAAGTTCAGGTATTATAGTCGTTCTCATAGTATTTGTTATTAATCGATATTGTGACCGTGTTGCATTTATTTTACTCTCGAAATCGTGTGTTACATGTTTTTAAAGAAAAAGTTCATTCGCAAAGATTTTTCTTCAATCCATTGTTATTTAGTTTTAAAATAATGGCACTTGGCGTTTGAAATCTATTTTATTTAACATGTAAATCTTGACCTTATTTTGATTTGTTAATTATAAAAAATATAGATTACTATTTTCCTAATACCCTGGAACTCTGGCGCTTAGGAAATCCTCGTGCGTACGGTTTTCTAGCGTTTGTTTCTAAGTAGTAGATGCCGCGAGCGCTGAAAAATATTGAAAAGATATTGCGTTAGTTCGTTGGAAAAATCGTTCAAGTACTCGCATTTCCTCTTCCCAATGAATATATTAGCTCTGCTTACTTGTGGGAAACGTGTTCTCCCATTTGTACGTATTCTGACTCTGGTGGTGTGCACCAACCGAAAGCGTAGAAAAATCGGTTTGGGCACGGCACGGCCCAAAAGCCAGCCTCCGAATTGATGGATTCAATGAAATATGGCGTTACCTTCGTATGGTCACAAGAAAGTGTTTCTGGAACATAATTTCCGAGTCATTATATATTATTTCGAGTTTAAAATTTTGCAGATAATGATTTCAATGTTTAAAATTGTTTGCACAATTACTCTACATATTATGCTTCCGAAATTATGATCTATCTATTTGTAGGATGTTCAATAGGAATTATATTGATAACGAAGGAAGTTCCTGACATCTTTCTTGAATATTTTCTCCTAGCGAGGGCAGCCAAGTAAAATTTCTTCGTGAGGAGCTAGAAAAGAATCCGAAAAATTGCGAAAATGCAGAAGTTTTTCTCCATTCCTCAAATTTATTATTGAAACACTGCAAAAGAAACAGTTTTATCATCTCTCATAGGGCGAGAGACTATCCCACAACTAGTTACGCCTAGCCAATCAGATTACCGTTTTCAGTCAAATGATTTCGAAATAGAGGAATAAAATTTACTAGCTAGTAATATTTGCGGTCATGCTGATTGAAATATTCGACTTCTGTTTCCAAAGGCGTCGCCGCGAAGGCTCTATATTTGCGGGTAGGGAGAAAGGTATGGATATATTCCGAGTTGGGGGAGGAGGGATCACTCTAAATTTTTCTCTGTGAAAAAATAAAGCGTTTTCTGAAGACGTCATAATCTAATAACTAGAACTTGACCTACTTCAGGCACTTGAAAATATTTCAATTGGAGTATCATTTTTTGATGACATCATGAACGAGTGAGTACATACCTTGATCTATCTTTAAGACTTGAAAATATTTCCAATAATATTTTCTGGTGACATCATAAGCTGATGACAACGTGCCCCTGTGAATTACCTTGATTGCGAGGCGCGGTAATTGTAGGAGTGTTGATGATGAAAAGAGGATAAAAATGTCAATGCATAGGCGCATAATAAAGTTATGCTACTTGCGCAAGCTCTATCTTCGTCAATATTGAAAATAAAGTACTAGTTGAAATAACTTTTACCGACTTTTCTAACTAGAAAAGTGAGGTATTACACCCGTAGCAAGGTCAACAGGGGGGGGGGGGCAATAAACTTTCTCGACGTTTTAGAGGTCCTAGATCACAACTAGCATTAAAAAAAAATTCCGGTTTCCTTATATATATATATTTATAAGATTTTTTTGTTCGTAGAACTCCTCCGAAACTACTCAATGGATTTTTTTGTAACTTGGCCATATGGTAGTTTTATATTTGAAGATGTGCACCTGAAAATTTGTTGAAAATCGGAGGAGTAGTTCTCGAGACATTTTTAATTTTTGAGAAATTTCCCAGTATTTGGAGTATGTTTTTGTTCATGGAACTCCTCCCAAACTATCCGATGGATTTTTGTATAACTTGGCCATATTGTAGTATTATATCTGAAGATGTGCACCTGCAATTTTTGTAAGGATCGGATGGGTAGTTCTCGAGAAATTTTCATTTTTTCGAAAAATTTCTCACCATTACGAGTAGCTGCTTACAAATAGCTGCAAGTAGCTGCTTACGTTACGAGAAGCGGATTTTCCTATCCTTTTACCACTTTTGTTATCAGTACGTGTATTGTGATGAAGAAACTTTTATCATTCAACAGGTTCATATTCTTGGTTCATTCATGCCTCGGAACAGTTTGGGCAAGGGGTGGGCGATTGGTTTTTCTGGAGACGTTTCGTAGGTTTTAGATGACTCCTAGCCTAAATTAAAACAAAATTCAGGTTTCCTTATTGGATTATAGGTATTTTTACTCTCTTATCAGTTGATGTGACGTCATAGTGATAGAATTTATAAACTGAGTTTTATCGTTCATTCTACAAAATATTTGGCATGATTGACAGGTCATTGGTGTATTTAATTTAAAAAGAGGGAGTGTGACTCTCAATGATTTTTGCATCGTGAGAAGAAAAGTCGGGTACAGGGGTGTTGATGATCAAAAGAGGATAAAAATGGCAATGCATGGGCGCATAAGTATGCTACTTGCGCAAGCTCTATGCTTGTCAGTATTGAAAATAAAGTACTAGTTGAAATAACTTTTTTTTACTCCATTTCATCTGGAGAATAGAATAAAATAAACAGAAATGAAAGTTTTTAACAATTTCCTAAAACGTTTCCGAAAATGGCCGCGCGGCAAATGTAGAGGGCGCATCCTTCACCACGCTTTGCGACTTGCAAGAAACTTGGAAAATTTTGATATCTGATGATCTGGCGGATGATCAAGACCTACTACAGCGACTTGAAAAAGTTTTAATGTTTTCTGACATCACGAGGTATGACCCCGTGAGTTACCAATTGACATACTTTAGAATAACTATCGATAGACTATCGATAGTATCGATAGTTTTGAAGAAAAACTATCGGGACACGTACAGTCATAAAATAGGTACTTATGACATAACGGATAACGACGATTTATGAAGTTGTTAAAAGGGAACCTGCTTTGGTGCGCGTGTGTGAATAAGGCGCAAGCGTGAATTGTGATAACACACACTACCTACTATTATTTTTTTATTTCATTGATGGAATAAACAAGTAAAAATTCAGATCTATGGAATTGGAGCTTTCTTCCACGTAGGATGAACACTCTACTCTGAATTGCGTTGAAATGAATGTATTTGGACCACGATCCGAAAACGCCGATATTGGAAGGAGGGATGCTCGTATGGGAAAACTAGTATGATAATCGGATTTCTCATTGAAAAATCATCTTTGTTATGCATATTATTTACATCTCAATTAGCATCGTTAGTCCCGACGGGACTAACGATAGTTTTGTAAAAAAAAAAACACGGCGATAGTATTGTCGATACCTAGTTTGAGAAACTATCGATAGTTTGGAAATTTTTTCCTTTATTCTTATCAAAATCACGATTACCACGAAATATTGATAAAAACTGAGAGAATTAGTGAATTACAACCGGAATCGGCGAGCCACGAGACGAGTAGTTGAGCTCTGCTCTACTAAGCATTCCCTCCTATTGGGAAAACTGAAGAGGATATCTGGATATCTGATGTATAATTTCATTATTTCACCTCATACCATGCTGTTGCTGTACTAGAAATAGTACTAGGTATCTGTTATGTACATCTGCTCATTCTGAAATGAGGGCCACAATTATAGTAGGTAGTGTCTATCATCTGGTGACACTGAAATGCATTCCTTGGCATGCTTGGGTAGAAAAAATTACGATCACGAGAAAAATACTTATCTCACCTTTGTCATAGCTGCTTCTCTCTTGATCGAAATTTTTTACCCAAACTATTGATAGTATCGATAGTTTCAAGAAAAACTATCGGGACTATCGGTAGTTCGATAGTAACTATGAAAAACTATCGGGATTATTGATAGTATGAAACTATCGACTATTGCCCATCACTACTTTAGAAACTTTGAAATTTCGATTCCTGATGACGTCATGATCCAGTGCCTGATCATAAGTCTATAGTCATAACGTAATTCAGGGACTCGAAAAAATTTCAAATAATGTTTTCTGCGATGACGTCATGACCAAGTTGATTACCTTCTACCATTTTGAAGACTTGAAAAAATTTCGAGTAATGTTTTATGATGACATCACGAGTTGATAACGATATGACCCAGTGAGTGATCATGATCTACATCAGTTATTTGGAAAATTCTAAAACTTTTTTCTTCAGTATAAAACGCGTTCTAAATGGTCGTTGCTATAATATGATCGATGAAAGTCGACAAAAGAGGCTCATGAAAATGCTTAAAGATATTATGTTGTAAGTAATTCTATTGGTCTTTTGTATCAACTTCAAAGTCGAGCTACGACCTCGTTTATCCATTCTCTAAGAAGTTTCATATGACTTATCCATGACCTGACATTGTTTTCCTCGGAAGAGAGAAATATTTCTAATGGGTAGCCATGCGACGGACTACAGAAAGAGAGTTTACGGCGGGGTCCACCTATCACGCTTACATACCTTTGTTCTAAATGTGTACTCTGAGGAAAGTTCGCGTTTGCATGACATTGACCTAATTTACAATCTTGAAAAAATTCTGAGCTCATATCGTGACGTCATTAGAGAATTTCGAAATTTTTGTTGGCCTATATCGTTAATTCTGTGATAAAATTTCTAAAGCTACACAATGGAAGGACGTTTGGAAAAACTCTCTCAGAGTCTAGGAAAAATTTAAAATTCCAAGTGATCGACTTTTTTCCAGATTACATCTTTATAAAATATGACGTCATCAAGGTGTAACGCCATGAGTTTGTGCCATGCGTCCACGATACATGAAGGTATCTGATACCATGAGAGCATGGGGTCATCATGGGTTCCTCGCTGCCACTCGATGTAATAGTCTAGAATTTTTTTTCTTTTTCATCTCAACTACCGTTGACAACAACTTTACCAGCGTCTCATGGGAGAAGCTCCTACATCATCGGGCGTTACGTATCTCTTATTCTCTTTCAGGGGAGGGAGAAAGAAAAGAAATTCAAGTGTCTATCCTTTTTGGACTTCGGGAAACGGTGAGCTACGTCCTCATTACTTTTTGACGATTCATTTCCGAACTTACCGATCAGGCTGCTAGAAGCACAACCCGGTTGACTAGTTCCTCCATTCACGTAAAAGTCAGCGTGACCACTGGGCCCCCATTGACCCAGTACTCCGGCAGCCGTGTGAATAACGTCGACGAAATGCGCGTCCGTGAAATCCAAATCGCGAGATCGGTTCCCGGTTGTACCCATCGAAAATATGATGGTCGGATCTAACCCTGTGATTCGTCCTAATTTGCCTCTGGTCACGTAATTGGCAGTCAGTCCGGCAATATGGGCGCCGATACTGTAACCGATCAGATGCAGTTTATCCGGCGTCACTCCTCTCGGGTGGTTACTGAGATAAGAGGCGAGCTGAGCTATACATTTTCCGCAAAATCGTGGCGACCATTCCACCTGACTAATGCACGGTATTTGTACTAACGTAGAGTAGTCGACGATGACGATATTATAGTCACCTTTTGTGAAATACGCTACGAAAATGACAAGTAATAATATTGGTGATTACTAAATTATGATTATACTGTGTTTCTCATATATTCAGACAGACAATTTTTAGTCATTCTAGCTGGGCTTTACATAACAATGAGAGAACTTTTAATATACGTGCATCTTGCACTATTACGCGACCAAATGGCAAAAAAAGTGATTAATGGCAATGTTGGGTGCGGACAACGCCTCAATAAATCTGCCAATTTATATAGAATGTTTACGATCACGATTTACGCTCGTGGGCAGGACAATAAATAGGCCTACAGTAAAACTCGAGTCTATTCATTCGACACTCTCGAGAATTTAGGGCATTTACCATTTTGTCTACAGATTTCGTTTTCGCTTTTAATTACTACGTTGTGCAAATACGAATCATGAAATTTTCGTATTGATATAGCTCATGAGATGGTGTGCTTACTATATGTCTTCGCAAAATAAGGAAGTCGCATTTCATGTTCTGTTCAATTACAAAATTTTTAAACGACGCCAATTACGACTGAACGTAAAGTATGTGTATGTGTACCATATACCACGAGTTAACCTAATTTTCGCAGTCTCACGAAATACCTTTCCTGAGATCAGTGCTGGGAGACAGATTTCGTCCGCCTTGAAATCCGTGTATAATCACTTTAGTCGGATGCTTCGGATTAAACCTGGACTTGTACAGCGAATCGTTATCCTTAGTGTTGAGCAGTTCTGGATTTGTTTGCGTTTCTCTGAAACAATCGACGTCCTTCGAGTAAACATTTTTTTTAAAGTTGGGAGAGATCGGAGAGTATATTAGGTCTACCTCGTATAGAGAAAGAACTGAATCCTCGGATGGGGACACCTGAATGGGGGATCTACGCATGAGGACGAGTTGACCAAATCTTGAACGGAGACGACCGCAGGTGTTTTGGGTGGTGTTTGGTCAATTTGCGAATCTGGAACGGGAGACTGTTGCCCAACGTTTTGCTGTTGTCTGTGCTCTTGAAACTGTTTCTGTATCGACTCCGGCGACTTATTACGTTGTTTCTCGGCGGCTGAGAGCGCTTGCTGCCTTTGTTGTTGCAACTGATATTGTTGAAACTGCAATTGAAGTTCTTCTCGACTCTGGTGTAGTTGTGCGGATACCATTTCTGAAAAGAATGAAAAAATATGATATTTTTTATTCATTGTAGATGAATAATTGGTGGTATGGTAAATGAATAATTCGATCTGAATCACTTTCACTGTGTGCACACGTCGTGCGAACGGCACCGTGACAAGTTTTTTGCATCTCGTTCACCTTGTCTCTCACATCTTCCCCAGTTGATTAGTAATAAGAAGAGTGGACGTAATAACATAGTCAGGGAGTCCGAATAAGAAAAAAAAAAACTGGATTTTCTGTTTTGAGTTTGCTTGCTGGTATCATTACGTGCGCATAGGTTCGATCAAAGATTCGAGAAGTTTTCGTTAGGTAATAGTATATAATGTAGACATGTAGACGTTCGATTATATGAATGGCAGGGTGGGTTGCTGTGTACGGTAGGTGATATGTAATGTTGGAGGAAAAAGTCCCACAAATGAGGATAAGAATGCGTATACTCTATATTATACAGTTCACATGGGTTTATACGTCGTTATTATGTCCGTGAACTTGATCTAGCCGGTGTATCCATGAGGCTGGCCAGTTAAGTATTGTCTGATGCTGAAGTTGAATCATGCGGTTTTTAAATAATTTAATAACGTACGTATTTACACATATTATATCATAAGTCGGTCTGTGCAGTAACTCCAGTTCCTATAATGATGATGTAGGAAGAAATCGGTCAACTAAAATTTTTTTTTTTTGATAAGCCTATTGCTAAAGTTTGCCTTGTTCTGAAAGGAAAAGTTTGAGAGCTCTTAAATCCACCCACCCTTCTCCGTAATTACGAATTAAAAGGGCGATAATTCCCTATTTATTCTAAGTATTTAATGTGGATGAAAGTACTCGTATTTGAAATTTGAGTATCTACAAGGAAAAAATGCAAATGGGGATGATTGTGGCATTTAGCTAAGCCTTGATATGATAGTTAGTCTTATAGAGTCCGGAAGTTCGTGCAGTATAAAATCGCCATTTGTGCAATAAAAAGTGGAAAAAATGCAGTAAAAACGTGCTAGAAAAATTGAAAACGTGCAATATAATTTGGAAAACGTGCAATCACAAAGATGAAAAATTAAGACTTATTTTAAAATATGAGCATTGAAATTTAAATGACCGTTTGTTTTCCACTAGTATCGATGTAATTTGGTCGTCTATCGGATAGAATTAGCTTGAATTGGGAGAACAAGCGCTCCACCTCGACCGAACTCAGCGGAGCGTATCGAAGACAGCTCAAAACCTCTGGGCTCATGTCGGCTGGTATTTTACCGTGGTAAATTTTGAGCAGTAGTTGCAGACCCTCATTTTTTTCTTCAAAAACGGAATGAAACTTTTCTCAAAGAATATCCGTATTACCGCCTTCTCTCTCTCACAGCTTCCAATTTTTCTTGTACAACATTTAGTAAATGAAGCTGCTCGGCCAAGGGCAGATCCCGACCCTCGACGGGCTTTTACGATTAATCAGACTCCATATATTCTTACAACTCTCCCTAGTACTTCACGCTCGTTTGAAAAAATTAGACGGTGACTAAAGCAGATGGGTTGAATGAGGCCGCTCTGGTAAAGACAAGTTTCGACCTTCACACAGGTATTTGTAGAAGTCATTCTTCGTGCATGCAGATGTTCATTCGTCAAGTAACTTGTTCTTGAAATCACTTCACATTCATCCTTAATATTTATTTTTGTTTTTTGTTTCTTAGGTTCAGTAAGCAATATTTTTCAAAAAATTGATGAAATTCTGGAAAAAAATGACGGAATTTTCAAAAAAAAAAAATTTTCTGGCATAGCCAAATAAATGAAAATCATGTTCCATGTCTTTTATATTTTATCAGTCATCTTGAAATATTTCAGTCTAGGCTTCTACTAGGTCAAGTGTTCGTGAGATATTATTCGTTTACCCCTTTACCTATCTTGGTGTCGTATAAGTCTTCTATGAGAAATACGAGGTAGCGCGAACTCGCTGTTGTATTGGAATGGTATGAGACAATTCAAGTCTAGGGGACTTGGAAAAATTTCGACTATCCAGCCATATATGATAGGAAGAGGGACTTAGAAAACTTTACCTATCTTGGCGTCGTATAAGTCTTCTATGAGAAATATGAGGTAACGCGAACGAGTGGAGTGGAATGGTATGAGACAATTCAAGTCTAGGGGACTTGGAAAAATTTCGACTATTCAGCCTTTATTTATTTAATTATTTAATTATTTTATTATTTTATTATTTAATTATTTAATTATTTAATTATTTAATTATTTTATTATTTTATTATTTTATTATTTAATTATTTTATTATTTTATTATTTTATTATTTAATATTATTTATTTATTTATTTATTTATTTATTTATTTATTTATTTATTTATTTATTTATTTATTTATTTATTTATTCATTTATTTATTTATTATTAATTCTTCTACTAGGTCAAGTGTTCGTGAGATATTATTCGTTTACCCCTTTACCTATCTTGGCGTCGTATAAGTCTTCTATGAGAAATATGAGGTAACGCGAACGAGCGGAGTGGAATGGTATGAGACAATTCAAGTCTAGGGGACTTGAAAAAATTTCGAATATTTAGCCTTTTTTTATTTAATTATTTAATTATTTTATTATTTAATTATTATTGAATTAATTATTTATTATTATTACGCGGGGTGTACTCGCGAATTTCTGAATCACCCACGGGGTAGAGATTTTCTAATTATTAATTATATTAATTATTTAATTATTTATTTATTTAATTATTTTTTCATTTATTTATTTATTTATTTATTTAATAATTTAATAATTTAATTATATTAATTATATTAATTATTTAATCATTTATTTATTTAATTATTTAATTATTTAATTATTTATTATTATTACGCGGGGTGTACTCGCAAATTTCTGAATCACCCACGGGGTAGAGATTTTCTAATTATTAATTATATTAATTATTTCATTATTATTTATTTAATTATTTGATTATTTATTTATTTATTTATTTATTTATTTATTTATTTATTTATTTATTATTAATTATTATTATTACGCGGGGTGTACTTGCGAGTTTCAAAATCGGGGTCCGGCGAGAGAAAAGACATGGAACATGTCAAAAAGGCAAAACGTGCAAAAACGTGCAATAACGTGGAAAAATGCAAAAACGTGCAACATAAGATTTTGGGAGGGGGTCCCTATGCGTGAGATCGATCCACATTTCTCATCAGATTGACTTTAACGTCGACTAAAAAAAGATGCAAAATCATGAACTTCCGGACTCTACTTACTTATAAGAGTAATTGTAATGGGGTTCTTGTTTCGAAAGTGTGGTGAGAAAGTCCGTCTTCTGCCCAATATTGTGGTTCGGAGGCGAAGGAAGTGAAATTTTTGATTTACTTTAGAGACTTGGGAATATTTTCGGAGGAAACCATAGTTATCTCAAGAGTAGTTCAGGAATTAAGAAAGATACTCAAAGGAGTGAAAGAGGCAAATACAAAGAGCGCAATAAATTAGAATACTTCGAGCGCTTTCGGCTAAACAGACATTCTCGTGGTGTAGAAAGCGGCTGAACCCAATACCAACAAGAACAAGTACCCCGAACGGGATCATGACTGAACCAGAAAGTCAGCAAAATGTGAATCATTCTCATAGGCTAATTTAATCAATTTCTCTTCAGGGATATACCTGTTCAACATGGTGACGTCGTTGTTATTTCGATGTCGGATAATTTCGATTTCCTCCAGAGCCAATTGTTCAAAGTACGAATTTTCCCTGTCGAGGAGAATTTTGGACCCCTCTTTAAAGCTATGGCCACTTTCGATTAAGTGATCAGCAAATACCGACTCACCAACTTTTCTTTTACTCCTCGCTTTTTTGTGTTCATCCACTCTAATTTGAAGTTGACGGCTAGTCATACCTGTATGGACGCTGGAGAAATACGTACAAGCCACCCTCTAAACACCCCCCTCTCTCGGATATCGGGATGAGGTCTTTTAATTTAACGAATAAGCTCTTAACAGTAGTAGTATTGTAAAAAGCCAGAGGGACCGAGGACACGACCCAACTCCGAAGAAAACTTACCCAGAAACGGCAGTCTAATCCACCTCTTCCTTACTATCAGAGTGAGAATCCCGAGAGAGGGAGGTCGTAGAATCGAGACATTTCCTTGTAAGCCTCCTACGACCTATTAGGTCAATGTCCACCTTGACCTGATTCACTCTCGCAAGGTGCTTTATCGTCACTAGTTCTTATGAAAAGCGGCCTGACTCAGAGGGATGTGAGTGAGGTGATGTATTAAACTATTGAAAATGGCTATTTTGTGGGCAACAGGGGGTGACGTAGATAGTCAATTCTGAAAAGTTTATAGAGGAGCCACCAACTTCCAGTGTAAATTTTATGGAAGGGTATAGGCTTAAGCGAGAAACTCACCAAAGAGTTCTGTAGGACCGATCCGCGCACACAAAATGTCGTTAATGTACCTGTGCCAATAAAAGACGTGATCGCTCAAAAACACCTGGCCTGAAGAGAATAGGTCAAGTGTTGAACAGATATATTCCTGAGGAAGTACTGATTGAATTAATTTATGAGAAAGATTCACATTTTGATGACTCGCTGGTTCAGTCATGACCTCGTTCAAGGTTACTTGTCCTTGTAGGTGTTAGTTTTGCGCTCGATTCGAAAAGTTATGCGGTCCTTGTATTTGCCTCTTTTACTCCTGCACGTATCTTGTTTAATTATGGATAACCGTAAATTACAAAAACGAATTGATTCTATTAGTTTAGGAACTTCCAAACGTTTCAGAGAGAAAGAGCTCTGAATCGGTAACGGGATGTAGGAAAATTTTGGAAGATGGTATTCAAGTTATGCCGGGGAGCCTATTTTGCTATCATTCGTCTCCGTCTATCAGGAAAATTATGGTTTCGCTTTCAATTTTAATTGCTGAGCAGCATGGATCCGTATAAGGATGAGGGTTCAGAATGATTCCAAACTTTGAGTTATTATATATGAGGGCAGGGACTGAACTGGGAAAAGGTTCAACGTTTGAGTAGTATACAAGAGGATATATGGTTCCCAACATTTCGACTTTTGAGCTGGAATTTCCACCATTAAGATAAAGAAACCTGAAGGGGCTTAAAAATATGTTGGGTGTAAATAGATCAGGAAGAGTTCTTTGGAACATTTTTGAATCTCAAGCTGTGTAATTGAGAAGGAGGAGAAAGGCCCTCAAAAAATTACACCCATCGATATTCGTACATTAGGAGGAGAACTTGGAAAAAAATTCGGTCATTCATCTATGGATAGTTTGTTTCGTAAAAAAATCTCATCTTCTTACTTCAGAATTCATACAGAGGACTAAACGTCTCGCTCATAAGTTTGCGAAGTCTTCAAACATTTTGTACTCTATTGTTTGACTAATGGGCCCAAAAATACCCAATTACCGAGGATAGGACAAAGATATAAAAGAAAGACTCGATCTCGCGTTCCTGCACTTGCGCTGGACAGAATGACACAAATGAACCGCGTTCGCTTCTGGTGATTCTCTATCATGTTCATCTTTGCTCTTTGCCTTTGTTTGTGTCGAGTGATGCGAACAGCGAGGAAATAATTTTTAATAAGAACGTTTTTCTGTGGGAGTTGAAATTTTCACTTATGGCTTAAAATTTGTTCTTAGCGAAAACGAATAAGTGGCGAAAATTTCAAGTCAATCGGTTGAGCCCTTCTCGAGGATGAAAGGACGGACAGACGAAGAAACTTCCTGTTTTTCAAATTTATGGAATCATAAATCTTATGCAACTTGAGACATCTTTAATAAATAGGTTTCTGACATGGATATATCTTATGGCCGGGGGTCTATTTGAAAATTTGCGTGACGAAATTGCGAAAGAAAATGACGTCATAAATTGATGACGTCACGAGTGAACTTGACCTACTTTTGGGGGCTATAGGAATTCAAACTTTCTCCAACTAATTTAAATAGGCTCGATGACCTATACTAGACTAAGGTTTAGAAAGAAAAGAAGTAGGTGTCATACTATTGGGATTTAAACTTAGAGTTGGGGAGTTGGTAGCCCTGACGATATTCACCCTTTCGTTCAATGCTTTTTAAATGAAGAAATTTCACGCCCCATAATTAATAGGATATCGTTTTTTAAAGCAAATACAAGGATAAATTTTGTAGTCTGTATCGTCAACATGAAATACAAAAAAATTGTAGCAATAAGTGATATATTGAAAAAATAACATTCGATTGAAAATTAATGTATGAACGTACATAAATCCTATGATTCACCTTTTCAGTAGCGCTCTCTAGTGTAGGTTTAAACCCCAATAGACTAAGATATTGTGACGTCACAAGCTCCGTATCCGTTTACCTCAACGTACCCTATAGCCTGCTCAAAATTGTTAATCTTACCCTACATTACGAACTCGGATTTCAAACAAAAAAATGCCCCATAAGAAATGCACAGGAACGTTTGGATCAGCAGTACTCAACTTTTTTGAGCCACGATCAACTTTCAAAGTTTCCAAATGTTCCGCAATCGACCGAAAAAAAAAAAACAGAAAAGGAAGAGGAGGAGGAGGAAACATTATATTATGATTAAAACTAGTAATACAAAAATGATACAAATTAGAATTGCACTTGTAAATTTTCTAATAAGTGAAAAGATGTGGAATATTTGAGACATTGATTTTTTTTTTTTTTTTTGACAATTGCTCGAAGGTGCTGGAGATCGACTGAAAATTTTTGGCGATCGACCCGTTGAGGACCGCTGGTTTAGATGTTATGTTCAGATATTGAAAACAAAAAAATAAATAAAGAGCCGCAGATACATTTTCAAATCTTGAGAACTTCCTAATTCTAAACAGAAAAATTCAATTGCTCACTTTTATTTCCGATTTTTTTGATATGAACGTATGATCAAAACATTCTAGTGTATCAATCGATCACATTCAAGGGTTTTTGAAATGTGTTCGCCCCTTTTTGGTAGGGAGTTAGGAATGAGTGACGTCACGATAACTTAGTCTATTGTGGTTCAGGCTATAAATTAATATACTTATTGATATAGGAGTCGATAGTGTATCTTGGAAATCGATTTATTGATTAGTCGATTGAAGTCGATATTTTGATATTATTGGGGGGAAAGATAGACTTATCTATGACTTAATAATGTTCTTTCCGAAAGGAAAAATCCCTTGTATGTAATTTTCAATTCATTTTCCTGATCTTGGAAACATTGACATCAATCTATCTGTTTCTATTTCCTAAATTTCTAGCGTTTATAACGTGCGTGATCACATGAAATTGGGACTCGGGAGAGTTGTAGGTTCCTCTCCTGTCACCCTCACATTTGTTCATCGGTAAATGTTGCCATACCGGTAAATTTGAATCATGATTTTCAGTTGTTTGTCTCCGTCAAACCGGAAGTATGTTTATTATACCAATTATATTGTAATAGGATACTTAATATAGTGTCGTCAAAATGATACCGACCTACCTAAAAAATTCCATGAGACTAGTCCACAGTCGTCCGAAAATTGTACTTCTTACGTAACGATACGTGTGAAGCAATTCTTTATTTTAACATTAGTACCTACGGTTGCAGAATACTTCCGCTAGATCGAGTTGCAATACAATCAATACAATCACTTATTGAGAAGCTCGTTTACTGCAATAGCCCCTCATCTCTTACTCCGTCAGTTAGAATTTTCTAAGTAAGAAGGCTTTGTCATTCCCATGGCTTATAATATGCAGAATCCGGGACCACGAGGCAGGGTTGCTACGATTTGTTCGTTTTCTGAATGACAAAGAATTTCTACCCCTCCTGTCCCCTTATGAAGCGCTCCTTCCCAAGGTTTAAATTTCCATTGGTCTCCGATAGGTAACGTCATAAATTTTCAAATTACCGACAACAACAAGACATAAAATCGAAATGGGCCGAGAATGCTTGTGAGTATTCGCGATCACTATAAGAGGAAATGAGCTCAATATTATGGCACAAATGTGCATTAGAGGGTGGACCTAAAATTTATTCTCCTTTTTATTATTATTCAAAATAATAACAACGTCGGAATTACGTACTTGATTATCGTATTATATGAAATTTATTCGTATTTGAAGTATTAATTGCATACTTTCTCTGCGAATACACGCGCCATAAACTGTATATTCTTAACTAGGTTATATTTGCTTATGATCTGCATAAAATGTCTGATAATTGTAACCTACGCTACAATTTGCGGAAGTCGATACATATTATTGTGTATATTTTTGTAGATAACAACATTTCCATTCCCTCTTTATTTAAAATATTAAATTTTTTTCCAAAAATATCTGTCCTTTGATTCGTAATGCCAGCCCATCTTTTAATAGTTCCTAATACTAGCGGTTTAGTGTTGCCACTTCGGCACCCATTACATAAAACCTCTCACTGCCATCGGAATTAACTTCGCATCTCCGACTACGAGTCACCTTTTCAAAAACATCCTTCACCAATCTAAATAACTATGCCCGTCGTCGTCATCAGAGTCGAAAGACTTTTTTACCACTTTTATTGCTTCGTCAATCTCCTCTATTCATCCATATTAGGCGAACTTTCAAATCGCTCTTACAAATGTAGCCGAAGATTAATTAAAGGTAGCTTATTATAAGTAGCGGGTGTAGCGGTCGAGAATGACAGCAGTAGTGAGTATTCTCACGCTGGAGGACACTCATTTTCCTTGATAAAAACGAAGTCAAGGCGCTAAAATTTTTCATAGTTACAGTTATAGCAGCATCTCAACCACGTTTTGTAATTACGAGAAAATCTCATCAACGAATGTTTTTTACACTTTTCGAATAATTACGTTATTAATTCGAAAGCTACCTCACCATCAACACCGTTTGGACAGAAAGACCGTGAACTATAAACCGCAAGCGAAAATCACTGTCATTACAAACGCTGCGCACTTAATGGCTCATTTTCGCGATACAGGCCTACTAACGTGAGTCCGGCGCTGAATACGGCCCAAGCCCCAGCCATCGCGGTCATATGCGCGAGTCTATTCAGAAAGATGAGTCGACAACAAGGTTCGAAGCCGGTTTCCGGCTGACCATTTTTATTATTATTTTTTTTTTTGAAGGAAGCGCCACGCTGCTCTGTACCGTTAGAACCAGTTCACTTTAGCTCTATTACGTAACCGTAAACTTAATCGTTCACATTCTCGTCGACGCGGTCAGTGTTCGCGGCGCGCGGAAATACCCGTCTCTTTGGGTACAATATATTATTTGTTATTAGGTTCAGAATGAAAACGAAAGTTTACGTAAGTATTTATCGTCGTAGCTTCTTCAAAATTAAGTATCCGCCTCACGCGAAGAAGATAAAGGCGGTCAGTGTACTTTTCTTCGCGCACGATTAATAAAAAAATTAAAACGCTGTATACTGGTACATGCAATTCGAAATGGTTTAAATCAAAAGAACGCGTAGATTAATGATAGAGCGCGTTATTCAAATACGGAAACATACAATCTAAAGATAATGTGGGCTGAGTCAGAAACTCACCGTTAACAAAAAAGATATTTTTCTGTAAGAAAACAAAATTATGTGAAAACAACAGTCATGGACTGAACCCAAATTCCTTCTGATCGCAACTGAGTCTCTTATCCACAGTCTCGTGTATAAAATTCTCTTCTAGTTTCTCTCTCGTTTCAGTTTATGAATGGTAAGGAGCCCTCAGCGTGACCAGTGCTCCTATCTATAGACGGTCCCTAAAAGAAAGAATTTCTGGCTCTGGGATTTGACGGTTGTGGGTATTGTATCGGTAGTCAGAAGAAACTCGATGAAGGTGACTTGATCCTCGCTTTTCCTTCTGTCGATGAAATATACTGATCTTTGTTTGACGGTCCATTTGTCTAGTCAATTTAAAGTCACTGACGATGTCGACCCCAGAATCGATTCAAAACGCGTGACTGATGTGCAGAAAAGCGTCGAAATGGAGGTGATATTATCTAAAGTCAATCGACTGCTCATCTCAGTCAATTTTGGGTAGAACGAAGGTCAAAGAAGATACTTTGATCTGAAAATTTATTTCAATGCAATTTTGTCATTGACTTAAGGTCGACTAAAAAGCTGACTTTTATTTGACGTCTACAAAAAGTTGATTGGTGGTTGATCAGGAAGCTGTGGTTGACTTTTACACTGATATAAATTTGAAAATACGACATTCTTCGACCGTAGGCCTGTGGCAATAGATTCCAAATCGACATCCGGGGTCCCTAAGAGACACACAGGCCCCATGGAAAATATGCTATCGAGAGCTCTTACTGAAATTGTTCTCTGTATTCCCGCCTTCTTCCTGTTTTGTTTTTTTATAAATCTAGAACCTTTTGAAAATCGTTCCTGTTTGTTGGCCCTGTTAACATCAATGTACAGTCAAAATTGAGTGAGCTAATATAGATTCTCTATCAGGTTCAAATCGAATATAATCATGTTGTTGGAGTGTAATTGATTCTAAATCTATGAAGAAAAAACTTCATCCAGACTCTTAACGAACTCAAAATTTCTAATGGTTTTCTTTTGTCAGAGACCTGTTATCGACTACAACCAAAACTACCCGACGCGGCCAGTCGTCTCTTTTGTGTCCACACCAGCATACAACCTGGCAAAATACCTGGACCGTTGGATTATGGCACACTTACAATGGAAGTCCTCACATTCTGTCAAGAATTCAGTAGCCCTCACAGAGCGGGTCGTACCAGAAATCCCTCCCCCTTGCTCTGAACTCTTTTCATTTCATGTGGTCGGATTATTTCCCAGAATCCCGTTGGATGTTACTATTCGGCATCTATATTTTAGAGACAGCTGGTTCACTTCTTAGAAACTTATTCTTACAATAATATGACATTGTGTTCTTACAGTATTGGTTAAAACATACTGCTTTGTGATTGGTTCAATCTATTGTTCTAAATGCTGCGTTTCTATTGGCTACCTGGATTCCTGCTGTCTCATTGGTTGGTTCCGTTCTTCTTCTCCCGTCCAATCACCAGGCCGAATAATTTTTCGCTGTCAAATGTGATTACATTGTTCAAGAGGCAGGCTTTCTTCCTCTTGGCTTTTGCAATCTCCATTTGTGCCCAGAGTTTTCTTCTCTTTGTGCGATTCTCTACGTGTATGACTTCAAATATTCCCTCTCCATCCTGGTTTTCCTCGTTACAGTGTTTCCCAAACAGTGACTTGCCATCTTCTTTCTCCCTCGACGTTTTGTGCTCCTTTCTCCTGATCTCGAACTTTCTTCCAGTCTCACCAATATAGATCCCCTCGCACTGTTCACAACTGAGCTTGTATACTCCGCTCAACCTTTCCTTGTCCTTTTGTTCCGTCTGGTCATTGCTGATTCTCTTCACCATGGGTTGGTTATTCTGGATACCCACATTCACATCATAGCCATTGAACGCCTTCATCACCTTGTTTGTGTACTTTCCTATATATGGTATCGATCCGGAGTACTTTCTCACTATGCTATCATGGGTTCCTTTCTTTGTTTCCATTTTCCCAAAGACTCCCTCCACCACACATCTGCGGTAGCCATTGGCTTCTGCGATCTGCTTTACTATCTCGATCTCTTTCCTCTTCTCTTCGTTGTTCTTAAGGATAGAAATTGCCCGATAGCAGTAGTTCTGGATTGCCGCTAACTTGTGCCTGAGGTGGTGGTAGGAGTCAGTCATTTGGGATGATGGTGTCAGTATGCGTCGGCTTCCCGTAGATTTTGTATTCTATCCTATTGTTCTCCATTGTGAGTGTAAGGTCCAAATAGTTGATGGTCTCATTGCCTTTTTCCACTGTGAATTTGATGCTCTCATTCATCGCGTTCATTTCTGAAAGGAATAGATCCACCTGTCTATCAGTGTCTGTCCATACAATTAGGATATCATCTACATATCTGGCCCAGGTGTTTGATCGAGTTTCTGAACTTACTGCCCTTCAATATCTTGTTTTCATATCATTCATGAATATCTCCGCCAGTATTGGTGACAGCGGTGATTCCATTGCAAGTCCCCTTTCCTGAATGTAGAACCTGTTATTGAAGCGGCAGTAATTCTGGCTCAAGATCTCCTCCACTATGTTGGCGTACTTCGACCCATCGGGGTTCCCATGGTATCTGTCGTTTTTGAGCAGAGTGAGAAGTTCCTCCTTCGGTATGGTACCAAACATATTAGTCACATCAAAGGATATCAGCTTGTCGTTACTCCTGATTTCCAACTTGTCCAGTTGCTCAATCAGCTCTCTTTTGTTTCTGATACTTCGTCTGGATGCAAACTGGTAGTTTTCTTTCAGGAATGTGGCTACGATCTTTGCTATCTTGTAGCATGGTGATTGAATCCTGCTGACCAGGGGTCTCATCGGACGGTTCGCTTTGTGGAGTTTTACAAGCCCCTTGAGTTTTGGTGCAACCGGGTTCATCTCAAGCGTCCTTCCATTGCCGGGTACATTATTCCGTTTCAACACAGCTTTCAGGTCATCTTGGTATTTCCGTGTTGGGTCCCTTGCTAGGTCTTGGTATCCATTAACTGCGATGTACGACTCCATCCTTCTCCATTACCACTACCGTGCTACCCTTGTCCGCCTTTGACAAAATCAGGTTGTTCTGTCGGATCTTCTTTTGTAGATTTGTGACCTTCCTCTGCATTACTTGCATTCTGTCATAGGTTTGGCGCATATCCTCTTTGATGTCCAACAGCACTTTTCCAATTTTAGTCCGGGCTTCTGATCTCACGTTGTGTTCCATGGTTTGGATTACTTGTTCGCAGCTAATGGCCATGCTTTCAAGCCTACACTGGTTCAGCCTCTTTGGCTGCACGTACTTGATGCCTTTGTCCAGCAGTCTTCTTACTTCTTCTGTGAAGGTGACGCTTGATAGGTTCTCGGTTCTGGGAGCAAATTTGTGCTCACTCTTGCTGTCCCTTCCTCTCTTTCTTCTTTCTTCCGGATCAGTTCGGCAAGCTTTTTCTTGATCTGTTGATGATGGGATAACACCCGAAAGTACTCTTGTATAAGGAACTAATAATGTAGATTTTCACAATTGAAGAACCCTTTTTCAAACTATGAAGGCATCCAACATATTGTCTTCTGGAACAGGTATGTCGACGACATCCTGTGCCTCTGGGATGGTCCTGGCCCTTTCAGAACAGTCTGATGGCGTACAGGAACGATACATACCCTCCTATTAAATTTACAATTGAAAAAGGAGGCAAGAAGATTAAATTTCTCGACATCTCTATCAGTATTGAACTTAATCTGCACGAGTTTCCAGGGGGACACGTCGACAGGTGTATTGACTCATGGAGACTCTTATTGTCCTAGAACTCAATTATCGGCCTTCAATCATTTGAAAAATTAATTATTTGTCTGGACGGATTATATGAATAGAGAGTCGAATATGTCCGGCACTGCCGTCCAAAATATGAAAAATTCAAAAAAATAAACAAATAAATGACTATTTATTTATCTATTAATTAAAAACCCGACGTTTCGACAGTAACGACTGTCATTCTCAAGGGTTAAAACGTGAATGAAAAAAAAGGGAAAAACAGAAATACGAATGAACTACATAAAGAATATTAGTCATGATGAGGTACACGTTTCATGACCGGTAAGTACAGGCTAATGACACCATCGACGTCTGATTTAAAGTTTACAGCGTTATCATTTTTCAAGATTTCGACAGCTTCGCGTATTTTCCTTTTAGTGGTATTATCCTCAAAACATATTATAGAAGGATTATCGAAATTAAAATTATGTCCCGTTTCAGTCGAGTGTCGGCACAGGGCGGCGGGTTTTTAATTAATAGATAAATAAATAGTCATTTATTTGTTTATTTTTTTGAATTTTTCATATTTTGGACGGCAGTGCCGGACATATTCGACTCTCTATTCAATCATTTGGTCCACCGCATAACCAGCATTCCGCTTTCCCACACCGCCTTCCATAAAGAAGTCGATATTATTAAACCATCAGCGTCGACTAATCAGATCAATATTGATGTGGAATCCCTGATCCGCAAGAAGCTTAGTAAGGTAGCATTAAGCCGTACTGAAGCCTTGACCCGCACGAAATCCCAGGGAGGAGACAAGAAATGAATCCGGCTGCCATTTATATAGGTAAATATACGTCGCGTCGTCATTGTCAAAGATATTGGTTGGCTATAAGTTTCAACCGGCGGGTACACGTTTGCGCAAATTAGACTGAAACATAACACGTCAGCGCAAATTTCGATAACCTGTTAGCGCACAAGACATGTTCCCGTGTGCCCACAACACATATACACGTTTGCGCAAATATAAACGTAACTGTTCTGGTGGGTGCATCTCGAGAGAACGTCTGTGTCCGCTTTCATATCCTCGTCCGACTTTGGTGACGTCATCAATGTAAGTTGGAGTGGGTATGTTGTGTCGAAGCAATTGTCCAGGCTAGATTATAGAAAAACTTGACTTTGCTGAAACCCGTTTCACCCCTTTGTTCAGCTTGCGTTTCCAACTATCTGTTCTGTTTTGGAGGAAGTTCATCCTCGAAAGACGTTTGCGTATGACTTTTGTGATGACATCAACCTGAGGGTACATAACTGTAAATTAGCTCTTTTTCAACGGTCTACGGAACTTGCGAATTCCCCACTGCCATTTGCAAAGCCTGCAATTGTTTAGATTAATTTCAAACTCGGGGGGTTACATTTTCGGGAAACGTCCACAGCCGACTTTCTTGACGACATCAATGGCCTCGACTCAATATAAGAATTTGAAACAATTCGTAGTTTAACAGGTCTTAGTCGGTACCTGTGGAAAGATAATAATGTCCCGTCTCTTCGTTGTGACACGTGAGAGTTAGTGGAAATAGGCAAAGTGGCGTTGATTTTTCTTGTGCGCAAACGTTAACATGTAATGTGCGGTAACGTACACATGTGGTTTGCGCTAACGTTACATCTGTCCTACCTCCTGAAAACACCAATTTGCGCAAACGTCTATCGGCCTTTCAACCAGCTTACTACAATCAAACTAGGTACATTAAAATCGATGCTTTGCTACCTTAAGCACCCAGTTCCAAGAGCGGCGTTTATAAAATATCTTGTGGAGATTGTAGCTCGGCTTATATCGGCAAAACAGGTCGAGCATTGATTACTAGAATAGAAAAGTATATGGATGCCTAGGGAAACCCCAACAAGTTTTCTGATTTCGAGGTGCATTTAATGGAAGAAGGCTATATGAGCTGAATTTTCTTCTGATATTTGGGCCTTTGCTGATTCTGAATAATTGTGCTTACTTTCCATGCCTGGAGCCGTTCCTCAGCCGATATTTTTCTCACACTGGTTTCAAAAAGGATCAGAAGTCGTTCTGGAGTCAATTCTGAATAACTCTGACACTATGAAAAGAACTGTGCTTGATGATTTATCAAAAGAGGATTAAATTTGGCTGCAGGGAGACACCCAGTCTGGCCATAAGTTCTGCTACAATGATAAATGCGCAGGGTGCAAAAAATAATCACTCTAGAAAAAAACTAACCATCAGAGGTTAAACCGGAGTATCGCCCTGATACGATACTCCCAACTGCATCATGATCCTGTTTGGGTGGTAATCTCTCTGATTGGACAGAACTTTTTCTTCGACCTCATACGACAATCTCGTATAAAATCGGTAATAAAAATTTCTTCTCATTGAATAAAATATTTTGATAGTTTCTTTATTGTGTTTCATTAAGAACACACAATGCTCTCTCCCACCTAATGTCTTTCTGATAACATGAATGATCTATATATTGCTTATAAGCTTCAAGTTCCAGAAATTGACTTAAATCCAATCATTTCTTCTCGCCACACTTTTTTTTACTGCATAACGAAGAAGGACTAATTTGCTGTTCTATTTGTATAAATCAAGCGTGACGAAGGTCTCGAGACGGGATCCAACGAGTCACGAAGAACTGATTCATTTAATGCGCCGGGAAGTTCTGATGGCCAAGTTTACAATCGTTCGTAAATTTCCTGCCTATGAAAGAATGAAATATTCGATCATGGTCATTTTTCACCAAATTGAAGACTGATGATAAAAGGTTACATGACATACACCTATGCTCATTATTAATCATCGGCTCAAAATCCTATTACAGACAGTATGCTAGGAAACTTATAAAGTCATCTGTACAATACAGTGCGGGTATATTGAGGTTTTTTGTCGGTAAGCTAGAGCCAAGTTTGTAGAATAATATATGGCCAACTTCCAGACGGTAAAATGCAAACACGTATGTGGTGTATGTACGATAATAGTCTATACTCATTGCGGTTCTTTTTTGTAGGTCAGGGATGTGGACAAATTACGTAGAAAACAATTGTTTATATAAAATATTTTGGGATTACCGCCACGAAGCAGGAATCATCAACACGTTGTTTTTTGTAGGGGGAAAAAAAAACAGTGAAATTTACTATTATGTTTCATTGTGAGGATAATATAACTTGATCATTGAGCCCTATGACTCTTCTGCCTTGTAGTCTATGTTTATTAGCCTTGTACGTAATGCAATTCATTCGGCTGCAGGAAAATTGAGAATGCATTCATCCAAACCGTTGTGGAAGACTGAAAACTTGATTTCTATACAGGTATCTGTATATTGGTAAAAAAGTTCAGAAAAAGCAGAAGACGCTCACGTAAAAGATTGTATTTAAAAAGATACAAGGAAGACGACGCGTTTCGATCCGTCGTACCCTACGTGCTACCCTCCTCTCCGATTTCATCAACTGACCAACGACTTAACACTCTCAAGGTGAAAAACCTCATTGATTCTATGATCCACAACTTACGTTCCTCCCGGCGGAACCCTGATGTTCAGGCTTTCTCAAAACTTCGTAGACGTTTTCGTGATGAAGACCTCGCTCTTGTAAAGTCCGATAAGGGTGATGCTTTGACTATTCTTAACAGAAGTGATTACATGGATCGTGTCCATTCCTTTTTGCGTGATTCACAAGCCACCGTTGTCAAGTTCTCTCTCGAATCCTTTAACCAACAAATACGCTGCGCTATTACCTCCTCTACTCTCGTCATATCTAAAGAATCGAAGAAACGGCTGTACAAAATGAACTACTCTATACCACGGCTCTACGGACAGCTAAAAACGCACAAAATCAACAATCCTATCAGGCCTGTCGTTGCCAGTTATACTAGCCTCGCGTTCTTGCTATCCAAGTTCTTGGCTTCTGCGTTTTCTCGTCTCACGGACTTCCAACCTGACCATGGTTTGAAGAACTCCACTCGTTGGCTCTTAGCGTTCAACATTTACGGCTTCCCAGAACCTGTCGCCTTATTTCTTTCGATGCTCGCTCGTTGTTCACCAACGTTCCGGTTGGCCATGCCGTTGACGCCATGTACGAGATTGTTGTCAAATCTGGTGCCTCCTTTGAGTTTGCTGATGAGTTCGAGCGACTCATTCTCCTCTGCACTGAAAAGAACATATGCTTCTTCGACAATAAAACGTACCAATGCCCTGCGGGTCTTCCTATGGGTGGTCCCCTCTCCTCCCTCGGACCGTCTAGAGCGTTGGGTCCTTAGGTTTTTTCCTCACGCTGCTCACGCCATCCTCTGGTACCGCTATGTTGATGACGTCTTTTGCATTGGAATGGCTCCGATGCCCAGCTTGCGCTCTTCCACCGTGATCTCAACTCTTACCATGAAAAAATTTTCTTTACTTTGGAAATGGGTGATAAGGAGCTTAATTTTTAGATCTGACCATCCGCCTTGTTCCTGATAATATCGATGATGGTCTACTGGTACCTGAATTCTCTGTCTTCCGGAAACCGACTTTTACTGGATTGTCCATTCACAATCGTTCGATGCACCCGGTATCCCATAAGCTTGCTGTCATCCATGCCTCCATCAATCGCATGTTGTCCCTCCCTCTTTCTCTCCTCGAAAGGCGACGTGAAATTACTTTCATGACGCACATCGTCAAGAAAAACGGTTTAAATGTCAATATTCCATCTATGGTCCGGAAGCTGAGCCTCCGTCGTTCGCTGGATGAATCCCGTAGTCAACCTAACTTCGCTCAGTTTGTTTCGGATCAATTTTGCTACTCTTCCATTATTCCGAAACCTCGGGAAAAAGATGATTACAAATGGCTCCGCGTACCTTACTTAGGTCCTGCGTCTGATAAATTGGCTATCGAGCTTCGTCGCTATGGCTACAGGGTCGGGTTCTATCCGTTAATCCGCATCCGTGATCTCTCCCTCTTGAAAGATGGTGTACCGGCATCTCATTCTCCCGGTATTTATTTATTGGAGTGTACTTGTGGGGATTCTTACATAGGGCAAACCGGCAGAGCCCTCGACACACGGTTGGCTGAACATCGTTGGGATTTTAAAAAGTTGGTGCAGAAGTCTTGCCTTTCCCCCTCCCCATCTGGGTGTACGGAGGACACTTCAGCTATGGCTCAGCATTGCCACGAAAGAAACCACCCTTTCGATGGAATAAAAATCTCGTTGCTACATGGTTGTGAAAAAGGTGCCTACATGAATCGTTTGGAGGAATTTTACACGAGAGAAAAACTTATTGCCTTACGTCATCGTGGTTCGAACCTGCTCAACAACTTGGATGCAGTATTTTTCAACGCCTTCCTACGCTACAATTTAAATCTGAATGTATAATTCCTTATGCTCTCTTACCGTATTGTTTGATTTTTCGCACCTTTCAGTACTCGACCTGAAGATGATCCGCCACGACGGATCGAAACGCGTCCTCTTTCTTGTATCTTTTTAAATACAATCTTTTACGTGAGCGTCTTCTGCTTTTTCTGAACATTATGTCTGAACCACGTACTTACGAGGACAATATTCTGATCGTTGGTAAAAAAGTCCGCTGTCCACTGCACGGTCCGGTGTAGGCTAGATTGTATGTTCATCATTAGGGGTGGGAATTTGACCTTGAGGAAATCCAAAGGTCAGTGATTGAGATAAGGTGGACCAAGATGTGTTGAGACACAGTTGTACAAAACCTAGAGCTGACCTTACTCAAGGTCTCAAGGGAAGTGGAAGCTGTACGTAAAATTGATTTCGAATCCGAGATACGAGTCCTCACTGCTTTCCTTGTGGAGGTCTGTAATAAAAGGAATAAGTTGACAGGGAGGTATGATGATTATACATGGTGCGAAATGCGTGCTAGTTACAAGCCCCAAGACTATATGTTGATTTTCGAAGTACCATTGTTTTAATGTACTTGACCAACGTTGAAAAACTCGAAGATTCGAGCGTACAAAAGTACGCACACGAAAGTTCTTTCTCATTTTTCCCCGTAGCTTGAGATCTCAGAAATAATGACGTTTTTGAACTCTACCAAATAAATATCTCGTATTTAGACAATTTTAAGGTCCTTATATTTTATTTTATCATTTTTTCTTGTGAATCTTATTTTTCGCTCCACGTCTTCTGTGTAATACGATCACCGTGAAAATTTCATTTTCCGCGATAAAACGATAATCTTTGAGACATCACATGCCGCGGGACGAGATCGAAAGTAAAAGCAACGAAGAACAAAACTCCGCTGTCCAATGCTCAATAATTGAAGTCGATACATGTTGTTTGTTGAACGAACAAAATTTTGCCATCTCACTTAGGAATCTTTCTTTCATTCGACGAAGCTATGCCGCAAATATATACACGCGTCGTCGTATCTCATGTAATAATACGATATACTAAATGGGAACGACTAACAATTTGATAGAGCACGAGAAAGAAGAAACTATTGTGTAACTTTTCTTCGACTCTCTCCCTCGTACATCCACACAATATGTGTACGAAACTTTCTGATAAATTTGAAGATTACTAACTGTCCTTTGGAAAACAATGGAATAGCCTATATAAACAATATTATTTGGGCACTATCATTAAAAATTTCGAATCGGGAAGAGATATGTAATAAGTGTCGCGTGATGGTACGAGTATACGTAGATCGCTATCTATCTGGAAGATACACGTATACTTATAACTGTCTACCGCAATGACCGACAAAGTTCTTTTATTTCATGTTATTGTTTCGTGTATCGCAATCGCTATATTTTTATATCTTCCCAATCGTACTATATGATAGTAGTGCAGTTTGCTTCTAAAACTTTGCAATCGTTTTCCAAAGTTGAAAAAGAAATTACATTCAACTGACGCCTGAGATATTGAAAAAAAAAATCCGAGATATGTTCGATCAACACTAGACTTGACCGAACTCCTGCACCGGTTATAAATGTAAATGCTTTTTAGATGAGGAAAGAAAAAGAAGTATGACGAAGAAATCTCCTGGCCTGAGTGGTCTTTATACCATCTCTATCACAGGGTGGAACTTCCAACTGGAGGCGAAATATACCGATTTAATCTTCAAGCCTGGTAGCATAGTGGTTATCGCACTCATAATGAAAACGAGAGTTTGCGAGTTCGTTTCCCTCTCAGGCCACGATTCCTTGTGAACGTCTGTACTTTGTATTAACATTCGTGAATTTCTTTTCCAACTATACAAAAGTCTATCTACGGTACCCCAATATACAATCAATCTAGTACATGTTGCCTGAAATTACTAGGTATAGATGCAGTTCAATCATGAGGACTGAAGATTTGCCCTCGGTGCACTAGGTTCTGGTCTTACTCTCAGCCTCTGCGCTGAAACGGGAGAATCCTCTCTTAAATACTGCTTCCAAACCCTCGCTGGTGATTTTCTTGTATCCGATACGCCCAATTTACTAAGTTTCTAATCTACGCGCATGCTCTCTGCCGACATAATTCTCTTCTTCTTCTTTCAAATCTCAACTATTTAATCATCTCAAATTAGAACCTTTATCCCCCTTCATATCATCCAGCCCCCTTACGCAGATATCCGAATCGATCTAGCAAATATTCCCAAAACCCGAAACACTATATGTGGACAACTCATTAAAAATATTATCTCTACCGAATTTTCAACCCACCAGCTCTACTTTACCGACGGATTTAAATCTGGACCCGGAACTGGATACGCATCATACTTTATTCAAGGCGTCTTAATTCATCAATGACTGAAAAATTCTGTCTCCATTTTCACCGCCGAACTGAATGCTTCATCCCGCAGCTGAAATTCCTACTGTTAACAGATTCACTTTCATTTCTCCTGGCTATGCTACCTATGACCTTGAAAACTATCGCTAATACCTGATATTTGACTTCTGAAAAACTCCGTTTTCAAAGAAACTTGGAACAGTAAAGAACAAGCCGCGTCAGTCTCCTGGATCTTCTCTAATTGGACTACTCGTCCGCCTCAGAATCGGTCACACACGTCTCGCCCATTTCTATCACAGTCCTCCTTCTTGCCAATACTGCCAATATTTGTCAAGGAATTTGGCAGAGGCCTGAAGGCTGATCTGGAAGTTCTAGAGGAGGAAAACGAAAGTCACGATTTGAGGCTCATGAGAAGACCTTATCGAGGAGGGGTTGGAGAAACGAGAAGCTCGTTTGGGCGAGGGGTAGAATTGTACGGTTGATGAAAGAGTAACCGGTACGAATGTGGGAATTATGTTCTACACCTCTTTTTATGTCCCACTCTTGAAAATATCGATCTTTCTCATTCTGTTTCATCAGGTCTTCCCACTGATGCTCTTTGTTACAATTCCAATGCAGTCACGAACTGTTTTGACTATCTGAGCTCTACTTAGTCTCTAATCCAATCATATTTCCCACCCCAATTTTGACTAACTCTCGCCAGTTACCTATCCCAGTATAACAACCCTTAGAGTATCTAGCTGAAAGCTCGTACAATTAAAAAAATCGTGGTAAATAAGCTCTACTTTTTGGGCCTTAACGTTAGTCAAAAAAATAAATCTTCACAGTGAGCGAGGGAGTAATAAAAAAGAATATTCTGTAAAATCTCGAATGCCTCTTGACGTACGAGAATCTCGTTGCATGATATTTCAAATAATGTGTCCAATTTGTCAAACAGTTTTTTAATAAACCGCTTTTCCCGTTATATAATTATCAAAATATGAATCTTGATTAAATTACAACGCAACAAGCGTGTTTTAAACGTTCATTTTTCACGTCTTGAATCTCAATGAACGAGTTTTATTAAATCAGCTTGTGGCGTTAAGGATTATATCGGACAACTTAATCTCATTATTGTACGCAAATCGGCGAAAACCTTTTTAAAGTTGGTGATTGGATTTACTCGTATGGTTCGTCATCATGAGTGCAGATCTTGCATCATGTGACAGGTTAAAAATTTGTTTCGATAAATTACTCGTATACTTACGAAATGAAAAAGAGAGCGAAAAACTAATAGAATATGATTAGAAAAATGCGAAATTAAATTGTGTCAGTATATTTGAATTTATGACGAATGTGAACAACTTATCAGAAAAATAAAATGTAGGTAGGTATGTCATATATGTCATAACTACTATGCGTGCGCTATGGATGTTAGAAAAAAAAACTTCTAATCTACGGAGAAATATTAGTGCGCTATAAAAAGTATTTTTGGAACTTGAGGACAAAGCTCTAATGCAGCAGACTGTCCGCATGTGTGATACATAATTATGCAATATTATACATTTTAAGGCTAATGATGTGGTCCACTAGGTTCGTACATTAGTCTTCGTTCATCAACGAACTCGGAAGATATATCAGCGGAGGTTGAGTTAAAGATTGGGAAGATATGCGACCCAAAGAATTTAGAGAGAGAAAGAGAGGCAAGAAGCGAAATGATTAGTTCTAATAGGTTATAGTCAGTGGAATTTCTATAAACATGTTAAAGATTATTTTTCAAAAAAAAAAAAAACGACGAAAAAGAAAGTATGATATGATCAATCTATTCTTCAAGTCGATAGATCAATGCATATGCCTCCCCTCCCAGATAAAGTTCCCAGATTTTTAGATTCAACTCCTTCTCTTGCCCTTACCACATTGAGCCGATGATGCTCCAGGGTCTTAGTCTAACGGCGTTACATTTTCAACGTCGTTTTTTTGTATCGTTTTCAGCGCCACGCATAATTTCAGCTGATCCTTGGCCCAAAAATAGATCCATAAAAAAGAATGTTTCGCAACGACCTCAAGACGACAGTGACATTGAGACAGACGAACGGAAAAGAAAACCTAGAGCAGCGAGAAACCCGCAAGCTTCCCGGCTCCGTGGAAACAGCTTGTCTTACTTCTATTTTCTTTATGTTTAAACGAGTGTGGACATATTGGATCTCGGAGATGTACAAAACAACGGCTTCGCAGGGAACCTGTTCTATGGGTCAAATTGGTTTTGGTATTAAGAATTTAAATAGAAATCTTGAAGAGTACTAAGTTTTTCTGAATCCCTTGTATCATACTGTATATTGCCTGAAAGGAAAAATTTCAAGTCCCTTTCCTATCATTTTGTCCCCCTTCAATCATATACCATGCTCGAGAGTTAAAATTATTCTTAATCTTCTTCCCATCTCATATTATTACTTGCGTTGAAATTTTTTTCCAATTTCCAAATTCTTCCAAGTTCCTTTCCTAACCAGACGAAGTCATACTCAAGCGAGTAATTCAACCGGAGTAATTTACAAAATTTAGCCACAGAATTTTAACGATGCCGGAGCGCTTTCGATTAAACAATCATTGTCAACGGGGACTGGAAAGCGACTGAACCAACTCCGGCTGTAAACTAGAAACATACGAGGAAATCAGGATTGAACCAGCGAGTCATCACGACGTGAATCATACTCATAAACTAGTTCAATCAACCCCTCATCAGGTCTGGTCATAAATTGAGAAACCGCATTGATTCCTTTCCTAATTTATATGCTGTCTCGAGAGTCGACATTTTTCCAAGTCCAAATTTTTTATTAAGATGGGTCAGTTTTCGCCAGACACCACACGGCGCACGGCAAATTTTCCAAAAAACCCACCATAGAACAGGTTTCTTGTTAAAGAAGAGGTTTCCTGTTGAAACCAATTGAAAAGGCTTTGCAAAGTTTTGATGGGAGGGAAATGCGTGCCTCAAAGAAAACGCGTTTATCATTGTAAAAAAAAATGCTGTAAGTAAGGCCTCAGCCGTGTGAGAGTGAATATTCATAGATGCTTAGCAATCGGTATTATAATGTAAAATGTTCATCATATCAGGCGCGGATCCACAAGGGGGGAGGAAATGGTGGAAATCCCCCCCCCCCCCCCAACAAAAAACAACAAAAACAACAAAAAATTTGTAGTATCAAAAAAAATGTAAAAAAAAAAAAAGTCCTTTAGAGTTTTTTTGGTTTTTTTGGATTGTTTCCCCTCCCAAAGTGATCGTCTGGATCCGCGCCTGCATATTGTGCAATATGGAACAGTAAATATCTCCTCAAGCCGTTCTCTGTGCTTGATCTATCCTAGAAAAATTCCTATAATATTTAGCATAGAAAATTCTTCTGTCTTAGATGATGACATCACAAGTTGAAGATGTCATCCCAAAGTTCTGTTCTCAAGTTCTTTCTCATATAAAGATATACCATCAATGGTTGAAAATATTCTAAGTTAATTAAATCCTCATGAGTACGAGCCATCAGTATTATTTAATTTGGGTGTTACTTGTCCGTTCCCAAATTAAATAATATTTCAAGTCCAGGGACATTTACTCGAAGATGATGACGTCACAAAAGTTGGACGCATGAGTTTTCTGAGAATACCCCCCCAATAAAACAAACTGCGGGTTCCCTGTGAAAATTATCTGGAATGCAACTAATCACTACGTTTTGAACTTTTGGTGGACAGCGGACGGCGAACAGCGGATGTCAAAATTGTTAAAAAGACACCCCTCCTTCTCCACATAGGAGAGGTTCTCAGTTCATAGAAAAAGAAGACAATTGATCAAGCTAACCTACAGAGCCTCTTTTCTCAAATTAGGCCAAATGACTCACTCCAGTGTACAATTGTTCTTCATTCGGCTTACAAGAGTACTTCATCAACATTCGTTTTTATAGTATAACATTGTGATCTCAACAACACTGCGTCGTGATTGATTTGTTTGCCAGTGCACGGCGTTTTTATTGGCTACCAAGTTCGCTACCATCCTATTAATCGGTTCTGTTCTTTCTGTTTCGTCCAATCACCGAGCCGAATAATCATTCACTGACAGAACTGCTTACATTAATTCAAGAAGGTGGCTCTTCTCTTCTTTGCCTTTGCAATCTTCATCTGTTTGTCTTCTCTTTGTCCCGTCTATGACTTTAAAGATTCCTTCACCATGTTGAAATTTCTCTAAGTTATAAATGCCATGGACGGGAGAATCAAATTAACAGGGGAAAAGGGTAAGGGGATCTAACACTCAAGATTTCAAAATGTACAAGACCAATACCACCACACCAGACACAAGTTAGCGGCGATTCAGAAATACTGCAACCGAGCAATTTCTGTTCTGAAGAACAATGAAAGAAAGAAATTGATAGTGAAGCAGATCGTAGCAGCCAGTGCCTACTCTAGAGACGTGGTTGAGGGAGTCATAGGGAAAATGGAAGCCACGAGGGGAACCTATGATGGCACGACTAGAAAGTTCTCCGGATCAATACCATACACAGGAAAGCACGAAAACAAGGGGATAGAGGCTTTCAACGGCTATGATGTGAATGTGGGTATCCATAGTAAGCCATCCATGGTGAAGAGAATAAGCGCAGGCCAGACGAAAGAAAAAGATAAGGGAAGCTTGAACTCAGTTGCAAACAGTGCGCAGGCATTTACATTGGCAAGACTGGGAAAAATTTCGACATCAATAGCAAAGAGAACAAAACATCAAGGGAGAAATAAGGTGGTAAGTCACTGCTTGCAAACACTGCAATGAAGAACAGCAAAATGGTGAAAGAATATTTGAAGAAAACCGCATACTCTGGTCGAACAGATGGAGATGCAAAGGGAAAGAGGAGAAAAGCCATACTCTTGAACAATGTAATCACGTTTGACAGTGAAAAATCATTCAGTTTGGTGATTGGATGAGACAGAGAGAACAGAACTGACCAATATGACCACAAACTTGGTAGCCAATAAAAACGCAGTACACAGACGAAGAACCAATAACGACGCGGTATTGTTGAGATTACAGTGTCATACTATAAAAATCGATGTTAAAGGCCTCGTTCTTTAGTAACAATACAATTGATGATCAGGTAACACCTGGTAAGCTAATAATCCAAATATAGGACTAAAATAATACCTATTGATTTTCAGATATGCATAAGTACATTGCACGGAACATAAAGCACGTCTATAAGAATGGTTGTTTTTATCAATCGTTTCTGTGAAATGTGTGATAATACTCTCATATTATACAACTTGCTCAATCATTACTAAGCTTACCTCGAGCTTGTGATTTACTCGAACAAACATTGGGCGGATGAACGCGGTATTTTTATTACCCCTTTCACTGAGTGCATACGAACACCTATTCTAGGTACCCGCAGTTTAAGCTCTGTATTTAGACGCATTCCACCGCACTTACAAAAACTCTTAGGTAGTAAAATGAATTCGTCATTCCAATTAACAATAAAATAGTCTACATTATGTATCGACGTCATAACGTTCTCAAACAGTGGACGAACGTGAAAATGTTTACTCACGTAATTTTTCAATTCTGCGGTCTAGATTCATTATTATAAAGTATACTCTTCGAATTATAAATAATATTATTACGTAATGACCGCAGAAGCAAATATATACAAGTTTAATGTACTATACGTGCAGTATTGAGGGTACCACACGATAACATTGATCATGAGACGCGGCAGAGAGCAGACTACCGCAACCTTTTTATGAGCTGTACTTTGTAAGAATTCCTGCAACAAAACGCTTTCACTATATCGCGATGAAGTAAGTCCTAAGCCTACGTATAGAACAAATGGAGGTGTATATTTTTTGATTTTTTCAAACTTTTATTGACAAAATTTTTGAGGGACAAGTATTGTATCCTGCTACATATAATATATTGAAGACGTGATTATTTTCTCGCATTATAAAACGAGTCAATGAAACTAAGAATGATATAATCTGTTTTATAGTGTTGCATGAAGCTTATGTTTTATGCCTTTAGTCTCGCCTCACCCCACCTGCGAGCACACCCACCCCTCCCTCAAAAAAATTAGAAGCCATTGCTGACGTTGCAATGGCAGCGGGGAACCCGCAATTCCTTAACTCGACCTCTCCGGTGGTGTGGAACTGAGTTGATAATCTTGTCATATAATTCAAATCGAAATTATCATTCTACATTCCCTTCTATCATATATAGCTCGGAAGTCACAATTCTTCCAAGTCCCCCTCCTATCATATATAATTCGAGGCTCGAAATTCTTCCAAGTCCCCCTCCTATGTTATATAGCTCGAGACTCGAAATTCTTCTAAATCTTCCAAGTCCGCCTCCTATCATATATAGCTCAAGACTCGAAATTCTTCTAAGTCCCCCTCCTATCATATATAGCTCGAGTCTCAAAATTTTTCCAAGTTTTTGGTTGGACGGCGGACGGCGGACGGTAGCTCGAAAGTCAAAATTCTTCCAAGTCCCCCCCCCCCTATTATATATAGCTCGAGACTCGAAATTCTTCTAAGTCCCCCTCCTATCATATATAGCTCGAGACTCGAAATTCTTCCAAGTCCCGTAACCTAACCTAACCTTAGGTTACTAACTTCGCGGACGCGGACGTTTTCTGAGGATGTAATCTCCTAACAAAATGGATAGCGGGTTCCTCGCTAAAACGGACTTGAGAAATTTTTGAGAAAAATTTTCCATTATATGCGTCGGTGATTCAGAAATCTGCCAGTACACCTGTGTACTTGCCAGTACACCTGTGTACTACTCTTCCTCCTGGAATGTACTGGACAAACCTCGTCAAATTTGCTGAAGATTGCTGGACAAATTCACCTGGAATTTACTGGACACAATAGCCTGTGGATGATTCAGAAATCTGAGTACACCTTGCGTCCCTCCACCCTTATACTCCGTAGGTAATTCAGAAATCTGCAATTACACCTTATATGGTTTTGGATTTTGGTTATTATGCCTTCATAAAACTGAGCCCAAACTAGGCTGCTATAGTAGGTTTTGCTCTTTGTATCTGTTCTTTTACTCTTCGCGAGTATATTTCATCACACTTTGTATGATTTTGGTTATTCCTTAGAACGAGCGAAGCGAGTGAGCCCCTATAAGCTACGAGTACTAGCGTAAAATATTGTAAACTAGTCTTATACTAGACCATGAAGACCGCGAGTGAGCCCCCAAAAGCTTAGCTTAAAATATTATAAACTAGATTCCAAAAGAGACCAAGCTCGCGAGTGAGCTCGCAATAGCTGCTAGCTTAAAATATTGTAAACTAGACTCATAGGTACTAGACCAAGCCCCCAAGAGCTATTAGCTTAGAATATTGTAAACTAGACCCAAACTGGATCAAGAAGGAGAGAGGGGGGGGGGGAGGGTGAACGACCGGAGCGAATGAGCCCAAAAGAGAAGTGCAACCACCCTGGTATGTACTAAGGTGTAGTACAGATGATACAGATTGATCCTGTATATTCCATTTACACGGCCATACTGACATTCAACAATACTCGCCTACTGAGAAAGACATGAAACATAATCTTTATTCGTTTGGCTGTGGCAGAAAATCTGTATAATTTTTTCTTTCTAAATCCTCACACTATCTCTTATCTGATTCAATTCTCAAACTTCCAACATCTGTTACTGATTCTACATTCTCTCTTCAAAATTTCAAAATCTTTCCGTTTACAGAAGAGATAATACTGTCCAGGTAGAGGGGGCATCGATCCAGCCTGGGGACTTGAAAATTCTACTGCAGAACTACAATATTACATGTAGATTTTCAAAAGAATTTTTGAGGTAGACTCAAAGTATTTGTAGAGGTTAGGGCGGGGAAAGGGCAACAATCCAATTTAGGTATTGGAAATTTCCGTCTGGAGAGCTATAAATATAATTTGAAAAAATGGACTGTTGAGATATTGTACAGGTGGATGTGGAAATAAAAACAATTTTAGGTGGAAGAGCTGTAAGTACTATTAGAAGAGAAAGAAATAAAGGGCTTATCCTTCCACCGACGTTTCGACTGTACAGCAGTCATTATCAAGGGTCCTTGAGGTCCTTGATAATGACTCTTACAATTGAAACGTCGGTGTTAATGAAATTCATGTGGAAAGAAAAGCCCTTTATTTCTTTCTCTTCTGAAAGTGGATATGGAAGTATGGTACTCGATAAAATGATAACTCCCTCGGAAATTGATAGAATAGAAATCTACCATTAAAATCAAAATCAATGATATAGAGACTAAGATACCCCTACATTACAGGTTTCAGAGTTCGATCGAAGGCCTGTCTTCTCTTCATCGATTTTTTCCCCGGCTGACGTATAGATACGACTTTTGAATGGTGGCAGGGCATTATTTTTTATGCAAGTAAGACAGAGGGCCAACAAGAAAGAAAGTGCTCTCCCCCTATTCACCCCGAGTATGCGTCGATCGCGAAATATTTTAAAATTCGGAAAGTAGATCGTGAACCAAAAGGTCAAGCATACCGGCGCGCTAATAAAGCGATTCATTTTACTTTAAAAAATGACGTATCATTAAGTGCGAAGAAATTGAATAATTTCTGGGTGTGCTAAGAAGTCACTCAACGAGAATATCCAGAGAAGGGCTGGCCATTTCGACGAAGGTTTATTAATCGTTATGATGTGAGGTCGTGATCTAAAACTCCGAAACGACAATAACTTTCAAATGAATCGACATTTTTACACTTCTCACACTAAATACTTCTACAAGTATTTTTGTATGATCGAAGTCGACGTCCTTGGAGAATTACATAAACCTGTTGATTGTCCGGTATACTGAATACAATACAGTATAATTTACTATAAGTTTATATTTCATTTTAGATGGTTAAAGATCTGTTCGGTTGGTTTCAAAAAATGACTATTTTCACGCTCAAGAGTCATTGTAATCGAAACGAATGCCAGATGGTTTTGATAAGATTCATACGTTTACGTTTCCTATATTAGAATAGAAGACGAGCGAGGAGCGTGAAAAAATAACTGAATTTTTCGATTAACTGCGGGAGTTTTTCACTACCTACGTAATATTTTCCTAATTTCATAACAAAGACGCGAAAAAATAGAATATTTCTTTTATCACACTTCAATGTCATCATCAAAGCTCAACGAGCTCTACCAAAATCATCAACATCATATTACAATGAATACCTGATAATGACGCTAGTCTCTACAAGGATGATGGTCATAATTTTATTTTGATTAGGGATCTAGTCGACAATAATAAGTAACATAAATTATTTGATTTAGAATTTTTGTTTTTTTCTTCATTGAATTAATGAGCCATACAAAGTCTACACTTTAGGATCATGCACTCATAGTGAGCAGATGGGAAAAATAAAGATGAATCTTTGATGTGGGGAGGAACAGATTGGTGTGATCGGATGTTTTGTAGAGCCGATGGACGAAAGACGAAGTGTTGAGCAGATAGATCATCAGGATTGCAGTATAAATATCAAGGGGATGAGAGGCGTGAAAAGAGGGGTGATGGACTATTCTGAGATGGTTCAGGATGACTTTTTCTTATCGTGACGCAGGAATTGGAGATTTTTCAATAGATCGGAGGTTATCGGAAGATGGTAAGGACCAGAAATTGTGCCGGGAGGAAAGAATGAGAGAGCAGTATAATAGGATGAAGGGTGGAGAAGGGATCAGCAATGAAAATTGAACGCAAAGATTACTTTGCGATAAGGTCCACTGCGTCATGTTCTCCAAGTTCAATGCGACGCAGAGGATGAGGAAGAACTTGAGGTCTGAGCAAGGATGAGGATTTGTCGGACGATAAGATTGGTAGAATGAGGGTATAATGTGAAAGAATTGCTGGGAGAAAAGACTCGGAAAACATGAGAGAGGCAGGTGAATATAGAGGTAAATTCGGCGGTGAATATAGAAGTGCAGTTTCTCATACGGAAGGGTGAGATGTGACCCTGAATGGAGACTGCATACTCAGTTTTGGGTCCCGATTCGGACTTGTCCGTGTGGCATAGAGGATGAGAGGGAAATTCAGAAGATATGATTTCGATGATGTGTTGTTTGTATGTATAAAGTGAGCTGTTTTGGGTATGAGGATTAGAGGTTAACCAAAAAGGAGAGGATTGAAAAATAGGAAGTAAGAGTCCAAGTTTGAAATGAGCGCCCAGATGAGATGAAGCGACAGAAGAGTTGAACTGAGTGGACTGAGGACATTTGAAATGATAAAAGATTTGGGTATTGGACTGTCAAGGGCAAAAAGTTGGCAGATGAGGGAGGGAGCGCAGTAACGGAGAAGAAGAGCACATGCCTCAGCGTATAGGCTGCGGAAAGGGCTGCTGCGGAATGCGTCTGCGAGGTCAGTTGCAGCCCGGCGTTTAGATTTGTCTGATTCTCGTCGGTAACTTTAGGGAGGGGGGGCAAGTAAGCTATTCATTCTGGGTCTGGGGTTTCCATTGGTGCCATTTGAGTTGAGCCTGCTCATATTTCAATCAAGAGACAACCACCAGGACTGATCGCCTTCTGAAAATTTGTAATGAAACTAGTGTCTTTTCATTTCGTTGAAAGCATTTTTTATCGCGTCTCTCTATCAATTTTCAAAGTAGAGAAAATTAGTCACGAGTTCCTTGACTCACAAAGAAAAAAAATTGAAGAATATCTTATACAGTAGATGATAGATGTGGAGACGAAAATATGGGAAGCTGAAATCAGAGTTACTTGGCCCAAAGTTGGGTAAATCAAGTCCAGCTTCTTTCTGTTTAGCACCTGCTCGATGGATTTCTTAAAGTTGTGGATGGATTTTTCCCTCTCCATCCACCCAAGAGACAACCTTTGCGACGTCACTTCAATACTTTGTCGATTATCAATGGGGAATTACATTTGCACTCATTACTCCACGTCCATCAACATAAATTTCAAACGCGAGAAAGGAAGACGCACATTTTCACTGAACGCAACGCGAGTAAGAATTATTCACTCACCATTAAAAATCAGCGCAATAGTCGCGTAGAAAAATAGGAACTTTGAAATTGAGTTTGGAACAAGTCCTTTCATCAAGGCGGACATTTTATCCTCATAGTAAATCCGCGATGGAAGCTCTGCTGTTGAGGGAAGCGTTTGTTATAAGAAAATTAAAACGTTCGTTTGTTGTATGGCGATCCCTAAGAAGGTCATGAAGTCCGGTTTCGTTCCATATCCGATGTTTTCGGCCACTAGGGTTTACAGTTGAAGGCTGAAATTAAAAAACGAATGAAAATTTAGATGTCAATAAAGCGAAAGGCTCACATATGAATCGACAAAAAAAAGGGAAGATTTTTCCAAGTACTTCGAGAAGATTGAAGACCCTCGATTACCTTTGATCATTTTGAACAATTTCAGAGCACACTTCTTCTGGAACCAAAATTTGCCGGCATGTGGGCAGGCTGTGGACGTTCTTCCCAAATAAAATGAAAATTCAGAATAAAAAGACAAATTTGATAACTTAATGTTTTTCTGGATAAAAAATATTCTCAACGATTTGAGGTGAAACCACTGACCCCCCCCCCCCAGTTAAAGTAGCGTTTTCTGATTTTGTGTCGAATGGTGAGTGGATGTTGAATTGAAGTTCTAGAGTATGATGTTCAGTCCAGTGGAGGAGACTGAGTTCTCAATGAGAGCTAAGCAGATAGCTCTCGCGCGACTAAATTTGATTCTGTAGCTATTTCAGGAAATTAAAGAACGTATTTATTTTGAGCCCTTAAAAAAAACCTAGAACTAATTTTTTGCTCCAACTATTTAATTTATTTACGCCCCACTTTTAATTAATTTCCATCAAAGTTCGAAAAGTCGATACACCGACGAAGGTCGATGTAAATGTCAAGAACTGTCTTTAAATACAATTTATCGCCGGTATCTAGAACGAACTAATCTGCACATACTTCAACAACTACCGAAGTCCATCCAAGTCCAAATGTGCAAGGTGACAATAAATATACGGCCATAAAAATATTTTTAATTACAAATAGAATTATGCATTCGTACATCGCAAACGATGGAACCTATTAGTCAAGGTGACGAATAAACGGAGGTATTTTACTTGCACCTCGGGTCATGTACGTGCGATTCCAACGATACCTACGTAGGCGAAAGTGTCCTAAGCGCAACAAAGTCAAGATGAGTTATGTTTCTGTACAATGCTCACAAGATCGAAGAATACCAGTATCTGAGAAGTATACATTTCCAGATTCATATTATTCAAATCCATTTCAAAAAAATAGATTTTTTTTTTTTTTAAATATAGACTTCTTATGTCCTTGATGATATTTTAAGCATTAAAGTAGAATACAAACGTAGACTATCTGTCGAATTTTCGACGTAGAAAAGATTTTCAAACCACGTGTATCCTTACAGAATTTGAGAGCAACTTCTCGAACTTCTTTCTATACTTGACTGAATCTTGGCTTCCAGACACAAAGCTCGCATTAACGAAATTTCATTAGATGTCGACAATTTTATCCGGAAGAAATGAATCATTCACTTCCTTCTTCGCAACTGCTCTTCCTCACTCTACATCTCTCAAGAAATGGATTCGATATAGGGTAAGACGGAGGTATTCATTGAGGGAGGTAGTGTCTGCGTTGTTGTTGAAGACTTGGGGGATAGAAAAAAGGGACATGCAATGAAGAAATGAGGATTCGGAGAACGGGATATGAGGAGATGTAATCGAAAGGGTTAGATTCGCGGGATTGGAGGGTTGGTCGATTAGATGCGTAGGCGTGATTCAAGTATGGCCTATTCTTAACCTGGTGATAACAATATCTTCACGTTTAGAATTTCCGGAGGAGGTCGGCGAGGGGGGGGAGTTCGTTTAAGGTTGGCACAAATATTTGAGATGAGTGAGTGGAAATGATTTTCGTAGTCTGTGACGAGGAGAGGAGTGCGATCAGTGATAGTAGCAAAGATGGTGGCTTGTTCAGTTGCCTCATCCACCACATCATATTCGGGTTGGTCAGTGTGGCCAAATGAATATGGCAAGGATTTGGTGCGTGAGGAAGATTCTTTGTATGGGAGAGTGTAGTGAAGAAAGTGTGTCTGTGTGAGAAGAAGAATTTGTTATGTAAGGTGGGTTGAAAAAAATGAGAAAAATAGGCGAATACTGCCACCAATTCGGCAGTAAATGGACGCTATGTTACAGATGCGATGGGAGACGATAAATTTATGTACGAAATATGCGTAGGCCATTTTGTTTTGAGTTTTTGGGCCATCAGCGAGACAAAGGGTGTGATCATGATATTCTTGTGTAAGGTTTCTTACGAGGGTAGTGAAGTAGTCTTGTTTGATTCGGAGGTTTCTGTGAGATTTAAGGGGATGGTGGGCTGGGTAAGGATCCAAGATGGAGACGACATGGATAGAAAGAGTTTAACTGCTACGAGTGTTCAAATTGAAGCGGGCTAGGTTAGTTTCTGAGGACTGGAGGAAGGTTATCATTTGAGTAGATGAAAGAATAAAAAATGGGGAGATAGGGGAATTGAGAGACAGTTGATAAGCAAAATATGAAGGCTAGACTGAGTCTATGAAACTGGAGATAAGGTTCGACACGTTCGCCCATAAATAGAGTTGGGACTTGTTCGAAAGGCTCCCAAGACCATTCTCGTGCCTAGCAAAGGGAGGACCGATTTAGCTCCATTATCTAGCCGTGAGCGAATGAAGCTCTTATAAAGATGGAGAAGACGTTTCTTGTTGCAATCTTCAAAGGTGTGAGAGATCAATTTCAATATATTTACATTCAGTTTTGAGAATTTTGGTGTGGTGGGTCTAGGTGAGTTTATGATCGGAATGTATACCAAGGAATTTGGCTGAGTCGCAAGAAAAGTCTTAGTGAGTTCAATTTCACGAGACATATTCAAACATCCCAACCAGCTTCAACAGCGAATCTACCCCCTCTCTTCCAAAAAAGGTAGAAAAATGATTCTACTAGAGAACTTAGAAATCATGAAGGCTATGAACTATCCAAGCTCAGTTCTAAATAAAATTTTATCCCTGCCATCCTCTCTCGCTCATTATTACTATAAAAAAATACTGATAGCGGTTAAATTACCGAATAAGGGACAGTGTTACATTACAACTGTACTCACCCTAACACATCCCTAAGGGAGGAAGTCCCCTCCCCCTGCCTAATCTTACTATGGTAATTTTACCGTGATAGCATTGAATGACTCATGTGCGCCGCGTTTTCTCTCGATGTTCATTCGGACCTAGCAAGGCGAGACTCTTATCAACACTAGGACAATTTTGAATGTTGCTATTGGTTGTTCTTTTCAACGTTAGGATAGAAAAAATATTCTCTACTGCTATTCGTTGCGACGCCAGCGCGCCATCGCCCTGCTGCTAGGTCCGAATTTTGTACCTTCGACTTTTCACGAATTATGTTCTGGTTTTCAGGGGTTTGGAAAACAGAGCTTAACTGTGAAAGGTTCATTAAGAGAGTGTTCAAATTGAAGCAGGCTAGGTTAGTTTCTGGGGACAGGAGGAAGGTTATCATTTGAGTAGATGAAAGAATAAAAAATGGGGAGATGAAGGAATTGAGAGACAGTTGATAAGAAAATGAAGGTGAGGGACCGCAGCCCCATCACTCAGTATGGAAAGGTAATTTTATTCAAAATCTTTCTGAAGTCTAGCCACCACTTTTATCATGGTATCGTTCTGTGCTACAAAATTGACAAAATATTGGACAAATAATACTAGTGGAGTGATATGGGGTAAGGCTACTTGATTACCTCCACGATTTCCAAAAAATAGTGATTTACTTTCGTACCTACCAATAAAAATAGTACATCCGCGAACACCAATTTCAGAGTAAAATACAGAAATTTTTCTGTAATTTTTTTTTCACAAAATTCGCAAAATTTTATTTTATAATACGCGAAAACATCTAATCTTTCGCGAAATTAGAATTCAGAAAAACAGGATATCGATATTTTGACCGGCACCTCTGATCACAGAAATCACTGATCGGTGGCACTCGAGGAAAATACTAGACTGATGATTGTAGAAAATTTTTCGCGATAGATGCGGCGAACGTAAATTCCGCGAACCGGAGAACACCGAAAAGAAAAAGAGATGCGTCGTCTAGAATGAGGTATTATAAAATGTATACATTCAGGTAGATAACGACCTTACTGTTACTTTCGAGCGTGTTACGGAATTACCTATAGCATGGAGAAAGATTACATCCCCGCTTCTTCGGGCGTACTCATTCTCCTTCTCATACGATATGAATGATATAAACAGCCACACTTCTTCTTCGGTTACGACACTTCACTCCAGTCCAGACGCATCAATGACGTTTCAAAACAAAGAACACGAAAATACATACATATGAGCATACATATATTACGAAAACGTAGGAAGAGTACGAGCTAGGTCGGAAAGGAGCCCGGAAGTATCTACGAGCCTATTGTACAATCGGATTAATGGAAATACGCATAAGTTTCAATTAAAATTTATGTATAGTCGAACCTATGGAGGACATATTATCGTGTTACGTAGCACTTTCTTATGGATTACTCTTGTTTTTATTTTGTCTCGTACACGAAATCTAGTGTGACAAACACCACCGGTAAGTTTTTCAACGATGATTAATTGGCGGTAACGAGGAATAAGAATGGCCTACAAGAATCGAGAATAGATAATATTTTTAGCGAAATACACGGTAACATTTTTGTCGAAATATTGCACTTCCGGAATTAGAACGAAGGTAGCTCGGGAAAAAAATTGTTGTCTAGAAACATTAGGGAATCTGTGTAACCAAATACGATTCTTCTTCTTGATTACATCGTCTCCTTCCGAAGTTTGATAATCAACATGGTCGATCCGACTTTGTCCACAGCCGCTTTGAATAGCTCCTTCGGAGAGCACTTGAGCCATCTTCTGAAATCCGATTCCCACGACGATTTTCTTCGTCCACTACTTCTTTTGCCGTTTAGTTTCCCGCGCAAGATGAGCCGGAAAACCGTGTACCAGTAATACGAGATATTCCAGTTTTCTTTGCTGTATGGTTTTAAGCAACTCCAGTTCTTTGGACATTCTCCGTAGTACTTCCACGTTAGTGATGTGGTCTCGATACGAAATTTTAAGCTTGCGTCGGTATACATATGTACATATCTAAAGCCTCAATCCTCTTTTCCAATTTACGAGTTAGAACCCATCTCCCCACACTATATAAAAGCGCAGACCAGACGTAGCATCGTTCCATTCTCATGCATTCCCGGGACATATCCTTACGAGTCATCAGGCTTCTTATGTTGAGGATTTCTTTTCTGGCTCTTTCAATTCTCAAGCTTATTTCCACAGTCTGATCTGTCTTCTCCTGCAGCCAGGTGCCAAGATGCTGTAATTTAGGAACTCTTTCTATGAGTTCATCGTTTAGCTTCAATTGTTGGCCTTCTATCTCAGGCTTGTCCTGTTTCTCATGTATCACCATTCACTTGGTTTTCTAGGCGTTTATTTCTAATCTATACTCCACACAGCCACCCGCCACTCTGGCAAGCGTATCCTGTAGCTCAGGTAATGATTCGGTGATGAGAGAAGTATCGTCGGCATAACTTATATTAGATACACGGGAACCATCTATTCTGAAACCATCTTCCTCAGCGATTGCCTGTCTGAAAATGGCCTTCGAGTACATGTTGAAGAATACCGGTGACCGGATGCATCCTTGTCTCACTCCTTTCTGAATGGGTACCTCCTCTGATTCCTTTCCTTCCCAGTGAATTTTTGCCCCCCAATGAAGCTTGTACACAAATTTCCTTGTACCAGTCCGATCCCGATATCTTCCAAAGCTTTGATCATGCTTTCGTGTTTTAGTCAGTCGAAAGTCTTTTTGTGATCGATCAAACAGAGGTATAGCTTTCGTTTCATGTCCCTGCATCTTTGCCCTAGGTGCTTCTTCGTTCTTTCGAACTAATATCAATATTACAACTTTTCTCCTTAATTAATCGTAATGAGCGGGACATTTTCAAGTTTCTCAATTTTCCTACATCTTTGTTAAAGCCACTACAGATATTTTAGTGGGGAACCCGCTACCCCTTTTGTTGGGGGCACTTCCAGAATTTTTTCGTCCGCGAGCGCGAGCGAGGTTGATGACGTCACGGAGAGAGGAGGGGGACTTGGAAAAATTCCTACCTTCGAGCTACGTATATATGATAGGAGGGGGACTTGGAAAGACGACGGCTTCCTTGAAATTGCAGCGCGTTCAAGTTGTCACGTCATGATTTTAGGACTTGGAAAACTTCGGGTTCTAGGGGACATCTAATTTTTTTTCACCTGCTTACTCCCGGTACATCAAGTTTGTTCGATGTATTGACCTGTAGAACCGCCCTTTCTCTTCTTTGCTTACCGCTCCCTACCTTTTACTTTCTCCTCATCACTTTTTGGAATTGCATCGCCTTTTCCTCCTTCAGCTGTTACTTGCTCCTTCTTTCCAGTTCGTCAGCTTTACAGAGGGTAAATTTTCACATACAGAAACTTTATTAATTTGATTTTACGCAAATGCAGAGAGATTCCAGGAAAAGTGGGTAAACGACTTCCCGTCGGCCATCTTTTTGGAATGCTGTTGGTTTGGTTCTAGAAACAGTCATAGGAACTTATTTTTGGTACAACCCACCGAAATTTGAGATCGGTATGTTTGATGGGATTTATATTGAAGACATATGAAGCGTTTGCAGGAGGTCACATGGCATATTTTTGGAGAGCAGAGTGAGAATTATAAAAGTGACCACCCTCTAGTCGAGCGCCATTTCATTTCTCTGCTCGTCGTTCGATATCTTTTTATCTTTTCATGATGTCTGCTTCTGTTCCTTTTTCTTCAATCCAAATTGTCTTAAGTTGCTTTGTGATCGAATATTTCAAGTATTGGTTAAAAGTCGACATTTTTTGAAAATTTCTAAAGTAAGTCTGAGAGTCATTCCCTCCCCCCATACACCCACAAAAGAAGAAAATGTCAATAAAATTGATCTTTTTCATTACAGGATATCCTATCGGGGGTTTTTCGAGAAATTTGCCGTGCACCGTGCACCGTCCTACCAAAAACTTGAAAAAAAGTTGTACTCTGGAGCTATTAGTTTATACAAGTTTTGACTCTCGAACCATAATATATGATCGGAAGGAAAGGGGCTTCGAAAAATTCTTACTTTTAGGCTACATACACCATGATACAAGGACTCAGGAAAACCTGAGAATTTTCAAGAATTCAATCTCTAAAACCAATTCAACCCATAGAACAGTTTCTCTGCTTTCCGGTTTAATTTCGTTAAATAAGCCGTAAGTTTTGTTACGTCCAGTTTTCTCTTGGGCGGTGTAACGGGACAATCGGACCCTTTTACATTTGCGTTCTTCCGTTACAGTGGCCGGGAGAAAATTGAACGTAAGACGCTTATTCTTTCCGTGGCGCACCACCCAAGAATTTCAAAAGGAAAAGTTTTCCTTCAGAATAGAGTAAATAGAGACTAAGCTCCATATTTACTAAGCAACCAGCACGCCGGGGCGAACGAGCGATAGCCTAGTATTAGTCACTTACACCGTATGCCAGGCTAACTAACTTTTCCGGGCTATATCACTCCACTTGTTCACCCCCATTCTTAGTGGGCTCACTCAATTTGCTTCATTCTTCGCCTTATATAATTCTTTGTTTGGGCAAGATTGTATGCTTTCACCATAAAACTTGGCAAAATTTTCACGAACTTAGGCTGGGAAGGAAAACTTTAGGTCAGAGCCTGTAAGCTGGGCCTCGACCTACTTTGCGAACTTCGAAAAATGTTGTAAAACTAATAGCTGGTCAGTCTAATATGCAGTACACTAGACTTATACCAGGCTAAGAATGAGCCCACGAGCCAGTTAACCTTGAAAATAGAATACTAGGCTGAAAATAGGGGGGGGCGCGTGAATGAGCGGGGCGACAAGCAAATTTAAGATTTTAACCCACTAGAGCTTCAACTTACCCTCGAGGCAAATATCAATTCCTTTCAAATACGTAAGGCATATGTGTAAACTGTGAAACCCAATAGTCGCAGAATCATCGACTCGAGAGCACACGAGATTATTATTATGCTTAGCAATCTATATTATCTGTACTATACCGTAGTACATACGGTACAATGATCATTAAATTGTAAAGCAACAGCGAATAAACATCTCTTGAAGATAAACCGAACTACGAAGATTATATCAGAAGTGGGATAAGCCGCGCCTAACTCAACGCCATCTTGCGCGATCTCAGCAAACAGAGATGTTGTCGCCACCAAGAAAACTTTTTTTTTTTTTTCTCCTCGCGATTCTGAATGCGATACCACTTCCCAAGAAACAAAGTTCGTTGAAACCAATCCAGAGCAGCCAATGGTGAAGATAACATACGCGTTTGATATTTGGCGAAATTGAAACCGCTCTACCGATGAGATAACTGAAACTCGATCCATTGAGCCTTCTAACGACTAGTTGAAGGAATTCAAACGCCAGAAACCGAAACGACGACAAATTCAAATTCAATGTCGTTTATCAAACGAACAACCAACGTCGAATAAACCCAGTACAACCACGCGATCGAAGGAGAACGACGACAACCAACAATGCGAGAAGCCAGCCGGACAAAACTCACGACGGATTGAGAACGATAAGTGTAATGCCAACCTGTAGCGCCAACCCGGCTATGGCGGCCAAGGACCTTATTCCGCCATTTGAGATACAACTATGGAACTTTGGCTCGAAAAAGTTGATGAACTGGCTGCTATCTACAATTCGCCGAGTACAACGACGGCCTACTTTGCCCTCTTGAAGTTGGCCGGTGTCGCGAAGGCGTGGTACCAAGGACTACCAACCATCAACTACACGTGGCCGGAATGGAAGGAACTGCTTACAACAACATTTCTAACAAGAAGAAACGCGTTCCTAGAATTTCACAAAATTTTTGAAACCTACAAGGAGCCAGACCAGAGCCATTTTGAATGTGTCCACCAACAACTAGCGCAGACAATGAAACTATCAATTGTGTGACGGACCGGCAAAAACAAGATTTGATCTTGGGTAACCTCAGCCAGCAGATCCAAGTTGCTGCCTAGAGCCGCGCGCCAGCCAAACTCGCTCTCTTCCTACGGAAATTGACTGTGAAATGAATGTCGGGGGACATGTCTTCAGGCATTGCCGCGCAACTGGTGGGAAGTAGCCATAAAACCAATCCGCAGAGCAAGTGCCACGGTGGAATGTGGCAAACGTGTCAGCCGCAAGTAAACAAGTTCTTGGCTCGGCTGCTAAGAGACATCAAGCACCAAAACCATGAATAGGACCGTTCTACAAGATGGTAAACGTTGCCGGCACTGATACCCTCGCATATCTTTGGCAGTGAACGCTCACTAATGTCGCAAGATTTAGCAACGTCACTTAGTGGTGTTCAAATAAGGCATCTGACCACTCCTGTCGTATTGAACTTGATTGAAGATATCGCGGTTGAAGTATTTCACTACTGTGTATGTTCTACCAAAATCCACAACGTTTTCATCGAAGTAGAATATCTCTTAATAAAATCATGTATTGCCAACACCAGTGTACTGATTGGTCGCGATGTTACTGAAAGGCCAGACCTTACGTACTACCTATCGAAACGACAAAGAGTTCATTTTTGAAAATCGCTTCCACTTAAATTGTAATAATTGCATAGTGCTGCTGATGTCAACGAAGAAAGTAAAAGAAACTTAATGTATATCCTTGAGAATGCTCGACACGCGTCGTCTGGAGACTAAGGATATTGTACAATAGCAACAATAAATATTCGACTCCAGACAATGACCGCAGTTGATAAGTTGGCGACGAGAGGGAAAAATTGCCGAACTTCTCGAAAGAGGCATCATACACGAATTAATTTCACCGTATGCAAGCCCAGTTCTTTTTGTACCAAAGAAAACTGGTGAACGACGAATGGTAGTCGATTATCGTAAACTGAACGGCATAACTATCAAAGAACACTAGGTACCCGTTTGGTCATTGATAGAGAATACTTTACAATAGAAGACTGGTAACAGTTGCTTCACTCTGATTGATTTAACTGATGGATACCCTCAGATCAGCATGCATGAAGATTCTATTGAAAAGACTGGATTTATTGTCACTCCAGTAGGTCACTACGAGTATTTACGCATGCCGTTTGGATTGTCAAACGCACTCCCTTTTCCAACGTACAATGGACAAGGCGTTCAGTTCGATCAAGCATACTAAGAAAGTTTTCGTCTACTTGGACTATATTCTCATTGCAACGAAAATTGAGTCGGAAAATATCAAAATGATCGAACGTGTGATAAATTTACTCGACAAACGAAGGCTGTTGATGAAACTAAAAAAAAATGCTACTTCCTCCAGAAAGAAATCAATTACCTCGGGCATACGATCTCAAGCTCTGACAGTCAACCAGGAAAGTCTCGAACGGAAGCTGTATTACGTTTTCCTGCACCAACGACACCAGCTCCTCGGATTGACAAATTACTTCCAGAAATATTTTAATCAAAATTACGCGTCGATTGCCGCCCCATTAACCAAGCTGTTACGGAACAATGTAACATGGGAATGGACAGTTGCCCAAAATGAAGCGGTAGCAACTCTAAAGAAACGACTAACAGAGAATTTTCCTTCAAGGAGCATACCGATACCAGCCATATCGGTATAGCCGGTATGCTCTTACAGCAGAAATGGAAACAGTAGAACTTTCGCCGAGCCATTATACCTGAACGCTTAACGGTTGTTTCTACGAAATTATTCTTTATTGTGGACCACGTATCACCGTGTATTTACGAGCTGATGCGTTATTCGAACCAAAGAAGAAGAATCGGTGGGCAGACTGCTAGTCAAGATCTACTCGCCGTTGTCCGGAATAACCAGGCATCTTTCTTTTCAACTGTTTGCCGGAAATCGTCTAGATCCAACACTAAACAGAATTACCCAACAACTCTATTGGCGTACCTGAGTTACCAACAACAGCAATTTGAGCGCCAACACAGAAACGGTCAGCTCACTCCACCGACGGATTATTCAATCTCAGAAAGACTGCAGAAGAAACAGAGGTTTGCAGAATTAACGCGCTAGTCAAAATTTACCTTGTGATCCCACAGTATAACAGGCAGCATTTTTGCTTTCAACGGTCCAGCAGAAATTGCTCAAGTCCAATGTCGAAAGCGATCGAGAAATACCCCTCGTTCAGACGGAATGGTTTCAAATTCATCATCAACGGTTATAGAAGCTGACAAACTTGTGCAAATCTGGCTGAAAAAAACGAGGCAAGGCCACCAAGTCAAGCAAAGTCGCCTACAACTCCGACTGATCAACGCTTGTTTCAAATCCGGCAGTGGTTTCATCCAAAATTGTCGCGCGTATCAGCTACCTATATCAAAGGATCAACGGGATATCAACAGTCAACAGAGCAAATACCAAGATGAAATATAGCAGCTGTGTTTACTACAAGCAAACCAAGAATGTTTTTGGTTCACCTTATCTCAAAAGAGAGATCTGTCGTGTGAACACCTGCCATAATGTTTCTGGTTCACCTTATCTCCAGAAAAGAGATCTGTCGTGTGAACCCCTGCCATGAATAACTCTAGTTCACCTTATCTCAAAAGAAAGAGATCTGTCGTGTGAACTCTCAGCCAGAATATTTCTAGTTCACCTTATCTCAGAAAAAGGGATCTGTCGTGTGAACTCTCAGCCAAACCATTTCTAGTTCACCTTATCTCAGAAAAAGAGATCTGTCGTGTGAACTCTCAGCCAAACCATTTCTAGTTCACCTTATCTCAGAAAAAGAGATCTGTCGTGTGAACTCTCAGCCAAACCATTTCTAGTTCACCTTATCTCAGAAAAAGAGATCTGTCGTGTGAACTCTCAGCCAAAACATTTCTAGTTCACCTTATCTCAAGAAAAGAGATCTGTCGTGTGAACTCTCAGCCAAAACATTTCTAGTTCACCTTATCTCAGGAAAAGAGATCTGTCGTGTGAACCTCAGCCACAAATCACATGTAGTGAGTTTTGTGCTCTTATGTTTTGTTTTCTGTTTCAGCACTAACATTTCCGATTCATTTTATCAGCTCGACCATGCGTATTTACAATTATACCAACGCCGTAATGATATATCCGCCGGCTTAATTTTCGTTACTGAGACATGTATTGTTTTAAACATAAAAACCTCTTCACTTTCCTGAAGAAGATGTGAACGCAGAAAGATTAAAAACGATACCAGCACATATTTCAACAGAATCAAACGCGACAAGATAAACTTGTAGTCAGAATGACCGAATGGCCTTTCTTAATGACGAGGACGTCATTGTGCGTCAAAATGGCCGTGAACGTGCTCAACCAAATTATACCAGAAAAACTCGGTTTGAATCCTCATTCCCCAATTAATGCCACGAGAATGTTAACCTTCAAAGCTGTCAAATTGAAGGATATTTTTTTGAGTTCAACGTCGGGACGACGTTGATGTCAGTATGGCCGTGTAAACTGTGAAACCCAATAGTCGCAGAATCATCGACTCGAGAGCACACGAGATTATTATTATGCTTAGCAATCTATATTATCTGTACTATACCGTAGTACATACGGTACAATGATCATTAAATTGTAAAGCAACAGCGAATAAACATCTCTTGAAGATAAACCGAACTACGAAGATTATATATGGAAAAAGACACTCTTTCGATAAAGCTAAATTTTTCAAAATTTTTAGGGCCCCTCATGGTGTGTGTGTGTGTGTGTGCCTTGATGGTCAACATTTCTCCATATCCCCTCCCTCCGCTCTATACATAGTTGGCAAGTCGACGTTTTTTCGAGTCCCTGAAGTAGGTCGAGTGCCTGCTCCCCTCGGAACCACAATTTTTCGGAAAGACGGTAGAAGTTGGGTATTTTCCCGACACCTCCTTCTTCTCTTAACCTATTTTCTGTTATCGACCATGGGTACTGAAAGTTTCCATGGATCGTAGGTACTGAAGATTCTCAGAAACGAAGGACCATAGATGGGATGTCCAAGATCAAATTCTCGTGACTTGTTTTGAATTCTTTCTCGATATGCTCACTTCCTGCAAAATCATGTAGTAGATTCATTTTCACCTCATTATGAATACAAATTTAATCCGCTTTACTAAAAAAACAGAATTGTTTTATTAAATCAATTTAATTTATCGGTCTAAGCGAAAATTTTCTCTCTTATAAGGCTGGTGAATGTAGCCTATTTTTTAATGTTTAGAATTAAGCAACAAAAAAAAATTGTACTTAGTTTCGACGAAAGATTTTACTTCTCTTTATGCATTCTATTTCCTCATTTTTTCTAATTCCTTCTTTTCTATAATAATATGCTAAATTTATTTTGTCAAGGTGCCTAATCTCCATATAGTCAGACTTATATCGGTGATATTCATCTAAATATTGTAATTTTCGGCTTGCACGAAAATTTTACTTCCTTCTTAGATCACAGGTCCTGCATTAGTCCGATGAATAGGTGATTATTTTATCATCAACGAAAATACAACGAAGTTAAAAAAAAAATCACGGATAAAATCTCTGCCGCATTTATCGGGCATTGTGGCGGCGTATTACCGTGATTGCTTCGTATTAAACGGTATTGAATAACGATGATGTAAAAACAATAACAAGAGCGTGCACACACGATGATTGAGTAAGTGTAACAACAATGTCGATTGGAAAAGTAGCAATTAAATGTTGATGTTCGAAGTACCTCATCAAGGATTGCAACAGAAGCAATAAAATATAAAGAATTAAGGTACAAAAAGTCTCATCATATTGTTCGAGGTGAAAAATTTTTCGATTTTTAAAAAATTTATCCATAATGCGGTTGCGACGACATCATTACCCAATTTCAAGGAGCAACGTCTGCACATCTACCTACGTAAATGAATACAAGATCATTTTTATGGTAATTTGCATGCCAACGGCCAAGTAGGTTGGAATCTTATACATTAACTTAATTGTTATGGTACTTCGCACTTGTCTACTCGAACAAATAATAAGCCTTAGTTTTCAATTTGTGTGATTGACATCAACGACAGCGATGTCGGCAGACTACCTACATTATTGTACAAATTGAGAATAAAATGCATCAAAATATCAAGCCTTAATTGGTAAATAATTGACGTAGTTCTTTTCAGGACATTAGGCAGGTCATGGGACGTCAGTCTCACTTTTAGAACTAATGCTCATCACGCGAGTAACATCGCGTGTGTCATTAGGTCATGGATTAAATTTATGACAGTTATTAAAAAGTCAGAACAAGTAAGATAGCTGGCGTTGTAGGTTGAGGTTGGAAGCCTATTAGACGACTGACTAAAGAAGATGAAAAAATCAAATTGAGGCATTTTGATAGGATAAAGTAGGCACTTCTATTAAAAAAAATTGACAGCTACCAGGTTGAAATGATTATCAAGCCATGAGCTATAGAAGGTCAAGGGGCACATGAAGTTTTAGTTTATTATTAAGGGGAAAAATTCGTGAGCCGAAAATTGAAAAAAGAGATAAAAATTACCTCATTAATAACGCAGATGATAATAAATCTGTTGACAGCAACATTACGATATCTAGTGGCAGCTATAATTGATAAAATGAATATTTATTCGTTATTAATGATCCTCAAAAACTCTTCCATCGGTCCGTTATTTTGATTCTTAAAACTTGCTATTTATTGTTAAGGTATGAATAATGTATTTGCGAGATTTCAGTGAGATGTATCGACTAGGTTCGTCGACTACTACCGGTATATGCAAGGATACATTATTAGAATAAAATTTACAAGTAAATGAGAGTGCAAAAAACCACATTAACCTCTCTCGTGCAAATTGTGTCCAGCACACTTCCGTAAAAGAATAAGGAGTGAACTCGGAAACTATTTAATTAATTTTATTGAAATAAATTTTGAATAGTATGTATTTTCCCAATAATGAACTTGAATAATTAAAATTAGAGTAGGATATCTCTATCATAGAAGAAAGGAATGAAATGATTATATATTTTTCGTGGAATTTTTCAGAACAAAGAATCAACGGAAATACTGGCGTAAATCCAAGGAGAGGAAAAAAATACGAAAAGGTAATTAAGGAAAATATAAAGTGCGAAGACAAAAAAATGGTTGCATAGTTTTATTTTTTAACATTTTTTATTTTTTTTCTTCTTGTTCTTATTGAATAAGCGCGTCTTGCAACTACACTTGGTGGTATGGGCTCAGACGGGGCAAATGGGACAATATACAAGAGCGCGATAAAATAAACGAGGTATTTCTTTACCCAACACTACTACACATGTTAAATACGCGAACACCATACGCAATCACGGTTAATACAAGAGCACAATAATCACAACAATATCTAATTCAATACTGATCCTTATTCTGGCTGTATTTCTTGAGCTTATATTATATCTGCGGACGCTATTCCAGATATTTCCTCAAGGTTCTAGACGGCGGTCGAATTATGCAACTTATTCTTCTCGTCTTCCTTCACTATTCAGACATTATCCTGTTTATTTTATCGCGCTCTCGTATATGCCTTACTGTCCTCTCATTAGTCCTGAACGTCCTGTTCAGAATCACCCAGCCAGGCAGCCAACCAATTCCTATGGGCACCTTATAGTTTTTTTTATGGCTAATCCGGTATACCACGTCGTTGATCTCCTTCACTACTGTACACGGGCCTTCCCATTTGCTTTAAAGTTTTGGGATTTTTCCTTTCTCACTCTGTGGGTTGTATAACTAAACTTATGACCAGGTTCAAAAACTCCTTCTATAGCACCAGTGTCATATCGAGCTTTTGATCTTTCACTGGCGATTTCCAACTTATCCCGGACTAGCTCATGGACCTTCTGGAAGTTGCACGAATACTTTTGAACATTTTGTGATTTGTGAGGAGGCGCTCCAAACTCCAGATTACATGGTAACCGTAGCTCGCATCCAAACATAATCTTTACTGTAGTCTCCTTTGTAGACCCATGCACTGATGACCAATACGCCTGCGAAAAAATGGTATCCACAATCAACAGATTCTGTAAAAGATCCCTTGAATTGTACCGCTTCAATCAAATACGGGGCGATCGCCATTCTCTCATTTCGAGCTTACAACAGAAAAAGTCCTTTTTGGTATCATTCCTTTCCATCCACATGACATAACGAGAATTTTTGCGTATTTTCCAGCTTCAATCAAAGGCGTCCCGTCGCCGTTCTCTCACCGCGAGCTCACGACAGAAGACGATTTTCTCGTTGTATTGCTTTGCTCATAAAGGCTAATTTTTGAAGTATTTTCCCCTCATCTCGAGAGAGGATTCCTTCACTTCATACAAATGCACGGCCTCCAATAACACAATTTGTACCGTTCCGACTTCAGGAAAATGATAAATAAACATTTCAAAGTAAAGAAAGTGAATATAATATTTTCGATTTTTTAGTATATTTCCAGAACATTCCACCGACTGGAGAATTTGTTGACTACTTTTTTTCGAACTCGGCGTACGTGTTCATATAAGAATTGACCTAGTTGATAAACTAAATACTGAATTCACAGAGGAATACATATTTTTCTGCCCGAACATTGACTATTGCTTTCACACGGTCTATTGTGGTAGCAGTGATACAAATAGCTCACCCCGATAATAATTAAAAAAATATAATTTTAAGGAAATGAATTCTTTATATTTGACTTGGGTGCTTAAAAAACAAAATGATGAATAATATAAATAAAATATATTTAAATGATAATTAATATTTATTTTTTTTTTTTTTTTTTTTTTTTTTTTTTCCTTTATTTAACAAGCATTGAAGCAACACTAATGGGCTATTTGCTTGATGTATAACATTATCAGTTAATTAGACAACTTATGTGAATATGGTAAGATGAACGAAAAATGAAAAAGGGAAAAGTAAATCTTATTTTAAATGTAGGTATATAAATTTGTTATTTAATAAGTTTAAATAAATATTTATAACTTTTGAATGAATTAAAACTAATTTTAATATTTAAATTTAATCAACTCTTATATTGCGCAAGCTTAAGCGGTTAAACAATATTAATAAACTCATAAATAAAATATAAAAATAATAAATTTTATTATTTAGGATGAAATTTTTTAATATGTGTATTTATAAAAATTTATTAAAATAAATAATTTAAAAAATAAAAAATTAGATACCCTAACATATCATCAAATATAAATTTATATTAAAGATTATTAATTGAAATTAATTAATTTGGCGGTATCTGTTAATTAAATCGAAAATACACAATTAGTTTTATTTATTTTAATTTTATTTACGTGTAGTTATTAAAAATATTAATAAAAAATTATTTTATCAATTAAAAATTTCATAAATTGATTATAATTTATTAAGTAAAATTATTAATTATTAAGAAAATTAATTACAAAGATTTAAAATTAAATTTAAAATCATATTAAAATTGAATTTGAAAAAATCACAAAAATTCATCAATATCGATTTTTTGAGCACGTTCCACCCCGCCGAGGACTATGGTACGAATGTATGTTGTACTGGAAGGTTTGGCGCATGAATATCCTCAGGAGCCAGCCCCCCGATTTTTTTTTGTTTATTGAGTTTGGAGTTTGGTTATAGCTAGAAACTAGGGAAAATATGGATAATAAAGCACCTCTACATCTTCTAAAATGTCTCCTCGTTTCCTTGCCCTGCAATCATTATTGCCTGAGATACAGCCATTTGGATTTTAGGACTAAGAATGGCTCCGCAGCCCATAAGGGCGAGTGGATGGGTTCAATTCTTTGGATTTAGAGTTTCTCATGGGGACAGGAACATTTTGCGACCAAGGCCGTTTTCCCCGCATACCCGGCTACAGGCTCTGTTTCACTCTAGATGTGTTGGTGGGAAGTTAGAATTCTTATCCTTAGAGACTTGTCATAGACAGGGGTGCCGTGAGCCCCCTAGGCCAATGAAGAAACCCCCCTCAAACTTTAATTTCTTGTAGCTAAAAAAAAAAATAAAAAAAAAATTGAATTATAAGGGCCCCCTTTAAAACAAATAGGAAGAATCATCTTCATAAAAATGGCCTCACGGCACCCTTGATAGAAGAAGGATTGGAGGAGTCTGGGTTCGCCTCGTAGGCTAATGCCTTATAATTCGTAGGAGATGTGGTAACAAGTGGTTCAAAAAAAATGGAGTAGAGTTCTGAGTTTGAGCGAAAGGCACCTTGAATTTACAGGTTCAAGTTAGATGTAGACTGGAGTGCATAGCGACCTTTGCAGTAACCCTTTTATCTTCTCTCCAAGAAATTGAAAAAAAAAAAAAAAAATGAAGAAGACTATGTGCCAAAAAGGTGGCCGGTTTTAATTTCTCGCATCTCACACGAAAAAAATTATAATAACAACAAAAAAAAGAAATCAATAAAAAGTACTAACCTGGATCGCACATTCTTGGCGCTGCTTGAGTTACAGGAAATTCAGATGTACCCTGAGTTTTGTAGAATACGCACGTCATCAATTTTGAAAATATTCTGGAAAGTTTCTTTCATTTCGTATCGTAAGTATAGCGCGTCTCAATCTGTAGTCCAATAAAAAAAAAAAAAAAAAAAAACACTCTTGGACTAACAAATTTTGAGCTCCATTATCTACCTAAAAATTAATGAGGATTGTAAGAATCCTTGTATCCCTGTACTAAGCTCTTACTAACAAGGCTCTATTCTTTTCCATTCACATTCTCGCATCAATCAGTCCTTTACTTTTTTTAAACATTAACGAAGAGAAAATATTCTGGTCTCATAGATTTATGTCGACAAAAATGTGGGAAAATCAAAAAACGGATTTTGATTGGTCTCATTTGGTGTATGAAAAACGTCAAAACAACTTTTGCCATCACGCTTGAATTGCACTGTCTTCCGTTGAATGCAGGTAGAGTAGGTATAGCGAATTGTTTATTTTTGTTAAGTCAACAGTTTGGTGAATTCACTCAATGTACCCGACAGCTTTGATCATACGAATCGGCTGACGAATAATTTTCGGATGCAGCGTCAAGACCTAGTAGTCTTCCGCTTTGCTTTTCATCTTCTCAATCCGAATGTGCCAATTTCGTCAGTCGGATGTGCAGTGCACACAAAAAATTTCAATATTAGATGTATTATAATAGTGAAAATAAATCCCCGGGGACGTAAGTATATTTCGTATATTATACATTATTGTGCTTAAAATGGAATTTTGATTTCCGATACAGGTAATAGGAATCTTTCTCTCGTTGACGTGAGAGCAATTCTAGTGTTTACATAGTGCACAGATGAGTAAATACTCGCCTAATACAATGGATTGATAATCAAAAATTCGTAATAAAGGATTCCATTATTATGGTGTTGAAAAATTTCGAATCGTGTAATCGCACCGTCATGTGCTTCGCTGAAATGGTCGCTCTATTCGCGCTATTGCTCGCCTTCCAGTCCGTGACATTAGGACAGATTTGGGAACAGGAAATTCAATTTACGGGGACGAGAACGATAAGAATAAAAATGCCTTCAAATTTCACTATCAGAGTTTCTACGTTGAATCAAACAGTCGAATCTGGAGATCAACTAATTGGCGGCACCGCAGACGAATTATATTCCGGCAATTTTGTTACTTCAATTGGAAATCCAAATTCTTCGTGGCAGGTATATGCTTTGAATTCTCTTCAATCTTAATATTTTATCTATAACTTTTGAAGGTGAAAGGACTCTATGTGGATTTATTATTTTGAAAATTGCCCATATTTGTAGAACGTTAGATACCGGTACTAACAACTTTTCTACGCATTACTAGAATTGTCATTATGACCGAAAAATGTCCAAATGTGATATCAAAAAGCTTCTATAAGTTGAGAGGGAAAAAAATACGTGAGCAACCTTCATTGAAATTCTCTTTCAATATTATTTTGTTATATCAAAGTATGTCAAAAGTTAAGAGGGAGAACAAGATAGGGATGGAGAGAAAGAGGGATTATGTACGTATAGTGAAAGATCTCATCTTCTCTTCTCACACAGAGAAACAGAAGGAAGAAAGATTGGAAAAGAAGGGAAAGAACTCTAAAATGTAGCAATTTTTAAGAGGTGGCCGAAAATACTGACATACGTACACACTTTTTTTACCTTCCGGCGAGTAGTAAGCAAGATGCAGTCCATTCGTCACAAATCATAGAATACATTTTTGGTGATCCAGAAAAGACGTCATCAACTTTTTTATTGCTTATTATTGATCATTTTTACTGTGAGTGAGAATTCTTGTATTCTTTAACGAGTAAGGAGAGTGTTCTAGAAGTTCTAAAGTTCAAATCACTTGCTTTTCTGCTCCTCAGAAATTTATTAAATAGTTATTTTCTAGGTAATTTTTTAGGATAGTTGTCTCCTTCATAACTTCATTTACCTAAATTTTCACAATCCACTCTGACCCATTTTTTGTACTAGAGTCTATCTTTTCTCAAGGGGAACTAATAAGTAGATCATTGTGGAGATACAACTATTCAATTAATAGGTACCCAAACATCGAGAGTACCTACCCCAAAAAATCGATTACGAAGAAGAATAAAAAAAATAATAATTTTTACGACTATCTACTGATTGTAAGCAAATTAGGTAGATACAAACAATGAGTCAGTGATTAATCGTCTATAGACAGGCTCCACGCTCACAGTCGATCGAAAAATTCCCCATAAAGATAGTTTTTAATTTTGAATTTTAAAAGTGATAAACATGACTGATCGAACAAGTTGCTCTAAATGTATTTCATAAAACTCGTACAAAAATCGATACATATTTTATTTTTTACTTTACGTAATTCAGGTGAAGATATATTCTACGTCAAAAAATGAAGCGTAGTTATTTCCCAGTCAATCTGAGATGCAAGATAGACATAAATGATGATAAAAAAGTATTTAAAAAAAATATATATACGGAAAGACTGAACAAATATTCACTTGTTCACAGCATTAGAAATACCTAATTTTTCTCGAAATTACACATCAAATTATTTTGTGCGTGTGGTGAAACTGTCAGAGTCAGCTCAGATTGAAAATTTGTTTTCAAAACAATAAAAAAACATCGCGCTGTACCTAATATTTGTATGTTTGTACAAATTGACGAGAAAAAATTATACGATGATCCTATTCCTGAAATGTTCAAATGTTATTAATTTCAGGGTGAAAAATGAACTAAAATCGGACATGGAAGGTATAATTCGTTCTTCTGTTTCACATAATTATAATCACATTGATCAAAAAATTGATTAATCGGAAGAGATAATAATGTATTATATCTAATGCGGCCAACTGTACGAATTTTTGTTTAAATACGAATAAATTGTTTTACGAAGTTTGTGCGCCAATGTTTTCCTTTCTGCCTTCATGACCGCTAGAGAAAAATATTCCAAAGACATGCATGGAGAATAGTAAGAAAGCCTCATATCATTGTTTAATTTGAAAAGAGTTGTAACTTCCTTCCAATGGAACTTTGCACCGGCAAATTAGCAAAATTTTAGTGCTGTATTGGGCTCTTCTCCTTTATCATTATTGCATACTCGTTTGTACTTGTTTTATATTGGCTTTTGGCAGGAGAATTGAATATGCAACCAAAACATATCTTATCCTCAGTGGTGCGGTGACCCCCTTTAGTCTCTGAGGAAATATCTCTAAAAATCAGATTCTCGCCGCGCCAAAAAATTTTCACAAACAAAGAAAAAAAAAGGGGGGAAAGGCCCTCCCTAAAAACGTTTTGAAGGTTCACTTTCAAGAACCCTCCTCACTACACCCCTGCTGATCCTCTGCTACAGACCAGTAAGTATTATTATGATAAAAATTGGGCAAACGAGTATGCAATAAGATACAGAATAAAAGCCTTAGAGACCTACTCATTATATGCAGTGGCGGATTTAACTTTTTCGCCGCCCTAGGCAGATGGCTGAGTGCCGCCCCCGTCATAATGTAAAATTTTTTTCAAACTTTTTATTTAATGTATTACGGTAAGTATAATATTTTGAAAATAATAGAAAAATGTCACACAATAAAATAAACTTCTCGAACATATGTAATCAGATTCTCAACCGACTTTCTTTTCAAGAATAAGTTATAAAATGTAATTACGAGTGTGCCAATTTGAGAAAAAATAAATTTTAATTTTTTTATTGATTCATATTAGGCTATCCAAAAATTTGCCGCCCCTTGAAAATTTGCCGCCCTAGGCAGTCGCCTATGTTGCCTGTGCGTAAATCCACCGCTGATTATATGCTTGATTCACACTAAGGATTACTCAAGCTGACGGACACTTGTAATGCAAGAGCAAAGAAAAGTCCTACGTATTCAATACAACTTCTCTTCCGTCTTGTGATCCAAGCGTCAATCAGCTCGGGTAGTTTTTAACGTGAATCAAGCATACAAGCAAAAGACCATTTAGAGTGTTCTGTACTCGATTTATATCAATTTGCATGGAATTTTATCTGGGGATAAGTGCCACTGTTCGCCATAGTCTACGACAGATCACAAATATGGTGGTGAGATCTTTTGCCTGCCCCTTCTCCTGGACAATTCTTTAAGTTTTGACTTCGTTTCCAAAATCTACAATTATGAAAAACAAAAGAAGGAACCAAATTCTATTTTTTTCCAATGGGGTTTCCCCCTGAAACCTGTCAGATACAAGACGTTTGCGAAAATCATTTTGCCACTGAGATCAAAACGTAAAGAAACGGGAGTTCTTGCGTTTTTCTTCATTTCATTACATTTTGTTCATTATCTAGGTATTTAAGTTTCTATATTATTTTATCCCAAAACGCTTGCGACTGGAGAACAGCTATAATCATTACTATTTTGAGACCAAAGTCTAACTGCGAGTTTCTAGCATCCTACCTTCGTTTATCCTTACCATCAATATTCCTGTTGATAACTATTTCATAAGATCCTCATCAGAGGCTCCTCTCGTTTTCGGAGTCGTTCAACGAAGATAATTTTTAGAAAGGCCGAAATGAAACTTTACACTAATTAATGAAAAGCTCGCCACCTATACTGTATATTTGTTAATTTGGAGGAGGTTTTTTCTTGCATAAGAAGATACTAGAACTTCAATGAAGTTTATGGCTTGAAAGAAGCTTCTTTAAAATCTTTCAAAGCTTCATCCATATTTCATAGCATTCATTTTGTTTTCTGAGGATTAAAGTACGAGTCTCGGCAGGTAATATTTAGTATCCCCTATGTACTATCTTCCTTCAATCATTAATCAGCCAGAGTTTGCTTACTCCATGGTTATTGGAACGAACTTCCCGCCACTCTCCAGAGAAGCCTTCGCAGTAACATTTCGCCAGATAGATTCTTTCCCTTCTCCTTCACTAGATTCTGAAAGTCATTTGAGCAAATCTTTCCTTGGATTCCACAAAAGCATGAAACTTACGAGGGAAATTGGCGGTGATTTTATGAATTTTCTTGAATTTGGAAACACCCTAATACGAAATCAACTGATACATATTATACTTTTGAGCTTTACTCATACCATTATCTCCAGTGATTTTTACTCTTGTCTAGGTACTATCCAAAAGAGGTCATTGTGCGACAATCTCAGTTCCATCTCTTTTTGTGTCAAGAATTCTAGTCCTCTTCTTGCTCACAGTATGGATCGTAGTGATTGCAATGGTATTTATATTGGATAGACCAGCTATCCCTTACGATTACACCTTACTGAGCATTTAAGTCAGCCTGAAATCATAAACGTGCTCGCAGAGTAGATCAGTCTTACTGTATACCTTTGCTGAGTATCTCATAACCTCAGAAAATAAGTCCAATGGTAAAGGGGTTCTCCTCCTGTTGCACCAGTAAATCACAGTGCAGTGGCGGTAAGTAAGCAATTCATGTTGAGTGCTCGTAACGATGATAGCCAAGGCTGATAAATGTTCAGTAATGTGTGATCGTAAGGAACGGCCAGTCTAGGGCATTGACGTCAGTTCGTTTTCTGACGATAGACCGGGTAATTCAAAACAAGTCGAATCCTCAAGTATAAGTGCATGTTTGTAATTTTCAAATTCTTCGTTAAGAATGGTAATACTGCATTTTTATAAGGACCTAGAGGTATTCTGCCCCCCAGCAGCGGCGATAAGAACGTGAACCCGCTAAACTAACGGAGCTGAACCGCAAAACCACTTCACCCACCATGTTTGTTTACATTGGTGTACCTCTGGGTCTTTAGTTCTAGTTTTCTCGGTTTCAGATGTAAATAGACGTTGACTTCTGATTGACAATGAATGATTGCATCCTTGATTAGGGATAATTAAAACGTCATAACAAACAGGCGTGGGGCTAGCAGGCACGTAAAAAATTATTGGTACACATATCACATTATACACTTGAGTAAGTAGTTCTACAGCAAAAGCATGGTGAGGGGCATTGAAAGGTCAAGTAGAAGAGTCAGAGTTCAATGTGAGCGAGTATTGAAGCAAAAATTTCTCCGAATTCTTTATCTGCGTGTGCCAGTAATTGACATGGGTAAATATGTTTTATAGCAGAGGGTGCGTCAGAATTTTTCCCGCTTTCTCATCTCCCGCGTTTGTAAACTCTACTACCAATTTTATCAGTTGAATTTTTGTCACGAATCGGAAAGGGGAATCTTCGCACGAGTGTAATATCATACTTATTTACATTCGGGTAAATTTGGAAAATAGAAAATTGATTTTCGATCCATCGGGTATATCTTTCCCTCGTTGACACAAATAAGCACTTCTCGTGTACACAGATGAATAAATATCTAGCACGTGCGTTATGAATTAGTTCTCTAAAGGTTTAGAGCGTAAGAACTCATTTATAATGATATTAGAAGCCTATCACGATGTATACTGTTTTACAATTTCAGAACGCGCAATCGCTCTCGTACGTACTTTATTGAAATGGTCGCTTTATTCGTGCTGTTATTCGCCTTCCAGTCTGTAATATTTGCTCAAATTTGGGAGCAGGAAATTGAATTCTCGAGTAAGAAAACAACTAGAATAACAATGCCTTCAAATTTTGCAATCAGAATACCGACCTCGAATACCGCGGGCGAATCTGAAAATCAACCTACCGGCGATGCAACAGGAAACGAGAATGGTCCCTCCATAAGTCCATTTTCAGACGCTTTCATGGAGTCGATTCTGAAAGCAAATTCTTCGTGGCAGGTATAGTTTCTGTCTATTTGATCAAACCTAAAGCAATTTTATTTCATTTGCATATGAATGTAAATTAGTCACAGTACGATAAAAAGCTTTCCCAATTTCCCAATTGATTATATAACTCTGATTAGAGGGTGAGTCACCGCCTGATCCGCCCACCGAGAGGTATGAGTCTCCGATACATTTTTCCATCTTTTCTTATTTTGTTCACTCGTCTAGTAGAAGGAAGTCCTTTTTGGTCTACTAGAGGAACCCCTGAGGTTGCCGCGATGTCCTATTTTCCATAAGTTTTTTCTCCAGCCATTCATACTACTGTTCCTGAAATATTATTCTTCTGTTATTATTTTTTCCCCATCCTAATTTTCATACACCTTCATTTTCGACTCGGATGTCGTCTCGATAGTATGTATCTAATATTATACCAATTTATTCCGATAGTTTGATTCATGTATCCTGTTTCAAAGATGAATATAGTTCAAACCCTCTATGCTGATACGAGATGAAAATAGTCACAAAGATTGGTGCCTGATTTGTGTCAATTTCTGGCCCAACCTGCTCTCTACACAGCTAGTTAAAGTCCGGATATCAGTCCCCCTTCCATTATCAAGATTCCGACCTAAAAATGGTCTTTTAATATACGAACTAATTTGTTTATAAGTGCCCCTTCTCCCTTGTCAAAGGACCCTAGTTAGGCTTTCCTCAGTGGCGTACTTATACCAAAATTTCGAAGAAAGTTTTGAAGTTTTTGATTTATTTAGTTGCATACAAATAAATCAGGAATTTTATGGTGATTTTGAAAAATTTCGGAGGGGGGTGACCTCATTCTATCCGTACATGAAAATAACCGCAGAAATCATACCCAATTTTTGGCATTTGGTGCCATCATTTTGGTCCCCCATTTTACTGATCTAGTGAGAGGTAGCTGTAGTGGCGTCTGTCATCCCCCTCACAGTATTTTTTTTCTCCTACTTGACAAGTGTTGAGTTTCACATTCTCGAAGAATTTGGATATAAAAGAGATTGTTTTATGATTGCAGACCAATCGAAATTTTGATGATTCTTTCTCAGGAGGTTACCTCCCTGCTTTGACTGGGTTACATCCGAATTATACAACGCATAAGCTGCCATTACAAAAATCGTATGCGCAAAGCAATATCTCGATACCCGACGAATTTGATGCGCGAAAACAGTGGCCTAATTGTCCAACAGTTCAGGAAATTCGTGATCAAGGATCTTGTGGATCTTGCTGGGTGAGAATCATAATAACGTTAAAGAAGAATATTAGAAGATAGTTTGAGATTGTGTAACTTACGAAGGTAATTATGTTATATAGGCAATTTCAACGGCTGAAGCGATGTCGGACAGAGTGTGTATTCATTCTAATGCCACTAAACTTTTCCATTTTTCGGTAGAAGATATAATCTCGTGTTGTACGGAATGTGGAGACGGTTGTAATGGAGGCTATCCGGATGAAGCGTGGAATTACTGGAAGAAGACAGGCATCGTTAGCGGAGGCGATTACAACTCTAAAAATGAACGAAGAGTAAGATTTCATGTTTCCTGATTAAACTTAAATCACGGCTTAGAGACAACGGTTATAAGTTTTACATTTTTTCTAAACCATCTTATAATGCTATTATCACTCATACTATGGTAATCGTACTCGTCATTGAGTGACTTCCCAAGTCAAAATATGAAAATATTAAAGGTTCTCTGAGAGATTAGTGAAATGTTTGGAAGTGAAAGCGAACGTTTGTTTACAAAATTTTTTCCGTATTGAAATTACCCGTACTCCCTCGTTCATCTGTTAAATGTCGCTCTCTGTACTATATAGAATTCTTTCCTTCTAAATTGTGCACATGAATTTGAAGGAAAATTTTGCCTCATTTTGTGGGATAATTTTTTTCAATTTTCAACTCAAAGGTGAAAGAGTAGGGCTCTGTTATCCTACTCAAATTCTCATACAACACCAACTCAAACATCAGGAGCGCAATCAGAAAATTTTCGAGGAGTGGTCGAAGAAGTTTTATACCGCTCTAACCTTTTTCTGTCATCTTGATGGTAACTTAAGGAATTTTTGTTTTAATTTTCTTCCCCGCCCCCATTGTCAAAAAAGCAATAAATAAAAAATAGTACGGCCAATTTAATTATTTTTAATTATTTTTCACAGGGATGTAGACCGTACACGATTGAACCTTGCGCTCATCATGGAAACAGTACTACTAAGAAAAAATGTTCCGATAGTGTAAAAACACCAGAATGTTCAAAACAATGCATTCAGGGACATAATGGAACCTATCAAGAGGATTTACGATATGGTTAGTGAATTTCTTAACTTAAACCTACCTAGAGTCTAATAGCAGATGAACTTTTTCCAATATCTGAATAAAGTTTCACATCAAGAAATGCATTCTTAGTTTCAGAAAATCTCCCATTTACCAATTAGAATTAGAGTTCTTAAGATGGATGAGGCATTTCCCTTTTGAATAGAAAAGAAAAATTGTCTAAATACTCGAGAAGAAATTATTAAAGCACTATCCTCCTGAGGCAAATTCTGACAAATGCCCTTATGGACATTTAAATTTAACTAATTTTTTCATTGTTATAAATATTGAAATATGTGTTATGAAATATCAAGTATGCAGTTCAATTTTTTTAGGAAGTGATGCTTATTCCGTCGACGGCAAGGTAGAGATCATGCAACGAGAAGTTCTGACTAATGGACCCATCGTTGTCACTTTTGAAGTTTATGAAGATTTTCTCATGTACGGCGACGGTCAGTTGAATGTTCATCAATGTTATGTTTTTCTTTTTATTCAAATTAGTCTACTGACCACTTTGTATGCGTAGGTGTTTATCAACACGTTCAAGGTAAAAAAGTAGGAGGTCATGCCGTGAAACTTCTTGGTTGGGGCACTGATCCATCAACAAACGTACCATATTGGTTGTGCGCCAATTCCTGGAACACTGATTGGGGTAAACTAAAAGGTTTTTTCAAAATCAAACGCGGTAGTAATGAATGTAAAATTGAAAGCGGTGTATCGGCTGGATTGCCAAAATTCAAGAAAACTTGATATTTTACTATTTGTCACCTGACTACGAATTTTCCATTTACTAATAAAACACTTATTGCAGGCAAAGACAATTGTTTTGTGCGATACTTGTGAAATCTAGTCTTCTTTATATTTTATTACGCTGAAAATGGATCAAATTTTTCTGAGACCACAGCAATCAATCGACAAATAAAGAGAGAAATTGTTGGTATAGAAAAATCAGTTCTCAAAATTTAAATTTGTGGATTCCAATCATCCGTTATACCGGTGATCATCATTACGTTATAATTCTGCCACAATCAAATCTCGTCTCAGAACTAAATATTTGGTCTTTTTTCACAATCGGGAGCTGTTGTAAGATGAGTATTTTTTTCAATAAAATGCATGCAAACTAATTGATGTAAATACGGAGAGAGGACATACTAATTTATTACTTTTTTAATAGTAAAGGGACTGAAGATTTGAGAATTTTTTGTTTGGGATAGTGTACATTATATTTATTCCATTATGTGAAAAATTGGATGCTTATTGAGAGAAGAAAAAACTATTATGCATGTAAGCTTGTATACTTTTTATTAACAAATTTTCAATCCTTATGATGTCAATATATTATAATACCAAGTTTCAAAATCATTGTGTCCTCTGAAGCTCTCTGATTACAGAAGAACAATCAAGATGTTTCTTAGAACATTATTCTTCTGTTCCAAAAAAGAAGAAAAAAAAACTCGCAGCCCACTTTGTTTGCTGCTCGGCGAATTGCCCTTATGAACTGCGTTAATTGAGGCAAACAGGGAACCTGTTTTGTGGTGTGAGTAGATTTTCAATTTTTGTTCACCCTTCAAACGATAATTGATTCGTAGATATTCAGGTATAATCGATTATATCGATAATTAGATATGATCAATATTATTCATTCTAATTCCTGCCATTATATCGATCCCTATTAGAAAATATACTGACTCCCTACTATGCATCTCAATAATCCGAACTCAGCCCCCTTCCCTGGTCGTCATAATATATGGATTTAAAAATAAAACTAGCTTCTTTAAATCCCCCTCCTTCTATATGATAGCTCGGAAGTCGAATTTTTCCAAGTCCCACTCAGATCATATATGGCTCAAAGTCGAAATTTTTTTAAGACCCACGTTTTTCTGGACGACGCTCTGCCTTTTTTTTTTTTTTTTCAAATGACCCTCCCAGAAAATAGTTCCCCTGTGAAAAAAGTGTTGATCCTTCTCGAATGTTGAAAGTTCAAACTTGTCTAACTTCTCTGTGAAATTCCTGCCCCTCCGCAAAAGCAATAACACCCTTTTTTCTATGGGGCTCGATGGTATAGGTATATCAACAATCAGCAAAAAGAGATCTTTCTCAGATGAGAACGATAACCTATTCTGCAGAACGTTGACATGCAGATACGTCCATTCCTTTTTGTACGGCAGGCAGTAGCACTGTTACCAGAAATACGTCATCAAACTTCTTTATGTATTTGTAATTAAATTTGTATTTTGTTTCCTTAGCACCATTTCTCCTGTAATTCCAATTTATTGACGATAAATCTCGCAAAATATGAGAATTAATTTCATATTTAGGCAAAAACTAATAATTTCAAAGTGTCATTTATCATCGAAGTACCGTAATGAATATAAAGTAAGCTTTGCTGGTGTAACGTTTTAGAGAAATAAATTATTCTTGTTTATCACGTGACCCTTTCCAACATGTAAAATAGACTCAAACGGGTAACATTGTGTCTCCCTTCTGTTACCCCACAGTGGCCCTTTCAAGTAAATGGGAACAAACGGAGAACAGAGGGATCAGATGGGAATCAAACAGGTAACATCATGTCTCCCTTCTGTTACCCTACAATGACCCTTTCAAGTAAGTGGGAACAAACGGGGAACAAGAGGGATCAGGTGGGAGTCAAACGGGTAACATTGTGTCTCCTTCTTGTTACCCTACTGTGGCCCTTTCAAGTGAGTGGAAACAAACAGGGAACATGAGGGATCAGATGGGAATCAAACGGGTAACATCATATCAGTAGATATAAGATATTCCTTCTGGCCCACTTAGGCGCACTTATGAATTCCTCTAACGCAGGGATCATTTTACCATTTTTTTAAAGCAAAATCAAACCATTTTCTCATAATTTTGCTTCCAAGATAGATCAAAAATTTCAGAGTTTTTGGATCAATTTTCTATCTTTTTTACAAAAATAAATCTTCTCGTGAGAGCTACATCCATCACTCGTGAAATATAAGAAATTTCCTTCTAGCGCACTTACTTATTTCTCTAGCGCAGTGGTCATTAAGAAGAGTACTTACTAGTTTCTCTAGCGCATTAGTCATTTACCATTTTTTAAAGCAAAATCAATCCATTTTCTCATAATTTTTCTTCCGAGATAGTTCGAACATTTTTTCGTAAAAAAAAAAAAATCAGCAAAACCGGTGCCCTGTGCCAGGTATTTCCTTTTCTTTCCATCTTTTTTCCTGGCACAGAGCACTCGGAAAATTCGCACACATATGCGATCGTTCATATGCATACGAATTTTTTTTTTTTTCAATCGAACGCGACGAAACCTTGTCGGTGGGTATTAAACCGCCGTCGCTTCGTACATCCGATTACTCATCGCTATAGCTGGGCCCATACGCGGTAGATATGAATAATCAGACATACGTTCGGGTATACTAAACCATCACGTCGCACTTACTGCATACCAGAGTAAGAACCACGAGTATACTGATTTTACGAGTTAAAAATGGTGTTATTGAAAAGAAAGTATAAAACTTATAAGTAAATGTCTAGTCTTCAAATGTTTATTGACTTAGAAAAATATGGATACTTGTGAGAGCAGCTTGGACTTGTACCAAGACAATGTCTATGAAGTTCATTTTGAAGAAAATCCTGAAGAGTATATGGAAGTTATAAGTGCAATCAAAAATGCAGAAATCATATTTCTTGGTGGTAGTCCACTTTTGGATGATATTCGATTCTATGATCCGCAACCTGAAGCTGATCATGGATATGAATCAGAGAATGAATCAGATATAGATATAATCAATGAACCAGATATAGAGATAATCAATGAACCAAATACAGACATAATAAATGAATCAGATATAGAGATAATCAATGAACCAAATATAGATATAATCAATGAACAAGATATAGAGATAATCAATGAACAAAATATAAAGATAATCAATGAGCCAGATAATAACTTACTATCAGCTACCACATCTTGCAAGAATCTCGACAGAGCCGCTCAAGTTTTGCTTGAGATTGTTAATAACTTGGAAAATAAATCTAATCAGGAACAGAAAATAAATAAATAAATGAATAAATAGTGATTATTTTTTAAACTAGAAATATATGTTATTTCAATCAACCTTTTTATATGCTTATTAGAATTTTTCTATATAAATAAATAATAATTGAATTTCTGAAAATGGAAAATCAAAATAATAATACTTGCATACAAGATAATTATAATGTTTATGATCCTGATGATAACTATGAAGAAGAATATGAAAAATTTGTTCAAAAATGTAAGGATAGAACAAGGGAGAGAATGAGAGAAAAAGATAGAATAAAGATAGATAGACCTATTGATAACTATGATAAATCACCTATAAGAGAGGATGATTTTGAATCAGATATTGACTTAGAGGAGGGTTAATTTTCTTTATAATAATCTTTGGTATATTTATTTCATTTTCAATAATTCTTGATAAACGGATCAAATAAACAATAATACCTACATAAGACAAGCCTGCTTTGCAGGCAAATATTTATTAGTATGTTTTTTTCTTTTTATCCTGTAAATCTTGAATTTAAGGATCTATATATTATCATATTTTTATCTTATTTCATCAATGATGTTTTTAAATAAATGATTTGAAAAATGAATAAATAATATTTAATCACCTACATAATTTATTTCCACATCAGATTCAAAATCTTTCTGAGGAAGATTTAGAATTTCTATTTCTTTTTCAACCATTCTATAGATAAAACACTTAAGTGAGCAATAATATTTATCATTAGTTTACTATACTTCTTCTTTTTGTCTTCAGGTAAATGTTGAATTTTATCAGAAAGCGGGTCCATTAAAGTTTCATAATTTGATCTTGTTCTATCAAAAGGAACTTTGAAATATGGTATAATATTCTCAAAATCAAATTCATCTTTATCAACAAAAGAATCTCTGTAGACTTCCATTTAAATGTTTAATAAATATGATAGAAACTAAAGGATAATATTAGTGTTTTTAAATGTACATATAAAATTTCATTTTCTTTAATACTTCTAACTTAAAAAGGTTATCAAGTCAAATTATGCTTGCAACGCAGTAACCATCAACGTGCTCATACTAGGAGCGTCAGCTATTTTCAGTCAATGCCATTTTGGTAAAACCATCCAACTAGAGATGAAATTTGCACAAGAATACGTACGTTAACATAGACGCGCTCCTAGTATGAGCACCCATACGACAGCATTAGTTAGAGAGAGGAAGAATTATAGCGTTTTACTGTGAGTTGAAAAGAGAGAAAAAAAATACATGACTTTAGTAGCAGAGGAGAGTTTTAATATAATTTTTAAATGTGTCTATGATGAGCAACAATTTCCAGATTATAAGACTTGGTATAAAGGGGAAAATGAAATGGTAAAATTTAATGAACGAGTTCATCTCAACCTCAATAGTAATGTTCTCTCCATAAAAAATCTAAATTTAAATGATACTAATGTGTACAGGTGTGTAAGTCCTGATAATGAGTTCTCCACAAATGTAGTTGTTGTCAGAACTCAGAAGTCATAAGAAAAAACCGAGGAAAAAAATCATGAATTAAAAAAAAAAAATTAATATACAATAAAAAACTTCTCATTAAAAAAGTCGGAATAATTGAGTACTTCTCCTTCAGACACACTGTAAGAATACACTAAATTACCCAACGGCAACACCTTTTCTATTCTCAATTCTTCAGTGTAGTTTCATCTGCAACACAGAAAATTTAATTCCTTTTAGAAATCGCTGTTACTTAATGAAAAATGCGATTAAGGAGAGTGACATATACTTATCTCATAGTATTTTCGATTCTAACCACATTCTAACGCTTCCACAAGCCTTGTCAAAAAATAAAAATAATAAACAGCGACTCGGCAACAAATAATTCGACTCGGTACACTAGCGCTGTGTATATTGTTTTCTTCGTCGTTCAGGTCAGGCATTGCATTATCACGGTGGCATGTAGTCCTTCGCATAAACTGTGATATTTTTTCGCTCCTTCACTCTGGTTAGGTCCTGGTTAGGTCTGCAGCGTGGTTTTGACAAGTTTTGACTTGGAAGAATGAAGAATGTTATTAGCGGATTCTTTCTCAAAGTTTAATACCCAAAGTTTCATCTTCATACAGGAATATCGAAGAATATTTTTAGCGTAAACTTTCTCATTGTTTCATCCACGTACGCGATAAGCTTCAAGATGCCAGATGTAAGTAATTTACTTCGTTACTCAAACTATGTTCCTTCGAGCTAAGTTTATCGTGATTGTGAAATTACGGTGATTTACCGTTCATTTTTCTTCCAGACTGTGTCTTTATCGGAATACACCAGAGTCGTCGAAGAAAACGGAAAATTGAAAGAGCAGCTGGTACGTAAGTCAAAACTATGTATTTGACGGTACTGTGTGTCAAATTCTTGAGTTCTTGACTCATCGATTTAATACAAAAGTCAGTTCACGAACGACGCTATGTTGAATGCTTTCACATTCATGTATTTTCCAGTGATACTTGCGTCATTCAACGAATTTTCGATAGCAAGAATGTCAGTAGCGATCTTATTACGTTCTCCATGATTCATATTTGAAGCTTCAATAGTGCGATTCTTGATTCTGTGATGATAGTAGACGTTGAAAATACACTTTTTTCGTTTCGATGAACGACGTATATGTAGTAAAAAGTGTTTGTTTCGACGAACGTGGAATCTGTCTATCTGATGAATGTAATGAGTGTTTTTTGTTGGATTTCAGGCTCAAGTAGAAAAAAATGTTCTCATTCTCAGGATTCGTAGTCGGATCGAAGAGTTAGAAAAGCGATTTTTAAAGTCGTATATGCTCTCGTGGACGAGGTACGATAAATGGAACATAATTCTCCGGGGTGCCATCAAAGACTTGCGAAAGAAAGGCGAACTGCGACGATTTCGAATTTCAATAACGGTAGACCTTGACGATCTAATAGAAACAATAATGGACTTGTACGGCGAGTTCAGCGATGTTGCCGCGCATAATGTACGATACCCGATTAGTTACGATGAGGCGTCAATTATTGAAATGCTAAATAGATTCAATATTACTCCTGATCGATCGAAAATAGAAGCTATCCAAATTATACTCCGACCCATACCATAAATGATGTTGTCCTATATTTTTCTCTCACCTCGTGACGCATTTTTTTTCGAGATACTGTGATACTGTATTTACCAAGAAGGTTCCTTTTTTTGTTGGAAGAATTTTATTTATTTTGATAAGAAAAATTTGAGTTATCGCGTATTCTTCGTGCGCGTTATAATATTTCATTAATCAATTGTTCTCGTTGAGTCAGAATTTTGAGAATTTCGTATCCACCGCAAGATGATGTAGTATGTACACACCGTGCCTTTAAATATTGTGTTTAATATAGAAGCAAAAAGCGGACTGTGTCTTTTAAATATATTTCAGAGTAGTTGATGATCGAAGCTCTGTCATTATAGTGGGAATACGAATTTGAGGTTCACTGTAAATTTTATTTTTGTAAATTCGTCACGAAGTTTGAAAAATTAGAGTGAAAAATTAGAGTGAATGAAATAAGAGAGAGCACTCGATGTAATGTAAAGAAGAGTAATCTGGTCTGTTAAAAATAGGTGTTGAGTACCCTAAAAACAAAGAAAACATGACCGGAAAAGGATCAGAAATCTATTTTAAAACAACGTTATTCTTATTTCAGTAGAAGTTCAATCCTATGTCACCTTACTACTCGCAGACAAAATTCCGAGTCGAGATTGCTAGTATATATACAAATTTGAAATTTTATTAAATTGTTGGCGGGTACTCTTACGTAAAATTAATGACTTCGTCTCGTAGCGTTGTTCTACGTGATCGTAATGTCTCTCTGTCGTAGAGTATGTGCGCACCCCGCCAACCCGGCTGCTTATTCCGGTATGCGATAAGTATGACGTGTAAAATTAGGTAACTTGAATCTCAGTATACCCGAACGTATGTCTGATTATTCATATCTATAGTATGGGCCCAGCTATAGCGATGAGTAGAGCCCGGATTCGCCGGCATTTGTCACTTTTTTTCCTTAATGGGCGGGAACGTTTTAATCAAAGATGAACACGATTCATAGCAAGGGGGACCAGGGAAAAAATTTTTATTTTGCCGAAAATTGCCAGAATGAGAATAAATGCCGAAATTGACGAAAATGCCGGGATTGTGCCGAAATCGTCGTTTTTGAGTAAAAATTTCCAAATCACTATCTCGTCTGTCCGCAACATCATAAATTCAACGACACGGAATGATTAGACAAGTATCTACGCACTCGTCATTGCTACATTACTGACGTGCATGAAAAGTCGAGCTTAACGACCTCAAGCAGCGATGATTAATTCCAAATAGGTGTACAGGGAGGCAGTATACGTTGAGAGTATAGCACTCTGTTTTCAGCTGAATCACGATTTGTTGTATCTCTCTGCGTTGTTTGCTGTCAATGCACAACAAAAAATTTTTGTAAAATTAAAAATTGAGCAATTTTTAACTTTTTTTTTTTTTAAATGCCGAATATTGCCGAATTCTTCAATTTTGATGCCGAAAATAATTTTTTTTAGTGCCAGAAATCCGGGCTCTAGCGATGAGTAATCGGATGTACGAAGCGACGGCGGTTTAATACCCACCGACAAGGTTTCGTCGCGTTCGATTGAAAAAAAAAAAATTCGTATGCATATGAACGATCGCATATGTGTGCGAATTTTCCGAGTGCTCTGTGCCAGGAAAAAAGATGGAAAGAAAAGGAAATACCTGGCACAGGGCACCGGTTTTGCTGATTTTTTTTTTTTACGGAAAAATTGAAATGTTCGAACTATCTCGGAAGAAAAATTATGAGAAAATGGATTGATTTTGCTTTTCGCCTAATATCAAGTATTCTCGAATTTCTCAAATATCAAAATGGCGAACAACACACTATTTCTCCTGTTTTCACCAACTTCAAATAATGACTGATCAGGCGCGGATCCAGACGATCATATTGGGAGGGGAAATAATCCAAAAAAAGTTTAAAGGATTTTTTTTTTTTTTTTTACATTTTCTTCGATACTACAGATTTTTTGTTGTTTTTTCGGTTTTTTGGGGGATTTTTTTTTTGGGGGGGGGGGGGATTTCCCCCCCCGTGGATCCGCGCCTGCTGATTGACTGATGAGTTGACTTTGTGATTTAAAATTAAGAAGCGGAAATCGCGAAGGATGAGGGAAAGTGAACAAGATCTGGAGGTATGGGAACCTCCACCTCCCTCTCTCTTGAAAAATAAAAAAAAGTAATTTAAAAAAAAACACTCACGCCGCAGTCGCGTGAGGAATACACAACTTTTCCTCTCACAAAGGAAAACTCATTGAGAGAGTTACCCTCTCTCTTTAGATGATGTCCTGTCAATCAAGCCAAATATTTTGTAGAATGAACAATAAAACGCAGTTTATAAATTCTGTCACTATGACGTCACATCAACTGATAACAGAGTAAAAATACCCATACCGTAATCCAACAAGGAAACCTGAATTTTATTTTATTTTAGGCTAGGAGTCATCTAAAACTTACGAAACCTCTCCAGAAAATCCATCCCCCTCCCCCCTGTCCACCTCGCTACGGGGTTATAAGTTATAACAGTGGTTTCTCAGGTCTTTGCAAATTTATATTTCGATTACTTAGCTAAATAATCTTATTTCAATATGATTAAACGTAACCTACAGAATTGTATTAACTCAATTAGAAACGCGCTGAGGAATTCCTATCAATTAATCCTTTAAAAAAATGTTGGTGCCCATTTTCACATCTCAGACTATAACTTGTCTAAGTCGTGAAAAAATCCATCCAGTAGTTTTGGAGGAGATCCACGGACAAAACATTTCTTTTAAGCCTAAATATAGGCCCATAATATAAGGAAACCTAAATTTTTTCCAGGCAGAGAGTAATGTAGAGCCTCCAAAGCGTCGAAAAAGTTTACTACTTCCTCCCCCTGTCAATCTTGCGACAGATATAGTACCTCATTTTTTTAGCTAGAAAAGCTCACGCTTCAACCTTTCCAAACGTATTAACAAACAAATATATTGCACCCGAGGCTGGTTCCCTCATTGTCCAATGTACTATCCTCAAATCTCACCCAAAGAAGCTAGTCCAAATTAAAAATGATATTCCCATCTCTTGAGACACCTCAAATCAATTCTGAGCCACTATCAATTATGTATATAGGTACACGAAAAAATGACGTATAAATCAATAATGGATTAAGAATGAAGTCACTAATAGATAGTCTCGCAGCACACTTGATGAAAACTAAAAAGCTGCTCTCAGTTATTGAAAATCGAGGTTTTCACTATCGAGTATGACTAATGATTATTAAAAAAAAAAATTAACTACCCGCCATTGTTACTATCCGTTCAAAAACAAATTTAACGAAACAAAATTCAAGGCGCTAGGTGCTGTGGAAAGCGAGGTATAAGGGGAATCAATTTTTTAAAAATAATTTGAAGCCTAGTCAAGGCTTCGTCCTTTTTAAGTTTCTACAACAAAGATCTCTAAACTTTTCGAGAAAAATATAATGAAAGCACATCAGCGCTCAGCGCCTCATTGTGAAGAAACACGGATTCGTTCCGCCGGAGCGAATCCGAAGCGTTATCAAAAGATGATCCTTATCATAATGTTCCAACCTGTTGCCAAATATGCAAATTACTGTAAAAGCAGGAAACTGTGTGCTACAGTTGGCGGCGTTCAATTTTTCCTGAGTTTGAGTAGTTTGAGTAGGCGATTAGCTGACATTCCGTTTATAATCACGCGGTGAGACGTCGTGAAATTGAATGGAAGAGGTAAAAGTAGAGAAGGATTCCCAGTTTTACATCTCGATCTCATGACAACTTGTCTCGCTGCAGAGGAATGATGCATTCCAAGTAAACAACAGGATACTCATGGATGAACCTACGTGAATCTCGCACACCTGAGATGAGTAAAGATTTAGATTTCCTTCATTATTTTCTCATCTAACTCATCTTCGAAATCGAATTATTCGAAGGGGATAATTTTTATGGTCACAGCAGAATCAAAATTCGACGAAGTAATTTTTATGGCAACAACAGAATCGAAATTGAACGAAGTAATTTTTACGCCAACAGCAGAATCGCAATTAGACGAAGTATACCTACGAACGTAAGTCTCATATTCTTGTGAAATGATCGTGCCTTTTACGGTGAACATTCCGATAAATTTCTATTTTTTGTATGATATTTATCCATTCATGATTACGTAGCGACTGCGCTGTAATTTCTTACTTTTCTCTTCAACATGTACCTTCCGTGCTTTTAATGAGCTTTCCTTCTTTTTTTTTTTTTTTTTTTGCGCAGGTCTTTCGCCTCGTGTCTCCTAGCTGTGATCATGGTCTTAAAATCACAACCGTTCGTCCTCAGCTACGATGAGGCGAGAGGATTCTATCTATGTATGCCTATAGGTAAATTGGTGATTTTGACGTCGATATTCCCATTTATCGGTTTCGTTTTTTGTGTTATATGGTCTTTGACCTACCACTTTGAAGCAACCACGTTGACTCATTGCAAAGTAAGATTGACTTCCTCAATTTTTGGTCAAATAAATCGCTCATAAAAATTTATCGATCGTCAATCTTTTTAATGTTTTAGGTGTGGAATTGTCTTCCTTCTTTATCAGCTGCCATTGGTTATTATAGAACTCAATACATTCTATGGTGTATCTGTGTCTCGTTACATGCACCTCCTAGATTCTTATTCACTTTTATTTACTACCGTTGCTATATGAAAACTCTAAAACAATGGAAGTTACGATGTCTTGCGAAAATTGCTTGTTTATTGAGTCTCGTCGAAATTATATCGCTAATGGGACTTTCTTATTTTACTTCGTCCGCATCTTACGGTACTCATTCTCCAGTTGAAGGATAAATTTACGATCGTGAAAAAATTGGTTCAAATTTTAGAATTTTCATTGCAGACTATCACAAGAAATTTTTCCTTATGTTCATGGCTTCATCGGAACTCTACATGTTGTTGAAATGTCTTCTTATGACGTATATGAAGAAAAATATCAATAATTCTCAAGTGAACGATTTCTCTTTACGTATGAAAATGCGATTACTCATCATCAACGCTGTAGCATTCGCAGCAGCCGGATATTTTTTTATACGACATAACACATATTGTGAACCAGGAAGTGAGTCAGATAATTATGAATTCCATATTTTTAGTGATAATTTGATGAAATATTAACCTAATTTTCTTCATTTCGACAGTCTATAGCCTGTTCGCATTTTTCGAATACATCGTGGTACTAAGCAATACTGGCTTTCATCTGACAGCCGTAATAGATCTTGGAGGAGAATTTATCACCATACATAGACGAGGTATTGACGTGAGATGACCCGCAATGAAACTCGATTGGTTGAAATATTGCATTCTCCAGTATTAAGTGTGATCAGTATTCTGTTTGTAATACTCTAGAGGATGTGAAGCGTGAGCAAGCTTATACTTACCTTTCATAAGAATAATATAATTGTGATTTTTAGTAGTGAAAACTTCTATATCAGGTTATTGTTTTCGATTACTCTCGTTTTTGTATCGAAATTTTAGTTTTGTCGTGTTAATCAAAAATAATACTGTTCGTTTTGAGTCCAGTATTATATATACGGATTGTTGATATTTATTAATCGATGTGCCTTGTTACCGAAATGGTTAAATTGTCAATTAATTTTAGTTACGAGTTGATATTATGTTTCCTTATACTAATGTGTATATGATTTTTAATTCGTTTGGTTGATTAAGACGAATATAAATTGAAAAGTGAAGAAAATGAAAGTACAGTTTTTTTTTTTTTTTTTTTACATCGATGATATGCTTACTTGAAACTATTTAATATCATTCGTGTAAGTATGGTCTAGAACGTCGTCTCCAGAATAAGCATAGACAGCTCAGGTTTTGATTACCTTAAGAGGCAAATAATTTCAATTTTTGAGCCGAATTCCAGTCTGTAAAAAGAATATTATTCTTATTTTATTTGTAATTCATATTACAAGTGCTTCCAATACTTAGGCTGAGTAGAGTATGAATATTCAGTATCCACCAACTCGTATTAATCGAAACTATGAAAGTGGAGTGAAGGAAGATGTCATCCACTCAACATGAAATGACGATTATTTTTCATTATTCCTTAAAAGTTTTGGTGAAGCGTGGAAAGATTCACCTGACAACTATTTTATTGGAAAAAGTATTTTCTATTTCTAAATACTAAGCTATTTCGGCCTTATGGACGTTATTCACATCACTTTCAAGTTTATTGTTTTGTTTTATTTTTTTCAGGGTTTATGTGAATATTTTATAAGTTACATCTATGTTTCTTTATCTCAGTGGGTGAGATTTTTTATCAACTAATTACGTTTACTGTCCCAGCGTTCAATTTATTTTTCGCGTGTGAAACCCGATGCAGGATTTTAATGACCGTCTGTTCTAGGAAACCCCGATGATCGTAGCGGAATATTCATTGCTACTATTACTCGAAATCACTATTGAACTCTTTGCGTAGAGATACTCTTACCTCTCTCTTCTACACTCGTGAGAAGAAATCAAAAATAAATCAACTTCCCGTAGATTACTCATTGTGTCACTAACATAGGCTAGGATATTTGCTCGCTTATATTCTTTTGATTTAGCTATCGAGTATTGAGTACTTGAATCGATATCCATCATTTATTATAACAGACGTGATCGTTGGTTCCTTTACGTTATTTGTGTTCTTTCGATTTTTTACCCTCATCGATTTAGTTGAAAAAGGCTCGTCAGAAAAGAGAAAAAAAAAAATTCTTAAATATACTGTATAATCGATTCAAAGAAATTAAATATGATTTCAGATTGAAGCTCACTGAAGATACACTTATCTATTTGTCCTGGGCACCATTCACCAATGAAAAAGATTGGGTAACGTTCGTACGTTTTACGAAATGATTTACAAACCCCTTCCTAGATTTTACTAGACTTCGAATATCGTTCCTATTTCTATCACTTGAGAATAAGGAAGAATGTATGCAACTTGTACAACGTTATTAAGCTGTTGGAGTTTCATCACCTGTAGTATTTCTTATCTACATTCGTTTTCACAAATCAATTTCAGTTATCTCTAATCGAAAAATCTTACGTTTCTTCGTTATACTATGAATTTTCAAAGTGCAAGAACATGATTTCTCTGCATCTTTATAACTTAGTACTCGAGTTTCTACAGTAGATAGAAAAAGACGTCTGGTTGTTACGGTAACCTTTTCTTTTTAGAAAACTTTTTCCTAAATTTTTCCATGCGGGGCAATTTTATTGTTAAGCAGTAATGTTTGGGGGGTAAATCGGGCAGTTTAATCGGATAATTACTACAGAACTTTTCTAGCACTTCTAGTTCGAAGTACTTCAGACAGTCGACGGGCACTCTTCTTCTAAATCACATAGGATAGCCAGAAAAGTAAGGAAAATGGATGTGAATTCATAGAAAGTGGACCACAATAAATGCATTAGAAATTATTTTGAATATCTAGGTTTTTTAAATATGAAAAACGTATTTGCGGGGTCCAGAAGAACAATTATATTTTCTTTTTGAAGTGTATGTAGTTTTGAAGTGTATGTAGAGCAGCACAAAACATGATAACTATGACGTACTTATTATAAAATGATTAGTGTACGATTCTATATGGTGGGCTTTTGACGATCGCCTAGATAGAGCAAAGAGACCCTAAAGCTTCTATATCCCTCGAAAAAGAAGGATAATGGGAGGAATAGAGATAAGCGATTCCACTTGCCCGTTGAACATTGCTCAAGGCGTGAGGTGGCGGTGACAATAGCGTGTACACCTTGAAGTGTATACCACATGCGTGAGGTGGCGGTGACAATAGCGTGTACACCTTGAAGTGTATACCACATCTACTATAATAAAGCGAGGCGCGCAGCGCCGAGCTAAGTTTGGTACGACAACGAAATTCTTGTCACTAGAATTTGGTGTCACGCTCCTACGATAAAGCGAAGCGCGCAGCGCGAGCTAACTTTGGTAGGGATTGGTACGGACAACGAATTTCTTGTCACACTTCGTTGTCGCGTAGGATCTGTTCGGCAATAATCGGACATTGACGAACTGATGTTAACACAGATAACAGGCACTGCATCTACAGGCTGTTTGCAATTCAGATGAAAGCATATTATTGTCGCCGTACTATCGATGCATCAAATTCAATATTCAATTCCGTGATTTTTGCGTTGATTCGAATGCTGTTAGAGGTTAAATTAGTTGAATAGTTCAAGATTGAAGATTCCTGAATTCCGTGATTTTTGCGTTGATTCCAATGCTGTTTTACATTGTATTAGTTGAATTGCGTTGATTCAAATGCTGATTTACGTTGTATTAGTTGAATATTCAAGATTGAAGATATTCCTGAGGCAATTGCTAATCAAAAATTAGGTTTGTATATTATAAGAGACGTTGATTATCTTGTTTTGTAGGTATTGCACCTGTAATTGTCTTGTTTGCATTGTGCAGTTCTGTGTATTGCCACTTCAGTTTGTATCCCAACACACTTCAGTTTGACAATGATTTAGATGATTTGCGCAATGATTCAGATGATTTGCGCGTTTGAGTACATTTTGACAAGATGAAGATTCGAGGCAACTGGTATCAAAATAAGGTCTGTACTATACCTACAGCATTAATTTTTACAGTTCAAACGTGGTTCAAAGTTCTTACTTTCAATTATTGTAGATAGACATCACGATATGAAAATAGTGTCTGCAAATTTGTGTATGAGATAACTGTACCCAAGATATAGCGGTGCCGCGTTGCAATTTTGGAGGGTGCAAATAAAATAAGAAAATAATAATGAGAAAAATATAATGGAAATCATATAATATACAAAAGTATTAGCTTGCACTATATGCCTCGCTTTATGATAGTAGATAGTAGATAGACTATTGATTTATTCAAAGTATAGAACTGCCGTACAAAAAATGAATGACGTATAATGTGACAAAAATTTTAGAATTTTGAATCACAATAAATGTTGTTAAGTATAATATCTTCCTTTGTTGAAAATATATAGAATATGATCTATGGATGAATTTCAGGAACTATTTTTGATGAAGAATTTGATATTGAATCTGTTTGAAGATAACAATATTTGTTTTCAGAAAAACTCAATGATTCAATGAATGACATTTTCCAGATTGTTACAGAGTGTAAAACAAACAACATAGTCTTTTATTTTTGTACATCTTCTGTACCAGTGCTACCTAAAATATTGTACCAGTGAAAATTCTATGAGTTCTGCAAGGTACCCGCAGTTAGCAAATCATACACCATAACTTTGATTTACTTTTTTCTCAACTAATCTGAAACATCATTGTTATAGCCTCAAGTAGGAGCAATTTGGAATGTGATAGTACCACTGGTACTACCTCTACCTGTAGTACCTCCACCCGTTGTACCTTTACCTATTGATATGGATATCAATGAAGTAAGTACATAAATTCAATGTACACTATTATTCAATTATTTCAGGGCTTGCGACCGAAATTTTTTCAACGGTTAACGGTTATTGGTCAAATGAACTCACAAATTTTTTTGGTTATCGGTTATCGGTCAAAATGATCCTCCCAATTTTTTTGGTTATCGGTTATCGGTCAAGCTGTATTTTGACCAATAACTGTTGAATGTTGAAAAATATTTCGGTCAAAGTCCTAAAATTTTCGGTTAACGTTGTTAGAAGACCTAGAATTTTCGGTCAAATGACAGTTATAACCGAAAAAATAACGGTTAACGGTCAATCGGTCAAGATCGATCCTCAATTATAACGGTTAACGGTCAATCGGTCAATATTTTCATTTCGGTTATAACAGTTAACCGAAAAATAACTGTTATTGTGCAAGCCCTGAATTATTTCAATATGGTTGTAAATCACGTCCTCAGAAATGATTTTTGGGACGCTAAGGGGGGTTTTCTTGTGACAGGTCACATATATGAAAAAGTACTGATGAGGAAAGGGTGATTGAGTACATCTCTGCCCTACAAAGTTAAATTGACAAATATCCAGAACGTTGATCTGGGTAACTGAATAATCTTTCCTCGATGATAAAAATGGACTTCAATCAATTTCTTCTGAAGATTTTGCACTAATTTTCAAAGAGGAATTCGAAAATAACGTTGGATTTTCCTAATTCAATCTGGTTTTTGAGAAATGGAGTTACGTCAATTTGATAGATTTATGCTTTTGACGTATCTCCATTATCTCAAAAACCAGGCCGAGTCGGGAAAATCTGATTTGATTTTCGGATTCCTTGTTGAAAATTGAGTAGGAAATCATCAAAACTTTGTTAAATTAAAGCACTTGAAAATATTTGCGGACAAAGGGATCACCACGCACACATATAAACTGACTACAAGCCGACTACACACACTTAAACATTTGTTACGCAAAAGATACCATTAGGTAATCTCATAAAATGGATATACATCACGGTATAAGATGAAGAGGTAATGACACAACGCTAAAATCGTGTCCGCAGTTTTGAAGTTGTACGTACAAACTTCCGCTAGGTTTGCAGCGAACACTCGGGCTGTTTCCCTGTTCCTTCTACACCCCACCTGCGCCGAGACGGTACCGTTGGTACCCTAGTATTGATGAAATTTCCAAGGATTATAAAAAATCCAAGAATTTACTTGGAAGGGTGATTCTTTCAAAATTTTATAGAGTAGATTAAATGGTATTTTTATGCCAAATATGAAATGCATCGGCTGATTCCTGATCCTGCAATAAATTTTTGAAAGTAGCGGCGTTCCCATAAGACTCTGTACATTACCCATCACTTTCATCACGAGCGCTGCGCTCGGGATGTTCAGAACTACTTCAAAATCACGGACAGCGTTTACCACAGTCAGAATACGTTCGTGTCACTACCTCTTCATCTTATACCGTGATATACATCAATTTAACTTTGTACGCGGCAGATTTTGAGTAGGCCTATATAGTTTTACAGTTTTTCGTGAATTTCTTGGTAACACTGAATTTAAAGAAACAATGTAGAGAACAAAGTTTGAAGAGCATAAAATTTCCTTTCAGATAAATGTATTTTTAGGAAATATTGCAAAACTAAAAAATCTTTGTTGTTGTTGTTGCTTGCACACTCTGAATTATGTACCCGGTTGTGATAATTTTATTTGTTTCAGGAGAATGAAGACCTCATTCTACAAGAATGAGCCATTAGATGCGTCAGCGCGAATAATCCGGCCGACTAAAATAGAAAACAAAATATCATGTATTTTTGTGAAGAATTTGTAATTCTATATATAGATACAGGGGAGATTGATGAATGGATACCTAGGCCTACTGTCAATTTTAGTTTAATAGTCTCAATTTTTTTTTCAAATATATATTATTATATGCAATTGAAGTAGAACTCATTTAAAATAGGGTTTGGTTGAAGTGGGCAATGTTTTTTTTTTTGTTTTTTTTTTTTAATGCGACTGAAGTACAACTTATTTTCAAATAGGGTTTAGTCAAGGTCTAGCAATATGTTTTTATTTTTTAAATGCGACTGAAGTACCAATCATTTTCAAATAGGGTTTGGTTAAGGTCTAGCAATATGTTTTTTTTTTTAATGCGACTGAAATACAACTTATTTTCAAATAGGGTTTGGTTATAAGGTCTAGCAATATGTTTTTTTTTAGATACAACTGAAGTACAACTTATTCTCAAATAGGGTTTGGTTAAGGTCTAGCAATATTTTTTTTTTTTTTTTGAATGCGACTATAAAGTACTATAGCAATTGGTTAAATGAATAATGGGGTCATAGATTTTTTTGATTTTTAAATGAAACTCACTGAAGTACTTTTTTTTTAAAGGATTTGTTGACCATGAGCTTCCATTTGCATTCAAAAAGGTTCTGAGTTACAAATGCAGTGTAGGCATTGTAATCATACTCTCATATATTGACAGTCGCAGTCCATAGTTCTACATACACCATCAATAGATAAGAAGAGGCGCAGGTCCCATACTGCCCTTATGTGCAGACCAACAAATGTTAAGCTCAGCGTATTAAAAAAATAGGGAAGTTTTTATGATTATTTTTTTGAAGAGCAGAAATTTAGTATCCACAAAACAAAATACCTAAATTTCTTGGTAGAAACAGTTTCTCTCCTCTTGCCGGTAAACAGAACATAGTCTCTTTTTGTGTTAGTGAATTTCCCCGTTGTTTCAAGTCTTTTTTTTTTTTTCAGAAAATTTGTTAAAGAAGAGAAACTATTTTTGAATTCCAAAATTGGTACTCACCTGGCTAGCGGCTGTTGTCGTCGACGCGTAGCGACGACGCAACAGACGCTAGTTACACCCTATTGTAACGCTGTGGTATGTTGGTGGTGTGTTGCGGTGCACTGATCTATGATTTGGTAATATAGCCCTTCTTTCGAATCTACCACTGTAAGTACCCTAGCTATATCACTATTAAACCTAACGCGCTACGCTCAATGATCAGCAAATTCAGTCGTGGTCACCACTTGGATGGGTGACCGTCTTCTTTTTTTTCGTTGCGGTATCCATGCAGTGTGTTGAGCGCGCTCACGCCATCGTGATCTGACGGTAGAATGGGTCCGTGCGCTCTCGTATTGCGTGATTTGGTCGTGAAACCGTATTCACTTTACTGTTGTGTAGGGGTAGCGCGGCCACCTCACGCTGTCGTGACTCCGCTCTGAAAATGCGGATTTTGGTCGTGGAATGTTCAACGGGTGATTTCAAATGCATTGTCAAAACATTAAGAGGTCAAAGGGACTGTGTCCTCCGACGAGGAGTGGAGAGCGATTCAAAATAACTACGACGAAATATAGAACAGTTCTCGCAAAATCCATCAACCCTCATTTCAGTTTGAAATTCGACTTCAGAATCAGCGTCTCGCGATCCTCTCCTCCAGCCCTAAAACAAAAAAATGCTCATCTCTGGCAGGGAGTCGGTAAAATTTTTGGCACGATCAAACGTTACTTATGAACTTCGAGCCTGGGAAGTGGAACTCGCAGTTTGCTGAACGCTTCAAAAGAATTTCTTTCATGCTCCTTTCCATTCCTTTTACAGGTTGTAATTTTTGATTTTAAATTTGCCAGTTGTAGACATTTTTTCTCAGCTCCTAATTCTTCCAAATCCCTTCTTTGTACGGATTTACTCAACTTGAGCTGACACTCCCCCATTTTAATTAATACAATGACCGAAAATTTTCCTTTCAGAAATTCTATTTAAAATTTGAATCCTAGGCTATTTATTACGTTTTGAGTATTCGTATTCATCATCATTTATAGCCTGACTAGGTTTAGTCGTTTGTTTCTAGCTAGTCTTCTGAGTTCTTGCAGTAACGATATGTTTCCTACTCAGACGTAGGCCTATGGTGATTTAGTCGCTAAATCCAAATAGATTCCAAATCGTCTACCGCCAAATAAGCATTCTACTCCGTAGAGAGTACTGCTCGATTTTCTACATTCGCCTGGATTAATAAAACGGCATTGATCAAATACCCATTTCTGGTTACTCGTAGGCAAGCACAGGCACTTGATGGTTTACTTGATCGATTGTAGACTGTCAACTAATCGATAATACAATAGAAAATTGTTCTTTACATACATTCCATTGTTTTATCGCTATGAGTCACCCGTACCAGCGTGTAAACTTAGCAGTTTCGTCTCATGAAAATCAAATCATACGGTTTGGTTTATCGATAGTCAGCACTCCTAAACATCCCCGTCTTCTCCCGCGCCTGTAAGCCGTCCATCTACACAGCTGACTGTCGCCAATCCGACGAAATTCTGCATTGATACAGAGCGAAAGTAGTGCAATGTTGGGTGTAGTGTTGTAAATCGTGGGATGTTATTTACCAATTCGGTGGTTAAGTGTTGAGCCTTATTTCAAGTCTATTCTCAGTGATCAATGGAAGTCACTGATTGACTGTCATCTTGAATTCGGGTGCCATTACCATGCAGTTCATCAACTCGATTTCTGACATCATCGATTCATTGTCAGTTCATCGGTTTGTACGTTTGGCTTAGATGATTAATCATGGAGACAATATCATAATTATAGGAAACATTCATAGGTAAGTATCAAAACGTTCACTTCTGTAATAGACTTTTTCGATGTGCGTATCGACCGGTTTGCTCCAAACCTTCAATCTTTGTGAAGTGTTGGCTTTCAATTCTTGAACGAAATCTCGGAGGTCAGAGCGTAAGCAATTGAATTAAGTGAAAATATTTTATTTGTCGTATGTTAAACTTGCATATCCTTGATGCGGGTTATATTTGAGCGCAGAAATATTTCACCAAATTTTCCTAAAGGTTTCTACAAGTTTCCACGATCACATTGTTCATCTATGGTCAAGAAGTGGCTGAATTTGCATACTTGTCTTAGAATTTTTCAAAATATATATCTAATTTGAATTCGTTTTAATTATCAGGTTTGTAATATAATTCCTTTTAAATTTTCAGTGCAGTGGCGTTTGTAAGTCAATATTCCTTCGTCTTGATTTTCATCAATCGACTCGCACGAATCTTCGTTTAGTTAAACGACCGCTATCCAGTGACTGCAGAGAGTGCAAGATTTTAGTTCACACTCGTAATCCTAAATTTCACGAATAATTGTAACTGGTGAGTAGGTTGGTACCTATAGGTAGTCATTAGGATCGGTGAATTTCGTGTGTAAAATCGTAATTGCATTTGCAAACCATTCAAGTGACATAGAGAAAACTATTCGGTCTTTTAAGATAGAAAAATAGTTTAGCTGCTATTTGTGGCTTTGTCTCCTTGCTACCTTGCATCTTGATTCTGACTGGAATAAATCCAAATCTTACAGCTGTTATCAAACTGTTATCTAACATGTGCAGAAAATACGAATCAATCGTGTTTTCACGTGCAGGTGCAGGTGTAGTAGGTTCTTATAATTTTTCGAGAGACTCGACGGCTTATGAAATCAAATTTACGAGTCGACTGCGTCGTTTCTGATCACAGTTTTCAGAGGGTTTTGTATCGTTGGTTTTTATGAACACTATCTTCTGCTATTCAATAAAAATCTTAATTTATGAGATACAAATCTCAATCAAGCCAATTGACTTATCATAATTTCCCGTTAGTTTTTCATGAGGCCTACGAGGGGTTGGTTCACTTCAAATTAGCTTCGTGTTTATTGTTTATGAATCGCATATGTGCTTGGTAGAGCTTCTAGGAAGTGGATCCTGGGAGGAATCGAAGATCTAGAAACGGAATGATTTCTGAAGCAATCATAGAGGGCACGTACTATCGTTCACTTCCGATTTTTTCCTCCTTTCGGGCGACATTTTCGAGCGATAGTGTTTAAAAAATAGTACGCGATTAAGAAGGGGTATGGATTTGCTAGTTTTCCCCTACTGCCGTGTAATACAGGCTACACTATGTTCGGATCAGTTGTTCATGTAAATTGTAGTTCCATTTTGAACGTTTATCCAAAAATTTGTACTTTTAAGCCATCCTAATCTCGTAATCTGCGAACACGAGAGTAAAGCCCTCAACAATAATGAGAGAACTTCCTTATTAGCTATATGTTCATCCGTCTTTACGAGCACTCCGAACATTTTTGTTAAAGGTAATTATGTTAAAAGCGAGCTGGTGCTTGTTTTCAACTGTTTTTGGTGGTCACAAGTGAAGGAGGCATGGATAGTATGTACATTTCTCCGTCTGTATCAACTAATGTATTGTCTTTGGATAATTCCTATAATCCAAAGATTTATTTAAAATTTCAACTACTATCCCGAGGTTCATAATAATTATAATATTATAGGTAACTGATTGTATAATTTTATTTCTTTTTGATATCAAAAACAGGGTGACTCTTCCCTGGGAAAACCGAAAAAGTCGGGAATTTCAGTAATTTGAGGGAAACGAACAGAATTCAAAACGCGGGTGAAGCCTTCATACGTTGCTGTAATTAAAGAGTAAATTTGAAATTTATCATCTAGGAGACCTGATGGATGAGAAGTTCAGAAAACTCATATTAAGCCATTAAGGAGAAAGGGAAGAAAAAAACAGTAAAATTTTACCGATGCTACTGGCCTAATTAATGTATTTTTTTTTGCCTTTTTCTCTTTGAATGAGAGAAAAATTCCAAAAATGTGACTGAGGATGAGAAGAGGGACCTTAGTTGGCAAAAAAATCTATTCTTTCTGATTGCACCCCGTGAGAGCGTGAAATTATGTAAAGAACAATCATACATAAGAAAATCATTTTTTTTGCCCACTGAAGCTATTTTTCTCATCCTCAGTCACAAAATATTACGTCATTAGGTTAGAAAAATTCTGGCCCGGTATTAATCATTAGTGGCGGATGCAATGATACGAACTTTCTAACGATTAAAAACTTGACTCAATTTTCTGTGTTTACAGACTTTTTTTTATTAATATTTTTGTTGGTGAGGAGGGGATATGTTCGACAAGTTCCTCCTTTCCCCTCTCTTCCTTGAAAATAGGATTAATAGAAAGTTTTACTTAGCTCATGTTGATCTTGAAGACGCGGAAATGGTCTTCATAGAATCGAATCTTGGTCACGCGAAAGTCAATGGTTTCAGATACTGATAGGGTCTCGAGCTGAGAAAAGTAATTCCTAAAAAGGTTTGAGGGAGCAAGTCTTTCTCAGATGTAGGAGTTTGAGTGAACGAGTTGTTTTACATGAGGATTTTTGTGGAAATACGGGATGAGGATTGTTGGATATTATGAAAAATTGACCTCGGTCATATTTTTTTGTATTCAATAGACGTACAATTTTAGTTTTGTGCAAACATTTTTATCCACACAACTTTCGGTCCCAATTAGTGCGGGTAAACGTCTGTAGAGGTATCAAAAGTTCTGGTGTTCTTTGTCCAAAAAATAGCTAAGTTTGTCGTGACATGACATTCAAGTCTCGAATCTTGATATTCTCATGGAGAATAAATATCAGCTCTCATTATTTATACCCGTTACAGAAAAATTCATTGAACTCCTAATGGTTGAAAAAAAAAAAAAAAAAAAATGGTTTAGGATCGATAATCTGAATGTTTGATTTTGTGTTTCAGACTCTTACAGAAAATATCGCTTACTACGAACACGTGTAGAATTCAGAGATAAAAGACTTCCGAGAATCGTTGAATCACTTTGTATCGCGATTAACTGGCCGGCGTGTGAGTAGTTTATAAATACATGCAGTAAATTAAGTAAGAAATATCGTCGCGAAAAATGTTTATTCGGGAGTGATATTCTTGTTAATTTTTTTAGATAATGGCAGACATTAAAGTGCTCGTGAATGATGACGTTAGCAGTACCCAATTTCTCGAAATCTGCGAAACAATCGTATTGGCCGAGGGTAAAAAGAAAACGCAATCGATTAACCTAATTGTGGAGGCAAGCTTGCTGAGTAAATTTACCAACTTTTTGGACAATTTGTGCTTGGTAAATGACGAGAAAAAGTTTAATAATTTCGCCGCTGTTATTAAGGCAATCATGGGAATTTCTTCATTCGTCCTTGAAAATTCTCCAGATCTTTGGAATGGAAAAGATTTTCGTACTTTGCTGACAATCATGAAAAAATCGATTGCTATGGCTGTTGAAAAAAAGAAAGTGAATCGAACAAATGTAATATTTGAATACGATGAACTGGAGACTTTATTTCAAGAGACGACGAAAGTAAAAAAATCATCCAAAACTTCGAACAAACGAAATAAAAAGCAGGCTACTAATAAACCACCAGTTTACTTCCGTAATACAATTATGATACCTACTTCCGTCGAAGTGAATCAAAGCGACCGAAATGATGACATTAGCCCGGCTCTCATCAAAGGACCTTACGAAAACGTTGAACATTATTTGAGGACTCAGTTTTGTCTTCTACGCGAGGATTACGTTCACGCTGTTCGAACAGGATTGTCGAACTATTTGAAAGTATTGTTGACGACCGAAGAGACACAGCCCTCTTCCAAGCACCTGTACGAGACAATTCGTGTGTATTCGAAAGTGCAGTTTCAGAAATGTAAATTTGAAGACGCGCGTCATATCGTCTACATGGTGAATTTCGATCCGGAAGGTACGATGATGGAGACTGATTACGAAACTGAAAAAATATTTCTGCCTGGATCTTCATTATTGTTCTCGCGAAACGACTTCCGGACTTTTTTCTGCGCCACCATCTACCAGCGTGATACCAAAATGCTGACTCGCGGTAAATTATACGTCACTGTGGAAGAAAATGGAGACTTTCATGAAGAATTATTATTCTTGCCCGACGTCACATTTACTATGGTCGAATCGGATGCATTTTGGGAACCATACTCATCAGTGATGAAAGTATTGAGAAATTATTCGGAAGAATCGTTCCCGATGCGTCCATATATCATAGAAGCTTGTACAGAAGTTGAGCCTCCGGCTTATCTTTCGAAATTTCGAAAATATGATATTTTTGGTCATAAAGTTGACCCGTTAGACGTCGATCAATGGCCTGATAATAAGACAATCGGTCTCGAAGAGCATCAATACACAGCTTTGAAGATAGCCCTGACGAAAAAGTTTAGCGTTATACAAGGCCCTCCGGGTACGGGCAAAACATTTTTAGGTTTAAAAATTGTCGAAGTGTTGACACGTAATTACATTCAAAAACCAATTCTTATTTTATCGTTTACCAATCACGCCCTCGACCAATTCCTTGAGGGAATTTTAAGATTTACCAATAAGGTAATAAGGGTTGGTGGGCAGTGTCGTTCGGATCTATTGAATCGCTATAATTTAAAGACGATGAAAATATTGAAAAGAAAAGCCAACAAGAAAAAAAGAATAGAGGAAGCGGAACGTCAGTCCGCGCGCTCCCGGCGTAAGTACGGGTATTATCGTACAGAAGATGCGGAGCAAAGATTCGGGCGTAAGCGGGGCCAGTCAATCGATTTTCTCTGTCGTATCGACAAATTAAATGATAATTTGGAGCTTCTAGAAAAACCTACGGGAATTTTCTCTTTTGCGTGCTTGAAAGAAGTAATGCAAAAGAAAGAGAGGGACGTTGTGAGCAGCGATTTTTCGCTAGTAATGTGGCTTCTTGATGAGAAGGAATCGAATTTCCCACCTGACCATAAAGTAAATGATCTCAACTGTGTCAAAGAGATGGAAGATATCACTATTGACGAAGGTAATTTTAGGAGGGAAATATTCCACGAAGACGAATATGGAGTAGAAGAAGACGAAACGCAAGAAGAATCAGATGTGTACAAACATAAAAGAAGACGATATTGTGGAGTAGAAGAAGAAGATTTGACGTACAGCGTATCCTTAAACGGACTTAGAGTAGCTTGTTTGGATGGTAAAGACGATCTAGACAATATTGTCGACGAAAAGAGTATCGATTATACTTGGGCCCAACGGCATTTGACCGTTTTGCTGCATCGCTATTTTATTCTCGAAAAATATCTACAAGAACAAACAGTGAATGAGATGCCATTGAAGAAGAAATCTCGGCATGACCTATCGGAGTTACCGCTTGATCATAGGTGGAATACGTATTTTCACTGGATCGAAGAGAAAAAACGAGTGATTGAAATGAGGATCAATATTTTAAAATGCAGTTATAGTTGTATGATGAGCGAGCTGGAAGAACTCTCACAGCTCGAAGACATACAAATATTATCATCTGCGTGTATTGTAGGTATGACTACTACGCGTGCAGCACGTAACTACAAAGTTTTAGAAAAACTAAAACCTTCAATCGGTTAGTTATTTTTTTGAAGAGTCATATTCCTGAAAGGAGAACATGACGTATATATGAAACTACGAATGAATAACTTGTGTCTGCTTTTTTACAGTTATCGTTGAAGAAGCTGCCCATGTTCTAGAAGCTCATATTGTAGCAAGTTTGAATAGATTTACGGAGCACGTCATTCTACTGGGTAAATGTCTAGAAATATTTTGGGGATACCGCCTTCCTCCTCCGATTACGCATCTGAGTATGGAGTGTAACTTTTCAAAATCTGTGGTCTGATCATTACTCGATATTCGAAAACAACTCTCCATTATAATGATACTTATAAGGAAGTCCTCTAGATTCTTGTATAATTGGAAATTGAAGAAAAAATATTCGAAATTATCTCGCCTATCTCGCTCAATTTTATTTAATTTTATTTTTAAGGATAGAAGTTATAATAGAGGATAGAGTATTGTTGGTCGGTGATATTGGAGAGGTTGTGTGACTGTGTCAGAGTTATTTGATTAGGCGAAGGACAGGTTACTTTGTGGAGGTCGCATATGTCTCGAAGATCCCCACAGGAGAAGAGATGATGAACAGATAAGATTTCATGGTTGTAATATCACCAGGAGACGGGGACGGAAAGACGCAAGAAGAGGTAGGAATGAGAGAGTCAGTTATAGCTTAGTTCATAGCGAGGCTTAGAGATTCGTTTTAGTTTTGACATGTTCCATGTCTTTTCTCTCGCCGGACCCCGATTTTGAAACTCGCGAGTACACCCCTCTCCCCCCCCCCCCCCGTCAAGAGAGATCTCTACCCCATGGGTGATTCAGAAATTCGCGAGTACACCCCGCGTAATAATAATAATTAATAATTAATAAATAAATAAAAATAAATAAATAAATAAATAAATAAATAATTAAATAAATAAATAATTAATGAATTAATATAATTAATAATTGGAAAATGTCTACCCCGTGGATGGTTCAGAAATTTGCGAGTACACCCCGCGTAATAATAATAAATAATTAATTAATTAATAATTAAATAATTAAATAATTAAATAATTGAATAATTAAATAATTAAATAAATAAATAAATAAATAAATAAATAAATAATTAAATAAATAAATAATTAAATAAATAAATAATTAATGAATTAATATAATTAATAATTGGAAAATGTCTACCCCGTGGGTGATTCAGAAATTTGCGAGTACACCCCGCGTAATAATAATAAATAATTAATTAATTAATAATTAAATAATTGAATAATTAAATAATTAAATAAATAAATAATTAAATAATTGATATAATTAATAATTAGAAAATTTCTACCCTGTGGGTGATTCAGAAATTCGCGAGTACACCCCGCGTAATAATAATAATAAATAATTAATTAATTAATAATTGAATAATTAAATAATTAAATAAATAAATAAATAATTAATATAATTAATAATTAGAAAATTTTCTAAGTCCCTCTTCCTATCATATATGGCTGGATAGTCGAAATTTTTCCAAGTCCCCTAGACTTGAATTGTCTCATACCATTCTAATACAACACCGAGACAGGGGGCGAACGAGCGGAGCGAGTTCGCGCTACCTCATATTTCTCATAGAAGACTTGAATTTTCTCATACCATTCCAATACAACAGCGAGATCGCTCGTTCGCCCCACGAAAGTTGATACCTCAAAATATAGAACACCCACAATTACCTCAAAATATTTCTCATACAAGACTTATACGACGCCAAGATAGATAAAGGGGTAAACGAATAATATCTCACGAACACTAGATCTAGTAGAAGAATTAATAATAAATAAATAAATAAATAAATAAATAAATAAATAAATAATATTAAACAATTAAATAAATAAAGGCTGGATAGTCGAAATTTTTCCAAGTCCCCTAGACTTGAATTGTCTCATACCATCCCAATACAACAGCGAGACAGGGGGCTACCTCATATTTCTCATAGAAGACTTATACGACGCCAAGATAGGTAAAGGGGTAAACGAATAATATCTCACGAACACTTGACCTAGTAGAAGCCTAGACTGATATATTTCAAGATGACTGATAAAATATAAAAGACATGGAACATGATTTTCATTTATTTGGCTATGCCAGAAAATTTTTTTTATTGTAATTATACTTAGATTTAATATTAATGTATATTTAAAAACCAAAAATATTTGAGTTGTCAATATATAATTTTTTTTTTTTCTTATTTATATGATTGATAAATATTTTTATTAATAGAATTATTACGTTTTTGTCCAAATTTTGATTTTTCAAAAGAATAAAGTCAACTTCTGTACTCCTCCCCCCTCCCCACACACACACATACATACGAAATGGTGACAGAAGTTTCTAACTTTATTTAGATAATTTCTGTTTTCTTTCAGGAGACCATTTGCAACTCAAACCACCAACGGCTGTTCACGATCTGTCTCAGACGTACAACTTGGATTGTTCCTTATTCGAACGCGTTATTAATAACGGCATGTATTGTCCTACTCTCACGGTTCAGCGTAGAATGCGGCCTGAGATTTCGAGCCTCATTTCGCCCTCCATATACAAAAATCTAACTGATCATGAATCAGTTCGAAAATATAAATCCATTAAAGGCGTTTCGAAGAATGTCTTCTTCATCGACCATACCAATGTAGAAAGCGAAGTAAGTTGTCGGATTGATATTCGAATCATGTTAGCATTTACCATTTATCCGGTAACTTAAATCTTTCTTATGATCAATGAACAACTTGTGGGACTTTTTCTTATTCGCGCGAAGTAGTCAGTCAAAATGAATGATCATGACTTTGAAGGGATCCTGGATTGTAGAAGTGAAGAAGAAAATTTTCGGAAGTTATTCGATCGTGGTATTAAAACAATTCAACCTGGCTCCTGAATGTAAAAGAAAACTCGGGCACGTAGGTGATCTCTTGAGGTTGAGTAAGAACTGTGCCCAAGTGTTTTTGACAGTTTTTCACTGTGACGGGAGAGATGGATAGGAAAAGAGAGACTTACTAATGGAAAAGAAGCAAGTTGCTCTAAGGGGTCCGTAGGTGCACCACTTGAGCGATTTTGGAGATGAGGGTCTTTTTTTGCATTTTTATGTTGGCACACTACCTAATTGAGCCCTAAGTTACGTAATTTTCAAACAAAGATTCGAAAAGCCATTCATTCATAAGCGAACCTGCCTCATTTTAAGGTTTACCTGTCACATTAGATGTGGTTGTTGAAGTATTTCGATCAATTTTGAATGAATTTTTCGTCTTCAGGTGGAAGATTCCACAAGCTACATTAACGAACACGAAGCAAAATTTGTTGTGGAGCTGTGCCGATATTTGGTGGACCAAGGTTACGATCCAGAACACATCACTATGTTGACGACGTACGGAGCCCAAAAGGATCTAATTAAGCAGGTAAATCTAGATGATAAGAATTGGAAAAATTTATTGTTGTTGGGGTCTCGTTGAAAGACAGAATCATACGGCCAGAGAGGATCAGTTGTCGGTGATATTTCTTTGACTGAAACTGCCGAGAAAAGAATTGAGATGAGGGGGATTTACCCAAAATCTGTCTTAATTATTGCTGGAAAAGCGCATAGGTATGTTTTGATTGTCTTTTTTTTTTTTTTTTTTTTTTCATAGTCCAACCGGTGTTTTACATCAGTGGGGTGGCCAGAAAATTTCTGAGTGGTGAATTGAACCGAAAAATTTTCCCGGAAGGGATTTTAAGCTCAATTTCGTTTTATTTCGACACAAATTCTTCACTCTCTCCCCGCCCCCTTTGGCTACACCACCGTTTCAGCCATTTAAAATTTTGTAGATCTATGAATTCCAGTTTTCTTTAGAGAAATTTCTCCTCATGCGGAATGTCTCTTATTTCCCCGCCCCATATCTGTCATAATTTGCTCGTTAGTGGCTTTATTATCGCGTTCAAATTCGTTATCTATTTATTTAATAAAAATATTTCATGGTAATTCTCTTCTTCGGTGCTTCAGGGTAGAACCGGAAAAATTGAAAAAGTAAGAACGTGCGTTGTCGACGACTACCAAGGCGAAGAGAACGATATTGTAATTCTGTCTTTGGTTCGGTCTAACGAGGTGAATAATTTGGGATTCTTGAAAATTCCAAATCGAGTATGCGTTGCTTTATCGCGAGCCAAAAAAGGTTTCTACCTTATAGGAAACATGACTTTTCTGTCTTCCGGAAGTACTTTATGGAAAAAAATACAGAAAAAACTTACACAAAACAAAGGTCTTGGTAAGTTTTAATATGTACCTATGAATCCTTGACTTTCACGTTTAGTTTTAGAAATCAATCTAACCCTCGCAGATTAATCGCATAATCCGAAACATTAATGTTGAAACCAGAATGTTAATGAGGCTCGTTATTTTTGAAATTTTGTAGGTCCTAAGTTATTGCTACGTTGTCAGAAACACGGAACAGGTACGGAAGTGGCGAGTGCAGAAGACTTCAAGGCTGTAAAAGGTGGTGGCTGCCATTTGAAGTGTAAAGACGTTCTCCCTTGCGAGCATAAATGTGCTCACGCGTGTCATATAGCCGATACCGCTCACGAAGACGAGTTTGCATGTCCAGTCATGATAACCAGGTACCAGTCCTTTCATAAAGATCCTCTCATACTACATTGTTTTTCGATCTTTATTTCTGTCTAGAACTCTGGATGAATGCGGTCATACGGTCACCATGGCCTGCGGTATGAAGAAGGATTGGCGTTGTACGGAAAAAGTTGAGTTCAAATCTGAGACTTGTGAGCATAATTTAACGCGAGAATGTTGGGATACAAATATATTTTTTCTTGAAGAGATTGTGTGCCAGAATTATTGTAAAAAGATATTGCCCTGCGAACACGAATGTCCTCAAAAGTGTCATGGTGATGCCGATAACCATCAGACGGTTAGTTTGAGTGAAGTACACCTAAACTATAATATAGCACTCGAATTGTATAATCGTGACGAATCTAATATTTTACAGTACGTGTGCCAAGAAATGTGCAAGAAGGAATACACGTCATGTGAAAAGAAACATATATGTTTGAGGAAATGCCACCCTGAGGAGTGTGGTGAATGTCTCGAAATCGTTAATGTACGTCTGCCCTGTGGACATACAGTGGATTTACCTTGTTCGACGAATCTGAATGATGCTAAATGTCCGGAGCTGTGCAAAAAACCATGCTCACTTTGTGACAAACCATGTTCAAAGCAATGCTGGGAAGATTGTGAGCCTTGTATGACTGAAGTAGGTTGATTGATAGTTTCATAGAGTGCTCTACAAGAAACTGACTCTCGTTTATTGACATTTGGGACATTCTTCCTGTAGGTGTCAAAAATAATCGAAGATTGTGGTCATCTTAAGAATGTGCCATGTTCGGTTAAACCATCTCCAAAAATGTGCGAAGTACTCACAACTGTACGCAAAGAAGCCGCTTGTGGACACGACGCTATTTACGGAGTGTTATGTAAAATGAGTAAAACCGGTAAGCTGCGGCGTCCAATTGCCATTGCTGTCATAAATCAATAGACTGTACTGAAATTTACTATTTACATAGATTTGAATGTCGAAGAATACCTTCAAAATTGTGAGGTTCCATGTGGTTTTAAACTAGACTGCGGACACGAATGTTTGGGTTCGTGTGGTCAGTGCATGCAAGGGCGGTTACACGTCGGTTGTAAGAAAATTTGTGGCGTTGATCTCATTTGCGGTCATAAGTGAGTAGTGGTGAATTCTTAACGGCTTTTTCTTTGGATATAGTGGATAGGTTTATCGACAGGGTAAGATATGCTATCCAACACTGTTTGCGTATACATTTATCTTGTTAAATTTTAGCGAAAACTGAGATGAAGTAAGCGTAAATTACTTAATTTCAGATGCGTCTACGGATGTGAGAACGTTTGCCAACCGTGTTATGATTATACGTTATTGGGATGCTCCCATTCTACTACGAAACGTCGATGTGGAGCGATCTACGTCAAATGTCCGGTACGACGTGATGAGACGACAGTTCACAAAAAAGTGTCTACCCGACGAATTTCGAGAAATTCTTATTTATTTATTTTCTTATTGATCCTCAGAAACAATGCGCCTCAAAGTGTGAACATAAAGCCTGCACGAGATCTTGCGGTGATTTGTGTAACCAAGATCGATGTAATGAGGCGTGTTCGCTGAAATTAGAATGTGGCCATCCGTGCCTTGGTTTTTGTGGTGAGCCCTGCCCAACCGTTTGCAGAACTTGTGATCCTGACGCGAATATTTCGGAAGATGTGAGGTTGGTACACTCACCACCATGTTTCTAGCACAGTTTAAAAGTTGAAGGAAAAAAAATCAAATAATGACCCCTCTATTGTATTACTAATCAAACTTCTTGAAAATATCCACCAATTTTACCGCATACATTCAATACTTATTTACCATTTTGTAAATTTACTCTTGAAGCTCCGAACGTCTTTTGAATAATCCCCCCTTCTTCGCCGCCTTTCTGAAAAGTGTTCACCTGTGCAGAATTCTGACCTCTCGAAAATCTTAAGCTCAAAGTGAAAATACAGTCGAGAATCTGAGGAAAATATTTTGTGAGTTACCTACAGAAAAGAGATCAATTTTTACATTTTAGTTGAATCCCTTTTGTCAGCCTGGACTAGTTCAAGTTTATGTGGCTATTTTGGCGAAGAAAGTTTATTCTGAAAATTTTTCCAATAATCATGATATTCGTTTATTTCCTTGGATACTATCGTTTTGCAGATACATCGTATTAGAGGATTGTAAATGCATCTTCAAATCTCATGAATTCGAAGACCATTTGGACCGCTGCCATTCTTTCAACGAAATGTATCGATGTTTGAATTGTGACGAACTCATCGTGAATACGAGAAGATGTATGAATCGTATTAAGAAAAAATATCAGGATATCGTATCCATTTATCGAAAGGTATACGATCAGGGATCAGAACTCTTGACAATAAGAGACCAGTGTCTAAAAAAACTTGTAGAATCGTACGAATTCGCCGATAAAAGTAAATAAATTTGCCCTTTGCAATTTTATGGTATTTTGTACTCGTAGTATACCGAATATTTTTCACACATAAGATGATGTATCGTTTCAGTTTTTCCCGGTATTTCCAAGCTAAAAGCTGAACTCCTGTCAGCAATCTGCGATAGACCCCTGCACGACATGCTTAATAAACAGGACCTTTCTGTGATAAAATATTTTTCGAAAATGTTCAATACATTGGATTGTCGTTTGAAAGAGGAAAAGCCTGGACTCGCCACAAGTGACGATTTACGTAAAGGAATCAAATTTACAGAAGAAATTCTCGGTAAAGTAGAACCAAAAGTTTTGTTGAAAAATAAAAACGTGATGTATGGTCTGAGGAACGAATTGATAAGAGCGCATCGAGTGCTTGATTATTGCACTTTAATGGAGTATACGGACTCTAAGAAGTTGAAAAAGGATTCACGAGTCGACGAAATTAACAAGGAGTTGAAAATTTTAATCCACAAACCAAATGTTTTCAGTGAAGAAGATGATCACCTCTTCGATGAGTTGATGAAGGAATTCTTAGAAATCCTTCCGAATAACGGGCGATATAGTTCTCGTATCGAACTCTTGAGCAAAATCAAATACATGGATTTCTTGAGCGAAGTATCCGTTTATCGGCGAGCATTTTGTAACAACAACACTTTTCAAAATTAAAGTCTTTCTCAGTTCCTCTTTTTTCGTTTTTCGTTACATATACTTGTTGTCGAATTTGTACTTTAAAAAGTTCCATATTATTTTCCCCATCTTCCTCGTTTTCGTTTTTTTAATTATACGTTTTTGAATTTTTTTTGTGACTAAGCTATCCTATATTTTTCTCAATATTTGAAATCATACAACAATTATTTTATTACACAAATTTCAATACCTAATTTAATGTATAATTCGTCACATTTTATAACTTCTTCATCACAAAAAAAAAAACAGAAATACCGAATTTATTACTAAGCTTCTATTTTCTATTTGAATTTGAGGACAAAAACTGATCCCTAGTCTTTTTCCTCCCCCTTTTAATTATATTTGACTATTTGACCATCACACGTTTTTCGATGGACATAATTATTTTCAGTTCCCTCCTAAAGCTTGTCTTTTGTTCAACTATTGCGACTGATTTGACTGCGATATATCGACGTAAAATTGATTGTGATTTAAGTCATTCAAAGTGATAATGGTTATTTTCCATTTTTTCGTATTCCTCAGTTTTTTACTTACTAAGTATAATTCTGATTTTAATCATACTTTTTATTTTTCCCAAATGTGGAGGAATCATAAGTATTCATATTGGTTGCATCGTTCTGTCTTGAAAATTGATAATGCAAAGTCATTATTCGTATTAAGCATGTGATTATTTTTTTTCTCTCTTCTAGTTTTTCAATGTGATAACTTGAAACAATTTCAGGTTCATTTTTGTCTATAAGACACGCTTGATATTTAAGCTCATTTATTAACTTTTACTCTTGAATTTATTATGATTTTTGCTCATTGTAAGTTCACTTACAAATAAAATAAGGGTTATTATTTTATAATATTAAGAATTAAGTCTCTAAGTATTCTGCCTTTCGATTTCCTTCTTGATTTTGTCTATAAATTTCTATAGTTTTCACCGTCATTAAGTCATTGACATTGATGAAAACTTTTAATTCATTCTTACAGGAAAAAAAAAAAAACAACAGAATAGTGCAAAAGTCCAATTTTTGAATAAAATTAGATTTCGAGTACCAGTGTTTTTTCCAATATCCTGTGCATTATGTTTTTTTCTTCACTGACTGAAAAGGTTTCGTAGAATGGTCGAAAATGCCCTTGAAAAAAAGGTGATTGTGATTGTTGATTAAAATAATATTCTTCCTAAGATCTATCTTTGTAAATTTGAAGTTCCTACTCTCTTTCCGAGACTTCTTATAATGTGAATAATGTGAATTTTGTTGTTTTTTTTTTCTCATTTTTTTTTCGAGAATTTGAGTAAAATTACGAAAGATTGACCTATAAATTTACCACATATCTGTATTAATTTCAAGTTTTTATAATCGCGTTATTTTTGCGTCTCTCCTTTATTTTCCAGCTAACCCAAATTTCGTTTTTTACTTTCCGTCTTGTCCCTTATAATGCATGAATTTGATTTTAATAAGTTTTGCTTCTTTATTTGAACTTTGAACTTGGGAAACGAACAGGGAGTAACTGCTAATGTTATTTTTTAGATTGTTTTGAACATTGTAGTCAATCTTGAGTAGTCTCCCGAACGACTACAAATACATTATGTACACGCTCATCGATATAGTATGTCACAATTTATTTTGTTATCGTAACCGATACCTAGGTAACCACATGGCTGAATGATTTCGTATTATTCATAATTTATTAAGCATTATCGAATGAAAAACTGCGCTTCATTGTCCGTATTATGAATAATTTTTGTCCACTTTTCTTGTTTGATAAATGTCCGAACTTTTTTAAAGCTTTCAGAAACACCCAACTTTCACCTTGACAAAGACTGCCACCAGTGTGCAATATTTGTCTTTACTCCACGAGGTCAAATATTCGATATAAATTATGATAATCGAATGTAGGTCATTCGTGAAATTTTTCTTCTTTTCGTCGCAGGTTCAGACGTTCGTTATTTTTGAATTTTCCTATCAGTATTTCTCTCTCTCTTCTCTTTCAATCCTTTGATATGTCCAGCCTCGCCTCGCGTTCTCTTCAACTTTCGATGATCTCACAGTATAGCGACAATAGAGTTTTGCAGAAGCATTCCTTACCTCAAAAACTAAATGAAGACAGAAAACGCATAATACATGATTTTTATAAGTCGTTTTTTCGGAGTTTCAAAATTGTTGGTAGATTTGCGATAATTTCTATCTGCAAGGAAAGGATAAGGTATCACCGCTGTAGGTACTAAAATAATTCTGTGATCAAATCTTGACAATAACGACGTATCTTTTTTCCTTTTTAGACTACTGAAACTACGATAGTGCCTTTCCCGCATCCCTCTCCTAATTCGTTCTATTGGTTCTATGAAGTGGTGGCTAATGGTGAGGATATACGGTCGAAAGTTGATCTAATAAAAGTAGCGGTTAAGCAAACAATAGCTGGATGAAGATTCTGAAGTGAGTGTGAAAATTTCCTTCACCGAAATGTTGGTCGACAGAACAATAACTGTGGGTGCCTTCCCAGCTCAGGTCTATTGGTTTTTTTTTTGGTAAATTAAAAGTATTTACGCCTATTTAACTTATTTTTATTGCTTTTTTTTTTTTTTAATCAAAAAAGTAAAGCATTAAATATCTTTACGCGAACTATAACAGAAAACTTGTCGTTCTCGGAAGATATGTTCAAGTTCATTAATGTTGCACAAGTTCACTGCAATCGTTTTGCTATCATTTTCCAACTTTTTACGGCAGACAGCTCGGTTACGCAAGTATATCGTGTGCAAATGTACGTAACGGTATATTTGAGAAGTAAATGGGTCCACCCGCTGGGTACGATCTGTATTATTTGACGTACAACGACGACAACCCAGAGCACAAAGTAAAGGTAACTAAGCTTTCTGATTGTTTTCGTATATAGTATGAAGGTACCTATTACATTTTACCTATCGTGACATCTGACGGACGGCTAAATCGTTGCACTTTGAAACGATGAAATAGTTATCAACAAACGAAAAATTTGAAACCCTTCTACTTCAAAAGCCGTATAAAAGCGATGGCACTGTGAACTTTTTTAAAATGCTTTTCGCGTCGACAAGAGCTTATCTGAATCTGAACTTCGTCGTCGTAAAGAGCGAAAACTGTTTAATTTAACATCTCGCTTTAGTTACCAGAATTTTTAAGTAAGATGAGAGTACGATAGCGTTGTGCAAAACATAGAGAGAAGCAAAATGTGTGAATTAACAAATAACTATAACTAGAATATTCTTGAAGTTTCAATGACCGCTGCAATGAGCTGTGAATTTGTTTCCCTTTTCGTAAATAGGTAACTCGTCGTAGGTACCTGGTAAGTAATACATAAATTGAGGATTTTCTTGGAAGATGAATTTCGTCTCAATCCAAGAGAACGTTGCAAGTACGCAGCCCATGAGATGGGGAATTTATTGATTTCATCGATTCATTAACATTATCATAAATAATATTTTCTTTACCATCTATTGAGCACATATCTTGGAACTAGAAGGCGCCCTGATCAGGCTATATTACTTGATGGGTAGGTCTTTCCATCGTACGAGCTGTCAAATTCAAGTCATAATGATGTTGCTAATTACAATATGCGTGAATGCCTGCTGCCGTACAAAGTTAAATTGACGTACTACCAGCGTACTACTACACATCTAAACGATCAGGAGGAAACTAATTTTTCTATTTCCTTCAGCTGTAAAATAGTTTGCCTGGTCGTTGATAATATTATTTACATGGAGCTGTAATATTATCTTGTTACTTGTTAGTTCGTGGTTGTTAGTTTATCGATGAACTTTGCAAGTTGCAACAATAGTGACAAAAAGACATCGGGCCCTCTAACCGCTAGGTTCGCTGTAATCGCAAAAATGGAACCGGGGTAAACGAGAGAATTCCATTTGTCTCAATGTAATTTAATAAGCAGACTTTTTTTTCCTTCGTGGTGACGAACTAACAATAATAGTATATTATGCAACTAGTGCAAAAAAGTGGAAAATGGCCGACAAGTGCGAAGTTTAATTCCCGAGGCAGAGCCGAGGGTAGCAAATCGCACGAGTAGCCATTTTCTACTGTTTTGCACGAGTTTCATACGATATTTTATTCAAAAAGTGCAAATAAACTAGCGATATTATTGCTCTCGTGCAATAATATCGCTACTTTTTTGCACTAGTTGAATAAAACAATTTATTAAAACAGGCTTTAATCACCACATTTTTTTCAAATTTACAACTCGAAGCGACGTTTTGATACCGCCGGGTATCATCTACGGGTACATACTGAAGTCAGAATACTCCGGTAAACATACAAAAGAAAAGAGATTCGGTCGAAAGCACGCGATTACATGTTCTTACTATCACCATGAATCATAGATTTATAAACATTACAGAAACCATTAGTGTCAGTTTTAAAATTAATACTGTCCTTATCTTCCAAAATTTTGATGACTTCCATGATTTTCCTTTTCTTAGTATTATTCTCTTTACTTAAAATCTTAACATTAGAAAAGGAAAATCATGGAAGTCATCAAAATTTTGGAGGATAAGGACAGTATTAATTTTAAAACTGACACAAATGGTTTCTGTAATGTTTATAAATCTATGATTCATGGTGATAGTAAGAACATGTAATCGCGTGCTTTCGACCGAATCTCTTTTCTTTTGTATGTTTACCGGAGTATTCTGACTTCAGTATGTGCCCGTAGATGATACCCGGCGGTATCGAAACGTCGCTTCGAGTTGTAAATTTGAAAAAATGTGGTGATGAAAGCCTGTTTTAATAAATTGTTTTAATGTAATTTAAATTTGAAATATCTTTGGAAACAAGCAATATTTTGAAAAAACTAACAGAACTAAATTTGTTGATCATAAAATTTCCTTTCAAATGAAATTATCAGTTTTGAAATACATTGCAATTTTATGAAAACGGTTACTGCCCGCTCACCTCAATACCTGCAATGTCTATTTAAGGTCAATTATGTACCCGGTTGCGTTATCAGCGAAGCTAGCGGTGTTGGGTTCGAATAGGAGTAAGAAAGGAGTAACAGAGAAGCTTAGAGTTTGTGAACAAACTACAAAGACGTTTAATTTTACTTATTTCTCCTTTGTTCATGTTGGAATATTAGAAGATCACTTTTCTTTTATGAGAAAAATCGAAAAAAGAATCATGTGAAACACTGTTCTGACTTCTGAGGTGCTTCTGAGTTTTGACCATGACAGTAAGTTTACTCTGTTCACGTTGAGAAAGGATAGAAAGTAGTACCTCGAGAACGGAACGGTACATTGAAATTACCTGGTGCGTTCCGTTCTCAAGGTACTACTTTCTATCCTTTCTTAACGTGAACGGATTATAGTAACGCTACCTAACGGTTCAAGCTGTTATCAAAGGAGCAATCGTTATCACAATATTGTTCAAAAAACTTTTGACAGATAAGCCTGGAAACTAAAACTTGATCCTTCTAAAGCATTACGTAGTTACTCTTTCCTTTAATTTTGTGTAGACGCATATAGACTGTATAGTAAAGTGTGAAATTGAAGAGATACCTATCATACGTACCTATTGATTATTTCTAGCCTATCGAGAAGTAACTATGAACCACACCGTTCTATGAAGTATGAACACATCTATTCAATTGTTCTTTACAGACGATGTGTTGGGTTCTAAAACTTTCTTCATGTGACAGATCTAGACGTTTTTCAATTCAGTACTAAGAACCGGTATTTTATTGAAAATTTTCTAGTACCTAACAGAATTAAATGAGGAGCAAGATTATTCGAATGAGAGAATAGTCTTGCAAGGTCATCACCATCACTCTTTGAAGGCAGATCTCTGTGCCAAAGATGGAATCCTAGAGCCGATAAGAAGGGGTTATTTTCAAAGCCCGTTACCTACCTAGATATAATGTGTACCTACTCAATTACATGCGATCGATGATCCAATGAAATCGATAGAATTTTTTCTTCGAAGATTGTTGAGAATCGAAATTAGACGACTAAACATTGTAAGTATGACTCCGTCTTGATAAAATATAACCTGTAATATAAAAGAATGACAATATCGAGTTATAGTGGGTAAGAAACTCGCGAATCTCAGTATAACTTTAGTTAGGTAAGTTAGTTTGCTCGCGATCGATCGTGTCCGACGTACGACTTTGATCGGGAAAGAATGTACCTAAGGAAATGATTTCAATTGCGTTATTTAACTTAGTACTATATATTAAGCAAAATTACAGTAATTGCATGTCACATCTTCTCGACTTTTTCTTCCCGTATAGGAGAACGGCAGGGAGGTCGGTACACAATGTGTACGTGCATACAACGGAAGTTCAATAATTACTTGCCTAACGTATTGGCATCGTAATTGAAAATGAATGAATTTAGTTGACATTACTAGCGTGTGTGTATGTGCGTGGTAATTTCTGAATTCAAATTGTTTTTCGTAAATTTTTAATTAAAAGCGTCGATACAACTGGGAACTCTGTAGCATAATGGTTTTTACATGTACGCGCGGTATTGAACGTAATTATAAACTTTCATTCGTATTGGAACTCAAAGCGTAGGCTCGAAACCGAAATTTCAGTCACATGCGTAGAATTTGCGTGTATGAGAAATCGGCTGCGAGTCTTTTTAGTGAAGAAAAGCTGACTCGCTGCGTTCTATTATTTTGTATTGACGAAGGCGGTGGCGTAGGCAACTTAATTAACACTCCTAAAGTGGCTTTTTATCCGTAAAGTTTTCTTTCCAAATTATTTTAGGCCCTATAAACAGCAATGCGCAAATATTGAAATAGTTTGAAACTTTCAAATTAACTGAAATGACTCGATACAATATGCCGTATTTGACTTTTTTCGATCGAAAGACGATCTTCGCGGAATACTAAAAGATGGAGCATTCTTCTTAACACCTCGAGTCACACTTTGATGATTAAATAAGTTCTCTTCATTGGTACTACTTACTCGAATTGTTTTCTTTTTGTTTTCGTATTGTAAGCAACACTTCACTGAACTCCGCGACATACCAATTCGAATACCTATAGCAAAAAAAAAAAAAAAAATTAAATTCCTTAGCCTACAGAAAGGTGTCTGGTCAAATTATCTGACGACCAATCAATCAGAAAACAGGAAAATTGAGTTTTTATTTTCTAAGTAGCATGAGGAAGCATATCCAATGTTGAAACCAGTAAGAGAAGTAGTTTGTAAGTTTTCTAGTTATAGGCTACTAGCGGTTGGCGACGCGCCTCCGGCGCGCCTGACCGCTAGCTGTGTGTTGAGTAGATATCTGTGTTTTATAGGTATCTGTATCTTGTAGGTATGTGTGTTTTGTAGGTATCTTGGAATTCAGATGAATTTTTAAAAAAGAAACAGTGGAAAGAGTTTTGCAAAATTCACAACTATTCAGTTCAAAAATAAGAAAATAGACACCGAAAACTGCGACTGTACTTATAAAAATATATCAAAGTTCCGAGTCGCATAAAAATAAAATCACCAAATTAAATTTTTTACACACTAATTCACTTGAGAGCTGACTTAACGCGTGAAGCCTGTATTCATCGCAGCAGAATACAGACAAATCCATTGACATTTTGCCAGTCCCTAAGAAAACACACGGACAACAGGTAAAAAAAAGGGTAATTTCCGCTAGCCCATACGCAGTGCGCACCGTGTCTAGACATTGGTTCTTGTATGAGATACCGGATGTAAAATCCTTTATGTAGGTGTTTTTAAAACTGTGAATAAAATAATTTGCTTAGTATGGAAGTACAGCGAATACTGTAGTCACAAAATTTCCTCCTAAAAATCTGGAACCGGGCTCATTCGAAAGGAAATTACAGGGGCTACAATTTTTGTTCTCTTCAATTTTTCATAAAAATGAGTTATACTCGAGTTATCACAATAATTCAATTCTCGAAACTGCGCCACTCAACGCGCGTAGGTCTAACGTACATGGCAAGCTACACCACCACGTTTTTTTATATTGAAAAAAGTCATTGTTTTCGCCCTTTTTTGAAATTACTCAGCACCTCCCCGTCAAATTTTTATTTTTATGAGTCTATGTGCTGCTCTGGGATGAGGACAATATATCCTGAAAGTTTGAATGCGATCGGCCCAGTAGTTCTCGAGTTATAAACGGACAGGAGGACAGACAAACTTTCTGCTTTATATATTAGAAGATTACAAAATGTGGAAAATTCAGTCATCTTGATACCTGAAAGTAGGTATCGACATTTATGAGACTTTTATGAACAGGTCTCATTGAAAATTTGACGGCATACTCACCAAAATATCCACAAATGGGAACAATTGGGAAATGAGGATATTTCGGGGATATTTTATATGCATATCAGGGACATAATACCCGTATTTTTGCCATGGGGATATCAAACCTCCAACGAGAAATCATCGAATATTTCCAGGTACCTATGATCATCAAAGTTAAAAATATTAAAAGAACAAAGAAGGACGCATAAATTTACTGTTAGCTTTATAATGATGACACTGTTGGAATAATTTTTTAAATAAGTATTTGAATTGGAATCTAAGCGTTTCTCATCTAGAAAATTCTATCAATGAATGACGAAAGATTGAAATGGTACCTAATAAATAAAAACAATATTAATTAGGTATCCATTTAATACGCTCAACATTATTATCATCAATCATTGTACATATTATATACCTTGACTATACGTATGATAAGATGGAGATACAATGTAGTGAAATTTAATACCGTCTATTTCTAGCACTGGTAGGTAATCTCGTAATATTTATAAAAAAGTTCCATCATTCAGTTAACCAATAAAAACATCGAAGCGACGATGAAAATAGGAAGTATGCCATCCTACCATTGTAAACATAGGTACTAACAATTAATGTGAGTAAATTGTTCGTTTTCAATTTTATTTCAAAAACTAAATCAAAAGTTTGCCATGGTTTTACCGAACTGTCACATCGATGAGCCAAAAAAAAAAAAAAAAAAAAAAAAACTATTAAATGAGAAGAATTATTCAGAAAGTATAGGCCTTTATGCGATTTCGGATTAACAATCATTTCTACCAATATAAGACGAAAGAATATTTTGATAATGCGTCAAATTGTACATTTAGGTAGGTAGACCCTAGTAAACTGATCGAGAATTCATATTGAAATATCTGATTGTCATCATTGCTACTTTTTCTGCCATTTTGAGGGTAATTTTTAATGGAGTAGCCAACATGTACCTGCGCAATACAGAGAACATATATCTGCGGGTAAGAATTTTGTGACAATAGAATTACAAAAACTTCGTCTTCCTGTGCTGCGACGTGTTCTGATATTATACTTTTTTTGGAATATCTCTCGTGCACCGTATCAGCAGACAGGGGGATAAAAAAGTCAGCGCAGCACTCCACATGTTTACAATAATATTTCAATCCATTAACAGCTAGGCTAATTCATTTACTAAAGTAATGTGTCCACGACAAGCTTCGGTGCGACTACAACAGGGATCAATGGATTTGTCGCCAAAAAGAAAGATAAAAAAAAAAAAAAAAAAAACGCGGGCATAGATCTCAGTGGCTTCGTGCCGCGACATCTAATAGAAATTCTTTCTTAATTTATCATTTCCGGATAATCAGCGTAGCATCGCTTTGCGTACCGTACCTACACATCCAAGTTCAAAAAGAATTGGCATCCGACGAGCTAAAAAAACGAGCCATACGCGTGTGTATAAGAGGGGACACGTTGTTAGATGAACTTCAAGTTAGTAATGAGCACGCATTACACAAATGTAGCTATCGTACGCATCCGCTTTCAGTGTTGGTCTCCCTTTTCTGGACAATACGAAGATTAGCTTTTGCTATCCCCTCGGACGAATTAAATTATTATCTTTCATTCCTCTTCTTAATTAAATGCTGTACAACTCGACGTATAGCTCTATGTCTCCCTGTTGGATATACAAAGAGCTGAATTCATTCAGGTAGACAAATTAATTTGGTTTTTCAACGATTTAAATAAACGGACGATAATTTTGTATTGACGAAGCGATTTCTTATAGAAATGAGTATATGCAGTCAGTGGGGTTGAGTTTTGCTGAGAAACATGTTAACGAGAGGTATGGTCAAGGAAATGAGAAAAAAAGTAGGAGATTCATTTAATTCTTCCTTCAAATTCCTGATAAGGTCGAGTTCCTTTTCGTATCCTCTTTTATTAAAATCTCCCTGAATTTTCTGAAATCCGAAAAAATTTATCAAGATTTTAAATTTTAAAGTTTTACAAGTACATACTTGCAAAAACTGAGTAGCTTATCATGGTATTGTAGGAAAGAGGGGATGATTGCATAATCTACTCTCTCTTCATTAAATTTCATTTCAGCTGTAAGTACGTCATTCTTATGTCATGAACGAGAAAGAGAGAGATAAAAAAAAAGAGAATCGGAGTCAGGATTTATTCCTCCACTTTTGAAATCACATCTTACAAATACCTAGTAAAATTTGCATAATAATTCTTCCGACTAAATTACTTTTTTGTTCCACAATATTTTAAATTTAAATCTGTTCGCTTTAATAGCACCATTTTTCTGCTTTTTACTCATTTCCTCATAATAATCCGCTCTCTTTCGATCAAATTTATAGATATTGCTTAGGCTGTGTCACTAATTTACCGACTAATACCATTATTTCTCTACCGTTGAAGAATTTCACGGGAATAATGTCCAGATAATCATATTTTTTCGCTCCATTATTAACGGCTTAGTAAAAAATTCTGCTAAGCACGAGCTGTTTTCCTGTTGGTAGGAACTTTACGGCACGGCGTTGGGTATATCGACAAAGTTGAAGACTATACACAACGAACAATGAGGGTAGAAGGCAACTGTAAAAGATAATCAACAAAACAAGCTTTTCAACGATGAACAAGTTTCCTGATACTACGCTGGAAGTAAAAGTCATGTCATAATCTAGTAATATTAGAACTTTCCTTACTGGAGGAGCATCGTCGAAATTTCGTGCTCTATTAATATTTTTATCTTGTTCCTTGTTCGTCAGTGCGATTTTCTGCTTTCTCAGACGTTTTATAATACCCCGTTGTACGAAGTATATTGTAAAATAGCCCTGATTTCCCCGTTCGTCTCGTGTTTAAGCATTTACAACGTCATTGTTGGTCTCATATCATATTTTTTTTTTTCTTCTCTCTTCCCTCTCGTCCTTAAATTTCATTAAAGTAGGTGCATCGTACAAAAGAACGTTCATAGAAATTAATTGATCCCCTCGTGCCGCATTTTCGATGGATTCCAGAGCTCGAAACATGGCGAGGAATATAGGTAGTTTATCTATTTGCTTTTATTTCATGAATATTTGTACGGGGAATTGAGAAACTTTATGACTAGTCTAAATTGCAAATTGTGATTCTGAAAACGGCAAAGGCTCGGACCCACTTTAGCGACGTGAATACGTATCGAAAGAGGACTTGAAAAATTTCGACTATCGAGGGAAAGGAACTGGGAAAAATGTCGACTCTTGAGCTATACTATATATGAACGGGAGTTCAAAAATGTCGACATCAAGTTATAAATGAAGATGGGTAAATTGTGGTCTTGAGGACAGCGAAGACGTTGACCTACTGATGCGGGGGCATAAAAAAATTTCACCTTTCGAGCCATATAAATCGGAAGAGACACTGAGAAAAATTTCGACCATCGACGGTGAGGGTGGAGGTCGAAAAAGTTCTTGCTAATATGTACTTGGATTCACAGTTTAATATCAGCCAAAAAGCGAATTAAAAGCGGTTTTAATGAAGTAATTTCTCATGAAACTGCTCAAAAAAAAAAAAAAAAAAAAAAAAAATCAAGGACCATTTTAATATTTCTCGTCGGTTTGAGAATAAACTCTTTGAGGACATAAATTGCTTGTAAGGATGAGAATTAATACACATACCTATCTCATATAGTGAAGGCACTAAACAGGATTAGTGTCGTCGTTGGAAAACCTACCTGATGACGGGCCAAGATTTAATCGGGTGTAATTATGTTTATGTATAAAATAATTAAAATTTAAATTGACGCTTTTTAAATTATAATAAATTTTTTATTTTTAAAGGCACTGACGTCAAAAAAAACAAAAACACACAAATTAAACCCCGGGAAGTAACAAAATTCCTGAATGAAAACAAGGACATTCTAGTCTTACGAGCCGATAAAGGTAATGCTACTGTTCTCATGAATAAGGAGGAATACAATCAGAAAATTCACACCATGCTACACGATCAAAGCACTTACAAAAAATTATCCAAGGACCCTACTGCTGCCATAGAAAGGAAGAATAATGAGTTGGTGAAAAGTCTATACGAGAAAAACTGTATTGAATTACACTTGAAAAAATTCCTCACTTGTTATAACAGTGCCCCCCCTCGTATCTATGGCCTCCCCAAAATACATAAACCTGATATTGCTCTCAGACCTGTTGTCTCCTCCGTAAAATCGCCCACATATAACCTTTCTAAATTTCTCGCTAGTATTTTATCTTGTATTAAAAATGACACTTTAAATATTTGTAACTCACAACACCTTATTAATTTGTTGAAAGAAATTCAGTTAGAAGAGAATGGTGTTCTTGTATCATTTGATGCTGTATCGTTATTTACTCGTTTGGCTGCCTCACTAGCCAAAGAAGCCATAGAAGAAAAGTGGGATGAGATTAAAAATTATACCTCCATTAAAAAAGAGATGTTTCTTGAAGCTCTTGGGTTTTGTTTAAATAATGGATATTGTAACTTCAACAACTTTTCTTATGAACAAGTAGAAGGCCTAGCTATGGGAAGTCCGCTCTCGCCCATAGTAGCCGAAATTGTATTAGATAAACTTTTTACGACAATTAAGCATAACTTTAATGTGAAATTATTTGTGAAATATGTGGATGACAGTCTATGTATTGTGAATCGTGACCATGTAGAACAAATTTTTAAATTTTTGAATAGTTACCACCACAGATTAAGTTTTACTTGTGAATTAGAAGAAGATAACAAGATAAATTTTCTAGATATTACTATTATTAAGAATGAAAATTTGACTCTTAGTTATAAGCATTATAAAAAATCCACGTACACAGGTCGTATCATAAACTATAGATCTAATCAACCCAATATTTTTAAAATAAATACCGCCAAGGGTATTCTTAAAAATTGGCTCTCATTATCTGATACCTCCTTTCATGAAGAGCTAAAAAAAGATTTTTCTGATCTTCTAAAATGTAATGATTATCCTAAGAACTTTATAAATTCTATTTTGCGATATGATAATGATAAAAGAAATTCGTCCATTAACGTAATTAATAACAAAGATAGATATTCGTATTTTTCTATTCCTTTTATAGGAATTCCTAGTATTATTTTTAAAAAATACCTCAGTAAATTAAATCCCAACGTTCGCATCGCTTTCAGTAGTTCTAACCTCAATAAAAGATTCTTTAGTAACGTAAAAGACCCCCTCCCCCCTAAAAAATGTTCTGGCCTCGTGTACAAAATTAAGTGTAACAATTGTGAGGGTTGCTATATTGGTGAAACCAAACAGCTTTTAGAAAAAAGGATAAATCAGCACGAAAATGATGTGAAAAATAAGTGTAAAAAAACTGCTTTATGTGAACACTCCTTAGAAACAGGTCACAGTTTTAATTTTGATTCTCCTTCCATCCTTTGTTTTGAGGAGACCGATCGGAAAAGAAGAATAAGGGAGGCCATTGAAATTATAAAATTCAAAAAATCTATCAACTATAAAAGAGACGCGCAAGAAATATACGATAATTTTTCTCCCGTTATAACACGGATACGTAATCAGAAATAAGTTAGCCTAGTTTTTTCATGTCATCGCTTAGGTATTTACTCTGTACCATACTGTATTTTTCGATAGTTTTTACTCATTGTAGTATTGCCCCTGATGAAGACGACAGAGTCGTCGAAACGTCGGGTTTAATTTGTGTGTTTTTGTTTTTTTTGACGTCAGTGCCTTTAAAAATAAAAAATTTATTATGTTTATGTATGATAGAAATTAGTTTTAGGAACAATCCGTTGATTTTGTACGAAGGCAAAATTATTTCTGAGTCCTGTATATAGTGAACGTACTAATGACTATAACTGCCTATATGCCGTATATCAGAGCGTAGAGTAATAAATCTCAAGTTCTTATACTAATGACTCAATATCCTGGAAGTATGATACATGTATGACTTAGAACTTTTAGGTTTGAATAATATACTTTGTAGGTTTATAAATAAGTAAGTACCTGTTTGTTTTACAGGAACTTACTCAATCAGTCGTCGTCTACAAAACGAGACGGATCAGTAGAAATAAGCATAAGTTCATTCTTTAAAGAGAGCGTAGAGAAACTGTTTTATTATTGAAATTGAAAATTACATCATAAATTGGCTTGAGACTTTTATAAAGCAAAAATAATTCCAAGTATTGCTATAGGTATCTAGTTCAAGGAACTTACAGAACATTTAACTCACAAACAAAAGGGAACTGCGGTGCTGCTCCGCAGTATTAATTTGGAAAAACCGTCTTCACATGATAAGCAACTCCTTACTTGACCTGAGTAAGGGGTGTAGGATAATATTTTCATGATAATATCTTCTTTGAAACAATATTTGCTTGAACGTCAATCTTTAGGTTTAATATTCAACTTCACTTTTTTAAACGATTTTCTATAGGGCTTTTCCATGTCGGCGCATTGCATATATATTCTCCTACGTGTTATCGAGATGGTAGTATTTCTAACATTGCTCTTATGGGTGCTGCTGGATTGCATACTCAAATTACTCCACAATGAAAATGAGTATGCAATCCAGCAACACCCATAAGAGCAATGTTAGAAATACTACCATTTCGATAACATGTAGGAGAATACCTACGTATGCAATGCGCCGATATGGAAAAGCCCTATTCGGACCGGGCAGCGCCTAGCATCGCGCAAAATTTTTGAATTTTTTAAAATCTCTCAAAAATATGATCATCTGAAAGAAAATTTTCCACTCTTCAATTTCGATCCTTACGAGTACACGCCTAAATTCATTATTTTTGGAGAAATTTAAGAAAAACTAAAAAATCACCTTTGGTTTCAAGTCACGATCACCGTTGGCTCATCAGTACTTTCTAGGTATTTTACACAGGCGACACTAGCGATCCTACAATATGCCCCGTCCGAATACGTGATAAGACTACTGATTACAGTACCTTAGGCTGATGAATGCAGTTTTGTGACGTCATCAACTTCTCATACCATCCTTTTGAGTAAAATCACTCTTACCTAGCTTTTTTAACTTTTTTCCCCTCAACTTTTACTCGAATAACATCATTAAATTTGCCTTCCCCTACTTGAATTATGAATAATTTGCAATGGATATCTTGTAGGCCTCTACTATTATTTGTTTCAATCTGTGACTAAGAATTATCGTCACTCGTTCAAAGATGGTATTAAATTGATTCGATTCACTGGAAAACCTGTTGATATCAACATTCATCGAAGTAAATTTCCTGGCCATCTTAGTCTGGAGCTTGATCTATGTATATTCTTGCCCTATAATGTACGTCATCGACAGTTGTCGACATTCATGAGAATATTTCAAAGTGCGCTGCTGATTTGACGAAAAAGAAAAAAAAAACTAACAAACTTCAAGTTTAATACATTCACGCGAAAAAGTTCGGAACTTTAGTATAGATGTAACTCGACTATAAACAGAATGAAAGACGGAAGAAGTGACACCGTTACTGTAACCCTACTCAATGGGGAAAGTGCCATGTAGCATGGTTTTTTCCTCAATGAAAAAACTTCCTCGGCAGCCGAAGAGTAAAGCGTCGAAATACTGATAAGAAAATTTTCAAAGTTTCTCATACGGTACATTTGGTATTCTTAGATGCAGAATTGAAAACAAAATTAAATCGTTCCACTTCTCTACTTTACACACGTACCGCGTTGAATAATAAGAAATGATATCATCTTCATTGTGTTTTGTTGTACGTGTGTTAGGTTTGAAGTAGAGTAGCGCAGCGTCCGACTCCGTGATTCAACCAGCCGCCTCGAGTTCAAAATTGCTTGAACTTTCTCTTGTGCTACTGTAATTCAATTGGAAAAATCCTTTGAAAGTAGAATGATGTTTAATGTACCTACGTTGATTTTCCAGTTAAACATAATGGAGAAAAACAAAAACACCTAAGAAAAACCCTGTCAATTTTTCTCGGTGAGTTTACAAAATAAGTCATCAGTGGGCGTATTTTTTTTTTTTTTTAGGGGGGGATAATTACTGGTTGTGAAAAATTGCTTGGGTACTCATAAGGTGCAGTAAGCTGGTGACTTCATAATTTTTACTTCATTTAAAGTTGTTTATTTCTCAATCGTGTTTAACCACAAAGGAACCGTCATCAGATTGATTTCTCGAGATTTCAACATTTACGAAACGTAGGTGCAGTTACGCGCGTGACAAATCTCAAATTCTCATTCTTATTTCATTCGAATTATAGGCCTAGACAATAGAGATTCAAGTCTCTATCTCAGTAAAAAATATATCACAATTATTAAAGAACTATATTACACACTACTCTCACACACCTAACTCGTAAGGTACCTACCTGCTTCTTCTCCCTTGTGTTAGCCCTTCTTCGATCTCTCTGTCTTTGGACGTCACGAATCGTCGTCAGCACGAGCCAGCTTGAAATAATACTTACTGCAGAACCAAATGATATCGGAATTCCAAATCGGCAGTCTGTCCAAAATATGTTAGAGAAACGTATGTCAAAAAAAAGAAAAAAAAAAAAAAAAAAGTCGACACGACACGAAACGAAAGAGTACAACGAGACAATGTTGCTAACTGGGGAACAAAAGACGTATCCTTGGTTGGCCTAGCAACAAGTACCTATGTCCAACTCAATTGACGAGAATCTTGAAAGGAGAGATTGTATCATCACGAAAAAAATAGCCTGGCGCCTCGAAGGGCGAACTTGTTCCAGTCGAAGAGAAAAAAACGTGCGCATCTCCGATACGCGTTGCCTCATCTGCAGGGTATATCCGCAGCTATAATTGAATTCCCGCCGTTCACTTCTATGAATGACTTCCTAGAAAACCAACGTGCAAATTCTCTGGAAAATATATTGATTTTGAAATTCACGTGCTTCTGTACTTATAAGTTTAATTTTTTGTGCTCGATAAGTGCGGCCCACATCACTAAGAAAAGGATCACTATCATCATATTTACTTCCGAATAAAGTAAGTCGTGAATCAATAGCTATTATATATTACAAGTTCCCGGTGTACGATGTGTACCTCGAAAGGAGAAAAATCTCCGGAGATATGACGCGATAGAAATAGAAAGCGAGAGTCACAATTTCGAGAATACAATTATACACTAAAAAATTAATGTAAAATTTGGATTTAGGTCCTAGAATCTGATTTTTTTGAGATAGACGAGTTCCAATATAGGTAATGTATTAAAATTAGATCATCATCACGAGCAGTACGAAGGTAGGACGGTCCATGTACGCTTCTGAAAAGTTTTAATATTGTCTGTAGGTATTTCAAGCGTAGGTACCAATGTAATTTAATTTCGCACTGAATTATAGTCTTTTACGTAGGCCTAAGAAACCGTTATCATTAAGAAAAAATTTGGTGTAGTTTCGGTTCCAGCTATGAGTAGGTAAGCGGTTCTGGATCTTTCTGGTTTCATTGTTCTTAATATTTATAAAAGGTTTCGGATTTTTTAGGTTCTGAAAATGGTGTACGGTACATCTATGATAAAAATTCCGCGATCTAACTTCTAAGAATCAGGGATGTATAATAAATTAATAACGGTACGCGGACCGGGATCTTCTAATCTGAAATCGGTTACTGTTTGGTTGTTTGCGCTTACTTAATTATAACATGTAGTATTTTTTCAAACCTCGACTCTCAGCAATTTATAAATTTTTACTTTTGCGGGTGGCTGCTCAGCACTGCCGCACAAAGTTAAATTGACGTATATCCATTTCATGAGATTACCAAACGGTATCATTCGCGTAACAAATGTCCAAAGTGTGCGTGGTCAACTCGTACCTAATCAGTTTGTATGTGTGCGTGGCGATCCCTTTGTCGGCGAATATTTTAAAGTGCGTTAATTTAACAAAGTCTTGATGATTTCCTACTCAATTTTCAACAAGGAATCCGAAAATCAAATCAGATTTTCCCAACTAGGCCTGGTTTTTGAGATAATGGAGATACATCAAAATCATAAATCTATCAAATTGACGTAATTCCATTATCTCAAAAACCAGATTGAATCAGGAAAATCCAACGTCATTTTCGAATTCCTTGTTGAAAATTAATGCGAAATCTTCCAAACAAACTCGATTGAAGTCCATTTTTACCCCATTTTTATCATCGAGGAAAGATTATTCAGTTTCCCAGATCGCGACGTTCTGGATATACGTCAATTTAACTTTGTACGGCAGAGCTGCAGTGTCTTTGTCTTCGTCTACGATTATATTGACAAAAGACTACTATACCAGGAGAAATGGTCTTATCGCACTCGTGTTCTGACAACTTTTTTGTGTTTTTTCCAAAACTCATGAATTCCGCTGTGCAAAAATCCTGACCTCTGTCAGCCACTGTTTTGAAATTTTACCATCTTTCTGCCAAACCCTCGTAAAATTACATGATATTAAAATATTGAAAGGTTGAATTTTCCTGTCAAGAGAGGCTTTGAAACTTCTTGACACCACCAATTTAAAAGTATGGGACACGGGTTGCAGATTGCAGACAGATAGTACCTAGTGACTTTTTTTTTACGCGCTTATCACGGGAGGTGTCTTAAGAAGACTCCTATAGTTGCAATACCTACGTAGGCATTGACTATACATGGAGGTACCAGACAGATATTCCCATTGTGTCGAAAAAGTAGACGGTTTATTGGATATTACCACGAGGATGTTCTGCGGTCAACCGGCAGTGTAAGAGAGAGAGAACATTAATTAAAGACCTTTCTGTCAAAAGGGCATCCGTCCCATAAGAAATATTGAGCGGACGCCCTTTCGACAGAAAGCTCCTCAATTGTCTGTTCTGCCGTACAAAGTGTCGAGAAGAACATATAATGTACATCCAGAACTTCAATCGGTAAAAAGTAGATTTATTTTCTGTGAAGCGATAAACCGTTCAATCTGACGCTATTTTCAACTAAAAATCCAGTAGCGGTATTGGTTTTCCAATTAAATGTTTCTTAATCCAGTTACAGTATAATGAAATATCGGCGTACATGGATATTAGGCTGTAAGGGCTCTACTAGGAGCGCCACTTTACACACCACACTCGAAGGTGATGGTTGGTAATAGTCCTATATAAGTAATACAAAGAAATGATTTTTAGAAGTTCCTCACTACTTGAGCAATCAGTTTTTAAAAATGAGATACCTATACAAAAGTTGAAGCCGAGTCTACTCTAACAATTTCAAAACTCTTGCATAGGTGACTTTCCATTTGAATTCTTACAAGAAAGAAGAGCAAACAGAAAATACGTTGTTTAGTGTTTAGTCATTATCACTCAGGGGGCGTCCATAAATTACGTGAGGCTTTTTTTCTCTTGGGAGGGGGGGTCCAGCCAAGTCTTACCAAAAGTCACGTGAGAGGGAGGGGGTGCCGACAAATCTCACGTAATTTTTTTCTCACACAAATACATTCTAAAATATTACTAAACTAGCTTTGTACATTGAAATCATGTAATGATGGAACAATCATACGTTCAAACATATTAAAAGGCAGTTGTATCCAACTTTACTGGAACTCTATCAAATTTATAGCAGCTCACTTTATAGGGCATAGCTGCAAGCTCCTAGGGCATTGAATCAGGCAGTGCTGACATTTGCTGCAGCAGGAAGAAATTGTACAAGGTACATATACATGGGAGAAAAATGAAAAAATGAAATAACTCTTGAGTGAAGCAGATTTGGCTTCTTGACAACCCATGAAAGATGTTTATAAACAAACGTTCTACAAATTAGATAGAATGATAAAACCTTAAATTCTGCTTCATTCAAGAGTTATTCCAGATTTTTCATTTTTCCACCATTACTAGCCACAGTCTTGAACTCTTGAAACCTCTTACAATTTTGGTAAAAGCACCATTACCGGTTCGATATTCAAATATCACTAGATGTATCAAAAATTCAACGCACTGCAAATTCAACGCACTGCTTGGAGCCTCGGACTCCGAAATCGAAACATAGCTTGAAGGCGCCGAATGTAAGTACCTATAAGGCAAACTACCATCCAATATCTAATTGACTATGTCACAAATTGCATTTTGGAGAAAGATGAATATATCTTTCTTCCATGAATAAAACGCCTATTTCTGCAAATTGCGATTTGTGACGTATGTCAATTAAATATTGGATGGGACGGCAGCAATGTCGAAAACGCTCACTGGGGGCTCCGTCCAATGCATTTGTTTATGGATGATAATTAGAAAATATTTTTAACAAAGTAGATATTTGAGAGTGGTTTAATCTCTACCACTTTCATTCATGATTTTTTCGTAGAAATCCTTTTAAGAAGTTATTTGAAAAAAGAAAACTTCAAATTGTAATGTTGGGTAATACACCTGATAACACAAGCCTCCAGTCAGTGTTTGCGTCGGTTCGCAACATCGCCTTATAATAACACTACCGAAGTACGAATAACTAAAGGTACTGTAACATCTGCCGTACAAAGTTGAATTGACGTATATGCAGATAATGAATACAAAGAAAAGAGGTTGTGGGTGTACGTGATATAGCCCCTTTTTCTCGTATTGGTTATTTGCATAATACCTACGTCAATTCAACTTTGTACTTTGTACGGCAGAACTAGCTGTACTACACTACTACTAACTACTGGTGCAGTGGTGCATCTAACTCACTCAATCGAAGCGATAAACTCGATTCTCGAAATTTTATCATTCATGGAGAGGATCTCTGTTGATCTGTCTTTTCAATACAATGTAGGGCTTTTCCATGTCGGCGTATTGCATACGTATTCTCCTACGTGTTATCAAAATGAATGGTAGTATGTCTAACACTTAGACCATACAACAGATAGATCGAGCATAGTAATGAATCTTTGAACGGAGAACATGGTAAGAATACACATAAGAAAATAAGGGGGACTGGACCTTGTTTACAAGTTTGATGAGGGGCGCGGGTGTACGGTGCGTTTCACTGCTCCGCGCGTTCACCCGCGTTGCCTTCATTGAGGTCCAGTCCCCCTTATTTTCTTATCATGTCTTCCGTTCAACGCGTTGTACACGCTTATATGGCCGATGCTCGGTCTATCTGTTGTATGGTCCAAGTTCTAACATTGCTCTTATGGGTGTCGCACGGACAAAGATTGCATACTCATTTTCATTGTGGAGTAGTTTGCCATAAAAGCAATGTAAGTTAGAAATACTACCATTTCGATAATACGTAGGAGAATACGTATGCAATGCGCCGACATGGAAAAGCCCTACAGTCTGTTCCACGAGAGTTTGGTATTATAAATCACAGGGAACCCGCATTCCATTCGCATTCCGTAAGGTAAAATAAGCGTGAGTGACGTGGGTTGCCTGTCGTTTATAATACCAAACTCTCGTGGAACAGACTGTAATCGCCCTGTGGGCCGTGGCCCATCATCTGAGTCTGCTGTTTATCAGAGCCAGTATAGCAGCCATCAGTTCAGCCAGCGCCATCAAACTTCACATTGATACATTTTTATCTCTGCACTAATATAAATTACAACGGGTCTGTAATTACAACCTAGATGAGTAAAAAATTCGGCTTAAATTTTTGATCAGGTATATTGGACTTTATAAGGGCCTAGATAGAACAGGCGAACAAACTCTCAAACTGGACTGGATCGTTCACAGAATATTTCCCGATTTCTCATTCAAATTCAATACCCAGTTGCTCGCCAGTCGCTGTTCAGCTCTGATTGAGTAAGTTTATTGATTATTTCTGTTCGCTTTATTAAATAATCATGAGTTGTACTGTACCTACTATTTACCTGGTCTCCGCTACGATTTTCGTTCTACCTCTATCTGTTTGTAGAATTCGCACAGGGTACGTGAGAATTAGTTCCGAGAGTATTTCAGGTGCAATTATCACGTGCTTAAAAATGTCCAATGAAATTCAGATCTTTGTGAGCGACCTCGCCAAGAAGTCTCGGAAAACAGCTTTCGTCGTCAAACGTACGTCTACTGTCGGAGATTTGAAGGAGATGATTAAAAAGAAGAAGAAAGTTGAACCTGATGACCAAATTCTCACGTATAATCATTATGATTTGGAGGATGATGACGAAACCCTCGAGGATCGTGATATTCGAGCAAATTCGGTCTTGGTGCTGACTAGACCCGGTTCGGCAGAAAATACTATGGAGATTGTAGTGGATGATGACGACGGTGTCAGGACTTATTACGTTGAACCAGATATAACTCTGATAAAATTTCAGAAAATGATCGAAAAAAGATGCGGTGTACCACCTTATGACCAAATTTTACATTTGCGGGATGATGATACCCACGATATAACCAAAAAACTCGAAGACTGGAACATGACGCTTCGTCAGCTCGGAATTAAAAATGGCAACCAGATCAATATGTACGATCACGCGACACGTTTGAGAGGATGAAACATGAAGAATCAAGGCTATGGAACGGTAATCCAGTACCTATTCTATAATTATACTTATCTACCTAGTTATCGTTATTTTGATTTATTTTGGTTTATCGTTTTAAATTCAATGAAGAGTACTTAACCCTTTGAAAGCTCTTTAAAATACAAAAATAAGTTCGTGTATTTACGAACGTTCATTAATGTTAATCTTAATACCTATCTGGATTTCTTTAGGCTTATAGAAGTATTTGATGTTGAAAAAAATTCGAGTGTCAATTTACACCAGGTAGGCCTATTTACATGTGTCGACTTTTGAAGTGGATCGGATATCACGTATCCGTGGTTATCCCTTTTCGTTTGTTTAAGTTTTATTACCTATAGCTTTAGTAATTAACTCCGCGTGAATTCTCATTCAAGTATAGGTACCTATATACCTAAAATTAGATACTTGATACCATATTTTATGAATATAATATTATACAAGTAGAGCATTTATTATGTGCGTTTGGCATTACCGTTTCTTTTTGTTCCATTAAAACTTATAAGAAAGAAAATACTGTATGCACGCTATTGTATTCAATTATTGAACTTTTTCTCGGAAGCAAAAATTGGAGGACGAATTCATTGATACAACAGTTGTACTCTACGAGAGAGTAGCGAAATGTAAAAACCACACTAATTGAAACCGCTAAGATCTTTCGGTTAAACAACCATCCTCGGAGCACGAACGAAAGCGACCTTAATATTTCGCTACTCTCTCGAAGAGTACAACTTTTGTATCAATATAATCAACCATAATTGTAACATACTTACAAGAACGTAATTATTTGACAAATTCATTGTTTCAAAAAATTACGGCTTCCTCGCAACGGAGTTGAACGAGGAACGCAGGGAACCTATGTTCTGAGGGTTGAATTGGTTCTAGTATTGAGAATTCAAATCGAAATCTTGAAGGTTCCTAAGTTTTCCTGAGTCTACCTGAGTCCCTTGTACCATGGTGTATGTAGGCTGAAAGTAAGAATTTTTCGATGTCCCTTTTCCTTCCTACCATATATTATGGCCTGAAAGTCAAAATTTCTGCCGTACAAAGTTGGATTCGAGACGTATACTGATTAATGGTAACACTGTAACGTGTCCTGTAGGTACCTATAGGTGTATTTTAGACATACGAGCGTCACTGCCCTTGCATTCAATTCAATCCGGTTACAGATTATTGACGTATCCGTATATCCACATCGACGACCGAGAAGAAGTTATATATTTTAATATGGCTAATTGAGATGTAAATATGCATAACACAGATGATTTTTCAATGAGAAATCCGATTATCATACTAGTTTTCCCATACGATCATCCCTCCTTCCAATATCGGCGTTTTCGGATCGTGGTCCAAATACATTCATTTCAACGCAATTCAGAGTAGAGTGTTCATCCTACGTGGAAGAAAGCTCCAATTCCATAGATCTGAATTTTTACTTGTTTATTCCATCAATGAAATAAAAAAATAATAGTAGGTAGTGTGTGTTATCACAATTCACGCTTGCGCCTTATTCACACACGCGCACCAAAGCAGGTTCCCTTTTAACAACTTCATAAATCGTCGTTATCCGTTATGTCATAAGTACCTATTTTATGACTGTACGTGTGTAGTCAATGTACTAAGTAGACTAAGTAAGTCACTTAAAATGAACTCTTCAAATACCAGTGATTATGATTATGAAGCTCTTTCATCACACGCTCAGAAATGAAGAAACCATCAGTTGCAAAAGTTATGGTAATGAAGCTTGAACATGCGAGTAGGTGTTAATTTTCTTAGTAAACTCTTTCACAAAACTGAATTCAATGCTGGATGCATCACCTCTCTATTTTTGATTGCGTTCTTGTTGGTACATATCAATTTTCTTAGTAACCTCTGTTCTCAAAACTGAATTCAATGCTGGATGTATCACCTCTTAATTTTTGATTGCATTCTTGTTGCTGGTATTGTGGTTGTATAGGTACTGGATCAGATATCAAGAATATTTCTTTCATTTTGCGACTAACAATCCATGGGAAATCAATGAAGACAACAGAAAAGTTGTGACGTAGGTATTCTTGAGAATACCGGTATCTTTAAATCGACTGAATAAATAATTGATACAAACCATTTTTTCCCCTCATCTAGATATTTGTTGCCATAGTGGGTAAGTAGGTATGTCGTCAGACCTCAAAAAGTTACGTCACTTTGACTACCTAAGCTGGTTTCGAACAGGATTTAATTAGTAAAAATTATTCATCGCGCTGAACAATGCTCCGCACCAGGATGGAATCCCATACCGAAGTTATTCGAGTTTCATTTACTGGTTGACTTGAAAAGACATGAACTGGGTTGTAGAGGTGGGTAATAATTGCGATACTGCTATCTGATGATTATAAAATGAGAAAGCTATAGTAGCCGCGGTAATCTCAATTTTGATTGGATCGCTATCACTCATGAGTTATTTTATTTATATCGAGTTGAAAGAAGAAAATCTTTTCCTCGTGATTGTTGCCAAGCCCATATTTTATACTTACTTTGAGCGAACTATTAGCATGATGTTGCTTTGGATGAATCGATTATATTGAGTGAGCCTATTTTCCACAAAATCAATTTGAGTTAGGTACCAACCTAAACTTGTGTAGCCTTTGTCTCTGGATTGGAACGATGAAATTTTTGGAACAATAAGGAAAATGAAACAGTATAAGATTTTCGATTTGGAGTTCATGAGAAAGGCTCAACAATTTTGGTTCAATTTTCGACTTTTTGAATGGCAAATGGATAGTCAGTCTGTGATGAATTGACCATAATTATTATAAGACTTTACACTGGCGCAACTCCATCGTTAGTTTTTTAGACATGTACCTGTAGATGAGTAAATATTCATATGTTCAAATTTTTATCGCATCCAATTCTCAGTTGTATTGAATGATTTTGATAAGGTAGGTACCTATCTAATAAGTAGTCATTAGAGGAATTGAGAGATCTTACAGTGACAGATTCTTATTTTGAAAGTATATTTTATGTGGTCGTTTTTTTTTTTTTTTTATTCACGAGCTATGCGACACTTCTTGGGTCACGAGTTTTATAAAGTGACAGTTCCTGACTAAATTGGAACTCCAAGTAATTGTTACTTAAGTTACCTATATTGATATTAATATTTCTAAATTCTGCCACTTCAAATTGTTGAGAAAATATTTTAAGAACATATCAAATTAGAAGACGAAAAACTTTCGGTCAAATCAAGTCACCTAAGGCGAACATTTCTTCTCTTTCTCAAAGTGGGGAAAACTGCTTGAAAAAAAATACAGTTATTTCGATTTGCATTGAAACTTCCTCTCGTACAAAAAATTTTATCGGTATAGTTGTTTATGGAAATTTACATGCGACAAGTTTACAATAATCGTATTCGAAAAGAGTAACTGCATATGTATGGTTTCTCTGAAAACTAAAACCAAAAAGATTATTCTTACCGGTGCTTTTTTCAGGGTTGTTTTTGTCGAACATTAAGAATTCTATAGGTACCGTATAATAAATGTGTATTGTAGTCGAGTGTAAGTTATAATGTAATGCGTATAGCTCGTATAATCCACCAGAGTTGATAGGTATGTTCTATTCCACCATCATCTATCTGTTCTTTAGACGAACTTTTTATTATTATTATTTTTTCTTTCTTTTGAGAATAAATACCGCACGTTACGTCATCCTGTTCACATTTATAATATCCACTTGACTTACCTCGCATACGTACCTATGGCAGAAATGGACAACTTTTTCGAAACTATCGTCATTATAAATTGTACCATTGTGCTGGATTAAAAACCATTGTTTCAATTCGACGTCTGAAACGCTGAGCTTTTTGTACAGTTCGTTCTTTGCATCTTTTACAGAACAAGATTTCACTGTGCCAGCCTATATTTTATCAATTTGAAATTTTCAGTTCGTTGGACTACATTATTCTCGAGAGAAAAAATATTGCTGGAATATAGTTGTTATAACACCTGTTCGTATACGGTGCGGTGGATAGAATATACTTTTCTGGGCGTTAGGGGGTGTTATCGAGCTGTACCTACGTAAATTACCTAATCCGTCATTCCCTTCTGAAATAATTATTCTGACCAGCAACTGATAATGCAGTCACGTCAATTTAGGGACACGTACAGTCCGAGTCGTATTACGCAGGTTGTATTAAGAGGCTTTAGATGTATAACGGTTGTACGGTTGCGTGGTTTACGTACATTAAGATGTACCGGTATAAGTTTTCTAGGGGTTGAATATTGAATATTCAAAAAGAAGAAGAAGAGGCTACAAATAATGTGAAAAAAAGAGCATACCGTTTAGTAAATGAAACTAAGTGTATTGAAAGAGCTGCCGAGATTGATTCAGTAGTAAAATCGTTTTCTCGCGTTTGAGCAGCAACTGCATCCCGAATTTCTTTTCAGTATTTTACCTATTTCCCATGATAACTAAGCCAAGACCTACCTATAAAAGAAAAAATAATAATAATTACAACAAATTGATGGACCGATTTTTATCGTGATATAAATAATTTTTTTCCCGATTTCTTCCAAAGTCTCGACTTTTTTGTAATTTTTGATGTTCTTTGATTTTTTTTTTTGTTTCTATACACCAACTATTCAAAAGCATCCGATAGACTATCATCTGCTATCATTTACTTGAGGAAGAAAAAACGACGAAAAAATGAGGGCCAATACTGGCGCAGATCTACAAGGTTAAATTTCGCCCAACAATTTTGAGAAGGCTATTTTCCTCTTAATAAAATTGGATTGAAATATAATTATTGTACAACTTTACGACTTCTTTATGACCAGATATTTTTGCTCATGGTGTTTGTTTTGAACATATTCACCCAGATATACACCCTATAATTTGCCGACGAAAGAAGAGTGTGTATACTTATCCATTTTTTCATGTTTTCACTTTCACAGACGGAACGCACACAATCATTTTAATTCAAAAAATATATGACCACATCTACGAGTATGGCCTGCGTGAAAATTTATGAAAATCTGAACCTCTTTTCCTTGTTATTAATTAGCATGGTGATAAATGATTTCGTTGTTTTCCGAAAATTGTTATTCCTCAAAGGCAGATTAAATTATTGATGTGCTGAAGTGCTACAGCTCAAAATCTTGAATATGTACTTGATTCAAGCAAACGGGCCTCTAATGATGAAACTAGTAACTGAGATTCTTGAAAAACTTCAATTTTTCAACTAGGCCATTCGTCCTCAATTCTAGGCCGCGAGAATTCTCACGTCAAGTCCACCATATTAACATTTTTTTCGTGTTATTGTTTTTGCTTCATTGAGAGCGCGTAAGGAGAAGGAGAACTGCAGCACCAGTAGCTAGAGCTTCTTTCTGTGACGTCGCTCACTGAGAAATCAGTCTAGAAACTCTTTGAAGTTCAAAGCCAATCATACGCCACGTGCCACCCGTCAAAGCATTGCTAAATTGCTATTGCTACCGTACAAAGTAGAATTCGCATTTTAACATCCGTGAGTGTCGCTGTCGTCGGTGTAAAGCAGGGGGATGATTTTGTTTGGCTATAAGGGATACCACTCAAAATAAACATTTTTTGCAAAAAATGAAAAGAACAAAAGTTGTAGCTCTTTTAATTTTCTTTTAAGTTTATTTCCAGGTTATTCGAGTAACTTTTTTGAAATCGTCCCCTTAAAACAAGCTTCGACAGTTTTCCGCTACAGTAAATGTAGAGAGCGCCTCCTTTGCGTTAAGATCCAAATTGACGTATGTACAGAATCAAGGATCACGATAGAAGTACGTTATGGTATAATTTCTTCGAAATTAAAATTCCTAAAATATAAATTATAGATGAAAGTTTTGAGAAAATATTTGATAGCGACGTCAGTTGAAGAATAACAATGTTTGTTTTTCAAAAACTTCATGAATACTGATACGTCTTTTGGATGTATCTACAAAGTGGGTCTTGTAAATACACAGTGTGATTGCCTTCACACACGCATACATTGACACTTTGATCATACCAAAGATCATTGATATGCAGAAACGTCATGCGTTAGTTCTACATATTTTGTCCGACAGAATTGGCTTGTTTTGTCGAGGATTGTGCTATCCACTGACCGTGCCTCATCACCTCTGCTTTGTAGTGCTTCAACCTTGACTACTTGGGAAGCAGGGCTGCTTAACTGATGCAGGGCCAGGGTCTATTTTGTGACATAATACGTTTAATCTAGGTTTTAATTAATTCACATCTAAAACAATATTGTTTCTGCGTGATGTTTGTAAAAAATTGTGTATTTGGGTAATCCTACGTAAAGTCTGACATTTCATGTAACGGCAATTTTTCGAGTATACAACAGGATTATCCACTACTTCTTATACATGGTTAGATAGAGAATGAAGAGTTCTATCGAGTACAACACAGCACGGTGACTTTCAACTCAAGGGATAGTCCTCAGATTTGAGTAAATGCTCAAAAATTCTATGGTCATGGATGTAACCGCCTTAGATCTTGAGAATATATATATCATAGAGTCAGTACTAATGAATGGAATCTTATTTGAGCACTGTTCCTGCAAAGAGGACCAATGTCAAACTCAATTTATAAAAGTGAAAAAAAATTTTGAACCCCAAATATATCTCGGAGAGGGGAGCAAATGTGTGTAATGAGATTCTTCGATTGTTTGTTCCATCGTCGTGGGTAGCATTCATAATCCCTATTTAGGATGCACAGTAATATTTTTAGATCCAAAGATGGATAATTTGGTTCATATTAAGTGCATATACAAGTCTACAATGAAGAAAAAAAATCTAGTTTTGGTGTTAAAATCAATTTTGGGAGAAAAAATTACATTCGACACTTTATCTGTTCCATCGTCATGGTAATGATTTACACTAAACAGAAAAATAGAAGCACTGCCAATTTTTGCTCTGTTACAAGGGTAACAATGGTGATGACGCTGCTCAACCTCTTTTACCCAGTGCAGGTACAGTTGCTCACTTATAATCAATATAATTGTAAAATTTTCCATCGTCATGGATGGTATTTTTTTTCCATGGTCGTGCCCAATTTTGACACGACTATGGAAAACCAATGTTAATTATATGTACTTTTCCATCGGCGTGGCTATTTTTTTTTGACGTTTCTTATGCATGTTTGGTCCTAGTAATGTCTTCTACAAGCTTTTCCCAGTATTTTGGACCAAAAATTATTGAAAAAAAAAACACATACTTTTTTTAAAAAATGAGCGTCAAAATGTTACACTTTTCGTAGAATTACCCATTTAATCATCACAATTTGTCCAGGAGATAATTTGAAACATCCACATGCAATAAAGTTATGTAAGCCACAAATCTAATATTTAGATCTTGGGAAATTATTGATGTTCAATACTTGCAATGGGTACTTTATAAGGCTGTATTTGTTGAAAGGGCTACATGTTTCCCAAAAGAATCTATAAAAACTACTACTTTAAAATTAACTACATTAATTGCTCTTTTTTTAGGCCGCCATCCTCCGCCCTACTTCTAATAAATGATAATTCATGTTGTCAATTTTTCTCTTCTTGTATCCTCTCCTTGGAAGTCTCTGTGTATTCTACCTTCAATATCCCCTCTCTATGGTCCTCATCTTGTATAGCTTAGTATAGCGATTGTGAAACTATCTCATATCTCAAATTCTTCAAAGTACAAGTAGCCTAAGTAGGTACCTATCCAATATCTCGCCTCTCGTACTCTCGCAGTTTTCTTCAAGTTTTATGCATTGCTTATATTATAATATGGTACTTATCAGCTGTCACGAACTAATGACCCTTCAGCAGTTTGATTAAAGTGTGTCGCAGCACACAGGAACAGATTGAGATTATTTTTATATTTGTGACCTGTGATGAGAAAAGGATGCTCGTTGCCCTTTGACAGAAACACCATTTCTCTCTGATTAGATACCCAATCAGGGAGAAATGGTGTTCTTGTGCCAATGGGCAATGGGCATCCTTTTCTCATCGCAGGTCACATTTTTTCTAATTTTTACATTCAAGCCCTTGTAGTACCTATTGAAGAACCTTTCATTGCATCCCCGAATTTTCTTGCTATGAAAAAAGAATAGGTGCGTTCAATTAATTTTTATTTAGTATGTTCTCAGTTTAATGCTTTTGTCATTCTGAGTAATGAGATGCCACATCTGGTCAGTAATAGTTTATTCTGGAGCTTACTGTGAATATACTCTGATAATATGTACACTGCACTATAAGTTTCAAGCTATCGCGCTAAGTACACGTGCAAAAATGTTTGTTAGTTTGTACAACCTCGTAATAAACACCACATTTCCATAAAAATTGAGTACCTTGTTCACCTGACTGAACGTACGATAAATCATAATTTCGCTTGATGACGGATATTTTAAAATTCATTATCAGTTGTTTCGGTAAAGTAATTCAAAATTGATAAGGAGAAAAAAAGTAATAATAAATATAAAGTAGGTACTCTACGGTCCCAGAGGAGAAGAAGAGGACGATGGCGTTTTACGCACACGGTCTATGCTCGATTCCCTATCAAACTGTAACACATTTTGACGTGAGATGGAATAATTTTAGTTTCATAATTAAAGGCTTCGTTATGAATCGTAATACATCATATTCGCATACTGGCACGTTGTACACGTGACAGCGCGTGATTTTAAAAGTAAACAAATCACGAACAAATATCTCTACCGAAAGATTTAATATAACGAATTAGAAAGATGCACTTCAGTTTTTTTTTTTTTTTTTTCTTTCTTTTTTTTTTTTCCTTTTTCGTTCAACGTTATTGTCATGTCAAAGATACTGTGTAAGAATGATGAATTTGTTGGAGATGGATGTGTAAGTGAACCCTGTCACTACATTCGCGGCTAAGAATTCATTGTTGAAAGCCCTTTGATCGTTCAACCTTTTTAGAATGGCAAAAAATACTGTTTCCGAAGTACAGTATGGTGTATATTGTTCTGCTCGCAATACCACTACCGGTGTCGTGTATTATACTTCGTGGACATTAATTTTCCTTTTGTATTTATCATTAGTATTGTTCGGCTAAAATACTGGAGCTCGAAGGATACGTCGAGATGACGAAATTTTCACTTTATTTTTTTCTCGGCAAAAAGGAAAATTCTTAAATGAAAATGGTGCATTGCATTACTTGGGCGCATGCGTATTCAGTTCAACCTTACGATCTTCCATATCGCAATTTTTCTTCTCCAGATAAATTTTTCGTGCATATCACTTCACTATATTCATCTATTACATTTTTTGTGAGATAATGATGTATCTCTTAATGCCAGTTCTATATTTCTGTATTCATGCCGGTATTATGCCGTACTTATTCGTGTACGTTTCTCCTCTGAATAGCAAAACCTTGCAGAGCAAAACAGTTTCTCTCTACCTTGTCAATGATATATCCAAGATTTGAGAAAAAAAGAGAGTGATCGCCTTTTGTCCCCAATTTTTTGAAAATTTTATGTGGAGCTTACGAGCTTCATTTATACCTGTTTGATTGTTATCAAAAAAGAAGTCAAAGGGATTCATTTTCCTAATGCTGCCTCCGAACTAAAGTTGAAATTGGTAAGGGAGTAAACTCCTCGCACCTCTTTGGAACCACACTTTGCTTGATGGTAGTACCTATGCTTCAGAACCTGTATTCCATTCATTAAAATGGCTAGATGATCGAAATTTTCCCAAGCCCACCTCCTAATCTACATTGCTCGGAAATCGGAATTTTTACTTCTCTTCTTATCAGTTAGTTACTTTTTGAGAATATTGCCAAAGTAGACCATAAATAACATGTATTATTGTTCTCATTTTTGACATTAATGATAGCTTTCTTAGTTGCTGAAGTTTTTGGAAGCTCAATAAATGGACCAGCTCTCAAGGCCCAAGGGATTATATCTATTTATATTAATTCTGAAACTATGAATTGATCTTGAAACCCACTGAGTATCCTCCAAATTATCAGATATATTATTTTTATGTCTTCTCAATATATCATTAATATCCAAGTTAGACTTACAAAGAAATATATAATTTTCAAACTGTAAAGGTTGGAAAACCGAATTCAGCTGAATTTTTACGGGTGAGAGAGAAGCTGAAACATAGCTCTATTTAAGGGAAATTTTTTCAGTTTGCTTGAGTGTTCAAATTTCAAGTTCAACGGTTCCACTCTCGAGGCTAGACTGGCTTTGCCAAAGAATTAACAGAGATCTTAGACCATACAACAGATAGACCGAGCATCGGCCATATAAGCGTGTACAACGCGTTGAACGGAAGACATGATAAGAAAATAAGGGGGACTGGACCTCAATGAAGGCAACGCGGGTAAACGCGCGGAGCAGTGAAACGCACCGTACACCCGCGCCGCTCATCAAACTTGTAAACAAGGTCCAGTCCCCCTTATTTTCTTATGTGTATTCTTATCATGTTCTCCGTTAAAAGATTCATTACTATGCTCGGTCTATCTGATGTATGGTCTAAGACAGAGATAAGCAAGATTGGTTTTGGTTCAGTTCAGGTATTCAGCCGTTCAGCATAGAAGCCTGTAGTGCAATCATCCAGTGAAGATGAATACAAACCGGAGAATAGGTGTCTTGCTTCACTACGACAAAGCCTTAATTCTCCCGATCGTTTCATCACGATTCACGTTTTCATATCACATTGATTAGCCAAAAATTTGCTGAATAAGCCCAAGACCGGCTGAATTTTTCTAAAAGCCGAAAGCCACAAGCCAAATTTCTTAAGGTCGTGAGTTTAAGCTAAAAGCAGGAGCTGAAATTGTCGGCTGCAGTACTCTGATAAGACAGGTGGTCTGCCGTTCAAGTAAGTCAAGTAAATAAAAAAGTTTTCCAAATGTGACCTGTCACAAGAAAACCCCCCTTAGCGTCCCAAAAATTGTTTTTCAGGTTTTTAGTGATCCTTGATGATTGAAACTCGCTCTTTTACGTGGTGGTATTGAAAAAATTCTAAAAAATTGAGTTATAGGTCTGAGGGGTCTTCAAAATTTAAAACTTCTGGAAAAATTCTGGGAATTTGATGAAATTCAGTTTCAGGGGTAATTTTGGGTCGCTGAATATGAATCTGACCCACAAATTTCATTTCAACGCATATTTTTGGGTCCACGGGTCAAAAAATGGAGCTAAAATCCAATTTTTTAGGCGATTCTCCCGACATAACGATAATTAATTCAAAATATTACCGCGCAAATAATATAAAAAGCGCTATTGAATTGTATTCTTGAATCATTAATCTACAACTGACAAAATTTTCAGCCAAATCTATCGCATAATGACGCCAAAAACTGCTTTTGAAGTTAGAATAATCGTTCCTGTAAAATTATGTTTAGGACGCTAAGGGGGGTTTTCTTGTGACAATTCACAAATGTACAATTGAGGAGTTATCTGTCAAAAGGGCACCCGTGAGCGATAGTTGATTTTCAAAATATGTCTTTGAAGTTTCATGTTCAAATTACTCATTCCACATTCATTTTATCAAAAAATCTATAATAACAGAAAATATTTTGCGTGTTTTCATCTTTACAGATCACCAATTATTTTTCAAATTGATCGACAAATGAATCTGGGACAATTCCATAAAGATGTGTACCTCGGGTGCCCTTTTTATGGAGATGGGGTTGAGTGACCATAAGCGTACATGTAATTTTTCATTTTTTCAAAATTTTGTATATTGATAGGAAATGATTCAGAAAATTCAAAAATGTGGATATCCGCAAAAAGAGCACCCCTTTGACGGGTGCCCTTTTGACAGATAACTCCTCAATTGTGACCTGCGATGAGAAAAGGATGCTCATTGCCCATTGACGCAGGAACACCATTTCCCTCTGATTGGACATCTAATCAGAGAGAAATGGTGTTCCTGTCAGTGGGCAATATGCATCCTTTTCTGATCGCAGGTCACAATTCTACTTTATCAGTTGCGCTTTTACAGGAGTACTTTTAGGTGTTATCCCATCCAGGGGTGGGCGCGGATCGCAAAACATTGATCCGGATCGCGGATACCTTCTTCGATGAACGGATCAATCTCGGATCACGGATTTTGTATGAAAAAGGTGATTCGGATACGGATCACAAATCGAGGGGGAATTTCGTTCTAATTTCGGATCACGGGTCATCTTCGGATCGAAATTTTGGAATCCGCGAATCACACGGATCAGTGAATTTGAATTTTCTGTTCTTTCTTGTTGAAACTCGTCCAGCTCGGGCACTATTTTAGTATTTCATTCATCTCTTTTGAAATTTCAAATTTGCAAAAAAAAAAAACTTCGATCCGCGCAAATGATTCGGATCAAATGAATTACAAATGAAAAAATGATCCAGATCGTACACGGATCAATTAGCGCGGGAAAAAATTGATCGGTGATTCGCGATCCGATCCGTGTCCACCCCTGATCCCATCATCAGTTGTGTCGCAACTGGAGAAACCAAGAACAAGGCCGTAAGCATGAGTTTTTTACAATATAACCTCTGTGATCTTATTGGCTATAAGAATGCTGTATTGTGATTGGTTCACTCTTAGAAACTTATTCTTACAATAATATGACATTGTGTTCTTATACTGCTTCGTGATTGGTTCATTCTATTGGCCTAAATTCCACGTTTCTATTGGCTACCTGGTTTCTTGCCATCTTATTGGTTAGTTCTGTTCTTCTTCTTTCGTCCAATCACCAAGCCGAATAATTTTTCGCCGTCAAATATGATTACATTGTTCAAGAGGTAGACTTTCTTCCTCTTTGCTTTTGCAATCTCCATTTGTTCCTAAGAGTTGTCTTCTCTTTGTGTGATTCTCTACATGTATGACTTCAAATATTCACTCTCCATTGTGGTGTTCTTTGTTACAGTGTTTACCAAACAGTGACTTGCCATCTTCTTTCTCCCTCGACTTATTGTGCTCCTTCTTCCGGATCTCAAACTTTTCTCCCAGTCTCACTGATGTAGATGCCCTCGTACTGCTCACAACTGAGCTTGTGCACTCCATTCAAGCTTTCTTTGTCCTTTTCTTCCGTCTGGTCATTGCTGATTCTCTTCACCATGAGTTGGTTATTCGGAGTACTTTCTCTCTAAGCCATCATGGGTTCCCCTCTTTGCTTCTATTTTCCCAAAGACACCATCCACCAAACCTCTATGGTAGCCATTGGCTTCTATCTGCTTTACTATCTCGATTTCTTTCCTCTTCTTTTCGTTAATAAAGTAGAATTGTACATTTGAAAAACTTTTCCAACATTAGTGCTCTACTTACATCTTACTCACTCATTTTAAGTTACAACAAGTAAGTGACGTAAAAGTCAAGTACTTTCATTAACAGTCGAGTAAAAATGATGAAAATTACAAAAAATTTTGAAAATAGCAAAAAAGTAGTATTTATTTTAGCCAATAATTTTGATTTGTTCCAGAGTGGTGCGACACATTCTAATAAAATGTGATCTACGAAACCGGTCTGCAAATATATACCTTTTCTAAAATTGCGTGTCTTCGTAAAGTTTTTTCAAATTTTGTTCATTCTAATAAAACGTAGAGTACAAAAAAATAAAAGATACTTGAGGTGCGAGCTCAAGTATTTTTGTTTTTTTGTGCTCTATAATTTATTTTATTTTTAGCCAATTTGAACTTTTATTATTATTATTATTATTATTATTATTATTATTATTATTATTCTCTAGTTTCTCGGCCGTTGCCGGTATACTAATTTATATAGGCTAACAAAGTAGCAGGTATATAAATAGTGTGTACAATATGAAAATATAGACTAATCTTATTCTTCCCCAATCACTTTCCGGACTATTCTTGTGGTGTGGAGAATCACTGCTTTCTGCATCGCTCTTATTTCTGGTCTTGCACCTCCAAGTTCGTGTACGCTCTCGATTGTTTTCTTCGGGATCACACCTGTGGCTGTAACGACTATAGGTAGGATTCTCGTTTTTGTTTTCCACATCCTCTGTATTTCTTCCGCCAGTTCTTTATATTTATTTATTTTATTCTGCATTGTACTGGTCATATTGTTGGTCCCTGGGACAGCTATATCTATGAGGTATGTGATTTTTCTCTTTTTATCTTTTAGTATTATATCTGGCCGGTTGTGTGCTACTGTTTTATTTGTGTAAACTGTCCTATCCCATAGTACCATGGCGTCTTCGTTTTCTAAGGATTTTATTGGCTCGTACTCCCAGTATGGCCTTGTTTCGGTCGGTATTCTCCACTTTCTTATAATCGCCATATGTACGACTTTTGCCACGCTGTCGTGCCTTGCCTTATATTCCTCCATTACCAGGCTTTCACACGCGCTGATAATGTGTTGTATGGTTTCTCCTATTTTGCCACACATTCGGCATCTATCTTCTTGGGCTGAGTCGTCTTTGATAATGTACTTTATATAGTTCCTTGTCTTGATCACCCCATCCTGCACCGCTACCATGAATCCCTCCGTTTCTGGATACAGATATCCATCTGTCAGCCACATCACGGAGGCTCTGATGTCAACTTCTTTTTGCTCCAATTCGGCTGGGTATCGTCCGTGTATTATTTTCTTTTTCCATTGCTCAATCAGCTCTGTACTGCAGTTCTCTTTCTTCAAGTTTTTCTCTGTTTCCTGTTCCCTGAGCCGCACTGTTGTGATCCCCTTATCTGCCTCGACTATTGCATGATGTAGTTTTGACGTTTCTTTCTTTTTTTTAAAATACATTCGCAAATTTGATATTTGTTTATCATGAAGCCACTTCAGGTTTAGCACTCCTCTTCCTCCGCTACTTCTTGCTATTATTAATCTTTCAACTGCCGACTTCGGGTGTAGCATTCTGTTCTTCTCCATCAGTACCCTGACTCTTCTCTGTAGATCTTCTATCTCAGTGTTATTCCATTTGATGATACCAAACGAGTAGGTTAAAATTGGGATTGCGTATGTATTAATTGCTTTGACTAAGTTCCGACTGTTTAGCCCAGTTCTCATCACTTGTCTGAGTCGGAGTATAAATTTTTTCTTCAGCTCATCCTTCATGGCCTTGTGATCAGTGCCTTTGTTTTGTTCAGTTCCGAGGTACCTATATAACTCTTGTGGCTTCATTTCCTCTATATCACTGCTTTCTGGTTCTTTGGTGCTATTAGGGTCCCATATCCTACATTTGTCCAGTCCAAACGACATTTTTATATCGGCAGAGTACTCGTGTACTATTTTCAGCAATTGGTTCAATTTTTCTCTTGACGGTGCGTACAGCTTCAGGTCATCAACGTAGAGCAGGTGATTCAGGGTGTATGCGACTTTTTTATTGTTTCTTATATTGAATCCTATTACTGACTCTCTTAATAACATTGATAGCGGATTGAGAGCTATGCAGAACCATAGTGGGCTGAGCGAATCTCCCTGGAATATACCTCTTCTGATGTGAATTGGTTCAGTTTTAACCGCCTCTTCTTGTCCTCTAACTTGAATGATAGTTGACCATTTTTTCATCATTACACTTAGGCATCTTATAATTTTTGGTTGTATTTTGTATATTTCCAGGCTCTTCACTAGCCATGTGTGTGGAACAGAGTCGTACGCTTTTTGATAATCTATGTATGCCGTGCATAACTTTCTGTTATTTTTCCTGGCTTGTTCCATTATGCACTGATCGATTACCAGTTGTTCCTTACATCCGTATGCTTTATTTCTGCAGCCATTCTGTTCTTCATAGATAATATTGTTGGTTGTGCAGTGATCTCTTATTTTTAATGTGATGCACGCTGTAAATATCTTATATGCTGTTGGGAGGCACGCTATAGGTCTGTAGTTTGCTGGATTTTTGGTATCGCCTTTCTTCGGTTTCATATAGGTAACCCCTTGCGTGAAGAATTCTGGTACAGTATCGGGCTTGTCTATATATTTATTTATTTCTGTTAATAGCGCTTGGTGCGCCGCTGTTAACTTCTTGTACCAGTAATTTTGAATCCTGTCCAGTCCCGGGGTTTTCCAATTTTTCAGTCTTTTGATAACCACCTTTAGTTGTGCCTCGGTCACGGGTACTTGATTTTCCTGCATTGGCTGCACCTGCCCCATCTGCTTCTCTATTTCTTTTATCCAGTATGCACCATTCTCGTGCCCAACTTTGTCTGACCATATACCAGCCCAGAATTCTGTAACTTCCTCTTTTGTTGGTATCTCTTTAGCTGTCACTGCTTCTCCATCCATATTTCTGTAGAACATTTTCTGGTTTTGTTGGAATCGTGCATTATCCAGTTTTCTTGTATAGCTCTTTGTATATGTTTTTAGTTTTGCGGCTTTTACTATTAGTTTTTGCTTTATTGTATCGCGTATTTCATTAATTTCAGTGTTTTCTTTTTCGTATTTTGCATGTATCTTATATTTCTTTTTTAGTTTTTCATACTTGTTCTTCGTTCTTCTGTTCATATTTTCTGTTTTACTACAAGCAACTATTCTATTGAGATCTGCTCTTAATTCTATTACTTCCTTCTCAAGCCTGATCATCCACTTGGGTTTACTTGGTGATTTTCGCGGTATACTCTCTGCTCCTTCGCTATCAACTGTCATTCCCAACGTTCTTACAACTGCCACTGCTGCACAGTATATTCTTCCATATATATCTATGGTACCTGGGCGGTTACTTTGTAGCTCCTTTTCTAGGCATCTATTGACAGCCGCTACAGCACTTATAGTTTTCCCATTCTCTCTTATCCTTGGTATTCTAGGTCTACTTAGGACCGGGTGGTCTAGGAATTCTGCCTGTGCCCTTTGATATTCGTTCTCCATTTCATCATCCAGCGCCTCACTGCCGTCTTCCTGGTTCTGTGTAGGGTTAGCGTTCGCCTGTGTTTGCTGTTCTTCCAGTTCCTCTTCCTGTATTGTTCCTCCTTCCGGCTGCTCCGCTGACTGTTCCTCTGTCATACTGAGCTCTTTTTCGATTTCTGCCTTCATTCTATCCATTGTTCCCTTTGCCAACAACTTGTTTCTTTCAATGGCTCTTTTTTGGTCTGCTACACGTTGTTCTGTGACCTCTAGATTGGGATATTTCTCGATGAACATTTGAAACACCTTTTTCCTCCACAACGTACAGTCCGTTTCCAGGCGGGTACACGTGTAATACGAGCGTATTATGAATTCGTTAAGGTCGCCTGACCATTTCATTCTCTTAGCTCGAGTTTGTACTACTGTGGCTGACATATCATTGTCAGAGGCATCAGTTTGTACTTGCGTAGGCGGTTTTCTTGCCGATGGTTTCGCAGGGCCCACGCGGCTTGCTTCGTGGGTTGTTCCCTGCGGTGTCTTCTGGTCCGCACCAACCAACAGCGACACTTTGTTGGTTGGGTCCGAGGCTTGGCTTCTTGTTCTCACCATTTTATATTGCCGTTTATCGTGCTTTTTATACCTATCAGCCAGGTTTTGACAGGACATACAGAAAGCGGTACTTAACCCACAGTCGTTGGTACCACTGTGGAAGTGAAGGCTTATCCTCTGTATGATTGCTCCTGTCTATCAATTTCGATTTCTTGCAGTCCAGTTGCGTTATACCTCCTGCTGCTTGGTCCTGGATGTATAGCGGCTTCTGTTACGGCTTTGACCGGGTGTTATATCGAGTTTTCCTTCTCTTCTCCCACCTCTCACTACTAGTGCGCGGGACTCCGCCCTAAAGTCGTTCGGGTGGTCCCTTTGCGACTTACCGTTCGGATTCTTGAGTTGGGATTCAGCTAGATGACGGCTTAGGCCGGGTTTATTTATCTGAGTTTTCCTTCTCGTGGATGAAGTGACGTGAACCCTCAGGACTTTCTTCCCCACATTTCGCTAGGGTTACAGGAAGTCGCTGCATTCCCGGAATACGGTCTTGATTCTTGATGAGAAGTGAGGTGAGATGGTTTATATGTCGGAGTTTTCCTTCTCCTACGTCCATCTACATCTGTCGCCGCCCAGCTATGCTGCTTGGCTTAACAGGACCGCCACGTGAAGGCTGCAGATTGGGCTTGAGCGTCAGCAACTGGTTGCGGATCCCCACTGGGTGGGTTTCCTGTTGATCCATGGATCTCCCATTACTGGCCCCTTTTGGCCCCTTATTATTATTATTATTATTATTATTATTATTATTATTATTATTATTATTATTATTATTATTATTATTTTTTGCTTGTTGACTCACTTACTTCGAAAAAAGGTCAAGTAAAAGTCAAGTATTTTCAGAATTTCCTTTCACTAGACACTCTGTAAGAGTTGATACGTTTGTGAGCCATTTTGCTGGATACTTTTTCGATTATAATTCACTATGTGACGTCATATCTTCAAAATAATCCGACGAGTACTTTTTTGGACGAAAAGAATTCAATCTACGAAAATGTTGACAATGAAACAAATGAATGAATAAGTTTTTAAAAGACAAGATTAGTCGAGTGTGGGAAAATTTCAAGATGTAGGTATACCGGCACGCAAAATAGGCGTGAAAGCAGAAAGCCGCAATTTGAACAGTCGAACGAACCGGTAGGAAATCTGGAAAACTTTACAAAAATTCAATTTAACAAGTTCATAAACTTACTTTGTAATAATCACATTATAAGGCGTTTACAGTAGGTTACAAGTATTATATGCAAATGTGGAAGCGAATCAAGAATGCGAATTTCGTTTTCCTTGAAACGTAATTATATCCTTTTTCTCGGTGAAATATTTTACAGTCTTTTAACGTTAATATTACGATGCCTCGCGTATTTCTCCTAAATGTTAACGTTTTTAGACGGTATATACATAATACTTTTTCTACTACTTTTTATTAGGTCTCGCTTGTCTGCTACAGTATTAACACACGTACACAAAAATATAAACTGCATCGTATTCCACGAAAAATAAAAAAAAGAATATTCGCTGTCATAACGCTTCTTCACACTATACTTACGCCTTTACAGATCGCGTACAGATGCGTTAAAAGTTTCATTGAATTGGTAATTTCTGGCCGCGCGCGAATGAAACTGAAGATTAACGCTTCAATTAAAATTCGCGACTGCATCGGCGTGGGTGGATCGATGTCGGTCTAACAGAAAGCTCATCACGACCACGAGATGGCTTTCATTAACAAAAAGACACGGAAATGTTTTCAACCCGCGGACTGAATTATACCGAAGACCTACTTTCAATTTATTATTAACTCGTCGGTCCCTTTTCAAATTATTGTTTCATCGAAATTCCATTTCAAGGAAGTATTCTCGCACGCTATAACTCTCTTCTATGGTCTGAAAATTACTAGATACGACCCCGCGCAGAAAGCAGAAAAAGTTAACAGGCAAAATTGATTTGTTGCGTCGGACATCATTGTCTGAAGACGCGAGCGAAATAGGGGGTGGCACATTAAAAAAATTCATTCTTTTGTACGGTAGGTACTGAAGGAAGTACAAAATACGGACGGTCCGAGTATTACTTTCTATCGATTTTATTGTATCGACAGGTTTCCCATTCCGTTATTAGGCATTGTTTGATTGAACGGTAAAGTCGGCCACAAATGAAACTTTTCGCTCGCCCTTCGACTTTTAGTCAATACTAAGTCCACTCTACCCCTCGTATATATTATGTAGGCTGCTTCTGGATGTTATGCGCTCCGGGATACCTTCTCCCACCAACCGATCACCCCCTTTTTTTCGACATGACATCGAGATAGTTGATATTATTTTTCTAAATCGTTTTCAATTAACCCTAAGTTCGCATTTCATATTATAAAGCGCTATTGCCGAGGGATTTTGGTGTTACAATCTTCGTGCGCTACAAGATCCAAGTCGGTTACATTCGTGGTCGACAGCTTCAGTATGGCTCCCATCATCTAAACTAATTTCCATGCATTAACTAGATTAACTTACGTCCCTTACTTGTCCGCGTGTGTCACGTAAAAGCTTTCCGCGAGAAACAAATTCGTCGTATAGATTTATAATCGAATTTTGTCAAAGTGGCCCTATTTCACAGTTGAAAGATTTTATTGAACTTTTTCGCGGCCTTCTTTTTTGAGCTAGGAGAACGAACCACATCAAATCATTGGCTGTGTGTGAGCTAGTGAATGCTGAGTATAAGTTTCTAACTTTTCCTCTTGTTCGAAACGAAGATGACGAAACCTTTTAATTATGGAGATAGAACAGCAAATATATTATGATTAATGATCGACGTATTGCGCGTGGACGGGCTTCATTACAGATAACTGAGATACTTGACAGAGTTGTACAATACGGTAAGAATCTAGAATAACGAGGAAAGAAAAATTCGACGTCAAATTTGAATTACATATTGTGAAGAATTTTTTCAAGTCCTAGCTCTTAGCGGCTGGTTAATAAAATCTACAATTCTACGTTATTAGTTGGCTTACAAGACTAGTGTATTTTCGGGTGTTATTCTATAATCAGTGTACCGCTACTGAAGAACAAAGCTTCAAATATTAGTTTTTACAGTCCAACACTATGATCTGATTGGCTAAAACGATACTGCGTTGTGATTGGTTCATCCACCTATGTACGGCGTTCCCATTTGCTACCAGATTTGCTGTCATGTTGGTCAGTTCTGTTCTTTCTGTCTTGTCCAATCATCGAGGTAAATTATCTCTCACTGTCAAACGCAATTACACTGATTATAGTCCAGTCATATTAGGAAATTTGGTGTGAATAAATGGGGATCGCTGAATTTTGGCATATATATGTCATTTGTTGCCTTATACGACATACTAAAAGTTTTACTCGATATGACGTGCACATTGTTCCCAGGGGGCAAAAAAGTGTAGTCCAGATTGGTTTTTTGTAATTTTTAGGGTAAATATCAGTTTTTTGAAAAAAAGTTAAGAGACAAAAATTGTAGAGCGCCAAAAGATACATAAATAATGTTCCATTAAGAATTTCCGTACGATGCTCCAATTTTTAATAAATGGAGGATGAAAGTTGAATAGTTGCAAGCTTGTCACATGCGACGCAAGTCGACGCAAGCGTCACCCACTCAAATTAGTGATTCTTTTCTCTCTAATTGCGAAATCATTGTTGGTTAGCAAATTTGAATCTGATTTCTAAATCATTCAGGCGTGGATCCACAAGAGGAGGGGAGAATTCCTCCCCCCCTCCAAAAAAAAAAACAAAACAACAAAAAATTAGTAGTATCAAAAAAAATAAATATTAAAGAAAAACAAAAAGGTCCTTCGGACTTTTTTTGGATTATTTTCCCTCCCAAAGTGATCGTCTGGATCCGCGCCTGATCGTTGTTATCAGTTAGTTATCGATCAGTAATCTATTCATTTATTTAAAATTTGGCACGAATAGAAAAAAGTATCTTAATTGCAACAGACATATACAAGTTCACATTTGCATCAATTTACTCAAAACTGAAGCATTATGCATTATGACGGGTTGGTGACGCTTGCGTCGACTTGCTTTGTAGGTGACAGGCACATATCATGCGTTACTTCCACAGCTATCCAACTTTCATCCTTCATTTATTAAAAAATGGAGCATTGCACGGAAATTTTTAATAGAACATTATTCATGTATCTTTTGGCGCTTTACAATTTTTGTCTCTTGACTTTTTTTCAAGAAACCGATATTTATCCTAAAAATTACAAAAAACCGATCTGGACCACACTTTTTTGCCCCCTGGTAACAATGCGCACGTCATATCGAGTGGGACTGTTAGTAAGGAGTCTAGTTCAATTCGGCGCGGATAATTCGGCGCAGGACGAATCGGCGCCGCCATCTAGGCGCGGACTTCATTCGGCGCCGCACGAATCGGCGCTGAAGGATGCGGCGCAGAGGCTCATATCGGCGCAATAAGAATTTAATATTTTTGCTTCAACAAGGGTAGTGCCTGCTTATTGCAACACTGCACTCTTGCTTTTGTGCCCACCGAAGAAGTGTGTACCGCATTTGTAGAACTACAGGAGTATGTAGATGATGATCTAGAAGCGCTGTTAAATTATTTTGAAGACACATACATCGGACGTCTTCGTACAAATGGTCGTAGAGCGGCACCACGCTTCAAAATTTCTTGGTGGAATGTCTACGAAAGGACTTTAAATGGAGATCCGAGAACAAACAACAGCGCGGAAGGTGGACATTACCGTCTCCAAAGTGAATTTTCGTCCGATCATCCGACATTGTGGGCCTTCATTAATACCTTGAGACGATAGCAAAAAGGGCGCGATTTGGAGTACGCCAAATGTGTCACCGGTGCTCCTCCCGCAGCGAAAAAGAAAAGAGTTGCCTCCCGCAACCAGCGACTACTAGCAGTTGTAGCGGAGTACAAAACGCGGACAACGATTGAATATTTGAGAGCAGTAGCTCATATAATTCATCTCTAGTTTTGGTACAATTTTTAAATTATGAATTTGAAAATCATTTCTTCTGATGTTAAAATAATATATTCGCAAATTTTAACTTTCTTGCAATTTTTCTGTTTGCGCCGATTTTCAGAAAAAAATTTTTGAGCTATTTGCGCCGACTCATTTCGGCGCCGATGTAAGCCATCGCGCCATATTGTCCGCGCCGAATTGAACGGACCCCGTTAGTAAGTTGTATAAGATGATAAATGACATAATTATACATGCCCAATTTCAGCGGTCCCCTATTTATTCCGTACTTATACAACTTTTCAATCTAATATGACTGGACTATTAAGAGACACTCTTCTCCCTTTTACTTTTGCAAACTCTATCTGTTCTTAGAGTTTTCTTCTTTCATGCGACTTTCTACGTATGTAACTTCAAATTAAAAATTGTTATATTTAAAGGCCCTAACGTCCAAATTTTTCGAGAAACACACGCACAATGCTCACCAACATTTCGACGACGCCGTCGTCTATAATTTTTAATTTGTATAGTAAAAGCGTCCAATAAAACGTCATTTAATATTTAATAACTTCAAATAATCCTTTTGCCAAAGACTTGCCATCTTCGTTCCCCATTGGTATTTTGTACTCCTTTCTCCCAGTCTCATCAATTTAGATATCTTCGCACATATCGGAACTCATAATGAGTGAGTGAGGTGTAAGTAGAGCACTAATATTGAAAAGGGTTTTCCAATTGTACAAATCGACTTTATTAGTTGCTTTTACAAGAGTACTTTCGGGTGTAGATTGAGAGTGAAGAACGAAATTGGTGAACTCTACAAGAAAATCACCAGGCTGAATGGTTTACTGTATGATTAATATTTCCATCTGTCAAGGTTACTTCACCCGCTAGAATTTAAAGAAATGATGTTCGAAAAACGAGGAGAGGGGAAGAAAGGAGAGGACTGTGTGGAAAAACGAGTGGAAGCCCAAACAAAACAGATCAAGAAGAAGTGTGCCGAACTGACCCGGAAGAAAGAAGAAAGAAAGGAAGAGACAGCGAGAGTTGAGCACAATTTCGGCACCCTGAACCGAGAACCTATCAAGCGTCACCTTCACAGAAGAAGAAAGAAGACTGCTGGACAAAGGTATCAAGTACGTGCAGCCAGAGAGGATAAACCAGTGTAAGCTTGAAAGTATGGCCATTAGCTGCGAACAAGTAATCCGAACCATGGAACACGACGTGAGACCAGAAGCCCGGACCAAAATTAGGAAATTGTTGTTGGACATTGAAGAGAATATCTGCCGAACCTATGACAGAACGCAAGTAATGCAGAGGAAGGTCACAAATCTACAAAAGAAGATCAAAGGCAACACGGTTGTGGTAATAGAGAAGGAGGACTACACCCAAAAAGTGGAGTCGTACATCGCAGCGAATGGATGTTAAGAGCTAACAAGGGACCCAACACGGAAATACCAAAGCAGTGTTGAAACGGAACCATGTACCCGGCAATGGAAGGACGCTTGAGATGAACCCGGTTGCACCAAAACTCAAGGGGCTTGTAAAACTCCACAAAGCGAATCGTTCGATGAGACCCCTGGTCAACAGCATTCAATCACCATGCTACAAGATAGCGAAGATCGTAGCCACATTCCTGAAAGAAAACCACCAGTTTGCACCCAGACGAAGTATCAGAAACAGCGGAGAGCTGATTGAGTAACTGGACAAGTTGGAAATCAAGAGTAACGACAAGCTGATATCCTTTGATTTGGCAAATATGTTTGGTACCATACCTAAGGAGGGACTTCTCTCTGCTCAAAAACAACAGATACCATGGGAACCCCGATGGGCCAAAGTACGCCAACATAGTGGAAGAGATCTTGAGCCAGAACTACTGCCGCTTTAATAACAGGTTCTACAGTCAGGAAAGGGGAATTGCGATGGGATCACCGCTGTCACCAATACTGGCGGAGATATTCAGGAATGATATGGAAAACAAGATATTGAAGGGCAGCAAGTTCAGAAACTCGATCAAACACTGGGCCAGACATGTAGATGATATCCTAATTGTGTGATCAGGAACTGATAGACAGGTGGATCTATTCTTTCCAGAAATGAACGCGATGAATGAGAGCATCAAATTCACTGTGGAAAAAGGCAATGAGACCATCGACTATTTGGACCTTACACTCACAATGGAGAACAATAGGATAGAATACAAAATCTACAGGAAGCCGACGCATACTGACACCAACATCCCAAATGACTCCTACCACCACCCCAGGCACAAGTTAGCGGCAATCCAGAACTACTTCTATCGGGCGATTTCTGTCCTCAAGAACAATGAAGAGAAGAGGAAAGAGATTGAGATAGTAAAGCAGATCGCAGAAGCCAAAGGCTACCGTAGAGGCGTGGTGGATGGAGTCTTTGGGAAAATGGAAACAAAGAAAGGAACATCTGATAGCATAGTGAGAAAGTACTCCGGGTCGATACCATATATAGGGAAGTACACAAACAAGGTGATAAAGGCGTTCAATGGCTACGATGTGAATGTGGGTATCCAGAATAACCAACCCATGGTGAAGAGAATCAGCAATGACCAGACGGAGCAAAAGGACAAGGAAAGCTTGAGCGGAGTGTACAAGCTCAGTTGTGAACAGTGCGAGGGGATCTATATCAGTGAGACTGGGAGAAAGTTTGAAATCAGGAGAAAGGAGCACAAAACGTCGAGGGAGAAAGAAGATGGCAAGTCACTGTTTGGGAATCACTGTAATAAAGAAAACCAAGATGGAGAAGGAATATTTAAAGTCATACATGTAGAGAATCGCACAAAAAGAAGAAAACTCTGGGAACAAATAGAGATTGTAAAAGCCAAGAGAGAGACTGCCTCATGAACAATGTAATCATATTTGACGGCGAAAAATTATTCGGCCTGGTGATTGGACGGGAGAAGAAGAACAGAACCAACTAATGAGACGGTAGGAATCCAGGTAGCCAATGGAAACGCAGCATTTAGGACAGTAGGTTGAACCAATCACTAAGCAGTATAAGAATCCAATGTGTTATTATTATAAGAATAAGTTTCTAAGAGTGAACCAATCACAATACAGCATTCTTACAGCCAATAAGATCACACCGTTATACTGTAAAAACTCATGGTTAAGGCCTTGTTCTCCACTTGCGACACAACTGATGATGGGATAACACCCGAAAGTACTCTTGTAAAAGCAACTATAAAGTAGATTTGTACAATTATAGGAAAACCTTTTTCAATACCTTTGCACTGTTTGTGATTGAGCTTGTGAACTCCGCCCTTATCCCTCTCCTTCTATCCGGTAATTGCTTATTCTCTTCGCCAAGGGTTGGTTGTTATGGATTATCACATTTACATGAAACCACTCAACATCTCTATCACCTTGTTTGTGTGCTTTCCTTTTATGGTACTGACTCGGAGTGCTTTCTCACTGTGCATTCATGGGTTCCATTCTTTGCTTCCATTTCCCCAAGGACTGCCTCAACTACGCCTCTAGAGTAGCCGTTAGCTACAGAGATCTTCTTTACTATCCCATTCTTTTTTCTTTTTTTAACAGGGAACCTGTTTTATGGGGGGCTATTTGAGAAATCTGCCGTGCGCCGTGCGCCGTCCGCCGTCCAGCGAAAAACTTAGAAAAATTTCGACCCTCGAGCCATATATGATAGGAGAAGGACTTGGAAAAATTTCGACTTTCGAGCTATATATGATAGATGGGGGACTTAGAAAAATTTCGACTCTCGAGCCATATATGATAGGAGAGGGACTTAGAAAAATTTCGACTCTCGAGCTATATATGATAGGAGGAAGACTTAGAAAAATTTCGACTCTCGAGCCATATATGATAGAAGGGGGACTTGGAAAAATTTCGACTCTCGAGCCATATATGATAGGAGAAGGACTTGGAAAAATTTCGACTTTCGAGCTATATATGATAGATGGGGGACTTAGAAAAATTTGGAGTTGGTCTAGGCCTTCTTTTTACTACCTTTCTCCAAATCTAGGCTTCCTTGAATTTTCAATACCAAATCTCATTCGAATCATAAAACAGGTTCCCTGCGTTCCTCGTTTAACTTCGTTAAGGAAGCCGTAATTTTTTATCATTGTTCTTTAGGAAAGAGATTGCTCGGTAGCAATAGTTTTGAATCGCCAGTAATTTGTGCCTGGGGTGGTGGTAGGAGTCATTCAGTATAATGGTGTTACTGTGCGTAGGATTCCTATCCTGTAGCCAGTGTTTGATCGAGTTTCTGAATTTGCTGCCTCTCAATAGCTGGTTTTACGTACCATCTGTGACCATCTCCGCCACTATCGGTGACAGCTCTGATCCCACTGTTATACTGAATCGGCAGTAGTTCTGGTCTTCGATCTCTTCCTTTATTTTTGCGTACTTCGGCCCATCTGTTTTTTCGCCTCCTTTGGTATGGTTCCAAAGATATTTGTCACGTGCAAGGATACCAGTTTATCCTTGCTTTTGATTTCCACCTCGACCAATCCTTCTATTAGCTCTCTGTTGTATCTTATGCTTTGTTTAGGTGTGAATTGATGGTTTCATTTTAAGAATCTGGCGGCAATCTTTGCTATCTTGTAATATGGCAATTGAATGATACCTATTAACCAATGGTCGCATTGTACGATTTTCTTTGTGCAGTTGAACAAGCTCGTTGAATTTTGGTGCTACTGAGTTCATCTCGAGCGTCCTCTCGCTGTCAGGTACGTTGTTCTCTTTGAAATCAATTATCAGCCTATTTCGGTATTTCTAGGTCGAATCCTTCTTCAGCGCTTGGTAGGTATCCATTCTCTGCTATGTACCTACGTTTCCACTTTTTGGGTGTACTCATCCTTATCCGTCTTTGTCAAGATCAAGTTGTTCTGTCGAATCTGTTTCTGTAAATTTGTGGCATTCCTCTACATTACTTATGTTCTATCATTGGTTCGGCATTTCTCCTATAGCTCATGGAGGGGGGAGGGGGGGGGGTAAAGTAAGGTTTATTTTCTTCGCTTTTGAACTCAGAGCTCGATTCATTTACCCATACCACAGATTATTAATGTCTTCCTAAATTGTTTGAAATTAAATCGTAGTTCACATTTTATGAAGTACTTTTGCGAAAGGTATTATTGGTTCAGCGATCTTCGTGCATTGGTGTACAATATGAGAATCTAATATATTCGTGGTCGACAACCTCAATGTGACTTCCATCGTCTGAACTAATTTTAATGCATTAACCAGATTAAGTTATATACGTCCCCTACTCGTCTGCGTGTATAAACCTTTTCGCCAGAAATGAATTTATTAGATTTATAATTGAATTTCGTCAAAAGTGGTCATATTTCACAGTCGAAGATTTCGTTCACGATAATGAACTCTCGTGCAGGGTAATGCGAACGGCGAAAAACAGTAGTCTAATGTACCGAAGATAGCTCTCACTCGGTTAATAAAAGGCTCTATACCTATTAAAGTGATATTTAGTTGTTTCGCGTTTGGTTCCCTATATGTGATATGGCGTAGTACTAGCGTATTATTCTTAACGACAAAACCCTACTAACCGCACAAAAGTTTTCATTCATTCAACGATTCGGAAATAGTAATACCGACTACTGTACGTTACCTTACTTGTCGAAAACCGCGTTTGTTTATTCTTGCGTTTCATTTCATGGCAAAACAAATAAACATTTGTACGAAAACGTCATCGCGCAAACTTTATGAAAAGCAACCTTTGCGCGACTCTAAATGCTATACTTTTCTGTAATTTCGTTTCGTTATTTCGTTCCTACTTAAATACCATACACACTTACTCGAAAAACCGAGGGAGAGGACGGAGGTCCTTTTCGTTGTATTATGTAGTATTGAAAAGGATGACGAGAACGTACCCCATCGTCTAACGCTGAAATTGATAATTCTAGACGGTCGAATTGAAATGTAATACGTGGTGCACGTACTTTTAAGCTTCGGGAACGTCATTTGTCCGTATTAGAGCCATCTTATGCTTGAAGTGTTTCACAACTCGAATGAAGGTAGGAAACGTTCTTGTCTATCGTCGTTATTCTAAATGCGTAGGTATGATCCTTTTTATGCTATATAATACACGAAATTTATAGCTTCTTGTACAATGTGTCATCTGATTTCTGGCCTCTTTCAAATAGGAGATCTCGTTTCGCCTACTATTTCTCCTCGCCTTTCACTCTTCCAATTCTAAAAATGGAATTGAATAGTGGTGAAGTCAATTGTGAAAAAATTGTAGCTCCGGCCCATCATGAACCGACTAAGATTTCAGATGTTATCGTGCCATAACATTGATAACGGTAGCGAAAAGACTCGCAGCTCAGTTCTTCGCTGCTCGTAAGGCCTGGCTTATTCACAAGGTCAACTTAGATAAGCAGGGAACTTAATTTATGGGAGAATTTTCGACAGGGAACCTGTTCTATGTGGGGTTTTTTGAGAAATTTGCCGTGCGCCGTCTGGCGAAAAACTTAGACAAATTTGATCTATATAATATGACCGGAAAGGGACATACATGATAGGAGGGAGACTTGGACAAATTTCGACTCTCGAGCTATATACGATGGGAGAGGGACTTGGAAAAAACGGCAGCTTCCTTAACGAAATTGAACGAGGAACGCAGGGAACCTGTTCTTATGAGTCAAATTGGTTTTGGTATTGAGAATTCAAGCAAGCCTAGACCTAGTAAAAGGTAGTATGAAGCAGGCCTGAACCTACTTTAAACCTGTTATAAAATAGAACGTCATCAGTGACCTATTTTTGGGACTTTAAAATATATATATATATCAAGAGTCGACATTTTTTCAAGTCCCCCTTCTATCATAATATTGCTCGGAGGTCGAAATTTTTCAAGTCCCTAACTCGAAAGACAAAATTTGTTCAAGTCAATGCTTGAACCAAAACTGAATCAGATACTGCATGGATATGATAATCATTTTTGTGGTTCTTTGGTGGTCAGAAATACAAGAAGAACAAAATTGTGATTTTGGCAGACCTAACATGGTACTCTTATTAAGCACTGTCGTATAACTAACCCCACCATCTCGCCCCTGCTGCTAACAAAACAATTCAACAATCGACCATTTGTTCTCCTGCTCCCAAATCTCACCTCTTTCTTCTTTCATAAATACACCCTCACTCAAGCACTATAAAACACGAAACCATTTCTGGTACCCTGCAATACTTTAATTAACTAACTTTTACTCCAACATCTAAACAAACCTCACTAATTCCACTCAAAATTAATCTATAAAAAGTTCACCTTCCTTACTTACTGCCTTTTTAATTTAACAGCATAATTATTCAATAATTTTTTACATCGAGCTAAATAGCCCCAACGCTGCTAACAACTCGTTTTCAGTCTATTAAGTTGAGGACGAAGACTTGTATTAGAATACGAGGGGAGAAAGAAAATATATTTGGTATTTGGGGGACTTGCAGAAGTTGGTATGAAGCAAATTAGAAAGTTTTCAGTCATCAAATATTTATAAATTGGCAGGGAAATTTGGAAAAATGTTGACCACTGGCCACCAAAGGAGTTGGCCTCCCCTCAGAGATATTGTTTCCATCTGTACCACTATATTCAAATCCAAAATACCCTCATCTAACTTACATACAAATACTCCAAATAGATCTAACCTAAACCACTATAAGAAAATTGTCGAGTAAAGACACTCTGGAAGTATTAAAAGCATTGCTAAGAAGCTTATTTCTTTGATGGTCAAAATTTTTCAACGTTTCAAACTTCTATGTACAAATCTGAATGGTTGAAAATTTGAAAATTTTTGATGTCATCGTTTTGTCTTATATCCATATTATTTAAAGCCTCAAATTGAAATTTTTCCCAAGATCAATTCCTTTGATCGTTGAATTAGTGAGGCGCATATCACCAGCCCCCCTTTCTGATTTGGGGATCCAAACCTATATCACTACTGAACAAAGAAAAAAAAAATATTTGTATCCTGAATTTCATTATACACATCTAGAGTATTTTTCAACGCTGAACACGAATTTGAAGTTCGTTTTTCAATCCGAGCTAAATCTTTTATGGAATGAGTGAAAATCTACTCGTTCATTTGCCGCGTATCGTCGCGCGCTTAACGAACGTAGTATCATCGGATATCAAGAACTCGTGTTCCGTTCCGCGACGATACGCGGCAAATGAACGAGTAGATTTTCACTCATTCCATAAAAGATTTAGCTCGGATTGAAAAACGAACTTCAAATTCGTGTTCAGCGTTGAAAAATACTCTAAATGTATATAATGAAATTCTTGGAACAGGATGGCTGTTCAGTAGTGTATGAGTCGTTTGTACTGCGTTAGTATACTGGATTGTATTGATTTCAAATCGTTTGTACTGCCCCCGCCCCCAAAGATATGACGTAGAAGTCAATTAGGGGTTCTTGAACCACCCCCTTGCTGTTATGAAATGAGAATGTATTCAATCGTTTCCCAGCCCCTCCCATAATGCAGTATCTCAATGCTTAGACGGTGGAAGTGATTGAGGAAGATACAAAGAAACTTATATGTGATTTTCATGTAGTACTAACGTAGTACAAACGATTGAATACATTCTCAACTTCATAACAGCAAGGGGGTGGTTCAAGGACCCCTAATTGACTTTTACGTCATATCTTTGGAGGCGGGGGCAGTACAAACGGATTTTTGTCAATACTATCCCCTACTAACGTAGTACAAACGATGCAGCATAATTTCAGTCCAAAATTCAGAATGGGGGGGGGAAGCATGTACCCAGCCCCCCCAGACGATCTGTGGGGCGGGGCAGTACAAACGATTTGAAATCAATACAATCCAGTACTAACCCAGTACAAACGACTCATATAGGTTTGGACCCCCAAATCAGAAAGGGGAGGGGGGAGGCTAGTGACATGGGCCTGAAGTAGGGTGTTTCTAATGTACAGCTTCAAAAAGTCAAGATTCTTTTGAATATCACCCTTGCTACCAATAGACCACCAGAGAAAACTCTTCCAAACCACCTTTCATCATACAATTTTGAAGATGAAATTTTTTCAAGTCTCCCTCCCATCATACACAGCCTATAAATTAAAATACTCATATAGTTTGATGCTTAGAAATATTCAAGTCACCTTCCCATCAGAGCATGGGAGTCTAAATTTCCAGGTCTCGAGGTCAACAAAACAAGAGCTCAAAAATTGAAGATGTTTTCAAGTCCAACTCCTTTGATGGTCAGTGGTCAACTTTTTTGATGAAATTTGTCAAAGTTGAGTTTATAGTCGTTTCAGATATAATTTTCGCCGTAGAATTCAAAAATCCACATGGGAGGGCACTCCGAGGCCATTTTCATCATCGAACTTTTTACTTTAAAATGGTCGTACGTCCGAACCGATACCAGATATGATTCGCCGTTCGATTTTTATCACTTTTTTTGGTGAAATTTATCAAAGTTAAGTTTATAGTCATTTCAGATGTAATTTTCGACGGCAGGATTCTAAAATTAATACGAGAAGGCGCTCGGCGGCATTTTTTCGTTTCAAAATTGTATTTTAAGACAAGAATCTTGGAATTTGGCGTTTAAAACTGAGTATACACAAGTACGCACTTTGGGCGCCGTATGTCAATGCCCAAAATGAGTAGTCCGCATTCCAGACGCAGTCTGTCATTGCCCAAGATGAGTAGTACGCACTTTTGGCGCAGTATACCATTGCCTGGGATGAGTAGTCCGCACTCCGAGCGCAGTACGTCATTGCTCAAGATGAGTAGTCCGCACTCCAGACGCAGTCTGTCATTGCCCAAGATGAGTAGTCCGCACTCCGAGCGCAGTACGTCATTGCTCAAGATGAGAAGTACGCACTTTGGGCGCAGTATGCCACTGCCCAAGATGAGTAGTCCGCACTCCAGACGCAGTCTGTCATTGCCCAAGATGAGTAGTCCGCACTCCGAGCGCAGTACGTCATTGCTCAAGATGAGAAGTACGCATTTTGGTCGCAGTATGCCACTGCCCAAGATGAGTAGTCCGCACTCCAGACGCAGTCTGTCATTGCCCAAGATGAGTAGTCCGCACTCCAGACGCAGTCTGTCATTGCCCAAGATGAGTAGTCCGCACTCCGAGCGCAGTACGTCATTGCTCAAGATGAGAAGTACGCACTTTGGGCGCAGTATGTCACTGCCCGAGGTGAGTAGTACGCCCTTCGGGCGGAGTACTAAATATGATAACAGGGGAACTTACAAAAATTTCACCTTCTTTATGTGTTTTCTTATGTATGATACTGATTCGGAATGCTTTCTCACTGTACATTCATGAGTTTCTTCATTGCTTTCATTTTCCCAAGGACTACCTCAATCATACTTGTAGAGTCGTCGTTGGCTACTATGATTTGCTTTACTATCTCAATTTCTTTCCTCTTCTCTTCATTGTTCTACTGGGCAGAAATGGCTCGATATATCTGAATCGTCGCTAACTTATGCCTGAAGTAGAAATTTTGACTCTCGAGCTGTGTATTATGGGAGAGAGACTTGAGGAAATTTAGGATGCGACCTGGGATTTAGAGCCTCATTTTGCCCTTCATGTACAAAAATCTCATCGAAGATACAAATCCATTAAAGACGTTTTGAAGAATGTTTTCTTCACCGACCATACCAATTTAGAAAGCGAAGTAAGTTGTCAGGTTGATGTTCGAATCATGTCGGCTTTTACCTTGAATCTTTCTTATGATCAATGAACAACTTGCGGGTATTTCTTTAAACTTTTCTTCTTCAAGCGAAGTAGTCAGTCGATGTGAATTATCATGATTTTGAAGGGATCCTGGATCCATAGGTAGAAGTGAAGAACTCAATTTTCGAAAATTATTTTACCTTGATATCAGAAGAATTCTACCCGGCTTCTGAATGTACAAGACAAAACGTTACGTAAGGACACAAAGATGAGCCAAGACTGCTGATGATCTCCCAAGGTTGAGTGAGAACTGTGCCCAAGTGTTTTTGACAGTTTCTCATTGTGGTGGAAGAGATACTCGTAGATAGAAATAGAGAGATTTACTAGTGGTATATAAGAGCAAGTTGCTCTGAGGGGCCCGTGATGGAGCAATTTGGGAGATGAGGGTCTTTTTTTGCATTTTCATGTTGGTACACTAATTCATTATCTCATTTTCAACCAAAGATTTTAAAAGTCTTACATTCATAGACGACCCTATCGTTTTAAGGTTTACCTATAACAGTCATTAGATGAGTTTGTTAATCATGGAACCTGAAGGATCCTGTTCTATGGGTTTTTTTTTTGAAAAATTTGCCATGCGCTCTGCGTTGTCCAATCAAAAAATTGAAAAAATTTCGATTCTCGAGCTATATAAGATAGGAGGGGAACTTAGGAAATTTAGAATTTCAAGCCACAATGTATGTATGATAAGAAGAAAAAGGACTTCAAAAAATTAGAAGCAATTGCAGACGTTGCAATGGCAGCGGGGAACCCGCAATTCCTTAACTCGACCTCTCAGGTGGTGTGGAACTGAGTTGATAATTTTGTCATATAATTCAAATCGAAATTATCATTCTACATTCCCTCCTATCATATATAGCTCGACAGTCGAAATTCTTCTAAGTCCCGCTTCTATCATATATAGCTCGGAAGTCACAATTCTTCCAAGTCCCCCTCCTATCATATATAGCTCGAGTCTTAAAATTTTTCCAAGTTTTTGGTTGGACGGCGGACGGCGGACGGTAGCTCGAAAGTCAAAATTCTTCCAAGTCCCCCCCCCCCCTATTATATATAGCTCGAAAGTCACGATTCTTCCAAGTCCCCCTCCTATCATATATATCTCAAGACTTGAAATTCTTCTAAGTCCCCCTCCTATCATATATATCTCAAGACTTGAAATTCTTCTAAGTCCCCCTCCTATCATATATATCTCAAGACTTGAAATTCTTCTAAGTCCCCTTCCTATCATATATAGCTCGAAAGTCACGATTCTTCCAAGTCCCCCCCCCTCCCCTATTATATATAGCTCGAGACTTGAAATTCTTCTTAAGTCCCCTTCCTATCATATATAGCTCTAGACTTGAAATTCTTCTATGTCCCCCTCCTATCATATATAGCTCGAGTCTCGAAATTCTTCTAAGCCCCCCTCCTCTCATATATAGCTCTAGACTTGAAATTCTTCTATGTCCCCCTCCTATCATATATAGCTCGAGTCTCGAAATTCTTCTAAGCCCCCCTCCTCTCATATATAGCTCGAGACTCGAAATTCTTCTATGTGCCCCTCCTATCATATATAGCTCGAGACTCGAAATTCTTCTAAGTCCCCCTCCTTTCATATATAGCTCGAGACTCGAAATTCTTCTAAGTCCCGTAACCTAACCTAACCTGCGGATGCGGACGCGGACGTTTTCTGAGTATGTAATCTCCTAACAAAATGGATAGCGGGTTCCCCGCTAAAACACAACCTACAAGGGACCCAGAAAACTTCAGAATCTATTTGTATTCTCAATACCAAAATTAATTCAATCCAGCCCAGGTTCCCTTCGTTCCTCGTTTAACTTCGTTAAGGAAGACTGTTGTTCATGGCCAAAGTGAGGGTTAGGTCCAAATAGTGGTGGTCTCCTTGGTCTTTTCCTCTATGATTCATCATATTCGTTTGCAGAAGCAATTAATCCACCTGCCTATTTGTGGAGAGTGCGTAGGCTGAAAAGAGGAAAGCCAGTCTCTTCCAATCGCGTTTGATATAGCAGAATATTATTTGGCTTGGTGATTGGACGAAAGAAGAAGAATAGAGCCGATCAATAAGATGATGGCAAACCTGATAGCTATAACAGAATCGCCGAACGTAGGTTAAAAAGTAAATCGATCGCCAATCTGGAGTCTGCCTTCTTCAAAGGATCCCCGGCTGTTGCATTTTTGTGATGCCTTCCCTGCAGCCCAGAAATATACCCAGATTATGGAATGATATGGGCTGAAAATATTTCGACTTCGTTCCAATCTGTGCTGAAGAAAAGATGACGTAATTGAACAATAGCAACGAAATATTGAAACAGTTCAGAATGAATTCAACGTACGTAACTATGTGTATGTGCTTTTCCCGTTTTCTTTAATACGTATGATGGGCCTGCATATTTAGTCACGATATTGAAAACTAAAATTAAAAGACTGTAAAAATGTAATAGAGATTGCTTTTTCATTTCGCGCTCGAAGCAGTAAAACGAAAACTTTATTATTAGGCTCACTTATACTTTCACTTTCCTATAAAAGTAAACGTGCACTTTTACTTTCCTTTTTATGGCTTTTAAAAAATATTTTTAATAAAGCGCATACAAAAAGTTTTGCTTATTCGGCTTTATTAAAAATTCTTATTATAGGTACACGTAAAACGAATGCAAAAATATTTCTCGATCTATATATATAATACGATATTAAATTGAAGAGAGCCAATTAAAAGGAAGGTCAAAACAACTTATTTAAATTATTTAACAAAGGAATTTAGTTTCCTCAGTCGTCGCTCTGTATTATACTGACGAAAACGAGCAAAAAAAAAAGTGCGTGTATAAAGTGTAGGTACTTTGTGTTCGTAATATGTCTTGAGTTTTTCATTGTATATAGTTTTTAAGATTATTACTTATTCATTCGAGCGAGTTACGTATATTCCATCCCTATAATGAAGTCTGATAAGTGCTACCCATAGATTCGGTGAATAGGACGGAAGAATGTTTTTCAATTAGATACACCGGTATTCGAGCACCCTAAAAAGTGAGACTACGTGAAATGAAAACGGAATCAATAAAACAATACCGAGAATAAGAAGAATGGTAAAATATCTCTCTCGTATTTTCGTAATTGTTTGAATATTCTATTGCGATAGGGTTTTTTATGACGAGATTCACCTGTGAAAGAGTGAAAGTTCCAACTTCTTTTGTACAATTTAGCTCGCGAGAATAATCGAGAGGTTATTTGCGTAAACAAAGTCATTCAAGTGTTCTTAATATTGTTCCATAACAATTAATTCCCTTCCTCTGGAGTTGTGCTACATCTGAGTGGATGTGAGGTATATGAAGAGCTCGTAGGCATGATTCAATTCCTTATAGATATTAGAAACGTGAAGAGTATACATTACGTACTGTCTCCACTCAAAATGCGGCTACACCACTGGTCAAGAAGTAAAGGTATACTATTTTGGAAATTTTGAGCCACGTCCGGGATATTTCTTTATCGAGGTTGATTGGCAGCATTTGAAAGCCATACTGATTCCTATTCGTGGCTATTTTTCAGTGCAAAAGCCATGCAAAAGAGCAAGCTGCGGCTAGAAAAACGTGTATATTCAAGGGATGCATTTATCGGCACGACAAGAAAAATACGAGTGAACTGCAAAATTTGTTGAAATAGCAAGAAGGAAAAATGTCAGACGACACAAAATGAAAGCCCTGATTAAAAAGGTGGAGTCACGACCAATGAAAAGGATTACACATCAGTAAAATTTATTCGACGAGAAAATTAAAAATGAGCTACAAAAAATTAAATTCAATTATAAAAAAATGTAACCCACTACAGACATAATTATGCAGCCTCTTTAAAAAATACTTTTGAAGTACAAAATCACAAAACTTCAATTTTTTTAAAATTAGTATAACTCTATTGTACGAGGAGGGCACGTTTAGCCTTCTGTGGCCTCCCGCGCTTTCGCTTTTGTCCCAATGGTATATTTCGAGCTTCACAGGGGACCTCCACCAACTTGAGCCGCACATGCATCCCTACAACGTGCTTACATATGAAGTTCTTCATAAAATACGGACATGTACATGAAGATTTGTAGATATCGTCCCGGTAAACCACTACTGCTATTTTGTATTTTCAGTTTCAAATATACCTACACTCTTTCAACTTCATGAAACGCGGCTATGCGTGCGTGACATTGAACCGCATTATCAAGTTTTTAGTTTCTGTTCTATTTCTAATCGCACAAATAGAAAATTCTGAAAAGACTGTACAGTGTTGTATTATACGTATTCATTTGGTCCATATTGCTCATTTTTCACGGACACATTCAAATATTTTGCAAAAAATAATAGGTACATCAAAATTTGAATTTGCCAAAATTTTTGGCAAAAAAATTGTTGAAATTTTAATTTGCTGCTCATACAACAAAAATAAATGTGCATTACTGCCCCTTCAGCATTTTTTGTTGTTCACTACGTGTCGTTCAAATGTCTTTTCCTTGGTGGGCCGAAATATATTCCCCTATATTCAATAGTCTAAGAGCCGTCGAATCGATATTCTGAATTGTTTCTAATTTTCCGATCAGATCATTTCGAATTTGTCACACCTCAGCATATTCACAAAGAATAATCTAAATTCAATTATCTTGGTAGGTTCATGAGCTTTAGAAGAAAGAATTCAGTCTTTTCGGACTCCATCTTTGGTTAACTTTATCCCTCGGTCACTTTTGATGACCTTGAACGATGTCTATCGAAAAAAGAATGCCGATGCCATTCTTACTTGAATTACAACAACAGAGTTCTTCCCATAAATTCAGGACCTGACAAACCTGACAGACAATGAGATTCTAAGTCATAAGCCGAAAAAGGGGTAGGACAGTGATACCCGCCTCCCCCTCCCTCTTCCGCTTCAATGAATGGAATATCCGTCAAAAATTTTCAATCATCGAACATGAATAAACTATTACTCACACTAATCAGTTCTTGCACAGATATGAAGTAAAGATATTGAGGAACGGAGCAGGGCTTGCTTGGTACCTAGATCCACTGTGTTGCGTCGTGTTCTGGAAGGCCGTTGTAACCAGAAATCCAGAGGGAGGTAATTGAAGATAGAATGCGCTGAACGATGGGATTGGGAGGAAATAGTTATTGTACGGCTTGGGGAAAGGAAAGAGAGTCGGAATGCGGCAGGAATTTACTGGGAGAAGAGAGAGGTATGGCGGAAAGTTCAGTAGAGTATATGGAGGTGGAGTTTTTCATACGGGAGTGCGCGATCTCGCCATCGCGTAGCCAGTTTTGGAAGCCGATTTAGATCCTTCTGTAAAGTACAAGTTCTGAGAAGGAAAATCATTATCAACAATGATGGCTTTGATGTGTTTCAAGTAAATTAAGTTGGGAATTTCGGTAAGTCAGTCAGGTCAAAGCGAATATGAAACGTTGAGGCTGTCCAGAGAGGGATGGATGAGTAGATAATGGAAGTGGCTCTAGTTGAGATGACAGTCTTCATGGGATTCCAGTGAAAGAAGTAGTGAGTTTTGGGAACTGAGCGAAAGAAAAATTAAGATGCCATTGCAAATTCCGCAATGGCAGTGGGAAACCCGCAACTTCCGTGCCTCGCACCAAAAGGAAAAACCACAAAGATATGATGACGTGACAATTTGAACGCGCTGCAATTTCAAGGAAACCGTCGTTTTTCTAAGTCCCCCTCCTGTCATATGTGTATATGTTACGCTCAATTCACGTAATTGCTCATTACGCGTATTGTGGAAAATTGCTGCCCATTACGCGTAATCAGCAATATTTTTCTGCCTATTACCAGTAATGGGCAGCAATCTAGCTGCCCATTACGCGTATTGAGCATCTTTAAGAACCAATCCCAATTGGTTCGGCTTGGTTCAGTGGGAACTGGAAGGGATATCGTCGGTGCGTCAAAGCAATCAATAAGTATGCAATTCTGCGTGCCATGCAGGCCGAAAAGACAGGTGGACTTTTTCTTGAAATGCATCTCTATTCTTGAGACATTTTGGCAACCATCGGTTGTAGGGGTAAAACACTCGCTAAATCCGAATTTCATGGTTGCCAAGTCAAATTTTGCCTTCTTATGGCCCAAATCCAAGATGGCGGCCAAACTCATTTCATTTCTGTTTCAAGGTAAAACAGAAAATTGTAATTTTTTTCTTTTGGAGGGGGGGGGGGTGTCTGGTGTACAGAATTGGATCCTCAAATTCTACTTGAGATATTGGGATCACAGCCAAGATGAGGAACCAAATTTGGGTCAATTGGCAATATAATGCTAGAGTGTACGGCACCGTTTCTATGGTTTTTTGACCCGGGAAAATCAAAAACGACCATCATGAGCTTGCCTGGGAATCAAAAGTCGAGATACTTGAGTCCTGTGGTTTTGTTCTCACAAACATGTTTGTCTGTTATTAGTTCTTTTCCCTTTTTTCCTTTAAAAAATATGATTCTTTATCAATAAAGTTATTCGAGCTACAATTTTAAATAATCCTCCTTATTTTACAGTTCATCTTATTTCTACGGACTAATTTTGAAATACATAAGCTCTGTTGTTTTGATAGTATATAATGCAGTTGAAAGAAAGCTCTGTGATTTTAACCTGACCAACTTCCAATATCTCAAGTAGAGTTTGAAGACGCAATTCTGTACACTAGCAACCTCCCCCCCCCCCCCAAAAAAAAAAAAGAAAAAAATTACAACCTTCGGTTTCACCTTGAAACAGAAATGAAATGAGTTTCGTCGCCATCTTGGATTTAGGCCATAAGGAGGCAAAATTTGACTTGGCAACCATGAGATTCGGATTCAGCGAGTGTTTTTGCCCTCACAATTGGTGGTTGCCCAAATGTCTCAAGAAATACGTAAACTTGCCTCCCTCCAGAATTTAAAAGCGACGGCTGAGAAAAAAGACCGTCCTGGAGATAATTTAACCCAGAAATTCCAGCCACGCATTATTAACTATAGTAAAGTTCAGTTTAACAGTGATGAGTTATACCTGTTGGAGAAAGGGTTGAAATTTGGTCTCCCTCCCCTTAAGAACCAAGAGACACTGGCTAACGTAGTAGCTGACCTGACAGTCAAAATTGGACCGGGAGTGAATATCCAAAAAAAGTGCGCCGAAATGGTTTGCAACACTCCCCTCCCCCGCATAAGTAATGCCTGTAGTGAGGTGATTAAAGCATTAAAGAGGAAGGTGAGGGAGGAGGGCTTAATCCTTACTAAGGCGGATAAAAGCAACGCCGTAGTGATTATGGATAAGTCCTCTTATGTATCTGGGGTTCATGAAGTGCTGGAACAATGTGGCGCTAAGGAGAATAGCCTCTTCTGTTTCCCTAGTTTCGTCAAAGAGGTGAGGAACACTATTAATAATTGTAGTGTGATTATTAAGAGTCCTCGGACAAAGAAAGCTCTCTTAGAGCCTAACCCGGTTCCTCCCCTCCTATATGGATTACCCAAAGTACATAAAAAAGATGTACCAATGCGGCCGGTCGTGTCATTTGTCTCGTCGCCAACTTATTTGTTAGCTAAATTTATTGATAGATGGTTCAAATCGCGAGTAGATTATACCTCCCCTCACTCAGTATTAAACTCAGGTTCGTTAACGGAGAGGTTGAAGGACATAAGGCTCCCTGAGGAAACGATTTTATGTTCCTTTGATGTGGTGGGATTATTTCCTCATATCCCGAAGGCGGTCGCAATCCAACATATGGGCGAATTGCTCGTAAAAACTAGTATCCCCATGAGGAATTGGTAGAATTCTTCGACCTTCTAAGAGTTTGTTGGACTCCCAATTTTCGTAAATTTGAGGAAAAATTTTTCGAATTCCCGGAAGAAGTGGGGATCCCTATTGGGTCCCCTCTGGGCTCATTAATATCGGAGGTTTTCATGTCCAGATTTGAAGTCGAATTGTTTTCTTCGGGCCAGGTACTTCTAAATAATGTCTTTTACTGGCATAGGTATGTAGACGATATATTGTGCGCGTGGACTGGCCCAGTGGAACTCCTTAGTGAGTTCCTTTCTCACTTTTTGGCCGATATCCTTCCATAAAATTCACTCTGGAAGTTGGCGGATTATTAATAAATTTCTTGGATTTGTCCATATTTATTAGAGATGGCGTCCATGAATTTGGTATTTATAGAAAAGAAACTTCGATTGATATAACAATCCATGGGTCATCTTTCTGTCCCGCTGCACACAAGATCGCTACCTTTAATAGTTTGATACATCGACTGACTAGTATTCCCTTGAGTCAGGATGCTTTCCAGAAGGAACTAGGGACGATTAAGTACCTGACCAGAGTGAACCAAGTTCGAGTGGACATTGATTTAATGGTCCGAAGGAGGCTTACGAGAAAATGCCTCGATTCTACCACCTCCCTCCCTAGGGATTTGCATAACAGTAGAAAACGTTGGATTAGACTCCCTTACTTGGGCAGGTTTTCGTTGAAGTTGGGCAGGGTACTCGGTCCTTTTGGGTTCCGGCCGGCGTTTTATAATGTCAATACTGTAAAAAGTTTATTTGTGAAATTGAAGGACCCGATTCCTCCAGTCGAGCGAAGTGGGGTATACACTATACAGTATAGCCTGCAACGATTGTCCAGGTATTTATATAGGGATGACTGGGCGTCAGCTCCAAATAAGAATTGAGGAGCATAAAAAAGCGTGGGAGAAGGGTAATTTGGGTGATTCGGCTTTTGCTGATCATCTACTCGAGATTGGCCATAAATTCAAGGAAGGCTCTGGTATCCTCCTCCATAGGGAGAACTCGTATTTTAAACGGCTGGCCTTGGAAAATATAGAAATCATACGACACCGGAATAACGAAGACTTCACGGTTTTAAACAGGTTCATTCCTGAAGAGGGTCTGATTGAGCTAGTATATGAGAATGATACAAACTTCGATGACTCGCTGGTTAAATCATGATCTTCTGGTTAACTCACTCTGTCTTTGTTGATGTTGGATTCAGTCGCTTTCGTTTACGCTCCGATGATGGTTGTTTAACCGAAAACGTTTAGCGGCTGACTTTCTTGTGGTTCAATATAATTTGCTACACCTTCGGGTGTACACTCCTCTTGTGTAATCAAGAAATAATGTTGGAATGCAAAAATTGGCCATTTTCATGATTTGTCCACCAGTCTAGAAGTTGTGACAATCACGATAAATAATAGAATAAGAGAAATTTCAAAGTGGACATGTTCACAAGGATTATTAGAAATAGAAAAGTTGAAATATGGATATTCTTTTGCCCTACCAGTGACGAGGTTTGGACCACGCACCTCTGAATCAGAAGTCCGCGACTCAACCGCTCGGCCACCGGCGCTGCGAAAAAATATCGCCCTATTTCAACTTTGAAAGGAAAGTTCCGACTTGTGATAAGTTACGAGTACAAAGACCATAAGAGGCAGTTGCAAACGCGCACTATAATTCCGGGAGGAGTGTCCAGAAAAGCCAGGAGTGGGCAACTAACAGAAAGTTTCAAAGTGGACATGTTCATAAGAATTATTAGAAATAGGAAACTTAAATTACAGATTTGTGCCTTATCACAAGTCGGAACTTTCCTTTCAAAGTTGAAATAGGGCGATATTTTTTCGCAGCGCCGGTGGCCGAGCGGTTGAGTCGCGGACTTTTGATTCAGAGGTGCGTGGTGCAAACCTCGTCACTGGCAGGGCAAAAGAATATCCGTATTTCAACTTAGAATAAGATTTTGAGTTTTGAAAGTAATGACGATCTCCTTGAGTGATAATAGAAAGTAATTTACATTATAATGATTTTTTTAAGTATTCCAAGTAAAATGAAAATACTATTATTTTGCAATCAAATCAGCTTCTCATTGGTCAATTCCACCTGCTCATTACGCGTAATGGGCAGCAACTTTGCACAATACGTGTAATGAGCAGCACTCTGTTTATTACGCGTACTGAGCAATTTTACTGCTCATTACGCGTAATGAGCAATTACGTGAATTGAGCAATTACGTGAATTGAGCGTAACATACATAGCTCAACAGTGGGAATTTTTCCAAGTCACTTTTCTATCATAATAATGTAGCTCGAGACTCGACATTTTTCCAAGTTCTCCTCTTATTATATAAACCTTGGAAGCTCCTCCCTTATCATATATAGCTCAGAGGCTGAAAATTTTATAAACTCCTATCATATATAGCTCGATAGTCGAGATTTTTCCAAGTCCCCCACCTATCATATACAACTTTGGGGCTGAAATTTTTCCAATTCTTGCCCCCCACTAATCACATATAGCTCAGAAGATGAAACTTTTCTAAGCTCCTATGATGTATAGCTCGAGAACGGAAATTTTTCCAAGGTGAGTCCCCTTCCTGTCATATATAACTCGAGACTCCAAATTTTTCCAAGTCCCCCTCGTGTTATATAAAGCTTGGAAGCTGAAATTCTTCCAAGTCCTCCCCCCTGTCATATATAGCTCAGAAGCTGAAACTTTTCTAAGCTCCTATCATATTATATAGCTCGAGAACGGAAACTTTCTTAAGTCCCCTCCCCCTATCGTATATAGCTCAGAAGCTGAAACTTTCTCAAGTCACCCCCCCCCCCCCCCTATCATATAAGGTTTAGGGGCTAAAATTTTTCCAAATCTCGAAAATAATGACGTCAAAATCTGAATGCGCTCGCGCTCGTTTTCTGTAAATACCCCCTCAACAAAAGAGATAGCGGGTTCTCCGCTAGAAAAAAAAGCTCACGCAGTAGCGTAAGCATCACCGACTTTTCAATAATTTGCTATAAAATCCTTTACACATGCTCCCCATACCTAAACTTCATTGTTTCTCAGTTATAAGCTGATTGTGATAATAATGATTTAAGGTAATCCACTTTCTCTTCTACTGTTCAATTCATTTCTAATCTTTTTAATGGGTTCTATTAAAATTAAAATATAAAACGTAGGTGATTTAGAAGAATCTCAAAGTATTAACCTGACTGTCCTTTTCCAAAAATAGGTACAGTAAGATATTATAAAGTCGATAATGACAAAAATCAAAACATAGATGAGGAAAATTGAAATGGGCAATGAAACTTCCACTTTGTCTTTACCTGAATTTCAACATTACTCCCCAGTGTTCAGGCTACGAGCCTATTGCGATAATGTAGAAGAAAAAAAAAAAAAAAAAAAAATGATATGTATACCTGCATAACGCAGTAATTATAAAATACACGGCCAATATTCAATCCATCGCTTACGTGCAACGTTTGTTTAACGTATCCAATAAACGTCGAATTTTTTCAATCATATATGACTGGTAATGAGAAGTTTTTGCAGGCAATAGGTGTATGATGCTTTAATCACGTGGCAAACGAACTCAAATAAATTGAATAAGCGAGATTTAGCTCTTACGGCTCTATACGTGGACCACGTATATTTTAAGATTTACTCAAGAACCACTAGTCCAACCGATACAAAAATTACAGAGCAATAAGATTGAATAAACTATGACGTAATGTAGTGATATGAAGATAATAAGATTGATATTTTTTGAGAAACAACACTAAGAAATTCGAGGAAAATTGAGAGTTACTCAACTACTCGAGAAATCTAAGAAAAAAATTCACATTCCCAACTTCAGATAATCCAATACAACTTGGCCAAATTTCATGAGAATCCAACCAGTAGTTTTTGAGGAGTTGCGTGGACAAAAAAATCTTATATATATATATATATATATATATATATATATATATATATATAAGGAAACCTGAAATTTTCTTATTAGGGTAGAAGTGATCTAGGACCTCCAAAACGTCGAGAAAATTCATTGCCCCCTCCCCCTGAATACTTTGCGTCGGGTGTAATACCTCACTTTTTACAAGTAAAAAGTCGGTAAAATTCACATTCCCAACTTCAGATAATCCACTACAACTTGGCCAAATTTCAAGAGAATCCAACCAGTAGTTTTTGAGGAGTTGCGTGGACAAAAAAAATCTTATATATATATAAGGAAACCTGAAATTTTCTTATTAGGGTAGAAGTGATCTAGGACCTCCAAAACGTCGAGAAAGTTTATTGCCCCCTCCCCCTGAATACTTTGCGTCGGGTGTAATACCTCACTTTTTACAAGTAAAAAGTCGGTAAAAGTGAGTTGGGGAAACTGGACCATAGACACAAGAAAGTTGATGGTACGCGATAATAAGCGGAATTGTAGGGGAGAGATACTAGCCTCAGCGCATAGGCTAAGCATAGTGCTGGTGCGCAGACCACCAGGAGCTAAACGTAGGCCAGCAGATTGTATTGGATGGAGCATTGATTTCGTAGCGAAGATTTATTATAGCCTGTCTGTTGATTGAGGACCAGCGAGTTGGAGCGTTGTATAGCTGAAGCGAAGGAGCTTGCGACTGCAACCAGTGCGAGTGTTGGGTGGATTGTTGTGGACATTCAGTGAGTTTGAGCTTTTGGCTTTCAGAGCTTTGATATGAATTTTGCTGGATTAATTGACTACAAAATCTACAGCTTGTGGTTATACAAAGAAGTTTCCAACTCTCGACCTTGAAAATGCTGTTGTTGACACGTCACACACTTCAACCTCGCACGCGTTCACTTCAGGCAAAAAATTTTTTGAAATTTTACGTTTGTTGAATTTGCTAATCGAAATTCTTATTCGTGTGTGTCCCAAATGATAAAAATACGAGCATATAATTTAGAAAATGGATTAAAATCAGCTAAAGGCTTCATTGTTCTCGTTGGAGGAAGTAGTTCTATCAGGGTAAGACTCACAGGTTGCGTTTGTTTATGAAGGAAGGGGAGGATTGACTTTTTATTATGGAGGCTCTGCAGAGGTTTCATATTAAAATAGGAATATAACGGTATCGAAATACACATTATTTGTACGTTCTATTTCATAGTCAGTCGACATAACTATACAATCCTTTCTGCGAACTCGTGAATTTTTCGACTTCGTGTTTTTTTGTGTACGAAATCCAAGAAACGAACGATATAAAACAAAATAAATAGCATCGCGTAGAAATTGATATACTTCGTAATCAACCAGTGGTGTTTCGATGACACGACATCTTTACTGCAAAATGGTTACACAGACTCGACTGTTTGCCATCTGCACCGTTATCGACGTGTTGGATAAACTTATCATTTTCGCGGAACTCGATTCTCCCTCTTGAAAAACGTATATAGGCTGTGTGCTTCTCTGGTCCTAGAGTGTTTTCAAAAGTAAACGAAACGCATCTTTATCTTAATTAAATACCAATTAACGTGACTCGAAAAGGAAAAGTAAACAAACAGGAGAATCGATAAGGTTTAGGTGTACGGTACAGTTGTACTTTTCATTTCAGTCGTGTATACAACATTTATTTGTCTTCGATAAAATTTTTCGAGTGCTATATTTTGAACAATTCGAACTCAAATACAAGTCGCTTTACAACGCCATGGTTCAAACTTGTTTATCGTTCATGGTTTATTTTGCCTACCTATTATCTAGACATGACGTAGATTATAATTAGGTATCTTCAGTTTGAATAATTGAAAGAATAAGTAGTCGCAAGAGCTTCGCGTTTTCATTTCTAGGTATTGTTTCTTAAACAATCCGAATCCGATCTTTTTTCGTTGCTTATGATGGTTGATGATTTATAAACTCGCTTCAAAACACAACCGAGAGCCTTTAGCATTGAAAAATATGACGAATTTCGCATTCTTATCGATTATTTTGTCAAAGGGAGGGGTAGGTAATACGATATATATTATTTACAAACGCCTCCCTGAATCTTAGACCGCCAGTATTTACCAAAAAACTTTTTCTTGTTAGCTAATTCTATCATTTGCATATTATGCCCTGAAAGAAACTAAAAGTTTGTAAAGTCCTCTTTGTCATTTTCTTGTCTCCAAAATTTATTGTACGAAATAAAGATTAGCATAAAGATGATCAATGAGAAGTTGAAGAAGAGAGCTAGGAAGAAACTCCATAATTTTGTATTTCCATGTTTTATTTTTTCCATACGTATTAGAAAGTATACCGAACTACCTGCAATACTTCCTCTAAATCATTGTAATTTGTTAGATTATTCTCGAAAAGACAAATATTCATCCTTTGTCATTCTGTTGACAATACTGCAGGAAATTTCACGATGAAGAAATGCACATTATATCGCAATAAAATCTTAATATATTTTTGAAGGAGGTAAAAAAAGAAATATGAACTCATTTTCGTTGTACTTTTTTTTCCCCTTTTTTTAAATTCATTCCAAACCGTAACGAATCCATTACACTTAGGCATATATATGTACGATATCTTGCGCGATACTGTCGAAAACTTATATGCCACACAAAACAACAATCGTGGTACGACTCGACATAATTCAGGGATTTCCGCACTAATGGCAGACAAACATGCACCTACAATCATCAGTAATATTTTTCTTTTCTTCTAATTCTCGAACTTGTGTGAGGTCGTCGATTCCTCTTCTTGTCTCACAATGTTTCGTGCTGAAAATGATTCGGATTATAATCGAAGCGAATTTTCATTATTATATTATTTCTATTCATCCGTAAAAAAAAGCGATTTAGAAAATTTGGGGTTTTATCAATCACAAAAATTCTCCGTTCTACCGGTGCCTAGCCGAGGAGGAGGAGGGAAGGACATTATAAAGAGATTATTATCATTTTACCGTGTGGCTAAGTTAGTAAGAGTATCTGGATCTGTAAACTTGGAAGTTAATTAATCACAAATAAAGGGTTGTACTAATTGAAAAAATTAGTTCGAAGCTTCCACGGTGTAAATATAGGAATTTGAAGAAGGGCTATGGCTTTGAAATTCAAAATGACCGAGACTTCTACTAAAAGTCTGGGAATATTTCGCTCGGATGGATCCTATGAGAAGATGATAGATGCCTCAAATTCGTTTGCCTATTATATTTCTGACTAAGAAACGGGAGGCGGGAGGTAATTCGAGAAGAATTTATTCTGGGAAGAATGTCTGCCGTCAATGATGTGTAGTTTTCAGGGCGAGGACCTGAACCTAGAGGCTAAATTAAAAGGGGTGGGGATCTTATATGAAACGGCGTGAAGTACTGAGTGTTCTTTTTCAGTTGGGTTTGAATTTGCGCACCTCAGTGGTCTATAACCTTACGGTGCAAAGTTGGGGAAATTCAGATTTCTGTCTCTGACCTTACGAGGAATTGTGGTCTTGCGCGGAGCTTTGAGAACTTTTAAATATGACTTAGGTGATCGAGAAGGAGGGGAAGGGAAGTTTATCTAGTTCAGGATCAGAGAAAAAGTTCGCTTTCGAAGTTTTATCATGAATAATGAGACTTGAACAAATTTTTCTAATGGCCCAATACATTTTATATGGAGAAATATACTCGCAAAGAACGCATTGATTCTACATTTTATATGCTTTCAAGATTGGGACTACTTCTGGAAAAACCGCAGTTGACGAAGTAGGCTGCGAGGTTTTGTTATAGTTGGTGACGTCATAACTGTAGAATGAGAAGGACTTGGAAAAAATCTCAACTCTCGAGCTTCCTAACACGGAACCTGTTTCGTCTGCTGTCTAAAATTGTGGTTCTCAAGTTGGCGGGCTTGTGATCGTACGAGTAAGAAAAATTTTTGAATGTTGACCCCATAAGTATCCGCTGATTTAGAGAGAAAGAAGAAGAATTGGAAGGCCGACTTTTGAACTACAGAGGTAGATGTCTAGGCTAGATAATTGTAGGGCTTAGGTGGGCAAAGTTGTGGAGCGTAGGGGTTTCTGAATTACTGTAAAGATTTGACCCGTGCATATACACAGGCAGAACATGGAGAAGAAAAAGAAAAAAAAACAAAAACCAATGGTTGGAGAGGACTTCGAAAAATTTCAACCTTCGAGACATGCATGAAGTAGGAAAAGGACTTGGGTGGAAAATTCTACTGGATTTTGAGTCCTGCGTAGAAGAAGAATGAGTAAAATCATATTCTCAAGATATTGTGAAACAAAATTCAAATTCCTTTCGTATCAACTAACGCAGTTGATGGAACCGACGAAAGAAATGAGCCGCAAGTTCTTGCTTCTAACAAGGACCTCATTTTTCAAATGCGAGGGTGTGTGAGGTACTTGAGGAAAAATGACAGTTTCCCCATCAACAAAGTCAAACGAGGAATTCAAGGAATCTACTGTATGAAACGAATTTAATTTTGCGTCAGTCTACACCATTCTAAATTGCAAGTTGTCTTCAGTTGTTAAGAGCACATCCTCACCGTCCCTCTTCTTCTCCTCCCATTATTCCATTCTTGATCATCTCCGATTCCCAAGCATTACTTGACGCTATTTTTAGTCGCTCTTCTTCTCATTAACTCTTATCGCCACCTTCTATGCCAGGTTCCATCCCAATATTCTTCATCTGAGTACTCAATCACAAACGTACCAGGTACGGAAAAATCGACAAAGAAGCCAAACGAGTAACCTATTACCCATCAGTCATTCTCTCTTTCCTTACCTCACGCTCCCAAAAACTTCAACAAAATACATCATCTGAGCATGGTTCTTTCCCTCATGTAACCTCAAATCTCTCGAAGAAGAAGCTAGCCCAAATTAAAATTGGGACTCCTGTGGAATCAACTCACTTCGAGAAGAAATAATTATTACTCGCCTCGGATTCGATCAAACTAGACTCAGGCACATCCGTCTCATCACACATTTTATTCCTCTTTCATACCCTCATTGCGAAACTTATCCTTTCCTATCCTTTCTGGTTGTAAATTAGTCTCAATCCGCAACTTCCGACTCATTTTCACCATCATATGGAAGCACTATCAGACGACTCTTTATCCATTCTCAACAAACAAATTTTCTTCCCTGCATCTCAACACAACACCGCCGAAGACTGATGTAGGAGGGGTGGAGGGGGGTTTCTTGAAAATTTTGGTGTCCCCGCCGTCCACCGTACGACAAAAACTGACCGAACCTGAGAGAGGAGTCGGACTTGGAGAAATTCAGACTTTCGAGTCATATTATATGACAGGAGGAGGACTTAAATTTTTAGACTTTTGAGGTACCTATGGGGGACTTGAAATAAAAATTCAGACTCTTTGGGACTGCAATTTTGAATGCAATTCTTATCCCTGCGCCTCTCGTTCAACTTCATTAAGGAAGCCGTTGGTTTTAGATTATGAGTCAGTTTCTCCCGGATAGTGGTATTCAAATTCAGCGAACTCCTTCCCCCCCCCCCCCTGTAAAATAGGTTCTCTATTAAAATGTCCCCCATCTACCATCCTTCCGGAAAATTATGTTTCCAAAAGGATATAGGGGCTCGAACCTAGAAAAATTCACATTTTCGAGATATGAGGAAAGAAACTTAGAAAAAATTCGATAACAATTCTGATCATCGAGCTTTATATATTGAAAGAGAAATATTAGAAAATTTTAATCTTCGAGCTATACTAAGTATGAAAGAGGAAGGGATCTCTCAATGATATCGGAAGGACAGGAAAGGTGAATTGTAATCCACGGACCTATAGGGCTCTTGTAGGAAAAAAGATCACCGCTACCAGTTGCTGAGACTCAAGCCCAATCTACAGCCTACATGTAGCGACCCTGTTAAGCAAAGTAACATAATTGGGTGACGACGGATGTACATGGGCGTAGGAGTAAGAAAACTCCGAGGCAAAAACCACACCAGGAGAAGGAAAACTTCGATCAATCAACCCGGCAACAGTCGAAATAGGAAAAAGTTCCCACTGTCCCTCGCTTGCAAGGGCGTGTCCCTTTGAAGCGAAAGAGCGGAGGTATAGTAATGGAGATGGTAATTCATACAGGAGCTGGAACTCCAAAGGCTAAGGGAAGGAAAACCTCTACCGAAAATCATAGCTGCTGCCTTGCAGTTAGGAGCTGGAATTTCAAAGGCTGAGAGAATAAACCTCACGGAAGGCAAGGCGAAATTACCGTATTATCCTTTTGAAAGAAAACGATAATGAGTGTGATGAATAAAAATGGCCCCGAGTCACGGCGCCTCTTCAGTGGGGCAGGGGTGCGAAGAATAACTGTTCAAAAGAATGAATGAGGATCGCCACATGAATGCCTGCGGACTACGGCTGTGATTGTAAGAATTGCAGGGGAGGAGTCCAAATTCTTCAAAGCAGAACGCGGTGAAAGGCAGGGAGACATCTTGTCGCCGCAGCTCTTGAACATATATGGAGAGAACATCATGAGGGAAGCGCTGGTAGGCTGGAACGACGGAATCTCAGTAGGTGGTCAAAATATATCAAATTTAAGATACGTCGATAACACAACTCTGCTGGCAACATACGGCAGCGAAATGATGAGACTGCTTGAGCGTGCCAGAGTGATCAGCGAGAGAGTCGGACTATTCATTAATGTTTCGAAGACTAAAATAATGATAATAGATCGAATGCATATCCTTACGGACACCAACTTGCTGATCGGATATGGGGACGTGAAGTCTTTTGTATACCTAGGGTCGCTGATCGATGTTACCGTTGGCTCTTCGGCGGAAATAAAAAGAAATATTGCTATCGGAAAGTCCGCACCTAGACACGTGAGGAAGAAACTTACAAAAACGCTCATATTGCCGACACGTATGTACGCTGCGGAAACATGAGCTCTCAAGGAAACGGATAGAAAAATCATCGACGCTTTTGAAATGTGGCTATGGCGGCGAATGCTGCGGGTGTCGTACACGGAACATAGAACCAACCTGTCAATACGGGAGGAGGTGGAAGAACCGGAAGAATTAAACAAAGTGGGATCAGTTCTTCGGACACATCGCTAGATGAGGCGGAGAAAATTTAGAAAGCGATACTGCTCGGAAAGACAGCGAAAAACCGAGGGCGAGACCGGTCACCTATACGCTGGACGGATGGAATTTGGGTTAAGTTAAATCACCGAATTTCTTCTTTTCCCACGCCTTCCTATACTCATCTATTCTAATTTTGACCTGTCATCCAGCCTCACCCATACAGATTCCATTACGGTCATTACACTCCATTTTGTAAACCCCGCTTCTTTCGACCAATGGGATGGGGTCCTTTAACTTGACGAACAGACTTCTCACAGTGTTGAGATTGTAATACACTGGGCGAAACCCAAATGGGCGGAGGACACGGCCTAACTGGGAAGAGAATTTTCCCAAAAACGGGAGCCTAATCCGATGTTTTTTACTATTTGACGCCGGATTACGGGGAGGGAGGTAGTGGAATCAAGGCTTTTCCGAGTCAATTTCCTATGGACCATCAAGTCAATATCCAAGCTGACCTCGTTCACTCTGGCCAGGTGCTTTATAGTCAAAAGCTCCTGTTGAAAAGCGAGCTGACCCAATAGAATACTGGTCAACCGGTGGATATAACTATTAAAACCGGCATATTTGTGAGCAACAGGGCAAAAAGATCTGACGTGGACAGTAATGTCGGTCGAGGTATCTTTTCTATATATTATGGCGAATTCATGGACGCCTTCTCTATTAGAGATAGTAAGGTCCAAAAAATTTATAGATAAACCGCCTACTTCTAACGTGAATTTTATGGAAGGATACAAACTGTTGAAATACCTAAGAAACTCTAAAAGGAGATCTCGGTGACCGGTCCACATGCACAACGCATCGTCGACACACCTGTGTCCAATATATATGACCCGAAAGCCCCTGACCAGAGGAAAAGAGATCAAGCTCAAATTTAGACATGAAAACCTCCGAAATGAGGGAACCCAGAGGAGAGCCAATACGGATACCTACCTCCTCTGGAAATTCGAAAAATTTCCCTTCAAATTTACAAAAATTGGGAGACCAACAAATATTGAGTAAATTGGAAAATTCTGACAATTCTTCATGACAGATATTAGATTGGACCAAGAGGTCTCTCATGTGTTGCATGGCAACAGCTCTAGGGATGCTCGGAAATAAGCCGACTACGTCAAAAGAGCATAGGGTAAAATCAGGCGGAAGAATGTCATCTTTAAGCTTATTAGCCAGAGGGACCGAATTCTTCACAGAGTAGGATGACTCAAATTCCACTTAGATTTGAACCGACGGTCCAAAAATTTCGCCACGAAGTACGTGGAGGAAGACACATAGGAAACGACCGGCCGCATCGGAGTGTCCTTCTTATGAACCTTAGGTAGGGGGTGGCTCAGTCTTTCAAGCGAAGGGGTTTTGACAATAAATTCACAGTTGGTTATAACACGTCCAACTTCTTTAACGTGATTTGTGATTTGGAAAGTTGAACTCCGCATTTTCCTTGGCGCCACACTGGTCGAGAATGTCCCAATCAACAAATCGGTAACAAATAAAACGAATAACTCAAGATGATCTACACAAAATATCAACTACTAATATTGATCAATACAAACCAGAGACTTTTACGAAGAAAATTCTTAATAGACAAAAAATCATTAGCAAAAGTTTAGTTTACTTCGAGCTTTTCGCTCGCCAGGTGATTAATCCATGAATGAGTGATTTCTTTTTCCCCGAAATAATTTTCCATGAAACGAGTTTCTTGTTGACAAACATTTGGAAAAAAAAGTTCAAAATGGGATGAAAACTTGCTATGTGACAACCACTTTAAACGAAAACGCTCATATGTTCTTTATTGTGATTCACATTGTGTCATATAATGACATTCTTATAGCTCTCTCGTCAATATACGATCGTATTGTTAAAAATTGAAATGTGTATCACTTTTTAAACAAAAATAATATCGATTATACGATACACGCGTATTTGAACAAGAGAGCAACTCTTTAGAAAACCTCGAGTCTGGGCTATTAAAAAGATTTCCAACGACCATATTGTAGACGGGCGGAGTGAATTTATGACGCCCAAGAAGTACCTGTTGTACCGTCCCAAAAGATATACATTATCGAAAGAACAGTCAGATCGAATCCATCGAGCTTTTCATAACCTAACTTTCAATATAACGTAATTTCGCCGCGAGAGAAAAACCACGAGTCGACGCGTTTTTCTTTTTTTTTTTTTTTTTCTTCACTCACTATATTTTTAGACAAATAATTCCTTAGAAAAGAAAGAAAAGTTAATATTTTACGAACATCGGAACGAAATTGGGCACTTCTCGCTGGAGATTTTACCCGTAATCAAAAATTTATAAACGTGGTGCGCGGGGTCGAGGTGTGAAGAAAAGTCATCATCGCCGGCGTGACGTTGATATTTACCGACGGAAGGCGTCGACCGGTAGCGGAGACGACCGAGGTTTAAAAAACCGACCGCTTCTTATCTTTTGAAAACGCCGTCACGCGCCAGTTTTCGTTTACGTTCGTGCCGCCCGCCTCGTACGCGAATACATTAATTTTCACTCGGGAAAGTCGTTCGATCAGCTTTTTGTCGTATTCGAATCTCCCTCGAATTCGCGAAGTGCACCGATAACGAAGTAAATTTAACGTGCGAACGCGATAAAAAAATAATAAAAAAATGAAAAGTCTCTTCGTAAATATTTACAGTTAAATATCCTGTTTCTTTTTTCCTTATAATATTTTTTTCAAATTAATAATATTTTCAATAAAAATTCTTTTGCGTACTCTTTTTTTTCGCTCCCCGTATATTTATATTGAATGTGTGTAGATTTGTTTCGTATAGTTCTTTTTCTCTTATTGTACGTACATGTGCGGTTTCGTTGTGTTTTTTTTTCTCCTGAGTTTATATTAAAAAAAAAATCCACGTGACGACAGCTAACAACTACTCATTATTATGTGTTCGTATGATTTTTGTTATTTTCCTCGTTGTTCTAAGTGTATACCTATTGAAAAGGAACGGTAATGGGATTTATCGAGAAAAAAAAATAGTACATTTACGTACCAAGGACAGGAAGGCGAGAATTTTGTTAAACAGAGAAATTCTTACTTTGTGTTTTTGATTCTTACGATATTTTATTTGTATTAGTGTAAAGCTTGATAAGAACAAAAAAAAAAAATTTACCTCGGTTCGGTGAAAATTTGTGATAATCATTTTCGCATCTGGTCGTTCGTATATTTTTCTCGATAACGCGCCAATGCCGTTCGGTGACTAACGTCAATTATTTTTCTTTCCCGCAGTCGCAGTCTCGTCTACAATTTTATAACACTTCTCAAGTCCAAAATTATGACGTGAACCGACTCAAACGATCATTACTCCGGCGTAATTTTAACGTTAAAGTGAATGTTCTTCCTTACCCCTTCGTGATTGTCTGTGGTAACCGACGACACGTGCTTGATTAGTTTTTTTTTTTTACTCTTCTCCTGTCTCCTGTGGGTGATAACGTATACACAGTAGTTTGTTTTGGCTCTAATTAAGTTATTAAATTTCACCCGCTTTGGAGACTAATGCGAGGTATAGCAGAAATTAATTAGTGTATGGAAGAATAATGGCGCAGATAAATTCGCGTTCATTTGCTGTACGTGTGGGTTAACCTGCGCATGGTTTCTGTGAGAAAATTATGTGCAAAAATAATGAATGTTTGTATGGTTCATTCATAAGTAAAAATAAAGGTCAAGTTTTTCGCGATGTTCCGTTTCGAGACACAGATAAAAGATCAACCCGCATGGGCTCACCACGAGGCTCCATACTCGTAGACAATTCTTCATCGACTAAGTTTCGTAGAGGTGCAGAGGTTTATTCTTACGTAAAGTTTGTCAAGTTTTGCTTCGACTTGGTCACAAAGATATGTGTTACGCAAAAGAAAGCTGACGAATATCACTGAAGCGTGACCATTTGTTGATACGACGTCTAACGACGCGACGTTATTCGAGACCTTTATTGTTTTCTAGACGGCCTCCTTCAGTGTTGTCCGAATGACCACTCATAAAGTACAAAAATAAAAGTTGGGTAAACTAAAATCGAAAATATTCCTCAATAATTGAAGAGATCTTACGTTAATATGTTCTCGGAGACTCAAAAACACGTCATACGTGAGAGCTGATTTGATGATTATTCTGTTTCGAAGGAAGATTACTTGTCGAATCAGTGGTGCTCCATCGTTTCATGTAAGAATATCTAAATATTGTCTGATCTTGTCGCAAAGATAGCCAGGACAAGTTATTATAATCGACTTGGATCGCAGATTCCGAAAAATTCATTATCGACATCTCTTGGATCTGATCATTTTAAACTTGATTGAACTCTCGAAACGTTTATCGATTACATAGTGGTTGAAGTCCCTGATTTGGGAAAAAATTGATTTTTTGAATTAAAAAGTGTTTCTATACATGCAAGGACGACACAATTTTGAAAAGAAATAAAGGCTTTTCTCGCACGGAAATTTCGACTTCGAAATTCATCGAATAAATGGGCGAGGGTTCGAGATTTTCCCTTCCCGCAGAATCAAACAAATTACAGAAACGTTTATGGTAGGTTATATGTATCAGCTCCACAGTCAACTTGCTTGACCATAATTGAATTCATATTGAAGGAGCCGAACCTTGCTCCGCTCAGAAAATATAATCGAACTACTCAATTTGAACTTTTATTAGATGGCGAAGAGAGAAAGAGGGAAAGTATATCCACTTCTAAAATTTCTCCGGAACCAATCTTTTCATTCAAAATTTTCTAAACGCTGGTATGAATGGCTAAAAACGTATCCTCGATGTTTTAATTCTTAATGCAGTATTACGGTCACTTTCGTATCTCCTGCTGTAGAAATCTTTTTATTCGAATTGTTTTCAACTTCGTGCGACGAGAGAAAAAGAGTTAGTCTGTCATATCACGGTAACTTATAAGGTAACGAATTAGTTTGACTAGGCTCAAATTTTAATGCAGCGGAAGCTCATATTTGAGGAGACTGAAGAGGGAGTAAAAGAAAATGGTAAGTGCGGACGTTCACGAGAATCATAATATAGATGAGGGTAGAAAAAGAAATATGACGAAAAAAATTTTTGGCCCGAGCGAGAATCGAACCCGCGACCTCTCGTTTTCATGACGAGTGCGATAATCACTACGCTCCCGCTCGGGCCAGGAGAGTTTTTCGTCATATTTCCTCTTCTACTCTCATCTGTATGATTCTTGTGAACGTCCACACGTACCATCTTCCTTTATTCACCTCCCCTCTCCAGGGATTCGCACTGTAATGCAGAAACCTGGTAAAAATTTGAGCTTTCAGCCATAATATTCAGCTATAAGAAAAATTTGAAGATCTATTTTGAACACGAATTTTTTATAGAGTTAGAGCATAGCTAGACCATGGAAATCGAGAATCATTCTCAGGGATAAAAATTGTTCCCCGCGCTTTCCAATTGATTAATAAAAAAAAAAATAGTTTGAAAAAAAAAGGATCTATATTTGATTTAACTTCTAGTTTATTTCAATTTCCACTTTTCATTTGCAGAGGCTCAAAAGTAAGGAAAATTGTTGATGCGGTTATAATTCAGACATACAGGTGGTCATTAAAAACCTCCTAATGACGTCACACCTTCCTCCAGATTTCCCAGTATCTATAGTACGAATGTTTTTTAACCGGGAACCTGTTGGGGGGGGGGGAGGTAGTTTGAAGAAAAATGACGGGCGCCGTCCGGCAAAACGTGGGACGTAGAAAAATGTCGAACTCCGAATTAGGTGTGATAAGAGGAAGATGGAAAAATTTCAACATGATAAGGAGGGAACGTAGGTAGTGAGGAACAAAGTTCACCCTTCACTACAAATACTTAACAAAAATTAATACTGCTCACAAATAACTCCCGTAGTACAGGTTCCCTGTTTGGCTCGATTAATATCGTTAATGAAGGCAACTCCAAGCAGCTCACCAGGTGGACTACGAGTTTTTTGCTCACGTTGAGAACCATCTATAATTTGTAAATGAAATTTGAACAAGAGGAATCGCAAAATTTCATTTTTAACAGGGAACCTGTTTTATGGGGGGCTTTTTGAGAAATTTGCCGTGCACCGTCTGCCGTGCGTCGTCCGCCGTCCGGCAAAAAACTTGGAAAAATTCCGACTCTCGAGCTCTATACGATAGGAGGGGGACATGGAAAAACGACGGCTTCCTTAACGAAGTTGAACGAGGAACGCAGGGAACCTGTTTTATGAGTCAAATAGGATTTGGTATTGAAAATTCAAGGAAGCCTAGACCTAGATAAAGCTAGTATAAAGAAGGCCTAGACGTAAAATAAGCCTAGTATAATGTAGTTTGAAAGTCCAAGTTTTTCTCAAATCTCGAGCTATTTATGATAGGAGGGAGACTTGGGAAAATTTGTCCCCCATCATATATAGCTCGAGAATCAAAAGTTTTCCAAGTCCCTCTTCTATCATATATAGCTTCAGATTCGAAATTTTTTCTAAGTCCCTCTCCTATCATATATGGCGCGAGAGTCGAATTTTTTCCAAGTCCCCCCTCCTATCATCTATAGCTCGAGAGTCGAAATTTTTCTAAGTCCCTCTCCTATCATATATGGCTCGAGGGTCGAAATTTTTTCCAAGTCCCCCTCCTATCATATATTCTCGAGAGTCGAAATTTTTCCAAGTTTTTCGCTGGACGGCGCACGGCGCACGGCGCACGCCAGATTTCTCAAATAGCCCCCCATAAAACGGGTTCCCTGTTAAAATTTCAACTCTCGAGCCTTATATGATAGGAGGAGGACTTAGAAAAATTTCGACTCTCGAGCTATGTAATTATGATAGGAGGGGGAATTGGAAAATTTCGACTATCGAGCTATCGTTTATATAGCTCGAGATTCGAGCAAAATTTAGGCTCTCAAACTATATTATACTAGGCTTATAGTAGGTCTAGGCCCTCTTTATACTAGCTTTATCTAGGTCTAGGCTTCCTTAAATTTGCAATACCAAATCCCATTTGACTCATAAAACAGGTTCCATGCGTTCCTCGTTTAACTTTATTAAGGAAGCCGTCGTTTTATTGTAAAGCAACTGGTTTCGGTTTATGCAAACCTAATTCTATGTTCACAGCTCAAAAATCGAAATTTTTCTGCAGTCTCTTCTCATTTGTATACAGCTTGAAGCGTTTGGTGGCTTTACTAATCGCATAAATAAAGTGTCGAAAGGTCTTCCGATGACGTCACGGATTCTCCACCTTACGACGTCATTAAATAGATTATAATTCCTGAGCTTAGTGTAGTTTTGACATTAGACTAACTGAATTATCCGTACTTCTCCCCTCCCTCCACCAATGTCCACTCTAGAAGCTTTGGTGGAGCACACACTAATACTTGCGACGTCATCAAATAGACTATATCCCGAGCCGGTTAGGCTAAATAAGTTGACCTATCGTTGCCTCTGTACAGCCTAAGTATGCGCAGACTTATTCTATCCTGTGTTTATATAAAGCTTAAATCTCCGGAATCGTTCTCTAGCTCATGACCTTGAAGAGGTTTCGTAGCCTAGTTTCTATTGACAAAATAAAATCCAAGTTTACTCTTTAGTTGACGCTTCTCGAGAACCATATGAAATTATGTTTCATAATGCATGGGCTCGGAGCTCAAAATTTTTCCGAGAGGAATCTGAAATAAGTTGAGAAAAAACTTGAAAAATCGAGTTTCTAAAAACAGTAAATTTGCAGATATTGTTATAGGCATACATTTAATCGCACGCCTCAAAAAACGAAATTGCCCGCCTATCGATAACACGCCAAGGAATATTACACAGATAAAAACGAAGTAAGTAGTGCACATATCCTCATATAAGTTGTGCACTCAAGATCCAAAACATTAGAAATCCTATGAAACGGACAAATACACAAAGTAAGTGGTGCACACATCTCGATACAAGTTGTGCACACAAAATCAAAACACTCAAAATCTATTGAAGAGGACAAATACACCACCATGTAAGTAGTGCACACATTCTTATATAGTGCACACTTGAGAACATGCAGAACAATGTGCGATCCACATTTAATTCATTCAGCTATAATATATCAAGTAAGTAAACCTGATATAGGAAGAAGAAACAGGAAAGAAGACAATGGAATGCTTTGGTTACTGACAAGTCAGCCCAAGCCTCAAGGCAGCATTCCAAGTGGAGTTTTTTTTTTTTTTTACCATCACCATAATATATTTCATAAAGACATTACAATATTGATACATATTAATGCAGTTGACAAATTTATAAGTTTTCAAATAATTTACAACGGATAAGCCCAACCGCTTCTTGAATAAATCTGAGTTCAAGACTACATGGTGCCTGCCTTCATAATAGCGAACGCCGAGAAGAGTCGAAATTAACATCCGCCTACCACTTGACATGTGCAGCGTGAAAAGCTTCCTGAAGATCGAAAGGAAGCTCCAAATGGGCTTGAAGATTAGACTCCATCAAGAAACCTTGATTGCCAAAATGGCCTGCGAAAAGGAAGAGTGGAATTGGCAAATCACGGGAAGGATCAGAAGTGCGAATATTGTCAAAACGGCGAACTCTTGAATACAAGTCAATAATGAAACGTCCACGGCTATTGCACTGACCCATATAACTACCGCGCATCCCCTTGGCATCATACTTCTGCCGAATCATATTATTTTGACGACGAACCGCAGTATTTGACCAACCAGAGAAGATCTCACGACAATGCTCGAAATCCAATGCATTAACCAACTGACTCGACTGACTCCTTCGGGGTGGAACAACTGGGAAAACACCTCCATCAACAGTCATACCTCACTCATGAGGAGTTTGAGGTTTATTATGGGGAAGCAGTCTCTACTGTCAAGCCCGTCCTGGCTGGAGTTCCTCACAATAAATGCAGCAAAATTATCTTCTTTCGAAATACGGGTCATGTGCCAGTCCTGGCGTGCATTTATGGCGTTCGTCATGGTTTCAACGTCGTGTCAGTTTTTTTCCATGGCGGGAGGGGAACTGGCGGTCAATATAAGTTTATGAGGCGTGCACTTATATATTTCCCATTGTTATAAAGTGTCAAGTTATCGTCATCTAGTGAGTGATGGCATTATTCGACGGTAAATTTTATGGAGGACCTTTTTGTACTGAGGTATTTTTGCTCTAAATCTCATATTTTTCGAGAAAAATTGAAAAAACCAAAAAACGTGCCAAATAAGCCCCCCTTTCAAGGGGTTCCGCAAGTGGTGGGGGTGATAGGTTTTTACCACATAACAAGGACACCAAGGCCAACACTTTTCAGCAATAAAATCTTAGATGGAATTTTTTTTTTTTTCAAAGCCCTTATTTATTGTAATTCTACTGGGCTAGTAAAATGGTCTCAGAACTTAATGAATTTTGAATGAAGAGGCCAGAAGATCATGTAGACGTTGTAAAATAGAGTAGAGCATAGAAAATTTTTTCATAATGAAACGAAGGACTGTAGCTCGGAGAGTGGATATGAAAAATATCGACGATGAAACTATACGCACCAATAAAATCGATACAAAAATACTTCATTTTTCTGACGTCTGCTTCATTCTAAGAAGCTAACTTCGACCGAAGTTTCGATAAGATCATCCATAACACGTGCATCAAAACGTTAATCTTTTCGAGAATTTTTAGTCTAAAAGACGAAGTAACTTTTCTATTCGTGATACTACAAGAATTCTTAGTACCACCATGAAGTACACCGTACTGAGGCAAGATAGTTCTAAGAACGGATTCGAAAGAAATTCTTCTGTACTAGTCTAATAAAAGTGGAATGGTCGGTCAATATTTTAGGTTTCGAACGTAAAGTTTCCTGCGAAAAATTAGTTTATCTTCGATAGTGTGACCAAATGGCAAAAAGATTTTCCCCTCCCAGTTTTGAATCGATTAGAATTCAGTTTTTGGTACTACTTTTCCGACATTTCTTCGTTTTCTCACGTCGTTTACGATTTCAACGCAAGCAAATTACTAGGGATTTTTTTCTTCTGGGAAAAATGTTAGATCATAGATTGAGAAGGAACGAAAGCAGTTTGTATATTTTATCGACCATATATATATTGATATGTCGATTTATAGCCTGGTATGCAATAGTGTAACGTACTCTTCCCCTCTTTCGGAGCCTAACATGCACGTACTGGTACACTGTGTAGCCTAGTATAGGTCATTTTACTTGAAGTTTGAAGCCAGTATACTGAATGTTGGGCCTAATGCCTAGTATACTGTATCTGAGGCACTACTCAAGTAGCGAAGGTCGACATGTTTCCATGTCCCCGAAATAGGTGAATCAGAATGTCACTCATGACGTCATCAGCTTGTGACACTTTTGTGTCCCCAGCCTTAAGACATATATATCTCCATGTCAAGACGGATATCTGGTTCTCGAAGAAAATTACACGAAGATTCTTTTTTGAGTATTCCAGATAGTTTGCACGTACTTATAAGTGGGTTTAGTTTTGAAAAATATTCGCTCGTTCTTCGTCTTCTACAATTTGAGACTTATTCGCGTGTTTAAAAAAGGCACCTACAAGCAGTTCCTGTGTGTGGTCGCCCTTAATTCATCACGATCTCTTGGTTTATTCAAGCACATCGACTTGTTGCAAAGAAAAAAGTATATCAAGCTCAGCTCCATAAGGAATTATGGTAGGTAAACGAGGCTATTTCAGCAGCTCGTATAGACAGCAATTCATATTGAATATAACCACAAAAAATATACTACCAGAAACGCCTACTCACTTTCGTAAAAAAACTCAAAAGGGTATTTTAATACCTTGTTTCTGTTTTGCGGTCTTTATTTGAATTTTCTTTCCAAATACGTTCCTTTTTACAAAGAAAAAAATATATATATATTCACTCTCCGGGGAAACTAGATTTTAAACTGCACTAAGTAGTGTTCATAAAACGAAGAATGTGTCAGACTCTCTACTTTACGCTGATTTTCAAAAGAAAGGCTGGCGACGTTCTGGCAAAAGGTTGTCATTGTGGGTAGTTTCAAAATCGATGCTTAAACTTTAAGAGAGTCTCTGTTATCGAACTTAAGATGGAATTTAACGAAGTAAATTCCAAGTCCACTCTTTAGTTGACGTTTTGATAACCTCGTAGCCTTCCCGCGAACAATATGAAATTATTGTAGGCCAGTTCGCGCGGACGGTTTATTGAAGTAGCCTTAGAAAAGGCGCATTCCTCGGATATAGTCTCTTCGTATAATAAAAATACGCAGAGTAGTTTGTAAAAACTGTTCGATAAATCTTCATGAATCTTTCGGCTTATGACCCTCAATATTTTAGATACGTCTATTTCTGTAGAACTTTGTAGTCTTCCTTATTTTGATGCGCAGGAAAAGTCGAATTTCGTTAAGAACAATAACATTATCATAGTGAAAAGATATAGTGGGTACAACAAAACTTTTGATGAACTTTCTATAAACCGATTCCTATACCAAAACTTCACGACTACGCAAATAAGTATTAATTTGTTTGATTAATAATATGATCACTTCTTCTCAGAGATTTTGGAAAGAAATTCCACTCTCATCACAGTTATGACAGAGGGAGGGGTAAATAGATTTTCTCGACTTGTTAGAGGTTGTAGATCATCGCTACATCATTGAAAAATTTCAGGTTTCTCTAGACATACAGAATGAAATTTTTCCATAGATTTTCTTGAAATTTGGCCAGGTTATAGATATCTGAAGTTGTGCACCTGCCTTTTTTTTTTTTTTTTTTTTTTTGTCGATCGGATGAGTAGTTCGTGAGGTATACGTGTGTGTGAGTCTAGAGTGACTGATTCTGTGGCTAGTGATGATTATTGTATGAGTTGATTTGAGGAGTCTTGGGGATGAGAATATTTTTAATTTGGACTAGCTTGTTTGAATGAAATTTGACGTTAGACTAAATGAGTGAACCAGGTATGGGTGATGTATTTGTTAATGAGTTCGAAGAGTTCGTTGAAGGGTGATTGGTTGCCTATATTTGGCTGCTTCGTCGATTTTTTCGTTGCGTGGGATGCTCTTGGGGCCAGGTACCCAGATCAAGGATATTGAAATAGAATTGGCATAGAAGGTAGCGATGAGAGAGTGAATACAATTTATGAGAGGATGAAGGCAGGAGTGGCTGGGCTTATTGAGAGTAAGTTAAAGCGCTGAAGTTAAGGATTAGGCGCAATGCCTTACTGCAAGTAGAGGTGAAAAGTCGTGTGCTGCTTACGCGGCTGTGTGAGCATTTTTTTCTTCAGGTTCGTCTAAAAATCGTTACCCTTGATCTTCTGACCCCATGTTGGTCACTTCTGTTGTATTATTAAATGAATTATTTGTGCGTGTGCTCTAGTGAGTCGATTTGTGTTGATATATCGATGTTCATCAAGGTTACGTATAGGGAACGAAGTGATCGGAAGAATTCAAATTTGAATTCAACAGGTATAAGAAGAATTTTCTCCATTTGGTTCTTGATGGTCATATTGAACCCATGCTCTAGATGTTATAAAGTTTATTTGCAGCTAAAATTTTCTATCCAGGTTTTACATAGTTACTCAAAATTCGAAGATCTACTTAATTTCTTGCAACGGCTCTAATTAAAAAAAAGAGAGGATTGTGTCGACGAAAAATCTAATGAAAATTAACTTTTTTCAAGTTTTGATCGAATTGCGTTGATGTTTCGTTTATTCATTGTCACTAAAAGATTCATGGCATGGCGCGGAGGGGGGGGGAGGTGTGAGTTGTTTTTTCCCAACGTCAAAAGTATAAGAGTGAGATACCGAAACTTTTACAGCCACTACAACTCCAAATTTAGTGCAAAGAAAAGATCCTGCGTACCAAATGACAGTCCCTCATTCTATACTTTCCGATTTATCAAGACTAGGTAGCTAGTTATTACCTTGTCGTACATACGCCCTTACAGTAAGATGTTGGTCCACCTGCTTATCGGTACAGTTAGAGTCGTTTCAATCCGTCTTTTTTGCAATCTAAATTACCGACCTTCGAGGTAAAATGAAGATAATGTTTGCCAGAAGAAGAGGGAAAAATTATTGCTTCATTCATGTATACAGCCACGATATCTCACACAGAATGATTATTTCCATTTGCACTCGCTAATAAATATCCATATCGCGGCGCAATTCCGAGTAAAATTCGCTCACTCGTAAAATCCAAGAACACTTTCGGTTTTCAAGTCAATTTAGAAACGAACATATTATACGGTACTGTACTATTCCGACCACGTAAATTCGATAACACTGACCTTTAACTCACTTCCCGATAAGTATAGATATGGAAGTTAATTTCTCGAAGACTTATCGTAATCGTGGAACAAAGAAAGATTGACTCTGTTAAATTTTTTTCCAAGTCACATCTCACATACTCGTCGTCCAACAAAACGATATAATATCGACGGCGATTCTGTATTTATGAGAAACTCCCTCTTTCGAGCGTTCGAGTCACGTCCGTTTGGATTCCTAGATGATATTTATTCTAATATTTATCGGTACGGTTTCGAAACTGTATACTGTTCGTTTACGCTGCGAGGAAGTCGAAATAGTCTCTCTCTAGGGAGGTGAAATGACGTTATTTCGGATTTCTTTTTTCGGTGCACATCATTATTTGTCTTCGTATACAAAGTAAACAATTCAAATTGATATGTTTAAAACGTATCATAAGTTCATTAGCTTCGTCTGTAAAACTGTTTGAAGATGTATTAAAAGCATTAGTCATCGTTTACGTACCAATTGAGCTATATGATGAAGTTGTGATAGGGTTTTCTATTACAACACGATGACTTCATTGTTCGAGAGTGTAATATTGGGAGTTGGTGAAGGTGTGTTTATATGAGCCCAAGAATGAAAACAGGTGGTATAAGAAAGTTACCCCGACTAGGACCTGCAACTAGCCTTCGTTATAACGAGGTAAAATAAATGAGGAAGAGGACAGCTTTCTACGCCCAATAAGTCAATCATTGAATGAAATTTATTCTTGTAATTAAAATAAATAAATAAAAATGCTAACAAATTCTCATTCTCGTCTCTTCTATCCTCTTAGGTCTTTGCTATGAGAGGTAGAGGAAAGGAAGGCTCTGTCCCGACCGTATTTTGAAAAGTATTCGAGTGCCAATTATACAACTGGGTGACATAATTCATGTGGACCTACATGACTTGTACTCAGCAATGAATCTTTTGTCATTAGGGTATTTATTTATGACAACTGTCCACCAAGATGTTTTCAATATTCTCGAGAAGTATCCAACATTCGATTTAAATAACTGTAATATTATAGAAGGTCTAACAGGAAATCGCCTTTAAAGAGTTTCTAAAAGACTCCACTGGCAGTGAAATTTCTGTTGACAGAAAGGTTCGCGTTTGGATCCATGACTTGTGAACGTGACTAGCGTGCGTTCGAGTGATGCCGTGGGACTTTGAAATATTTTTGTACTTCTTGGACTTGTAAAGTTTTTCATTTCCAATTCTTAGACTTAGAAATATTTTCAACTGTTGGACTTGGAATTATTTTTGAATTGTGCGACATTGAAATATTTTCATAAGTGGACTTGTAAAATTTTTCATTTTCAATTCTTAGACTTTGAAATATTTTCAAGTGTTGAACTTGAGATTATTTTCAAATTGTGAGACTTTGAAATATTTTCAACTGTTTGTTGGACTTGAAAATATTTTCATACTTCTTAGACTTGAAATTATTTTCCTTTGAGATATTTTCATACTTCTTGGACGTGTAAAATTTTTCATTTTTGATTGTCTCCCACAGTTGAAAATAATTTAGAGTCCAACACTTGAAAATATTTCCAAGTCCGACAATCAAAGATGAAAAATTTTACAAGTCCAACAAACAGTTGAAGATATTTCAAAGTCCCACAATTTGAAAATAATTCCAAGTCCAACAGTTGAATATATTTCCAAGTCCAAGAATTGAAAATGAAAAATTTTACAAGTCCAAGAAGTACAAAAATATTTTGAAGTCCCGCGGCATCACTCCTACTCGCCTCTTACTCCGAGTATGACAGTAAACTGACGCGTTATCCCATCCCGGTTACATAAAATAAACTCGCACGCGAAACACGTTTACAAGTGATGGATCCAAACGCGAACCTTTCTGTCAACAGACGCTCCTTTTTTTTTTCAAACGATTCATTGTTGACATTGAAATTAGTTGACAAGGTGGCATCCATAAACTACTTGAGGTGATTTTTACGATTTTCCGACACCCCCCCCCCTTGGTGAGATATCGTGAGATTTGGCGTGATCCCTCCTCCCCCCTCATTTATCTCACGTGAGATTTCTCAAAGTACATATTTTTATTGTAAAAATAATGTAAAGCGAAATTTTTGTAATACATATTTTAGACTACCTATATTCTCGTATGAAAAAAATTACGTGGGATTTCCCGAGACCCCCTCCTCTTACGTAAGGTTTGGTGAGATTTGGATGGACCCCCCCCCCCCCAACAAGATCAACATAGATTTATCATCCGTTCTACATCATCGACTTCGGTCAAAATATTGTGTAGATTCTAAATCTATGCACAAAATGAAAGGAACTGAGAATTGAGATTGAAGCTGAGTTGATTTTTGGTCATGTATGGCGGTCAATGGTGCTGTGCTTCGAAAATTGTGAGCAGAGCATTGTTCTCAGGAATATGGAATTGGCCATCAGAAAATTTTGTGTCCCATCATTCACATTCCCGCTCAAGTCTCACCCATACACGTCATAATTGATCGGCGCCAAAAGCATGCGCTCACAGCAAGTACAGAAAAAACAGAGAGATAGAGGAAAAGAGAAGAATAGCATCTATTACCAATAGTACGATACATAGTTCCGGAGTAATAAGCTACAATAACGACTCTCCAAGTTTTATTATCTTGTCTAATAACTGTGTATAGGGGGGCGGTTGATACCGAAAATTTGGTTGATAATGAAGATTTGAGGATTGCGTCCACATAATGTGCAGCGAAAAATACGAGTTGTTGCGGATCTTAGAAGGCCGAATTGCTGGAAAAATATCAGCCGGAAGGAGCCAGCTCAGCCTCATGATCTTCTTCCTTCCTTTCTTCTGACGGATACTCTTCCTTCTCATTCATGGATAGCTTTTCCGCCTCACGTTCTTTTTCCTTAATAATCTTCTGTACAGCTTCGAAGTCTTCCATCATCGAAATTTTTTGCATGTACGGAAATCGAAGGACCAACTTGAATACCGTGCCATCTATTTTTTTACAATGTTTGGCCAGTTTGTCTTTTTTCAATAAATACGCGAATTTACCGTCGCCAGCTTCGATAAATGCGTACTTCTTGTTGCATCGCATCATTTCTGCCCTAAAAGGACTTGTTAAACGTGTAGGAAAGCCATATCTGAATCCAATGTAATTGGTCTGCTCCTCCGGTGTAAACCCTTTGTTTTTGAAAAATACAGCTCTCTTGGCCGCGTACTTCTTGCATAGGCTTTTTATGAGACCTATATACTCTGTTTTGAATCCGATTGGTAATGCTTTATCCTCATTTGCTGCAAAAAATAATGCTAGCGTTAAAAATAAACGAATTCCTTAGAATCGCCAACAATAACACTACACAACAAAAAAAAAAATTGAAAACCACATGAACGAAATAATATGATTCTAGAAGTATTTTCGACACTGATCATGATGCCGTTGCCCGTTTTTCAAAATTTGGCCCAGTTTTCGAGAAATGATCAAATCCAATTCCCGCGATTCGTTGCGGCGCGCAGTGTATGTTCCCGTTCTCGCGAAATTCGATAGCTGGGTAACATACGCCGCGCGTCGCAATGAATCGCGGTAATTTGATTTGATCATTTCTCGAAAACCGAGCCAAAACTTGAAAAACGGACAACGGCATCGTGATCAGCGTCGAAAATACTTCTAGAATCGTATTATTTCGTTCATGTGGTTTTCAATTTTTTTTTTTTTGTGTAGTGTAATTAATCTCCGTTTAGAGAGTCAACCAGTTTAATTTAATTGGTCAGAATTGGGTGGTCAAGTTGAACCTGGTTTAGCTGTGAATTCGCGTGGGTGAAATAGGTTCATGTGGCTTGGAATTTTAAGGAGTTGGTACTTGCGACTTTCAGTCTGTTGGTTTCAAGTCAAAACATGCTCCCTCTTTGAAATATACAAATAATAATAATATTGAGTACTACTATCGATACATTCATTACATTCATGCCAAAGCGTCTGAACGTCCGGTCCGTAATCTTCCATGAAAATTTCTTCTACGGATCTCACTTCTACGTTCTCCCAATGATCCACAATTGTTTCCAGGATGATATCGACGGTTATTATACTGAGAAGAAATATCAAAATTACCATGTAACCTATACTAATAGGATCCATCGTATTCAATCTAAATCTACGTTCGGTTACTTCACCTCGCGAAAAATTTACAGATTGTGAAATAATTTTATGTACCACTTTACTCAACTTACAAGACGCGAAAATATATCTACATGAATTTGTTTGTTCAAGTTGAAATACCTGCCTAGAACACCTATATTCTGTATACAAGTTGTAGGTAGTTGTTTACCTCACTTTAAACACAGACCTGATTTCTTCAAAAATTCGTCTCTTATTTCGACATTTCGTTCTAGGTAATGATATCTAGTAACAAATATGAACTTATCAACTACCAAAATGAATCCAACTTAACGTGAAGATGTTTTTTGACCAATAAAAATTATTCGCGTACCTCCCTTGAATGTATTTCATTGAAAGCAGTGTTAAATCGAGAGTTCACAATAAGCTCCGTATTACCTATAGTCCGGGTGGTAAACAATTCGACCTTGCATTTCACGTTAAAATCACGAAAATGAAATTTGAAACAAACGTTAGGATGCTTGAGTGAAAAATTTGAGCCATGGCGCCACGGTCCAAACCCCATAGGGGTCCCGTAATGGCGGATTGCCTAACTGGATGCAGTTCTTGCATATAAATGACCGAAATATTCCTTTTGGTTCGCAATTTGTGTAGATTCTTATGTAATTCGGACCACCAAATTCGAAAAAAATTATCAACAAATTCTTCCGACATTTTAGGGGCACCGAGGGGCTGATAATCCCTAAAGTAGGGGTAAAATCAAAGTGGCATATTTCAACATATTTTCACGAATATCCTTATGAAATTTTCCGTAGTAATTCTTCCGACCGACCAAAGGGCCTAGGGGCCTCCCCCCCTCAAATTGAGGAAAAAATTGTATTTTTTGGAAAAATCTTAACATCTTCCAAAGTAGAATTTAGCACAACATCCAGGAAAAATGGTGAAAATATTCCTTGGGCCCACGGACGGGGTTGAGAGGGGCACAAACTCTAAAAAGGGCATTTTTTTCAATTTCAACAAATTCTTATGTAGAATTCCGAAAAAATGGTAAAAGAAATTCCAGGAGGGCTCTGAGAGCAGGTAAGAGGACTCAAACCCCCAAAACTCAATATGAAAAATATGCGTTTTTGAGAAAATTCAAACAGATTCTTGTGTGAAATTTACCGTAGAATTCAGAAAGACTCCTGAAAAATTGCCAAATCCGCAAGAATGGAGCTGGGAGCGAGCGGCTAATGGAATACACTGGGAACCTTTATGGACCTTTCAACCACCTGTCTATATTTCATTAGGCATTCTCGTCAAATGCGGCTACCAGAAAAGCTGCTCTACGAGACACTGAATGCCAGAAGGCTGGAATGCCATGCACTGATATGAGTGCATGTGGTAATGAGTACTCGTTTGAATAAATCATTTGTACATAGGCATTACAATTGTCATCACTCTAGAGACCGGATTTCTCGGCAGTAAAACGCGTGCCTTCCACTTCATAATTCAATATTTCGGCATTATTCGGCAAAAAAAAAAAGGAAATACATAAAAATACACTAATTTTTATAGCAAGAAAGCAAATATGATTGTAATGTTTCCGAAATTTTCTCATGAAAGCACCATATTACAAAAATTTCTCATTGTGCATCACAATGAGGTGTTTTTCAACATTCTCAGGCGTCACGTTATAACGCCTATCGGTTAAAAGATATTTATACTCTGAAAAAGAGCGCTCTAAATCCACAGAAACGAGTGGTGCGTACATGTACGAGGCGAGCAGTATAGGATCTCGTGAAATTGAGGTAGTAATGCTACTCTATCGGTAAATGAAAAAGCCAGTTCTTTTAAGAGCCCGAATCCTACGTTTTTTAAAAAAACAGAATCATATTTTTGTCTCAGAGTGTGACCTTTACCTCCAGGAATCCTTGCTAACCTAGCTTGAACATCTTCAACTTCTTGCACTTGTTCCAGTAATGATAGGCCGCGAGATTCTAGCTTCTGAATGACATCGGGTAAAAAAGAAATGTAAGCTTTAATAAAGGCCAAAGCAGTCGGCAAACTTTTCTCGTCAATTTGACCATTTATTTCAGTCAGTTTGACTATAAAGTCTAGTCAATCTTACAATACTACAAAAATAGTTAAACACACCAAAAAAAGTGAACTGGTCGATTTCGATGATTTTATGTAGTCTTTTTGAACCAGAGAATTTTTCTCAGAGTAGAACTTTTACGTTTTTCACAGTTTCGGCACTTCTTCGGCAGTTTTCTTGTTTTCGGCATTTATTTCAGTTTCGGCAATTTTCGGCAATATAAAAATTGTTTCCGCGGCCCCTTTCACCCTGATTCGTGCTGATATTTAAAAATCTCCTTTCCGCCCCTTCAGGAAAAAAATTGACAAATGCCGAGGAATCCGGTCTCTAGTCATCAGGTTTGAAATATAATACTGTGTTGGATTTTATATTTTAGTAACACCTCAGAAGTTTCTGTAATATTTCAAGGTATATGTACTTCACCTTCTATGCAACCGGAAATTCTATAATTATAATATTTCATGAAAGTATAAGTCTACAATTTTCGTTCCAAGACGTTTATATTCTGAAGAAGTATATACTCACGAAGAGTAGAAAAGCAAGTACAAGTATACTTCTTCATAATGAACCATGGTAACATTAAAAAACGAATTGATTCTACGTTTATACTCCTCCCGGCCCCCTCGAAGAGCAATGAAATTTCTTTCAGGATTCTTTCTGAATTCTACGGTAAATTTCACACAAGAATCCGTTTGAATTTTCTCAAAAACGCATATTTTTCACTTTGAGTTTTGGGGGTTTGAGTCCTCTTACCTCCTCTCAGAGACCTCCTGGATTTTCTTTTACCACTTTTTCGGAATTCGGCGGTAAATTCTACATAAGAATTTGTTGAACTTGAAAAAAATACCCTTTTCAGAGTTTGTGCCCTTCTCAACCCCCTCCGTGGACCCAAGGAATTTTTTCACTATTTTTCCCGGATTTTGTGCTGAATTCTACTTCGGAAGACTTTAAGATTTTTCCAAATTTTCCTCAATTTGTGGGGAGGAGGCCCCTAGGCCCTTTGGTCGGTCGGAAGAATTTCTACGGAAAATTTCCTAAGGATATTCGTGAAAATATAATAATTTTTTTCGAATTTGGCGGTCCGAATTACATAAGAATCTACATAAATTACAAACCAAAAGGAATATTTCGGTCATTTATATGCAAGAACTGCTTCCAGTTAGGCAACCCGTCATTACGGAACCCCTATGGCGTTTGTATTGTGGCGCCATGGTTCAAATTTTTCACTCAAGCATCCGAAATGTTTGTTTCTTTCATGATTTTAACATGAAATGCAAGGTTTATCTCATAATTTGTACTAAATCGCCGGACTACTATCTTCATTCGAGGTAGATAATATGGAAGCAGTGTTTTAGGGAATCAGAAGGGGAAAATAACACTACACAACAAAAAAAAATTGAAAAATACATGAACGAAATTATACGATTCTAGAAGTATTTTCTACGCTCATCACGATGCCGTTCACCGTTTTCCAAAATTGGCTCTGGTTATCGAGAAATGAACATATCATGTTCCCGGGCCTCGTAGCGACGCGCAGTATATGTTCTCGTACTCGCGAAATACGACAGCTGTAACATACATTGGAAAAAAAAAATAAAAAAATAAAAATAAAATAAAATAAATAAAATAAATAAAATAAATAAATAAAATAAATAAATAAAATAAATAAATAAATAAATAAATAAATAAATAAATAAATAAATAAATAAATAAAATAAAATAAAATAAAATAAAATAAAATAAAATAAAGTAAAATAAAATAAAAATAAAATAAAAATAAATAAATAAAATTAAATTAAATTAAAATAAATTAATAAATAAATAAATAAGATAATAAAATAAGTAAAATGAAATAAAAACAGAAGTCATACCCTCTTTCAATAGGTAGAGTTAAGTGTATAGTTATACAGTGTATTTCGAACTTGTCATGAGAGGGGTGGGGGAAAAACCATAGTAAAACCCACCCAACTCTCATGACTAAATGTAATGTTTAAATTTAAATAAATAAAAAAAATAATAAATAAAAAAAAAAAAAAAAAACATACATTGCGTGTCGCTACAATTCGCGGGAACTTGATACGTTCATTTCTCGATAACCAGAGCCAACTTTGAAAAACGGTCAACGGCATCGTAATGAGCGTAGAAAATACTTCTAGAACCGTATAATTCCGTTCATACATTTTTCAATTTTTTTTCTTGTTGTGTGTGTAATAGATGAAACCCAACTAAATCGGCTGATGATTCAAAAATTAATAATTAATTCTATATAAATTTGGAAAAACAAAAAAAAAAAATGCCAACGCAGCCGCGTAAGTAACGCACGATTTTTCACCTCTGTGTGAAATTAAGTATTTCAACTATCATAAATCATTCGTGCACTTTCTTTCTTCCCGCGAATCTATTTTATCAATATTCCGTCCTTTATGCCGCCGATCTATATTCCGTCCTGTATACAATGTCGAGAAAGTCTCGACTAAGAATCAATTTTGAGTTGAAGTAGATTTTCGATTGAAATTGTGTATATAATTCACAATTAACCATAGATCGACTTTGACATAAACTGAAAAAAGTTTTGATAGCGACAACCTGAGCGCGACCAAGTTTGACCTTCAAAAGCGAACACGTTGATAGTTGCTGACTCCCTGTTAACCTGAGAATTAATGAGCTATTATAGGTACGTCATCTGTACAAGATGCAGGAATCCCATTGATACAATCGCGGTTTCACCTCATTCTCTATCACGGTTAGAGAGGAAGGGGAAGAATAACAAATCAAAAATTATAGCTGCACTAATAGCTCTTTGGGCTGCTTGCTGGATGATATTTGCTGCGTGCTTATCCGGTGAGAAGCTAGATGTCGAGGATAGTAGGTACTTCTAATTTAGGTGATATTATAAAGCATCTTTGAACAGACTGGGATAGGTTTTCCCCTCGAGCCTCCCTAAGGAACTCTCTTGCTGCAAATCATGTACAAATGCATTTTTCGGAGACTGACTCAAGCCATCTCTTCATGATTTGTACAGTTCAAAATTTTTTCGGTTTCTCTAGATTTACTTCTAACATGGATGTGCGAATGATTTGCAGGTGAAGTTGAGGAGGGCGGATATCGCAATTTTCATTCAAATACCTCTAATAAAACAGGTTTTCCTTTAAAAAGATTGGCTCATTTCGCATTCCGAGAGTAGGCCAGCTGCAACGTTTTTATAGCATTTTCATCGGACCTCGACTAAGACTTATTTGTACTATCAGTACTCTATTCAGCTTTCTTACAGTTACAGCATCGTATTTCTCCGCCGCGTAATAATTTTCTCACAGTTAAATTCCGCAGTCGCCGTATCCTTTCTAACACTTGTCTACAGATTTCCTGTCTGGTAAAAATTTATGTAGCGCAATTTCACGCTTCCTTCGCAACGTTAACGTACCTGCGAGTACTTTTTTTACCTACACACGTTTATAGTCGAACGAGATATTTATTACGTGAGCTTTTTTTCTCTTTTCATCCTCTTTCTCTGTCAGAATGTCGCCTAACTTTTTACCGAACTTTCGACGTCGTATAATTCGATTTGGCGAAGACGAAAAGTTCTTTTTTTCTTTTTTGGAAAAATTTCAAAGTTCGAGACAAAAAAATCGATATATGATTAATAATATTCATCGAATAATCGCGTTATAAGTTGTTCTTTCTTTACGAAAACTTTTCGAGAAGAATATATTCAAAAAAAAAAAAAAAGCTACAAAGACGAAGCAACATAGTTGAATTTTGCGAACAGTTGATAGTATTGCCTGGAAGGGCTAAGCGGGGTTTTAATATTTTTCGTGTAGTAAATTTCGTTTAAAATTCCCGCCAATTTTTCTGAAACGTTTATATAACCTAATATGCGGAGAAACTAAAAAGAATAAAGGATTGTTTGCGCGCTCGGGGTCAAAAAAAAAAAAAAAAGGAGAACGATACAAAAACGGGAAACAATTTATTAAAAAGGATTTCGGATCCAGTATAAATGATTTTTGTGGAATAATACATTTCCTCCCTTTCGGATAATTTGTCAATACGAAGATAATAAATATACGAATCCTTTTAGAACGTTTGGTACAGCAGCTCGAATTGGCATTCTAGCTTTCAAAATGCAAAAATTCGTTTTCAGCGAGCTTATCATTTCTTTTTTTTTCTTTGTTTTTCGCATAAAAGAGGGTTGAATGCGTGTAATATGCTTATTGAGAGCGAGTAGATCCGTTTTGATTCCATGCAACGTATTACATATTATAGTTTTTAGGTGCAGGACGAAATATTTTACGTATACTGTTGCGAAGAGGCCTTAACAGTATGTCAAGTTTTCGTAAGCTCAACTTTTTATTTTATAGCTTTTTACCATACTCGCTCGTGATACTTCTTGCGATCTGGAATTTGTATATAATGCCTCGGGTGCGAGTAACTTCTCCGTTATTTTAGAGTAATACTCGTTCCTATAAGAGATATTAAATAGAACAATGTTGATAAAATTGAATATTCATTTTTCCTTACGCTAGCGACTTTTTTTTTCGAAATTTCATACGCTCGCGGATTTATACTCGTAGTAAAGCTACAGGTTAACTTCCGAACTGCCGAGGGGGATGTACATCGAAAATCGCAAGAGTGTACCGTGTATCGCGTGTCAGTGTGGTTTTTCTCCTCGAAAATGAGATGTTCGAACGTGGAAAAAAAAAAAAAAATTGAAAGAACTTTTGACGGCTTTCTTCAATTACTGTGGTGTACAGCAAAGCTTCGCGACTCGATTAACGAGCGTATCCGAAAGAAAAAATAACAAAATGCCGAAATTAGCAAACTGTGTCGTTAAAAACTCGGCGACGAGGCATTTTTACTTCGGAAAATAAGCGCGAAAATTAGCTAACCACGTTTCGCCCTGATGCGTATTCATGATTCTTCTTTTATTCCTTATACTTTTGCTAATTGTAACGCGGAGTATCGTCGAACTTTTAGAATATTATTCCGTTGGAAACTTGAGTAAATAGTGAGTTTTGTTTTTTGTAATTACCCTGCGGCTGGTTACGAGTTGTACTACGACGAAACTAAGGTATATAATCTTGCCAGAAGAGGAGGAATATAGAAACGAAAAATTTTTTCCTCGCTATCATTTTCTTTGTATCGAGCACCAAATTCCGGAAGAAAATTTATTCTACACAAACTCTTCGTAATTAGGTTTGACTCATCGAGCGCGGGCGGATACTTGTTTGAAACTGCTCTGCGATTCATTTCTCAGCATCTATCGAGAAGCTTGAAATCAACTCTAATTTAGAATGATATCCTCTTTGAAAGATAGCCTTTTTTGCTTTACAAGTTCGGAGAAGTGTCTGAACACAGGAGCAGGCGCCTCCAAATTGTGAACTTCCACCGAAGGAATTTCTAGCGGAAAGAGGAGGTTCACGGATTCTTATACAACTTTCGAGATATGGTGAATTCGTATCCGGTAGATTCTTTTCGGTCGCACTCAATCTATGATTCGAATTGACGCTGAGCCTTTCTCACGTCTAATTCTTCTATAACACCCAGGGGCCATTCAGCTCTACTTTGGTCTGACTTTTTAATCAGGATCATGTCGTTAAAACGAGGTGTGAAATTAACGGCTTCTTCAGGGGAAGGATGTAAACGCGCATGTTTGTCTTTTAGAAGTTTTAGATACTTGCTGTAGTAGAGTGCATGAGGGATGAAAAAAAAAAATTAGCTGGACAAAAATCTATTTTCAGTATTTCGTTTATCAATTTTGGTAATTCTTATGTGAACACGTCCGCCGAGTTCGCAATAAATAGTCAATAAATTCTCCAGTCGCTGGAACGGTCTGGAAATAGTAGAAAGTTTGAAAAAAAAAAGTCAGAAAATTCTCTAGTCGCTGGAACGGTCTGCAAATGATAGAAAATCGAAAAAATCCACTTTTTCAACCTGGAGAACTGTGATTTCTGGTATTTTCTTCATCGATTAGGTCAACTCTTATGTAAAACGTCCACCGAGTTTGAAAAAAATACTCAATAAATTCTCCAATAGCTGGGCCGCCATGAAAGCAAAAATCGATGATACATACCCACTTCTGACATTCACTTTCTTTACTTGAAATGTTCATTCACCTTTTTCCTAAAGTCGCAACGGTATACAATCTGTCTTACTAGGAGCCGTGCACTTGTATGAAGTGGAGTAATCCCCTCCTGAGATGGGACGGCACACGGTACACGGCAAATTTCTCAAAAAAAAACCCATAGAACAGGTTCCCTGTTAAAATTGCCATTTATGAGTAAGGCAATACAAGGAAGGGATCGTCTTCTGTCCTGAGCTCGCGGCGAGAGAACGGCGATAACCCTATACTTGATTGAAGCGGAGGAATGCGCAAAAATTCTCGTTGTTTGAGGCGATAGAAGCAAATGATACCGCGGAGCTGTTTTTCAGTGGAGAGCTTGCGATGACAGAATTTTTGTTTTTCCGGGAGATGAAGGAAATGCAAAAATCAGTTCCAGATTTTTCAATTCCCTCATCTGAAGAAAATATGAAATTACTTGCAGAGTACGAAATAAATAATTGTAAAATTCCTCGAACACAAGTAGAACTGGAGGCCATGGAATCTCGGGAATACCCATTTGATTGTCCTTTAAATGATGGTTTTTCCTGTAAAATCTCCCGTGAAATTCGAAGTATAAAATAAATTTAAAAAATTCCCACTCTGGAAAAAATGAAACCTGAGAATTTGTACCTCTTCAAACCGGAGAAGGAATAGAATTGACACGGTCCGAAACGTTACGGCTCGACATGATGACAGAATACTCAGAGAGTAGAGTAAACGAAAGACAAATTACAAAGACCGCAGATATAAAAGAGAAGATGCGAGATCTTTCGGTTAACAAACCATCATCGGGCAAAGTTGGAACGCCACTGACCCAGATACGACTCATAAAACAGAATACCAACGAGATCAGGATTGAACGAGCGAGCCCTCGCGAGGTGACTCAAACTCGTAGACCAATTCAACTAAACCTTCGTCGGGAAAATACCTGTTGAGTACGGTAACATCGCCACTGTTCAGATGACGCACTATTTCGATATTTTCCAACGCAACGCGCTTGAAGTAAGAATTCTCCTTGTGGAGAAGGGTAGCCGAACCTTCCTTGAAACTATGACCACTGGAGATAAGGTGGTCCGCAAAGGCCGAATCACCCAAATTACCTTTCTTCCAGGCCTTAAGGTGCTCCTCTACTCGAATTCCAAGCTGGCGACCCGTCTCGCCTATGTATACGCCGTTACAATCCTTGCACTCCAATTTGTACACCCCGCTCCTTTCCCCCCGCGGGATGAGGTCCTTTAGCCTTACAAACAAACCCTTCACAGTAGTGAGGTTATAAAAAGCAGGCCTGAAGCCAAAGGGGCGGAGGACACGAGTCAGCTTGGATGAAAACTCACCCAAAAACGGGAGCTTGATCCAACGTAATCTCTTATTATTATTACCACTCAGATCGCGGGGGAGGAAAGTGGTAGAATCAAGGCCCTTCCTCGTAAGTTTTTTACGGACCATACGGTCAATGTCCAAGTTGACCTCATTCACAGCGGCCAAGTGCTTAATGGTCGCCAGCTCCTTTTGGAAAGCTGGTTGACTTAGCGGAATGCTAGTCAGTCGATGAATATAACTATTGAAGGCAGCGATCTTATGAGAAAATGGACAGAAGTACGATCCGTGGACAACTGTATCGGTCGAAGTATCCTTCCTGAATATCGCAAATTCATGGTCCCCATCTCTATCAGAGATAGTGAGATCCAGAAAGTTTATGGAAGAACCTCCAATTTCTGTAGTGAATTTTATGGAGGGATACATTTTATTCAGATACTGAAGAAACTCACCAAGGAGCTCTTGAGGACCGGTCCACGCACATAATATATCGTCCATATATCGGTGCCAGTAATGGATGTGACTCAGTAGGACTTGGCCAGAGGAAAACAAGTCAACCTCAAATCTGGACATAAATATCTCCGAAACGAGAGAGCCCAAAGGAGAGCCGATGGGGATTCCTACCTCCTCAGGAAACTCGTAAAATGTCCCATTGAACTTACAGAAGTTAGGGGACCAGCACGCATTGAGGAGGCCAAAAAATTCCTGTATCTCGTTATGAGGAATGTTGAACTTTACAAGTAGGTCACCCATATACTGCATAGTATGGGCCTTTGGTATGTTGGCAAAGAGGCCGGCTACATCAAATGAGCAGAGGCTAGTACCCGGAGGCAAGGTAACATTTTTGAGCCTCTCGGCCAGAGAAACCGAATTTTTAACGGAGTAGGGGGACTCGTACTCGATTCGAGACTTGAACCAACGATCCAAGAACTTGGCCAGAAAATAGGCAGGGGAGGAGACGTAGGAGACGACAGGCCGCATAGGAGTATTCACCTTGTGAACTTTGCGTTTTTGGGTGAGTTTTCATCCAAGCTGACTCGTGCCCTCCGCCCCTTTGGCTTCAGGCCTGCTTTTTATAACCTCACTACTGTGAAGGGTTTGTTTGTTATGCTAAAGTTCCTCATCCCGCGGGGGGAGAGGAGCGGGGTGTACAAATTGGAGTGCAAGGATTGTAACGGCGTATATATAGGCGAGACGGGTCGCCAGCTTGGAATTCGAGTAGAGGAGCACCTTAAGGCCTGGAAGAAAGGTAATTTGGGTGATTCGGCCTTTGCGGACCACCTTGTCTCCAGTGGTCATAGTTTCAAGGAAGGTTCGGCTACTCTTCTCCACAAGGAGAATTCTTACTTCAAGCGCGTTGCGTTGGAAAATATCGAAATAGTGCGTCATCTGAACAGTGGCGATGTTACCGTACTCAACAGGTATTTTCCCGACGAAGGTTTAGTTGAATTGGTCTACGAGTTTGAGTCACCTCGCGAGGGCTCGCTCGTTCAATCCTGATCTCGTTGGTATTCTGTTTTATGAATCGTTTTTGGGTCAGTGGCGTTCTAACTTTGCCCGATGATGGTTTGTTAACCGAAAGATCTCGCATCTTCTCTTTTATATCTGCGGTCTTTGTAATTGGTTTTTCGTTTACTCTACTCTTTGGGTATTCTTTCATCCGGAGAAGGAAGTCGCCTGATAATTTTCTTACTCCTTTTTGTGAATGATATGGACCAACTCGGTCACTTAATTATTCGCAGAGCTTGAAAAATGCTCGTTTAACTAGAAAATTTCCCGACCTCTATTCGGCGTACATGTTTGACAAGAAAATTAACCTAACCACGGGTATCCAGATTGAAAACGTTGATTTTCTTCATTTTCTACGATTCCCAGAACGCTCCAGCGACTGCAGAATTTTCTTACAATTTTTTTTCAAATTCGGTGGACATGAGAATTGATTTAATCGATGAACGAAATACCAGAAATTACAGTTGTCCAGGTTGAATAAGTGGATTTTCTACTATTTCCAGTCTGTTCCAGCGACTGGAGAATTTGTTGACTATTTTTTTTCAAACTCGGCGTATACCTTTACACTTTTTTTTTTCACACTTTTACAGCTTATTCCACGTTTATCTTGAATAATGTTGGTGAGATACAGCAACCCTGTCTGAGTTCTTCAGTCACTTTGAAACCTGTTGACAGAGAATATTTCCCATATTGACGCACCTAGTGGTGCCATTGTGCAACTGCTTTCATGCCTCAATTACATATTTTATTCAGAAGGACACTGTCATACACCGTCTCTAGATCTACAAACAATATGTGGATGGTAGGAATTCTCTCAACTCTCGGTGCTTTATGGTTCTCCAGCTGCTTACAAGCTTCCTTCATTTCCTTCATCTGCACTTATTGGCTAACCAGTCACGACCACACCTGCTATGTTTCTTTTGCCGATAAAAATTTCATTCTGATTTCCTGCAGTGGCTGTTGAGCCAGTCGAATTGATGTCACGATATTCGCATTATTCGCATTCTTTTGATGAGTGTTCAACTCTCTGAGCTTTCGTTTTTACCAATCTACGTTTTCACACTTTCATTTCCCGTCAGGCGTGGGGTTGACTTCTTTTATTTTTGATTTGATCCACATCTTTTCCGGTATTCTAGTATCCCTGTATTTTTTTTTTTGTTCGTAATTTTCTCTTTATCATCTTTATCCCACAGTTTTCCTCCTTTACAGCAGCTACCTCCTCTTCCGCCGCATTTCGAAAGCAGTCTTTAATTTGTTAGCTTTTCATTCAGTCTTCTTCCGTACAATAATCTTGTCCTCTCTTTAGTGAGACTGTCGAGGTTATTATGCTTTTCTTCATTCATTTCAGTGCAATTCTCTCCTTGAGGCCCGTCTTTCTTCAACTGATCTACCCCAATAAAAGAGTTGAACTTGAAAAAATCTTGAATATCGAGCTACATAATGTAGATGGTAGGAGGGTACAAAGAGTTTCTTCATATTCGTTTACAACTGCCCTAATCCAGACCTTGAAGCGCAGTGAACAAACTAGGAAATAATTAACTTCTTCATCGTTCCTGAATTCTATGCTTCTGCTATTTGATCGAAGATGAAATTGACGACTCTGAACCGTCATATTATAAAACAAACTCAAAATCAATAGAAAAATCTCTTCATAGAAATAGGATTCCAATCCATTTCTTTTTCAACATCATCTCTAAATACCTACTCATTTCTCGCGGTATTGATTGCAACATCCTAGCACTGAGAATCTGGCCAGTAAGGATGTGTACTCGTATTTGTTACGCATATAACAATTTACGGGTCAAAAAAAAGTTTTTCTCGGACGAAGTGATCTTTTTTTTCTAGAAAACGCATTTAAAGTTTTATCCCTACACCATTTACTAAACCTACAACATTAACGCTGGAAACGTACACGACTGAAACACATAATTCTTTGATGAAAGTAATCTTGCTTTGTTCTTTCTTAAAATGTATGAGTTCGTTTTTGTTTTTATAAAATAAATAACGCCTTTTTTTTTGTTACAATCGATTTATAAGAGCGCATTGCAATGTATTATTCATTATTATTGAATCGAACGAGAGGCTCTTGCGGAATCATAAAGTCGAGTAAGGAAGAAGGAAAAAAAAAAAGATATAAGAGAAAATTTTTTATTGTTGTTCGTTTGGTTTCCTACATTCCTACAAATGGCATATCAATTTTCGAGTAGGTGAACGTAACTGTTTTACTAGAATAGTTTGAATTTTGTCAATTAAATGTGTACGATTTGATACATAAAAGTTTTGGCTTACTTACAATGTAGGAAGATGCGAAGGGGACCAAGAATTCGAAAATTGGAACTTAAATATCAGAAATATAAAAGAAATTTTATGAAGACTTTAAACATGATGAACTTTTCAAGTTTTCGTTTTTAGTCATACATAAAATAATTTTAAAATTAAAAAAAAAAAAATGGAATTTTATTTTATCTTTTTAGGAGCAATTTCAAGAATATAAGTGACTTTGAAAAAAAGGGGTCCCCCCCCTCATCAGTCCTATTTTCAACCACACTGAAAACTAAGGGCGTGGAACACAAAATATTATTTTATAAAATGAATAATTTTTTCAGCGTTGATTGTAGGCATTTGCTGAAAACTATTTGTTTTAATTATGAATGTCTACCCGAAAGATAATGCTTCCATCAGAAAATTGAAGAGAAAAATAATTTTCTCAATAAAATTTCCTTTCCAACAAGTATAATTTTAAGAAAATGAAATTTTGAGAAACACCTTTCACAGAAACAACCAATCAAGAAGGCGCAATATAATCAGTCCCTACAGCACTGTAAATAAAAATAACGCACTATTCATATTTGATTTATATTTAATGAATTGATTAAAGAAATTAGGTATCGTACCTACATGATTATTTTTTTTTTAAACATCATTGTGAGAAGACATCAGATAAAGGGAAGAGAAAATTAAATACATACAACAACAAACAAAATAAATGGTACAGGTAAGATGCAGAGAATTAAATTAAAAAAGGAGAAAAAATAACAAATGGGATTAAGATAATTTGCATAATAAAAGCTGAGAAATTTTTGAACGAGAAATAAATTATACACACGTAATGTACGACTAATATTCGACTCTTTTTAACTCATTGTGAGAAGACAGGTAGAGGGAAGAGAAAACTAAATATAGGTACAACAACAAACAATACTCGTAATTTCTGAGACTATTTTTGACCGTTTTACTGTTCTTATTATCACAATATCATCATCATTAGATAGTACTCCTACTAATTTTCTTTTCACTGTTTTTTTTTTTACTTATCTCTCGATTCAATTTCTTTTCCAAATTCTCTTTACAATTATCCCATCACAATTTCTGAGATTACTTTTTACTGCTTTGTTAGATCAATATTGTCATCAACAGGTAGCTTTAATGATACACTTTCGTCTAGACCTAATTGCAATAACTTTTTTTTGGCCCGATATTCTCGACTTTTTTCACAACTCAATTGTATCTTTTTTTATAAATTAATTTTTCTGATAATTCAAAAAATATTAGACTAACCTAAGTGACTGCATAATATGTATTAAAAGGGAACCTGTTTTATGGGAGGCTTTTTGAGAAATTTGCCATGCGCCGTGCGCCGTCCAGCAAAAAACTTGGAAAAATTTCGACTCTCGAGCCATATATGATAGGAGGGGGACTTGGAAAAATGTAGACTTTCAAACTATATTATACTAGGGGTCTAGGCCTCTAGGTCTAGGCTTCATTGAATTTTCAATACCAAATCCCATTTAACTCTCCCTGCGTTCCTCGTTTAACTTCGTTAAGGAAGCCGTCGTTTTTTTTTTTTTTTTCGAAAGATACGTAGATGTCTTAGACTTTATCGTTTCTCCAACCGTATACTTCAGGAGCAATTTCTTGTCATAGGCCTACTAGGTCAGTTTCTAAAAATTTGGCGTTCGTCTCAAACTTTAATTCGTTCAAAATCAAGAGCTTGAATGTGTCACAGTTTTTCGCACTTCCTGAGGCAAACTTAATTTCGATTTTTGGAGTATTCTGATGAAGTGGTACCAGAAAAGTCGTGAAAAGATTAAGCGAGTCTCATCTATTAAGAATATGCGTACGATAACGAGACAAAAGAACAGGTACGAATATACATACCGGGAAATCGCACTTAAGCAATTTAAAAGCTTCATTTCGACTTCTATTTCACGAATTATGAAACTATAATGAGATACTGTACTATTGATCTCATGTTGGTAACATAACATAAACACAACACTATAATGACCAATTTATCTAGTTCAGATTCTAGAGACATGTACGTAGGGATGGGCTGCTCCAAATGAAATAAAACAGATGTCAAAATGGAATATAAAGAAACACAAAAAACAGTAACAAGAAAACAGTACGAGGGTACTTCGTTCTCTCCTCGGTATTCTTTAGAATATAATACCGCCGAAATTTCGTAAGAAAATAAATTGTGAGGATAATGACCCAGCAATACTGAAGCAGCGCGGTCTCTTGTTGATGCGCTAGTTAGAACGGAAGTATTTTGATACTTTATACCACGAGGGTATTTATTAAAACAAGTTCATTGATTTGAATCAATAAGACTGTTGCCTGTCGTCCATTTGGCGCCATCGCTCTGACCATCGAATAAATCGCTGGAAAACTCAACTCATCGGGAAAATTTTTCAAAATTTCTGATTACTTATGATGGTTTTAAGAATCTGCGTATCAGCAAAAATCTTGAATTTGGATACGTTTAAAATTCTGTTATTTGTTTGCGGACATTTTTCGACATTTATGATTATGACTTTGAGAGTGTCAAGTTTTAAAAAATTCTTTCGACAATTTCAATTTCAACAATAAATTGATTTTTAGACTTGCTAATGAAACAATAGGTTGTGACATCATTTGGGAAATTTAAGGCGTCACTAAACGCAAGCCTTTGCTTCGGTAATTTGGGAAAATACACTTTTTGACGATCGACTGAGTTTGAAAAAAGAAATAGTCATCACCCGTCTCAGAATCGGCCACACCAGACTCACTCACACCCATCTCATCTCTCATCTTATGCCTCTCTCATGCCCTCACTGCGAATCTGAACACCCCCTATCCGTTCAACACATCTTTTGCTGCCCCAACTTGACCCAACTCCGTAATTCCTTATCCATCCCCCACAACCATACAGAAGCACTTTCAGATCTCTTTTTACAACAAGCCAACTTCCTCTTACGCATATAATCACACAATCTAGCCGAGCTCATAGCCCTGAAGGCAGGCTGCTAGTAGCTCATTAATTAAAATAAAAAAAAAAAAAAAAAAAAAAAGATTTTTTCTTCTTTCTAATTAAAGAGCCTTGAAACTACACGTAAGGTTGTGGGCTCGGAGTGGACAGATAGGGGCAATAAGGATGAAAATGAATTAAATACCTAGCGTTTTAGAAATAGATGGATCAGAGGGTGTTAGTAAAAAGCATAAAAAGAGACAAGAGTGGGTGAGATGGGTATGGCTTATTCTGAGCGAAGTTAGGATGACTTCTTCACGTCGGGTTGAAGTAGATCAAAAATTAGAGATTTTGTAATAGATTGGTGCTAATTGGGGAATACAGAAGGACCTGAAATCAAGCTATCAGGAGGAGAAGATGGCGAAGCAGTAATAGGTTTTGAGCGATTGGTCCACTGCGTCGTGTTTCTCAGAAACGAGATGGAGGATGAAGAAGAGCTGGACGAGATTTAATTGCACGGTAGGAATAAAGGAATTTTTGTCGTACTTTCGTCTAACATCACTCGAAAATTAATACTGTAATTCAGTATTAAATTAAAAACATCAGGTTAACCAATGAAAATTTGTATCTTCAAGTGCAGTCCTATCACCTTTTTTTTATTTTGATGTACATTTTTTATGAGATATGAAAAATGGAATAAAGCGCTTTGGGGGTTGATATGGAAGTTTTCTGATTCCCGTGAGGGTGAATTAATGAAGTCCTTGTCCGTTATGAACTCGCGATGAGAAATCAGGTTTCATGACCCGGTTCAGATAGGGCCAGTGCACGAACATGTTGGTTGGGATCAATTAGGGAATCCGAATTTCGAACGATTTATTTCTTGAATGGTGAAGGGTGTGCAATTCATCCCCTTCATCATTATCATTAGTTTTTTGCTGGGTCGACTCTCTTCAACAGGAAGTCTAGTTCATGAGAAATTATATCATGAAAATCTATCTCTTTCTTCCCTCTCTCTTTCCAGATCTGTAGACTTGTCCGAACCCTAACAGTGCTATTTTGAAGAAATTCGAGCCCTAAGTCCACGTAGAGATGAACATTTTTCTTTATTCAAGACGTATGGAAATTTTTTTGTCTTGAATGAAAGGGTCAATCTTTGTAAATTTTTTATGAATCTCTATTCTTGAGCCTTAGAAATTGCTGATCAAGTTCATGGATGAAGCTATTCACCAGTGGCGGATTAAGCTCCTTGCTGTCTACCCGCACTTACTAATATGCCGCCCCATTTTTCTTTTCTCCCTTTTCCCCTTTTCCCCAATTTTTTTCTCTTTTTTTCTGCCGCCTTTTTTCCGCCCTCAAAAATGCCTGTAGGCCTGCTACTCACAATTCAGACTCGTCTTCAAGAAGACAATTATATTCCGAGCTCTGACCGTTTATCTTTTTATGAAACAACCTTTTCGCTCCATGAAAGAACCTGTCTCCTCAACCACCTTACTCAATAAAATGTAATAATCAGAGCCTGGATTTCTCGGCATTTGCCGAATTATTTCAGTGCGTTCGAAAAGCATGAAAATGATATAGAAGTACGTATTGGGGATAGTAGAGGCTAGGGAAATAAATTTATTTTGCCGAAAATTGCCGAAAATAGAATAAATTCTGAAAACAGGGTTTAAAGCAGTATAAGGCCGAAAATAACCGTTTTGTTGAATATCATCTAAAATTATAAAATTTCGGACAAATTTGCTTATAATTTTGCTTAAAATTCAGTAATTTCGATAAAAATTGGACAGTTTTTTTTTTTTTTTTTAAATATCATTTTTAGTTAAAAGTTGAAAAATTAAAAATTTTGATCAAAAAATTGCTAGGATTTTTCATTGATAAATTTAATCCCCAAAAATCGTTTATTTTGGTCAAAATTACGTAATTTTGGTCGTAAATTGAATAATTCTAATCGTAAATTTTTAAAAGCACTGAAAACGCATGTTTTTCCTATTTTTATTTTAACAGGGAACCTGTTTTATTCGAGGGTAATTCGACGAAAAACGCCAGGCGCCGTCCGCCGGGCGCCGGGAGGAAAAACATTGGACTTGGAAAAATTTTCACCTCCGAGCTATAGATGATAGGAGTGGACTTCTCTCTGATTCGAGCAGTATATTATACTGGGTTTATATTATGTATTATGCTAGGCTTATTATGAGGTCCAAGCCTACTTTATAGTAGCTTTATATTCGATTTATGTTTCTTATGTACCATAGACTTAGGAGGTGGCTTATACTTTGTATTGTAGTAGGCTTATACTAGGTTCAAGCTTATAAATACTAGGTCTATACCTCGTGGGTGATTGAAAATCTGTGACTTTATATATACACCCCCCTCACCCATTGTTATCCTACACTAGGCCTAGTACAATGAAGCTAGTATAAAGTAGGCTTCGACCTCCGAATTTGCATAGCTTGAGGCAGGGCTATACCTCGTGGGTGATTGAGAAAATCTACTAGTTTATTTCCCCCCTTGCGAGTTTACCACCCCCCCCCCCCCCTCCCACGATGTGTAGGCTAAAGCCTCTGGTATAAAGTAGGCTTGGACTTCCGCAGGCTAAGTCCCACTACATAGCTTGAGGCATAGTGTAATACAGCTAGTACAAAGTAGGCTTGCACTTACTGCCTACTTTATACGAACTTTATATTCGGTCTAGGTTTCTTATGTTCGATAGACTCAAAAGGTAGCTTATACTTTGTACCTAGTAGGTTTAGCCTTCATTATAAAAACGTAATATACATACACAGGCTTATAATACATTTTAGAGTACACCACGGAGGGGGAGAACGAGAGACTGCGAGTCACCCCTGTAAAGCTCGACTAGTAAATACCACAACAGGTCCCCTGTTTGCCTCAATTAACAAAGTTAATGAAGGCAATTCCGAGCAGCTAGTCATGACTGCTGCGTGTTTTTCTATTTTTATTTTTTTTAAATGCCGAATAATGCCGAAAATGCAACATTAAGTGCCGAAACTTTTCATTTTTGGTGCCGAAAAATCCGGTCTCTAGTAATAATCTATAAGTAATACGTATCGTACTTCCTTCAGGATATAAATATGCTGCATAAAAAGAGAATGCATCGCGGTCAATCAAAGAAAATCACGAAATATTCACATTACCACTTCTGTCATTCATTTCACTTATAGAGAGCAACGACTCGCAAAGATAAGAAAAAAGGTATCTTATCTCGGAGTATCGCGTCCGTGCATCGAAATGTCTTCACGCAGACTATCCGTGCACGTCTACCTTGATTAGGTGACTCGTATACAAAGTATATAGGTGAGCTAAAAACGCAATTTGTTTCCGAAATAAGGCGAAACAATTAACAATAAAAGGGATATGGTTAGCGTGCAAATCGATCGTTATACGTAGAGCTTAGAGCCTTCGATGAGCCGGAGGGGTCCCGCGCCGAAACAATTTTTAGACGACGCGATATTGCGAGCGGAAAGAGCGAATTTTTACAGCCGTCGCTCGTTTAGGCGATTTTCACGGAGATTTCCCGCAGCACACGCCGGATTAAGCTCGCTTCCAGACAGCGACGCGGTGTTTCGACATCCGAGTCTTCCGCGTCTGACACGTATCGACTTTAATTTGAAATTCCCTTTGCATTTTCCTATTATCGCTCGACGATGGTCTCGTTCGGGTCGCTATCATAATGTCGAGATTAATAGTGACACGTTCGTTTCTTAGCCGCGGCCGTTTCTCCGTACGTCCGCGCGTCCCAAAAGTTTCATTAGCCGTTGCGAGTTAGTCTTTTCGACCGCAATCGCGGCAGGATAATTACTTCGTGTACGCGCGCTTCTTCGGACTGTCGCCGGATCCAATCAGTGTGAAGAGATCCGGTATATACGGTTAACTTTTTCGGCTGTGTACAATATTAGGCATCAATTTTCGCCGATGCACGAACACGTCGACTTGATAATATCGAGAGGTCGAAATTCGCGGAGTTTCTAAAGTCCATAAGAGACTTTGATCCGATACAGAAGGAGTACACCCATTGCATAGAATCATAAATATTCTTCATTCTTCATGCCTGTTTAGTATTCTCGACTGTGTTTATGTTGTCCGTCATAATAATATTATTTGCTAGACTGTAATTTTCGTTACCTACCTGGAACTTTCTAAAATAGGCTTCGGTTAAATTTGAATTAGATCTTTCTTGTATACCCAATTAAGTACAACTTTCTACTTGCGATCAATGAGTACAAGATTCCTCTCGTGTTTCTCGAAACTTTATCAAACATGAACCTTCGTCCCCTGATAGGGCCTCACCGATTTCGTCCTTTCGGACCTGGTATACTTCTTCGCAGTCACTTTTTCAGTGCCGTTGTAGGTTTATCGTGGCTCAATGTCATACCTGTATACAATTTTTCAATTTCTGAATTAATAAATGACGAAAAAATTAATTATTGAACTTCGCTAGTTTTCGTTCTCAGGAGGTCGAAGGCTCGAACCTAGTTTGAGGAATTTCGGAGTGAACATGTCCATTCCGAAATTTCTGTTAGTTACCCACTCCTGGCTTTGCGCGCTTGCGACAGCCTCTTGTGGCCTTTGTGTATTATCACAAGTAGGAACTTTCCTTTCAAAGTTGAAACGGGGCGATGATTTTTTGCAGCGCCGGCGGCCAAGCGGTTGAGTCGCGGACTTCTGATTCAGAGGTGCGTGGTTCAAACCTCGTTACTGGCAGGGTAAAAGAATATTCGTATTTCAACTTTCCTATTTCTAGTTTGAGGACTCAAAACAAAAAACTTCCCGTTGCGCATGAATAAAGGTCATGTTTAGTGTCTCGAGGGCGACGTCAATATTATTATATCCCTAAAAGAGATCAAGGCAACGTCTACCTTATTTATTAATTTATGGGATTTATTTCTGAGTGGTGCCGACAACAGTAAAGAACCGCAATTACAGTCGGCATCGCTGCACTATGTAAGAATAATGACAATAATAATAATACTAACAGTGAGGGTAAAAAGAGAGAAAAAGAAAACATAATTACATACACACGCGCACCCGTAACCGGTCCTTTCACATCCGGGAATTAGAGGATGCACGCATTCCGTCATTTTGCAAAGTATTCTGTACAGTACTTTTAGCCACGTATCCACCCCAGAACATCTCGACACGCTGATCGGAACTCCCATTTTGTCTGTGGGAGTATATCGAGGATATCCCCCCCAGGCTTATTCTCCTGAGTATTATACAGGGTAGACGCACTCTTTAATAATGATTGTTTTACACGTCTTTTGTTTATATTGTTTTCGTATAAGATTTCTCTGAACCTCGCATTTGATCGCGAAACTCACAGTGCGATTTCCTGGAGCAGGGCAGGATCGAGAGGCATCATGTAGCTTCCAGCATTGCCAGTTTACACTGGTTCTCTAATGAGTGGACTTTGAACACTCCTAGTAATTCGTTGTACTTAATTTTGTACGCAAGTAATACTGGAATATTTTTAAGTAGGTCAATCTGAAGAGAGAAACGACGCTGTATGTTTCTAGCGCATCTAATAAATTTGGAAAGATCGCGTATGCCCACTCGCACGCAGGTTTTAGGACTCAGTGTTCAGCTCATCAAGTATAGAGGCCAAAACTTGGAAACAATAAAGCACCGATGACTGGCTTACCGAACTTGGTAGTAAAATTTTGAAAACTCAATGTTTGACTTATCAAGAGTGGTAGCCAAAATTTGATGACATTAAGGCATACCGACTTGCTCAGTGAAAATTTTGCGTACAGTAGGACTTAATTAGTTGCAATGCATTTGAATGTTGCTTACCGAAATGATAAGTAAATAAAGTGACATTATAGACGCGCACAACTTACTCCTGGATTTAATTTAGAATTGGGTTCCATTAAATTTATAATTTTATTTATTATAGAATATTTAGATATTCTTATTGATGATTTTATTCATTTTTTTTTTAAAGATAATTTATTATAATTATAAATTTAATGAATTTGTATACTTATTATGACTATATATCAAAATAAATATGTATATTTTTTTTATTGTTTCATCAAAATAACCTTCTCTGTAAATAAATAAGAATAATTATTAATAATTTTTTACAATCATAACATAAGGTTCTGATGATAGTTTTAAACCAATAAAAAAAATTAAAATTCTTTATTATAATTTTAAAATATAAATGGAAAATCTTCTTGATAGGATACATTTTTTATTTTGATTTACTAAGATATGGTGAAAAAAGATTAAACTAAAATTATGGTTTTAATAATAAGAACAATTCTAATAATTTTCCATCAATGGGACATAAAATCAAATTGAAAAATAAGAAATAGCATTGTAGTTCAATATGATTAGGAGTTTTAAATTATTAAATTCATCAAGATTATTTATTTTTAATGCTAAAATTATATTAATCACCATTAAAAAATATTTATGAAAAAATTAATAATGGTGATATTTTCGAAAACAAAATAGTATAAATGATTTAAATTAATTTGATCAATATTGTTGAGTTTTTCAAATTTGAAGGATTTGATGATCTATTAATATGCAAAATAATCAAATGAATAAAAGAAAATACTGTAGGTAATTAATATTAGGTACTGAAATAATATATTATTAATATTACATAGATTACTTATCTCAAATTAAATATATAATACTAAATCATTACCCATACGAGAAATGACAGCAACAAAATTAGTGATAACCAGAGACCTGATTTTTCGGCACTAAAAATGAAAAGTTTCGGCACTTAATGTTGCATTTTCGGCATTATTCGGCATTTGAAAAAAAAAAATATAGGAAAACATGCGTTTTCGGTGCTTTTAAAAATTTACGATTAGAATTATTCAATTTACGACCAAAATTAGGTAATTTTGACCAAAATAAACGATTTTTGGGGATTAAATTCATCAATGAAAAATCCTAGCAATTTTTTGATCAACATTTTTAATTTTTCAACTTTGAACTAAAAATAATATTTAAAAAAAAAATACTGTCCAATTTTTATCGAAATTACTGAATTTTAAGCAAAATTATAAGCAAATTTGTCCGAAATTTTATAATTTTAGATGATATTTAACAAAACGGTCATTTTCGGCCTTATACTGCTTTAAACCCTGTTTTCAGAATTTATTCTATTTTCGGCAATTTTCGGCAAAATAAATTTCTTTCCCTAGCCTCTACTATCCCCAATACGTACTTCTATATCATTTTCATGCTTTTCGAACGCACTGAAATGATTTGGCAAATGCCGAGAAATCCGGGCTCTGGTGATAACTATGAGCTCAATAAGATATTTGACTTTATAGATAGAAGTGAATATCCAAGAAAAAATTGATATTATTAATCCAAAATAGGTATTTTTATATTTTTATAAAATTTTTAGAAATTAATCTTCGTAATACCTCTGTGCGCGTCTGTAATGTAACTTTATTTACTTCAATGGACTCAATGCTTGGCTCTTTAGATATAAAAGCCAAATTTGTAGAACAATAGGTGTATAGGATTCAATGTTTGGCTCATCAAGCATGATAGCAAGAATTCGGAAACAATAGGACACACTGATTGGGTCACCCCTTTGAAAATTCTTGACGCTGATCAATAGGTATCCGGAAAAGTATTTTAGGGGGCTGTGTTCTAGTGTGGAGGCCTGGTCAAGCTTTCCCCGAAAAAAAGATAGATCATATTTTGTGTCTTCAAGACGAAAAGTCCGAATCATTATAAATGCAATTAGCACAAAATGGACCATATCAAACTAATCTGCAGGCAGGGATCAACACGTAGCCTTCTTTCCCTCTCGAATACACATCCAAAATTCTTAGGAATCCAGCGTACGACGTCATCAGGGTAATCCATGTGTAGGTCGGGGTTAAGCGTATCAGCGGGGGCTATGCCTTTCCCCTTCTCTTCCACACTAGCTTAGTATGTATAAAATAACAAGCTAGGCGAATACAGGTAGGTTATGCCAAGAGGTGTCCGTTCATACGGCTCTGAGGACGCGAATTCAGAATTTAGGGGCAGGATTCAGCAAAAATATGAAACTTGTTAACATTTTGAATCTCAAGCTACGAATTCATGCATGAACAGGCAATTGAGGGTTCCGGAGATGAAAAGGCTCTGTCCTAGTTTCAGAACGCCAAAAACTTTCGAAGTTGACTCTTGGTACCTGAAGGGGAGGAACTCCGTGTCACTAGGAATAATTCGGGTTTCGAGCGATTCATACGATAATCATGAAAACTTGCGGAAAAATTTTGACTTCCCACATCCGTCCAGCAATCAGAGCACAGGTTGAGGACTTTTTTTTTTGACATGTTCCATGTCTTTTTTCTCGCCGGACCCCGATTTTGAAACTCGCGAGTACACCCCCCCTCCCCCCCCCCGTCAAGAGAAATCTCTATCCCGTGGGTGATTCAGAAATTCGCGAGTACACCCCGCGTAATAATAATAAATAATTAATTAATTAATAATTGAATAATTAAATAAATAAATAATTAAATAATTAATATAATTAATAATTAGAAAATCTCTACCCCTGGGTGATTCAGAAATTTGCGAGTACACCCCGTGTAATAATAATAAATAATTAATTAATTAATAATTGAATAATTAAATGATTAAATAATTAAATAATTAAGTAAATAAATAATTAAATAATTATTATAATTAATAATTAGAAAATCTCTACCCCGTGGGTGATTCAGAAATTCGCGAGTAGACCCCACGTAATAATAATAAATAATTAATTAATTAATAATTGAATAATTAAATAAATAAATAATTAAATAATTAATATAATTGATAATTAGAAAATTTTCCAAGTCCCTCTTCCTATCATATATGGCTGGATAGTCGAAAGTTTTCCAAGTCCCCTAGACTTGAATTGTCTCATACCATTCCAATACAACAGCGAGATCGCTCGTTCGCCCCACGAAAGTTAATACCTCAAAATATAGAACACCCACAATTACCTCAAAATATTTCTCATACAAGACTTATACGACGCCAAGGTAGGTAAAGGGGTAAACGAATAATATCTCACGAACACTTGACCTAGTACAAGAATTAATAATAGATAAATAAATGAATAAATAAATAAATAAATAAATAAATAAATAAATAAATAAATAGATAAATAAATAAATAAATAAATAAATAAATAAATAAATAATATTAAATAATAAAATAATTAAATAATTAAATAATTAAATAAATAAAGGCTGAATAGTCGAAATTTTTCCAAGTCCCCTAGACTTGAATTGTTTCATACCATTCCAACACAACAGCGAGACAGGGGGCGAACGAGCGGAGCGAGTTCGCGCTATGTCATATTTCTCATAGAAGACTTATATGACGCCAAGATAGGTAAAGTTTTCTAAGTCCCTCTTCCTATCATATATGGCTGGATAGTCGAAATTTTTCCAAGTCCCGTAGACTTGAATTGTCTCATACCATTCCAATACAACAGCGAGACAGGGGGCGAACGAGCGGAGCGAGTTCGCGCTGCCTCATATTTCTCAAAAAAGACTTGAATTTTCTCATACCATTCCAATACAACAGCGAGATCGCTCGTTCGCCCCACGAAAGTTGATACCTCAAAATATAGAACACCCACAATTACCTCAAAATACTCATAGAAGACTTATACGACGCCAAGATAGGTAAAGGGGTAAACGAATAATATCTCACGAACACTTGACCTAGTAGAAGCCTAGACTGAAATATTTCAAGATGACTGATAAAATATAAAAGACATGGAACATGATTTTCATTTATTTGGCTATGCCAGAAAATTTTTTTTTTTTTTTTTTTTGAACGTCATCATGGATATTAAGTAGCCGCGCTGACTCTCATAAGAATTTTTACGTCCAACAAAATTTCGCTGATGTCCTCAACTGTAATGAGAACAAGGACTTGAAGAAATTACAATCCTCGAGCTGTATATGATTACATATAGAGTAATGAGTCTTCAAAAAGAAAAATTGTGAGAATAATGGGAGTTGAAAATCTCGGCTTTTGAGATGCCCAATAGAAGTAAACTTGAAAAAATTTCAACTTCCCAAGATGATCGATGTTGAAATCGCTCATCAAAATCATTTATTGTAACTGAAATTGAAAAATATCCTTTGAAACAAGTTTTTGGCTCGTCCTAATTACGTGGTCAATAAAAGAAAAGACTCCGCGACTAACAAATGATTTGAATTGGTTTTGTTGTTTTTTTTTTTACTTGCGATGTTTTCTCAGATATTTGTTCGCAGTTATTGCGTGTATTCCTCGCTATGACTATGAAGATATTATTTTTATCTTCTATCTTCACAGTCAATCATATCTTGTCACATTCTTCCCTGAATCATTCACAAAATAGTGAGTATCAATTTTCACCACCGCACGTATACACCAAGTTAATGATATCAGAGAGGTCAAATTTCGATGATTCGAAGAATTCATGAGGGTTTTTCGTTCAGCAAAGAGGGACCGATATTTTTCTTTTCTGTTTGGCATTCTCGATTGTATGTACACGCCGTCCATTCATAATATTTGCTCGACTGTAATTCTCGTTATCTGGAACTCGTAAAATCGTGTTATCTGTATTGGAAAAGCGGATGGACTCTTCGGGTTGAATTTAATAATTAGATTTTTCTACTACAGCGTACAACGAATATATATTCGAGATTTTTCCGTCTTGAATTTCTCGACGGTTTTTCACTCATCAGCGAATAAGAATAGGTGCTTTAATCGTGTTTCTCAACATTTTGCTAATGTATAGAGTTTGTATAGAATACATTTTCTTGTTTTTTTCTTCTCCCTCTCTTCCTTCCGCACAATAGTCAGCACGAAATCACGGAGCATATAAGGAAGCCGGCAAAATACGCTGGTATAATTTATCGTCATGAACGGATTGCTTTTACGCGGAAATGTACTTCTATTTATGCTGACATACTTGTTTTTCGTCGCGGTAATGAAATAAGACTATTCTGGAACGCGAAATAATGGGTTGTAGGGAGGGAAGAAAGGAAAAAAATTCAAATTTGAAAACCCGTCGACAATCCCGGAGTCCACTGCAATCACAATACAGACTGATGGCTGTGTCATAGAGTATTACGAGCACATCCATAGGTCGGTACGCAGTCATTCTGGAATGAATAAGTTGGGCATAAATTGTTCGTGAAACGTGACAACTTCGCGTATACAGATACGTGACGATTTTAAATTTCGAGTAAATGCCAACGTCCTTTTTTTTTTTCTCTCTTCAGCCTTCTTTTTTCCCCATTTCGAAAAAGGATTTACTAATAATAATTAATAATGAAAATGGTCGTGTTTTTAAATACTCACGTTTTCTGGCGCAGTCGTGACTCCGTGTTGACCAGTCTTTTGCAGGATTAAAAATCAAAACCGAGAACGGATTAAAGCGAAAACATTATCTTCTTCGTTTCGATCCGCGAATGCAGCAAACGTTGAACTAAATAACATTTTCTTCGTTTTACGTAATGAAGGGATTTCAATTGTCGCTGCACAAAAGGAACATTTTCTTTTTTTTTTTAATAACGTGTCTCTAACAAGCTGAAAATGTTTGTTATAGTTGTCTAACTGCATGGGCGTGCTGTACACTTTATAGTGGGAGAAGAATCAAGTTTTATGACGGTCAATAAGGGTGTACTCTCGTATACGGATCAGTCTGTGTATAGGGTCTGTCCCTTACACGAAAAAAGGATCTTTATAAGCGGTAAAAATGAGAGTTACGCTAGATGAAGTCGGTGCCTATGTCTCGGTTGTTTACGTTTCTTTTTTCAGAATTACGAATATCCTCTCGACCCGAGCTATTAAAAAATTCGCGACTGGCCTCGTAGCTGTATATACCAGTTCATAAACTTTCTCTTCCGCGTCTTAGAGGTTTACGTACCCTCTATTCTTGCGGGTCTATTCAAAAAAAAAATATGACTTGACAAATATCTCGATAACGAGGGCTACCTAATAGAGCTTAAAATTATCTTACCGTCGCGGTCGTTATGGGGTACATGGACGATATTCTTACCTCAAATCCCTCATGGCAGATACCTTCGTTCTATAAATAATATCGTCGAAGTCATTTCTTCTTAGAGCTCCAGTAATTGGTCCCTAGACTTTCAGTGTCTTATTAGCTCGAAATTGGAAGGAATGAAACTTTTCTTTAAGATGATCAATTTTTGAAGTGTTTAAATTTTGAGTTACTTAACTTGAGATTGGAAAAGTTTAAATTTGCGCGGTGTATTGAAATAGCATAATATGATTCATTCCTGTAAAGATGTATAATTTTTTCGAATTTTCCTATTAACGAGCTATCATGAGCTGCGTGGGGTTAAAATGAGAAGTAAGAAGTTCAAGCGCGGTTAGTTGAAGGAATTGGACGATGTTTTTGAGCTGTTAATTTAGGCGGAATAGATGGAAGATGTATAAATTGTTGGAGGAACGGTGGCGGATTAGTAGTACAGGATACTAGGAAAGTATTGAACTACTGAACTATCTGGATGACAGTAATTAAAGGGACGTATGGAAGTAGAGAGCCGGGAGGAGTTGTGATGAGTGATGTGACTTTGGCAAATCCTGAGTAGAAAGGGGCAGCAGCTACAGTGACTTCTCCAGAGACACTTGTTAGCTGACAGCCCGCTCTGAGGTCGTTCGATTCTTCTTTCCCTAGTATTGCTTAGCGTGAATTATAAGCTTATAGTATATTGTGTGTTAGACTACACTGACAAGCTTATTATTGCCTCCGCTCTTCGTCCCTGCTAGTCCGAACAAGTTTCCAATTTTAACGATGTATGATTCTACAGATCATGATGACTTTCCATGGAAAGCATAATATACTGTATATTGAAGCCTAGTATACTGTATGTTAGGATATTTATTTGACTTGCATTGTTTTTGGGAAATATATAAGAGCACGCCTCATAAAATTATATTGACCGCCACTTCCCCTCCCGCCATAGAAAAAAACTGACACGACGTTGAAACCATGACGAACGTCATAAATGCACGCCAGGACTGGCACACGACCCGCATTTCAAAAGAAGATGATTTTGCTGCATTTATTGTGAGGAACTCCAACCAGGATGGGCTTGACAGTAGAGACTGCCTCCCTATAATAAACCTCAAACTCCTTATGAGTGAGGTATGACTGTTGATAGAGGTGTTTTCCCAGTTGTTCCACCCCGGAGGAGTCAGTCGAGTCAGTTGGTTAATGCATTGGATTTTGAGCATTGTCGTGAGATCTTTACTGGTTGGTCAAATACTGAGGTTCGCCGTCAAAATAAGATGATTCGGCAGAAGTATGATGCCAAGGGGATGCGCGGTAGTTATATGGATCAGTGCAATAGCCGCGGACGTTTCATTATTGACTTGTATTCAAGAGAATATTCGCACTTCTCATCCTTCCCGTGATTTGCCAATTCCACTTTTTCTTTTCGCAGGCCCATTTGGAGCTTCCTTTGGATCTTCAGGAAACTTTTCACGCTGCACATGTCGAATGGTAGGCGGATGTTAATTTCGACTCTTCTCGGCGTTCGTTATTATGAAGGCAGGTACCTACCATGTAGTCTTGAACTTAGATTTATTCAAGAAGCGGTTGGTTAATATGTATCAATATTATAATGCCTTTATAAAATACTATGGTGATGGTCAAAAAAAAAAAAAAAAAAAAAAACCACTTGGAATGCTGCATTGAGGCTTGTGCTGACTTGTCAATAACAAAGCATTCCATTATCTTCTTTCCTGTTTCTTCTTCCTGTATCAGGTTTACTTACTTGATATGTTATAGTTGAATGAATTAAATATGGATCGCATACTGTTCTGCATATTCTCAAGTGTGCACTATATGGGAATGTGTGCACTACTTACATGGTGGTGTTTTTGTCCTCTTCAATGGATTTTGAGTGTTTTGATTTTGTGTGCACAACTTGTATCAAGATGTGTGCACTACTTACTTTGTGTATTTGTCCGTTTCATAGGATTTCCAGTGTTTTGGATCTTGAGTGCACAACTTATATGAGGATGTGTGCACTACTTACTTCTTTTTTATTCGTGTAATACATTTCTTAGGCGTGTCAATTTTGTTTCCTTGGCGGTAATCGATAGGCGGCGGGCAATTTCGTTTTTTGAGGCGTGCGATTAAATGTATGGCATTGTTTTTTCACCCTTCACTGGTATTTCTTAGCCTAGTTTACTGATATCAGACTTACCAGCTGAAGCGTTTCCTTCGTTCACCTTCCCCTTTGTATATTTGTATATTCACAATGAACTGCATGTTGCCACCCAGAAGATTCGCACATTCAACCAGAGTGTTGCAGGTTGCAGCCAGCCGTATTTTTGAGGTTTTTGACTTCAGCTTTTTCAAAGCCATACACTCTCTGCTATCAGTCAAAAGCTGAATTAAGTCGTATTTTTTTGCTGACGATGATTTTCCCAAAAATTTCACTCTACTAACAATTGAACAGCAGATCTGACGCGACGGGATTTTGGCTGCGTGGCGTGAAATTGCCTTTTTTTAGGAAAAAACTGTAGTTTCAGCTACAGCTGTCTTGTGGCAGAAATGACCGCGTTTTTTCTTCAAAATGATGCAATTGCACGCCACACGATCGTAACGCTGTCAGATCCGCTGTTCAATTGTTACTGGGGCAATTTATGGTTCTTTTGACATGTATAATTGTAAGCCCAATTGTAATTACTAGAGCTCTTGAATGAACCAATCGACAGAATATTTCAATCTTTTCATTTTTCGTATTTCTCTTGTATCAAATCCATGAATCAAAACAAGAAGAAGAAATCAATTTTTCAGCTCTTTCCGGTTTTTCCGTTTGGCGTTCCTAAATCCTAATCGCTGTCCAGGGTGTCTGGCAGTTGGCTAGTGGCTGGCGACTGTATTTCTGATTTCTGACTCACGTGGTCTTTTTTCCCTTTGGTCTTCGGAATTTTTGGATTCTGATTTGATAATCGAATTTAATGGAATTTCAATAGGATAATGATATATATTCACTGCTGAAAACCGTTCAAAGGATACCAAACTCAACGATCAGCCAAAAGCCAGCTTCATCATTTCGGCTGACGTAAAGGCGAAAGCCTAAGCCGTATTATTTGGCTGCAACTCTGCATTCAACTCCCAGCCCTGATCGGAACTCATAATGAGCGACTAAGGTGTAAATAGGGCACTAATATTGAAAAAGGGTTTTCCAATTGTACAAATCTACTTTGTGACACAACTGATGATGGGATAACACCCGAAAGTATTCTTGTAAAAGCAACTAATAAAGTAGATTTGTACAATTCGAAAACCCTTTTTCGATCCCAGCCTCGAATAAACATGTAAACTAATATAGCGTACTGGGGTCTCATCCACTATATGTTACGCTATGTAGCTCATCCCTCCCCCCTTTGTATACATAGACTTCATAATGTTTAGGTTACTAATGACATCATACTATGCCCTAGGCCAATTTTCTCCAAGTTCTTTATATAATGAAATTCATTGATGACGTCACAGTAAAAAAACTCTGTGATGATTTTTCTGATGGTTTTGGAAGAGTGGTTGCAATCGAAAAATCGTGACGGTTTCTCGTGAGGGGTTTTTCAAGAAAAGTCTCTGTCTTATTGGTCTTATAAGCATATAAAATGCTAATCTATCCGGTATCGTTCTTATTTTCTCAAAGGTTGTACCAAGCAGCAAGATTGAGTAGACGGTAATAGTTCTCAAGATAGCGCGTTGGCGAGGGTAAAGGATTGGTAATTATAGATAGGGTTTCTGGTTGCAAACAGAGTATTGCACTCAGCTGAAAACCGACTTTATTCGAACCATTGTGAGTCAAAAGCCAGAATAAACTTTTTTTTCTCCCTGATTCACGCAAAATAGGAAAATGCACGGCTTGAATATTCAAATTTCATGTTCAACTGCTCCATTCTCTAAGAATTAACGAAGATAAGAAAGATTGGTTCCAGTTCAGTTCAGCTGTTCAGCCTCTGGTTGATCTACATGTAATAGGAGAAGGGTTGCCTTGACCCAAAGATCTCACCCACTTTAGAGACTACCATGGAAAGCTACTGAAGTACATGGTGAAAAGAAGAGAGAGGGGCAATGATCTTGACCTAAGGAACTCTTATTTAGCGTTCCGAACCTCGACTCACCTACATCTAAAAGGAGAAGAAGGCTTGTGAACCTAGTGACCTTGACAAATATTAGACATCAACTTTCAATGCAACCTAAATTTGACGATAGGAGAGGGCGTTTTATTTTCTCGATCTAGAAAACCCCAAAGACTTGATTTAGTGCCCCTGATTCGGAGTGACCTTGACTTACAAAAATTTTCACCATCTATGGTGGAATGAGAGTGCGTCTAAGTACGTCGACTATAAGGAGTTTACCTACTTCGAGAACTTCAGAAAATATTGACGAACAAGGGGGAGGGAAGGTATGAAACATGATCTTCATTTCCTGAGTCGGAGAAAATTTTGGCTTCACCATTGCCAAAATCAAACTTATTTTATGAGGAGAGAGGAAGGAAATCACCGCCATATGTCATCCTCCCTCTAAATTGTGGTCTCAAAAGAAAGTAGGGCCCTTGATTTGTTGTATGAGCTTAGCAAAACTCCAACCATTGAACCATAATTGATTAATCGTATAATCGAAGTTAAAGTATCGATCTGTAAGACGAATTCTCTGCTCGCCTCAATCAGATTAGTACATCAAATGAGACCCCGCAAGCAGAGAGGCTAAGGGGTACTTCCGAAATTTGCACGCACGTGTATGCATTGAATAATCAAAATAGGCTACACGACGCTAATGGGTGAAATTTTTTTGAGTCCTTTCCCATCATATATACTTTGGAGTCAAAATTGTTGGACGTCCAACTCCTGGTAGGTCGGTTTCGCCGGATGCCAATTTTCAAAGAGACCTCCATACACAGGTCCCCTGTTGACATGGTCAATTTCAATCAAGGTACCTCAGTTAACCCCATTGCTCAATTTTGAATTATAGAAGTATGTTTTAAAATTTTACTCCCTCGAAGGATTGAATGAAGGAAAGAAGTTCCAATGGTATATGGCATATAGAAATGATTGTTATTTCTTTTATGGGGGAGAGAGGGGAGATTCGAGACATTGCGCACAGTTCACAAACGCTAGACGTCTGCAGAAATCAAGTATCTTTTGGTCCTCATAATCGCAAAAAAGACGTGGAGCGTAAAACTGAAAGGTCTGTAACCTCACTTTCATTATTATCAACCTTTATTAAACGTTTGTGCGACTGTCTTTAGAACTTGTTTTACGTCGTAGGTGTGCGTTTATATCCTCCGTAAATTGTGGTTACAGCTTTTCTTCTGCTTCGTTTTATGCATCAAAGTATTCTAGCACAGAAAACTGCTATAAAGCACTCACAACGGTGACAACTGAGGCAGAATACACGCGATACATTGCGGTAGGTCTGTGTTCTTATATTGGATTATACGTACTTTCCAAAAGCTACGTAGGGGGTGTGTGTAAAATGGTAGACGTCTATATGGAGTAAATACATTGTTACACTATGTTGTAATTATACTCAGTCGAAAACAATTGCGAGAGTTGAACGCAAATTTTGTATACGCGGTCTTGTTATTCACTATACGAGTATTTTAGTTTCGACGAAGAAATTAGAAATGTGATTTCGCGCAAAAATTCAAGCACGTTGTTATATTTATTATTTCTAAGAAAAGGAAAAAGAAAAAAAAAAAACTTCAATTTCGTCGACTCGATATAGGATTATTTTTAGCGTATATTTTTCTCATGAGTCATCCAACTACTGACATGAGGAAGGTGTCATATGTCACGTGAATCGATGATGTAGAAAACATTGAATGAACCAATATAATTTGATACAGGAACGGTGTAATATATGTAGTGCATTAGTTACCAACACGAGTACCTTATATATCGAACCACTCGATGAAACACACACCAATAGGAACCGACTACTTGTGCTTTATGTCAGCGAAAATTAATAGACCTATTCGTTTAGTTCGTTAATGGTGAGCCGTTTCCTCTATTGGTTTGTAGAAAATCGAACGATATTTTCTTGAGATCCCCGATACTGATTCCATTTCCTGAGAATCTTTGATGTATAGCAAAAGTTCGTAATGACCAGAAAGGTGATTAAGAAAGACTTGAAAACATATCAGATTCATTTCATCTTCAAATCAACTTTTTTAAGCCTAGACGTAACGTTAAGTTTATGGCCGCCTCTCTGGAATCCACTGTAATATTTCAAAACAAACAGTCAAAATTGTGTCATATTTCTTACAACTACACTGAAGGACTCCGCAACGCTATATCTTTCAGTGCAAACGAATAATCCTGAACCACTTGTTCAATTATTTGGAAGCCCAATTATTTGTTCACGTCTACAGCCAAAACTAACAAATCCACTCGAATAACTGAATAAAATTCGATTATCATCAATTAAAGTGACCCTTAGAACTTTCCGCACTAGCCCTATGATGTCAGTCTTGACGCCAGAGCCACCCGCCAATCTTCCTCTTTACTTTCGCAGTCTTACGTTGATTACTGATTTACTCGCTTCCTCGGATCGATCCTTTCAACTCCCATTTATTGCCCTATACACCTTCCTCCTTTCTCACAAACCTCACCTTTATTACCTTCTTGAACTGAATCATACACCTTTTATCAAATCTTCAATTTCCCTCCAGTCGTCGGACTCGATCTCACAGATGCTTTGAAATCAAGCAGCGTCTACCGAAAACTTATTAAAGAGATCACGAGTTATCAGGACCCGCAATATTACTTTAATGGCTCCAAATCAAGATATGAAACTCGTGTACTTTCAATTTGGAACTCTGATGTCATTTTTCAACTCGTATTTACTGCTCTATCCGCTCCTGTCTCTCAAAACTTACTCACGATTTTCTGGACTCTATTACACTCACTTTTTCCTGTTGTATCTCTACAAGACCCTTACGCAACTAATCCGATTACCCAATGTTTCCGAGTCATTCTTCATACTCTTTCATCCAAGCAATCATCAGTATCGTTTGTTTGGATTCCGCGTCGTATCTCTCCGGGCATTTCATATGCTAAGATAGAACTACTTTTAGAAAAACTGTCACGATTTTGTGACTATAACGTCATCAATTGGAAAGACACATTATCAATGACGCCATCAATGCCTTCGATCTACTTGAGGGACTTGAAGAGAGTTTTCTAGGATCATACACCTACTACCGAATATTTTTAAAAAGATTCTCTGATATCGCGAAACCTTTGTACCGATTTACAAACAAAGGAAGCCCTTTCCTATGGACTCCAGAATATCGAGAGTGTTGATCACTTGAAGAAGAAGTTGTTCTCGCCGCCTATATTAACATTTCCACAGCCCGGAAAAACATTTATGTTGGATACACAGACTGCAGTAATCCTGCCACTGTATTATCGCAGGTAGACAATTCGGCTGAAAAACCAATTGTATATGGAAGCAAAGTTCTGACCAAGGCCGAGCAGAATTACTTCGTCACTAGAAGAGAACTACTATGACAGTTGACAAAAATTTTTATTGAGAACTGATCACGCTGCTCTACAGTGGATGATGTCCTCTAAAGAACCAGGAGGGCAAATTACGAGATGATTCCGATATTTGCCGACCTACACTTTCGATATCCAACACTGCAAGGAAAAAATCCATCAAAATCCCGACGCCTTATCACGAAGACCTTGCCAGGAAGAATGCAACTATAGTGGCAGACAGGAATAGGTAGAGACCACCATCAAAAACACTCGGTTTGATACTAACTTGAATAATATGAGGGATGCCTGACTGCAAGATCAAGACATTGCTTTCATTTTGAAGAGAAAGGAAGGAAACATTCGGCCGAAGTGTCAGGAAATCAGTTCAAGATCAGTCAACTCGAAGATTCTGTGGTCGTAGTGGGACTCCCTACAGGTTGAACAGAGGATTCTTTAGAGACCCTGGGAATCTGTTGATGATTTTAAAACTCGACAGCAACAAGTCAGTCCAAAGACCTTAGTACTAGAAGTATTGAAAGCTGTTCATAACAATTCATCTGGAGGACCCCTTGGTGTAACAAGAACGCTATCCAAGGTACGGGTGGTCTTCTTGTCGGTTGGATATGGAAGATTGGTGCTGATGTTGTATATCATGTTCAGGTCCCTTTACCCGAGGATGGGCAACGATACACGTTTACAATGTTGGGTACCCTTGCAAACGTATAGCGATGGATATTGCTGGACCATTTCCGGAAACAGTTGGAGGAAACCGGTTTATCTCGGACAAAGGAGATTTTTTCACGAAGTGGATTGAAGTAGTTGCGTTTTTAAACCAAGAGGTTACAACTGTTGCAAATGCTTCGCTGGAAAACTGGATAACGCGCTTTAGACGGACTAGGATCGGAATTTGCAACTTATCTTTCTTGTCTTTATTTTTATACTTTGCCTTGTTTACCGTTATCGCAATCTCGTGTACTACTTTCTTTTGGTGAAAGGCATTGGCTCTTTAGCACTCTCCCATAGATCAATCAGAGCCATAGACGCTAAGTCAAAGTTCTTTGGATCAAGGTTGTTGAACTCGTTAGCTCTTGCTGAGCACGAATTTTTATAAAAAGAGTGTAGGACGAGAAAGGATAAAAATTCTTCCAGAATTACCATTAGAAGAGGAAATCTTAACACCAGGCTCTTACCTCCTCCCCCACTTTTTCGAAATTAAGATCAACTTACGCCACTCAAGAAAAGAACCTATTGAAAGATTGACCAACACGAAGTTTATGAGACCCATTGTATTAAACAGCCATACCATAAATTCCTTGAAAATGAGAGCAGGAGTTTGAGATGTACTCTATACGATAGATGATTCAAATTCAGGGATTTTATTGGCTCTTCAAAGTCCATCGGGTCTAGCTGAGGTACAGTTGCTCTAATCTTTTGCTCCACCGTGCGTTTAACTTCTTTGTAATTCTTTTTGAATACAATTTGCTTGTCTCGCTTTGTCTTAATCTAATAATGCATCACGTTTAAATTCCTTTCAAAGTTATTCATGTTCAGCTGTAGTGACAACAAACGAGACATGCACGTCATAAGTTTTCTCATTATCTGTTCACACATTTTCTCATTCTCCGCAGAGTATACGAGCATTCATTGAGACAGAATGTACGAAAAGCGAATTCCTTATATAATATTGGTATAACGGAGAACTAATGGAGGGAAAAAGTGCTGGGCGCGGGGCAGAGAGTGCGAAACTTTCAGAATTCGCAAATATATAAATGTGCTGCGATTAAAACGTTTCGTCTAAATCATTCGCCCTTTTAATTATCCTGTAATTATTAATAATGCCAAAACAAAGTATTCGTCAGATAGTGGAAGCATTAAGCAGCTAATTAAGTTGAACTTTTCTTTTTACAGTTAGGGAGAATGAGATATGGCTTAATAAGCCTTTTTGTAAAATATTTTTCAAACTTTTAATTATTCGCCGTATATTTTCCGTGTCGATTAATCGGTTAGCTTATAGTTAAATTATTATAATGTCGAGTCAGATTCTTACTGTCGCTTATTAGAAAGAAGGGAATTGACAAACGGAGGAATCTCTGACACAGCCAGACCGCGTTGACAGATCGATAAGTGGAAATGGATTTTTTTTTTTTTCTTTTTGTCGCTAAATGGTTTAATACCCAATTATGGCAATTCGTATTATTTTTTTCACTTCGAACTCGTTAGCTTACACGTTCATTTTGGTTATGTCTGCTCGTATACTGCACTATATAATGCAAACTATACAGTCAACGTTCCTCGTAAAAAATTTTATTGCCTTGCCGAATATAAACCGACAGCGTTCCTGACGATTACCTTAAGTACTGAACGACACAATATTATAGTTTCAGAAAATGGCACATAATCTCGTTAAAAATGAAAACAGAAAAAATTTTCTGAAAGTATTGTTGCTCGACGCGACTCGGCGACGATTAATGCGACACAAGAAAGTCCGAGGAATCGCGAATTCGAAGTATAATAAGAGTCGCAGTCTTCGGCTTGTGGTGTATAGAATAGAGAATAATTTATTAGTCACGATATTTTCGAATTTTCAGAATACACCAACCCCTTGACAATATAGAATACCGTATAAAGTTATACGCCGAAAAAAATTATTTCGAAAGTTTTCCTCTTTTTTTATCTTATCTCTACCTGCTTAACGTCACGATAAAAGTTGAGAGCAATTCGCAAATTAAATTTCAACGGGAACGCGAAGCCGCTACACATCATAATTTATGGTATTTGATTTTTGATTGATATCCATTTTACGCAAGTTAGGTTTTAAATCAATATGTGTGTATCTGAAGGGGAATGTTTTAGACTACATTGCGGTCTGAAAAAAAAAAAAAAAATGGAAAAATAACAACAACTTATTAAATATTCACCTCGTATCAACAAAGATAACTTATGTTTTTCGACAAAAAAAAAAGGGGAAAAATAGTAACGTCATTATGCCAAACTGGCGTAGACAAGATTATTATGTTGATTCGCTCGCGTTCTCAAAAGTAACATAAACTTTTGTTTTTTTATAATATAGCGTTTAAACGAATGGCCTACAATATAAAAAATTGGTATTTTTTTCAAAATTTAAAAATATAACGCATTCTTTGTGTGCGATTGAATGAAAATATGATTTCCCTGTTGTATAATTTCTAAGTCTGGCATCGTGTTTGACTGTGCAGCTGTGATTGTCCTGATGATTGCTATCCAAATGGGCGTATCTTGACGCGGATATTAACAAGACATTAAACATACACGTCTAATTACAACGCCTCTAAATAAACTGCTGATAAGATAATGGGCGAAACAATGTACTAAAATGCGGTGCGAGGACGTTTCATAAGTGAAAAAAAAAAAAAAAAAAAATTCGTTAATTTAATCGACGTCGACCTGCGATGTATAGATGCGCGTGTATGGTATATATTTTACGTGGCCAAGAGGGAAAAAAAGAGCGCTCAACATCCGCGTCCGAGCCATTAATTCCTGAACAAAATGCCCGACTTTGGGCGCACGATGCCTTTAGCATCCGGTGGAGCGCCAATAATCATTTGTTAATCGTCGATTCGTTCTAAATATTTAGCGGTTTGTGGATTTTCCTTTCTGTCTACCAAGTCTGATTAATTACTCTGCCTGAAAACGTTCAGTCCAAAGTTTACCATTTCAAACGCTTCGCTACGGTTGCCCGTATATTTATCGCGACGTCGGTGCGTTCGAATAAATTAAAAGGCGTCTGCCTCGCTCCAGACATCAACGATATCGAAATCGAAAGCGATTTTAAAAATTAAACTTTCACGCGAAATTGAAGGCTTGGGATGATATTGCGCTCGTATGTTTGAATTGAATAATGATTGTGTACTTATGATTGCTCTTGAAATATAATGTTGTCGCCTAGAATATGTTTGTAGCTGTATAGCTTACTAAGCTTTTTTTCTAATCCATCCAAGAAAGGCTTATCAATATTGTCCTTATATTATGTCTTTATGAATATTTTGAGCCTGTTGATCGTGTCTCAGCACGTGGAGGTTCATCAGTTTCAGCATGTTCTCGCCTGTTCTGAACTATCTTCATTATTGCTCTAAACCCTGAGGCAGGTACTACTTTAGTGTGCGTTCTACCCATCGACATGCAAAGTATAATCGTATGCCTAAGTTTGTTAGTGAGGTTACCTTACACGTTTCTCAAAAATAAACCTTGAGAACTGTTGAAACTTTGTTTGGAATGTGATCCTATCCAGATGTGAACCTAAACAGCGAACGTTTTCAGCCAGCTGGACAAGGTCATTATTGATAACTGTTTGGTCACATCCATGGGCACGGAGTGCAAAGTTCATTCGCTCTGCCTTCCCTACGTTTATCTTGATTTTCCACCGGGTGGCCCAGTTGACTATTTCGGTGACTGCTGCTTGTAGTCTGCTGATTGCTACAGTGAGTGTCATTTTCGTGCGGTCATCTGCAAGAGTGACAAGTGTGATGTTACTTTGTCCTGGAGTGTCAGCCGTGTAAAGGAAGTACAACTGTAAATATTTTTCGGTGAGTAAATGTCCGGCTGTGGTGTGAAGAGAACATCTATGAATAGTCGCGAAATTTCTTGAAAGGTTTTACGACCAACACATGTGCCTATAGGTTTAGACGAGCTGACTGCACTTTCGATGTTTACCATTGTACCTAACTGAGTGATGATTGTGTCGTTCTACAGTCGCCAGTCTTAAACGTATGGATCCTGTATCGGATTGTAAGGAATAGGCTGGTGCGGGTAGCCGGGTCCAAGACGCGACCGAATACGAAACTATGCGCGGTTGACAAGGGTAGGTTTTAAACTACTCTGTTTATTAGTGAATCAGTTTGGTGGAATCATAGTCGTTCGTCGAAGTATTAAACGTCGATATAACTCTGTTGCGTCAAAGTTTTGTTTGATTGTTGGTATCGGTAGTTATTGTGGTGTGTTTGGATTCTTACTGTGGATATACATATCAAGCTATTGATATTGTATCGGTGAGTGGTTCACTGAGTATATTTGTAATTTACAATCTGCTATCAGTTAGGGATGCTTCAATTTAATATTATCTTAGTGTTATGTCTTGCGGCACGCACACGAGAAGGAATCAGTAGAGGCGGATGGCAAATCGGATTTGTGGTCAACTCTAAGTGCGGCTTAAGGTGGTCTACTGCTGTATTGTTTGCTGACGTCTGGTGTCCTAGGTGACAGCGGTGGAAAGGCTTATCGTTGGTTCAGGGCGGTCCTGGAGTGGCCGTTAGGACCTGGATAGTTAGCCGAGACTCGAGGTAGCCGATGGACTGAGCTGACCTAAGGTTGGAATAGGTAATGCAAATCTTGTCAGTCGATGAGCACTGGTGCTGCATCTCCCAGTGGAAGCCTGAGCAGAGGCTAGGACCCTTGAGGTCGAAAGGCCGTGAGATGGACTTCATGGTAGGGTGGTAGGGACGGGGCGGCATCACAGAGTCTCTTGTAATGTGTCTTATATGGTGATTGGCATCGGCTAGTCCAGTCAAGTGGTACCGGCTGAGTTGGGTGCCAGGGGTCTTGTCGCACAAATCCGAGGGTGGGGTTGGCCGCCCCACTAAAGTGAACACTGCGGGGCAATCGTAGGAATTGCTGAACCTGTAGTCATCAGGTTGCTATTGAGCGGCTGATGGGGACTCGACATTACATAGTTGGTAAAGGGGAAATGATCAGAAAGTTCTACCAGTGTGACAACTGGGGCAAGGCCTTGTGTTGGTGTCAAGATGAGTGAATAGGTGAAGGTCTGGTCAATTTCCCGCAATGTTTGAAGGAACAGACCATGGCAAATGACGTGCGTGACCACAAGTTAGGTAGGTTGTATAGGCGTAAATTGCAGGTATGCTCTTACGAGTTTTCAAAACCTTTTAGTCCAATGGAAAGGAAAAGTTGGCTCAGTAGTGAGATTTATCAAGATCAGAACTGGTGTATGTTAGGTTGTATTTTCGATGGGGCAGGCGCTCCGGCACTTTATTAGGGTTACACAACAGGGGATCAAAATACGCTACTCTGCTGTACTCCTGCTGCGATTGGTTTGGTCATGGAGTTGGCTTCTTCATGGTGAATATAGAATGCTCTAACACTGAGATATAGGACGCTAGGATCTGCACGTGCTGTGCTGAGAAGTGTTGACGAATCTTGTGCAAGAGCTCTGGCATCCAGTCTGTCAACAGCTCTCCTAACATCTAGGAAAACGAAGAATAACAAGGGCTTGCCTCATAGTTGCACCGACTCGGTGTACTTGTTACACAGTAGAGTACTCGGCTCTGAATCCAAATTGGTGGTTGGGAATCAAGTGTTGATTTTTGACAGTTTTTATGAGGCTTAGGGTGTACAGTATCTCAAATAGCTTGGGCTTTACTGGAAGGAGTGATATGGATCGGAATGAACGGGTTCTTCCGGAGGCTTAATTAGCTTGGCCAATTTCCACGGTTCGGGAACATATCGGAGTCTTAGTACCGCATTATACAAATCCACTGTTGGAATGAATAACTCATCAAATTGCTTTTGCTTCTGTTCAGTGTAAGCCCAAGTTTACCGCCTCCAACGTCTAACTCATCCACAAGAGGGCTTTTGGTCAAACAACCATTTTCAAAGCATGAACTCAACACCTACTGGAGTCGATAACATCAGACGAGGTCATGACTGAACCAGCGAGTCATCATAATGTGAATCATTCTCTTAGACTAATTCAATCATTCCCTCTTTAAGGAATGTCTGTTCAATACGGTGACGTCTTTACTATTCCGATGTTAAATATCTTCAAGAGCCATACGTTTGAAGTACGAATTCTCCCTGTGGAGGAGGACCTCCGAACTCTCTTTAGAACTGTGACCACTTTCAATTAAATGATCGGCGAAAGATGGTTCTCCCATGTCACCTTTCTCTGACGGTTTTTCATGCTCGACCGCTCAGGTTTGGAATTAATGGCTAGTCATCCCTATAGAGACTCCAGGGCAGTCCCTACAAGCTACCCCATATACACCATTACTCTCATCCATTAAAATGAGACCTTTGGACTTCTGATTTGTAGTTGGATTGTAAACAACTGGCTGGAATCCAAAAGGGCGGAGGACATGACCCAACTGCAAAGAAAACTTATCTAGAAAAGGGAGCCTAATCCGATCATGGTACGAATTTTGGGAGTAGAGAATGTAGAATCAAGGAATTTTCTTGTGAGCCTCCTAGAAACCTTAAGGTCAATGTCCATTCACTGTACCCAGGGGTCTTATCGTCACCTGAAAAGCAACCTGACTCAAAGGGATAGATTAGGGTGTTGAACGTTGCAATCTTGTGGGCAACAGTACAGAATTACGGTGGATTACGATATCGGTCGATGTATCTTTTCTGTAAATACTAAACTCATGGACGCCGTCTCTAATGGAGATGATCAAGTCCAAGCAGTTTATTGAGGAACCACCAACTTCCAATGTAAATTTTATGGAAGGATGTAGGCTATTCAAAGAATGCAAGAAACTCACTCAAAAACACCTGGCCCGAGGAGAGGTCAAGCTCAAATTTGAACGTGAACACTTCTGAGAAAAGAAAACCTAAAGGGGATCCAATAGGGGTCCCCTACTCACTTGAAGACCTCGAAATTATTTGAAATCGGAATAGTAAAGACGTCACCGTATTGAACTTGCCCATGAGAATGATTCATATTTTGATGACTCACTGGTTTTCAGTCATTCCTCTTGGAGTGCTGTACCCGACAAGGGCGTAAGCGAATATAATGCATTTATAAGGTGCGGTGTCTAGCTTCATATATCAGACCCTCTTTAATTTCTGTCCGTCCTTCTTCCCGGCCTTCTCTTTCCGTTAATCTTTTAATATCTGATTCCTTGGTCCCCTTTTGGCGTGTCCAAAATAATCAACTTTTCATTTCCTAAAGCAGCATTATCTTCGTTCTGGCCTCTTTCAGAACTTTTTTATTTGATGTCTTGGCGGTCCATGAGATTCTGATCTTTTTCCTGTGCAGCCACATTTTCGTACCCTCAAAACACTCCATTTACCGTTTGTTGCGTCTGGCCGCCTCTATGCCGCATAATAGATGGGGTATATATAGCATTGCACCATACGCTGTCTCAGGTTCAGGCTCAGAGTTCTATCGCACAACAATGTGCCCATTTTCTTGAAAGCCATTCGTGCTTGCCCGCATCTAATTTTGACCTCCGTGTCCAGGTCCAAGTTTTCTGTAATCCCACAACCAATGTACTTGCACCTATTTATCCGCTCCACCTGTTCGTCAGTGATAATAATTCCGCCAGTGTTGGACTGATATTTGCTAACTACTATCCATTTTGTTTTCCTCGCATTGATATTCAGGTTGTATCCTTTCCAGTAGAGTTCAGGTAATCCAGCAAATACTGTAGGTCCTTTAGGCTATTTGCCAAGATTGCAATGTCGTCAGCGTCCCTTATGTTGTTAATAAATCTACCATTAATCTTGATTCCCTGCGGGAAGTCGATGATTGATTCCTTGAATACTTGCTCCGCATATACGTTCATTGAAAAGCAGGGGAGGAAGTATACAGTCCTGCCGCTCACCCTGCTGAATTTCAATGTCCACTTTGGTCTTGATTTGTCCCTAAGATTAGCTCGGCTTCCTGACTTCAATACAGGTTTCTGATTACCTCATCTGATGTTGTAGAGGGTGTTGGGTTCGGTCGCTTTCTTTCAGGCTTTGAAATTGATGGTTTTTTAACAGGAAGCGCTCGGCGTCTGCGGTTTTTGTAGTTTTCGTAATCATCTGAGTATTCTTCCTTAATTATGTATAACCGTAGCCTTAGAAATCGGATCGATTCCAAGTGTTGAGGCTTGTTGAGCCTCGTTAATCCTGAGAATTCAGGACGATCTTGATTTTCAAATAACGACGTTACGTCAGTTACCCCTCAACTCAGGAAAATTTTTCTCCCGAAAACATTAATAGCACCGCGAAAAATTGAAACATTAATAATAAACGCGTAAGAAATGAAAAATACTGACAGCAAACTTCGGGTACGGTCAAAAATGTTTGTTTCTGATGGCTTGCAGAGGGAGAAAAAATACGCACCGAGCGTATACGTACTCGGCTAGGCACGCAAAAGATATCGACGAGAAGTATCGTTAATTCTGAAATGAAATGCGAATTAAGCCTTTTCCGCATCACTCTCCTCAATCACAGTTGAAAAGGTCCGATAAACGAATTTTCGTACCGTTCGCGTTCGTAATGAAGAAGTCGATTTTATACACGGAAAAAGTAGAGTATTGCAGTTGGAGTTTTCTCTTCGGGCCTACACGCAATCAGGAAAAAACGGAGCACAAAGTGACATAATCTGCGCACATCAGATTTACTACATTAGTGGAGTTTAAAAACCGCAGTTTCGATAATTCGTTACAAATTTTACCGTAATTGCGAACATTTTTATACGCAATCAGTACCCTTGAGGCAGTGTTTTCTAAACAGCATCGTATCCACGGCGTTTTTCTTGAATTTCGATGATGAGACGAGTATCAAATTTGTCCGCAAAAATATTTGGTACAAAAGAAAAGTTGGATGAACAGATTTAATCGATTGTTTCTCAGAGAAAAAGACCAATGAATATTCCTTTATTTTTCGCAATCCCTCCCCCCCCCCCTTTCTTCCCCCTCCAAAAAATGAGAAGCCATAGTTGGGGAGTGCATTGAAGCTACAGAAGGAGTGAGCTGAAAGCGTTTGAAAAGGTGGAAAAATTTGGGAATTGGGCCGTGAAGGCCAGAAAGTTAGTTGTAGTTAGAAGAACGTGGTAACGGGGAGGAGGAAAACCTGCCTTAGCGCATAGGCAGTATGAAGGACTGGTTCGTAGTGCGCCAAGGATCAGTCGAAACCTGAAAGATTGAATGGAGTCCGGCAATTTTAAGGTTGTTTTTCAATTGAAGAACCTTATTAGGCTATTGTCGAGTTGGAGGAAGAGTTTGCGGTCCGAAATCGGTCCTCTCTTCAACATAATCCTTCGACCATATCCATTTCAAGATTTTGGTTTCTGTGTTGCCAGTCCAGAAAAATATCCTCACATCGATCTCCTGTTACGTGCGAGGTGACTGCATTGAGGAACAAGAGAAAGCGAGAAAAATGGTAGAAAAGGAATACTAACAATGGTGAAGCGCATTTCAATTATTGAAATTTTTCTCATCTTTAACTTTTGAGTAAGCGCATAACAGACTTCCTGTGGATTCATAATTGCTTAGGCAGAAGATAACCATGAGCTGTTAGCTTTACACGCAAGCTTACCCGCTCATCACTTTATTCTTGAGAACTGGAATCGAGGTTTCATTACGTACCGGGGTTCTTGGAGATTTCATCACAACTCATGAGTCACGGTTTTTGTCTATTAGTGTTACAAAGAGTAAATATTATAAATTTTGCCGTCATTCTTCGTTTCTGTTATTTATAGTTTGGTAATTCATTTTTTACTTACTCTCTCTCGTTTTTTTTTTTTAGCGGGGAACCCGCTATCCATTTTGTTAGGAGATTACATCCTCAGAAAACGGCCGCGTCCGCGTCCGCGAAGTTAGTAACCTAAGGTTAGGTTAGGTTACGGGACTTGGAAGAATTTCGAGTCTCGAGCTATATATGATAGGAGGGGGACTCAGAAGAATTTCAAGTCTCGAGCTATATATGATAGGAGGGGGACTTGGAAGAATCGTGACTTTCGAGCTATATATGATAGGAGGGGGACTTAGAAGAATTTCGAGTCTCGAGCTATATATGATAGGAGGGGGACTTGGAAGAATTTCGAGTCTCGAGCTATATACACATATGAAAGGAGGGGGACTTGAAAGAATTTCGAGTCTCGAGCTATATATGATAGGAGGGGGACTTAGAAGATTTAGAAGAATTTCGAGTCTCGAGCTATATATGATAGGAGGGGGACTTGGAAGAATTTCGAGCTTCTTGGAGATTTCATCACAACTCATGAGTCACGGTTTTTGTCTATTAGTGTCACAAAGAGTAAATATAAATTTTACCGTCATTCTTCGTTTCTGTTATTTATAGTTTGGTAATTCATTTTTTACTTACTCTCTCTCCTTTTTTTTTTTCTTTCTTTCTTTGTCAAGTCAATATTGTACTTACTTATCTTCCTCACTTGATCTTCCCCGGTGTACTAACCAGCCGTTTAGTTGAACTTAGCGCGTGGAAACTAAATTCCTATCTTCACCTTACAAGTACTGTTGACTATTTATTAGACGTAATAAAACTTCCGTTTATCGTAGAACCATTTTATCAACAGGAACATACTTAATCTTGAAGTAAAAATTGTTGAACCGAACTATTTTCTGGTATTATCAGCGACTACTTTGTTTGAGCAAAAAAAAAACTTTCCGAGGTAGACCGATGACATGTAAAAATGTAGAACTACAGGTTCGGCTACAGCTCTGAACCCCTTAATATTCTCGTGCATCCGCGAGTGAATATTCAAGCATGTCGTTGAGGCCATCAACCCACTTTGTAAATTGCAGTATATTTATTTTCGGATTCTATAGCGTGGTTCGTATAACGTAGGTATTCCTTCTTTTTTCCACCCGCTCGATCCTGTATTTGAGTCCGAAACGGGTATGTTTATCGCATTTGCTGGAAAATAACTTACCTCGTTCGGTGGCTTACGATTGTCATTCGATTCAGTTTCTAAATCGACATTCGCGTCAACAAAAAGAAGTCGGAAATTGGCTTTATCAACTTTCGTGTAGGTCTATGTCTTTCTTTTCTTCTTCATTCAAATGGCTATACCGAGCATAAGGTTCACGTTTTACAATTCCGCTCGAACCGTTATAAATAATGCCTTTGGTTCTGCAGTCGCATTCAATGAAAATGAAAAATGATTCGGATACCCTGTTATCTTTTAGGAAATTTTCAACTTGCTGTCTATAGGGTGTCGAAATTCTCTTTCCTCTTCAACGCAGAATTCAGAGTGTTGTTAAGCGAAATAGCTTAATTAAGGTTGCTAAAATTATTTTCTGTCTTCGTGAATATCGTAATCATACTTATCTTGCAACCTCGTTATAGGCAGTCGTGTACAATTTTTTTCTCTCTCGGTTTATTTTACGCGGTAAGTATATAGGGTACCGAAGGGTCACGAGTTTTCGTTTCCTCTTCTCACACACTCAATTTCGTCTCACTAGGTCCCCTCTTAACTCCGAATTGGAAAGAAGTCGTATACGAAATCGTCATTTTTTAAATAAATTATCCGAACGCTTTGGGACAAGACCAATTTGTACGAGTATATTTTTCCAACGTCTGCAAAAGATGACGCAATAATACTTGCAGCACTTTAGTCGAGCCGGCAACGATTGGAAAATGGTAACGATGTCATTCTCTCATATAATGTTTCTTTCCCCAATAATATAGAAGAGATGAGAGTGTTATAAAATTATGAAATGCGAGACCATTTGTGAAATGTATCCTTTATGATAGTGTCACTATTACACATCATCTAAACCTATGACTTTATGTTGGTGCTGTTGAAGATTGAATCGAAAATCATCAGAAATCACGACGCAAAGGCAAATAATTGACGTTATAAAATGAGTTCTGGGCTCGGCTCCTTATATTTATAGGCAGAATGTTGAACTAATACTCTTTGGAATTTGATAATTTATTGAATTTATTTATTTGATAAGTGGAATAAGTACCATTGGTGGATTGGAAATTAATAATTCCAAAGCAGACATTGACAACAATTGCAGTTTTATGACGGGTTGTATGGAAAAAATGTCCGCCACTCTCCGTCCTCCGTCCTTCCAATAAATTTTGGTTACCAAGGGTGACAGAAATTCTTGTTTGGGAAAATGCATAAGAATTTTCCAACCGAATTTCTGTTAGTATATTTTATTCATTACTATCATTACAATATGTGTCAGAACATCCCAATTATGTCCGCACTACTTCTGACCAACTCTGGGGTTCGTATACTCATAGTGTGCGAAGAGTGGGCGGAGGGTACTTGGAAAACTTTCTGCAGCGCAAGAAATGGATATTATGTTTTATATCTTATAGTGGATGACGTCATCAATATTTTGTTCTGAAGGTAGGTCAAAGTCGGTTGCTCTCATGCGGTTTGAAATTGTAGCCTAGCTTGTGTATTTGCGAAAGACCTTAGCTTGATGTACTAGGCTGTCTTGCTCTACATGCTAGTAAAAGGTACTGAGTTCTACATCTTCTGAGAACTCGAAATATTTCCAAGTCTTAACAATAGTTCGAGGTCCACCAGCTGGCGGACCACTCGCTCTAACTTCGTTCGCCTCCGCTCTTCTTAGCCTAGTATACATAAATATAATATTCTAGATTATATTGCGCGGGCACATGCAAATTTTGGAGTAAGGAATAGAGTTGAGATCAATTTTTTTTACAAATCCCAAGTTATGTGCGAGCTTCTAGATGTTGGTAAGCCTCAGAACCAATATGACACTTGTCAAAATTCAGACTATTGAGCTTTACATATTAAGGGCCTTGGAGAAATCTCGACCATCAAGATGAAAGTCAGGAAGATGATTGGGAACGATTTTAAGCGCTTTTCAACTTTCCTTATTGAATGTTGAAATCCTCTTTGAGGACAAAGCCTGCGAACACTATTCCAGATATTTCCCTCAACTTCTAGACTAGACGCGGGCAAGTTATGCAACTTAACCTTCTCGTCGTTTCTTAATTCTTCATCGTTCAAGTCTTATCTTGTTTTGCTGATATCGTTGACTGCTACGTCACACTGCCCCTTCATTAGCTCTGAACATCCTGTTCAGAATTACCGGTCTGGGATCTTAACGTTTCTGTTGCTGTTTCAACTTCTGAAGGTATCTCAGCTGAACACATTGCCGACTCGTGGATGTCTGTCCTTTGTACAAAAACCTTACTTAACACCATCACTTGCAACTTTTAACAACATCCAAATTCCAACAACTGGCCCAACAGAAGTCTGCTCACTGACAAATGCACCTAATCAGCATTACTTGCAACTGATTCGTAAACAGCTTCAATCATCTTCTTCATTTATCAGCAAGGTCATATTCTATCGGTCGAGAATGTTGTACCCAGGAACTCTCTTACGGCAAATCCAGAATCTTCATCAACTTCACCATCTATAGTTGGAAAATTTCTTGGTGACGTCAAAATTATAAATCAGGATCACCTGCGCGACTTACAAACCTCTTGATTCCCAAAAAAGAAAACACATAGAGCAAATATCATCATGTTACTGATCGTAAATAACCAGGAGTCAACAGATTCAAGTGGCTTGTAAACACCAGAACGGGTACTCTTGCCACCACGATTGACTATAATTATGACGTCAGAAGAAATCCAGGAATTCTCAGGTATTTTGTCAAATCTGTTATCATCATCCACAGTTTGTTGTCGACAGGTCATCTCTAGCGCGATAAAATTCTTCCTTTACTTCATATTTTCTTTGGACAGTGTCCTCAAAAGCAATTGAAGGGTGAAAGGGAAGAAGGGGGAATGCCCGAACAAAACAAACTGGATAATTGGATCTTTTGCACCCTTCAGAAGAAACTGTTTCCCAGCTCGTTTTTTTTTATATTCTCCCTTCCTTCCCTGCACTCTTCAATTTTCTTCACCACGGCAGTACAATTCTCGATGGTTTCCTTCTTCTGAAGGTACTTCTTTGGGTATTCTCTCTTCTTGCGCCGTAATCTGATGTTTATCTGACCTCAATTATATTCTTCACCTTCCGCATTACAGAAGCAATCCTCGGTCATGTAAAAATCTTCATACTCGTATTTAGTCATAATTTTGGAACCCCTAATGGAATCTTGCTGTACATTTCTACATTTCTCCATTGTCTCAACTACTGCTTTACCATCACGTCCTGAAACCAATGAGGGACAGTGACTGTCAGAGTGTTCCTTTTGACCATTAACATCTCATTTTCTTTTCATGGATTGGCGAGTTCCTTTTAATCACGGCTGAAAGCGAATCCGCTATCATTGCCTCTGGTTCCACAGACTGCCCATTTCTCTATAACTGCCTCGGTATCTTGGTTTTCATTATCTATACTAGCTGGCAGGGCGTCTGTTCGTTTACTATTATTCTTCTGCTGTAATAATTCTACCTCCTGCTAGGCTGCCTCTAAAACGTCTTCCTTAAATCCGGTTGGGAATGTGTTCAACTACGCTCGAAAGCTCTGCACTATACTGAGTTCATTGTCTCGACTACTTTGGTCCTTCTTGTTGTATCAGCTATCACCTTCAACATTTGGCTAAAATTCATGGTTTCGTTGGCGAATATTCCCCGATAGTGCCGTCATTCCAAGTTCCTTACCCTTCAACTTTTACTCCGACTTTCCCTGTCTCAATCTCTCTAGCAAGTACCGTCCAGTCAAGCTCCTGATAGGCACTCCAAAGTTTTTTCTTCTTCTCTGACATATCTGCATATGGGTGGTCAGCCATCCTGCTGTATTACGTATTCGATATAACTCAAAATTCTGTTCCACATTGTAATGAAAAGTATAGCATTCTCAGTATCCCCTGCTTAGTGGTCTCTGTAATCTCAGGATTCAACTTTCCCTCAACTGTTTTTGCTACGATTCTACCTCCTGCTGCGATGCCTCTAAAACATCTTCCTTGAATCCGATTGGGAGGGTCTTCAACTGCGCTCGTAGAGTTCATTTTCTTGACTAGTTCGGTCTTAAACTCATGTTTTTTTTTTTTTTTGGATGGATATATAAGAAAGATATTAAAAACCAAAAAAGAAATCAAATAGACTGAGAGGAGAAGGAAGGAAAAAAAAAATTTAAAAAAATTTAAAAAAATAAAAAAATAAAATAAATAAATGAATAAATAAAATAAATAAATAAATAAATAAAATAAATAAATAAATAAATAAATAAATAAATAAAATAAAATGAAAATAAAATAAAATAAAATAAAAATAAAATAAAATAAAATAAAATAAAAAAATAAAATAAAATAAAATAAAATAAAATATAAAAAAATAAAATTAAATAAAATTAAATAAATAAATAAATAAATAAATAAATAAGATAATAAAATAAGTAAAATGAAATAAAAACAGAAGTCATACCCTCTTTCAATAGGTAGAGTTGAGTGTATAGTTATACAGTGTATTTCGAACTCGTCATGAGAGGGGTGGGAGAAAACCATGGTAAAACCCACCCAACTCTCATGACTAAATGTGATGTTTAAATTTAAATAAATAAAAAAAGTTATGTACCTTGTTATTGTCAGTCATCATCTCCAACATTTGGCTCGAATCCACTTCGGGTACCGGTGAATTTTCCTCAAAAATGCCGTCATCCTAAATCCCTTCCACTCAAACTTTTGCGCTGGTTCTCCCCATCTCGATCGTCAAGTACCGTCCAGTGAATTTTCTCTGACATATGACATATACTCGTATGTGTGGTCAGCCATCCTGCCACATTACTTGTGCAATATAATTGAAGATTTAGCTGCTCCGCATGGTAATGCAGAGCTTAGCATTTTCAGCATCCTCGTTGCCTCTATAATCTCAGGACGTCTTTGCTATCTCGTTCAAAGCAAGGTAGGGTAAAATCTTTCAAAAGTACGAGTTAAATTCGAAAAATCAGTCGCTTTATATAACAATTCGTTTGATCTTTCGAGTTACAAAGTTGATGAACGCAAAAAGTGGAGTAACGAGCGTATACAGCGAATTGCGTTCGCTTATTAGAGAGGTATCCTGCGAATCGAGTTCGTCTTGTTTCTTATCGAAAAGAATAATTTATATCGAGTGTGCTCCACGTCGAACAGAAATTTCGAATTGAGACGCGTGCTAAATTTATGCTGACAACTCGCAAATGAGCGATGCCGTCATTGTGTTTTTGTCCGGAGCACGAACTCGGCCTCTCAAACACGTTAATCGATTTGCAAGAATGCTAGACGAGAATTATGAGAGAAAAAAATTATTTCCAACCTCGCTACATCAGTACGACGTAGACGACAATGATGAAAAGATATATTGTACTCGTAACGTTTCTTTTCCTTTTTCGCCCGTCTCTCTCGCTCTTTATGTATTTTAAATTATGTTTTGATCTTAATCGTTTTCTAAACCGTATATTTCTTCATTTAATACCAGTAGGTTTATTATACCTGTGCCTTTCTTTTCCATACTTATACAATATTCATGACGCCATTAGTTGGTTTCGTAGCCGTTTTAATTACAGTTTCGGGGTAGACAAAAGCCAAAAAACAAAGATCCGAACTAAAAATGGATGTTGTTAAAATATGAAATAGTTCAGCGAGCGAATATTTCTTCGTTTCTTCATGTCGCGTTGTGCAGCAGATCGAAAATGAAGTGCAACGGAGTTTTCTTTTTCGACGTTGACTAAAGCCTTCCTCCCCCCCTGCCGCTCTCTGGGGAGTATTAATAATGCGTAAATAATATATAGAAATGTCTTCCGACAGAGAAGCGAGATAAATTGCGAGTTTCGGGTTGCATACAGATAGGTGATGTACTCGATTGTCGACAATGTGTATTTCGCACCACCGTTATCCTATGTACATCGTGAACATTTTCGGCGACTTTATCATGTCGACTTCTTTCGAACGAGAAAATTTCGAATTTATTTGACGCTCCGCGCCGCGAAGCGCATTCGTGTGGCGGGAAGAGCGCGCCGGAAAAAGAATAAGACAGATAAGAAATAACAAAAGTGTAAAAATACAGGAAGGTACTTTATTTTACACAGCCGATCTGACACTTAATCAATATATCAATGCGACCATTATTTGCTACCGCGACAGAAGGAAAAGCCCGTCGTGTAAAAATGCATTAGGTTTATAACCATACTAACCATTTTCGTCTACTATAACGCGCGTCGCCGGTGACGTTTATTTATTTGGAACCTTTTCCTTGACAATTTCAGATTTGTCTTTCCCTGCGAACTGCAGCATCGTATCCTCGTCTTCGATATAAGCGCGTCGGCGATATCGACGTCATTGTTTTGCACTGCCACAGTCTCGACTCTATGGTCTGAAGCCTTTTGCATCATCTTATAATATTTTTCATTCTTCGCATTTTTACGAATAGGAGATGAAAAAAAAAAAAAAAATTTCGTTCGCATTTTTCGCTTTCTACTTTTTTTTCTGTCGAGCTAGGGCAACATCAAACAATTCGCGAGAACACGTCTGCGAGAAATAAGGTTGCGAGTACGAAATATTGAAAATAACTTCGACTCATTACGTACATGGCGTACTACGTATATGGATGATATGATGTGGTAGATCGTTTTTCAAATTTCTAACGGAATCCGATTTCCGCGTCGCTGTCTGAAATTACATTTAGACCTAGAGGCGCGTATAGAAAGATGATTTTATATCGACGGAAATTAGAACTACCGGTACTACTTTTTCCTAACGTTTTGTAAAGTAAGAACGTTCACAAATTTCTATTTCGAAAACGAATTACCAGAAAAATTTACTCTCACGTTTTCGCGCGACAAATATCCGATAAATTCGGGTACGAAACGAATACACAGATTATGAGTTTATAGATGTAAACACCGAAATTGGAATTGATGGCAATGTTATCGTAATTGAGCAATTACAGAATATTTGAGTCATCTAAAGGTTGTTGACGATACTTCTCAATTTCAAAAACGTGAAAAAAAAAATGAATAAAATTAAAGGAAATAATTTAGAGGCTATTTCAAATTTTGCAGGGACAGTGGGGAACTCGCAAGCTTTGTGGTCCTGTGGAGAATAGCTTGTCTTATTTTTGTCTTCAAATGAGTAGACGTGCCTCCGAGCTGTACAAAACCGATTGAAATTGTTTTGTAAAGTTTTGATGGGGTCCATTTCAACGCCCCCCCCCCAAGTAGGATTTTGAGGTCAGAAATGTTTGAAAATAATTGTTCTCAATTTGTTCTAAATGTTCTTCATAGTTTTGGAATTTGTTCCCACCCTCTTGTCCTTGTATTTGAAGAGCAAGTTGGGGAGGGGGGCTATAGAAATGGTTGCCCCAAGTTGGAGTTTAGGGTCAGGAATATTTCGTAATAATTGTTCTCAATTTGTTCTAAATGTTCTTCACGGTTTCAGAATTTGTTCCATCTTTATTCATCCACAAACTGTATTTTTAAATTTGGGAGGGGGACAAGGTTAAAGAAAAATGAAGAGTTATTTCCTCTCAAATTCATATTTTTTTACTGGAAATCATGCTTTCAAGATATCCCAAATGTTCCTTACGGTTGTGGATAATCTTACCACTATATACGCTCTTAGTCTGATGATGATTTGTGTGCGGCCCAAAGTAGGGAACAATGAAATAATAGTTATGCACACAGCGAGATTTGAAATATCATATGATTTGTCGAAAGACTTCGTCCTGTTTATTTTATGTAACCAGGATGGCATTCTCGGAGTAAGAGTGATGCCGCGGGACTTTGAAATATTTTCGTACTTCTTGGACTTGTAAAATTTTTCATTTTCGATTCTTGGACTTTGTAGTATTTTCAACTGTGGGAGACAATAAAAAAAGTCCAAGAAGTATGAAAATATTTCAAAGTCCAACAATTGGAAAATAATTCCAAGTCCAACAGTTGAAAATATTTCAATGTCCTACAATTCGAAAATAATTCCAAGTCCAACAGTTGAAAATATTTCTATACAGTAATAAGACATGGATAATCTGCAGATAGAACATGAATACAATAAGAGTATTTTTATTGTAAAAATGTAGAACAGGAAAAGCTATAAACCAGAATACTATTTGTTCAGTCGATTCTCTTTAGACCAGTATTTCTTAACCGGTGTGCCGCGGTACATCACTGTGCCGCAAGCCCGCCTCAGGTGTGCCGCAAAAGTTTTATCAAAAACATAAATTAACATGAACTAAAAAAGAATTGTCATTTTTTTTTATAACTTGACAAATTAATGTTATTACTTTAACTAAATAAATTGAAAATATTTTATCAACATAAATAAATATATTTAATTTCCAATTAAACAATTGTATACAATAATAATAATTTTGATTCTTAGTAGGTACAAATTAAAATTTTTAAATTTAATTTATTAATTTAATTAAGAAAATAAATTTAAATAATTAAAATATTAATATCTTTAAGGATAACAGGATGATTCAATAAAAATTTTTAATTTGTTACCTCGATGTTGAATTATTAGAATTATATTGGAAGAATTTATATAATTCAATTCTATTCAATTGATTAGGGATACAATCTATTTTAATATTTATTGATGGTAATGTTCATGAATGAATTGTATCTCCATTTAAATAGAATACCCCGACAATATATTATTTTCTCTGATTTTATTTTATTTCTAAATAATTTATTAACAATGAATTATGAAATAAAAAATTCCATTAATAATATATAATTTAAAAAAATTTTCATATTTAAAAAATGAAATATTAAATAAATTGAATAAAATTAAATTTTTAATAATAATTAATATTCGAAATTAATTAAAAATAGAAATTGAAAATAAAGCTGATCGCTATTAAACTCATAATAGATTTAAAAATCAAACTTTTCAAGAGAATTTAAAAATTAAATTTCTAATTTAAAAATTAATATTCTTTATAATATAAGAATTATAAAAGTAATACTTGAAGATAATGAAATAATTAGATTTATTAAAAAACCCAATTTAAATAAAATTGAATGAAATATTTTATTAAAAAATTAATTGAAATATTCATTTGAATTATACATGAATACAAATTAAAATAAAATTAATTAATTGTGTATTTTCTATTTAATTTAATTATTGAATTCATAATTTATTTAATAATTATTACATATTTTAATTTCAATTATAATCAAAATATTAACTATTAACTTTCTTTTATATTAATTCATTAATTTTATTGAATTCATTTTTTTAAATTTTTATCAATTGATATTTTAATTTTTAAAATTTAAATTGAATATTTTATTGATGAAATTACTCGGAAAAGTAATCATAAGCCCTATCTGACCGATGTGTTCCAATTTTTGAATGATGTCAGTTCCAGTTATAATTTACTTAAACCTGAGTCCAAACCTGCAGTCACTGTCATAAAAATCAAGAACTTCCTGTGACTTGGTCAGAAATACAGAGGCTGTATATTTCATGTTTGTTCATAAATTTCGGAATTAGAAGAGCCCGGAGGGTTTCCAGTAAATACAGGAAGCATCCACACACTTTTGCGTATATATTGGTGGAAAAATTTTTTTGAGTCCCGGTAGAAGATTAAAGCTCTTGTTTCTCGTGACCGTAGTACAGAGAAAGAAGGATGAGGCCTCATATAGTCATCTTGTAGGCCACAAATTCTGAAATTAGGAGGAGGAAATCTGTAGAGACATGAAAATGTCAAAACGCACAAAAATTTTCGATACAATTTGGAGTTCTGGAAATGCTGTGCCGCAGTAATATCATCTCATGAAAAAATGTACCGCGATATAAGAAAGGTTGAGGAACACTGCTTTAGACCATATCTCCCTTCTCCAGTTTCTTTAAATTTTACGGGTCAGAAGATTTGAAGAAAGTCTAAGAGTAGGTGTATGGTAAAATAGATCTTCAAGAAAGAAAGAATGAAATGATTACTCATTTATTATACTTTCTGAATATTACTGTATTTCAAAAACGATATCATTTGTATTGTATAACTATTATTTCATTGTTCCCTACTTTGGGCCGCACTCAAATCATCAGACTATAAGAGCGTATATGGTGGTAAGATTATCCACAACCGTAAGGAACATTTGGCATATCTTGAAAGCATGATTTCTAGTCAAAAAATATGAATTTGAGAGGAAATAACTGTTCATTTTTCTTTAACCTTGTTCCCCTAGCTCCCAAATTTAAAAATACAGTTTGTTGATGAATAAAGAGGGAACAAATCCTGAAACCATGAAGAACATTTAGAACAAATTAAGAACAATTATTACCAAACATTCCTGACCCTAAAATCCAACTGGGGGCTACCATTTCTATAGCACCTCCCAAACTTGTTCTTCAAATACAAGGACAAGGGGGTGGGAACAAATTCCCAAACTATGAAGAACATTTAGAACAAATTAAGAACAATTATTCCCACACATTCCTGACCCTAAAATCTGACTTGGGGGGCTACCATTTCTGTAGCCCCCCAAACTTGTTCTTCAAGTGCACGGACGAGGGGGTTGGAACGAATTCCAAAACTATGAAGAACATTTAGAACAAATTGAGATCAATCATTTTCAAACATTCCTGACCCCAAAATCCAACTGGGGGGCGGTTGAAATTGACCTGTTTTGATGGAAGGAGAACGCGAGGTTCGAAGAAAGCGAGTTCCTTTTTGAAAAAGATAGTTGCTGATGTAGGGGACCCTAGTAACAATTGAACAGCAGATCTGACAGCGTTTCGGTCTCGTGGCGTGAAATTGCCACTTTTTGAAGAAAACGTGTCGTTATGCGGTCGATCAAAAAGTGGCAATTTCATACAATACGGCCGAAATGCTGTCAGATCCGCTGTTTAATTGTTACTAGGGGAGGCTTCAGCCGTGTGAGAGTGAATATTGATATATTTGTAATCAGCAATCTGTATTATCTGCTTCATACCTCAGCACATTTGATGAAATTTTTTAATCTAGTACAATTATACGGAACAGTATCTCCTGATGGCTCTCTCTGAACTTGATCTAGCCTAGAAACCTGGTAAACATTGTTGCCCATATGTAGATGTCAATTTGAAGTCGATTCATAGTCGACCAGCTCACATTTCCAGAATATTGGTTATATAAGATTTCAGATTGATAAAGAATGAAGAGAGGTTGCGAAGGTAGCTTGATTCTTCATTTCTTCGCTCTTTTTGAATCTGGGCTTAGAGACTCTAAATACCATACAACCGCCTAGTTAATTTTTTTCTATAATATTTTAGAAGGGAATCTTCTTGGAAATCTTTCTTACAACAATACTATTTTGAAGTATGACCTAAATCCAATTATCAAGAATCTATTCAAATATGAGATATGTCAGAAACAATTACATGAACTAACTATACCCCGATTTTGATCATTAGACGTGAAAGATTTAAAAATAAAATATTTCTCACCATTATTAGTGTGGCTGAATACAGAGGACTATAGAGGATCCAGGAAAATCATTGAAAACAAAAGACTAACGCCATAGATATTAGAGAGATTTCCAGTTCCGACTAGCCATCCTTTGAATTCATTTTCAAAGGCCCGGTTCGTGGCCGTACGCTCAAAGACCGATATAACGTGGGACAACAAGAAGGCCTCGATACTGACCACGAAAATTGCGATGACGTCACCCTCAATTGACTGACTACTAAGTGGTACGCCAAAGCTTCAGTGTCAAAGGATTTTCTTTAAGTGGTGTTGCTTGGAATCCAAATAAACATTAAATTATGATTGGATTTGTGATAGGGCATGGAGAATGTATGATAAGGTTGTTAGAATAGGGGTCTTATAAAGATAGAAGGGAAGAAAGTGAGTAAGACAGTAGACCTACGTAAGATATTAACGCCGCCCCCTCACCTCCAAGAAATGCTAAAATTATGCAGTTTGTCTGCACCAAAACAAGGCGAACTGTATTCGCCCAAGGTGTAACCAGTATATTATTCTTAATTATTTGAACAAAATATCGTCAAGTATGAATCAATGCTAGGGTCCAACCCAGCTCCATTGAGAGTTTTATTTTTTGAAGATTGGAAAGGTTGAAATTTTTCTCTTCCCAAAAATTAGAAGCCATTAAATGAAATGCTGGAAAAGAATGTGTGTCTAATGCATTTAGAGCCTAATTTAACCGAGGACAGGTAATTTAGATATTTACTTCTCAGGAGGGATTTCTATAGCACAATCATGTTATTTCATACGAACTACAATCATAAAGTTCGAATGTTAATAATATGTTTTCTTGTAGAATACGATTTTAACGCACGCATTTCTGTCCAAACATTTCAAAATGTAACGCTATCGTTTTCTTATGACAGTTTGGCTATAAAGCTTTTATTTTCAACCCTCTGATTTGGCAGCTGTGTAATATCGTCGTATACAATATGAAAATTCTTCACGGAATAGCCACGCGATACGAAGCATCCGAGCTTGAAGTAATGCGCTGGTAATCTGCACAGGTGCTTGTCCGACGAAAATAAACTCGATTTAACTCTCATGAATGAAGAAGTTCGTATAGCTCATTGTGATTCCGAGTCACGAACTTCCGTTCTAAACGGAAAAGAAAGGCGAGTTTTTCTTGTCGATCTGCACCCTCGCCGAAACTCTGTAAAGGAAAAACACGCTAATCAATGATTTCCCATTAATAATTCCGTCACCTCGAAATGATACCCCTTTATCGGTATCCGTGCCCGGCGCATTGTCTCAAGCGTGGAATATAGCGTTTTAACGCGAACTCGACAATCTGTAAAAGATGTAACCAACCAAATGAGAAGTTAATAAAATAAACATTTTTACGAACGCGATTTCCGCGAATAACTTTACGCGTATTTTAAGCTGATGCTCCTCGTGGCAGTTTTTAACAATCCCCAGACAGCGCTTCGGTGACAATGATATCTAACTTACGAGAAGAGTTTGGAAAAGCGAACAGAACAGCCCTGATTAAAAATGAAAACGTGTAACATTTTCCCCCAATTACAATGAAGTCGCGTCGTCGTTCGCGACAATACGATAGTACTTCGTTAGACTGAAAAGGCCGCGAATGATAACGTTATAACATTTTTTTCTTTCTTTTGGTCCCTTTATTCATAATTAAAAACACTTCGTAAATATCAGTTAAGACGGGTAAATTTGCGAGTTTTGTCGATATTTTTATCGACATCTCGTTCCCGTCGGACGGATACGAAATTCATTTCCTCTCACTTTTTCTTCGACTAATAGAAAAAGCCGTTCGTTTCCGCGACACCAGAGTGACTTCAGCGGTTTCGAACAGTACATATCCTTAACGTTGTTTATCATTTATAGTCTAGCGTATTACATATTCCAAAATAATTCCTCTCTGTTTCTGTATATTTTTTTTTTAATTTTAAAATTGGAACCCATCCACGACGCGCGGGCGTGCGCTATATGAAATGGATACCGGATTTTTTTTCTCATTCTCTGTGTAAATATAGCGCCACAGATCGCATACCTATTTCTTTATCATTCGTTTAAGAGTACTTTTTCAGACAATTTATTATCACTTAGTAAATCGGCCGAGACTCTGAGCGTAAACTAGGAGCTGCCGGTCACAATAAGCATGCCAAAAAATCCACGTGGCTCGAGTGCATCGCGGTGTTGTATAGTCTTGAGCCGCTTTCTAGAGTTTACGCGTATTTTTCCCCTTTATTTGTAGCGGGAAGAAAGCTTCTTTTTTTTTCTGCTCTTATTAACGATGTTATTCATTAGCTACGAAGTATGCGGTTGCTCGTTTACTTCGAAATTGGATTTTAATCCGCGGCAACAACGTTGAACGCTCTACCGCATATATTGCGAAATCAAGCCCGTTTTTACGGTTAACATGCGGCATTCATTGTAAATTATGTCTTTAATTTACTTCTATTCGAACATCATATTATTAGAAATATTTACCGTACCTATGCTAGGTAAAATGCGGTGGTAGATTCTGCAAAATATTCACCTTTCTCGACGGAATTTCTACTGCGGATCAGGGATCTTGATACCGTACGTAACGTATATTAGTCGAAAAGAATTTGTGTCTTCCTGATCATTGAAGAGGTGACGCACACATAGTTTGTTTCCGTTCATCAAAATTTTACCTAGATTCCTTAATTCGACTTGATTAGGAACGAAATTTCAGCAGGAATTTGTTTTATGAGGGTTATTTGAGGGTTCTCTCAGTTTTTAGCGGGAACCCGCCATCTTTTTTGTTGGGGTACATTCTTTGGAAATATTCGCGAGTGCGAACGCGTCTGACTTTGTTAAGACACAAACCAAAGTTTCAGACTTGGAAGAATTTTTACTCTTTATCTATGTAATGATAATGAGAGGGGGACTCGGAAAATTTCGACCTATTGTACTACACATAACAGGACGGGAACTTGAAAATTAACAGAGTTGAACGAGGGGTAGCAGGGAACCTGTTTTATGGGACACATGGAATCTGGAAAATTTAGATTGTGACGTCACAGGCCTCGCCTCCAAGCTATACATGATAGGAGGGGAATTTAGAAAAAAAAACTGATCTATGATAGCAACAGATTGTGACGTCACAAAACTGACCTGTGACGACATCAAACTGTGACGTCACAGGCCCCGCTCCCCAAGCTATATATGTGACCAGCGATGAGAAAAGGATGCTCATTGCCCACTGACAGGAACGCCATTTCTTTCTGATTAGACATCCAATCAGAGAGAAATGGTGTTCTTGCGCCAATGGGCAATGAGCATCCTTTTCTCATCGCAGGTCACGCATATGATAAGAGAGGGACCTGGAAAAATTTTGATCTCCGAGCTATATACGAGTGGGACTTGGAATACCTTAGAACAGTATTTCTCAACTGGTGTGCCGCGGCACATCACTGTGCCGTAAGCCCGCCTCAGGTGTGGCGCAAAATTTTGATCAAAAACATAAATCAACATGAATTAAAACAAGAATTGCAAATTTTTTTATTTACTCGAAAAAGTAATCAAAAGCACTATCTGACCAATGTGTTCCAATTTTTGAATCATGTCAGTTCCAGTTATAATTATTTAAATTTGAGTCCAAACCTGCACTCAATGTTATAAAAATCAAGAAGTTTCTGCGACTTGGTCAAAAATACAAATTATATTCCACATATTTCCTCATAAATTTCGGAATTAGCAGAGCCCAGAGGGTTTCCAGTGAATGCAAGAAACATCCAGACATCACGTTTGCGTATTGGCGGCAAAATTTTCTTGAGTCTCGACGGAAGATCAAAGCTCTTGTTTCCCGGAACCGCAGTATAGAGAAAGAGAGGTAAAGCCTCATGTAGCCATCTTGTAGGCCACAAATTCTGAAATTAAGGGGAGGAAACCAGTAGAGACACAAAGATTTCAGAACGCACAAAAATTTTCGATACAATTTAGAGCTCTACTGTGCCGCAGTAATATCGTCTCATGGAGAAATGTGCCGCGATGTAAGAAAGGTTGAGAAACACTGCCTTAGAAGGACGTTCCGAGTCTCAATATGATGTTCGAAGTGTTGCATATCTGGTTCATTGAAGGGGCTAAGTCGATTGGTGTATGAAGCATTGCATATCTAATTACCCGAAAGGGCTGTCTTTCAGGCTATATACACCGACACCGAATCATATATGATAGAAGGGGAACTTGGAAAATTTTCGAGCTCCGAGCTTTGCCGGCCGGCCGGCCAGAGGCGGACGTTTTTACAAGTTTCCTGTCAAAAATCTTGACTTCCAGGCAATATCTGATGACAGGACAAACGCAAACCCCAGGTGGACGTGGAAAATTTCAGCTTGCAAGCTATCCGACTTTTGTGACGTCATCATTTTTGGAAAAATGTCCAGAGATTTGAAATATTTTTGACCATCGAGCTAATAGTTATTTATAAGAAGGAACTTGAGAACAGAACTTGGAGCTGAAAATCAACTTGTGACTACATCAACCTCAGAAGAATTTGTCGAGGGTAGATATTATAGGAATTTATCTACGTTAGCTGATTATAGGAGCTTTTCTAGGCTAGACCAAGTTCAGAGAGAGTCTTCAAGAGACATTTTTCTGCTCTTCATCGTATATACTGAGGTATAGTACAGATGCCCCCTCGGAGCAACTTTCTTTTGCGAAGGATGAACTCGCTTTCTTCAAGCTTCGCGTTCGCAAGTCTTTACAGAAAAATTTCAATCAGTTTTGTACGTTTCAGAGACCTAACGCGTCTACTCAAGTAAACATGAAGAAAAAAAAAACAAAACAAAACAAGCTGCTTCGCTGCCATTGCACTGTAAAATTTGCAGTGGGCTGTAAATTTTTCTGCCGTAGTCCCGCTCTCCCTCCTATGATCCTGGGACTTGTAGAATTTTCGACTTCGAGTTTTATATGAGAGAAGGAATACTAGTGTAAGACCAAGGAAGACTTACCGGCTATGTGTGGAAAGAGAGAGTGTTAGAACAATTTTGACTTTTCTTCCGAAAACTTCAATCTTTGGGCAATCTATTGATGAATCAGAGGGGATAATTGGAAAAATTTCAACTATCCAGTCTTATCATGAGGAGGAGAATTTGAAAAATGTCGACTTCCAGCTGTACTTTCTTATTAGCTAGGGAAACGACTAGAAATTGGGGCGTACTTGTCTAATTTCAGAGAAAATTCACTTAGAGCAGCTTTTTTGCTGAAAATTTCGGATGAAGGTCCCAGCCTATTGCATTCTGACCGAACACAACTCTCCAGAGGTCTATATGGCTAATCTCCAGGACTCACTCCAATTATTTTCTATCTGTATTGCTTCTGTTTCTGGAACATCCTAATTGCAAATTTTGTTCTGAATTTAGTCTTCCCGATGAACCATACCGATTCCAAACCGTTCCGCCCAATTTCGACTGTGAATCGACCCACCGTGAAGTTGACTAAAAATCGAACGTTTCTCTTCACCATCAAATCATCGTTGGGGTCGAAATGAAATCGACTCCATCTCGATCCAATATCAACGTCGATTTTGGGTCGACCCGAGAATGACTGTTGAGTCGAAAACTTTCACTACGATCGTGGGTTCATATATAATTTTTTTTGGTTTATATTTTATGAAATTCGACCATAATATATCATTCATCAATAGAAGACTTTCAGTCGTCGTCGACATTGCGTCGATATCAAGAGCTGCACAATTAATAGGGTTTCAGAATCAAAGTCGAAGATTAGTCGACTTTTGGTAGTAGATTTCAGTGCCGGTTAAAAATTGACGTCGCATCAATCACTTTGCTGCACCGGTCAAGCATAACTGAGGTTCTCAATCGTAATTATGGCTACACGTTCTGGCTGCGAGTAGTGAAGATACCAAACAAACCGAAGGCCACTAGGGGTGACTCTACATTGACTCTAGATCCATGTCAATTTGAGATCGATTCAAATCCGATCAGCTTACATTTCCAGGAAATTGTCTTGAAATAGACGCAACAGAGCAGTTCATTTCGGTCGATAAAAAATTTGGAGAAGTCGACTAGAAATCGAAAAAACAAAAATGGAAATCGGCCATCGACTTGTCGTCGATTCGAAATCGACCATGGATCCAGCGTACATAATCAGAGAACTGCAAATCGGCTTAAAATTGACCCAACGGAGCAGTCGGTTTCGGGTTGATGAAAAAATTTGGAGCTGTCTACTCGAAATCGTCTTCATATATACGTCGATTTGAGGTCAATTTAAAGTAAATCAGCGTACTTTACTTACGACTTGAAATGGAAGCAACAGAGCAGTCACTTTCAGGTCTATGAAAAATCTGAAGAAGTCGACTGGAAATTGATGTCGCCAATGAAGTCCCCCTGACATCGACGTCGAGATGAGGTCAATTTCAACAATACAGCGACACAATTTCGACTAAGACTCTTGAAAAAGTTGACTTTCAGTCGACGCCAGGTGTTGATCGGAAATCAACGTTGATACGCCGAGGTGAGGTCAATTTCAACAATACAGCGACGCAATTTCGACCAAGTCACTTGAAAAAGTTGATTTTTGGTCAATGTGACATCGATTTTCAGTCGACGCTAGATGTTGACCAGAATTGAATGGTGAACACGATTTATCAGCTTCCAGAAAAGATAAACGGAGTGAATAATAATGAATAATCTTCCCAAGTCTGGAATTCTCCCAACTAATTTGACTCTGGAGAATAGGGTCGAAAATTCCATATCGTAATAAACGCAAAATATGTTCTCTCTTTCACAGTTTTGAATAGTTTCCACTGTCATTAGAAGAAAAATTCTTCTACAAAGATATGAGGTTCTGAGGACAGTCTTTCAATAATTTCCTCCAGCATAGTTTAGCTTGTCCATTACTATGAATTTTATATTACATTCATTTTTAACGTATCAAACAAACTGTAATCTCCATCTCTTGAAAATATGAACAAATTTTTGTCAGATCTCATTGTACTTGTACATATGATAACGCTGACAACAGATTTGTATCTTTGGCAAAGAAAATTAACAAAAACTCGCGAAAGAGAAACATCCCCCCGACCCCGGTGCGGAAGAGTCTCCTCGATTCTGCCAAACTTATACGAGATTATACGAAAATTTTTACATACTCGCTCGCGTATCGTGCTATACACTATCCCGTATAATTGAAGAAACGATAAATATTATTCTCTCGAAACTTTTTTTGATTTATTAAACGGACGACATAGTTTCCTTACATCCAACCTACTCGCTATTGTCAGGACGTTATGAATTATTTCAACCTTCATTCGTAGACCATCAAAATGTGCAACATGTTACATATTTTAAAGAAAAAGAGAAAAAATAATAAATTTAAAAAAAAATATTAAAGAAAATAAAAAATACGAAAGGCAACATTGGTCGCGAGAGATGCAAACTGAAACAGTATAAAATTAAATCAACTATTTTACCGTATTTCGTGTCATAAAGCAGCTTCTAATTTTAGCACTTTCTTGTGCGTCAAGCTAAGATATTAATTAATATTCGTGCTAACATTTTAGTATAAGTTACACTGTACAACGTGTAGACTACAACGAAATAACACTTTTACCAAGAAATTAAGAAGAGAATGTTGTATCATTTGACTTAAATTATACGAAATTAAGAAATTTTTCTTTCTATTAATGTTACAGGAAGGAACGATGAGGAAAGCGCTAGAAACTTGAACACCTGTGATCCTGGTTAAAATGCTGCAAACGCTGAATACATTAGCGGGCAAAATATCGCCACATCCTGTAACTACGAATGGTAATGTGATAGACGACAACGGAAACAAATTGGGACACAAAAACAACAACAATATTATTCTCGTCAATAATAACAATTGCACTACTAATAATAACAACAACGACAGCGCGAATATGAATAGTTTTACCAAAGCGGATAAGTCATTCGTCTCTAGTCAGTTCAAAAGGATCAGCGGTTCGGAGGGATCATCCATCGACGAACCACTTTCCAAGTGAGTTCAATACATTTTCCTTATAATTATAGCTTACAACCCAGTGTTTCTCAACATCGCGGCACATTTTTCCACGAGACGATATTCCACTGGGACAGCACTTCCAGAACTTCAAATTATATCCGAAACTTTTCTACGTTTTGACATTTTCATGTGCGTCTACAGACTTTCTCTCCCTAATTTCAGGATTTGTGACCGTAAAAAAGGGCTACATGAGGCCTAAGTCCTCTCTCCTAAGACTGCGCTTCTTCAATCATCCACCAAAAATTTTGAGTTCTGCCGGCAATATACGCAAAAGAGTCTAGATATTGTATCCATTTACTGAGGAACCCCCAGAGCTTTCCTCATTCCGAAATTCTGTATTTTTGTGCCACGTCGCTAAAAGTTTTTGATTCTTATGAAATTGAATATAGGTTTAAAAGATTCAAGTTCAAGAAACTATAACAGCAACTGACGTCATTCAAAAGTTGGAATACATTGGTCAGATAGTGCTTATGATTACTTTTACGAGAAATAGAAAAAATTCGCAATTTTTATTCTAGTTCGATGTATATTTTTGATCAAAATCTCGCGGCACACTTAAGGTGAGCTGGCGGCACGGCACGGTATTGTGCCGCTTGAGAAACACTGCTTACTTGAATAATTAATTATAATTGATGGCAATGGTACACACAATATGTATAAGTATGGGTCAAAAGGATTTTTAGGCTATCCAAATTCATATTATCCATTATGATGGCAATATATAGGTTTTGAAATATGAATCTATGAAAAGAAAGAAAAATTGATATATCAAAGTTTATCCATATGAATATGGAAGCATCAAATTAAATTATCAACTTAAGAGTCGCGGCATTGTATCAAAAATCGCTGCTGGTAATGTCTTATTAAGTCCAACGTCTCATCTATATTCTTAATCAAGTTTTTCTCTTCCTCTGTATGGTTTGCGAATATTTCCATGTTCCTCAAGAAGGTGAGTCTTCTCTCCCTGTCTGCTCTTTAGTCGTAATTTTCCTAATCTTCCTGATGACGTCACATTCTGATGACTCCGTTTTTTGATGGTTTCCTCCCGCCTTTTCAAAGTTGTCAGTGCGCCATGCCCTTTTTTTGAGTTCAACCTTCTCCCATCTCAATAAAACGGTTCGTGCGACTTTACATGCCATCGTCATAGAGAGGGTGCGTCCATAATGTAGTTCTCCTCTCTATTTCTCCAATCTCTCCTCGTTAGTTTAAATTACCTTGAGTTTCCTTGGTGACGCAACAATCCTTCTTCTACAGTGATTTAATCCATTTTTTCTAGTCCTTACATGAGGTTGGGTTTCCAGACGGATGGACATGGATATTTCCAAGGACGTACCCCCGACAAGTGAAATAGTGGATCATTTTATTTTTAAAATGATTTAATTTTATCAGACACCCGAGTGACGTTCTCACCCAAAAATATTAATTTCTATAAATTGTAAATCATGTCAGAGGTTTGTATTTCTGATCGCTTCTTCGGGCTAATAACTCCAACGCTTGTCTGCTGGTTGACTTTGACTGTGAAAATCCTCAATTTGTGCTCAAAATCAACCGCACGTCGACGTCAATACCGAGTGGACACGGAATTAATTTTATTGTCCTGATGTTGATTCTTGTCAATTTATAGCCGATGAGGGGAGCTCCCTCGCTATTTGCTAAGCGTATAGCATTCTGTTTTTTTTTGGTGACTTTGCTACTCGCAGACAGAATGTACAAGTATGATTAATTGCATCGTCCGGAGATCATTTCATAATTATTTAAACTCGATCCGTAATTTTTTTCAGAAGCAATTTGGACGGATCCTATGAGGCTTTTCCAAAGAATAAAGAAAAAATGACCAAATTTATGCAGATTGAGGGTTGACAAGAAATCGACTCGGTTTTGACTCCAACATTGTTTTGCAAACGAACATTTATTCTCTGGCAGAGCTTTCCTGTAATGATTCTTTTTACGAGAACGAAAGAATACAGCGTTGGTAGATTTTTCAGGGGTTTTGAAGCGATATGCCAATTTAAATTGGTTTTTATTATCTTGTCTGTGATTACCTCTACTTCATGATGCCACATCGCTAGTTGTCACAGCCGTGACAAAGTTATAATTTTGGAAAGTAGTATTTCTTATAGCTTTTTTATAGGTTACTTGATCATGTCTCTAAATTGTTGTGCGTTGTCCATTTTGTTTGGCTACGATCGTGTTCCGGTATGATTTCCGATTTTCTAGTTTGATGCACTGCAGGCCACGGGTGCTCGTCTCTCAGATAGAAGTACGTTGATGAGCTCCTCCTAGCGTACTGTGGCTGCCTGTTTACCGCTTCTCTAGAAAAACCCTCTTGCGTTTGTTTTCCTTTGCGAAACAGGAGCTCCATGAGAACCTTCAGTTTCCCGATCTTCTTCCATTCAAAGTCAATGAAGATCCGCATCTTCTTCCTGATTGGAGCTGTGACCACAGGGTTTTCCACGAGTCTGTGCTTCACCCGGACGGTCACGGTTCCTAAATCTGCTGAGAAGCCACTGGGCAAATCTCACTTCCTCGAGAATTTTCAATCAATCCTAAATACTCTACACCTCCGCTCGGAGAATTATCATGTCTAGGGTGTTTCGTCGGTCAACCCAGTGGTGAACAAAAGTTGTACAGTACTATCGATAATATGGATGTTGAGAACCATCAATGGATTCTAACTATCGTTCATCACTAGGCCGACCCCTACCTAGTCGCCGTTGGCCCCTTCCTCACTCTTGGAAAATCTTCACTGACGGATGACAACTCCGAGCAAAAATTGCCAGGTCCTGTGCAAATACCTCTTCTCCAGCCACCGCTCCAGTGAGAATTTCTGCTTGTATTGTTCAAATCACTTGTTTTTTTTGGCATGCATTTAAAGCCACACAAAAAAAGGAGAAAAACACATAAAAATCAGGTCTTTTAAACAGAAAAAAAATTGTTGCAACAAGACATTGAACATTTCACATAAAGATAAAAAAAAAACGCGTAAAAAATAAAAACATGCGCAATATAAAAATGCTTACGCAGCCGCGTAAGCAATACACGACTTTTCACCTGTATCTACAATCAAGTTTTTTGCTTAAACTTTAACTCTAGTACTCCAATTTATTCAATGAATCGTTTTCTCAATAAGATACACACATCCTCAACATATCTCTTGCCACTCTAATTCATTCTTGATCATCTCCGATTCTCAAGCATCTTTTAATGTTGGTTGTTGTAGACTCACACATAACATTCATTCATGAGAAACTCAACACAAACGAGCAAATCTTTCACACATATAAAACTATTTCATCACTCAAAAAAATGACAAAATTATACGCAAAGGATTGTTGCACTAATACTATACTAACACAACATTCATTCATGACTGACTCAACACGAACGAACACATCTTTAAAAATTCATTCATAAAGAGCGTATCCTTACGTGTGTGAACAGGTAACCCAAAAAATGAATAAAACTAGCTACAACTACACTGACAATCTACGTAATCAAAGGTTACCCTTCGCTTTTGATGACGAAAGCGACTACCTGAAGTTTAGTACTACAAAATATTAGTAGCTCGAATATTTGCAAATTTCATCAAATTAGTTCACGCTTCAATTTGAGATTTCTCACGAACCAAACATCGTATCAACACCAAAAGTTCACAATTACATTTTTAGACATGTAAATTACAATATATCAACATTTGAAAAAAATTGAACAAACCATATCAGAGTTATAGGAGTGGGGAATTTTTTTTAAAATTGGGTATATCTGGAGAACTACTGATCCGATCGTCAAAAAAAAATGCAGGTGCACAACTTCAGATATAACACTACAACTTGACTAAGTTTCAAGAAAATCCATCCAGTAGTCTCGGAGGAGAAGTCCGGACAAATTTTGATCCATATATATATATATATATATATAAGGAAACCTGAAATTTTTTTAATGACGTAGCGATGATCTATGACCTCTAAAACGTCGAGAAAGTTCATTTCCCCCCCTTTCTGCCACAACTGTGACGGGTGTAATACTCGCTTTTCTACGAAAAGTCGGTAAAATGTATTAAACTAGATAAAAATAATCGAACAGAAAAATTTATTAAAAACCCATTAAAAAAATTTGAAATATGTTATTCTTAGTTTTACTGTGATCAATGTACCTACTGCACCAATAAGGCTTGCTTTGCCTTTGATGGTCGGCCACGTTTTCGACGTTGGCTGAGGGGTATATTTTTGGCTTCCTGCGGTACTTGCACTAATTTCAACCGTATTTTCATTCCCAACGAATGTTTACATTCTGCATGTTTGAAGAAATACGGGCACGTACAAGTAGAACTATCGAGGCTTGTTGAATGTAGGAAGACATTCCAGATCCCGTTGCCATATTTTTGAAACTCGTGGAAATTTTTCCACTTTCCTTCCAATCTTTCGGCGGCAGACAAAAATTTGCTAGTCAGCGGCTCTTGCAAGGTCGAGGAACCCACAAAATAGTGAGTACCATGACAGTCGGTTCGCTGTAGGACTGCTCGATTTTCTGTTGCCCATTGGTAGGCTGATGTCCACAGTTTCAACGGAATTGTAGGCTTCTCAACGTAGTGCACACAGTTCACTGATTGAGGATCTCGACGCTCAGACCATGTCATCACCAAAATGACGACGTGGAGGAGAAGGCGAAAAGGTTTGTAAATGAAAAACTCCTTTGCGTCAAGGCGTTGTGTTAATTTCATTAAAATATGAGCGCGTATGGTTTAAAATATTGTGAAGGATTCATTATGTGAATTACACTTGAAATTTTGTTCAGCTATACACTTTTATGGTGTAGGTGCATTACGCTGAAGTCACTTTTTTTTTATGTGCAATTATATATTTCCCGTTTTTTTTTCACCTTCTGAAACTGCCGGCTGCTAATGGCTCTCAATTTTTGTTTCACTTACGTACATGGCTTTGCTTAAATCAGTGGAAACCAATTAACTGCTGGCAACCAAACTGCCAAAGTATCAAATAGTACCATTTCCTACAACCCGCCGTACTTATATCATACTTGGCCGTGCTGGGCGATCAACAAACATTGACGACTGTCGTTGATTGGCTAAAATTATTCGAAATTCATTTCCTATTCAAATCCCGTTGAAAAGTAGTCGACTAGCGTTTTCCGTTTATTTTGACGAATCAGAATCATTCTTCCGAGTCCAGTTATCTCTCTGTCACTACTATCTTATCTGTAAACTCTAGTACCGATTAGATTTTTTGTCGCAATAATTGAGGCATAATAACGGAACTATATAGCGATCGACTTTAAATCGTATTCCAATCATTAGGCAAGGCTTAATTAAAAATTTGCTCACGTTGACCTAGAGTTGATGTGTCACCAGAAACTATGGTTTTGGAAAAACTATCGTCGTCGTCTAGGGTCAGGCATTTTTAAGTCCCACAATTTTACGGTGACGACAGTCGAGAACGAATATTCAATCGGCCGTAGAGTGACAAGTCTTGGTCTCGTATTCAATTGGAAAATATGAATTACTTTTTCAAATTTAATCCAAATCAAAAGACTAGTCATTCTTATTTTCTCATATAGGATTCCTCGCAGACACCACACGCCTTAGTAACATAGTTGCTTCAATAGACGTACTTTGCCAAACCTATAAAATTGAATTACGCGGGGAAGAGACCGCGAGTAATCCGAAACTCGATGAAATAATATCAGCTCAAAATGCTGAACCATAACGATCTATATATACTTTCTAAGGTTGCGCATTCCAATTTGATTTCAGGGTTAAGTTCAACCCCTTCCCCCAAGCGATTCCGTGACGACCTCTCGTTAGTTAGGAAGAAGCCTATTTCCCATGCTATAATCTTTCGCTAGATGCATTAGATTGCCTGAAGGTCAAGTGATACTCCCGTACAGTGGGGTTTATATAATACAATGTTCGAACAGACCCGCTTATTATAGCTTCATATATCGAGGATTATCGTACAGTATATTACTGGGATACGAAGATAGCAATTAAATTTATAGAGAGCTTTCACTTTTAGGAAGGATGCTGGAAATTACTCGAGCGATAATTGCGCATTAAAACAACTAATAAAACTGTGATTGTAAAAGCTGCCTTCGCGTACAATGGAACAAATCTTATTCGAGTATCTTTTTATGTACGCCATTCGGACAGACCTTTTCGTGATATAAGGGGCCTGGCGAAATACGCGTTTAGCGCGATTATACGTCTCCTCGTAATTCTTCGTACAGATTAAAGGCGTGAGGAATTAAACGCCAGCTAAAAAACAACCAACCACGGAAATATATCTAAGAATGCAGCGCGCAGTTAATTAATTTACGGTATTGGTAAAATGTTTCGTGAATGAATGTCCATTACCTAAATGTTCCGAATATTTGGGATTTATTCCGTTTTGTAAAAATTCTACGTGAAGAGCAGTGCGGAAGAATATAAACAACCCTCTCTTTTTTATTTTTATTACGACCACGATGAAGATCTCATTCCAACCTTCTAGCCGGATTTCATAATACAACTTTCGACTAAACTTGCTTCCGCTGAATTTTCTTCTTCTTTTTTTTACCGCAGTAGTTTTATTACATCTTTACTTTTTAAATTAATTCTTACGTTGCGGTTTGTGAAGGAAACATTTTTATTTTATTACAAATACGCTTCGTGCGTTATAAGTGTACACTAACACTGCATAGTGCCGGCGTGTATCTCGTGAAAAATTAAAATATACCGAGAAATTTTTCAAAGGTCGTGAAATGATACTGCAGAAGTCTGCAAAGGATCTATATTAAATTCTTCGAGTGCGAGAGTAAAAGTGTTAATAAAATCGTAGACGGAGGGGTGACGAACGAATTGAATTGCATGCCTATTGGCCTTTGGAACTAGCTGGCGGCGTTCGTAGGTAAAGGAATTTGACGCTGGAGTACTTTTCGCCAATATTATACGATGATCTTATGCACTCTATGCGCAAGAGAGCAGAAACTAATTTATAGAAGGGCGCCAGTCGTACAACACTTTCGGGCTTTTTGTACACCTTCAACGTTACTCTTAATAGGAATATTGAAGAAAGAATGCAATTATGGACGTATGAAAAAAAAATCTACCTGGACAACATCGCCCCATCTAAGTTCCTCGGCTTGAGAAAATCTAAGAGCAATTTTAATTTTATTTTTTAAAATTTTGACAGTCAGAAAACAAATTCTATGATGCTGAGCAAGTCTGACCAAAAAATGGGGGGGGGGGAGCAGCACAGAGACTCACAGATAAGGTCTGCCTCCCCTTTGCACCGCTGCATGAGGACGATGGAGAATTCCCCTTTGGAGGCGACGCTTTTGACGTAGATGCTATTGTGTCATTAGTGAAGAAGGGATAAGTATGCATTCGCATAATATTTTTCTACCACTCGGCTGCTGAAATCTGGTCAATTTATTCATGTTTCACGTCTTCCTGAACCCCACCCCACCCCAAAAAAAAAAAAAAAAAAAAACTGGAAAATATTTTTGCAAAAATGCATGTTCTTGCATATTCACGCAATTTTGCAGCTAGTCTGGTCCTATCGTGGCGGGTAGGACCGAGATCAGAGTCGTGTGTACTTCCTGAAGTGTCGATCTAGTCTATGTTTATGGCTATGTGAGAGCTTTTCTGGCGTAAACTCGATCATTTGATTCGGTTGCTCTCTCGATAGGTTAGGTATACTGAAGTTCCTGTATAGTTTGTGTGCTGTCCAGGACTCCCCCTCTCTACTACAGTCCTTGTTACATCACAAAGTGGCCATTTGGGCCGTTAACATTCAGAAATTTTCACTAAAACAATGTTTCCTATTTCAAGAGTCTATTTTTCAGCATATTTTCTGACGAAGCGACTGTACAACACTGGACAGAAGTGGATTATTTGAACCCTCGTAGTGGCATTTTGACGTCGTTAAACTAAAACTGTCAGGAAAACAGAAAGATTCCATTGGACACATATTAGTCAACGGCCGGATCAAAAAAATCGGTGTTCAAGGTTGTGTAGTCGGTTGGATTTACACAGAGTCTAAGATCACAAATTACAAATATTGGATCATGGAGAAATAGAAAGAGCTAACAAAATTTCTGCAGTAGTAAAATGGCTTTGCTTTCAGACTACAAGTCTTAGGTCTCAGCTTCATCAAAAATGAGATACTCGTCCATGCGAATATCGTATTCTCATGTTATAAACTGATGTACGCGGAAACGAATTCATTTAAACTGGATACAATGATCGTTATACGTTTGTTAGAAGAAAATGGCACACATTTAATCGCACGCCTCAAAAAATGAAATTGCCCGCCTATCGATAACACGCCAAGGAAACATAATTGACACGCCTAAGAAATGTATTACACGGATAAGAACGAAGTAAGTAGTGCACACATCCTCATATAAGTTGTGCACTCAAGATCCAAGACACTGGAAATCCTATGAAACGGACAAATACACAAAGTAAGTAGTGCACACATCTTGATACAAGTTGTGCACACAAAATCAAAACACTCAAAATCCATTGAAGAGGACAAAAACACCACCATGTAAGTAGTGCACACGTTCCCATATAGTGCACACATGAGGACATGCAGAACAATGTGCAATACACATTTAATTCATTCAACTATAACAATATACCAAGGTAGTAGACCTGATACAGGAAGAAGAAACAGGAAAGAAGATAATGGAATGTTTTGGTTATTGACAAGTGAGCACAAGCCTCAAGGCAGCATTCCAAGTGGAGTTTTTTTTTTTTTTTTACCATCACCGTAATATTTCATATTACAATAATTATTGATACATATTAATGCAATTAACAATATAAGTTTTCAAATAATTTACAACGGCTGAGCCCAACCGCTTCTTGAATAAATCTGAGTTCAAGACTACCATGGTACCTGCCTTCATAATAATGAACGCCGAGAAGAGTCGAAATTAGCATCCGCCTACCACTTGACATGTGCAGCGTGAAAAGTTTCCTGAAGATCGAAAGGAAGCTCCGAATGGGCCTGAAGATTGGACTCCATCACGAGTCTTGATTGCCAAAAAGGGCCTGCGAAAAGGAAGAGTGGAATTGGCAAATCACGGGAAGGATGAGAAGTGCGAATATTGTCAAAACGGCGAACTCTTGAATACAAGTCAATAATGAAACGTCCGCGGCTATTGCACTGATCCATATAACTACCGCGCATCCCCTTGGCATCATACTTCTGCCGAATCATATTATTTTGACGACGAACCTCAGTATTTGACCAACCAGTAAAGATCTCACGACAATGCTCAAAATCCAATGCATTAACCAACTGACTCGACTGACTCCTCCGGGGTGGAACAACTGGGAAAACACCTCTATTAACAGTCATACCTCACTCATAAGGAGTTTGAGGTTTATTATGGGGAGGCAGTCTCTACTGGCAAGCCCATCCTGGCTGGTGTTCCTCACAATCAATGCAGCAAAATCATCTTCTTTTGAAATGCGGGTGATGTGCCAGTCCTGGCTTGCATTTATGGCGTTCGTCATGGTTTCAACGTCGTGTCAGTTTTTTTTTTCTATGGCGAGAGGAGAACTGGCGGTCAATATAATTTTATGAGGCGTGCACTTATATATTTCCCGAAGAAAATTGGTGACCATTAGAAAGCTGTATGTATGTTATACGAGTGACATATCAATCGCTTATATCGAGAGGATATGCGGTAGTACAAATTCACGTATCACCGGTAAAATACGATTTGGGGACTCTGTGTTTTTCGAAGGGAAAAAAAAAGAAAAACTATTTAACGAACAAATTGCCAAAATGTTACCTATCGTGTCAGAAAAATATTAGCGGCGATTTCACGGTGACGTCGACGTTATTCATTGCAATCTCGAGGTGAAGGGCGTTACGCTGACGCACACAGTACCGGCGTCTGAATAAATATTCATATTTTCTCCAAAGTACGAAATATTTATTATACGTCGACAGACACATGGTCAGTGAGGGATCACCGTAGAGTGGTTGAACGCGAGAAACGCGCAGAAAAATGCTACGAGCCTAATTAAACCGACTGAAACCCAGTGACTAGACGCGAGAAGTTATTAATTTAATAAATGTTGTGACAAGTTTGAGATTTAGGTCGCGCAGACGTTTTCTAAAACATTCTCATGTTGGATTTTCTTTTTCCTAATCTGACGGAAGCTAGACACGTTGGTCTCCGTAATTTGTAACCGAAATGTTTTGTCGTACTGTAGAGGATGATCAGTGATTAATGATTTTGAATGCGTGGACGTTCTTTCAATCGCCATTTGGACGAGAATATTCTGGAATGAGTTTTGGTGAAAATAGAGAACAAATGACGAAAGATCAGTTTGCACAGCTGGAATAAAATCATCATGCCTTGTTGATACTCTATGAAGAAAAGTATGATATAGAAGGAACTGGTAGGAATGATTGACTTGACGACATGTTAATTGGTATAGTCCCTAAAATACACCTACGCTGCGCTGCGCTATGCACCAGTGGGAAAATAGGGAGGAAAGTAAGCAAATATCCTACAATCTGATGAGACACGAACCTATTGTATACGACTTGTAACCAGATTGGACCTGTAATCGTGTATCAGCTCTATTAGTCAGCATGGAAAGCTGATAACATATCACTGCAAGGTTTGAGCACTTTCAGTTGAAGTTCGGCTCTGCTTTCATTACTCACCTCATCATTTTACGAGTACGGTCCGAAGGAACTATTTTTAAAGTTACAGCTAGTGGAAACTTAGCTCATACATAGCTTGCGATTTTTTCCCTCCATAGCTTAGAAATTTTCGTGGTTTTGAATGAAGAATTTTCACCAGTGTGAGTGAAATTCAATCTTATAATTAGTTCAACACAAGACATTTTAGTAATTTTAATTTTCTTCAAAAATACAAAGGAGCTACAAAGCTCACCCTCGCAAACTTCTCCAACTTTGTGAAAGCATAGTTTACTTTCAACTAGACTGCGGTGCCTAGTCGATCCAGTAAATCTTGCCAGAATTTTTTCAACCTAATTCGATTGTCAACACGTGCTATGTTCTAGTCTTACTCTCAGCCAGCGCTGAAGCGGGAGGATCCCTTGTCAAATACCGTTTCCTCACGCCCACTGCTAATTTTCTTGCATCCACAGCACGATCATTCATACAGCTTCCAATCTGCGCACCTGCACTCTGCGGACTTGATACTTTCCTCCTTCCTCTCAAATCTCAACTAGGTAAATATCTTCCAATTCCAGTCATATATCATCCAGCCCTCCATTGTCAACCCCTCTCCCAGATATCCGACTCAATTCAACCAATATTTCCAAAACAAATAAAACTACAAAAATGCAGTTTTCGTTGTAGACACTTATAATGATTGTATGTATTTACCGGCCTTTCACCCCATTCTACTAATAGATATCCGCAAGGCTGAGTTACCTCGCCTTTGTTACAATAATATATTAATATTGGACTACTATAGATTGCTGGGCTTTGTCTCGGACATTGGATCCCGAGTTTTGAGTTCCCTGTTCGAAAATGCAGTATATTAGGCTGTTCAAGCTTTAAACTAGGCCATCACTATTGGAAATCCGCGAGGCCAGCCAGCAGTTGACTCACAACTTAATCCAGAAATCTGCTTGTCCAAGCTTATGACGTCACAAACTAATGACTTTACGGATGGTGATGACGTTAAGAGCAAGTTCAACGGATGATGGTGATGATGTCATAAGGAGGTTTAAACAGGTGGATGTCTCTACTGTGCCTTTATCCACTATCAAAAATTCACAAGTAGGACTGAGTTTCCTCTTTTTAATGTCTTTACCAGCATCCCAGCCGTCTACTGGATATCTGCGAGTCCAAGTCTGAGTTGATATTTCCCCCTTCCCCAGCAAATTTGCAAGGAATCCTTGACTTGATCCAGAATAGTTAGAAGAATGAAGGCGAACGAGCGGATGGAATGAGTTCCCGAAAGCTGTTTAAAATATGTTTAATGTAGACGAGTGGTTTTCAAACTTTCTGAGATTGCGGACCCCTCCAATGATTTTTTTTTTCTTCCGCGGACCCCCCAGAAAAAAATTGTTTAAAATGCCGTAAGATTAATTGAATACATAAATTCAGTGATTATTATCAAATTCGTCAAAGTATACCTAGTGCCCATTCCTAATGCGATGGGTGGGCTTGATGGCTAGTGATCATGATTTCCCACTGCGGTACAATGGGAGAAACTGCAACCCGCATATCTGCTGCTGCGTTCAAACGACTTCTCTTCTTAGTCTTAATTGTTGACAATATGGAAAACCCAACTTCGCAAATATATGTCGTGGGAAAAGGAAGCAGATACCGAAGAGCGAGTGAACCAAGTTGCTTGTACGGTAAACTCACAGTATGCGTCATAATCATTGCGCCCCGATCGCTATTATCTTCATTTTCCTTGTAGCTTTCTCCACATTTTCATTTGCTCGGACCACTTTTTTTTTACTTTTTCCACCTTTCGCGGACCCCCAGTTCGGCTCTCGCGGACCCCAGTTCGAAAACCACTGATGTAGACACTGTTGGACTTTGAAATAGTTTCAAGTGTTGGACTTGGAAATATTTTCAACTGTTGGACATTGAAATATTTTCAAGTATTGGACTTGGAATTATTTTCAAGTGTTGGACTTGGAATTATTTTCGAATTGTGGGACTTTGAAATATTTTCATACTTTGTGAACTTTGAAAAATTTTCAATTCTTGGACATGGAAATATTTTCAACTGTTGGACTTCGAAATATTTTCAAGTATTGGACTTGGAATTATTTTCAAGTGTTGGACTTGGAATTATTTTCGAATTGTGGGACTTTGAAATATTTTCATATACTTTATGAACTTTGAAAAATTTTCAATTCTTGGACTTGGAAATATTTTCAATTCTTGGACATGGAAATATTTTCAACTGTTGGACTTTGAAATATTTTCAAGTATTGGACTTGGAATTATTTTCGAATTGTGGGACTTTGAAATATTTTCATACTTCGTGAACTTTGAAAAATTTTCAATTCTTGGACTTGAAAATATTTTCAACTGTTGGACTTTGAAATATTTTCAAATGTTGGACTTGGAATTATTTTCGAATTGTGGGACTTTGAAATTTTTTCATGGTTGGACTTGGAATTATTTTCAAATTGTTAGACTTTGAAATATTTTCATACTTCTCGAACTTGGTAATATTTTCAACAGTGGGAAACAATCAAAAATGAAAAATTTTACAAGTCCAACAGTTGAAAATTTTTCAAAGTAAATCAAGTATGAAAATATTTTCAAGTCCTACAATTTGAAATTACTTCCATGTCTAACACTTGAAAATATTTCCACGTCCAAGAATTGAAAATGAAAAATTTTACAAGTCAAGAAGTATGAAAATATTTCAAAGTCCTACAATTGGAAAATAATTTGAAGTCCAACAGTTGAAAATATTTCAAAGTCCCACAATTGGCAAATAATTCTATGTACAACACATGAAAATATTTTAAAGTCCAACAGTTGAAAATACTTCCAAGTCCAAGAATTGAAAAATTTTAGAAGTCCAAGAATTACGAAAATATTTCCAAGTCCCGCGGCATCACTCTCACTCCGAGTGTCGCAGTAACGGACTCGGAGGACGAAGTCTTTTTACAAAATCACATTAGATTTCAAATCTCGCTATCCGCGATCAAAAATTATTTTGTCTTAATTGATAGCTGGATCGAGCAGCCATAAAAGGGGTACTAGCAAGTAAAAATTATTTTATTTCTTTGGCTCCGCCAGAACATTTTTTTCATAATCTTCGCCTCGTTTAATTCCCTGTGAACATATTCGGCTCTCCTAAATTAATTGGATATGTTACGCAGGACGGTCTAAAATACTCATCCCACCTGTCCTGCTTATAGAGTCCCCCTCTATTTAGGTTCAAACCTCAAATTTGTTCTCCCTAAATTAGGTCAAGGTCATTGATGAAATCATTAAAGTGTTGAAAATTGCCATGATCTACGGTAATATCGATATAAGGCAGCCAAAAAAGCTTCCAATTATTTTGTAGATCTATTTTTTGAACGATTGAGTCTTTTTACCTCTTCAGTTATCCTCCAGTACGACTTGTCGAGCTTATAGCTATATATTCTGGAACGTCGTACTTTCCCATAGAAAGAGGGTTCGAAAAAACTAAGCAAGAGAGAGAGAGAGAGAGAGAGAGAGAGAGAGAGAGGGAGTAGTTCGAGGTAAAAGAATTTTCAGCAGTGAGTTTCAAAAAAAAGCTCGAAAACTGTCACATCCTTCTTTGGCTCCAATCTTCATCGTGTTATAAAATCGAAACGCAAACTAACGCGGATTCTCGAATGAACAAGATCAAGAAAAGTAAAATATTTACGAATTAGGAGTCACATGTACGACACTTTTTCCCTCGTCAACCGGCGCTCTGTCGGGGACGCATCACTCGAAAAATTCTGAAAATTTAATAGAAGCTAGACGCTGTTTGTTTAATTCAAGAGCTTCTTCACGACTCTCGTCCGCTTCAATTTTTCTTTCTAATGACGTTATAAAGTGGAGCGCGAATTCCTGTAAACCGTGCTCGTCGACAATTTTCTACGAAATTAATTACCTGATACGTGAACGAACATCCATCCACTTTTATCGCTAACAAAATAATACCTATAAATTAATTAATTTACCAAAATGAAATCCGCCTTACAACAATATAAACATGAATATTCCCTCAGAAACACGCTCTCTTCGCTTCCACAATAATGCACGATATTGAACAAACGCGTGTCGACCAAGTACGTTAATATGTCTGCGACACTCGAATGAGGCTGGTATTGGAAAATCGCGTCAAAAGAGGGTGAAGTCGTAATCGTGCGAGTTTTCTCCACAGAATGTACAGAGTCTAGATACGAATGTTGCTTTTTGCTATCGGTAATATGCACTTTAGTTTAAAGCAATTATCTCTCTTATATGAAAAAATAAAAGAAAAAAAATTTGTACTGCACGTGTCGGCGATGGACTACCCCAACGAGAATTAGCATATTGCGACTTTCTTTCGCGACTGCTGGCTATGGCGCGCGCGATGTGGAAAGCTGCTCGTGCTCCGGGCGCATTTTGCGTAGAATTACAGTCTCATTTATCATTTCGTACGCAATATTGAAGAAATAAAACGAAACGCGAACGCCGAGAGTATTATTTTGCCAAAAAATATGGGACGAGCGCGAATAACGAGCGGGATAATGCGCTGTAAAATATTAATAATAAAACGTTAAGATTCAATTCGAGTTAGGCATGCCTAACAATCTTAGCGGGTATGAATAATTGAAAACAAATTTACACGAATTTACGTTCAAGTCTGTCATTAACTCGGCTCGACAAATGACAACTCGAATAAGCGAATTTGGATTCTTTCAAACTCTTCTCCGGGGCTTAGATAATTTATCTCCTTGATTACGAATAATAGAATACGGCGCTTTCCATGATGTCTGCTACACCAGCGTATTTATGACTAATTGTTGAAGGCTCGGTAATGGACGAATAATCGTGAATCTGTTGACTGTCCGGATGTCGTGTTGGCTTTATTAATTAATTATATACAATTTTCCAAAGAAGAAGAAAAAGCGATTGATCCTAGTAGGTCAAGAGAGTACGAGGTGAAAGTAACCTCCTACGTAATTATGTTCTACTTGAGTAGATTGCGATACAAACACCTCACCTTTGGCCAGAAAATTGGTTATTTCGGACATTCATTGTGTCAGTGAACGGTAGCAATTGGCTCCAAATTTTCCTTCCTTTGTTAGCCTACATTTTGTGGAATATTCGCCAATAAATCAGCTTCACTAAAGGAACTACTTAATCAACCAAACTTGGGAAATGAAAATGGTAAATTTTTGCCGCTATAAGGAAATATCAAAATGATTACGAGTTGTAGAGGTTTAAGGCTCTAACTTTTCATGATATTGAGTTTCCTTTTCTTCTTAGTGAATTCTAAAGTTAGTGGACTTTAAATGGATGTCATGTCGTCTCCTCTTTAAAATAGATTCCTGTAGTCCTGCGCCATAAGATTCGCAGAAAGAAGGCACTTCTAAGCCAATTATCAATTGACAACGAATTGACGTCAATATCAATCAACGTCCCCTCCCCACCATTTGATGGACTTGTTGCATGTTGGTGACTCCGCTACTTGTGGACAGAATGCGTGTCACACATAATTTTACTTATTATAAAGACGCCCATAATTCAAAATATATAAACTCGATTAAGATAAAATCGACATTTCGACTCACTTTGTCAGCCATTTAGTGTAAACTTGATTCAGAGCAGATGGAGCGGAATCATTTAGATGTGAATTTGAAGTCGATTGAAAGTCGACCAGCTCACATACTTGCAGAATATTAGATTTGTAAGATTCCAGGTTAATAAAAAATCAAGAGAGGTTGCGCAAGTTGCCTTCTTCGTCTCTTCTCTTTTTGAATCTGGAATCAGAGACTCGAGACACCTTTAAATTTGCCTGGATAGGAGTTTTTTTTTAGCAGAGAGATGAAAATCTCGGAATTTTTATTTCTCCATAGACCATAAGAGCCTATTGAAAAGTAATACGACTTTCCCAACCCAAGAAAGTGCTCCACTAGCGCTTGAATGACTTGATTTGTCCTATAAAAAGTGACGTCACATTTTTGCGTCAGTAATCAACGTAGTGACGGGCGAAAGTCGATAGTTTCATACTATCGATAGTCCCAAAATTTTTTCCAAGTTATTATCAAGACTATCGATAGTTTCGATAGTTTTTCCTGAAACTATTGATATAGACAGCTTAAATGGAGAATATCAATCAAAAGAAAAGTACCTATGACACAATTAGGATAGGTACCTTTCTCCTGATCGTTATTTTTCTTGAAGAGCCTGTCAAGGAACGCATCTCATTGTTACCAGATGATCGACGCAACTAGAAAAAATCATAAAAACGTGGTGCCATGCCATGCCCATTGCACAACTGGTGCCGCCAGACTGATCTGATTTTATTGAACTGGCGCACATTTTTCATTTTCACTTGTTAGTTCGTACCGATTTCGTGATTTTTATAAGAAAAGAAAAAATTTTTTAATTATTGACGATACTATTCCTCTTTTTTTTTCTCAACAAAACCATCGTTAGTCCCGATATTTTTTTCCAACAACTATAGTATCGATAGTTCTCAACACTAGATCCAAACACCTTTATCTCTCCTAGTAAACTCTAGCCTTGGTAGCTCAGGTCACTCCTTATCTTTCATTGGTTATTTTACTATTTTAGTTCCAAAAAATAAAGTAGTGATGGATGACAGTCGATAGTTTCATCCTATCGATAGTCCCAAAATTTTCCCCAAGGAATTATCGAGACTATCGATAGTCCCGATAGTTTTTCTTGAAACTATAACGTCGATCGAGAGAACAGTACCCATGCTATATGTAGGATAGATACCCTTCTCTTGATCGTTATTGTTTTGAAAAGCTTGTTAGGGAATACATCTTAGTGTTACCGGATGATGGACGCGACTTGAAAAAATCATAAGAACCCCTTTGCGCAACTGGTACCCCCTGACTGATCTTAATTCATCAAACTAGCGCACATTTTCAATTTCCCCTTATCATTGGAACTCATATTGAGTGAGTAAGGTGTAAGGAGAGCACTGATATTGAAAAAGTTTTTCGAAGTGTACAATTCTACTTTATTAGTTGCTTTTACAAGAGTACTTTCGGATGTCATCCCATCATCAGTCACCTGCATAACTACGTGGATGTTATTGAAAAGCTCAACTTCGAGATTAATGAGGTTATAAAATATGGAAAAAATTTCGAGCACTGATGAGTTTAAGTTCTAAGAATAATATCCTGGCTTGAGCGACCTAGAAGAAAAAGAGTTTCAAAAAGTACTTGAAAATTATCAGTTCGAGGGAGTTTTCTTCGAACGAGAGCTAATTTCTGTCACATACATATTGGTTACGCCAAGATTTTTCTTTTTTCAACTTTTTCATTTGAACGTGCATGCGATAAATTTTTCATAAATTACATTCATTACGTAATCACCATAATTTTCTGTATAAATTCTGTAGTTTCGATCAAGTGGAAACTATAATACAGCCAATCATTTATAAGTGAAGTTACCTAACTAAAACAGATACGAGAAGGATGTCTACATTTCTCGTGATATTTATTCCACGAAGTATTTCATACCGGTAATAAAGTTAGTCAAGTTTTTTTCCCCTTCTTTTTCTTCATTCATATCTACCTTCTTAAAGTCGGTTTACAAAAAAATTTCAGCCTTTCGAGAAAAAATAAGAGCGCGGAAAGAAGTATGTATAAACAACGCTTGTTGTAGCCCGAAGTTAACCTTACGAACAGCTAAAGGGTGATATGTTTTACAAGAGGAAAAAAAAAAAAAAAGTTATGAAAATAGACGGTGAGAAAGAAATTTTAAATTTCTACAGTCGGCTTTTCGAAAATTGATTTTTTCGAAGGAAAAAACTTTTCAAGGATCGATACTTTTTCTAGGCCATTTTCTTGTTCTCTTGACTCCTTTCTCGTCTTAGTTTTACCGCCGTTGTCTTGTCGCACTTTTTGCATTTCGAGTTCACAAACTTCTAATATTTTCTTGTTAGAATAGATGCTGGATTTTAACGAGCCTGGATGGAATTTTGTCTGGTGAGTAAAGTAGGTGGGTATTCAGTCTTTCGAGAAAATTTAGAAGAGGAAATAGTGAATAGGTCGAAGGTAGATCCATGCGACGTATTCTGCTCAAGGTCGACTATCTTCACTTGCAGAAGAAAATAAGTCGTGATAACGCCATCGGCAGTGGGTAAAAAAGCTTATGTGTAGAGTTAGCTACATATAAGTTCAAAATATCAGGAAAGTTTGAATCTTAATTTTTACTTTCGCGATGTTATTTCGTCGATTGCAAAACTTCATTATGTCGATACGTAATGTTTCTTCTTTCGAGCTTTATATTCATTTCTATGGCTATACTGAGCGCTATCTTCCTAATTACATATGACTTCATTGAAATATTCCTAAAACAAACATTCCCTACTTGTTTGTAGTTTAAGTGAATCATGTTTCCACCGTTCAATGTGGCCGTATACATGTCACACCTTCTGTTCCGATCACTCAATTGAAAGAGACTATCTCAGTTTTAAATAGAGGGGGGGGGGGGGGGAGTCCTCCTCTATAGGAAGAAGTCGTACTTCAAGCATATGGCTCTTGAAGACATCAAAATTATTGAAATAGTAAAGACGTGGCCGTACGAGTATTAAACAAGTACATTCCTGAAGAGGGATTAATTGAATTAGTCCAAGAGAATGATTCACATTTTGATGACTCGCTGGTTCAGTCGTGACCTTGTCTGATGCTATCGGTTCTCGTTGATGTTGGATCCAGTCGTTTTTTTGTATGCTTTGAAAAAGGTTGTTCAACCGAAGGCGCTCAGCGTTTGTATCTGTGTTCTATTGCGGTTCCCCTAGCTTTCGTACTTGTTTTTGAGTATTTTCACCTCATAAGGTATAGTCGTAACCTTAAAAATCAAATCGATTTAATTAATATACTGTATGTACAATTTTTGCTCCGGACGTGTGTCTTCTTCTTCCCCATCTGGTTCTAAGAGTCTTCATCTCCATCTGAGGCCTGATTTTGTACAATTTTATTTCCACTCCGATTGCGATTCTACTCCTAAAAAGTTGAAAAATTTTGGATGAGGACCCAGTTGAGGAGGTGGTACGGACAGCTCAATGTTACCACGAGACTAAACCTTTTGGTCCATTCACGGTTTTCTGGTATACTTCATCCTGGTGAGTTTGATTCATTTAATCAATTCATTAAAATGATGATTGTCGCTTCATCTCGTCGAGCTAGGATAAAAAAAAACTGAATCGGAAAATTGTTCAAAGGCCACGACGGCTGGATAAAAGACTGTGCTGATAATGTTATCGTTCAGCAATTCCAACCGCACATTATAAATTATTGCCAAATTAGTTCAAACGTGATAAATTGACCCTTCTGGAGGAGGGTTTGAATTTCAGACTACACCCTCTTAAAAACGGGCAAATATTGTAATTGAGCTGACAGTAAAGATCGAGCCAGGCGTTAATATTAAAAAAAAGTGGGCTGAAATGATCTGTAATATTCTCCTAATGTTGTTAATGATTTGATCAAGGATTGGAAGAGGAGGACCAGGGAAAGAGGTTAATTATAACAAAGGCAGTTAAAGGGAATGCCGTTGTAGTTATGGAAAAGTTCTCCCATGTCTCCAAAGTTTATGAAGCGCTCAACCTGTGCGTGATCAAGGAAAACGACCGCTTTTGTTTTTCTTATTTCGTCAAAGAAGTAAGGAATCTCATTAATAGAAGAAAATTCCCCTTTGACGGAGAAAGCCTTCTTGAAGTCAAATCCCGTGCCTCTCCACCTTCATGGGTTGGCTAAAGTGCATGAAAAGAATATCGCCAATGCGGCCGGTCGTTTTTTTCGTATCCTTATATACATACTCCCTTTCCAAATTTTTAGATAAATGCTTTGAATCACGTGTTGAGTTCGACTCTCCTTGCTCAGTAAAGAACTCGGGCTCTCTGGCAGATAAACTGAAAGATGCAAGTCTTCTTCCGGGCTCGACTTTATGTTCATTTGATGTTGTTAGTTTATTCCCAAACATTCCCCGGAGCGCCACTATCCAACGTAAAGGCAACTTGCCAATTAAATCTGGTGCTCCTCATGAGGAATTCAAGAAATATTTTTGACCTTCTGAATGTTTGTTGGTCACCAAACTTTTGTAAATTTGATGATAAATTTTCTGAATTCTTTGAGAGAGTGGGGATCCTTATTGGATCTCTTACTTCAGAGGTATTCAGGTCCAAATTTGAGCTTGATCTGTTCTCCTCAGACCGGGTGTTTTTGAATCGCGTCTATCACTTGGACAGTTACTTTGACGACGGTCCTGCAGATCGCCTTCTTAGTTAGTTTCTTGCTTATTTAAATAGCCTTTACTCTTCTATAAAATTTACACTGGAAGTTAATGGTTCCTCAATAAACTTCTTGTATTTGACCATCTCCATTAGAGATGGCATCCATGAGTTCGGTATTTACAGGGAAAATATATCGACCATTATCGTAATCCACGGGTCGTAATTCTATCCTGTCGCCCATAAGATTGCAACGTTCAACAGCTGAATCCATCGTTTGACTCTCATCTACATGAATCAGGTCACTCTTCAGGAGGAATGCATGATGATGAAACACCAGGCTAGACCATTGATTGACCTTATAATTCGTAGGAGGTTTACAAGAAAGTGCCTTGACTTTACAATCTTCCTCCTCTGGGATTCGCACCATGATAGTAGGAAACGGGGGATTACGCTCCTTTTTCTGGATATGTTTTCCTTGCAGTTCTTTTGGATGCCGGTCGACTTTTCACGATCCAACACTTGAAAGTCTATTTGTTGAATTTAAAGACCTCATACCGATCGCTGAGAGGAGTGGTGCCTGTAGGATAGCTTGTAGGGATTGCCCTGGAGTCTTTATAAGGATGACCAACCACCAACTCTAAATCAGAATGCCCGAGCCTAAAGAAGCATAGGAGAAAGGTGTAACATGTGAGAGTCGGCCTTCGCCGATCATTTAGTTGAAAGTGGTCACAGTTTTAAATAGGGGTGGGGAGTTCTTTTGCATGGGAATTGAATTCGTACTTCAAACGTATGGCTCTTGAAGACATCAAGAATATTCGACATCGGAATGGTGAAAACGTCACGGTATTAAACAGTTGAATTCCTGCAGAGGGATTGATTGAAATAGTCTATGAGAATGATTCATATTTTGATGAGTCGCTGGCTCAGTCATGACCTCGTTTTATGTTATCGGTTTTTGCGGTTTGAGTTCAGTCGCTTTCTTTGTTGCTTCGAAAATGGTTTACAGTTTCCGTAACTTTCGTAGTCATTTGACTATTCTCACTTATTTATATCTTAAAAATCGAATCGACTCATCATGTCCTTATTGTTTTCATCATTATTGCTATACCCCGCCCCATTTTTTAAACAATGTTATGTCTTCTACGCTTTCATGACTCAAAGTACATCCATTACCAAATACAAATAGAACTGCCTAAGATCCAAAGAGCAAAACGACTTCAGAATTAGATCACTCGTAATAATTAAGTTTATTTCGCTTAAAAAACTTCTTAATAATCGAATCACGTATCGTTCGACAAGAATTAAACGGTTACAATGGTTGAAGGGTACATTTATTGAATACTTTTTACAATATTTTCTTCCGTATAGTTCCTACTGCGATGTATTTCGCTCCCTCGCGACAGCTTTTCAACATTCTGATTATAATTTCAAGACACAAAGCGTTTCATTCTTTGTCGGACAAACGAAGTTTCGTAGGGTCGGTATTTGCGTGTTTCTGCTTAATAAATTATTTACCGACGACAAGAAAATCAATTAGCGCGTTTCTTCTTCTTTTCTATTGTTTGCCGCGCCCTCTCTTCGACTCGCCAGCACTCGTGCCGAGTCGGCCTGTCTCTTTTGCGTTTAAAGGGTTGCATCGTTTGATACCTGGCATGAAATGGTGTATAAAAGCTGCGACAAAATGCGAAACACGCGCTTAAGTTGAGGATTTTCTTACACGCGTATACCGCAAAATGGCGGTCGGACCTCTTCTTCTCATCATATTAAACGTAATTATTGTATACAGAAAAAGAAAAAAATTGAATACTTCAGTTTTCTTTTCACCGCTGGACGTCGAGAAATACTCCGGCGTGTTTTGGTTTTCTTATACGCGGGATATTATACCATTTTTTTCCGTGTCATTGAAAATAAGGAAAATTCCCCGAAGATTTAAAACTGTAGCAAGAATTTTCGCGTCAAAGAACGAAGAGCCGTAGCGGTGATTAAAAACTTTGTTGCGAAAAAAAAACACGAAATATACAAACTCTCCGTAATGTTCGCGAGATACGGAAATTATAATTCGGATTCTGCTGACCTCGGAAAGGCAGCGAGTAAAGACCACTCAGCGCTTCTAACGGTACAGAACAGGCGAGAGCTTTCGTGCGATACGAAACCATTTCTGTAGGCGTTTTTGAAGATTGAAAGCACTACTTTCAACTTCAGGCTCCGAAACGGGTGTACATTATTTTGGTAATGGCGAGAGAGAATCTCAACTTACAAAAATATTTATTTATATACGAGTTTTCTAGCATGTGGGCGAAAGTTTGAGAAAAATTCTGCTCCTTGGGACGCAGTGTAACAGACGGAATGGGTCATTTGAAGAAAAAAATTGGGGCAAAAAAAAATTCTCAGAAGTTGTAAAATCTAATTTCGTCTCGCGTATCTTCTTCTCCGGTCGTTAATCCCTCGCGAAAACGTCGACACTACATTTAATTGTATCGCTGACTGCCACTCAGTTTCGAAGTCCTGTACGCCACAAACGACTAACTCTTATTGCATATAAGTTCATATTGGTGGTGTATTATTTTGCTGGATAATATTTTTGGATGGAAAGTTTATCCACGACTTGGACAAATTCATTCGATTTTTCTGAAGTGTTTGAGGGTTGAACATCCCTCTAAATGTCCATGTGCAGGTTTTCACTGCAACAGCCCCAAGTTTCCTGACGTAATTGATGATAAAAATAATAATTCTGTGTAAAACTTTATTCGTCATCAGTTTCTTCGTTCAAGAGTGCGCTTCACTCATTGGTCGCTCGTTGAATGGGTCGCACTCCCCAAATACCCTGCAAGGTAAGGTTTGGTATACCAGCGGATCCTTGCAAGGAACGAATTCGCATAAAAATTTCTCGAAACTCTATTTTCCAACAAATTTGTTCAACCTTCGGAAATATTTTACAGAACGGTTCAATGGAAGGTGCTATAGGAACTGGTTCCCGAATTTTGCCTCCAAAAAAATTTCACTCTGTTAGAAAATGGACGAATTTTTGCCAATTTCGACGTCTAATTAATAATATATAAGAAAAAATTTTAAAATCCCAATTCGATAGCACCTTTATTTGAACTTTCCTGAAAAAGATTTCAAAAAATTGGAAAAATTCGTTGAAAATTTGAGCAGTGAGAAGCTTTTTTCAGTACCATGTTTTACATGCGTATTTCACAAGCGAAGCACCCCAAAACGTCGTTTCGACGGGCAGATTTATCCACTCAGATCGCTTTCAGTATGATCTTCCTCTGGATCTTTCTCAAACGCTTTTTAGCGGGGAACCCGCTATCCATTTTGTTAGGAGATTACATCCTCAGAAAACGTCCGCGTCCACAGGTTAGGTTAGGTTACGGGACTTAGAAGAATTTCGAGTCTTGAGCTATATATGATAGGAGGGGGACTTAGAAGAATTTGAGTCTGGAGCTATATATGAAAGGAGGGGGACTTAGAAGAATTTCGAGTCTCGAGCTATATATGATAGGAGGGGGACTTGGAAGAATTTCAAGTCTCGAGCTATATATAATAGGGAGGGACTTGGAAGAATTTTGACTTTCGAGCTACCGTCCGCCGTCCGCCGTCCGCCGTCCAACCAAAAACTTGGAAAAATTTCGAGTCTCGAGCTATATATGAAATGAGGGGGACTTAGAAGAATTTCGAGTCTCGAGCTATATATGATAAGAGGGGGACTTAGAAGAATTTCGAGTCTCGAGCTATATATGATAGGAGGGGGACTTGGAAGAATTTCGAGTCTCGAACTATATATGATAGGAGGGGGACTTAGAAGAATTTGAGTCTGGAGCTATATATGAAAGGAGGGGGACTTAGAAGAATTTCGAGTCTCGAGCTATATATGATAGGAGGGGGACTTAGGAATTGAGATATATATGATAGGAGGGGGACTTGGAAGATTTAGAAGAATATCGATTCTCGAGCTATATACGATAGGAGGGGGACTTAGAAGAATTCCAAGTCTCGAGCTATATATGATAGGACGGGGACTTGGAGGAATTTCAAGTCTTGAGATATATATGATAGGAGGGGGACTTGTAAGATTTAGAAGAATTTCGATTCTCGAGCTATATACATATGATAGGAGGGGGACTTAGAAGAATTTCAAGTCTCGAGCTATATATGATAGGAGGAGGACTTAGAAGAATTTCGAGCCTCGAACTATATATGATAGGAGGGGGGACTTGGAAGAATTTCGACTCTCGAGCTATATATGATAGGAGGGAATGTAGAATGATAATTTCGATTTGAATTATATGACAAGATTATCAACTCAGTTCCACACCACCTGAGAGGTCGAGTTAAGGAATTGCGGGTTCTCCGCTGCCATTGCAACGTCTGCAATAGCTTCTAATTTTTCGTTTAGAATTTTACAAAACTACGACAAGTTTACGTTTGGTAATAAAGACCGGAGGATAATTAATTTTAGGCACAGGTTGGAGGACTAGTTTCAGAAAAAAGGAGGAGTAAAACAAAAAACAGACTTTCTTGTCTTTGACTAAACGTTGCCTTGGTGAAACCTTCGACTTCTATTCTGGATTTTTCTATTTTTGCTCGTAATTTAAAGAGTTTCTTCCTCTTCTGCTTGGTTTTTGACATGTTTGATGTCTTTACTGAGCCTCTACCACTAATTTGAAATTCTGCGAGTGGTATCTCGGCCTTCACCCTCGTTACCCCGTGGGTGATTGAGAAATCTGCGAGTGACCCCCCCCCCCCCGTCTCACCCTCGTTACCATGTGGGTGATTCGGAAATCTGCGAATACCCCGCGGGTGATTCAGAAATCTTAGTTTATACTCAGTTAGCTGCAGCTTAGCTGGTATAAACCTATCAACAAGGTCTAGGCACTGAACTTTGGCTTCGAAAACCATATAATAGGCTTATACTAGGTCTAGGTTTCCTTCATGCCATAGCTTTTAATATTTTCGTATTACGATTTCGTTAGGTCAAATCACAACTCTTAACATTTTTGTAGTATATGATTTTGTGAGGAATTCTTTCTTCCAAGTTATACGGTTTTTCATCATAATAATGATAGGAAATTTCAAAGCGAAATTAACACAAAATGCGACACCATAGAAAAATCAAATTGAAGTACTTCCGGTCAATAGATCATTATCAACATCAAAAATATTGCAACTAAGACAGCGACTATATGCTAGGCCATATAACATGCTAACTATGCTGAGCCTAGGCTAGTATTAGTATAGCGCAGCATAAGCATGTACTCCTAGCTAGTCTAATTAACTGAGAAAATCAGAGTCGGCCTCGCAGATTTCTGGATTCGGTTGAGAGTTCGAGGATTCCAAATCTATCAACGGGGACGGAAGCGAAGGAACTCGGCCCCGCGGATTTCCATTCATTGGAGTGGGATACCGGTAAAAACAATAAAAATGTCAAAATACCGCTGCGGGAGCAACAGAAAGTCAGTTTGAGAAGCCGCAGTAACACCTTGAATTGTTGGAAGCTAAGTTGTTGATCACATACTTTCTATGGGTTATTGACGATGCTGTATGAGTTGAAATTTTTTATGTTGGTTCAGATCTGCCGTACAAAGTAGAACGGACGTCTATGCGAAAACAACGATCACGGAAAAGTATCAAAAAGAATTTAAAAATGTATTCAAAAGATATTAAGATCGCGTAAGTTGATCACTCATAGTAATTTTCAACGTAGAATTCGATAATTCTAATAATTTTCTTCAATAAGGGCTCAATCTTCAGATACAGTACATTTTTTCACCTCGCGATGCATATATACGTCCAAAAAAGGACGTATATGCATTGATATGCAATCGACTGTGATAGTAGTGGTATGTGAATACGAAGCTTCGTTACCATCACACATACAGCCCATTGATCCGAACGCCTCGTCTCGGTGATCGTTGTTTTCGCATATACGTCCGTTCTACTTTGTACGGCAGAGATAAGTCTAATGTCAACTTTAAAACCATTCATACAGCGACAAGGTGATCTCTGGAAATTCTCTCCCCCCCCCTTCCCCTCGCATAAATACGCTACATTCTCCTCTATGATTCATCAACTCAAATCTCTTCTTCTCTCACCTCACACTTTCCGAAAAAAACTCGATACCATCACTTACACAGCGATGATCAATAGTATCAAAATGGACATTCCTAAGATTGTAAAAGGAAAAAATCACATCTCAAGATCTCGACAGCACTACATTTCTTCCGAGAAACCTGGAGAGAAATCTAGAGGCCATTGCGAACTTTGCAATAGTAGCGGGGAAGTTGCGAACTTCGAGACTTTGTGGATGACAACCAGTCTTACAAATACTATTGTTTTTTATTTAAATGAGTAGAGGGATATTCAGATCTTTGAATAGAAACACTTGAATGCGAAAAAACGATTGAAATGCTTTTGTAAACTTTTGGTGAGAGGAAAACGTGAGGTTTGAGTTCCGTATACATTGCACGGACTGAGAGGAAACTGGAGGTACGTCTTCGGGAACATCTAAAAGCTGTCACCAAAGGTGATGATTTGATCTTCACTGCTCATCTTTGCCAGACTGAAAATTCGTTCGATAAAGGCAAAGATCTTAGCCTCTTTCACTCGAAGAACAAAGGAAGAAGACTTGACGCTCTCGAGACTTTAATTCGTCAACTCATCAGTAAATATTGTTAACAACTTTGTACCCTCGAATCACATCGCAGGAATCGATATACAGTAAAAATCAACCTCATAAATGATTGATTCTTGGATTTTGATCGCGATTTCTCATCCCAAGGCTTTCCGAAATTTTTCCAAGTTGGCTCCTGGTATAAGCATAGCAAGTACTCTGCTTGAAAGATAGAATTGTATTGATTTCCATTCCTTTTTCCTGGAATAAAAAGTCTATGAAAAAGTAGTAGTGTAATTCCGTCCCTTCAGCTTTGTAGATCGAAAAGCGAAGTTTTTTCGACCTCTTACGTATTGATGATAAAATGAAAATTACAGATTTTATTTGAAATTTTTTTTTCTCGCCCAAAACTTTCTATTCGCTCAAAAATCGAAGGTTCATAAATTTATTCATATTCCAGTCGAAAATTCCGAAAAAGTCGAGTAATTGGTCTTTTTGTTAGCGCAGTGAGTTTTTTGGCAGAGAACGAGTTTGTTTCCTATAGCTTTCAGACCCATTTGTACCGCAAAAATGTGGTAAACTCATTCAGAGATTCAATAACGAACAGGGTTCGTTCCAATATGGCCACTTGTTCGCACTTTCAATCCCAAGTGGCGTTTGTCGAGCCAAATTCTCGCACGTTCATACGTACCCGAACTTCTTCTAGCTGCGTTCTTTCTTTCGCCATTTTCGACAGACGAAATTAAAGTAACAGGTGGATTAGTTGTTCGTTCTTTCGAAATTGAATGGCAAAAAGGCTTCAAACCAAGGGTTTAAGTCATCAATCATATCGACAACAAACAATACTTATGGTCGAACCCATTAGAAGCCTGTATTCCGTTAATCACGAAAGAAGGGGAAAAAAATGTTTCTCAGCGTATAGACCGACTGCTTTTCAACGTTCGTGAAAATTTCTTTTTACCCCAGCGAGTTCCATTTTTTCACGCGGTCGCACCTCAGAAATTGCGATTTTCTCTTCCCGAATGTACATTTTACGCTTTATAAATTACGGTCGGTTTGAAAAAATTGTCAATTCAAAACCGATACTGCCGCGATTATCGAAACTCCCTCAACATTTTCGTTCCGCTTTCGTGCGCATCAAAATGGTCCGCTGAGTTGCTTAATCCAATTTACCCGACTCTTAACTGTAATTTACTGTCTTAATAAGAACCCTATATTTTCATTGCCGAGTGAGTTCGAGTATTAACGAAGGGTAAGGCGACTCATTAAAACACGAATGGCGAATTTGAGGTTGAGGCGATAGGCTTACGTTGGTTTCCGTATCGGGAAGTGACCGCGTTTTCAATTAGAGTGATATTTTATGAGGATATACATGAAATTTGAATTAATCTTGCAGCGACACTCCCGAGGAACGAAAATGTATGGATGAGCCTATATTTTCGTGATTTTTCGATACAAGAATCTTGCTTGTTATTTTTCGTCACAAATTTTCGCACAAATACCACTGCAGAGCTTACTATTCGTTGGGGCGTGAATCGTTGCGTGCTTGTATCGTATTATGTTTGTCTGGCTGTCTACCAAGGATGTTTTGTAGTGTATATTGTTCTGTAACAGTGCATAGTCTTTCAAAATTGCTGAGAAATCTTTTGTATCCGCGCATCTCGCAGACACTTCAATATTTACGCATGCGATGAATCATTTCAAAATAATTCAACAATCTTTGTCGTAATATTCGTGGGTTCACCCTCACAAATATTCTTCGATTTCACCCTACTTCATCCTTTTCAAGAGATTTTCGATGACTGCCTCGTATCCACCATTTCCTATTTTGTCTCCCTAATTTTGTCTGGTTCCTTTTCTACTTCTCATTGGTTAGCCAAATCTCCTACATCGCGTAACTTTCAAAAATTATATTCCTCGTAGCAATTTGAATTTTCTTTGAGACAAACAGAAAATTTTGAAAGTTTAGAGCTGAATTCATGGACCATAGAGCTTTACAGCATTGGATTGGTCCGGAGAACACGTAACAGTAATAGAAAATTTCGAAACGAAATTGACATAAAATGCGACACCGTACAGAAAAATCAAACTATATTGAAATACTTGTGGTCAATATAGACCATTATCAACAACGAAAATATTACAACTGAGACAGCGATGAACGAGAAATGGAAAAATATCATTTAAAAATCGAGATTGCGATGCTGTGATCAAGAAGATTCTATAGTTTAGAAGAGTGAGGTGACTAATGCTGCTGTGACGTGTGATTTCAAGTTCCTCTGAAGCAAGCCGACGTAGGTAATCATTTCCAATCTTTCCGGGTTACCTAGGTACGTCCATGACGTCTTCTGTCTATGGTCCGGCCCTCCTTCTGGGTTCACGTCCACCTAAACACAGCCTCTACCCCTCCATCACTTTCACGATGGATGTAGAAGCCAATTTATTGCGATTTTCTTGACCCTATCTAGAATGGAGTCCATGAATTTGATATAATATGTATAGAAAGAAACCCTTATGCATGGGTCTTCTTTATGCCCATGTATCCACAAATTAGCTGCGTTCTCGCTTAGCTATCCTCCCCCTAAATGACTAGAATGTTGGGAAAGAAATTGCCACTACGAAGTACCTCGCCTCATCAAACCATATCGACATTGGTATTAATCGCTTAATCTAGTGTTTCTCAACCTTTCTTATATCGCGGCTCATTTTTCCATGAGATGATATTAGTGCGGCACAGCATTTCCAGAACTCCAAATTGTATATCGAAAATTTTTGTACGTTTTGACATTTTCATGTCTCTACAGATTTCCTCCCCCTAATTTCAGAATTTGTGGCCTACAAGATGGCTATATGAGGCCTCATCCTTCTTTCTCTGTACTACGGTCACAAGAAACAAGAGCTTTGATCTTCCACCGGGACTCAAAAAAATTTTTCCATCAATATACGCAAAAAAGTCTGGATGCTTCCCGTATTTACTGAAAACCCTCCGGGCTCTTCTAATTCCGAAATTTATGAAAAAACTTGAAATATAATCTGTATTTTTGGCCAAGTCACAGGAAGTTCTTGATTTTTATGAGAGTGACTGCAGGTTTGGACTCAAGTTTAAGTACTTATAACTGGAACTGACATCATTCAAAAATTGGAACACATCGGTCAGATAGGGCTTATGATTACTTTTCCAAGTAATTTCATCAATAAAATATTCAATTTAAATTTTAAAAATTAAAATTATCAATTTAATAAAAATTTTTAAAAAATGGATTTAATAAAATTAATGAATTAATATAAAAGAAAATTAATAGTCAATATTTTGATTATAATTAAAATGAAAATAATTATAATTAAATAAATTATGAATTTAATTTATAATAATTAAATTAAATAGAAAATACACAATTAATTAATTTTATTTCAATTTGTATTCATGTATAATTCAAATGAATATTTCAATTTATTTTTTAATCAAATATTTTATTCAATTTTCTTTAAATTGGGTTTTTTTGATATTATTAATAAATCCAATTATTTCATTATCTTCAAGTATAAAATTTAATTTATTCAATTTATTTAATATTTTATTTTTTAAAAAGTAAATTATTTTTAAATTATTTATATTATTAATGGAATTTTTTATTTTATAATTTATTGTTGATAAATTATTTCGAAATAAAATAAAAGCAGAGAAAATAATATATCGTCGGGGTATTCTATATATAATTCATTCATGAACATTACCATCAATAAATATTAAAATAGATTGTATCCCCAATCAATTGAATAGAATTACAGATTGAATTATATAAATTCTTCTAATACAATTCTGATAATTCAACATCGAGGTAACAATTAAATTAAAAATTTTTATTGAATCATTCTATTATCCTTAAAGATATTCATATTGTAATTATTTAAATTTATTTTCTTGGTTAAATTGATAAATTAAAATTGAAAAATTTTAATTCGTACTAAGAATCAAAATTATTATTTTTGTATACAATTTTTAATTGGAAATCTATATATATAAAACTAAGTCCAGTTTTTTGTTGGTGATCGCATAACTTCAGAACGGCTGAACCAATTTCAATAATTTTTTTTTTATTATGTTCGTAACAGCCTAAGGAAGGTTTTTATATATTTGTCCGTATCATTGAATGCTTCTGAAACTTACATAGCGTAAGAAATATACGCGCATGCTGCTGAAACTTACATACCGTACAAAATAAATAGGCGCGTTGTCCGCTTGACGTGTTACCACTATCTATTGTTTCTTTTCGCGCCAGACAACAAAACAAAAAATGTTGTCTATCAAAAAGCACTGGCTTCGTAAATAGACAAATTGGTGACATTCATAATATTGTTTTTTTTTTTTTTTTTTTTTTTAATTAACATATATCTACTTTTTCATGGTTATTGTAACTTCAAATGTAAATTACTGACCCATAAAATACTGATTCATTTTTATAGACATACTTTTAATTTTCAATTGATACTCTTTTATGCCTCATAGACAGGACAACGTCTGTCGGGTCAGCTAGTTAAATATATTTATTTATCTTAATAAAATATTTTCAATTTATTTAGTTAAAGTAATAACATTAATTCGTCAAGTTATTAAAAAAAAAATGACAATTCTTTTTTAGTTCATGTTGATTTATGTTTTTGATAAGACTTTTGCGGCACACCTGAGGCGGGCTTGCGGCACAGTGATGTGCCGTGGCACACCGGTTGGGAAACACTGGCTTAGTCCATAGGAAATTGGTTAGGAGATGGCTTGCCTTCCCCGTGACGCTCTTTCCTCCTTCCTCCCTTTGAATTGATAGGTTCAAAAGGCTTCGTTTGCCATTCTTGGGCCCTCTTTCCACCAAATTCAGTCGTGTTTTGCGTCCTGATAATTTTCGACTTGTTTGTTACAACCTTACTTCTTCAAACAAGCTCCTGGACAACCATTAAACCGTGATGCCCAGACTCAAGGAAAATGGTAATTATGGATTAAAGTGCATTGACTGCCACAGCGTTTATATCGGCAAAACCAGTTGACGGTTGACTACGGGAATTTGCGAGCACATCGATCCTTGGGCCTCCAATAAAATTGGTTCTTCTGATAAGGCAGACCATTCAATAGAATGCGGGTACCGTCACACACGAGGATATGAAGAATTATGAAAAATAAACTTTACTTATTTGGCTCCGGCAGAACATTTCTTTTTCTCCTTGTAGGTGCAGGGCATGCAGCAGGCAAATAATATTTCCAAATCCAGCGAGTTGATTATGCTTTGGCTAGGATCAATATTGGATTTCTTTATAGATAACAATCGTTTTCCCAGCGATTTGAAGAACTTTTTAGTACCCGAGGGAGCTACCACATCAGATATCATCGTCAAAGATTCTGAATTTCCATTTGTCGCCTCGCGAGAGTTTGAAAACGAACGATGCAGCGTACAAACAACGCTTTTTCGAATACTTCCTATATTAGAAAGAATTATTCCCGTAAAATTAGTAGAAAAAAAATGCGAATTTGCACCGCCGCTTCGAACTTACAATAGTGTATAACGTACAGGGCTGTAGAGCACGCTTAACAGCACATCAAAGAATTACGATATTCCAGATTGCCTATCATGTTCGTTTAAGGAAATCGTTTGATGTTCAAGCTAGCGTAAAAGTGTCACACAGACACGTAGCATTATACGTTTGTAAATCGATACGAACAGATGTTCATAGCAAAGGGAGTAATTTATTGCTCTTTGTCTTCGCTCGATTTGCTTTTTACAAGCTGCACACCTTAAATGTATACGCGCCGTATACTTTTTGAGTGGCTGTACACTACTGACTGTACTTATTTCGAAAATGCAGATAAGAATTTTGGTAAGAATTATGTTTCGAAATATACGTAACGCCAGTAAACTGTACCCAGTTAATTACATTTTGTATACACCGGAACGAATAAGAAAAAGCCAGTTGAAGCCGGCGCCTCGACAAGACTCAACCCGAGTTACGTATAAGGTAATTAATTGACGTTGTTCAGGTGTTGTGAGAAACTTTTCAATTAAACCGGAAAAGAAATACCGCTTTTGCGCATTTACCGCGAACACTCCCGTCTTCCTTTTTACCACTTACGTTGCAGTTTTTTATTTTATCATATATGGGGGAAAAACTAACTACCAGAAACGACGTTTTTCTCCCGTATATTCCGTATAGAAAACTAGGTTATTAAATTTATTGTTGATCGAATTCGCCGTCTTCTATTTCGTTTTCTTTCTCGTGCTGGCGCAACAGATGTGTCCGCAGAAGAAAACGAAAGAAATTCGAACTGTAGAGTCGAGCCGGCGTTTGTGACATTTTTTTCCTCGACCAGGGTTTGCGAGTACAACGACACGACGCGACGTCGTCATTTTACGCGCGTTATTTAAATTTCAGAAACATAAATTCTATGACTTTTTTTTTAATAGCGGAAATGAAAACAAAAACGTTCCATGTCTGGACGTACACTGCATACATACATGAGGGATGTGAAGCGTCGTTGCACGTGCAAAATATTGTATGTAAAACGTCTCTCTCTCTCTTCTCTTCGCGCTTCTGTACGACGATGGAAAGTTCGCTCGACCCGAGGAAGATATCAAATTTGTATTCGCGTTGTACGCACTTTCCCTTATGTCATTCGAACATTTGGCTTCGACAGGGAGTATCGCGAGTGTATAAAGCTTCGATTTATCGAGTCGAAATATCCGAGTGTTATAATTACGAGACGAATATACACGTTTTTTGTTGACAAGCACAGTGTAATACTTGACACGGTTCGGCAGTGTAAATGGCGATACGGAGTATGGAAGAAAATGAAATTTTGGCGTAATTAGGATGCAATGTGGACGACACTTGGCGCAGGTCCAGTGTCGATGTCTTTCATTCTGCGGTATCTACTATCACTCAAACGGATACACAGATCATCGAACAGCTTCTAGACTCGTACGCGAGTATCTCTTTGTTTTTGTTCTTCTTTCCTTCTCTGTGGAATACATATCTTATATTACCAACTCCTCGATGATTTAGAAAGGCGTTCATGGTTGATAGTGAAGGTCTGAAAATAAATCAGCTTAGTGTTCTGAGATTTAAGGATTGCAATAAATAAATTTTAAAAATATAGTTTCGAACGAAAATGAGTGCTCAGTAGTTGGTAAACAAAATTCAACCACACCTCTACTTACGAAGTCAATTAGAGTGAAATTCACCTCGCCTCTCATCTCAGCGCAAGAGTACTCCATAAGATTCATCAAATATTTGAGTCAGCCATGTAATACTTCTTGTGTGCAAATAAGTTCTTGGCGACTCCAGGTCGCCATCGAATGACCTCAAATTGACTCATAATTTTGACCACAGGCGCGTAGATAGAAGAAGTTTCTGGGGGGGGGGGGGGGGGGTTGAGCGCTGAAATTTTTTTTTACTTTCTCCTTCGAAAGCTTCCCCCACCCCTCTAAATTGTTGGTGCACATTATGGGTATCAAAATACACGATTTTCAAAGGGGGCCGTATAATACGAATATTTTTGGATCAATTTCAGGCGTGTAATTTTCAAAAAGAAATATTATGTGAACATATTGTTGTATAGGTATAGTAAAAATAGATAAATGTAGGTAATTGAGTATAAATATTCAAGTACGAGTATTAAGTATGTGATACGTGTGCTCAACGATCAATTAGAATATCTCACTATTTGAGTTGAAGTCTTCTTGTGCTTTCTGCAAATCTATCCAAGACTTCTTCAACGGTCAGTGTAAACGTGCGATTAATGAACAATGATACCAGTCCGTTCAACCTTTCCCCTGATGTTGTGCTTCTTAAATACGTTTCAATTAACCTCAAGCTTGAGAATGAACGCTCACTTGTGGTTGTGATGACAGGAAGGACTAGCGAAATTTGTAACAATTTCCTAACGTTCGGGAACATGGCTTCATCGCATATTTCTAATAGTTCAGAAGGAGTCAGTTTCCCAATTCCTTCTCTAGCTTTCCTCCATAATTTAATTTCGCCAGAAAGTTCTGTTTCTCCTGTACATCTCAAAAGTGAATTGCAGGTATTCATAAATTTTTTTCCGCAATTGGGGTCAAACTCTAAGCGAGGTAAAATACTTGCAAACGTGAGGATAAGTTGGTAAGTCTACCGTCTAGGTGAGCGTACGTACATGTTAAGGTATCAATGTATGTTCAGTTCACCTTTTAGCTTTTACAGTAGCTACATAATTCTATTTTTTCCTGACCCAAATTAGAGCTGAAGAACGACTTTTTTTTTCTTTCTTCTTTTCTTTTTTTTTCTGTTTTTTTTTGCGCTCTGGGGGGGGGCTGGGGGGGTTGACCACCCCGTATCTACGCGCCTGTTTGACCACAAATGAAGTAAAAAAACTCACGGGCTTTAACGGAGGAGTGGTAGGAAACCTGTCTTATGGGGTATGTGGTATGAAGTGAGGACCCATATACAGTATACCTAATCGGAGGAGGACTTGAAGAAATTAATCAATGACGACTTCAGATTTTGACGTCATAGGACTGACCTATGACGTCATCAAATGGAGGTATATATGATAGGAGAGGACTGAGAAGAATTTCGACCTCCAAGCTATATGTGACACGATCTTAAGGTGCCAGCCGGCCAGATGGCGTCGGCGGACATTTTTTCCGAAAAAACCTCAGATGAAACAACAACTCGAGTTTTCTCTCGAATGAGGTCTACCTAATTTTGAGTACAAATTGACAAAAGATTATCGCAGTTTGATTTGAAATCAACCCCTAATTTTGTTTTCATGGCTCATCGACTTCCGAGTATCAAACAGTTTTAACTGGAAATCTGTTCTATGGGAGGTTTTCTGAAAAATTTGCCTTGCGCCGTGCAGCCAAAAACTTGGAAAAATGTCGACTCTCGAGCTATAAATGATGGGAGGGAGACTTACGGTGTTTTAGCATTGCATATCTGGCTCATTAGAAGAGCTAAGCCAATTGGTGTATAACGCATTGCATACCTAGTTACTTGAAGGGGCTATCCTAATGCGGGTATTATCATGTATTGTTTTTCAAACCATTGAACAGGTTCCCTGCGTTCCTCGTTTAATATCGCTAAGGAAGCCGTCGTTTTAATGTCAACTCATGACAGTCGACATTGATTTAGAATTTATTTTACGTTACAATCGACGTCGAAATTGTGTCGATTGCAAACGTACTGTAATTTGAAAGGAATTCAGAATCGACGTTACATTTTGAATCTGCTTCAGTGTTAATCCGAGCTTCAAAATATGCTAAAAGGTGCTAAAAAATCGACTCCCGAGCCGCTCACGAGCGAAACACAAGCAGTATGGAGTGGCTCCGAAGCGATGTAGTGTAAAGAGATTATACTAAAATTTTGTTAATTGTGCAAACGATCAGACTCCAATGCTACAATCAGGCAAGGTGAGTTAGACGGGCGCCTAAGGGTCCATAATTCTATAGGAATTCCGAGAGGCCTCTAAAATTGTGGGTTGAAAAACTGACGCAAAATCACGAGGAAGAATTGTTCAAGATATGACCACCTAGGGCCACCCTCCCCCAAATTCTTGCAATGCCTCGGGCTGTAATCGAAAGTTGACGCTTATTATGGTGGATACAATTTTTACACTGAGAGAAAAAATATTGGAATGAGACCCAAACTTTCTTGGAAAACTAGGATGCAAACAATTTTTGGTAAAAATTCCACTGATGAATGTTAATCATTCTAATAATTATTTGAGCCAGTTCTATACAAACATTGGAATAGCTACAATACACTTTGGAATAAGGAATATTTTATTGAATACCTTCATTCATTACATTGGAATAGTTACCATACGTTCTGGAAGGGAAAATATTTTATCCAGTAATTATTCTCATTGCATTGGAATAGTTACTATACGTCTTGGAATAGAGAATATTCTATTCGGATTTCTTCTTATAATGTATTGGACTAATTACTACACATTTTGAAATAGAAAATAATTTGTCGAGTACTTTTTCTTGATGTATTGGAATCATTACCATACAGTCTTGAACAGAACTCAAACAGAATGTAACAATCCCCATTATATACATGAATGTGTAGAATTTGCACTGTTATGCTTATATTGTACTAAAGTAGTCATTCCAGTAAATATTCGAGTGAGAACAGAGTATTTAGATGCTCTTCTAGCGGTATTGTAATGTTTCTGTCTTTTATTGTAATAATTACAGTACTTTTTTGGAGACATTACTTCATTTATAGTGGTCATTCACATTCGCTGCAATGATGAGTACTGAGCTTTCATATTCATTTTTCAACTGCTCTGGGAAAAATTCTTTACATGCTCTATAATTACTATTAAAAGTAGATTAAAACAAAAATTTGTAATTCCACCAGTGGATCAATTTTTATTCAAGTTTATATTTTAAATAACAACAAATGAGAGTTGAAAAAAAAATTAACATCTGACTCAACTTATTCTTTTAAACATAATTTAGTCCTATGGAGGAAATCATTCATAAATTTGATGACATCACATTAAAAATTTTGTATATTATACGAGATAAAGATAAATTCATCTTTCTCAAGATTTCTACAAAAAGCTTACATAGATAACATTTTAAAAAACGACGGCTTCCTTAACGAAGTTAAGCGAGGAACGCAGGGAACCTGTTTTATGAGTCAAATGGGTATTGGTATTGAGAATTCAAGGAAGCCTAAGCCTAGATAGAGCTAGTATAAAGAACGCCTAGACCTACTATAAGCCTAGTATAATATAGTTTGAGAGTCTAAATTTGTCTATCTCGAGCTATATATGGTAGCTCGAGAGACTACATTTTTTCCAAGTCCCCTTCTTATCATATACAGCTCGAGAGTCGAAATTTTTCTAAGTCCCTCTCCTATCCATTCGAAGTATTTTAGGAGACTCCTCGAGATGAGTTACCATTGTTATTAGGTCAATTACATCTTGGGGGATATGTAAAGGAATATTTATCATATATGGCTCGAGAGTCGACATTTTTTCCAAGTCCCCCTCCTATCATATACAGCTCGAGAGTCGAAATTTTTCTAAGTCCCCCTCCTATCACATATAGCTCGAGAATTTAAATTTTTCCAAGTCCCTCTCCTCATAATAGCTCGAGAGTCGAAATTTTTCTAAGTCCCTCTCCTATCATATATGGCTCGAGGGTCGAAATTTTTCTAAGTTTTTCGCTGGACGGCGCACGGCAGATTTCTCAAATAGCCCCCCATAAAACAGGTTCCCTGTTAATATAATAATTTTGTCAAGGTCTCTTATAGGAGAAACATGAAAAGATTCATTCAATTCCTCCTGTGTAATACAATTGAATTTATATTCATTGGAGTTGAGGAGAGTGTATCCTTGAAAATGTACATTGTAAATAAAATTATTGTATTGCTGTACTAACAATAGAATTTCATCTTTCTCAGTTTCATAAAGTATTTGGTCAATGATATAAAAAATTGGTTCACCATTAACATCTGAAGGTGTCATAAAAATATGTGTACAACCGATAGTAATTTTTTTACTATAATAAAAATCGAGTAATTTGATTCTCCATAAAATAGAATAGGTATTTTTGGAAAAAAAAATATAATAAAGAGCAGATAATGATCTCGAATACTCGTACTCACGAGGAAAATGTCACTTTCAAAGAGCAGATAGTTGGAAGAACAAACAAGTTTTAAAATCCAAAAATTGATTTTACCGTTTTTAAGCCTAATTTTAGTAAAACTAGTGCAGTACAAGAGAAGTTATAATCAGTTCAAATTCATCAGTCACACAACACCCAATGAACACCAATACTATACCAAAACGTCACTGATGACTCCACTACGCGTTGTTGCCATTTTCTACATTCCGGAATTAAGTAGACTAAGCCATGGTTCGAAGACCATACTTGATGCGCATCATCATTGCCATCCGACCATGGTCGCATTGGTCGAGCATTTTATGTACAAAAAACGCAGCATCTTTGATTTCCAGATCCAACTCTAGAACCAAAAAAGAAGACTGCCGAACAAAGCAGAATGGACGAATTTCCATATCCACGATCTGCGGAAGAGAGATCTTTCAAACTTACCAAAAATACCCTTTTTTGCTGATCGTTGTTGTGCAGATACGTCCATTCTATTCTGTACAGCAGAAGAGTGAGAGTGTATAGAATTATCCTCTTGTCCAGCAATTTGATGACATCAGGTTTACCTCCGTGAGTAATCAAATCACCATTTTATGAAGTTGTATGATAAATGTTAAGAATGAACAGCTAAAACCAAAATTAAATCTTACAAATGAACACCAAAACTGTAGCAAAACGTCACTAACAACTCCACTGCACACTGTTGCCATTTTCTACATTCTGGAATTACATAAAGTAGGCTGTGGATGGGTGAACGACCATATTTAATTCAGCTTCAAAAATATATAAAGACTATTGTATGTGATGTTAGACCTGCTAAAGCCTAGTTTAGCCTAGTATATTGTATGTTAGCTCTAGTATAGAAGAAGCCAAGCACAGAGAAATAGTTAGGCCAAGATACAGTATATGAAGCGCCTAATGTTAGGCCTGGTATAGCCCAGCATACTGCATATTAGGCCTCGTATAATGCAGGCAAGGATACAGGTCCCAAAGTAGCAAAGGCAAAAATTCTTCCGTCTCCAAAGTAGGTCAATGTCATTAGACATTATCAACTAGGCAAAACACTTGTGACGGTTTTTCCAAGAGTAGCCCAGTCTTCAAAGCGTATAAAATGGTAATTATGCGCATCTACCATCTTTGCTGTCTGACCATGGTCGCACTCGTCGAGCATAATGGTCATTATAAGTATAATAACCGTACATTATTCTAATCACCAAACAGGTAGGATGCTACACGTCAATCAAGAACTGGATGTTGAAGGCTTTACATCAATTACCGATTGACGTGACAAATTAGTCAAAATGGAGTCGACTCAGGTCGTACCCTTTACCAGCGGTAGGCCTAGTGGCCTGTCGGCGTTGAAGAGGCTGAGCTTGATTCCGATGTATCTATTAATTTCCTTCTGGGTCTTCCTATGTTTTTCTTGTTTCTTGGTGTATACTGGAGTGCGATCTTGGTCATTCCTTGCGTCCAACGTGCGACTTATTTGAGGTCAATTCAAAAACGATCAGCTTACATTCTTAGAGCTCTAATTATCCTCATTAAGCCGACGTCGATCCGAGATTTGCTATGAACGTCAATTGAACATTTGAAGAAGTTGACTCGAAAACGACCGTAGATTAACGTCACTGATCAGTCAACGTCAGGTCCCCAAATCTGACCTCATTTTGACTCAATATCAACGTTCGCTTACAGTTGATTATTCGACTTTAATTTGAGTTTGATTCGAAGTTGACCCGCATACCTTCCGGGAGCTCTACAACACAACGGAGCAGAAGACATTGACTAATAATCATCGAAAAAAGCAGTAATTTCTCAATACACTCTATAGAATAGAAAAGTCAACTCGAAGATTTGGAACGCTTTTGCGATCGGAAGAAACAAAAATTTTGATGGACAGGTGTCCACTTAGTGGGTAAACGAAGTTCGGAAATTTCAAGTTTGCGACATGTTTCGAAAATTTTAAAATCTTATGAATTGGGTGGCCTAGCTCAGTTTCAGGCTCAGTCCTTCAGAGAAGGAAAGTGAGCTAGAACTTGAAAAATTTAAAGCCTGCGCCATGAAGAATTTCTAGGTCCTGCGTACCACCTCGTGAAACTTTTAGAGTTCCAAAGAGAGACAGGGAGATAGAACTCTGAAAAATTTGGAATGTTTTGAAAGAATAGAAAGATGAGTTGAATAAAAATAAGGTATAATGTCTAACAAAAATGTGGAAATTTCAATATTTCTCCCGTCAGAAAACGAAAGATACAGTCTAAAGAATTTGAGTCCTCATCATGGATTTTTGAAGTCGACACGATATCAAAGCTCGAGCTGTATACGATAGGATGGTATCGAAGGAAGAATTTCGAGTGATTTACCTGCGTAAGAGAAGAAAACTTTGAAAAATGTCAAGTATTCCGAACTTCAAAAACAAACTCAAAAAACTGATTATAGCGAAAGCGAGAACATTCGACGCATAATAAACTTACGGCTCCACACTTGGTAAAAGAGGCCGAAAATTCCTTTCATATTGTATCAGCTTCATACGGAGTTTTTTCTTCGTGCAGGAAGTCAGTTTCTGGTACACATGGGCTAGGTACGGCTCGATTTTATTTTCCCTTCTATAAGGAACCTAACCTTCTCCTTTGCTCGCTGCGCACGTAAGAGCGCTTGAGGCGCGGAAAAAAATGACTTTCAATATACGTTTTGTACCATTTGCTGGGTTGCAATTTCGAAGATCGAAAATAATGACGACATTTATATTTAAATTAGCCTATTAGACGAAGAGAATACGGGACTGATCTAGAATTGATACTCAGTATCACGAGTATCGTTTATTTTTGTAGGTTTGGTAATGATAACCACTTTACTGTTTCTTTTCTTCACATATCATCATCGGTTGTACGTCAACCGTAAAACGCTATTGTTATTACGACAAGAGATTGTGAAATTTACTCGTAGAATTGGTCGTCCGAAATCAGGATAGACCTATTTTCCAGCACGGCACGTAGGCCTGTACGGATAGTTATGGCAATCTACGAAGAATTCTTTAGTATAACTTTTGTACATCGGAAAGGGCGAAGAAGAGGTGTTACAGCGTGAAGATGAAATAGAATTGTATTCCTTTCGTCAGCATTTGAGGAAAACTTTTCGGGGAGGGATGAATGGTGTGTACGGAGAAAGAACGGCATAAATAGGCTCGTTTTTCACCTTTTGCTACGCGACACCTCCGCTGAAAAATTTGCCCTTTTTATATTGCCGCACATCGTACCCGCGCCTCTTTTTCCTCGTCATTAGAGTCGGCAGTGAATCCACGCAGGAATCGGCGTCGTATATTTACGTCCTAATTTATTGTTTTCCATAGAAGTTCGGCGACAAACTTCAAATGTTAGAACCATCGTAGCCAAATTCCAAATTGCTAGTGCCACGCCGTCGAGAGCCGCCCCCTTTTTACTAATACCGCATGTCCCGAAAAACAAGATGCGAAATCAGACTTTAGGGTCGGATTAATTTTTAATAAAATTTTCACGGCGAAGGACGCGAAAGCTGCAAAAAGACAGATCTATACGTTTGAAGGGTAAAGGGAAAGCGGCGCGTCGTTTTCTACACGTTGGTACAATAATTAAAGTGTATTAACGTATATACGGAGCGCACAAATCACCTTTGTTATACGTACGAGCTTTATAGTAATGTCTTGATATTTTCTTCTGTACTAAATTAGTTTTCTAATATTTCCCGCATACAAGTTTCGTACCTTATTCTCGTCTTTGTCTTAATTATTATGCTTGTTTGCGAACACGATGTTCTATAACCATTAAGCATCTTAAATTGTATACAGTGCCAGTGGCTTTGCTCTAGCCGCGTCTACTATTTCTCGCGTTTCTAACAGAAACTGATTATATTCTCTAGTGCAGAAAGAGAATAAGGTTGAGAGAAGCTATCTAAGATTTCCGCAATAATTCCGATGTACGCGATGAGGTTTATTTTCGCTACGTTAAAATATCTGGAAATGTGCGTTACGACTCGTTTGGTTTGATAAAAAAGAAGAAAGGCCTCGACTCTGACGAAGATGAAATGTCATCCTCCTCGTGTTTAATCTTGTTGACTACCACGCAATTGCTCCATATTTAGACTCACTGTAAGTTCTCGATGAGAATTTTCAACAAAAACTCTGTTCTATGGAGACTCATTGTCCTCCTGGCAAACTTTGGTGTATAGAGGAGTGGAACTTCGGAATTTAGAGAAATTCTGACCAACGGACTACATAATTATGTGGGGGAGACATGAAGAAATTAAGTATTACGGAAGAGACTTGGAAAAGTTTGGAATTCTGAGTTATATGGGAGGGAAATCGAGGTGTCAGATGGGAACTTTCAACAAAGAACTTGTTTTTTCTTCGGTGGGGGGAGATTATTTATGGAAAATGACAACTCTTTATATGCTGGAGGGCCCTGAATGCGCGAGACCCAAGCGTCAATGTGCTTCCGAGTCTTCACAATTAGTTTACTGGTTTTTCCCATGTTAAAACATTGTGACATTCCATGACACAGTAACCATGAGTAGGTCGAAAACCGGAAGTACAAGTGGAGCAACTGGAAACATCCAAAAGATCTCAAATGTACTCTTCGTCTTTATGAGTTAGATTACAAGAGTGCTTTCTGGTGTTACCTGTTCATCAGTTGTATCGCTAATGAAGAACAAAGCCTTTAATTAGTATAACCCTGAACTCTTATTAGCTACAACCGCATCATGATTGGTTCGCTTTTTAACCTACGTGCTGTGTTTCTATTGACTACTAGGTTTGCTATAATCTTATCCCAATGAACCTCATCAATCGTCGATTTTTGGTCGACAATCTAAATTAACTGGAAGTCGACTCATTTTCGACGTCGACATTGAGTCGACTCCCGGTATTAGATCAATGTCTACCTTGAATCGACGACGATCTGGAGCTGACTTCTAGTCGACATTTTTTGACTGATTTGTCGGGTCGATCTGTACCAAGTCGATTTACTGGAAGTTGCCTCAATTTCGACGTTGACGATAAGAGGATAGTACGAAAGAGCGGTCGATTTGAGGCGACTTCCAGTCGATTTGTGGTCAATATGGAAGGAACTAAATCGTTTCAAAATCGACGTCAATCAAATTAATCCGTTCTTGTATACTATAATTATGGTTGATCATGGTTTGGAAGGTTACATAACGGTCAAATGGATAAGAACAGAACTGAGGAGGTGGTATGGACAGATGAACGTCACTAGAAGACTTAATCTGCTGGTTCACTCAAGGCTTCCTGCTCTCCTTCACCCTGGTGAGTTCGAATTTTTTGTAGTGTCGGTGAATGGTGACTGTCGCGTTTTTGAACGGAATCTAAAAGAAAAGAAAAATCGTAAACTTGCCTCTCTTCAGAGTTCTAAAGCTATGACTGAGGAAAAAGACTGTGCTGGAGAAAAAATAGTCCAGCAGTTCCAGTCGCGAATCATCAATTACAGTAAAGTTAGGCATAATTCTGATGAGGTGAACCTGTTGGAGAAAGGGTTACCCCCTCTTAAGAACCAAGAGACTCTTGCTAATGTTGACAATCAAGATTGGACGTGGCGTGAACATCCAAAAAAAGTGCGCCGAAACGGTAGGCAGTACGTCCCCCTCCTTATATGAGTAATACCTGTATTAAGATTCAATGTGGGGCCAAGGAAAATAGCCTTTTCTGTTTCCCTCATTTTGTTAAAGAGGTGAGGAAAATCATTAACAAAAGTGGACTCAGTATCAAGACTCCACTCACGAACAGAGACATTTTGGAACCTAACCCGGTACCCCCCCCACCCCCTCCTCCTATACGCCTAAAGTACATGAAAAAGATGTTCCAATGCGGCCGGTCGTCTCGTTTGTCTCGTCACCAACATACTTATCGGGCTCTTTGGAGGTTGAAGGACGTAAACCTTCCTCCGGAAACGACCTTGTGCTCCTTTGATATTGTAGGATTACTTCCTCACATCCCTAAGGCTGTTACTGTCCAACACATGGGCGAATTGCTCCTAAAATCAGGTGTCTCTCACGAGGAGATGGCGGAATTCTTTGATCTTCTGAGGGTTTGTTGGACCCCCAACTTCTGCAAATTTGAAGGGAAATTTTTCGAGTTCCCGAATGAGGTGGGGATCCCCATTGGTTATCTCCCTCGGGCTCTCTGATATCCGAGGTATTGATGTCCAGATTTGAGATCGATTTGTTTTCCTCAGGTCAGGTGCTGTTAAATCATGTCTTTTACTGGCATAGATATGTGGACAACATACTTTGTGCGTGGACCGGTCCAGTGGAGCTCCTTCGTGAGTTTCTCACTTACTTAAATAGCCAATACTCTTCCATAAAATTCACCCTGGAAGTTGGTGGCTCATTATTAAATTTTTTGGACTTGTCCATTTTCGTTAGATATGGCGTGCATGACTTGGAATTTATAGAAAAGAAACGTCGATCGATATTACAATCCAAGAGTCGTCACAGAGATAGATCAAAGGAAAAGATTGCAGAGCCCGTAAGAAGAACTTTGGTTTAATGATTATAATTCATGACTGTTACGAGTATAGTGGAAAGACGTCTTAATTATAATCATTAAACCTAAGTTTTTCTTACGGGCTCTGCAATCTTTTCCTTTGATCTAATCTCTGTGAATCATGTCCTGTAATATCGAGGAGACGATCACTCGTACCACAAATCGTCCTTCTGTCCAGCTGCACATAAGATCGCTACCTTCAATAGCTTGATCCATTGCCTGACTCATATTCCTTTGAGTCGGGACGCTTCCCAAAAAGAACTACAACAGTAGAAACAATTAAGCACCTGGCTAGAGTGAATCAAGTGAGGGTGGACATCGATCTAATGGTCCGTAGAAGGCTTACCAGAAAAAGCCTCGATTCTTCCACACCCCTCCCCCCACGGATTCACACCTAGATAGGAGGAAACGTTGGATCAGACTTCCTTACCTGGGTAGATTTTCGTTGAAGTTGGGCCGTGTGCTCAGTCCTTTCGGGTTCTGTTCGGCGTATTATAATACTAACACGGTAAAAAGTTTATTTGTAAAGTTGAAGGACCCCATTCCTCTTGCCGAGACGAGTGGTGTTTACAGCATAGCCTGCAACGATTGCCCCGGAGTTTATATAGGAATGGCCGGCCGTCAGCTCCAAATAAGAATCGATGAGCATAAAAAAGCTTAGGAGAAGGGTAACTTGGGTGAGTCGGCCTTTGCCGATCAATCAAAAGTGGCGAAAGAGTCAAAGAGGAGTCTGGTACCCTCCTCCATAGGGAGAACTCATACCTTAAGCGTATGGCTTTAGAATATATTGAAATCTTACGTTACCGGAATAATGAAGACTTCAACGTCTTAAACAGGTATATTCCTGATGAGGGTGTGGTTGAGCTAGTCTATGAGAATGATTCACACTTCGATGCCTTGCTGGTTCAATCATGATCCTCAAGTTGGTTTCTTTGTCTTTGTTGTTGTTGGATTAGTCGTTTTTGTTCGTGCTCCGAGGATGATTGTTGAACCGAAAGATCTTAGCGGCTTTATTTCGCTACTCTCTCGCAGAGTACAACTTTTGTATCGATATGATAAACCATAATTGTAACATATCAATCGACGTCAATTTTAAGTAGACAACCCAACGAGTGAACTTGGAGTCGATTTGATGTCAAATCTACGTCGATTTTGAGTCGACAGGGTTTAATGGGATTGGTCGATTCTGTTCTTTTCTCTTGTCCTATCACCCAGGTGATCAATCTTCCGATGGCAACATAATTTTATTTGCAATCTCCATCGTTCCCACAGTTTTCTTCTCTTTGTATGGGTTTTTCCGTGTACGATTTCAAATATTCCTTCGTTATATTGTGCTGTTCTTCACTGCAGAATTTGCCAAACAGTACAATCCTATCTTCTTTTCTCTTGATATTTCTTGCTCCTTGTCCTTAGGTTGAACTTTCTTCTGTCCTTCTCCATTACCACTACCATGTTACTTTGTCCGTCTTTGTCAGAATCAAGTCGTTCTGTTGGACCTTCTTCTATAGGTTTGTGACCATCCTCTGCATTTCTTGCGCTCTGTCTCTGGTTGAACACATATTCACCTCGATATCTGACAGTGCTTTCCCGAATCTGGTTCTATGACTTCTGGTTTTACATATCATATTCCAAGATCTGGATTACATGTTCGTAGTCACTGACTTTGCTTTCGAGTTTACACTGTGTCAATTTCTCCGCGTGGTTGAACTTGATATCTTTTTCTAGCAGTCTCTTTCTTTTTTTTTGTTCTGGTAACAAAGTTGTGCTTCAGTGTCACTGCTCCTTTGTGTCGGGTTTTCGGCAAGTTTTTCCTCGATCTGTTTAGCTTGGACTTTCTTTCGATTTTTCACAATTTAGTTCTCTGCTCTTCTTCAAATTCTCGCTAGTCCAGCAACTTGTTTAGATGAGAGGAATGGGTACACTACACCATTCAGCTTGGTAATCTTCTTGCACAGTTCATTTATTTCGTTCTGTACTCTCAATCTTTCGGCTTGCATCTGTTCAGAGAGAGGATTGAATATTTTTTATACGAAGTAAGGAGAGAAAGGAAAATTTATTGGTCACTGGAACGAAATTTTCAACTGTGAAAACAAGTTCGCAGTTGAAAGAGGTTGGAAAATTCTAGAAAATCTTGATGTTCTCGGAGAAAAAAATCATGTCATTCAATGAAATGAGAATAATTCATCATTTTTTGAAACATTTTTTGTATCCAGCACATTTATTCGATAAAGTCTCAGCTGGAAGAACATCATTTTAATTATTTTTTTCGCGTCAAATATACGTGGGGGATTGATGCGTATAAGGCTATGCGAAGTCTTCTTCGATTCAATTTTTCCAGCGTCTGATCGAATAAGGGCGTAGTTTTGACTTTTTTTTTCAATTTTTTAACATCCTAACGGACAGGCAGAATACGAAAAAAAAAAACGAATAACTTATTCTCGTTACTTCGTATTCCGACAACGAAAAATATGTGAACTAAACTTACATTTTTTTTGCTCCTTCGCGAGAGAAGAAAAGGAAGAAGGAAAAGAGGAAGATGAATGAAGAGAGAAAGAAAGAAAGGGACAAAAATGCGAATGTCATTTTGGTTATTCGTCTAGCGCGTCGTATAGTTGCTGTACAAAATGACCACGAAGTCATTATTATTACTTCATGGAATACGTCACCGACGATTCTATATATTTTCCCTCGTATTCGGTATTTATTGTTACATGCATTACGTTTCACTGGCACAGGAGACGTTCGTCATCGTTTCCACATTCGGCAAGTTATTTCGTTGATCCAATTTGCAAAATGACTTTATAATTGGAAAGGTTCTCGTTCGCTCGTCTCAAGTTTTGAAAATGCACTATCCCTGCCGGGTATGATACTGACATTAACTCGAGACCCATGCTGCGTTCCTCGAAGACGAAAAATGTACAAGAAATTGTTCCCTTGTTCTCTTTGCCGCCAGCTAACATATCGCATTAGAAAAATTTTCTGTCCCGAGGTAATAACGCCGCTTGTCAAACTCTTTCACGCTCCGCGCGCTCTTTACTCCGTAGTAGCCCTTTCCTCTAGTATAATATTGTATTAAATTAGGTGTCGTCTCGTTTATACCATTGCGAGGAATCGTTTGCAAAGTGGAAGTAGCTCGCAATTCACTGTACGGTATCCATCTTTTTATTGTTCTTCCTCGAAACGAAATACTCGTATACAGTAGACCCTACCTAAATCATCGGATATTTTTCATAAGGGCGGATGGAAACTTCTGATTAAGAAGTACCTTTGGGATAACTTTTTCTTTTCAGAAAATCGGCTTATTCCGTGCGCGGCTTCGTAGGAGTTTCGTATTTTTTGGTCGGTGTACTGTCAGTCATTCTCTCTTTTAGCATTCTGTCTATTTGGTGACTTCGTATATATATTTTGTGGAGGCATTTTGAGCAATATTTTGTGGTATTTTGAACTAAATTTTTCAGTCTTGAGAAGGTTTTGTCACCAAATATCTCCTGCCATGTACACCACTATTTGACCGATTGGCACTATTTTAGAAGCTGATGATGGTACCCTGATGGTTCAGTCTCGTCGAATTTGCTGATACACCAGCGCAAATGCTGATTTCGGAGGTCCGACAGCACTTGTACTGATTTCCAAGTGTCCTTTGATAGGATCAATACATTTTTGTAGGTTGCAGTTATCCATAACTGAAGGGTATATTCCGAAAAGTAAAAGAAAACACTGCAAAAACCGCAAAATTTTAAACAGCCATTCTCAAGAGACGGAAAGCACCTGAACCCAACACCAACAAGAACAAGTAACAACGAAGGAGATCATGACTGAACCAGCGAGTCATCAAAATGTGGATCATTGTCATAGACTAATTCAATCAATCCCTGCTCAGGAATATCTCCCTATTCAGTTTTGAACTCGGGCTTTCTAGTGGACAAATTGAAGGATATATGTCCCCCTCTGTGATCGATTGTATGCTCCTTCGATGTTGTTGGCCTATTTCCCAACATCCCCAAGGCTATTACTATCCAACGGATAGAAGATTTGTTTCTTAAATCTGGTGCCTCTCATGAGGAAATAAAAGAATTCTTTGACCTGTTGAAAGTCTCTTGGTCCCCTAACTTCTGTAAATTTGATGGGAAGTTTTTTTGAGTTTCCTGAAGAGGTGGAGATTCCTATCGGATCCCCTTTGGCTTCTCTCATATCGGAAGTGTTCATATCCAAATCTGAGATTGACTTATTCTCTCCGGGCCAGGTGGTTTTGAGCCACGCACAGGTACGTTGACGATATCTTGTGTGCGTGGACCGGTCCCGCAGAACTCCTTAGCGAGTTTCTTGTTTATTTGAATAGCCTAAAATTTACTCTGGAAGTTGGTGGCTCTTCTATAAATCCTTGGGACTTGACTATTTCTGTCACTGGCGGTGTCCATGAATTCGGGATTTACCGAAAAGATACATCGACCGATACCGCTATCCACGGGTTGTTTTTCGTGCCTGTTGCCCACAAAATGGCTACATTCAATAGCCTAATATTTCGCTCGACCCTCATCTCCCTGAGTTGGGCCGCGTCCCATATTAAGGAACTTGTAACTATAAAGCACCTTGCCCGAGTAAATCAGGTCAAGTTGGACGTTAATCTTATGGTTAGTAGGAGGGTTACAAGAAAATTTTCTGGCATAGCCAAATAAATGAAAATCATGTTCCATGTCTTTTATATTTTATCAGTCATCTTGAAATATTTCAGTCTAGGCTTCTACTAGGTCAAGTGTTCGTGAGATATTATTCGTTTACCCCTTTACCTATCTTGGCGTCGTATAAGTCTTCTATGAGAAATACGAGATAGCGCGAACTCGCTCCGCTCGTTCGCCCCCTGTCTTGCTGTTGTGTTGGAATGGTATGTGACAATTCAAGTCTAGGGGACTTGGAAAAATTTCGACTATCCAGCCTTTATTTATTTAATTATTTAATTATTCAATTATTTAATTATTTAATATTATTTATTTATTTATTTATTTATTATTAATTCTTGTACTAGGTCAAGTGTTCGTGAGATATTATTCGTTTACCCCTTTACCTATCTTGGCGTCGTATAAGTCTTGTATGAGAAATATTTTGAGGTAATTGTGGGTGTTCTATATTTTGAGGTATCAACTTTCGTGGGGCGAACGAGCGATCTCGCTGTTGTATTGGAGTGGTATGAGAAAATTCAAGTCTTTTTTGAGAAATATGAGGTAGCGTGAACTCGCTCCGCTCGTTCGCCCCCTGTCTCGCTGTTGTATTGGAATGGTATGAGAAAATTCAAGTCTTTTTTGAGAAATATGAGGTAGCGCGAACTCGCTCCGCTCGTTCGCCCCCTGTCTCGCTGTTGTATTGGAATGGTATGAGACAATTCAAGTCTAGGGGACTTGGAAAAATTTCGAATATCCAGCCATATATGATAGGAAGAGGGACTTGGAAAATTTTCTAATTATTAATTATATTAATTATTTAATCATTTAATTATTAATTAATTAATTATTTATTATCATTACGCGGGGTGTACTCGCAAATTTCTGAATCACCCACGGGGTAGAGATTTTCTAATTAATAACTATATTAATTATTTATTTAATTATTTAATTATTTATTTATTTATTTATTTATTTATTTATTTATTTATTATTAATTATTATTATTACGCGGGGTGTACTCGCGAATTTCTGAATCACCCACGGGGTAGAGATTTCTCTTGACGGGGGGGGGGGGGGGGTGTACTCGCGAGTTTCAAAATCGGGGTCTGGCGAGAGAAAAGACATGGAACATGTCAAAAAAAGTCTCGACTCTACGACCACCCTCCCTCGGGATTCGCACTTTGATAGTAGGAAACGGTGGATCAGGCTACCGTTCCTCGGCAAGTTTTCTACGGAGTTGAGCCGTGTTCTCTGTCCCTTTGATTTTCCACCAGCTTTTTACAATACAAATACTGTCAAAAGCTTATTTGTCAGATTAAAAGACCCCATTCCGATGGTCGAGAGAAGGGGGGTTTATAGGGTGGCCTGTGGTGATTGCCCGAGTGTTTATATTGGTATGACTAGCCGTAAACTCTAAATTAGAGTCGATGAACTTGAAAAAGTGTGGATTAATAGAACAGAGGGTGAGTCGGCTTTTGCTGACCATTTAATCGAAAATGGCCATCGCTTTAAAGAGGGGTCCGAAGTCCTCCTCCATAGGGAAAGTTCGTACTTAAACGAATAGCTCTGAAGAAAATTGAAATTTTTAGACACCGGAATATAATAAAGACGTCACCGTGTACCTATTAAATAAGTCTATAAGAATGATTCACATTTTGATGACTCGCGGGTTCAGTCATGATCTCCTTCGATGTTACTTGTTCTTGTTGGTGTTGGGTTCAGTTAATCTTGCGGTTTTCGCAGTGTTTTCTCTTTTCGCTGATATCTACAAAATTGTATCGCGCGATTTGTTTTGTTTGGCCCCTTTTTTGGAGCTAATATTTTTGTGAGATTGGCTTTAAAATGGCCTCGGAGCCGTTTATTATAGAATTGTTCCGAATTTGGGCCTATTTTTTGAAAGAAAACGGAACGTATTATTGATGTTTTTTTGAAACACGATTTTGTTGATAAATGGAACTTTGAATCTGGCAACACTGGTATGATTAATTGCCAAGAGCATGATGCAACGTATTTTAAAAGACAATTTTGAGATCCTCCCAGATTGTTCACTTAATGTGGACGTGAAGCAAAAGATTCGAAATCAATAATTCTAGAAATCGATTCAACTTTGACATCACCTGGACATTGTGCTGCCAAGGAAGCTACCCGACTACCAAAGATTACAGATCCAACTTCTTCCCCATCATACGACCTAAAAAACTATTACCGTTCCCTAATTTTGAATGCCTGGCATCATCTTTGGACTCTTCTACCGACCACCAAGCTCCGATCTTTCAAAACCTCACCCACCTCTTGGTCCTCCTAAACAGAAATTCCCGTCATGAAGAAATAATCCTCTGCCGACTCAGGATTGGCCACACACGACTAACTCATTCTCACCTCCTATTAAATCTCTTCCCTCCATCTTGCAACTACTGTCAAGCGGATAACCTAACAGTGCAACACCCATTCTCATGTCCAGCCCTACAAAACCAACGATAATCTTTCAACGTCTCGTCTTCCTTATCACCCTCTTTATGCAACAACACACTCCAATACTTACGCTCTATCTACTACTTTCCTCTTCTCTAACAACCTACAATACCTTTTCGCAAGCTGATGACCCATAGAGTAGTCAAATAGTTCACAAATAAACGAAAAAAAGAAATGAGGTGATAGAATAAAATTTCTTGGTCGATTTTAAGTTGTAATGGACGGAAACATCGACCATCGTCAATTCTTACTTCAGTCAACAGACCCTGCAGCGCTGCCGACTTACGTATGTTGGAATCCTCATTCTTGAAGCCATCCAAAATCGACACAATGAACTTTGAAAGAGGCTCGCTGGAAGACGTAGTGTGGGCGCAAGGGATACATAAATCTTTGGGCAACCGCATTGTGATTCTTCATTGACTTCCTTAGTCTGTCCTCGATCCACTTTTCTTCTTTCATCATGCCGACAAATTTATTACTTTTTCCTTGATACCCATGGGTTGGATTTTTTCCCAACTTTGCATAATTTTCCCCATCTTTATTCATCTTTCCTCTGTATTCTTCTTTCTTCATTATGACGGTGGGCTTTTCCTCGTCCGTTTCCATCACCAAAATTTCTCCATTATTTCTCAGAAAAATCAGTGTTTCTTTCAGATCTCTTCCTATCTGGGTATCAACCTCATTTATAGTTTCTGACTGATTCTTCTATTTTCTCAGCTCTTCAATGACCATATGTCTTACAACGCCCTTCTCATTTTCAGACGTACACGTGACCCAAGACATATGCCGCGCTTGTAATTATCTCCGCCAGCGGCACTTTTTTGGTTTTGACTGCAAACTCAGGACCTAGCTACAATGTTTTTCTTTTACGTTGTCTGGTATCTCGAAATTGGTAGAAATTTTAATCCAGTCTTCATTAAATTTGATTTCCATCTGAAATTTTCCTTTTCCCCTCAAAATTCCATCAAACTTTCTCTTATGAATACCTTCTATCTTTTCCACTTCCACCACTAAGCGCCATTCGAAGAAGGACATCATCTTCCACTCTAGTCGAAAATTCACCATCAATATTTCGAAGTTTCTCTTGGATATAGAACTGTTTTTTATAGAGACTACTGTTTATTTCTCCGTTCAAAATATCTTTTTCAAATTTTTGAGATCAACATGCAAACAATTTTCCGCTGACCTTTGTTGTTCTCATCATTTTTGTAACCGGTCCTGTTATTTGTTTTGGTGTCACCTTGGATGATCGGCATCTCTCTAAGAAAGATAACTGATTCACTGATCGTACTTGCTTTCGTTCCAAATTGACCATCTTCCTGAAAAAAAAAAAAAAAAAAAAAAAAAATCGAAGTATAAAAATTTTTCAATTTTCGACATAATAATAATCCCTGCACTTTTGGCCATACTTCATGATACCTTATAGAGACGAAGGAGTAGCTAACAGTAGTTAACCTCTCGACACCAGTCTTGGGTGAGGGGGGGCTACATGGAAACGAAGACGAGAACAGAGTAGAATTCATGGAAAAGAAAAAAATAATACTACTCGTTTGCAAGAGCTACAGACAGTCGATGAGGAGAGTTTAAACTGAAAGGGGAATTGAATTGACTACTCTGGTGAAGGTGATCATTGTGAATACACATAAGTGGCCAACATTATACGGAGTGAAAGACCACAAAGAACAGAAAATTGATTCGTAAAAAATGGATATGATGTGATCACCATAGAGACGAGTCAAGCGAGTTTCCAAAACAAATAAGGGATTGATCACAGCCGAGATAACTTCGACGAAATGTTGATGGTAAACAGATATCAACTTGTACCCACGCATTTTTGAGTCAAAACTAGGATGCTTCCCTTTCAATATTCCCGAGTTCAACGTCACAAAAGTGAGGTCCCAAAATATTCTTACATTATCAAATATCTTCAGCATTCCTCCTTCTGAATCCAATTAAAACGTATTCTCTTTCGAACGTACAAGAAAAAATTGTCGCAGCGCCGCGCTCATTATGAATTCACGTCATTATCTGACTGGGTGCAGATTGCGTAATTACTGACGTAGCGTAATCTTATTCTGCTTATTAGACTTCCGTAATTCTACCTCATTTCATTCGGATACATCTTTGTCGTAATTTCGAACGGTCGCAAATGCGAAGAATCGAACTTTGAAATTAATACTAGCGCTTATACGAATCGTATATTTTAGCAGCTATATATATATAATTTTCCTGGGGATGGAATTCAAAACTGAGGAATTTATCAACCTCCGGGTTAATTAAACGAGAACGTATATCCGATGGAAGGTGTCTTACGAACAGATAGAAATGCGAATGAACTATGGCGCAAACCTCTGCTCTTATTTCTCGCGAAAAATTGAAATTGTACCCTCTTTTTTCTCTTCTCTCTCTCTCTAGAATCTCTCGTAATGGTTCTTAGACTGTGCGCTGTCAATGAGTGATAAATGAAAGCTTCCTATTTTTTTGCATACAGGATGACAGGATACGTTATACGAGAAAATCAGCAAGCTCTTTCGTAGAATATCCCTCGTGGTTTCTCTTCGTTCTTTGTTTTTTTCCCTTTCCTTTCGCAGCAGGTGGAGAATGATTTTCTATTTTCGGCAACGTTTAGTCTAATATAAAGATGTAAACAGAAACGTGTCAAGAGTAATTTTCTCGCAGTCGATCATCCTGATGGTGAAAACGACATTCGAAGAAAGTCTAGGGAATAAAATTTTCCCAATATCGCACTCCGAGGAAATATTGTTACCATTCGTGTTTATCAACGTCTCGTTACCTTTTATGTCGCGGTTAATAAATCGAATTTATTGATATTTTGAAGAAGAACGTGTGCGTCGGGGGCGTCAATAGAATCAGTGCGGATACACTTCAATGCGAACAATAAAACCAGCCAAGTACGAGTATATTTGCTCCATTTTCCGCGTGCTTTTATTTAGTACCCGTGAGTTACAACGAAAAGGGAACAAAAAAAAAAAAAAAAATTCGATTCGCCTTACCGTCGACAAAGAAAGTTTTAATCCTGACATCGTATAGTCTACATCGGTACCGTGGAGCACGCTTATGAAGAAAAGAGCGAACCAAAGTTAAAAAGAACAACAGAAACACGTTTGAAAAAGATGATCTTCCAACTCTTAGAAATCTAATTATCGAGAAGATTGTATTAAAGTAATAGAAAAACTTTATAAAAAGCAGCCCCGAAACCGTGTACGAAGAAGGATCACGTAAACATTAAAACATGGAGCGCTGATAGTCCATTAACAGGCGCTTAAAACTTCGTAAAAACACGTAATTACCGCATGAAACGAAGAAAAAAGACAACAAAAATAGAAACGTACAATAGTACTCTGTATTTTGATAAAAACGTCGATAAGAAAAAAAAAAAAATAGAAAAATAATACTCAAGTTTCTATTCAATCCACGAACCGAAAGAGGGAGAAATTTTTAGGACTAATTCGCATTTATCTGTGAGCTACTATTAGACCCACTGTTTCTGTGCAGAATGCAGTTGTAAATGGTGAACGTATTTTTCAAAATTAGAATACCACAGGGTTTATATCCCTTACCTTGCCCTTGTAGGGGATGTTTCGAAAATACGTGAACGAATAGCGAATGAACGTTGAAGGGTACTTCGAGCGTTCGAACTTGGGCGTCCTCGTTCCGAGTTAACAATTCGATTTTCTTTTTTCTTTCCGTCTTATGCCTCTTGTTCAAGTTTTTCAATGTGACCGGAATCTTTTGGATTGTTTTTGATTTTTTTTTAAGCGCTATTCGAGCGCGATTACAGATAAAGAACGACAGCATCTGAGACTCGATGATAGACACTGACTCAGCGAGGGTAGCGCAGGCTACTCGTTATGAAGGAGTCCTTCTGCATCTTATGTATAGATGAAGTGTGACTAGAATTTTACAATAAAGGTTCCCCCTAAAGTAGGCAAAACGTGTATTTAGTACTCGCAGACTTGTGTCTTTCTATCTGTAACTTAATAAACTATAATGGGCGTAAGAGTATGGTGGAAATTCGGCAGAAATTGCATACGTGAAGAGGAAATTTTAAACACTCAATTCTACTAAACAAGCAAGTAAGGTAAACTTCACGTCGGTGCGGAGCTCGGAGTCTTCCTGGCTGCTGCAAATATCACCTCTTTCGATTATATCTATAATTATCGATGGAAGTCGTAGTTCTTGCCCTAGAGCGAAACCTTAAATTCCTTTTTCTTCTGCAACGTGTAGGAGGTAATTTGACAGAGTCTCGTACAAATTTTTTGGAAAGTTTTCATCTTGGAACAATCAAATATGTATTCAAAAAAGATAATCATTAATTCGAAGAAAGTAAAAATATTCATTCCTCAGTAGAGTACTCATATTCTTTCAGGCACAGCTTAGCGCAATCACATATTTCATCATTTTTGACCTGATATTTGAGAGAATTTAATACTTGCAACAATTCCAAACTAACGTATAAAAAAAAAATCACAGATTTCTTCATCATCTTCAAAAATTCCACACTCTTATTTCCGATGTATAAAAATCCTTCCTGGCGCACAATTGATGAATCTGTGTAGCGCAGACTACTTTTTGTTGTTTTTCTGATCACTTTTATAAATCATCGATGATCCGAGATATTGAAAAGTAGGAATTAATTTCTCACATTTTTCATTGAATTTTTAAAAATTGCAAAAAGAAGTGCAGGGATCAATTTCTTTCATTTATTCACTGAACTTATTTCTCTCATTTTTCATTAGATTTTAGTCAAGTGCAGAGACTAATTTCTGTCATTTTTTCATTCAATTTCAAAAATCTTGAAAAGAAGCGCAGGGATCATTTTTTCTCAATTTTTTTCAATTTTAAAAATCCCAAAAGTCCGCTGAATACGCATAATCAAAAGTCAACTAGGTACCTTTGAGATGTAACCGGCATGTAAAATTCTTGCTTATTACGGGTATTCGACGATTTCACAAATTCAGCTTAACTCAATACGTACCGATGCAATGAAAGAATATAAACTTTAGGTTAACCCTGTATATTTACGTAATTAATTGTTTCAAAGTAAAACAAATACCTAGTTGAAAATGAAAATTAAAAGAAAAAAATATTCCTGTACTGCTGAAATATTGGGCAATTGAGCACAGGAACTCATAAGAAAATTCTATTACAAAAAAATACCAGGACATCACATATAATCACTTAATCACTTAATAAGCTATCAAGTTCATGAAAAAAAAAAAAAAAAAAAAGTAAGATCCACAGGCATATAGGACTTAATTTTTTTTTTTTTAATTAGCGACCACCCCTTAATCGCGGTCATTTTTTGCGTCACCTTGGGTGGCTGTTATTTGCTGTTATTCAGAGGTTTTACTGTATAACGTTTTTTAAAATCTGTTGACTAAAGTACAAAATTGGTATGAATACAGGTACCTATTGATTCTCAAACCTCAAAAAAATGTTTATATTTATTGATGATAAATAAACTCTGTTTTATATAAATATTTGTATAAATAAATATCAATATGAAAAATAAAAATGATTGATTTGCGGTCAATTCTTTTTAAAGACATTCTATTTGTAGAAGCTTCTGGCTTTGTCGGCCCACGCCATAAACATACTTCTTACAATCTTTTTCAGTGAAAACATTTGCTTGTAAAAACCGTTGGTATATCCTCTATCGTCGTTTCTAAAAATGGTTATTAGTAATGATGCTACTTCACCTAATTTTATGACTGCAATTTTGCGTTCCAATCTAAGAACTTTTCTTCTTAAGACTTCTGAATCCGCATAATTGTTGTAGTTTCCAGATGCTTCACCTTCTTGATGAGGTTTTTCAGTTGATTATTCTTCATCTGAAAAAATGTAATACAATAGTATGAATTCAAGAAAATCGAAGACAATTTCTCGAGTCACTACTGAATACCCTATTTTAATTTACAATTTTCAATGCTTCAAATTCTCACATACTTACACCTAATTTATAATCGAAGATTATTTGAAATAGCGGTCAACGAACCAAACACTTTATTTTTACAAATCACAAGAATGAAAATGTAGCATCAAATTTCAACAAGACTGTAGGAAATTTTTAGTTAGACGATAGTAGTGAATGATTGATTCTCGTGTGTGGAAAAACAACTTTTAAAAATCAATAACAGCGATGATATCATAATTATATCGCAAAGATAATGTTTTTGTCACATCAAAAATAAAAATGATGTATGAAATCAAGAAAACAATAGTCTTACGCAACAGAACTCAAAAGTACAGTATTTCCCAGAGGAAACACAATATTTACAACAGGAAAAAGGAATGAATTACAGAAAATTCAAAGTACAATTTATGGAGTCACTACTGAATACCTATCGCATCAGGACACTCCTGTAGACGCACTAGTGTTGCTTACCATAGACCAATTCCCCGTGACGTCAACATCTCTGCAGCTGGTTTTGGGGCAGCCATTTTCGTTACGACGCCAGCGCGCCTGGCACATCTATCTTGTTCCTGACGCACGCTACTTGTATTCGTGTTGGCAACCCTGTACTGCTCGTGTAGAGTTGACTCGATCCTTGTTAGCTCACACAAACCAGAGAGCAGTTAAGGCAAGCTGCGAGCGAACGTATGCGTGTATAATAACATGGTGCCGATTACCCGTTAAAAAGAACAATCTTGTTTTCCTGAATTTATTCTCGTGAATATAATAATAAGGTGAATAACAAATAATAAAAGTGAATAATTGAAAACAATAACTGACAAAAAAGTGAACTGCGAAAAAGTGAACTCCCGATCGCCGAAACGTGTTCGCGTTTGTGCGTGCATTTTGTACTTATGTGAGTCAACAAACTGGTACGTACTTGCATATTATCCAATATAATAGAAATATACTTTTCTGTACGATGGCCGATAACGAAGTGATTAATACCGATGACGAAAATGAAATCCTGAATAATACTGATGATAATGAAAACAATGCAAATAGCAATGCGGAAAATGAGTCGACTAACTGCAGTGTACAAGAAACGTCGCCATCATCGTCGTCCACACCAATCATCAGTGAAGAAATGGTGCGAAAGCAGTACTGGAAAAAGTCTTTACAAACATGATTCCTCAAACGCCATCAGTCACTCCAGAGGAATTAAAATGGATAGCGATGGATAAAGCGGGTGTTACGACACCAGCGCGCCTAAAGACACCAGCGCGCCTGGCACATCTATCTTGTTCCTGACGCACGCTACTTGTATTCGTGTTGGCAACCCTGAACTGCTCGTGTAGAGTTGACTCGATCCTTGTTAGCTCACACAAACCAGAGAGCAGTTAAGGCAAGCTGGCGAGCGACCGTATGCTTGTATAATAACAATTTTAGAATCCCACAAGAATACACAACGTTTCGATCATTCACTAGTATTCAAGAACAAGAAGTACATTAGCAATAAAAGCTACATATTTGAATTCCAGAGAACTTCTAGATTCTAGATAGAGATCTCTATAATACATTAGGAACATCTTGTTTTTGAATACCTGTATGTGATCGAATCGTTCCCTGTGTATTCTAATGGAAATCGATGTCATGATTGGCCCAATAATTGTAATATTGATTACAAATATGGGTACTTTGACTCACCATGGCTCACGCTGCCGTCAATTTAGTACAAAGTTAAATTGACGTATATGCAGATAATGAATATAAGAGAAAGAGGTTATGGGTATACGTGATATAGCCTCTTTGTGATATAGCCTCTTTTTCTCGGATTCATTTTTTGCATATTTTTTGCATATACGTCAATTCAACTTTGTAGGGCAGCACTGTTATCAACACTGTGACGTCACTGGGGAATCGGTCTATTGGGTATATGATCATGCATTTTTTCACATAATGCATAGAATCGACTCTACCATTGTCAATATCAATTTTTATGAAAAACTGAAGAGAACAAAAGTGTCAGCATTTATAATTTCCTTTCAGATAAATCAAATTGTACATGTTTTTGATGAAATTTTTTGAACCGTCATCCAATGGTCCACCTACACCAATAAGCAAGCTGCATTTTACTAATCCGTTATACTCCGTTCATGTTAAGGAAGGATAGAAATATGACCTCGAGAACGGAACGCTCCGGGTAATTTTAATCTACCGTTCCGTTCTCAAGGTCATATTTCTATACTTCCTTAATGTGAACAGAGTATAGAGAGCGACTCCTTTACGTCCTGACGCGAGCGCTACAAGCGCGCCTTCATCTAATATTATGATTTGTACTCTATGAATTTTTGATCCTACACCACATTTTTGATATTACTATTAGGAGATATTGTTCGATGTAGATTATTATTATGATGAATTATTAACGCAAATAATAGAATTGAATTGCTCTAAGTCATTTTTTGAAAGGTTAATTTATTTTGGAGTGACGCGGCAACAACACGAATGTTAATAATTTTGACCGAATTAAAAATTGTGAGTAGGTGATTAAGGAATCTTGGTAATTGTTTCAATGAAATTGGAACATCATCAACAAGAAAATTCTAAAAAAAAAATTATTAACATATTTCTTTCATCGATTCCGCCTCTCTCATATTTTTACATGAACCAAGTTGTTCCACAAGCGGAGTGACCCCATAAAATTGAGCATTCTGGCGAAGAGCTTTCACAACAACTCCGTCTAAGTACACCTCCTTTGTTCTCAAGGAGGTAGTTGAGTATGACACCAAACACTTTGGGATCTCGATCAATGAAGATTCATCACAAATATACTAGATGTTTGTCCGCTAAGCAGCGAGGTAAAATACAAATCTGGTACCTATCCACGTTAATGTCTGACGAGATGTAGAAAATCTGTCAGTGAGATAGTAATGGTAAGTGGATACAGGTCAACATACAACATGTATGGCTATTATAATTATCACTTGCATCATGATTTATGACATGTACCTCGTTCCACCAACATTCAAATTATTGATATCCATTGCCTTCAAAGGAATTAATATTTATCTCGAACCTGGATGTGGACTTCAATCTCCATCAACGTGACAGCAAAAAAAACCCTATCCGACATTTCGGGGTGACATCAATTAAGTTCATCCAATTTTGTGAGCAACGAAGAACGAGAACCGAACGAATGAACGAACGAACATGAATGATCTGCTAATCCGCTGCTGTACAAAAATTAATAATTGACGTGTGTGAGCTCTATTATCAAGAATGACGATCCAGAGGAAAGATTTGACGTATGTTCCATTCAATGATAATCATGATTATACGGAAATATTCTCATCAGCATTAGACCATTTTCTCAGGATTGTTAGGTATCAGAAAAATTTTGCTGACATAGGCTACGTCAATTATTTTTTGCACGGCAGTCCACAAAGCCCTAATGCGGCGAATGAAAATGGCAATGTACCGTGATAGCATCTATTTTTTTTTTTAAATCTATTAAGTCGGCAAATGAAAATGGCAATGAATATTATTTTTCTAAAATCTGAAATCGCATTATTGTATTCGCAATTGCTAGTTACAAGTAGGTAATACAAATTTTTTGAAACAAAACAATAAAGTAGTCTACCTAAGAATTAAAATAAAAGATAGGTATGATGAGAATTTTGTATGTACCTACCTAATTATTCAAATTAATAAAATTGACGTATTTGATATTATAATGACGAGATATAAAATTAATTCAAACATCAACATGATTATTCAGTATATCAACAACTCGTAATTACCCATTGAATAGCATTCTATGAAAAAAAAAAAAATGAAAATATACTTAACGCGAGTTTGTTTTAACAACCAAACTGAAAAGAGGCAATGAGTATTTGGTATAGGTAGTTTTGTAGATGGCATCGAGGAGTAAAATATCCCCATATCTCATCAAGTGTCTTGTTAACAATTGCCATTCAGTTTGATATCAGAACATAAACTCTTCTTTTATTTTTCTTGGCTGTAACCTTGGTGGAAACAGTTTGCATCACCTGCAGTTCACTCCTAAATTATTGCAACGAGTGCATTCTGATCAAATTTAGATTGCTTTATTTTGTGTAGCCTATATTCTTCAAAACGTTATTATAAATGGTCCCTACGCTTGCAATACTAGACAAAATAATATGATTCCTTACATGAGCGCGCAGTAATACTTCGATAGTTCTAATATCTGTGATACCTTCGTTAACATAGTTCTGTATCATGGTCTTCAATTGTGGATGTAGTGTCTGGGTCAAAAAAGTCGTCCATACCGGATGCGAATGGACAGAGGGTTTACTGATTGTAATCAGATACAATGTTTCACTCTCAACTAACTCATCCAAGGTAGATGTTTTCAACTGCTTCAATTTCTAAAGTGAGATGAAAAAAATTAGATGTAAGTTAGGAGTCTGGAAGTAGTTTGGAATCAAATGAAGTTTTATTAGGAATATGAAATAGGTACTCACTTCTCGGGTTCTACAAATATTCTTAACAATATTATTCTCCAATTTGAACTTTTTGATTACAACGACAGACATCGCAGTCTCACAGTCTGTCTTTTTTGTCGGCTGTAACCTAAATCGAGTCTTTTTCAGATGGTCATTCTATGCAATAGACAGAAGAGAAGAAGATTCCTCGGAAAAAAAAAAAAAAAAAAACAGTAATTTTCCGCGAGTCAAAAAAAAAACAATATAAAATTTGTTTGATGCAGTCTTGCCACAAAGCATACGGTGGGTGAGAGGGGGGTGCTTATTCAGTTTGTAATCTAGACCAGTCTAGTGCAACCTCGAGGTACACACAATAGGCTCATCAAGAGGTTTAGAAATATTTGTTTGAACTTGTAGCAATCGTACCTTCAGACTTGACGCATATTGTTGGAAAGTTAGTTATGGGAGAGAGGAAACTTAAATTACGACTCATTTCTGGACTTTGAATTATATTAACTCCTTCTTGTGAACTGCAAAATCAACAATTTTTGGCCCTTCGTGACTAACGCCATTTTCGTCTCCGGCCACTCAGCGATGCCAAACTTCAAGGTCGTCATTTCATCGTATGGAAAACTCGAAAAATAAGGGTACAGTAATTTTAGATCCCTCCAATTGAAAAATTTGCGGTGAGCTCCCGGTCTATTGCACGTGACTCAAATCTTTGGATATGACCACTTTACTGATAATGAAAAATAATGTTTAAAATACAGCAAATTTTTTCTTTTTTTTAGTGATAATGATGTGAAATTGGGTATTGATTATTATGAATGTTTTTAATGCTACGACTCCTCACTCAAGGGATAAAACCATCAATAGAAGCAGAAACAACAAATTTGCTTGTCTTATTTCACTTAGTAGTCTTCTGAAAAATCCATGCATCCTAAACTTCCTACTGACTCTCACTGCTAACTGTCTAGCCTCAACAGCCTAGTACCCAAATTTTCCAAAGATGCTCTCAACCCACGTAATTCACCCCTTCTGTCACTTCTTATTTTTTCATCCGTTCCCCCTTGACTACTCTTTATCCATCCTTCGCGATCTTACTGAAATTCCTAAAATAGCTATCTTTAAGTACATACAAACGCAACACATCAACAAAATTATTTCCTCTGAATTTCCCTCCCACCTTCGCTGCTACACGGACGGGTCCAAATGGGGACATGCAGTCTCTATTCAGGCTAACATGTCATCCTTCCGTTCAAGAAATTCCGCTTCCATATTTACCGCCATCTGCCTTCCCTTCTCATCCACTTCTCTCCTCCCCGGGAGTGTTTGAAATAGTTCCCGTTAATTCATTCTTGCTCATTTAGCAGTTCTGAGACGCGCTCTACGTATTCAATACTGAGGTTTCCGTCTGGTCTCGTTCCCATTACGCGGATTAACCCTCCTAAAATTATCGCACGTATTTTTCTCCTCTACACATGAAAAAACTTGCCGGCTGCCGGCGTGTATACGTTTAACGATGAGTAGCGAATCATCTTTTCTTGAAAGACCAATTAAACTTTAAGCATTCGCGAAACTCGCCGCTCGAAAAATTTTTTTACTCCGCTAATTCAAGTTTGTTAGTGAGTGTCTCAGCATTTTTCGCCGATGCTGATCGTTGAAGGCGTGCGCCCGTACACCGTGCTGGAAATTAACGCAACCGAGTTAATAAACTCCACGTTATTCGTTAACATAAAAAGTGAAATTAAACGTGAGTTTTCCTAGACGAGAGAGGAAAAGCGAGTACGGGAACGTATTTTAAAACTTTAATTAAACGCAGATAATTTGGGCGAGTGAAAAGTTATTCGCAAAAGTCTGTACGCGAATTCCGCGAGGACGCTGGAACCGATGATACAATGTTAAATGGTCGAGGAGGTGGAAAAAAATATCATTCTTGCGCGTATTAATCGAAGAAAGTAAAAATTTCAAGGCTTTTTTTTTTTACGTTTCAAACCTCTTAACAAGACTGAACGATTAATTCGGAGAATGAAAAATGATTTCTGCTACAGATAACGTTTAGGTACCTGAAATATTCACGAGCTGTACTCGAGAATGATTTTATGCGTCGAGTACCGATTCTGAGATGCTCTTGTAAAGCAGTAAATTCTGACATCGTCGTAAAATATTCTTTTTTTTTTTTTTTTTTTTTTGCTTCGAATGATGTCACCACCATCAGACAGGAGAAAAAAGGGAAAAATTTAGTCGATAATATTTTTCTGCTTTTCATCGAAGTTGCTCTCAACAATGTACACGATTACAGTAACTTGACAATCGAAGCGCTCACTACAAAGTACTATAATACAGATAGTCTATATAACTGGGTGGGTGTGCGCGTTTTTCAATACCGAGTTATAGAATTTTGATCGGATCCCCGTTTCGTCGCGGATTATTAAACGTATATATAAATGGCTGTAAGAACCTTCGAAGATTTAATTCGCATTTCCGATATCGTCTTTCTAAGCGCCTAATTCGCGTCTCGTCGTTCGAAAAAACTTTTCTAATCCGCACGTCGTGTTAAACTACAATAATGTAAACCGCTCTTAACCTTGGCGGCTGTACACTTCGAATTTACGACATGCCAGAGAGTATTATTTTAGAAAAATATAACGCAATTTTTTTCGCATTCTCGTAGAAAAAAAAAAAGTTCGAGTATTGCGGCGAAATTTTTGTTTCCCATTTGCGCGCGGCGCACTCGATGCCTACGCATTTTTCCAACATTTTGATGAAAAATTTTTCGCCGAGAATACCGTTTGCAGACTCCCCGCGTGCAATATACTTGTCCTTACTCGTATACGTTTGCGACATAAATAAAACGATAATTGTAGACTCATTTTCGAGTATGTGGGGCTACATAATATTATTTGCAATGGGTCGCGATTACGCCGAAGAATTCGCATTAAATTTTCAAGTAACGACTCTCGTCTCGAATGCCTTTTATTACCTATTCTCTCGTCGGATTCAATTTCACCTCAGTTCGCGGTGTATTGGCTGCAAAAATTTGTGCACGGATTTTCTAGAGACTGTTGGATACGCAATTACCGGGGCGAACCAATTTCTGTGTCGATAAATAAACTCACGTATTATAAGACAGACGCCAAAAAAAATCGCCAGGTGTTATACTGTCTTGGTTTTTACGATGTAAGCCCTGTTCTCTGTGGCGGAATTATGCAGTACGAAAAAGTCAAGTGAGTACAAATATCTTCCTCCACCTGAAGAGAGGGAGTTCTGAACAGCTTGTATTGGGTTGGGTTGTTTTATTTTGTTCGATTCGAAGATATAATTGTAGCACAGTTTGATTCAACTCACCTACAGTCAAAAAGCAAGACCCTGAGACTGTGATTCGTAGTGTGAGAACACCTCATCTGCTTGATGAAAACTTGATGAAACTTCGTATTTAATTAATCTGTTCCTGGGACCACATTCCTCTCTAACTACCGCCGTCTTTCTTATTTGTGAATCAATGAACTATGAGCCGGAGTGGCGCTGTTTTACTCCAGAGACTATGGGAACCGAAGGATATTAAGAGAGACTCAGAGATCGAGATGTGCCGTGTATCCAGGTTATCGAATTTATCAAGCTCTCTACGGAGAGTGTATCGTACGATCAGAAAAGGGATTAGGTGCAAATATACGTATTCCATTGAATTCTGCGATTATTTAGAATAAGCTTGAACGTAGAACAGGCGACGGTGAGCGCTAAGGTGGTGAATGATTGGAGGTTTGTGAAATGACGATAAACTAATATTTCTGTTACTTCTCTGGCAGGGGGTCAGTTGAAGATTTGAAGACTTGAGGCGTTCTATGACGTCAGTAATAATATATATTATGTAAGAATATCGGCTGATCGTTTACCGGTGCTCCAAGTCTTTCCGGCACTCTGTTTTCCCGATATCTTAACGCACGTACAAAACGTGAAATCAATTGACAACTATCTACTATTCTTATCTACCTTATAACAGATGCAGCTACAAAATCTGGCTGCGAGTATCGATGCAACGATACCAACACGAAAATTCGTGAGAACGGTAAAGCGTTCTTACATCTCCCCCCTTAGGAGGGCCGCCACAGGAAGGAGTGTCGGGCTGATCGTTTACCGGTTTTCTATTCGGCATTCCGCTTTCCCGACACCAAACTCCAATTGGCGTGAGGTCAATTGATTTGTAAGAATATCGACTGATCGTTTACCGGTGCTCCAAGTCTTTCCGGCGTTCCGTTTTCCTGATATCTTAATGCACGTACAAAACAAAACGTGAAATCAATTGACAACTATCTACTATTCTTACCTACCTTATAACAGATGCAGCTACCAAACCTGGCTGCGAGTACTGATGCAACGCTACCAACACGAAAATCCGTGAGAACGGTGAAGTGTTCTGACATATATGCCCTGGGGACCATTTGGGAATTCAGAGACGCCAGACGTGTTATAACTTCATGAATCATGCATGTATCTTTAGACTGGGGGTCATTTCGAAACGTTCTACAAGATTAACAATCATGAACATATATGCTTTTGTACTGGGGTCAGTCGGAAATTTGGAGACGCGAGACGTTTGATGACGTCATCAATCGTGTATATGTTACAGTTAAAACCCAAAATCAGTAAATTCTAAAATTCACTAGTCAAAACTAGTTGCCACAAATGACTTTAGTCAGAACTAGTTTCGACTAGTTAACTCTAGAATTTACCGTGACCCTCAGCGTTGGAGCTAGTTTTAACTTAAATAATTTCAGGTAAAACTAGTTTTTACTAGTGAAAACTAGAATTGACTAGTAAAAAGTGAAATAGAGAAGAAATTATGATTGTCGGGGAACACTAGTTTTAACTAGTGAAAACAAGAAGGGTGAATCCAATCAGTAAAATGAATTTCTTCCCTAGTACAAATGTAATTGCATTTTTATCAAGGGTGTTGGGGCAATTTTTTGTAGAGGCCTCCGGAACGAATACAGAAAATGACTCTCCGACTCCGGTTGCCTCCAGTGGACACGTTTGGAGGCGTCTTCTGACCTCCAAAGTATGTCTCTGGAAGTACTTCAAAATGCCTCCACCGCAATTACTGAGATTGGAGAAAATGCCTCCGGAGGCACTGTCGAAGAAACCGAAGACGTCTTTGGAGACGCCTCCGAAGGCACTTGTAACGTTGATCAGTGTGACCAGATGTAGCATATTGGCCTACCAGTGTTGCCAGATGACAGATGATACTCACAAGGTGTATTTAAAACTTTGGCTTTTCTTCGAACCGAGCAGCGCTAGCATTAAAGTGGCTGAATGAGGGTTCGAGGAATAGAATACTGTTGAAAAAAGTGCCTCCTAAAGGATCTTTGGAAGCACCTCCAAGCCTCTAGGTGGAAGCAAGGTACCTCCGGAGGCAAAATGCTCCAGCCTCCAACATCTTGGTTTAAATCCTCACCATCTTCGCCTCATTGGAGGCGGAGGCAAGGTACCTCCAGAGACAAAATACCTCCAGCCTCCAACACCCTTGAATTTTTATTTTTCACAAAGCTTGTTTGTACTTGAATGGTGTGCGTCAATTAGTCACTGTTAGGTTTGCTCTTGTAACGTTTATAGACCGACGAATTCGTATGATGTACGGTTTAATGTGTGAATTAAGGAAGAAAAATTTAGAACTTTTTCGTATATTTTATTCCAGTGTGAGCTACTTATCCTCAAAGTTGAGCAGAACTACCAAATATCTATCAATTTGGCCGAAGTATGTCTGGAAATACCATCACCTTTTGAACTCGAACAATTTCAATTCATTTCAGTTATAACTAGAATTTACTGATGAATTCAAACAATTTTTTTATTCTAGAATTAACTAGTCAAAACTAGTTCGGACTAAAGTCATTTGTGGCAACTAGTTTTGACTAGTGAATTTTAGAATTTACTGATTTCGGGTTTTAACTGTAACATATATACATCTTAAAACTGTGTGTCAGTCGGAAATTTGGAAACGCTGTACAAATGCTTTTGGACTGAGAGCTAATTAAAAATTTGGAGACGATCCATGACGTCATCAATGACCTTGACCTACTTTAGGGATTTGGAGAACTTTTGACGTTTGCTACTTTATAAGTCAGCATTCAGCTACTTAACCTAACATACGCCTAATATGCAGTAAACTAGCACTAAGATGCTGGTGAAGTGAGTCTCTTAGCTTGGTATAGTATACATATTGTATTAGTAAGTTAGCATATACCAGGCTGAACTAGGCCAACATACAGTATACTAGTAACTAGAGGATATATTGCTATAATCGATATAGGTTATATTGGTATCGATACATCGAAGTTTATATTCCAAAGACATACACATGATATAATGTTTTCCATGAAGTAGAAAAATTTTTCTTTCGGTTCTTGACCCATTTCAGCCACACCAAAAAGTCATCATGCCGGCTCTTCATCTATACCAGTTTCACCAGAAGGTCATTAGGCTGGACTTCAACTCTTTCCAGTCTCACTAGAAACCTATTAGGATGGGACCTCGTCCACTTCTGGTGTTATTAGAAATTCTTCAGGCTAAACTAGCTCGTATATCCATACCAGGAAGTCATTAAGTTGAAACTCAATTCATTCTAATTTCACCAGAAAGTTTCTAGACTGGAAACCAGCTCGTTTAGGCGCTACTGAAAAGTAATCAGACTGAAACTCAATCAGAACAGCCTCCTCAAGATTTAGTTAGCATGAAACTCGGTTCATTCCAGCCTTACTAGAAAGTCGTTTGGGCGTACTAGAAAGTTCGGCTTGAACTCAAACCATAGTCTTACTGAGAAGTCGTTAGGCTAAAACTCGGTCCAATTTAGTCCTGTACTAGAAAAATGTGTAAGATTCCGTCACGCCGCAATCTCGTTAACTGCGCTACTCGCAGAGAGATTTGGCAAGCGTAGTTATATTAGGTAGAAGAACGGTTGATGTTATCATCTTCCAAGCTTCGACATGTCGATAGCACACGTTCGGAACTGCAAACTTTTTGTTCATTCAGTGTTCTCACTGCAATCTCAGAAGTATTGTTGTATTTCGTGAGCTGTATTACACTACAGACTTACAAACGTTTAGTTGGACTTCAACCTATTCCATTCATATTAGAGAGTCGTTGGGCTGGAACTTGATCCATACCAGTTTTACTAAAAAGCCCTCAGCAGGCTGGAATTTGGCTCATCGCTTAAGCTTAACTGAAAAGTAATCCGGCTGGATTTCAAGCCATAACAGTATCATTAGAAAGTTGTATTGCTGGAGACCACCTTATTTGAAATCTTCGGACGGCGGGACTCCGCCCATTCTAGCTATACTAGAAAATTGTTGCGCTGACAATTGGTCCATCATATCGATTTCACCCAAAAAGTTGGAAGTGAAATGATTTTTTTGACCGATCCAAACGAAGGAGAAAGTCGAATATGTCCGGCATTGCCGTCCAAAATTTGAAGAAACATTCAATAAATAAATAAATAAATAAATAATTTATTTATTTATTTATTTATTAAAAAACCCGACGTTTCGATCAGTAACAACTGTCATTATCAAGGGTTATAAATCATTTATTTATTTATTTGTTGAATGTTTCTTTAAATTTTGGGCTTTCTATTTATATAATCCGTCCGGACAAATTAATTCTTAAACAAACGAAGGAGGTCCGAGATTCAAAACCTTTCGGAGAAGAGTAAATGTTATTGTGCGTTTTTCATTGTTCCATCATCTTCTCCGCCCTCAATAGCATTCGCTGGGAACTTTTATACTCGACGGAAAATTAAAGAAGTGGATCATAGTCTGTGGTGGATATCTTCCATCTTTTTCATTCATTCCGGCTATCTTCCTCTTGATTGGTCGGGTGAATTTCATCAAAAGTTCTTGAGGTCAACGTGGCTGCTTGGTCAACAAAACGTGATCATATATCGACCGCCGGGAATTGTGAGAACTCCACATACTCGTCCATGTAAGATCTCAGTCCTGACGTTGCAGTACTACTCGCAGATAAAGTAGCGCGCGCCGATAATAATAGGTTAGAGTGGATGAGGGGATATTGGATCCTGAGAGCAGTCAGCTGACCAGCATTCCTATGGAACTCTTGATTATTGGTATCTGAAGCGGAGCGCTTGCCTTCTTCCTGATGCGTACTGCTCCTACCTGCAGAAATTTTGAGGATTTGCCAAGTTTTATTCTTACAAACCGATACGAGAGACTAAGTGGCCTTGTAGAAGATGCTTGACCAATCGAAAAACCCTAAGCCTTTGAAAGATTGTGAGTTGAAATGCGTTTTACCCCTGTGAACTTTTTTACAGTTTTGAGGAGTGGCGATATGTTTTAAATACCTTGGTTGTGATGTTGCAGTGCTACTCGTAGATGAAGTGGCGCGCCCCGACTCAATTAGATTAGCAATCAGCTGACCTGCATTCCTTTGGGACTCCCGACTTTTTGTATTAATTTAGTGTTCTCACTGCTATCGAGATGACCCTTACAAACCTTGAGAAATATTCCTGTGCTTGTTTGTATTTTCAATATTATCATAAACAATTCGAGCCATCTTGGCATCTTCTAATTCTCAAATACGTCACGAATAAACTAGCCGCACCTGTATGCTAAAAACAGCAAACGTTAACCATTTCTATCTGTGAAAAATATCTCTCTAACCAATTTTCCCGAGATTCTTACTTATTATAGCTATTTTCCCCCACCCACGCAGTGTATTTGGACTGACTAGTTATACGTAAATAAAATGATAATTGTAGCTTCATTTTCGAGTAGAGCTACGTATTATTCACAATGGGTCGCGAGTATATACGACGAAGAATTCGCATTAAATTTTTAAAGGACGACTCGTTTCTCGCGCCTTTTATTACCTTTTCTATTGTCTGATTCAGTTTTACCTCGGTCCGCCGCGGTATATTGGCAAAAATTTGTTGCCGGATTCTTGTAAAAACTACCCGCAATTACTGCGCCGAACCAATTTCTGCGCCGAAAAATGAACTCTCGTATACGGTATAACCATCATAATTTAAAGGAAGAAACACCGCTTCCTATATTACCATAGATGTACGTGTACATCGCTATGGTTGAATAAACTCCACATTAATATCAATAATAAAAAAAATCTAGTAACTTCGAGCTTTATTTTTTTTATTATTATAAAATTTCTTTTCGTATACGTACACTGGATGTATAGCGCACTTAGTTTCCAGTAGAATATATCATATCTTGTAAATTTAGCATCTGCGTGATTTTCAAGGCGCGCATAAAACAAAGTTTTGCGCGATTTAATACGATACGAAAATGAAAATCTGGCTTGCACAGTATTCAGTACAGTGTATAAATAGGATGGTATACTGCCGTAGATAGCGTGAGAGGAAAAATTTTCTTTCGCCAGAGTATATAATATGGGAATAAATGGCTTTTCTGTTGCAGAGAGATGGAAACGCAGGATCAACCAGATCCAGATTACATTAAAATGTTTGTCGGTCAGATACCGCGAACAATGGATGAAGAAGAGCTTAAGGTCATGTTTTCCGAATACGGTCGAGTTCACCAAATTAACGTGTTAAGGGATAAACATACCGGTCAAAGTAAAGGTAAGAATATTTGTAATACGCGTATACGAATAATACATTCTCGTTTTTGAATTCGATCTTCTATATTACTTTTATCTCCTCTATACATGTCACCGTGAAATTAAAAAACTTTCTTCCCTCCGCGAAAGCCTCGCGTAAATATCCATAATATATATACGCGGAAGAATCGAGGAAAAAAACACTAGTAGTTTTCCTCTTCTTGTACTTTTCGACGGCTGTGGGACCTTCTTGCGTTCGTTTGTATTTCGGTCACGTGCGTTCATTCTACAAGAGTGAAATTGCAGGTAAGCTGGCTAAATCCGCCTGCAAAATACAAGCTATTCCAGCTGCATTGCTAGCGTGGAATTCCGTTTATTCGGTGTTCGCCGGCTTTACTAGCTTCGGTTCGTAGTGAAATAAGATATTGCGCGATCCGCAGACACGAGGAACTAGGTAGCGAACGAGATTCTTCAATTTAACTGAGAGAAAGATCGACATCTTGGTTGGGGTTGTTTCTGTGTACGGAGCATGAGGGTGTATTTTGAAGGTTTTTTCATGATCTTAATTAACTGAGTAAAATATTATGAAATCAACAAACTCTTGAAATTGAGCAGATGACAATTATTTTTGAAAAATAGTTCATCACAAGTATGGAGCATCTGGAGAAAAATTTCTGCTTGTAAAATAAGTGTAAGAATAGTTTCTACACTTTATGGAAAACCATCATATTATGTTCATACCTTTGGGCGATGTGGACCTGGCCTGGACTAGAGCCGGGCTCTCTTAAAGGTGCCCACTTTATGAAGTTCCTAGACATAGCCTAGTATACGGTTTTATAGGCTAACTCATACACTGTGTGTTAGGCTACGCGTTTAACCTAAATTAGCCTTAGCTCTCCCTAATGCAGGTCAATGTCAGCGATTATGCCTGGGTAAAATTTTTCAAAGTCCCTAAATTAGGTCAAGGTAATTAATGACATCATCAATGACGTCATTCGTCTCACAAAAAGCGTCTCGCAAATTTCCAACTGACCTCCAGCCCAAAGACATGATATTCAAATCACAAACTTGACAGGGAATTGAACCTTTTTTTGAGATAATTTTTGTCTTTAGGCTGGATCTACTACTTAGCTCATTTTGTACCCTCACTTAGACCTTATTTATCAAGAAAAGAGAGCAACTCAAACTCCGCTTTCGCACCATGTTCTGGATGCTCAGAGCTAAGAGTCGGCTATCACTCTGGAATAAAAGGCTACTATATGTCATGATCCTTCGCCCCATTTGGACGTATGGAATACCATTATGGGGCTCGGCAGCAAGTAGCAACATAGAAATTTTACAGCGATTCCAAAACAACGCACTCCTTAAAATCACAGGAGCACCGTGGTATATTACAAACCAGCGGTTGCACGAAGACCTGGCTCTGGAAACTGTCCAGCAAATCGCATCAAAAGCCACGACAATGTACATCAAACGACTCCACGGCCATCCAAATATAGAGGCACTTCAGCTACTGGAACAACCATCTACCCAACGACTAAAACGTAAGCCCATAGCGGGTATTGAATAGACTTGTACTCAAGGCACACTCGCTGCTAGCAATTCATCTCCTAATATTAAGTTGTAGTATAATAGTGGTTGCACTATTAGCTAAGTAAAGAAACTACGCCATATCTGCCCTTCCTATATGTCAATTCCACTTGGCAGTTCATGCATGATCTATTACATAAAAAAAAAAAAAAAAAACTTAGACCTTATTTCCTGAATTTGTATCCAGGCGTCCGTGCGATTATAATCTTGAGACATGAACAAATTTTAAGTTTTGCGACACTCCTCAACTTCCTGGATTTGCGTCCTACAAGATTCCAGGCCACATAAAAATGTTGTATGAGAACACTAGTGGAAGTGTGCTACTCCGTAGCATAATCATTAATTTTGAGGAAAGATTGTTCACTTGCACATGCCAAGTTTGTGCCCTACTTTTCTCACTGAAGTAAAAAGCTAAGAAAATGTACAATTTGAGATGAATTTGGACATAGTTGATGACATATATTTACGCGTGATAAGCTGTCATTTAAAACAGAAAACAGCCTGATGTATACATATTTAGCAGGAGTAGTTAATGAACTCGGATGATCGGGATTTCAATTTCAGAAAGTTTCCTCATCAGAAAGGTACAGGGCAAAATCGCTTTTCGATATTTTTCAAAACTGATATCCAAGAGAGGCTAGTCAATAAGGACAGCTTATCTATGGCTAAGAAGGTCGCTCCATCAAATCTAGGTCCCTGATGACTTCATACGTCTAGGCCCTAGGAAGAAGTTTTTCATGTTTCTTTATTAGGTCTAAGTTATTGATGACGGCATACAAGTAGCAGAACCGTGACGGTTTTTCCAAGAGAAGTCCCAATTTTATAATATGTTTGATATAGTGTAACTAAACCACGCGTATGAATGGAGTCAATTTAGTCTCGCCGATTGTCGACCCCAAGTTGACCCAAAATGACTGCAGACCACCTCAAAATCAATCGCTTCCTTGCTACCACCGACTCATCATCGACGTCGAAATAGAGTCGACTCCAAGGTATCGATTTTCGGTCAGTTCTATGTCAGTCGTCAATGAAAGACTATTGCATCGATTTCAACTATACATGACCATAGTGAATCGAGGTTGAAAATGAGTCCACTTCAGATATCAGATTTTAATGCCGACTGCGAAAATCAATGTCGGAATTGCGTCGATTCGACCATTGCTGCACTGGTCAAACATTCAGATTCTCAATGGCCATCAGCATATACTTAAGAGAAAGCAACAAGGGTGTGACCTTACCTAACTTCACCCCGAAATTAACCTAGAATTGACATAGCAAAGGAGTTGAAATAAAGTAGACTTTTGTCGATCCCATATTGATCGGATATCGACGACGACGTCAGCTCGCATTTAACGATATAAATCAATTGATTGAAACAGAATAATTTCGACGGAAAGATTTCTTATTTGAAGAGTATATTTGTCGGTACTTTCATGATCCCGAAGATGATAGTCGAAAAGTCGGTCGTTTTTTTCCTCTTTCCGTCCCCCTTTTCTTCTAATTATGTGAATTTCGACGGCAGTGCGAAAAATATAATCCTTAAATGAGAATATCAATCAAGACTTTCAAAGGAAGAGGGATTCTCGGTCGATTTGACGTCGATCTTTGGTCAACGCTGAATGTCGACCGAGAATCGACGGTCGATGTGCCTCATCGAGTATGTTGGAGTTTCGACTTTCAAGATCTATAAAAGTTTGACATCAGAGTTATAATAGCTACAAAAATATACGTAGATAGGTACTGAGTTTATGAAAAATGTTGACTTTTCCCATTTGCCCCTCCCTCTTTTTCCCAATTATGTGAATTTCGGCGGCAGTGCCGAAAGATATAATCCTTAAATAAGAATATCAATCAAGCCTTTAAAAGGAAAGGGATTCTCGGTCGATTTGACGTCAACGCTGAATGTCAGCCGTGAATCGAGGTCAAATTGACGGTCGATAGTGAGATTTGAAAAAATTTTGACTTTCGAGCCACGCGGGCTGGTTTGGGCAAATTTAAACTTCCCCCACTCTAATTTTTGATACTGAACTCTCTTGTTTCCACTTCCCAAAATTATCGATGGCTTGATACAATAAATAAAAAAATTAGAAGCCATTGCAGACGTTGCAATGGCAGCGGGGAACCCGCAATTCCTTAACTCGACTTCTCAGGTGGTGTGGAACTGAGTTGATAATCTTGTCATATAATTCAAATCGAAATTGTCATTCTACATTCCCTCCTATCATATATAGCTCGAGAGTCGAAATTCTTCTATGTTCCCCTTCTATCATGTATAGCTCGGAAGTCACAATTCTTCCAAGTCCCCCTCCTATCATATATATAGTTCGAGGCTCGAAATTCTTCTAAGTCCCCCTCCTTTCATATATAGCTCGAGACTCTAAATTCTTCTAAGTCCCCTTCCCATCATATATAACTCGAGAGTCGAAATTCTTCTAAGTCCCCCTTCTATCATATATAGCTCGGAAGTCACAATTCTTCCAAGTCCCCCTCCTATCATATATAGTTCGAGGCTCGAAATTCTAAATCTTCTAAGTCCCCCTCCTATCATATATAGCTCGAGACTCGAAATTCTTCTAAATCTTCTAAGTCCCCCTCCTATCATATATAGCTCGAGTCTCAAAATTTTTCTAAGTTTTTGGTTGGACGGCGGACGGTAGCTCGAAAGTCAAAATTCTTCCAACCCCCTCCCCCCTATTATATATAGCTCGAGACTCGAAATTCTTCTAAGTCCCCCTCCTTTCATATATAGCTCGAGACTCGAAATTCTTCTAAGTCCCCCTCCTATCATATATAGCTCGAGACTCGAAATTCTTCCAAGTCCCGTAACCTAACCTAACCTGCGGACGCGGACGTTTTCTGAGGATGTAATCTCCTAACAAAATGGATAGCGGGTTCCCCGCTAAAAATTGATCTACAGGACACGCTCCTGTGTTCCTCGACTAACTGCTTCAAGGAAGCTTCCGGTATTTGACTTGGAACACGTCTATACGCTAAAAAGCGACACCAAAATTTGAGTCCTGAAGTGACACCAGAAAAACGACATGTGAATATCGATAGGTTAAAAACAGGTCTATGCTACGTATTGTAGTAGGCGTGAGGTGAAAGGTACATCTATATGCATGAGGTTGGTTACAAAAGCAAACCCAAGCCTATCCTAAACTCCATTCCAGGCGTGTCAAACTCATATCATAGTACGGGCCGCATTGCAGTCTTTATCTTGCTTGCGGGCCACAGATTAAACTTAAAGAATATGAAAAATTCCTCATCTTTGATGTATTGTAACTACAAGCTTTTCTGCTACCAAAAAGTTAAGATAAACAGCTGCGAATTATAATATTGTGTTCTTGTACAAAAATTTTAAGATTTCGCCTCATAATGGAAGAAAATTATTTCTGAGACACAAAGAAGGTTTATTCCGCTTTGGAAGAATTTTGACAGCGTTTTGCTGACGTTAATGGTGAGGAAACAAAGTTAAATTCTAGTTTTTAGAATTTAATTTTTTTTCTCCAGATTCTAGAAGTTGGACACGGGCCGCACTTGGCCATGTCGCGGGCCGTATGTGGCCCGTGGGCCGCGTGTTTGATATGCCTGCTCTATTCGAACCGAGCATCCGCTTGGATCGCTAACAACGCACGTGATTCGTTGGACAGTTGTGGCACTTCTGCCGATTTCGTAAGAGGTAGGTAGGTATCAAAACTAGAAGGCCGTATATCGGAGAAAAATGAAAAATTTGGTATCGTCTTTTGAATGAAGCAGAATTGAACGTTTCGTCATCTCATATCATTTGTAGAATGTGCGTCTGTGGACATCTTTTATGGAACGTCAAGAAGCCAAATCTACTTTGTTCAAGTGTTATTTCAACTTTTTCATTTTTCTCCCATAGTTTTGATAACTCTTACGATTTTTCCCCGCTGCAGCGCAACGCTAGCGCTGCCCGGTTCGAATATACAAAATGAGATTCATTTATCTACAGCAATATACTATTAGGTTGATATTTTTTTACTTGGGATACATTTCTATTCCGAATAATAGGGTGGAAGACTGTAATCAAGAGAGAAGTCTTATAAATCTTCAATCAATCAGTGCACCTCTGGTTTCCTCCATGTTCACTTCTTCAAACATTTTTGCTCACATTCCTCTTCATTTATCTACTTATTTATTGGTTTTTCCTTATTTTCGCGATACGAATTTTTATTTCTTCATTAAATTTATTTATTCATTTTCGGCCACTAACGTGTTCCACGCCTCTTCTACTCAGTCTTACTGAACATAATATAATTGGGGGGTCCAGGGAGCACAGCACCCCTGGCGAGGCGCTGAGTTTTTTACACAGTCACCCTATCTTCATAATTATTAATGAATAAACTTTGACTACATATTTCTCTACGTCGATGAACGACGATGGTGCGATGCCAAATAATTAAGTATGGTCGATAAAAATTACAGGTGGGGTTTACCATTCGTCAAGGCAAAATCAGGGAGCGCGTGTTGCGTAGCGACAGTGAAACAGATGCCTTTAACTCGAATTTGAAGTGAATCAGTCATGTTTACGACTTCAGGAGTTTCTTTCAGCATTTATATTCAGTATTGAACTCCTCTCACATCAGGTTCAGCGCAAAAATGAAGCTATAGGGTGTAGGCTTTCATATACACATACTTTTACCTCAAAATATCATCGAAGTCAAGCAGTTTTTTGAAAAATATGGACATTCAGCGATGGTAGCGTTGCAATTCATTTATGGTAGTTCTTCTTTACCAGAAGTAGTCCCTCAATGATTTATTCATATATAAGAATTCGTTGCTGTTTTATGAATCTCTCTACGAACAATTTTATTCGGTTCATATACTTCACGAAGTTACCTAGTTAGATTGCGAGGCCAACCACTAAGTCGTTTAATCTTTCGAAAATAAATGCAAAGGGGGTGAGAAGGCACGATGTTTTACCTGTTCCTTCTCGATCCCGTTGCGGTTCTGAAATATGGACCGTATTTTTCACGCGAGGCTAGAAACTCGACGCTTGTTGAATTTAATTAATATACGTCCACGCGTAATTTGATGGTTATCTGTTACTCGTCTTAGCAGCTTACGTCTGTTATCCTCACTTTTAACGAGGTAGAGGAAATTTCTCAAAAAATCCCTAATTTCTCTTCCTCTCTTCGACATTGATGGTCGAGAAAACGACAAACATTTAGAAAAGTAACTTTTCATATCTATGGAATACGCGAACTATTTCCAACACTTTCATAAATTACCTTAGTTTGGGCGAAAAGTACCTAAAATGAATCATTTGACGTCGTCGGCGAAATTCACTTCGTTAGAATTCACGTCGACAGCGAGCCTTCGGATCTATCGACAATTTTATGTAGGTAGCTGGAAAATTACGAGTGTAATCGCAAACCGAGCAACATGTTTTGTTCCATTTGAAACAAAATAAAAAAAAAATCCCCTATAATGGTATATGGATGTACAAATGCGAACGGTAAGAAAATGCCCGTAAACACCGTGCAAAAAATAAAAAGAAAAAAGTAGGTAAAATCGTACATCACCGCTTACAACGCGAGAATACGAAAATAATTAAATTTTCTTCTCGATCGTCGATGGTTCAAACATTATTTTATTTATAGAGAACCGACGAATTTACAGATATAGGTATACTATTTCGATCGCGTGAATTTGCCTTGAATTCTCGATAGACGAATAATTCCGCCATCGCCAGGAAAAATAATGAAAGCGATGAAAAAATAATAATATGAAAAGACTTCGGCGAAAATTGAATTTATTTTCAGTGATTAGGTACTCGTAGATTCATTTAAAATAAACACAATCATTTCTTCAGAAGGATTTTTTCCTTCTTTTATTGGAATTGTGCTCACTCTCTCTGTTTGAGAAAATAAGACTGTTTTATTTCCATACGCTTTCTGTACTTCGCGGATGAACATTTTTCAGTGTTTTATACTGAGATAGATCGTTTATAATAAAACGAAGTGAAGAAGTAATACTCTACGTGGCTTCCTTTCCGATGAGATGTCTCAGTGTTTATAAAATAGCACGTGTTTTAAAATGGAAGAATTGAAAAACCTTGTCCTGAAGTATAATACGTTTTTTTTCTTTGAGATTTTTACAATTCGGAAAAAAGAACTTTGAATCAAACTAGATGTAGGTTGATAAGAGTTGGACAGGTATTGAGAAAAAGAAAATGTCGAAAGAGTAGAAGTTTTCAAAAACAATCATAACACTACTGAACAGCTATCCTGTTACAAAGATACGTGATTCTTAGATACTTTTCAACGCTGAACACGAATCCGTTGTCCGTTTTTTGCTAGCACGTCACAATTTTTAGTAATCACGATTAAAGTCCTCGTTTACTTGCCGCGCGTCGTCGCGAAACACATTGACGATAGCAGCGTCACTATCAAAAACGTTTGTTACGTTCCGCGACAGCGCGCGGCAAGTAGACGAGAACTTTAATCGTGATTACTAAAAATTGTGACGTGCTAGCAAAAAACGAACAACAGATTCGTGTTCAGCGTTGAAAAGTATCTAAGAATCACGTAATAGAATCTTTGTAACAGGATAGCTGTTCAGTAGTGTAATCTACCCTCATGAACGTGAAGATTTTGGAGGGGTAGGGACAAAAATAGACTGAAAAAATGGGATATGAGAGGGATTAAACAGAGGCAAAACAGAAGAAAATCTGCGAGACATATTTCAACTAGGGAAACCGTGACGCAGTGCAAGAGCTAACATGTCTCTTCCTGAGACACGTAGTGTAGTGCTAATGCTAATGACGTCATCGACCGTAACAAAAAACCGTGACGATTTTTAAGGGCGCAGGATGATCTAGTTAGCCGAACAAACAGTATAATGAATATCCCAGGTCGAGTATAGCCTAGTATACTGCATATTAGGACTAGTATAATATTGTACTAAAGTAGAGAAGGTCAAAATTTTTCTGTCCCTTAAGTAGGTCAGATTACTGATGACGTTATCAAACGTGACAAAAAAGCATCGCCAAAAAACTTCCGAAGAAGCGTCACCCAACTGTAACGCTTTTTTGTAACGCTTTTCCCAAGAGTAATACTCGAAATTTTTCTGAGTCTCTAGAGCAGAGGTTTTCAACCGGTGTGCCGCGGCACACCGTGGATAAATTTTGGATCAAGCATCTCGCGAGAATATCAGGCATTGTATAAAAACGCGCTTACCATATTACTTCCTTTTTCCGCCTCCTATCTTTGCGAACAGGACTTCTCAGCTCTTACTCTTATAAAAAGTAAGATGCGGGAGCGCCTTCTATCTGTTGAACAAGAAACGCGCGTTTGTAAGTCGAAAATCAGCCCCTGTATTGACGAAATATGTAAAAAATCACAAGCGCAAATATTTAGTTCTCAAACATTTCAAAAATTTTTAAATACATATTTTTAATTGGTGTGCCGCGAAAAATGTTTGTCATAAATGTGCCGTCACCTCAAAAAGGTTGAAAACCACTGCTCTAGAGTAAGTCAAGGTCACTGATCACGTCACCAAGCATGACAAAAAACGTGACGGCTTTATATGAGGGTTTTCCTTGACGGTTTTTCCAAGAGTAGTCCTCAAAATTTCTCGAGTGCGTCCTAAAATTCAGAACGAATTTCCAAAATTCGTTAAAGAGGCTAGAAAACTTGTTAATGGTAGTGAGCTTATCATTAAGAGCCCTTCATCAAAGAAAGACATTTTGGAACCGAATCCGGTTCCTCCCCTCCTTTACGGATTGCTGAAGGTGCATAAAGAAAATGTGCCGATGCGGCCGGTCGTCTCGTTCGTTTCCTCCCCAACCTACTCTCTCGCTAAGTTCCTGGATAGAGGGTTCAAAGCTCGTGTGGAGGTGGTGTCTCCCTATTCAGTTAAGAATTCGAGTGCTCTGGCTGAAAAATTGAAGGACACATGGCTTCCCCCGGGTTCAATTTTATGCTCGTTTGATGTCGTTGGGCACTTTCCCAATATCCTCAACGCTACCACTATGCAACATATAGGAAACTTGCTTGTGAAATCTGGTACTCCTCATGAGGAATTTGGCGAATTTTTTGACCGTTTGAATGCCTGTTGGTCGCCTAATTTTTCCAAGTTTGATGGTAGATTCTTTGGAGTTCCCCGAGAAGGTGGGGATCCTTATTGGTTTTCCTTTGGGTTCTCTCATCTCGGAGGTCTTTATGTCGAAATTTGAGCTTGACCTATTCTCTTGGGGCCGGGAGTTTTTGAATCATGTCTTTTATTGGCATAGGTACGTGAATGACATGTTGTGCGTGTGACCGGTCCTTCGGAGCTCCTTAGTGGGTTTCTCGCTTATTTAAATAGCCTATACCCTTCCATCAAATTTACTCTGGAAGTTGGTGGCTCCTCGATAAACTTTCTGGACTTGACCATATCTGTCATTGACGGTGTCCACGAATTCGGTATTTACCGGAAAAGTACTTCGGCCGACATTGCCATCCACGGGTCGTCTTTCGTACCTTTTGCCCATAAACTAGCTACAATCAATAGTTTAATCTATCGCCTCAGGTTGCTTTCCAAAAAGAACTCGTGACGATAAAGCACTTGGCTAGAGTGAATCAGGTCAAGGTGGATATTGACCTTATGGTCCGTAGGAGACTCACAAGAAAATGTCTCGATTCTACGACCTCCCTCCCCCGAGAACCGCACCTTGGTAGGCGAAAACAGTGGATTAGGCTGGGTAAGTTTTCTTTGGAGTTGAGTCGTGTTCTCCGTCCTTTCGGTTTTCGGCCAGCATTCTACAGTACAATACTGTTAAGAGACTTCTGTTTAAATTAAAAGATCCGATACAGATGGCTGAGAGGGGTGTGTCTATAAGGTGGTCTGTGGTGATTGCCATAGTGTTTACATCGGTATGACTAGCCGTCAACTCCAAATTAGAGTTGATGAACACAGGAAAGCCTAAGAAAAAAGAAAAGTAGGTTTGAAAGTGGCCATAGTCTCAAAGAGGGGTCTGAAGTTCTCCTGCACGAAAAAACTCATATTTCAAACCTTTTTTTTTTTTTTTTTTTTTTTTTTTTTTTTTTTTTTTTTTTTATTTAACGAGCTATGCGACAGCACGAACGGATCATGAGCTCGATGTTGAGGTCTAGAAGAAATTGAAATTTATCGTCACCGGAATAATAAAGATATTACCGTGTTGAACAGGTACTTTCCTGAGGAGGGATTGATTGAATTAGTCTATCAGGGTGATTCACATTTCGATGACTTGCTGGTTCAGTCCTGACCTCCTCTTCGTTGTCAATCGTTCTTGTTGGTGTTCGGTTCAGTCGCTTTCTATACCTCGAGAATGGCTGCTTAGTCGGAAGCGCCCAGTAGTGTAATTTTATTGCGGTTTTTGTACTTCGTCTTTTTTACTCTTCGTGAGTATACCTCTTCATAATGGACAACCGTAAAATTAAAAAACGCATTGATTCTGTCTAGGTCCCTTATAATATACCGGCTATCTTCCTCTCTCCTCTCTAGCTACTTCTCGATCATCAACATATTTCCAAATCCTACCGATTACGTCACACTCTGATGACATCACATCCTCTGGACGTCACACCCGCTCTATATATTTCGTACTTCCTTTCTCTAAGAGGACTTCAGACAAAAATCATCTACTGATGAACGTCGCCTTATGCCCTTAACTTAGCCTTGGGACGTTCCTGTAACAATAGGAGACGTGAGAGGTGAAGTTGTGTGTTGAAGAACAGAGGAAATTTTCAAATTTGTGTATGACGACATCAGCCATCAAAGAACGTAAAGGAGATGCAACCCGATGGGAATGCTGCGACGTCTCCAGGAAACGAGCAGAATTTTCCTTTAAAAAAGAGCTTCTGAACAAATTGTCGTCGTTTGGCTTTGAATTGCCTCATCAATGATCTCAGTCTCTTCAACAGGATGTGCAAAAACGCAGCTTTCCTTCTCTCGTCTTCTCGTAGACTTATTTCTTGTTTTTCGTCTCTGTAGTTTAGTCTTCATTTTGTAGTTCTTCGGTAAGGGGAGTCTTTTGACCAAAAGATGTTAGTTTTTCTTTTCTTTCATTCTTCGATTGTACAATTTTTATAACAAATTTCCTACCTTCAGAATTTTCATCTTCTTGTGTCTTTGATGACATCATAATGTGATGACGTCACTTTCTCTTGTTTGTTGTTTTTCCAAATCGTTCCTTTAGAAGAATTTAAGCCTTTTACTGGAGACGACGAAACCTCTCTGGCTGTTAGTCCACAATACTTCCTCCTCCCTCTATAACTTCGATAGCTTGTTTCAAGTTCCTTGAGAAATATGTTATCAACAAGGTTAATAACAGTCAGCTCGAAACTAATTTCCTTTCCCTATATAGGAGTTCGCGACTCGAAATTTCTCCATCCCTTTTCTAGCCACAGAAGCTTCGAGATTTAAATTAACTCCCACTGGTCCCTCCCTTCGAATTTATAGCTCGACGACTGTGTACTTTTCAAGCCTCATTCCTCTCAAGTATATAAAGCTTGATATTTTGATCCGAATCTAACCATTTCGAAAAACGTCTCAAAATATTGAATATTTTCGAGTGGGTAAGGCTATCCAAAATTATTTCTCTCCAAGCTCGTTTTATAAGAAAATACTAATATATTGGATTCGAAATCCGCTTTTGGTAAGAAAATTTTCGCTCGATACGATTGTAAATAAGTAAAGACGCGATATCTTCACATGCGATTTAGGTACGAATACTTTATTTCGGTGATCAGCAAGGTTTGACGTATTAAGAAAGTAATCAAGATCGATTCGACAAATGATGATTAATGTATTCTCACAGATTTGTATTCTTTACTTATATAGAATAAAAGGATACACTATACGGATATACGTATCGAAGCTTTCTGTTTATCGAATTACTTTAAGACGAAGGCGATGACGACGGAAACTTTCGATATAAAGCGTCAGAATAGGAGGTAACTTATCCGCAAGTATTTCAATTATTGTGTACGACAAACTAAACTCAACTGTTACTCTCCCCTGTAGATATATTTATTAAAGTCTTTCTCATAGCAACTGTTATTTCGATTCATATACATTCGTCTGAATCGAGATATATGTATAGAAATAAAAATTGAATTCAAATCGTAATTTCGCGTTTCAGCGCAACGATTACGATGAATTACAATTGAAAATATTTTCATTTCCAATTGAAGACTGGTAAAGTCAACAAAAGTTGTTGAATTACACCGAAGTGACTTCGAAAAACCACATTTCGAGCGTTCTCGAGCGCAAGAAGGAGTGCGAAAGTAAAGAATATTAGTCAAGTCGTTGAAAAAGTTGAAGCGAGGAGTCGAAAGTTTATTGGGATAACTCGCTCGTTATAGAGTCAATTAATTCTTCTTCGTTAATCGTCAAAGTATTTTGAGCGAAGATAGAATAGTCGGCTGAAAGAGAGTGGAAAGTTGAACCGCAGCATTTATTGGACGACGAACGAGTTGATGTGCTGCTGGTTTGGGCTTTTAGATTGAGGATAAATGCAACAGCTTAGGTTTAATCGTATATAAGACTGGCTAATGTGCGAGAAAATTGATAGCGCTGGTTTCAACTTGATTATTTTTGTCGAGGGTCTTATTTGGAAAAATTTGCGCTTACTCTAAAGTGTTTGTCATACGCTGGAAGATTAGGCAACGTACAGTTTTTGTTTAAGATCAAAATTTGGACTATGGTAGAAATTATAATCGACGATTTATTGTGCGCAATGAACTACAAATTACAGGTCCAGTGGGGTATAAGGGCTTCAATCTAGTTAAGGGATAAAAATCGGAAATACGCCGCACGTTTGGACGTTCTCAGTTTTGGATTTTGTTGCACTCATGTCTACTTCGATGATAGAAAAGCGCTCCCTTTTTCTTAAATCGCAACGTAGCGGTTTTTGCAGTTTATTACTCTTATGATTAATTTCAAAGAGAGCTAAGGCTCTGAACAAGTTTCCGGACTTGGAAACATTTTAACTTCTTATCTTGCATGGGATGAACAACAATTTATGGTTCTGCCGGGAGAGGAGGAGAGCTCTCACACGTTTTGGTTTTGGTTCGACTTTTCGGTATAATCAATCCTAATTACTTATCAAAATTGCATATTGAAATGGAACTCGTTTCTCCACTCGACTAAATTCGGGCTTAAACCTAATACAGGTAGCGCTACTATCATTTTATTCAAAAATTGTTGTCACTTTGGGCTAATAACAGTATTTTTACCAACGGTCAGGTCGCCACTTCCTGCAACTAAAGTCTGAGTCCCGATTAGCGTAGTCAAGAGACCCCGTGAACATGAAACAAAGTGAGCTGGGAGTTTTTCGATTGACATTCTTGATCCTTCGTATTTCATACCATCTTAATTGTGTCACTTTAGGTAATACGGAAGTGAAAAATTTCTCCACTTTATCATATTGTACATTTGGTCTTGAGCGCTCGCGGAATTGGTTAGAGGACTGACCCAGTCTGTGCCTGATCTGGCTCTAGAAGATTCCCAGTACATGACATCATCAAACAGGCTAAATCCTTTTGCTCAGTCTCTAGTATGCTTCGCATATCATACAGTCCCTGTTCTCCAGTTTATATAATTCTATGGCCAGAGTGCTGCTGTCTTAGACCTGGAGCTGGAGTAGTTGCTGGCGTAGCTGCTGGCTGCTACCCTGTTTTATACTGCACTCTGTACTTGTGTAGCGTAGATTCCTCCTCTCTATAGAAGCAAAATTGCAGATTCAATAGGTTTTTCAATATAGTTCATCCTAGAATCGAGATCTCAACTGAGTTGATTTTGAGTTTCGTTTGAACTACAGTCAACATTTTAGCGTATCGTCTGGTAAAAACTGAAGAATATCCCACATTATTTTCATACAAGTATTTGAATATTACATCAAATTTTAATATTAAAAGAGGAGTATATTGAATTTTCACCGACCAAGTTGAAAACGAGTCAAAAATAAGTCAAATGCAAGCTTTATCCATGAAAAAGTCCAAAACGTAAAATCGAAGCAAAATTCTTCAAAGGGTTAGCAGAAAGCTGAAAGTTAAAGCTCAATCTTTAGCTCAAGTGCTCTGCCCAGTGTACAAGCTTAGGCTCTTAGACCTTAGTACATTACACTAGTTTGGGTTCCTTTCTGGATTTCTTTCTTGATTTTGTTACTATGACGTCAATGATAAGAATCCGGATCGTTAGCTCTAAGCAATACTGATGAGAGCCTAGAAGAACGTACGGGTAGATAGCGTCGCACGAAACTCGCGCATAGAATAACGAGTTGTCGGCTAGTGTCATAGCGCCGGTGCTTTCTGATTGCCACGTAAACAAGTGATTTTGTGTCACCTCTGGGATACTGTATGGCAGAATCGGACAAGTTCCTCTAATATACCGCACTAGGCTAGATATATGTGTGGCTGGGAGGCGAATGAGCGGCATGAGCCCGCCTGCCCGCTGGTTAGACTAATATTAAGTTTATCAAGCATATATTAGACCAAGGCTCTGGATTAGACTAAGAAATACCGGTGGGAGTGGAGCGAGTGAATCCGTCAGCTAAGTAGTCCAACATATAGTGTATTGACATTTTTCTGAAGTTTCCTGAATCCTAGCCCCTAATTCCTAAACTTTTCACCTCCACGATTTGCCCCCACCCCTTAATGCTCTTGTCCTTTGTAATAAAATATGACGTCATCAGCCGTGAACCTGAGGCCTCCTCCAGCTATGACGTCATCAGCTAATGGCGTCATCAACTGTGACCCAGAGGCTTAGTATAAGAGAGTCCCAAGAAGTATTACTGTTAGGCTTAGTATAATGGAGACTGCTGAGAGGCTTACGAGCGGAGTGATTGATCCCGAGAGTAAGAGAGAGTATTTAAACAAGAAAGAGGGCCCAAGCTAATACTTCACAGGCAATTAGGCAGCCATAATGGATGGTTATCTAAATTTGCCACTATTGATATAAATTCAGAGTTACGACTGTGTCAATCCTTTTGAAATATATTGGAAACAATTATTGAGGTAGAAGCTGGTATAGACAAATAATTTTTCCCAAGTATTGACTATTCGAATCAATGCGTTTTTTAATTTTACGGTCATCCATCATAGAGAAATATACTCGCAGAGAGTAACGAAAACAAATACTAGAACCGCAATAAAACAAACAAACCGAGCGCTTTCGGCTAAACAGCCATTCTCACGGTATAGAAAGCGACTGAACCCAACACCAACAAGAACGAGTAACAACGAACGAGGAGGTCATGACTGAACCAGCGAGTCATCGAAATGTGAATCATTCTCATAGACTAATTCAATCAATCCCTCCTCAGGAATGTACCTGTTCACCACGGTACTGTCTTTAATATTTCCGTGACGATGAATTTCAATTTCCTCTAAAGCTAAGCGCCTAAAATAAGATTTTTCCCTGTGGAGGAGAACTTCAGATCCCTCTTTGAGACTATGACCACATTCAATTAAGTGGTCAGCAAACGCCGACTCCCCTACTTTTCTTTTTTCCCATGCTTTCCTGTGTTCATCAACTCTAATTTTGAATTGACGGCTAGTCATCCCTATGTACACACTCGGGCAATCACCACAGGCCACCCTATAAACACCCTCCCTCTCGGCCATCGGTATCGGATCCTCTAACTTGACCAAAAGTCTCTTCACCGTATTGGTACTATAAAACGCCGGTCGGAAACCAAAGGGACGGAGGACACGGCTCACCTCCGAAGAAAACTTCCCCAAAAACGGCATCCTAATCCACCGTTTACACCTATCAAGATGCAACTGGCGGGGGAGGGAGGTAGTAGAATCGAGACTTTTTCTTGTAAGTCTCCTACGGACCATGAGGTCGATGTCCACTTTGACCTGATTCACTCTAGCCAAGTGCTTTATCGTCACGAGTTTCTTATTAAACGCTACCTCACTCAAAGGGATCTGAGTGAGGCGATATATTAAACTATTAAATGTAGCAACTTTATGGGCAAAAGGTACGAAAGACGACCCGTGGATAGCAATATCGGTTGAAGTACTTTTCCGGTAAATACCGAAATCATGGACCCCGTCAATGACGGATATGGTTAAGTCCAGAAAATTTATTGATAAGCCGCCAACTTCAAGAGTGAACTTGATGGACGGATATAAACTATTTAAATAAGCGAGAAACTCACTAAAGAGCTCCGCGGGACCGGTCCACGCACACAATATGTCATCCACGTACCTATGCCAGTAGAAAACGTGATTCAAAAACACCTGGCCCGAAGAAAACAAGTCAACCTCAAATTTAGACATAAAAACCTCCGAAATAAGAGAGCCTAAGGGGGAATCAATAGGGATCCCTACCTCCTCAGGGAACTCGAAATATTTATCATCAAACTTACAAAAATTAGGTGACCAACAGGCGTTCAATAGGTCGAAAAATTCGCCAAATTCATTGTGAGGAGTACCACATTCTACGAGCAGTTTGCCTATTTGTTGCATAGTGGTAGCCTTGGGAATATTAGGAAAAAGCCCAACGACATCAAACGAGCACAGAATTGAACCCGGAGGAAGGTATGTGTCCTTCAATTTTTCAGCCAGCGCGCTCGAATTCTTAACTGAATAGGGAGACTCAACCTCCACACGAGCTTTGAACCATCTATCCAGGAACTTGGCGAGGGAGTATGTAGGGGAGGAAACAAACGAAACAACCGGCCGCATCGGCACATTTTCTTTGTGTACCTTCGGCAACCCGTAAAGGAGGGGAGGAAGGGGATTCGGCTCCAAGATAGCTTTCTTTAGAGATGGGCTCTTAATGATTACCTCACTACCATTAATAAGTTTCCTAGCCTCTTTAACGAATTTTGGAAAATCAAAGAGAGGGGCCTCCTTAGCCCCACATTGGCCAAGTACCTCGTAAACCTTAGAGACGTAGGAAGCCTTATTCATCACTACGACAGCATTCCCTTTGTCAGCTTTGGTAATAACTAGCTTTCCTCCTTAATCTTCCTCCTCAGACCCACTATCAATTCACTCCCTGCTTCACTTATGGGAGGGAGGGGGGTATTACGAACAATTTCAGCACATTTTTTCTGGGTATTTACGCCAGGGCCGATTTTTATAGCTAAATCAGGTACAACATTTGCCAACGTCTCCTGATTTTTTAGAGGGGGGAGCCCGAACTTCAATCCCTTCTCCAGAAGTGTCATCTCATCACGGTTGAACTCCGTGTTACTATGATTTATGACACGGGGCTGAGTAGGGGAGTCGGCGTTTGCTGACCACTTAATTGAATGTGGTCATAGCCTCAAAGAGGGATCTGAAGTTCTCCTCCACAGGGAAAAATCTTATTTTAGGCGCTTAGCTTTAGGGGAAATTGAAATTCATCGTCACCGAAATATTAAAGACATTACCGTGGTGGACAGGTACGTTCCTGAGGAGGGATTGATTGAATTAGTCTATGAGAATGATTCACATTTCGATGACTCGCTGGTTCAGTCATGACCTCCTCGTTCGTTGTTACTCGTTCTTGTTGGTGTTGGGTTCAGTCGCTTTCTATACCGTGAGAATGGCTGTTTAGCCGAAAGCGCTCGGTTTGTTTGTTTTATTGCGGTTCTAGTATTTGTTTTCGTTACTCTCTGCGAGTATATTTCTCTATATTGACTAATCACTGGCAGATTCCACATCACCACTTTGTTTCAAAAGAAACCGATTTCCGACTCAACTCCTTCGTGCCAAAAGATCAACAAGGCCCAGGGTTAAACCTTACCACAGTCTGTTTTTAGTCTCAGACAATTGTAACCTAGCTCAATATTACTTCTTATTTCTTGAAAATTCGAATGCAACCTGGGAGTTACAAAATAGGTGCTGCACTACTTCCAGTGCTCTTAACATGGAATACTTATAAAAATAGCCAATGTTTGCTACAGCCTGTACGTGGTGGTTTGTTGCCACCTCTCCAACTATAGATACTCGTATTTAGAGGATCGCTTGACTTTTTCGCAGGAAAACTTGAACTTATTAACTCAGAATTTAAGACTCTCCTACTTCCATTTAACTCGGAAATCGAACATTACAAGTCCCGCTTCAAAGGCCAAATCTCTCTTAAAAGTAACCTATTTTTGGAAGACCAAGGATGGAATAAATTAAAGCCTAAAAACTCCGGACAGATGGTAGACTTTTTGAAAACAGAGCACATTTCCTTTGAATGTAGGCTTCTTGGTACATGTTATTCTTGTGTCAATACATTCAATAATTCATAATCGAATTCTTAGAAATTACGGCACATTCTGAAATAGATTTCCCGTACAAGGTCAGAGGATACTCCCCGCACGACAACGCGATTTGTTACTTCGGTTCTTTTTCTGTATTTTTTGTAACCTAGTTCGCGAAGAAAAGTCAACAAAGGAATGCGAAGGTGGAACATTTTGAGGTTAGTTCGAAATCGAAATGCTTCAATAATTCATATATTATTTCGATTAGGTTTGCTTCTACGCCACACGCTTACAATGTGGAACGCTATTTACTCTTCTCGAAGGTTTCTAGCTACGATTTTATTATCTAATCATTATTTTAATATTTACGTTTTCGCTGGGTATATTGCGTGCTCGCGATTGTATGTGTACATTTTGTTAATATCCAGTACGTTACCATTAGGGGATTGATGCGGTCGATTGCATGTCTTTCCTGTTGACTTCGAATCTATTATAAAAAACCGCACGCCGAAGTACTCGCGTATAATTATTGTGACATTAAAAATTAAAAATATATACGAGTGTATAGGAAATATCGCTTTACCCGCGCCCGTAATTGATACCGGGGGTACGGTACGATTATATAGAATTCCACCTCGACATGATAATGTTTGTGTACAAACGCTGTACGTTAACAGCTCCTTTAAAAGTTTAAATGTAACGCGAACGCAAACAACACAGGACACATGTTCGAAATATTTTTATGGTCATTTTTATTTTTATTGCTGCTTCATCTCCGTTATCTCGAAAACGTCTCCGCCCAAGAAAAAATATTATATTACGTACGAGTAATTCCGGAACGATAAAAAGTCATCTAAGATGCAGTTGTAATAAAGTTTCAGATATTGTTGTAAAAGTTGGGATAATAAAAATAGATAAAAGGGAAAACCCTAGGTTCAACGCCGGCCGGACTATTCAAACATCGAAACTTTTAAGCTTGCACTATACAGTTGTAATATACGCATTTTTTATAAAGAGCAGTCAGTATACGCTATTATTATTGAAAACTTGACACAGGTCTCTGTATCCAGACACCGATGCAGCTTTTGATAACGGAGTGATATTCTTTCCCGATTCATTTGGACTTTTTTTTTTTTTTTCTAGCCTATAACTCGAAATAGAAACCATGACCCAATTTGCGAATATAATATATCTCTGTACGAGTGGTATTGTAAACAATTAATTCTAAGCCAAATGTCAACTTTGTAGATCGTCGGTTGTAAGTTAGTTTATATATTTTTAAAAATATTGTAAAGAACAACTTTTTCCCTCGTGAAGTTCGTTTCGAACTTTTTTTTTTTTTAACGTTTTACGGAAAACATTTGAGTTATAAAACTACACCAGGCAATTTTTTTCCGACTGATCATCGGGTGGAAAATACGTCCAACAAACCAAACTCCTGTATGCAGTGAAAATTGTACCATATATAACCCTATATGATATACGAAAATAGGAAAATGTATATATATCGACTGACCGCAAAACGACGGTTATACAAAGAGCAAAGTAAATAAAATTATTCCAATAAAATAACGTCCTCCCCCTTTTATCCTTATATACGTCGTTATATACGCAACATTTTAATGTATCGGCGACCGAAAATTTCCGAATCGCCATTTCGTAAATTAATTCAAAAACAACTGTTACACGTTATCGTACGAAAGTTTTTATTGATACGCATTAATACCTGAAATGAGTTTCCCTTTCATAATTTCTCGCTCCACGAAGCGAACACTAGTTCGTTTTATCTTCCTTCACGGGACGCTTATCGTTCAGAAATAGTTCTCTTCGTATTTGTTAACAATTCTAAGAATTTTGGAGACTCTTCCTCATTGTGCAAAATTTAACATGATGCATGCACAATCGATGCTAATCCTTACGAATAACACTCATGGATGAACCAAATAATATAGAGGGCGACGAAGAGTTGGAAACGATATTTCCACATCAGAAACAAAACACGGTCTTCCAGTTTCGATAGGGGTGGTACTATTTATCGAAATGAGCAAAAAAATTCGTCTATCGTTTGTACCCAAACTGAAGGGATTACAGACTTTTAGAGGAGGCAACACAAACTATTTACCACTATGGCGCAATACTCCGCGATTAAGACCATAATATTACGCTTGGAAAGATGAAAATACCAACGAGACACAAATTAGAGCGTTATTACTTTGTGCTAAGATGGATCGCTCTGAAAATTCACTTCTTTGAGTCATGTAAAACAGTTGTATGACTTATTGAACATACTAGCCACTTGCGGCGCCAGACAGGCTCGCGCTTCGCGCTCGCTGGTTTGTTTATTAGTTTTGTCATGACAGACTCGTGCTTCGTGCTCGCTGGTTAGGTATAACGGGCTCGCGCTTCGCGCTCGTAAAGAGCACGCCGCCGACGGACTATCACTTGCTGAAAGATACCTACGCGACAGAGCAGATTTTTATATTTTATGAGAGCTCATAACATTTGAACTTTCAATAGTCGAATATATATTTCCACTTGCCATCTAGTTCACTGTTCCCACCAGTACACACACACACACACACACACACGCGCGCGCGCGCGCGCGCAATTCCAAACTCAACCAACAAACAGCCCGCTGGCATGGGTAAAGGCTAATTTTGTCCTAGCTCTGTCAAGACCAAGGTGTGGGTTTCTGACCATCATAGTCTTATATTTTTCAGAATTTCTTCAATATGAGTCATATGGGATTTGGTATTGAGAATTCAAGGGAGCCTGGACCTAGATAAAGTAGTATAAAGATGGCTTAGACCTATTATAAGCCTAGTATAATATAGTTTGAGAGTCAACATTTTTCTCGAATCTCAAACTATGTATGATAGGTGTGGGACTTGAAAAAATTCCCATCACATACAGCTCGAGAGTCGAAATTTTTCCAAGTCCCTCTCCTATCATATATGGCTCAATAGTCGAAATTTCTTCGAATCCCCTTCCTATCATATATGACTCGATAGTCGAAATTTTTTCAAAGTCTCCCTCCTATCATATATAGCTCGAGAATCGAAATTTTTCCAAGTCCCTCTCCTATCATATATAGCTCGATAGTCAAAACTTTTCTAAGTTTTTTGTTGGACGGCGGAAGGCAAATTTCTCAAAAAGCCACTCATAGAACAGGATCCCTGTTAAAATTTTGACTCTTGAGCTATATATGATAGAAGGGGGACTTGAAAAAATTCCTATCATATATGGCTCGAGAGTCAAAAGTTTTCTAAGTCCCTCTCATATCATATATGGCTCGACAGTCCAAATTTTTCCAAGTTTTTTGTTGGACAGCGGACGGCAAGATTCTTGAAAAGCCCCCTATAGAACAGGTTGCCTGTTAAAACATCACTAAATGTCACAACAGCCACATCTAACCACTTTCTCTGATAATAAAATCCTACTGGAACTGGATACTTCGATTGATATTGATAAGTAAATTAATTAAGCGTAGATATCATTTCAAACAATCAAAGATCACGTTCTGTACCTCATAATTCGAATCACGATTCTACATACCTATATTGTATTTACGCAATTGATCAAAAACTCATCGCAATTGATCAAAAACACATCAAACTACTCCAGCTACTATTCAGATGATATTTTTCTATTTACTTTCGGGATTTGTAGATTAAATCTCATTGCGCTTCTCTATTGATTTAGAGCATTCGAGTTCCTGAGAACCAAAACGTAAGAACCTACAAAATAATTTGAAATTTCATAATTCACAAAAAGCAGAAGCTATATGCGATCAAGTATCATCAGTACTGTCGATTAAAATATCTACCTCTTACGACATTATCGAACATTTTCTAATGTTGTTCCGCGATTTGTGAAATAAATCTCACAGGCTAGTTTTTCCTTCGATTTCGAGAATTCAAGTACTTGCGGGCTAAAACATAGGACCTACAAAATAGTCTAACGATAAGGAAAATTCATCTACCAGTATCGGATACTTGGATTGATAAATAAGTAAGAGCAGTATCACTTCATGCGATCGAGAATCACGTTCTGTATTCATAATTCGAATCACGATTCTATTTCTACAATCAATCAAGAACACATCAACCTACCGTACTTACTATTTTCAACCTCTTTCTCCTGTTAATGAGTAATAGTTCACTTGCGCTTATTGATCTTTTCATCCGATAGACTTCATCCACAACAGAAAACACAAAACCTGGCCGTTCATTTCGTATTGGTTTTCTTAGGAAATTAGAATTTCAACTTCTCGCTGATCCTATTTCGTTCCAAATTTCATATAGTACCAGTATACGAAAAACCGAAGCTAGATGCGATCACAAATCAATGATAGGTACCCATTTATGTCTTCCAACACTATCCTATCAAACAATTTTTAATTTTGTTTCGTTATTCTGGCTGAAAAATGAATATCAATTGTTTCTCAGTTGTTCAGTTCAGTCCTCTTTCAATTTCAAAGTTTCGAACACAAAATAGCAGAATGATAATAATGACATAATTATGAATTTTGATAATAATAAAAATTTAAATTTTCTGAAAATATTCAACGTATTCGCATGAGGACACAACTGTAGGTGCGCTAGAGTCGTGCCCGAAAAGGGGATTTGGCAAAAATTGCCATAAACCTGTATAAAACTAAAACGGGCTGTATCTTTGTCAATATTGAAAAATACAAAGAAGTAGTAAGAGCATTTTTTTATTATTTTGATTCATAGAATAACCTAAAAGAAGAAAAAATTAAGATTTCAACAATTTTCTGTAACATCCCCTTTTCAGGCAGCTTCCAAAAATGGCCACCACAGTTTTCATAGAGGGCGCCTACTTTGTGTCCTCCTGCAAATCGATGTTATGCTAAATGATAGCCGATAGCACCCTTGCTGTCGACACGCAGGACCGAGTGAGCGCACCCCGGTGGCCACCAACAGACACCACGTTCGACGGTTTGTAAACAAACTGTGCTTTATTATATAGGAATGATAGGCCGAATATTTCCTGAAATCCTCCCTTGTTGAGTGATTGTACATTTAGACAGGGGATACTTGGGTGTCAATGGGTGAATTTGATATTTATTAAAGAGTACCTGGTGCCTCCCTACCATCCAAAGGTGAAATAACTTCTGAATCGCATCTTCACAGAGATTCAGAGCTCAGAATTTCTTCGAATTCCATTTTGTCGATGCTAGGAGCTCGAAATTTTTTTCAAGTTTCCCAAGTCACATCAGTTCAATGTAATGCAGCTCGAAAGTCGAAAACTTTCCTAATCATCGAAATAAATAAGAAAAAGCAGAAAAAAACATTCACTTTGTATGCTTGCTCCGTTTCGGAGGCTAACTAGCTTATGCCCCCGCCCAAGTACAATATTATTTGAATTTTGGCTTCGTTACTAGCAGATAATGCGAAATCACTCAACTTAATGAAGAGACTCCATTTTTCGCCGTAGCTTGAGAACTCAAAATTTACATATAATCACAATTGCAATGTAGGAAAAAATATGTGAAATTATAAAGTCTAGTTTTCCCTCCACCACTAACAAAATTTCGAGAGGAACGAAAAATACTACAGAATGAGTAAATGGACGAAGAAAGGTGCAAAAGCCGCAGAAATAAAACAATACAAAGTACCGCAAGCACTTTCGGCTAAGAATCCATCAATGGGCAGAGCAGAGAAACAGTCGACAACAGAAAACAATTTGTGAGTCATACTCATAAATTAGTTCAACCAATCCCTCGTCCGGAATATACCTGTTAAGTACGGTTACGTTATCGCTGTTCAGGTAGAGCCTCAAATTTCGACATAAAGACCTCCGAAACAAGGAAACCCAACGGGGATCCAATGGGAATGCCCACTTCCTCTGGGAATTCAAAATATTTATCATTAAATTTACAAAAATGAGGGACCAGTAGACGTTGAGTAAATCGAAGAACTCCTGCAACTCTTCATGAGGAGTATTAAAATTTAACAAGAAGGTCGCCTAAATATTGGAAAGTGGCCGTTTTTGGGATGTTCGGAAACAGACCGACCACATCGAAGGAGCATAAAATACTATCAGGAGGGAGTACTTCATCTTTGAGCCTATTGGCCAAGGAGACTGAATTTTTGACGGAGTAAGGAGACTCGTATTCAATATGATATTTAAACCAACGGGCAACGGTTCAGGTGTTTGGCGAGCGAGTAAGCGGGGGAGGAGACGTAGGATACAACAGGCCGCATGGGAGTATTGGCCTTATGAACTTCATGAAAGAATAAATGAATTAGCACGACGCATAATAAAAAAATTTTTACTTATGAACTCTAGGCAACCCGTACAATAACGGAGGTACTGGATTAGATTCGAGCAAACGTTTTTTCACTGAGGGTTTTGTAATGATAACGGAACTTTTATCAATAGCATTCTGAACCTCTTTTACAGGGTTTTCCGTGGCCCCGCACTGGTTTAAGCCTGTTCCACCTTAAAGTGGTAAGTAGCCTTATCCATCGCAACGATGGAATTAAAAATCATCCAAAATAAAGAAATAACAAGTGGTAGTGACGAAAAGTACAGCACACGAAATTTTCGAGTATGCACACGAAAAAAAAAGAAGAAAAATACAAGAAATTTTCAGAATGTTTTCCCGAAAAATAAAATAAAATAAAAAAATGAGAAGGGATGAACGCTTGCTCGCCGGCCAATTTTTAAATAAAGTTTTAGACTTAGTCAGGCAGTGGTCAGAAGAACGAAATTCACATTTGAAAAATAGCACTCCATTCGTCGACAAACCAGGCATTTCTTTGCCACTATGGACTGCCGCTTATCGCCCTCACGAGGAAAAAAGTTGTACGGAGTACTTCGTGGCAGCAGGAAGCAGTAAGAATTGTATTTGGGAAAAAGAGCTGTCCAAATGTCTGAGAGGCGACGACAGATGGCAAATTTTCGACAACTTTAAAGCCCACAAATTCAGTGTCTGGACCATAGTCACCAACAGAGGAAATTTGCGGCAATCGAAATGCACATGCTCCCCCCCTTTTTGAAAAGTTTGCAATGTAACCATATGGTAGGGTGTGCATTTGGTTGAAGCTACTACCAGTGCCACATGAGGCGAAAACATTTCCTCTCGGCCAAAAAAGAAAAGGTGGCAGGCCGAATAAAGCCAAACCCGCTCTCGTGGTGCAATACATTTTTAATCATAGAATAATATTTTATTTTTCAACTTATTTTATAATTAAAATGTATGCTTTCTTTTGTTTCTACTAATTTTTCGGTTAAAAGTTTTAATTTTTCGTGATTTATTATTTTTTTTTTTTCAATGTACTTTTTTTATGTTCATGTACCATTTTTAATGTTTATTTTTATTTATTTTTTTTTCGTGATTTCGTACTTTTCATTTCGTGCAAAAAAATCCCACCCTTTATTTTTTTTTTTGTACTTTGTATTCTCGAAGAGGAATCTGTTTTATTGGGGGGGGGGGGGGGGGTCGGAAAAAATATCCGCCAACTCGAAGCTCAAAAATTTCTCAAGTCCTCTCCTACCATATATATCTCGGAGGTCTAAATTTTTCGGAGTCCCACTCCTATCTTATATAGCCTGGAGGAAGGGGCCTTTGACGTGACAGTTTGATGACATCGTAGGTCAGCCTTGCGACGTCACAATCTGATGACGCCAAAGATCAGTTTTCTTACAGTTCCCTCCTATTATATATAGCTTCAAAGTCCGAGCTTGTGACGTCACAATTTTATGACGCCATAGGTCAGCCTTGCGACGTTATAATCAACATTTTTCAGATTCCACATGCTCCATAAGACAGGTTCCCTGCCACCTCTAGTTCAACTCGGGTAAAGGGGACCCGTGAGTTTTTTTTTATTTCTTCCATATTTTCCAGTAGTTTTCCCATTTTTTTGTCCCGTATTTTTTCCAATTGTTTACCAATCCTGAAAAATCAAAAATTATCGAATCCTACAAAGACTACCCAAAAACCTAAAATACCTTGAAATTTAAACCTATTCAAGAAAATTTTGTTTGATTGGACTTTTGTCTTGCTAGATGGCACGGAAAAGCTCTATTTGCAACTCATCCGAAACTGCTTACTTTTTCAATTTGTATAGAATTATAATATTCTATGGGTTCCAAGGAATTTTAGATAATATAATGTTTTTATCTCTTTCAAATTAGATACCTCTCAAAGAACACAAACTCTTATACTTCGCTCACGACAAATAAGATGGATAAACAATCAATTTAATTAATTTTGTAATATTTTAAACTAACCTGCGTCAGTCAATTTCTCGAGTCAAGATTTTGTACGCGTACCCACGTGTACTCATACCTTATTATTTTTCTGTACAGCCGAAGCAAGATTCGAACATCTAAAACAGAATGTAATCACAATTTCATAAAGATGTTCGAAATTTACTCCTCATTACAGTCAGTGTTCGGAGTTACTAAGCAAGACCACAGTAAGAAGTGAAAATGACGCGACTTCTAGAGTAAAAACTTCAAAAATTCTAGAAGCATTTTGATGCTTTTTGAATTATTAATTTTGTGAAGTTGCAACAGTCTTCGAAGATAATGAAGTCAGAAAATTAATCAACTCTTGCCGTTATAGACTGCCGCGTGTTCTTTTAGCAAAAGTTTTACCTGATAAAGCGTGAACAGTAAAGCTGTATACTGCGATGAAGGTGTGGAGTGAATTTTCATTTCGTTACGTAATTATTATAAAGTACGGTAAAGCTAGAAAAAAAGCGGCGCCAACGTTTGTATATAGCAAAGCACATTACTTTGTCTTGCATTACGTTATACACTCTGGCTTCGAACTTCTTAATTAGCATGAAACTGATGTCGCGTGAGATGTGTCTCGTTCTGAATTCTCGTTACAGACATTCGATTACATAAAAAAAAAGCGCGCAATAGAAGCATCATGCTGCTTCGTGGATTATGATACAAAAACATTATTTTAAGTCTCTTTCTCAAGAAAATCTCTCTGCGACTTCACCATTGATGACATTTCTATCCCTATTTCCAACGCTATAAAGCCCCTTCAAAGCTTTCATTGTAGACTTGGCCAAACCTGAGACTCTTTTGGCGGGAAAACAAATTATTGGATTGAACGTACCCAGCAGCAGGGAGATATTAGTACTTTGCGAAAATTTTCTGTGAAGACGAGAGTCAGCACGGTATTAACTTTCAAATACTTTGAACCTGCAGGACAGCACAAAAGCGTAGCCAGGATCGGATGAAGAGAGTGGATGACTGGCTTTTCCTCCAATACATTCCAGTATTTTATACGAGTTTATTCTGGATCCCAAATCTCCTACAGCAGAAAAACCTAGAAAATTATCTTCTTAGGAAAATGTATGTCTCGCAGGCCTGATGAAACAGATTACAAGTCCCCCACTGGGAGTAGTGAAGAGTTGGTTGAGAACAATCTACAGTAACGATGTTAGGGAATGGGCGAACCTTGAAGAAGAAGTGAGCAGATAGTCATGAAGTCATTGAATGCAGCAATTGAATAGTCGGGTAGAAAAATGGTCTTAGCTCGATTTAGGGCCCTTTTTCGATGATTATAGTGATTTAAGTTCAGGACTCTCTCCTCTTCATCTGGTAAAACTTTTAATTCATTCCGATGACTATGGAGTACGTAAAACTATGTCGAAGTGGAACGTCTACCGTGCTTTTCTATGAATCTGAACTTTCAAGTGTGTTTTTCTCAAAACTACTTTTTGTGTTGAAGCTCTTTTTCTACCCTACCATTCAATTGATGTTGATCTTATTTTTGTACACGTTTGTTGAAGTATAATGAATGCATAAATTTTACTTCAAACAATGCGAGTGAGTTGGCTGCAGAAAAGATAACTGTGATCTTATTGGCTAAAACATATACTGCTTAGTGATTGGTTCACTCTATTGGCCTAAATACTACGTTTCTATTGGCTACCTGGTTTCCTGCCATCTTATTGGTTGGTTCTGTTCTGCTTCTATCGTCGAATCATCGGGCCGAATAATTTTTCGCTATTAAACGTGATTACATTGTTCGAGAGGCAGTCTTTCTTCCTCTTCCATTTGTTCCCAGAGTTTTCTTCTCTTTGTGCGATTATCTATGTTACAGTTAAAACCCAAAATCAGTAAATTCTAAAATTCACTAGTCAAAACTAGTTGCCACAAATGACTTTAGTCAGAACTAGTTTCGACTAGTTAACTCTAGAATTTACCGTGACCCTCAGCGTTGGAGCTAGTTTTAACTTAAATAATTTCAGGTAAAACTAGTTTTTACTAGTGAAAACTAGAATTGACTAGTAAAAAGTGAAATAGAGAAGAAATTATGATTGTCGGGGAACACTACTTTTAACTAGTGAAAACAAGAAGGGTGAATCCAATCAGTAAAATGAATTTCTTCCCTAGTACAAATGTAATTGCATTTTTATCAAGGGTGTTGGAGCAATTTTTTTTAGAGGCCTCCGGAACGAATACAGAAAATGACTCTCCGACTCCGGTTGCCTCCAGTGGACACGTTTGGAGGCGTCTTCTGACCTCCAAAGTATGTCTCTGGAAGTACTTCAAAATGCCTCCAGCGCAATTACTGAGATTGGAGAAAATGCCTCCGGAGGAACTGTCGAAGAAACCGATGACGTCTTTGGAGACTCCTCCGAAGGCACTTGCAACGTTGATTAGTGTGACCAGATGTAGCATATTGGCCTACCAGTGTTGCCAGATGACAGATGATACTCACAAGGTGTATTTAAAACTTTGGCTTTTCTTCGAACCGAGCAGCGCTAGCATTAAAGTGGCTGAATGAGGGTTCGAGGAATAGAATACTGTTGAAAAAAGTGCCTCCTAAAGGATCTTTGGAAGCACCTCCAAGCCTCTAGGTGGAAGCAAGGTACCTCCGGAGGCAAAATGCTCCAGCCTCCAACATCTTGGTTTAAATCCTCACCATCTTCGCCTCATTGGAGGCGGAGGCAAGGTACCTCCAGAGACAAAATGCCTCCAGCCTCCAACACCCTTGAATTTTTATTTTTCACAAATCTTGTTTGTACTTGAATGGTGTGCGTCAATTAGTCACTGTTAGGTTTGCTCTTGTAACGTTTATAGACCGACGAATTCGTATGATGTACGGTTTAATGTGTGAATTAAGGAAGAAAAATTTAGAACTTTTTCGTATATTTTATTCCAGTGTGAGCTACTTATCCTCAAAGTTGAGCAGAACTACCAAATATCTATCAATTTGGCCGAAGTATGTCTGGAAATATCATCACCTTTTGAACTCGAACAATTTCAATTCATTTCAGTTATAACTAGAATTTACTGATGAATTCAAACAACTTTTTTATTCTAGAATTAACTAGTCAAAACTAGTTCTGACTAAAGTCATTTGTGGCAACTAGTTTTGACTAGTGAATTTTAGAATTTACTGATTTCGGGTTTCAACTGTAACATCTACATGTATGACTTCAAACATTCCCTCTCCATTGTGGTGTTCTTCCTTACAGTGTTTACCAAACAGTGATTTACCATCTTCTTTCTCCCTCGACTTATTGTGCTCCTTTTTCCTGATCTCAAACTTTCTCCCAGTCTCACCGATGTAGATGCCCTCGCACTGCTCACAACTGAGCTTGTACACTCCGCTCAAGCTTTCCTTGTCCTTTTCTTCCGTCTGGTCGTTGCTGATTCCCACATTTACATCGTAACCATTAAACGCCTTTATCACCTTGTTTGTGTACTTTCCTGTGTATGGTATCGATCCAGAATACTTTCTCACTATGCCATCTTGGGTTCCCTTCTTTGTTTCCATTTTCCCAAAGACTCCATTTACCTCACCTCTGTGGTAGCCATTGGCTTCTGCGATCTGCTTTACTATCTCGATCTCTTTCCTCTTCTTCTCATTGTTCTCGAGGACAGAAATTGCTCGATAGTAGTAGTTCTGGATTGCCGCTAATTTGTGCTTGGGGTGGTGGTAGGAGTCATTTGGCATGATGGTGTCTGTAGGCGTCGGCTTCCTGTAGATTTTGTATTCTATCCAGTTGTTCTCCGTGTGAGTGCAAGGTCCAAATAGTCGATGGTCTCATTGCCTTTTTCCATTGTGAATTTGATGCTCTCATTCATCGCGTTATTTCCGAAAGGACTAGGTGTACCTGTCTATCAGTGCCTGACCACACAATTAGGATATCATCTACATATCTGGCCCAGTGTTTGATCGAATTTCTGAACTTGCTGTCCTTCAATATCTTGTTTTCCATATCATTTATGAATATCTCCGCCAGTGTGACAGCAGTGATCCTATCGCAAGTCCCTTCTCCTGACTGTAGAACCTGTTATTGAAGCGGTAGTAATTCTGGCTCGAGATCTCTTCCACAATGTTGGCGTACTCCGGACCATCAGGGCTCTCACGGTATCTGTTGTTTTTGAGTAGAGTGAGAAGTTCCTCCTTCGGTATGGTACCAAACATGTTTGCCGCATCAAAGGATATCAGCTTGTCGTTACTCTTGATTTCCAGTTTGTCCAGTTACTCAATCAGCTCTCTTTTATTTCTGATGCTTCGTCTGGGAGCAAACTGGTAGATTTCTTTCAGGAATGTGGCTATGATCTTCGCTAACGATCTAATCAGACGGTTCGCTTTGTGGAGTTTTACAAGCCCCTTGAGTTTTAGTGCAACCGAGTTCATCTCACGCGTCCTTCCATTGCCGGGTACCAGGTCATCTTGGTATTTCTGTGTTGGGTCCTTTGTCAGCTCTATTCACTACGATGTACGACTCCACATTTTGGTTGTAGTCCTCCTTCCCCATTACCACTGCGTGTTGCCTTCGTCCGCCTTTGTGAAAATCAAGTTGGTCTGTCGGACCTTCTTTTGTAGATTTGTAACCTTCCTCTGCATTACTTGCGTTCTGTGGTTTGACACATATTCTTCTTAATGTCCAACAGCACTTTCCCAATTTTGGTTCGGGCTTCTGGTCTCACGTTGTGTTTCACGTTTTGGATTACTTGTTCTCAACTAATGGCCATATTTTCATCCTTACACTAGTTTACTCTCTCTGGCTGCATATACTTGATGCCTTGTCCAGCAGTCTTTTTCCTTCTTCTGTGAAGGTGACGCTTGATAGTTTCAAAGTTGGCTCAGCTCTTGCTGTCTCTTCCTTTCTTTCTTCTTTCTTTCGGGTCAGTTCAGCAAACTTCTTCTTGATCGGTTTTGTTTGGGCTTCCACTCGTTTTTCCACATAGTCCTCACCTTTTTTCCCCTCTTCTCCTTTTTCAAACATGATTTCTTCAAATTCGAGGGGGTGCAGTAACCTGGACAGATGGAAATATTGGTCATGCTGTAAACCATTCAGTCTGGTGATTTTCTTGTAGAGTTCATTAATTTCCCATACTTTCGGCTTGCATCTTGATGCGTTTCACTGTTGCGCTGTTTCTTGGTAGCCTGATAGTCGCATACTTGGGAATAATGCCTCATCTCAAGCATTCGTTATTGAACCAAATCTTCACATAACCCGACTGGCTAAATGAATTAGGCAAAGCTTATCATTGAAAGTTCGCACAATGGTCGTCTTCACTGCAGTTTACTAAGATAATTTCTGACGAGTCAAGATTTAGGAAATTGTAAATTTTTGGACGAAGTTGATTGACAAAATACCCGCTTCGCCAGTAAAACAGAGACATAAGGTAACCTACTTTTTATGTACTACGATTTTAAGCGTCAGGATTAAAATTTGACAACAAAATTGATATACAACGTGTAACAAGATAGAAAGTACTTGTAAGAGTTCTTCGTGCTTGTAAAGCCATTACTTTTTGAAATTACGTTTGAGAGTTGAATATCGCTTTCGTAAATACACCCCGTGTTAGTAATTATATATCTTTTTTTTGCTCGTTCGGTACCTTTTTTTTCTCCTCGTCTCTGTTCAACTTTATATTTTATTTAACTACATTGCATGAAACGAATTGGAAATACTAAAGCGTCATCGTTTGGCTTCGTTTCAGTCAGCCTTCCTTCGGGACTCCGAATACCGGTATCGCTATGCGTTATTCAATCTTTTCCCGGAATCTCGAATTTGATTTTTTAATTCTCTCGAATCTCTAGGTACACGGTAAACGTACGTACTTACGTCGGATTTGTTTTTTGTCGACCGCAAAACACACGTGTATACGTGTAAGATGCGCGCGAAAGATGAGGACGGTCTTACGCTTTCCCTCATATATTTGGCCGGAACTCTACACGCGAAAAAGAGAAGCTGAAATATAAAACCGCGCGCTATAATTACCATTTTCTGAAGAAATACGAGATCTGAGCGAAGGAAATATAGGTAGAGCGTACCAATTATTACGAGTAAGACTTGCGGTTGAGCTCGTACAAATTTCTAAGGTAAACGGACTGTTGGCCCGTGTGCTCTCATTCATCGCGCGAAATCATCTTCTAACGGAGTCTAGCTCATTCGCAAATGTAGTGTGGAAATGCTCGGTTTCATAAATTGGCCGACTAATATTCAATATTTGAATTAAGTTAGTACGCGCGCTTAGCGTGAGGACGTAAGGACGAAATCAGAACCAAACCGCGTCCGCAACACCCTGCAGAACCATAAAAGCTTCTCTTAACTGCACGCACACCGAAGCGATCCCTCCTAATAAAGAAGTTGAAAACTAAATTATTGCACTTTCGTATCCCTTTTGGCTCGCTTTAAGTACATATCTACCCTTCGCGAACGTAGTTTCTAGTGTAGACAAGTTATCCTATTGTTTGTTGAAGCCATTTAGAATGCGTGCATAAGAAAAAGAACGCAGACAATTTTCTTATTACTTTTTTCTTTTTTCCTCCTCTCCGGCCTCTCGATCCTCGTACATACTTTGTCGTTGGCGCACGAAAGTTGTGCGTGCATTTAGAGTCGCAGTCGTAATACACAATAAATATATTGAGGCAAAAGCACACTTATCAGCCGGTTGACACATTTGCGCGTAAAAGATCAAAAACTGAGACCGAAGAAAGTTCTAAAATGGGGGTGGTGTACGCTAATTTTTAACTTTGTTCGTAGCGACACAAGCCGTAAGCGTTAACTAACTGCGACTTTTTCCTCGAACGCGATTTCATCTTTTTCACGAATAAAATTAATGCGATCGTTAGATATATGATATCATGAAAGAACCTTTATTCGTAAAGGAAAGTATCCTTATTTGTAATCGCTTATTAAATTATACTAACCCAACATCGTAACGACGTTAAGAATAAGGATGATCACACTGCTTTATCCTCACACTCTATGGAGAAGGGGCATGAATTTGATTTTGATAATGTTAAGATTTTAAGCAAAGAGAATAATACTAAGAAAAGGAAAATCATGGAAGTCATCAAAATTTTGGAGGATAAGGACAGTATTAATTTTAAAACTGACACTAATGGTCTTTGTAATGTGTATAAATCTATGATTCATGGTGATAGTAAGAACATGTAATCGCGTGCTTTCGACCGAATCTCTTTTCTTTTGTATGTTTACCGGAGTATTCCGGCTTCAGTATGTGCCCGTCGATGATACCCGGCGGTATCGAAACGTCGCTTCGACTTGTAATTTGGAAAAAAGTGTGGTGATTAAAGCCTGTTTATAAAAATGTTTTCTTGTTAGTTCGTCACCACGAATAAAAAAGTCTGCTTGTTTAACTTGTTAAAATTTGTGACCAATCGTCTCAGAAACGCTGTAAGCTTTTTCGATGTTTAGCTGCTTTATTCAGTCGGGGATCTTTCTGTGCTTAGTGATCTTATTTTGCGACCTACGCTTCCTCCTCCTAATTCCATTTAATTTTGTCCTTTTCTTTTTCACTGTCGGAAATACTCAGTTTCTTTGTTTGAGCTCGATATCTTTCTATGTTTTTCTATTTCTCTAACTTTTTTGATTTTTCAAACATTGCCTCCTACTCTTGAGGCGTTGAGGTAAGCTGCGAAGTACTTCAACCCATGCGATATTTTGGGAATTCTTGTTGGTGTCCACCTTGTCTCGATTAAGGAAACCTCATTTTTCTTTCTCACCATCTACCGTAGGCTTATATTGCCGCAGTGATGAGCTCGTTCTAAATCGATTATTTTCTTCATACTATTCTGTTATTATTACCATAATAGGTCCACAGGGGAGAGGACCCACTTATTGTTTTTTTTTTTTGTCTTCAGTTTAAAAGTTGATACTTGTAGCTGCGCTTGCAGGTGCCAAAAAATTACTAGACTGCTAGAGGAGAGCTGAATCAACGAAGATGCTACCAAAGTTTACCTCCACTCCAGATGAAGAGGGGAAAGGGCTATCAGTGTGCCTCTTCTCCCTCTCAGTGACCACATCGTTCAGCTTGAGAGTTGAGATGGACTATATAAATGCCGCCCGTGATCTTCAAATTACGCAGTCCATATTTTATTCTTTGGTATTTGACAAACGTTTTTCTTCTTGTTCCATTTGCGTTTGCTTGTTTCTACGAATCTTCATCTGTGTGAGTGCCCAGTGATTTCACGTAAAATTTTAAACAGCCGTGAAAAATAAGGTATACACATTTTAAAAATTTTAAATAAGAGAATTTTCGCGCTTGTTTTATACTTCGCGATAATGGTTGCCTGTATTTGTAGTCAAAGGTGGATCAAAGAAGGGTCGCTTTGTGTTCATGGAGTATTTTGTTCGCAAGATTTTATTAAAATCATCAAGTTTATACGAGAAAGGATAATACTATGATGGGTCCTTCTACTATTGAACCCGGAAGTCAAAATTATTCTAAATTTCTCTTTTATCATGGGGATCAGTTCTTCCGATAAATCATATCGACACGAAATCAACTCGTTATGTCGATCAAAAGTCGACTCAAAGTCGACATCGATTTAGTTCTGCCCATGTCGACCGCATATTGACCGCTCTTTTTTACTTTCGACTCGTCGTCGACGTCGAAATTAAGACGACTGCCGGTATTATAGATTGAAATCGACCTTGATGTCAAATCGATTCAATGTCAACTAACTTGTATTTCACGAGAACCTAATATCAGAATCTAGGTTATTCTAAGTGACTCAAAATTGATTGCAGATCGACGTGAAAAATCAGTCGGAAAGTATCGACTAGAGATCGACTTCAGATCGACGTCGATTTCAGTTACCAGACCTGAAATCGACTCAACTGAGCGGTCAAGGAGGAGTCGATTGGGAATCGACGTCGATTCTGGGTCAACTTTAATGTAATACCGGGGTCAAATCGACAATCGATATGGATCATCGGACTCCCTCACTCTGTCACTCCACTTCCCCTCTTTCCCCCATACACAACACTCTCTCTCTCTCTCTCTCTCTCTCTCTCTCTCTCTCTCTCTCTCTCTCTCTCTCTCTCTCTCTCTCTCTCTCTCTCTCTCTCTCTCTCTCTCTCTCTCTCTCTCTCTCTCTCTCTCTCTCTCTCTCTCTCTCTCTCTCTCTCTCTCTCTCTCTCTCTCTCTCTCTCTCTCTCTCTCTCTCTCTCTCTCTCTCTCTCTCTCTCTCTCTCTCTCTCTCTCTCTCTCTCTCTCTCTCTCTCTCTCTCTCTCTCTCTCTCTCTCTCTCTCTCTCTCTCTCTCTCTCTCTCTCTCTCTGACGCGATTTCACCTCAAATTTTTTTCTTTTTTAGTTTCCTCTTAAAAATTTTGTACAGATGGAAGATATTTGTACAACCTGAATAACTTTTACGAAGAAACATTACGAATAGTTTTTTTCATTTTGAAAAATCGATCGATGAGCTTTTTTCTATCGAACAGAAAGTTGACAAAGTTGGTGATAAGTCTACAGTCAAATCCAGATCGAGGGCAAAAATATTTATATAAACTGTTTTCTACTCATTTTGTCTAAAGTTATTTTCTTGTAAGATTTTATAAATCTTGTACAATTTTGTATTTAAATGTTGAGAATATACGAGAATATCGAGCAAAAATAAATATTACGTAAGAAGTGACCTCGGTATTCGAATTCATCAGCTGTGTAGATAAAAATTGTTTCCATCAACAATGAGGTACACTCTCGGTGGAGTACAAAAGGGTCTTACTTCTAGTGATTCCGTACATTGTCATCGTGAGAGTGATCATAGTTCATTTCTTTCCGTTCTCGATTTGCTTCAATTTTATTTTCAATCAAATTTTTATTCATTTCAATGAATTTCTATTTATTAGGAATTGCCATCCTTATGGCGTACTTTGTTTTCGTCGTTGAAGCGTGAGTGTTCACAATTTTTTGAAGATCACCGTATGACTAACTTGTGAACTAACTAATTAATATTATTGAATTATTTTATTTCATTGCATATTTTTTGAATACAGACAAAGCATAAATCTATTACAAAAATTCTACTCTTTTAAATTTTCAACAGCTGAGTAACAACGTTTGCCTCGTTAGATACCCTGACAATACAAAATATTTCGTAAATTCCTCTTAATTTTCGACTATTCAGTAGAGGTAAAAATAATATTTACAATTTTTTTTTCTTTATTTTGTCTAATTCACAGGCAACATAATCCACCGTACGTTCAAGTTACAACTTCAAGTATTCGTTTTAATTATTTTAAGATCACTAAACTAGATTGTACATTTTCCTCGTGGGCACAAACCATGCTGAATAATAAGTTGGAAGACACAAGAACATAACACAACTTTTAATCTGACTACGAATTAAACTAGAGTCAATTTTGAAAATAAGAACGGAATAAAATCAGGACAAATAATGAAAAAAACTTCACAAAAGTCAGGACTAAAATTTTGAAAAATTATTACAAAAATCGTAAAACAGAGAATAAAAATAAGAAAATCAATGATCTGAGGGCAGTGATTTCCCTGATGGTGATATCTATCTGTGGGTCGAAACTGGTCGTTTATTATCGTGATCTGGAATTTACTCGTAGTTTTGACAATTTTATTATTTTCGTTTATTTCACTCTGTCACGCGACCTTTGTAATAAATTATTAAAGATAATTTTTCAAAATTTGATTTTATTATTTTTATTCTCTGTGTTACGACCTTCGAAATAATTTTCAAAATTTTATTCTTGGCTTTTCCAGAATTTATTATTTTCTTCCTGATTTTATTTCGTGTTTATTTTCAAAATTGACTCTATTCCAATTCCTTGTCCGACTAAAAGTTCATTCACGTTCCTGTGTCTTCCAACTTATTATCATCTTCAAATTGTTTTTCATTTTGCAGGCAATCGCCGTATGTACCAATTTCATTGAATTTAATAATTATAATTAATATTACTTATTTTTAATCGATAAAAATTTGAGTCATTCTGTAGATAGGCCAGTTTACTTGTCAGAAAATTTAAGGGTTAATAATTGAATAATCACTTATGGAGATAACATAGAAAAGAAGATCATACAATTCTTACAACTGAAATGTATCTCTCCTACGTATGCCTTAATTCGGCCCTGCATGCAGAAGTGTGTTCAGGGAAACACCTGTTGACAAATCAGTCCTAACATGCACCATTATGGAGATAAAGAGCTGCAAAGTTGGTAAGGTCAGATGAAGTCCGTTTTGGAATGTAAACTTGCACAATAAAAACATTCAGACGAGCAATAAACCATTGCTGTGCTCTAGAAATGGTGGTAATTTGGCTGTAGGTAGGTGTACAATTTATAATGAAAATATGAAGGGTGTATGGAAGTCTATTTCCCACTGTTAACTCAAATTTAAAAAAAAAATATTGGATAGTATGCGAGAGCGAACTTTATCCATAACAAATTAAAGAAATTGTTTTATGTTGACATCTTGTAAATTGTGAGTGCTGAAAGATTTTTTTTTTTTTTGCGACTTTCAAGATCAATTTTTCAACATTGATAACATGATGTAGTGTTATATTCTTTACCAAGTAGCGCTCTTGACTCAAGATTGCCATAAATGGACAGAGTCTCTTTTGGAATATCACACTTAAATTATGAAAAGGCTGTTAACAATAGTTTGGTTCTGTACGTACAAACGAACTCTATGTCAATCCACGCACCTTTTTTGTGTACTAAATTCTTACAAGAAAAAGAGATTTAGAAAATAATTAAGAAGGAATGAAGACTTACTGAACCTGAAAATCTGAAATCGTTGTGAAACTTGAAAGACATACTAAGATAGTAGCTCAAATTTGACGCAAGTTTGAAGATGATAGACCAATTCCCAATTTTTAAAATAGTTTTCCAAAATGACCCTATTTTTTTATATGTACCTATTTCTGTGGAATTTTCAAAAAAGTTGGAGTTGTATATGTTCTAGTATTTCTTGAATACGGCCTCGAGTAAATATAAATTGTCTACCATAAATACATTCTTCTCTGTTCATCATTTATTGAAAAATTTAATTTGAATTTATCTCTGTCATTTATGGTATCCATCTGTATATCCGCTTGCATACTGTGATCTTCCTGAAAACCATTTGCATGCATTCCTCAAATATGGTGAGTGTTGGTATATTTTTTTATAAATTACCGCTGCATACCTACTTACAGTACCAGTAGATATCATTCTAAAGATTCCTGACACAGTCCTGACGACAGTATTTTGTAAGTCCTTGTGCTTCTGTTGAGGAGGGAATTGAAAAGCTATTGCCGTAGTTGATCGTTAAACGCAATGTACCTAGATTGGTATTTATACATTATTCTCTTTTTTAGGAACATTTCTGCATTATAGTTGCCCAGTCACCCCCTCGGTTAGTATATCTACCTATGAATTCATCAGTATAATTTGATTTTGTACAGAACAATTATGAGATTTCTATCTAGAAAACAAGTATTTTACAAAATTACTAAACCATAATAAGACCTATCCACTTTATTCTCTTATCCTCAGGGCGTGTGTCCAGACTGTGGAGGTATTACATGTTGATGACTCAATATTATGCGCGTGAGTAGACTACAATCTGGAACCCTTCAGTGACATACATTTGGCTATAATGGTGTTAAGAAATAATACTTACTTGATTAATCTAAATATTTTTCAAACATAGAACCCGGTAAACATTGTTCCCACTTGAAGCCCTCAAATATAAAGGGCTTCAGGGACACAAAAAGGAAACAGGGCTTCAAATGGGAATTATAAGGGTAGTTTTTCCCAAATTAAGCCCTGTTTCCTTTTTGTGTCCCTGAAGCCCTTTATATTTGAGGGCTTCATGAGGGCTTCAATAGGGAAGTCGGAGGGGAACAGGGAATCAACAGGGCTTCAAATGAGGGCTTCAGAGGGTAGTTTTTCCCAGGGCTTTAGAGGGCTTCAAATTGTTTACCGGGAATTTTTTATCGTACCATTGTACAACCTAAAAAGTATTATAGGTATTACTGATTCATTTGATTTCAGAAATTTTCTATTCTCTCCTTCAGCTTCATTAGTCAACAGTTTGTTCTTGCGCTCGGTAATTCCATTGTCGACTTGTCCTTGTTGAAAATTTCTAAAAGTCTTGATGAAATCTTTCAAATTATAGATTTAAGTTTTCAATGACGATAACATCGTCTAATTTTATGTTATTTAACATTCAATAAAATTTTCAAACGCAGTTGACGAGAAAGTTTATTAACATAAATTACTCGTAAGAGCTAAATGCCAAACATCGTCAAATGATATTAGATAGGGAGGGCAAAATTTGTAACGGAAGCTGGAATTAATTTGCGCGATAGTAAAACGTGAACAATTTCAACGGGTGTGCCAAAAATGAAGATCATGTTTCATAATAACTCATGCTGACTCGTTTTCTTTTCCTGTTCTCTTCCTTCTCACTCTGCATAAACCACGCAGCTTGTCAAGAAAAGTCGTGTGTCCCAATAATGAGTCATGACGTCTACAGCCCGCGACTTCATGAGGAGGACTTAAAACGTTTAATTGATTCTAGAATGTAAATTCTGTCTCTCTGACTATTTCACCCGCACTTCGGGACCAGCTACACTGTTCTTCCTTCAAGTCGCAAGGGTAGCTTCCAACCCTTGTCGGTCTTGGGGACCAGCTACCATACCTCTATTCATCGCACTATTCTTTTCTCCGGTCCGCGACAACATTACACCTGGCATGTCATCCTCCTTCGGGTGGCCGTTCTGACACCCTCCTGCTTTAGGTCCTGAACCCTGGAATCACAACTTCTCTCGAGACTTGCGGAACGTAACTCTCTTTTAACTAAATTTACCCCAAACATCGGCACACACAACCCTGAGGATCGTTAATTGGAGTCTTCCTCTTGGAATTTGGAAACGTTTTTCCGTGATAGACCTCTTGGATCAGGACCATCAGGCATGCGGCTTCATCCTAATTCTATCGTAACCATCAACCATGGCTTCCATATATTACTCCCCCTAATGTACATCTCGTTTCCATTACGATAGCATGGATGTGGTCACATCAACCAATCAGCATCCAAGAGGACGGTGCTCTTGGAATACCCAGAGATTCAAAATGGCGGTAGCCTTACATAACTTACTAACAGGATAGCTCGATCATGATAATATATGCATGAATGTAATTTGTCAGCTCGATTGCTCCACTAAAATTTCTTTGCTCACATAATTGAACCACTTTAATCAATAACGACGAAGCTGACAAAAACGCGCTTCGATTTCGAGAAAAACGCATTTAAAGTTTTGCATTGCTGGTACTGGCAGTAAAGAAAAGAAAGCGCGTCAAAATTTTTGCTGTAGAAGGTTACGCAGTCTATCTCCTCGCGATTCCCTCCCTCCTGTCGGTCGAAAGAACGGTCGTCAATATATCATAAATTCTCTGTTCCATGTTACGACACATAAATCACAAAATACCCAAAAACACACAACCTGTGTATTTTTGTGTATTTTGTGGTCGTCAGTATGACAAAATGGCTGCCGACGAGAGGATATGCATCGCCCTTTTTGCATAAACTCGCCCTTCTTGGGGAACGAACTCGCCCTTCTTGAAAAAACCCATAAGAAATATCGAGTTTATGGTTTATTGACTAATCAGAAGCAGACTTGAAAAAATTTCCAACTTCAAGTCTTATATCAATGAGCAGAAAGAGATATTTTGTCTTTTAAGCCATATGTATATAAGAGACTGTGGTTCCGAGGAGTCAAGACCGTTCGGGAAAGTACACAAGAATCCCCTGATCTATCTAACAAGACTCTCGGCTTTTTTATTCAATTCAGTGCTCTCAAACTGGCGCCGTAATCGAGATTGTTTTACTCTCCTGCATAATATGAGTGGATTTGAACATTACGACCATCAAGCTGTATATTCGGGAGGGAGTGGGGAAGGCCTGGAGAAAGTCCGACCTCCAGCCTATGTAGATTGTAGACCATACTTGGGGACAAATTATAACAGAAATGAAGTCAGAATGGTATTTGTTAGAATAGTTTCTCAATTAGCTCCAAATTGGCCACCTAACAACGTCTACAGATAGTTGATTTTTGATCGTCCATAAAGAAGGAAGCCCAGACCTAGATGAAGCTCTGAGCTATATGTGAGAGGAGAGGGACTTAGAAAAATTTTGACTCTGAGAGTCGAAATTCTTCTAAGTCCCCCTCTCATCATATACAGCTCGAGAGTCGAAGTTTTTCTAAGTGCCTCTCCTATCGCATATAGCTCGGAGGTCGGAATTTTTATATATCCCCCTCCTATCATATATAGCTCGAAAGTCAACTTTTTTTTAAAGTCCCCCTCCTATCATAATTATATAGTTCGAGTGTCGAAACTTTTTCCAAGTCCCTCTCCTATCTGCGGTTTGCATTTGTTTACTCTCCCTTTAGAGTATTCGTTTTTTCGTTTACCCTCTCCTATCATAGATAGCTCGAGAATCGAAATTTTTCCAAGTTTTTTGCTGGACGGCGGACGGCGCACGACAAATTTCTCAAAAAGCCCTTCTTAGAACAGGTTCCCTGTTAAAAAAACGTGCGCATCAGCTTCTTTTCTCCCCAGCTGAACCGTTTTTGGCAGTACTTGTTGTCAGTAATGTATAGATCATCCACTTCCACCACGAGACAACGTGTCTTTCGTACATGCAAGTTGTGCGCGTATCATAATCGCAATTCACAGCAAATATATCGAGCCAAAAGCACACTTATCAGCCGCAGTTGACACATTCGCGGATAAAAGATCAACAACTAGAACCGAAGAAAGTTCTAACACAGGGGGCGTTAATTTTTAGCTTTTGTTCGTGGCGACACGAGCCGCGAGCGCCAGCCGACGACTTCCCTCGACGTTACAGCGAAAAGGAACGCGATTTCATCTTGTTACGAATATTTTATAAACGTAATTAATGCGATTGTTACATACAATAGCCTCGGGTTAATTACAAATTATAATAAACGCCATTTCGTCGTGGCCTTTTTTTTTCTCTCTCTCTCTCTCTCTCCTTTTTTATTCGTCACCTAAAGGTATAAATTTGAAGTGAAACACATTAAATCACTTTATTACAACGGTTAAAGGGTCCGTCGAATGACGAATCGTTATTTGAATGAAACGACACCGACGCTGGCAAAAATACCGACAATTTAAAACAATGTTGACTGCGAAAATATTTTCCCTGCGGAGAATATCATCTACTCTGCAGCAATTTTTCCACGGTCGCCGTTATAATAATCGGCCTGTCGGCACATGTCTACCGGCAGCTAACTTACGGTTTATAATAGGCGTATGACAGACGGGGCTGGAGGCCCCATAATCATTTCCATAGTCAAAAGAAAATTTAATAACGTCGCGACGAAGGGCTGGCGGGTATTTCAAAATTAAAGATACGAAGGCGAAGGTTAATAAAATTTACCTAATAAAACTAAAATCGTATTTAGTATCATCTAATAAGGTGTTTATTAAGGAAGCTGATAGCGCGCCAAGTATAATTTGTTTTTCGCATGAAAATGTGTACGTTCTTTCTCTAGTAACGAGAGTCTGGAGACCAATATTCACAGCTTTTATTATAGTCGTTAACGTCAACCGCCATTGTCGCCATGGTAACTTATTTTCAAAACGACAGTTTCACAGATTGTCGATGAAATCTCAAACAAAATTTTTTTTCCTGTCTTTCTTTTTTGGCGTAATTGTTAGATTTCGTCGGGAACATGAAGCTATCGCGCGTGAGTACGAACAAGAAAAATACAGTAATTAATTTCGAAATGTAAACACTCGCACGGATTAAGTCGGACAACGAGAGTGAGTTCGTTAATAGGCCAACGTCATCGCAGTGTTACAAGATTTCTGACTCAGCATCTTTCAGCAGCTCAGCGGAGCAAGGACTTCTTTTATATTCTACAGAGCTCAATTTGGGAGGAAAAAGAAAACGATATCAATTGGCTCAGTAATAATAACTTACAAGGGTGAACAGTTTTCTGACATTGTGGACGATCATGTCAATGAGCAGCGAGGAAGGTCAAAGATTTTCAAATAAATTTTCAATTCAATTAGGTTCGATACTTTATGCCGTAATTGGGCGTTGAACGTAAACATCGTAAGGAAAAGAAGGAGAATTTCAAGATACATAATCATTACCGATAGCATCTACCACAAGAAAAGAGGAGTTTTCAATCCCTTCTCATATAGCACCATTTTGGTGCTCACCAGAACAAATGACCCCCTTCCAAAGTTTCTTTTTGAACGAACTCAATCCTCATTTAAGTGTATTTCCTCTGTGTCGTCTAATAGAAACAATTTTTCTCCCCGCCTTTGTTTTTCGCACTATTAACGGAGAATCTGGTATCTCTCTTGTTGGGGGACATTCTCAGGAAATTTCCGCAAACGCGTCCGACTTTCATGAAGTCATCAACCTAATTGGGTTAGGTTACAGTACTCGTTAAAATTTTCACTCTTGTGCCGTATGACGATGAGAGGGAGACATGGAAACATTATATGACCCACATTAGAATAGCCCCTTCAAGTAACTAGATATGCAATGCTTTGTACACCAATTCGCTTGGCCTCTTTAATGAGCTAGATATGCAACGCTTCAGACATCATAAATCCTCCTTCTATCGTATATTACGGGTCACGAGTCGAAATTTTTTCCAAGTGTACTCCGCCTATCATGTATAGCTCGAGAGTGGAAATTTTTCAAAGTTCCGCTCTTATCATCTGAGCTCGAGAGTCGAAATTTTTCTCAGTTTTTTGTCAGACGGCGCACAGTGCACGGCGAATTTCTCAAACAAGAAATCTCCCATAAAACAGGTTCCCTGTTAAAATGAGGACCAAAGATACAGGTCCCAAAGTAGCGAATGTATAAATTTCTTAAGTTCCAAAATTAGTTCAAGGTCACCCAGGACGTCAGTAAGTTAGGCCTAATATAATGGAAGCTATACAGCAGTAAAGCTCCGCACTCAGGGGTGATAAATTCGAGCAGCTAAAGGTAAAAAAAAAACGCTAGAAGCTATTCTTTGATTGGCTTTCAAATCAGCTAGAAGCCAGCCGATGAAATCAAGAAACAGCTAAAAGTCAGCCACTATAGTCAATGAATAAGAGCTGCTTTTTGCTGACCTCTCTCTTAATATTTTCAATATTCTTCAATTTCTTAGCAGCAGAGGCCAATCTTTAGAGACGAATGAAATAACAAACAATGCGCCTTAGTATCGGGGTCCCTTGGTTTTTTTTTGACGGAAATTGATTTTTTAATTTTTTTCGAAAGATCTGGAGCTTACTTTCCTACCAAGATGTAAATCTCAAGGTATCTAGATCTTTCCTATGTCAAGACCTGGAAACCAAGAAATCCGCATCTTTGTTTCACAATTATTGAAGTTTGACAAAAATTAAATACAGGCTTTTCCTGCACAGTTTTTCATTATTTGAAACACAACGTTATACCTGAAGAAGACCTCAAGTAGGTCGAAACGTTAAGTTTCAAATAATAAAAAACTGTGCAGGAAAAGCCTGTATTTAATTTTTATCAAACTGTTGGAAGTCCTTGCAGGAATAAAAATTTCGAATTTTGAATTATTGAAGTATCGAGAAGAAACTTTTTCGAAGACTGTACAAAAATTTGAAAAATGCTATGCAAAAATAGAACTTGCCAAGACTGTAGAGAAATTGGAAAAATGCAATGCGAGAATAAAATCATAAGTGGCACAAATACGTACAGTATTAATGAAAATAATGATATACATTATCATCAATATATTAATGTTCAAAGACTATCTTGGTCACTCTTGACGAAGACTACGAAAAATAAAATTTGCCACAAAAATAAGGTCTCAAGAGACAGAAAATGTATATTTTGAGTGACGTCACAACACATTTTTCCGGTGAGAACTTTTTTTTTTTTTGCGATTGCATAGGGGCTTTTGCCTTGTCAGAGGCAAGAACCCCAAAAAGCTGGTGAAAAGTTTAAGCCGTCAGTGTCAACGACTTAGAAGCAAACAGCCAGTCAAAAGCCAATCATGATTTATGAATATGATCAACTTATCATTCGTAAGCATACTGTGGCTAAAGCCTAATATAGCCTAACGTGAGCTCGGTATAATGAAGACTACAAGGATGCAGGTTTCGAAGTAGCGACACTTAATCGCACGCCTCAAAAAATGAAATTGCCCGCCTATCGATAACACGTCGAGGAAACAAAATTGACACGCCTATGAAATGTATTACACGGATAAAAACGAAGTAAGTAGTGCACACATCTCAATACAAGTTGTGCACACAAAATCAAAACACTCAAAATCCATTGAAGAGGACAAATACACCACCATGTGAGTAGTGCACACATTTCCATATCGTGCACACTTAAGAACATGCAGAAAAATGTGCGATCCACATTTAATTCATTCAACTATAATATATCAAGTAAGTAAACCTGATACAGAGGAAGAAACAGAAAAGAAGATAATGGAATGCTTTGGTTACTGACAAGTCAGCACAAACCTCAAGGCAGCATTCCAAGTGGAGTTTTTTCTACCATCACCATACATTTTACAAAGACATTACAATATTGATACATATTAATGCAATTAACAAAAAATATAAGTTTTCAAATAATTTACAATGGCTAAGCCCTCCCGCTTCTTGAATAAATCTGAGTTCAAGACTACGTCATGGTACCTGCCTTCATAATAACGAATGCCGCGTGAAGCGTCGAAATTAACATCCGCCTACCACTTGACATGTGCAGCGTGAAAAGCTTCCTGAAAATCGAAAGGAAGCTCCAAATGGGCCTGCAGTTGATTGCCAAAAAGGGCCTGAGAAAAGGAAGAGTGGGAAGGATCAGAAGTGCGAATATTGTCAAAACGGCGAATTCTTGAATAAGTCAATAATGAAACGTCCGTGGCTATCCACATAACTACCGCGCATCTCCTTGGCATCACTTCTGCCGAATCATCTTATATTTTGACGACGAACCTCAGTATTTGACCAACCAGTGAAGATCTCACGACAATGCTCGAAATCCAATGCATTAACCAACTGACTCGACTGACTCCTCTAGGGTAGAACAATTGGGAAACACCTCCATCAACAGTCATACCTCACTCATAGGGAGTTTGAGGTTTATTATGGGGAGGCAGTCTCTACTGTCAAGCCCATCCTGGCTGGAGTTCCTCACAATAAATGCGGTAAAATTATCTTCTTTTGAAATACGGGTCGTGTGCCAGTCCTGGCGTGCATTTATGGCGTTCTTCATGGTTTCAACGTCGTGTCAGTTTTTTTCCATGGCGGGAGGGGAACTGGCGGTCAATATAATTTTATGAGGAGTGCACTTATATATTTCCCAATTTTTTCAAGTCCTCAAAGTGGATCGAAGTCATCGATGACGTCATAAAGGTCAAATGCGGGCGTTTATTGAGGATTCTCCCCCGCTCCCCACCCAATGAATCAGATCGCGGGTTCTCTGCTAAAACTTTAGAGTCACGGAGAACCAGCCGTGAATACCTCTGGACTGTTGTGTCCAGTTAGAAGGCAATGGTTTGGGACCCTCATCCGAAATTTTAGCAAAAGAGTCGCTCCTTTGAAACTGGACAAAAGTAAGTACTCTTCCTAGGCAGCATCAGCCGGTGGCCAGCCTCGTATTTGTCACGACGATGCTAACGTGCCACTGGGGTAGGACTGCAATGGTAGCGGGGAACCCACCGTCCCGAGTCCCCTAGAGCCTGAAGTTTTCCAAGTCCTAAAATCATGACGTGACAACTTGAACGCGCTGCAATTTCAAGGAAGCCATCGTCTTTCCAAGTCCCCCTTCTATCATATATAGCTCGGAGGTAGGAATTTTTCCAAGTCCCCTCCTGTCATATATAGCTTGGAGGTAGGAATTTTTCCAAGTCCCGCTCCCCTCTCCGTGACGTCATCAACCTCGCTCGCGCTCGCGGACGAAAAATTCCTGGAAGTACCCCCAACAAAAGGGATAGTGGTTTCCCCGCTTATACAGAGCCAAGAGTCGAATATTAGGAAAATGAATTTACTTTTGGGGAAAAGAATAACAGGAAAGTAGCCAATACAATCTTATTCTTCATCTGGGTACCTAGTCACAATAAGGCTATCCCAGGAAACGAAAAGGTCGACAAAGCAGCCAAAGTAGCAACCCATCAGTCAACCGCTCTTTCCTCCCCTCACGCTCAGATCTCTCTAAACACATCAACAAATTCATCACTCAAGCATGGCTCACTCATTGGTCTAATCTCAAATCTGCACACACAAACAAACTAGCCCAAATTAAAAATATTCCCATCTCATGGGACTCTTCAAATCTGTCAACACGCAAAGAAGAAATAGTCATGACCTGTCTCAGAATCGGTCACACCAGACTCACATACACCCATCTCATCTGTCATCTTATGCCTTTGCGAATCTGAACCCCCCCCCCCTATCCGTTCAATACATCTTCTGCTGCCCCAACTTGACCCAACTCCGTAATTCCTTATCCATCCCTCACAACCATACAGAGACACTATCAGATGACTTCCCCTCCATCTCCAACACATTCAACTTTTTACAACAAGCAAACTTCCTCTCACGCATATAATCACGCAATCTCGCCGAGCTCATAGCCCTGAAGGCAGTCTGCTAGAGTAGCTCGTAAATTAAAATAAAAAAAATTAAATTAAATTATTAAAAAAAAAAACTCGGTATGAGAGATCAAACAAATTCTATTTTTCCAAATTCAGATTGCTTTTATATTTTTATAAAAATCATTTTTTTTTTTTTTATGATTCATTTGAAAAGCTCAAACGTTTTTCTATTTATTGGAATGCATACTTGAGAGAGTACAATTCTTTCATTTCGAATCGACGAATTCGAAAAGATGTGGAGCGTGACTGAGTGTCAATTTTTGGCTCGTCAATTCGGAGATTCACCGCGACGATAATTGTCTGAAAGTGTTCTCGATGTAGCTTCTTCCCCCGTCGACGTTGTTCTTATCACGTATTGTGAGAACAAAAACTTTGAGGAAGATCGAAAACACAGCAATGTTCTTAAGCAGCTTTCTCAAGCTCGCAAGTCGTACTTTCGTATTTTGAATGGTAGCTATAGTAGGTGTTCTCTTTTGTCGGTGTTTCTTAATTATTTGTCCGTGGGTGTAGACAGACCTAATTAATCAACACGCTTTCTCGTCTAATATCGCAAAGAGGGTATATGAAAATATGTCCCACTATCTTCTATTTGTACAATCTTGCGTAAATGCATACAAAGTCACAAACACCTACGTATACTTCAACAAAGTATTAAGAGTATAAAGAGAAGGAAAAGCGTTCTCAAATAAGGCAATTAGCTCGAGTGGTACAAGACGATTCGAATTCATTCAGTCGCATTACATTTTGTCTGCGACTCATAAATCCTAAATCTGAACCCAAAAATATTTCATCCGTTCGCTTTCGTTTGCTCTCAAAAATGAAAATTGTTGTATCAATTTCAATTAAATTTATTACCTTTTGTAACTCACTCGTATATATAACTGCCCTTAAATGAATTGAATTTTACAATTTATTATAGTCTCTCTCGTTATGAAGCTTTCGTAATATATAGCTACTAGGGTTACCGAATGTTGTTGTGGACAAATTACTGTAAAATATCTGATATCATACGTGTGTAGTTGTACGCGTATAGACGTGCAGACTGAAACTGAACAGAAGAGAAGATTATAAAATGATTATTTTTTTTCTTCTTACCAAGAGGGATGATGATACTTATATTATATCGCGGTAGAGTTGTTATTTTCCCCTCTTTTCTTTCGCAGAATCTGAACTCACGTGTACGCAGTATTTTATAGCGACAACTTGCTGCTTTTTTTATACCCTGGTGTGAAGAAATATTTCTACGCGAGTAGTGCGAAAACAACTGCCAGCGTGTTGCATCTTTCTACATGAAATTCAAATTTTTCGTGTTACATTATTTTCCACTATAGCTCGAACAAAATTAAGAATATTAACCCGTTGCAGGGAAACGTGCAGGAAAAGTTCGCGAGAGAGAAGTCTAATCTTTTGTGACAGTTTTTCGTTTTATAGGAAAACTTTCATCTTTCAAACTTTAAAAAATAGTCGACGTTATTTGATTATCGTTATCGTTAGTGGTTTTTTAATCTTCTGAACGACGGATGTTACCTGGAAATGCTTCGGGATGAATTCGGTTGTATTTATCATAGTCAACTTTAGTTGTAACTTGATTGAGACCTCAAAATTTTGTGCTTGAGGAAAGCTTTCATTAAAATAAGAGAGTCTTTGAGCTAAGACCTTTCAGTCGGTGACCGTTATCAAAACACCAAACAATTCGACCGGTAACGGATAAGAGAATGAGAAAGGAACGGGAAGTACCATTTAGAAAAGAAGGAAGTTTTGTACGTCAGGTCAAAAAGCGCGAGCATTGGTTGTTTTTATGGCTTATTAAGAAAAGGGACTAATTAATGATACGTTTTATTAAAACTGAGTGAATAGAATACGATCGGTTGCGTTCGATCGATGAGCATCTTCAGATATCAATGATAATGACTGGTCAGCAGGCAGAAGAATTGGAAGGATTCCTCCATGTTGCGGCAGGTTTATTTGATTAGTAATGACTTTAGGGCTCAAGAAAGGTTCAATTGGGTTATGAGCTGCAAGTATTTTGCATCCTTCCAACCAATTCAACAGCCGCGTCTTAGAATAACTGTGTAGTAGTTGGCAGTGGATGGTATTTATGTTATGGTCAGTTTGCCACAGTGGTCGGTGACAGCGGATCCCTTCTTGCTCGCAGGGTTGAGAGTGTTGGGATGTTCTTTCAGGAGGAGGTGGAGCTTTTGCCTCATCTGCCCGACATAGAAGAAGTTACGATCTGCACAATCTATCCTGCAGACCCATCATCAATTGTTTGGGGGTGTTGGATTGTTGAGTCGGTTGAGGTCAACTATCTTTGAAATGGGATAAAAATCGGCTCGTTAATTGTAGTGGCAGAGGAGAGAAGGGAGTTTATCAGACGCAGCCACCTTTGCGGCTTAGGTGACCCTCACCGTGAGTCTTTGCAGTTTTTTTCCATTGGATGAAGAGTCAGGTTGTTAATCCGAGCAATCTTTTCTATTTTAAGAATTTCAGTCTTATGGGTCTCGTAAGAAAGTGACAGGAAAAGTAGCCGGTGGACGGAAAAGTTAAGCACAGCCTCTTTTGGCCCATTAGATGCAGGGTTTATGCATTAATCGAAGCGCCAGTGAACGTAACTCTGCGGTAGATGGAGAAGGCGAGTCGAAGAACGTCATGGTGCTCTTCGATAGTGACGGAGCAATCCAGGAATTTGATTTTTGAAGTCCTCCTACCTTGATGGTCAATTTTATTGACGACTGGTATTGGTTAAGTGTCGCAAGCAGGTTATGGAAATTCACTTCTGGGCCATGTCAAAGGCTACGGATGTCGTCAACGGACGCAACTTGCTGGTGCGATCAGATTCCACGACGCAGGACTAGAAGTGGTTTATGAAGTCATTTTTCTGTAAGCTGAGGGTGCAGAGCATTTAAAATTTGCCGATGATGTCGGGACGTACAAAATGTTCTATAATTATTATCGATATGGCAAGTTGGACTGGAATTTTTGTGAATATGCTCGCAATGTCGAAAGATACGAGGATAGAGCCTTATGGAAAGTTGAGTTTTTGGAGACAAGAGGTGAGTCCTGGTGAGTTTTCGATCGTATAAGTGAGCTGGAATTCTGTAATAGTAAGTCTTTCTTGCTGTCTTGTAGTATGACTCGTACGTTGGAGGAATCCATTTTTTTTATCCCATAATAGTCAATCCCACATTCATAATATCGATTATAATTCTCATAGGGGGTGGTACCTAAAGTTCGGGTAGCTCGAGCAGACTTCTGGTCAAAAACCTCTAAAAAATATAATACTTCCTTCATGCTGTACTTCTATGGCCCTGTCTTAGTACTCGGTTATACTAAAAAAATGAATTGGTTCAGGTTGACCACGCAATGTAGGGCTAATAACGGAGTCAATCAATGTGGGAACGTAGATTTGTCTTTCAAGCACCAGCTATTTTAGAGACCACTCAATCAAGTCACTATTGGTGAAACTATTATAAACTGAGATAACGATCAGTACAAACAAGTTGTTAACAAGAGAATGAACCAAAACAGGGGGGGACAGGAAAGAAGACTCAACAAATTATTGAAGGAGTCGATTTTTTCTCTCAGTTCAGGTTCGTAATTTGTAGATCGAGGAAAATTTCTTCAATCTTAAGTCAATGAATTTAATCGCGACGGTTTCAAGTCGCATTAATTCTTCTTTCAAATTCATATCCAAAAAAGTACGTTCTTCTTCATCCTCTATTTTTCCGTGAATGACTTTAGTCTCGCCTCATATTGTGAGATCGTTGGTTATGAATTGAGTTGGTTAGAAAGTCTGAGAATTTCATTGTCGAGGACGAAAGCAGAATCTTGAAGTAACATTGATTGAAATCGAAGTTGGAAAAGGCGTCTGATTAGTTGCAGAAAGCGTTATACCAGCTCTTTCTCGTCGCTGATTGGAGTTATAAGGTAAGAAGACCATCGCGAACTAGAAGAGGAAGACCCCCTTCATGTTTCTGAGAGGATCGTAATCCAAAGTACATAATTATTGATAACTCTATTGAGAATCCCGTATGGTATTTTTCGAGGTCCTCCAGTGCCCAGACATTTTTCAAAATGCAGAATTTGCTTCAATGCGTGTTCAGCGAAAGTTGACTGTCCTTTTTTTTTTTTTTTGAGTTACCATGCGTGCTTTTCGAGTGAACTGGATAACTTTTGTGCACTTCTTTTAAGTAGAACTCAGGATATTCAACGCTAAATGATTTATAGACACCATATTTTCCCGGAAGAAGGATGAAGTATTTGGGCGAGCCCAACAGTGCACCTCATTTGCAGTTTTTATAATAGCTATAGGTGCAAATCTATGAGATTTAAGAAGTTGTATGAACCAAATGGGAGAGTTAGATCCATTCAAGCTTACTATCACAGACTTGGAGTGACCTTGGGAAGGAAGTCGACCGATCAAGGAGTCCTCTATGTAAAGGTTTCGTTTAACCCATCTTGTCAATATTGAAGTGAATGCCATTCCGTTCGGCCAGGGTTTTGACAGTGCGCAGTTCATTCTGTAAGGGAACACGATCGAGAAGAGGGTCACAAAATCGAATCATGGAGACGTAAAGAGGCTTCTTGTGACGTGCATACCAGCTGGATGAGGAATCGAAGTACACATCGAAAGATATGAGCTTCCTATACGTGCCATGTTTGTACCCCTGTGAACTAATAGGAATGGGAAGATCCAGTCGTGAGTCAATTTCGTATCTCAAATCTCGAAAGTGAATTTCACATTAGGATGATGTGCGCGGCGGGTGGCTAGAAAATTTTCGAGAGGAGGTTTTGAATCGAATTTTATGCAATACTTTACTCTTTTTTGTAATTTCAGTAATCTTTCGGGGGCCGCCACCCCAGCCCCCCCAATTTTCGAAATAAGCAAATTTTTTCATCTTAATCGTTTGTGCATCGTTTGTGCATGTTAGTGCTTCAACATTCATCGTTAGTGCTTCACTAGAACCCCGTATACTCGATGGCGTGCTGTGGTGACGTCAGCTCCCCATGGTGGCATTTCTGAAAAAGTGTATGGGAATTGTTTGTGCATCGCTTGTGCACGTTCAAACACTTTGTGCTTCGCTCTAATTGTGTATAATTGGAACAAACCTAAGGCGTGCCGTGTTGACGTCAGCCCTCTATGATCTCATTTCTTTAAAAACTGTACGGGAATCGTTTGTACATCGTTTGTGCACGTTAGTGCTTCAATTCCCATCGTTAGTGCTTCACCAGAACCCTTTATGGGTAATGGAGGACTCTAGTGACGTCAACCCCCCCCCATGGTATCATTTTCTAAGAGACTGTACAGGAATTGTTCGTGCATCGTTCGTGCATGTAAGTGCTTTCAATTTTGGCATTTGTGCTTCATTCTACATAATACAAAACATGATGTCACGTTTGGGGGGCCAGGGTGGCGGCTGCCTCCAAATTGACTTTTGTACCAAATTTTTGTATGCATGTTTTTTGCATCATTTGTGCATGTTAGTGCTTCACTCCAACTCCGTAAGTTTCCATAGGGGGGAGGGGGCTGTTTTGGTGACACTAACTGCAACGGACCCAATATTTCGAGGTAAATTTTTCAGTTCAGGATAGTTGACTGCAATCATCCCTTCCTTCTTTCCGGCTACATCATTGACGTGTGTTGCTTCAAAATAGCATCATAAGCTTTAATTTGGAAAAAGTCTACTTCCTTAGCGGAACTAGTTTCCCTTCAATTGTGAAAATCTCACAGGGATTTCATAACACATTTTCGGTACGAGTCCGAAATTTCTTTTAGATAATTAATCACATGGATCAAGAGAGCTCAGTTGATTTTGAATTGATAATTTTCGATCGTAAAACTTTTTCCCCGGCCGGAAAACAAATAAGAACACAGTCGACCTACAATAGAAAACATTATATTATTTGTCTTTTTTGGCACATTTTTCGCAGTGTTTTAATTCATTAAATTTGATACTCTTCCTGCCTTAATTATAAATCGTACACTCCTCAAAATATAATTTTAAATGCGCGAGTAAAATATTAATTCGGAGTATAATTTTTCGACCCCACTACGGCGCGCTCGACGAATTTAAGAAATAATAATGATAGCGAATACGCGGGTTCGCGGTAATTAAATATTTTTTTTATTAGACGCGGGGCGTTTAAGCGTTATAGAGAACGCTTTTTAATTTATTATTTTACCGCGTGTGTGGTTTGGCCGACTCACCGCATCGTGGTCGCGCGACAGAGACGGCGACGACACGTACCGCGTGCGGCAATGCGTATCAGGTATCCATCTGCCAGAAGATACGAATAAATTCTCTCCCACTCGAGTTCGTGTTTATTGACTTAAACTCGCTTTTCTTCGACCTAATACGAATTTGTGTACTCACGCGAGGCGCGCTTTTGAAATGCATAATGCTCGAGTGGTGCAGCGATTTGACTGCTGCATTGCTGCAAAGACAATAGACTGATGTCGATGTCGCCTCGAAAAATATTTCGACACGAAAAACTTTTTCTAAAGACAACGCGCCAACAACAGACGATCGATGGCGAAAAATAACCTCCGATAAACGATAATGCTATATAATAATATGCATAGTTCATATACTACTTTAATTTGATGAATTTTAATGACGTAATTTTCATTCATTTCAGGTTGCTGTTTTTTGACGTATTATACGAGAAAAGCCGCGTTAGATGCTCAAAACGCTTTACATAATATTAAAATTCTACCAGGGGTAAGTATTCATTTCGTATTTTTCTTTTTACGAAAACCCGAATATATTCATTCGATATGAATATTTCGCGCTAGATATTGATACCGTATACGTAATATAATATTCGGTTTCAAAAAAACAATAACTTGGCTTTCGTCTCCACATTATTCCAAAATAAGTACCTTTATAATATTGAGGATGTTTCTCACCTCGTGTCTCGGTATCACGATATTTAATACTTTGAAATACGTTGGAAGCACATGGACACAGCTTGCTCTGCATCTGTTGAGATCTTGCGGAAAATCATTTATCCGGAGATTCTTTTAATTACTTCTCCTCTCTATGCTTGTATAGGAATCTTTTGTTGCCCTCAGAGCTGGTCTGAAACGAGAAGAGAATTGTTTTGAAAAATCTCCTAGTTTCTAACCTCGGTATGAAAATATTGACTTGAACCTCGCCCACTTTAGATCTATACGATTGTATATGAACTGTATGTACGAGGGGTACTTGAAGTTCATTTGTCCGAAACTAAACAAGAGTTGTAGGAGTCAATGAAACGAGAAAATCTGGTCCAAATTGAAAGGTGCTTAGAATTTCCGAAAATTGCTGCACGAGATTCTATTTCTTCACCTTCGGCCGCTGCGCTGCTATCTGTAATAATTTCATTACAAGTTCCTAATATTTTGTTGGCTGGACCCGTTTGCTTTATTGAAAGTTCAAAAAAAAAGTAGATGCAATGGCAGCGGGGAACCCGCTGTCCCGAGTCCCTAGAGCCTGAAGTTTTCCAAGTCCTAAAATCATGACGTGACAACTTGAACGCTCTGAAATTTCAAGGAAGCCGTCGTCTTTCCAAGTCCCCCTCCTATCATATATAGCTCGGAGATAGTAATTTTTCCAAGTCCCCTCCTATCATATATAGCTCGCAGATAAGATTTTTTCCAAGTCCTCAGCCCCTCTCCGTGACGTCATCAACCTCGCTCGCGCTCGCGGACGAAAAATTCCTGGAAGTACCCCCAACAAAAGGGTTAGCGGGTTCCCCGCTAAAAAATTTAGAGGCTATTGCAACATTTGCAAGAACCTACAAGCTTCGCAGCCCTGTAAAAAGCAGCTTGTCTTGTTTGGGTTTTCTTTATGTTCAAGTGAATAAACGTATTAGATCTGTTGTTTTGTAAACATTTGGTGGAAGGAGAGCCCGAGACTTGAAGAGAGCGAGTTTATTCTTCGAAAAAGGAAGTTGCTCCAAGGGAGGCTTTCCAGTGAATATTGATATGCTTAGCAACCTGTATTATCTGCACTGTACCTCAGTATGTAGGATGAAATATTGATCATATTTTGTGCGTTGTGGAACAGTAAATTCTCCTGAAGGCTCTCTCTGAACTTTATCTGGCCTAAAAAAATTCCTATAATCTAACCTAGACAAATTCTTATAATATCCAGTCAACCTAGACAAAAACGACGGCTTCCTTAACGAAGTTGAACGAGGAACGCAGGTTCCCTGCTTTATGAGTCATATGGGATTGGATATTGAGAATTCGAGGGAGCCTGGACCTATATAAAACTGGTATAAAGAAGGCCTAGATCTACTATAAGTCTAGTAAAACATACTTCGAGAGTCTAAATGTTTCTCGAATCTTGATCTATATATGATGGGAGGGGGACTTGGAAAAATTTCGACTCTCGAGCTATATATGATAGGAGGGGGACTTGAAAAAAAATATATGGCTAGAGGGTTCAAATTTTTCTGAATCCCCCTCCTATCATATATGGCTAGAGGGTCGAAAATTTTCCAAGTATTTTTCCGGACGGCATATGACGCACGGTGCCCGGCGAATTTCTCAAAAAAAAAAACAGAAAATAGTTTTCCTGTGGAAATCTTATAATCTAGACGTTGAACAGTTGTGACCTGCGATGAGAGAAGGATGCTCATTGGCCACTAACAGGAACACCATTTCTCTCTGATTAGATGTCCAATCAGAGAGAAATGGTGTTCTTGCGCCAATTGGCAATGAGCATCCTTCTCTCATCGCAGGTCACATTTCAGGTTAGCATTATTTTGTTCGGCACCACAAATAAATAAGTGAAAAAATAAAGCAGAACCATCTCCTTTATTTTTTCATTTACTCATAATTTAGATTGATGATGGCACAAGTTGATGAACTCATCCTCAAGTCCTATTGTATCCCCAATTCCTATTCTCAAGCTCCTCCTCGTATGTGAGTATGGCTCGATGGTCGACAATATTTAAAGTCCCTGCACATTTCCCCGAAAATAATGACGTCACAAAAGTCGGATACCTTGGAAGTTGAAATTTTTGAAGTCCCTCTCGCAACATCACAATATATAGCTCTAGAATTTTTCGAAGTCCCGTAACCGAACCTTACCTAGGTTGATGACGTCATCAAACTCGGATGCGTCTGCGGAAGTTTCCTGAGAATATCCCCCAACAAAAGAAATGGCAGGTTCTTCGCTGAAAACATGGTTAAGTGCAATACTTTTAACAAAGAGGGGAATAGACTGTCCGCCGAGGCTGGATCATAATAGCACAAATCTTATAAAACTGCATCCACTTCGGAGGTTTCCAATTCGAGGACTTTACCATCGACGACCTTCCTCGACTCGCACAATACATCACTCAATACCATCTTATCTCGACTCTTTGAACAATATATTCCCATTACTCGTATTAATTCTCTAATTCATCATAATCGCAATATAATTATGTGTCACTAACCTAACTATTATTTGTGTGTCGGGTATAGCGTCTTTTGATGATTGATCAAGATTTTCATGCGCGATTGGAATCGATTATCCGAGAAATCAAAGTTTTTCCCAAATTTTTTTTCAGAGTTCTTCTTCTCATTATAGTTTAGGCCACCCGATTCCAAATGTTGATTTGACGTCAAATTGGCTCCATGTCGACTCACTATTTCTACCGAAATTTGACTTGATTCGATTTAGTTCCGTCCAATGGCGACCGCAAATCGACCCAAAGTGACTGGAAGTCGACTCAAACTTATCGTCGATGTTGAAATTGAGTCGATTCCCGATTGGGGTCGATTCTACGTCATTCATCGGCAAAAGACTTGCAATTGACGTCAAAATTTCGTTGATTTTCAGTACATGGAGTTTCAAAATCGAGAACAAAAATGAGTCGACACTTGGTGTTAAGATTTTTATGTCGACTGAAAATCAACGTCGATATTCTAGTCGAACGTGATTAGGATTCTCAATGGTTCTTACGACTATATTATATGAGTAAGCATTCTGCCTGTGAAGTCATCAAACACGTGGAACGCCTCAAGGGCGTGGCTGTACATCGACTCTCGATGGACGTTAATTTGAAGTCGATTCAAAGTCCACTAGCGTACTGTTTCAGAAAACAAAAATTCGACTTTCAATCGACATAATAAACAGTCTATGATGGGTCGACAGAAAATTTTTAAAATTGACTCCAGATCGACGTCGATTTGAGGTCAATTTAAAGTCAAACATCGTACATTACCTAAGAACTGCGAGTCAATTCGGAATCGACGCAACAGAGCAGTTGATTTTTGGTCAATAAAAATTTGGAGAAGTTGACTCGAAATAAACCTAAAATCGACGGGGCAAATGAGTCGAAATCAATCCCTATATTTTCACCTGATATCGAGGTCAACGTGAGGTCAATGTCAACAATATATCAACGCAATTTTGACTATAACTTTGAAAGAAGTGAACTTTTGGTCAACATGGTTCATCGGAAACAAAAAGAGGAATCTACTAAAATGGTGGTACTGCTTTAATATGCGATCTGAAAGTCAGTTTTCTGTTTTATTTGTAGCATGCGGTCTAGCTCAATAAAAAGAAGTGCACTTCATTTAGAGTCACCCAAGATTCACTAAAAGTCAGCGGAGAAGTTTTGCAGCTCAAAAAAGGAGTTTCTACGATTCCGAATCCAAAAATAAGTCACATTTAGGTATTTTTTATGTCCATAAATACAATAATTAAGAAGATCCCCTTCCTAATGCCAAAACTTTCCAACAGAATATGCGTCAAGATGCGACTGCAACGATTTGAAAGGAATACCTTGCATCTTCTCGAAGAGCTCAATTATGGAATATGGTCACGACCTCTCTATCCCTTGAGCATGCAAGCCAGTGAAGAGGTTGATGTAATTTCTCTAGTGATTGCTTGTCCCTCAAGCACCTGTAAAAGTAGACTATTTACCGCGGCGTGAATGTTTGAATTGGTCTCGCAATGTAGTGTGAGGGTACTTTAGTGTCGACAAGAAACGACAATTTATGTTGCAAGGAGCTCTGATTAACTGTATTGAGATGGAGCTGTGATGAAACTCGTGTGAGTCGAAATGTTTAGGAAGGATTTGGAGAACATACAGTTGTATGATTAATTTGCTGTTGAGATCTAGGAAGTGACTGAATTTAGGAAAAGTAGCGATAATATCGGTTGCGTAGACCATATTTTATGTCCCAAGATCTCACTGCTCGGTTAGATCACATACTGAAGCAGTAGCAAAACTTTTTCATATAAAATATGTAACGCGGAGATGACGTCATGGCTTCATATTATCCCAAAAAAATATAGTCTTGGAGTAGTGGTGGTAACGTCACCAAGTTTTTTGTACAAAAAATGTAATATACAGGGATACTAGATACTGTTGGGGGAGGGGCTGAAGTAGACTGACTCGCAGTACGCAGTGTATCAGTATAGAAATAATTTCAAAGTTTAGGAGGGTCTAAATCAGGCCAATGGATGTGGTCTTTTCGGCGGGAAGGGGGGCTAAACTAAAACTGTTTGAAGAGCGCTAAACTAGGGCTAAATTAAGCGACGTAGCTTGAGGCGGTTAGCTCGGTGCCACAGGTGAGAGAATGGTTCTGGCCGGTTGTCAGTTGATTTCGCGGTTATGCGAGTCATCATCGGACAAACGGAATTTTTTGCATATATTTGGCTAAACTGGGCTAAATATAGGTAGCCTCATACGAGGCTAAGAAAGACTGTTGGAGGTATATTTGATCCATTAATTGTTTGGGTAACTACCTAATTTACTTGAAAATGTACGTTCCTATACCAATAGAGATTGTCCACAGGAAGTTGGTCTGTATCTTCATACATAATTATAAGTTGAGAATAAATTTCTCTATTAAATTTTTATCGTTACGTGTCTGTAATTTTTTTCTTCCTCTTATACGTCCTTAAGTCAAGGGCGTTGACATCACCAAGATTGGGGTAAAGGACTTCAAGATTTGATGACGTCACAAAATTGTATTTTTCTTAGCACTTAGTCACTTGTATTTAGTCTGACCCTCACACGTCCCGGAATTTTCGTTCGGACGATCGCATCTGTGATCGTATAATTTGGTCCCTGAATGATTTTGATCTGATTTGAGGAAAAATTGTATACTAGTTTTGTTTCCTATCTATAGTTATAATTTTTCTCACAGATTAAAATTTCATATGTAGGTGAAAGTTTGACCGAGATTCTGATAATGACACAAAGCGTCCGAATCCAAAAATATCAATCTAGAAATTTGTTCGAAATACTTACGCACTATAAATATTTTGACAGCCAGTTTTTATTTTATAAAAATAGAGATTATCGCGTTCAACGTATAAAACTTCTGCCAATATGTCCATAATTTTAATGTCCTTCTATATTATACAACGGTTCGTACGTCACGTCCGATATTTTTGTTACAATTAAATTTTCGTTTAAAAATTAACCGTCGAATTAGGAGCGCGTATTTTACTCTCATATACTCGTATTAATTAACTAGGGCGACATCGGCACATGGAACGGCGGCATTTAGAAATCTTATATAACAGTGTAGGTGTTTTTAGTTCGTTGACTTCCGAACACGCGTTCACAGAGGATGTAGACCTAAAAATGTAGGTAATTAATCAATTTTCGATACCTCGGTGAAATATCATACTCGTCGCGTTTATTCATTCTGTAATTGTGGGTGTTCTCTCCGATAGGGACGCCTTAATGATGTCTTTACATATATATACATTAGGCATCTCTAAACGCGAAGAAAAACGACAATATCCCGCCATTCGTTCGCTTTTTTATTTCCCGAATATTTTTGCCTCGTTGTCGACGGATTAGGCAAACGTTTTAACGTCGCTGCATACATGTAGAAGTACCAGTGTGCAACGTATCAATTTGGAAGCCGAATAACTTTATCGTAAGTTGTATTTATTTTCTACGTCTGTGCAGCAGGTTAGGGTGGAATTTAAATCTTTTGGGGATTTAAAGTTACCTATTTTATCGAGATCGTAAAAAAGGATTTCGGAATTTACCGCTTGTTCCTGTTCGTCTGTCTCAATTTAGGTTGCGTGATTCTATTGTCGTTCCCTATGTACTTATGAGAAATGAAGCCGATTTGAAAGGGGAACTCTTATACTACACGAGAGCCGTACAGAAATCAAGAACTTTATCCGTCAGGGTGTGATTCCGTAAAAGTCTGCTCCAATGTACCGACGCGACGTACTCTCTTTTAAATGATGAAAAATTTCGAAAATAACGCCCCCTTGAAACGATTGCGAAACTTTAACCCTTCGTCCGTCAATAGTACTGTTGATAAGAATATTGGCGGGAAATGTTCTGTATCGAAATCTTTGAAATGTCTACGACTTTCGGTATTCGCTGCGAGTTATCTCAATTTTGACCGGGAAAATTTTTCATTTTGAAAAGAGCGTTCGAATATTCTTCTCCTATTCAGTTACGTAATTGGTGAGTGATTTTAAATCTCATTTTGCAGTCAGCATTTTCGCTCCATCTTCAGACCTGCTTCTCAAAATTGAGTCGAGGTAAACTCATAAGGGGAAATTCTTTACAGGGAACCTGTTTTATATATATATATTTTTTTTTCACGAAAAATATTCACTGGCCTTCGTGTGGCCAACAGGGTGGGCCCGGGGAGGGGAATTTGATCGGCTGTCGAGGTATGCTACATATAAGCGGAATGGAACTTGAGAAAATTGTTGTCTTCCAAAGTACAGATCGTCGACCTAGAATCAAAATGTCGTATCTCAGAAAGTCGTAACTTTACAGGGGAGCCAAGAAACGATACATTTTGATAGTAAGTTGAATGTAGTCAGGACATAATAATTCGTTAATTTTTGCATAATTAATAAATTATACATTATTTCATTCTCTTGGGATGATGTATTATCATCACGAGAACTCGAAATCACCCGTAATTCAAAACCACTAAATTTGACAGTTACGACATTTTGACTGTAGGCCGACGAGATGTCAAAAGGGAGACTTGAAAAATGTTACCTTCCGATCTAGAGATATCGAGAAAGGAGGATAAGGGGATTCAAATTTTCCAGTCAAAAGTGTACCTACGGAGGGGATTCCAGATACCGATTAAATTCTCAACCAACTGATGAACTTTTTCTTTTGACGAAATTTTCGTCTACGAAAATTTTTGAATCACCCCATGGAGAATTTCCAAATACGCACTGCTTCCGCTGCTGCTTAGATATTGATAAATGTAGGAGATGGAATAAATATATATGACCTGCGATGAGAAGACGATGCTCATTGCCCACTGACAGGAATACCATTTCTCTCTGATTAGACGTCCAATCAGAGAGAAATAGTGTTCCTGCGCCAATGGGCAATGAGCATCCTTTTCTCATCGCAGGTCACATATGAAGAACGACGTTTTCCAATCAAGGCCAAACGTTCAAATTTTTCCTTCTTTTTCTTGAAGCTCTTCATGAACAATTTTCTGCATATGAGGCAGTCGAAGCTACTCCTTCTATTATATGTATGACTTCTGGTTTCAAATCAATTGATTAAGTGCAAAAACCTAGTTTTCTAGGATCCTAATCGGTGATATCTATGACAGATTTGGGCTACCAAACATTGCGAGAAAATTATTAGACGATTGCCCACGAGTTCCTTCACATGAAGGAAATTTTTCATGATCTGTAAGTCATTAATATTTCGGTCTATTTATAAATATTAACAGCACTTCGGCAGCTTTGCCACCCTGATAGACCAAAAATAAGTCACTTTTTAACACTCCAAATGTGCCACCGTGCTAAGCTAATTCCTGTATCTATGGAAAACGGTCAAAAGAAATGGGTCTCTTGTTTAGTGCAAAGAGACCCATTTCTCTGGATTGTAATCTTAATATATCTGTTCAGAAATAAGAATCTAGAGAAGATAGTCTCATTTTAACACTTTATTTGACAGAAGACCCAGTTCTCTTGATCGTTATTTTCCAAAATGGTTTTCTTGGCGTAGCAGAGATGGAACGTCAATGGGCCTTGTTTTCGTGACGTCACTTCTGCGAAGATCTTTTTGCTCGGTGTATTTGTATGAAGTTAAAGACATGTAATCTAAATCTGTATCACAATATGTCACAAAAAGTGCCAGCAAAATTTGGACTCTTCAAAGCGATTCCGCGCTAGCAGCTAGCATCGAGCCCAACGAGCGGCGTAAGTGTGTATGTTTGTAAAGGTGTGTAAATGAATATAGCAAATGCCTGCAGTTACACATTAGCCACTCCGTTGACTAGTCCAAATTGAAAAGCACCAATATTCTGTGGTAGAAATGTGCCACGGTTCGCGCTCTATTCGCGACTCATAGTTTGATCTGCGAGTTTTAGTACAACACTACCTACACAAGATGGTCGTGAGAACGGCAGCGTGCATTCTCACATAATAATATTCCGGTCATCACGCAGTATAGATCATTAGGGAAGGACTTGGAAAAATTTTCACTGTGGAAGAAGGTATAGAGAGAGGGAGGAAATGTAGACAGTTCGACCTCGAGCTGCATATATAAAAGGAGGAGAACTTATAACAATTCCGAATACCGACCAAAATATGGCTTCAAAGGGAGCGAAGCTTCCAATTCAGTTCAAAGACTTGGATAATTTCTTACTTTTGAGTGATACATAGTAATTTTTGAAAAGAATTTTGCATACTCGCATAATTCATTCTTATCGGTTATCGAAATCGATCAGAATCGAAAACTCTGTTTAAACACGTTCCCTCTTTTGCCTTAATCAACTTAGTTAACTGAAAGGACTTGATGGAGGGAAGAAGATTTTGAAGAAATTTGGAGCAACTACATTTTTCGGGTTAGGAAAATGACTTTGAAAAATTTCGACTGTTCAAATATGCGTTGAAGAGACTGGAGGGAGACTCGTAGACAGTCGTATTTTGAGCTATACATAAGAGGACCCCACATAGATGAATTTCGAGAAAAGAGACTAGAAAAAATTGTGAATATCGAGCAGAATTTGGCTCCACAAATAGCTGGATCTCCAACTCAGTTTAGAGACTTTGATAAACTCTTACTTATGCGCTTACTCACCTAGCAAAATGAGTTGAGATCGAAAAATCCCTCTTAAAACCCGTTCCTGATGGAACATACCCCACGAGCAGCGAATGATGCGAGCTGCGACTTTTCATTTATTCACACGCTCATCTCTCGAATTTCAAAAGTCATATAAGTTGCGTTCTCAAGCTTTCATTCTTTCATCTTCCTCTCAAATTCTCCGTATTATAATTCGAGTCCTTAACTAATAGTCGAAACTGATATTTCTCTAGACTCTCGCAAATTTTCTCCCTTACCTTCTCTGCAACTGTTTTGAACACCCTTGCCTTGCATTTAACCGCTACCATTGTATTTTAATGTTCGAAATCCGTTCAATCCGCTTGGGAAGTTATTTCGTCCTTGAACGTTCGGATATTAATATTTTTGTACGAGTATCATTCCCTTTTTCACAATCTCTAGCGCGTGTGCTGATCCCAGCAATGTTTAGCAAGTTGAAAAAATTTGGTAACATGTGGCGTGAACAACTTTTCAGATGAATAACCCCGCACTTCACAAATAGATTCGTTTTACGCGCACAAACGTGAATTGCCCGTCTTTGGTTTGTTAGGCAACAATCGTAACACTCCTAAAAACATATATCGGTAAGCAGATTGCAGGCGTGGAGATCGTCGTCGATAATATCGTTGTATCGCTCGGAGGAACGAATTTCAAAAATCTCTTTCGCTGTTGTCACTGTCGACTGTGGCGAAAAATTAACATAATTCCTTGATTAGGCAGAAAAACAAAAACCAAATAATTAAATAATAGAAATCGTATTTTGTCGCGCTTTGCCTCGACAATATTAACTGAGTACTCGATGTTAATTTTTTTCGTGGACACGAATATTGAATATTTCAAATTTTCTATTCATAACGATGAGAAACTAAATTATTCTCGGAATACTTTTGTTCCAACGAAGAACGTACGATAATATGTCTTCATTCTTTCTTAGATGGATGTCAACTTGGGATGTTGTAATTTGCCTAAATTGCATTGTGTTCAAAAATACATACATTATAATCTGAGCGTCTTACATAGTGATCAATGAACATATTCTTGTCAATTGTTTCAGTGTTTCCTTTGAAATATGTATTTGGAAAGCACACCCTTGGTGTTGGTATAAAGACTATGTAGTTTTGCAGCGAAATTGATAATGATTTTCTGCTGTCTCTCACAAATGAGTCAATCGACATCAAATAGTAATCACTTGCTCCTCAAAAACGCATCCACTTTCCACCGTTCTCTCCTAGAGAATTTTACAATCTCTTCTCTCGCTCTTCTTCATTAAATCCAGCCTCAAATTCATCTGGATCCTGAGCTCTGTGGACGTACTGGAATATGTTTCCGTAGACTCGCCAAAACTGGTGGGAGCTCCCGTACTGCCTTTGATTATATAAACCATTTCCACGACCTCATCGGATCCTTCGAAATGAAAACATGCTAACGAGACGATTCCCTTACTCTGGTCATCTTCCATCTGAAAAAGTGGCCGAGAAGAAGTAATCCTCACCTGGCTTAGTATAGGGTATATCCGCCTTAACCTTGCCTACTTCAACTGATCCCTTTTCTGGCCCTTCCTGTCCGCGCAGTCAGAAAAAAATTCTTGTGATGTGAACCGCTTTCTCTCCTGTTCTTCTTTCCAATCTTTCTTCCTTCCTCAAAGTTTCCTTTTCCGTACAAATAGCCTCAAAAAACAAACCGATGCTGTCACAATATCTTTACGAGTACAATATAGGATTCACTCATCATATGTCCTCATGTGGCTGATCCAACTCACCTTTAAACCCAACCCTTTCGTCCTCTACAAAGTCTTCGCTTCCTTCCGGATAGCCCTGAAAACAATACTGATGCTGTCACAATATCATCACAATTTTGTCGTCGTAGTCCGGCCTGGGATCCGAGAATCCAGCCATCATCTTCACCCTTTATATGTCCCCATGTGGTTTACCTATCCAATCCGTGATCCAACTCACCTCCTGCAGACAAAGCATGTCAGTTATGAGTACGAATTGGCGTCGCTGATTAAAAATTCCGCCATTTTGGTTCATGCCTTACAGGATGTCTCCTTGTGGAGGCTTGTCTAGGAGTTCTTCAAAGTCACATAGTTCATATCTCTATAATTATTTTTTATAGTCTGTCCTCCTCGAACCCTCTGTCCCTGGTCTCGCTTACCGTCTAGAGTTTCTTTAGGTAGCCTGCTATCACCCATTCCTTGGGTGTACCCCAACCATCGTAATTCAACGAATCCGTTCCTTAAGGTTACGGCTATCCATCATAAACGAAAAAACGAATACTCTAAAGGGAGAGTAAACAAAGCAAACCGCAGAAAATAAAAACGAAGGGAGCGCTTTCGGTTAAACAACCATCTTCAGACCTGAAATGAAAGCAACTGACGAACGAATGAGAAGGAAGAGGTATTAAGATCGTCCGAACGAAAAATCACGGTGTGAATCATAAACCTGTTCGATCAAGCCATCTTCCGGAATGTACGAGTTGAGTATAGTGATACCGTCAGTGTTGAGGTGACGCATTATCTCTATATTCTCGAGGGCGATACGCTTACGGTAGGAATTCTCCTTATGGAGGAGCTTTTCGGATCCCTCACGGAAACTGTGGCCACTGTTAATCAAATGATCAGCGAAAGCTGACTCCCCTAAGCGTCCCTTCTTCCAAGACTTCAGGTGCTCAGCTACTCTAACTTTCATCTGGCGGCTGGTCTCACCAATATAAAAGCCTCCACAATCCTCACATTCCATCTTATAAACACCACTCCTTTCATCAACCGGTATGGGATCCTTCAGTCTCACAAACAACCTCTTGACTGTGGTGAGGTTGTAAAACGCGGGTCTGAAACCAAACGGGCGAAGGGCCCGACCCAATTGCTGGGAGAAATTCCCCAGGAAAGGGAGACTGATCCAACGCAAACGGCGATCACGGATCGTGTCTCGGGGGAGGGAGGTGGTGGAATCAAGAAGGCTCCTCGTAACTTTCCTCCGAACCATCACGTCAACGTCGACATTGACTCCATTCGCTCTAGCCAGGTGTTTTATAGTAAGTAATTCTTTCTTATAAGCAGATTGACTCAACGGAATACGAGTCAGTCTGTGAACTAGGCTATGAAAAGCAGCCATCTTATGAGCAACAGGACCGAACGAACCACCGTGGACTAAAACATCGGTCGTAGTATCTTTCCTGTAAATTCCAAACTTGTGGATACCGTCTACAATAGAGATCGATAAATCCAAAAAGTTAATGGAAAATACCCCTATTTCCAACGTAAATTTGATGGAAGGGTACCAGGAATTGAGATACCTCAGAAACTCACCAAGGAGATCTGGGTGACCAGTCCAGGTACATAGAACGTCATCAACGTACCTGTGCCAGTAGTGAATATGATTAAGTAACACCTGGTTCGAGGAAAAGAGGTCAAGTTCAAACTTAGACATGAAAACTTCGGAGATAAGAGAGCCTAGAGGTGATCCAATAGGGATCCCTACTTCCTCAGGGAACTCGAAAAATTTCCCTTCAAATTTACAGAAGTTAGGGGACCAGCAAGTATTCAGGAGATCAAAAAATTCCTGAAACTCATTGTGAGGAATGTTAGCACTGATGAGTAGCTCACCCATCCGCTGGATAGTAGCAGCCTTAGGAATATTCGGAAACAAACCAACAACATCAAACGAGCAGATGGTCGTTCCTGGGGGAAGGCTTACATCCTTGAGGACGTCAGTTAAAGAGGCCGAATTCAAGACCGAATGAGGAGATTCAAAATCAATGCGATTCTTGAACCAACGGTCAAGGAATTTGGCAAGGAGGTAGGTAGGAGAGGAGACAAAAGAAACGACGGGTCGCATCGGGGTATTCTTCTTATGCACTTTGGGCAACCCGTAGAGGAGGGGGGGGTGTGGGGTTAGGAACCAGGACGGCTTTTTTCAAAGCAGGAGTTTTGATAATAGCCGTACTCCTGTTGATGACACTCCTAACTTCTCTAACGTGCTTAGGAAAGCTGAAATCCCCACTCTCTTTAGCACCACACTGCTGTAGGACTTCATGGACCTTGGAAGAATAGGCCGACCTCTCCATCACTACAACAGCGTTGCCCTTGTCAGCCTTAGTGACGATGAGATCTCCCTCTTTCATCTTCCTCTTTAAACCCTGAATGACTCCTCCCAATTTATTGCTCATGCGAGGGAGGGGGTTATTACGGACCAAATCAGCACAGACTTTCTGGGTATTATAACCAGGACCAATCTTAACCGCAAGATCCGCAACAACATTCGCCAAGGTTTCATCATTCTTAACGGGAGGCAGACTGAATTTCAAACCTTTCTCAAGGAGGGCTGTTTCGTCACTATTAAACACTACCTGACTATTATTTATGAGGGGGGATGGAATTTGTGAACAACAACACCGTCACTCACCCCTTCCTCAACCACATCCTCATTGACCTTCATTAGGGAGGACAACTTCTTATTTTTCCTCTCCTTCAACTTCACCTCAAACTTCCGACACTTTTCATTGACGTCCCGCATAAAGTAATCAAACTCAAGGGGGGGGAGCACACCGGAGAGTCTCGAATGGACCAAAAGGTTTAATCTAGTCGCAATATTAAATTTACCATACCATCTTCGCAACTCCGTTCTGATCCACTTCTCCCTCATATAATTCTCCAGTTTCTTAGTCGTAATCTTACAATCGGAATAAAACCGGAATTTAACGAACTTAGGTCTCAAATGCAAAGCTAAACACCGACGAAGAAACCAAATATGAGAGGAAAACGAAGCGCGTTGCTTCCGAAATTTCAGAAAAAGGAATGATAAATACGCCGCAGAAGCGTTCTCAATTAAACGAATCCGTTCCTTAAGGTTACGGCTATCCATCATAAACGAAAAAACGAATACTCTAAAGGGAGTGCCCCTCTCCCTTTAGAGTATTCGTTTTTTCGTTTATCATCGTAATTCACTCCTAGTTTGATTCGCTCACATTTCGCCCGCTCTGGCTCTTTAGCATTCGAAATGTAATCCGGATCAATTTATTAGCTGTCTTTGGTGAAATCTCTGGAATGACTTGACATGTTTTCGGTAAAAGGTGTAGGATTGGATGCTCTTATATAACAATCATACTTACCAACTTCAATGAGATCTCTTTTCTTGCTCTTCCAGTCCACGCAGTTGGGAAAAATTCTTGAATGTGAGTCCATTTTTCTTTTATTTTGAGCTCCCATCTCTCTACTTCTCTCTCAAAGTTCCTATTTCCCTTCGAATAACCTCGAAAAACAGAACCGATACAGTCACAATGCCCCTTTATAGCATATTCGTAGTAACCCAAAAAAAAAGTCCTCGTTGGTATTCCCAAAAAAAGGCCTTCTTATCGGCATTACTTTAAAGTCTACTGAGGACTACTGCGTCACGCAGTCACAACGTCTTTAGCATATGTGTATTTGTAGTACAAAATCAAAATCCTTCCTTCATATATCATCTCCATCAGAAAAAAAGTCCTCGTTGGTATTCTCAAAAAAAAGGCCTTCTTGGCGTTACAGTCGATGCCGACTATAACGAGGCCGGTTGAAACGAGATTTCGGGTATTGCGAGCAGAATCCGTGGTCCTTTGCACTTCACCCATATAGGCTTTGTAAATTACACCGGTTACTACGAGGAGTGATGCCGGTCTTAACGACCTTTTCCTTATCAATTAGGGCGTATATTGTCGCAAAAATGTCACATCTCTTATCATACGAAGATTGGTTACCCTTGAATGGAATGTTGGAAACACCGGTTAGTCTGTTTTGGCCTCGCGGGGAAAATTTTTCTCCTTCTCCAAGATTCGAATTTTTCCCCCTCCTTCTTTCAAGCGTCTTGTCGCATCCATCAGCATTCCTCCTCTACCTCTATCAAAAACTTGTCTGGGAGGAGACAGCTCGAAAGTTTCAGATGCACCATCAAGTATCAACAGTCGACTTGTAACATTTGAGCTACGATAGCAACGGTGAGCCATTTTATTTTGACAAGTTTTTCCAGCTTTTCACTTGTGAACAGATTGTCCGAATAGCATTTCTTTCTATTCATTGGTTACTCTCGAGTCAACCTTATAATTATAATTTGCAGTCCATCTTCTGGAATGTTCAGGTTATATAATTATGAGGAGAGGCCTAGAGACAACGCTGGCGCTCTGGAAACAGTCAAAATAAATTCTACCTATGAAATAAATATGTACAAACTCACTCGTTCGTTTTTCTCTACTGCATTTGTGTAAGTTTTTCTATACTTTCGTAAGTAGCGAGCTTCTCGGTATATCCGGATACAACGAGAATCTCGTTATAACCGGGGTATGTCTACTGCGAGCTTCCGGGTAAAGCGAGAAAAAGTATCAGGCCCTTGAATCTCGTTATAGTCGGCATCGACTGTACTTTAAAGTCTACTGAGGACTACTGCGTCACCCTTTTCTTGACCGAAAACATGATTCAAGATAAAGAATTCTTTTCAAGCAAAATGAAAATAAAAGGTTTGAACTTTTCTGGAAGATCATGTGGAGACTGTTTTTTTTTTTTTTTTTTTTTTTACTTTAAGAAAAAATATATTGAACAAATCGCAATCAACTTGATTTACTCGAATAGATTTTTACGGAACATTCTTTCTTTGCAGATGCACCATCCCATCCAAATGAAGCCAGCTGATAGTGAAAACCGAAATGGTAAGTCAAGTTACGTAATATTTCTTCCGCGTCTCGATTTCCAACTTCCTTTATAGAAGCATGATTTTAAGATTCCTACATTCTTGATAGCCCCATCACGAAGAAACTGCTCAAGTACAAGTCCGCTAGTCTTAAATTACGTCGTAGCCCTTATAGAAGCGACTTCCCAAATTCGTCCTGCGGAGTTTTCAAGTTTTTCTTTTTCGTATTACCATTTTCACTGCATATACGTCGTAAATTGAGCAGTCATCGTACCCATTAAATAAACATTTTATTATGGTAATACGATAATATTTATTGTGATCGACGTCCATTTACATTTTAATAAAATATACTACAAAAATACCGCATTATAGAAAAAATTATTCGACGATCGTAAAGTATTTTTCCCGTTTCACACGCCTCGTTGAACGAAAACAAATCCCATTTTTATAAAACTATTCATCATCTCTTGAACTAGAACACAGACTGTATATGTTCTTCGTATAAAAAGCATTCGCAGAATAACGCGGCGCGGGATTCGTTTGGTGGCATTTTTCCAAAATACGACGAATTTACTTGATGCTATAACAAACTATTACGAGTGCGTAGACACTTCTCTCGACGACTGAAATTACGTGTAGCCTAGACTCTTTTTACTGTTTCCTTCTTCGCTTAACTGTATTAGTTCATCCGATATGGCACGACAACTTACACATTTTGCGAGTGTATTATAAAGCCCGAGAAAGGAAACAAATTCCCAGTTTTGTCGCGTCTAAAACGTCGACGATCCGAATCATTTATGAAAAATAATGGACACGCGGATCTCGACTAAAAGCAAAACAAACAAATACGATACGGAAGTCTTTTTCTGCAGAAACTCTCTTATATCTTCCCAGTATGCGAGAAGAATTTTGCTCTTACCTAGCCTATATTCTAACAATTTGTACGCGTTATGTTTATGGAAAATTGGTCCAAGAAAAACGTTCGTCTTAAATTACGGCAAGTTTGAAGAGTAGAAAAAAGAAGGGAGGGGGGGGGGAAGACAGAAAAACTATATCAATTCTGGATCGAAGAGACACAGGAAAATACGGTGGAGTCTTAGGATTTAATGAAAGATTAACAAGTAGCGCTAAAAGCTACATTCTCATTATTTTCCCCAACTTTTGGAAATTTCACGCTAACTTCACAAATGAGTATCTCTCCATCAGTGGCGTGCTTGAAATTTTCTCTTTGGGGCACAGGACTCCGAAAATTTTTAATGACAAAAATACCACCAGGAACAGATACTTAACTGGTTAGATGATTAATAAATCTGAGGAGCGTTGGGAGTTGTCCTTAGCCCCGCCCCTACATGATTTGATTTTTCTTGTTCGGTAAAATTTCCTTTATCTCGAAACTGCTTTCATAATTAGGACTCTTCTCTCTTTACAAAATAGTTGCAGAACTGTACTCGAATCAACGAGTAATTAATGGAAATGTTTGAAAAGAATGATTTTCTTTGATCTTGGGTGTTCACGACTCTAAAATAAAACACACAATCGGCCGAGAGAAACTGAGGCACAACAACAGCATTCAATGCACTGCTTACAAGTTAGAGCGCATAGAAAGGTGAATAACCTCCAAACCGCATCAGGTGAACAACCTTAGATTGCAAGCGCCAAGCAAGGAGAAGCAAAGCAATACAGCTCGCAGTTGATTTATGATTTCCACGTTTGCCAATAGTTTCGTTAATGTACACGCACAAATGTGTAGGATAGGGCTATTCAATTGCGACTCGCGGAATCACCGAGAGTGGCCCGCGACGTACGTCGACGAATAATAAAATTACGTCATGGAAAAAGAGCGGAGGAGGACACGTGTATAAGAAATAATACAGTCAGTAAACTGAATCAATTTTACCCTGTCACTTTTCGCTTTCTATACCGTGAGAATGGCTGTTTAGCCGAAAGCGCTCGGATTGTTTGTTTTTATTGCGGTTCTAGTATTTGTGTTCTTTACTCTTCGCGAATATGTTTCTCTATCAAAGAACATGGTTTTGGTCGTGACCTGGACTATGGCCACTATGAAGGAAGGCCGGAACTTGCAGATTTGGCAATGATCTGTTCATACCTGGCCAGAAAGAATGAGATCGATTTGGACATCGATCTTATGGTTCTTAGAAAAATCATGAAAAAATACCTCGATTTTACCACCCCCCTCCCTCCCTCACGAATTAAACCGTGACAGTAGAAAGAGTTGGATCAGGCTCCCATTTTACCTTCAGCTGGGCCGTGTCCTTCGCCTAGCGTATTCTAACCCGATTACTGTAAAGGAATTGTTGGAAAGGGGACCCTGTCCCGCTAGTTGAGAAGAGAGGAATATATAGGGTTGAATGTGAGGACTGCAGCGGCGTTTACGTAGGGGAGACCAGTCGCCAACTTAAGATGAGAGTCGCTGAGCATAAGAAAGCTTGGGATGAATTAAAATAATGTGGAATATAGGAATATGATATCAAGAGACTTTATTCAAAATGAAATGTATGTCAACACCGATACCGAGTTGAAATTTTCTGATCTGATTTTGACTGATTAGTTACGTTCATCAGAAATCGATTTTAAACCAACCTCTCCAAATGCCGTGGAATTGCGTTTATTCACGTTGAATTACATTGATATCTAATGCTAATTGAAAAAGTAAACTAGTCGACTTTGAATTGACTAATTTTTCATTTAAACGTTGAATTAACGTAGGCCAACGTTGCGTTATTTGGTGGGCACTTGTCGACTCTATCTCGACTTATTCGTCACGTCAATCTACAGAAAGTACAATAACCCTTCCTTCATCACCACTGAGTCGACAATCGTCGCATCTCCAGATTTGCTCCAAAAAGTTTACAAGAGGTGATACTAGCATCACGACTTTTCCACCTCATTAGAACAAGGTGACACAGTTGACAAAATTCCTCATCAAAGCCATTTCGAAAATCCGATCGTATCTCGAAGAAAGACATAAACGAGGGACTTAAGACAGGAGGAGAATTGAAAAAGTAGGCCTATACAGAAAACATTCAATCTTAGAAGCGAAGAATACCAATTCTTTGAATGAGCAATAATTAACGCAAAAGACCGAAGTTATTTCCGAGGTATAAACTATCGTCGGTGTATAAACGCCTCTCGTGTAGTATTCATTCATTATTTCGTATCAGCGGAACAAACAACATCAAGACGCACGTGCCTCATTCTTGACGAAGGCTATTCATATGGAGCAGAGAGCTTTTTTACTTGCGGTAACAGCGGTGTCTTATATATAGGTGTAACAAACTCGAGTTTACGTACGTCAAACTGTCAAAGTAGCTCACGCGACTTTTTCCTGCGATTATAAACGCAATCGCACCCATTTTACACACTAAAATGTACTTGAATATGAGATTAATAATATCGTAAAACCGCGGGTAGGTATACACGAAGAATGGTGGGGTGTCGATTAAATTCGCGTTTAAGGTATACAAGATTTATGGTAACGAGACTTACTAACCGTACTCAACTATAGCAATAAAATGAAACTGCAATTGATACGAACGAAAGCGAATATATTTTGTAACAGCCACCGTGTCTCATAAAGGAGGGAAAATTGTGAAACTGGTGACAATAATATACAAATTCGAGTTTCCAGAAAGGAAGAATAAATAGTAGTCGAGGAAATCTGAAAATGAATTGTAATCTTTTGAATTGTATCAATTTACTCGAGAAGGTTACGAGGTTATACTATAGTTAATCAGGTAAATATAGAAAGATGATCTAAAGACCGGAACGTTCAGCCTCATCCTTTAAGAAAGAACAGAACCTAAAAAATTCCCGAACTAGAGAAGCAGATAATAAAAATGAAACGAAGACACGCTCCAGATTAGTGATATGACCTAAAGCGTCTTGCAACACGAAGCAGAAGCATAAGCTCAACAAAACCGGTGATAAAAGAGTTGGATTTTCCAGAGGAGTCAAAGAATTTTCCATTCTGTAAGAACGAAAAAATAGCTCAAAATTCCCCTCTTGTTTACAGTTTGAACCAAATAATCCTTATCTTCTTCCGTCGTCTCTTCAAAAGCCGGTTTATATAGTAATCAATTTCCATCCAATTACTCACAATATGCGCACAACTTACATATTTCAAATATAACATAAAATTTATAAGTATATATTTTCTGTAAAAATCATTTGATCAGAATGTGCAAAATTCTTCAAAAATTTAGCACAAAATTTGTGTGAAGAAGGAGCAAGAAAAAATATCTTTGCGTGTTAATAAGTGTCTGTAAACAATTTCCTTCCTTTTTCTTTTTTTCGACCAGATATGTCAGTCGACTAACTAGTGAATCAACCAAATGGGTGCACCTAACTTTGTCGATAAACTTGACGTGAATATGTCATCAATGACCTCGACTCAATCAGGCCCGTTACTGTGGATTTTTCTAGGTGGGCCAAGATGGAGGCAAGAACAATGAATCACCGGTTATAGTCTTTAAAAATTTTTTTGCATGAGCTACAACGGTTAAATTGGCTCACGATCAAAAAGTATACTTTGCTGATATTTTCTAGGGGAGGGGGGAGGAACAAAATCTGCAGGGGGCATTGTTCCCTCGGTCTTTCAGCTTAATAAACAACCCATTGACTATAACAGGATTGTAGAACGCAGCCCGAAAACCGGAGGGGCGAAGGGCCCGTCCTAACCGAAGGGAAAACTTTTTCAAAAAAGGGAGCCTAATCCACCGATATTTCTCGCGGCTTATGGAGCGGGGGAGAGAGGTAGTAGAGTCGAGGTGCTTTCTGACTACCCTTCTACGAACCATGGAGTTTGATTGAAGGGATGTTAGTTAATCTATGGACGAAACTGTTAAGCGCCGCATATTTGTGAGCGACAGATCAGAATGACGATCTGTGGACTAAAACATCGGTTGACGTATCTTTTCTGTAAATCTCGAACTCTAGGACCCCATTTCTTTCGGAGACAGTTAAGACCAGAAAGTTTATCGAGGAACCATCAACTTCCAAAGTAAGGGTACAGACTATTTAGATACGTGAGAAACTCCAAGTAGAGATCTCGATGACCAATCCACGTACATAGCACGTCATCTACGTATCTGCGCCAATAGAAAACATCATTCAATAAAGGATGGCCAGAGGAGAAGAGATCAGATTCAAATTTGGACATAAACGCCTCAGCGATTAAGGAGCCTAGAGGGGAATCAATAGGGATCCTCCCCTCGTCAGGGAACTTGAAAAACTTCCCGTTGAATTTACAAAAGTTCGGGTACCAACAAAGATTCAAAAGATCGAAAAATTCACTCAACTCTTCATGAGGAGTGTTCATGTTCATAAAAAGTTCACCCATCCGCTGCATAGTGACGGTCTTAGGGATGTTAGGGAACAGACCCCCGACGTCAAAGTAACAAAGGGTCGAACCCGGAGGAAGATGTTCGTTTTTTAGGCTATCGGCCAGAGAAGAAGAATTCTTAACGGAGTAAGAAGACTCGACCTCGACCCGGCATTTAAACCAACGATCTAAATATTTGGCGAGGGAATAAGTTGAGGAGGAAATGAAAGAAACTACGGGCCGCATTGGAATATCTTGCTTCTTTGACACACTCGTAGTTCGGAAAGTTGAAGCTGTCATTTTCCTTTGCCCCATACTGCACAAGTACGTCATGCACTTTTTCTTCGCATTACTCTTATCGGCCTTAGTAATTATCAACTCCTGGAGTTTCCTCCTTAATTCCTTAGTCACACCTCCCAAAGTGCTATTCATACGCGGGAGGGGATATCACGGAATTATTTCTGTTTCTGCTTTTTATTCTCGTAAGTATACTTTCAGTAGGTAGTCCCAAGCTAATTTTATAAACATATAAAATACTAAAATTCCTCCAACTCTTCATGATGAATACTCGATTTAAGAAGCAGATCATCTATGCGTTGGGTAACAATAGCTTTAGGGACATTCGGGAATAAACCATCAACACCGAATGAGAGGAACATTTATATCATTAAGCTTGTCAGTGAAGGAAGCCGAATTCTTCAGACTAGAAGAACTCAAACTCGACATGAGATTAAAATCACCAATCCAAAAATTTGGTAAGGGAGCTGGTGGGAGAAGAGACCATGGTTACGATCGGCCGCATCGGAGTATGGGCACTACGGATAAGAGGAGAGGCGCGGGACTCATTTCACCGATGGACTCTTGATGATCGCGTTTATGTTGCATTTGCAAACACCACCGTCCTCCATGGAGTAGGTGCGGGTTGCGTATGCAATTAATTTTGTTTCCTCTAACACCGGAATCGACCCTCTCGGGTATAACTTCAGTGAAGGAAGAATCTCCTCTGCGAACCCCCTCTTCTACTCGGCAACTGCCAAGTTTTTTTGACGACCACCAAGCTGCATTGCTCCCTGGCACGCTCAAAAACATAAGAACACACACAACAACACCACCGCAATACACATTATAGTAGGTCACTGTTGGAGTTTCTTCATCTTCTTCTCTCTTCCTCCAAATCGGGGTGGTGAAGGTACATAGGTGTCGAGTAGGCCATAGCGTGGTTCTGCATTTGCCTATTCCATTTCTGGTCCATCTTCCTCTTCATGATGGTGGCCACAAATAAGGACGTATCTCGCAAAAGGGCGTCCGCATAATATATTTCTTATGGGACGGACGCCCTTCTGCCAGAACCCTCCTCAAATGCAGACACCTGGTTCCATGCTTCTTCGGAACATAGTATGGTGGGTACGAGGCTCCTCGGGTCAAGCGCTTCATCTACCCCGACCTCTTGGAGAGACGGACTAAGCTTCTATCCCTCGCGCCTCCAAGCCTCACTTTCAAATAAGGTGTATTGTGGTCCATCATCCCGCCCTTGGTTACAGTGCGAACACGTTACCTGCTCAGCTTTCCTTAACTTCTCGTGAAGGTACTTGTTGAAGAAGCCATGGCCGATAGAATCAATGCGGTTTCTCAATTTATGACCAGATATACCAGACGAAGTCATACTCAAGCGAGTAATTCAATCGGAGTAATTTACAAAATGTAGCCACAGAATTTTAACGATGCCGGAGCGCTTTCGATTAAACAATCATTGTCAACGGGGACTGGAAAGCGACTGAACCAACTCCGGCTGTAAACTAGAAACATACAAGGAAATCAGGATTGAACCAGCGAGTCATCACGACGTGAATCATACTCGTAAACTAGTTCAATCAACCCCTCATCAGGTATGTACCTGTTGAGCACATTAAGGTCGTCGTCATTCAAATGACGGATTATTTCGATGTGTTCTAACGCTTTTCGCTTCGAATACGCGTTTTCTCTATAGAGGAGGACCTCGGACCCCTCTTTAATGCTATGGCCGCTAGTGATTAGATGGTCCGCAAAAGCCGATTCACCTATATTCTTCTTTTCCCACGCCTTCCTATGTTCAGCGATTCTAATTTTCAACTGACGGCGTGTCTCGCCAATATAAATTCCGTTACAATCCTTACACTCAACTTTATACACACCACTCCTCTCGGCCAATTGGATGGGGTCTTTTAGCCTAACCAATAAACTTTTTATGGTATTGGGGTTGTAATACACAGGCCGAAATCCGAAGGGGCGTAGGACACGACTTAATTGAGATGAAAACTGCCCCAAGAACAGAAGCCTTATCCAACGCTCTCTACTGTTTAGGGCCGTATTGCGGGGGAGGGAGGTGGTGGAATCGAGGCATTTTCGAGTAACTTTCCTTTGGATCATACGGTCGATGTCTAAGTTCACTTCATTCACTCTGGCCAAGTGCCTTATAGTTAATACCTCTTTTTGGAAGGCTGACTGATTGAGAGGAATACTAGTCAGTCGATGGATTAGGCTGTTAAATCCAGCATATTTATGGGCTACAGGGCAGAAAGATTTGCCGTGGACAGTAATATCGGTCGCAGTATCTTTCCTGTATATGGCGAATTCACGGATACCATCTCTATTACAGATCGTCAAATCCAAGTAATTAATAGATGCGCCACCGATTTCTAAAGTAAATTTTATAGAAGGATATTGATTATTTAGATACTGGAGAAACTCCAAAAGGAGCTCTCGGGGACCAGTCCACGTACACAACACATCGTCGATATACCTGTGCCAATAATAAATCTGATCTAAATACGCACTGCCAGAGGAGAACAAATCGAGCTCAAACTTAGACATAAAGACCTCCGAAATTAGAGAACCCAAAGGAGAACCGATGGCTATTCCAACCTCTTCAGGAAACTCAAAAAACTTGTTATCGAATTTGCAATAATTGTGAGACCAACAAATATTGAGGAGATTGAAAAATTCAGCCAATTCTTCTTGGCCAACATTTGTTTGAATCAAAAGGTCTCCCATATGTTGCATGGCGGTTGCTCTGGGGATATTGGGGAACAGGCCGACCACATCAAATGAACACAGGGTCGATCCCAGCGGAAGAATATTATCCTTAAGCCTATCAGCCAAGGAGACCGAATTTTTCATCGAGTAAGGTGACTCATGGGTCAACTCTCGATTTAAACCATCGGTCCAAAAATTTCGCCAGAGCGTACGTGGGTGAGGATGCAAAGGATACGACCGGACGCATCGGGTTATCTTTTTTATGGACTTTTGGTAGCCCGTACAAGAGGGGAGGCACAGGGTTGGGCTCCAGGAGCAATTCTGGCAGCCATGGCCGCTTAACACCTGCGTCAGGTGAAAGTTCAGCTGACAATGGTGTCGGTCCATCCACTCATCAAGGTCGCGTATTAGTACACGGGTTGCCAATGTATCCAGCTCACTCTGGGCAATTCTTGCTTTCCACTTTACAAGCAAGGAGCGCCTGCCTGGCCTCCTGCTTGACCCATAAAGCTTCTTTGCTGGTTCTTGTCCTCTTTTTTGCTTTGAACACCACCGCTTTCTCCTCAGCAAGGAGCTTGATTGGCGGTGAACGTGCTAATACACAAAGAGCCTCCGTCGAGACAGTGCGGTAGGCACTAACACACCTCAGCGCAGCCCTTAGTTGGATCTTTACCATCTCTCTCTTTCAGTGTGGCGTCTTCATGGAGTCGGACCTTACTGGCGTACCATATAGAATGATCGACAAGGCGATGCTCATCATGATCCTTCTTCTTGCTTCTCTCGGTCCTCCTAGGTTCCTCAACAGGCGGCTTAGGTATCCATCAGGAAATGGTGCCTGAAGCTCAGCGTTGAGTCAAACCAGATGTCTAGGTATTTCATTTGCTTCTTAGTTTCAGTTTCCACACCTTGCAGGCGAAAGGTGGGTGGACTAAACTTCCGACGGGTCGTGAATAAAATGGCCTCCGTCTTACTAGCTGCAAGTTCAAGTCTAGCCGACTCGATCCAACGCGTCACTTCCTTTATAGAGCTCGGTTTACCCTGCTCTCCACCGCTACAGTTGTTTTGGCAGTGCATACCACCAGGGTGTCATCCGCATAGCAGATAAGCTTAACCTCACCTAAATATCCCGTTAAATGCGACGCACCACAAAAGCTGCCGGACTCTTAATGATAAATTTACTCTTGTTGATAACCCTTCTAACCTCTTCTAGATGAGTAGGAAAACTGAAGAAGTCATTTGCCGTAGTCCCGCACTGGTTATGGTGACGTAAAAGGACTTCTCCATCGCCATAGTATCATTTTTCGTATCAGCCTTTGTGAGGATTGAGTCCTGATTCCTCTGGATGTTCTCGTTTGTTGCTTTCATGTCTTGCTAGATGATGGTTGTTGAGCCAAAAGCGCTCGCGTATCATTCAATTCTCTCTGCAGGATCCCTCCTTCGACGCTACTACAAGGACTTGAAAAAATTTAGATTTGACCTCGGCGTCGCGTCGGGTGATTCTTCAACAGAGATTCAACGCGTGAAGTACCTAATAGGAAACTTGGATTATTCAAGATGCCGAGGCCGTACGTCAAGAAGAAAATGATAGTTTCGATGTTCGTAATTAACGTAATAAGACGACTTGACGAGCTACTGGCTATTGTTTTCTGGTGTATCGAAAGCACGCTTAAACTTACACCCTCCACCTCGTCCAGCGCACACCTCTCGTACACCTCTGCCTCAAAGGGAAACGTGTACTTGTCTATTAATTCGGTTTCCGTTTACGCATTTTTTTTTTTTTTTTTTTTTATTTATTATATTTTTACATGAACTGTAAGATAGTGTTACATCAACATGTACGAGTAACAGAAGATTGTGACATGTTACGATAAACTCGCGCAGTCGCTAACTTATCTTAGCATAACATAAGTTGAAAATTTTACTGGTATGTCACACAGTCGCCTGGATTTCTTCTTTTAAGTCTTAAGATAGGTGGCTCTTCTAGTAATTGAATCGCCAGGATGTTGGAGTGACGGTGAAGTCGGCGTTCGTAGGAGTAGGCTAGCTTGCCTACCACTTCTTTGACTGTTGATATTTCCAAGTCCTGGTGGAGAGAATGGTTATTTATGAACCAGGGGGCTCCAGTAATCTTCCTCAGGATCAGGTTCTGAAGTCGTTGTAAGATAAGTAGGTTGGAATCTGCTGCACAACCCCAGATTGGAGCACCGTAAGACCACACTGGGTGTAAAATCGTAATGTACAAGAGTCGTTTATTTCCGAGTGAAAGTTTGCTTCTGGCGCGAAGCAGCCAGAACATAGTGCGGAGTCGAGCTTTGACTTCTTCTCTTTTCTTGAGGATATGTACTTTCCACGTTAATTTGGAGTCCAAATGGATACCTAAGTACTTGGCGTGAGTGTCAGTTGGTGTGAGCTGGTTGTCTAGATGAATTGGAGCTGGTGCGTGTGGTCGTAGTGCATAGTCTACTTTGACTGATTTGGTCGAATTCAACTATATCTTCCAGCGTTTGGCCCAAGTAGTTACCTTGTCCACTGCCTTCTGGAGTCGCTGATTTGCGATACTGTGGTTCGGATCAGTTGACAGAATAGCTGTGTCGTCTGCAGAGGTCGCAATGGTAGTTCCTTTTTTTTGAGGGATGTCAGCTGTGTAGAGAGTGTAGAGTAGTGGTCCTAGTACGCTGCCCTGGGGGACACCTGCAGAAATCGTACGGGTTGTTGACGTGGCTTCTCCATATTGGACCTGAAACGTCCTGTCACTAAGGTAAGACTGGAGTAACTTGACGTGTTGGTTAGGTAAGTACTTGCTTATTTTATGGAGCAGTCCATCTATCCATACTCTATCGAATGCTTGGCTCACGTCAAGGAATACAGCCGGGCAGAATTCCTTGGCTTCGAGGGCATTCCTGATTGTAGTAGTGACACGATGTACCTGCTCAATGGCGGCATGTTTGGCACGAAAGCCAAATTGGTGATCTGGTACGATGTTAAGCTTGGACAGGATCGATAGTAGCCTCATATCAGTTTCTCAAATATTTTTGATAGGGTCGGCAGTAATGAGATTGGCCGGAACGAGTTTGGACTGTCAGGCGGTTTGCCAAGTTTGGGTAGCATGATCACTTTAGCTCTTTTCCAATTTTTTGGGAAGTAGTGAAGACGAATACATGCGTTGTATATGTATGTAAGGTATACAATCGTCTGTTTTGGGCACTCTGTTATGATTTGATTAGAGATCAAATCATGCCCAGGTGCTTTGTTGAGCTTGAGTTTGCTACCCACTTGTTGGATTTCTTTCGGTGATATGAGCGGTATATCCAGTCCATCGGTCTGCTCAATGGTAGGCTGGACATCTGATGGTATATCATAGGGTTGAAATCGGTTCTCGAGGTGAGCAGCAAATAAGTCTGCCTTTTCGGAGTCGCTGCGAGCGAAGGTACCAGTTCTATCCCTGAGTGGTGGAGTGTATACTGGAGGTCGCTTCTTAATTTTGGACATCTTCCACAACGAGTAGTTGGTATCTTTAGTCGGACCGAGAGAGTAGAGGAGATCTTCGAAGGATTTGTTATTCACCTCGGCAATGAGCTTCTTAGTTTCCTTGCACAATCGATTGAATTTGGCTTTGTCAGCAGGGTCTCTAGTATTTTGCCATCGACGCCTGGCCGCCCTTTTTTCTTTGACGAGTTTTCGTATTTCCTTAGGGTAGAAAATGCATTTGGGTTGTGTCTTAGAAACGGGAGTATTCATTTTGGCCGAGTTAATTAGTGTGGTTTGCAGATGGAGTACAGCCTGGTCGATGTCATCCAGTGTTTTCAGCTTGATTCGTAGATCAATACTCTCGCTCACAATCCTTCGGAACTCGTCCCAGTCAGTGTGCTTATTGGTAAGTCCAACTTGTGGAGATCGATATAATATTTTGTCACTCAGCGTGAGTACAATAGGGGAGTGATCGGACGACAAATCATCCAAGTTGCTGACATCAGTGTAAGAGCTGGATACGCCATGGAGTAAGAAGAAGTCGATAGAATCTGGTTTTTTGGAAGTCCCGCACTGGTTATGGTGACGTAAAAGGACTTCTCCATCGCCACAGCATCATTTCCCGTATCAGCCTTAGTGAGGATTGAGTCCTGATTCCTCTGGATGTTCTCGTTTGTTGCTTTCATGTCTTGCTAGATGATGGTTGTTGAGCCAAAAGCGCTCGCGTATTATTCAATTCTCTCTGCAGGATCCCTCCTTCGACGCTACTACAAGGACTTGAAAAAATTTAGATTTGACCTCGGCGTCGCGTCGGTTGATTCTTCAACAGAGATTCAACGCGTGAAGTACCTAATAGAAAACTTGGATTATTCAAGATGGCGAGGCCGTACGTCAAGAAGAAAATGATAGTTTCGATGTTCGTAATTAACGTAATAAGACAACTTGACGAGCTACTGGCTATTGTTTTCTGGTGTATCGAAAGCACGCTTGAACTTACACCCTCCACCTCGTCCAGCGCACACCTCTCGTACACCTCTGCCTCAAAGGGAAACGTGTACTTGTCTATTAATTCGGTTTCCGTTTACGCATGATAAGTAATACTGACGCTGCTGTAAGCCATAGAAGCCAGCCTATTTTATGTACGATGTATACGCGTGCGACTGAATAATCATTCTAGCGCCTCTTTAATAGGTTTTCACTATAGCATATTATTCATAATGTGTAATATTATATTACGCTGCTGGCAACACTGTTTTTTTCTCTCAAAAGTTCGTACATAATAGTCATGCATATACACATTGAGTGATACTGAAGGTATGTACAGTATTTTAGGTTGAATTATTTGTACTCCGTGTACGAGTGCTACGTACACCAATGTCCCAATGCGCAGCCAATGCAAAACGAACGTTTTATGAAAATATACCTATAACGTTTTACGCTCGTACCGGAACGTAAAGCGATTTTTTTTTTTCTTCTCACTCTTCACTTCGGCTTTATTATTATTGCGACGGAGAGCTTTAATGATGTCGCGTCAAATGTGCAGTGCGGTCGTGCAAAATTCGTAAATTTTAAATGTTTTTTTGAAAAAGAAGAGAGAGAGAGAGAGAAAAAAATGTTACCGTATTTATAATATTGGTGTTTGGTCAACACCATTCCACACTTTTGCGTCTTATGTGATTTATTGATAATATCCGTTTTATTCATCGTTTATGTGAATATATGTTTGTGTGTGTAAATGTGTTGGTGATTCGTTTTTTTTCTTGGAAATAGTCTGTATAGTGTTCTCGTTATCGCACGTACATATGATTTTCACGTCGCAACGTGTTGCTTCGCTGGTGTTATCTCGTATAGATCCTTTGGTGTAACCAATACCCGTCGAATTAAGGAATACGTTTTATATATGATGTTATGAAGAGTAAACGGTATTGTCCTTATCCGGTGACGCATTACGCCAGTAACAGTTTAGTCGCGGTCCCTAATCAGCTCGAAAATAGCGTTCAAAATTACAATCCGAACCTTTATTATTATTTAAGTGATCCATCGAATTCGTCTGTTGTACTCATGCCGTACGCTTCACCGGGTAAGTTTTTTCTCTCTTTTTTTTTCTTATCGTGTAAAATTAGCGATCTGTTTTCGGTTAGAAATTATTCTCCACCTGTAGGATCTTTATTTTTGCTGTGCAACAGACAGACCTTGTACAACAGAACTATAAAGTATTTATAGATTTGCATTATTTGTGGTAGCTATGACTGTAGTATATCTACATAAGAAGTGCGATGTTTACTTTGCGAAAATATTGTACACTTTTTGAGCATTCTGTACGATTATGAATAACACGATGATGCGGATTCCGGACACGAGAATGACAAGCGCGTTTAGAATGTTTCTGCGTATCGTTTCACAGATTTTAAAATATTCGCGCGTGTCGATACTAGACTAAAGAGAAGAAGAAAAATAATGATACACGTATAACGCGAATGAAAGTGTATAGTTTCTCGGCTTCTCGAACCCTTCATCCATCCACTCTCCCGTAGAGTGAGCGCGTTGCCCTGTGCTCTTTACACATGCGAAAATTTTCTGACAATTTGATCGATTATTTGAATTTCTATGGGAGGCTGAAAGATTCTAAGTCAATAATTATTCAGTGCTGATAGTAATTGAAGAATGTGGTAGTGTTCTATTTTGAAAGCGGGAATCAGTGTTATCAGCTTGAACCATAAAACACCAGCTGGTCGTCGGCTCATTGCTTCTTCCGAAAGTATTTCATTACTCATAAAAACTCGTAACCTCATATATAGCCTACTTGTACACAAATATTCAATCATCTCATTCATACGAATAAAGTGCTGCACACTGCTAACCATATCATCTAGCCTTTGTAGGATCTGTGCTGGCATTCACTCTATAAGAGGAGGGTTGCGGGTTGAAACCCTCAGAGAGAAGAAGGAGGACAATCTGCGCGCCTGTTTCTCTAAATGTATGTGTGAAGTACAGTATGCTCTTAGTATTTTGTGATGGCCAAATTTTGTTAGATGCTCAAGATACCCTCCCAGCCACCAGCAGTTAAGAGGGCCCGTGTCACCATTCTTTAAATATTAAGCTCTTTGAGGGTTGAAGAGCTACTTACCTGATGTATGAAATTCAATACGAAATACGAAATACAAGAACATAATGTAAGGTCAGCGTGACATTGAATTGCTCTCAGTCACCCGTAGATACCCTCTTTTGTTGTAATGACTTGAAATTTAACGTTGTATACTCTCATCAGAAATCACACTTCAGATCTTTGAACAGAGTTTGTATTGTTTTTATGAGTAGTCGTTTGCCATTCCTAAATGTTCTTTACTGAGTTTTCTTATCAGCTGGAAATTCGATTCTGTATCTAATCCTATAAAGTTCATTCATTCTAGGTAAGGCACTGCAGGTATGCGCATCTTTCGATGTAAACAAACAAAATCAGCCGGAGGCATATGGGAGTGGTGCTGATTCCGGCTGATTTCGTAAAGATGCACATACCTGCAGTATCTTATTCTAGGCTTATTGCCGCACTATGACGTAACTTTAAGGAATATGATATAGTAGAAAGTAAAATTAAAATTTAAGCCCCAAAATTTAGTGTTGCATGCAATTTGCCTCAACAGAATATGTATTTCAGAATGATGGGACTTCGGGGAAAACTATTTGAATGCCAAGATGATGCGCTTATTTTACATTCTCACGTGTATATTGACGTGCCCTTCCCATCTTTTAGGCACAAGACTTCGTTGGGTGTCGTATGTAGCAATTCAATATACGCTCATAGCATTGTGATGGATGTTGAATCATAAAATGCCCTCGAACTACATGGAAGACAGAAGAACGTAATCTTCTTTTTCTGTTGTGTACGTCACTCGAATGTCGGAAATTTTCAAGTCCCTTTTCCAACTTCTCTTTATATTTTCAAGTCTCACTGTTCAAAGCTCAGAAGTCGAAATTTTTCCAAGTCTTTATTCCTCTCTTTATGAGTGCTTGGATCATCGGCGAAATTTCTTAGCCTTAGGGCGTAATTTTTCGTACAGTTTTTGGTTCATCACCAAAACTGTCTTAAGGTCGACAAGTACTGACCCCTTCAAAAATTCCTCCATTTCCTTGAACTTGGTCAAATTTCTACCTTCTCTGACTAAAATTTTCGGGACCAACAAGGGCCGGCAGAAGTTCCTCACCAAACGAAAGGTTCTCAGTTAAAATGAGGTCAAGGTCACCAACATTAAAGATTAAACGGGAAACTATGCAGAGCAAGCTAATATTCATTTTTGACGAGTATAACCGAAGAAAATTTACCCACGTTTAATAGTGAACTTTTCTTCATTTAAAATAAGAAAGTGATTTTTCGTCAACGCGCTTCATGGCATGGTGCCCCTCTCTTGTTGGCGCCTTAGGCGAATGCTTCCATGTTTACGTGGTAATCCACCTATGATCACTCGGTCATGTCACTTGACAATTCGCAACTTGGGTTCGTCTCGTATATTCTCGTTCTTCAAATTAGAAAATATTCTTCAAATTTGTAGTTTTGTACTTCTTTCTGACATATTCAAAATCACAATTCTGAAGGATGTCTCGTCTGTTTCGACGCTTGCAATGAAACTATGAGTAATTGTCGACGGATGAATACTGCTCTGCATTGGTGAAGGCAGGGTAGAATCCAACTCTATCCAACAGCAACAAGTGTGATATGATTAAAAATTTTACGATTAATAACAAATTGAGAAAATTTAAAAGAACTTTGATGAAAATTCACAAATCGCAGATAATACATCCTCACAACAGCTTAGTTTGTGCTTCATTTTTCTTCCACTGACGCTCGGTGCTCTTCTGTTCATCCCAATCTATACTATGTAGCTGAAGCTTCCTCCTAATTATGGCTGCCAAACTTGTGGTACCCTCAGCTAGATACTTTCAATTACCAATATTCCGCACCATTACTAATCTCATCTTCAACAATCCAGCACGTTTCCTGTAACATACTTACATACGGAGATAAATCAGCTCCAGTCCCAAATAAGGTCAAAGTGGACAAGAGCCCAAACATTCTCTCTGTGATGGACGGGAGAATGCAATTTACCAAGGAACTCTTCCTCTGTAGTGAAACCTCGGTAAGAAATGTACTCCAGCCCCGCTTCAAGTCAAAGAGGCCAAGATCCCAAATATTCTGGTTGGGATAGGGAGGAGGATATAAATTCACCTACAAAACTCTCTTTCACTGTGCATTGACAGCAAGTTTATAAGCAGAAAGACAATAGAGATTAGACTTAAATTCCCTCCCTCTTCGAATTTGGACCATTTGATTTGTGGTCTCAAGAAATTTAGACATCGAACTAAATGTATGAGGAGGGGATTTGGAAAGATTCCAACTATCGACCCATATTTATCAGGAGAGGAATTTTGAAACATTCTGACCATAGAGCTATCAACACAAAGTGAGTCATTAGGAATCACTTTGAGAAATAGTCTAACAATTTTATTGTATCTCAAGAAACTCGACTGTTTTTTTTTTTTTTTTTCTTCTTCGTGCTATTGATTTGTGGAATAGCTAAGAAGTGACTTCAGGCAGTTGTTCAAACAACGACTTTGACAATATTTCTCGGCTCCCTCTTTATTTTGATACTGTTACTGCGATTTAAGACGATCTTCTACATCTACTAAGTCCTAATTTCGTCCCCACCTTTACATTGTAGGTACTAAGTATTTATGATCTGCAATGAAAAAATTGACGTTCTTCTCGCTTTACATAAAACGAGTCATCTGGCTTCGATCATTTTTTGACGGTTAACAAAATCCTATGGAAATAAATAAGTACGAGAAATATGGACGGAATTATTTTTTATTTCGACCCTAATGACTAACCCCCGTGCATCTATAATGCATTTTCTCATAATTTCTCAAGTATACTAATTCTTATTTTCATTTTGATTCCTCTCATTGACTACCTTTTTAGCAAAGTAAATTCTATGGATATTAAAGAAAAAATCTCTACCTCATAGTTGCGAACGGACGAAATACAATTCTAGATTTTTCAAGATCAAAGGGAGAGGGGACAGTATGTTTAGAGACATTTGAAACTATATTTTACACTCGAATCAAACGAGTTACGACGACGCAAAAATTAAAAATATGAAATTCCCGAGAATTTTGGATAGGCTATTCTTGATCAAACTTTATTTTGTATATTTGGAAGTTTTTATAGCTAAAGCCATAAATGTTTTTGACTTTTTTCAATCTCTTTCCATTTCGAGAAAAAAACTGAAAACTTTTCCAATGTTTTTTATTAGAACGTTCGAGAAAAATAAAAACCTGAAGTGCTTTCGATGGTCGAAAATCTTTCGTTTATAATTGTTCTACTAATCGCTGAAAATATAAATTGCTGATATTTTGGATCTTTTCCCACAGAATAAAATTCTCTTTTTTTTTTCGAGATTCTGACGTCTTTTCTTGTTCAACGAAGTTATTCGACGAAAGAAAACAATTGGCTGAAGAAACGTAGAATATCTTTTGGAAAGTGAAAAGAGAACCATTAATTAAACTAGGCACTAAAAAACGGCTGAGAATGTACAAAAACGAAAAGAATAAAAAAGTAAAACAAAAACATGAACTTGGTCGAATATAATTCATCTACTTGATGGAGGTACTTTTTTTTTGGTTTATTTTCATTGCTTTTATTGGTTTATTCTTTCCAAACGCCTATGAATTTTTCAGTTCTTTCGTATTAGAATTACTTTAGGTATACGAGCATATTAGGCTTTAATACCTGAAATGCTTTTTGAATCAAAAAGTACTCACCTACTCAGTACTTTTATGAGACATAAATTTATTGGACAGGGTTTGCATTTCAAAGTATAAATTCTCGGGTCACAATTGCTCCAATTTTGGAATTAATAAGAATACAGTCAATGAATATGATTTTTTCTTAAATAATACTTGTACAATCTGTAGAGGAGGTGGGTTGAATTAGATACTCTCCTAGGAAGCAATGAAGAAACTATCGCACTTCATCAAACAATTTTACTGTCAGAAGGCATCTCGAACTATTAACTGTCCTGAACAATTTTTTGAAGGTCTCCAACACATACTATTAATAGGATGTTTACACCTGCAGCGAGAATTGTAACCAGTCACCTCACAGAAACTTCACAGTGCTCGCAAAATATCCCTACAATAATGCAGGATATCTAAAGAGGGTCGGTACGATATATTTGGGAAACTTTTAGGAACCTACTGAAAATTAATAATATGGGTTTCATTTATATTACGCAAACATAAAGTACCGGATTCCTCGGTTAGGCTCTTTTTCTCCTAAAGGGCGAAATCAGTGAGAACCAAAATGAAGTTTGAATCATGATAAATAGGACGCAGGCAAAAAAATTCTATCTTATCGAAAAATGCCGAAATTACTACGCAATAGAACTGAGAAATTTCATGCTAAATCTTGAATATCTACTGTATTTTGTTTAAAATTACCAAATTTTGCTTAAAATTAGGCTAGGTCGATTTTGTTCGAAAAATACTGAATTTTGGGCCAAATCTTGTCAAAAAATTCATAAATTTAGCCCTGAGGCTAAGTGATTTTAATTGGAAAAAATCGACAAAATTTGCTCCCAAGTAGGCAGTTTTAATTGAGAATTGATAAATTTTTCTTTTACCGGTAGAATTGATTAGTTCTGGTGAAAAATAAGGTACCTAATTCTGGTTGGAAACCGAATAATTTTCATCGGTAGGGACGAGTTTAAATGTACTGAAAAACGCGTATTTCCGGGCTTCTTTTTTTCTAAAATGCCAAATACATATTGCCGAACTTTTGAAATTCGGTGTCAAAATTCACAACCGGTCTGTATTCATAAAACAGGTACATTTAACCGCATCAAATTAATGATAAGGGTAGGCCTACTACATTGCCTGAACTTTTTCGGCTAATCGACTTATGAAGTTCTCTATTTACCTACCTACCTACTCCGAGTTCTCAGAACTACCTAGGTATCGAATTCAAAAAGACTATTGAAACTTGAATAATCTATGTCAGCGAATGCTGTCATTCATCTTTTTTGACGTCTTAATTGCCCATATTTTTATTTTTTATAGACAACAGTCTTCATACATTTTTGGTTACCTATCCTCGAACCTGGAAAAACTGATGGACTTGATGGACTAACGACTTGCTCTTTTACAACGTCCGCGCTATCCGCGCCTCTATATTTTGAATTCATCGAAGGAACTTCGCGAACAATTATTCGTGTAATAAATCTCCTAACGATTTGGAGGACTCGGAATCATTTCGAGTTCTGATTAGGAAAAATAGACTGTCCAACACTTAACGTTTTCCGAACATTTATTTCGTCATAGAAAGAATTGTTTTATGAAGAAAAAGAGGCTAGCCTATATCCACAGAAAATTCTTAGCTCTTAAACCCGAATTAAAAGTAGTTCCCATGTGTTTAAGAACGCTCAATTTGGTTTGATAGACATATGAGACTAATTTAGGTATGTATATCGGATCACGGTATGGACGTTGGAGAGAGTTGGCAACCCTGATTTAATACACCATTTTGGATCATGTTATTCGGTAGTGTTACAACTGAACTGATGAACATGATTTAGTTCAGCTGCAACTGCAACTACAGGCAACCGCAACGGCGCGGCAAGTGAAAAGAAACGGGATCTCCTTTCTCGGAATCGGAACACCGAACACTCAATAACACTGTACTTTGATTTTGTTATTCTAAATTTAATCTGAATCTTCTATTTTGAATCAGGAGCCAATGATTTATATCGCGCTGAACAATTATAGTTTCGATTTCTTTCCGTTGTTAGAACGTTGATAAAGAGAATAAATATATCCGTAGATCAGTTCAATCCTCATTATCTTTTATTGCGTATGTATACAACATCACTATATCGCTCATTGTCGGTCATCATTCCTCATTTCGTCGTGGAGCTGAATTATTTGAGCTTGACTCGTCATATAAATTTCTCATAAATATTACCTTTGTATTTCCAGTCTACGCGAGTATTACGGAAAGTAAATTTAATACAGTATGTTTCGTGGTCGACTGTGAAATTGAATAAATTTCTGTTTTGTACCCAAGTCAATTCGAGATTATGAATTCAGGAAGGAAATTAAATCATACCGATCGTGTTCGATTATCGTGAAATGCCATGGATTTTAGATTCGGCGGAGGTGAGTCATCGTTGCACGTTTGGTTTCTCATTTTTCAGCCTCTTTTCTGAAGCTAATGCAAGAAAGTGCGTTCAGAATTAATAGTTCTACTCGTCTTTCTTCTGTAGTACGAGTACATCAAATAACGATGGGGCATCAGTTCCGAGAAGCAAAATGATGACGAGTAAATCATTCTCTTATAAATAAATACGATGGGTTTTATTTTTCGAGAGATTTCTTCGTACTTTTCATGTTCGATATGTAACTCATGTTATTTTGATCTGCAGTAAGAATTCGAGTAACAGGCATGGGCGATTTTACGTTCGTTCGTAATCTTCGACGTTTCCTCATCTTGGACGTTTCCTCGATGTTGAATTATCGATGCTTGCCAGAATACAGTCGTTAATTCTTCTACTTATCGTATCTATTTTTAAAATTTTTGAAATAATGGTCGTCGATTTCTATCGTTTTCGAACTGGAAAGATGTTTTCGCGTTGCTCGTAATTATTTTGTGGACTATACTCTGAAAATTATTATCGATGGGGACTAATCTGCTCGGATGTACTCGATTATGAATTAGTTGCGTGATATGCCAAAGATCACATTTCTTTGCCTATCGTTTTCATCTGATCAAAATGATAAGGTGTTGTATTTTGTCCATAACGTTATTCCGCCTGGTTGAGTGTACTCAGTTCGAATTCTTTGAATGAGGAACTGTTTTTCAGTTTTTGAAAACTCATATTATGCGAACGAGCTACTGCAAGTTTGTCGGTGGCAGATGCCTGCGAATCAAAAAGTTTTAAATATTACTCACCAACTTCTTGCCACGGGTCTCTTTTTGCAATTAGTCACTCGATCGCGTAAAAGCGGTCCCTCCAAAATCAGTTGAAAGTCGAATGGATCATTTTTGTATCTCATCACCCTCTTCTAATTGTTACTCTTCTCGATCTACGCACGTATGTACCTATTTCTATTGTAGCCGAAGCTCCTATGACTGAAGTATTGAATAAGATTCGGAACTCTGGAGTTTTTCCTGCTCTTGATTTCGCAAGCATTTAACATACTCCTCCAGATCTGACTCTCGTGACGAGAAAACAGGATATTGTTCTTTTATACGATCAAGTCATCATGTGTAAAGTGTTGAAAAAACCGACTTTCATTCATCCGAGATCGTTTCTTTCAGTGGGAGATTGATATTTTCGATTCGAAATATGTTCATTTGCGGGGGGGGGGGGGGGGGGAATTGAATTTTCCTACTGGAGAGCAGTTTTATTTCTTTTTTTGTGCTTTAATCAAGGTGGATCAGACTGTTGACTGATGAAATTTTCGTACGATTTGCCTCCTGATACGTTTTTAATATTTTCACGTATTTTGCTAATTAATACTTTTGACATGTTCCATGTCTTTTCTCTCGCCGGACCTCGATTTTGAAACTCGCGAGTACACCCCCCCCCCCCCTCCCGTCAAGAGAAATCTCTACCCCGTGGGTGATTCAGAAATTCGCGAGTACACCCCGCGTAATAATAATAATTAATAATAAATGAATAAATAAATAAATAATTAAATAAATAAATAATCAAATAATTAATATAATTGATAATTAGAAAATCTCTACCCCGTGGGTGATTCAGAAATTCGCGAGTACACCCCGCGTAATAATGATAAATAATTAATTAATTAATAATTAAATGATTAAATAATTAAATAATTAAATAATTAAATAATTAAATAGATGAATAATTAAATAATTAATATAATTAATATAATTAATAATTAGAAAATTTTCCAAGTCCCTCTTCCTATCATATATGGCTGGATAGTCGAAATTTTTCCAAGTCCCCTAGACTTGAATTGTCTCATACCATTCCAATACAACAGCGAGACAGGGGGCGAACGAGCGGAGCGAGTTCGCGCTACCTCATATTTCTCATAGAAGACTTGAATTTTCTCATACCATTCCAATACAACAGCAAGATCGCTCCTTCGCCCCATGAAAGTTGATACCTCAAAATATAGAACGCCCACAATTACCTCAAAATATTTCTCATAGAAGACTTATACGACGCCAAGATAGGTAAAGTTTTCTAAGTCCCTCTTTCTATCATATATGGCTGGATAGTCGAAATTTTTCCAAGTCCCCTAGACTTGAATTGTCTCATACCATTCCAACACAACAGCGAGACAGGGGGCAAACCAGCGGAGCGAGTTCGCGCTACCTCGTATTTCTCATAGAAGACTTATACGACGCCAAGATAGGTAAAGGGGTAAACGAATAATATCTCACGAACACTTGACCTAGTAGAAGCCTAGACTGAAATATTTCAAGATGACTGATAAAATATAAAAGACATGGAACATGATTTTCATTTATTTGGCTATGCCAGAAAATTTTTTTATTATTAAAATTATAATGAAAAACGATCCAAGCATAAACAATATTCGTATTCTACAAATCATACAAACGCGTCAACTAGTCAAAATATACATTTCGGCTCTTTTTTTTTAGCTTTACTGATTACTGATCAAATTTGCCAATTGGTGAACATTTTGAACGATTTGACTTCAGCGTTTCATTGAAGGAGAATCTTGCCTCTTCCTCCTGGTCACTACCTCCAGAAAAACGAAAATACTGGTTTGGAAAAGTCAAGTAATATTCTGATGTAATGTATTTTGGACTGTCTTCTAATTTCATTTGCCCTATAAACCAGACTTGAATGTTAAAATTTGTGTAACCCATCCTATATTAAGGACTGAATTCCTCGATTCATCAACTACTATTTGCCTTATATTAGGCTGAATAATCCTACGAGGTTTTGAAGGGTCTTCAAGGTTTTTTGAAGTTACTTTTTCTGTCTAGAGGTTATTCTTCGCTCTTTATAGAATCTTTTATCACCTACCATACGATTCTCGAAATTTGTCGAGGTATATTTTTTATGCAGAATTTGAGGCTTAAAATTTGTCCGAGTGTCACGTTTTTCCAGTCCACATCTAAACCGAATTTTGACGGTACCAGTTTTACGATTTTTGAGTGCTCCATTTACAGTTTATTGTGGCTCTTTGTTTACTTTTACTTAATAGGATGGGATCGAATACGTAAAAGAACAGCGCAGAAGAATGCTGTAAAAATGATGCTCAAACTGGAAAAGGTCGGAATGAAAAATGAACTTTGAATACTGTATACTCTATACTTTCCTGAAGTTTGCTCTGGCGCTTTCTTTTTCTGTAAGGTAAATTTCTCGATTCTAATTACAAGCTTTTCGACTTCGTTTCATATCACCTCTCTGACTAGTTATAATGAATTTTCTGTCGGAACTCATCACCACCTAAAACTTTTCTAGGAGCTTATGTAGTACGCCGTAAGTCAAAGTCACTTATTTCAACTCCATTTCCTCTTTTGTGATTTTTTTGGTCTCTCCTGTAGATATATTATGGTCTTTTGACTTTCATGGAGTGCAAAAATTATTTAATATTATAGATACCGTCCAGTAAGATGCGCTTTAAAATCATTCATTTTCTGAGTTTGTCCTCTGTACAGTTGAACTTATCTCTCTCACAATCATTTCAGTGATCCAGTCATTTCATTTAGCGTACCTCTCCACACAATCGATGCCCTGCTTGCTACCCCGTCTCGAACACGTGTACCCTCACACCTTCAATTGCGATTCTGCGGCAAATACCACTGTTAGGTGCGTTCCATCAAGTTGAAACTTAGCTGTTCGATGTTTTGCAAGCCTCTCCGTTTCTTCTCTCTGCGTCCCCATACAAATCTTTTCCTTGTCCTGACCGTTTTTGATTAAGAATACTTCGATGGAAATTTGAGAACGAATTTATTATAACTTTCAAATACACGGTTTTTCATCGTACAATAGTTCTCGCTTAATCCTTTAAGCTCCATTACCGCCTGTATAGCGGGTGAAATCTTGTATCGAAGTTCTGATTCTTCATCGATGTTCCGAATAAGATTTTCGACCGCGTTCGAGTACGCGAGCAATGTGCTATACTCTATTACTCTCGTATTATGCGGTGGCATAATTTGGTCGAAATCCCTTTTCAGCATGCACGCAGGTAGTTAGATTCCCATAAATCTGCTTATTATCATGGAAACCCCCGAAAAAGTGGTTGACGTCCAGCTTAACATTATAAAGGGACGGACACGATTCGGAAATATCGTTGTTACGCAGATTTTTCCGATTTTTTTCCTCCCTTTTATTATATCCTTTCAATGTAGACCTATTCGTTACGGACGGTGGCCGATTTCCTTTTTACCGGACGGACCCCTATATGTAACAGGAAAAAAACACACGTATAGTGGTCTCTAATGTTCGTTGAAATTTTCAGTACAGTATTTTATATCGTACGGATCGTCGTGTTCTTTCGTTTATTTTAATACGGGTCAAGTATGCTATGGTGCGAATTGAGGAGTTTGCATAAATTAATTGCTATATACGGTCGATGTGTGTGCGATAAATGTGCAACAGCTAGCCAGTTGCCGTGCTTCAATTGCACGTTTAAAAGGCGCAGGCAGGAGCGTGCGGGGACGAGCAATAGTAGTGTTTTTCACGATATGCGGTGCTGCGTCAGGAATTCAACAAAGGATAGAGGAAAAGTTGCGATCGTAGAGTACGTCCTGTTTATGCGGGGTAATTGATGGCCGCAATCTCGCGGAGTTTTTTCGTACGGGCAAATCGATACATTTTCTATCTAATTACGTTTGTCGGACAGATATGTTCTAATAAAGCCAATTTATTATAGGTCGGGGAGAACAATTACGCCATTTTTGCGCCGAAGTGAATAAATTTTTACACACTACTGATGTGTACGATTTGTGCATTTATATCGTTGAAAAGTACCGAACGCGAAAGCGTGAAACGTAAAACGTAATTGTTTCAGCTCGATAATTCTTTATCGATGATGGTACCGTGTATTTGGGAATGTAATTATTCTTCAACCCTCCGAGATAAAATCAGACTTATTTATTTCAATCTGCGTCGATGGTGAATATTTGAAGGTTTGTCGAAAAGGATTTGACCTGGAGAAGGATGGCGTGTGCTCCTTGCTGATGTGGCCCCGAGTATTTTACCTTCCAACTACGAAAATTGAGAGAATTTCGAAAAATTTCAATGTTTAAACTTGTTGAGCACGAGGGGAAAGAATGTAAATAATGGGTTCATAAAATATAAATGAACAACGCGTACGAAGATAGGCAATATGTAAACCACGACATAATGCAGTCATTTGTTCGGATCTTTAAATATTATTACTTTCTCTAGATCTCGTAAATTATATTTACGTGTAATTGCTTTTAAATTCGTCTTTGTGTACTGTCGTAAAATGTACTGTATATTTCTGAAGTTCGAATTTTACATAAGTTGCGAGAGTTTTCTCGTTTAAATTTCATCGTTTTCACATTGAAATCGACCTTGAGATACTAAAATGACGTCGCTGTCGTAAGTTTTAGTGCGCTCGTAGGTACATATACGAAGCGAAAAACTTTCAGATCGACTCGAATGTAGAATGGTATGCACTGTATGAAATGGGTAGTAATTGTAGTGTGTAAAGTTCTAGCTTTTTCGTAGTTATCGTCTATAGGTCTTGCTCTTATAGTCGAGAAACCTGATTTCGTTGTATTCCAGAGAATACTCCCTAATATTGCTGCTCAAAGTTTTAGGTTTTAGACTAGCTCTCCCGGCACACCGATTGTACAAGTAGACATTTGTATCATTGCACTTTCAATTTGTAATGTATCACCAAAAGCATGATTTTTGTTTCTTTGCTCGTGTGAAGGTTGTATTCGAAGCTAGGTAGATGATGATGGTGATGACGTTTCGATTAAATTGATAAGTTTCCAATATTGTTTCTTTCCAGTCTGATTGTGGTTATTAAAGCAGGTCTTGGTTACTTAATTTGGGATTGAGGACGTTGGCAAATCATCAGAAATGACCGTTGGCGTGAAAATATTTCTCTTCGTCCTGAGTGCTACAAAAATCTAATCAAAATTCATTTTTAGGAACAATAATAAACATTTAATGGTTTACAATCCGCATCTCTTACCTCATATTTATTATTGGAAGACGTTACGAACAAGAACTACTGAATCCTGTTAAAATTTTGAAATTGAAACTTATTTTATTTGTGTATTTCGTCAAACTGTGATTTCTTGGAATTTATACATATTATGTCATCGATTTGTCTTACGATTTCTGCGATTCGTCGATCTTTCTTTTTAAAATTATATCATTCGTTTTTTGGGATCCTTCAAATTGTAACCGTTTCCGCTCAAGTTTTAGTTTCATTGTCCTTTCATGAATTGAGTGATCGATTACAGGAAAATAAGAAAGATGTTTCTCATCTATATTGACTTACAACTTACAAGTCTTTTCCCCCTTTTTCAATCCTTCTCATCCGTCATTTCATGTAGCTCCATTATTTCTACCCAATTTTATCTCTTTCGTAAGAAAATTTTCTACTCCAATTTTTATTCAAGTACACTGCCTCCTTCCGTGGGTTATTGAAATGAGCATTCGTCTTCCCTTGATCCTCTTTTCTCGTCAAGTCCAATTGTATCTGTATGTTTCTAAAGCTCCACTTCTTCCCTGTACTCCTCTCTATACGTGGACAGACTTTTCGATTCAAATTAGAATACGTTATGTGTCAAAAGGTCAGTTGATAGAATTATAGATGTAGATTTGCGTTTGGAGTACAGTTCCTTCAGTGCAACGGAATTAATCACGTTAGTGATGCTTAATTAGTGCAAATCTAAATTAAATAGCGAGATGAAAATTGTGGCTCTGCTCGCACAGTAAACAAAACAAAGATGAGCTTTGGAACAATTGTACCATCCTCAAGAAGACGCCGTTGTTGCGTCGAAAGATATATAAAAATTGTTTTAAAGCTCATCTTTGTTTTGTTTACTGTGCGAGCAGAGCCTTAATTTTGATCGAATATTTATCGTTCTCTGCAAGAATAGAATTCTAACCTTTTTAAATACCGAGTGCTTTGATGACTTCAAAACCTCTTGGACCTCCATATCAAAATCTTGAGAGTAGAATGCCAGAATGCCTTGAACGTTCTCACCTCTATACCAGCTGGAATAGCAAACTTGTCCTCCTACTCTACACTATTCCAATTTGTTTCAACTTGATTACAGTTCTCCAATTTATACCAACTCCAACGAAACAACTTCAAAATTGCTGGACTCCATTCGCAGTCTTCCGGGCACTTGGCGAATTACACGTTAACCCTCCACTCGGTCGATACAATGAGGCAGTTGTTCCTCTTCATTATCGCGCTCTTTCACTCCTCGCCAACTTTCTGGCCTCAACATGTCAATTGTCATTTTTTTCATATACTCTCTGTCTACGTAATTCATATCGTCTGTCACTTCAATCTCATTTAGGCACTCATCTCAAATTTAGATCCTTACGATTTTTTCATCCACTCCCCCTTAGTTTACACTTATCCCTGACATCCGTCGTCGATCGTACTGAAATTCTCAACTCTGCTACACGGACTGATTCACCAGCTTTTGCCTCCTTACATACTTCCCCCCTACTCGCAAATTTCTTGTGAAACCCTCATTCTACCAATCCTATCGTCGAGCGGATCCTTGTTTTTGTACACTCTTGAAGTCTTCCTCATTTTTTATTTCTTCTCAGTGGACACATCAACCTTGGGGAACTTGACGCAATGAACCTAGCCAAAAATCAGTCACTACCTTGGTCTACAGTTCGAACCGTCTTCTGTCTCAAAATTTCCCATATCCATCTCACCCACTTTTTCTCTACCTCCCGCCCCCTTCATGTCTAATTTGCAGTGCTGACGATATATATTACATTTCTTGCCCAACTTTTGAAAACATCCGGCGAAAATCAACATTTATACAACTTCCTCCGAACAATCAAAAATTATCTCATTTTCTCTGTAAGTTGTTGTTATGTTGTCGATCTTCTTTATCTCTTACTTTGTAAAGATTACTCACGTTTCAAAACTTCAGAGACCTTGTCGTAAATTAATATGTACTAGGTAAAGTAATTAATTCAAGGTTAGTCGTAGATGAGGTTAGAATTTAAACATTAGTGACCACTGGTCGTCGGTAATTTTCAAAAAGAGGGCATTATTGTGAATGTGGTCGAATTCTGTTGTCTACTAGCGAAAGAAATGCGGATAGGCTCGTATATAGGTTGAAATAAGCTGCGGTTCAACTTCGACTAATTAGGACGCAGGCACAAAATCGCCACAATCTCCTATTCGAACTTCATCTAATTTGTCTTCTCGGGTTATATGAATCTGTAAATTTAACAAAGCCTTATCTAATTTGACCGCCTACGAATGAAAGCAGAAATATTTCGAAAGGTAACTGTTTTCGTGTGCGTTGGCCCTCGTCGCAACCGTGTACGCATTTTTGCTCAGTCCGAATGTTCCGAACAATGATAATCAAAAATTCTATTCAAAACTTTTCATTAGAGAAAAAAAAAAAAAAACTTTTTAATCTGATTTAAGAGACTATCGGAGCTCAAAATAATCCTCTTCCACGATTATAAATATAATTTTGAAGATTAAAAAGAGAATTTGAAAAGTTTTCAGCCAAAGGGCTTAAACGACATACACCCGCTGTATTTGTTTATCGAAATGGAAATCTGAAGTTCTGTTGATCTGCGTGTTTTTTTCTTCCTTTACCCTCTCGTCTATATATTTTCATCTCCTTTCGCGCTTTATGATCAATATCTGTGTAAGACGTACCTCATTGGAGGGTTTTCAAACTATTTTAGCGTCTCTGCTAGCAATTTAGCTGAATTTTCCAATGACGAATCTAGCGTCCTGCTTTCTCTACGAACTTGATATTTCGGATCTGTTGGTCGGTTAACTATCACCAAAGGTTCACCTCTTCCTGATTATTGTAACTGCAGATTGTCCTCAATCAACTCTTCACTACTCTCAATGGTAATCTTATAATCCGTTTTACTAGGTCAGCTTGTCATACTTATTAACAGGGAACCTGTTTTATCGGGGGGTAAACTGAAGGAAAATGACGGGCGCCGGGCGCCGTCCGGCAAGAAAAAGGGACTTAGAAAAATTTTGATGAAGTGATAGGAGGGGGACTTATCCTCTCTGCTTCATGCAGTATATTATACTAGGTTTATACTACGTATTATACTAGGCGTATACTAGGTCCAAGCCTCCTTTATACTAGGTCTAGGCATCCTTCATACCATAAGCTTACAAGATCTTTATCAATAGCTTATACTAGCAGTTTGTCCTTTATACTATAGGTCTAGGAGGTCTGTATTAGTGGTTTTACTAGCTCTGTGACGTCATCAGATAGTGATGGCACGATGATCGTGATGTCACAGATCTCCATCGTGACGTCACCAGATCGTAACGTCATTAGATCGTGTGACGTCATCAGATTATGACGTCATCAAATCGTGACGTCATCAGATCTCCGAACTGATAACAGGATAGGCCTACCGGGGGTACCACACAGGCTGTAAGGTGGTGAGGAACAAAGTTCACTCTACTTGAGACGACAAAAAGCAAAAAATGACACTCACATGATTACTCCCATAAAACAGGTTCCCTGTTTGCCTCAATTAACTGAGTTAATGAAGGTAATTCCGAGCAGCTAACTGTGTGGGCTGCGAGTTTTTTTTTAGAGAAGATATCATTTTCTAGGTTTCTTTTGAATAGATGTAGAAGTAATTTTTGATTGCATTCCGTCCGGGGATAGGCCATTTGAGGGCTTAATTGAACGCAGACACTTGACTTTTAATGATTTGATATGCGGATGAGGTTTTTGGTTGCGAAGCGCAAGCCTTGGCAAGTGCTGCAATCGCAACAAATCGACTCGAAATCGGTTCAAGGTCGACATTTATCTAATACTACTGAATTTCGACGTCAAATCCATGGTCGACATGATGGATCATCAGGCTTCCTCTCTCTGTCACTTCGCTTTCTCTGTCGTCCTGTCTTCTTCCCTTCCCTCCTCTCACTCACACGCGATTTCACCTCAAATTTTTTTCTCTATTATTTTTCTTTAGAACGGATTGTAATCGTATAAGAAAATTTTGCACATAATATGGGAGATATTTGTATAACCTGAGTGACCTTCACAAAGATTTCTTCCATTCTAAGTATTTTACGAAAAAATCGATGGATGAGCTTTTCTCCATCGAACAGAAAGTTGACAAAGTTGACGATGAGTGTACACTCAAATCCAGATCGAAGCCAAAATATTTACGTAAACTGTCTTCTGTTTGGATATGTAGGTTGAACCAAAACCTTCTTCATACTCACCTTGCCAGAGGTTATTTTCGTGTAAGATTTTACAAATGAATCTAAAAAAGAAAGACGACGATCCCCGGTCACTTTCACGAAGCTAATCTCACGAAAGAAAATTTCACAAAAATGTTTTCACTAAAACTCTTGAAAAAGGCTATTATATTTTTTGGGCATTATAATGAACAAGCAGAAATATTATTTAAAAGAAATCATCACCATCAACAATTTATCATCTACGCTACGTTTAAAACAATTGTGTGAGCGAGTGCTCGAAGGTATTCAAATTTGGTGCGGTCGTCTTTAGGCTGAATGTAGCTCGTCATTTGTACAGCAATCCTGTCCTGCATCGCGATCTTTTTTTTTTTTTTGGCGAGGTCAAAGTCGATTTAAATTCACATTTGCTTGTTCCTCTTAAATTTTCAGCATCGCTGAATAGTGACTAAGAGTCATAATTGTATTAAAACGATTATGCAAACCCTTGTGGCGGTTGGCCAGGGTTTGGTTCGTTGGTGATCGCACGGGTGGTACATTTCTTCGCCCTCAACGTATTGCGGTCCCAAGACTGCTTGTTATTGCCACTCCGTGACCAGTAGTAAATGTACTCATTTGGTTACAACCTGTTTCTTTCCATTACAGGCTGCATTGTACGAACTAGCTAGAGGCTGGGTCGCTGCCGGGGTACTTTTTTTTTGGTAAATGCCATGGACATTTTCTAAACTGAGGTAACGAAAATACTCGAATTGCCGATGGAAATTGTGTTCATCATAACTGTCACCAAAATGAAGAGGATCTGGACGCGTGCGAAGTTTTTGCTTTTCATTGAGCAAAATTTCTGACCTAACCATTTTGAAGGGAAATTATATTTGTGGAAAAAGAAATATTCGTGAAAATATTTTCGTGAAATGTGCTTTTTGTGAGAATTGTTTTGTGAAAGTGGGTCGAAACCAAAGACAAAATAAGTATTCAGAGACGACCTCGATATTCAAACGCATCAGCTGTGTATATAAAATTGTTTACATCACAAGGTACCCTCTGGGTGGAGTATAAATGGGCCTCACTTCTAGTGATTCCTTACATTGTCATCGTGAGAGTGATCATAGTTCATTTCTTTCCGTTCCCGATTTGCTTCAATTTTATTTTCAATCAAATTTTTATTAATTTCAATGAATAAGTTCTATTTATTAGGAATCGCCATCCTTATGGCGTACTTTGTTTTTGTCGTTGAAGCGTGAGTGTTCACAATTTTTTGAAGATTACCGTATGACTAACTTTTGAACCAACTAATATTACATATTTGATTTCATTTCATATTTTTTGAATACAGACAATCGTAAGTACAGAGTATAAATCTATTACAAAAATTCTCTTACCTATTTCAAATTTTCAACAGTACATCATCCATTTTTCACTGCTGTTTGAAATTTTAAAAATTGCATCCGTACTTGTGTCAAGGGTTTTAAATGTTTGCTCCGTTAGATTCCCTGACAGTACGAAATATTTTGTAAATTCCTCTTCATTCTTAATTATTCAGTGGCGGTGCAAATAATTGATCTTCTTTTTTTCTTACTTCTGTCCAACTCACAGGTCACCACCGTATGTTCAAGTTACAACTTCAAGTATTCATTTTAATTATTTTAAATCGAAGTTACATTATCAATAAACTAAATTGGACAGTTTTCTCGTGGGTATAAACCATGCTGAATATTAATTTTGGAAGACACAGAAACGTAAAGCAACTTTTGATTTGACTTGAAATTCGAATTTAGTCAATTTTGAAAATAAAAACGAAATAAAATCAGGAAGAAAGTTATAAATTTTAAAAAAGTCAAGAATAAAATTTTGAAAAGAGTCGAAAATCAATGATTTTAGTGCAGTCTCCATTCATCCATTCATTCGATTTCATCACGATTATTCGCCCTAGTAACAATATATTGCTTATCTTGCAAAACCCTGTCCTCTATTATCAACATCAAGTTTCCAAGACCCGATCATACCTGTGATTCAAAACCGGTCGTTCATTATTGTGACTTGGAATTCACTCGTATTATTGACAATTTTCGTATTCTTCTCCATTTTTCTCTGTTATACGACCTTTGTAATAATTTTTCAAAATTCAATTTTCGACTCTTTTCAAATTTTATTCTCGACTTCTACAAAATTCATAATTTTCTTCCTAATATCATTTTGTCCTCATTTTTCAAAATTGATTCTACTCAAATTCCTAGCAAGATTGAAAATTGTTTTTCGTTCAATTTGCAGGTAATTGCTATACATACTAATTGCATTGAAATTTATTTGATAATTATGATGTTACTTATTTCTATTTGTGACTGACAAAAATTTGAGTCATTCTGCAGTGATTATTTACTTATTAGCAAATTGAAGGGTTAATAATAGCATTATCACTTATAGAGACGACTTGATAAAGAAGATTATGCAGTTTTTACGACCAAAACGTATGTCCTTTCTCTTCAAGAAATTAATTAGAGCTCATTCTATCACTCCCAAGAGCACTCCCTCTTCTTTTTGGCACTTCCACTTTCTGTAACCACCCTGAGACTATTGGGAACTCTCGCAATTACTTACAATGCATAAAATTCGCTTTCTGTATGCAAACGTTAAAATTTGACCAAACATTTGTCTTTCAGAAATTATTACCTAAATTTGGGCTCTCACTAAAACTATAAAATCTCGGTACAAATAATTGACAATATTTTTTTCTTCATATTTGTTCACCACCACCATTTAAGTTGAGTATTCATTTCAATTATTATATTCAATCAAAATTCCTTCAATACTTGAGGATGACTGAACAGAGCGGAAGCACTAGTCACATCAAGCAGTAGGATTGCAATACTATTGTGAGTTCCGAATTATCATTTAATTGGTTTTTGTTTAACTTGCAGGCATTGCTGTACCTACAAATTACATCAAAATTGATTTAATAATTATTATATTACATATTTTCAATCAATAAAAATTTGAGTCACTGTACAAATATTATCACTCATAGAGATAGCTTAGGAAAGAAGATCACACAATTTGTACATTCAAGAAGTGCGTTGTCTCTCCTGAAAGAATTAATCCGCATTCATTTTCTCATTCCCAAGGGCACTCCTTCCCATCCTCTTTCTGGCTTTCATTTCCTTCCCTCATATTGCTTTTTCCTTGCCGTTATCTATGTAAGAATTCTTTTCATATTTTGCTCTTCAAAATGTTTGCCTCATTCATTAATTTTTTTTACCTGTGCTCACTTTTGCTCTTTGTAACCACTCTGGAGACTATTAATGAATTAAATTATACGAAATTTATTGTTTTTAGTCCTTGGAGTATCGCTCCCTCTACTATTGAAAAACTTCCACAATTACTGGAAATCCATAGTGATTGAAGGAACTTTATACTGAATTTGACAAGTATGCAAGTGTAAAAACGGACTTTCGTCTCTGAAACTAGAACAATCTTGACGTGTACCTGAATGATAAAATTGCTGAATGAAAAAAAAATGGGTTGTTTTCACATAATACGAACGAAAATGCTAGGCCAAGAACATTGAACGTGTATTTGATCTTGAATAATTTTTTCATTGATCTTTCAACACTTGCCCATTTCAACAGTTAGTGGGCAATGTTGTCTTCAGAAATACTCAAATTTACTTCCGTCTGTTAAGTCAAGGCCACCTTAAAGAAGGCCAGAACAGTAAAGCAGATTTGACGATTATAAAGAAGGCGGTTCTGTAAGTACATGCTAACACTATGTCTACCCATGCACCTGTGTATTGGTGTTTAGCATGCTGCGTTCTTATGAGAAAAGGGGATTATTTAGAAAATGTTGATAAGAGATAAGTATTTATTGAACCTAAAAATCCAAAATAATTGTAAGGCATACACAAGGACAGTAGCCAAAATTTGGGCCACCTTTGAAGATGAAAAAGAATTCCCAATTCTTTTAATGACTTTCCAAAGTGACCCTATTTTTATACATATTTCTGTAGAACTTTCATTAAAGTTGTCCTTTTTGCTCAGCATTATCCTTCTGGGCATGTTCTAGTCTTCCTTTAAAGCGGCCTTGGTTAAATATAAATTTTCTCCCAGAAATATGTTCTTCTCTGTTCATTATTTATTAAAAAATTAATTTGAATTTTTCTCTGTCATCAATGGTACCCATCTGTATCTCTGCTTACATTCTGTGATATTCCTGCAAAAACCATATGCATGCATTTGTCAACTATGGTGAGTGTTGGTATATTTTCTTAGAAATTACCTCTGCATACTTACAGTTAAAGATTCCTCACAAGGTTCTGGCAATGGTATTTTATATTTCTGTATGTTTGTGTTGAAAATGGAATTAAAAAGCTATCGCTGTAATTAATTGTTAGATGCAATTTACCTACGAGTAGATAGACATTTCATATATTATGCTCTTTTCTAGGAACATTTTTGCATTACAGTTGCGTAATCACCTCCTCGGTTAGTATATCTGCCCATGAATTCGTCATTCTTATTTGATTTTGTAAAGAAAAATTATGAGATTTTATCTAGAAAAAAAGTATTTTACACAATTACTAAATGATAATGACACCTATATCCACTTTATTTTCTTATTCTCAGGGCGTTTGCCCAAACTGTGGAAATCTTACATGTTGATGATTCAAATCGCACTATTATGCGCGTGAGTAGACTATTAAGTATCTGGAATCCGGTGTTGAGAAATAATACTTGACTTACCTAAATATTTTTCAAACATAGAATTTTTTATTGCACCTTTGTACGACCTAAAAAGTATTATATGTATTACTGATTCATTTGATTTCAGAAATCTCCTCATCAGTTAACAGTTTATTTCTGCGCTCGCTAATTCCATTGTCGACTTGTCCTTGTTAACAATTTCTGAAAGTCTTGAAATTTCTAAAATTATGGATTGAAGTTTTTAATGAAGATGAAATCGTTTAATATTATGTAATTTCACAATCAATAAAATTTTCAAACGCAGTTGACAAGATAGTTCATCCATATAAATTACTGGTACGTTACTGAATGCCAAACGTGGTCAAATAATCTAGATAGAGAGGCCGAAATGTTAACGGAAGCTGGAATCTATTTTGCACCGCAAGAGTAAAACTGGAAAACTTTCAGCCGCAGTTCTAAAAATGAAGGTCATATCTCATGCTGATTTCTTTTCCTGTTCTCTTCCCTCTCAGTTTGCATAAGCCACGCAGCTCGCGTCAAGTAATCGAGGTCGTGTAAAAGTCATTTGCCCCGAAAATAAGTCATGACGTCATCAACCCACAACGTTATAAGAAGTACTTGGAATTTTTTAACTAATCCTATAGACCAAATTCTGTCTCTCTGACGATACATGATATCTCACCCTAGCCACTAGAAGACACTTTGGGACCGGCTGCACTGTTTTAGGGTAGCTTACTGACGAAACCTTCTTCAACGACTTTTTTTTTGGTCCAGCTCACTCCGTTCGTTCGCCCCCAATCTTGGTCTAGTGTAAGTCTAGTATACCGTATATTGAGCTGACTAGACGTACTATTGCAAAAGAGAGGAATGTTTATGACGTCACAAACTAATGGGTGATAACGTTACATTCAAATTCAATGGATGTTGATTTGATGACGTCACAAGGAGGGTTAAACTGGTTGATGACTTCTTTGTGTCCTTGTCCGCTATAGAAAATTCACAAGTTTGGAACTTGGTGATGTCTTCTGATAAAATAACTATTGGTATCCTGTATTTAATATCTTTACTGGCATCGGCACCTCAGTCGTCTACTGGAAATCTGCAAGTCCGAGTCTGAGTTAGTCTCCCCCTTCCTTCCAGAGGATTTGCAAAGAACCCTGGCGGTAATTGCATCCATTGCGCATCTCATCTTTGTACACGAAGCTGTTCCAAAGATTGTCATCTCTTAATGAATTCTTCAGGAGCTTGCCCTGTACTGTTTATTGTACCAGATCAGGAATGAGGTCAAGCGGATGTTTTCTCTTGAGCCGTCTCGTATCTTCGGAATCGTCCAGGAGCGCGATTGCCTCCACATTTGGATGGTGATGTAGTCGGTTAACGTACTGGGTTGATTTTTGGTGCACAATAGTGCTGACTGGTTGTGGGTTTAGGTCCGAGAGTAGCTGAAGATTGGCAACGAACCAAGGTGCACCCGTGATTGCACGCATTATTTTATTTTGGAACCTCTCCAATATGGCGATGTTGGATGGAGCAGAAGTTCCCCATATTTCCGCGCCATAGCTCCATGCTGGGCGGAATATGGTAGTGTAAATTAGCCTCTTATTTTTGAGGCTGAGCTGTGGATGGTGTAAGAGCCAGCGAAACTTGATGAGTCTAAGGTTCATTATTTCTCTTTTTCTTTTAATGTGTTCTTGCCAATTTAGTTTGCAATCTAGGTGCAAACCTAGATAGCGTGCGACGTCTATTACCGGAACTGGGCTTCCTTCTAGATATGTCGGAGTGAAAGCGTAGGAGCGGAGGGTGAAGTCAGTGCGTTCGGACTTGTTGTCGTTTAGTTTTATCTTCCAGGTTTTGGCCCAGTCAGAGATTTTATTAACTGCTACCTGCAGGGTTGTGACTGCTGTTTCGTAACTTATAAATTAACCCACAAACTTTATCTTTGTTATCTACACGGTAGTACTAACAATAGTAACCATGTAAACGTCATATCTCTCTGTTAGAAATTATGGTAAATGTATTATTATAGTCCCAATAAAAATCAATTATAAAAAAAAAAAAAAAAAAATCAGGAATGAGGGTGAACAAGCGGTGTGGAGTGAGTTCCTGAAAACTAGTCAGCTCAAAATATGTATACTGGGCATGACGAATGTTGGTAACGTCACAAAGAAGTTAGTCGATATTTTACTGTACCTTTATCTGCTATTGAAAGATATTTTATCTTAATTAGTAGCTGGATCGAGCAAGACATTGAAAATGATTCTTATTTATTTGGCTCCGCTAGAACATTTGTTTTCCCTGTGTGTTATGAAGATCATTGGTGTGATCGCTAGTTGGACCCTATTCAGCCAAACCCAACCAAGCGACATGATAACAATCTGGAGAAATGTTCCTTTACTATGAGCGGAGATTCTCCTTTCCGCCAGATCGTTATCATGTCGCTTGGTTGGGTTTGGCTAAAAAGGGTCCAGTTCATCTTCGTTATCTGGCCATCTGTCGTTTGCTGACCCGAAGTAGCCATCTATTTCTAAATGTTATAAGATACAGCCAAAATTGCCACTTGAAATTCTACGTTCTTTACGAACGCTCGCGAAACTGAAGTTTCTTAAAAAGCTTCGTATGCGAAATTCCAAATTCAACATTTTCAGTAAAAAGTTAACAAAGATAGCGATAAGTGACCTATAAATGACTAGCTCTTTGTGAAAAATCGCCCAATCTCTACCCGTTTTGGATGTGAATCGTAATAAGCAATAATCGAAATCACCCCCTTCACGTATGAGTAGAGGTCATCGTCAATTCTTCTCATTTTCATTATAGATTCACAAGATTTACCACGTCAAGGAAGGGAGGGAAATATTTTCCATCAGAAAATAGTAGAATACTTAGTTCTACCTTAGTGGACTGTAGATCTTTATTACATCGAAGCATTCCAATTTTCCAATTCTGCATAACTTCAAAACGAACCGTGGTATAAAGTGTACGTTCTCTTCGCATTTCATTCCGCGTAAATTCTTCAACCTTATATCTACCTACTAATACAATATTATGGTATGAAAATCATCGAGTCGAACGCTATTACATCCGTAATTCGAAAGCAGTCCGTCATAGAATCATCGAGACTATACGCTCTGGACTTGGAAAAAAAAAATGATGCTCGATTAGAATGTATCCTAGAGGAAGACCCAGTAGAAAAATCTTACTCAGGAAACAAAAAATATGAAAAAATTGAAGGAATGCGGCGCAATTATTCACCTAATGAAAGCGTTTTTCCGAGCTGCAGTCAGCATCGATGCAATATTTTTATCTATCATACACCTTTGACCGTCACTGACGGTAAATTTAATCGTTAAATCGTTCTACGAGACATTATCGCTGAATTAAATCTGCCGCTATTACTACCGGTATAATAATGCTTAATAACCTATTCATACTGATAGATTTTATGAGACGTTATCGCCAATTCCCATCGGCGTAAAAGTTCTCTCGGGTACCACGCTGAAATATTAGTGTCACATCGTGCAGAGATGGAGCTTCTAACCCATAATACGTCATCGCGAAAATAGATCGCACTTTATTGGAGTAACAGAAACTCGTAGCTGTTATTCGTGGTAGAGCATGTGTGGACGTGAAGTTGTGTACGTGAGTATCTGCTGGAACGGTCAGCAAGTACCGTTCGCTCTGGCAGGCGCCACCCGACTGCAGTCCACTGCCGCGCCGACCAATGTCCTACGTACTCTAACTATAATCAAACGCTTTGACACTGATAACGTAAACCTGACAAATAATATTCTACGTAGAATAATATTTACTTTCAATTCGGTCAACTCGCGTCGCCGAATATTAATAATACATCGTCGCGCGAAGCGTGATGAAACGCGCACCATCATCGTAGAAAAATCGAAATTCCAATTTCTACGCGTACAACATCAGCGCGTTTATAAATTCAGAACTGATATATCCATCGGTACACTACCGGTCTCCGTCGTCGGTACCTAAAGCTATATCTGCAAAATAAGTTACTTATTTTTCGCTGTGTGTCGGACAGAAGCGGAATACCAAATACGCGGAAAACACGACTGCGAGATTCATCGCAGTGGACAATTTAATTGACTTAGAAAAAGTTGAATTCCTCGCTCCTGGACTAAAATGTGAACAATCGTAATTCCTAGGACAATTGAAATTTTGATCTTGTTTTTCGTGTTTCCGTATGAGAGTAAATTTTGAGCAGTATAAATTTTGATCGTGAAGAGAAACGAGGTACCTCTCGTTGATCGGCCGATTCTTCCTTCAAAGTTTTTAAGAAACCTCAATCAAAGCTCAGCAGTACCATTCAGAATTACGGGGGGGGGGGGGGGGGCGGGAAATCAAACTTGTCACTATGAGAAGGTCGTTTTCCTTGAAGGTTCAAGTGCACGCGGAGTACACACAACTCTCAACAGATCTTGTTTTAATGACCGAATACTCAAAGAGTAGAGCAAACTAGAAACTAATTACAAAGACCGCAGATATAAAGGAGAAGATGCGAGATCTTTCGGTTAACAAACCATCATCAGGCAAAGTTAGAACGCCACTGACCCAGATACAACTCATAAAACAGAATACCAACGAGATCAGGATTGAACGAGCGAGCCCTCGCGAGGTGACTCAAACTCGTAGACCAATTCAACTAAACCTTCGTCGGGAAAATACCTGTTGAGTACGGTAACATCGTCACTGTTCAGATGACGCACTATTTCGATATTTTCCAACGCAACGCGCTTGGAGTAAGAATTCTCCTTGTGAAAAAGGGTAGCCGAACCTTCCTTGAAACTATGACCACTGGAGACAAGGTGGTCCGCAAAGGCCGAATCACCCAAATTACCTTTCTTCCAGGCCTTAAGGTGCTCCTCTACTCGAATTCCAAGCTGGCGACCCGTCTCGCCTATATATACGCCGTTACAATCCTTGCACTCCAATTTGTACACCCCGCTACTCTCCCCCCGCGGGATGGGGTCCTTTAGCCTAAAAAACAAACCCTTCACAGTAGTGAGGTTATAAAAAGCAGGCCTGAAGCCAAAGGGGCGGAGGACACGAGTCAGCTTGGATGAAAACTCACCCAAAAACGGGAGCTTGATCCAACGTAATCTCTTATTATCATTACCACTCAGATCGCGGGGGAGGGAAGTGGTAGAATCAAGGCCCTTCCTCGTAAGTTTTTTACGGACCATACGGTCAATGTCCAAGTTGACCTCATTCACAGCGGCCAAGTGCTTAATGGTCGCCAGCTCCTTTTGGAAAGCTGGTTGACTTAGCGGAATGCTAGTCAGTCGATGAATATAACTATTGAAGGCAGCGATCTTATGAGAAAATGGACAGGAGGACGATCCGTGGACAACTGTATCGGTCGAAGTATCCTTCCTGAATATCGCAAATTCATGGTCCCCATCTCTATCAGAGATAGTGAGATCCAGAAAGTTTATGGAAGAACCTCCAATTTCTGTAGTGAATTTTATGGAGGGATACATTTTATTCAAAAACTGAAGAAACTCACCAAGGAGCTCTTGAGGACCAGTCCACGCACATAATATATCGTCCACATATCGGTGCCAGTAATGGATGTGACTCAGTAGCACTTGGCCAGAGGAAAACAAGTCAACCTCAAATCTGGACATAAATATCTCCGAAACGAGAGAGCCCAAAGGAGAGCCGATGGGGATGAACTTACAGAAGTTAGGGGACCAGCACGCATTAAGGAGGCCATAAAATTCCTGTATCTCGTTATGAGGAATGTTGAACTTCACAAGTAGGTCACCCGTATACTGCATAGTATGGGCCTTTGGTATGTTGGGAAAGAGGCCGGCTACATCAAATCTGCAGAGGCTAGTACCCGGAGGCAAGGTAACATTTTTGAGCCTCTCGGCCAGAGAAACCGAATTTTTAACGGAGTAGGGGGACTCGTACTCAATTCGAGACTTGAACCAACGATCCAAGAACTTGGCCAGAAAATAGGCAGGAGATGAGACGTAGGACACGACAGGCCGCATAGGAGTATTCATCTTGTGAACTTTTGGCAACCCATAGAGGAGGGGGGAATAGGGTTAGGTACGAGCAGGGCTTTTTTGAGCGAGGAACTTCCTATGATAAACTCACTCCCGTTCACAACTTTCCTAACCTCTTTGACGTAGTTAGGAAAGTTAAAAGAGCTATTTTCAATAGCTCCACATTGAGTGAGAACTTCTTGAACCTTGGAAACGTAGGAGGATTTCTCCAGGACTACGATCGCGTTACCCTTGTCGGCTTTAGTAAGGTTTAACCCCTGGTCCCTGACCTTCCTCCTCAGATTATCTATCACCTCACATGCGTAATTGTTTATACGAGAGAGGGGGGTGTCGCGGACTAGTTCAGCGCAAGCTGATTGAATATTCACGCCGGGACCAATTTTTATGGTCAGGTCGGCAACGACATTAGCAAGAGTTTCATCTTTAGGAAGGGGAGGTAGGCCAAATTTTAGACCCTTCTCCAAAAAATACGTTTCATCTTGCGAGAATTGCGTCTGGGTGTAATTAATGATGCGGGGCTGGAAATTTTGAACAACACCATTATTAGCACAAATATTTTTGAGGGCAATAGCCTTGGAGTTCAAAAGGGAGGAAATTTTCTTTTCTTGTTTGGCTTTGAGCTCAACCTCAAAATCCCAGCAATCCTCATTAACCTTCCGAATAAACCGATCGAACTCACCTGGCGGAAGCAAACTAGAGAGCGTGGAATGGACGAGGAGATTGAAACGAGTAGTAACATTCAGACGACCATACCATCTTCTCAGCTCGGAACGAATCCATTTGTTAGTGATGGTTTCCTCCAATTTTCGAGTGGTGTACTTACAGTAACCAGCTTTCCAAAAGGAGCTGGCGACCATTAAGCACTTGGCCGTTGTGAATGAGGTCAACTTGGACATTGACCGTATGGTCCATAAAAAACTTACGAGGAAGGGCCTTGATTCTACCACTTCCCTCCCCCGCGATCTGAGTGGTAATGATAATAAGAGATTACGTTGGATCAGGCTCCCGTTTTTGTGGGAGTTTTCATCCAAGCTCACTCGTATCCTCCGCCCCTTTGGCTTCAGGCCTGCTTTTTATAACCTCACTACTGTGAAGGGTTTGTTTCTTAGGCTAAAGGACCCCATCCCGCTGGGGGAGAGGAGCGGGGTGTACAAATTGGAGTGCAAGGATTGTAACGGCGTATATATAGGCGAGACGGGTCGCCAGCTTGGAATTCGAGTAGAGGAGTACCTTAAGGCCTGGAAGAAAGGTAATTTGGATGATTCGGCCTTTGCGGACCACCTTGTCTCCAGTGGTCATAGTTTCAAGGAAGGTTCGGCTACCCTTCTCCACAAGGAGAATTCTTACTTCAAGCGCGTTGCGTTGGAAAATGTCGAAATAGTGCGTCATCTGAACAGTGACGATGTTACCGTACTCAACAGGTATTTTCCCGACGAAGGTTTAGTTGAATTGGTCTACGAGTTTGAGTCACCTCGCGAGGGCTCGCTCGTTCAATCCTGATCTCGTTGGTATTTTGTTTTATGAGTCGTATCTGGGTCAGTGGCGTTCTAACTTTGCCCCATGATGGTTTGTTAACCGAAAGATCTCGCATCTTCTCCTTTATATCTGCGGTCTTTGTAATTAGTTTCTAGTTTACTCTACTCTTTGAGTATTCTGTCATTATGTCGAGCCGTAACGTTTCGGACCGTGTCAATTCTAGATCTTGTTTTCCCTGACGTTGATGATAAATTATGTAGGTAGATCACTGAGGTAGATAAGTCGATGATTCGGACTGTACCCACAACAACAACCCTTCACACATCACCAAACACAACAAAAAAGGGGACGTATCAAATACAGACACGTGAGGAATCTTGCAAAATCTAAAATTTTCCTATGTTCGAGATCCGAGGTTTCGCTATCCCGAAGAGGGGGCTCGCTGAATTCAAATCTTGTCGTGGGATTTTGAACTAGGTTAGGGGTATAGAGAAGAGACGTGAAACATGACAAAAATCAAAACAAGAACTAGCTGGCATTACATAATATTATAAATGAAACTTATGAACTTGTTGGAAGCTGTGAATTGGATATTATTGACAGAGGTGAAGGCAATCTTCCAAAGTACGAGCCATTAAAGTGCTAGGCTAGTTTGACACTGTGATTGGAAAGAAATGTGGCGATGACTACCTCCTCCCGTTCGTTCATTGAATGGCCTTTCATGAATGAGATGAATTTTAGCTCAATCGAACGTGTGTCCAGAGTCAATTAGGAGCCTAGCGAAGGCAGGTCGCTCTGGAGCACGATTTTGATAAGCCGGGTGGTGTTCTTTCATATATTCACGACACTTAACTGGTAGTATAATGTCCACACTGCTACCGGTAGGGGGCCCACTTCTCTATCAGGGCAGTATGAATGATCTACAGTGAGGAGGGGATGCTCATATCCTTGGCGGTGACGAGTGGACTCAATGCAGTAAGTTTTTTGAGGATGGCAAACTTTGAACAGAGTTGCAGAGACTGCTGGGGAACTTTGGGTCTCATCAAGCGGTCAATATTAAGACACTCTTTGTTATTAAGAGCGGGAGATTTTATAATAAATAATCCAGACTCAAAATCAGATATGGACGTAGGAGAAGAGGTAAGCTATATATTATGAGTTTTAGGCAGCGTGATGGTAGCATACATGATGAAGAGAGACGTCTTGGATGATAAGACCAGCATTAGAAGGTCTCCTGATGATAGCAAGGAACTTCGGGGAGAGTTGTGAGTTGAAATGCACCAGCATGACGGGCAGGTCAAGAAAGTTGAAAGCTTGATCGCCAATTTCCACAGTGAACTTGAGATTATCAAAAGTGGAATTAAAGCGAGAGCAAAACTTGGTTCTTCTTCTTCTTAGTCCAGTTACACCACGGCAATTTTCAAATTGTACGCTACCTGAGGAACCTCTTCCTGGAACATGTCCTCCTCGTTGGCCGCAATATGAGACGAGGGGTTACCTATAAGTAGCCCTCCCGGGAAAGAGTACACGTTGCCTCGGAATACAAACACAAGTAGCATCCAGGGAAGAACTGATCAGCTGACGGAATTCAGACACAAACTCAGACACTCGGAGTGGATATTATCGTGAACGAGTGAAGAGGGAATACAATCCATGGCAGGAGGAACAGGAATGTAGGTGTTCATGAACGTTATATTAAAGGAAAGGAGGTGAGAGTCAAGAGGAAAGCAAAGGCCATTGAGTTGATTAGCAAATTGCATGGAGTTGGAGATGGTATTCTTGTAAACGCTTGTATTTTACTTCCCTTTTTCGTTATTATGTACTACACAAATTAGATGGCAGCTGACAGCCGCCCTTGAGGAACCAATCAAAAATGAAAAAATCAGTTGGTGCAAGGTAGGCGGCTTATAGCTTGCAGCTGATAGCCGACCACAAAAAGAAGTTTTTCGAAAGCTCCAAAGGGAACAAAAATCTAATCAATGTAGGAATCGGGCCCTAGTAAGGACTTTCAAGATTCCTGGGACACCAATACAGCATTTTTAAACATTTGATCACTTCGATACCATGTGTAAATATTTTATATTGATGTGTATTGGTTTCTAAATTTACACGTTCGACGAGAAATAATTTTAGTAATCTGCTATTAGGATGTACGTATTCGAATGATCGTTACTGGTATATTGGGTTAGAAATACGGTGGCCGACGGAAGTCGGAACATCTGCTAGCAGTTTAGCTGTTACAATTTGGAAGTTCGTCACAGTAACATGTGGAGGATTTACGGAAATGATGCACCGTGCAAATTGTAGGTTGGGTTCGTCGGCTGACTTTATGCTTAAGGAACCTCAAAATATGTAGTAGCAAACATCGAAAACTGACTACCTACCTAACTCGAAATATAATACCAGCATAGATTAGTTCTTCTTTCGAGTTTAGTTTAGTTTATCGTGAAAGTTATTTGAACGTATATCTTCCTCTTCTCGACTTTTAGTGGGAAAAATGAGTGAATTAAAAGTATACGTGAATTATCGAAGTGCTGAAGGGGTGCTAAGTGGATTCCTGCACGGCTGTGGTGAGTAATCACTGAGTTCCTCCCTCAAGATAATGGCTATAGAACTTAATTACTAGTCTGGTGAGAGTCTATCAGGTGGCTACAAGTTTAGTGTGAAGAAAAAGCATTGTAGTCATAGAATTAGTGCACGGTTGAGAAATAGTTTGAACTGGTTGGGCATGAAACACGCAGTGGTTTATCTGGGATTTTATACAGGGTTCAAGAAGGTTGACCAGAGCGCACCTGTGGATCCAGTTTGAGAGGAAGACGAGTCTTGTCTAAGAAGTGGGGTAGATATTGGATCTGGTAGTCTCCAATGCGGTTGGTGATGACCCAAGTTGAGGACCGTGTTGACGGTAATGGTTTTTGGTTTACCTCTGGTGCGATTATGTAAATTCACGCCACGCCGAACGATTTTCCTCGTCAATTTCGTTTATAAAGTACGAGTAATAGCCACGGTGATTTGGTGCTAATGGGTGCCGCGCTGGCGAGTGTTGTAGCACTGATCAAACGGTAAATTCTCAGCTGAAAGGTGGCATACCGGTTTAGCTGGGGCCGAGAGCTGAAAACGCAGATCCGAAGCTGGGGCAGCCTCAGGTCAACTTCGGTTAGGGTGAGAGCGTATCGGTTCCTCCTTGTTGAGACACTCACTGTTAGTGGGACGCCGCTGCAGCCCGTCCTGGAGACTCGTCACCTATATTTGGTGTATAGCTCAGTAGTTTCTTTATGGTCAGTTGTCCAGCTGAAAGGACCGATGACTGCTTGTTGGCAATGAGAATACGAGTGCACTAGAATATTTGGTTCTGATATCAGTTATGTAGGGAAGGGGCTATTTACAGTTCTAGGTGATTGGTTGAAGGTTGAAAGTCGGTCCCACCTACCAAGAACAGGCAGTTTGGGTATTTTGGATCAAGAAAGCTACATAACTGCTCCAAGACACCGACTTAATATTCTTTCTCAAAAAATTCCTGAATTGCTCTTCCAAACTGCATCTATGTAGAAGTAGTTATGTTTTTGTCTTTGAGACTGATACGGGTAATTTTACCACACGGACGGCGGTCATGTCTCGGATTCATGAATCACGGGTAACTACGTGAGATCTCAACTTGTGCACCAGGTAAACGACCACAATCCTTCTCTTTCACACATGCGATAGTCATTTTTATGGATGTTAGTTGCAATTAGTTCTACACAAATGAAGTGGTCACGATATAATTTCAAATAATTCAAGAAAAAACTTGACCGTAAACGTTTTCGATAACGAAGAGAAAATAAACACTCGTCAAGAAGTGTCGAGGATTTTGTGCTGACTTTTGCGCTTGTTATAATGCGATAAAAATAATCGAGAGTCAGTCTATTGCGAATCTGTCAGTGAATGAGACGAGGGTTGCTCGGCTGGAAAAGTTGTTAGTGAGGAGTTACTGTCAATGATGAACCACATCCGTATCTGCCTAAAACCAGAGCATACTACAAGATATACATCAGGAGTATGGTTTACTTATTCTCGTTATATACTCTATGTGCTGTACAATTTTCCTCGGTGTTCTATACTTTTTAAAAAGTGACGAACGCTCGGAAGATGCTTGGAATATTTTCGTTTACTAAAATTCTCTTCTGCAGATGAGAACGTTACAAAACTGGGCCACTTATAGTTCGTGTGAAATTCTAATGTTTATACAACCGCGTGTATTTTATTTAATTTTCGGGTTTGTATAGCACGTATCGTAAAAAATATTGTTTAATCAGCTGACACTCCCATACATTTTACTGTGTACGCGCAATAATAATGTATGGCAGGGCGGTGGTTGCGGTAGCTCCCATCTGTAATACACCAGTGTTACTATGTATTATTATTATTATTATTATTATTTTTATTTAAGAAAGTTTCGTTTATGACTCTAATTTGCGTCAACAAGTATGGAGAGTATTTTCCGCGCGCGCGGTTTCCATCTCGAACTGAGCTACAGCTATAATTTTGTACAAATTTTTCGAAAACTCCAAATTAAACTTTTCTCTTTCGCGTACGCTGCTTGCTGCGGCCTCCCTCTTTCTTTCATTCGCTATTTTTATATCCTTCCAAGAGAGAGAGAGACAGAGACCCGACCTTTATACAGGATTTGGTACGTTTCATTACGTTCGGAATTATCGTTGATATAAATTTATGCTAATAGAATTCTGGTTGTCGATAAATAAGGTAGCGGAAAAAACGGGGGAAAAATGATGTCACCGGAGCGATAAAAACTAATTGTGAAAATCCGCAACACACTATGTTGTATTGCTGTACAATTTCTGTGGAAATCAAACTTACGAAATTGTTTTTTTCTTTCCCCGGTGTAAAAACGATTGTATACAGTACAAAAACCATCTGTGTGAAAGCACTGGGGGAAGAGGAAAAGTCGATGAAATGTGGGAGGTTTAGAGGCTCCGTGGAAGAGCGTGTATACGACTCTTTCTCTCCGCGACTCGCGTTCTTTTTCCTCGCGAAAGACTAAAACTTGTAGATATTGGAATTCACGAACGAATGAACATTCGAGATTATGGTATTTGAATATTCATCATCGATTATGTAAATTAACACGCCGAACGTACAACAATAACGCGTTATTCGAAACGATTTTTCTCGTTAATTTCACTTGTAAAGTACGAGTAATAGCCGCGGTGATTTGGTGCAAGGTTGATTTTTTCCCTCGTATATATGTGCTTTGCTCGCTCTCTCTCTCTCTGCGTCGCTCGTTAATTTTGATTCCTTGAGCGATACGCGCGATCTGCCCGCGTGCAGCGCTGAACACGTGGTATAAGTTCGGCTCGGACGGTGGACCAGTCCGGAGTCTGCACGGAAGGAGGAAAAACTAAAAGTTACCTTGTTTGCGTTATTTAGGGAATTTACGCGCTGCCCGCGGACGGGGGTTTACTTTGCGCCGCTCTTCGTTCCACAAGTTGGTACTCGGTGGTCTGTCAAGTGTCTATCCTATATTATGGATAGCTCACGCTTTTCGAGTTCGGTTATGTCAGCAGTATGTCAGTCCCTCTTCTTCTCTCAATGACCCTTCATTCGCGAAGATTCGCCGTTCGCTTTATTCCCGGTTATGGTTGTTTAAATATTTATTCGCTTAATTATATTATTTTTGTTTTTTTTTTGTATGGCAATTCAACCTAACTTTGGCCAACTTCTCGCGAATGGGTTTGCGTGGCCAGTTTCCGATCGCGTGGCTCTGACACGTGGTTGGAACAGTACGATTGTCTCTCGGTGTAGACGTAATCTTATCCGAGCTAGTGACCCTGTGAACCGAAAAACGTTACGGGTAACTCGATATCCTCTTCTTCCTACCTACTCGATATTTCGCTCGAAATCTTATTACCAAGCTGAAAATCATATCTTGAAGGTTGAAAGTATGCGTGCGTGAACTGTACGATCAAGTATCTTGCAAATCGCACTTCTCCTACCGGTATCACATTCATCGTATTATGACCTTCCGAATTCTTTTCTTTTCTTCCTCCTTTCTTAAGAACTTTCGTTCGCTCGGTGTTTTATCGAAGATATTTTTTTTCATACTTCACAATTCTAGATTTATATTAGTCAGCGTAATACCGGGCCTGCTAATATCCGCCTTGTTCTGAAGTCGGTTGTTCAGCAAATTCGTAGCGCGATTGACGAGTTAGACTAAACATTTTCTACGAATTATGCGATTATAGATTTTTGATCTTATAGGTGTGTGTATTCTTCGAAACTATTCCAAGTATTTTGTTCGCGAAACGGCCTCCTGTAAATTGGACACATTTTTCCGCATCATCCATTAGTCGTGATCGCATTGATGTGAGCTGCCCTGTGGATTTAAAGCCTCTATGGAAAAACAAGAAGACTTGGAAAAATTGGTAGATTTCTCTGGCAAATGAGACTTTTTTGTCTTCCTTTCGTGGAAAAGTAAAATCAGAATTAGTCGACTAAAAAAACTGGGTGAAAGTCAAGAAAAATCGCTGTGACTTGAATCGATCATGAATGATGGTCAAAATTTTCGAGATATGGTTTCATTTTCAAAGTCTGCCTACTGGTCACGATTTCCTTCTTTTTTTTTTAGCAAGGAACTCGATATCTATCTTCTTTGGAGACGCAGTTCAGAAAACATACGCATCCGACTTTGATAGCGTCATCAACACGAGTGAAGTTCGGTTATGTTTTATAGAAAACGTTATCGTCCAACTTCAATGACATCAACCTAGGTCCATGTCCCCAGCTCGACTTAGATAGCGTCATCAACCTAAGTGAAGTTGGGTTCTGTTTTATAGAAAACGTTTTCGTCCAACTCGGATAACGTCATGAACCTAGGTCCATGTCCCCCGCCCCCGCATCTCAATTTTTGGGACAAATATCGATGGATTCGTTTTTGTTACGTTTGTGCTGGATTGTGCCATACAGTTTTTCTTTTGTGCTGGTCTCCTTCCCCTTTGTCTTCCTTTCGTGGAAAAGTAAAATCAGAATTAGTCGACTAAGAAAACTGGGGGAAAGTCAAGAAAAATCGCTGTAGAATCGAAGTGACTTGATTCGATCATGAATGATGGTCGAAATTTTCGAGATATGGTTTCACATTCAAAGTCTGTCTACTGGTCACGATTTCCTTCTTTTTTTTTTTTAGCAAGGAACTCGATATCTATCTTCTTTGGAGACACAGTTCAGAAAACATACGCATCCGACTTTGATAGCGTCATCAACACGAGTGAAGTTCGGTTGTGTTTTATAGAAAACGTTTTCGTCCAACTTCGATGACATCAACCTAGGTCCATGTCCCCAGCTCGACTTAGATAGCGTCCTCAACCTAAGTGAAGTTGGGTTCTGTTTTATAGAAAACGTTTTCGTCCAACTCGGATAACGTCATGAACCTAGGTCCATGTCCCCCGCCCCCGCATCTCAATTTTTGGGACAAATATCGATGGATTCGTTTTTGTTACGTTTGTGCTGGATTGTGCCATACAGTTTTTTGTTTGTGCTGGTCTCCTTCCTCTCCAACCATTGGGGGGCGGGGGGGGGGGGCTGCAGACATTCGAGCCCCCGAATTTCGATTTTTGGGATGAGAGCGGGTGAAATTGTTTGTGCTAGATTGTGCCATACAGTTTTTCTTTTGTGCTGGTCTCCTTCCCCTTTGCCTTCCTTTCGTGGAAAAGTAAAATCAGAATTAGTCGACTAAAAAAACTGGGGGAAAGTCAAGAAAAATCGCTGTAGAATCGAAGTGACTTGAATCGATCATGAATGATGGTCAAAATTTTCGAAATATGGTTTCATTTTCAAATTCTACCTACTGGTCACGATTTCCTTCTTTTTTTTTTTAGCAAGGAACTCGATATCTATCTTCTTTGGAGACACAGTTCAGAAAACATACGCATCCGACTTTGATAGCGTCATCAACACGAGTGAAGTTCGGTTATGTTTTATAGAAAACGTTATCGTCCAACTTCGATGACATCAACCTAGGTCCATGTCCCCAGCTCGACTTAGATAGCGTCCTCAACCTAAGTGAAGTTGGGTTCTGTTTTATAGAAAACGTTTTCGTCCAACTCGGATAACGTCATGAACCTAGGTCCATGTCCCCCGCCCCCGCATCTCAATTTTTGGGACAAATATCGATGGATTCGTTTTTGTTACGTTTGTGCTGGATTGTGCCATACAGTTTTTTGTTTGTGCTGGTCTCCTTCCTCTCCAACCATTGGGGGGGCGGGGGGGGGGGGCTGCAGACATTCGAGCCCCCGAATTTCGATTTTTGGGATGAGAGCGGGTGAAATTGTTTGTGCTAGATTGTGCCATACAGTTTTTCTTTTGTGCTGGTCTCCTTCCCCTTTGCCTTCCTTTCGTGGAAAAGTAAAATCAGAATTAGTCGACTAAAAAAACTGGGGGAAAGTCAAGAAAAATCGCTGTAGAATCGAAGTGACTTGAATCGATCATGAATGATGGTCAAAATTTTCGAAATATGGTTTCATTTTCAAATTCTACCTACTGGTCACGATTTCCTTCTTTTTTTTTTTAGCAAGGAACTCGATATCTATCTTCTTTGGAGACACAGTTCAGAAAACATACGCATCCGACTTTGATAGCGTCATCAACACGAGTGAAGTTCGGTTATGTTTTATAGAAAACGTTTTCGTCCAACTTCGATGACATCAACCTAGGTCCATGTCCCCAGCTCGACTTAGATAGCGTCATCAACCTAAGTGAAGTTGGGTTCTGTTTTATAGAAAACGTTTTCGTCCAACTCGGATAACGTCATCAAACTAGGTCCACTTCCCCCGCCCCCGCATCTCAATTTTTGGAACAAGTATCGATGGATTCGTTTGTGCTGGATTGTGCCGTACAGTCTTTTGTTTGTGCTGGTCTCCTTCCTCTCCAACCGTTGGGGGGGGGGGGAGGACTGCAGACATGCGTGCCCCCGAATTTCGATTTTTGGGGTGAGAGCGGGTGAAATTGTTTGTGCTGGATTGTGCCATACAGTTTCTCTTTTGTGCTGGTCTCCTTCCCCTTTGTCTTCCTTTCGTGGAAAAGTAAAATCAGAATTAGTCGACTAAGAAAACTGGGGGAAAGTCAAGAAAAATCGCTGTAGAATCGAAGTGACTTGAATACTAAGGACCAATCAGAGATGCAGCACATTCTTATCCTTTGAATTTATTTATTTTAAAGTATTTAAAGTGCCGCCCAACAGTGTTGACCGTGAAAATTAGCAAGCAGTACTTTTTTCCGCTACGATCATGTGCGTCCCTATCTGTGAAATACTTAGGTCGTGTGGGAAGTGTTACCTCGATAACTTCTTGGTAAATGAAAAGGCTCACCTTTCACTCAAAGAATAGCCCTCATAAGGTAGGATACACTTAATTTTCAGAGCGTATCAGCATCGTCTCATAATTATTATGAGTTCATCAATGAACGAAGATTGAAAGATAGAATAACAAGAGATGACAAATATAGAATAAAAGATAAGTAGACTGATATTAAAAAAGTAATATGGATGAGCAGACGGAAATAATGATTTTAATCGTAAAGATAGTCTCGTGCGTCATCACCCGGATGAGACAATGCGATGATTTCAAAAACGTTGTTTGTCGCTTTTTCTATGTCACTCACAGAATTTGTACAAGCCAACAAACACAATTGATCAAATAATATACCGAGTGCTAAGCCTCGCAGACAACTTCAAACAAAATTTGTAGGAACTCCACGAGAAATAACGGACTGAAAATTCTTCGTTCTGCTGCAAAATAATCCCATCCGAAACAAGCGTATACGAAATGAGTGAAAGGCGCGAGAAAAAAGTAAGGATGAATAGAATCACGGCATTGAATAGAGTATTTTTGTAAGTATAGGAGCAGAAGAGAGAAAAGAAGATTGTGAGACGTTTCAGCCGAGCTGCTTGTGTAAATCTGTTCTATTCTAGTAAAATTTTGAGCTTGCGGATAAAGAGAGTATTTTGAAATTCTCATTAAGTGTACGATTGCAGAGTTATAGCAGTCTATTTCACCAATGGTGGTAACGAGTTCTATGCGAGACCTGTAATTGGAAAATTATTCTTTGGAACGACCAATATTTTTTATTTTCGTTACCTACTTCGAAAAAAGAGTAAACGAGCGTATCTTCCGAATAATCCGCTCTTCATTACGTATTTTAATTGAGAATTTCACGACGGTTCAACCACTGTGAGAGATCGGAAATAAATATTTCCAAATAATATTATTCTTTCTTCGAAAATGAGACACAATTATTCTCGCCAGATTCTCTGACGAATTTCAGAGTTCGAAATTGGCGCCGAATCCAGTTCGAAAGCCGGGGATGAAAGACATTACGTCAAAGGAGAGACCATGTAGCAAAAAGTAGTTCTTGAATACGTGGGGATGATAGCTAGACAGACCAAGCCCCAACGTCTCCAGCTCCGTGGTTGAGAAAAAAAAAATGGAGCAGTAACGACTTCACTCAGGCTGGGATGAGAAATAATTGATGCAGGCCTGCCAACGGATCACTATTTCAATCACTTGGTCACTATATCCTTTTATATTATTATAATGATGCCATGCCGCCAACAGTCAGTAGAACCAATTACAGGCGATATCACTCACAAATAATAACATAAAATAATACAGACCGTTACAAAAGAAAATGACCATAATAAAAATGGTAAAAAAAAAGAAAAAAAATAGTCATTTTATTACGCCACGGTAATATTTATATAGTAATAGTCACGTTACATTATCACGACGTTGGGGTACCCCATCTCTCTCGCAACTCCATCAAAGCGTTCATCGTCTTTTGAGCAAACTTTTTTCTACTGTTGAAAAAATATCAATTGTCGGTTCCAAGTTCGACATGTCGTTATACAACATCATCGCCCAGTTGAAAGGAGAACAAGCTTTATAGTCTGAGGTTTTTCATCGGGATGACCTAATTGATGTATGTGTTTGAGTAGCCAGGACGAACCCAGGCATCCAAAGCGCAAATCTCTTAGTAAGAGAATCAGAGTCGAGTCTCTTCTTATTTCTAAGGTTGTGACTTTATATCCCAGTACTAGTTCTCGGTAGGATATCTTTTAATCGTAACAACTAAAGTCTTTAGAATGCAGAAATCTGAGGAACCGTTCCTGAACCCACTCCAAATCTTGAATTTGTTTTGTGTTTATTGGATTCCGTACTGTACTCGCGGAGTCTAGGTGTGATCTTACTAACGAGAAGTAGAGTAGTACTCAGACACTTGCAGTTGCTGTAAAACTCGTAGTAAAGTTGTTTACGTGCATGAGGGTGTTGTGTGGCTTCTGACAAATTGCGCACTCAAATTTGCAGGTGCGGTCGCTTAATTCTCGAAAGCATATTTGGGCACAGTCTTTTCTTGCGGTTGAACTGATGTCGATTGGTCGTTGTGAGTTCTCGAACTTTTTTGTATTTGTGGAGAAAATGATCCATTTCACCACAATAATAACATCCTCCCTTGGCAGATGAGTTGGTGTAAAAGCTGCAGAAGTTCTCGCGATGCAGACCTTGCCTAAGGCGACGGGTTTCACTTTACTAGGTTCTCCATTCACCTGTAATGCTCTTTCATACGCGTTGCAACGGCCATCCATATATTGGATGAAATCATTGAAGGCTGCAAACTCCTTCTTTTTCCGCTTTTGGTTCCCAGACTAGACGGTTTCCCTGGCTTGTCTGTTGGAGAAATGCATGAATTGCAAATTGACTTGAGACGTCGACCGATTCAATTTGATCAAATGCGACTCGCAAAGCTGTGACGTGAGCACGGTAGTGCGGAACCAATTTGCGAAGATTACTCTCCCGCGACACAGAAAATAATGCATCTAGATGGCGAGAGACTCGCTTGAGTGGATCAGCAAAATGAGTCAGAAAAATTTTCCATGCTTCTTGATGATCCGACCATCAAGAGGGAGACCTTCGATTAAAGTTGCTACGTCACCCTTCAATTTATTGGACAAAAATTGGATTTTGTCAAAGTCTTCTAGCTGATCATAATCATGTACATAAGTTTCAAATAAGCGCTTAAAGCTTGTCCATTCACTTCCTTTGCCGTCAAATGTTGGTATTGCAATACGTTCAATTTTCAACCGGTCATGGTTAATTCTTGGTGTTGGATTCGGCTCAAGTACTCTCATAATCTTTGCTTTGTACCTTTTCGCTAAAAGGAGGAATTGTTTCTTGCTATCTTCGACCTCTGGTGAAGGATTCAATAATCGCAGCTTTACAGTTCCTTTTTGTATTTCTTGGTGTCGTCCAATTCAACCTTTAAACTATCGTTGAACGAGTCAAGTCTTAGGTTCGAATGATTGATTCTGAGCCCATAGTCTATCACTTTTATCAACTCTTATAAGCTGAAAGAGATTCGATAAAAGAGCAAATTGATGACTTGAAACAATAAGGTGTCATTCGACTCAACTTACCCAATGCAAGTCCCATTTCGTTTGTGGGAAAAAAAAAATGAAAAATGAAAAATTACAGAAAAACCCGGACTTTGCAGAACGGTGGAGGCAGTAGCGTCGTATCAACGAATCTTATGTATGGAGCCCCCCCCCCCCATTTGTACTACAATACAGTGTCAAAAATGATCAGGATAAACGCGATGCTGCTGTCCTTCTTTCTGTTCGAGGTTCATTAAAATTGGTCTGTATGTGGTTTCGAAGCACTCGATGAGCTCAAAACCAAATTGTCCGTCTTTTTACGGTCTACCTCAATTTCCATGACATGTTAGTGATCTCCAAAATCCGAGGCTGTATGTGCTTTTCTTTTCAGTAAGTCTTCTGATTAGATGATTATCAGCCAAGGAAGATGTGTAGCCGATCTAACTGATGATTGGTGTGCAATTGAATGACCTAACGAGTGCTCTGCTGTACCATATTTAGTTTCGCTTCTTTGCTGATCTCATCCCTTGTACCTCCGTTATGTTCAACTACTAGAAAATTGAAGTTCAGAAAATCAAACTGTGTCAATAAATCTGAAATTGGCTAACGACCATCATTGAGTTCGGCTATCTTCTTTTTTCAAGTGTTGTACTCAATTGCTAATATTGCTGGCGTTCATGATAGGTATGATAGTTTTAACTAAATCACTCTTAATCATTTTTTCAAGTCACTATTAGGTCCCTTTTTTCTCCTCTCCAAGTCTCCAGTTGGGTCACTTTTTATTTCTCCATGTCACTATTTCTCTCCCCATATTGAAACCTGGCTCGGACCCTCTCCTCCCTGCCTCATATCGCCCCATAGCCCTTTCTAGCGTTCTTGGCAAATTATTTCAAAAAATTCTGAACAAAAGACTCTTGTGGTATCTAGAATCCAATAACATCCTCTCTCCCTTCCAATATGGCTTCAGAAAAGGACGGAACACTATACAACCCCTTTATGATCTCCAATCTCAAATCAATGACGTCACCAATAACAAATCCTCCCTATACTCTATCTTCTTTGATCTCCAAGAGGCCTTTCCCCGGGTATGGAGACACCTCATTTCTACCGAACTTTACGAAATTGGTCTCCGAGGCCACCTCCCTAACATCCTACAAACTTTTCTCAACGACAGAACCCTTCTAGTAAGAATCAACAACATAACCTCCCCTCCCCTTTCGGTCCAAAATGGAGTCCCTCAAGGAGAAGTCTTCAGTGTCTTACTTTTCTAATAGCAATAAATGATATCACCAAATGTGTAAACCCCCCTCACCCAGCGTCTTTTCGCTGATGACTATAACATCACTATCCGTTCAGCAAATCTGCAAAGAGCCCACAGACTCCTACAGGATACCCTTAACTCAATCACTACATGGATATCAAAAAGAGGATTCAGATTTTCTTCCTCGAAAACCTACTCAGTTGTTTTCAAAAAAAGAAATCCTATCCCCTCCTTACCTCCTCTAATTCTACAAAACTTCCAAATCCCATCTCGTAACTACGGCAAACTTCTCGGCTTACATTTTGACCAAAAACTTACCTGGGCCCCCCACATTAAAACCCTCAAAGCCAAATGCACACGCGCTCTAAACATAATGAAATACATATCTTATCCATCTAAAGGCTGCAACAGAAAGTTACTCCTTCTTCTATACAAAAGTCTTATTCGCTCAAAATTAGATTATGGTTCCCCGATCTACAACTCAGCGAAAAAAACCGTCCTTGCCTTACTCGACCCCATCCAGACATCTTCTCTCAGGATTGCCCTGGGAGCTTATCGCACCAGCCCCAAACTTAGACTATGTGCAGAAGCCCCAGATCCTCCCCTTCACTTTCGAAGGCTCATCCTAACCTCCAACTTTTTATCCGCTGTAGCACAATTCCCACAACTTCCCATCTTTAACCGAATCTTTCACCACAATCACAACCAATCCTCCATCAAACATATTCGCCTTCAATTCAATCATCTGATCAACAAACCGTTCATAGCACATCCCCTAGAACCCATATACACAACCTTCCCCCCTTGGACTTTCCCTCAACCTAAAATGCGCCTAGATCTCACAGAAATCCCAAAATCTGACAAACCTGGTTTTACCCAACATATCAACCAACTACTTCAAGAATACCCTAACCATTCACTTTGCCTCACCGATGGGTCGAAAACATCTACTGAAGCAGCTTACGCATACTCCATCGACGGCGAAATATCTTCTCATCGCATCCGAAATATAGCCTCTATTTCTACAGCCGAACTGATGGCCATTTTTTCCTGCCTTTCCCACCTCTCTCAACTACCCCCAAACGGTAAATTCATTATTCTCACTGACTCACTTTCTTCACTCCACTCCCTTACAGACGCATACAACTCTAACCCTATAATCCAACGCATCTTCCTCACACTACACACTTTGGAAACAATCGACACTCAAATTATCTTTATATGGATCCCTGGACACACCAATTTCCCCGACCACGACGCAGTTGATCAAGCCGCTAAACAAGCTACCTCCCTCAGTCAAATAACTGATAATTCACCCCTACCAACCCTAGATTACAAAAATTACTATCGTTCTCTCATCACACAATCATGGAACACTCTTTGGGAAAATCAAACAAATAATAAACTTCTCAGTATCAAAAAAACACCGGTTCCTTGAGTATCCTCCATTCAAAACACAAGAAGAGAAGAAGTAATTCTCTCTCGTCTCAGAATTGGTCACACAAAAATTACTCACACCCACCTCATCAGTCCCTACATCCTAACCCCTCCCTCATGTCCCCACTGTCAAAAAGACAAATTAACAGTGGAACACTTTTTTTCATGCCCCAGACTTTTACTCCTTCCCTCTTCTTCGGATACCCCCTCTTCACTCACCCAAGCACTCAAAAACAACCAGGACATCATTTCGAATACCCTACATTACCTAAGACAAACTGACTTTTACGCTCACATCTGAACACATACATCGACTATACCTCTACAACCTTCTACATACACACATTGTAAACTTTTACACACCATTACCTGAAGCAGTTACACTCGACATTATATTCCATCCTCTTATCCTTCCTCACTTTTCCTTACTCTACCAACTTCCTTAAAACCTCCCTTTCTTATGTCTTATTTATAATATTACTTTCATAACTTTTGTAACGCCGAGCCAGTAGCCCTCGTGCAGCTCTAGTGCTCGTAAAAAAAAAAAAAAAAAAAATCACTATTTCATTATTTCTTTCAATGCTCAGTGTTGGCAGGCCTGTAAATGTAATAAACATGTAATATGAATTCACCCAACAGTAAAAACCTGTATGGTAACCCATCGTAGATGTGTGGTTTTTCCAATGTTTCATAACTCATAAGTATTAGAGTTCGCATTTCTTATCCTCATCTTATGGTTGCATGTTTCGAATAATCACGTGAGCTGGTGACTTGTAGAAGAGAGTCTTCATTATTTTATCTGTTTTCTGTAAACGACATATGTGCTTTCAAACCCCTATTCTCGATCAAAGACGGTTAACTTTCTCGTACGGTATATCTTATTTGCGTTGACAAAACGTCAAGTCTGTTGAGTCGAGGTCATAATGAAATCTTTTCAATTCAGTATTTCGTCCTTTTTTTTTCTTCTTCTTTTCCTCCGCACTTTTTATTCGAGCAGGAAAAAAGCATTTCAAAAGCTGTTCCACTACCACGCGGTAACTTATTTCGGTTCCGCGCCTCATCTATTTCTACTCAATATCCGGGTTGATGAAGAGTCAGCGTGTGCGCGGTATATTCGCGAGCTTCGATTTGAAATAAATCAGATAACGTCTTCTCGAATATATAGAATACCGCGCGGTAATTTAACAATCGGATAAGTTTTTCAAAAAAAAGAAGAAAGTTTTCCATAAACATCGTCGACTGTCTCGTTCGTCTCCGTGCGGTTATCAGGCCAAAATATATGACTTTAAACCTCGTTCGCGCTCGGTGATAAAATGAAAATATACACGAGTTCGTATATATACGTGTTTTTGCTTTTCTACACCAATGATTTGATATGGTTGTCAGACTGTTTTGTGTAGTACCTACTCGAAGAAGAAATGCAACGACTCGAAGCTTTTTGATATTAAAGAAAATCGAAAAGCGACTACGTGCGAAAATGTGCCATTCAGAGACGGTTGAAGGATGGAAAAAAAAATTCGTTGAGTCTCCCCATTTGATTTGTAATTTATAAATGATCTATCCTAGGCAGAAATGATGATGTGATGTACAGTTACAAATTGGTTTTGTCTCTGTTGAGCCTGATGTACCACCCTCTCAATTGTGGGACCTCATTTGCACCTTGTTCTTGAAGGATGAGGAAGTGAAGGAACCGCCTCTCTCCACCAATGATGATGTATGTGCTAAGAAAATCTGAAAATAGGGAAAGCGCCAGATATTTATGAAATGAAAACGAATTGTAGCTCCACGAATTTGAATAGCCGACCTCAAGTGATTTCATTTCCTCTGATGGTTCTTTGTCAAGAACATCGACATTTTAGGATGGCAATATGAGTACTTTTTCATTGTCTGCAGATTAGCTGCCAGTTGTATCATGTTCAATTATCATCTGACTATTTACACCCTGGATTGTGGTTCTATTGTCAGCTGTTTGTTGCGTGCTCCTTTTTTGTATCCTTTGCTGCTGATATGTACTATTTGGGTGATTCCTTTTATTGGCCTGATTTCGTTTGGTGTCGTTGGCAAATCTGTTGGACGTTGTTTTGAACTGTACATTCTTCCTGGTTGCTGCTTGACTGTATGTTTTGACTGGTATGTCGTGTGCTTGGTTGGGCTGATGGTCGATTACATCCTGCGTACGATTGAATGTAGCCAGAGACCCAGCTGACCCAATAGAGTCAACTGACTGGAGACGAAAGTAGGGCCTTGATACTGGGATAGGTGCTTCTTCGCTTTGGTTGGAGTTTCTTGGTCGCACAGCAGTCCTAGGAAATTGGAATGCTGCCTCTTCAGTTTGAGGTGTTGAGGATGCGGTGGGATTATTCTTTTGGTAGTGGCTCTTTAGCCCGTTTTCCATTGTTGTAGCCACAATTTTCATGACTTTATCAATTAGCTCTTTCTCCATCCTCTTAAAATCGAAGGATTCTGGCTGGGGAACAGTGGGAGGTATCAAGTTCTGAGAATATGTACCTCTATACCTTTGAAGCTCTTCTCTTAGAGCCATTACCTGTTCTTCCAGGTTGACGATATCTGCGTTCCTTTCCCTGAGTGTTGTTATTTCTTCCTGAAGTTGGGAGGTAAGATGTTCCAGATCGTAATCTTGTTTTCCAATTCCTTAATTCTTGTTTTAAGCTTTAGATTTTCTGTCCTCATGTCATTCATGGAGCAGATTGATACTGTATCATCCTCCTGGTATGTCTCATTAGGCTTCTTAGCTAGAGGTGAGTTTGACCCAGATTCATCACTGCTGGATAGACAAAGGATTCTCTTTCGATTATCCATGTTATCCTTGTCTCGTATCACCACTGGGGTTGCGTTTTCGCTATCATGTGAGGCAGAAGACATATCATGTGTCTTCTTTGCGCTCTCATTTTGTGATTTTTTAGTCCTTGGTGGGAGTGCCCATTTTTCTGCATCTGCAGCTTTTTTAACTGCTTGTAGCCGTATAAGGATGTCTCTTGTTTCGATATTACGTCGTTTTCTATATTGGCCTTCGTCTTCTAGTGGCTTTTTCTTGATACACCAGTTGAAGATTCCAAGATCCGTCCAGCATTTGTAGCCTGAGGCTTGTAGTTTCTTGGCCAATTCCGTGTGTATTAGGCCATACTTCTGCGTAAATTCTGTTAGCTTTATGAACGTGCTATCCGCATTATATTCCAAGTGGTAGCTTTCCTCGAATGCGGGGTGATCCCCGACTATGGGGAGATTTGAATTCAACACTTGAAACGATGATGAAAGTCTTGACCGATCAGTCTAATATGACGAATTACAAGTGTGTTCAAGCTACATTTTCTTGTATTTCAATTCGTTAAGCTTTGACCATTTTCTTACATGTAGTCAGGAAGTTGGAGGAAAAAAGTCCAGGGTATGAGAAAATATCTTGGACTTTATCCATATTGGTGCCCTTATCGTATACAACTCCGCTTCTATTCCAAAATGGATATGGCTTCGCTCTTCGGCATCATCAACACCCACATGACACGGGTTTTCAAACTTCTGGCTAATGATTCGAGAAGCACTGCAACAGGGTGCAGCAAAAGTTCCGCGTCCGATTTGCACGATTAAAAAAAAAATGAAGGAAGAAAGAAGAAAAATTGCAATTTAATTGGAGAAGAAAGTTTGTCCAAAAAATTTTTGGACAAACTTTATAAATACCTCTCAACAAAATTATTCTGCATAAAACTTCCCCTAAAATAATACTCAACATGGAAGCTTTTCATCGCAATTCAGTTGTGACTGATTTCGAGAAATCTTCAAAAACTAAAAGCTGGATACGTTACGATCACGAGCTCCTTACATCTCCTCTCAGCTGCTGTGAGGATTGATGACCTGCAATCTCGAATGGGACCTGTGGCCCTAAATCTGTTTGGACGTTCTATTTCTGTACTGGGCCGTCTAAAGTAGGGAAGCTTGGTTGAAAATGGTTGTTGCTTCGCCGACGACAGGCACGTTTTTGGACTTGAACAAGAGTCCTTTTCAGGGCGCTCGCCTTTTTGTGGTGCGGCACCACGACTGTTCCTCTCTTGGCCTATGAATACCAGATCAGGATTCTTGTATGGCGCCGTGACGGAGAGGATTTTCCCTGTTCTAATGGTTTGTCTTTCTTGCGGACGACTACGTCGTATTTTGGGATCAGGTCTACAAATATCTGTGTATCCGGCTTTACTTGAGCAAGTGGCCAGGCTCCGTTAGCCTTGTTAACAGGAACCTGTTTCATCAGGGAGTTTTTTGGAAAGAATGTCCGCCGTACAGCCGGCTGGCAACCTTGAGGTTGTATCATACATAGCTTGGAGGTTGACATTTTTCCAACTCCCCTCCCATCACATATGGCTCGGAGGTCGAAATTTTCGCAGAGGACCTATTTTATCGGGGAAGTCCCCCTCCTGTTGTATATACCTCCGAAAGGGGGGTCTGTGACTTCACAATTTGATAACTTTCTCCTGGGTCCTCCATAACTGCACTGTACCGAGTATACCTTTTGTATAACTTCAAAAGTAATCGAAATACAATTTTTGAGATCCCACGTGCCCCATAAAACAGGTCACCTGTCACTCCTTATTCAATCGAGTTGAAGAACCTGTATCTTTTGAAGTCCCCCCCCCCTCTCCTTCTGTTATATATTGTTCAACTCCATTAAAGAATTGATGTGTTTTTTCTAAATTCTCTGCCTATTGTAATATAGCTTGGAGGTTGAATAGCTTACGTCACAATTTGATGATGTCATAGGTCAGACTTATGACGTCACAATTTACATTTTTCAGATCCCACGTGAGTAGTAATAGGGCCCTTTAGGAACTGTTCCAAAAGTCTGACCTATGTCCAATTATGATCGTTTTTAGTCGATTCCAATCGATTTTCAGAACAGTTCCCAAGGGGCCTTATTACTAATCACCTGTCCCATAAAACAGGTTCCCTGCCACCCCTTGTTTATTGAACTGTCCCTCCATTTTCTTCCGCTTTTTATTGGAATTTTTGAGAATAGAGCTGCGAGTCGGTATAGTAGATCCTAATCTAATTTAATAATGTACGGTCAAGTGAATCTGTTGAGTAATTTCAAAATGTTGTAGCCTAGTTTGTGAGTGTAGCCTGTTACTGCATGGCTCGTGGCTGGAGGGCATCCAGTATTCACTTTGAAATTTTCACTGCTGACTCAGCCAAATCATTTGCTTGCACAGGAGACCTCTGGACCTTCCCTCTTTCAGATACCAGAAGTCCATCTTTAACATCCTCATGTGAGAAGGGACGACGGCGAAATAAAATGTTCACGAGTAACAACAAGTTGTATCACCAAAAAACCTACGCCAGGTGTGAATGGGGCTGGTTGAGGGACAATACCTATGCCTGGCACACGGACTAAGACGAAGATTGAGTTATATATTTTTTCCTTGAGACTCAAATTGAAATTAGCGAGGTGTAAGTAGTGCACTAGATATTGAAAAATTCCAAGTGCAGAATTTTTTTTTATTAATTGGCTTACAGAGTACGTTCGGGTATTACCTCTTTTTTCATGTTAATAATGAGACGAGATACGAGTGATTGTTTCATTAACCTCCATAAGTCGCATGTCATATCCCAAAAAGAAGTTGAATATTTCGCTTCATACTGGGAAAATGGAAGTTGAAAATTCTCTTTTTTTGGAGCCGTAATTTATAGGGCTGAGGTACATCCGTACAACATGAAGGCAGAGGAGAAGAAAAATTGCGAAGAGCTATCAGAAGAGAGGAATAGTCTTGAGTTTTGGAAAACTCAATATTTGAATTGACTATTCGCAAAGATGTACAAGTTGTTGAGTAATTCTCGAATCTAAGTAACAAACTCTTATTACGACGAGGATGATAGATCGTGATAAAATTGCGACATTTTCAGTTGCTGTGGTGTTATAATCGAGTCTCATTGTCCACGTTCATCTCTACATAGTACGACCCGATACTCAATTCGGTGGAAAGTTTAATAGTTGCTGATGAAGTATAAAGGAGAGCTTAAACGTAGGTCTGATAGACCTTTTAGAAAAGTTACTTAGCTAAATGCGCCACACCAGCGATCGTTTGTACGTGCTGGAATAAGGGGGCGTAAAATGCCGTCGTGGTGACAGATGCGCGCATAACCTCAATTCCGCTGAATCGGAGAGAAGATGCATGTGCAATTCGGAAACGGAGCCACCGAGATGTGGCTTGCGGACAGGATGCGTATATATTCGTTGACACCATTGACACGCCGATAGCGTGCATCTTCTTATCTTTTCGCGGATGTATCGTGCACCGCGCACAACAAAATACCATCCATCGTCGTTCTCGTCGAAAGTTGTGAAATAATTTACACTCGGAATTTATCAAGACAGTTTCGAGATAACGCCGGTGCGGTATAGTTTTAGTAAACTAAAACTTGATTTGTGCGTGGCGGGCTGATTCCGGAGCGCGCTTTACACGGGTATATTTTCTGTATATCGCGCGTCTAGATACGTACATTGTGTACAGTATTTTTCAACACACTTATGTCACCTTGTCTTGTACAACACACCTCTCTATACGAATACATATACCGCGCTATAGAGTCATTATCTCACGCTGTGTGAATTTGTGGCTTGTGTATGTGTATTCGAGTAAAATTTCGTCGTATAATGTTCCCTATGTACGTATACGAGTACGTTCGTCGACTCTGAACTCTTTCTCTCGAAAATAATAAAACGACGGAGCTACTTGTTGCACTACATTAAGCATCGTATGTATACTTGTAAACGGTATATCGTGTGTTTTTTTGGTAAAGAACTTCCTGTTTTTCGGGTTAAAGGTCTTACCTCGACCTGAAAATTTCGGTATATAGTTTCGAGATAGTATGTAGTTTTGGAATATACGGTACGATTATTGGTCGCGTGTATGGCTCATAAGCTCGTGTCGTCAGCTCGCGAAAAGGAGAAACGAGAAAACATCTCGACGTGCTCGAGAAATTTTCCGTTGTAAAATTACTCAGACATACCAATTTAGGGTGCTAAAGATCTATTTTCGAGAGAAATAAGAATATAAAAATAAGATTCAACGTTCTCAAGAGAGGTGTATCTATAGTCGTACGTGTTACAGCAGGGAAAATTGCACCTTGTCTGTAAATTTGTTTTAACTTTTAAAAACTGTGTACTTGTGGGTCGAGTATCGTATAAAATTTGTATATCGTTACAGGTCTTTGAAGTTTGGAGTTTTTACTGTTCGACTACCCTTTTAAAACAAGAACGTTTTCAAGAGATATTGGAGGTGTTTTCTACTTTGAAAACGATGTTGCCAGCTGTTTATTGTCATCTTGTCAAGTTTTTGTGCTATAGTCCTCTTCTCATCTGCACTCCTCATCCTTAAAAATGTGTTTGACGGAAGGAAGATGTGAATAAGTCAGACATATACTTGTGAGAAAGGGATCATAATCTGTACTGTACGTCATATCAGATCGATTGGTCAGCTTTTCATCATCATGCGAGCCTTAAAAATACGCCCAAAATCATGCTCAGATATTTACATATGTTGTCTAACGCAGTATATTTCACAGGGTAGCCACCTCTGTGGATAAACTGGAAATCGGGGCCTTTTTTGGCGAGGAAAAAGTTATGGAAAAGTCAAGGAGTTTTGAAAAATTCGATGATCAGTTCCAGCGACTAACTTTCAAAAAACGATGGCCTCCTTAACGTTCTTGAACGAGGAACGCAAGGAATCTGTTCTACGGGTTGAAAAATAATATTTTATGTGACTCGCGTGAGGATAGCCCCTTCAAATAACTAGAAATGCAGTGCTCTGTACACCAATTTGCTTAGCCTCTTCAATGAGCCATCAGATATGCAATGTTTCAAACACCATAAAACCCTCCTATCATATAAAGCTCGGAAGTCGAAATTTTTCTGAAGGTTTGTATCACATATAGCTCGAGAGTGGACATTCTTCAAGTCTCTCTCCTATCATATATAGCTTGAGAGTCGAAATTTTTCCAAGGTTTGCGATGGACGGCACACGGCGAATTTCTGGTTTCCCGTTGAAAAAACACATTGAAGAAGAGTCAGGAAAACGTCACGGAAAAGTTAACGCGATTCATGTTTAGAAGAAAATAGCCATCTTGTTTGTTGACGACGAGTCCCCAGAAGAGATAGAATCAATTGAGGGTAAAACCGGGTAATATGGGCAGTAATTATGTGTTGGAAATGGGGATAAAATTGGGGCAAAACAAAGTGTCCTAAATTGAAATCATACTCGTATTCACATCTTCGACAAGTACTATCACCCACTATTATGAAATCGATGTGGCTTCGACTTTAGAAAAGTTTGTACCTTTCTGAAGCTTCGTCAGTGAGGGTGGCAGCGAGGCCGTGGTCTACTATTAAGCTGGTCTTTCTAGCTAGTTTGGCTTCTGGAGTTGAAAAGCTTTTTTGTTGTAGTTGCCCAGAGGGTTCCTTGATGATGGTGGTGAGAGCGAGGATCTAGCTGCAAAGCCATGAGCATAACCTTATGTCCTTGCTGCTTACTGGGAAACTTTAAGGTGTTTCAAAGTGGATTCAGAAGAACTAAAATTTTTCGGTGAGGAAAAATTCAAAATCACTTTTCTTCTTCTCAAAAATGATTGGCGTTCTCCGTCGTTGTTCGATAAGCTGCTTTCTCTTCTCAGCTCGAGCATATCCTTTGGGCTTAGTTTATTCTTAGTTTATTTTCTCGAATAAAAAATTATATAACTTAGCCCTAGACTACATCGAGTGTAGACCCGAATTGGGGTGTTCACAGACTTACGTATATTACGTTTCACATTACTGAATATTGAAAGAGAGATTGGAGACGAGTCCTTGTGGTTGCTGCCTGCATCTTGTGATCCTTCAGCGAGCATTTGTTTGGGGTTTTTTGCTGGTCTTTTAGCGGGAAACCCGCTATCTCTTTTGTTGGGGGTACTTCCAGGAAATTTTCGTCCGGGAGTGCGGGAACGAGCGGCCCGAGGTTGATGACGTCACGGAGAGGGGAGGGCTTAGAAAAATGTTGACTCTCGAACTATATATTGTAGGAGGGGGACTTGGAGCAATTCCGACCTCCGAGCTATATATCATAGGAGGCGGACTTGGAAAAATGTTGACTCTCAACCTATATATGTATGATAGGAGTCAAAATGTTTCCAAGTTTTTCGCCGGACGGCGCACGGCGTAAATTTGACTCTTAAGCTATTTATGCTAGGAGGGGTCCTTGGAAAAACCCTGCAATGGCATGTAATTTTCTTGTTTCTCTTGTGATTTCTTCTGTTCCAGTGGTACTTTACTCTTCTAATCCCCGTCTGAGTCAGTTGACTGAAGACGCATTCTTCTTTCATCATCTTCTTGTTGTTTCTGTAAGAGATCACGCATTATACTGCCTCCTCCTTGTAGTTCGGCATCTTCTCTTCCATTATATCCAGAGTAGCTTGTTTTCCGGTTTGAGTACAATTGACACTCCTGTCTCCTCGGGTTTGGTACCACCCAAAGCACCCATGGCCAGACATAATTGAGCTGTGAAAAAGTCGACTTTCGGGGTATCATTTTAGTTCAGTTACCTTTAGGAAAGCGTGTTCGTTCGTCCTGTCACTTTTATATGATGGTTGCGCGCAGGTCGGAGCGGACTTCTTCAGTGTCCGAGCAGGATCTGAAAGCAGGACATTTCACTGTTCATCCCTTTCTTATCTGTGTCATTATGCTGCGTCGTAAGATGTTGAAGCTTAATATAGTGGCTACACTCCTGCAATGGCTACAGCGTTGATCAGAATTGGAGAGTTGGACACTCACGTAACAAAATAAGTCGAGGTCAGAACTGAACAAAATTTCATTACAAATAGAGAAAAATATTCAAAGGAATTTTGAAAAGATGAAAATTAATTAACGGAAACTTGAAATTATAAAACAAATTTTGAAAGGACACAGAACGAAATTTTTCATAAAAGACAAAATTATTGTTAGATCAAACTTAGAAATTCTGAAAAGATTGGTAATTTTATCAAGTTCAGACGCGACGGGAACGTAAGATTGGTTTCGAACAGCGACGCTATTCATCATCAGGATAATTGACGTAAGAGACAACATAAAGTGAAATCAGCAAAAGCAAGTTACAACTGGAAGGTGAGTCATGTTCAAGAGGGAACCAATAGGTTTTATAATCTAAATGATGACGAATAAACGAGTTGAAATAGACTGAATTTAAGTCGTTGAGTACGTGGTGACCAGATTGAGTCGAACGTTGGACGGATTCTAGAGTGTAAATTTCTTCCAGTCTGTTCATTCTCGTGCCCTTGTTACAAGAATGTAGCGGGGAGGATTGAACTTCCTTGTAATTATAATCTTCCTCACAACAATGGAAATTCCGTCAGTTGAAGAATGGGAGGAATTTGATTTAATGAGGCGATTAAAATCGTATTTATGTTCCATAAACCTCTTTTTGATTGCTCTGCCAGATTGACCTCCACAGTTGCATTTCAATAAATATATTCCCGATTTTTCCAAGGGTTGAATGCCATCCTTCAATACAGACAATTCGAGAACTCTAGTGACAGTGTAAAATCCTATCTTGTAGCCATTCCGGCGGAGTTCGGGGAAAATTTCTCAGATGAACGACCCAAGTAAGGTAAGCGGACCCAACTTTGCTTTTCATTGTAGTTGAGATCGAGTACATGATAGAGAAGTAGATATGGATCCAATCTGCTCTCCTTAAGTGACATTCGTAGTCTGGTACGCTTAATGAGATGGCGGACATCGACTTGAAGTGAGTTCACCTTGGCAATCTCCTCAATTGTGTTTATTTCTTTTTCTATGGCATCCGGGAGAAGAGGTAAGGAGAGTAATCTGTTGACAGAAGATCTAATGATGGCTAGCTTATGTGCTGTAGTATGTAAGGAACGCTCGTTGATGGAAACACCCGTAAATGAAGATTTGCGATGTATAGAAAAGGCCGGTGTAAGCATACCTTGATTTCGTCCTCAATCAAGTTGATGTTTAGGTCAAGGAAATTTAGTTCGTTTATACCAATTTCATACCAGGGTCGAATCTGTGTAAATCATTGTGGAATCTCTTGAGTTCCAAATCGTTTCCTTGCCAGATACAGAGGATGTCATCGACATATCTTACTCAAATTAGAACATGTTTGGAGTAAGCTGATTGCTTGATGGTCCATCGTTCCAAACGATCCATAAAAACTTCGGCCATTAATGTTGGTCCTCCATTGGGAGGCCACCAGGAAACTTATAAGTTTTGCTCCCAAATTAACGAACGTTTTTTTCGACACATGTAGGTACGAGTTTCTCAAACTCATCGGCAAATTCAACGGTGGTACCTGCTTTCACGAGGATCTCGTACATGATATCAATTGGTTTCCCAACATTGATATTGGTGAACATAGCGGTAGCAACAAATGAAATCAATTTACATTCCGGAGTGAGACGTAGACCTTTCAAGTTGTTTGCCAATTGGGTGGAATTCTGAAGTCCGTGTAAAGATGAGATAACCGGCAAGGTATCTTGCTAAGAGGAATGAGGGACATGTGTAACAAGCTACAACAGGTCGTACGGGTTCTTGTTTAATGACTACGGTTGTAAATGGCGGCTGATTGTGCCCTCAAGCATGACTTTACTGGCTTGACTGCTGTAGACATACATGTTTGGACAGACAGCCAGTATATTGCCGACGTAATCCAGGTGCCTGCGCCAGTTTACGCCAAGAATTTTCATCCATTCTCTGGAGGTGGTATGAGTTTGGTATACTGTTTAAATCTAGCTTAATATAGGCTGAAAGTCGTAATTTTTCAAGTTGCTGAAGTAGATCAAGGTCATTAATTCACATGACACAGCCTGCCCAAAGATATATATGTTACAGTTAAAACCCGAAATCAGTAAATTCTAAAATTCACTAGTCAAAACTAGTTGTCACAAATGACTTTAGTCAGAACTAGTTTTGACTAGTTAATTCTAGAATAAAAAAATTGTTTGAATTCATCAGTAAATTCTAGTTATACCTAACTGAAATGAATTGAAATTGTTCGAGTTCAAAAGGTGATGGTATTTCCAGACATACTTCGGCCAAATTGATAGATATTTGGTAGTTCTGCTCAACTTTGAGGATAAGTAGCTCACACTGGAATAAAATATACGAAAAAGTTCTAAATTTTTCTTCCTTAATTCACACATTAAACCGTACATCATACGAATTCGTCGGTCTATAAACGTTACAAGAGCAAATCTAACAGTGACTAATTGACGCACACCATTCAAGTACAAACAAGCTTTGTGAAAAATAAAAATTCAAGGGTGTTGGAGGCTGGAGGCATTTTGTCTCTGGAGGTACCTTGCCTCCGCCTCCAATGAGGCGAAGATGGTGAGGATTTAAACCAAGATGTTGGAGGCTGGAGCATTTTGCCTCCGGAGGTACCTTGCTTCCACCTAGAGGCTTGGAGGTGCTTCCAAAGATCCTTTAGGAGGCACTTTTTTCAACAGTATTCTATTCCTCGAACCCTCATTTAGCCACTTTGATGCTAGCGCTGCTCGGTTCGAAGAAAAGCCAAAGTTTTAAATACACCTTGTGAGTATCATCTGTCATCTGGCAACACTGGTAGGCCAATACGCTACATCTGGTCACACTGATCAACGTTACAAGGGCCTTCGGAGGCGTCTCCAAAGACGTCTTCGGTTTCTTCGACAGTGCCTCCGGAGGCATTTTCTCCAATCTCAATAATTGCGCTGGAGGCATTTTGAGGTACTTCCAGAGACATACTTTGGAGGTCAGAAGACCCCTCCAAACGTGTCCACTGGAGGCAACCGGAGTCGAAGAGTCATTTTCTGTATTCGTTCCGGAGGCCTCTAAAAAAAATATGCCTCCAACACCCTTGATAAAAATGCAATTACATTTGTACTAGGGAAGAAATTCATTTTACTGATTGGATTCACCCTTCTTGTTTTCACTAGTTAAAACTAGTTTTCCCTGACAATCATAATTTCTTCTCTATTTCACTTTTTACTAGTCAATTCTAGTTTTCACTAGTAAAAACTAGTTTTACCTGAAATTATTTAAGTCAAGACTAGCTCCAACGCTGAGGGTCACGGTAAATTCTAGAGTTAACTAGTCGAAACTAGTTCTGACTAAAGTTATTTGTGGCAACTAGTTTTGACTAGTGAATTTTAGAATTTACTGATTTCGGGTTTTAACTGTAACATATACATTCAATAACCCTACTGTGACAGCCTACTTTACGCCTAGTGCACTCTACATCAGACCTAGTACAAAGAAGGCTAAAGGTTGAAATTTTCCCAAGTCCTTAAAGTAGGTCGCGGTGATTGATGACGTCACAAAGCGTCTCGTGTGATGGCTCAAAGACATGTACATGTTGATGATAGTACAAATTCTAAAATACCGCGTTTGAGAAAAAACTCGTACTCAGACTTTAATTGTAAAATGCACCCTCGAAGGAAGATGGAAATCATTTTAACGTAGGATAGGTTAGGGAGTCGGATATCGTAGTTCGAATCCCCATCATATCTTGCAGTATGATCATTCTATAATGAACTTCATGGGTCGTTTTCTTTATTTTCTTGAACTTTTTCCCCCTCCATTCTTGGATAATATTTTTTTTGAAGATTCTTTTGATTTATTTTGTTGTTCTTTCTCCGATATTCTGGAAAACGACTACCAAAGGGGTACACATGAACTGTAATCGTTCTATAAAAGCGCTAAAAGTAACTGCCGACGAGCTCAGAGGAATTCAAAGGCTTCCTGAAGGCGGTCTATGATGACCCTTTTTGTAGGGCTAAGGGCCTACTTGTTTACTTGATGGGCTATTGAAAAACGGAGCGTTTTGATTGATTGGTGCTGGAAGAACGCCTAAACATAAAGGCTGGACGTGGGCTGAAAACGGGGTATACGCCAATTTTTTTTCCCCGGATGCTGCAGAAGTGCTTCATTAGTTCAAATTTTCTTCGTCGGGGGACTTCTGCCACATCCGGAAGCAGAGATTACCGTATTCTAAATTCCAAGATGAAGTTTTCGACGTTCCCCTCCTTCGATTTTTCAAATTATGAATCGCACGTATAGAAACTAGGAAATATACGAATAAAAAGTGTTTATTCGTCGAGTAGGACCGACCGCGACCGTCTACATAAAAATTTTCGTCGTTACAACATTGTACACGAATTACCATACGCAGCGAAGTTGTACTTCATTGTATAAAAAGAAGAGAACCCTCCTGCAATTTCAGATAATATTAATCAATTTCTACTCTGCACATCCTCCTACCACCACTATACGTAATCCGAAGGACGGATACGGTGCTCAAAACTTCTTCAAAGACCGTAGAGTGTATGCCATAGTATAACATCTTTTTACGAAACAATATTTCATAATTCTCCTCTTCATCCTGTGGATTTTTTTTTTCTTCTTGTTTCTTTATTAAATTCAAAAGCTTTCCTCGTCGAACTTCGGATTTAGCCGGCTGTCATTATTTTTCGCTCAGCTTTGTTAAATAGCTTTTCCACCATTGGAAAACTCTCTTTCAACCATGAAACGAGAGAAAACTCGCAAAGAATGAACGAAGATTTTTTTTTTTTTCATTATTTCACGTTCGTGGCCGTCTTACTGTTTGTTATCTTTGTATAATGATAGTAAAAAACTTTCATCGCAAAACTGGTTTTAGTTGCGTAGCGATTTTCACCAAAATAGTCAGGATAACTCTATTTCATTACATTACACTCTACGTAATTTATATTTCTGCTAAAAATGAATTTTGTCTTCGTGTGTACACAAATCATTCTATTTCGAAATACTGAGTAAATATTTGCTCGAACGAATGATACGAGCGGTATAGGCCGCGCAACAAATATTGTAATATTGAAATACTTTCCAGTACGGCTGATAAAACCCCTAAAATGGCGCATCGTTGTACGCATTTATGGTTACGACACCAGCCGACATATTTACCAAAAACTATATTAGTTTTAAAATCGTATAACTGTTGAATGAATCCGTAATATTTGTTCGCTCATGTTTTTTTTCCTATATCCGACCAACCGTTGTATTTCCTGTTCGAAGCTCGAAAATCCATCTTTTCGTGTTATCGAAATCTATATAAAAGGTTTCTACGGTAGCGCACAATTCGATTCGACATCTTTTATTTCTCATGAGTTTTTGTTCGACGAAGAGGACAAAATGCCACGTTAGTGTTTTGACAACCGGTAGATGAAAGTTTTGAGCTTAGTACGTCTAATTTGATCAGCAGGGATTCAAGTCGACGAGTTACCTTTCGATGTTTCTTACTTTTTCGACGCTCTCTCTAAAACTTCATCATCGCTGATTATTGGCTTGGATAACAATTCCGCGAGGATGAAAACATCGATGACTCCGAGTTTAGACAATAATTCCCAACGTGTATAAATACAAATAATATGAATTTGGAAACTAAATAATTGAAAGAAATGATGAATTATGGAAAAATTGGTCACGCGAATTCAGCATGTGCAGTTTCGTAATAGAAGGATATCATAAACGCATTTCCACGTCCCAAAACAAATCTATTATATTTCAACCTAGGAAAATATAATTTTAACGAGCTTTAAAACAATTCTAATAGGTTATTAGCTCGACGTACACAGTAAAAGTTAGAATAATTATTTAGTAAGTCAGGATAAAGCAGTTTTGGATACGAGTAAAGAAAGATGAGGAAGAGTCAAGTAAGGGTAAAGTGGAATATGTGTGAGGAGTAAAGAAAAGTTTGTGTAAATGTTTTTAAAGTGTAGTAGTTATTTGAGTAATGTTATATGTGAGAATAAAAGTCAGTTAATTTGAGGTATTGTAGAGTACAGGATATGGTGTCGGAGTTGTTTTTGAGTGCTTGAGTGAAGGAGGAGGGTGTTTTGGTGGAATCGCGGAGAGCTGAAAGGTGGAGGCAAGTAAAAAAATGTTCGACTGTTAGATTGTCTTGGTGACAGTGGGGGCAAGAGGGAGGGGTTAGGATGTTGCTGTTGATTAGGTGAGTGTGGGTAATTTTTGTATGACCAATTCTAAGACGTGTAAGAATGACTTCTTCTCGTCTTATGCTCCTGGAGGAGGATGACCAGGGGATAGGAATTTTTTTGATGGCGAGGAGTTTGTTGTTAGTTTGATTTTTCCAGAAGGTGTACCAGGATTGAGTTATGAGAGAACGGTAGTGGTTTTTATAATCAAGGGCTGGTAGGAGGGAGTTGTCAGATATTTTATTGAGGAAGATGGCAGTTTTGGCGGCTTGGTCAACTGTATCGTGTTCTTGAAAATTAATGTGACCCGTTATCCATATGAATATTATTTCGGAGTTAATTGAGTTAAGTGTGAGGAGTGTAAGGAGAATGCGTTGGGTGAGCGGGTTAGAAGTGTATGTATCGGTAAGTGAGTGGAGTGAAGAGAGTGAATCAGTGAGGAGAAGGAATTTTCCATTAGGGGGAAGTTGAGCGAGTTGGGAGAGGCAGGAATGTATTGCCATGAGTTCAGCTGTAAAAATGGAGGCGATGTTGCGGATTCGGTGAGAAGTAATGACAGTCCAAGGGGGGGGGGGGGGGAGGAAGAGTGAATGGGTTTGAGAGGATTAACTACGAATGATTTATGTATGAGATGTTTGAATTGGAGGCGGATATGTTTATTTGGGGGTTGATTATTATTTGTATTTTGTTGAAATATGCGGTCGAAAATAGGGAGGTCCGGGAATTGTGAGACAGAAGCTAAAAAGTTGGCAGTTAGTGTGAGTCTGCGGAAGTGGAGGGGGGGGAATGTAAATTGATACCAAACTTAAGTTCATTTGGCTTACAAGATTTCACACGGGCGTATTGATAAGAATTCACAGGTGAATGTGGGGTGCAGGGGAACCTGTTGTATAGGAGACTGTTATCGTGCTTAAAATTCGAATTTTTCTGAGTCTTTCACCAATCTTACATAGCTCGAAAGTCGAAATTCTTTCAAATTCACCTCCTATGACATCGCACCTTGAAATTGTCCCCGACCAACACATACAGCTCGCGAAATTTTTCGAGTCCTCCACGATAGAAATTAGGTCGTCGGGACGACGCATAGGAAAAGAGCACTGCATCTACAAAGTTGTCACGGAAGTAGAATAATTAAAATTAAAATGAAAATTATATCAACCAAAATGTTTAATAATACATTAATTTTATATGATTTGAACAATTTAAAATAGAATCTCTAAACAAGAAAGAGGAATACTCCGACGTGGAGTATTCCGCGGTTTGCATGTTTTACTCCACGTCGGAGTATTCCTCTTTCTTGTTTAGTATGGATAGCCGTAACTTAAAGGAACGGATTCGTTTAATTGAATCTCTAAATTGATAATTGAGGAAAAAATGTTAGATTTGTGGCATTATTCTGGATTAGCATTTCCTCTTGATATCTTAATCAGTTAGTCTTATTATATCATGAATAAATTGGAATTATTTTCAAAATCTTAATTCAGTTGATAAATAAGTCCAATAAAATCAAACGGATTTGTTTACGCTCCCTTCGTTTTTATTTTTCTGCGGTTTGCATTTGTTTACTCTCCCTTTAGAGTATTCGTTTTTTCGTTTATTTCCAATAAAATCATTAAAATATCAATATAAACAAATGAAATATTATTTGAATGAATGAATGAATGAATGAATGAATGAATGAATGAATGAAAGAATGATCGATCTCAAAAAATCAATTTTATTCAATTTTAATACCCTTATATATTATTATAAATGAGAGTCGATTTTCCAAAACTCGTCAAGTCCATTTTAATCAAAATTAAGATATTAGCGTTTTTAGCGTTTTATACAAGTACTACACATTATATAAAAATGTCGAATAATTTTTTTGGCACCGTAACCGATGAATTTGTCAGACCATACATTGAAAATTATACATATCATTACGCTTGAAAATTTTTCTCGGTAGATCTACAATTCGGTTGACGGAATCTGACAGATAACAGAATTCTCACAGAATGAGACTCACTTTATTTTCTGTCACTTTCAAAAATGACAGAATCATGTCAGACAGACAACATCATTATGACAGAGTTGTGGTAGAATTCTGGCAGAATTTAAAAGTACTGCCATTAGTCTGTTGTCATTCTCAAAATATTTTGCTGTCATCATTGTGTCAGATTTAAAGCAGAATGGTCACAGAATACAAACGTCAGGTAAAAACAGAAATGTGGGAAAAAAAAAAAAAATTGTAATGTCGTTTTCACTTTAGTATTGTATCAGAAATCTGTTGAAGTTGTGACACAATTTCTACAAGATAATGACAGATTTACAACATGAATGTTATAGGATTACGACACAATTATGACAGAAACATAATGAAATTATTTACCTGGTTCCGTGGATTATAGGAGGACGCCAACTTGCCGAACATTGATTGTAGGCAATTTTTGTGTAGATTGAATTCAAATCATTTCATAAAAATAGAGATTATAATTTTTTCGTTTCAAATTGATGACCAAACCATAATTATTTAAAAAGAAATTTGAATAATTTTTCAGAATAAAAATACGGATTTAGTGATAATAATTTTTTTGTTTTTCAATAATATTATTGAAAAATTGTACAAACTTGTATAACACAATTTACAATTTTTCAATAAAATTTTAATCAGAGCCTGTATTTTCAACGCTAGAAATGAGGAGTTTTAGCAATTTAATGTTACATTTTTGGCATTATTTGGAATTGAAAAAAAGAAAAAAAAAATGGAAAACACGCGTTTTTAGTACTTTTACAAACTCACAACTAGAATTATTCAATATCTATTAAAATTACGTGATTTTTCACCAAAATAAACAAATTTTGGGGATCAAACTCATCAATACAAAACCATAGCAAATTTTTTTATCAAAATTTTTAATTTTTCAATTTTGGACTAAAAATACTTATAAAAAAATACTATCCAATTTTTACCAAAATTGCTGAATTTTGCTTATTTTCAGAAAAATTCAGGAAACTTTGTTCAAGATTTTATAATTTTGGACGAGATATTATAATAAACTGGTCATTTTCGGCCTCATTGTGCTTTAAATTTTGGCAAAATAAAATTTTTTTACAGGATTTGTCAAATTTTCCGCGTAAATACAAAATATATTTCCATCTGTAATGTTTGATGTACGTGTAAGTTTGAATTGGCTCTGTACATGGTAGGCAACTCGAAAAAATTCTAAGACCCAAAGAATCTGTAGAACTTTTTGAAAAGAAAGACTGAACTTCTATCTGATTTCCAAGCTTCCTACCCTTAGAAAAAGGTTTTGACAATTTCCGAGAAGCGTCAGTAATAGATTCTGGTTTTTGAAGAGAACAAAGGAGACTTGAGAGGGGGCAGAGAATGGTTTCTTGAGGTTTAGGAGGTACGGAAAAGGAGCTTGGCAGTATTGGCATGAGGGTGGAGTGGACGGCCTTGGGAAAAGGAAGAAGTGAGTTAGGAAGAAGTGAGTTAGGGTGTGCTAAATTCTTAGTCGTTCTATGACTATTTAACTCTTTATGGCGCGTGGCATGAGGAACAAATTGAAGGTAGAAATCAGGAATTTTTAACTAAACAAAGTTCATTATGGTTCAGAGGACCGCAAGAAAGTTGACGGTAAGCGATAATAAGCGTCTTGAATTTTCTGTGATACTTGAAAATGATAAAGAATTGGAATCAGGAAGTTTAACCTCTGTTGAATGTAATCATAACATTTTTAGAAGAGACTCCAAACGCTTTGGAGAAAAAGAATTAACTTACGCATAAGATGACATTAAACTAAGTTTACCTTACAGCTGAGCTAAGAGAGAGGAACATGAAAAAAAGTTTCAGGCTGCAAACCAGAAGCCAAAAAGGGAAATGATGAGCAGGTTCTAGGCTAGCTTGATTAATATTGAACTGGACTCATTTTTAGGTAAGAAACTTAATAGACTAAATATTCTTGTAGCTTCTTTGTCACAATTTTGAAGACAAAATTCTCACAATATTCTAACGCGAATTGAGAGATATTTTGACAGGAATATTGCAGATTGGCAGCATTCTTCTAGCTTTCTGTCACAACCTTGATGACAAAAATTCTCACAATATTCTAACGCAATTTGAGAGATATTTTGACAGGAGTATTACAGATTGGCAGCATTCTATCACATTTTCTGTCATAATCTCAACAGCAGAATCCTCACAGTATTTTACCCACATAATGACAGTATTCCTACAAAATGATACCTGAAATGACACAATTTTAACAGAATTGTAACAAAACTAACAGAATCCTCACATTTAGACAGATGGCAGAATAGGTCTCATATTCCGACAGAATTATTGCAGATTGGTGGCATTCTGTCATTTTCCCTCAACCGGGATACCAATCAATTTACTTAACTTATTTTCTTCATTGTGATTAATTAGTCGATGAAAGTATCTATTCATGGTTTCACTGAAAATTTTTGCCAATTGGATTTTGTTCTGAGGTTCCTCGAAATAAGCGTAAATTGTATGAGGCAAAGACGCAGGCCTAGAGATTGAGACATGGCATTCAGAAGAAAATTAGAATGAAACTGAGATGAAGGACCTGTTGAAGTCGTTCTTGAATGACTAAGAAAAAAAAGGTGAAGTAAATCCTTTGATCTGCGACAATAATCGCGTTTCAACTTTTTATACTATAGAAAATTGATTGTCAACATCAATAATTAGATTGCCTCATATCATTACTCGTATAGGCCAGGCTGGCACTGATAGAGAAGAAGGACAAACCGCCTGGCCTGCCGTCCTCCTACCGACTGCTCTGCCTGCTCGACACCGTCGGCAAGATATTTGAGCGGGCAGTGGTAACGCGGTTGGAGAACCACTTAGTGTCCAAAAAGATAATTTCTGTGAGTCAGTGCGGTTTTAGAGCCGGACGCTGTACTTCAGATGCCGCAATCAAACTGAAGAAGGTAGCTTCTGCGACAATGAAGAAGCGACGGTTCTGCGCAGCTGTCAGCCTCGACATAAAGAATGCGTTTAATTTCATTCCGTGGCAGAAGATCTTGAAGATGCTACAAAACGCAAGGGTGTCTGGTTACCTGCTAAGGATCATCTGCAGTTACCTAAACTGCAGAGAGATTGTAGCAGAGACGTCTGCTGGCACAGTGAAGAAAAGTGTAACATGCGGTGTTCCTCAGGGCTCTGTTTTGGGGCCCACATTGTGGAACATCGCATTCAACGGCCTTTTTAAGATCAAGCTACCACCAGGGGTACAGCTTATATGCTATGCCGACGATACACTGGTGGTTGGCTCTGCCGACACTGTTGCCGAGGTGGAGACCAAGGTGAACCGGGCGCTAGAGGCTGTGACCCGTTGGATGAGTCGGCCGGATTAAGCTTGGCAGTAGAAAAGACGGAGGCCATTATATTTACGACCCGTCGAAAGTTTAATCCACCCACCTTTCGCCTGCAAGGTGTGGCTATTGAGACTAAGAAAGTACTGAAATATCTGGGGCTCTGGTTCGACAGTAAGCTAAGCTTCCGTCACCACTTCAAGATGGTGGCGGAGAAAGCTGCCAGGGTGGTGACACGGTTGTTCCACCTAATGTCGAACCAGGGAGGACCTAAAGAAGCTGTAAGAAGACTCTATATGAGTGTAGCAATGTCGGTCCTCCTTTATGGAGCCCCAGTCTGGGCCGACTCCATGAAGATTGCATATAGACGAAGAGAAATGGAAAAAATCCAACGAAGAGCTGCGCTTAGGTGTGTTAGTGCCTACCGCACTGTGTCGACGGATGCTCTTTGCGTATTAGCACGAACGCCGCCAATTGAGCTGCTTGCGGAAGAGCGAGCAGCGGTGTTCGAGGCAAAGAAGAAGACAAGGACCATCAATCAAGCCTTGCGGGTCAAGCAGGAGGCCAGGCGCTCCTTGCTTGCCAAATGGAAAGAGCAACTCGCCCAAACAGCAAAGGGTGAGTGGACCCGCGTCCTAATACGTGATCTTGACCAGTGGATGGACCGAGACCATGGCCAGTTGAACTTTCATCTCACAAAAATGATGAGTGGCCATGGGTGCTTCAACAAGTACCTACACAAAATGGGGAAAGTTGAGCAACCGTTGTGTTCACACTATCAGGAGCGGAATGATGACCCACAACACACCATCTTCAAGTGTGAGGCGTGGAGACGTGAGCGGGGTGAGCTAAAACGGTCTCTTGCTGAGATCGATCGGGGAAGATGAAGAACTCACCCCAGGTAATCTGGTTCCATGCATGCTCAGAACAACGCAGGCATGGAACCATGTTTCTACATTTGCCGCTAAGGTAATGGAGAAGAAAATGAACGCGGAATGGGGGCGGCAGATGTAGAGCCACGTTATGGCCCCTTACACCTACGTGTACCATCCCCTATGCTATCACCTCTCACCAGCACCAGTACCGCCACATACAGGGCGCTCAGGAGAGAGCGCTCCACAGAAGAAAAAATAATAAAAAATAAAAAGGGCAAGCACAAGACAACCCAAGAAGAAGAAGAGGAGGAGGAAGAAACCCCCGCCTGAGAAGCCAGAGTCGCGAAACATTGCTGGTGAGCTCCTAGTGAGTTCCCAGTGGTGACTGAAAGCTCTGGTGGAGGAGTTGATACGCGCGCGTCCATGGTACAGGACTATCTAAATTCCAGGTTGAGTGCTGAGCGCTCCCTCGGTCAGTAGGGTAGACCCCTGTAGTGGCCTCATTGACGGACATTGCACAGCGCGCGGAACCCCAGGAGAAATGGAGCCAGGCTACTCTCAATTCGAGCCCTCTGGACTACCGACGCAATGCCCTAAGGGGTGGATACCGGTGCCGGAGGTGCGGTTTTTCGGGGACCACTTTGGGCGTGCGTGTACGCTCATACGCCCCCGTCTCTGTTTCAAAGGCGATCATTACTCGTATGTACATCCGGAACTTGCAAAATTTATATCTCATTTTCCTGGGAAACTTTAAATTCTGACATCTGGTTCCTGATAGACACTAAACCTATTTTTCTGAACATCGCTTTTTCTGGTACTAAATAATTACAATAATTAATCGCCAATAATAATCCATATTGATGACATCTCGTCAAAGAAAAAGTAGAGACAATTGCCTCAATTAGTTAGATGTGAATCAAACAAATCTTGTCATTTTGATTGCTTTGCATAACTTGTTTCTCTAACAATATAAAAAAGTTTAAGTAAATTTATCCACTTCATGGAAAAATATTGAATTATGTATGTCTTTGTGCGTCTGTAAAGAAATACTGCACAATGTAAAGATATATCAATGTCGATTATATCGATTCATCAATTTCGATTATATGAATCGAAATATAAATTCTATACTCGGCTGCTATTGTAAGTTTGACTTTCATTATTGCCCTATATTATGATAACGTACTCAGTATTCTTGTATTAAAATTCGTGCATTCATATTTTCAGCCGTATTACTTTGACATGAGCACGTTTAATAAACTTGAAACAACAGAAAATTAACTGCATATTTACATGCCCCGAACTAACAACCTTACGAAACACTCACAATATTCCTCATTCCAGAAAAGAGGCATTAACAAATAACGACACTACACTTACAGATCAACTAATATAATATCTTACCGCATCCGACATCTTCCCCTTCATTTAAACGTATGATAGTATCCGTCCTCTCAATAAACCCTTGTCAAGCTAATAGCCCTAGAGTAGCTTTAAAGCTTGTAAAATAAAAAAAAAAAAAAAAAAAAAAACTGCTAGGTCAGCGTTTTAGCACCTTTTCTCAATATTCTTTGGACATCAATAAGATACCTAAATTGGTTTTCCAAAACTCGTCAAGTCCAAAATTTGTAATCTTTGGCGCAGCCTCACAAGCTAATGAACCAATGCACGTAGATGCCAATTTGTGTACTCTTGTATGGCCATCTACTCCAACTAAAACCATTCACCAATTGTTATTATCTCTCACCGTGACGAATAGAGGTGGTTTTTTATTTTTCCTGAAGAATTTACCTTAACGAGTTTTGGAAAATCGGCTCTCAACTTGAAAATTGAAAAGTGGTATAAAATTTTTTTTTGTTGAACAAAATATCAAAAATAAAATCATTTCTTTTATTTTTATTGAAATTTAATTGATTAATAAATTCTATGATATAATTCAATTTATTTTATTATTCTTTATTTCAATTATCATTGTAATGAATATAATTATTTATTTCTATCAAACGAGTGGTATTTTATAAGCCGCAATCGTTGATGCATGATCATACATTTTTAAAACCAAAAATTTTTTGGACAAACTTTTTTTTCCAATTAAATTACGATTTTCCTCATTTTTTCTTTTTTTTTAATCGTACAAATCGGGCGCGGAACTTTTTCAGCGCCCTGTATTTTCTCACAAAAAATTCTTCTGATATTTTTTCGTCTGATAGTCTTTTCCGGAACTCTCTAATAAGATTTGATTTCGTGAAAGCATGGTCACGAGATTTTAGAATCACAATCTAAAGTTGGTGTCCAGTTCGTTTCCCTTTCGATACTCCACCAGAAAGTATCCTGCAACTCTTCTTTATGCGCTCTTATACTGAGCAACATATGATCTCTCCTTTGTTCTTTCTTTAATAGTTCCAGTACAGAAATTCTAGGACGAAGAATGGCTTCTGCAAATCGCAAGCCTAAATGGTAGGACTTGTCTTCAGGAAAGGCATTCATGACATTCATCCATTCATCATCCTGAATAGGGACAGCTGAAGGGAATCTACATCAAATAAGCCCAAGGAATTACTATAACACAAGCAGTTTTGAATTTGATTTTTGTTGAATCTTAGAGTACATTAAAGATGATAAATAATAAAAAATCATTTTACTAATTTAGAACTAAACAAACACCTTCTTCTTCTTCTTCTTCCGGTGTTTCACGCATGCCTGCGCGTTGACGATCCTATTCGGCATTAGACATGTAGCCTCCTTTCTTCAGCCGCCCGAACCAAGTCTCCAATTCCCTGGATGCCGCTCCATTGGCGTATATTTTTCATCCACTATCTCTTCTTTCTTCCTCGCCCTCTCTGGCCATCGATTTTTCCCTGTATGATTTGGCGGAGAAATTGGTACCTAGGGCCTCTTATCACGTGTCCAAAATAGGCTGTCTTCCGTTTTTTGATGATCTTCATCAACATCCGCTCTGTGTTTGCTTGCTCAAGCACTTCCACATTGGTTACCCTCTGTGTCCATGAAATCCGTAGCATCCTCCTGTGGAACCACATCTCGCAAGCCTCCAGCCTTTTTACTGTTTGCTTTGTGAAAGTAGCCGCTTCTACCCCATATAGGAGGACTGAGTACACATAGCACCTTAGCATACGTTGTCTTGTTGCTAGATTAACTGCTCGATCGCTCAGGAAGCTCCTCATTTTCCCATAAGCTGTCTTGGCGTATCCGATTCTTCGTCTCACTTCGGTCTCTGGGTTTAGTTGGTTGGTAATAATGGTCCCCAGGAATTATTCTACTCTCTCCACCAGCTCGTTATTATTGACCAGTTCCGCATCAAGGTGTTCTTCTCGGCTGATGATCATGAATTTTGTTTTCTTCACATTAATCCTCAGGCCGTATTCCTGCCCTATTTCGTTTATGCTGTCCACCACTTCCTGTAGTTCTTCTCGAGAGTCACTCATCAGTGCTGTATCATCGGCATATCGGATGTTATTGACGTACTTTCCATTTATTCTGATCCCTACTTCCTCATCCTGCAGGGCTTCTTTAAATACCTCATCTGCATATATGTTGAACAGCAAGGGTGATAGGATACATCCTTGGCGTACTCCTCTCTTAATAGCTACGGTTTCAGTTTCGTTGCCTTCCACAAGTACACTAGCTGTTTGCTCCCAGTACAGCTTTTTAATAATTCTCAAATCAAAAGGGTTTATACGCCGGAATTTTAGGATCTGTAGCAGCTTCTCATGTTTCACGCGATCAAAGGCCTTTTCATAATCTAGGAAACAGATAAACACATCTCTCCTCTGGTCTCTACATTTCTGAAGGAGAACGTTGACTGCAAGGAGTGCTTCTCTCGTTCCAAAACCCTGCCGAAATCCAAACTGGCTCTCTTCCATAGAGCTTTCACAGGCTCCTCGGATTCTAGCATGGATTATTCGGATGAATGCCTTCAGAGGTGGCTCATAAGGCTTATTATTCGGTATTCATCACACTTGCTGGCTGTTGCTTTCTTTGGAAGTGTAACAAATAATGACTGTAACCACTCGTTTGGTATTTCCCCAGTTACATATATTTCATTGAACAGTTTCGTCAGTTTCTTCAAGTTTTCTTGGTCCAGCAGCTGGATTATTTCGCTGTATATTTCATCTGGTCCAGCAGCTTTCCTGGGTTTTGCCATTTCCATGGCGTGGGTTACTTCTGCCTCCATTATATCGAGTCTTTCTTCTTCAGGTAGGTCTGTTTCTACATCTTGTCTCACATCGTTAAACATGGACTCTCGAGGTTTCCTCTGGTTCCTTTTCTCGATCTTTTTCCAACTTAAACTGAAGCTGGCTACAACTGGATTGTGGTCCGATTCGAACACCAATAAAAGAAATTAAATTGAAGTATAAATAGAGATTTTTCCTCATGAAATATATTTTTGCTTCTAAGGATCTGTTCTGAGCCCACTGGAGAAATTTACTCTCTTGTCATCTTCTGAAAACGTCGCACTCTGCTGTTCATTTTTGTATATGTGTCTCTTGAAACGACAATTCAAGTAAGAAAATATTGTTGGACTTTGAAAATGTCCGGAATAAAATGTTTTCGGAGTTCCGAATACTTTTCAGAATGTAGTTTGGGAAAAGAGAGAAGAAAAACTATACACAGCGAGCCAAAATTATGTCAACAGTTAAATGGGATTTCGGTCTGAATTTATTCTAGTGCAAAAACACGGGATACTTCTAAAGTAAGAAAATTATTATCTCTTTTTTATCCGCAATTTGAACCTAGACCAAACTCGCGTCGACTTTTCTGGGCTGAGTCACAAACAAAAATATTTTCAAAATAAAAGTTCAAAAATTCCCACGTATTGAAATTTTGTAGCGTTATGTAAGTACATTTTTCGGAGTAAGCGTTAAATTTAACTACCGAATCGAGTGAAATTTGAAATCTCGAGCGATTTTTCATCTTCAAGAACCTCGACAAGTGTGGCCTGTTTTGTAGAAAGTTTGGCCTAAGCTTAAATTGTTGATGAAACTATCGTACATTTGAAATGTATTTAATTTATTGCTTTTTTGCACGAGAACAAATTTAGGCCACGATCCCTTTGAATTGTGGATATTATTTTGGCGCACCCTCAAATATTGTTTCCTAATCTTCCATGAACAAAGAAATATTTTTTGAGAGGTTTGCTTGGAGAAACGATGAATACGAAAATTTATCATACTTGAATTATTCTTCAATCATTGCTTTCCCATTTGAAATATTTTTGTTGAGTAAAATCTACTAGAACAATTTTTCAAGAGACAAATATTTATGTTTGATTTTTCTATTGGCTGGTGTAAAATCTCAAAGTAACCCTTTAATTATTCCTCCAAAACAGCCGAACCTTCCCTTGATTTTCTCCTTCGATATTATTTGTAATCTTCCTTATTTTCTTAGTTTAATCTTAAGAACTCCTGGTCCATTCCCCCACACTATCAGATATGGGCTGTAACTTTATAGTATGTTGATGGCAATATCCGAAAATTGAGAGCTGGCCAGTCGTAGCACTCGATTACCCTTCGCAGAGGACGTGCTTATAAAAAGTAGCCGAGTGCTTCAGGTAGATTTCATTTGAGTAATTTAGCGTTTGGATACCCACTTATAGCGCGTGCTCAAGAAGGGCTTCATCTTACGTTCCTTGGGCTGCGTTCAAATTAAGAATAATTACGCAATTCCAGCACTTGGATACACATTTGTAGTTCGCGCTCAAAAAGGGTTACGTGAGCAAGCTTATTACCTAGATGGAAACCTTAGAAGCCCTTAACTAGGCGGACCTGGAGAGTATTTCGAGAGGGCTGCAAATGGTAACTTCACCTTTCTCGTGAAAGTGGACGTGATTTTCTCTGTTATCCAGGTATAGTCCTCAACAGCCCGGCCTCCAACCGGGCGTAAGCCCAATAATTCTTCGTTGCGGGCTACTCTTGCAGTTACTCTTGAGTAGGAGACCTTCCTTTCAGGAGATGATGCTTCACTCGAAAAAGTACGTACGTGAACATTTTTCTAAGGTTGTTGGAACACTGTACATTTCTGCAGAGTTCCAAAAAAAGCTCAAGGTCTGAAAGAAAAGAACTCAAATGTGTCGTCCCACAACACTTATTTTACCTTAGATCTGGATACTGTTCTGTTTCTACGTGTGTTGATAATTAATCGCTCTTCCAACTAATTGGTAACTGGTCGCTCGACTATAAGGGAAAACATTTCTTGCATACTCGTTATAGATAAAATGTCGTACACGAATATTCGATTTTTTGCAAGTTGACTGTTCGGATTGTGTACGGACGTCAAATATTATGTAGTTTAAAAGCGTTAAAAAATATCGTTTCAAACAACGTATCGAAGTGTAGTAAAGGCTAAAAAACTTGGACGAGAAATGATTGGCCAACGTCGAACGTCAAACTTTTCTTTTCTCTTGTCGTTTTCGACGATCGGTTATGGTAACTGGGCACGTGTTGAATTATATGAACAAGTGTGTTGATGTGTCTGGCAAATTTCATCGTTAAAACTTGGCACTATCTGAGGCGAACGTTTATAGTGGCGCGCGCCTGTTTATAGTAACGTTACATATCAGAAGAAATTGATGGGCTCATTTTCTTACTCATTAAACATTGAACACAAACTATACTTTTGGGATATATCACGTGTGGAATTATTTAATGAGCGAACACTGTTGTAAAAGGCGTTAGTCTTGTCCGTCCCGAATGATTCATAAAGGGAAGAACGAGCTGTGGTTGACTTTCGACGTACTTGTATGTGTTCTAATTACCGACTCAGTCGAAATTGAAAAGCGAAAATCACGCTCGACGTTTAATTAAATGTTAGTGTCGATTTTACACACTAAAACAATGTTATAAGAAACGTAATATGTATGGAACAATCACGGTGGTTGTGTATAGGTCAACTCATCGACACGATTACATTGTATTTTCACGAGCTGTGATTCGATTCTCGAAGACTTAATTAATCGATTTTCAATTGTGATACAAAATGTACTCCAATTTCGGTCATTTAAATTGATATAAATTCATAACCAACTTCAAGTTAGCTGATCGTTAATATGTATTGTTTACTCTAGTCATATATAATTCATTTTTTCAATTGTTCGGAGTAAAACTCTCTTGAAATTGCTACTGGGGTCTCAACGCAGCTGTACGTATGAAGTGTCATGAAATTTCAGACGTCTACCCTCGAAATTCATTTAATTATTCGTTTATTTTTCAAAAAGGGTCCAGCTCTTGAGAAGGTACCGCCATCTGTCTGGAGACTAACTATCAGCGCCCCCCCCCCTTACACCAGGACTGACTGATGTACTACTTACAGATACTTCACATGGGGGGAAAAAACTGAACCTGATGAATTCGAGAGGACTCACAGGCTTAGGCACACCTACGTATCATTCAGAAAGTTCAGAAAACCGAACTACCCAAGACCTACCCTTCTTTCCCCGTCCTATTTACTCAAGCTCAGAAGTCAACATCGTGACTGTCTGATAGGGCTTCTTTTTAGCGGCACACCGTCTATCTTTTCTGAAAGGGAATCTGTTCTATGGCTGCCCAACGAAAACTGACCTACCCCAATCTAATTGGGCACTGGGAAAAACGACGGCATTCCTTGACGATGTTAGATGAGGAATGCAGGGAACTTCTTCTATGATACGAATTGGTTTGCGATTGAAGTCCCATTTCTATGTATAGCTCGAGTTCATGAGACCAAATTGAAAATCAGGTGTTGAAATTGTTTTTAGGGAGTCCAACGCTTTTCATGGTTGAAATTATCTCGAGTCCTACACCTCTGATAGTTGAAATTACTTCAACAGGACACTTGTTTGGAAAATCTGGAAGTCAGGGAAAAGTCAGGGAATTTTGTGAGACCTGAAATAGTCAGGGAATTTAGGGAATTTCTTAAAATACGTCAAAAAAAGTTCGAGCTAAAAAGTTTTTCCTCTTTTTTCTTCTTTTTATTTATTTATTTTTTATTTATTTGCTTTTTAGTGGAGATTATGGTCTGGAAAAACCTGAAAAAGTCATGGAAAAGTCAGGGAATTTCATTTTACAGAAAAGTGGACACCCTGTTCAAGTCCCTCCTATCATTATGATATATGGCTGGAAAGTCGAAATTTTTTCAAGACCAACTCCTTCGATGGTTGAAATTTTTCTAAGTCCCACTCTTGTCATGTACAGTTCAATATTTGAAATTTTTCCAGTTCCTATAACTTTTCAGAACAGTTTTCACCAGACGGCAAACGGCAGTACGGCAAAATTTTCAAAATACCCCCTTAAAACAGTTTTTTTTTTCATTTTTTCGTTTTTTTGGTTTCGGAAAGAGAAGTTGATAACATTCCGACCGTAGAGCTGTATGAGAGTGGGGAATATGAAAAAAAGTCGACTCGTTAGCTATAGTTGGTAGGAGGAGGAGAACTTGGAAAAATTTCAATACCCAATGGGTTGGACTTGAAGAATCTCGTATATCAAGCTTTATGTGACAGAAAGGGGACTGAGAAAAATTTAGATTGCTGGGTACTTCAACTTTGAATTGATTCTCAATATTGAAACCGAGGGTTTCCTGAATTCCTCGTTGAACTTCGTGTGAGGAAGGCGTCGCTTTTGGTTCAGCTGGAAGGAAGGAAGAGGATTTCTTCAAAAATATCCTTGTGTGCGTCCAACTTCTGTAACTTCATCAACGACCTTGACCTTACTTGGAATTGGAAAAAATTTCGGCTCCAATCCTCTATAGAAGGAGACTTCTGAGAAGTTCAAGCCATTAACCTTCAAGAAAAAAAGACTTGGAAAAATTCGAGCTGTGAACGTCTGCGGAGGTGTGAAATTTCATGCAACAAACTGGGCTACAACTGTGGAATCTCGAGGGAGTCTTGAGCTAAACGTGTGTCGAGTCCAAAGGAGCATTTTAGGCTAAGACGGTCTTTGTTCAAACGAATTCTGACCTGTTGGGGTCACACCCTACTAGGGAAAACCTTCGTATCCGAACTTCTTGACGTCATCAATGACCTTGCATTTATCTAAGGACTTGAAAATATTTCGAGCTTCGATCCTGTGTGGAAGAGAATCGAGAAAAGTTCGCTGGCGAAATACTCGAAAGAAATTGAGCCCTGAGCCGCTGTAGAAGTGAAGTAATCTCAAACTATGAACCTATAAAATATTAAGCTGTAATTTTTTGGATGGGGTCCTAATCTGAACAGGAGCTTGACCTAATTTAGCATTTTAGGCTAAGACTTCTCATGTTCGTACGAATTTCAAGCTCTAGGTGTTACATGCGCAGTAGACGTTGGCATCCGACTTTCGTGACGTCATCAATGACCTTGATTCAGTGCAGTGGCTTGAAAAGAATTTCAAGTTTCAATTCTTTATACCAGAGGGGAGGAAGGGCTGAAGAAATGTGAAGTTATGGATCTGTATACACGTAGCCCAAAAGAGATTTGAGCTTTACAGCTTCAAGCTAGACTATGACTATGGAGTTTCGAGCCAAATTTCTCTTCTGAGCATAAAAGTTGATCCACAAGTAATATAAGGTAAGCCCAGAGGAGGATTTTATGTTGAGGCTTTTCAAGTTTGAATGCTCCTTCTCAATATGAACTAGGTTCAAACTCAGTTAATTGATTGTCAAGAAAAACTACAAGTTGAAGAAGGATGTGAGGTCATTATTTTGCTCAGGTGGTTACAAGGTGTCTACCAGGTCAACTAAGTCAATTAAAGTCAACTTTTCTATCCGTAGGTCAACTAAAAAGTCCAAAAATACATAATTTTGTGTAAAAAATGTTTTTCACGTGTCTTCCTATGTGCAAAATATCAAGGTATAATCAACAAACTTCTGACTCTTAAAATGACACTTTTCTCAATTAAATATTAATTCTTGCAAACGGATAAAAAAAATACCGAAATTACGATATTAGTTTGTGGTTGGGGGGGGGGGGGGGGTTGATATTTTTTAGGGTCAAATAGAATATCGAAGAAAGGTCAACTAATGTCAACTATTTCCAATTTTCAATTCTGGTAGACACCCTGTGGTTAGAAAGAGCTCGAGGAGATATTTAATCCAGATAAACCGTGATCGATAACCGACGCCAAATTGACTGAGAATTTACTTCTTTCGAAGTCTTTGTCGAAATAACGTCGATATATTGTTGAAATTGACCTTATGTCAACGTTGATATCAGGTCAATATGGGGTCGTCAAGTTTTAACTCAATTTCGACATATTTGCCTTACCCATTTTGAGTCGATCTTATCGACCTGTTATTTACTGCTCTGTTGGATCGATTTCGAGTCGATCTTCAGTTTTCAGATGACGCACGCTGGTCGACTTGAAATGGACATCGATTTTGAGTAAACGTAACCAAATTATTTATAGACCTGAAATCGTCTTTTTCTTGCGTCGATTTGTAGTTAGCTAGTGATGTACGGTGATCGAACTCAAAACGATATCGATCTAGAGTCGATTTTAATTCGAATTCTCGAAATTTTCTTATCGACCTGAAATGGGCTGCTCTGCTGCGCCGACTTGAAATCCACCTCAAATCGACGTCGAACTGGAGTCGATGATTGTATTGCCACTCGCTTGAATACACGTTCCGTATGTTTAGTGACTTCGGTACTCGCAGACAGAATGGGAAGAAGAACATAGAGAATATTGATTATGCTTAAAAAAGTGTAGTAGTGGTCGAACCGACGCCGTGCCGATATCGATTTTCAGTGGAAATTTCAATCTAATATCACGAGTGTGGTTTTCTTTTTGACCTCGGTTTTGGAACTCTATCACATTGAGCGCTTGAAATCTACGAAATTTCGAAATCTTCAGCTAACGAGTGGCGTATCATCGACCCATAATCGACGTTGATTTCTGGTCAATCTATAATGGAGTCGATGTTGAAAAGGTGCAGTTGATTTTAAGACGACCTATTGGGGTGAGCTAAATCGGCTCAAAATCGACTTCTAACCATTTTGGGTTAATCCGCTATCGACATTTGGCGGAATTAAATTGACTGATGACAGAATACTCAAAGAGTAGAGTAAACGAAAAGACCAATTACAAAGACCGCAGATATAAAGGAGAAGATGCGAGATCTTTCGGTTAACAAACCATCAGCATCATCGGGCAAAGTTAGAACGCCGCTGACCCAGATACGACTCATAAAACAGAATACCAACGAGATCAGGATTGAACGGTGACTCAAACTCGTAGACCAATTCGATTAAACCTTCGTCGGGAAAATACCTGTTGAGTACGGTAATATCGTCACTGTTCAGATGACGCACTATTTCGATATTTTCCAACGCAACGCGCTTGAAGTAAGAATTCTCCTTGTGGAGGAGGGTAGCCGAACCTTCCTTGAAACTATGACCACTGGAGATAAGGTGGTCCGCAAAGGCCGAATCACCCAAATTACCTTTCTTCCAGGCCTTAAGGTGCTCCTCTACTCGAATTCCAAGCTGGCGACCCGTCTCGCCTATGTATACGCCGTTACAATCCTTGCACTCCAATTTGTACACCCCGCTCCTCTCCCCCCGCGGGATGGGGTCCTTTAGCCTAACAAACAAACCCTTCACAGTAGTGAGGTTATAAAAAGCAGGCCTGAAGCCAAAGGGGCGGAGGACACGAGTCAGCTTGGATGAAAACTCACCCAAAAACGGGAGCTTGATCCAACGTAATCTCTTATTATTATTATTACCACTCAGATCGCGGGGGAGGGAAGTGGTAGAATCAAGGCCCTTCCTCGTAAGTTTTTTACGGACCATACGGTCAATGTCCAAGTTGACCTCATTCACAGCGGCCAAGTGCTTAATGGTCGCCAGCTCCTTTTGGAAAGCTGGTTGACTTAGCGGAATGCTAGTCAGTCGATGAATATAACTATTGAAGGCAGCGATCTTATGAGAAAAACGACGGCTTCCTTAACGAAGTTAAACGAGGAACGCAGGGAACCTGTTTTATGAGTCAAATGAGATTTGGCGTTGAAAATTCAAGGAAGCCTAGACCTAGATAAAGCTAGTATAAAGAAGGCCTAAACGTAAAATAAGCCTAGTATAATGTAGTTTGAAAGTCCAAGTTTTTCTCAAATCTCGAGCTATTTATGATAGGAGGGAGACTTGGGAAAATTTGTCCCCTATCATATATAGCTCGAGAGTCAAAAGTTTTCCACGTCCCACTTCTATCATATATAGCTTCAGATTCGAAATTTTTTCCAAGTCCCTCTCCTATCATATATGGCTCGAGAGTCGAATTTTTTCTAAGTCCCCCTTCTATCATATATAGCTCGAGAGTCAAAATTTTTCTAAGTCCCTCTCCTATCATATATGGCTCGAGGATCGAAATTTTTCTAAGTCCTCCTTCTATCATCTATAGCTCGAGAGTCGAAATTTTTCTAAGTCCCTCTCCTATCATATATGGCTCGAGGATCGAAATTTTTCCAAGTCCCCCTCCTATCACATATGGCTCAAGAGTCGAAATTTTTCTAAGTCCCCCTCCTATCATATATAGCTCGAGAGTCGAAATTTTTCCAAGTTCCCCTCCTATCATCTATAGCTCGAGAGTCGAAATTTTTTCTAAGTCCCTCTCCTATCATATATGGCTCGAGGATCGAAATTTTTCCAAGTCCCCCTTCTATCATCTATAGCTCGAGAGTCGAAATTTTTCTAAGTCCCCCTCCTATCACATATGGCTCGAGAGTCGAAATTTTTCTAAGTCCCCCTCCTATCATATATAGTTCGAGAGTCGAAATTTTTCTAAGTCCCTCTCCTATTATATATGGCTCGAGGGTCGCAATTTTTCTAAGTTTTTCGCTGGACGGCGCACGGCGGACGGCGGACGGCAGATTTCTCAAATAGCCCCCCATAAAACAGGTTCCCTGTTAAAATGGACAGAAGGACGATCCGTGGACAACTGTATCAGTCGAAGTATCCTTCCTGAATATCGCAAATTCATGGTCCCCAACTCTATCAGAGATAGTGAGATCCAGAAAGTTTATGGATGAACCTCCAATTTCTGTAGTAAATTTTATGGAGGGATATATTTTATTCAGATACTGAAGAAACTCACCAAGGAGGTCTTGAGGACCGGTCCACGCACCTAATATATCGTCCACATATCGATGCCAGTAATGGATGTGACTCAGTAGCACTTGGCCAGAGGAAAACAAGTCAACCTCAAATCTGGACATAAATATCTCCGAAACGAGAGAGCCCAAAGGAGAGCCGATGGGGATTCCTACCTCCTCAGGAAACTCGTAAAATTTCCCATTGAACTTACAAAAGTTAGGGGACCAGCACGCATTAAGGAGGCCAAAAAATTCCTGTCTCTCGTTATGGGGAATGTTGAACTTTACAAGTAGGTCACCCATATACTGCATAGTATGGGCCTCTGGTATGTTGGGAAAGAGACCGGCTACATCAAATGAGCAGAGGCTAGTACCCGGAGGCAAGGTAACATTTTTGAGCCTCTCGGCCAGAGAAACCGAATTTTTAACGGAGTAGGGGGACTCGTACTCGATTCGAGACTTGAACCAACGATCCAAGAACTTGGCCAGAAAATAGGCAGGGGAGGAGACGTAGGACACGACAGGCCGCATAGGAGTATTCATCTTGTTAACTTTTGGCAACCCATAGAGGAGGGGAGGAACAGGGTTAGGTACAAGCAGGGCTTTTTTGAGCGAAGAACTTTTTATGATAAACTCACTCCCGTTCACAACCTTCCTAACCTCTTTGACGTAGTTAGGAAAATTAAAAGAGCTATTTTCAATAGCTCCACATTGAGTGAGAACTTCTTGAACCTTGGAAACGTAGGAGGATTTCTCCAGGACTACGATCGCGTTACCCTTGTCGGCTTTAGTAAGGATTAACCCCTGGTCCCTGACCTTCCTCCTCAGATTAACTATCACCTAACATGCGTAATTGTTTATACCAGGGAGAGGGGTGTCGCGGACTAGTTCAGCGCAAGCTGATTGAATATTCACGTCGGGACCAATTTTTATGGTCAGGTCGGCAACGACATTAGCAAGAGTTTCATCTTTTGGAAGGGAGGTACGCCAAATTTTAGACCCTTCTCCAACAAATACGTTTCATCTTGCGAGAATTGCGTCTGGGTGTAATTAATAATGCGGGGCTGGAAATTTTGAAGAACACCATTATTAGCCCAAATATTTTTGAGGGCAATAGCCTTGGAGTTCAAAAGGGAGGAAATTTTCTTTTCTTTTTTGGCTTTGAGCTCAACCTCAAAATCCCAGCAATCCCCATTAAACTTCCGAATAAACCGATCGAACTCACCTGGCGGAAGCAAACTAGAGAGCGTGGAATGGACGAGGAGATTGAAACGAGTAGTAACATTCAGACGACCATACCATCTTCTCAGCTCGGAACGAATCCATTTGTTAGTGATGGTTCCCTCCAATTTTCGAGTGGTGTACTTACAGTCGGAGTATAAACGAAACTTTACGAACTTAGGTTTTGAGCGCAGCCTTAAACATTTGCGGTTTGTTAACCAAAAGATCTCGCCTCTTCTCCTTTATATCTGCGGTCTTTGTAATTGTTTTTTTCGTTTACTCTACTCTTTGAGTATTCTGTCATTATGTCGAGCCGTAACGTTTCGGACCGTGTCAATTCTATTAAATTGACTGAGTCGACTCTTGGTTGAAGTAGGTTTGCTGTAACAACGAAATGCTCGAGAGCATCAGGTCATGGCGTAAAATTCGAGTAGACGAGAAAAGTGCAAGCAGGAGAGTGTGACGTCATGAGGGGATGATTTTTGGTTCGAATCCTGACAGAGGAAGGAATTACAAAATTTGGAACGTGATGTCAAGGAAACTTACGATAGTTACGTAGAGGAGGGAGCTCTCAAGAAGTAGTAATTTGAAAACAGCAAAGATCGCGCTAATTTTTGGCTAGAATTGGTCAATTAAATTGTTTCGCCTTTGAAACGTGTGTTTCCTAAAAACTTTGTATGTTGTGCTACTTTTTCCAACTGTTTATGTCGAGAATAAGTGAGAGAAAAAAGAAACCGCAATACACTGTCTTGAAATTATATTATTGTAGCCACACGGCATGCTGTTCTCATTAATCATGCGTTATGTGCAAGATGCCGCTTTGCACCCGAACCCGAACCCTCCCCCCCGTTCGTAGTTTTAAATTCGATCATCACTAATTTAGACGTTCTCTATTTTTAGATTTACGCTTGCATTTCTAATTCTCGGTAAATTTTATTTGCAGAAAGAAAATTATTTGTTGGCATGCTATCGAAAAAATGCAACGAAGCAGATATCAGGAATATGTTTGAACATTTTGGTACCATAGAGGAATGCACTGTATTACGAGATAGTCACGGTGTAAGCAAAGGTACGGACGGTGATGAACCCTTTTACCTGTAACTTTCATCTTTGTATACGGACTGGATGGATTACATTACTACGCGATTATGTGGAAATGCTATTTGTTCATATATATTCATGGAAAACCATTTTCCGCTCCGTTTGATTGTCAGTAGTGTATTAGAAATTCTCGAGTAATCTTGATCGTGTTTAACGAGGGCTTCGGGGATGTTTGTATCAGCTTATGTGTTTTCGATTAATCTATAATTTCGAGGAGAAAAGTACAAAGAAAGTTGAGAAAAAAAAAAAAAAAAAGAAAAAGTAATCGGGACTTTACGTTGGTTTATTTTTCAATTTTTACGTGTCTTTGTTTTTTTGATATAATATATTCATGAATGTTGAACGTTCAATAAAACTAATTTTGCGGGCTCGAGAATTTAGGTATTGCTATATAATATTATATACATTTTTTTTTTGTCCACAACTTCCTTCTGTTTTTTCTTTAGCACCTTTCTATAACTGCATTTTTTGGTCAATTTATTTTGTTTCCCTCTCTTCCTCGCACTTTTTTTTTTTTTCTTCTATCTCTGGACTTTAGTCATGCAGTATTAACTTTGTTTACTCGTAGCAATGTGTAAATTGTTTTTGGCGTGTATTTTTAGGCTGTGCATTTGTAACGTATACGTCGAAACAATGTGCCATTAACGCGATCAGAACTATGCACCAATCGCATACTATGGAAGTAAGTATATATCTGGATGATGAAAGTTCGCGTGTCTTCCGCTCGTTCATTTGCACTAAACTTTTCTACGTGTATAGTCTTAACTATTTACCTGTCCGTTTTAATTTCTGTATAATAGTCTTTACGTTCGCGCTCATTATTGACCATCCTTTAAAGCTGCGCTCTCCTTATCATATCCCGATGTACAATAATAGCTTCCTCTTTTTCTGTATAATATTGCGGTAGTTCCTCGGCTTGTTTATGGTATTATTCTGCGTGTTTTTTTCGTTTGTTTTTGTGTGATTGGTCGGCGTTTCACGGTGCAGAATTATTGCGCTTTCTTAAAAGTTCTCGTGTCACGTAGTTTTTTTTTTTTCGAATACGTAACAGTTCTTCATGGTCGACTTCACAAAGCCGAGTACAACATCAACGTGGTGGAATATGGATGATGAAGTGGGTACCTGTCCACAATATTTTGTTCTTGATCGCGATAATCGCACCCTGCTTTTCAACCCCCTTCCCCTCCACGCCTGTTCGAAATTTTCCGTCCGTCGTTGTTGTAAATTTCGGGTCGCGTCTGTATAGAAATTAGAAAATACTCGATTGGTAACACTGTTTTACGTCGAACGTTTTGTTGAACGTTCATTAACTCATAATGTTTAATAGTGTTGTAGTTGTGCGACTGCATGTGTTCGTAGTGTGTGCTGTATTTATGTCTTGGTGTCTTTCTTGTACTTTGATCAGATATTATATTATACGACACGGGAAGTTCATTTTCGATTCTGTTGTGCTGCAAGTTGCTGTAATGTGAATTAATTCTCTCTCTCGCTGGTATGTGTCTCTTCGATATTTCGTTACGGTATTATTTTGCATCGTCCGCTGTCTAAATTCTGCGGTAGTTTTTGACTCGTTCTGTATCTGGTCAAGAAGCGGGCCTACAGGATAAGCTTCTTGTAACGTGCCTAGTTGTAGTAGGTGTTCTCGGACGCTGGAAAGGTGTCGGATGTCGCCTTTTGCGACGATAACGGTAGGCTATACCCGATGACGTGAATTGTCACGTCACGTCAATTTTAATCGCTCGCTCTTCCGTCATTTTCGTACATATACATATGTAGCGATTAGAGAAGGCGACTCTATCGACGCCAGAGAAGGGGTTCGACAATAATCGCGGTTCAATAAACTTTATAATACTCCTTTCGATTTGCGAAGTTCGAATTCGCGCAGTGTTACCTAGTGTTTCTGTATAGTTCCCGCAAGCACATTTTTTTTTTTTTTTTTTTTTTTTTTTTTATTTCGGAACGAAATTACACGCTAGCGAACGACGATTTCTTTTTACTTTTTTCCTACTAAATGTGCACCGCACCGTACATGTTGAACGTTATTTGTACAGCACCTTTACCATACAAACACTTCAATATTGATGCGTGTGTATGTGTGTATGTGCGTGTGATGCGGTACGTGGAAATCGAACTGTATGTCTGTACAGTATTTGTTTTTATACTAACCTGTAGCTTTTCCTTTACGCGTTCGGTTGAAAATTTTTAGGTAGTTATCGTCGAATCCCCCATCTGTACCCCTGCTGTATGAGCTACAAATATACATACACATATTGGAAATGTGCGTCATTTCGTGTGTTCTCGCGTTAATGACACTTTTTAATGTTTGCTAATAAGTCGACGTATCGCGATAAGGAGGGAGGGCGCGAAGCCGCCGGAAAACCTATATCTGCAGAAAGTCGAACGAACTGCAGGCAGGCGATATCTAGGTGCGCTACGGAGGTTTTTTTTTGGGAAGCCCTGACGTATTATATCCGCGCAAGTACTTTGCCTCATGAATATTTGAGTTTTTAGTGTTTGCTTTTTCGTTTGTAAGAATCTATTGTAATATTATGTCGTAAGCGGAATGAGATTAAGTTTGTACTGTATAGACGTGTGTGGTGTGAAGTTATTGAAACAGGAAAGCAATAAAGGAAACCTTAAAAATAGATAATGGTGACCGAATTTTTCTTCTTTCTAAGTAGGTAAAGTGTATCGGCGCAGAAGCGTTGTACGCCGATCGTGAGTACGCTTGACGAATGAGGAAATGCGATTTTGACTGACATGACGGGTCTTTATTTGTTGGCTTTTGACTTACGAATTCGTGTGCTTACGGTTCATGTTTTTCGAGTTCTTCCTGCAATCGGGACCCTTATCTAGAATCGTCTCTGGAAATTTGCTCGTAATCCTATTCAAATTAACTGTTTAGAACTTCGTAGTCGAGTATTCTTGCACATCTGGTTTCAGGCTCTTGCATGAGGTTTTACCATCTTGGGACAACCCCGCTATCATAAACTGCTTTGATTGAGGGGAGCAGGTGAGCTGTTTTAGGGCGATAGATGGAGATCCTCGTGTAATCAGATCAGTATTTTGGTCTGAAAAACAAAATCTCTCGGGGTGACACAGCTCGATATTTTCCAAGTCTCACTTTCGATGGTGAACATTTTTCCAGTTTCACTGCTGTGGAAGCTCATAATTTGGAATTCTCTGTCCCGCTAAGTCCTTTTTTCTCTTATAACTAGTTCAGACGTCGAATCTCACATCGAAAGTTTCGCTCCTCATGTGCTTCTTGAAGCCCAAAATTTTTCAAACCCTACTTCTATGTAAATTCATACAAATAGTTCGAATTTCTTCAATTCCCCTCCCCCAATATTTTACGGTTTGAATTCTTTCAAAGGCCCAGTCTCCGTATGTATAGTTTTTTTTCCATTAAATATTAGCTGGGCGTAGACAATTATGCTCAACTTAAATCCGTAGAGCTATTTTTTTTTAATTTTACCTACTTTGTTTCAACTACTCTATAGTTCCCCCCCCCCCCCCTCAAAATTTCTTCGACTACACTCGAGTCAACAGTTTTTCCAATCTTTTTCAGTAATATTACACTTTTCTCTCTCTCTCTCTCTCTCTCTCTCTCTCTCTCTCTCTCTCTCTCTCTCTCTCTCTCTCTCTCTCTCTCTCTCTCTCTCTCTCTCTCTCTCTCTCTCTCTCTCTCTCTCTCTCTTTTTTTTTTAGTTCCTCGCATTTTGCAAAGGTATGTCCGCGGTCCCTCGCATTCCATGTGGATTACATTCTTTGAGATTTTGAATCATTTTAAATGTGCTGCAAATTTGCCGTGTCCAGAGAGATCTTGTGTTGAGTAAAAATTGGATTTGATTTTTTCCGTTTTAATCTGGCTTCTATGTCTGGTAGTAACTTTTTTGTTCGTCCTTCTGTATTATCCTTATTGGCTTGCCTGCGTTGGCTAGCGCAATTTCTTCTTTCAGCTGTCCGTTAGTTATATTTCCAGATTCATTTCTATTTTTTTTTTTTTTTTTTACGAGCTCTTCGACTACTCAATGGGTCGTTAGCTCGGGTTGAATTGGATTTGTAGTAATCGGTGGATTGGAAGAAGTTTAAGGTTTTGGTTATGATTTCAGAGTTATTGGAAAGAGCAGACGGGTAATGGAGGGAAACAGAAAATGAGTGTCTAATGTTTACGAGAGAAGGGCAGGTGAAAAAGTGAGACACAGATAGATTTCCAGTTTGGCAGTGTTGGCATGAGGGAGGGGCAGAGAGTCCAATGATGAGGAAGGAGTGGGTTACGCGAGTGTGTCCCATTCGTAGTCGAGTTACAACTATGTCTTCCCGGCGTGAGGGACGGATTGAAGGAGGCCAGGGGGTCGGGTGTTTCTTAATTGAGCGAAGTTTGTTACACGGTTGAGAAGACCAGAGGTTATGCCACGATTAGGTGATTCGTGAACGGCAGGGTAGAATGATTTCAAGTCTTAGGCCGGAGAAGGGGAGCGATCAGTTATTGAGGGAAAAAGCGAGGCTTGCTTAGCAGCCAGGTCCACTGTGTCGTGTTCCGGTAGACCAGTGTTTCTCAACCGGTGTGCCGCGGTACATCACTTTGCCGCAAGCCCGCCCCAGGTGTGCCGCGAAAGTTTTATCGAAAACATAAATCAACATGAACTAAAAAAAAGAATTGCCATTTTTTTTTTTTTTTTCATAATTTGACAAATTAATGATATTATTTAACTAAATAAATTGAAAACATTTTATTAATATAAATAAATATAATATTTAATTTCGAATTTAAAAATTTTATAAAATAAAAATAATTTCAATTCTTAGTACAAAGTAAATTTTTGAAATTCAATTTATTAATTTAAATAATTAAATTAATAATTATATCCTTAAGGATAACAGGATGATGAAATAAAATATTTTCAATTTGTTACCTCGATGTTGAATTAATAGAATTATATTAAAGTAATTTATATAATTTAATCTGTAATTCTATTTAATTGATTAGGGATACAATCTATTTTAAGATATTTTATTGATGGTAATGTTCATGAATGAATTACATCTTAATTTAAATGGAATACCCCGACGAAATATCATTTTCTCTGATTGTATTCTATTTTGAAATAATTCATCAACAATAAATTATAGAATAAGAAAATTCTTATAATAATATAATATATAGAAAAAATTCAATTTAAATTTAATTAAATACAATTTTTTTATTACAGAATAAAACATAAATAAAATTGAAATAAATAAAATTAATTGTATATTTTGTATTCAATTTAATTGATATAAATTAAATTTATAATTTATTTAATAATAATTTTTTTAACTTTCATTATGATCAAAATATTGATTATTAATTTTTTTCATATCAATTTATTATTAAAATTATTTTTTTTTATCATTTTTTAAATAATTTTTTTGATATTTTGAATTTTTTTTTTATTTAAATTATTTATTAATGAAATCACTCGAAAAAGTAATCATAAGCACTATCGGACCGATGTGTTCCAATTTTTGAATGCCGTCAGTTCCAGTTATAATTACTTAAACTTGAGTCCAAACCTGCACTCTTTGTCATAAAAATCAAGAAATTTCTGCGACTTGACTAAAAATACAGATTTTATTTCATGTTTTCTGATAAATTTCGAAATTAGAAGAACCCAGAGGGTTTCCAGTAAATGCAGGAAACATCCAGACACTTTTGTGTACATTGATGGCAAAATCTTTTTTAGTCCCGGTGGAAGATCTCTTGTTTCCCGGAACTGTAGTATAGAGAAAGAAGGGTGAAGCCTCCTATAGCCATCGTGTAGGCCACAAATTCTGAAATTAGGAGGAGGAAATCTGTAGAGACATACAAATGACAAAACGCACAAAAATGTTCGCTACACTTTGAAGTTCTGGAAATGCTGTGCCGCGGGAATATCGTCTCATGGAAAAATGTGCTGCGATATAAAAAAGGTTGAGAAACTCTGCGGTAGACCAATATGACCAGGGATCCAGAGGAAAGCAATTCAAGACAGAGAACAGGGTGTCCACTTGTCTGGAAAATCTGGAAGTCAGGAAAAAGTCGGGAAATTTTGCGAGACCTGGAAAAGTCGGGGAAAAATCAGGGAATTTTGGGAATTTTACCCAAAGTCAGGGAATTTTTTGAAATACGTCAAAAAAAGTTCAAGCTAAGAAGTTTTTTTTTTTTTTTTTCAGTGGAGATTATGGTCTGGAAAAACCTGAAAAAGTCATAGAAAAGTCAGGGAATTTCATTTCAAATAAAAAGTGGAGACCCTAGAGAAGATGCTACGGTGTGCACGACTATGAGAATGCGCTATACGATAGGATTGGAAGAGTAAGGGTTTTGCATGGCTTGGAGAGAGGAGAGTGAGTCAGAGAGGAGGAATTACAGGGTTGAGGGAGAAGAGTGAGGTAAGATGTCAGATAGTTCGGCAGAATATATGGAGATTGAGTTTTTCAAACGAAAGTGTGAGATTTCGCCATTTATGGAGAAGGTGTAGCCAGTTTTGGGGCCCGATTTGAACCATCTGTAAAGCGCAGGTGAATATGTCTTATACAGATTACATTGGCCGACTTTGGTTGGTTGGCCAGGTCGAGGCGAATGAGAGGTGATGAGGATGTCTATGGAGGGTTGGATGAGAGGATGAGGAGAAGGGGCTGGAATTCGAGGTGGTGGTCAAGATGAGATTGTAATGAGAGAAGTAGAGGATTTTGGGGGAGGAGAGAGGGTTGTTAGGTAGGGAGATGGTGAACTTGGGCTGTAGACGCGAGGAAATTGGCTGTAATCGATGATGAACGGAATTCTAGAGGGAGAATGTCTGCCTCAGCCCATGGACTGAGTGTGGGGCTAGTCCGTGAGGCATCGAAAGCTAAACGTAATGCTGTAGATTGAATGGTGTCTAGGGGTTTTAGGGAGGATTTATTAGCCTGGAAATTCGTAGTCGTGTTGAGAACGAACTAGTGAGTTGTGTAGTTGAAGGAGGAGCTTGCGACTGCAACCTGTGCGAGTGTGGGATAGATATTTAAGGATATTTAATGAGTTTAGACATTTGCCTTTTAGAAGTTTGATATGGGGAGTCTATCAGGAGTGTTTGGAATCGAAGATAAGGCCGAGAAATTTAGTGGAGGATTGGAGGCTGATGTGGAAGTTCTGTAGGATGAGTTGCGGAAAGAGGGAAGACGCCTGCACGTTACTCACGCAGAAAATCGTACGCCCAGTCAATCAATCTACGTTCCCATCATCGGTAAGACGTAATCAGTGTTCCCACTTTGGAAAACGTCTGAAGGAATCGAGGGAATTCCAGATGAATTTCATTTTTTGAGACAAGTAAACAGTTGGGAATATTATACGAGAGTATTTTTTTCTTTCGTATCAGTCCGCAGAGGTCTAGAAATTACCACAATGAAAAACGTAATTTGAAGGAAAACGGAGTGTTTTTTAGGTTGAACTTCGAAGTGGAAAAAGTTGTTGATACATAAAAAGCGAGAATAATCCTTCAATTCTCATTCAATTTGTTTGATAATTATGTAGCATGCTGAGGTAACCTAAATAAAATGTTAACATCGAGCAAAGAACTAATTTCATCACTAAATTTTCTGGATAGTCAATTTTTACTCTTTTTCAAACTTTGAAACGAAATTCCGAAAAACTGATTTCGAAAAACGACCAACGTCATCGTCTTCAGCGCACTTTTAGGGACATCTTTACCTGTTCATGTGCAGCAAAGGCTGTTCATGTGTTTTATTAGCCTTACGATGTATTTTATTTAAATCATTTCTATTTTACTGTCGACGTGCTGAAGCACTGAATTTGAAGCAGAATAAGTTCTACGACGAAATGTTGTTTTCAATACTGTTCGATCAAATAAGCAATTCACCTGAATCCATTATCGATGTTTTTTGTTTTCTTTGTCTCTTCTTGCGCCAAGTTGGATAACCAAAACTCGTGTGTCAAAAATTTGTGAAACTTCGGCTCTGTACGAGTATTTAGTTTTAAGGTTGAAGTTTGGAAGAATCCTGTGTACGAAAAATTTTCATAGAATATTCCAACATCTCAATTTAAGAAATTTACGTTTGCAGTGACTCGTGTTCGGTATTTTTCTTATCTGTTGTTCTATTCGTTGTCGAGAAATAATTATGTGCCATCACGAAGCGATATCTAAAATTAATCCTTCCTTCTAAATTACGGCACATTTTGACCGCGAATGAGAATAAATAAATTATCAAAAGAGATGATAAATTTATTAAATAATAAATTTATCATCTGTTTTGATTATAATTTATTTTTTCTCATTTGAACTCTACATCTAAAATTCGGGACGCGATTCCTTCACGTGTAATATTATCTCGACGTTTAGTCGTCATTTTGATAAGATATCCGTATGAAGAGTTTCCTGCATGAATAAGAATCTTTTCCTGTTGTTGAGGGCGAATGAGAGTTCACTTGACGTCACGAACGCAGAAAAAAATAAAAATAAACCTGTTAGTAGAAGATATCCAGTTAAACTTCTGCTTGACGTTTTACGAATATTTGGACCCCACAGTTTTTGCGACAGAAAATGTGTCATTTTCCCCTCTTTGAATTCAGAATACGAAGGAAGCGAGAAATATTTTCAACCAGTCCACATTTTGGCGGACCCTGAATTTATCGGTACGATCTAAAACGCTTATTGTTAGAATTTTATGTGCCCATAACTCTCATACATTAATTCATGAGGTCATTCCGTTACAAAAAATGTATCTATGTCGAAGAAAATTATAAATTTGACACGAATAGATGTAGTTCGATACTTCTAGACCAGTGTGCCTTTCTCCTCTGTCTCCACTTGGGAACTTTTTATTTTTAAGGATCCATTCTCCGTGACTGGAATAAGGCGAGTTTATCACTTATGAAATTTGTTAGTCTATTGAAATGATCTTTTGCACCGGGAACTACGACAAATAGTGACCTCTCAGTTCAAGGACCTTATATCTAGCCTCGTTGGGTGTACTTTGGTATTTACACGAAAGACAGCCACTAATACTCGGTATGCGTGGCTGCATGACAGGAAGATGTTCAGGTGTTGTCAAGCACGTTTACCTTCCATGATTGTGTTCTGTGTTAGTATCAGTTTTTCCATCTTCCTCCAGCCTGCCCTGCCTGATGCCTATGCGCCAGGAGCGGTTGACTCAGCGGTCAGCTCGTCGATTTAACCAAGTGAAGTGAGAAACCTTAGTATCCCATCACGTTTGTCTTGTACATCTTGTGGCAGTTCTTCGTCTGGCACTCTTCTAGTCTCCTCCAGCTGTGATTCGGGCTTGCTCTTCATCCCAGAGTCTCTAGTTGCTGTACAGTCAGGAGTGACTTAGCTCCCGCACATGCTCAGGACGTGTCTTGTCGTTTGGTCACCCTCATCACGGGGGCAATCTTGCGGATCACGTTAAGACAAGCAAGAAAGTCGGATATGTAATGAGCATGTTTCGTAGTCTGCTCGAATGCTCCACATGGGCACTTCAGCATATTTTTTCTTTTGTATTTGTGCAAATATGCACTTGAGCATTCGTAGAAGTTGACTGGTACTTCTTTACATTACGGAGTGGGGCGAAGCTTCTTGACCCTTCCTTTGTCTTTGCTTCCCATTCGTCTTTCCTTTTTTCTACTATTTTTTTGTCCGTGTGCTCTTCTATCTTGTGACGCTCGTACGTCCTTCTGGCTCACTGAATAACAGCTAGGCGTCAACTACTTACCATTGTAAACTACGATTTTTTTTATGACAATCATGTCCGAGGAGGCAGTCGGAGGAAAGTAGGATACTGTCCTATAACTTGAGGCGGTATATATTCTTAGTTGCCTGTCTATTTTTCTGATATTTCCTCATCTGTGTTCGAATATTGAACTGCAATATTTTTATAATTTCTGAGTTCTTTCGGTCAGTAGACCATTGACAAAAAGCTACAAATGAAGACTGAACTGAGGAGACGGTGAAGCAAGTTAACGAGAAGAGGAGAGAAAGCCAAGCTGTGCCCTTGTAGGTTTATCAATTTCTTCAAGAGTCAACCGACGGTGGTAAGAATTTCTACCGTGGAGCACTCGTTCAAAAACTCTTCTGTGTTGGTCACTTTTATTGAATTGATCTGTTTAAGCTTATGGGCCTCGGATACGAGAGACTCACGTTCTAACGCCTAAGCGTCTATTAGTCTCGCCAATGTAAAAGCTACGACATTCCTGGCATTGTGGTCTAGAAACACTATTTCCTTGGAAATCTTGTCCTTAATGTTAACCAGGAGTTTGCTGGAAGGAATGGAATTATAGTAAGCAATTGGAAAACTTGAACCACCACAGAGAGAGAAACTAAGAAGGGTAATCTAATCCATTTAAACCTACCGGCGTGATGGAGAGGGAAGATGTCTTGAAAGAGAGTGGTGGAAGAGGCGAGACAGGCTCTGACCAATTTCTGATATATTACACGGTGGTTGTCGATGTCAATGTTGTTGGCGAATACGAGGTACTTCATGGTGGCGATCTCTTTTCTAGCAGTAGATCAGTGAGGGAAACATTGACCAAGCGATGGAGTTGAAAGCGGTTAATCTGTGAAAAAGTGGGCAGAAGACAGATAGTCCATGGGCCATAATAGAAAATTGTAGTTTTTGGTACCACGTGGGGAGACAAAGCGTCACTTTGAGATATGTTAGTAGTAGTGATACTTGCTATAAAAAACGATGATAGACATCTGAGAGGAGCAGCTTTTCAAAATGGCGGCCAATTTCAAAGTGGCGGATTGGTCTTGTGGTAAAAGGCAAATAGTATGGGTCAAATTTTCTACTTTTCTTTTTCAATAAAATAAAATAAGGCCCCGAATAACATATCCAACTTTCCGTCCCTCACATCCTGTAATAAATTTTATGTGGCACGTTCTAGCTCCCTAAAATCACTGACTTACAAATATCGTGGAAAAATTGAGCATCATTATAGAAAATACCATTCAAACTTGGCTACGCGTCCAATTATCAGCTTGAAGTTCGTTGAAAGTTGGGAACTTTGAAAAAAAGTCAATTTTTCAGCAATAAAATATCTAAAAAATCAAATACAAATGAAATAAAATTTCAAACAAAAACCATTTCTTTAAAAATTTTAACTGCAAGATAGATTGCCTAACGTTTCTTCCAAAGTATTTCAAAAGTTCTGAGCTTTTGAAGGGAAATCGATTGGGTTAGGGTGTCCGTTTGTCACTTTTGAGTGACTTGATCACTTTTTTAGGCTTCAGTCACTTTTGTCACTTTTCCATCCATACTTGAAAATCACAAGTTTTTCCGGTGTTGCCATCACTTGGTAGGTGTTTGACCGCGGATCTTTCTTCTTTCTTTTCTCTATCTGGTACCCTTGTATCTCGCTTCCCATACCACTTAGAGCCTTTTTCTTTTTTACCGACTTTTCTAACTAGAAAAGTGAGGTATTACACCCGTAGCAAGGTCAACAGGGGGAGTGGGCAATGAACTTTCTCGACGTTTTAGGGGTCCTAGATCACAACTAGCATAAAAAAAAATTTCAGGTTTCCTTATATATATATTTATATATATATATATAAGATTTTTTTGTCCGCGGAACTCCTCCGAAACTACCCGATGGATTTTTTTGTAACTTAGCCATATTGTAGTATTATATTTGAAGATGTGCACCTGCATTTTTTTTGAGGATCGGATGAGTAGTTCTCGAGAAATTTTTACTTTTGTTGAAAAATTTTTCACTATTACGAGTAGCTTCTTACGAATAGCTGCGAGTAGCTGCTTACGTTAGGAGAAGCGGATTTTCCTATACGTTTACCACTTTCGTTATCAGTACGTGTATTGTGATGAAGAACCTTTCATCATTCGACAGGTTCATTCTTTACCAAGGGTTCATTGGATTTTATTTCCGATGAAACCTTTTCGTTCAAATTTAGTACACTTGTATCTCGCTTCCCACAGCCCCTAGAGCGTTGAATTTTGTTTTGTCAAATTTTATTTGTTTTGTTAAATTTATTTTTTAACGGATAGTAGCAATGGCGAGTTGTTCATTTTTCTAGCTATTTTTCATTATTATTAGTCATACTCGATAGTTTTTTTTTTTTTTATTATTATTATTATTTTACGAGCATTATAAACTGCACGAGGGTTATTTGCTCGGCGTTACAATCTTATTTTAGAACATTACTTGAATTAGGTTAAATTAGGTACGTATTGGTGGAATTGAGTGGCGATCGAACGGAATTTGTTGGTGAATTATATGAAGTTGTAGAATTGAGTGGTACGTAAATAAGTTAGGGTTGAGTCGATGGTTTCGGAGTTGTTGTTTAGTGCTGCATTGATATTGGAAGATATATTTAGGGAGGTTCGAGTGGGTTGCAGGACGGGGCATGAGAAAAAATGATCAACTGATAAATTTTCTTGGAGACAGTGAGGGCATGATGGAGGAGCGAGATTAGTGAGAAGATAAATATGAGTAAGACGAGTGTGGCCTATTCGCAGCCGAGCTAAAATGACCTCCTCTTGCCTTGAATTTCGTTGGGATGAGGACCAAAATGTGGGTTCACGTTGTATTTTTCTTAATTTGTTATTCGACTGATTTTAGTGAAAACCTTGACTTTGAATGATTAAGTACAATTTTTTAATCTTCATCAAGTGTGCTGATGCGAGACTACCTGGGTGATTTCACTCTTAATTAATAATTGATTTATTTGTCATTTTTTCATGTATGGGCACATAATTAATAGTGGTTCATAGTTGATTTGAGGTGTCAAAAGAGATGGAAAGATTATTTTCAATTTGGACTGGCTTTTTTGAGTGAGATTTGAGATTAGACTAACGAGTAAACCGGGCTTGGGTGCTATATATTTTTACCGAATTTTCTAGCTAGAAAAGTGAGGTATTTTGTTAATACGTTTGGAATGGTTGAAGCGTGAGGGAAGGAATGAGGGGTTGACTATTGGGTGATTGGTTGCTTCTTTCGTTTCGACATCGATTTTTTTAGTTTTTCGGGATCTCGTTGTAACTGGATTCCCAGATGAAGAATTTTGGGGTGGAGTGTGCATAGAAAATGGTGATATGATAGCGTGAAGGCAATTTATGAGTGCACGAGAGGAATAGCAGCTGGAGATAGCTTTAAGAGATGCCAGGAATCGGAAGTGATGAAGAATTGAACCACTCAGCACTAATATATAGTATACTAGACTAATAATATGCTAAGAATAACGTATAGGAAAAAATGATTGTAGAGCTCTTTTTTATTAGAAACAACTGTTATAGCCTCGTAGCAGTTTGGACAGGGGGAGGGGGAGTGGTTTTTCTGGAGACGTTTTGTAGGTTTTAGATGACTCTTAGCCTAAATTATAACAAAATTCAGGTTTCCTTATTGGATTATAGGTATTTTTACTCTGTTATCTGTTGATGTGACATCGTAGTGATAGAATTTATAAACTGAGTTTTATTGTTTATTCTACAAATGTTTGACATGATTGACAGGTCATTGGTATTTAATTTAAAGAGAGGGAGTGACTCTCTCAATGTTTTTTGCATTGTGGGAAGAAAAGTCGTGTACTACTCACGCGACTGCGTGAGTGTTTTTTTCTTTTTTTTGATAATGCAATTAGGTACTTTTTGGACCAATCAAGCGTTTTCTTCTTTTTATCAATCCAATTATTATAATTTATTAACAAAAAAATAATTTGGGACACATCGTCAATTGCATAAATATAATTATTTTAACTAAAAATAATTCAAATAAAATATTTAAAAAAGAAATCAGCTGTTGCTCATGAAGTTGATTGAATTAACTTTATCATAACTGAACTAAAAAGAAGAAACAAGAGTAAAACTCTAGGTATATGTAGTTACTAAATACAATATTAAATCATTTTGTAATCAAACATTCATATGTAAAACCTTACAGCAGCATCATAGTATCCACTTATACTGTACAGAAGGCAATAGTAAAAATCTAGAGGTTGTTTGTTCCTATTATAATGGAAAACTAAATAATTAAATGATCGTATCATTCATGAGGAAGCGTATAAGGTTATGAGTTGTAGAATACGGCGGTGTTGCTCTAAGATTTTTATATATGAATGTTTGATCTCAAAATTATTTAATATTTTATTCAGTAACTAGAGTTTTTTCGATTCCAACTCTTGTATTTTTCTTTTTAATTCAGTTATGATAAACTCTATTCAATCAACTTCATGTGTAACACCGGATTCTGTTTTTAAATACTTTATATTTTACTTTGTGTTCTAAAATAAATAATTCCAAATAATTTGCAATCAATCATTTTGTTGCATTAAATGATTGATAAATATTTAGCAGATATTCAAAAAAACTATTTTGTGTGGTTTTAAGAGATTGCAGCGCCATGTGCGGTTGAACAGCTTGAAAATTATTTAATTTTGTCCACAAAGTACAGCAACATCAACGCGCATGGCGGCAAACGGCAAATTAGAATTCCTCATCAAGATTTTATTCCTTTGCTATTGGCATCACTTACCAATAAAAATACTTTAAATAAATGAATAAAAGTATTTAATGTGATTCCTACAGATTTTTTTTCAACGTTGGAGCTCACAATAGTCTTTTTATGATGACCCTTAGATAATAGTGAATTTTGTGAGAATCACTTTTGGGTTAAAACTTTTCCTCATTAAAGCTCGAGTTTGGAGGATATTTGGAAACAATCCCTTTCCTTCCAAACGCTCAGAACTCCCGTCAATTTTTTAAAAGGAAGTTCAAGTAGTCTATTTTACAGACAATTTCATAAAAGAACATCTTTTGTTTGAAAGTTTCGACATGTTCCATGTCTTTTCTCTCGCCGGACCCCGATTTTGAAACTCGCGAGTACACCCCCCCCCCCCCCCCCCCCCCGTCAAGAGAAATCTCTACCCCGTGGGTGATTCAGAAATTCGCGAGTACACCCCGCGTAATAATAATAATTAATAATAAATAAATAAATAAATAAATAAATAAATAAATAAATAAATAAATAAATAAATAAATAAATAAATAATTAAATAATTAAATAAATAAATAATTAAATAATTATTATAATTAAATAATTAAATAAATAAATAATTAAATCATTAAATCATTAAATAAATAAATAAATAAATAAATAAATAATTAAATAAATACATAATTAAATAATTAATATAATTAATAATATTAGAGGGGGCGAACGAGCGGAGCGAGTTCGCGCTACCTCATATTTCTCATAGAAGACTTGAATTGTCTCACACCATTCCAATACAACAGCGAGACTTGACATGTTCCATGTATTTTCTCTCGCCGGACCCCGATTTTGAAACTCGCGAGTACACCCCCCCCCCTCCCCCCCGTCAAGAGAAATCTCTACCCCGTGGGTGATTCAGAAATTCGCGAGTACACCCCGCGTAATAATAATAATTAATAATAAATAAATAAATAAATAATTAAATAAATAAATAAATAATAGAATAATTAAATAATTAAATAAATAAATAAATAAATAAATAAATAATTAAATAAATAAATAATTAAATAAATAAATAATTAAATAATTAATATAATTAATAATTAGAGGGGGCGAACGAGCGGAGCGAGTTCGCGCTACCTCATATTTCTCATAGAAGACTTATACGACGCCAAGATAGGTAAACTTTTCCAAGTCCCTCTTCCTATCATATATGGCTGGATAGTCGAAATTTTTCCAAGTCCCCTAGACTTGAATTTTCTCATACCATTCCAATACAACAGCGAGATCGCTCGTTCGCCCCACCGAAAGTTGATACCTCAAAATATAGAACACCCATAATTACCTCAAAATATTTCTTATACAAGACTTATACGACGCCAAGATAGGTAAAGGGGTGAACGAATAATATCTCACGAACACTTGACTTAGTACAAGAATTAATAATAAAATGCAATAATTAAATAATTAAATAATTAAATAATTGAATAATTAAATAATTAAATAAATAAAGGCTGGATAGTCGAAATTTTTCCAAGTCCCCTAGACTTGAAATGTCACATACCGTTCCAATACAACAGCGAGACGGGGGGCGAACGAGCGGAGCGAGTTCGCGCAACTTCGTATTTCTCATAGAAGACTTATACGAGTCCAAGATAGGTAAAGGGGTAAACGAATGATATCTCACGAACACTTGACCTAGTAGAAGCCTAGACTGACATATTTCATGATGACTGATAAAATATAAAAGAAATGGAACATGATTTTCATTTATTTGGCTATGCCAGAAAATTTTTTTTTCATGATGACTGATAAAATATAAAAGACATGGAACATGATTTTCATTTATTTGGCTATGCCAGAAAATTTTTTTTCTTATTGAAACTCAATTCTCCAAAATATTTACTCTATGAATCGATTTTTCCTAAACGTTTACATTTTTGGAAGCTTTTCAAGATTCTATCAACTAGACTGACAATAAAATTCGAAATGGTCCGTGATGTAGTGAATTTTTTAAAAATATTTTTTGTTTGGTACTCTTTCTTATTAGAACAGCCTATTCTTTTGTAATATTTGGAAACAATCGATTTCCTTCCAAAAGCTCAGAACTTTTGACAAACTTTGGAAGAAACGTTAAGCAATTTATCTTGCAGTTAAAATTTTTAATGAAATGGTTTTTGTTTGAAATTTTATTTCATTTGTATTTGATTTTTTAGATATTTTATTGCTGAAAAATTGACTTTTTTTCAAAGTTCCCAACTTTCAACGAACTTTAGGCTGATAATTTGCCGCGTAGCAAAGTTTGAATGGTATTTTCTATTAAAAATTTCACGAGGAACATTTTTTATCTGAAACATTTCATGATTGATGCCCAATTTTTCGAGATATTTGCAAAACATTGATTTTAGGGAGCTAGAACGTGCCACAGAAAATTTATTACAGGATGTGAGGGACGGGAAGTAAGATATGTTATTCGGGGCCTTATTTTATTTTATTGAAACAGAAAAGTAGAAAATTTGACCCATACAATATGAGTTATTTGCCTTTTACCACAAGACCAATCCGCCATTTTGAAAAGCTGCTCCTCTCAGATGTCTATCATCGTTTTTTATTTCAATTATCACCCCTACTAACATATCCCAGAGTATCGCTTTGTCCCCCCGAATGGTACCGCATTTTCATATGGCCCATGGACTAAGAGTATATCCGTGGCTTTCCTAGGACCGTCTTGAAATCGATGGTGATGTCGAGAAAGCATAGGTATATTATGTTCCTTCACTTGTATGGTAATGGAGGCTATTGATATGGGTAAGAAAATCTTGAAAGACGTGTGGAAGACCAGACCATAGGTATAGGACATCATCGACGGATCTTTACCTGTAGGAAATATGAGATGTGAAGTTTGGTAAGAAAATTGTGAAGAAACTATGGATGACCAGACGACAGGCGTAGAACATCATTTACGTGCCTTTACCAGTATGAGATAAGAGAGCTGAAGTTGTGAGGCGAGGAAAAGAGTTGATTTCCAAATTTGTTCATGATGACATCAGTCATTAAAGAACCTAATGGAGAACCGATGGAAATGGCGACGTCTGTAGAATCTTCTTCTGAAGAGGGCAGTGTAAGATGACCAGCAGATATTTAACTGATTCAAGGACTCACTAGACTCTTAGGGAGGATGTGGTATTGGGTCAGCAAGCTTTGGATGTGCTGGAGAGTTGCTTGTCTGGAATTGAGTGCCCGTGCGCCCTATCTTACAGGTAAGAATTGAGTGTTGTGAATCAAGAAGGTGAATTTCTGGAACTTATGTGATGAAAACAATTTTCAATAGTGTGAGGTCCTATGAAATGTACACATATGAAATAGAACGCTAAGGCCTATTTTCAACTATCTTATCACCCGCTTCTTGTTCAACACACGCGATAATTTTGATCATATCATTCGTCCGCTCTCTCATAACTTCTCATAATGGACCCATTACGTGACTAGAGACTTGTTGCGAAACATCTTGCTCTCTTTTACCGCTGACAACCCCTCAGTAGGTGACTGTCTTCGATACAAAACATGTGTCTCATGTAATATTTTGTCTGTTTTAAAGCGGTACCTATCGGTGTCATCGGGTCGTTTCACATTTTCGTTATTGGTAGTTATCACTTATCGTTTCAGAATGTCGATTTGCGATCCAGGATAGAATTCCTGTAGTACTCGTCCTTCATGACGGTGTGTTTACAGAATGTTTAACTACTCGTAACCAGAAATTCGAGACGTTCTTAATTATATTCACGCTTCTCCTGTATTTCTTCGCCACTATTTCCAAGTCTGTGTTTATTAGAACGGACATCGGTGAATGCATCTCTAATTGCCTTTATAGGCATAGTTGCGCGTGTGCGTTATATTAATTTTAAATAACTCGGATTCTTCGTAACGCATCACGCTTTAGTCTATATTTTACCGATGTATTTAGACCGTAGTTTTGTTCGATACAATTTTTTTTTTCTTTTTTCATTCTTAATAAACGCTGTTGAATCGATTTTCGAAATAACATTATTAATATTCTCTTGTAACAGGGTTGTTCGTCGCCGCTAGTAGTGAAATTCGCCGACACTCAGAAAGATAAGGATCAAAAGAAATTGCAACAGATGCATTCGAGTATATGGAATATGGCGGCTGGGATGAATTTTTCGCCACAGTCGTATCTGGCCACTGCCGCTTTGAGTCAACAGTTTGCTGCCAATACCGTGAGTTTTTTTCAATTATTTTTCTAGCTGTATCCCTTCGCGCGTCAGCGTTGTTGTATTTTTTTATTTTAACGTAGGTATAGAACGTGTCCTTTTTTCGCTGTCGGAGTTTTATTTTATAAAATAAAAAATAGAGAGTTTTTTCGGTGTTCTCTCGACTCGATTAATTGGACATACGTGCTCTCGAGAAGAGTTCTGTTTGTAGGGCGATAAACATTTGAAAAAATTATAATTTGAGTAGAAGTACGAGGGGCTGACAGCTAGCTAGGAATGTGAAATCAGTTGCGGGGTCTATCTGGAACTGCACAAAATGTACATCATTTGTGACCGTTCAGTCGCTTCTCTCATTTGTAATGAATGAAGAGTGTTTCTTCGTACGTGGTGACTGTCCGTACATTTGTATTGTAGAGGCATTTACTGTGTGTTGCAAGTGCAGCGAATATTCGAGTAATTAGTCGTTAATTATAAATCATGGTAGATTGTATAGGACAATTAGCGTCTAGTCTGTTAGAGCTGCCGCCGAACGTGAGGGCAGATTTACGAATTTACGATTATCAACTCGCGTAGGGTAATTATTTCATCTACGAGCGACCATAACATAAGTCAGCGTATTATCAGTGATACATAGTGCTCGTAGACAGAGGTTAAGGTGCTCAACATTATAACCGTAGAGGGTGAGTTTCGTATTTTAGGATAATACGCTGGACTTTTCATCACTGTTCTTTTTTCATACACAGCGTCTCCATATTCTACTAAAGTTGTCAAAATAGATATAAAAGAAGCACCCGGCTGAAGTTAGTGACCCAGTAGAATATGAAATGCGCCCTTTTAGCGAGGTGATCATTTAATTACTTGACGTCAGATTGGCATTTTGAATCACTTTCTAAGATTTCTTGTCAAGATGGAAAAAAGAAAATCATCCGTTGGTCCTCCAAGAAATTGTGGTGACAAAGAGGTAGGAGAGCTCTGATCTACTTTAGAGACTTGGAAACATGGATTAGGAGGAGGACTTGTAGGAATTCCGACGTCGAAGTTGTAAAGATGAAGGACAGGGAAAGAGAGCCTCGAGGAAAATTTCAACTGTCGAGGTTTGTGCAAGAGAAGAGACTCATCAAGACAGTTGAATTGATGAAAGTTTTCAATTTTTCGGCGCTGCCGTCTGATGAAAGAATTCAAAATTTTGAAGATGATGGAAAAAATAAAGAAAAATCTGAAAATAATAATAAGAAAAAAAATTCCTTGATCGAAGTGTTTGTCACTGAAATTTTTTTCTCTCTTTCATGGATAGATTTTTTGGCATTTTATATGCTCACAAGACTAGGACTATTCTTGGAAAAACGTCACGATTTCGTTCTATTTTGACAACATCAAGGACGGTCAGCAATGACTTTGACCTAATTAGGGGATTTACATTTCACCCTCGGCATAAAATGACGTTAGTGACCTCGACCCGATGGAGGCTGTTTATGTTACGGGTAAATTGGTCAGCCATATTGAATCTAATATTGAATAGCAAAGTCTGCGGAACGACGTGCGCGCGGGAACATGCATGTTGCTCCACGAATTATTGCGGTGTCGTTTGAACCTTCCGATAGTCACATTGGACTGAGAAACTGTGATGAAGAAGAGGAGGCGAACGAATGGTTCGAATGAGCCCGTGAGCTATAGTTAGCTAATCATGCAGAATACTAAGCTTGTAAGGAAGCTAAAAATTTCTGGCGTAGAGAGCGTACTATAAAACGTCATCAAGACCAAAGTGAGATTCTTAAGAATTTTGGCATTTATCCACTATTTACCGTCTCCGTTTGAAATATTACATATTTTTTCTTGTTGAGGAGGAATTCTCAGCTTTCCTGATACTGCTACTGTGGCCAATTGCATCGTCTCTTCTTAGTGAATGTCTTTCTTTTTCTATGACGCAATTGTTCCACGCTCTGATTACTGAGTGTTCCAATGATGTCAATTTTCGATAACGCCTCACTTTCCTGTTTTTTCTCATGCTTGGCTGCTTTGTCCTTTGCCTTTCAGTCGAACTACTTCGAAGATCCTCCCTCTCCCTCGCGAATTCGCCACGCTCTGCTCTCTTCTACGTTAATCATCTCCGACCTCTTCTCTCTATCTGAATTGTCCAAGTCGTCCCCTTGATACTGGGACTTGATTCGAATATTCTTCTTCCTTACATTGGGTGAAGTTCCCGAACCGAAAGACAGAGAGGCGCGAATTTGGCTGAGGATGTGGGTCCTAGAGGTCATTCAAAGTGTATTCATTACCGAAATTTGATTTTCATAGACACCTCGAATATTGCAAAGTTTTTTTCAACTTGATTCGCATTCCTTCTTCGTTGTTACCTCAAGGTAATTGCAGGGTGTCTACCGGTCAAGTAAGTCAAGTAAATCAAGTAAAAGTCAAGTATTTTCATTAACAGTTAAGTAAAAATGAGAAAAAATATTGAAAACAAAAATTGCAATGGCGAGCGGGGAACCCGCAAGATCCGTATTCCACTACGGAAGGTCTTTCAAAAAGTAGAACTTATGGAAAATCCTATCATAGGGTATAGCTCGAGAGTGGACATTTTTCCAAGTCCCCTTCCCTGTGACTTCGTCAATCTCGGACCGCACGCACCTGCGCTCACAGACACGAAAATTTTCTGAAAGTACCCCCCTACAAAAGAGATAGCGGGTTCTCCGATAAAAAAAATGAAAAACAGTATTTTTAGCCAATGTGACTTATTTTTTTTTCTCGCTTGTTGACTCGTTTACTTTGAAAAAAGGCCAAGTAAAAGTCAAATATTTTCAGAGTTTCTTTTCAGTAGACACCCTGAATTGGAAAATTGGATTTTTTTATGAGGAAGAGTTTGGTCCAGTGGTGTTTCTCGGAAGGGAAGGGGATGTTTAATAAGAAAAATTTCCTGGAACTGAAAGGTAGGCGTAGTGAAGAGAGGGAGATTCAGAGGGTCAGGACCTCTGTAAACTGAAAAATTTGCTTTAATTATCATCAAAATTACTGGAAAGGGTAAATTAGTGCATAGTTTGGTTTAAACTCCTTTGAAACTTTGTTACCATGCCATTGCTCGCCCACCCCCCCCCCCCTTCTTGTATGTACGTTTCTATTTGAGTCCAAATTATGTAAGAATAATTTGATAATTATACGGAAAATGGATAGAACCTTCCCGTTTGAACGAGCGTCTACAAGCGCATACCTAGAATTTACCCACTGTAAACAGAGGGGTGAATTTATTCTCTGAAAAAAAAATTGTCCTTCTGTATTTCTTCTTTTTTTAATGCCTTGTCTATGAAAAGTGGGCTATCCAAATGGCCACACAAATCCTTGAGGCTACTTTACAGAACAGTTCCAGAGATTCCAGAGATGAGCATCTCTGCCATATCGATGCCTATCTGATAGCTAGGAATTCTGGCTTCTTCCGGCTGATCTCTTACCAGCAATTCGGCCTTTTATGATCCGCAATAACTCGTATCCTTCGCTGCGCACTTTCGCAGAGCGAAGCTTCACTACTCGCAGACATTGTCCCGAGGCTTATCTCTTATATACAACCTTTTAGAGTATAGTAAAGCGACTATCAAATAATTTATGTAGACAGACGTATATTCACGTCAATGTCTGTCCTCTTTTATGGTGTAGAGTCAATTGATTTTCCATATTTCTCATATTGTGAATCAGCTCAAAATGGCTGAACAATTCCTTCTTCAGACGAAGAACCCAGACTAGCTGGGACTGTTCGTTTGAAAACACGGTTTCTCTAATCTTACATCTAGTAAACTATGTGAAGATTTTTAGGATACCGGGAGAAGAAATGAGTAGAAATAATTTGTAGGCACTTGTGCTTTGTCAGCAAAGTCGTCCTTGTTTCGGTATTGGTATGAAGGGAGCTGGAGTGTTTCAGGAGCGGAGAGGAGTGGCTAAGACTCTCCAGTTTCAAAATCAGCTGCCCCAAACCAAATCGCAAATTTGAATTCTTTGTCTTGATAGATAGATTTGTACGAAATTGTGATAGCCCACTTGAATATGCACAAGATTTGAGGAATTGATGTAGGAAAATGGGTGGGTCCCCTCAAAGTTAGGGCACCTGAGTGTGAGCGAATTTGAACCCAACAGCGCTAGCATCGCAAGCGATGCGGGTATTGAGGTGAGTGAGCGATATCTTTCGAAATTTCAATGTATATCAGAAATGAAAGTCATTAAACGTGAAAGAAAATTTCTTAATCTTAAAATTCTATTCAATTGAGTCTATTCTGACATAAACCACATATGTTTAGTCCAGGAAAATTATAACTATGAATTGAGCTCATATGGGGAAGAATTGCTACTTCACGTTTGTTCGCGCGAATGTATTCATCTAGGTGCCCATAATGAGAATCCAAAAACTTTACCTCCTCGCCAACGCCGCTGACACCAGGGGGCCGAATTAGTTTTTAGATCTTTCTCCAAAACTATAGACTTTCGAGCAAATATGCATCACTCCAAAATTATTCGGTGCGTAAAATTTCCTACAAAATGAACCTCCGTACGAGTATATTTCAGTTCATAGAAGTCGTATAGCAGTGCTCTGAAATTTGTAAAATATAATTTTTGAAATTTTTCTGGAAAAGACCGCCTATCAGTACTGGGAAGAATCCAGAATGGCGGAGGATGCGCGAGAAAACTTACCCTGGTAGGGCAACTTGATCTACTTGCATCTTTTAGTACTGCGAAGTTTGGGGGGGGGGTGAGGTCGAGGCATTTTCTCCTAGCTTTCTTGCGGATCATTTTCGACTTAGCGAGACATTTGAGAATGACGTCAACTTCCCGGACAAAATTGTTATAATCCATAGGAAGGTGGACTAGTCTGTGAATGGATGAATTGGGTGTTGTATGAGTTTGTGGATCATAGGGCACAAAAATGACCCAACAATAAGCATATCGACAACTGTCTCCTCCCTGAAGACGTCATTAAGTGATGGAAACGGTGATGTCCAGGAAATTCATCTTGAGACCCCCCCGGTTCCATGACGAAGCTTAATATTCGTTTGCTTTGTGCAGGTGCAATGCCCTGTATATTAGGCTGAATGGCTCCTGTCTATTAATTGTATGTTATTACTTCTGACACGTCTCATGATGACGTCATATTGTAAGAAAAATCGTAAAAGTGATATTTCCTGCAAAAATTGCGAGAAAAATTGTAAAAATTATATTTTCTCAAATTTCAAAGAAGTGCAGGCAGTAAGGAAAGAATTGTGCAAATTGTCATGAAAGCATGAAATTTGATGTCGAGGTGTATGAAGATGTAATAAATGATAATAACAAGAGTGGCACGCAAAAAGTCAGGGGTCCACTTATGGGGAGAGGGTTCATTTTGGAGATTATTGTTGCAGAAATTGGAAAGGAATTATAAAAAATATGTTAGTCATGTGATTTGAAGAAAAAATGTACACGCACCCTTCCATTAGAGGCTGTGGCTCCAAAATTTAAAATAATGAAGCCTTTGCCCCCCCCCCAACTTATTCATTACATCTTCCTTTACCTGTGTACTAAATTTCAAGTTTTTCCGATGCAATTTATGATTTTGTGAAATTTTGGGCCCCAAGGCCCCCAAGGAAAGGGTCTATGTATAGAAAAAAGTTCCTCGCAGCATTTCTTCAAACAAGTCACTGAATGCATATATTTTATATAATTTTTTTCCAATTTTTGCAACAATAGTATCCAAAATGAGCATCTCCCCCCCAAAAAAATGGATCCCTGGGGGCACAAAAATGAACTTACTGTATGGCATTCTTGTTAATATTATTCATTACCTTTTCCTTCACCTGTATACCACATTTCAAGTTTTTCTGATTACATTTACAATTTTGTGAAATTTTGGGCCCACAGCCCCCAACGAAAGGGTGCGTGTAGGAAAAATTTTTGTAATACCTACATTTTTCCTTCAAATCACATGACTAATATATTTTTTATATGTCAGAACACGCCGAGGTTGGAACGTAGAAACAGACCATCGATTATTAGAAGCGGAACTCAGGTTGAAGGAAGGAAAAATAAAAGAAAGAAAAAAACCCAAAAAAGAAATGGTGCTGAATATACATTCCCTGAGCGACCCTACCACACAATGGCTTCTAAAGAGGAGGATGGAAATTAATGAGATGAATACCCCATATCAGACGATATAAATGAAGAGTGGGACAATATAAAACGAATACTCATGGCAGCAGCAGATGAAGCCCTAGGACGGAGAAATAAAAACAAAGATCCCAAGAAAATCCCCATCTGGAACGAAGAGATAGCAGAAGCTATCGAACAAAAACAAATAGCCTGGAAGAAGTGGTTGAAGTCGCAGAAAGCTGAAGATAAGCATGAATACATTGACGCACACCATTCAAGTACAAATAAGCTTTGTGAAAAATAAAAATTCAAGGGTGTTGGAGGCTGGAGGCATTTTGTCTCTGGAGGTTCCTTGCCTCCGCCTCCAATGAGGCGAAGATGGTGAGGATTTAAACCAAGATGTTGGAGGCTGGAGCATTTTGCCTCCGGAGGTACCTTGCTTCCACCTAGAGGCTTAGAGATGCTTCCAAAGATCCTTTAGGAGGCACTTTTTTCAACAGTATTCTATTCCTCAAACCCTCATTCAGCCATTTTGATGCTAGCGCTGCTCGGTTCGAAGAAAAGCCAAAGTTTTAAATACACCTTGTGAGTATCATCTGTCATCTGGCAACTCTGGTAGGCCAATATGCTACATCTGGTCACACTGCCCTATTGACAAAAATGAACTAGAGAAAGCGAGGCGCACAAGGCGTTTTTATTTTCCCCCAAAATGACACATGTTTGTTAGCGGCGGAGCGTACTGAATTGGACTCCGTCGCCGCGTAAAAATAAGAAGCGGCGTTCTGCGGCGACTTAAATTTCCGCCTGCGAACGCCGCGCCGCGGCACCAAAAAGTTCACTACAGCTACGTACGGAGGCGACTTTTATGCGTAGTAATTTTCGCCTATGGACGCTGCTGGATCAAAAAGAACGGCGTGACGCCGGCATCTCCTAGTACTACTTTGGTGATCGATGGTCACCCATCCAACCCCTAACCTGGAAACAGTTGCTTAATGAAAATGGCGCGAATTAAATTACATGTAAAACTAGTCTATTACGTACCTTACCTAAATGGGCTAAAAATGTCTCATTTATGAATTTTTCATTACTTTTTCTCCTTTCTTATTCTACGAGAACAATTTGTTTTAAATTTTCAATGGAATTGTAATACTGGACCATAGTTTTCTAATTATAAATGCAATGAGTTACTTGAAAAAAATAAAATTATTTTGAAATCGTGAAATTTCAAACTCATGGAGTTCTTTTTCGACTAAATTAATTTGTAAATAATCAAGTATAATGAATTGAAATTTTACCTCAGCTAGTATATTTCTTTAATAATGCATTTTTGTGATTTTCAAGAATATTTTTATTTTCGAGGTCGTATTTCCTAAGCGTAATTCGATACCGTAGAACGAATACCTCGATCGTAAGCCACACACAGAAAAAAATTGAGGTAAGTATTAGCTATTTTACACGTTTCTCATACTCCACAAGCCAAAAATGACAATGGCTTACGAGGTATTTGTTCTACGGTATCGAGTTGAGCCGTATTTCTTTTTGAATAAAACGTCGGGTTTTTTGGGGGCAAAAGATTTCAAAGTTATCCTGGATTAGATAGTAATGATAATGATAATAAATAATAATAATAACAATAATGACGTTTTACGGTAGAAATACATAACTAATGATATTATTTGAGGGAACCTTTTGGGAACGGGGGTGGTTCAAAGTTATCCTGGATTAGATAGTAATGATAATGATAATAAATAATAATAATAACAATAATGACGTTTTACGGTAGAAATACATAATTAATGATATTATTTGAGGGAACCTTTTGGGAACGGGGGTGGTGGTTCATGGTGAGGGAAACCCATATTATTATATTATTATCTTTTGCTATTATTAATATTATTATTATTTTTTTTCTTTCTTTTTTTTGCATAATTGTATTTTCCATTGTTTGCTTTTTTTTTTAATAGTGCCCCTCGTAATTGGCCCTTGAAGGCTGTGTGGGGGCACAATAAAATTATATAAATAAATAAATAAATAAATAATAATAACAATAATAATAATAATAATAATAACTTTCTTCTCAAAACAAAAATAATACATAATTATATGAAGAGGAAATAAATAATGGTTCTGATCTCGTCACGGCAAACAAAATTTTTCGTATCTTTCCTTTAAATTAAAAGATTGCGGAAAAACATTAATTCAGATCAATCAATTTTCTCTTCAGGTTGATGTTCGTGAGGTTTGATGCAAGCTAGTTCGTATTTACTCTGGATTATAATATACTCAAAGAGTGTCCGTCTCTAGTAGTAATCTAGTAACATGAGTTCTCCTTTGTTGGATGAAAGGTGATATGTATAATAATTTGTTTCCGTCCGTTTAAGTACCTTATAGAGCAGTCGCCCAGGGCCCAAAAAGGAAAAGGCTGCGGATTCAGATACTGCTATGGCAAACTAAATTTTTCGAATATCTTTACATTTACGAAAAATTTTCTTCTTTATTTGTCTACAGAAAAAAAAAAGTGAAGATCAGGGTGGGTACTAGTCATCATCAGTGCAAATAAATCATCCGCATGGTATACCGGGCCCAAAACTCTTCAGCCGATGGAAACTCCCACTAAGCACACAATAAGTACGAAGCAACAAGAAATTAAGGCACTGGTGAATGAAAAAAAGGGAGTGAGAGAGAAAAAAGAGACACAGAGAGTAAAAAAAAAAGATAATGAAGTTCCATTTTTCCCATGATTAACATTATTTTTCGAAAAAATATAAACTTCCCAATACAAGGAATTTAATTGAAGATTTGCTACTCGTGAGTTTGCTCACCTCGTTTTTGACTAGATTCATAATTTCCTCAAGTATAAATGTATATTTCTAGTATTATATTTTTCGTTTCAAAAAGGAAGTATTATTTATTTATTATTATTATTATTATTATTATTACTACCACTATTAAAAATTACGAGTATTAATTTGACAAAAATAGATGCACAACTCTGACTTTGCTTTAAGACGCAAAGAAATCACTTCATTACGCTGCTATTGTAAAAAACGCTTCGGAAAGCGGTGAGATTTTCAATTTCTACACGTACAGCTACTTCTGATGACGCAAAAAAATAACACCGTCTAGGTGCGATTTTGCATTTTCTTGATCCGCCGCGAACTATGTAATCTACTTGTGAGCGTCGAAAGGAAGGAAAACTGATCGAAGCAGCGTCCAGAGGCGACTTTTTATTCCGCCTAATCCGCCGCGAATCAAATCATCTAGTTTTAAGCAGATGAAAGCGGAGAAACAATCATAACGCAGCGTCACGAAGCGTTCATAGGAGTCGCTTCTCGCATCTACCGAAAAATAAAAGCGCGGTGATTTTTCAATCCCGTCCAGACAGCGGCGCTCACGTCATCAATAATCCGACTCTTTCAGCAGCCGTTCAATTGTTCCTCCGCGTTTCTTCCAATTTTTCGGCAGCGTAAGAGGACGAATAATTTCTGTCGCCACGATATAGGACAAATTTTTGATAGAAAGTTCGCATTCCGCCACGTAAAATCAAAATTCAGCTGCTTGACGCCACGAAATTCACGCATATTTTGTCAATAGGGTGATCAACGTTACAAGGGCCTTCGGAGGCGTCTCCAAAGACGTCTTCGGTTTCTTCGACAGTGCCTCCGGAGGCATTTTCTCCAATCTCAGTAATTGCGCTGGAGGCATTTTGAGGTACTTCCAGAGACATACTTTGGAGGTCAGAAGACGCCTCCAAACGTGTCCACTGGAGGCAACCGGAGTCGGAGAGTCATTTTCTGTATTCGTTCCGGAGGCCTCTAAAAAAAATTGCTCCAAACCCTTGATAAAAATGCAATTACATTTGTACTAGGGAAGAAATTCATTTTACTGATTGGATTCACCCTTCTTATTTTCACTAGTTAAAACTAGTGTTTCCCGACAATCATAATTTCTTCTCTATTTCACTTTTTACTAGTCAATTCTAGTTTTCACTAGTAAAAACTAGTTTTACCTGAAATTATTTAAGTTAAAACTAGCTCCAACGCTGAGGATCACGGTAAATTCTAGAGTTAACTAGTCGAAACTAGTTCTGACTAAAGTCATTTGTGGCAACTAGTTTTGACTAGTGAATTTTAGAATTTACTGATCTCGGGTTTTAACTGTAACATATATAAGCACTCAACTCAGAAATTTAAAGATAGACTTCTAAAACTCTTCAACAATATGGTAAAGAGAAAACAAATACCCGAAGACTTTGAATATGCCATTGTAATCCCTATCCACAAGAAAGGCGATCGAAACGACCCGGACAACTACAGAGGAATAAGCTTGCTGAGCTGTGGCTATAAATTATTGGCCAGAATGATAGCTCGAAGAGTCGACATCCACATGGATCCTAGAATGCTCGAGTGCCAGAATGGATTTAGGAAGGGGAGATTCTGCATCGATGGGGTCTTCACTGTCAAGATGTTAATGGAAAAAAGAAGAGAATACAACCTAGAGACTCATATCTACTTTGTAGACCTAGAAAAAGCGTACGATACAGTTATAAGAAGGAAACTCTTCGAAATATTATAAGGAAAGTGGAAATAGATGAACATATTTTCCAATTCTTAGAAAGAATTTACAAAAACAACAAAATCAAAGTGAAAACTGACAAAGAATCCACAACAAGAAGGATAAGTCGAGGAGTAAGACAAGGATGCCCTCTTTCATGTGTACTATTCAATATATATCTTGATGACATGATTAAAATTTGGCAAAGAAAAACCCCTCAAGGAATTACCGATAAGATTAAAACAGTACTCTTCGCGGATGTCCAAGCCGTCCTCGCCGAATCGGAAGATGACCTACAAAGACTCATGTTCAATCTGGAAAAAAGCACAGAAGAACACAAGCTGAGAATGTCGATTGAAAAGATCAAGGTAATGGCTTTCAGGGGAAAAGAGCCAGTACGCAGCAAAATAGTGATAAGAAATCGAACCATAGAACAAATAAAATCTTTCAAGTATTTAGGTTGTGAAATTTCATATCTGGGTGAAGCAGATGTCGATTCAAAAATAAGCAAAATTCCTAAAAGTGTCAGGAGCGCTAAATAGAGCCATGCCGAACGTCAGAAGAGAAACACGTATCAGAGCCTACAACATCCTGGCTCGCCCGGTATTACTTTATGGAAGCGAAGTTTGGGCACTTCCAAAAAATGTAAAAAAACGAATATCCGCAGCGGAAATGAAGTTTATGAGAGCGACCGCGGGATACACGAGATTAGACAAGAAACGAAATACAAAAATAATGGAAGAACTGGAAGCTAAGTCAGTAATGGAAAAGATCAAAAGCTACAGGAAGAATGGGAGAATGCCGGATGAACGATCACCAAAGCAGGTATGGAAGTACACACCGGATGGAAAGAGAAGCAGAGGAAGACCTACGAGGAGGATATTAGACACGTCGTCCAGCGATTCAGGCTCAAATACAGCTACAGGCAGTCCTGCCTACGCTTCATAGTTCAAAGAAGAAGAAGATAATTTCTTTCCAATTTCTGCAACAATAATCTCCAAAATGAACCCCCCCCCCCAAAGTAGACCCCCGGGGGGCACAAAAATGGACTTTTTGCGCGGCACTCTTATTAATATCATTTATTACACTTTCATACATCTCAACACCAAATTTCATGCTTTTATGACAAAATGCACAATTCTCTAGAATTTTGGATTAACAGCTCGTACACCTATCGAAATACACTCCTATGGGGGATCATTTTGTCGGAAATTAGATGTAGAATACTTGTGAAATAATTCATTTTTTCTCTACAATGTATAGTTTTTGAGAAAAATCGAAAAACCTGAAAATAGAAAGATGTTTCGGACCACCTCGTGGTGGTAGTGGCTCAGGTGAGAGGATAAAAGTTTTTAGATTCTCAGTATTGGCACCTAGATGAACACAGTTGCACGAACAAACGTGAGGTAGCGATTTTTTCTCATTTTAAAACTAATTTCCCTGGGCTAATACTGGAGGACGCAAATACGACAGCAAATTTATATTTCTCTCTCACTCCTCGGATATAAGAGATTTCAAGGGTCTGAGAATGACGGTGAAGAAAGGCTGTATATCGAGTAGGTACAAACTAACTTTTTTTTTTTCGTACGATCAATGTAACTTTTATCCAGCATACAATGTAATACTGTATCCAGAATTCTACGCCATTCAGGAGGAATGAGCGAATATTTAGCTTTTTGTTTGAAAACTCGAAACAAGTGTTGTATAGTGTACGAGTATCTCATCGCAGCAATGTTTTTTGTATATGCAAGCCAGAACAAGATTTCACTTTCGGATATTAAGTTAATATATTTGTTTTACTCGCGTTTTCCTCGGAGGCATTGAAGTTTTTTGTTTCGTATTTTCTTACTACTTCCGTTTGCCTCGATTGTCGGTCTATTCAAAAAAGAGGAAGTGAACGATGTACCGCGACGCCGAAGGAGAGAGCGAGCGAGAGCGTCGTCGTATACTCGTAATTTCACGCGCGGAATTTCGCTCGCTCAATTCAGAGAGAGAGAAGATCCTTATATTCGTATCGTTTCTCTCGAGCTTCGCCTTTTGTAATTTGTATATTCGCATCTTATCGGTATCACGATGTTAAAGCCTGGAGGAAACAGTGGAAAAATGGAAATCAAATCGCATAATAATTTGATTTTTATTTTTTACGAACGCGAACTCCTGGCTTTCATTAATTACGTGCGCCTCTAATACAATAGATAGAATAAAAGTGGGTTAACTCAGTAGTCGATAGTTCGATTCGATGATCTCTAGATACTAATTCATGTTTTGTTTCTCTTGTCTATACAGAATGATAGTCATTCGTGTCTAACGCCTTTGCAGTTACTTCAGCAACAGTTGCAGGCATCCGCCGCTGTGCCGAACGGCCATTCGAATGTGAATAATTCGCTGAACGGGCTGCTTATTCATAATTCGCAGTCGTCAGGTAAGCCACGTTCTTGTACCGAAATTATGAAATTCCTCTCCGTTCCGTAGAGAACGTCGTACGCATAATTATTCGCGCGAGTGTTCCCTCGCCCTCGCCCGTATTCGCGCGTAAGTCCGCGCGGTTGTACCTTTAATTGATTCTTACCGGTAGAACAGTTAATAACGTGTCTTGCAAACCGAATGAGTGTGCTTGTAGATAAAAATATACGTATTTGGGCGCGACAGGTAATGCCGATATATAAGATGGTACGAGTGTCGTGCATTGAGTTGCAGAAAATTCTTGGAAAATATGGTAGGGTGATCGTGATGCATATCGCCGGAAATTTACGAGAAAAATACGCCCATCCTCGTTGGAAATTTCGCGTGTTGATCTGTACGATTCTTTAATCCTAAAAACTTTGTTGTGAAAATAATTAATGAATGAGAGAATCGTGTTGCTTTTTCCGAATGAAACAAATACAATGCGACGCTAAGTTTCTCGCTTAAAAATAGCATTAAACGACGTCCTGAATGATCGGATGATTAACTATACGTACCTATATGTGTACAATGACCTACCGGTTAGTTAGATGACGTTTGGTTGTGCTGAGCGCATCGTCGAAAACTGACAAATTAAAAATAAGTTTGTTTACATTGCCTACTTGATTTTTGAGGGTCACTTCAAAATCTTGGTGGAAAAATTTTATGTGTTGCGAGTGTAGATTTTTCTGAGTTCTCGAGCGAATATCTCTTCTGCACTCAATATTCTATACTTTGAGGGTCACTTCAAAATCTTGGTGGAAAAATTTTATGTGTTGCGAGTGTAGATTTTTCTGAGTTCTCGAGCGAATATCTCTTCTGCACTCAATATTCTATACTCTTAACAATGTTAAGAAGTTACTCCAAGACCTCCTCCAAGGGCGGAATTTTTGTAGATTTTTCCACAACCCCCTCTCACCAGCGCTTATGTCGCATGTGCAGCCGTCCGTCCTCCACGGTGGATGCCTTAATTTTGTTTCCTCCCACACCGTTATCGACCCTTTCAATTTCCTCGGTGAAACGTCTCGGCAACCGTCAAGCTGCAGTACCCCAGGTATACAAACCTTAGCACTCACGCTAGACACAAGTTAGAACTAGGCCGTTGTCAGAGTCTCTCTTGTTCTTCTTTCTTCAAGTTTCTACGCTTCTTCTTCCTATAGACGTTGTCTGTATGTAGATGAATGGTAAACAGGTGTTGAATAGGTCTTAGTGTGGTTCTGCATGTGCTTATTCAATTCCATGTCCATCTTCTCGTTTATGATTGTTGCTGCAAATCGAAACCTAGCATGGTATCTACCAGGTTACTCGGAGCAAGCCCTTTGTCAACCCCAATGTTTTGCATCGACTATCGAAGCTTACCCCGCTCACGCCTCACAGTGGGATAAATCCTTATTCTAGCGTGCCAAAAATACGAAAAATCGATACTCTGATAAATACATGCCGAGCCGCTAGAGTGTTTGTAGATACACCAAATAACTCGAGAATCAACTCGATTTCCGCACAAAAAGACTGTAGCGTACCGAGAAACCAGTTGTCTAGACAGGAGGGTGAGGAAGAGAGAACAGCTGTTCAACGAGTAGCCGGAAACAAGGATACACAACGCACGCGGATACCGGTGTTCAGTACATGAGTTCTGGATTGTGATTTTTTTTTGTTCAATATTGACCCAAACTTCCTCTCTACGTCATGGCGCGGCGGCGCCAGCACCTGTACCTGTTCATTGTGATCCTCCCATGAACTGAGAAAAATACTGGTAAAACTACAAAAATTTATAAGACTTGGCTCCTTTTTGGTGGCTATAACTCAAAAAGTTGACAAAAGTTGACGAAAAGGTTTATTGAGACGTGTTGCGGAGATGTTGAGCTACAAATTAACGAAGGATGTCAACCTCTGATAGGCTCTGATAGTTTTTAGATTCTTAATAATCGTTTTGGTTCGGTTTGGTTACTGTATTATTTCTATGTTATTAGTAAATACAATATCTGCTAACCTTGTAATGCGAAAAATTCCCACCAATGACGTAGAGAGGAAGTTTGGGCCAATATTGAACAAAAAAAAAAATCACAATCCGGAACTCATGTACTGAACACCGGTATCCGCGTGCGTTGTGTATCCTTGTTTCCGGCTACTCGTTGAACAGCTGTTCTCTCTTCCTCACCCTCCTGTCTAGACAACTGGTTTCTCGGTACGCTACAGTCTTTTTGTGCGGAAATCGAGTTGATTCGAGTTATTTGGTGTATCTACAAACACTCTAGCGGCTCGGCATGTATTTATCAGAGTATCGGTTTTTCGTATTTTTGGCACGCTAGAATAAGGATTTATCCCACTGTGCGCCTCCACGTCTCAGACTCATAATTAAGGTGTGCTGTGTTCCTTCATCATCCCGCCTTTGATCAAGTTGCCTGCTCAACTTTCCGTATTTTCTCATGGAGGTACTTGTCGAAGAGGCCATGGCCGTTCAACGCGTGCTTCAGGTGAACGTTCAACTGATCATGGACACGGTTTATCCACTCATCAAAGTGGCGTATCAACACACGGATCGTGCATTTACCTAGATAACTCCACGAAATTCTTGCATTCTATTTCTCAAGCAAGGAGCGCCTAGCGTCTTGCTCGACCGTAACGCTTTTTGGCAGTCGTTGTCCTTTTCTTTGCTTTGAGCACCGCCGCTCTCTCCTCAGCAAGAAGCTAGACTCATGGTGAACGTGCTAATACGCAAAAAACCTCCGTCAAGACAGTGCGGTAGGCACTTATACACCTTAGTGCAACTCTTTGGTGGACCTTTTCTATCGCTTGCCTTCTACAGGTAAATCTTCATGGAGTTGACTCATATTGAAGCACCATGTGGGAGGATCGACGATGCCATACTCATCATTATCCTTCTTCTGGCATCCCTCGGCCCTCCTAGGTTTGTCATTAGGTGGCTTAGATTGTTCACCATTCTGTCCTACTGTCATTAGGAAATGTTTCCTGAAGCTCAGCTTTAAATCAAACCATATGCCCAGATACTTCATCACCTTCTTGATCGCAATTTTCACATCTTGTAGGCAAAAGGTGGGTGGACTGAGCTCTTGGAGGGTTGTGAATAATATGGCCTTTGTCTTTCCAACTGGGAGTTCCAGTCGACCAACGCGTGACTGTCTGTGAAGCCCGGCCTACTCTGCTCGACACTACCGCTACAGTTGTTTCGGCAGTGCATACCACCAGTGTTTCATCTGCATGGCAGATGAGCTTAACGCCTGGTGGCAGATCCCCCTTGAAAATCCCGTCGAGTGCGACGCACCGCTCGAGATGCCCAAGAATCGACTCCTGCGGCACCCCACGAGTAATTGAGCGCCCTACTGTGCCAGAAGGCGTCTCTGCTTTAATTTCTCGATAGCGAAAATAGCTGATGATCATTCTGAGCAGGTATGCGGACACTTCTGTGTCCATGTGGGCTACCAATATCTTTTCTATCGAGTTGAATGCATTTCTTATGTCAAGGCTGACGCGTAGCTATTGCACTGACTCGGCTATCCTCTTCAACCTGATTCCAGCATCTGGTGTACAGCGTCATGTTTGAAAACCGTACTAAGTATTTGGGAATTTGTCTCATTCCTTCAGATAGCTCTCGAGTCAATTAGCTGTCACTCTCTCTAGAAGTGTGCCAACGTTTTTTAGCAAGTCAAGTGCTCGATAAGAGGATGGCAGGCCAGAGGATTCAACCTTCTTCTCGATCAACGTCGTAGTCTCCCTGCAACTGCCACATTGAATGTATCATGTATTGCGCTCCAAACTAGATTCGAGGTCTCATCCAGATCCTACTGTATATTTAGCTGACTGGCTCTCTTGCTCCTCTCGTTTACCCTACCTTTTAGTTTAATATACTGTAAGTTAGGCTGACTAGCTCTCAGAGTATACTGTATGCTAAGCTAATTAGCTTGGAAGGGGCGAACGAGCGGAACCAAGTAAATTTTGTTTGAACAGCTTGTCAACAGATAGTCTAGTGTATACTGTATGTTGGGTTGACTAATTCGCCTCTCTTGTAGCTTACTCCTACAGGTCTTGTTAATTCTTATTTTTATAATTTTTGTTTGCCTCGGAGTGAAAAGAAGAAATTGATTTTTCGAGGTTTGTCGCGCTAGAAATTGATTTCCGACCAGTGTGTGACGTCATATTTTACGCATTCAAAAGTAACTAGTACACATTCATGATCTTATTATGAATCCGGGCCCCCTGAGAACCCCTGATGCGGGAAAGGTACCCTCCCAAGCCTCCTTCACAAGACCGCTCATTCTTTCACACTATCCTAATAAAAATCTTGTCAAAGTTGAACGCCTTCTTGATTTTTTAGCGGGGAACCCGCTACACCCTTTGTTGGGGGTACTATCCGAAAATTTTCGTTCGCGAGCGCGAGCGGCCCGAGATTGATGACGTCACGGTGAGGGGTGGAGGACTTGGAGAAATTTCGATTCTCGAGCTAGGGACTTGGAATAATTTCGTCCTCCGAGCTAGGAGGGGGACTTGAAAAAATTTTTTAGGCTAGTCATTATAGGCCTAGTATAGTATATTAGGCCCAGTATAATGAAGGCTGGAATATCAAATTTTTGGCTATGTATAATAGACCTAGTATGGTATATTAGGCTTAAAGGATAAGGTTTGATATTTTCCAGGCCTACTTCTTGTAGGCCTAGTATAGTATATTAGGCCTATTATAACGAAGGCTAAAGTTCAAAACTTTTTAGGGTACTTATTATAGGCCTCATATGGTATATTAGGCTTAGCACAGGCCTAGAAGTATAGTGTATTAGGCCCAGTATAATGAAAGCTGGAGTTTAAAATTCCTAGTACGTATAACGAAGGCAAGCTATTTAGGAGTGAGAATACACAATAGTGACGCCCATAAAACAGGTTCCCTGTTTGTCACAAACTCCACATAGTTTACCCTACAACCAGGCTGCACGCTGTTATTTTTACCCTATTTTACCGCTGTGGTTCGTAAACAAAAAAATGCTCCATAAGAGATACACAGGAACGTTTCGATCTGACGTTCAAATTTGGAAACCAGAAGTAAATAAAGAACCGCAGGTACTTTTCTCAAATACTTGAGAACTTCCTACTTCTGAATATAAACACGTAATATTGCTTATTTATTTCTGGTTTTTCAATTTGAACGTATGATCGAAACGTTCCAATGTATTTCTTATGAGAATCGATAATGTGATAGAACCAAAAACGATACAATCGCAGGGTGGGGATTGGACCATTTTTTCCACTAAAAGCCACTTTTTTTCATTGTAGCTACTTTTAGCCTCTGTTTTGAAAAATCGCCACTTGAGCCACTTTTTTACCTTTCTGAGTTAAAAAATGAAATATTTTCAATGATTCTTTTTTTTTTTACGACAAAAATTATAAATAATTCCAATAAAAGAATGTGAAGTAAATGAATGAAAAGAATAAAAATTTGAAATGGTTGAATAGGGCCTCGAACAGTCGACAAAATGTTATTATCCACAAAAAGAAAGATCGATTGACGAGTTACCACAAATACAAACAAACGTCCACTAAAAAATGAGTTGATCATACGTACCTAAAAAATGAATTTAAATTCTCCTGTCAATATTATCAATAGATTTTTTCATTTTTGTAGTAATTCTTTTTATTTATCAGAATTTGTAGCTGAAGGACACGATAAAATAATTTATCTGCTTTGCAGCCGAAAATTCAAATTCCTAGTCACTTTTTACCCACTTTTCCCCCACTTTTTAAAATTTACTGACCACTTTTTCCACTAGGAAAAAAAAAAAGTTGATCCCCACACTGCAATCGATCACATTGAAGGGTTTTTGAAGTGTGTTCGCGCGTTGTTGGTAGGGAGTTTACAATGACTGACGTCACGATAATTCAGTCTATTAACAGGGTTAATGAAGGCAACCCCGTGTGACCCACAAAGTGGGCTGCAAGTTTCTTTGTTTCTTATCAGTCAAGCTAAATTGTCGATGAAAAATTTGAGAAAGTAGTGCCATACGAAAATTGTGATATTTTTCCGTGGAAATTAGTGAATCATTAAAACGTTCCCCGTAAAACGCTCGAAATTATTTGCGGCCATCAATCGACCCTTGATTCGTATTTCTAAGCAATGTCGTCCAATTTGGTCAAAGTAAAAAACTTTCATTTACGCTTACATACTTCACGATGAAAAGATGCAGCCAGAAACACCTGACCTTCATCCCTCGTCACGGCTTTGAAAGGGGATGTTTTTTACGTTCAACCCCCCCCCCCCTATTCCAGGGTGTCCACTTTTGACATGTTCCATGTCTGTTCTCTCGCCGGACCCCGATTTTGAAACTCGCGAGTAGATCCCCCTCCCCCCCCCGTCAAGAGAGACCGTGCGTCCGTGCAAATCTGTACCCCGTGGGTGATTCAGAAATTCGCGAGTACACCCCGCGTAGTAATAATAAATAATTAATAATTAAATAAATAATAGTAATTAATAATTATTAAATAAATAAATAAATAAATAATTAAATAAATAAATAATTGAATAAATAAATAATTAAATAAATAATATAATTAATAATTGACATGTTCCATGTCTTTTCTCTCGCCAGACCCCGATTTTGAAACTCGCGAGTACACCCCCATCCCCCCCCCCCCCGTCAAGAGAAACCGTGCGTCCGTGCAAATCTCTACCCTGTGGGTGATTCAGAAATTTGCGAATACACCCCGCGTAATAATGATAATTAATAATTATTAAATAAATAAATAAATAAATAAATAAATAAATAAATAAATAATTAAATAATTAATTAATTAAATAAATAAATAATTAAATAATTGACATAATTAATAATTAGAAAATTTTCCAAGTCCCTCTTCCTATCATATATGGCTGGATAGTCGAAATTTTTCCAAGTCCCCTAGACTTGAATTGTCTCATACCATTCCAATAGAACAGGCGAGTTCGCCCCACGACAGGTCCACGAGTTCGCCCCACGAAAGGTGATACCTCAAAATATTTCTCATAAAGGCGATACCTCATATTTCTCATAGAAAACTTGAATTGTCTCATACCATTCCAATACAACAGCAAGACCGTTCGCCCCGCGAAAGTTGATACCTCAAAATATAGAACACCCACAATTACCTCAAAATATTTCTGATACGAGACTTATACGACGCCAAGATATTTACCCCACGGGTGATTCAGAAATTCGCGAGTACACCCCGCGTAATGATAATAATTAATAATTATTAAATAAATAAATAAATAAATAAATAATTAAATAATTAATTAAATAAATAAATAAATAATTAAGTAATTAATTAATTAAATAAATAAATAATTAAATAATTGAATAATTAAATAATTAATATAATTAATAATTAGAAAATTTTTTAAGTCCCTCTTCCTATCATGTATGGCTGGATAGTCGAAATTTTTCCAAGTCCCCTAGACTTGAATTGTCTCATACCATTCCAATAGAACAGGCGAGTTCGCCCCACGACAGGTCCGCGAGTTCGCCCCACGAAAGGTGATACCTCAAAATATTTCTCATAAAGGCGATACCTCATATTTCTCATAGAAAACTTGAATTGTCTCATACCATTCCAATACAACAGCAAGACCGTTCGCCCCACGAAAGTTGATACCTCAAAATATTTCTCATACAAGACTTATACGACGCCAAGATAGGTAAAGGGGTAAACGAATAATATCTCACGAACACTTGACCTAGTAGAAGCCTAGACTGAAATATTTCAAGATGACTGATAAAATATAAAAGACATGGAACATGATCTTCATTTATTTGGCTATGCCAGAAAATTTCTTAACGTGAACAGAGTAGAGGAATCTTGATAATTGGCTGGATTTAAGAACTAAGAAGAAAAAAAACTTGTATCCTACTTTGTTAGCTATTTTTCTTTTTACCTCAAGTGCACTGTTGTTAGCACACCCCATATAAATTGGGTTGTCCGATTTGCGAATATTAGTAAGAGTCTTAATATAATTCGTTACGTGATGGTTGGCACCACCATCGATAACCCATTCAATTTCATTTTTTATAGTAGGCCTATGGTAAGACTTATTTATAGATTCATACGTAATGAGATCGTTATGGCCTTTCTCAAAGGCCATAGCTATAGATTTAAGTTCACCGAGTTTTGATTTCAAAAGATCTCGAAACTGAGCCATCTCTTGCTGAATATCAGTATCATTTAACGTTGGTGATATCTCGCGACGTATTCCTATCTGCGGCGTTTTCTGGAAAATCTGGAAGTCGGGGAATTTTGTGAGACCTGGAAAAGTCGGGGAAAGGTCAGTTTTACCCAAGTCAGGGAATTTCCGGAATTTTACTCAAAGTCAGGGAATTTTTTGAGATACGCCAAGAAAAGTTCAACCTAAGAAGTTTTTCCTTTTTTTTTTTTTTTTTTTTTTTTTCTTTCTTTCGGAGATTATGGTCTGGAAAAACCTGGAAAAGCCAGGGAATTTAATTTCAGAGAAAAAGTGGACACCCTGTATTCTCCATTCTGCACTAATATCTAAGAACACAGTTTCAAGAAAATTGTTACCATACCAACGGAGCCTATTCGTCTAAAAAAAACGTTCTTCTCCTTTATAATATAGAATAGATGAGGTGGACTTGGAGAAATTTCGACCCTCGAGCTAGGGATTTGAAAAAATTTCCATTGTTGAGCTATACCGGGTGGGGCAGAAAGATGTTACCAGTTAAATGGAAGTTTGCGCTAAATCTATCGTAGCGCGAAAACGCAAAACGTGTTGGACGTATAGTTTAAATGTACAAATTTTGTATCTGAATTTTATCTTTAATTTGAGCCATATCTGAAGTTTGTACGACTTTTCTGAGCCGAGTATGGACCAAAATGTGACAAAAATTGACCTATTTGCCAAGATTTCCAAAATAAGGAGTTGAAAAATCCCCCGCTTCCGAGCTTCATAGGGTTATTTAGATATTTTTTTCGGAATCGTCGTTAAATTTCACTTTGAAATCGGATGAAATAAGGAAGTTTGAACAATTTTTAATTTTTGAGAATTTTGGCAAATTGACCAATTTTTGGTACATTTTGGAATGTCGTGGAAAGTTGAGTAGGGAAGCAAATTGAAGATAAAATTGAGACACAAATTTCGTAGATTTAACGTGTGCATCTAACCTTTCGCGTTTTTGAGCTGGAGTGAATTTAGTTCAAACTCCCATTTAACTGATAACATCTTTTTGCCCCACCCGGTACGTGACAGGAGGGGGACTTGGAAAAACGACGGCTTCCTTGAAATTGTAGCACGTTCAAGTTGTCATGTTATCATTTTCGAGACTTGTAAAAACTTCAGGCTCCGAGATTTATATAATAGGAGGGGACTCGGGACAGCGACACAACTGATGATGGGATAACACCCGAAAGTACTCTTGTAAAAGCAGAATTTAATAAAGTAGATGTGTACATTTGGAAAACCCTTTTTTAACAATTGAAAATTTTTTGAAGATTGCTGAAGTGAGACAGGTTGTATCTAGAAGTATTTTTTGCGCTGATTTCAGAACCGTTTTCCGTTTTTTGATAGGACGTCGCGTTTTCTTGTTATCACTTTGTTTAGTTGCCGCGCATTGTCGCGAGAGGAAACGTTCCTTATCGAGCGTTGATACTGCTAGCCATTGCAGTCCTGCAATGGCATCTAATTTTCTTGCAACTTTTAAATTTGTCGATTTTTTTAGAAAATGTACGCAAATATCGGCGACCAACTTTCTAGATCGCATCTGATTTACGTACCGCATTTCCGACCAAGTCTAAATGACCCAGTACGAGGAAAGAAAAAAAAAAAAGAAATAATAAACGTTTTCAGGGAATTCTCGGCATACATTTTTGTTCTCTTTTCTTGAAAGAGAGGCTACGAAAATTCCGCACGTACCACAAAAATTGGGAGTTCACTGCCTTCATCATTACATCGTCGAACGTAAACATCGTTAAGAAGACGCTTCGTGAGCTACAATTTTAGTAGGAAGGGTCAGTTACAAGATACAGCGTATTGTTTTCCGAACGTTTTTCCAGTAACAAGGAAATACAATACGACGACGTTGGCAATTTCTAATGACGTGTACGCACACACACACACACAAATACACAGTATATAAATAAACGTTTGCGCATTCGTGTATGCGTACGGTACGAAAAATGAGAACGTACAATTACATTAAATCAGTAATTTTATCGGACGTTCGTCGCGTCGAAATAACCGAGGAAATTAACGAAAATATAAAAATGCGACCGACCGGCCTGACGTTGACCCTATACGTATTCCCCTATCGTCGAGCCAAATTCACCATCGTGATACGAGAAGCTTGCAACACGCTGATAATAGCACGAAGTTTGTCGGAATGATTTTTCAACATAAACGAAAAATTAATCAACCGTTAAGATTACACCGACACCCGTATTTGTATGACATAACACCAGAATTCAAGAGATACAACGGCAGGATTGGTGATTTTCCATTCGTTTCGATGTTATCCTTTCTACAGTCATTTCCAATACCTACAAAAAAAAAAAAAAAAAGACAACATCGGGTTTAAGGATGATCAATTCTGTTTTTCAACCCGTACGTTGAATGTATGGAAAAACATAAAATTAAAAAAAAAAAAAAGGTCTAAAAGTAGCAATTCAATGCGAGAAAAAGAGCGCCAGACGACAAAAACAATTTCCAATTTATTTTTGTCCGCAACATTGTGTCGTACACGTTTTAATTTCACTCCACAACGTAATAATATGAGGGCATTTAACGTAGGCCGGACCGATTCGACCATTCCGACTTTTTGTGTTATTTCCAACACGATTGTAATTAAACGATTTCGTGACTTCATTACTCTTCTTGGGATCGTTCGATCCGCTTCGCCTCCTCGCCTTTTATTTCCCACTGCGAACTTTGTAACACGTCGATTTTATTATTCTGTACAAAACACGGTATCAGCAATTGAAAATTTGTTTACATAACGAGCAAAACGGGTGAACTATCTAAAATTACAATTCTCGAGGGCGCCCTCCGGCGAAAGAAAAGAAGAGTAGAATTTTCGCCGCTAATTCCGTCGAAGAATATTGAAAAAAGCCTCTCGCCGCCTTTCGTTTCTTAAAGAAAACTAATTTCGACCGGATTAAGAGTGGTTATTTTTAATTTCTTCCTCGCCATCAGCAGTATCGCGACGTACACAAATTAATGAATTTGAAATTTCGGATTATTATTGTTTAATTAATCTCGATGGTGAGCGGCTTATTAATGTAACCCACTCAATTTTAGGATCACGACTTCGTATTCAAAATTGGGGTAGATTATGATTAAAGACTTTTTCACATACAACGAATTTTAGCTTGAACGGATTTGGTTTATGTTCCAACTCTGTAGATAGAACGGGTGGGAAAATGAGAACTCATGACTGGATACGACCTCATCCTTTTAGTTGACAATACCACCACAAAATAACTGAAAAATGTGAACAGGAAAAAGTTCTGGCAGGGTTAATACTTTTTAGGAGGACCCTTTCCTCGGAACTCTCAAGAATCATAATGGATGATTTGAACTGTAAAGTTGTCAAAGACCTTCATTCGACATAGAAAAATGAACTTTGACTCTGGTGACTATTGACTCAACCAGTTTTCGCGCCAACATATTCATAGCTCTCACCAATCAGAAATAGGAATTTTATTTGAAAATCCTCGTACTTCTCAAGAATGACATGGAAAACAATGTATTGAAAGGCAGCAAGCTCAGAAAGTATGAAACGCTGTGCTGGATACGTAAATGATATCCTAATTCTGTCGTAGAAAAGGATCAATTTCTTCTCTGGAAACGAATGCGATGAATGAAAGTATCAAATTCATAGTGGAAAAAGGCAATGAGACCATCAACTATTTGGACCTTATTCTGAAGAACAAAAGGATAGAAACAAAATCTGCAGCAACCTACTCCCACCTCACTTAAAACGTTTAAATCTTTCCCAATCTGATCTATGTCCCCTTCATCAAGCCTTCTGAAGACGATATGAATTACGTATTATCTTTTCGAATGTTCAGAAATATCCAACATTAGACAAATATTAGACTACAATTCCCTACCCCTCTCAGAGCTGCCGACCCTCCTATCATCCGAAAACCCTTCAATTTTCTCACACATTTTCAAATTTTTTCTGACCTACCTCCTTCCATCAATATTTGAATTCAAATCAATTTTTTCATTTTTCCTTCGAGGTAAGGCCCAGTAGCCATCCTCTTTCCAACTTTTTTTTTTTATTATTATTATATTGGTTGGATCTATTAAAAAAATGAAAAAAAAAGTCAACGATCATCTCGAGGAACTCCTACTACCATCCCAAACACACGTCAGTAGCGACTCAGAACTACTGCTTCATGGGTGGTGGAATAGAGGGGTAATGTCCGCCTCACAAAACAGTCAAAAAAATGAAAAGATGCTTGTTTTAGCGACAGGATGAAATGAAAAATTAACAATTAACAAAAATAAATTTTTGCCCCCTCCCTGCATAAATTCACTGTACTGCTTCCCAGAAATTTCTGTCTTGAAAAGCAGTGAAGAGAAGAGAAAGGGAAACAGGAGAAAAGCTTGAACTGCATAATCACGTTTGGCAGCAAGAGATATTTAGCTAGGGGATTGGACGAGAGAAGAAGAGCCAAACCAACCAACCAATAGGATGACAGAAAATCTGGTGACCAATAGAAATGTAGCTTATAGGTTACAGAGTAAATGTATTTCGACGCGGAGTTGATGTAACCAATAAGATGACAATGTTATACAATACTCACAAGCCACAATATTGAGTCATTACGTCATCATCGATCTTTAGATTTCCATATTCAAATTACTGATAACAGCTTATCGATCGCGATTTGAAAATAATAAGAGAACAAGGTAGTCTGAGTGCTGATGCAAAATACAAATCCAAGTGCTGTTTGTTAAGGGACGCAAAATAGCTCCTCTGATCGTGAAAATTCCTCACCTGAATGACGATTTGGGAACTATAAAGATTGATGATGATTTAACGACTGAATATGGCGCCCCATTTCCTGACTTGTAGTTATATTTTGAGAACTAATATTTAAGGCTTTGTTCTTCAGTAGGATACATTTAATGAATCGCAGATGCTTTCATCTACACCATTTCTTGTCAGTGGGCCCACTTACAGCGCTCCCTCCGTCATATAAGACAACTGTATATATGTTCATGACTCCTCAGTTGGTAGATGTGACTCGGATCTCAATAAATGATACCGAATGTAGAATAACCTGTATAATGGTTTTGTTGAAGACTTCTTTCTACAAATTGGTTCATGTTATTGAAATCACACGACATGGGAACAAAGTAAGGAGTTCCTGAACAATCGCTTTGACGTCCCGAGCTTGGCGAGGCCGCTGTGCAGCGCACGTTCAGCTTACTTTGTTCTCGCGTACCGTACCGTTATGCACTATTTTCCAGTTCACACTAAACAACCAATACCAGAAAGTCTGCTGGATTTGTGTACTAGCGGCAGCAATTAGTACTAAACCAATTGTAATTAAAGTCATTTTCGATATTTAAATCGGCTATAGCTCCCCTAGCGGTAGGGATTAGTATTGATTTATATTGCTTAACAAAGCCAAACAGCGACAAGCAACAGCGTAATGTAATTCTTGTCCGAGTTTCCGGTATTGATCGATTTTCCATGACGTCACGTATAGCAGACTGAAGCTTCCAGAGCACGACTCAACTTCATAAGAAAAGCACGAAGACCTTTGAAAAATTCAAATTATTTAATAATGACGGAATTTTTTAGAATGAAAACTTGATTTTTGTGAAGTCAAGGTCCTCATTAAAATAAAGCGAGATTCTCGGCTTCATGAAAATCAACATTTTATTCTAAAAAATTCTACCATTTTTCAAATGATTTGAATTTCTTGAAAGTCTTCTTTATGGGATTCAAAACTTTGGTCTGCTATGTGGCAACGCATGGAAATTGATCTATTCGGGCCAGCCATCCGCTAGGATCGCTAACTACGCGCGGTTTGTCCGCCAAAAAATGGTATTTTTGTCGAATTTGAAAATGGGAGCTCAACTATGACGGTATGTGGGAGAAAAATGAAAAACTTGCAATAACTCTTGAATTAAACAAATCAAATTGTCATTTCATCTAATTTACAGAATTTTTATTTGTGAACATGTTTTACACAATCTCAGGAAGCCAAATCTGCTCCATTCACGTATCATTTTTCTCCAATATACCGCCATTGCCCGTTTAGTAGGAATGCAGCGCGACGCTAGCGCTGTCCGGCCCGAATGGTCGCTCAGTGTATTTCTAATAACGTCGCGCCTTTGACTATATAGTACTTTGTATGGACTGCGCTAATGCGTGTTAACGCTCGTTGAAAAGTGGTAGCAAGATCTCTTTCAGTCACTTTGGCGGCAACGTTAATCAAATGGCAGTTCTCAGTCACGTTGGCGGGGCGACGTGTTTTTAAACGGGCGAGATCTCACTACCACTTTTTCACGGGCTTCGCGCAGTCCATACAAAGCATATCTATAGTCAAAGCGTCGCGCGCACAACGATATTCTTAAGTACAAGTATGCATTATGCAATACACAGGCGCTTTCTCTTCCTTTGAAGAGTGAAACGCGACTTCTCTCCCAATGCCAAAGCACGCAAGAACGCGTTTCTATTTGAGCCTGAACGCGCTAGGATCGCGCACTACAAAAACGAAAAAATGGATGCATGGTGCGACTAAAGGGCAGAAGGTTTTCCTAAATCGATCTCAATCAATTTTTATGAAGGAAGCTGATTTGTAGATTTTGTTCTCTTCATTTTTCACCTTTATCATTTTGTATTTCTTACTGAATATTTGAACGGGAAAATCCCTCTGTTCCCGTTTTAAATTTCGCCGATCGTAACGTTCCTCTAGACAGCCGGCCCAAATTCATGTGAATCGAAAAAATATAATTTGTAAAGTTTCACTCGCTCTCAGTCAGTTGTTTTACTTGTACTTCAAGTTTCAACTTTTATTTAGAGGCACTACTGTTTTAAGGGGATCCGACCAGTTCACCGAAAGATTTTTCTCCGAGTAAGTCTTTTTGAAGGAATGTACACATCACCGAGAGGAAAGTTCACCTGTCAGTTTTTTCTTTTTCACTGTATGAAAGTTCATCTTCCTTTTTCAAGTTCACCGACACCGACGACGAAATTCACCTTTTTCATCAGCTGTTCGACTGTTATTTGATGCTTTGATACACCAAATTTTATTTATAAAATTATTTGGATAAATAATAATTTAATAAAGAAAATTTATTTAATTAGAATATTAATATTTATAAATCAAATTAATAAATTATATTTTATTATTTATAATTATTAATTTAATAAATCAATTTATTTATTTAAAATTTTGTTGAAAAATTTCAATCGATAATTTTTATTTCAATATAATAATCATTTAAAAATTATAATAATTCAAATTATTTTATTTTATTCATTTTTTTTTTTTTTCAAATTTAATTTAATTAAATTAATATAAAAATAAATAATACTTGAAAATATGGAAAATAATATGAAATCATTAAATTTTATTGAATAAAATATTAAAAATAAAATTATCAAATTAATTTTTTATTATTATTAAACTTGAATTAAACTGATTAATTAACTTCATTAATAAAAATTTAATCGAATTTTGTCGGTGAATTTTTGTCACGGTGAACCACTACTTCTATCAGGTGAATTATCTGTAGGTGAATCTTAATTGGTAAATTTTTTTAGGTGAAAAATCTTTCGGTGAAACACCCTAATCCCTGTTTTAAGACCTCGCTCGTTGCAGCTATGTACTTCTACATCGTTCGTGATTGTGTATGATCATCAATTTTTCAGATAAGAAGAAAGAAAGGTTGGATCGCGTATTTTTCCCGTTTTCAAAATATCATAAAGAATAATATTCGATGACTTATTGCGCGTATAATAATTCTTAATTTTGATATAGGTATTCTAAAATTCACGTTTGTTTCGTTTCAGATATACACGGATTAAGTAATTTAAATGGATCGTGCCACAGTATTTCAGATATTAATCCGGTTAATTTACAGAGCTTAGCGACGTTGGCTAATCTGTCCGTCACAAACGCAGGTCAATATTACAAATTACACTACCTTGTAGTGATACGTATATTATATTATTATTACTGTGTATAAAATTACTCTCGTATTTGACTGTCGTCGTATAGTCATATATGCGTGTGCATACATACGCTTTTACAACTTACCGGTATGGTTACAAGTAAACTTATATACAAGTTCGTTAGTACAGTTTACGTGTATACAGTATACACACTCTGTAGTAGGCTCACCTGTATAATGTTATGTTGTTTGTTGTTTGCATCACATTATCGACATTATTATTCGATTTCCATCGGTTAGGATGCTGTATTGTGTTCTCGGCTACCGTATCCCGGGTCGTACGTATACTGTAAACGTATAATATGTATACTCGACGCTAAATTTGCACGATTGCGTAACGTGTAGTAGGTGCGGCGGTTAAAGAGAGTCGCGATTCTGGTGCAGAGTACGTGTATGAATATTCAAAGACGAAAACGAGCCGAGGAAATTTGGTACACTTGCTGTGCGAAGGAAAATCGGAATCTTCTTGTGTGATTTTCATTGTTCTTTGAGATAGCGGTATTCCTTTCTTATTTTGGTATAATCCTTTGTCGTGCTGTAATTTGTTACCAAACGCCTGCTTTGTAGATTGGCTCGAATATAGTGACACGTTATTGAATCGTGTCATTATCGGCGTGTAAATCTAATTTTCCACTTCGAAAATACTGATATTTTATCACTGGAGTTGGCCTAGGCGATTGAGTTCGTGTTCCACTTTCTTGTTGTTTCACTTTCATAGACGATTTTTTGAATGACAAATGCAAATGTGCTAAGGAAGGTCGTAATTTATACCGGCGATTGCGTTAAATCTGTTCACGTTAAATCTGTTCACGATTCTGTAAGCTTCAGTTTCGAGAGATATTTCTGGTTTTTATTGTTCTTATGTTTGTCAAAAGCTGTAACTAGAGAGCGAGAATATGATCTTAGTGAATTATGTGCCTATCATTTTTGAAAAACGCCCAGCACCTATCTATCTTCCTCTAGTTTTCGAACTCTATCCATATTTCCAAATCTCTGATGAGACTAAGGAAACTAAATCATCATTATTTCAAATTGGTGGACAGTTCCAAAGCAGGCCAATTTACCAATTCACGGTTTACCTGACAGAGGAAAGATTACAATTTTTAAGTACGAAAGGAAGCAGAAATGGAACGAAAAATCCTCTCAGCTTGGGTAAGAACTAAATTTACAACCCCTCGTTATGATGAATGAATTCTTCAAAAGTACGAGTCATCGTAATTATCGGTGGGAAGTACAGACATGTAACAAGTTCACAACTAGAATTCACGTAATTGAATCAAAACATCAAATAACCGAAAGAATAAATTTACCGAAAATTAGACATACAGACCTCAATTACGAGGTAAACCGAAGCTAAAACATACAAACCACACGGTCGAAAGTTCAAAAGTTCAAATAAGATTTCAAATATAAGTTACCTAGGATTAAAAATTAAAAATTAGAGAAGTCTAGTTGTGTAATATACTACGAACGGTTTTGGATCGAGGTGTTCGAACCATCTTCAGGTGTGGACTGAGCAAATCAATGAAACAATTAAGACGTCTGACGGGATGGAAATATGTAATTCAGGTTTTGACTGGTACTGATGACTCATATTCGAGATACCACCGAATGAGAGGATTTAGAAACGTGGCCTGCAAGTCGTTTAGTAAGTTTTCCCCGTGTTCTTTGAAAGCTGCAACCGATTTGTACTCTTCGAGCCTATTCATGCGTGAGCCTTTGTTGCAGGGGTCAGCCAGGGAGGCAGAGATTCTCTCAACTTCATGTCCCTCCTCTTGGCAATGACAGAAAACTGCGGATGTTCCTTAATTCGCTTCGACAGAGTTCTCCCCGTTTGTCCGATGTAGATAGCTGGACAGTCCCCACATTTGACTTTGTAGACCCCTGATTGGTCATTGTGAGGAATCTTCTCTTTCAGCTGGATTAGATTACTAATTGTAGAGACGGGGTAGAACCCTGTACGGTAGCCGTAGTTCTTGAGATCCCTAGCCAACATTTCTGAGGGACGACCTAAATACGGTAAGCGGATCCATCGTTTCCTGGAGGCTTCATCCGTGGAAGGGTTGGGAGCTGGAGAGTCGATTTGGGATTGATTCGTTGCAAGTAAGCGCCTCAATCTCTTCCGCTTAATCATGAGTCTGACATCTACTCGTAGGTTATTTACTCTGGCGATCCTTTCTATGTTAGAGGTTTCTTTTTCGAAAGCAGCCTCGTCGAGGGGAATGGAGAGGAGGCGATGAATGGAGGTATGGATGGTGGCTAGTTTGTGGCACAAAGGGTGATATGATTGATGATCTATGGACACTCCAGTAAAGGAAGACTTCCTATATATCTCAAACTTAGGAATCAACATAAAGTCCATTTCCACCAGGGAGATTTCCAGGTCGAGGTAGCAGATCCGGTTCCCTCCCAGTTCCATGGTGCACGAAATTTCAGGGTGAAAGCTGTTGATGTGATCTAAAAACCTGTGAAGGTCGTCATCGGAACCATTCCATACAACCAGGACATCGTCCACGTATCTTCTCCAGAAACTGACCGACTGTGAAAAGGGAGTAGACGACAAGATGGATGTCTCCGGGTGATCCATGAATACATTCGCAACCAAGGGAGAAAGCGCCCCCCCCCCCATCGGGAGGCCATCCGGAAACACGAACGTCTGACCGTTGAACCGGGACAAGTTAGAGGATAGACAGAGAGTAATGATGGAGGAGAACTCAGAAATGGTGTCCTCATGCACGTGCTGTCTTTGAAGAAGCTTAGTCATTAATGTTATCGTCAGAGGCACCGGAATTTTGGTATACATGTCACGCACATCAAACGAAATTATTCGAGAACCAGGAGGGAACCTTGCTCCCTGTAATTGGTCAGCTAGTTCTCTGGAATTGCGTATACTCCTCTCCGGTTGAAACGCTGCAACTGTCGAGAACCAAGACGCCACGTACTGTGCCAAGTGGTAGCTAGGATCACTGTAAAAAGCCACCACTGGTCTGATGGGGTGATTCTCTTTGTGAAGTTTGATCTGCCCAAATACGCGAGGAAGATTTGGACACATGTTGTAAAGCCTTCATTGTATGTGTGAAGGCTGAACTTTTTTGGGGTAGCTCCCGCCCCGTTCAGAAAATCCATAACTCGTTGGTGGTAGTCAACTTTAGATAGAATAACTAGGGTTTCTCCTTTATCTGCTTTGGCTAGCACCAAATTCTCCCGTTGAAGCTTCCTGGAGATTTGTTGATACATAAGTCAAAAAGGCCCCATTTGGTGGGTTTTGAAGTTGAGCGACCATAGACTCGATAAGTTCTCTAGTGCGACCACTGTTCAATCGTAGGTCAGTCCTTCGGCCCGTTGATAAGTCAGACAGGATGGATGTTTTGATTCAATTACGTGAATTCTAGTTGTGAACTTGTTACGTGTCTGTGCTTCCCACCGATAGCCCCTCGTTCTTTCAACAGGAAAGATTTTGTGACAGTGTGGAGCCAATCGTCGAATTTGGACCAGACGAAGTTCCATGTGGGAGAGAACTAAGACCACAATAAGCCAAGGTGAATGCACCCGAGAGCTAGAAATAATTGGGAGAACATATAAATTTTTGAAGAGGACACGGGCTTCATTGGATGAAACTCTTCGTGGACGTATTAGCTCATTCCACAAAGCAAGCGCCCTTTCGGACTGTCTTTCATTTTGATTCAAGTATGGCGAAAGATTGAGGTAACAGTTGAATTTCGTTTGGCGTCACGCTTCGATAATATCGTTTTTTCAAATGTCATTTCCTACCAAAAGAAAGATCAGCTGGTTCAGTTAACGAAGAGCGAGTAGACTTGCTAGCTAATGCGCGGTCTTGACGAATGGATAGGTCGAGACCATGACCAGTTGAATTTTAACCTCACACAAATGTTGATTGATCCTCTAACAACTACCTTCACACAGTTGGGAAAGTTGAGAGGGCGGGATTGTATATTAGAGTACACCGACTTCGAGAAGTGTGAGGCGTAAGGGCATGAGCGAGGCTAGCTGAAACGGTCTCGCCTCAGTTACATGCATGCAGAGAACCTTTGAGGTATGGAACTTTGTGCCAGATTTAAAATGTCATCGCATTAGCAAACAGCCCACGGGATGAGCTCCTCAGGCTCGCTTTCATTAACTTTGTTAATTGAGGAAAACAGGGAACCTATTTTATGGGAGTCACTAGTGCGCATTGTCATTCCTACACAGCTTTAAATTTGTTCCTCGCCCGTGGTGGTAAAAAATTGCACCCAGACCGACTGTTGAGTATCCCAATACTCGGTTTCAATAGCATTTGGAACCGACTGTCGAGTGCCCCAACACTCTGTTTCAATAGCATACGGAAACGACTGTCGAGTGCTCCAACATTCGGTTCCCGAACCATCCGGACCGACTGTTGAGTGGCCCAACACTCGGTTTCAATAGCATTTGGAACCAACTGTCGAGTGCCCAACACTTGGTCCCCATTGCATTTGAAACCGACTGTCGAGTGCCCCAACACTCTGTTTCAATAGCATACGGAAACGACTGTCGAGTGCCCCAACATTCGGTTACCAAAGCATCCGAACCGACTGTTGAGTGGCCCAACACTTGGTTTCAATAGCATTTCGAACCGACTGTCGAGTGCCCCAACATTCGGTTCCCGAACCATCCGGACCGACTGTTGAGTGGCCCAACACTCGGTTTCAATAGCATTTGGAACCGACTGTCAAGTGCCCAACACTTGGTCCCCATTGCATTTGAAACCGACTGTCGAGTGCCCCAACACTCTGTTTCAATAGCATACGGAAACGACTGTCGAGTGCCCCAACATTCGGTTACCAAAGCATTCGAACCGACTATTGAGCGGCCCAACACTTGGTTACAATAGCATTTGGAACCGACTGACGAGTGCCCCAACACTCGGTTCCCATTCCATCCAGACCGACTGTTGAGTGGCCCAACACTCGGTTTCAATATCATTTCGAACCGACTGTCGAGTGCCCCAACACTCTGTTTCAATAGCATACGGAAACGACTGTCGAGTGCTCCAACATTCGGTTCCCGAACCATCCGGACCGACTGTTGAGTGGCCCAACACTTGGTTTCAATAGCATTTCGAACCGACTGTCGAGTGCCCCAACACTCTGTTTCAATAGCATACGGAAACGACTGTCGAGTGCCCCAACATTCGGTTACCAAAGCATTCGAACGGACTATTGAGCGGCCCAACACTTGGTTACAATAGCATTTGGAACCGACTGACGAGTGCTCCAACATTCGGTTCCCGAACCATCCGGACCGACTGTTGAGTGGCCCAACACTTGGTTTCAATAGCATTTCGAACCGACTGTCGAGTGCCCCAACACTCTGTTTCAATAGCATGCGGAAACGACTGTCGAGTGCTCCAACATTCGGTTCCCGAACCATCCGGACCGACTGTTGAGTGGCCCAACACTCGGTTTCAATAGCATTTGGAACCGACTGTCGAGTGCCCCTACACTCTGTTTCAATAGCATACGGAAACGACTGTCGAGTGCCCCAACATTCGGTTACCAAAGCATCCGAACCGACTGTTGAGTGGCCCAACACTTGGTTTCAATAGCATTTCGAACCGACTGTCGAGTGCCCCAACACTCTGTTTCAATAGCATACGGAAACGACTGTCGAGTGCTCCAACATTCGGTTCCCGAACCATCCGGACCGACTGTTGAGAGGCCCAACACCCGGTTTCAATAGCATTTGGAACCGACTGTCGAGTGCCCAACACTTGGTCCCCATTGCATTTGAAACCGACTGTCGAGTGCCCCAACACTCTGTTTCAATAGCATACGGAAACGACTGTCGAGTGCCCAACACTTGCTCCCCATTGCATTTGAAACCGACTGTCGAGTGCTCCAACACTCTGTTTCAATAGCATACGGAAACGACTGTCGAGTGCTCCAACATTCGGTTCCCGAACCATCCGGACCGACTGTTGAGTGGCCCAACACTCGGTTTGAATAGCATTTGGAACCGACTGTTGAGTGCCCAACACTTGGTCCCCATTGGATTTGAAACCGACTGTCGAGTGCCCCAACACTCTGTTTCAATAGCATACGGAAACGACTGTCGAGTGCCCCAACATTCGGTTACCAAAGCATCCGAACCGACTATTGAGCGGCCCAACACTTGGTTACAATAGCATTTGGAACCGACTGACGAGTGCCCCAACACTCGGTTCCCATTGCATCCAGACCGACTGTTGAGTGGCCCAACACTCGGTTTCAATAGCATTTGGAACCGACTGTCGAGTGGCTCAACACTCGGTTCCCAAAGCATCCGGACCGACTGTTGAGTGGCCCAATACTCGGTTTCAATAGCATTTGGAACCGATTGTCGAGTGCCTCAACAGGAACCGAGTTTCGGCGCACTCATCGAGGAAACCGAGTGTCCGTCAACGCTTGCCCCGTTGACGCCTTGTGTGTTACGGTCCAACACCGCGCCTTTGTTCGCAAAGCGAACACGTTGCCTGCTCAACCTTCTTCAACTTCTCAAGACAGTACTTCTTAAAGCAGCTGTTGCTGCTCGACACTCCCGTCTGGTGAAAGTTCAGCTGACCATGGTCTTTGTTCAACCACTTATCAAGGTTGTGTACCGACTACCCTTCCGCATGTTGAGCAATGCTCGCTTTCCATTTCTCAAGCAAGGAGCAACTGGCCTCCAGCTTCCCCGGTAAAGCCTCTTGTTCAGTCGTTGTCCTCTTCTTTGCTTTGTATACGACCGCTCTCTCCTCCGCAAGGACTTCGATTAGTGGTGAGCAGGCGGGCGGATACGCGAAAAGAGTTCGCCATGCACTAGCACACCTCAACGCGACTCTCCGTTGGATCGTTTCCATCTGTTTCCTTCTCTGTGGATTGGCCTATACTGGAGCACCTTGTAGGAGGAGTGTTCATCAGGATCCTTCTTGTTGCTTCTCTCTACTTACTTAGGTTTCAAATAAAATCTAGGCTAAATTCACCCTTTGGACAAAAAACAGTGACTTGTTCGAAACATCGTGCAAAGTTAAATATAAAGGGTGAATTTAGCCTAGATTTTATTTGAAAGTTAGATTTTTCAACAGGCGGCTTTGGTAGGTCACTACACTGTCGCCTTTTCCGCTGTCATCAGGAGATGGTACCTCAAGCTTAGCGTTGAGTTAAATCAGATACTTAGATTTTTCGTCGACTTTCTGATCGTGATTGAAAATAGTGTGGTACTCTACCCGTTCGCCGTCCGCTGGTGGTGCACTACCGTGCTGATCAGACTAATTCTGTCCTAATTTTTTCCCTCATCTTACCAAAAAAGAGAGAAAGATATGGAAAGAAAATTTTGCGGTAGGAACTGAAACTTTTCTTGTTTTGAAAGAAAATGAGGCGGAGAATATAATCTGAAATTTTTTAGGGGAAAAACTGGTCATCCTGCAGGAAACATTCGAGAGTGAATGAAGGGACATTGTCTATCAGAAAGTCAAAAAAGTGATCACTTCCGCTTGACCATAGCAAACTATAAATACATGAAAATATTCTCCCAGAATGACACAGAATGGCATGGTCGGAGTGTCCCGGGAGTGTCAACGACTGAGATTGTCCTGTAAAAATAATTGAAAGATATTTCATTTTCGTGACTTGAGCTTAATTGTTTTGCACAAACATAAAAGTTTTTCATATATGTTTTCCTTTGGGTGATGGGTGTGCGTCAATAGAAGTATTCCTCTGCGATTCATTTGTAGCCATGCATATAAAGATGAGTAGCACCGCTGGTGAAAGAAATACAAAGAGAAAAATACTCGCAAATACGATGACCTCTACTTGTACGTTCGGAGAACCGAAATTCGAAAACAGCCGAAAGGCTGTAACTGAGAACTTCGCAACAAACTAACTAATGCCGAATTCTCTCAACCATTTGTAGCGAGAGACGACGACGAGCTCGAGAACTTCTTCTCGACGTTTAGTAAAGTAATAGCGCATAAAATGGATCAGATTTGCCTTTCGCATATAGCTTTCAATCTTCTTTTCCTTCAACTTCGAAGGACTTTACGAAATCCTTCACCCGTTTCAAATTTAATTACTGAGTACTGTTGACTTTCTTTCTTCGTTTTTCTTTTTTCCAAAGCATTTGTTGGTAGTTGTTAGTTATACTTATACTAGTACCGTACGTATAGCAGCTTTTCGTTGGAAAACAATTTGAAATACGTTTACTCGCGGGTCGTGACGTTATAATTCTTGAAAATAGTCGATTCTTCATTAAAAATTAATTGCGACCGAGTCGACTAGCGACTTCGACGCTGTAATTTTCGTTTACTACTCTTGTTAGTGGTGGTAGTTAGCCTAGATACCTGATGGGTACTTGGGACAGTGAAAGACGCGCGGAAACTATTCCTTCTCGTCACACTTGTTCCGTGTACCGTCAATTGTAACTTATTAACTGTTCTTTGTCGCACTCGTATAGTTTTTGGAGGGTCGATCGCCCCTTCCGCCAACTACCTTCCTTCCTGTGGAAGAAGGACGAGACGTTATCGACGCGATGATTGTGTCGAGTGTTGTCTGAAAAAAAAAAAGAAAATGAATGACACCTATAACCTAGCGAGAATGAAGAAGTACTTTCGAAGGACGGTTCGTTGCGTCACTACAATGTTATGTGTCGAATAGTTTATTATGTCTTCGTTGCATTATGAATGAGATTATCTGTCTTTCTGTCATGTATACTGGGTATATATTTTACACGAACGTGTCGTTCTAGAATGCTATTCATAATTCAAATAGGAAAAAAGGGGAAAAAGTTGACCTCTGAGAAAACTATTCAAGTCTCTCTTGTCTTGTTGCATTCGCGTACGACGTCTTGAGTGCTTCATCAATTCGTATGTTGGATTGTTTTTTCACTCTTATGTCGAAGACGAATGCACTTCGAGAACGAGACATTCGGTTTCGAGTTGAAAGTTCTCGGAAACACCGGGACACAAGTTAGGACGATGTTTCCCATCGAGATTGAATGTAGAGATGTACGGAAATGGATAAGAGGATTGACATGGGGTCGCAAAGGGCTTGCTCTTAGCAGAATTACATGTTGCATGTATGCGTTATTCAAACTCTGTTTAATTTCATTAATTTGCGAGCTGGACGAGATCCTACTTCAAGGAACACATCCATTGCAATGGAAATTGGCGATTATTCTACTCATCTAACCACTGAAGACTCCTCTCTTCCTAATTCTTACCGTCCTATTGCACTAACTAGCGTCTCCAGAGATACTAAATAAAACACTCTTATGGCAACTCGAATCCAACAATATACTTTCCTGCTCCCAATATGGTTTTCGGAAGGGTTGAAATACTCGTCAACCTTGGGCAGACCTTCAACAATAAATTACCAACGCAATTGGACCTTCGTCTATGACGTCTGTACATTTGTCAAAACTACACTCTATAAGTCTCGAAGGCAACAACCTAAAACTTATACAGAGTTTTCTGTACGACAGATCCTTTTAAGAGTTTGGACTATCTCTCTTCTCACCGAGACAACCAGAATGGCGTCCCCCACTCTTTTTGTTAACTATAAATGACATCATAACTTGTAACTCCTTTCCCTTTACACAGCGCCTTTTCACCGAAGAGTAGAGCGTTTTTCCTAAATCTTCAAACCCTCATCGAGCATCACGACTCTTCTAACAAACTTGAGATAAAATATCTAAATGGAATTCAGACTCCTCGGGCAACCTGAAAAAATCGCCGATCACAAATTTCTCTACCTTCTCTATTCCTTCAAGGTTTTTCAATAAAAATTTATAACTTCTTGGGGCTTACCAACCACAATATTTCTTGAATCTCTCGCATAAAATCGCTCAAAGCTAAATTCCCGAATTCCACCAATATTTTCAAATATTTATCTCACTCCCATCTAGGATGCAACCGAAAAAAGTCTCATCCACTCCCAACTGGACTACGGCTTCCCGATCTACTCTCAGTCTAAAGCGGCCTCTTTTCAATCGCTAAATACTGTTCAATCAACAGCTCTCAGGTAGAGATATTCCGTACTAGTCTTAATCTCAGCTTTTATGCCGAAGTAACCGAACCTCCTCTCCACTATCGCCCACTAATATTGATTGCCACCCTCAGCTCAATTTTTGGAACTCCCTACCCGCACTGATTTCTCCTACCCTCAAAATACCTTGCTGAATTTTCTTAGATCCCCCGCCTGTTTTGACGCCCTTTCGAAGCTCAACCCTCTCCTCCCTATTATTATCCATTCCTCCCACTATCAGAGTCGATCTCACGAACACTCCCAAAACAAATAACACCGCCTACCGTAAACTAACCACAGAAATTATCGCAGACTTCCTCATCCAGCCGGCCGTCAACCTCAAGATCGTTTAGAGGTAGACTCCCTATCTTATATAGCCCGAAACATTTTCCAATCCCCCTTCTATCATATGTAGCTCCAAAGTCCAAGCCTATGACGTCACAATTTAATGACGTCGTAAGTCAGGCTTGGACGTCACAATCCAATTTCAGATTCCTGTGCCTTATAAAACAGCCCTGTCACCCCTCTTAACCCGTGAGTTTTTTCTCTCCAGCTCAAACTGGGGCGCCTATCTTCGTGAAACAAGGAGAAGACCGGCAGCCCAGCCGTCAATTAGAAATCTGCGAGTCCTCGAAAGCTAGTCAGGGGAAAAGAGGTTTAAGTTGGTTGGTGCCTTCACTGTGCCTTCATCCGCTATCGAAAATTATTTTGTCTTGACTGATATCTGTATGAAAGTTGCCGCCAGAGCATTTCTCTTTCTAGCGGTCTTCGTTCCCCTTCTGTGAAAGTGACGTTCGATAGGTTCTTGGTCGTGGGAGTAAAGTAGTGCCTCCTTTTTCTCTCCTGTGTTTCGGGTCCGTTTGGCAAGTTTCTTCTAGATCCGTTTAGTTCAGGTTTCCTCTCAGTTTTTCACATATTCCTCTTCTCTGTTGAATGCTATTTCTTCAAGTTCTCGGTGGTCTAGCAACGTGTCCAGATAGAAATATTAGTTACAGTAAACCATTCAGCTTGGTACTCATTTCGCTTTTTACTCAGAGTCTTTCAGCTTGCGTTTCTATGCGTTTAATTGATGCTAGACTGCGGATAGTCGCATATTCGCAGATAATGCTTCGTCCCATGCATTCATTGTTGAACGATATCTTCACGTTTGGACTTGATTGGAACTCCTGAGTATCCACTGGAACTTTGACTCTTTTCAAAGATCTCCGCGAGTGAGTGCTCTTCACGTGGTGAGGTTAATCAGGAATTTCAAGTTTGCTCGTCTTCATCAGTGCAGTATCGCAAATGGTATCTGATTTGAAATTATATTTCGTTTATTGAGAAGTCAATAGCAAAGAAGCTGGATTAGTCCATGGGCCATAGCGAAGAGTGGTATAATTTTGCGGGACAGTTAGCACCACTTGGAAGATTGTTAGGTAGGCTCATTCTGGTCCCTAAAAAACATGATACACATTTTAGAAGGGCAGCTATTGGCGAATCCAGGTTTCACAAAATCGCCTACATCTCGGGTCTGGATAAATCAATTTTGATTTCTTTTTTTTTTTTTTTTAATAATAGATCTCATTGAGAGGTACAACTTTCGTTTCCACGCATTTTTGCCTAATACCTATTCCGAAGGCGCAAATTCATCATCTCTTATACCTACAGCTACTATATATTGTGGCTCATAACTTTTGCGGAGTCCCACAAAGGCAATAAATACATATTATAAAAGCTTTTCGTGAATAATTCAGCCTTCCATCGGTGTTTTTGGTTTCAATATTGAATGACTTGGAGCAAAGTTACATGAGATTGAAAAATTTGAATGCATTACAATTGGTAGATTAGTGTTTCACATGAACCCCAATGAGTATCTCTTGTTGGATAAACTAATTTTTTTTTTTTTTTTTTTCTTTTCAAGTGAAATTTAATCTTGAGAGCTACAACTTTTGTTCCCTATATATTTTTGCCTAATTTTTATTCTGAAGGCGCAAATTCATCATTTTCTTATATTTCAAGTCGTCGCTACTATATACAAAGCCTTGTCAAAAAAGTTCCCGGACGACCATTATTTGTATGCAACAATTGGCAACAGTGGCAAGGAAAACTAATTGAATCTCATTTTGTTGTACTATTGACCATCAATATTCAAAATTTCACGTTGATTCATGGCATAGTTTGTCATAAATTAATTTTTTGGAGGTATGTCCTTGAGGATCTGTGACGATTTCAGGCCAATTTTTTTGCTTAAAAAAGAGGTTGAGCAATAAATTGTCATCAAATTCCTTGTAAAACCAAGAGAAGGAAATGCCAAATTGAAAAAATATGTGTTTGAAGAGTCCACCGAGAAGCGTACAGCGTTCTACGTGTTCAGTCCTTTCAGGGTGGGACGAGAGTCGGTAACAGGTGTTGCATGTGCTGGTAAACCGGTTTATGCGTGCGCGCTATCTGTCGTCAACAGTATGAAGCGAAAACTCGCCGGAAATCGTCTAGTGATGTTGCTAGTAGTATCAGCGGCAGTCACAAAAGCGTTCAACTATGTAATTGTGATTTTTGATGCATGAGTTTAACATGAAGACAATTATGAAGGTTTTTTGGCGTGTACAACTATGGTACGGCCTGTGGTATCAGAGGTTTTTTTGCGCAAAATCAAACACCAGTTCTTGACCACCCCCATTTGACTTGTAGGGACTTCTTCCTATGAAATGCCATGGGATGGGAGCATTTGGGGCCTACAGAAGGCATCAAGACAATCCTCAAGAACATTCCTGCAAAAAATCAATTTATGACGAATTATACCATGAATCAACGTGAAATTTTGAATTTCGATATTCGATAGTACAACAAGAGAAGATTCAATTAGGTTTCCTTGCCAGTGTTGCCAATTGACGCGTACAAATAATCGTCCGGGAACTTCTTTGACAGGCCTCGTATAGTGGCTCATAACTTTCGCGGAGTGACTCTAATCCAATAAATACCTATTATACAATTTTTTGTGAATAATTCAGCTTTTCATTGGTACTTTTGGTGTTCACATAGAATAACTTCGAGCAGAGTTACATAAAATTGAAAATTTGAAAGCACTACTGGTTTTTTCGTTTTTAATATCGAGCGACTAATTATAAGACTCGAAATTGGTGTTTTCTATCAGAGACTCAATTTGTATGACACCGGTTCTGATATACAGGATTCAAATTCGAGATGAAAATCAGAATGATTCTCTTCTTTTCATAGATTAATTAATGCAGTCACACCCATCGATTATATTGTCGTCCATTGATTGGACCTCTGCTATCGATCCGGATTCAAACGCCTGGCCCAACACAAATTTCTTGGAAAACTCCGATCATCAAAATTATGAGTCTGCATACCTCTTGATGATTCCACACAATTTCAACGCTTTAGCAAACAAAGCTTGGTCCATCACTGCTACAATACATTCAGAATTTAAATTGTTCTTGATTAGCAAAGCATTTCTTGAACGGATGACATTGCTTCAGTTTATACTATTACTGAAGAATTCGGCTTTAGCAATAAACTTTTACAATAGTCATCTATTTCATGAGAATTATTCCACAAAAGCTATGAAATTTCAAATATTGTAAGTGAGGGATTTATGAAGTGGGTAAATATGTCTAAACCAAAATTATAGTTCTTGATCTGATCCTTCATAAAAACAGGAAATTTTCATACTTGGATCTGAGATATAAGGATTTTTGTGGAATACAAATCCGCCATTTGTAGTGCTTTCAAATTTTCAATTTTATGTAACTCCGCTCGAGGTTATTCCATGTGAACACCAAAAGCACCAATGGAAATCTGAATTATTTACAAAAAACTTTTATAATAGATATTTATTGGATTAGAGGCACACCGCGAAAGTTATGAGCAATATATTGTAACGACAATTTGAAATATAAGAAATGTGGTGCGCTCTGCAAAAAGGGACACAAAGTCGGCATGATAAAAGCTCCTCACGTGTAAAACTGCATTTAATGTGAGGTTCATTTTCTGCGACGAAAGTTGTTTATAATGTTTGATTGAAAGATCATAGAAGTCAATGATGACATTCACAAGCGTGCTCCTCTCATTTTCTGGTGTAAGACGGGCCTAATTCGGCGGCCAATTTTACACGAGGAGCTTTCACCATGTCGACTTGTGGTACCTTTTTGCAGAGCGCATCACAAATGATGAATTTACGCCTTCAGAATAGAAATTAGGCAAAAATATGTAGGGAACAAAAGTTGTAGCTCTAAAAACAAAATCAAAATTAGTTTATGCAGACTTGAGATACTCATGAGGGTTTGTGTGAAACACTAATCCGCTATTTATAGCGCTTTCAAATTTTTCAATCTCATGTAACTCTGCTTCAAGTTCGGGCGCGGATCCAGACGATCATTTTGTGGAGGGAAATAATCAAAAAAAAAAAATCTAAAGGACTTTTTTTTTCTACTTTTTCTCTGAAACTACAGATTTCTTGGTGTTTTTTCTTGGGGTGGGAGAATTTCCCGCATCCCCCCCCCCCCGTGGATCCGTGCCTGCAAGTTATTCATTATTGAAACCAAAAGACCGATGGAAGGCTGAATTATTCACGAAAAATTTGTATAAAATCTATTATTAGTGGGACTCCGCAAAAGTTAGGAGCCACAAAATATAGTAGCAGCAGGTTGGAATAGATAAAATGATGAATTTGCGCCTTCAGAATAGTTATTAGGCAAGAAGAATGTGTTGAAACGAAAGTTGGTACTCTCATTGAGATTTTTTATTTAGAAAAAAAAAAAAAAAATCGAAATTGGTTTGTCTACACCCGAGATGTAGAAGATTTTGTGAAACCCGAATCCGCCATCTTCAAATGGCCGCCATGTTGAATAGCTACTCATCTAAAATGTTTATCATAGTTTTTCGGGGATAGAATGAGCCTACCTAACAATCTCCCAAGTGATGTTTTGTCCCGCAAAATTATACCACTTTTTTTTTTTTTTTTTTTTTTTTTGGCCACCCATTCCGGACGTTTCCGGTGGGGAAAGTTTATTCCCTATACCCCGCTGCTGAGTTACATGAACAGTGCTCAACAGCGGGTAGGAAAGATTATTATAACTAGCCTCTGCTATGTACCTAAGGTTTATCAAAGAGAGCAAAGGGTTGAGGGTTCTTCTTATGCTTAAGGCTACTTTGTAAATGGCTATTGTTTGGATGAAATGGGTTACTATTGTGAGATAATGTGAGCTATTGCAGAAACTTATGCGTAAGGCTAGTGGAAACTCTTATGCTGAAGGCTATGGATGGCTAGATGGTAACTAATTACTGCTTTCATGGCTTGTCCGCTATGCTCCATAACAGGTTATGCCTCTGCTGGGCCGGCATTCATCTTACGGCAAGCAATTTCCTTATCCCATAAGGCGTTGGTAACTTGAGTAAGATATTCTCTTACTGCTCCTTTTTCAGTGTCCCACTGTGTTGGCCGATTTTTTGCATACAATGGGCATATTTTGAAAATATTTTGTGCGGTCTGACTTTTGTCTCCACACTCGTACTCAGCTGAAGCTGTCTTTTTGATCCTAAATCTATAGGCAGCAAATGTGCCGTGGCCTGACAGTGCCTGTGCCAACATAAAGCCAATGGGCACCCGATGTTCCCTTGCCACAGGTAGAATTTCTTGGGTCCATCTGGCCTTTTCGCATTTAGACCACTCCTCATTCCAGGCTCTTATCGCGGCCTTGGTAAGCCAAGTGTACGTATCGTCTCCGTTTGGAGGTCTTTTGAGGATAGTGCCACTTACTAGGCTTAATTTCTTTTTCATTGACCACAAGATGCTGCGCCTCGCGATCTCAAATTTAATTGGAAGCCACCCTGTAATTACAGATGCAGGTAGATATGAGACGGTCCGGTAGAGACGGCCATAGCAATACCATTTTTTGCTACGGCTCATGGACTAGATCCGATTTTTGAAAATGACTAACATCATTAGAATCACCTCGAAAAGTTTCACTGATACGCTTTCAAAAACGTGGATTTTACGGATATATTTTAGAGTAGACAAAATTAGCTTGAGCGAGAGTAAGGTTACTCTTATTTCGTCGCATCAGGAAGTACTTCTTTTCAAAATTCTTGCGTTGATGCGTATTGTATTTTTCTACCCTTCTGACCGTCAACTCTCTAAATCTCTGTCCGTCGAAAAAATTACGTCGCTTGTATCGAAATTTTATGAAAACTTCGGAAGTGGGAAAGTAAATCAATTTTTTTATTCAGGGGTTAAAAGAAGACAGAAGCGAACAAACGCCCTTACTTTAGAGCAAAGAGGAAAATATTTGTCGTATACTGATGTAAATATAGACTGAATTAAAATTGTTCGTAATTAACTTGAACGTCGATTCTTGTTTCCAGTGAATCCAATTCACGTGCAGAATTTAATTTCGTTAGCCGCGCTGACCGGGGGAAATTCAATTTCACCTTCGGGTAAGTTTCCTGTTTCCTGTTATTTCTTTAATAATATTGTTTAACAAAGGTTCTTTTTATATTTATTATTTTTTTTTCTCCCCTATTGCCTATTCCGAAGTATACGAAATTGCAATTTTTGGAAAAGAAAAAAAAAAAAAAAAAATCTACTCTAGGCAATAATTATTTTGTTTGAACTGTTATAAATTTTACTCATCGGTTTTCAAATTTTCTTTCTTTCTTTGTAGGGTCGAACGCTAGTATCAATAATTCAGGTTTGTTTCAAAATACTGCAGGTTTTGGTAGAAATTTTTTCTCTTTCTTCATTCGTTCATTCATTATTTTGTTTTTTTCGTTTATTATTATTTTATTATAATTATTATTGTTGTTGAATAAATTCGTAAAATTCAGTTCGCTCGAAGGTTTTTCAATTTACTAACTCGTTTTGAAATCGCTTTTCGTTATCGTTGTCATTGAAATTGTAAGATAGTGTAGTTTGCTCGGCATTAGAAAATAGAGCATAAATTAACGACACTCACCGTGTAAATATCCTTTATTTTTCATTTTTTTGCGACTGTATACTAACTTGCGTGTAGTTTGCGAATTTGTTTTTCATTTCGGGATCTTTGTCATCATCATCATCAAAGACATCGTTTTAACATTCTTTTTTTTATTACAACTTAAATGGTGGTAACTTTCCAAAGTATACTCATGTAGTATTTTGTGACATTCTACTTTTTTTTTTCGTTCTCCTTCGCGAATTCTGTACCTCTGGTAGAATATACTTGCATGTACTTCGGTCGGTAATTACGATGCTTTTTCCTTTCTTGAGTAGTTCAATCCATTATTTCAGTATAGTAGTGTAGTTCGGTGACATTTGTAATATTGAATGTGTGCCGTCGTGCATCATCTAATAATTATTATGAAATGTGTTATTGAAACGATTTATTGGTTCGTTTAAATTAACCATTTATTCCATTTTTTTTTTTTCTTTTTTGTTTTTTGCAGCATTATCGGGATTAGCCAATTCTGCGGCTGCCGGTAGGTCATTTCAAATAGAAAGGGCGATTGCACGTTAAAAATCTTGTTGTAAAGCTTCAACATGTTAGAGCGTACTTCAGTCTAGAATTTTTGATAACAGCTCTCCAAAGTATACCTATTATTTAATTTTAGAGAGTGCGATGGTAGATTTGAATATTTTTAATAAGTAAGCGGACGTAATGGAAAATACTCGCAAGAGTAAGGAGTAGAATTGCAAAACGCCGCAGAATAAAATAGACTGGCGAGCGCTTTCGATCAAAAAATCGTTATCAAGCGAAGATAGAAAGCGACTAGCCCTAAATACGATCGACAACAAAAACACCAGCGAAATCAGGATTGAACTGGCGAGTCATGACGATGTGAGTCATACTCATGAACTGCTTCAAGCAACCCTTCATCGGGAACGTACCTGTTGAGTACAGTTACGTTATCACTATTTAGGTGACAATTTATTTCTATATTTTCAAGCGTGATCCGTTGAACTATGACTCCTCTCTGTGGAGGAGGGTTTCTGACCCCTCATTGAAACTGTGACTACTGGTAATTGAATGGTTCGCGAAGGCCGATTCTCCCAAAAAAATTTCCCCGTGGCCTTCCTGTGTTGACCCACGCTGATTTCGACCTGGCGACCGGTCTCCCCTGTATAAACTCCATTTCCTGTACACCCCACGATTTTCGATCGGCGCGACAAGGTCCTTCAGCCTGACAAACGCTTTTCAATATCGTGGGATTGTAGAATGCAGGGCAAACGCCGAAAGGGTGGAAAACTTTCCCAGAAAGGGGAATCTGCTCCAACGCTCTCTACTATCGTGACTTGATTCGCGAGGGAGGGAGGTAATACAATCAAGGCATTTCCGCGTAATCTTTTTACGGACCGTTAGGTCGATGTCCAAGTTGACCTCATTCACTCTAGCCAAGTACGAGTATTTTATAGTTAGTAGTCCTTTTTGGAAGGCTTACTGACTCAGCGGAATGTGTGTCAGTCGATGAATGAACTATTTTGTGAGCAACAGGACATAACGTTTGATAATGTCTTTTTTAAATCGAAAGTGCTCGCGACTCATTTCATTCTGCCACTTTGGCAATTCTATTCTTTCCTCTTTTGAGTATTTTCGAGTACCTATGTCAAGTCGCAGTCGTAACTTGGAGAATCGCATCCATTCGATAATGCAGACTTAAAATTATTTTCGCATTAATTTTACGTGGCTTTGTTCCTTGAATTTCTTTGTGATAGAAAGACGAGAGAAGGAAAGAATGAGGATACTGGAAAATATTTTTCTCCCTCGGGCAAAATTGCATCATAATAAACATGAGGCGAGTCAAATAGTCCCATTTTTTCCCTCACGAGTGATCAAATTCCTCTATTTACTCCTAGTTATCTCAGTAATGACTAACACGTTTGACGGACACGAGAAGAATCCTCGTCTAGTTCGAGGGATGTACCGCATCTGATGACGTCATCGCTGGGACTTTTGCCATAAAACCATACTTAATCTGCGGACGTTTCAACTTTATTGAATATGAAAAGAGAGCTTAGAAAATGTCAATCTTTGAGCTATAAGGTGTGATGCAGTGTCGTACTGGCTCACAATTTTTAGGCCGGGTAAGCCGCATATCGTCCGTCCCCTCCCCCAAGCTCCCGCGGTTAAACTTTTTAGAATTTTCTTGCAAGCCCTACAGATCAGTCGCGGGCCTTCTCCGGTCGGGGTCCTCCACGACAATACTATTTGGGGGACCATGAGCGATATTTTGGTAATTGACGCCGCTAACGCCTCTTTTCCAATTCTTGCTGGCTCACACTCTCTAGGTCGGGTAACCACCTCATCGGGTCCCCCGAACTCTTATGATCAAACTGTCTGGAATTTCCTGTTGGGCCTTGTAAAACCTTCGTTGGTCTTTTTTGGCCGGGCCAGCGCGGTACTAATGTGATACTGTAGAAAAGACGAGGAGAGTGTGACGCCATCGAAGAAGACTTGGATATTTTCATTATCTTATATCTAATCCTGGATACCGTGTAACGCCTCTCTAATATCTTTGGACCTCTAATTCCCCCTCCTCCCCAGTGTTTGAAGTGGAAAAATTTTCGTGGTCCATCAGTCTACTCAATATTAGCCTATTGTTTACTGTACGTTGAACCGAGTATACTTGAAGGGGGCTTGTTCCAGGCAATGGGAGGCGAAATGATGCTCCATGTCATCAACTAGTATAGCTTAGTAGAAGCCTAGTATGCTCGTACTGTACGTTGACAGGTCACTTCTTAGCCGAGTAAAGACTCAGTATCTTTGTTGTAGAGGCCTAGTTTAATGCTTGTTGGCATTTACAAGCAGGACTGTCGTGATCCCCTTGATCCAGTAAAGAAACCCCCTCAAACTTTATTTCTTATTAAAAAAACAAAGACAACAAAAAATACAAGAGGCTTGCCCAACGTTTTTATCAGAATAGCCTCATGACATCCTTGCAGGTCTGGCATACTGTAGAGCCAATGAGCTCGTGAGCTAGTGAGCTTGACATATGTATACTAGGTTTACATTTATTTAAGAAGAAGGGCGAAGGAGCGAAGGGAGTGAGCCCTGGAGCCAGATAGCCTATTCTGAGACTAGTATGAGCTTAGATAGGCTAGTATTCAAATACGTGGCACATGTAAAAAGATATGAAACATGATCTTGATTTGTTGGGCTCTGCCAGAAATTTTTCTTGCTATCGGTGTCCCCAAATTTTTTCCAAGGTACTATCGAGAATCAAGACTATCGCTAGTCCTAATAGTTTTCCCTTATTGAACTATCGATAAAATCGGTAATTTGGATGGAGGGTAGGTCAAGAGAAAAGTACCTATGGTACATATGGGATAGATACCTTTCTCTTGATCGCTATTTTCTGGAAGTTCATCATGGAATGCATCTGTGTTACCAGATAATGGACGCGACTAGAAAAAATCATAAAAATCTGATGCCATACCTATTGCACAACTGGTCTCGCCTAACTGATCTTATTTTATAGACTGAATTATCGTGACGTCACAAGCTCCGCATCCGTTTACCCCAATGTACCCTACAGCCCGTTAAAATGGTCAATTTTACCCTAAATTACCAACTTGGTTTGTAAACAAAAAAATGCTCCATAAGAAATACACAGGAACGTTTCGATCTTACGTTTAGATCTGAAAACCAGATATAAACGAAGAACCGCAGGTACATTTTCAAATACTTGAACACGTAATTGTTTATTTATTTCTGATTTTTCAATTTGAACGTATGATCAAAACGTTCCAATGTATTTCTATGAGAATCGATAATATGATGGAACAACCAAGAACGATACAATCGATCACATTGAAGGGTTTTTGAAGTGTGTTCGCGCGTTGTTGGTAGGGATTTGGTGATGAGTGACGTCACGATATTGAACTGACGCACATTTTCAATTGTCTCGTATCAGTTTGCACCAATTTTGTGCTTTTGATGAGAAGAGGAAAAATTTTCAAACTGCCGATAGTTTCTCAACGATACAACCGGCGTTGTTTTTCAACAAAACTATTTTTAGTCCCGACAGTAATGATAGTCTATCGACAATTCCCAACACTACGTCTAACCACGACTAGTGATGGGCGATAGTCGATAGTTTCATACTATCGATAGTCCCAATAGTTTTTCTTGAAACTATTGATATTATCGATAGTTTGAGTAAAAAGTTTTGATCAAGAGAAAAGCACCTATGACAAATGTAGGATAAATACTTTTTTCCTGATCGTGTTTTTTCTACAGAAGCATGTCAAGGAATGCATTTCACTGTTACCAGATGATATACGCTACTTTAATCGTGGCCCTCATTTCAGAATGAGAAGATGAACATAGCACTATTTCTAGAACATGAGGTGAAATAATGAAATTATATCAGATATTCAGATATCCTCTCCAGTTTTCTCAATAGGAGGGAATGCTTAGTTAATAGTCGATTGTTAGCTTGTTACGAATTAGTCTCGGAGCACAATAAAGTTAGGCATGCTTTTCTCAATGTGAATTCTAATGGTAATTGTGGTTTTGATAAGAAAAGGAGAAAATTTCCAAACTATGGATAATTTCTCAAACTATCGAAGATACGATCGATAGTCTATCGATAGTTCCCAACACTAAGATCGCACGTGATGATTTACTTGTCAATAGCGCTGTAGGTGAAACTTAACGCAGGCTTGTATGGGAGTTCGACAAAAGTTCGATGATATCGCGGAAAAAATATAGATTTTCATGAAAAATTTAAGAGAACCAAAGTTGTGTTGCCCTTAAAATTTTGCAGTTAAAAGAGTTCACTTGCATTTTTTACGGGAGAGATGTTTTCACAACTACACCGCACTTGCCGGTTCAACAAATGCAGGACGGCGCGCGCGGTCTTTTCACCAGAAGTGGTATTTTTGCCGAATTTGAAAACAAGAGCTCAACTGTGGCGGCATATGTAAGGAAAATGAAAAACTTGGAATAGCTTTTGAATGAAGTGGAATTGAAGGTTCTGTCATCTTATCTAATTTGTAGAACTTTTGTTTGTGAACACAATTATGGGATCTTAGGAATCCAAATCTACTTCATTCAAGTGTTATTTCAATTTTTTCATTTTTCTCTCACATATCCTCATAGTTTAGTTCCTGTTTTCAATCTCTTCCCGCTTGGTAGAAATGCAGCGCGACGTTAGCCACGGCCTACTTTATATAAGGCCGGAATCCAGAAAATGACAACAGCGCGCAGTGGATTCTTATCAGTGATGTTTCGGGGCGGTTCATGTTCATCGGTGCGGTGTAACCACGGTGTACGTGTACCGCACTTCGTCTCCTATCTGATTTTTAATTTTCAAACGATGATAACTGCACTTGTACTGCACCAATTTTACTAAAATTGGGCTTAAAAAACAGAAAATCGTTTGCTCTTTAAGTTATATTCTCTTCGTTTTTTCCGAAAACCGCGTTTTATTAGCGTGCGAATCAAAATACTTGAATTTTTTCGTTTTTTCCCATAAGCGTCCATGTAAACCTGTATCCACTGATTTTAGAGTGCGACGTTGTGACTTCGCTACATTCCGGCCTTATATAAAGTAGGCCGTGCGCTAGCGCTGTCCGGACAAATTTGGAATCTGGTAGGCGCGCTAGTGGCGATATCTAATAAAATTTAAAATCAATTCTTCTGCCCTAAATAATATTGTTTCATATAGAAAAATGTAGAGAATGAAAATGTTGGCTCATTTTTCTCACATCTATGTATTTTTGACCAGATTGCACCTACCAGCAAACAGTACTTGTTTTGCCGTTAGAACGCCGACTCTTCGCTCGAATTCGCAAATATATTTGTACACATGACAGACTCTTCTATTAAAATCGATCCTCATTGAAATCGAAAACCCCCTCCCCCAATATGAAGCAAGCTTTCTGCCGGTCATCCACTAGGAGCGCTAAAATCAACAAAATTGAAAACGAGATCGGGACAATTATTTTGACAAGTAAATATCAAAATAACTCAAGAGCGAAGCCATTTTACGCAAAAATAAAGAGAACGAAATTTTTATTGTAATTTTTTCACGAGTCAACTTTCTTATAAAAGTTGTAACGATTCTGATCGATTCGAGAAAGGTTCTGTCTATCATCGTTCCATTTATGTTGTGCGCGATACTAGCGCTAACCGGTACGTACAGACACAAACTGCAAGCTAGGAGGAATTTTGTCCTGTGAACGTAATCAGCAACGTTTAGTGGGGAATATCAAGAGATTCCTTGAATTACCTTCTCTCCCTGTGTCCTTCTCAGCAGAGCCAGAGTACTGGCTAGCTATTGATTACAATTTGGCTTCCCTCTCAGCTTTTCGAGAGACCTTCACTTACCGGTACTAGAGGATGAAATGGATGCGTAGATGGTCGCTCGGTGATGAGCCTAGATCCCCCTTTTTCGACTCAAAATCTCCATTCTACAAATTTGCCTCCTCTGTTTCTGGATAGAGTGTTTTCCAGCAGGATGAAGTTATTTGTTTCATTTTTTTTGAGGATTTTCTAATGATATCCGTTCCTATATTTCAAAATTCTAGTGACTGTACGCTCTAACAATAACACACGTTTGGGTGTACGGGAAAATCTGTAGTTTGCGATTATAAATAAATAATGCACGATTATTATTACCTTGTATCGCTTTGTTAGAATGAGTGTTGAACTAACAATATTATTATTACATATTATAATCGTATGAGTACATATTATACTTGAACAAAGCACTTATATTTAATTAATCCTGCGTAAAATTTTCAGGTTTATTAACGAATAATACGTCACCGTTGAGTCTGGCGTCGTCTCCTGCTACGTTAAACGGATACACTTCTAATAGCTTGCCTTCTATAACTGAGCTTTCAGCGTCCGTACTCAGTTCACCGAGTGTTAATCGAGAACTAGGTAATTGATGAACGATTTTCTGTGCTCTAGCAAATTCGTCGTAGACTTTTCCGAACGAGAGAAATCCCGAGTATAGAAAACAGATATAAATTTCTTTCCCCTCATTATTAGAGGCTCTGAAACCTCCATAAAAGGTACCGTAGATTAATTCTCGGGGATAAGATCACAAAACTCGTCGCCCTAAATTAATCATTAATTATACGGTATATTTTTACGTACAGTATAAAATGATGTAAAGTATCTCTGTGTTTTTGTTTTGTTGCCTGTGTACGCTTAATGTAGTTCGTTTTTTGCTACTAAGAATTACGCAACTTTGCTTAAAGCTTTACATATTGTATCGTTTATTATTTGTTTTGTCCTCTTAGTTTCTTTCGATCTTTTCTCTAAGAATTTTCAAGTAAACGAACACACACGCACAAAAAAAATCTTTGAAAATCCAAAAAAAAAAAAAAAAAAAATTGAGTCGAATAGTTTATCGAAATTTAGATTTGCGAGAAAAAAAAAAGAATCAAGGGAACTAGACGTCTGTCTTAATGTCCAAGCGAGAGAAGCGAGCAATCTCATCGGTGAGAAAGTACAAATTATAATCACTATTTTTCTTTTCTTTCATTTTTTTTTTTTTTTTTCTTTTCGTAGTTAGCCGTGTTTTTGAGAATATTTTTCGTTTGCTTTTTGGAATTTTTGCAGCAGTTAAAGCGGCAGGAAAACAAAATGAAGGGCCGGAGGGAGCAAATTTGTTTATATATCACCTGCCCCAAGAATGCACTGACTTGGATTTAGCGTCTATGTTTACTCCCTATGGTAATGTTATATCGACTAAGGTTTACATAGATAAGAATACAAATCTCTCCAAATGTTTCGGTAAGTGTTTTGAAAACGTTATAATTTTTGTTTTTGTCGTTTAACGAACACCCCCGTACCTCGACACAATATCGTAATCTCATTCTGTTTAACGACGCGTTGTATTGAATTCTCAAATTGTGTGTACATGTGTGTGAGACAGGGTGAATTGTTGTCAAGGTCTCCTGAAGTTGAGCTATCCCGTATCCTTTTCTTTTAGGGGGGTTAGGTTGGCAAAACGGAAGTTTCTGAAGATTAAGACTGTATACTCCAAGGATGGAATTCAACTGAATCGACGTACTTCCTCTATCTACAATTATACTCATTTACTTTCATCTACTAACTGCGATAGTACCGCAATCTATACTTGAATAGCCTGAACAACAATTCTCTTGAAGCTCAAATTTGAATTATTGAGAATAGGATAAAGTGCGAAGGACAAACTTGTTGCGATAGATAGGCCTACTTCTGACAACCATTTGCCTTATAGATTGTACCTCTAGGGTTTGAAACCAAGGATCGACAAAACAAAATCATGGCATCTAGTAAGAGAGCATTTCAAATATTGCGCATCAGCAGGAGATTGGTGTATGCACAGAGTAAACAGAGGTCGTCTTCGCTATGCTCATAACGTTAACAAATACGGGCATCATCCAAATTTGTAGTTTAGGTTCGCCTAATACGTCGAGTGTGCGTCAAGCTCTGCATACAGCTGTACACAACTCAAATTGTTGAGTGTTGCAGATTCACCGTTCGCTCAACTGCGTTAGGCGAACCCTAAACTACGAATTTGGATGATGGCCGTGTCTAGAGCGCATTCAGACGATCTCTGTTTACTCTGTGGCTGTATGGTAATTAGAGGTCTTAGTGCATGAAGAATCAGATATTCAGGATCTGTTGATGTTGTGAGATCGCGAACTCAAATGTTCTTTGCCTAGCCGGACATGATTCTTGCCCGACTATGCTTTGTGATAATATGGGCTACTCTTTTCCGTATACTGTGCGGAAATAGAACTCAAATCTTCCTCCCAGAGAGTGCTCTTTCAAAATCAAAAAGTCAAAATTTTGGTTCGGATGATTGATCAGTTGAACCTTATCGACTGAATCGCTTGTGACGTCATTTGATATGAATGCTTCGGGTCTGGGTGAAAAAATGCTCTGAAAAAATTTGGACATTTATTAGAATATCTTGGCTCTAAAGGAGCTTTTTCAACGTGGATTGATTAATGATAGAAATCGCTCTCTTTTAGAATTTTGTTCGATCTCGCTCCGGTCTCCTGCCCTCTTTTGATGCCTAAGTCTCATAGTTCGTTGGTTGAAATTGATGAGAGTCAAGATCATCACTCGCGGGCTAGAGAGGAGCTCCCCATGACAAATCCTTTGTATTTCTGTTGAATTCCGAGGTCAAAATTCTTCAAGTTCTTCCTGTAGGTCAAGGTCATTCAGAGGAAAGATGCCCTATTTCCTTCTTCCGAGATGCTGCCGTGTAAGTCAAAATTATTTGTGTCATTATGGAGCGGGGGCGTCTCTCCGGTTTCGGATTTCTGGCAGAGGGAATATCTTCTTGCTTTGGCACTCGCCTATTGTGGCTGTGGACACTCAGTTACATCTAGCAATAGGGAGGGAGGGAGCTTAGAGAAAAAATATGTCCACCACTCCGTCACGAGTTTTCTCTAACCCTCTTCTTCTGTTCCTCAAATTTCTTTTTAGTTTTCGAGTTCTTTCTTTGTGTATTGACGGCAAATTGGTCTTCATTGACCTCTTCTTAACCCTTAGGGCTGTCACCCTGGTGTAGAAAGATGCTGTCTGCTTTTCCGTTCGCATTATATCCAATATTCTCGCATCATTGATTGTGTTTGGAATTCACCTTGTGCGTGGGTTTTGATTTGGCTCCATCTCTGAAATCATCGTATCATCCATTTTATTTTACGTTATTGATGAAAGCTATTTAAGAGGTTTGAATAGGTTGGTGGAAAGAGTTCTATTATCCAACGGCTTGTCCAACAGGACTCAAAATTGATACTTTGAACTTAATATTGTGGTGAACTCAAAAATCTTGTTCTATTCTCATGGAAAAAATCTAACTAGTCCGAATATCCCTTCTCGCCTTTGTAATCTGTACTAGTTTCCCTAGATAATTGGTGTCATTTCGATTTTTGATCAAGTCCTAGCTTCCGTACTAATTAGCATGAGCAGACTTCTGCCGTACAAAGTTGAATGTCCAATATCTGCAAAACAACAATGAGGAGAATGAGGTTCTAGAGTTATCTCCTTCTCTTGATCATTGTGTGCAGGTATATCAATTCAACTTTATACGGCCGTTTTGTTGTAGGGATAGACCGAGTGTGGTATTCATAGAGAGCGCTAGTGTAGCTGCAAAAGTTTATTTTTGTTTTGTTGGGCGACTTCTGTACCAATATCTTGCTATGGACCGCACATAATTAGTAGGTTATTGTTGAAAAAGTTACTAACATCGTCACCTTCATGTTTTAATGCCGTTTCATTTATTTTGTGTTGCTATTTAGTCCAGGCATATTAGAAAATGAAAGATGAAAAAATTGCTGCAGAATTGAAACTTGGTACAATTGTTGTATATTATTATTATTATTAAAGTGCCTTCCAACAGCCGATCGGCCAATGACAGGAGGGCACTAAAAAGAAAAAATTAAAATTAAAAAAATAAAAAAAAAACAAAATAAAATTTTAAAAAATACAATAGAAACAAAAATAAAAATGAAAATAATGGAAAAATACAGATAATAAAAAAAAAACAAAAGAAACCAATGATAATGATAATCGGGGGGGGGGGGAGGTAGTTAGTAGATGAGAATACAAGCGAAAAATTTGGTCACCTCGTCGGGATCCGAACCGTATTATTATTATTAGAGTGCCCTCCAACAGCCGATCGGCCAATGACAGGAGGGCACTATAAAGAAAAAATGAAAATAAAAAAAATAAAAAAAAAAACAAAATAAAATTTAAAAAAATACAATAGAAACAAAAATAAAAATGAAAATAATGGAAAAATACAGATAATAAAAAAAAACAAAAAAAAACAATGATAATGATAATCAGGGGGGGGGGGCGGTAGTTAGTAGATGAGAATACAAGCGAAAAATTTGGTCACCTCGTCGAAAAATTTGGTCACCTCGTCTGGATCCGAACCGTATTATTATTATTATTATTATTATTATTATTATTATTATTATTATTATTATTATTATTATTATTAGAGTGCCCTCCAACAGCCGATCGGCCAATGACAGGAGGGCACTATAAAGAAAAAATGAAAATAAAAAAAATAAAAAAACAAAAACAAAATAAAATTTAAAAAAATACAATAGAAACAAAAATAAAAATGAAAATAATGGAAAAATACAGATAATAAAAAAAAATAAAAAAAAACAATGATAATGATAATCAGGGGGGGCGGTAGTTAGTAGATGAGAATACAAGCGAAAAATTTGGTCACCTCGTCGGGATCCGAACCGTATTATTATTATTATTATTATTATTATTATTATTATTATTATTATTATTATTATTATTATTATTATTATTATTATTATTATTATTTAGAGTGCCCTCCAACAGCCGATCGGCCAATGACAGGAGGGCACTATAAAGAAAAAATGAAAATAAAAAAAAAACAAAATAAAATTTAAAAAAATACAATAGAAACAAAAATAGAAATGAAAATAATGGAAAAATACAGATAGTAAAAAAAACAAAAAAAAACAATGATAATGATAATCAGGGGGAGGGGCGGTAGTTAGTAGATGAGAATACAAGCGAAAAATTTGGGGATCCGAACCGGGTTCGGATCCCGACGAGGTGACCAAATTTTTCGCTTGTATTCTCATCTACTAACTACCCCCTTCTGATATAATTTCCCGTGACGTTAAAAATCGTTGTCCTTCGTTGATAATGATAATATGTCCACCACTATCCACCCCAACCTTGTTCCATGTCCAATCCCCCAACCCCTTCCACAAACCAATCACTTTGAAGAATAAACAAGAAAAAAATGAAAAATAAATAGAAAATAAATAAATAGATATAATAATAACAGATATATTATGGAAGCCATTTGATCATAGGGGTGTGGACATGCTCCCCAATTAACCCACTATTACCCCCCTTCTCCCTGGTGTCAGCGGATTTTTCAACCGTCTCTTGATATTGATTTTTAGGTGAAAATACTTCTTTGTGAACATAAGAATGCAAAATTTTTGACAGAAATGGTCTATTTCACTTTAGTTTGGTCGAGAAGATCGGCCTAAGATTGGGCAGCCTGTATAGCATCGGGTTATTTGTACCTTGGGTTATATGTATGGGCGCACCACCATCACAACTACATAGCAATAATCTTTACTTCAATTTGATACTCTGCTTTCACACTATCTTATCGAATTCAATATTTTCATTCTCTTTGTGTATAAATGAGAGTCTCTTCACTCATTCTGTTGTCAAAAAAATACACACTCTTAAGAACTTTGATCTTGTACAATTTTTTAAATAAAATATAGATCCTGCAACTAAACTGGAGAAGTCCAGTTTTGTTGGAAATTTTGCAATATGGATCGGTGGTCTGGTTGAACAAGCCCGCGGGGCATCAATAGGGCGACCCTGAAGTGCAAAACAGGTTGAACATCCTTGTCAATATCATCAACCTAAGGTTGAGATGGTGACAACAACTACAACCAACATAGGGATCTCCTTGAATTCCCCCATCCTTGAACTCGCTCTCTTCCCCCAAAAAAAACTTCAATTATATTGATATGAACTATTTTCTCTTAAAAATTAGTATTACAGACATACAGTCGAAGGATTATTTTTGGGGTGGTGTTGAGTTTGGGGAAAGGGAGTTTTAGTATGTTGACCAGGCAATTCTACCAAGTTTCAACTCTGTAGCAATTTTTCCCTTTGTTTGTAATTTTGAAGTCAAATATTCCTGGACAAATTTAAAGCTCTAACAGGAGATATAAAATGGAAGGACAATTTTCAAAGTGATATTAGTAGTAAGGTCGCCCATTTAGCACATTTTTTGACTGAAATCAACTATTAGAAACTAAACCAGTAGAACATCTTTCAGGGGTACTGTGAGGCATTTTCATGAAAATGATTCTTTGCAATTGTTTTAGAGGTATAATTTTCTTTTTCTCTCTGCTATAAGAAATTGAAGTTTGAAGGGGGTTTCTTCATTGTACCAAGGGGATCACATCACCCCTGTCTTTTGGGCGTTTTTTGGTTCACTTTGGTCAATATTAGTCATTTTCAATTCATTATAGTTAACAAGTGTGCTGAATGGACAACCTTACTACTGATGTTGACCATTCTGTTTGTAGAGGAATCCTCATTTGATCTCAGTCTATGTTTGTAGATTGTATTCCGCTTCTTCTTCACGTTAAGGAAACAGATTTCAAATTTGAAGTCTTCTTGAAACACAAATAAAATATTTTGAAAGCCAAGTCCTATATCTTTGCTATCACGTCATTTCAGGGCCCTAATTAAAGGATTCTGAAATACCCTGTCTCCTCGAGTTGTGTTCCATTATTGTGAAGATCAAAACTGGTCGACGACACGTGCTCTATAAATTTTATAATGTATAGTAGCATTTTCACAAGTAGATCGGAAACAGTAAGTTGGCAAATTTGAAGAGGTTGGGGGAAATTACAATCACAAGGAAATTATTTGGGAATATCGATACGCGATCTCTATATGAAAATATTGACAGCGAAATGCGTCCTCAAATGCCTGCCACGCCCCTGTATAGGCTATAACCACGTATTCCTCCTATAACTCCACAACACTCCTTTTCCAAGTTATTTACAGTTTTCTTATGTACACCCACTCCAACAGAACAACCTGAAAATTGCTGGAATCTAATCAACCTCCAAATTGAGAAAGCCCTTTGCTCGAACTCGAAACTTACCCCTTTTTTTCCGAGCTCCAGGAGGCGTTTTCCTAAAACTCGTAAAACGGGCCATTCTGTCTGACCTGCCGCGTCGTACATTTCTTCTCCTTCCTACAAAATTTTCAAGTTTCTCGACCAATGGCTCAATTGGTCTTCTCGGTTCTCCTTTGAACCTTCATCTCACTCTTATCTTGGTTTCTTCGACACCGTTCCTAACATTCCTCTTCTTGGCGAGGTCAACATCCGCTTGAATTTTTCAGCCTTCTGAACGAATGCTTCTCAGCAAGTTCGACATTGTTTCCCCAAAAGCGTAGTCTCTATCGGATCACCTCCGGGCTCAGCCGTTTGTTCGAATTTGCGATCTTCTTGGTAAAGAATAACTTCATCACCCACAGCCGGCATTGGCACTGGTACGACGTCGCGTCGACGACTTTCTTTATCCAATCCTTCTTGATTTCCTCGATTTTTTAAACAAACAGTTTCCACTTTCAAATTTACCATGGAGATCGGCGAAAAGAAGATTAATTTTCTTGATCTCTCCATCTCCACCGCTAGAGAGATTTTAGTATTTATCGAAAACCCAAGTCTTCCGACGTGACCATTCATGGCCCCTATCGTAGGTTCACTGCCCACAAGAACGTCGCCTTAGTCTATTCGTTTTAACTAATCCGCCTTGAATTCCAAGAGGGTCATTATCCAACAGTTCGCTCAAGCCAACAAGGTAAAACATTGACGTGGATAATTCCGTCCAGAGAAATTCGCCTATAAAGGCTTAGCCATGGAAGGCTAGAACATGCGGTTGTATGGTGAAGAGGTAGATTATACTGAGGCACTACAGCAACACTTGAGTAGGCTCGTTTGTAGTCTCTAATACGAGTACGCAGTCTGTGGACGTAGGCTTATTTTACTCACCCGTACACTCAAACGCGAAACGTTACCTCATTCAGGGGAGTTCTCATTGAAGCTTACCCGTATTCTGAAGCCTTTCAGGTTCCAATATTACACTTATATTTCCTTCAGGTGTCTAAATCCTATATCGCTCCAAGGAGAAGCTGCACCGTCCCTTATGTCGGCGAAACCAAGCGACAGTTGAATATTAAAGTTATAGAACATGTCGAAACGAATATAAACTTTGCCATCTTGAAGCACCTAACACAGAATAATCTTATTTTCCTTGGAGAGAGTGAAACCCTTCTCCACGTCGAAAGTGTTCATGAAACAGGATTGGCTCTCGAGTATCACGAAATTATTCGGCACCACCTTTGCTAATGACTGCGTTCTGCTCCATGAAATCATTCTGGAGTTTTGTTTGATTGAGAAACTGTCCCATCTTACCTCCAACCTTTGTTATCCTCAAAATTCCTTCTCTTTGTAGTCTTCTTTCTTTTTCTTGCGCAGGTACAGCTTCGGTTTCGTATATTTGCCGGGGCCGTTACATACATTACGTCGCTCTGATTCACATTCTTCAACTCATCTTGCTGTACTCCATGACTCACCAATTTGTTCGTGCTCCAACTTTTTCAATTCTCGTTGATGATGGTTTTTCGAGCGAAAACTTTTCGATCATAATATACTGTTTACTTTATTTGCCCACTTTGAGCCCTACCCCTAAGTGTAGGTGCAAGGCTCCTTAATTTGATAGAAAAAAAGAAATCTAAATGCAAACGTATATCTTTGATCCATGACGAAGAAAAAATCACAATCGAAACAGAGGTATTCTGTATTATTAGAGAATATCAAAAGTTCGGAAATTGGAGCCAATGAATAGAAATAGTTTTTACAATTTGGTCTCGTTGATCTGTCTAAACGATTGTTCGTATTATCCAGACTCGCTGATCGTAATTCTTCCCCGTCGTTATATCTCTCAAAGATGTTCTCATTTCAAATAAGAATTTTCATTGTAAGGAAGAGTGTTTATCGAATGAAGCGTTAACTGATGCACGTAGGTGGCTCAATTTTTTACGGCAAATATTCGGAATTTTTTTTTTTTTTTTTTAGTCTTGAATTTCATTTTTTAATCATTCTCGCCAAATTCGATTCTCGTTTAGATAAGTATTTTCATTTTGCATGTTTCTTTGTATTTGCGTGTCCACATTTGTATCTCCTTTAGTGTATGAGCTTGAATGTTGTCGTTTACGCGCTGATTCCACGTCATATAGTATACCTAGACCTTTATTTTTAAAATTCTTCCTTTCCTTTCTTTGCCACGCTATATTGAATTAGTTGATAGTCCTTGTTAGTACGCTATGTTTAGTTAATCATAATATTATAGTATTAGCCAAGGGAAAGAAAATATGTTTTTTCAATTACCTAGAAATGATTTCGATAATTTTAATCTATCGTATTCGTTCTGTTTCCTGCCAGGTTTTGTATCGTACGACAATCCGCTAAGCGCTCAAAAAGCTATCGCGAGCATGAATCATTTTCAAATCGGAACGAAACGACTCAAAGTGCAACTGAAACGTCCTAAAGATTCTTCTAAACCATATTAACGCGGTCTTTGAAATGTTAGACTATAGACTATATGGATACGGATTACCATGTTCCTATTCCATGTTTGTTTCTTCTTTCTTATATCTTCTTTCTTTGGAAAAAAAAAAAAAAAAAAAATGAATAACAGGCAATACTGATAATGAATGTTTGTAAAAAAATCTTGTAATGCATCATTGTCCTTTAGTGTCTTATACTTTCTCTTTTTTTCTCTCTCTCTCTTCTGTTTGTTATCAATGTGTAGTTAATGTTTACCTATATTTTTTACTTTCTTTTCGTTCATCCTCTCTCCCTTTCTGTTTTGGCATTACATTTTACTGTTGTTCTAAACTTATTAGACGTACTTATATATGAATTGAAAACACAATCAACGAAAAAATTGATAACATACAATGTGTACTGTACTTTTTACTTTCAAAACGTAAATTTATTCTTATATAACCAAAATGATTATTAGTTATTATTATTTTTATTTCAATTCGTTTCGTTCAATAGAGAAAAAAATTTCAAGTTCGTGTGTAAATTTTATAATAATATAACATATTTTATTATTATATTGAACGAGACTTCTTCTGTAATAGTCTTTCACTGACTCAGTCTCTTATTCGTTTTTTTTTTTTTTTGTTTTTAGTCTTCTTTTCGTTTGAGTGTCCGAGTTGATTTTTTTTTTTTTTTTTCTTTTGTTAGTTACTTTTTTTCTTCTTTTAGTTTGTGTTACAAAGAGAGTTATCATTTTATTTTACCAATTTTTTTTTCTTTTTTTTTCGTTTGCGTTTCGTTTATATTCATTTTTATTTTTTAAACAATGAAGTTTTCCATTTTTTTGTTCTTTTTTTTTTTTTTAAGTTGTATCAACTCGTTGTGCTTCGTGAAAATTTTTTGTTTTTTTTTTCTCCCCATCTTGTGTATCGACGATTTTAAGACTGTTTGAACGCCCAGTCAGAATGAAAAAAATTTGTATTTGGTTCCCATTAATTGAATTCATGTAGAATATCATCGTTTAACACTCATAAAATAGATGTAACGTGCCAAAATTTAATTTCAAATACACTTCGAGAATTTTGAAAGATAAGAAGACTGAAAATTGAAAACATCTGCCATGTTTTTGTTCGGCAAATTCGTATATGAAGAAAGCGTTCATATGAGTTTTGTTTAATCGTTGATTACCTTATTATTATTATTATTATTATTATTATTATTATTTTTATTTCAAAGCATTATATTATTTGTTTTCTTCTTTTTTTTTTTTTTGCTCTTTCTATATAGGACACCGAATTTTAAACTTTCTTTTTTCGTAGAAAAAAAAAAAACAAACGCCAACAATTTTGTTTTTCGTGTTACAATAATTTACTATGATGATCTCTTTTTAGTAATGAGTTCGGCAGTTTATTGTTGTATGTTTCATTCGTCGTGAGTGTGTCATTTTCTGGGTACTGTGAAAAAAATTTATGGACTTTGTTCTAGAAAAAATTTAAATTTTTTCATTCACATATCGAAAAAGAAAAATGCTGACGAAGTTTCTGAAATTCGTGTGAAACGAATGTACTGAATTTTTTAAACGTGTTGATTTCTTTTATCAAAAAGTGCACGAATATGTTATTATTATTATTATTTTTTTTTTTCATCGATAGTACTTATCTTAAACGTGATTCATGTGTTTGATTGGGAGTAGGAAAGAAATAATATTCTTGGTCGGCGGAGTTCGCCATATTTTTTGTTTCACAGTCAAAATTATTCGTGCAAAGAAAAAAACTCGCTTGAAGGCTGTATAATTGAATTCTGGTCAGCCGTAGTTTGTAAGTGCCATTAGTTTTTTTTTTTTTTTAACTATTAAGATTTTTTGTGTTTGCATTAATTAATACACCCCCTCATATTGTTGTGTGTTTAATTTGCTTTAATCAAGAATAGACTTCGAAAAAATGAAAAAATAATATTGATGATGATCGAGAATCGGAGAAACAGGGTACCCGAAAAATAAGTGTATATAATTGGATATTTCGTGTCAATTTTGATTTCTGTTTTATAATTTTCATTTATCCTTTTATTATTATGTTTTTCCTGAATTTTTGTTTACCATCAGTGTGAATGGCGATGATGTTTTTTTGAACTCTAGCTGCCTGTGGTGCTTCAACTCTCTGGCCGCAAGAAATTTGCCATCGTTTGTCAAAAATACGTTTTCTTATCAGAATCAAATAAAAAAGCACTTCTATTCTAAGAGATACCGTTCTCCTTTAAAACATATCTATTTCGCTGCTGCCTTCTCTTTGGTGGGTGAATTCTTTCTTGTATTTACTAATATATTTAATGAACGATAATCGAAAATGAAGTTTTTTATATTCATACATATTGATCGCACCAGAGCTAATTAATAATAATATATTATATTAAAAGAAAAAAAAAAAAAAATGTAATTTGGGAAAATCTCTAGTGATTCTGGGCCAAAACATTCAAACGTAGAACACGAAAATAGAAAGGTGCATTGATCAGTTACTACGATCGAGACTACGTACATTATTTTACATGTGAAACAGTGATTATTTTTGTAAGCTTTTCAGGATACGAGGCAATATTGCGCGTATATTTTGTAATCTTGTCTTCATACTGCATACAGTTGAATACTTTTTCTTTTTTTTTTCTTTCTTTTCATCTCCTTCAATACTTATTTCTGTGATCACTTTAAAAATAATACTATTCTTGTACTACTCATCGTCATTGTAATTTTGTTCTTAAATGTTTTTTGCACTCCCAAAAAAAATGAAATACTGTTTATGTAATACGTTCTATATGATTTTCTGTTTATTTCTTCGTTATTTGTTCGACGTTATTGGAAAAATTCATTCCGGTGTCCTTTTTTTTTTTTTTTTCTTATGTATTATCATCGTGCTATTACCGTACCATTATAATTTTATATACTATATCGAAGGAGGGTAGGGGTACATGGACTTGATTTTGTGGTCGAGATTTTTGTCAAGTTTAATAATTTTAGTTGTATTTTTCCCCCTTTTTCGTTTTTGTTTTTCTTTTCTGTTCTTTTTTGAAGATTTTCATGTGTACATTTGTACTGAACGTTATTTTCATTGGCGATTCCTTCAATAATTTTTGAATAATATTTTATTAATCAACGATTACAGTTATTCGTGTACTATCCGTAAATACGTTGTTGTTACGCACGTAATCGATCTGTTTTTGTTCTTTTCCCCTCCTGTTTTTCTTTTTTTTTTTCTTTGTTTTGTTTTCAGTCATCCGTTTTTGCAGAGGAAATTTATTACATTATACGTGGAATTTAATCATTATTTACAAACGCATTACTTTGTGATAAAAATTATGTAAATTTTGATGTGTTTTGCGATTATAAAGAATTGCAATTTCCTATTTGTTGCGTATTTAATTTATTTATTCATTTGAAACTGCGCACTCTTTGGATGATTCTCCTGTAGGTATCAAATCTCAATTATTTTTTGTAGGCCTGGTTAAGCCCGAAGAATTTTCTTCAGTTCGATGAGATCAAATGCTGTTTTGAAAAATGACAAATGTTGAAAATGATGAATTTCCGTGAAGTTTTCATTTTATTATCCATTGAAAAACAAAACGCGACGATGACATCTTTATTTTCAATTGGAAGGCAACTTATTTTCTGCCAGTCTGAAAATATTCGACAATTTTCCTTCTATTTTGAATAAGCCTGAATGAGAACTTCTTTTCTTTTCTCCGAAGTTTTTGTATCACCCTGAGAAATATTTTGACTCCATTATTCTTATTTTGTTTTTCGTTTTTTTTTTTTCACTCTTCCCAAAATTTAAGGGTGAAGAAAATTTCAAAATTATGATCGTGGTCGTAGGTAGTTCTTTTAGCGTATCATACCCATACTGGGAAGTATTATAATATTCTTTGACCAGAATTTCGAAATTTCTTCTTGACGTTAAGCATATTATTCGATTTCCTTTATTTATTTATTATTTTTTTTTTTCTTCCATAAAAAGGACTACTTGGGTGTTCAGAATGAAAACACAAATGACCGTCGGTCGAAAACGTTTCTACCTTTCTATAATTGAATTCGTAACTGTGGTATTTTCGTTTTTTTTTTGGGTTCTTCATTCTATCAAATTGTGTCGCACCACTTCGGAACAGATCGAAATTACGTGAATTTTCATTTAAAAATTCTGGAAAAAATTCTTAACGTCGTAAAAATTGGTACAAATTAAATAATTTTGACTATGATTATCACTAAATGATCTTATAATTAAATTAAAAACGTGACGTTTTGATAGCTCGGGTATCATCGACGTATGTAAAAACGGCGCCGGTCTCCCAGAATGTGAAACATGTGAAACTGAAAACAAAGACAAAAATATTGATAAGTTCCTCTCTTTTTTTGTTCTTTTCTAGGCCTCTTAGTATTATTGAAGGTGTGCCGTTTTTCCATAGCATGCGAGGTTACAGCAGTATGATCACTTTTATTATTCCCGGCATAGGGGTGTTCAGAAAAGCTGTTTTTTTTAGGCGATAAGTTTCTTCCATGTAGACACCGGTACAATTCAAACAAGGTGCATACTACGAATAATACCGCAGTACAATTCAAACAAGGTGCATACTACGAATAATACCGCAGTTCTGTTCAAGGGGAGTGTAACTTAATTTTAGGAAAAAAAAATTCTTTCCCAGTATTTTAATAGACCGGATTCTCGTGACGTCACAAGCTCCACATTTGTTTCCCCCAACGTACCCATAGCCCGCTTAAAATTGTCAATCTTACCCTACATTACCAACTCGGAACGTGAACAAAAAAAAAATACTTAATAAGAAAGAAATACACAGGAACGTTTCGAGCTTACGTTCAGCATTAAAAAAAAACAAGAAATAAATAAAAAACCGTTGATACTTTTTCAAATACCGGTACTTGAGAACTTTCTGATTTTGATTATAAATACCTAATCGCTTATTTATTTCCATGTTTTCAATTTGAATGTACCTATGATTGAAACGTTCCTATGTATTTCTTATAGAAATCCTCTTCATTCACGCCTACGTCACAGCATCGTTGTATTCAAAATAATTTCGAGATTTGTGATCGATGGTGCTTAGGGAAAGTAAACAAACTTTTTTTACACGGACTTTTCCATAAGAAGAAAAATTGAATTCGATCATTTGCTCATATTTGAATAGAAGAATAAAGTGAGAAACGAAAAATACATTCTCAAATACTTGAGATCTTCCAGATCTTGATTATCAACGTTGAATTCCTTATTTATTTCTCATTTTGAAATACTAACACATGATCGAAATGTTCCCTGTGTATTCTTATGGAAGTCGATAATGTTCTAAGCACCATCGCATGATACTATCGCAAAATTCTGCGATACTATCGCAGAATATCGCGCACTATCGATCAAAATTGCTCGATGTTAGCAGTTAGTGACGTCACGTGAACGAAGAGGATAGATAACTAATAGAACCAAAAACGACAGAATCGATCATATTCAAGGGTTTCTGAAGTGTTTTTGCGCGTGGTTTGCGGCCTTTGCGCCAACAAGGAATGACGTCAGAATAATGTGGTCTATTCGGGGTGTGCATATAATATTATTGTCGGTAGGCTAGCGTCGCCCACCTAAAATTATATCTACATATATGGAAAAGTACTGATAAGGAAAGGGTGATCAATGATCATACACAATTCGAGTACCTATACAGTTTTTCAGTTTTTCTTAAATTTCTCAATGAATACTGAATTTAAACAAAAAACGCAAAGAACTAAGTTTAATGAGCATAAAATTCTCTTTCAGGAAAAAATATTTTTAGGAAATTTTGCGAAACTGAAAAACCAAATTACCAGAAGCAATCGAAATATAAAGAAAGAAAGAAAGAATGAAAGAAAGAAACCAAATAATTAGATAAGTAAGTAAATAAAAAGAAATAAAATGAATAAAATAAATTGATTAATCAATAAATTAATAAATTAATTAAATTAAATGATTAATAAATAAATAAATAAAACGATTCAATTTAAATGAATCCAAGTTCCCCTTTTATCCTTCTCCTCCTATCATAATATAGCTCAAGAAAAGAACCAACATTTTTCCAAGTCCACATTGGCAAGACATTAGACGTTGGATGGTAAATTAAAAAAAAAAAAAACCATACATGTTCCCTGTTGAAATTTCGACTCGCAACCCATAATATGTGATAGAAGGGGGACTTGAGGTACTTGAAGCATTGCATATCTTGCTAATTGCAGGGGCTAAGCAAATTGATGTACAAAGCATTGCATGTCTAGTTCCTCGAAGGGGCTATCCTGATGCGGTCATATTATGTATTATTTTTCAACCCATAGAACAGAAGCCCTTGTTTTTCATATTCTGACAAAAATTTTTTTCCACGGATCTCCTCCAAAACAACTGGATGGATTTATTCGAGACTTAGATAAGTTATAGTTTCAATCTGAAGATGGGTACCAACATTGTTTTCGACGAATAATTGACAGTAATTCCTCAGCGCGTTTTCAATTGAGTTAATACGATTCTGTAGGTTACGGTTAATGATATTGGGAGTAATCAAAATATCAATTCCCAAAGATCGCAGGAACAACTGTTATTGTCTCGTAGCAGTTTGGGCAGGGGGAGAGGAAGTGGTTTTTCTGGAGACGTTTCGTAGGTTTCAGATGACTCCTAGCCTAAATTAAAATAAAATTCAGGTTTCCTTATTGGAGTGGGTGGCCCCAAGAATTTTGCCCAAGATAGGCCAGCCGGAGGCCTGTGAATTGCCAGGTAGGCCGACGATTCAAGAGGTGTTATAGAAATAAATTTTATTTGTTATTTGGTGCTACAGAGTTTCTACGAAAAACGACGGCTTCCTTAACGAAGTTAAGCGAGGAACGCAGGGAACCTGTTTTATGAGTAATATGGGATTTGGTATTGAGAATTCAAGGAAGCCTAGATTTTGATTAAGCTAGTATAAAGAAGGCCTACACCTACTATAAGCCTAGTATAATACACTACCTGACAGCCTAAAAATCGCTGAGCTGAAATTATAAAATTTTAAAACGCTGAATTCAATGCTGTTCTCCGTTTTTAACAGGGAACCTGTTTTATGGGGGGCTATTTGAGAAATCTGGCGTCCGCCGTCCGCCGTGCGCCGTCCGCCGTCCGCCGTGCGCCGTCCGCCGTCCGCCGTGCGCCATCCAGCGAAAAACTTAGAAAAATTTCGACCCTCGAGCCATATATGATAGGAGAGGGACTTAGAAAAATTTCGACTCTCAAGCTATATATGATAGGAGGGGGACTTAGAAAAAATTTCGACTCTCGAGCTATAGATGATAGGAGGGGAACTTAGAAAAATTTCGACTCTCGAGCCATATGTGATAGGAGAGGGACTTGGAAAAATTTCGACTCTCAAGCTATATATGATAGGAGGGGGACTTAGAAAAAATTTCGACTCTCGAGCTATAGATGATAGGAGGGGAACTTAGAAAAATTTCGACTCTCGAGCCATATATGATAGGAGAGGGACTTGGAAAAATTTCGACTCTCGAGCTATATATGATAGGAGAGGGACTTAGAAAAATTTCGACTCTCAAGCTATATATGATAGGAGGGGGACTTAGAAAAATTTCGACTCTCGAGCTATATATGATAGGAGGGGGACTTAGAATTTCGAGTCTCGAGCTATATATGATAGGAGGGGGACTTAGAAAAATTTCGACTCTCGAGCCATATATGATAGGAGAGGGACTTAGAAAAATTTCGACTCTCGAGCTATATATGATAGGAGGGGAACTTGGAAAAATTTCGACTCTCGAGCTATATATGATAGAAGGGGGACTTAGAAAAATTTCGACTTTCGAGCTATATATGATAGAAGGGAGACTTAGAAAAATTTCGACTCTCGAGCTATATATGATAGGAGGGGGACTTAGAAGAATTTCGACTCTCGAGCCATATATGATAGAAGGGGGACTTAGAAAAATTTCGACTCTCGAGCCATATATGATAGGAGGGGGACTTAGAAAAAATTTCGACTCTCGAGCCATATATGATAGGAGGGGGACTTAGAAAAATTTGGAGTTGGTCTAGGCCTTCTTTTTACTACCTTTCTCCAAATCTAGGCTTCCTTGAATTTTCAATACCAAATCTCATTCGAATCATAAAACAGGTTCCCTGCGTTCCTCGTTTAACTTCGTTAAGGGAGCCGTAATTTTTTGATAGGACGTCCGATTCGTTTATTCGTCGCGCATCTTTGCGGAACGTAAGGCACCTTCTCGATAGCTGAAGTATCGGCTATCGAGAAGGAACGTTACGTTCCGCAACAACGCACTGCGAATAAACGTGAATAATTCACGCGATTACGAAAAATTGGGACGTCCTATCAAAAAACGGAGAACGGCATTGAATTCAGCGTTGAAAATTCATTTTAAATTCTATAATTTCAGCTCAGCGATTTTCAAAAAGTTTGAATTTATAGTTTGAGAGTCTAAATTTTTCTCGAATCTCGAGCTATAAATGATAGGAGGGGGACTTGGAAAAATAAAAATTTTTTATTTTATTTTTTTTTTTTTTACGAGCAATGCAGCTGAGCTAAGGGCTATTTACTCGGCAGATAGTTCTGCTTTTACTTAAACTTAGTGTTCAATAAAGTAGAAAGGAAGGAAAGTTGAGAACAAAATACATGTAAAAGAATTGAGATGAAATAAAAATATAAAGGAAAACAAAAATACTTTTTTTTTTTTTTTTTGGCGTCATCAAACGTGGTGGTACAAGTCAGTAGATCGTAAGTAAGTTGGAGGTGAGTCAATTGTTTCGGAGTTGTTATTGAGAGTTTGTTGTATATTAATAGAAATGTTGAGGGAAGATCGGAGCGGTTGTAAAGTCGGGCAAGTATTGATTCTCGAGCTTGTGTACAGTATATGATAGAAGGGGGGACTTAGAAAAATTCTTATCATACATGGCTCGAGAGTCGAAATTTTTCTGTTTTTTGTTAAACGGCGCACGGCAAATTTTTCAAAAAACCCTCCATAGAACAGGTTCCCTGTTTTTTTTTTTTTTATTACATCCAACCATAGAGAAAAATTATAAAAGAAAAACACAAAAAACAAAAAAAACAAAACAAAACAAAACAATATAAAACAAAACAAAAAAAAAAAGAATAGAGGGGAAAAAAATTACACACATGCTTAAATGTAAAAAAAAAAAAAAAAAAAAAAAAAAAAAAAAAAGGGTGAAAACAATAGTACTCCGACATTTGTAGCTTTCAACAGCCTACAACAATAGAATCTACTACTGAATGATATTATAAGTAAGGTTGCGTGAGTGAAATCAAAAAGGGTAAAAATTGAATCTAAATATGATACCTGCAGAGAATTGTTACTTCATACCCTTTTAATCCCATATTTTATTGTGTGCTTGTGTGAGTGTGTCAGCAGCCTGTATGTATTTTACCCATACCACTGTAAGCCTAGTATAATATAGTTTGAAAGTCTAAATTTTTCTCGAATCTCCAGCTATATATGATAGCTTGAGAGTTGAAATTTTTCCATGTCCCCCTCTTATCACATATAGCTCGAGTGTCGAAATTTTTCTACGTCCCTGTCCTATCATATATGGCTCGAGAGTCGAAATTTTTCCAAATTTTTTGCTGCACGGCGAACGGCAAATTTCTCTAAAGCCCCCCATAAAACAGGTTCTCTGTTAAAACTTTTGGGCAGGCCAAAGAGAAACTTTTGGGTAGGCCTAACCTACCCGGCCTCCCCCCTGGGGCCGCGACTGCCTTATTGGATTATAGGTATCTTTACTCTGTTATCAGTTGATGTGACGTCATAGTGATGGAATTTATAAACTGAGTTTTATTGTTCATTCTACAGATATTTGATATGATTGACAGGTCATTGGTATTTAATTTAAAGAGAGGGAGTGACTATCTCAATTATTTTTGCATTGTGGTTGAAAAGTCGTGTACGCGCCTGCGCGAGTGTTTCTTTTATTTATAATCAATAAATTTCTGTTTTTGATTTGACTATGGTGACCAATTTCTGTAACTTCGTTCATTATTATTATTATTTCATTTTTCAATTTTTCTTATCTTCTAATTTGTGTTAACAGTAGGTACTGTGCACTATTCTTTGGATAACCCTCATTTTTCAAGTGAAAAGTCAATCCGTTGTGACCTTTTTTTTTCTCCTGATATCGCGTTACTTGTGATTTCTTGACTCAGCAATGTAGATATTCTGGGAAGCGGATGAAGATCGTTGTCATGAAGTAGCTTCTGCTCAATTACCGGTGTAACTCGTCACTAATGCACACATGTATAACCAACGATTTGGATCTCGTCGTCAATAATTGTAACTTCCCATTACAGGTACCTTGGACAAATGAGCCTCCACCGTAATTATGACTAGATTAAATTCTATAGCGCGGCTTCGGGAAACGTATAGACTAGGGAAGGTACCTACAGTATATAAGGTCTCTGTATATCGTGAAACGGTATCAAGAAAATTTCATAACAAAAGGATTATGGTCGAGTTGCATGTCTACACTGGTATATTTTTTTACATTATACTCGCATGTTTCCATCCTCATCGCGCGTCTATTTTTCGTTCATTTTCTGTAATCAACGGAAATTACTAGCTAGAAATAGATTTCTCAAAGGCTGCAGGCGATTCGGGTTGTTCCTGTATACAAAACGCAACAACATCCAACGTGTTTTACGTTAAATTAAAAAATCGACGGTGAACTACCTTGAAGATAGATAGGTACTAGTAATATTTAAAATACATTATAAATGAGTACGCACACAGGTTTTCAAAGAAGCTTTATTGTTTTAGGGTTGTTCAATAACTACCGTATTTTGAAGAATATAGACAGGCCTACCATCTGATATGCTGGACATTGACCAGCTTATTTATGTTTATGTGTTTTTTTTTCTTTTTTTTTTTTTCTTCGAGCTACGAATCATTCCCTAACATCTTTGAACACGCGGATAGCGAGAATTTGTTGATGATAAATTATATCACACGCAGCCTCTGGATAGATGTGAATCTTTGGCCAAAAAAAAAAAAAAAAAAAAAAACGTATGTACGAGAAGAGATGGACGGATTGATTTCACGCAAATCATTGTTGTAACTTTGGTAAATTTTCGATATTTTGAAACGTTTTTTTGTGGTTCATTCTAAGTATACAGTGCGGTATGTAGATTGTCAAAGTTCGAATACATTACGAGAACAATCATGATAGCTTCGAGCTAGTTTCATACCAACGACGCTAAAAGTCAGGTGAACGTCTAATTTTTGCAGTTAGTATCAGCCTCACAGCCGCGTTGGTAAAACTAGCTCGGACCATAAAATTGAGCGCTTCTTATTCGAGCTCTATATAATATTAATTCTCTTTTCTTTTTGAGTTCGTTCCAGCTGTTTTCCTACAGTTCTAACAGGGAACCTGCTCTATCGTGGGTCTTTTCGAAAATTTTGGCGTCCCGTTGTCCACCTTCCGGCGGCCGGTGACGTCACAGGGTTGTGACGTAGACAGTCGCATTTGCACTACTATTTATTACAGTCGTTCAGGGCAATTAAGTTCGGTCGTCCCGATCGTCCCTGCTCTCCAGGGTAGCCAAACATTGCATTTTTTCCGGACACTCCAGTCAGTCCAGTTGTTCCAATTGTTCCTGCAGTCCGGACACTCCAGTTATTCTGGGCAGTCGGTCGTTCCGTACACTCCGGTCAATCCGATCGTTTCATGCAGTCCGGGCATTCTTTGTATTCCGGACAGTACGGTGGTCCCAGTAGTTCCATTTGCTTGGTCGTTCAGGGCACGTTGGTCAAATGTTTGTTTTGGATGTTCCAGGTACTCCATCAGACCGTCTGGCCATTCCTGTCAATCCCGGTACTTCGATCCGTCTGGTCGTTCCGGTCAGCCCGGGTACTCCGCTCAGTCCGATCTTTTTTGTTAGCAGGAAACCTATTTTATGGGTGGGGGGGGGGGATTTGAGAAAATCGCCGTGCACCGGTGACGTCTTATTTTATACTAGGTTTATATAGTACGTCCATGCCTCCTTCATTGTAGTTTTATATTAGGTCTAGGCTTACTTGAATTCTGAATACCAAAACAAATTTGACTCATAAAACAGGTTCCTTACGTTCCTCATTCAACTTCGTTAAGGAAGCCGTCGTTCTGTTCAAGGCACTTCGGTCTGTCCGTTTGTTTCGATCTTTCCGGACACTTTGGCCAATTGGGTCATCCCTGGTACTCCAGTCGTTCCGGTCGTCTCGGGTACTTCAATCAGTCCGGTTATTTCGGATGGCCAGCGTGTCCCAATCATCCCTGTACTCCAGTCAGTCCGGTCGTCCCAGTAGTTTTATTTGCTTTGGTCGTTTCGGGCAGGCTGATTAAACGTCAGTTTTGGACGTTCCAGGTACTCCAGGTCTATCCGGATACTCCGCTCAGTCCGGTCGTTTTTGTTATTTGAGGCAATCTGATCAGTCCATTTGTTACGGTCGTTACGGGCAATCTGGGCATTAAGAGCCACCCGGGCACTCCAATCCGTCCGGACAATCCGGTCGTTGTGAGGTCTCTGCTCAGTCTATTAGCTCCAATCAGTCCGGTCATACCAGTAGTTTTATTTGCTTTGGTCGTTCCGTGCAGGCTGGTCAAACGTCTGTTTCGGACGTTCCAAGTACTCCAGGTCTATCCGGGTAGTTTGCTCAGTCCGGTCGTTTTTGTTGTTCGAGGCAATCTGGTCAGTCCGTTTGTTCAGGTCTATCCGAGCACTCCAGTCAGTCCATTTGTTACGGTCGTTACGGGCAAACTTGGCATTTCGAGCCATCCGGGCACTCTAATCAGTCTGGACAATTCGGTCGTTGTGAGGCCTCTGTTCAGTCTATTAGCTCCAGTCAGTCCGGTCATCCCCGGCAGTCTGGTTGAGTCTGGCCATTTTGGGCCCTGCAATCAGCCCGGATACTCCAGTCAGTCTGGGTACTCGGGTCAGTCCATGCAGCCCAATCAGTCCAGTCATTCCATCTCCTTAGTTTATCCCGGGCACTTCAGTCAGTCCGGTCATCTCGGACAGTTCAATCGCTTCAGTTGTTCCAAGCTCTCCCATCAGTCCAGTCATTCTGGTCGTTCTATGCAGTCCAGTCGTTCCGGTCGGCCCGGTCGTTCCGACCACTATGGTCGTTCTGGGCAGTCCAATAAATTTGGGCACTCGGATCAGCCCGGTTGTTCCCTCCCCCAACTTATCATGAAAGCTGAAGACGCCAATTAGCTCAAAATTCATTGTGCAATTTGCTACTTTGACCCTGTACCTTAACTCCCCGCCTAATTCTTGGATTTGCCTCCGCTAGTCCGCAGAACTTTTTAGCTAGCAAATTGAGAGAATCTCAAGAGTATATGATTCTAGTTTATTAGCTAGCTTACAAGCCTAAGTACTTGTGGGTGTTACCCCGTCATCAGTTGTTTTGGGGCTGAAGAAACATTAGTAGAATACTGTGATCTGATTGGCTACAACAATTCTGTGTTGCGATTGTTTCATTTGCCCATGTGCTGCATTTTACTGGCAGTCAGGCTTGGTGGGTTCTGTTCTTTTTGTCTTGCCCAATCACCAAGCCAAATAATCAACTGTGATTTGCCTTTGCTATCTCCATCTGTTCCCAAAGTTTTCTTCTCATCATACAGTTTTCTATATGCGTGACGTAATATATTCTTTTTGGTCGACGTACTCTACGTGCTTGGTCGCGTTTTTGTTCTTCAGTGAATAAAGGACGGGTTGGATTTTTCTCTAGGGAGTAAAGCACATTGCATACTTGGCAACCATTGTTTGTGTAAACCTTCCGCCATACAAGAATAAAATAAGCGACAAAGTCGCGCTGCAAGGCGGCTCTTGCTGTGACTAGAGTCGCCAAAACGCTTGTTTGAATGTCGCTCACTTTGTTCTTTAGTAGTATAATATACTATTTTCCATTGTGCTTTTTCTTCATTTCAGTGTTTGCCATATAGTGACTTCTCATCTTCTGTTTCCCTTGACGTTTCATGTTCCTTTTTCTCTAGGTGCATCCGCACCATTTGCAGCTAAACTTGTACACTTCACTCAAGTTACCCGTGCCCTTTTCTTCCTTCTAGTCGTTGCTTATTCTTTTTATACCATGGGTAGGTTGTTATGTAGGTCTACATTCACGTCATAGCCACTGACCTTTATCACATCGTTTGTGTACTTTCTTATGTATGGTTTTTATCCAAAGTACGTTCCCCTTTGTGCTGTCATGTGTTCCCTTCCCTGCTTCTATTTTCCAAAGATTCTCTCAACCATGCCTTTAGAGTGGCCTTGTGGCCACTTTTGGTACAATATTCAGCAATGGCAGATTTTTTGGACAGAATGATGGTCTGCCGAACGTTCTCTAAGGGAGCCATACAGTTTGCCTTATGTAAAAAGCAGACCAGCCAGGAGCCGCGCAGCTGGTGTGATAGACCCGCCACACTCTTCAGTAGAAAGTATATTTTCAAGAGAGAATGAATGGCCTAAAATGAGGATCGAATAAAAGGCTCGAGCGTTTTGACGATTTTATAGGATTGCTGGCTCAAGAAAGGAAGCCGCCATTGCTTACAACGAGGAAGAGAGAAAAAGTTAGAATGCATATAAGCTACTGAAGAGATTAACGCGAGATAATTTTATTAATTTCGTGAGAATAGTTATTGAGGCGAGCGAGTTGAGTAATATGAGCTTTCTGCATGTTGAAATTTCCCGGAGAAAGAGGAATAGTCAGGAGGCGGTGAAGGATTTGCGAGAATTATGATGAAACAATGCGCCATTGATTAGGGCACCCGTGTAGGAAGTAAGAAGAGCAAATAAAGCTCAATCTCCAATCAGCTTTTATGAGGACACTTTTCGTTGTCTTCAACATATGAGAGATGGAAAGGAAATGATTTAATTGAGGAGAAGGTTCGGTATGAACCGCACGTACGGAGTTTCAAACAGGGAACGTGTTTTATGAGGAGCTTTTGAGAAATTGGCCGTGCGCCGTCCGCCGTCCAGCAAAAAACTTGGAAAGAATTTCGACTCTCCAGCCATATATGATAGGAGGGGGACTTGGAAAAATTTCGACTATCGCACTATATATGATAGGAGAGGGACTTGAAAAAACGACGGCTTCCTTAGCGAAGTTCAACGAGGAACGCAGCGAACTTGTTTTGTGAGTCAAATGGGATTTGGTATTGAAAATTCAAGGAAGCCTAGACCTAGATAAAGCTAGTATAAAGAAGGCATAGACCTACTATAAGCCTAGTATGATATAGTTTGAGAGTCTACATTTTAACAGGGAACCTGTTTTATGGGGGGCTATTTGAGAAATCTGCCGTCCGCCGTCCGCCGTGCGCCGTCCGCCGTGCGCCGTCCAGCGAAAAACTTGGAAAAATTTCGACCCTCGAGCCATATATGATAGGAGAGGGACTTAGAAAAATTTCGACTCTCAAGCTATATATGATAGGAGGGGGACTTAGAAAAATTTCGACTCTCGAGCTATAGATGATAGGAGGGGAACTTAGAAAAATTTCGACTCTCGAGCTATATATGATAGAAGGGGGACTTAGAAAAATGTCGACTCTCGAGCCATATATGATAGGAGAGGGACTTAGAAAAATTTCGACTCTCGAGCTATATATGATAGGAGGGGGACTTGGAAAAATTTCGACTCTCGAGCCATATATGATAGGAGAGGGACTTAGAAAAATTTCGACTGTCGAGCTATATATGATCTAGGCTTCCTTGAATTTTCAATACCAAATCTCATTCGAATCATAAAACAGGTTCCCTGCGTTCCTCGTTTAACTTCGTTAAGGAAGCCGTCATTTTTCTCGAATCTCCAGCTATATATGATAGCTCGAGAATGGAAATTTTTCCAAGTCCCCCTCCTATCATATATAGCTTGAGAGTCGAAATTTTTTTGTCCCCCTCCTATCATATATAGGTAGCTCGAGAGTCGGAATTTTTCTACGTCCCCCTCCTATCATATAATTATTATATAGCTCGAGAATCGAAATTTCAATAGGCAACCTGTTTTATGGGGAGCTTTTTGAGAAACTTGCCGTGCGCCGTCCACCGTGCGCCGTCCAGCAAAAAACTTGGAAAAAACGACGGCTTCGTTAACGAAGTTAAATGAGGAACGCAGGGAACCTGTTTTATGAGACAAATGGGATTTGGTATTGAAAATTCAATGAAGCCTAGACCTAGATAAAGCTAGTCTAAAGAAGACCTAGACCTACTATAAGCCTAGTATATATAACATAGTTTGAGAGTCTACATTTTTCTAAGTCCCATCCTATCATATATAGCTCACGAGTCAAAATTTTGCTAAATCCCCCTCCTATCATATATAGCTCGAGAGTCAAAAGTTTTCGAAGTCCCCTCCTATCACACATAGCTCGAGAGTCGGAATTTTTCCAAGTCCCCCTCCTATCATATATAGCTCGAGAGTCAGAATTTTTTCAAGTCCCTCTCCTATCATATATAGCTTGAGAGTCGAAATTTTCTTGTCCTCCTCCTATCATATATAGCTCGAGAGTCAAAATTCTTTTGTCCCCCTCCTATTATATATAGCTCGAGAGTCGGAATTTTTTCTAGTCCCCCCTCCTATCATACATAGCTCGAGAGTCAGAATTTTTTCATGTCCCCTTCCTATCATATATAGCTTGAGAGTCGAAATTTTTTTGTCCCCTGCCTATCATATATAGCTCGAGAGTCGAAATTCTTTTGTCCCCCTCCTATCATACATAGCTCGAGAGTCAGAATTTTTTCATGTCCCCTTCCTATCATATATAGCTTGAGAGTCGAAATTTTTTTGTCCCCCGCCTATCATATATAGCTCGAGAGTCGAAATTCTTTTGTCCCCCTCCTATCATACATAGCTCGAGAGTCGGAATTTTTTCTAGTCCTCCTCCTATCATATATAACTTGAGAGTCGAAATTTGTTTGTCCCCCTCCTATCATATATAGCTCGAGAGTCGAAATTTTTTGCAAGTCTCCTTCCTATCATATATGCCTCGAGAGTCGAAATTTTTCCTAGTTTGTTGCTGGACGACGCGCGGAGGACGGCGCACGGCAAATTTCTCAAAAAGCCCCCCATAAAAGAGGTTCCCTGTTAAAATGTCAACTCTCGAGCTATATATGATAGGAGGGGGACTTGGAAAAATGTCAACTCTCAAGCTATATATGATATGAAAGGGACTTGGAAAAATTTCAACTCTCGAGCTATCATATATAGCTGGAGATTCGAGAAAAATTTAGACTCTCAAACTATATTATACTAGGCTTATAGTAGGTGTAGGCCTTCTTTATACTAGCTTTATCTAGGTCTAGGCTTCCTTGAATTTTCAATACCAAATCCCATTTGACTCATAAAACAGGTTCCCTTCGTTCCTCGTTTAACTTCGTTAAGGAAGCCGCGCCGTCGTTTTTATAGTAGACTTTATGGTAGATTTCTTTGTACTTTTTCATTAAAATCTATACTCGGAAAGAGTTTTGTGTCTTAGCTAATAATTGTACGCATCAGTTAAAGACCATCTTCAACTAACATCCAATGCAAACTTCGTCGTCATATGAAAAGTTGAAATTGCAGTAGCTGACTCGGACAAACCTATATTTCTGATAAGAATATTGAACCGTAACAATTGTACTCCTACCTTATAATGATACAAATTACTCAAACCCAGAGCCACCGCGAATACTGATCCAATAATTACACAATAATCATTATATCGTCGTGTACGATGAATCCGATTGCTGCACCCCTCCATTCGAGAAAACATAACGCCGCGACTATCAGAATCATTGAAATTTTCATTAGCGACTGTTGGTATCCTGTATTTATCCGGTAGTCTTCGTTTGAAAGAATCTACCATCAACTGTGATTACACGTAATGCGTTCTTATGTTATCGATTTGCATTACGCAAACCAGCATTGTATAAAGGTAAATAAAATCCGAACTGATAATAAGCACCTTTTATTAACGTAGTCCGCACAGAGTATTGTAATGAAGATTGATATTAACGAAAGGGCTGACTTAATAAAAAATCCTTTTGAACCAGTTTACAAACAGCGACTATTGAGAAAAGATAGCATGCGCGGTCTCCCGATAACGATTCGACGGGCGCTGGCGAATGTCGACGAACGCGAAACGAAATAGACGTAGGCAGAAGGGTTACAAGAAAAATTACAACGTTCGTTATTACTTTTTTTTCTTCCCGTTCTCGCATATATTCTCGTATATTCCGAGTACGTGCCTGCGAGCTTATTATTGTGTTCTTATAAAAATGTAAATAACAGTTATTATCAAAATTGAATTTCTTACGTCGATTTTGATTGGTTGGGCGAACTCGGGGTGGTTGGAGGTATTCGACTCTCTTATAAATAATATTCCGTAACAGTAGCGATATTTCCTTTTAATCCTGTTTATTTTTGTGGCCTAACCTTTACACCCTCTTTACGACCGCACGACGAGGCGACGGAAGCGAGAAAGAACGTCTAGAAAATAATTATCGGTATTTCAGCGGCCAAGTAATTCGGAAGCACAAATTATCGAAATTGGAAGTCTTTAAGGAGAAGAAAAATCGAATAACGTGTGTAAATTGGCCCATTTTCCTTTCGTGCGGAGCCTTAATAGTTTATAATATATTTCACCGTCGAACCCTCATGCGCTGTTCCCAAAGCGTAATAGGCGTCCGAAGAAGAAAATTGAGATGAAAACATTAGATTGCGTGAAAGACGCGGACCTTATGAGAGATTGAAGGTGCATGTAGACGACGACACCCATGGGGCAAGTATGCAGGAAGCACAAGGGGTATTATAAGCACCTCTTCGTAATTTTTCTCCACTGAAATCTCGTTTTAGATGCAGTTGTTGGGGTTCGGTTAGTTTAAATTTTCGTCGTGTAATTATGAAACTAACGCAACCTATCTTCCAGCGAGTGAGTCACCAAACATATTGTAAAATCAATTGCGATAAACAGTCGATTCTCTAAAATAGTTCTATGACTCTATGGGAAAGGGGGTAAAGTGTTCAGTTGCGAAGCAGCTGTATGGTCTTGACTTACTTTAGAGGTTTGAATAAATTTGAGTTCTACGCTAATATTTATAACCTAACATACCACACTTTACCGAGCAAACTACTCGCATAGCCGAGTATAGGTCCTGGACTAAGAAGCTTCTGTAAAAAACACAAAAGCTAGATTAAGATACTCCGAGATTAGGCTTAGAAAAACACAGATTATGCAAAGACTCAGAAAATTTGGGACTTACATGATAATGTTAGTAGATTCAATGGCAGCGCCGGTATACTGCTTCGTAGAGCTGTTGGATTATATGGAAGTGCTAGTAGATTGAATGGTAGCACTGGTAGATAAGATGGCAGAGCTGGTAAATTGTATGATGTGGTGGTCGAACAAATGATAGCGCTGGTAGATCAGATGGTGGTGCTGCAAGATTAGACGACAGTGCTGATCGACTAAATGGTAGCGCTGGTAGATCGAAGCGTAGTGTTGGTAGATTAGATGATAGTAATGGTTAACCAAATGGTGACGCTAGTACATTAAAAAATAGCGCTGTTAGATGAGATGGTAATGCTGGTAGATTAGAACAGGGTTCTCAAGGTCGTGCTGGCTCACATTTTTTAGACCGGTTGACCGGATCGTCGGGTCCCTCGAACCCTGGTGTTCAAACATTCAAGGATTTTCTCGCCAGGGATCTTCGACCAGGTCAGGACCACACTGTTATTTGAGAGATCACTAGTGATTTTGTTGCAAATGACACCTCTTTTCCAATTAGGACTGCTTGTAGGACCATTCAGACTCTTACTGCAAATAACTCATTAGGACTATTTGCGGAATAATTTGCGAATTTGTGTCAAGTGACCCTGCAAGTACTTCTTTCCCAATTTGTGCTATTTGCGGGATTACTTGCGCTCTCACCGCAAATGACTTTTTTTCAATTAGCCCACAATGCTGGACTATTTGCAATCTTGTAGCAAATTACACCGCAAACGGCTCGTCTCTAGTTTGGACTGTTTGTGGGTTCATTTGCAATTTTATGGCAAAAAACACCGCGAACGCCTCTTCTTAAATTACGACTATTCGCGGGTCCATTTACGATTTTTATAGGTAAATGACACCGTAAATACCTCTTTCCCAATTTGTACTATTTGTGGGACTATTTTTGCTCTCACCGCAAGAGATACCACAAACACTTCTTTTCTTATATGTGCTACTGGCGGAATTCCTTGCTCTCTCACCGCAAATGCCTTTTTTCCAATTAGGACAAAATGCGGGACCCTTAGAGCTCTTACCGAAAATAACGTTGCAAATACCTCGTCATAAATTAGGACTATTCGGGGGTCCATTAGCGATATTCAGGCAAATGACACCTCAAATACTTATTTTCCAATTCGTGCTATTTGCAGGATTACTTGCGCTCTCATCGCAAATGCCTTTTTCCCCAATTAGGACTATTTGCGGGTCCATTTGCAATTTTGTGACAAATGACACCGCAAGGCTTCGTTTCATGTTTGATATATTTGTGGGACCATTTGGGCTCTAACCTACTCAAATAACACTGCAAACGCCTCTTTTTAAAACACGACTATATGTATGTGGGCCCTTTTGCGATTTTGTGGCAAAAGACACCGCAAAGGCCTCTCCCCTAGTCTGTGCTATTCGGCAGTTTCGTACTGGCTCACATTCTTGGATCGGGTAAACAGTTTGTCGGATCCCCCGAATTCTCATCGTCAAACTCAATAATTTGAACGCGAGCTCTATGAAACCTTTGTAGGATTTTTCTGGCCGAAGATCCCCGACCGCCGGCCAGGCCAGTACGACACTAAGTGCCTCCTCCCCACCGTTCAAGTTTGCTGCACATTTTAAACGCCAAAATTTATTCACGGTACACCCAATTCCAAATACAATGTACGTAAAATTCTCCATGATTGAGAAAAAAGTGTAAAAAACACCTTTTAACGAGAAATTTGGGCCTGGCGAGTATATTGTGGACGGTTAAACACTATAAGAAAAGAATTAGAAAGGTGAATTTGGCTTTTCCGTTGATGAAAAAACTAAGCATCGTTTTCAACAGTACATCCTTATATTTTCAACTCCAAAAGCAAGTTTTTAACATGTTTCATGTCTTTTCTCTCGCCGGACACCGATTTTGAAATTCGGGAGAACACCGCCCTCCCCCCCCCCCCCGGTCAAGAGAGACCGTGAGGGTGAGCGTGCGCGTGAGACTCTCCACCGGATAGTCGATTCAGAAATTTGCGAGTACACCCCGCGTTCGCGTGCGTGTGTGCGTGCGCGTGAACATCTCTACCCCTTGGGTGAATCAAAAATTTGCGAGTACACTTCGCCTGCGCATGCGTGTGTGTGGATGTGTGTGTGTGTGCCATCGCAGCTGACGATAAAATACAAAGACACATTATACACATTCATATCGTGTAAATAAGCATTATTGAAGTGTCAGGTACCTGTGAGATACCCCCTCGAATTCGTTAGGGCACTCCCTCTTTTAAATTATTCAACCAATGAGCAAGGAAGGACAGGTAAAGTTTGCACACGTCACCTTTCGTAAAAGCGAGTGCTTACTTATAGTTCGCACAATCCTTTCAACCAGTTCAGTATGTTTGGTGCAGATGTGGAAAGTGGACACGTTACTTTTCCCGTTTTGTTTTCGTTTTGCTCGCGTTTGGATAACGAGATTTTTTGAAATGATTTCTTGCATTTTTCTTACGTTTACCGGCACATTTTTATTGCTTGAACTAATCAGGCTGGAATACTAACGGTAATATTGTAAATAAAATGTGTCTTTTCGTTCACCCGGAATTATCGTCTTCCCGCAGCCTTTTGAATTTTAATAAAATATTTTTTCATTTCAAATACAAATTCAAATTGAAACCATCGTCATTTAGTAGCGGTCATCTCATTCTGAAACACGGGTGGCACGACAGCTCTAAATTTTGACTCAATGTGGTGTTCTTTTTTGGTGTGCGATATTATAGGTAGATTCGGATGAACCACTCAGGGATTTTATCTTCATTAGATGCGGTGGACTGTTGTGGTAGTGCACAGTCTTCTATGTATAGGAATTTTCTTTTTTTTTTGTCTTTGGTGTAGAACTAGAATCGTTAGTATCGTGGGACGCATTGGAGCCACCTCCACGTGGTGCGTCCTGGGCAACGGCAACAATTACTTTGTTGACGGCCAAGGCTCCTTAGAGTAATTTAGCGCGAATAAAAAATAATAACGTAAGAAATCCAATGAACTTAAATAAGAAAATAATAGAGACTTTGATTAAATAAGAAATAGAGACTTTGATTGGCAACAAAATGTTGCTTCATACCTAGTGTAATTTTGTAATTTTTTTTTTTTTTTTTTTTTTTTGAATGAAAAACTTCACGCTACTTCCGTCAAAACTTTTATTTTTTACAAGGCGACCGACGTTTCGAAGTATACATACTTCATCTTCGGGGTCTAGATGAATTCATAAAAAATAAAAGTTTTGACGGAAGTGGCGTGAAGTTTTTTATTAAATCTTTAGATAACCGTCTGGACAAGAATTTGTACCAATTTTGTAATTCTATTCGGCAGGTCATTTTAGTTTTGGAGTTTTTAAGCTGGGCCTCGAGTTAAATGTGCTCACCTTCGTTGTTACTCATCCTATTATGAGAAATTGAAACCTTCGTGAGTCTACTTCAGGGTCAGATGAGTGAATTAATTATCTGCTGCGGAGACGAAAAGAAGTGTTGAAATAGTGGTACTTCTGAAAGGGGATTTTAATAAGATATAGAGTTGGAATTTTTATAATTATTTCGAGTGCAAATTGAGGTTGCTTGAAAACTTTGTATAAGAAATAGTATTTCAGATTTTCTTTATAAAGATCGTAGCTTCGACACTCTCATCTTCTAAGTAAATTGATTAAAAATTCAACGATTCCTCGTTTGAATTCTTTCAATAAGTAATTTTGTGGCCAAAATATTTACTCTTTATTAAATATAAAGCGAGAGAGGTGAAGAAGAGAGAAGTGAGAGTGAGGCGAGAGAGTGTAGAGAGAGTGAGGAGAGTGCGAGTGCGCGAGGTAGAAATGTGGGATGATGAGAGAGAGAGAGAGAGAGAGAGAGAGAGAGAGAGAGAGAGAGAGAGAGAGAGAGAGAGAGAGAGAGAGAGAGAGAGAGAGAGAGAGAGAGAGAGAGAGAGAGAGAGAGAGAGAGAGAGAGAGAGAGAGAGAGAGAGAGAGAGAGAGAGAGAGAGAGAGAGAGAGAGAGAGAGAGAGAGAGAGAGAGAGAGAGAGAGAGAGAGAGAGAGAGAGAGAGAGAGAGAGAGAGAGAGAGAGAGAGAGAGCTGAGGTTTGCATCGAAAAATTTTACAAAAACCTAAATAAATCACAGCACCTTTTCCTGTTTGAACTACAATTTTTGAGCCTCTAGAAGAAATGAGCATAGGTTCATCTCATCAAACCGAACAATATTTGGCTGGATTTTGGCCACAAAATTACTTATTAAAAGAATTCAAACGAGGAATCGTTGAATTTTTAATCAATTTACTTAGAAGATGAGAGTGTCGAAGCTACGATCTTTATAAAGAAAATCTGAAATACTATTTCTTATACAAAGTTTTCAAGCAACCTCAATTTGCACTCGAAATAATTATAAAAATTCCAACTCAATATCTTATTAAAATCCCCTTTCAGAAGTACCACTATTTCAACACTTTTTTTCGTCTCCGCAGCAGATAATTAATTCACTCATCTGACCCTGAAGTAGAGTCACGAGGGTTTTTAACTCGAGGGCCAGCTTAAAAACTCCAAAACTAAAATGACCTGCCGAATAGAATTACAAAATTGGTACAAATTCTTGTCCAGACGGTTATCTAAAGATTTAATAAAAAACTTCACGCCACTTCCGTCAAAACTTTATTTTTTATGAATTCATCTAGACCCCGAAGATGAAGTATGTATACTTCGAAACGTCGGTCGCCTTGAAAAAAATAAAAGTTTTGACGGAAGTAGCGTGAAGTTTTTCATTCAAAAAAAAAAAAAAGAATTACAAAATTACACTAGGTATGAAGAAACATTTTGTTGCCAATCAAAGTCTCTATATTTTTTTATTTAAGTTCATTGGATTTCTTACGTTATTATTTTTTATTCGCGCTAAATTACTCTAAGGAGCCTTGGCCGTCAACAAAGTAATTGTTGCCGTTGCCCAGGACGCACCACGTGGAGGTGGCTCCAATGCGTCCCACGATACTAACGATTCTAGTTCTACACCAAAGACAAAAAAAAAAGAAAATTCCTATACATAGAAGACTGTGCACTACCACAACAGTCCACCGCGTCTAATGAAGATAAAATCCCTGAGTGGTTCATCCGAATCTACCTATAATATCGCACACCAAAAAAGAACACCAAATTGAGTCAACATTTAGAGCTGTCGTGCCACCCGTGTTTCAGAATGAAATGACCGCTACTAAATGACGATGGTTTCAATTTGAATTTTTATTTACAATATTACCGTTAGTATTCCAGCCTGATTAGTTTAAGCAACAAAAATGTGCCGGCACACGTAAGAAAAATGCAAGAAATCATTTCAAAAAATCTCGTCATCCAAACGCGAGCAAAACGAAAAACAAAACGGGAAAAGTAACGTGTCCACTTTCCACATCTGCACCAAACATACTGAACTGGTTGAAAGGATTGAGCGAACTATAAGTAAGCACTCGCTTTTACGAAAGGTGAGGTGTGCAAACTTTACCTGTCCTTCCTTGCTCATTGGTTGAATAATTTAAAAGAGGGAGTGCCCTAACGAATTCGAGGGGGTATCTCACAGGTACCTGACACTTCAATAATGCTTGTTTACACGATATGAATGTGTATAATGTGTCTTTGTATTTTATCATCAGCTGCGATGGCACACACACACACATCCACACACACGCATGCGCAGGCGAAGTGTACTCGCAAATTTTTGATTCACCCAAGGGGTAGAGATGTGCACGCGCGCGCACACACGAACGCGAACGCGGGGTGTACTCGCAAATTTCTTAATTGACTATCCGGTAGAGATTCTCACACGCACGCTCACCCTCACGGTCTCTCTTGACCGGTGGGGGGGGGGGGGGCGGTGTTCTCCCGAATTTCAAAATCGGGGTCCGGCGAGAGAAAAGACATGAAACATGTTAAAAACTTGCTTTTGGAGTTGAAAATATAAGGATGTACTGTTGAAAACTTTGCTTAGTTTTTTCATCAACGGAAAAGCCAAATTCACCTTTCTAATTCTTTTCTTATAGTGTTTAACCGTCCACAATATACTCGCCAGGCCCAAATTTCTCGTTAAAAGGTGTTTTTTACACTTTTTTCTCAATCATGGAGAATTTTACGTGCATTGTATTTGGAATTGGGTGTACCGTGAATAAATCTTGGCGTTTAAAATGTGCAGCAAACTTGAAAGGTGGGGAGGAGGCACTTGGTGTCGTGCTGGCCTGGCCGGCTGTCCGAGATCGTCGGCCAGAAAAATCCTACAAATGTTTCATAGAGCTCGCGTTCAAATTATTGAGTTTGACGATGAGAATTCGGGGGATCCGACAAACTGTTTACCCGATCTAAGAATGTGAGCCAGTAAGAAACTGCCGAATAGCACAGACTAGAGGAGAGGCCTTTGCTGTGTCTTTTGAGGTGAGAGCGCCAATAATCCCGCAAATAGTACAAATTGGTAAAGAGGTATTTGCGGTGTCTTTTGCCACAAAATCGCAAAAGGGCCCACATACATATAGTCCTATTTTAAAAAGAGACGTTTGCAGTGTCATTTGAGTAGGTTAGAGCCCAAATGGTCCCACAAATATATCAAACTGGAAAAGAAGCATTTGCGGTGTCATTTGTCACAAAATTGCAAATGGACCCGCAAATAGTCCTAATTGGGGAAAAAGGCATTTGCGATGAGAGCGCAAGTAATCCTGCAAATAGCACGAATTGGAAAATAAGTATTTGAGGTGTCATTTGCCTGAATATCGCTAATGGACCCCCGAATAGTCCTAATTTATGACGAGGTATTTGCAACGTTATTTTCGGTAAGAGCTCTAAGGGTCCCGCATTTTGTCCTAATTGGAAAAAAGGCATTTGCGGTGAGAGAGCAAGGAATCCCGCCAGTAGCACATATAAGAAAAGAAGTGTTTGTGGTATCTCTTGCGGTGAGAGCAAAAATAGTCCCACAAATAGCACAAATTGGGAAAGAGGTATTTACGGTGTCATTTGCCTATAAAAATCGTAAATGGACCCGCGAATAGTCGTAATTTAAGAAGAGGCGTTCGCGGTGTTTTTTGCCATAAAATTGCAAATGAACCCACAAACAGTTCAAACTAGAGACGAGGCGTTTGCGGTGTAATTTGTTACAAGATTGCTAATAGTCCAGCATTGTGGGCTAATTGAAAAAAAGTCATTTGCGGTGAGAGCGCAAGTAATCCCGCAAATACCACAAATTGGGAAAGAAGTACTTGCGGGGTCACTTGACACAAATTCGCAAATTATTCCGCAAATAGTCCTAATGAGTTATTTGCAATAAGAGTCTGAATGGTCCTACAAACAGTCCTAATTGGAAAAGAGTTGTCATTTGCAACAAAATCACTAGTGATCTCTCAAATAGCAGTGTGGTGCTGACCTGGTCGAAGATCCCCGGCTAGAAAAGGCCCGCAAAGGCTTCATGGGGCTGGCGAGAAAATCCTTGAATGTTTGAACATCAGGGTTTGAGGGACCCAACGATCCGGTCAACAGGCCTAAAAAATGTGAGCCAGCACGACCTTGAGAACCCTGTTCTATTCTACCAGCATTACCATCTCATCTAACAGCGCTATTTTTTAATCTACTAGCGTCACCATTTGGTTAACCATTACTATCATCTAATCTACCAACACTACCCTCCGATTGAGTCAAAATTTAGAGCTGTCGTGCCACCCGTGTTTCAGAATGAGATGACCGCTACTAAATGACGATGGTTTCAATTTGAATTTGTATTTGAAATGAAAAAATATTTTATTAAAATTCAAAAGGCTTGGAAGACGATAATTCCAGGTGAACGAAAAGACACATTTTATTTAGGTACAATATTACCGTTAGTATTCCAGCCTGATTAGTTTAAGCAACAAAAATGTGCCGGTACACGTAAGAAAAATGCAAGAAATTATTTCAAAAAACCTCGTCATCCAAACGCGAGCAAAATGAAAAACAAAACGAGAAAAGTAATGCGTCCGCTTTCCACATCTGCACCAAACATACTAAACTGGTTGATAGGATTGAGCGAACTATAAGTAAGCACTCGCTTTTATGAAAGGTGGCGTGTGCAAACTTTACCTGTCCTTCCTTGCTCATTGGTTGAATAATTCAAAAGAGGGAGTGCCCTAACGAATTCGAGGGGGTATCTCACAGGTACCTGACACTTCAATAATGCTTGTTTACACGATGTGAATGTGTATAATGTGTCTTTGTATTTTATCATCAGCAGCGATGACACACGCACACACCCATACACGCCATTCGAGAAGATTTGATAGTTTGGAATCAGAATTTGAAAACTCGCGATGAGAAATTCGTAAACAAGCTGAAATATCCTTTGTGCTTGGAGTTTTTCCATCTAGCTGACACGGCACAAGAGACTATAGGTAGCCTGTACCTTAACTATATGAACGTTAGCATTATTTCACTCGTAATTACAGGAGACTCGATGTACCCATATACTTTTCTACAAATTGAAACCTTTCCCAAATCCTGATAATTAAGACCCTCTCTTTCCAAGACTCAAATCTTCTCCGAGTCAATATTGCCTGCGCCGATGTTTTCACGGTTTCAGTCTCAGAAAGAGAATGAAACGCGAAAACATGAAGAAAGAAAAGTATATTTCAGCCAGAAACTACCGAGCCCATTCTCATAATTTCGAACATAGAATAGAACTGGATCTTACTACAGAATGAAGCTGCAGTCAGCAGCTGGACGTGACTCGTGTCCTCGTGAGGCCGAGCCCTCGCGACAGATGTTATACTTTTTGTTCGTAGAGTATCCTCCTTATTATATCCGTTGATACACGGTACGTCTATAGATTTATTTGCCAGAAAAAATACAATTGTCTTCGCTTATTGCTTGACGCATTTGAGGATGATCATTCTCAAAGAATGTTCAACTCTGAATTCAGTACAGTTTTTCGTTTTACGCTATCGCGTCAGGTTTTTGAGTAATCATGTGGAATAAGTTAAGATATTGGTTACCTAGATGAAGAAATGATAATAGACAACGTGGGTCGATTAATGGTCAATAAGAGGTCAAATCGACAGCTTTTTTAGGTTGATTAAGTTTGCCGGGATAGGAGGTGGACTTGGAAAAAATGTATGGCTAGAGGGTCGAGATTTTTCCAAGTTTTTTGCCAGACGGCGTACAGCATACGGCGCACGGCCAACTTCTCAAAAAACCCCATAAAACAGGTTCGCTGTTAAAATTTCCACTGTTGAGCTATACATGACAGAAGGGGAACTTAGAAAAACTTCAGGCTCCAAGATTTATATGATAGGAGGGGGATTAGGGACAATTACAGTCCTACAATGGCATCTAATTTTTTTCAATATTGCTCTAGAAAATCGGATGAGCTTAGACAGAAAATGATGACTTTGAATTGCAAAAGAAGGATTCTTGAAAGCTAATCTGCTTTTGTGATTCTCAGATGTGAGTTATTTCAGAGTTTTCACGCTGATCACCCATTCGAGTATATTCATCTTTGTAAATTGACGGTCGACAAGGTTCACCGGGCTTACTTCTATGGTTGGTTCTTTAATTTGAGATTCATGAAAAATTCTTCATCTAAGAACTTCCATGATAAAACGTGAAAGACGAATACTCCGACGTGGAGTAAAACATGCAAACCACAGAAAAATAAAAGACGACGAGCGCTTTCGGTTAAATAACCATCTTCAAGCCTGAAATGAAAGCAACTGACGAACACAAGAGAAGAACGAGGTATTAAGATCGTCCAAACGAGAAATCACGTTGTGAAACATAAACCAGTTCGATCAGGCCATCTTCCGGAATGTAAGAATTGAGTACAGTGATACCGTCAGTATTGAGATGACGAATTATCTCTATATTCTCGAAGGCGATACGCTTGCGGTAGGAATTCTCCTTATGGAGGAGCTTTTCGGATCCCTCACGGAAGCTGTGGCCACTGTTTATTAAGTGATCGGCGAAAGCTGACTCCCCCAAGTGTCCCTTCTTCCAAGACTTCAGGTGCTCAGCTACTCTAACTTTCATTTGGCGGCTGGTCTCGCCAATATAAAAGCCTCCACAATCCTCACACTCCAACTTATACACACCACTCCTCTCATCAACAGGTATGGGGTCCTTCAGTCTCACAAACAACCTCTTGACTGTGGTAGGGTTTTAAAACGCAGGTCTGAAGCCAAACGGGCGAAGTGCCCGACCCAATTGCAGGGAGAACTTCCCCAGGAAAGGGAGACTGATCCAGCGCAAACGGCGATCACGGATCGTGTCTCGGGGGAGGGAGATGGTAGAATCCAGGAGGCTCCTCGTAACTTTCCTCCGAACCATCACGTCAACATCGACATTGACCCCATTCACTCTGGTCAGGTGTTTTATTGTGATTAACTCTTTCTTGAAGGCAGACTGACTCAAAGGAATACGAGTCAGTCTGTGAAGTAGGCTATGAAAAGCAGCCATCTTGTGAGCAACAGGACCGAACGAACCACCGTGGACTAAAACATCGGTCGTAGTATCTTTCCTGTAAATTCCAAACTTATGGATACCGTCTATTATAGAGATCAATAAATCCAAAAAGTTAATAGAAAATACCCCTATTTCCAACGTAAATTTGATGGAAGGCTACCAGGAATTGAGATACCTCAGAAACTCACCAAGGATATCTGGGTGACCAGTCCAGGTACATAGAACGTCATCAACGTACCTGTGCCAATAATGAATATGATTAAGTAACACCTGGTTCGAGGAAAAGAGGTCAAGTTCAAACTTCGACATGAAAATTTCGGATATGAGAGAGCCTAGTGGTGATCCAATGGGGATCCCTACTTCGTCAGGGAACTCGAAAAATTTCCCTTCAAATTTACAGTAGTTGGGGGACCAGCAAGTATTTAGAAGATCGAAGAATTCGTGAAACTCATTATGAGGAATGTTGACTTTGACGAGTAGCTCACCCATACGCTGGATAGTAGCAGCCTTAGGAATATTCGGGTACAAACTAACAACATCAAACGAGCAGATGGTCGTTTCCGGGGGAAGACTTACATCCTTGAGGACGTCAGTTAAAGAGGCCGAATTCAAGACGGAATGAGGGGATCCAAAATCAATTCGATTTTTGAACCAACGGTCAAGGAATTTGGCAAGGAGGTAGGTAGGAGAGGAGACGAAAGAAACAACGGGTCACATCGGGGTATTGTTCTTATGCACTTTAGGCAGTCCGTTCAGGAGGGGGGGGGGGGGTGTGGGGTTAGGAACAAGAAAGGGCTTTTTTCGAAGCAGGAGTTTTGATGACAGCCTCACTCCTGTTGGTGACACTCCTAACTTCTTTGACGTGCTTGGGAAAGCTGAAATCCTCACTCTCTTTAGCACCACACTGCTGTAGGACTTCATGGATCTTAGAAGAATAGGCCGATCTCTCCATCACTACAACAGCGTTGCCCTTGTCAGCCTTAGTGACGATCAAATCTTCCTCTTTCATCTTCCTCCTTAAACCCTGAATCACTCCTCCCAATTTATTACTCATGCGAGGGAGGGGGTTATTACGGACTAATTCGGCACAGACTTTCTGGGTATTAAAACCAGGACCAATCTTGACCGCAAGATCCGCAACGACATTCGCCAAGGTTTCGTCATTCTTGAGGGGAGACACACTACTGAACTTCAAACCTTTCTCAAGGAGGGATGTTTCGTCACTATTGAACACTACCTGACTATTATTTATGAGGGGGGGATGGAATTTATGAACGACAACACCGTCACTCACCCCCTCCTCAACCACATCCTCATTAACCGTCATTAGGGAGGACAGCTTCTTATTTTTTCTCTCCTTCAACTTCGCCTCAAACTTCCGACACTTTTCATTGACGTCCCGCACAAAGTAATCAAACTCAAGGGGGGGGGGGAGCATCTCGAATGGAAGGTTTAATCTAGTCGTAATATTAAATTTACCAAACCATCTTCGCAACTCTGTTCTGATCCACTTCTCCCTCATATAATTTTCCAGTTTCTTAGTCGTAACCTTACAATCGGAATAAAACCGGAATTTAACGAACTTGGGTCTCAAATGCAACACTAAACACCGACGAAGAAACCAAATATGAGAGGAAAACGAAGCGCGTTGCTTCCGAAATTTCAGAAAAAGGAACTGTAAATACGCCGCAGAAACGTTCTCAATTAAACGAATCCGTTCCTTCAAGTTACGGATTCGTTTAACTTCCATGATGTTATTTGCAGTCGCATTACTAAGTATACCCATTACCTAATTATTCAATGAAACTTGTTAAGAGTAATTGAATATTGAAGAATATGTACTCGTACTATCATGGCTGTTTGGTCTCTATCACCTCGTTTTGCCAATCTCACCTAAAGCGGCGCGGCATCTTGGCATTTTTCAAGTGTGAGCGAACTTGTCTTCGTGGGTTGCATTTCAAGACGTTCAAGATCGAAGAATTCACTTAGCGGTCCTATTTGAGGCACACAACTTGCAAATAAATTCGTAAAGGCTCTGCGGTCGCATGATTGTCAGATAGCTTCGACAAAGTAGTAATGAGCGACATTTGTATAGTTCACGAGCTCGTAATTTCGGACAGACAGTAGTTGGCTACCGGTTACCGCATCAGACTCCGTTCAAGAGAGGATGAACGAAACTGGTGGAAATCACGAGAAAAAAAAATAAAGGTTGATTCTAATCAATTTATTTACCCGGTATACGTATAGGAAGAAAAAAGAAATAAATACTCTACATGTTGGAGGCAATACAGTCGCGCAATTTACATAATATCAATAGAGCCAACAACACAGCTGCTAGCACTCGACTACTCGTGTTCCGACTTTGAAACACCGAAATTCAACGCGAATCTACGTTTCCATTAAGACAGCTCGGAGCGAGAGCTAACTTCTAGACGAGATGCTGATCAAATTCGGTGCAGTAGAATTTCCATCCCGGGGCGACGTACCATCCACGTCAAAATGACACCTTTCTTCGAGCATCGGACACGGTTTCATTAAGTCAACATTTAATCAGACAGCTGCGAGCTGAACGACCGGCGAGGGCTGTGATATGGTGCTGATGTTGTTGCATGATGCACGCGAAAAATATTTTTATTAATTATTTTTCAGTTTCGCAATCTTCCGTCCATTGGATTTATTTTAATAAGTCGGTTTGCCGGGCATCGTTGTAATTTCCTCTAACGATTACCGGCCTTTTCAAAGTGAGTTCGAAGCCACAATCGCAGCTGACGACATCCTGTCTGCGGACGGAAGTTCCATCTGCGACAATAATAGCGAGACTCGTGAAGACCGAAAATAGTGATAGAAATTACGTACGTACATGAGACGATCGAGACGGTCTTTACTGGACGATGAGAGGAATACAAAATAAAAAGTACGTACGTACACACAATCGTCGCATTCTTATGCCTCTCATCCGTTTTGGAATCTCGATCCGAATTAGTCCACCGGTAAAAATGAAGACCGGTTTTATTTGCACACAAAAAGTTACCCCCCTCCCTTATACGGCTGATGATGTGGAGTATGGCCGAGAAGCAGTGAAAATAGAAGAAAAAAAAACAACAAATCGGGGGAAAAAATAAAGCTAACTACGCCGAAAAAGAAACGAATTATAAATCAACTAGCGGGTACGTTATACAGATAAGGCACTGATGGAATTTCATTACTGCAAAAGAACAATCATTTCAAAACATTTATCATTACGTAAAACGCTGTACAGCTGCATCACTTTTATGGCGGAATTGCGCGCAACATGTTTCGGTTTTTTCGAGAGTCGTTATATTTTCTTATTTACGATTGTCATCGCAAATGGTATGTACTCGTAGGAAAAATTATTGAACGCGGGCGAAATACTCAGCCTACGTATGAACTATTGTCGGTAGATATTTTGGAGGGCGTAGTTTTTATACAGCGATGGTTGTGGTGCAATTGCACGAGTTCATGGTTACATTCTATTGTACAAAAGAGCGTGGAAATATTTTAAGCCGAGGTTAGACTATCGAATTTGATCCAAAAAACGTTCTCATACCCCCTAAATCCACTTTGAAGGGACCGGTCTTCGTCAAGAATCCTAATTTTTTATAGGTATCTTGACGAGAAGATCAATCAGATATTGTACATGAAATCTCTCTTCTTCGCTCACTTCAAAGATCCTAAGAAAGAGGGAAAAACACAATAACTGCTCCACCGCAATATTTTTACTTTCGGTGCCGTAGCCATCATCAGCGAACGATAAAATAATAGAAAGTAACAGAAAACTGATGGAAAATAAATAAGAATACAACTTACATACAGACAATCAGGAATACATACGAGACACCGATAAAATTTTGATAGCCAAGAGATGTCGATGAGTCATCAATCAACGCTTCCCAAAGAAGCAAGATCATGCATCAACAAAGGTTTCTTCTTTTTCTTCAGCCTCGCCATCGTTGTCATTACTAGGAAGGCGAGGGAGGAGGTGATCTTGCGTGGTCTGCGGTACCAGGGCTTCTTCTACTTTTACATATACAATTCGCAGCAGCCTCAAGTCGGATCCCCAATTTTGTCTCACAATTCAATTTTATCCCCCCCCCATCCCCCAAAAATTTGATGCCATTGCAAGACTGCATTGGCAGCGGAGAACCCGCTGTCCCAAGAATTTTTCCAAGTCCCCCTCCTATCATATGAAGCTTCATATTATATATAACACGAGAGTCAAAATTTTTCCGAGTCTTCCTCCTACCATATACAGCTCGAGAGTCAATATTTTTCTATGTCCCTCCCTTTGCGTGACGTCATCAACCTCAGGCCGCTCGTGGACAGAAATTTCCAACAAAAAGATAGCGGGTTCCTCGCTGAAAAAAACCCTTCAATCGTCTTCTTGCGCAGAAATTTGTTAATACATCCAGTGCGACCCTCGAATCGATTTAGAAAAATTTCTCCAACTCTCAAACTCCATTTATGACACGAAAAATTCGTTCGAGTACCATCTCGTGTAAATTTTGAACGTTCAAGATCCATCTCACATGCCTGCAGACACGACTTCGATAAACTCCCTTGGGAAAAGTACTAATTTTGATAATTAAAAAAACTTTCTGCGTCAGATCTCGTTGAGGTTCACGAGAAATTTGTATCCGTCTTCAGGTTGGACCTACGATCAATTTAAAACAAGACGTATTCGGTAATTCTAAAAGATTCCATTTCTTTTCTAAGGCCTATACCATTTTCTAAAAAAGTACAAACGGGCACAACTTACCTTTTTTTTTCTTGCGGAATTTTTATCCGGCCTCCAGTAGAATCCACGGTCAATTTGAAAAGGTAGAATCAGATTACATAATATTTTGTTTTAAAATTTATTGACCTGAAAATTTGTGACCCACGTTAGAAAATACATAATATTGTTGATGACCATCATGACCATTACCTACATCAATAAAATTTTTCCACTTTCAAAATCCTAGTTACGTCACAAAGATTGGGTCAACCACTTTATTGTGTGGATTTTTGAATTCTATGGTCCAAGATTCATTAATTATGGTAACAAATTGCAAACTCAACTTTGATAACACCAAATAAAATAACAAAAGGCGGCGCGGTGGGATCTTAGCCTCTTGTTTCAGTGAAAAAGTTTCCCATTCTAGTTTTCCTCAAAAATGGATCATTCTGGCTGACAATTTTTCGGCGAAAAATACCTGCTTTCAGATTGAATGAACAAAAACATTGAAAAAAGCGGAAAAAGTCTTCCAGCACACAATATTGGTCTTGAATAATTTATTTCATTTTTAAACCCCACCCACATGAAAATTGCTTCCAATAAGGGCACGGGGAGAAAGGGTGTAGGGATTTCCTTTGAAACGTTATAAAATTTTGCTCAGAATATCTCCAGAAACATTTTTTTTACCTTCTCTCCCCCTCCCCTATTGAAAGTCTTGTGGATGCGCCATTGACGTCTAATCGTCCGTTCGTCTACATTCTAAGATTCATCATGAATGACTGCAAATTGGACTTTGATAAACGTCAAATGGAAAAGTACCACAAGGTGCACAACTTACTTCCCACAAAGGAGAAAAAAATTATCGTCTCAATTTTTAGAAAAATGAATTTATCTGGCTGGAAATTTCACCAGGAATTTATAGCCAGCCGCAGATCAGATGTACGACCAATTTAAAGTAAATTAATTTGATGATTTTGCTCTGAAATTCAACTCTACTCATAAGTTTAACGAAGTTAAGCGAGGAACGCAGGGAACCTGTTCTATGAGCTGAATTGGTTTTGGTATTGAGAGTTTGAATCGAAATCATGAAGATTCTTAAGTTTTCCTGAGTCCCTTCCATCTCGAAGTCCTTTTCCTTCCTATCATATATTATGGCTTTTAAATCGATATTTCCATCTGAGTCCCTCTCCCATCATATATTATAGCTCGAGAGTCAAAATTTTTCAAGTTTTTGGTTAGATGGCGCACGACGCACGGCAATTTTTTCGAATAACCCCCCCAGTACCGAACAGGTTCCCTGTTGAAAAGTCCGAAGGCGCACTCGAAATGAAAATAAAATTATATCAAATACCACCCTTAAATCGATTCAAAGATTTTTCGATCTTAGGCCACAAAGGATGCGTCCGAGCGCCCTCTTATCTAAAATATATCTAGAATGAGTGAAAACTCGACTCCTATACGAAAACAAGAATCTGACTCGATTTTGAGCACGAACTGAGCCTAATTATGGTGCAGGGCGTAGAAGGCAAGGAAGAAGGAAGAGAAGACGAGAGAAAATAAAAAGGAAGAGGAAACACCAAGCCGGTAGTAACAGGCAGAAATAAGACCAAAAATTTTGAAATGCAGGCATGTGAATATTTTTTTACAGATACGGTGGTTGGTTTGGTCGGTTTTGAAGTGCATCACTCCACCACCAGGAGTCGTCGTGAATTTTGAAAAAATATTCGCGCGCTAAATTTCAGATCTTCTCAATTTTGGTTCATAACGTCGGCTTCGTCTCCGGTTTTTACGAAGAAAAATTTCTTTTATTTCTACAGTAAGAAGATGATTAAGAGTCGTTGGTAGAATACGAGTAAGTAACAGAGTAAAATTTATCAATGAGATCGGTACCAGGAGAGAACCGATTTAAAATAATGCTGGAAAAAGTCCTCACAATGGAGTAATCGAGCGTTATCCAAACTGAAATTATGACCGGAATCAGAGAGGTGCTCCATGAACTAATTAGAACGACAAATACTACAAAATGAGTAAATGAAAGAAGAAAGATACAAAAGCCAGAGAAACAAAACAATACAAAGTACCGCAAGCACTTTCGGCTAAGAAGCCATCAACGGGCGGATAATAGAAAGCGACTGACAGAGAAATAGTGGACATGAAGACCTCCGAAACAAGAGAACCCAACGGGGATCCAATGGGAATGCCCACTTCCTCCGGGAATTCGAAATATTTATCATTAAATTTACAAAAATTAGGGGACCAGCAGAAAGTAAATCGAAGAACTCCTACAACTCTTCATGAGGAGTATTAAATTTAACAAGAAGGTCGCCTAAATATTGGAAAGTGGCCGCTTTTGGGATGTTCGGAGATAGACCGACCACATCGAAGGAGCCTAAAATAGTACCTAGAGGAAGTACTTCATCATTGAGCCTATTGGCCAAGGAGACTGCATTTTTGACGGAGTAAGGAGACTCGTATTCAATATGATATTTGAACCAACGGTCCAGGTATTTGGCGAGCGAGTAAACGGGGGAGGAGACGTAAAATACAACTGGCCGCATGAGAGTATTGGCCTTATGAACTTTAGGTAACCCGTAAAATAAAGGAAGTACTGGGTTAGGTTCGAGCAAACGTTTTTTCACTGAGGTTTTGTGATGATAACGGAACTTTTATTGATAGCATTCCGAACCTCTTTCACATAGTGAGGAAAATTGAAGAGGGGGTTTTCCGTGGCCCCGCACTGGTTTAAAACCTGTTCCACCTTAAAGTGGTAAGTAGCCTTATCCATCGCAACAATAGAATTCCCTTTGTCGGCCTTCGTAAGTACCTACGTCTCCTCCTTCGTCAGCCTCCTCCTCAATCCTGTAATCAACCCTTTTGCAGTGTTATTTATGCGCGGAAGGGGGGTGTTGCAGACTAAATATCGGCGCAGGTTTTTTGGGTATTGATACCGGCACCAATCCTCACGGTTAAATCAGCGACCACATTAGCCAGGGCATCAGGTCAGGGTTGACATTGACCTTGAGGTTCATAGGAGGCTCACTAGGAAATGCCCTGACTCCACGATCTCCCTCCCGCGGGATTTGCACCATGATGGTGGGAAACGATGGATTAAGCTCCCCTTTCTGGGCAAGTTTTCATCGCAGTTGGGCCGTATCCTCCGCCCCTTCGATTTCCAGTCAGCCTTCTATAATCACACTACGGTTAAGAGTCTTTTCGCAAAATTAAAGGACCCTATTCCAGTGGTCAAAAAGGGGTTCATAGGGTGGCCTGTGGAGATTGCCCCAGCGTCTACATAGGGATGACCAGCCGTCAACTCCGAAAACAAAAAAGCTTGGATAAAAGAGAAAGAGGGGGAGTCAGCGTTTGCTGATCATTTGATCGAAAGTGGTCACAATTTTAAAGAGGGGTCCGAAGTCCTTTCGTATTTTAAACGTCTGGCTCTTGAGGAAATAGAAATCCTCCGACATCGGGGATCAGAACGGAATTGAGGAGGTGGTATGGACAGCTCAATGTCACTACAAGGCTCAACCTTTTGGTACATTCGAGGTTGGCTTCCCTCCTTCATCGTGGTGAGTTTGATTCGTTTATAAAATCCGTTAATATAGGTTGTCGTGATTTTGAACGGGAATTAAAAGAAAAGAAAAATGGCAAAATTGACTCCCTCCTCAGTGCAAAAGCCTCGGCTGAGAAAAAAGATTGTGCTGAGGATGGAATTGTCCAACAGTTTCAGCCGCGTATCATCAACTACAGTAGAGTTGAGTTTAATGAAGACGAATTGACCTTCTTGGAGAAGGGACTAAAGTTTGGGCTACCTCCTCTCAAAAATCAAGAGACCCTCGCGAACGTCGTGGCGGATCTCACAGTGAAAATTGGACCTGGGGTAAATATCCAGAAGAAGTGTGCCGAAATGATCTGCAGTACTCCCCTCCCTCTCATGAGTAATGCTTGCCATGACTTGATTCTAGGCCTAAAGAGAAAGCTGGTCAGGGAGGAGGGGTTAATCCTTACGAAGGCAGATAAAAGTAATGCCGTCGTAATTATGAATAAGTCCTCCTACGTATCTGGAGTTTATGACGTGCTCAGGCAGTGTGGTGCCCAAGAAAATGCAATTTTCAATTTTCCAAATTTTATCAAAGAAGTGAGGAATCTCGTGAATAGTAGTCAATTTATTATCAGAAGCCCCTTGACTAAAATGGACATCTTGGAACCCTATCCGGTTCCTCCCCTCCTTTATGGGTTGCCGAAAGTTCACAAAAAAGATATCCCAATGCGGCCAGTTGTATCATTCGTTTCGTCACCTACTTATACCTTAGCTAAATACATCGATCGTTGGTTTAAGTCTCGAGTTGAGGTAAACTCTGCATACTCAGTAAAGAACTCCGGTTTCCTTGCAGATAAGTTGAAGGACCTCAGTCTTCCTCCTGGAACGACTTTACGTTTTTTTGATGTTGTAGGTTCATTTCCTCACATTCCAAACGCCGTAGCCATGCAACACATGGGACAGTTACTAGTTCAAGCTAACGTTCCTCACGAAGAATTTGCGGAATTCTTACGCCTTCTAAATATCTGCTGGTCCCCTAATTTTTGTAAGTTTGATGGGAAATTTTTTGAGTTCCCCGAAGAAGTGGAGATTCCCATTGGCTCCCCCTTGGGTTCGCTCATGTCGGAGGTATTTATGTCGAAATTCGAAAATGATTTATTTTCCTCTGGCCAGGTGTTCTTGAGTCACGTCCACTACTGGCATAAATACGTGGACGACGTATTATGTGCTAGGACCGGTCCTGTGGAACTCCAAAGTGAGTTCCTCAATTATTTAAATAGCCAAAACCCTTCCATAAAATTCACATTGGAATTCGGTGGCTTATCAATAAACTTTTTGGATTTGTCCATCTCTATTAATGATGGCATCCATGAGTTTGGTATTTATAGAAAGCAAACGTCGACCGATATCGTTATCCACGGATCGTCCTTTCGTCCTACTGCCCATAAGATTGCGGCTTTCAATAGCCTAATTCATCGACTGCCTCAAATACCCTTGAGTCAGGCGGCTTTTCAAAAGAAACTTGTGACTATTAAGCACCTGGCCAGGGTTAATCAAGTTGGAGTGGATGTTGACCTAATGGTCCGGAAGAAACTCACTAGAAAATGCCTCGATTCCACAACCACCCTCCCTAGGGACTACCTAGACAGTAGAAAGAGGTGGATTAGAATTACTTTCCTGGGCAAGTTCTCTTTGAAATTGGGACGAGTCCTCCGCCCTTTTGGATTCCGGCCAGAATTTTATAATCCTAACACGGTTAAAAGTTTACTTAAAAGACCCCGTTCCTGTGGCTGAGAGGAGTGGAGTTTATAGAGTAGCGTGCAACGATTGCTCGGGTATCTACGTAGGCATGACAGGCCGCCAGCTTCAGATTCGGGTAGCTGAGCATAAAAAGGCTTAGGAGAAGGGTAAATTGGGTGAATCGGCATTCTCCGATCATTTAATTGAGAGTGGCCACAAGTTTAAGGAAGGTTCTGAAGCCCTCCTCAATAGGGAGAATTCGTACTTCAAGCGGTTGGCTTTGGAAAATATAGAAATTATTAGACACCGGAATAGAGAAGACATCACTGTTCTAAACAGGTACATTCCTGATGAGGGATTGATTGAATTAGTGTATGAGAATGATTCACAATTTGATGACTCGCTAGTTCAATCATGAATTTCATCTCGTGTTCCTCTGTCTTCGTTGATGTTGGGTTCAGTCGCTCCCGTTCACTTACGCTTAGAAGATGGTTAATTAACCGAAAGCGTTCGCGGCTGCTTGTTTTGTGTGGTATCTTTTGTAAAACGCTACTCTCTTGAGTACAACCTTTTTTAATAATGCTCAGCCACTCTTATTTGGAGCTGGCGACCGGTCTCACCTATGTAGATTCCGTCACAGTCGTTGCACCTTATACTATAAATCCCACTCCTCTGTAATGGTGGTATAGGGTCTTTCAATCTAACGAACAGGCCTTTTAATATGTTAAAATTAAAGAAAACCGGCCAGAAACCAAAGGCCCGAAGGACGCGACTCATATTCGACGAAAACTGACCGAGGAAGGGTTAGCTTAATCCACCGCTTTCTGCCTTCACAACTCCTCCCCCGAGGGAAGGAGGGAGGGAGGGAGGGAGGGAGGGAGGGAGGGAGGGAGGGAGGGAGGGAGGGAGGGAGGGAGGGAGGGAGGGAGGGAGGTAGTAGAATCAAGTCATTGCCGCGTGATCTTCCTACGGACCATCAGGTCAATGTCCAAGTTGACCTCGTTTATCCGAGCCAAATACTTGATAGTACGTAGTTCTTTCTGGAAGGCTGCTTGACTCCATGGGATATTAGTGAGTCGATGGATGAAGCTATTAAAAGCAGCTATTTTGTAGGCGACAGGGCAGAATGACGCGCCGTGGACAACAATATCGGTCGAAGTATCTTTTCTGTATAATTATTGCGAACTCATGGACCCCATCTCTTTCGGAGATAGTAAGGTCCAAGAAGTTGATAGTAGAACAACCGACCTCCAAAGTAAACGTTATGGAGCATTTCTAGATACTTAAGAAACTCACCAAGGAGTTCTTTGGGACCTGTCCACACACATGGCACGTCATCTACATATCTGTGCCAATAGTGAACATGACTTAGGAAAGACTGGCCCCACCTCGAATCTCGACATAAAGACCTCCGAAACAAGGGAACCCAACGGGGTTCTCCCTTGAAGCAGCAATGCGGCTGTGCGTTTTGACGTGTTCCATGTCTTTTCTCTCGCCAGACCCCGATTTTGAAACTCGCGAGTACACCCCGCGTAATAATAATAAATAATTAATTAATTACTTAATTGATAATTAAATAATTAAATAATTAAATAAATAAATATTTAAATAATTAATATAATTAAATAATTAATTAAATAAATAAATAATTAAATAATTAATATAATTGAATAATCAAATAAATAAATAAATAATTGAATAATTAAATAATTAAATAATTAAATAATTAAATAATTGAATAATTAAATAATTAATATAATTGATAATTAGAAAATTTTCCAAGTCCCTCTTCCTATCATATATGGCTGGATAGTCGAAATTTTTCCAAGTCCCCTAGACTTGAATTGTCTCATACCATTCCAATACAACAGCGAGACAGGGGGCGAACGAGCGGAGCGAGTTCGCGCTACCTCATATTTCTCATAGAAGACTTGAATTTTCTCATACCATTCCAATACAACAGCGAGATCGCTCGTTCGCCCCACGAAAGTTGATACCTCAAAATATAGAACACCCACAATTACCTCAAAATATTTCTCATACAAGACTTATACGACGCCAAGATAGGTAAAGGGAGTAAACGAATAATATCTCACGAACACTTGACCTAGTAGAAGAATTAATAATAAATGAATAAATAAATAAATAAATAAATAAATAAATAAATAAATAAATAAATAAATAAATAGATGAATAAACAAATAAATAGATAAATAAATAAATAAATAAATAAATAAATAAATAAATAAATAAATAAATAAATAAATAAATAAACAAATAATATTAAATAATTAAATAATTAAATAATTAAATAATTAAATAATAAAATAATTGAATAATTAAATAATTAAATAATTGAATAATTAAATAATTAAATAAATAAAGGCTGAATAGTCGAAATTTTTCCAAGTCCCCTAGACTTGAATTGTCTCATACCATTCCAATACAACAGCGAGACGGGGGGCGAACGAGCGGAGCGAGTTCGCGCCACCTCATATTTCTCAAAAAGGACTTGAATTTTCTCATACCATTCCAATACAACAGCGAGATCGCTCGTTCGCCCCACCGAAAGTTGATACCTCAAAATATAGAACACCCACAATTACCTCAAAATATTTCTCATACAAGACTTATACGACGCCAAGATAGGTAAAGGTGTAAACGAATAATATCTCACGAACACTTGACCTAGTACAAGAATTAATAATAAATAAATAAATAAATAAATAATATTAAATAATTAAATAATTAAATATTTAAATAATTGAATAATTAAACAATTAAATAAATAAAGGCTGGATAGTCGAAATTTTTCCAAGTCCCCTAGACTTGAATTGTCTCATACCATTCCAATACATCAGCGAGTTCGCGCTACCTCATATTTCTCAAAAAAGACTTGAATTTTCTCATACCATTCCAATACAATAGCGAGATCGCTCGTTCGCCCCACCGAAAGTTGATACCTCAAAATATAGAACACCCACAATTACCTCAAAATATTTCTCATACAAGACTTATACGACGCCAAGATAGGTAAAGAGGTAACCGAATAATGTCTCACGAACACTTGACCTAGTAGAAGCCTAGACTGAAATATTTTATGTTGACTGATAAAATATAAAAGACATGGAACATGATTTTCATTTATTTGGCTATGCCAGAAAATTTTTTTCCCTAACGTTCTCTTTTCCCTCTCCATGAGGATATATTTCCCAATTCAAATCTGTGCTCCAGATCAAAAATCTCGGTAAGGATTTGGTCATCAGTTTGAAGGGTCGTTGCGTATACTCGATGTTGGGACTATAATTAATTCGATGCACCGGTATAGAGATCGATACGATTAAGTTATTTCTTTCTTTTACGAGTTAAACGCAGACAGTACACGTGTGAATAAGCAAAGTCGAGTGCTGGAGAAACGTCCTTCCTCACGCTGTAACATCATCATTTATACACGAATACTCCAACACTCGAAGTAAATAAAATTACAACTGATGAATTACACGAACTCGGCCGTGTTATGTTAATGACTCGATGTTTTACAACAGTCTGTCTTCGATTACGCGAAACATATTATCGTCGTACAGCCGATGCAGTTCCTCAGTGAGAAGACGATGACGACGATCCAGACGCATATAGTCGGTACCTATTTTTATGGCAGCATGCAAATGCAATACTCGTACTTTTCTCACCCTTTTTTTTTTTTTTTTTTGCAGCGAGGTTTTTCATAGGCAAACTCGCAAAACCGAGTTTCGCCTTCGATTACTTAATTAAAGCGTTTCGTTTCATTATTCCGTTTATTACTTAATTGATATTACAGTTTGCCAGCATATGGAGGGAAACTGGTTTCGGCGATCCACGCAGACACGATGGAAAGCAACTAGAGAATGAAGGTTTACGAGGTGAATGTAAATGCAATTTATTTTTCAGACAATAAATACATTGTATATAGAATTCGTACGAGATGAATCCTTTTTTTTTTATTTTATTTTATTCCTGTACATCGCAAAATGACTAGACCAGGGCCTTATAATGAGAAAAAAATAAATAATAAAGATGTACACTACATAAATTACTATCGTACACTAGTTTACAGAAGACTAATTTTTTCGACTACAGCCGTATACGTATTCGTACATACATTATTATAAATACTGCATATAGACATACACGTCAAAAAATTATAAATAAACAATATTATCACAAAAAGTATTCTCTTTTTTTTTTTCAAATAATTTGCGTATGTAAAATGCAATAATTGTTTTTATACCCGATTTCGGTACACAAGGATAATAAAACTCGAAAGAAGATAAAACTGATTGCTTATTCGAAAGAAAAAAAAAGTGCAGTAATTCATAAATGAAAATTTCATCTTCTATACGATGTATTTTACGACGATTCATGACAGCTCCGACGCTCTTTATCGTTTTATTTTCCACCCAAAAGCTTCGATCGGGAAACCAACACTGCCTTTAATTACACTCAGTATGTACACTTTTTTTTTTATTTATTTATTTTACACGACGAGTATAATACCTACGTACTTTCAATAATAATTAAAAAAACGCGCTCTATATTTTAACGATCCATTCAGTTGGTAAGTTATTCTGTTACACTGTCGGATATAATTATTAGGTCGAGAATGTACGTACTTATAGCGGGCTAGTTTTTGCTTACAATTATTTTAGCAGCCAAAAAATAAGGACACGGACGACCTTAGGTTACGGTACGAATAGCGTATGCGGTAATCCCGACGGTACCCCATTGCATTCAATTAAACTCGCATATACATATCGATTACCGCAGTTTGGTACAAAACGTATCCCAGTCGCGTCGTCGAACAGCCCGGCGAAGAAGACGGATGGACAATGATGAATCGATCGAGATAATAATTATGGATAATATGCGGCATTGCGTACTATACGATGCGGACACCGCATATACCGAAACCATTAAATGTAACAGACCTGGGTGGTCAGCGACTTTTATTCGATCCGCTTTTTTTTTATATATATTTACATACATCCATTTTAAACGACTGGTTCGTTTTAATTAACGTTAATACGGTTTACAAGTACATATTAAATTGTCGTTAGTATTGTACACGAGTTTTTCTCCCCCTCCCCGACGTAATTGTTGCTTCTTTTCTTCTGTACTTAGGTATATTTTTTTCGTGTATGTTTTTTCTTCCTACATAACGAGGAAACGAAGACGACGACGACGGCTGTAGAAAAGGTGACATCGCGAAAGTTGCGGTCGCCGTGCGTCTCCGTCCGTCCAGCAGCATCGCGAGTACCGATCTACTTTTCCGAATGCGTTTCCTCGTTGTCTTCCATTTCTGTGTTGTACGATCCTTCTTCCTCCTCCTCGCTTCCCGAATCCGTGTACGATGAAAACTTTTTAGGGAAATCGTTCGAGTTCGGCGTTCCGGACTCGTTGGTGCAGGAACGACAGAAGCTACGTCCGTTCAGCGACGCCGAGAACGTGAGGAAAGTTTTTCCGCAACCCAAGCACTCTTCTTGGGAATCGCCTGAAATACAAAAACCAATAGTTTAGCTTTAGACGTAAGAAGTACTGACTTGATAAGATTAGCAAAACTAATATTTAATACCCTCCATTCACGAGGTACCTCATCGGTTGTAAATTTAGAGTCAATCTCTAGTTACTGTTAAATTCGATTCAAAAAAATCGAGTCAAACTCGACATCGAGTCGACCTACCCGCAGAACGATCGACTTTGTTGGGGGATTATCTACTTGGCTCGGTCAATTTGTGGTAGCAATAAGACCAAAGAAAAATTTCAACAATCGAAATTAATTGCAGAAGTAATTAGTTTTTTTCTGCTTTTTCACCATATTTGCTCTCTTCATGAAATTCCAGTTTGCAAGTCTTCAACAGGCAGCGTAACTTGAGAGTTTCCAGAGTTGGTAGCACTCTCCAAAGACTTTTAGCATAATATTACGCTCAGAAGACAGGGACTACTCTTGGCATTACAAAACACCATAATAAAAACAGTCATAAAAAACGGCCACGGTTTTTCAAATGGGACTAAAAACTGTCATGGTTTCGTTACTCGGACGTCATCAATTGGAAAAAAATGTCATCAACAACTTTGTCCTCTATTCTTAGAAATCCCGTCACGAAAAAAATTTAGATGAGACTGTCACAGAAAAACCATAAAAATTTTTCAAAGTATACCAATTTTGGAAAAACTGTCACAGTTTTGTACTATGACATTATTGATGACGTCATCGATTGGAAAGAAATATGTGACCTGCAATGAGAAAAAGATGCTCATTGCCCATTGGCGCAGGAACACTATTTCTCTCTGATTAGAATTTGTATTCCTTTCAGTGAGCAATGAGCATCCTTTTCTCATCGCAGGATATCACCAACAACTTTGTCCTCTACCCTTGGAAAAATTGTCACAAAAACATCACAAAAATCGTCACGTTGTTTCAAACGGGACTAACTTTGGAAAAACTGTCATGGTTTTATACTATGATGTCATCAACTGGTACAAAATGTCATCAATGACTTTGAATTAGACTTATTTTAAGGAACTATCATCATTTTGTTACTATAACGTCATTGATGATGTCATCAACAACTTTTTCCTTTGCTCTTGGAAACTGTCATAAAAAACCATAAGGTCAAACTGTCACAAAGAGCCATAAGAGTTTTTCAAATGGGACTGATTTTGGAAAAAATGTCATAGTTTTGTTACTGTGACGTCATTGATGACGTCACCAATTAGGAAGTAATAACATCATCAACTTTATCCTCTACACTCGGAAAAACTGTCACAAAAATGTGATATCATCAATTGGGACAAAATGTTATCAACAAATTTGTCCTCTACTCTTCAAAAAACTCTCACACAAAACATTGAGGAGAACCCGATACAGAAAAACCATCACGGTGTTTTGAATTGGACTTATTTTAAGGAACTGTCACCATTTTGTTATTATGACGTCATTGATGACGTCATCAACGACTTTGTTCTTCACTCTTGGAAAAACTGTCACAAAAACCCATGAGGACAAACCATCATAGAGAGCCATAACAGATTTTCATATGGAATTAATTTGGAGAAAAATGTCACAGTTTTGTTACTATGACGTCATTGATGACGTCACCAATTAGGAAGGAGTAACATCAACAACTTTGTCCTCTAGGCTTGGAAAAAATGTCACAAAAAACCAGAAGGAGAAACCGTCAGAAAACCATCATGGTCTCTCAAATGGGACTAATTTTGGAAGTTACAGTTTTATACTACGATGTCATTAATTGGGACAAAAAGTTATCAACAATATTTCGTCCTCTACTCTTGGAAAAACCGTCACAAAAAATATTCAGGTGAAACCGTCACAGAAAAACCATCTCGATTTTATGAACTGGACTTATATTAAGAAACTGTCACCATTTTGATACTATGACGTCATTGATGTCGTCATCAATTGGAAAGATACGTCATCAATATTTTTGTCCTTTACTCTCGGAAAAACCTTCACAAAAAGCTGAACGGGACTAATTTTGGAAAAACTTTGACAGTTCTGTCACTATCGCATCATCAATGACGTCATAAATTGGAAAGAAATATCATCAAAAACTTTGTGCTCTAGTCTTGGAAAACCGTCACACAAAAAATTAAAGTGAAACCGTCACAGAAAAACCATCGCGGTTTTTTGAATATTGCACTTATTTTAAGACACTGCGTCATTTATAATGTCATAAATTGGTAAGAAGTGTCATTAAAGACTTTGTGCTCTACTCTTGGACATACTGTCACAAAAAAAACCATAAGGACAAACCGTCACAAAAAGCTATAATGTTCTTTCAAAAGGGACTAATTTTAGAAAAACTGTCACAGTTTTATTACTATGACACGTTGTTGATGACGTCACCAATCGGGAGGGAATAAAATCGACAATTTCGTCCTCTACTCCTAGAAAAACCATCACAAAAAACCATAAAGAGAAAGTCACACAAAGCAGTAACAGTTTTTCCAATGGGACTAATTCTGGAAAGACTGTCACGGTTTTGTTACAATGACGTCATCAATTGTAAAAAAATATCATCAATAACTTTGACCTCTCCGCTATCGAAAAAACCATCTCGGTTTCTTCAATTAAGGTAATTTTGAAAAAGTCGTCTCACTTTTGTAACTATAACGTCATTGATTACATCATCAATTGGAAATAATTAGAGAAACCAAAGTCAAGAATCACTAATGGAGCATCGTTACTATGACGTCATCATATGATTGTGGCATACACATCAAAAGTCGATATGATCGATAAAATCGATACATCGATACAATTGATATCGGTATAAGACTAGGCAGACTAGGCCTAAATGAACCGAGTTCTGTAAAACCCAGCCAAACGATAAACGAACGATCCACAGAATCAGGTTTATTGCTCATGTTCAAAAGATCCCTTCCTCCAAACTGTTGGTTTGTCATTTGACCGGCTTCTATAGAACTCGGTTCAAATCAGGCTAAACAATTCAGGAGGAAGGAGAAGCAAACAAGGTCAGAGCGGTTGAACTGTTAGCTAGTTTACTTCAGAGATGACGCAAACATATTTTGGAGGAAACACTTTAGCTTATTCTGCCTTAAGTTTCTGCTTTTGATTCTATTTTTCCGTTTATTTATTATTATAAATTTAGAAAAAAAAATGTCTCTAAAATGAAATGTTCTCTCAAAAATTCCCTACAACTTTGATTTGTCCATTATAGGGCTGATTAGCTAAATCGAGGCCATTAGCCATTAGCTGTTAGCCGAGCAATTTTCATCCAAACTTGAATAGCCGTTTGCTAGCTAATGAAATCACATTAGGCATTAGCTAAGGCCTGAGCCATCCCAAACTGGGCAGGTTGTCATGAAACTTGTGTTACAAACTTCTCCCGACATCAATAGCTGAGTCAGCCGTTAGCCATTCTATTTTGGCCTAAAATTAGCTAGCTGAATGAGACTGGGTTAGCCGTTAGCTGAAAGCCGAAGCCAATCAATTTGAAGGGTTAGTTAGCTAAATTTTTAGCCAATACGATTGGCTAAGCAGCCCTGGTCCATTATCCTCTTTGTGACCAGCGCGATCTGGTGTTGTTTACGCCGCCTATTTGCTAATATTTCAAGAGTCTGATCTTCTACTCTATCCTCTTTCTGCTCAAAACATTCAAGCCCAATAGTGTAGGCAAATTAGAGCAATACTGGGGAAAGAAAAAATGTTGCTGGAGCAAACGTTTCTTTGGTGAAAATGGTTCAGGATGTGGTCCTGAACAACATACTAAACATCCCGCGTTTTCCCCCTGGAGCTTCTTTTTTTCTGTGGGTTCGGACCTTCCAAAATTAGATACTACGTAAGTTAAATGGAAATTTAAAAACACAGAGATTTTTTAAAATTCAAGTTTATTTGCATTAGCCGTAGATTAAAACATAAGGAGCTGAGGCCTTTCGATTAAAAAATCATCATCGGAGCTCCTTATGTTTTAATCTGCGGCTAATGCAAATAAACTTGAATTTTAAAAAATCTCTGTGTTTTTAAATTTCAATTTAACTTAGTATCTGAATATGTGCCGTAACATCAAAAACCGAATTCGAACCTTCCAAAATTAGTTTTTCTCCTATATCGAGCGAAATTAAAATTTTATTAAAAAATGTTTCAAACAAAAGTTGTTCCTCGTTAAATTTCATACCAAATAGCGTATTCAATTTTCAGCCTATACCAATTAGTGCCTTTGCAAAGGCCGTTCAAAAGAGGACCAAAATCAGTTTTTTCATAATATAGTATCTCACAAAACTGAAATTTTATTCAAGAATGTTTCAGACAAAAGTTGTTCTTCGTTAAATTTGTTATAAAATTAGTTATTCAGCCTTCAGGTGGTTCTTTTTTTGTTTAAACCCCCCAAGATTTAGTCTTCTGCTTATATCTTGTCTAATTGAAATTTTATTAGAAGATATTTCAAACAAAAATTGTTCCTCCTTAAATTTCCTATCAAATAACTTATTCAATGTTCAGCCTACATCAATTAGTGCCCCGGCAGAGTCTGCAAAGGCCGTTCAAAAGAGGACCAAAATCAGTTTTTCTATACTTCTCAAATAAGATAGTATCATGCCTCAACCATACGTTCGTAGCCTATTGTTTGAATTTTTGTTCAAAATAGTTGTTTTTTTTCTTCCTAGGATTAAAATATTCACCAAAGTGTCTCAGGCAAACTTGCCTTAATACTGGTGGAGTACTAGAGGTAGTAGACGTCATTGACGACGACTTGTAGGATGTATCAAGTCAGGACGAGGAAGCTGACCGTGAGTCCAATACTGATGACGATTCCTCAGTAAATCACAGGCAAAGAGTATGATGAGAGCAAATAATTTCAAGTACCCCCATCCCGAATATAAGACTACTGTAAATCGGCGGGCTAACGTACACTGCTCCTATTAGAAAGTGTAGAAAACTGGTAGGCAGGGCATAGGACGGACGGAGGAGTTCAAGTGAGGTGCGAGGAACCTCCTTCCTGGAGCTATGTTATAAAATTATGTGTATATGTTACGGTACAAGTACGTCGATGGTTCAAGTAGGTTTTCCGCTGCCGCGGAGCGCGTGATTTCACGACCACCTTGTTGCCGAGTAGACGCGTTGAATGAACGAGCTCGGCGCCTTCAACCACTCGACCACAAGGCAGCGCTTACGAGAATGCGTTTGTTTACCCTTCATTATTTCGACTCGTACTTTTCGGGCAGTCATGCTGCGCTGTTTACCTTTAGTTTATCTGTCTTAATGATTAAATTTCTTTCGATTATCGGCATTTGTCTCTATTAATAGTTGATAATTTCGTAATAAATATTACAAATAGAAGATGGGAAATATGAATCTGGAAATTATTTGTAATACTGTCAACGCAGCGCTTACGAGAATGCGTTTGTTTACGACTCGTACTTTTCGGGTAGTCATGCTGCGCTGTTTACCTTTAGTTTATCTGTCTTAATGATTAAATTTCTTTCGATTATCGGCAATTGTCTCTATTAATAGTTGATAATTTTGTAATAAATATTACAAATGGAAGATGGGAAATATGAATCTGGAAATTATTCGTAATACTGTCAAGGCAGCGCTTACGAGAATGCGTTTGTTTACCCTTCATTATTTCGACTCGTACTCTTCGGGCAGTTATGCTGCGCTGTTTACCTTTAGTTTATCTGTCTTAATGATTAAATTTCTTTCGATTATCGGCATTTGTCTCTATTAATAGTTGATAATTTTGTAATAAATATTACAAATGGAAGATGGGAAATATGAATCTGGAAATTATTCGTAATACTGTCAAGGCAGCGCTTACGAGAATGCGTTTGTTTACGACTCGTACTTTTCGGGCAGTCATGCTGCGCTGTTTACCTTTAGTTTATCTGTCTTAATGATTAAATTTCTTTCGATTATCGGCATTTGTCTCTATTAATAGTTGATAATTTCGTAATAAATATTACAAATAGAAGATGGGAAATATGAATCTGGAAATTATTTGTAATACTGTCAACGCAGCGCTTACGAGAATGCGTTTGTTTACGACTCGTACTTTTCGGGTAGTCATGCTGCGCTGTTTACCTTTAGTTTATCTGTCTTAATGATTAAATTTCTTTCGATTATCGGCAATTGTCTCTATTAATAGTTGATAATTTTGTAATAAATATTACAAATGGAAGATGGGAAATATGAATCTGGAAATTATTCGTAATACTGTCAAGGCAGCGCTTACGAGAATGCGTTTGTTTACCCTTCATTATTTCGACTCGTACTCTTCGGGCAGTTATGCTGCGCTGTTTACCTTTAGTTTATCTGTCTTAATGATTAAATTTCTTTCGATTATCGGCATTTGTCTCTATTAATAGTTGATAATTTTGTAATAAATATTACAAATGGAAGATGGGAAATATGAATCTGGAAATTATTCGTAATACTGTCAAGGCAGCGCTTACGAGAATGCGTTTGTTTACGACTCGTACTTTTCGGGCAGTCATGCTGCGCTGTTTACCTTTAGTTTATCTGTCTTAATGATTAAATTTCTTTCGATTATCGGCATTTGTCTCTATTAATAGTTGATAATTTTGTAATAAATATTACAAATGGAAGATGGGAAATATGAATCTGGAAATTATTCGTAATACTGTCAAGGCAGCGCTTACGACAATGCGTTTGTTTACGACTCGTACTTTTCGGGCAGTCATGCTGCGCTGTTTACCTTTAGTTTATCTGTCTTAATGATTAAATTTCTTTCGATTATCGGCATTTGTCTCTATTAATAGTTGATAATTTTGTAATAAATATTACAAATGGAAGATGGGAAATATGAATCTGGAAATTATTCGTAATACTGTCAAGGCAGCGCTTACGAGAATGCGTTTGTTTACGACTCGTACTTTTCGGGCAGTCATGCTGCGCTGTTTACCTTTAGTTTATCTGTCTTAATGATTAAATTTCTTTCGATTATCGGCAATTGTCTCTATTAATAGTTGATAATTTCGTAATAAATATTACAAATGGAAGATGGGAAATTTATGAATCTGGAAATTATTCGTAATACTGTCAAGGCAGCGCTTACGAGAATTCGTTTGTTTACCCTTCATTATTTCGACTCGTACTTTTCGGGCAGTTATGCTGCGCTGTTTACCTTTAGTTTACTTGTCGTAATAATTAAATTTCTTTCAATTATCGGCAATTGTCTCTATTAATAGTTGATAATTTCGTAATAAATATTACAAATGGAAGATGGGAAATATGAATCTGGAAATTATTCATAATACTGTCAAGGCAGCGCTTACGAGAATGCGTTTGTTTACCCTTCATTATTTCGACTCCTACTTTTCGGGCAGTCATGCTGCGCTGTTTACCTTTAGTTTATCTGTCTTAATGATTAAATTTCTTTCGATTATCGGCAATTGTCTCTATTAATAGTTGATAATTTCGTAATAAATATTACAAATGGAAGATGGGAAATATGAATCTGGAAATTATTTGTAATACTGTCAACGCAGCGCTTACGAGAATGCGTTTGTTTACGACTCGAGAATGCGTTTGTTTACGACTCGTACTTTTCGGGTAGTCATGCTGCGCTGTTTACCTTTAGTTTATCTGTCTTAATGATTAAATTTCTTTCGATTATCGGCAATTGTCTCTATTAATAGTTGATAATTTTGTAATAAATGTTACAAATGGAAGATGGGAAATATGAATCTGGAAATTATTCGTAATACTGTCAAGGCAGCGCTTACGAGAATGCGTTTGTTTACGACTCGTACTTTTCGGGCAGTCATGCTGCGCTGTTTACCTTTAGTTTATCTGTCTTAATGATTAAATTTCTTTCGATTATCGGCATTTGTCTCTATTAATAGTTGATAATTTTGTAATAAATATTACAAATGGAAGATGGGAAATATGAATCTGGAAATTATTCGTAATACTGTCAAGGCAGCGCTTACGAGAATGCGTTTGTTTACGACTCGTACTTTTCGGGCAGTCATGCTGCGCTGTTTACCTTTAGTTTATCTGTCTTAATGATTAAATTTCTTTCGATTATCGGCAATTGTCTCTATTAATAGTTGATAATTTCGTAATAAATATTACAAATGGAAGATGGGAAATATGAATCTGGAAATTATTCGTAATACTGTCAAGGCAGCGCTTACGAGAATGCGTTTGTTTACCCTTCATTATTTCGACTCGTACTCTTCGGGCAGTTATGCTGCGCTGTTTACCTTTAGTTTATCTGTCTTAATGATTAAATTTCTTTCGATTATCGGCATTTGTCTCTATTAATAGTTGATAATTTTGTAATAAATATTACAAATGGAAGATGGGAAATATGAATCTGGAAATTATTCGTAATACTGTCAAGGCAGCGCTTACGAGAATGCGTTTGTTTACGACTCGTACTTTTCGGGCAGTCATGCTGCGCTGTTTACCTTTAGTTTATCTGTCTTAATGATTAAATTTCTTTCGATTATCGGCAATTGTCTCTATTAATAGTTGATAATTTTGTAATAAATATTACAAATGGAAGATGGGAAATATGAATCTGGAAATTATTCGTAATACTGTCAAGGCAGCGCTTACGAGAATTCGTTTGTTTACCCTTCATTATTTCGACTCGTACTTTTCGGGCAGTTATGCTGCGCTGTTTACCTTTAGTTTACTTGTCGTAATAATTAAATTTCTTTCAATTATCGGCAATTGTCTCTGTTGATAGTTGATAATTTTGTCATAAATGTTACGAATGAAAATGTTTGAAAGATGGGAAATATTAATCGTGAAATTATTCGCAAGACCGTTCTCTATGTTTCGTAATTTGTTATCACTTAAGCGTTTTTCTTTTTATCAGGAAGAAAATACTCGTATTTACGTCTTCTTTCTCACGTATCAGAAAAACAAAGTCAAAACAAATTAGAAGGTATGCATGATCGATCAATTAAAATGAATTGAAATGATTGGTATTATAACTAATAAAGAAGAACGTATGAATTATTGTTATTTGGAATTAATTGAAATTTGTGTACGATTCAGAATACAACCTTGAGTGTAATTCAAATTTTGATTCTATTAATTTTTCATGGTTTGTTTCTTAGTCTAATTGAAACATATTCCAATTGATTCCATCATTTTTTTATGGTTTCTCCTTGGTTTCTCCCTTGGTCTAACTGAAATGAATGTTGATACTATCGATCTATCATGGTTTCACCCTGAGTCTAATTTAAATGTTGATTTCATCAATTTTTTATGGTTTCTTCCTTAGTCTAATTCAAATTTTGAATCTATCAATTTTTCATGGTTTCTTTTTTAGTCTAATTGAAACATATTGGTTCCATCAATTTTTTCATGGTTTCTTCCCTGGTCTAACTCAAATCTTGATTCTATCAATCTATTTATGGTTTCTTCCTTAGTCTAATTCAAATTTTGAATTTATCAATTTTTTGTGGTTTCTTTTTTAGTCTAATTGAAACATATTGGTTCCATCAATTTTTTCATGGTTTCTTCCCTGGTCTAACTCAAATCTTGATTCTATCAATCTATTTATGGTTTCTCCCTGAGTCTAATTGAAATGTTGATTCTATCAATCGATTTATGGTTTCTCCCTATAAGTCTAATTTAAATGTTGATTCCATCAATTTTTTATGGTTTCTTCCTTAGTCTAATTCAAATTTTGAATTTATCAATTTTTTGTGGTTTCTTTTTTAGTCTAATTGAAACATATTGGTTCCATCAATTTTTTCATGGTTTCTTCCCTGGTCTAACTCAAATGTTGATTCAATCAATCTATTTATGGTTTCTCCCTGAGTCCAATTTAAATGTTGATTCCATCAATTTTTATGGTTTCTTCCTTAGTCTAATTCAGATTTTGAATCTATCAATTTTTCAGGGTTCTTCCTTGGTCTAATTGAAACATATTGATCCCATCAATGTTTTTATGGTTTCCTCCTTGGCCTAACTCAAATATTGATTCTATCAATCTATTTATGGTTTTTCCCTGAGTCTAATTTAAATGTTGATTCCATCAATTTTTTTATGGTTTCCTCCTTGGCCTAACTCAAATGTTGATTCTATCAATCTATTTATGGTTTTTCCCTGAGTCTAATTTAAATGTTGATTCCATCAATTTTTCATCACGGTTTCTTCCTTAGTCTAATTGAAACTATTGATTCCATTAATTTTTTTATGGTTCTTTCCTTGGTCCAACTCAAATGTTGATTCTAGTAATTCATTTTTGATTTCTCCTTCAGCCTAATTCACATTTTGATGCGGACTATGTATTTTTAAATGAATTTAAAAATGTAACTTTTGTAGACGATCTTTTCCGCGAGGAGGATACGTCATAAATTACTTTTAAATTATATCATATTGTTACTAGAAATAAATTAGTTCTTCCTCACTCATATGAAACTCATTGCGTGAATACCATTCCTGTAACACTCCATATGACGATCTTTTATGCAATGTGTAAAGTCACAAAACATCGCGTTTTTGTGTTATTATTCCTCCACATAAATTTACTATTATCGTAGAAAAATAATTTTAATAAAAATTGTAACTTGGTCATATTGTAGTATTATTAAATTTTCTGGCATAGCCAAATAAATGAAAATCATGTTCCATGTCTTTTATATTTTATCAGTCATCATGAAATATTTCAGTCTAGGCTTCTACTAGGTCAAGTGTTCGTGAGATATTATTCGTTTACCCCTTTACCTATCTTGGCGTCGTATAAGTCTTGTATGAGAAATATTTTGAGGTAATTGTGGGTGTTCTATATTTTGAGGTATCAACTTTTGGTGGGGCGAACGAGCGATCTCGCTGTTGTATTGGAATGGTATGAGAAAATTCAAGTCTTTTTTGAGAAATATGAGGTAGCGCGAACTCGCTCCGCTCGTTCGCCCCCTGTCTCGCTGTTGTATTGGAATGGTATGAGACAATTCAAGTCTAGGGGACTTGGAAAAATTTCGACTATCCAGCCTTTATTTATTTAATTATTTAATTATTTAATTATTCAATTATTTAATTATTCAATTATTTAATTATTTAATTATTTAATTATTTAATTATTTAATTATTTAATTATTTATTTATTTATTTATTTATTTATTTATTTATTTATTTATTTATTTATTTATTTATTTATTATTAATTATTATTATTACGCGGGGTGTACTCGCGAATTTCTGAATCACCCACGGGGTAGAGATTTCTCTTGACGGGGGGGGGGGAGGGGGGGTGTACTCGCGAGTACTTGTACCGTGACATATATAATATTACATGAAATATGCTAGCCTGATGGAGTAAGATTCAGTTGAGGAACTTACAGGACTTATTTCATAGAATAATTACTCCATTCTGAAAGCTGAAAAGCTCATTTGATAGGAAATTCAACGAGAAAAACTTCATTTGAAACATTTTTTCATAAAATTTCAATTTTGGGAGATATATGCGGTAAACTGATTTTGGTCCACTTTTGAACGGCTTTGCGAAGGCACTAATTAGTATAGGCTGAAAATTGAATACGTCATTTAATATAAAATTTAACGAGGAACAACTTTTATTTGAAACATTTCTTCATAAAATTTCAATTTCGCGCGATACATGCGAAAAACTAATTTTTGGGGAGTCCGAACCCCCAGAAAAAAAGAATCTCCAGGGGGAAAACGCGGGATTTTTGATATGTGGTTCAGGACCACATCCTGAAATATTTTCAGCAAAGAAACGTTTGCTCTAGCAAAATGTTTTTTCCCCCTTATTTGCCTACACTACAACGGATTGCGAACATTTTGCAATTCCAATAACCTTCCGTGGAACAGGTTCACGAAACAAAATTTCAGGGTGATCTTTCGGCTTAGTTAGAATGGAAATGAATATCTCTACACCGGATTCATTCAACTGTTATTTAACATTGGTTTCGTTGGGAGAGGTCATAAACAAAACTAGGATATTAGGTTTGCGCTGTTAAATTTTGGACGCACAAAGTATTGCGGTTGACTTTTTAATCATCCGCTATTAGTAGGTTACTAAACTATACTATAGCGAAAAATACGCTGAGCGTTCTTCTGCGTATTGATGATGCAGAGAAGAAAAAAACAAAAATTTCCAGTTACTTATCAATTTTTTCACAGTATTATGGCGCAACACTTGGCGAAAGGAGTCGAAAGTCAAAATTTTAAGCATTATTTTCACTCCAAAATATTTACATGCATATACGAGAATCTATTTTGGCTCCTTTCCCGCGAGCAAAATGTTGACGTCGCTCTAGTTTGTAGACCTTACAGTTGCTGAATTCTATCTAGGTGCGATGAATTTCGCGATAACATTACCGCGAATATCTTCTATTCAACTAATTAACTTTTTTTTTTTTTTTCATTTCGGCATGTTGAACTCCCGAAGAGTAGCTATACGGTAATAAGATTTAAATTCTCGTTGTCGTATACGCGAGTACAGCCTCTTTTCGAGTGCTCGCTTTAATATCCTCCTCGTTTAAGAACGATAATTTATATTCGATTTCGATTCTAAAGGTCAACGTCTACATAGGTATACGAAATAAAATAAAGAAAGCGAAAAAATTATTCATACTCACTTTCGTGCGTTTTCATATGAGCTCGCAGATTACACGCTAAGGCAAATTTCTTGTGGCAAAGTTCGCAAGAATGTGGTTTATCACCTGCGTCAAAATTTTTAATATTCGTCATTTATTATCGAAGAAGAAAAAAATAAAAAAAAAAAAACAACAACAACATGAATATATACCGTTTACTATCTAAAATTAAAAGGGATCACTTGTCATTCGATGGTATTACGCATTTCACTATAATAATGCTGGATAAGGTGCATTTTCGGGTCGGCGGTAAATCCGACACAGAAGACTACCGTGAGATGGTGTCTGGTCTCGGCGGTCGGTGGTCGATATAGCGCGCGAAGGCGACTTCTACAATTACGTTTATAGTTAAGACTTGCGTGAAAATTTGTTATTAGTTTGGAATGCCTCCTGCCGTGTTACAATATTGTAATACCCCTTCGTTTTGCTAGCTATTTGAATATTCGGACACGTTATGAACGTACGACGTTACACTCGACGTTTGTAATTTGGATTAATACGTATTCGGGCCGAGTGAAATAGCTTAGAGAGATCGAGACGTCGTGCTATACTAAAATCATTTCATTTTCTTATAGGTACTCTATACTACAATCCTTATAATCTTTTCATTTCGTGCTGTGTCTTGCCTCATGTTGAAAGAAAACGCTGACTTCTGACAATCATCGCGTGATATCGGAGCTTTACTCGTTTCGTATAAAGAGATAAATTTGAATAACGTGAAACCCCCAAGTGCACTCTTTCCACAGACGATATAAATGTAAAAAAAGAAAGAAGAAACAACTTGGTGGACCATGCAACAGTAGACTTGTATGTTCCGAGTTGACGTTTTAGTGATGGAGAGGTTGAGAGATGAACATTCGTGATTTGTTGAAGGTGGACGAAACTCCAGCCTTTTCGGGTGGTTGCACTGACTATTGCATCAAAATAAGATTTGACAAGTTGAATTTTTGGCTGGGGATATTTCATGGGGTGGGTGAGATGAAGATTTATACCTCGACGTTTCAAAACAGAAGTTGGTTGAAACTTGGCAATGCTTGACCGAGGAGGTAAAGAGGTTTTGAGAAGTCTTATCTTGATCACCGAAAATACCAAACTTTTAACTGGACAAAATTTGAAAAAATTCTAAAAAATAAAATGTTTTGCAAGTTTTGTAAAGTTGAGTTCATCCCGACGCGACGGAGTTTTTTATAAATTTTTTATTTTCACTTGTTATAAGATGAATGAATTTTTCGTTTTCCTGGGTGAAGTTCCATTGTCATTACTTAAATCCCCAGGTCATGTTTCTAGCTTAGTTAAGGGGAGGAGACAGACCGTCGCCCTATATCTAATTTTTCCTATCATTAGATATTAGAAAAATGTTGGTAGATATTTCAATATTCTCAAATTTTGGTACAGTTCATATCTTTATCACTCCTGTTAGTTCCGAGAGGTGTGTCGAGACGCAACCCATCCTCCTCTCAAGCTGACCCCCTCCTTCCTTACGATTCCTCGAGTATGTGCTCTGCCTTGAAGCCCTGGGCCTTCTTTTGCTTTCATTCCAAATTCGTACTTGTAAGAGGACCCCAGTGCAAGCCCTTCCTGACGCAAGGATTCGTCACCGTACAAACGTGGTCGAGTCTCTTTCCAACGGATAAAATTTTAAAGCTGTGCTGAAAAAACTTCCAAAAAACCATCAAAAAGTGTTGCGGTTTTTCGTGACAGTTTTTCGAGGTACGGTTTCTTGTCACGATAGATTATGAGTATGAAAAACTGTCACAGTTTTTTTAGCAGGGACTACTTGAAAAATTGTCATGAAAAAACGTCACAGTTATTTCGTCATGTCATGTTTGATGACGTCATTAGTGATTTTGATCTACATTAGTTTAGGGACGTGAAGAGATTCCGACCTTTGCTACTTTAACAGCAATTTCCAAATACTTTCCAAAACCTTCAAAATACTGTTACGGTTTTTCGTGGAAATTTCTACCCTCCCTACTTCGAGACCTGTTTTGAAAAAGCTTCCAAAAAACTGTCAAGAAATTTGTCCCAATTTTTTGTCCCGCTTGATGACGTCATTGGCGACTTTGTCCTACTTTAGGTGAGGGACTCGAAGAAATTTTGACCTTCGAAAACCGTCAAAAACTGTCTCGGTTTTTGGGGGCATTTTATTGTGTCAATCTTTACGGTAGTCTTAATTTGTTAAACAAGCATACAAAATCCTAAAACCGTCACCAAAATTGTAACGGTTTTTCGAAGGTTTCTTGTCTGGGACTACCCCTTGAAAAATTGTCATGAAAAACCGTCACGATTTTTTGTCACGCTTGATGACGTCATCAGTGACCTCGACCTACATTACTTTAGGGACTTGAAAAAATGTCGACCTTAAAAAACTTCTGAAAAAACGTAAAAAAACTGGTACGATTTTTGTGACAGTTTTACCAAGGTAGTCCCAATCTTGTACATATAAGCATACAAAATGAGGACCTTTCTGTCAAAAAAGGGCGTCCGCTAAAATGTTAAGACTGTCACAAAAGACCGTTACGATTTTTTGTCATGCTCGATGACGTCATTAGTGATTTCGACCTATACTTTAGTTTTGACACTTGAAGAAATTTCTACCTTATTTGCTTCGAGACTTGTTTTAAAAAAGCTTCCGAAAAAACTGTCAAAAAATTTGTCACAATTTTTCCGAGGTAGTCCCAATCTTATATAAGCATACAAAATATTAAAACTGTCACGAGAAACCCTCACGATTTTTTGTCCCACTTGATGACGTCATCAGTGACTTTGTCGTACTTTAGGTGAGGGACTTGGAGAAATTTGGACCTTCGCTACTTTAAAAGCTGTTTCAATAAACCGTCAAAAAACTGTCACGGTTTTTCGGGACATTTTATTGTGACGGTCTTTCACGGTAGTCTCAATCTGTTACACACGCATATGAAATCCTTTAACATTACCAAAACCTGTCACAAGAAACTGTATACAGGGTGGACCAGAAAGATGTTACTAGTTAAATGGGAGTTTGCGTTAAATCTGTCGTAGCGCGAAAATGCAAAACGTTAGACGTATAGTTTAAATGTACGAATTTCGTATCCCAATTTTATCTTTAATTTGAGCTAGATCCGAAGTTTCTACGGCTTTCCTGAGCCGAGTTATGGACCAAAATGTGCTAAAATTTTACTGCAGGGTTCCCAATGTTGTGAATTATCAAAAAACATTTTCCCTGAATGAAAGAATCGCGTAATCTTCAAAGTGTTCCCCGATACTGGAGTAAAATTTAGCGCTGAATCCGAATAAGATTGCTCAAAAGTTCTGCGAAGCATCAAAATGGGTTAATGGGCCCAAAAAAGATCAAAATGTCCGCCAAAATGATAAAACCGCCTATTCTTCGAAGTTTTTCTCGATTCTGAGATAAAATTTAGCGCTAAATCTGAATAAAATTGTTAAGAAATTCTGCGAAGCACCAAAATGGGTTAATGGGCCCAAAAAGGGTCAAAATGTCCGCCAAAATGACAAAATCGCCCAACTTTCAAAGTTTTTCTCGATTTTGAGATAAAATTTAGCGCTAAATCTGAATAAAATTGTTAAGAAATTCTGCGAAGCACCAAAATGGGTTATTGGGACCAAAAAGGGTCAACATTTCTTCAAAACGAAAAGAATCGCCTAACCTTCACAGTTTTTCTTGATTCTAGGGTAAAATCGTGCGCTGAGGTAAAAAAAAAAACTGTTGAACTCTCCTTGGCAAGAAACAACAGGAGTTTTTGCGGAAGCACCCGCCTTCATCATACCCGGGGCGTCAGTCGATCTATGTTGAACCCAGGGATCATTCGCCTGCCTCTTTCAAACACGGGGTCTTGATTGTTCTCTTACCGCGAGCTCATGACAAAAGTTGAGCTTGACGGTATTATTCCCTCCTCCGGGTGAAACCCCGAGAAATTCTGGGCGTTCGTCGGCCTCAATCAAAGACTGAGCTGTGACTGATCGCTCATCACGAGCAAGACAGAATTTGCGGTATCCTCCCATTGTATGAATCAAAGAGTTTTTGCACTTTGGCCCGCTTCGTTCATAGGTGAGGCGTCAGTTGATCTCTCATTGCAAGCACGCAACAAAAGACCAACTTGCGTTCTATGACTGCACAACGAGAGTTTTCGCACTTTTTCCCGCTTTGATCATACGCAGAGCCCTAGTCGGTCTCTCACCGCGAACCTTCAACGGAAGATGAATTTGTCGCCTCCCTCCAATATTTCCGCAATTTCCTCTTTGGGATTTCTCACCCGACGCTTGTCGATCTCTTACTCCGCGAGCACTCAACGGCAGACGCACTTGTCGACATTCCTTCCATCCCCTGAATTAACAATTTTACTGCAGAATGAGAAATATTTTTGATTCTTCATTTTGGAGATCATCTAGGGCCATTTCAGTATTATTCTCGGACTCGCCGCTGAATTTCACTTCAGAATTGAAAACAACTTTTGAAGATTAAGCAATTTTCATATTGGAGGAATTTTGATTCTCTTTGAGCCCATCATCCCATTTTGCTTCGAGGAATTTTTTAAGCATTTTTTTCGGACTCAGCGCAAAATGCCACTTGAAAATCAAATTAAAGTTTGAAAGTTTCAACGATTTTCCAATTTCGGAAAATGTTGGCCCTTTTTGGACCCATTAACCCCTTTTTGGTTCTTCGAAGAACTGTTTAAGCATTTTTTTTCGGTTTCAGCTCGAAATTCCACTTGAAAATCGAATTGAAATTTGAAAGTATGAACAATCTTCCAATTTGGGAAAATTTGGACCTTTTTTGGGCCCATTAACCCATTTTGGTGCTTCGAAGAATTTTTCGAACATTTTTTTCAGACTCAGCTCGAAATTCCACTTAGAAATTGAAATACAATTCAAAAGTTCGAACGATTTTCCAACTTGGGAGAGTTTTGACCCTTTTTGGGCCTATTAACCCATTTTGGTGCTTCTTAGGATTTTGTTACTATTTTTCTCGTTTTCTCCGTCAAAATTCACTTAAGAAACAATAATTTGATTATTAAAATTTTCGGAATTCAGCTCAATACTGCAAATTAATTAATTTTCAAGCCCTATTTTGGGAACCCTGGCAATTTGGTGAATTTTCGGCACATTTTGGTCTATAACTCGGCTCAGAAAAGTTGTAGAAACTTCGGATATGGCTCAAATTAAAGATGAAATTGAGATACAAAATTCGTACTTTTAAACTATACGTCTAACGTTTTGCGTTTTCGTGCTACGACAGATTTAGCTCATACTCCCATTTAACTGGTAACATAGGACGAATACCAATCTTCAGACTGTATAGACATGATATAAGAAGAGGAAAGGGCTCACTACCGAACTGCATTGATGACGGATTGGGATTCATTTGCGACTACATCATTGTTCCTTCCTGGTGGAACACTTCGTTTCGATCCTTTTGACAAGGGCTCCTTCTCCTTTTTCTTTTTAAATCGAACGCCGTTGAAGTTGACTCTCTGGGTACAAACGTCTGTTTCGTTCTTAGATTCTTCTCCAGAAGTCTACTAACTTTCTTCGTTTTCTTGTCTCTGAGAGAAGTACGATGGATAAACGAAGCTTCATTCAGGTTTTCAAGTTGTATGACTGGCGATCAAAGCTGCCCTGGAGGTACTTCAAACTTTTTCTCTTCCTACGAAAAGGAGGTAGAAAGTTCTTTAAGAATATACAACGCCAGCTATCAAGCAGTCGTGCGAATTCCTTTACAAGTATCAAATCATTCACTCCATGTCCCTTTTTTCAAAGACAATATAAATAATTTCCATCGCTTTACCCATTAATTACAAGCTACTGGAGAGTTCATTTCATTCTCATACGCTTCCAGTCTTTGAATTATTGGTTTTCCTCGAAGCCGCGAAAGGGGGAACAGTGAAGACAGCGGTACTATATAGAAACGCAGAAAGAACAGCTACGCGTAGAGTAGACAACTCAATCCCAAAGCACATGCCCATGTGACAGCTTATTATTAGTGAACACGATGAAACCAACAATAATCCACTCCTCGCTTCATTTTAATTAACGTCCACTGATGATTTTTCTTAATACGAGTGCCCACTGTATGGCTTGGAGCGCTCAACTAGAATCGACTACTGAAAACGATTTCCCAATTTTCACACGAATCGCTCTTGATGTCTACGTACACGAGTATTTTTCCAAAAATCCGAACACTTAGCCTCATGTTAATAATATCTAATGATGTATACATAAACGAGTAAAGTCGGTTCGATATCGAAACGAGTGAAGAAAAATGGTATGTTTTTTTACGACATGTAATTTGTACAGAAAGCTAATAGCGCGAGCTCGTACAATATTAATCGAATACTTCTCGAAAACTTGTTCGGAATAAATCTTTTTTTCTCTCTCTCTCTCTCTCTCTTTTCTCTTTTTCTTTTTAAACACACCGGAAAGTTTCTCGGGACAAAAAAATCGATATAATAATCGACGTTATGGAAATTAAAAGTTGATGACGGGAGAGGATCGTAAAACTTTTAGTACGTACGTATCAAGCGAATACTCAAATGATTTTCTCACGCGAATCTAGAGGATTTACAATCGGTATATTATATATGCACAGGGTGTTCCAGAATATTAGTATGCAATATTTCATGATTCATAGGTGGCACTAGTGCGACGAAAAATATTCTGAGCATGAGTTAGAATTCAGGTTGAGTCAAGAAAGGTTAACTGAAAACGACTGCATACCAACGTGAAAAATCAAATATGACTCATTTGTCATGTCGATCTGAAATCAATGTACCGTAACACCCCTCCCCCCTGGACTTCGCATCTCGAAGATAGTGTACCATAGAGTCTTAAACTTTAGAGGTTGATTTCAAATCGAAATCGAGTCCTCTTTGGTCGACTTGCAGTCAAAATTAAGCGGAACTCTTTCAATAAACTCTAAGAAACATTAAAACGTGGATATGTCTGTCTTTTCTCTAAATGATTGAGAACTTCTTGATCGAGGGATGCGCTTATTTTTCGTTGTGGTTTTTGAAACAAATCAAGGGAACCAGTTTTTTTGATTCTCGTTCCCTTTACGGAAGGGAAGTGCTTCTTCTTGATTCTGATGGTTCTTGAAGCAAATCGAGGGAAGCGGTTCACACTCGTTGAGAAGTGCAGTACCCTTGTGCGCCACATGCTGTAATGTTCCCCCTTGAATGTATCAAAGGATGTCCATTCACCTTCGAGTTTCATATTGTTTCGTTAATCGGGCAGTGCGTGGCATACTGAGATTTAAAGATCCGATGAAGTACGACAACCCCTCCTCGTCATCATCTATTCGGAATACTGGTTTGTTCAAAACAGCCGAATGGTACAACTTCGTCCACATGCTCAGGAGCACGGAAGGAGTTTCCGCAAATGGTACAACATTCACGCACGCAGGATCACAGTGGTTAGACCAGTTCCTTACCAACTCGCAAACTTTCACGACAAACTGACTTACCATCGGACAAACTGATTTACCAACGTTGCATCCTCACAATATTCTTCTTTTTTTTTTTTGTTAATTTTTATTCGAACTGTCTATAGGACATCCACAAATGAGTGTTAAACCAAAAACACTCGGAATCCATCGAAACAAACAAATAAACGAAGTAAGTAGTGCACTCATCCTCCGATAAGTTGTGCACTCAAAACCAAAAACACGAATTCACGAAGTAAGTAGTGCACAAATCATCACATACGTTGTGCACTCAAGATCCCAAACACTAGAAATCCTATGAAACGGACAATTACACGAAGTAAGTAGTGCACACATCTTGATGGAAGTTGTGCACGCAAAACCAAAACACTCAAAATCCATTGAAACGCACAAATACACCATGTAAGTAGTGCACACATTCCCATAGAGTGCACCCAGAGAAGCAGTTGTTTTTGGTTCCAGTTTTTGTAGCGAATGAAAGGAAGTGCCTTTTTTTGGTTCCAGTTTGTAATACAGATTAAGAGATATGGCTCTTTTTAGTCCTGCTTCTCAAGGGAAACCGTTCTTTTCTTTATTTATGATCAAAAAGTACCTTACAGCGCCTTCTTAATGGTGGTAAGACATGAGTCATATTGAACGTGGGTTACATTTTGCAGCTGGGGGATTTTTTTCATTTTCATTTTGCACCTAAGGAGTTTTTTCCTTCTTTTTCCTTTCGCACCTAGGGAATATTGAAGAAGCTACTCGTATCATCTATCTCGTGACCTCCTAAAATACCCCTGTCTTCTACTTTTTGTTGGTGATCCAAGGTTTAATGAGGAAGATTAAGGAGGGAGATTTAAGCGTCACTAAGGCTGACAAGGGTAATGCGGTTGTGGTGATGGAGAAATTCACCCACGCTTTTAAGGTCCACAAAATGGTCCAACAATGTAGTGCTAAGGAGAGTGAGGACTTCAGTTTTCCTAAGCATGTAAAAGAAGTGAGCAGTGTCATCTACAAATGTGAGGCTATTATCAAAACTCCAGCTATGAAAAAAACCCTCCTTGTTCCTAACCCCACGCCCCCCTCCTTTACGGGTTGCCTAATGTGCCTAAGAATAATACTCCGATGCAACCCGTGGTCTCATTCATTTCCTCTCCTACCTACCTCCATGCCCAATTCCTGGACCGTTGGTTCAAACATCGCATTGATTTTGAACCTCCGCAGTTGGTCTTGAATTCGGCCTCTTTAACTGACGTCTTGAAGGGTGTAAGTCTTCCCCCGGGTACGACCATCTGCTCGTTTGATGCTGTTGGTCTGTTCCGGAATATTCCTAAGGCTTCTACTATCCAGCGTATGGGTGAGCTTCTCGTCAAGGCCAACATTCCTCACAATAAGCTTCAAGAATTTTTCAAATATTTGTTGGTCCCTTAACTATTGTGAATTCGAAGGGAAAGAAATACACCCATGCCTTCAAGGTCCATGAAGTCCTCCAGCAGTGTGGTGCTAAAGGGAGTGAGGATTTCAGCTTCCCTAAGCACGTTAAAGAAGTTAGGAGTGTCATCAACAGGAGTGAGGCTATTATCAAAACCCTGCTATGAAAAAAACCCTCCTTGTTTCTAACCCCACAACCCCCCTCCTCTACGGGCGGGCCAAAGTGCATAAGGACAATACCCCAATGCGACCCGTTGATTCCTTAATCTCCTCCCCAACCTACCTCCTTGCCAAATTCCTGGACCGTTGATTTAAAAATCGTATTGATTTTGAATCTCCTCACTCGGTCTTGAATTCGGCCTCTTTAACTGACGTCCTGAAGGGTGTGAGTCTTCCCCCGGGAACGACCATCTGCTCGGTTGATGTTGTTGGTTTGTTCCCGAATATTCCTAAGGCTGCTACTATCCAGCGTATGGGTGAGCTTCTCGTCAAAGCCAACATTCCTCACAAGAACTTCATGAATTTTTCGATCTTCTGAATATTTGCTGGTCCCCCAACTACTGTAAATTTGAAGGGAAATTTTTCGAGTTTCCTGATGAAGTAGGGATTCCTATTGGATCACCTTTGGGCTCTCTCATCTCCGAAATTTTCATGTCCAAGTTTAAACTTGACCTCTTTTCCTCGAACCAGGTATTACTCGATCATATTCACTATTGGCACAGGTACGTTGACGACGTTCTATGCACCTGGACTGGTCCCCCAGATCTCCTTGATGAGTTTCTGAGGTATCTCAATTCGTGGTACCCTTCCATCAAATTTACGTTGGAAATAGGGGTATTTTCCATTAACTTTTTGGATTTATCGATCTCTATAATATACGGTATCCATAAGTTTGGAATTTACAGGAAAGATACTACGACCGATATTTTAGTCCACGGAGGTTCGTTCGGTCCTGTTGCTCATAAGATGGCTGCTTTTCATAGCCTAGTTCACAGACTGACTCGTATTCCTTTGAGTCAGGCTGCCTTTAACAAAGAATTACTCACAATAAAACACCTGGCTAGAGTGAATGGGATCAATGTCGACGTTGATGTGATGGTTTGGAGGAAATTTTTTTTTTTTTTTTTTTTTTAATTTATTTATTTAAATTTAAACATTACATTTAGTCATGAGAGTTGGGTGGGTTTTACCATGGTTTTTCCCCACCCCTCTCATGACGAGTTCGAAATACACTGTATAACTATACTTAACTCTACCTATTGAAAGAGGGTATGACTTCTGTTTTTATTTATTTTACTTATTTTATTATCTTATCTATTTATTAATTTAATTTAATTTTATTTATTTATTTATTTTTATTTTATTTTATTTATTTATTTATTTATTTTTATTTTTTTATTATTATTATTATTATTATTATTATTATTTTATTTATTTATTTATTATTATTATTATTATTATTATTATTATTTTTATTTTTTTTTTTTCCTTCCTTCTCCTCTCAGTCTATTTGATTTCTTTTTTGGTTTTTAATATCTTTCTTATATATCCATCCAATCTTTGGTGGCATTCCCCGTTCTGCAGGCACTGTCCCAATTCCTGTGTAGTTATTTTAGCATCCCCCCTGATACGATCAAAATTTTTGCATTTTATAAAGGTGTGATCCGGATCATCATCAGAATTTAAGCATTCCCTGCATTGACTATCATTTATAATATTGAAATTTTTGAGGTACGTTGCAAAATTCCCATGTCCCGTCAAATACTGTGTTAAAAAATAATTTGATTTCAATTTCTTGTTTTCAAGTCTTATCCCTATGTCTGGAATCAATTTAGCCGTTCTCCTACCTGTCTTTTCTTTTTCATATTGCTCCTGCCAATTTTTAATTGTATCTAATCTTATTGTTTTTATGCTTTCTACCATTTCTTTTTTCGTTATTTTATTTTCTTTGAATTTAATTTTTAATGTTTTTATTTTGTTAGTTTGGCTTAATTGCAAATCAATTGGGGTTATTCCAGCTATAACGTGTGAGGCTGTATGAGATACTGTTCTTTATGCTGAAATTATTCCTATTAATACTGTCCTTTGGAGTGATTTTAGTTTCTTAATCTCAGTATTCCTAAGTTTCTCAAAATAAGCAAGGGAGCCATATTCTATTATTGAGCGAAAAAGTGCATTGTACAATATTTCTCTTTTATATGTGTCCATACCAAAAGTGTTACCATATAAAGCCCGAATTTTATTATAATATTTTCTTAATTTGTTTGTAATGTATTCTACGTGTTTATTAAAGTTTAGGTTTTGGTCGATGATTATTCCTAGATATTTCATTTCTGTATGGAATATTATTTTCTCCTGCCCCAACTTTATTTTTCCTTCTATTCTTTTTCGAAATTCGTATTTTTTATGTCTCCGAGATAGGAAAAGCATCTGTGTTTTAATCGGATTGAGTGTTAGGCCTAAGTATTCCAGTTTAAGTTTTATCATTTCTATCTTATCATTTATTAATTGAGAGTCAGTCATTTTATTTAATCCCGCTATTATCAGCAGGTCATCGGCATAGCTCAAGAGTTTGAATTTTTTTGTTTCCTTTACTGCTTCATGTACTTCAGTCATTGCAATATTAAACAATGTTGGCGATAAGGCTGAGCCTTGTGGTACTCCCGAGGATAAAGCCAGTTCTAACTTTAGGTTATTATCTTTGTCAAAGAAACATATTTTTCTGTTTTCAAAGTAGCTCTGAATAATTTGTATTAATTGACTATTAATCTCCTTTTTCTCCATTGTTTCTAGTAATCTTGACCATTTGACCCAGTTGAAAGCCCCTGTAATATCAAAACTGACTAAAATTACATGTTTAAATATTTTTCTAAATTGGTCCAGCGTTTTAGTTAATTCAATCAAGGCTGTTTCTGTGGATCGCCCTTCTCTAAATCCATATTGTTGTTCATGAAAAATGCTAAGTTTTTCAATTTCTTGATTAAGATAATATTTTATTATTTTCTCATAAACTTTTCCAAGGGTGGGCAGTAAGGTTAGTGGTCTATATGAGTTTATTTCAGCAGGATTCTTATTAGGTTTATTCAAGAGTTTTATTTTACCTAGTTTCCACGTTTCTGGGAAATAGTTTATGCTTAAAAGTTTCTGAAAAATTGTTTTGAAGATTTCTGGTGACTGTTTGTTAATTATTTTGAGCATTTTATTGGAGATCAGCCTTCCTATTGTTTAGTTTTTTTATAATATTTTTTATTAGGAGCTCGTCAATTTCTATGTTATTTCCTTGTTCATTCTCATATTCTTTGAGGGGATCATTTATGTTTGGGAAAATATTTAGAAAAATTTCTTTGTACTTTTCTTTTTCTTCAGTGATAATTTTATTACCAAGCTTGATGGGAGGGAATTCAAATTTCTTATATTTCTCCATTATAATTTTGTACGGTTTCCCCCAAACTGAGCTCTCGGTTATAAGATTCTTCCATATCTTATTTTTATTCTCTATTATTTCCTGCGTATACTGTGATTTCAAAATTTTCATTTATTCTATTAGACTCTCTAGGTACATGTTTTTTTTGGCTCTTTTATATTTGTATTTAAGTTTAGTTAGCTTTTTAATTAGTTTTTTCTGGGTTTCTAATCTATCATTCCACCATGTCTCATTTTTCCTTTATGTTATCTCAACTAGACATTCTTTTCGCTTACTCTTAATTATTTCAGAGAATTCTATTAATTGGTTGTCTAGCTCTTTTATGTCCATACTGTTTTCAATTTTTTCCACTATTTCGTCAAAATCTGTTACTTCAATTATCCTTTCAAACTTTTCATAATTAACAGCCCATGTTTTGTTTTTTTCATGTTCAAAATTGCAAATATCTGTAATTTCAAAGTTTATTGATTTATGGTACGAAAGACTTTCATTTTTAATTTTAATGTTTTGAACCTGATTTTTAATCCTTTCATTGGTGATTATCAGATCAATTACGCTAGATCCGTTTTTATTTTCAAATGTTTTAAAATTGTATGGATTTCTAACTGTTAGATTACTTGTCATTAAGAATTCTTCAAAGGCTTGGGCTCTTCTTTTATTGTAACTATGCCGTTTAGTTTCTCATAAATAACTGATCTGGTATTGAAATCTCCTATCAAAATAATTTTTTCATTTTTCAGGTCTAGTATTATGTATTCCTGTAAGTCTCTAATTCTCTTTTCTATAATTTCATTTAATTCATTAGGCGACCAATATATTGCAATGATTACTACTTCCTCTATTTTTATAATTATGGTAGATTGGTTCTTTTGAATTTCAAACAAGTTGATGCAATTTTTGTAACAAATTGGAGGAAACTTACGAGGAGCATTCTTGATTCCACCACCTCCTTCCCCCGAAATACGATCCTTGATCGTCGTATGTATTGGACCAGTCTCCCTTTCCTCCCTCCAATTGGGTTGGGCCCTCTGCCCGTTTGACCCTACCACTGTTAAAGGATTGTTTGTGAGGCTGAAGGACCCCATACTCGTTGATGAGGGGAACGGTGTTTATAAGATGGAATGCAGGGATTGTAGAGATTGTAGAGACTCTTATATTGGTGAGACCAGTCGCCAGATAAAGGTGAGAGTAGCTGAGCACCTGAAGTCTTGGAATAGGGGACACTTGGAGGAATCAGCTTTTGCTGATCATTTAATAAACAGCGGCCACAGTTTCCGTGAGGGATCGGAAAGGCTCCTCCATAAGGACAATTCCTGCAGCTGTCAACGTATCGCCCTCGAGCAAATAGATGGCATTACTGTACTTGACTCGTACATTCCAGAAGATGGCTTGATTGAACTTGTTTATGATTCACACCACGACTTCTCGTTTGGTCACTTAATAGCTTGTTTCCCTCCTCCGTCTTGTCAGTTGCTTTCATTTCAGTCCCGAATATGGTTTATTAACTGAAAGCGCTCGACGTTTTAATATTTCTGTGGTTTGCATTGTTTACCTTCTCTTCTGAGTATTCTTTTTTCGCCTTTAAGCGTGAATAACTATTTCGGTTCCAGTTCTGGTTTCTTTAACAAATGAGGGAAAATACTTCTTTTTCTTCCGGTTCTTAAAGGAAATCAAGGGAAGAGTTTCTCTTTAATTCTGATTCTTGAAAGAAATCAAGGGAAACAGTTCTTTTTGGTTTCGGTTCTGGTTTCTTTAGCGAATGAAGGGAAGTGCTTCTTTTTGGTTTTAGTTCTTGAAGAAAATCAAGGGAAACGTTCTTTTTGTTCTGGTTCTTAAATCAAATTCGGAAAGCGTTCTTGGAACCTATAGAATATTGGTTTCAGAATTGGTTCCGGTTCCTCAAGCAACTGAAGGGAAGCGGTTCTCATTAATTTTGGTTCTTGAATCAAATCAAGAAAAGCAGTTCTTTTCAGTTCCAATTGATTCCGATTTGACTTTTGTGCCATACGTGGAAAGAGGGAGACTTGGCATAATGTCAAATATTGAGCTATATGTATTGGACAGACATTTATTTCCTAATACCGAAACCTTTAACCCACATTTGTGGAACAGGTTTCCTAAATTCTGCGTTCAATTGAAACGATTCGTTCCTCTAAGTTACGGCCTGACATAATTAGAACGACAAATACTTCAACGAGTAAATGAATGAAGAAAGGTGCTAAAGCCGCAGAACTGCGGCTTTAGCACCTTTCTTCATTCATTTACTCGTTGAAGTATTTGTCGTTCTAATTCTACGTTCAACGTTGTATCCTTTTTCAGTTCCGCACGGACAAAATGTCATCATTACAGGTGACCAAGAGGCTCTAATTTCTATCAACACCTTCTACACTATGCCATTGAATATCGCTGGTTAAGCCATAATATCCATGACCTGAGCCAGTATCGGCCGGACAAAGTTTGATAGACGCCAAGTAAAAATTATCGATCCATAAAATCGACCAACGAAACGTTTGCTGGGACAGACTTCAATATTTTCGTATCAGAACAGTCTCTCGTTGCGAGTATCAGATTATAATACATTCCCATCGCTGATCAAGCCGCGATACTCCGTAGTCCCAGTCGATATCTGCCGGAAGAGGTTCAAACAGAAGACTCTTCTTCATTAGAGCGTGGACTTCACGTGCGCTACATTGTAACAGCAAAGGAAAAACTACCGGCAATCTCGGTAAAAGATATTAATCTTTATATTCTTTCTTTCTAATCACTGCACTATAAAGAATACCAGCATTATATTCATTCTGTATCGAGAGTAAAGGGGGGGAAGTGAGCGATCACGTATCAAGATGCAACGACAACGCTGGTTCAATAACGAACGACAATAAAGTTTTAATTAAAATGTACGAAGAAATACACGAGCGAAGTCTAATCAAAAACTATTTCGCAATATTCGATCATATATATTCGTATACGCGGGTATAATCCCTTGCCAAAAGAGAATTTTATTGACGAGTATACGTATACGCGAGATTACTATCGAAGGACGAGAAAATAAAATTGGCGAAATAAAATTTTGCACGCCGACGAACTATGGGAGCCAGATTATATCAATATGCAAATTATATTTACGAGCATATCGATGAGTTTTCCGATTCGAATAAAAGAAAGATCGCCGCGCACGCCGGAGACGCGACGGAGTCTCGCTGCTTGATCTAGAAAACTCAAACAGAAGTTCTTACTAATAATTAGCCTTTTTTCTTTTCCCAGCCGTTCAAATTGGAGCTACAGTAGTCACGAAGACGAGAAGGAGAAACAGATAATGACAATATCGTCGTCGTCCGTTCGTTTTATGAAATTTTAATTATTATTCACGCTAGCTCGTATAACACTTATGGGTCATAATTACGATCTAAAAGGTAGACGAAGTTGGGTCGGATTAACAACATCCGCGCTGCACCTATAATAAGAAAAATATCATCATCCCGATGCACGCGAGACGAATCAAATTTCATACGAAGCGAAAACGGAATGGTATTTGACGTAGCGAGAAAGATGAAGGCTCACTCGGGGGAAAAACAATATGCGGACCCTGGTAAAGTGATAAAACATGTAATAACTAGCCACGTCGATTTATTCACAGATTTAAGAACAGGTGTAAATCGAGTCCCCATCCTCCTCAATCCCTTGTGACTTATCTGCGTTAAAAATGCTCCGCAGACGCCCGGCTTAAAGTACACTATTCGTATTCAATTTTCTTTTCACACTGATATAATGTTAATAATGAATTCAGAACCAGTTCTCTCGTGTGTCTCTCTCTCGAGGTACATTTTCTTCTCGTGTATCGAAAAATGTAAATGACTGCTGCTATACGTATTAATGGGGTTATCAAAACCGAATTTGTTATTCAATGTGAAAGCGAAAAAAGCCGGATTACGTGTACGGGTTTTAATTGCGTAAATTTTTAAGTTTTTCTCATCCGCACGGTTTTGTGGGAATCGATCTTAAAAAAAAAAAAAGGTAGCCACTCTTCCGAAATCGAACGAACTTTACACGATCGTACACGCACACCAAAGAGACTTCGATTATCATCCTTCGTGGCCTCTACTCTCTATAGTCTTTGAATTCGAAGTTGAGAAAATAAAAACGCAGGCGGCGTTATCAAAAGAAGGCTTTTATTTTAACGTGATTTACAGCTCAAATTGTCAACGCTACGTCGCTTTGTAAGAATAACCCAGCTCGTAGGGAAAAAGAAAGGTTTAGTAAAGCGTGAAATTCCAACTGCTTTATTGTCACGATTACCGCCGTTGCCACTGTTTTTTTTTTCTCTCTTCTCTGTGTGCCGAACTGGTTGACATTTGAATACTCAGTATACGACCGGTTTAATGGCATCAGCCGTTTTGCACTTCTTTGAAAAAAATCGATAGCTAATTAAAACGTTGCTGAGACCGCTATAAAGGGAAAAGCCGATACTTTACCCCAACGCGAGCTAACGTACAGGAAAACCGACGTAATATACAAAATAGAAAAATCTCTTTTTTCGCTCCTAGATAGGTATAATACGTTGCTTTCAATTACTGTTGCGTACCCCGGTCTATGAATGGTTCAATGACTCTACATTGAGTGTGCATGCGTTTAATTGTACGGCCGAATGCGATTTTTTTCTCTTTCCTTCCTTCCACTAATACGAGTTGTTAACTTTTGCCGCGCCGACGAGATCCACCCTCCTACCCATCCGTGTATAACCTTATTCGGTGTATTTTGACAAAAATCTGAAACTGGTTCATCTATGGCCACAGGGCGTTCTGTTTTAAACAGATTAGGAAATGTATTTTCATTTCGTGCACCGTCCAGAAAATCATCGGTATACCGGCTGTACCTATATCGAGCCGAGATTCACGATTAATACGGATTACCTTCCAGACGAATACTCGTAACACGGAATTATCGTTATAATGAATGAAGAGCGTCGGTAAAAGATCGAAAGATAGAGCGAGAAAGCGAGTATTGTACTCACGAGGAAAGGATTAGAGGTATTACTGTTTGAACGTGCTGTTTTTTTTTCGGAAAAGAGTTGTCGACGAATAATTAGGAGTCCGATTTGTGATTAGCTCGCGTCTGCCACTTCGGAGGAATGCGTAAACTGCCGCGCTAATTGAATACAGAGGCCTATACTGGAAGAACTTTCTAATATTTTGGTAATGAACGTACATCTTTCAATCTTGTCGAGGTGACTTCCTACAGTACTCTCTCACGAGATTTATAATGTTGTCGTCGAAGTCAAAATCCATGTAAATTAAGAAATAAGAATGTTAGATAGTTCCGAACTCTTGAAACTACATCTCTTATCATTTTTGACGTTACAAATCCGTACAATGGTGTCCTCTTTGACCCGAAGATAGAATTTTGTGAAACATTTTGACTCTCTAGTTTCTGGGGAAAATTCTCTGGAAGTCAGCAATCTGCCATCCCGAAATTTTTTCAATTCTCTGAAAACATCACACTCTGAAGCACCCTGCAGACACCATGCCCTGCTCAAGGTTAATCATTTCTTTCCTATGCTCTTCATCCAGCGGAAAATCCAGTTCGAAATTGAGTCTGAGCAATGAGCTAATCTAATCTGTACCCAGCCAGTCACCAGAATGAGCAAAGAAACTGAGAGGCATACGTAAAAAATTCGCCGACCATAACCTTGCCATGTCGGAGGCTGATAAAGGGAACGCTGTCACGGCCTTACAACGCAACGTCCTACATACAGCACGAAGGTGAAGGAGTTTTTGGATTCTAGTAGAACCAGGATCGTGGAAAACTTCAGCTTTGCATCGTATAATCTTGAAATCCAGAGCGCTGGGAATCGAAAAAAAAGTCGTTATCAATCTATACAATCCCATCGTCCCCCGTTTGTACGGCTTGCCTGAATTCCACAAGTCAGGCCAACCTATGCGGTCAGTTGTTTCTTTCGTTTCCATCCCTTCCTATAACTTTAGCTAGCTTCATTGACTCTACTTTCCGCTCCTGCGTAAATTTTCAGTCCGCCGCTCGAGCTAAACGATACAGTTGAATTTTGGGGTCAGGAATGTTTGAAAATGATTGTTCTCAATTTGTTCTAAATATTCTTCATAGTTTTGGAATTTGTTCCCAATCCCTCGTCCTTGTACCTGAAGAAAAGGTTTGGGGGAGGGGGGGGGCTACAGAAATGGTAGCCCGGTAGCCCCCCAAGGTGGATTTTGGGGTTAGGAATGTTTGGGAATAATTATTCTTAATTTGTTCTAAATGTTCTCCATAGTTTTGGAATTTGTTCCCAATCCCTCGTCCTTGTACTTGAAGAAAAGGTTTGGGGGGGGGGGCTACAGAAATGGTAGCCCCCCAAGTTGGATTTTGGGGTCAGGAATGTTTGAAAATGATTGTTCTTAATTTGTTCTAAATGTTCTTCATAGTTTTGGAATTTGTTCCCACTCCCTCAACCTTGTACTTGAAGAATATGTTCGGGGGGGGGGAGGCGCTACAGAAATGGTAGCCCAGTAGCCTCCCAAGGTGGATTTTGGGGTTAGGAATGTTTGGGGATAATTGTACTTAATTTGTTCTAAATGTTCTTCGTAGTTTTGGAATTTGTTCCCACCCCCTTTTCCTTGTATGTATTTGAAGAATAAGTTTGGGAGGCTATAGAAATGGTAGCCCCCAGTTGGATTTTAGGGTCAGGAATGTTTGGTAATGATTGTTCTTAATTTGTTCTAAATGTTCTTCGTGGTTTCAGAATTTGTTCCATCTTTATTCATCCACAAACTTTATTTTTAAATTTGGGGGAGGGGCAAGGTAAAAGAAAAATGAAGTCATTTCCTCTCAAATTCATATTTTTTGACTGGAAATCATGCTTTCGAGATATGTTCCTTACGGATGTGGATAACTTACGCTCTGAGTCTGATGATTTGAGTGCGGCACAAAGTAGGGAACAATGAAATAATAGTTATACAATACAAATGATATCGTTTTTGAAATACAGTAATATTCAGAAAGTATAATAAATGAGTAATAATTTCATTCTTTTCTTCTTGAAGATCTACTTTACCATACACCTACTCTTAGACCTTCTTCAAGTTTAGAGAAACTGGGGAAGGGAGATTTGGTCCAAAGAGAATCTTGTGAATAAATAGTATTCTGGTTTATAACTTTTCCTGTTCTAAGGATCAGGAGTGCGAATATTGTCGAAATGGCGAACACTTGAATACAAGTCAATAATGATTCGCTCGCGGCTATTGCACTGATCCATATAAGTACCGCGCGTCCCCCTCGCATCATACGTCTGCCGAATCATCTTATTCTGACAACGAACCTCAGTATTTGACCAACCAGTGAAGATTTCACGACAATGCTCGAAATACAATGCATTAACAAACTGACTCGACTGACTCCTCCGGGATGGAACAACTGGAAAAGCACCTCCATCAACAGTCATAACTCACTCATAGGGAGTTGTTGAGCTTACCGGGGAAAGACACGGTTTGTTAGTCGCGAGTCACCGCGAGCGAAAACGTATCTTCTCGCGCCAACTTGAGTAGGGTGAGTATGGGTCTGTCACGGCGTTTCCTAGTGAGTCCAAGCCTACTCCACCTCCTTCTTGGGAAAAATATAATTTTACTGGTAAAGAACATTGAAAAAATTTCAAGACCATGTTTGAGATTTTTTCTAAATCTGAAAATAGACATCAGTGAAGAATGAATTTGAATTTTTTTTCGAGTCTTTCAATATTAAAATTATATTTTCCTAAGTAGAAGTGGAGTATTCTTGGGCTCACAAGTAAATGTGGAAACCTCTTCTCAAGCCAGCACCAGAAAGTACGTTTTCGCTCGCGGTGACCTGCGACTAACGAATTGTGTTTTTCCCTGGTGGATCCAACGTATTCCCCTTTTATACTCATATGTACGTCTCAGAGCTGCAATATGCCGAGGATTGCTCACCAACAGAACTACAAAGCACGCTAAACACCTTCAACGAAGGCCTGAAGATCAACGTTGGCACAACGAAAATACTGGAGAAATACTATAGAAAAGTTGGGGGACCTCTGCTACTTGGGGAGCACCATCAAAAAAGAAAGACATACATTTAATCGCACGCCTCAGAAAACAAAATTGACTGCCTATCGATAACACGACTAGGTTCAAAATTGACACGCCTAAGAAATGTATTACACGGATAAAAAAAATTACATACCCATGAAACATATTGCACTGATAAAAAATGAATAAGTGTTAAACCAACTATCCGAACAAATAAACAAAGTAAGTAGTGCACACATCCTCCAATAAGTTGTGCACTCAAGACCAAAAACACTGGAAATCCTATAAAACAGACAAATACACAAAGTAAGTAGTGCACACATCCCCATATAAGTTGTGCACTCAGGATCCAAAACACTCAAAATCCATTGAAACGGACAAATACATCATACGTAAGTATTGCACGCATGAGAACATGCAGAACAATGTGCAATCCTTGTTTAATTCATTCAACTATAATATATCAAGTAAGTAAACCTGATACAAGTAGAAACAGGAAAGAATACTATGGAATACTTTGGTTACTGACAAGTCAGCATAAGCCTCCATGCCATGACAAGGCACCATTCTAAGTGGAGTTTTTTTTTTCATCACCATACATATATTTCATAGAGCCATTACAATATTATTACAGGCGTGCATTTATGCGTTTGTCATGGTTTCAACGTAGTGTCAGTTTTTTTCCATGGCGGGAGGGGAACTGGCGGTCAATATAATTTTATGAGGCGTGCACTTATATATTTCCCAAAAAGAAACTAGACCTGGAGACTGAGAAGCAGAGACGCGTACAATTGGCCAAAAGGATTTTCTACAGGTTCAACAATTGTCTTTGATAATTGTGACATAAAAAAGCTGTGATACCATCCACCTCGGGACAGCAAGTTCCCCGCTGCCATTGCAGTCCTGCAACGGCATCTAATTTTTCATCCAATTTTCCTGTACTATCTTCTTAAGGTTTGCTCATCTCCCAACATCTATCAATTCAATCAGTTTCCGAAGGACGTTAGCGTTCCCGAAAACTCACCTCAGCTGGAGTGTTTATGAATAAATTAGTGGAGGAGGGGATTCTCCTCGCTGAAAATGAAATCGACCGCCATAAAACATGGTATCGTTATGTAGATGATGCCCTCTGTCTGTGAAATGGGCCTCCCTTCCTCTTGCATTAGTTCCTCTCCTTCATCAATGGTTTGTATCCTACAATAAAGTTTACTATCGAAATGGGAGGTCAGAATATCGATTTCTGGACCTCTCTATTTCAATTGGAAGTGACAACTGTTATGTATAGAGAGAAGGCTAGGGGTCGAAATTTTTCAAAGTCCCTATAATGAAGGCTAAATCTACAATAGTAGGCCAGTTAGTATAAGTCTAGTATAGCGGTAATGAAGGCTAAAAATAGAATTTTTTTCCAAGTCCCTGAAGTAAGTCGAGGTCACTAATGACGACATCGAGCGTACCGAAAACCGTGACGATTTTCGCCTGCCAAAATTTCCGGAAAACCGTCAAAAAACCGTGAAGGTTTTCTCAAGAATAGTCCCAATCTTAAAAGCATATAAAATGCTAACAACCCGGAAACGACTGAAAATTGGATAGTCTGGAAATTAGGGACAGAAAGAGGCTGGTATTTCTTGATTCGACCAACATGTTTGGCAATACACCCACGCAGTTGGGAAATAATTTTTAGCCGGGCCTCCCAAACGAGAGGAAATATTTCGCTTTCAAGAAGATCCGTTCCCAAGCTATACTGCTTGTGTCGAACCTTGTATAATTAGACGTTCTTCTCGTGGCCTCGAAAGTTGCTCAGAGGAACGGGGAAGAATATTGAACGTGCGCACCAAAGGACCGAAAGATAAATAGTCCGGTAACGTCTGATCGAAGATCGTCGCGATGCAATCGGCGGGATAATTATGTGTCGCGTTCGCAAAATACTAGATGAGAAGATTGAAAGGCGCCACAATGGTAGATATGGTAAGATACAGGCGAGAAGCGCAGAAACTATTTAATATCCCGTTAAGCCTAATACAACGCGGAGGAACTAACTGACTGCCGATAATGTGATCGTACAAGCTGTCCTTTAGCGAACAGAAGGAGACACCGATGATACTCGTTGTACAGTGCGTATACGAGCTCTATCTAAAGGTGTTAAAACCCATTCTACAAACAAGTTCGTTCGCACTTTATATTAAGTACGTACATTTAAAAACTCTCATTTCTCGCGCCGTATAAGCGCATCGATCTTATCAGTCGATGCACGTAGCAGCTACCCATTTCATTCGAACTTGAAAAATGCGCGAGTTATTAATAGCGGAAATCTTTGATTACGTTTACATCACGTCGCACACGCCCATCGTATTTGAAATGCGCGTATGCCTGCCGGGATTATTTTCTAATCGGTTTTGCACCCTCTCCTTTGTCCGCGCGACGGAAACTTTTTCCTCGCTTATCGTCTTCCCGTTAATGGTACGTACGTATATTTAAAAACAAAGGTCCAATTACTTTGATGGTAACGTTGTGAAACGGGAGTTAAACACGGGTGCTGCTGATGAGCCACTTTGGTTTACATTTTCACAGATTCTCCGCGGCGCGCATACTGCGGATTCTCTGCGACATTTTTCCATCGTGAGTTAACGACCGACGATCGCGCTTCTCTTTCACAGGCACCGCTCTGCCACTTCGTACTGTTGTATAATTCACACGTATACAGGTGTACGGATAGTCTATTTATCCGCTTGATTGATTTTTCCATTAACAACTTCATCGAATGAGGTGATATCTTGCTTGATGCGCGGTTCATTATGATTTCGGTCACGAACGCTGTAGAATACGAATGTTTCACTGATAGTTGTGAATCGCCATTCTAACCCAAGTAGTTTTTTGATAAGAATAAATAGGCTTGAGTGATATTCTCTTGATATCGTCGAGAGTCAACTCATATCTCACCGTTGTAAGGCTGTCACACGACTACTCGCTGATAATTAATGCGAAGTAGAAGAAGAGGAAAACCGCCTATAAGGTGGACGGACAACATCGCCGGAATCGCGAGCAAAACCAAATGGGTCAAAATGGCACTAGACAGGGAAAAATGGAAAAATATATGGAGGAGAAAAGAAGAAGAGACTTTGTAAGAGTAGTCACAATACTTTTGAGGGTTGTTTCGTAGGAGCCTGTTCATCTTTCACTATTTGAAATCGAATACTTGGCATCAGGTCGTCGAAAGGTTTGAGAAGTTAACTCGTAGTTGACATAAAATCAAGGTGACCAGTAAGTTCAAATGAACTCCTCGTCATGATTTGACCCCATCACCCAGATACCATCGTTAGCAATTTTTCATTCCGACCCCCTCTCTTTCTCCTCAGCTGTCGTGATCAACCACTGCTTCTCTGTTCTTTCACTAATATGGAATCTTGAGATGTGAGATCATGCCAATTTATTGGATGTTAATAATTTGCCGCGTGCATCACACCGTGGCTTCCGCTAAGCTCTGTTTCTCTATGGTCACCGGCTTCTATCTTTGGCAAGCCTATCCCACTTCAGTTTCCCAAGTATCGCGTTCGCCAGGCTTGCAGTATAAAGTGGCTTTGGAAGGTTTGATGTCTTCCATAAGTGTGTTCAGCCCATCGCAATCGGCTCCTCTCTATGATTGTTTCAATCGGTAGCAAGCCCGCTCTATCCAGCACCATTCCTCTGAGACAAAATCGTCCCACCTGATTCCGTACATCCTGCACAGCTGACGTTGCTGAAGCTCCTCCAATTCTAGAATCTACCTTTGGTACAGCGTCCAGGTTTCACTGACATGTAGGAATGTGGATGGTATCACAGCTTTTTTATGTCACAATTATCAAAGACAATTGTTGAACCTGTAGAAAATCCTTTTGGCCAATTGTACGCGTCTCTGCTTCTCAGTCTCTAGGTCTAGTTTTTTTTGGGGAAATATATAAGTGCACGCCTCATAAAATTATATTGACCGCCAGTTCCCCTCCCGCCATGGAAAAAAACTGACACGACGCGTCGTTGAAACCATGACAAACGCATAAATGCACGCCTGTATTAATATTGTAATGTCTCTATGAAATACACGTATAGTGACAGTAAAAAAAAAAAAAAAAAAAAACTCCACTTAGAATGCTGACTTGTCAGTAACCAAAGCATTCCATTGGTATTCTTTCCTGTTTCTTCCTGTATCAGGTTTACTTACTTGATATATTATGGTTGAATGAATTAAACAAGGATTGCACATTGTTCTGCATGTTCTCGTGTGTGCAATACTCACACATGGTGTATTTGTCCGTTTCAATGGATTTTGAGTGTTTTGTATCCTGAGTGCACAACTTATATGAGGATGTGTGCACTACTTACGTTGTGTATAGGATTTCCAGTGTTTTTGGTCTTGAGTGCACAACTTATTAGAGGATATGTGCACTACTTACTTTGTTTATTTGTTTGTTTGTTTGTTTGGATAGTTGGTTCAACACTTATTCATTTTTTATCAGTGCAATATTTTTCATAGGTATGAAATTTTTTTTATCCGTGTAATACATTTCATAGGCGTGTCAATTTTGTTTCCCAGTCGTGTTATGGATAGGCGGGCAATTTTGTTTTCTGAGGCGTGCGATTAAATGTATGCCTTTCTTTTTTGATGGTGCTTCCCAAGTAGCAGAGGTCACCCAACTTTTCTAGCATTTCTCCAGTATTTTGGCTGTGCCAACATTGATCTTCAGGCCTCTGTTGAAGGTGTTTAGCATGCTTTGTAGTTCTGTTGGTAATCGTCTTCGTATGGCAGCTCTGAGATGTACGTATGAGTAGAAGGGGAATACATTGGATTCACCAGGGAAAAACACTATTTGTTAGCCTCAGGTCACCGCGAGCGAAACCGTACTTTCTGGCGCTGGTTTGAGAAGAAGTTCCCACATTTACTTATGAGCCTAAGAATACTCTTCTTCTACTTGAGAAAATATGATTTTAATATTGAAAGACTTGAAAAAAATTTCAAATTCATTCTTCACTGCGATGTCCATTTTCAGATTTAGAAAAAATCTCAAACATGGTCTTGAAATTTTTTTCAAAGTTCTTTACCAGTAAAATTATCTTTTTTCCAAGTAGGAGGTGAAGTAGGCTTGGGCTCACCAAAAAACGCGAAAACAGATCCATACTTACCCTACTCAAGTTAGCACGAGAAGATACGTTTTTGCTCACGGTGACCCGCGGCTAAGAAACCGTGTCTCTACCCGGTAAGCCCGAAATACTCTCTTTTTACTCATACGCTAATGCAATCGTTCGGGCTTTCAGTTTGCGGGCGTCGAGCAGATTCCTGTCTGTTCTGCAGCTTATTGATACTCTTCTAGATGACAGTTAGGAGGGGACAATGTGCAGCGATCCCTGACACCCTCCAATATTTGTTACATCGACCTTAGTAAAAATCTGTGCGATTGCTGAGCCCAGCGCTAACCTTTCAAGCTGTAACAGTCGTTTGGGTCGGAAAAGCTCGATGAGTTGGTAGTCGTCGTAGCCAGCCATCGAGAACACGTCATCCACCCAAACCTTTCACTTTCTATAATTCTCTCATAACTTACATTTATGGACCTTTTCCCTCCTCCGTCTCTTCCTTCCTGTTCTCGCTAACTCAAGCTACTTCTTCCTTCTTTAGTTCGTTTTTTGTCTGTCGATGGCACCCGCGTTTGTACCAAAACTTCTAATCACAATCTTGTACCTCATGTGCACATGTGACTTGAACACGCCCGCTATTTTTATATCAGCTGTAGAACTTGGAAAAATTTCTACCTTCGAGCTCTATAGGGCTGGAGAATTTAGATGTAGGAAGGGGAAAAATTTTGACTTTTGTACAGTATTATGATGAGAAGGGAATTGAGAAATTTCAAGGATGGAAAGTGTCAAGTAAAAACAGCTGCTCAACGAGTATATTCAGTAGTACAGATCAGTACCCAACAAGGATGAGCTCAATGGAATTAAAATTGTTTTATACCTATTCCACCACCGAGAGATCACCCAAGTCTATAGCTTTCATATTCCTACAAATGAATAATAAGAAGTAGAATAGAAGAGTCATTCGTCTTCTGAATAAGGTGGGTGGATTTTCCAAGTAGCAACGCGACGATTGTGCGGCAGTGTGTGGCTTAATTAGATTTCATGTTGAAATTCGGAGTACAGTAACGGATTCAGGTTTTTCGTTTCCCTTTTCACGAAACACGGGTAATTTATTTCTTCTTATGTAAATTATTTAGGTAATTAAACGAGATTACACGTGAATATATCGCGGTATACATCACAACTTCGATGATGTTAATGTCTTCTTTCGTTCTATCAACAATGTTGTTCGTATGGTACTCAAATAAGTCTCACCGTGTTGGTGTCCACACACATTTTCCCAGAAGCCAAAAAACCAAAATCGACATTTCGTTTCCATTTTATACGTTTTTTTTTTTTTACCTCCACCATTCTTCTTAAATTTTATTGTAATGTTTTTTTTTTTTTTTTTTCTGAAAATAATTCTACACCTGACAGTTTGATTCTATTAATTTTATCCTTGGAAAATTTTAATGAAAGCTATAAATATCGGTTTCTACATAATAATATCACAAAATAATACTCGTATTTCGTCATTTTCCCAGGGGAACGATACATTTACACGAAATAGTTATACTTCATCGATTTGGACTAGAACAGTTGTGAGAACAGTATACACGACCTTGCACTCTAACATGAAAATTGATCGCAAAACCCATGAACTTGGAAAACATGACGTGGAAGATTTAGAATATGACTCAGTTTCTGTTGACAGGCTCCAAGTCTAAACAGGTATATTGTCCGACAGAAGGACGATTGTACAAGAGTACTTTCCAAAATAGCTGAAAATCATTCGTAAATTTCTGGTACGAAGAAATGACTTCATTAGTAATTCTGAGTTCAAGGGCAAACGGTATGCCACGTTCGGAGATATTTGTTGGCTTCAGCTCTTTGACGCTCAGAAATTTATGAAAACTAGAAATTTGACAAATTCTCTAGTAATGTACACTGGGCTCGACTTCAAATCGACCTCAATTCGATGTTAATATGAACTTGATTCTCAGTCAACTACTCCAACGACTGCTCTGCGTCGATTTCTAGTTTCCTGAGAATATATGGTAGTCGACTTTAAATAGACCTCAAATTTATGTTGATCTGAAGTCGATGTACATCAGTCACTCCGTTGAAGCGTTCTGCGTATTCGGTGACCTTGCTACTCACAGGTAGACTGCGTAACATATTTATATAACAAGGACCATTGAAAATCCTGATTAATGGTCGAATCGATCCAAAATCGACGTCGATCTATAATACCGGGACTCGAGTCAAAGTCGATGGTAAGAAAGAAGGATCGTTTTTGCGTTGACTTCCAGTCATTTTGGGTCGATATATGCGGTCACTCAAAAATCAAAATCGACGTCGATTTCGTGTCGACTTTTGATCGAAGAAGTGAGTTGCCCTAAAGTCGGGTAAGGTTTATCGGATCAGAAAACTTCTGCATCCGATCTTTGTGACGTCATCAATGACCTTGACCCTATTGAAGAACTTGCGAAAAAGTTCGAGTTCCGATTCTCTGGCGAGAGGATTTGACATGCGTCCCTAGAAACGAGGGACTTGAGAAAAAAATAGAAAGATAATTATCGACTTGGAAAAATTTTGAGCTCTAAAAATCTAGTTGAAAAAATTTCAAGCGGTAAGCCTTTACGGAGTCTTAGGTTAAACCTAAGCTGAGCTCAGAGAATCATTAGGCCAAGACTTCTCACGTTGAGATTAATTTCGAGCCACAAAGGCTAAAACGTCCGCGTCTCACCTTCGTGACGTCATCAATGGCCTTGGCCTGATATAGTGATTACAAAAAATACCGACTTGAATCCTTTATGGAAGGAGAGACTGAAGAAAAATCGAAGCTATAAGCCTCTGTAAAAATGGGTCCAGAGGTTGAGCTCTAAATTTTGAAGACAAGCAACCATTGTGAAGTCTCGAGCAGAATTTCTCCTCTGGGCTTAAAAGCTAGGCTACATTTTAACATTATGCTAGGCACAGAGGAGGTTCTTTGAGTTAGGATTCTCTTCAACACTATGATTTCAAGTTCTAGCTTGGTTAATTGATTGTCAAGAAGAAAAAGAAAGTAAAGAAGAGCGTGACGTCATCAATGTACTCGAGTAGTAGGTAGGATATAGACGGGGGACTTGAAAAAATTACAAGCATGAGGGTATGACATCATGACGGTCGGACATTATTTGAAATCTCTTAAAGAAACTGTGAGCCTGGACTCGAGTCAAGGCGATGGTAAAAAGGAGAGGTTAATTTTTATTTGACTTTCAGTCATTTTGGGGAGGTTTGCAGTCTAGATCGATTATTTTGAGTCGACTTTTAATCGAAAAAGCGACTTGATTTGGAATCGACATGATAACCTTGATCCTATTTAGAAATTTGTAAAAATGCTCGAGTTTCGATTCTTTATCGCGGGGTTCGAAAAAAATTACAAGGGACTTGGAAAAATGTTGAGCTCCAAACACCTGCAGAGGTGGAAAAATTCTAAGCTATAAACTTTTGAGCTAAGCTGTAACTATGGAGTCTTGGGTTAAATCCAAGCTGAGCCCAGAGAAACATTTTAGGCTAAGACTTCTCGTGTTCATATTATTTCGAGTCATAGCCCAATTTTGTGACGTCATCAATGCCATTGAGCAGATTTAGTGACTTCGAGAAATGTCGACTTCCTATCCTTCATGCAGTCAACGACTAAAACAAATCTCAAGCAATAAACTTTTATAAGACAATGGTCCAGAGGAAGGTTGAGCTATAAAACTTGAAGCCAAGCTACGATTATGAAGTTTTGAGCTGAATTTCTCCTCTGGGCATAAAAGCTAGGCTACATTTTAGCATATGCTAGGCACAGAGGAGGATTTTAGGCTAGGGTTCTTTGAGTTGGGATTCTCTTCGACACCATGATTTCAAGTTCAAGGTCGGTTAATTGATCGTCAAGAAGGAAAAGCAAGTGAAGAAGAGTGTGATGTCATTAATGTACTCGAGTAGTAGGTAGGATATAGAAGGGGACAAGCATGAGGGTATGACATCATGACGGTCGGACATTAATTGAAATCTCTTGAAGAAAGTGTGAGCCTGGACTCGAGTCAAGTAGTGGTTGATTTTGAGTTGACTTCTAGTCATTTTGGGGTGGTTTGCGGTCTAGATCGATTTTGAGTCGACTTTTAATCGAAAAAGCGACTCGATTTGGAATCGCGATGGTTCATCGTCAGCCCGAACTTTGTGACGTCATAAATAACCTTGACCCTATTTACAAACTAGTAAAAATGCTCGAGTTTCGATTTTCTATCGCGGGGGTACAAAGAAAACTACGAGGGACTTCGAAAAATACATCGGTAGAGGTGGAAAAATTACAAGCAATAAATCTGTAAGCTAGGTTGTAACTATGGAGTCTTGGATAAGTAGATTTTTCTTCGTGGCGACGAACTTTAACAAGAAAATTTTTTAATCAGGCTTTAATCACACGTTTCAAATTTTTTATTGAAAGTGGTGATTAAAGCCTGGTTTAAAAATTTTCTTGTTAATGGAGTCTTGGGTTAAATCCAAGCTGAGCCCAGAGAATCATTTTAGGCTAAGACTTCTCGTGTTCATATTATTTCGTGTCATAGCCCAATTTTGTAACGTCATCAATGCCATTGAGCTGATTTCTCTCTCTGAATCGTGGTACCCAGTTTCTAAGCATCGTGATTATGAGTTAATTTAGCTGAGTTCTTAATTCAATCGTCGCCTTTTTCACTATCTCGCACCATTCCTCCCTGTCTCTTACAGCGTTGATGCATTCCCGTAGTGATTTCCTGTCGCTTTTTGTACGCTGGCCGTCCATTTTGTCGGTGATCTTCCACCGATCACTTTTCCGGTGAGGCAGAGTATATCCATGTTTTCTGCTCTTATAGGTATAACATGGCCGAAGTAGCGCAAGATACACGCCATGACTGATGAAAGTCCCTTTTTCCCTTCGCCGACCTGAGTTAGAATTGAGTTGCTCGTACGCTTTTCCTTCCACGATACGCGACTTCAAAAAATGTTGATTTCCTATCCTTCAAGGAAAGAGCGACTGAAAAAAATTTCAAGCCATAAACTTCTATAAAACGAGGTCCAAAGGAAGGTTGAGTTCAAGCTATAATTGTGAAGTCTCGAGCTGAATTTCTCCTTTGGGTATCAACGTTAGGCTACAATTACCATAAGCTAGACCCAGAGTGGGATCTGGTTAAGAGTCTCATTCCCACTGCGATTCAGGTTCAAGCTTGGTTATTTGATTGCCCTGAAAAAATCTAAGTTGAAGAAGAGAATGACGTCATCAATGTTCTCGGGTGGCTGAGAGGAGAAAAAATTACAAGCAAGAGGGAATAACATCATCAGGGCCGTACATCACTTAAAATTCCTGAAGACGAGGAGATTACAAGAAGGAAAGGGTGACGTCATCGGAAGATGACTTTCAGTTTAAATTCTTGACATCACGAAGGACTTACAAAAATCAGAGCGTAATGTCTAGAAAAAATACGAAGAGGACTTTCAGGAATTTTCAACAATGTGAAAAATCGGTACGATTGCTGTCAATTTGTCAATTTTTCGTAGCCTGTTTCTCACGACCTTTCATATTCTTGTCATAGCTGGGAAGGATGGGAACTTTCAGTACAGCAATCATAGCCACGATTCAATTATCAACTAACTAGGCTCGCGTCCATTAGAAATACTCATAATTTTCCTTCCCAACCGTACTGCTTGTCATTTATCACCTTATAAACTTCGCATCTTCAATCTCGAAGATAGACTGCTCGTGCAAATGACTTTTTTCTATGATCGTTTGGCAAGCAATATCTAGCATTCCATTCCTTGAACATCCTGCATAGTGCCAATCAATAACCAGCTTTTAATAACGTTTCCTTCTTCTTTTTTCAACTGACTCTATTTTTCAATTACGAGCTCAAGTCTACTCGTACTAGAGTCGTTACAGCAATAGGTGGAATGTACTCGCGTACGTCGTTGAAGACTCAATTGCGCTCTCACATGATGTGTGGGATATACGTATACAGGGGTAAATAAAAACGTCGTCGTAAAACTGTGATTTACTTCGTACGCTCTCGGGCTGTATGTTTTTTAGAAATATGACCCTCACGGAATTCTACGTAGCCGCGTGCAAAAGGTTATACGTACAGCACCTACTTCCGTTACCTAATTCGTACCGTATTTATTTCAATTAGCCAGGTCGCTATAAGGTAATTAACCACCGCGGACCACCGTCGGGTAATCTGTACCGCAGTAAGTATCTAAGACATTATTACCGCGCTCGCACCAAATTACGTGCGCTCGTTCCCCACACAAGCTCGTACGGCCGGCCTGCTATGTCATTGCCCCGTATCGTCGAATCCGCCATTTGCATAGAAGCTCCTCTATAAGTAGAGGAAAACGGATACTCTTTAAACACTGATGCGTCGAGAACGCGAGCGAGGAAAACTGGACCATTTTCAAAACTATTAAAAAAATCTTCGCCGCCATATCTGTGGCGTATTCTAATTACAAAACTCGTATTACAAGACTATTACCCCAGTGTTGAGGTTGAAGGAGAAAAAAAAATTGGCGCCGTCTTATTACTATTTCGTATCAGTTTCCAAGTTCGCATCTAAAAAAACGTACATGATTAATACATCCGTGTAAATTACTCCTATATGTACACATACTGGACGCTGACTGTATTGGTATTAAACTGCCATTAAAATATACTTTGAAACCCGAGTACAGACGGTATGGCTTGTTTTCGAATCGCATTTAAATAATATAAGCAACGAGTATAAACGATCTGTTGGTGTACGCAGCTTCTGAAACGATCTTGTCGAAGACGAAGCCCTAATTGAAATGCGAGCTACGTTTGAAGTAGAAGCGGCTACTCTATAATATTGTTCCACTCTTCCACAGTGTCTATGGCCTTGTAGGTATTCTTGCTCTCGTTGTTTCTATCAGCTATAGAGAGGACGCTTCAACCCGAGCAACAGTATCTTATCACTCTTTTAATTAACGACCCTACCTACTCCCGGTGCATTCCGCGTAGATTACTTCCAAACGTCTGTCAGCTTAGTTCTTGTTGTTTTTAATACCCAAACCTCTGAGCGATCGTACGATATTTCGTACCTTCTCCTTTTTAAAGCGTAATTAAAATGTTTACCGTCCGGTATTCGAGGGAGGGAGGAAAAGGTGAAAAAGAGATCTCGTTACCTTATTTTATCTTCATTTATTTTTATTACGAATTATACATACGGATCGTTCTCTTTTTTATTAGTAATAAAGTCCTCGTTTTATTCTTCTCATTAGGTTGGACAGATATTTTGTCGGGGAGAGAAAAAATAATAATAATAGTCTATCTACGGTAACGTCACCGACGATAGACTTTTTACGACTTTTGTGCTACGTCAACATGCGCCTATGCGTACACCTACAAAAATTCCGATAACTTTATTTCCGGTCGTGACCGCGTGAGCCCCTGCACACGTCGAGTTCGCAATTGCCGTACACAACGCGTCCAAAGAGCAGCCTAATTATTTTGCCGTGTATTTAGAAGCCGATTGGTCGATACGAGACATTTTTGTCGCGAATAGGAGGGATGAGAATCGCGGACTCAAGGTAGCCATTAAGTTAAAGTGCCGAGATCTACGCTGATCAATTTTCTCACGCGAACTGGGTCCAGAAGAACATCAAGATTTGCATAATATCTCTATTTTTTCATGAATACTAGAATAGAAGGTTTATTGAAGCATAAACATGATATATAGACGCAGATGAGGAACATTTATGGCACATTCGCCGTGTTGATAGGTATTTTTCATCTTACATTTCAATCTATGAGAAGAATAGTAAGCACTGATTATGGCGACTCCGACTAATTGGCTACCGCGTTTAGAAAGGAACTGGTTGTGATTAGTCCGTCGTATTTTTCGCTAAAATTTCATTCCCTTCAACGCGTAAAATAAAATTCATTCGATAAGAGGTTGCGATATGGATACGATTTTCTCTCATACGACTCGCGATGCAAAAAATCGCAGTTCGCGACGACCCAAGTTAATCAACAAATGCAGGAAACTCGTTTTTTCGATATGAATTTAGCGAAGAGCTAAGTATCATAAATTTCGGCTTCGCAATCGAAAAAACTTTTACGAGTCCATAGTTCTAAAGGTAATTTAAATAAAAAGTATCTTATTTTCAAATTTTGCGATTCCTTTGACTAGATTCGAGTATTCTCGGAGAAAGTCTCTCAATATTGAACATCCCATATCATAGCTTGGCGATCAAGACGACATACTAACAGACTGGTCAAATTTTTCCTTTGTTCCAGCTACTAATTTCTCGTGTATAAACTTCAGTCTTCTGACATTTTTCTTGTCTTTGGTTGAGCCCTGTCTCTAATTATGATTAAATTAAATTTAAACTTGTATTTTAGGAGTCGGTTAAAACTGTATTACTATCGACCTATCCCTAATCCTTGAACTTGCCCGTTCGAACAACAATACAGATGCACAACCTTGGTCTGAGCTCAACTCTGCTAATCTAATTCATAGGCCCAAGCAGTCTATACTAGTTAGGGAAGGAATAAGGCGAGAAAGCAAAGCCCCTGACCTCACGCTCCAGGTCCCAATCGACCTTGAGTTACTTGCGCGTCCGAACAACAATGCAGGTGCACAACTTTCAGTCTGAGCTCAACTCCACTAACCTAGTTCATTAGCCCAAGCAGCCTAGACTAGTTAGGAAAAGAGGAAGGCGAGAAAGCAAAGCTTCTGACTTCACGCTCTACACATAGGTCCCAATTGACTTTGAGTTACTTGCACGTCCGAACAACAATACAGGTGCGCAACTTTCAGCCTGAGCTCGACTCTATCAAGCTAATTTAATAACCCAAGCATATTAGACTAGTTAGGGAAGGAGGAAGGCGAGACAGCAAAGCCTATGACTTCACGTTCTAGGTTCCAATTGACCTTGAGCTACTTGCGCGTCCGAACAACAATGCAGGTGCACAACTTTCAGTCTGAGCTCAACTCCACTAACCTAGTTCATTAGCCCAAGCAGCCTAGACTAGTTGGAAAAAGAGGAAGGCGAGAAAAAAAACCCTAACTTCACGCTCTACACACAGGTCCCAATTGACTTTGAGTTACTTGCACGTCCGAACAACAATGCAGGTGCACAACTTTCAGCCTGAGCTCGACTCTACTAAGCTAATTTAATAACCCAAGCATACTAGACTAGTTGGGAAAGGAGGAAGGCGAGAAAGCAAAGCCTCTGACTTCACGTTCTAGGTCCCAATTGACCTTGAGTTACTTGCGCGCCCGAACAACAATACAGGTGCACAACTTTCGGTCTGAGCTCAATTCTACTAACATAATTTAATAACCCAAGCATACTAGACTAGTCAGGAAAGGAGGAAGGCGAGAAAGCAGAGCCCCTGAGCTCTACACACAGGTCCCGATTGACTTTGAGTTACTTGCACGTCCGAACAACAATGCAGGTGCACAAATTTCAGTCTGAGCTCAATTCTACTAACCTAATTTAATAATCGCAGCAGCCTAGACTAGTTAGAAAAAGAGGAAGGCGAGAAAGCAAAGCCCCGGACTTCACGCTCTACACATAGGTTCCAATTGACTTTGAGTTACTTGCGCGTCCGAACAACAATGCAGGTGCACAACTTTCGGTCTGAGCTCAACTCTACCAACCTAATTCATTAGGCTAAGCATACTAGACTAGTTAGGAAAGGAGGAAGGCGAGAAAGCAGAGCCTCTGACTTCACGCTCTAGGTCCCAATTGACCTCGAAATACTTGCGCGTTCGAACAACGATGCAGGTGCCCAACTTTTAGTCTGAGCTCAACCCTACTACCCTAATTCATTAGCTCAAGCAGTCTAGACTAGTTAGGAAAAGAGGAAGGCGAGAAAGCAAAGCCCCTTACTTCACGCTCTACACATAGGTTCCAATTGACTTTGAGTTACTTGCGCGCCCGAACAACAATACAGGTGCACAACTTTCAGTCTGAGTTCAATTCTACTAACCTAATTTAATAACCCAAACATACTAGACTAGTTAGGAAAAGAGGGAGGCGAGAAAGCAAAGCTCCGAACTTCTCTTGGTCCCAATTGACTTTGAGTTATGTAGAAACTACCATGATTACATCACACTAGTACGTATCATAAAGAACCTAGAGTGAGCATCAGCCGAGAGAGGTGATGACCAAAATCGCACCGCCCTCGACGAGCTCAATGATTTTAAAAGACAACACGCTACTGATCCGGATTCACCTTTCTCTACGTAAGATACCTTCATGGCGTCTTGTGCCAGAAAATTATGAGTATATGCCACTCTACGAGATCAAGAATAAGCATTGTGGGAGGAAGACGACGTCTTCTCCTCGCCAAGCCAGTTATTATAATATGAATATATTGAGTCCTGGCCTGTCCTCTCGGGCTAATGTGACGTGTTTCATACTGCAACTAGTTCTGTTGTAATACTTTTAGACTGTAGAGAGCGTGAGAGGTTTTTTGACGTGGACATGTATTTTCTGAGGAGGGTATCCGGCAAGCATTTTTGTCACATAAAATAGGCAACGCTGGTGATGACGTCACGAAAGTGTATCCGTCCCAATGTGAAGACTTTACGGTTTGATGACGTCACGAAGGTTCGGGGGGGGGGGGTGATGACTTGACAAAAGTCTAAATATTGTGAGGTTAGGAATGATGACGTAAGTGGAGATGATCGGGATGACGTCACAAACTGCTGACATCACTAAGAGTGGTGTTGATGACGTCATGAATTGATAGTCCACAACATTCACACACACAAACTTACTGAAGTCGTAATTTAAAATATTTATCCAGCAAGCGCTTTTATGATTTTACGGGCAGATGATGACACAAAAGTGTGTATGTTCTGAGGTTGAGAGGGATGACGTCACAAGTTGATGACGTCATAAACGTGCATATGTCTTAAATTTAGAGTTGATGACGTCACAAACAAGTACATGTTTTAAAGTGAAATTGAAAACAAAAAATACGAAATACAAAAGTCGCACATTTTTAATCATAATAGCAGAAACATTTTCGACCAATAAGAGGCATGGAGTCGCGACGTCATGGGTTGATGACTTCGAGAAGATAACGATGATTTTACAGATAGTTGACGTCACAAAAGTTTACATGTTTTGAGATTGGGAGTGATGACGCCGTGAATGGATGACGTCACATGGATGCATATGACTCAGGGTTAAGAAAGATGACGTCACAGGTTGATGACCTTGCTGGAAGTTTTGAGCATCTTTTACTGAAAGTGAAAGCGATGATTTGATAAGTAGATGATGTTACAAAAGTGTGTATCTTTTGAGGTTGAGAGTGATGACGTCATAAAGGTGCATATGTCCTGAGGTTAGAGTTGATGATTTTGAGGAGATGACGATGATTTTACAGGTAGACGACGTCACAAAAATTTGTACACGTCTCAAGCTTAGGGGTGATGTTGATGACTTGACTGGGGGTTTTGGGATTTTGTACAGGAGGTAATAGCGAAGAAGTCACAAGTTGACGATGTCACAAAAGTGTACATACTTTGAGGTTGATAGTGATGACGTTACAAGTTTATGACTTCATTTCGCCTGAAGATGATCGCTATGCGATTGAAAAGTCGCGAAAATTAAATACAAAATTTTTTTGTTCTGTGTGGAGTGCCAATTTATTCCTCTCGTTAAGTATATTTATTTTAACCACGGTTAAACCTACGTTTAAAATCAATATTTCTTTAGTTTATGGGGGGCTGAATTAGACACTCTTGCTTTTCCAATATTCAAATACGCTATCCCATCACGTAGGGACCATCCATCAAAATTACATAAGGGTGATTTTGTCCAAAATTTCAACTCACAGCAGCAAAGGCTTCGAATGTGGCGAATAATTTCGAGAATGTACGAAAATTGAGCGCGCTAGACTATTAAGAAGAATGACCTGCAGTTAACTAGAAAGATTGACAACTTTTGTCGCTTGAGTCACATGTGAAAAGAGGAAATACGAGTTTTATGTGGACGTAGTAGTTTAATTAATACAAATAACCACTCATAATTATTCAACTTTATTCTCTTCACTAAATAAATCTTTTTATGTACTTTTTTTCTTCCTTCATTTCTAGTCTCAATAGTCCACGTTATCGACGACCATAAAATCGCGAAATTTCGATTGCCATTTTTCGTTCACCAATCAATCGAAATCGTCACTATCTACACACCATATCCTACTTTCATTCTATCCGTTTCCCACGAATCTGCAAACTCGTAAATATCGACTTTCATACGAAATTCCTCGTTACTATATAGGCAGGTACTTCCTTTCTGGACCTTTCTTTTGCCGTATAAAAATTTAGATACTTTCGTAGATACGTACAATACGAGTACGTATACGTGTTTAGACGAGATTATTTGGAAGCATTTAAAAAATCACGGTCGGCTACCGACAATCGTCGCGTATAGTTTTTTTTTTTTCCAACTCGTTTATCGAAACCGAAAATCTGCTTCTAAATCATTCTCGAAATTAAAACGCAAGAATCCATACCGCTGACAACTTTGTAGTGTTACACACGTACATATTATATGTACCCACACGCTATCATGCATCAAGATCAAGCGAATTCCAGTTAACTTGTTGCAGTTGCAGCATCCATCCTACCTAAAACAACAACAGCAGCAGCAACATCTTTCACATAGTGTAAGATACAGAAATAATTTTCCTCGATAATTAATTCGTTTTCGGTGTATATAAGAGCCATAGTACACACACGCTATGAAAATGAAGAAATTAGTACTACTCGTGTACCTACGTCATAATATTCGTTGATTTATCTTAATTACGAAGACGTATAAATTTTCACATTAAAAATTATATTTCTTACAAACTGCAGCACTGCTGCATAAGATATAAAACCATAAAATGTAATCTACCTTATTCGATTAAAATACGCGCGTTAATCTGCCGGGAAGATGATATAATTCATAAAAATGCTGCTGCCTTTTTGATGAAACGGCGGCTCGCAGGAGTGCTGCGAAAGTGATAATAATTTACTGAAATTACAGATTTACGACGCGGAATAAAATAAGGAGTGTATTTTGTTGTTTCTTCATTCATACTCGCGAGCAATGTCACGCACACGCATGAAGTAAATTAAACGTTTTCGACTAGCTAAAAGTTCCGAAAAATGGCGTTTGAAACTCTTCGTTTCTTACGGACCTTGCCTCACCTGGCTACGACCCTCAAAAAGTCCAGCCACAACGTTTGCTAAAGTCTCTTGATTTTTTAGAGGGGGGAGCCCGAATTTCAATCCCTTCTCCAGAAGTGTCAACTCACCACGGTTAAACTTAGTTTTGCTGTGATTTATGACACGTGGCTGAAATTGTTGAATAATATCATCGTCCCCACGATCTAATTCGCCATCCCTAACCTTAGAGCTCAGAAGGGAGGTAAGTTTCCGTTTCTCCTTTCTTTTAATTTTAGCTCAAAGTCGCGACAAACATCATTTATGGAATGAATGAATCGATCGAACTCACCGATCCACGGGTCATCTTTTGTACCGTTTGCCCATAAATTAGCTACATTTAACAGCTTTATCTATCGCCTCACTCAACTCCCTCTGAGTGAGGTTGCTTTCCAAAAAGAACTCATGACAGTAAAGCACTTGGCTATAGAGTGAATCAGGTTAAGGTGGACATTGACCTTGTGGTCCGTAGGAGACTCACACGAAAATATCTCGATTCTACAACCTCCCTCCCCCGCGAAATGCACCTTGATAGGCGAAAACGGTGGATTAGGCTGCTGTTTCTAAGGAGTTTTTCTTCGGAGTTGAGACGCGTCCTCCGTCCCTTCAGTTTTCGGCCGGCGTTTTATATAGTACTGATACTGTTAAGGGCCTTCTGGTCAAATTAAAAGATCGGATACCGATGGCCAAGAGTAGGGGGGGTGTTTATAGGGTGGCCTGTGGCGATTGCCCTAGTGCTTAAATGTATGACTAGCCGTAAACACCAAATTAGAGTTGAAGAACACAAGAAAGACGAGATTGAACCTTCTGGTCCATTCGAGACTCTCCGGTATGCTCCTCCCCCTTGAGTTTGATTACTTTATGCGGGACGTCAATTTAAAGTGTCGGAGGTTTGAGGGGAAGTTGAAGGAGAAGAAAAATAAGAAGTTGTCTTCTCTAATGAAGGTTAATGATGATGTGGTTGAGGAAGGGTCGAGTGATGGTGTTGACGTTCATAAATTCCACCCCCCCCCCTCATAAATAATAGTCAGGTAGTGTTCAATGGTGATGAAACAACCCTCCTTGAGAAAGGTTTGAAATTTAGTCTACCTCCCCTCAAGAAATATGAAACCTTGGCTAATGTTGTTGCGGATCTTGCTGTCAAGATTGGCCCTGGTTTTAATACCCAGGAAGTTTGTGCCGAGATAGTCCGCAATAACCCCCTCCCGTGCATGAGTAATAAATTGGAAGGAGTGATTCAAGGTTTAAAGAGGAAGATTAAAGAGGGAGATTTAATCGTCACTAAGGCGGACAAGGGAAATGCTGTTGTGGTGATGGAGAAATCCGCCTATTCTTCCAAGGTCCACGAGGTCCTTCAGCAGTGTGGTGCTAGAGAGAGTGAGGATTTCAGCTTCTCGAAGCACGTCAAAGAAGTTAGGAGTGTCATCAACAAGAGTGAGGCTATTATCAAGACTCCTGCTCTGTAAAAACCCTCCTTGTTCCTAACCCCACACCCTCCCCTCCTCTACGGGCTGCCTGAAGTGCATAAGAACAATACCCCGATGCGACCCGTTGTTTCTTTCGTCTCCTCCCCCACTTACCTCCTTGCCAAATTCCTTGACCGATGGTTCAAAAATCACATTGATTTTGAATATCCTCATTCGGTTTTGAATTCGGCCTCTTTAACTGATGTCCTAAAGGGTGTAAGTCTTCCCCCGGGAACGACCATCTGCTCGTTTGATGTTGTTGGTTTGTTCCCGAATATTCCCAAGGCTGTTACTATCCAGCGGATGGGTGAGCTACTCGTCAGAGCTAACATTCCTCAAAATGAGCTTCAGGAATTTTTCGATCTTCTGAATACCTGCTGGTCCCCTAACTACTGTAAATTTGAAGGAAAATTTTAACAGGGAACCTGTTTTATGGGGGGCTATTTGAGAAATCTGGCGTCCGCCGTCCGCCGTGCGCCGTCCAGCGAAAAACTTAGAAAAATTTCGACCCTCGAGCCATATATGATAGGAGAGGGACTTGGAAAAATTTAGACTCTCAAGCTATATATGATAGGAGGGGGACTTGGAAAAATTTTCGACTCTCGAGCTATAGATGATAGGAGGGGAACTTAGAAAAATTTCGACTCTCGAGCCGTATATGATAGGAGAGGAACATAGAAAAATTTCGACTCTCGAGCTATATATGATAGAAGGGGGACTTGGAAAAATTTCGACTGCCGAGCTATATATGATCTAGGCTTCCTTGAATTTTCAATACCAAATCTCATTCGAATCATAAAACAGGTTCCCTGCGTTCCTCGTTTAACTTCGTTAAGGAAGCCGTAATTTTTCGAGTTCCCTGATGAAGTAGGGATCCCTATTGGATCACCTTTAGGCTCTCTTATCTCCGAAGTTTTCATGTCCAAGTTTGAACTTGACCTTTTTTCCTCGAACCGGGTGTTATTTAATCATATTCACTATTGGCACAGGTACGTTGATGACGTTCTATGTACCTGGACTGGTCATCCAGGTCTCCTTGGTGAGTTTCTGAGGTATCTCAATTCCTGGTACCCTTCCATCAAATTTACGTTGGAAATAGGGGTATTTTCTATTAACTTTTTGGATTTATCGATCTCTATAATAGACGGTATCCATAAGTTTGGAATTTACAGGAAAGATACTACGACCGATGTTTTAGTCCACGGTGGTTCGTTCGGTCCTGTTGCTCACAAGATGGCTGCTTTTCATAGCCTCGTTCAAAGACTGACTCGTATTCCGTTGAGTCAGCCTGCTTTTAAGAAAGAATTACTCACAATAAAACACCTGGCTAGAGTGAATGGGGTCAATGTCGACGTTGACGTGATGGTTCGGAGGAAAGTTACAAGGAGCATTCTTGATTCCACCACCTCCCTCCCCCGAGACATGATTCGTGATCGTCGGTTGCGTTGGATCAGTCTCCCTTTTCTGGGGAAGTTCTCCCTCCAATTGGGTCGGGCCCTCCGCCCGTTTGGCTCAGACCCGCGTTCTACAACCCTACAACAGTTAAGGGGTTGTTTGTGAGACTAAAGGACCCCATACCCATTGATGAGAGGAGTGGTGTTTATAAGTTGGAATGTGGGGATTGTGGAGGCTTTCATATTGGTGAGACCACCCGCCAAATGAAAGTTAGAGTAGCTGAGCACCTGAAGTCTTGGGAGAAGGGACGCTTGGGGGAGTCAGCTTTTGCTGATCATTTGATAAACAGTGGCCACAGCTTCCGTGAGAGATCCGAAAAGCTCCACCATTAGGAGAATTCGTACCGAAAGCGCATCGCCCTCGAGTATATAGAGATAATCCGTCATCGCAACACTGACGGTATCATTGTACTCAACTCGTGACCGTGATTTCTCCTTTAGCCAATCTTAATACCTTGTTCTTCTCCTCCATTCGTCAGTTGCTTTCATTTCAGGCTTGAAGATGGTTCATTAACCGAAAGCGCTCGTCGTTTTGTATTTTTCTGCGGTTTGCAAGGTTTACTCTCCCTTCGGAGTATTCGTCTTTTCGTGTTTAACACAAGAAAGCCTGGGAAAAAAGAAAAGTAGGTGAGTGGGCGTTTGCTGACCACTTAATCGAAAGTGGTCATAGTCCCAAAGAGGGGCCTGAAGTTCTCCTTCACAAGGAATAATCATATTTCAAGCACTTAGCTCTAGATGAAATCGAAATTCATTGTCCCCGAAATAATAAAGGCATTATCGTGTTGAACAGGTCCATTCCAGAGAAGAGATTGAATGAATTAGTCTATGAGGATGATTCACATTTCGATGACTCGCTGGTTCAGTCATGACCTCCTCTTCGTTGTCAATCGTTCTTGTTGGTGTTCGGTTCAGTCGCTTTCTACACCTCGAGAATGGCTTGTTTAGCCGAAAGCGCTCTTTATTGCGGTTTTTGTACCCGGCTTTTCTACTCTTCGTGAGTATACTTCCTCCTATCTGAAGAAACTAGTCAACCCGACCAAAAGAAAGTTTGACCATTTTTTCTTCTCACTGTGATACGCTTAATTTCTAAAGTATAAATTAATAATTACCACGACTAAGATTCAATCTACCATCAATCGCGATTCTGAATCCCCTTCAGATTGTTCTGCTGAAATCGATGTCATGTCGACGTCGATCGTAAACTAAAATTGATTCGAAATCGATATCGATTTCCAATTGACGTTTTAAAATTCAATACAGGGAAGTCCATTCGACGTTGACATCAACGATGAATTAATATAGAACAAACTTAGTAATCGATTTCGAGTTAAAATACGATCATTATGAGTTTATTTTCATTCAAAAGGAGGCAAGATTCAATCTTCAAAAAAAATTTTTGTTTTAATTAATATGAGTCGATTTGGTGCCAGAACGATGTCAACCCGGAGTCGACGCGTAGTACATCGGGCAATCGCCGTTATTAATTCTATCCACGATTACGGTGGTCTAAACCAACCCCCGAGCTAAAAGAACCACCCAAAAACTGAAGAATAATCGGTTTCCTGAATAATCCTTCCATCACCGAAGTTCTCTGAACAAATAAAAACTCACTATTTTAAAATCTTCAACCACTGTAAGTTACGCACCTCATTTTTTGTTCCACGATCTGGTAAAATTCGAACTATTTCCAAGAACGTATTTTTCTATTTTTATTCGTGTAAATAACCTTTCCAGCACAGGGGATGTACTGTACTTTCGAAGTCGTGCCACCGGCAGCCGCGTCTCTTAGCGCCATCGCGCACGCCGTCGCGCGGTAAATGACAGCGAACGATGAAAAATGATAGCGCGAACCGGTTTCTCGTGTCATCGATTTCGCACCGATTACGCACATTACATTTCATTGTTAAATCGACGGCACTATGTACCGGCGCAGGGCATTAAAAATATTTTTATTACTTTTAACGACATCGGCGGCCCATAAATTCATTCGGAAAACTTTATAGATCGCGCCACTCGCTCAGGGCCATCGGTAGACAAAGATCGATAGGTGTCTCTTTCCCTTCAATTTTTAACCCCAGCATCTAACTCTCTCGCTCTATATACATATATACAGCTAGACAAACAATATCATTCGATACGTATGACAAACTAACGTAAATACGCGTCGTTTATGAAAATTTTACGACGGTCGTAAATTTTTTGGGTGGAAGACCGTATACAGCGAATTCTAAGTGGGTAATGATTACCGTTTACGGTAAACTCGTTTGTTTTACGCGCTAGAGTGAATTTTGAGCTATATATACGTAAAAATCGATAAAATTAAAAATCTTTAAAGTTTTTAAAGTAGTATTTTTTGATATTCCCACAAGCCACGCCACTATTAGGGCAGCTACGGTCCAGCGTACTTCCGTTTGGTAAATATGTAAGAAAAAGTTTGCATTTTAAATTAATTCACCTCTCTCGCTATGTATATATGCTCGTATGGGTTTATGGCTTTAAACGATTTTTCGGCTCAATAAAAAGAGATTTTAACGCGGTTAAAAATTTTATAGTCGATGATAAATTTTCATTATACGCGCGTATATACCTTTTCTCGAATATCCGTGTATCGCGATCATTTTATCAATTATTCTAAATAAACTGGACGACAGAGAGAACGTACGCGTACTTTCCTCGCATAGAGTGAATAACGAAATGTTATTGTCAATAATTAGACGTACGTAAACGAAAAAAATGAAATATTTTCGATAAACGCGAAAGTGCATACTCAAATTTTAGAATTCCACGAAAATAGGTACCAATCGTAAACAATAATAAGGTACAGGTTACTAGATGCGGTAATGATTCGCAATTTTCGTCCATCGATGACAGCTCCGAATATTCATAAAATTCCTAGAGGGTGGTCCGCTCTCACCGCCAGCGTGCAGTGACATCATCATTACAGTCATTGTAAAAATATTAAGAAAAAGTAATATTTTTCAATACGAGAATAATATTAATGATAATCGATTCCTTTTTAAAAGGTTAAAATAATTATTAATTTTACAGTATTTCCAGTCGACGACGAGTGACTGGCTTGTTTTATAGGCTTGGACACTGGTTATTGATTTAGGTTGGGATCGCGAACTCGCCACTATCGAGAGCTAGAAATAGAGGCGTAAAATGTTCTCGAAGATAGCGATCTAGCTCGTGTGATTTGTACCTAGTAAACTTGTCATAGAACAGTTAAAATGCATCTGCTTGGAAAGTTTCTTTAATTAGTGGCTCATAGTTCGGATGATGTTGGACAATTATCGTCATAAAATTCTCGTATATAACTTCGACGCGTGACAATAACAGTTTGAATGAGGATGTGATAAATGAACTTAGGGAAGGATATTCACCTTTCATATAAATGATGTTGGTTGCATTCGATGATTAATATCATCTTTCATCAGGATACCAATGGCTTCTAAATCAAGATGGGACGAAACCGTCAAAGAAAACTGTCACAAAACAACCTACTTCGTTAGCTGCTCGGGGTTACCTTCTTTAAGTGTGTATAGGGACGCCTCATTTGTTGGAGTTTCTTGGTTTATATTTTTGCAAAATGAAGATTGAACTTTGTCCCGCACCACCTCGCAAGTATGTAAGCTTGAAAGTTCATATTCTTCCAAGTCACTCTCCCTTTACTTATAGCTCGACATTCGAAATTTTTTCCAAGCCTCTTTCCCACCATAGCCATACAGTTTGAAAATCGACATTTTTCAAGTACATCTCCCCCGGGAAACACAATCGACCGTCGAAATTAGGTCTTTTTATAATCACTCACAATATCGACCATAAATCGACCGAAAATGAGTAATTAAGACGTCTTTATTGTATCGATCTATTTTTTGACCCAAATTAGATGTCGAGTTTGGTTCGTTGATTTCTCTATGACTAATCGACCGTTTTTCGACGTCTTTTTTCAGTCAAAATAAAAACTATCATATTTCAACCTCTTTCTTCAGTACAAATGAAAATTGTACTCTATTTAGATGGCTTCCTTTATATTTTTCGACCCAAATTAGATGTGGATGTACGGTCCAGTTTTAGTTGAATAATTTTTGCTTCACTAATCGACCACATTTTGATGTCTTTTTTCAGTCAAAATAAAAATTACTATATTTCGACCTCTTCCTTTAGTACAAATGAATCTTAAAACTGTCGACCGCGCGTATTTTAACGTATTTTTTCAGTACAAATAAAATTTCTATTCAGATTTAAAAAAGACGTCAATTCTTCAGTCAATTATTGGTTAAAATAGAATCGATTTTCATTTAGGTTGAAAAGAAGGACGTCGATTCTTCAGTCAATTATTGGTCAGAATAGGATTGATTTTTTTTAGATTGACGTGGACTCTTTGGTCGATTATTGGTAAAAAAAGAGTCAATTTTCATTCAGATTCAGAAAAGACGTCGATTCTTTGGTCAATTACTGGTAAAAAAAGAGTCAATTTCCATTCAGATTCAAAAAAGATGTCGATTCTTCAGTCAATTATTGGTCAAAATAGAATCGATTTTCATTTAAGTTGAAAAGAAAGACGTCAATTCTTCAGTCAATTATTGGTCAAAATAGAATTGATTTTTTTATTTTTGAAAAAAGACGTTGACTCTTTGGTCGATTATTGGTAGAAAAAGAGTCGATTTCCATTCAGATTCAAAATAGATGTCGATTCTTCAGTCAATTATTGGTCAAAATGGAAACGATTTTCATTCAGATTCAGAAAAGACGTCGATTCTTTGTTCAATTACTGGTAAAAAAAGAGTCAATTTCCATTTAGATTCAAAAAAGATGTCGATTCTTCAGTCAATGAATGGTCAAAATAGAATTGATTTTCATTTAGGTTGAAAAAGGACGTCGATTTTTTCAGTCAATTATTGGTCAAACTAGAATCGATTTTTTTTTTTTTGAAAAAAGACGTTGACTCTTTGGTCGATTATTGGTAAAAAAAGAGTCGATTTCCATTCAGATTCAAAAAAGATGTCGATTCTTTAGTCAATTATTGGTGAAAATGGAAACGATTTTCATTCAGATTCAAAAAAGACGTCGATTCTTCAGTCAATTATTGGTCAACAAAATAGAATCGATTTTTTTTAGATTGAAAAAAGACGTCAATTCGTCAGTCAATTATTGGTCAAAATAGAATTGATTTTTTTTTTTTGTGGAAAAAGACGTTGACTCTTTGGTCGATTATTGGTAAAAAAAGAGTCGATTTCCTTTCAGATTCAAAAAAGATGTCGATTATGTAGTCAATTATTGGTCAAAATAGAATTGATTTTCATTTAGGTTGAAAAGAAAGACGTCAATTCTTCGGTCAATTATTGGTCAAAATAGAATCGATTTTTTTTTGGAAAAAGACGTTGACTCTTTGGTCGATTATTGCTGAAAAAAGAGTCGATTTTCATTCAGATTCAAAAACGACGTCGATTCTTCAGTCGATTATTGGTCAACAAAATAGAATCGATTTTCATTTAGGTTGAAAAGAAGGACGTCGATTCTTCAGTCAATTATTGGTCAGAATAGGATTGATTTTTTTTAGATTGAAAAAAGACGTGGACTCTTTGGTCGATTATTAGTAAAAAAAGAGTCAATTTTCATTCAGATTCAGAAAAGACGTCGATTCTTTGGTCAATTACTGGTAAAAAAAGAGTCAATTTCCATTCAGATTCAAAAAAGATGTTGATTCTTCAGTCAATTATTGGTCAATGGTAAAAAAAGAGTCAATTTCCATTTAGATTCAAAAAAGATGTCGATTCTTCAGTCAATGAATGGTCAAAATAGAATTGATTTTCATTTAGGTTGAAAAAGGACGTCGATTTTTTCAGTCAATTATTGGTCAAACTAGAATCGATTTTTTTTTTTTGAAAAAAGACGTTGACTCTTTGGTCGATTATTGGTAAAAAAAGAGTCGATTTCCATTCAGATTCAAAAAAGATGTCGATTCTTTAGTCAATTATTGGTGAAAATGGAAACGATTTTCATTCAGATTCAAAAAAGACGTCGATTCTTCAGTCAATTATTGGTCAACAAAATAGAATCGATTTTTTTTAGATTGAAAAAAGACGTCAATTCGTCAGTCAATTATTGGTCAAAATAGAATTGATTTTTTTTTTTTTTGAAAAAAGACGTTGACTCTTTGGTGGATTATTGGTAAAAAAAGAGTCGATTTCCATTCAGATTCAAAAAAGATGTCGATTCTTCAGTCAATTATTGGTCAAAATAGAATCGATTTTCATTTAAGTTGAAAAGAAAGACGTCAATTCTTCAGTCAATTATTGGTCAAAATAGAATTCATTTTTTTATTTTTGAAAAAAGACGTTGACTCTTTGGTCGATTATTGGTAGAAAAAGAGTCGATTTCCATTCAGATTCAAAATAGATGTCGATTCTTCAGTCAATTATTGGTCAAAATGGAAACGATTTTCATTCAGATTCAGAAAAGACGTCGATTCTTTGTTCAATTACTGGTAAAAAAAGAGTCAATTTCCATTTAGATTCAAAAAAGATGTTGATTTTTCAGTCAATTAATGGTCAAAATAGAATTGATTTTCATTTAGGTTGAAAAGAAAGACGTCAATTCTTCGGTCAATTATTGGTCAAAATAGAATCGATTTTTTTTTGGAAGAAGACGTTGACTCTTTGGTCGATTATTGCTGAAAAAAGAGTCGATTTCCATTCAGATTCAAAAAAGATGTCGATTCTTCAGTCAATTATTGGTCAACGAAATAGAATCGATTTTTTTTAGATTGAAAAAAGACGTTGACTCTTCGGTTGATTATTGGTAAAAAAAGAGTCGATTTCCATTCAGATTCAAAGAAGATGTCAATTCTGCAGTCAATTATTGGTAAAATAGAATTGATTTTCATTTAGGTTGAAAAAAGACGTCAATTCTTCGGCCGATTATTCGTCAGAACAAAGTCAATAAATAGGAGGAAATTACTCGATCGTTAATCGACCTAAACTGGATCGATTAATGGTCGATAAGAGGTAAAATCGACAGCTTTTTTAGGTCTATTGTGTTTGCCGGGGGCTTGTCAGAGGTCGAAATTTTTACATGTCCTACGTTTCGCAAGACGGCGCTTGTCATTTCCACTGTTTCTATCGCGATATTTGAAAAGGATAACTCTAGCTTGTATTATCGTGCACTCGCGAATCAATAGATGTTTGAATGGATTTTAGGCATTAATTCTCAAAACGAAATGTCCTCATTTGTCTTCTTCGTCTTCATTTCTTCTCATTTGTCCTCCTTTATCTTCATCTTCATACTTACAGCAACACCGCAGTACCCGAGACAATTGCAAAGATCTAAAGCTGTTTATTTGCAGTAGAAGACCAAATAAAAAAATGAGCCTTCGCTCGTAAGGAGAAAGAAGGAGTAGTAGTCATCCTCCTCATCATAACATAATTTCAAGTGGGATCCCCTGGTATGGAAAATCTTCCCAATCTCTAAATATTCTGGGTATGAATAACGAAAAGTAAACTTTGTAAGATTCACTCGGATCTGAGAGAAAGTCGATAATTAATCAGCACGATATCGACAAAAGATTGGCTTGAGATCTTTCAAAATCACTCTACAATCTTGTCGAAAAACTCATAATTTACTGCAATTGCAAATGCATTATCATGATTCTAATACGTTTTGAGAACGTGGACATCCACCGAAATGATACCGAACTCACGATTTTTCTTGAATTTATTGTTACCGTATTTTTAAATAGGTATCTGTTAATGCATCATTTAATCATTTCGAACACCGATTTTTGCTTTCTATCGATGTATCCGAAAAATAAAACATATGTTATCGTTTTTCATATATACGCGGCCGCATTACCTTCCACCTTCGCTCTATACAGTGTATGCTTATTAGCGCGCGTATTACAGAGAAATTTTTCAAAATCACCGCATATTCGATATAATAAATTTCTAGTCTTGTAAACAGGCGCGTAAATGGTTAGACCACTTACGATACTTTTAAGTAATCATTAAAATAGAGTATGGGAAATACTTGTTCGTAACTATGACCTATCGTGACCGTTTCTCATACCCAACAATATGAATGGCCGACATTAAATATTCAATTTTAAAATCATTCAGTGATTTTAACCTCTTCTCAATGGTACAACGCCTTCCAGATTACAGAAGTAGTATTCGATGTTAAATAGAAAGATACGCAACACTAGCTCTATCGGCCAAGGTGTGTAGGATTGTGCCAACTCGCAAAATTGGTCTCGAAATAATTTTTCTCCAATACCGAAAATTTCTTACACGAAATTTCTTACACGAAAATTTTGGAACGTAAAAACGTATGATTGCCAGCATCTCTTGAGTATGATTTAAGAGAGAACTTCAATACGTTTGTCTCAGAGCTCCTTCTAAAAGATGTAGATTGTGACATCACAGACCCGGACTTTAAAGCTATATATGATATGGAAAAAATACTGATTTATGACGTCATCAAACTGTGACGTGACAGGCGCTGCCCTCCAAGCTAAATATGATCGGAGGCGACTTGGAAAATTTTTGAGGTTCGAGCTTTGCTGGCCGGCCGGATGGCAGACGGCAAACGTTTTTCCCAAGAAACACCGATAAAACAGGTTCCCTGTTGAAATTTTGACTCTCCCGAGCTTTAGTATAAGATAAGAGAGGGACTTAGAAAAATGTTGACTCACGGGCTGAATATGACTCGAAATCGAGCTGTGTATGATGGGAGGGGAACTTAGAAAGCTTTCGTCTCTCGAACTATTTATGATGGGAGGAGGAATCATGACAATTTTGACTCTCGATCCATTATATATGATAAGAGAGGGACTTAGGTGGAAACTTGGACTTTCAAGCCACAATATATAACATCCCCAGGCACGTTGATCTCTTCGAACATGACGCTGTTGACCAAGCCGTCAAACAAGCTACCTCCTTCCCCGAATAACTGATGATTCCACTGTCCTATCTCTAGACCAGTGGTCCGCAACCTTTTATAGCCCATGACGCCTTTTACAGTCGGAGAAATTTTTGCGGCGCCCCTTTCCGCCCAACGTTGGAACACATCAAAAAGGTACACGTTTTTCCAATTTTTTTCATTGGCGCGACAAAATTAATCCGTGATACAACTCAATTTAAGCAATAATAATACAAATATACAGGGTGGATCAGAAAGATTGGGAGTTTGTGGAAAATCTGTCATAGCGCGAAAACGCAAAACGTTGGACGTACGAATTTTGTATCTCAACTTTATCTTCACTTTGAGATATATCCGAAGTTTCTACGAGTAGGACTTTTCTGAGCCGAGTTATGGACCAAAATGTACCGAAATTTTACAGCAGGGGTTCCCAAAGTTGTGAATTATCAAAAAACAACTTTCCTGATTGAAAGAATCGCGTAATCTACAAAGTTTTTCTCGATTCTAAGATAAAATTTAGCGCTAAATGTGAATAACATAGTTCAGAAATTCTGCGAAGTATCAAAATGGGTTAATAGGCCCAAAAAGGGTCAGAATTTTCCCAAAATTATGAAACCGCCTAATTTTCGAAGTTTTTCTCGATTCTGAGATAAAATTTAGCGCTGAATCTCGATAAAATTATTAAAAAATTCTGCGAAGCATCAAAATAGGTTTATGGGCCCAAAAAGGGTCAACATTTCTCCAAAACGAAAAAAATCGCCTAACCTTCAAAGTCTTTCTTGATTCTAGGGTAAAATTGTGTGCTGAATTGAAAAAAAAAACTGTTGAATGCGAAGGACCAAAATGTGTGAAAGTGCCCAAAAACAGCCACAATTTTACCAATTTGGAAAATCGCTGAGCATGGTAGGTACTAAGATGCTCGTTTCGAATTGTGAACTCGCAGTGATTACGAGAGTTTTTGCACTTTTTCCCGCTTTGATCATACGCAGAGTCCTAGTCGATCTCGCACCGCGAACCTTCAACGGAAGATGAATTTGTCGTCTCCCTCCAATCCTCAAGTGAGGAGAATTTCCTCAATGTCCTCTTTCGGATCTGTCACCCGACGCTAGTCGATCTCTCACTCCGTGAGCACTCAACGGCAGACGAACTTGTCGACATTCCTTCCATCTCAACAATTTCACTGCAGAATGGGAAAAATTTTTCATTTTTCATTTTGAAGATCATCTACGGCTATTTCAGTATTTTTCTCGGACTCGGCGCTAAATTTTACTTCAGAATTGAAAACAACTTCTGAAGATAACGTAATTTTTCGTCTTGGAGGAATTTTGATTCTCTTTAAGCCCATTAACCCCTTTTCGGTGCTTCGAAGAGCTTTTTAAGCAGTGTTTTTCGGACTCAGCGCAAAAGTCCACTTGAAAATCGAATTATAATTTAAAAGTCTGAACGATTAGGAAAATTTTGGCCCATTTGGGCCCATTAATCCATGTCGGTGCCGCAAAGAATTTTTTCAACATTTTTTTCGGACTCAGCGCGAAATTCCACTTAGAAATCGAATTACAATTCAAAAGTTTGAACGATTTTCCAACTTGGGGGAGTTTTTACCCTTTTTAAGCCTATTGACCCATTTTGGTACTTCTTAGGATTTTGTCACTATTTTTCTCGTTTTCTCCGTCCAAATTCACTTAAGAAACAATAATTTGACTATCAAAATTTTTCAAATTCAGCTCAATACTGTAAATTAATTAATTTTCAAGCCCTTGGTGAATTTTCGGCACATTTTGGTCCATAACTCGGCTCAGAAAAGTCGTAGAAACTTTTGATATGGCTCAAAATAAAGATAAAATTGAGATACAAATTTCGTAGATTTAAAGTATACACCTAACGTTTCGTGTTTTTACGCTAGAACAGATTTAGCGCAAACTCCCATTTAACTGATAACATCTTTCTGGTCCATCCTGTAGACATAATTTGGGTAGGAGTGCAAAGTGGAAAGATAGAAATAAAATTAATGAGACGGCAAGGCTTGTTTAGTACCAAGAAGAGTGTCAAATTGTGGCTCTATTTGTGATATTGCGTTTTGGTGAAAATCTAGGTTGCGGACCACTGCTCTAGACTATAAAAATCTTTTTATTCAGTAATTATTTGAGGGGGGGATGTGTGTAACTATTTTTGATTATATAGGAAATTCTTGAACCAAGAATATGATTTTTTGAAGTACTACATATAGCTTACATGTACAAAGAATTCGTCATAATATTATAACCAACCAATAGAAGTACAAAATCACCTCAAGTTAGTACTGAGAAAGTTTTCTTCAGTGATATTACGTTCTCAATTCTAGGAAAAATTACAAAAAGTACAAAAATTGAACCGAAACTATCACTATAATCCGGTAAAACGCAAAAAATGGCTTGTCAGAACAAAATGAGGTACTTGAATGGCAATTTCCAGACCGACCAATAAACGTAAGGTAACAAATGAATAGCGAATCTTATAAGAAATTTTACCAGGAACAACTTTTGTTTGAAACTTTTTTTTCTAAAATGCTTAGTTTTCGAGAACATTGCAAACGGGATAAGGGGGCCGCGGGGGGACTTTGCGGGAGGCAGAGTGTGTAGGAGTCATCGGTATTTCAATCAGGGGGTTATCCTGAGCACATTACAGAAGAAAAATATTCCGTCACATTTATGGCCCATAATTGTCATTTTTTCATCTTTATTGACTGGACTATAAGTCCTCGTAGTGGGCCAGAGGGTTCCTGTGCATTCCTCTAGAAAATACTTCCCCAGATAGCTTCCACATCCTGGCTCTATCACCGGAATTTGCAATTATTCTCCTTCTCTCCCTCCCCCTTGAAGGTTAGGCGATTTTTTTCGTTTTGGAGAAATGTTGACCCTTTTTGGGCCCATAAACCTATTTTGAAGCTCTGAAGTTCTCAAAGTGGGTCAAAGGGTTCTCGTACATTTCCCTGAAAAACAATTCCTCGAATAGCCACCTCCCACTAAGCCACAATTGACCACAAAAACGGTGGAACAGGTTTCCTATTGAAAGAGATACGAAAACCGCTAAAATCAGGATCCAATTTTTCCAACTTCTGGAGACAAAGATTTGAAATTAGCGACAGTCATAATCTCGCGGAACTAAGGAATTTCTTTCAGAAGTTTTTGCGCCGAATAGGATATTACTTTTAAATATTTAATTTTACAACTCGAAAAATTACGAATTCTGTCAGGTCGCGAATCAACGGGCAGCCGAAATAGTATACAGTGCCATGCACCACCGCACAACGACTGCGATAATCGCTTAGGATATCAACGTCGTATTTATAGGGTAATTAACGAATACATGGGATTTTTATTCAGCATTACTTTTAATGGAACATTCGTGAAAAAGAAGCACCGTTTTTTTGGGTGAGCTCTTGGAAACAGGATGACGAGTCTGATGAGAGAAATTTTTCATGGCTGACTTCCCCGCACGGTAATAAGGCACCGGCACGGGCACCGCCGTTCCAACGGCTCGTTAAAATCGTTCCTTCCCGCGAGTTGACAAGTGGTGAAATTAAAGTCAAAATGTATGTTACGTACCGATATTGGTGGCTTCGTAAAAATTTTATAACAGTCGTTAAACGAGTGCCCTTACTAAAGTGGTTTTCGTAGATTTTTCTCTCCGCATTACTAGAGAAATTCGAGCACAATATACGCGAACCAGGAGTGAACAAAAGGTCATACTTTTATTTACTGTATAAGCGATTTTTTTTTATTTTATTATATTCGCGTGTGTACTCGTGTAAAGTGTCTTCAAGTTTTATGAATGTTCGATGTCCGAGTGCGCGTGGTTCATTTTTTTTTTTTTTCCTTCTTTATTCGAATATTGTCTATCGTGTAGCAGCTTTCGCGCAGCACGATTTTTCTATACGTATAACGGTAAGACGTTTGGCGCGTTTGTCCTACAACTCACAAAAACCGATTCGTAATAATCCATTCTCGAGGAAAAGCGCGTGCTAACTCGGCACACACTTCGCCGAGTATACCGAGCTCGTACATCTGTTCCGGTACTCGGTAACGGCGAATAGCGAAGGTACACGCGCGCGTGCACGCAGGTGACTGCATATATATCGAGTAAAAGCGTCAGAAAAACCAGAAATAAGCGTCAATTATGTCACCTTTCTCTCGCGCACTCTCCCTTTCCTTTCTTCGAGTTCGAAAATAGATTACCTTTTAACATTCACGAAAAAAAAAAAAAAAAGTAACTAAAAGCCCAACTATAGGTTTGTTTTAAGTAGAGGCATACGGTCATTTCGATTATCGAGACAATTTTACACAAAAGCGATGAAGCGGGAAGATGTCGGTCGTCGAACGAAAATGTACACGGCGCACGTCTAAAAATGGTAATTAATTCTAATTTGAATTTTTTTTTGTTTCATCTTCTACCTTGTTGCGAAGTATTACGTGTATAGATGATTTTATACGATAAAGAATGGCTCGAATAAACAGTTACACGTAGACTCGTTAGAGGGAGTTACCGAAAAATCAAAAAGCCGAATGTGGTCAGACGTCACATCTGCCCAGTGAACCTTTATTGTTGATCTGCGAAAACGCGATAAAGATCAATTCGTTACTGAAATTCATCCATTTTAAATGAACGTAGACGCGGCACGTTCTGGCGTATCAGCTGTATTTTCGTACGAAAATATTTCCGGAAAACAGGATCATAATAAAGTGCAAAAGGGACGTATTGCATTAATTTATATCGAGCAGACTTATCAAGATGTAGCTTCTCTTAATTTGTAGCTGTATGGATTCGCGTCCATGTGGAAAATAGGCAGATTTTGAAAATTTATCGCGTACATATGAACAATGTATGCAAAATGATTCGGAATCAAAAATTCCGTGGAAAAATTATTCTCGTTCGCAAACCCATAAAAAACGGGACGAGGAATGGAATCCGGAAGAATTCCTAAGAAGAAACGAAAAAATTCGAAAAAACTGCATTTAAGAAGATGGTAAAAAAAAAAATTCGTATCATTCATTTTCACTCTCAATGTGGGACGGGGTTGACAAGATTGAATTTTTAGTAGAAAAATTTTTATAATTTTAAAATTGTGGAGAGGTGTAGAATTTAAATAAAAGGCTTTTTATCCACTTAAAATTTTCTAATTAAAAACGACTAACCGTGCAGCAATCAATCCTTCCTCCTCAATATGAAGACTGCAGTTGGTCGATCGAAACGTTGGAGTTTCTTTTGAATAAACGATCCATTTTTTGTGAAAAAACTGTTTTTTTCGACTCTTATTTAAATTTTACGATCGTTTCAACGGAAAACCTATTTTGTGTGGGTAGTTCAAAAAATTCCGCCGTCTTTCGAACAAATTATGATTCCGACGGGGATGGCGAGGTCGTTCGAGAAGGGGTTTTTCGGGAGAATATTTGAGGAAAGAAAATAATTACGAAGTAACCCTGTGACCTACTTCGAGACTTTAAAAGCATCAAGCACCAGAAGAAGATGAAACGAGTCAACTCCGTGAATTGACTTGCTGTATCAACCAAAACTGGATTGGGTCGATTCAGTTTTGCCCAAAATCGACCGCAAATTGACTCGAAATGACTGAAAGTCATCTGAAAGTCTAACGCTATTTTTCACCGTAGAATCAACCTAGACATGGAATAGATCGATGTCGACTAAAAATTGATATCAATTTTGTATCGATCGCATATACGTCGCAATCGACGTCGAAATTTTGTAGATTCCAAGTGCACAATTTTATGTCCGACACCTTTGACATTAAGAATTCTTCCAATCCCCCTCTTATCATAGCTCGAAAGTCGAAATTTTCTCAAGTCACCCACCTATCTACAAAGCTCGATGGTCAAAGTCTTTTCAAATCTGACTTACGACACCCAAAAAGCGGAGAAAAGAAAGGAAAGGGGGAAATTTTGGTCGAACGGCCGGACACGGAATTTTTCAAAAAACAACTCTCATAAAATAGATTCCCTAGGATCGTCACGAGAAACGGTCGTAAAAAATCGTCCCGAGAATCAAGAAAAAAAAGGTCACAAGAAACCGTTACAATTTCGTTATCATGACAGCATCAATTGGAAAGACACGCCATCAATGTTTTTAATTAAGACAGGAGGGAGACTCCCAGAAATTTTGACTTTTGGGGACTTCAATTACAGAGCGTGCTTTTGCATACACAGCTCCTAGAATGGAGGCATCTTGCGTGCGCAATACGAGTAGTGCACACAAGACCCGTCCAGAGAAACCAGAGTGTGCAGCACTGATACACGCGGCAGTCAAAGTGTTAATATTGAAGAGGACAAGGGGAAAGGGTTTACTAAAATTACAACTTCGGCAAAATCATAATCTCATTCACAGTGTAAAATTGAAATTTATGCATGTAGTGCACTACTTGACGTGACAATTGACAGGTAAGTTGTGCACTTGTTTTATAACTCATGGCAATTACATGTGGCGTTCTAAGGCTGAGAAACACTCGAAACTTGGAAAAATGTCTAGCTCCGAAGGAAATTTAGACTTCCAAGATTAATATTGAAAGTAGTATGTTTATAAGACTAGGATTACCCTCTGGAAAACTGGTACCTACAAAAAGTTGAAGATGAGGAACCAACGCAAAAAAACCATAACGAGATTCAGTAACAAACAAACTTCACTGGAGTAACTAACAAACAAACTTCACAAGAGACCGTTACAATTTTATTGATGTACACGGCATCGGCAGTCAAAATGATAATAGTGAAGAGAATAGAGGAGAAGGTTCACTAAAATTACAACTCCAGCAAATTCGAAACCTCATTCAAAGTGTAAAATTGAAATTTAAGCATGTAGTGCGCTACTTAACGTGACAATTGACACGTAGGTTGTGCACTGGTTTTATAACTCATAGCAATTACATGTGGCCTTGGAAAAATGTCTAGCTCCCAAGGAAATTGAGACTTCTAAGATCAATATTGAAACTAGTATGTTGATAAGACTAAGATTACCCTCTGGAAAACCGGGACAAAATGTTGGAGATGCGTCTGCCGCAACGAGAAACCGTCACAAAAAAACCGTAACGAGATTCAGTAACAAACAAACTTCACAAGAGACCGTTACAATTTTATTGATATACACGGCAGTCAAAATGTTAATATTGAAGAGGATAGGCTAGAGGGGTTCACTAAAATTACAACTTCGGCAAAATCATATTCTCATTCACAGTGTAAAATTAAACTTTATGCATGTAGTGCACTACTTGACGTAAGTTGTGCGCTGATTTTATAACTCATGGCAATTATATGTGGCATTCTACGGATGGGAAACACTCAAAACTTGGAAAAATGTCCAGCTCCGAAAGAAATTTAGACTTCAAGATCAATATTGAAACGAGTATGTCCCTCTGGAAAACCGTTACAAAAAGTTGAAGGTGTGTCTGCCAGAAGGCTCGTTACGAAAAACCGTCGCAAAAAAACCGTCCCGAGATTCAGTTACAAACAAATACCTAGTAACAATTTCGTTACTATGACATCATCAATTGGAAAGACACGTCGTCAATAACTCTGACCTAATAATTGAGAAACTTCAACAATTTCGCTAAGGTGAAAGTATGACGTCATCGGTGACCTGGAATTTAAATCAAAATTGGAGTCCTCAGAGGTCAAAATTTCTCCCAATCCCTCTCCTATCATAATTAAAATTACCCCGTGTCTTTTCAATTGATAACGTCATTAATGACATCGAAATAACAAAACCGTAACGGTTTTTTTGCGACTTTCCTGGGAATGGTTTCGTCCAGATTTTCAACTTGCCTATTCTTATAACGCAACAAAACCAGATCCAAATCCCTAATTGAGTGCTCGTGGTCGCTTCGGGTAGTTCCGAAGTCTTCGGATACTCAACTGGCGTTTTAGATGTTGCCCGGGTCTGAAGCGCGGTTATTAGAAATATACTTGTGACAATTTGTATGACAAGCATATCCTTAAATTTTCGTAACGGGTTTGCCAAGAGTAGTCCCAAACTGCTACAAAATCGGCGCCTCTCTTAACGAAATTGAAGGAACCAGTTCTAGCTTCAATACTGAGAGATGAATTCAAAATTGTTCTGACAGCTGTTCCCTGCTGTTGGAGATTGGCATGCTTAGATGACGTCATAGCTGGAGAATAAGCCTACTAATCTTAACCTAACGGACCCTAAGTGTCACGCCCGTTGTCCCAAATAACCTGGTATGAATAGCAGGAGGAGCTTACCAAGCCTGATGACCTTGACTGAGAGGACTTGACATCACAACTTTGATTTTGAATGTGCTTGACATACATTAAATTGACATTAGATTGAAGATGAGCAAGAGCAGGCTCACGGTGAAAAAATGATAACTTTATTTGATAAGGTGTACATCTTATTTTAAAAATCTCGTTGTTGTGTACATCAGTCCTCTGTGAGTTTGCAGACTTGTAGAGAGCCTCAGTCGAGCTTGGGAAAAATGAGTGACAAATATATAAAAAGTTCCTCTTATTCCGTCATTTGCGAGTCTCTTAATAATTTTTATTGTTTAATCAATTTTTCTGGTCCGGCGGACCCTCACCAGCCTCAGGGCAAACTTCTCTTCGTCAGACCTGTGATCTCTCACAAGAGCTTTCGTAGTTTGCGTGTGCCTCACACTTAGAAGTCGCAGTTCTCTGGACTTTTCTATCATATGCAGTCATCCTTATCTTGTTAAACAATCTGCCGTTAAATAATTGGCATTCGGTATTTGTCCCACTAGGTCGATTGAACCAGTAACTCACTGGAAACTGTTGAGTCCTACATAAATATACGAACATCTATAAGTGATGAAGACCGCGCAATCGTTCTTATCGCTAAACCTATAGCGCGATCGAAGGATCTTTATTACGAAATTTTTAATTGGCGTTCTCCCCAGCTTACAAAATATATGAATTGTAGGTGTCTACTCTTCCCCAAATTACCTGCGCATTTTTCGTATCGAGCACGAGTGTCCACAAGAGACGAGGACGACACGCTATCCGGCAATATTTCTTCTGTTCGACGAGGTACCCCGCCGCGAACAGGGAAACCGAAATTTCCGTACACCATCGCGGTTACACCTAATTGGTTATACGGCAGACACGAGTCTTCTTCCACGCGCTCGATCGCCGCGAATTTATTTCAAATCTACACTTCATCGTCCGTAATTGGCCTATGGCCTATCTGGCAGACAGACCGGTAACCTCTGTTGCGGTATCACATTGTTTGAGAAGAATCTACTCGGTGAGTCAGTTGTATATACGCTCGCTCTGGAAACCGTCAAACCACGCGACAGGGTCATCGAGCGTGTATCCACGTACTCTCGGCGTAGACATGGCATGCTACTGACAGCTCGCCGGATAAAAGAAAAAAAAATTTCAAAACGCAGATGCTGTTATTAATCGTATCAAATATGGGCTCATAGAATTTATAATTCATATTCAACGCCGGCAAGAACATAAATAGATGTACACAAAGCTATCGCGTCTATTTTTTTTTTCTGTTTCTTTAGGGAAACGTGTTTACAGCAATTTATAATAAGTATAATTGCCATTAAGAGCGAATCGACAGAAAAAAAAAAAAAAATACGCAACAAATACAGTACCAGCTCTAGAATAACTGGTTTCTTCTTCTTCTCATATTTGTGGCCGAAAAATAAAGGTAGGAAAGAAAGAAAATAAAATAAATAATAAAAACTTCGGGTGGATTTTTCTTCCTTAATAACTAACCAGTTTGTTCTTATCTACTACCTATTATTTTTATTTTTCGGCTTCTTGAAGGAAAAAAAAAAAAAAAAAAATGCTTACAGGTTCTTTTTACATTGGCCCGGTGTATACTCTACTCTGTACTATATAGATGAACAGGTGAAGTACCCCAAAAAAAAACGCCTTATATATCTTCTACTGGTCCGTCCGTGGCGATTTAAGATACATCTTAACGTGTCCTGACCCTCGGTGGAGCAGGTGAAGCTCGTGTAAGTTGTCTGCGTGCAACGGGAATACACAAAGAAAATGGAAGTTAGGGCATGATATCGTAAAAGTACGGTCTATGCATAGTTTTGTAAAATATAGTACACGAAGAAATGAATGCGTGTGCAATACGTGCAGGTGCTCCGCAACGGATACCACTGCCACGCGACCAACGACGCGCGAGCAAGGTTATGACCGTCCAGAAAAATTATCTCGTCGAAATATCGTGATATACAACCAGTTCGCGTTCCCCTCCCGCTCAGTCTATGAGACAAATACGACAACCTATCTTTCTACAATCCCTCAAATGAGATCGAATCCTTCGTACGCAGGGATGCTCTAGAAAATGTCGCGCCATCGTACTTGAAATACGATGAAAAATGTTGCCCGCCAACCGGTTTCTCGTGTCATCGATTTCGCACCGATTACGCACGTTATATTTCATTGTTATACCGGCGGGTATTAAAAATATTTTTATTACTTTTAACGACAACAGCGGCGGCGGCCTATAAACTGTATAGATCGCGTCACTCGGTCGGAGAAGGACGTCTCTTTTCCACTCTCGTATATACACGATTACAATTTTCAACCTTCGTCTCGCTCTCTCGGTCTACATGATGATAATAATTTTTATTGTCGAGATACAATCTTCGCAACTTTGGAACCTTATTGCGGTGCTTTATTAATATATAGATGTATGCCTCAAGTCGTCAAATTTTACTCCTCTTCATTCGGTTATTCGCTCCTTTGTATGATTCTTGGTCTACGTGACTCTCCCTTTCTCTAATTTTCGAATGAAAAAATTCGAAATTCATATTTCTCATTGCTGGATCATAAGAAAAAACAAAAAAAAAACCGTTGTTACGATAAATACGAGAGGATCAAACGTCTCATTTCGAGTACTAGCAGAGTCGATAAAGACAGAAAAAAAGTCTTTTTTTTTGGGGGGGGGGAGGGAGGAGATGAACTAGATTTGAAGGAAATATCTCAGGTTTGGGGTCTGAAAGTCGAGACTCCTAATTGTGTGGCTTATGGAGCTGTGGCTCCATTTAAAGTGTCGGAAGTTTGAGGTGAAGTTGAGGGAGAAGAAAAATAAGAAGTTGTCCTCTCTGAAGAAGGTTGATGGTGATGTGGTTGAGGAGGGGTCGAGTGATTGGGAATGTTGATAGACCAAAAATATATTTTTAGTATTTCGTTTATCGATTTGGTCAATTCTTATGTAAACACGTCCACCGCTGAGGTGGAGTACGTTAGATTGAATAAAATAGTTGAAAAATTCTCCAGTCGCTGGAACAGTCTGAAAATAGTAGAGAAGTGAGAAAATCCACTTTTTCAACCTAAAGAACTGCGATTTGTCATATACCCTTCATCAATTAGGTAAATTCTTAAGTAAACATATCCGCCGAGTTTGAAAAAAATTGTCAAAAAATTTTTCAGTCGCTGGAACGTTCTGGAAGTGACAAATAATCGATCGAATCCACTTTTTCACCCTGGAGGACTGTGAGTTTTGGTATTGTGTTCATCAATTAGGTCGATTCACATGAAAACACATCCGCCGAGTTCGGAAATGATGGTCAAAAAATTCTCCAGTCTCTGGAACCTTCTAAAAATGACAAATAATCGAGGAAATCCACTTTTTCACCCTGTAGGACCGTGAGTTTTGGTATTGTGTAATTCGCTTCAATGGGTATGACGTAACGAGAATTTTCATGAATTCCCCCGCTCATACTCACGGCCCTCCAGGGTGAAAGAGTGGATTTTTTTCGATTATTTGTCATTTCTATAGCATTCCAGCGGCTGGAGAATTTTTCGACTATTTTTTCCAAACTCAGCGAACATGTTCACGTAAGAACTGACCTAATTGATGAATGAAATACCAAAACTCACGGTCCTCAAGAGTGAAAAAGTGGATCCGATCGATTATTTGTCACTTCCAGATCGTTCCAGAGACTGGAGAATTTTTTGACTATTTTTTTCAAACTCGGCGGATATGTTTACTTAAGAATTTACCTAATTGATGAAGGATATATGAAAAATCGCAGTTCTTCAGGTTGAAAAGGTGGATTTTCTCACTTCTCTACTATTTTCAGACTGTTCCAGCGACTGGAGAATTTTTCAACTATTTTATTCAATCTAACGTACTCCACCTCAGCGGTGGACGTGTTTACATAAGAATTGACCAAATCGATAAACGAAATACTAAAAATATATTTTTGGTCTATCAACATTCCCATTTCATCTCACGGAGGAGTGCCTATTTTTCACCTCGAACATTGACCATTGATTTCTCGTGGTCTATTGCGGTAGCAGTCATAGTTCATCCCGCTATTCATGGAAAAATCACAGAAATTCATCAAATATTGATTTTTTTGGGAATGTTGCACTTCACCGAGGACTATGGTACTCATGTATGTTATAGTAGAGGGTATGGCGCTTCAAATGAATGATTTTCCCCAGGTGCCTCCCCCCGAATGTTTTTTTTATTTGAGTTTGAAGTTTTGTTATAGCTAGAAACTAGGGAAAATATGAATGGTTTTTTTTGAAAAAAATACCATGGATGAACGTTCACATATACTAAAATGTCCTCAAGTTTCATCGCTGTGCGACCATTATTGGCTGAGATATAGCCATTTGGATTTTAGGCCTAAAAATAGCTCTGCAGCCCATGTGGGTGAGCGGACGGGTGGGTCCAATTTTTGGATTTCGAGTTTTCTCATTGGGGACAACATTTTGACGGACATTTGGAAAATTTTCCGACCAAGGCCATTTTCGCCCCTCACCCGGCTAAAGCCTTTTTAGAATTTGACTAGAAATGACTTCAGGTCAACATCGATATGAAGTCGACCAGATACATTATTAGAGAACTAGAAATTGAATCAAAAACGACCCAACAGAGCAGTCAAGTTTAGGTCGAGGTAGAAGTCATCTACAGATCGACGTCGATTTTTGGTGGATAAATAGGGAGAAGTTGACTCGAGATCGACGTTGACGTGAAGTCGATTTAAAGACTACCAATTTACGTCACTACACAACTAGAAATCCACTTGAAAATGACCCAACAGAGCAGTCGAGTTTAGATCGATCGATGAATTCGTAGAATTCGTCTAGAAATCGAGTTGGAATCTAGTTAGATAAACTGTAGAAGTTGACTGGAGAGCGACATTCATACATTACTTTAGAGAACTAGAAATCTGATTGTAAAAGACCCAACAGAGCAGTCGAGTTTAGGTCGATATAAAAATTTTGAGAAGTCGACTAGAAATCGACTCCAGATCGAAGTCGATCTCAGGTCGACCAATTCATACATCTTTAGCGAACTAGTAATCGACTTGAAAACGACCCAACAGAGCAAATGAGTTGGGGTCGATGAAAAAATTGGGAGAAGACGACTGGAAATCGATTCTATATCGATTTTAAGTCGACTGTCGTTGAATCAACAAGAAATTGGCGCGACAAGGCAATCGACGATTTCAACTCGAGAAAAGATTTGAAGAACTCGGTTCGGAATCCATCCGAAATCAGCATGGAAAATTATTCAAATAGGAGTCGACTATCGTCGACATGAGATCGAATTCAGCAATTGTAGGCGCAATTACGACCAAGACTTCAAAAGAAGTAAATTCTTTGTCGATTCGACGTGGACGTCAAATCGACGCTCAACGTGGCTCATGGGTCATGTTCAGATCATCATTATTCTTTTTCTTGGAGTTTATGAATTTTCCAGGATTACTTTGGATTTTTTCCTTCATCGATGCTGCTTCTTTTGAATTTTGAATTGTCCCATCCTGTGCGAAACGTTCTACGCTTGTGAAGGTGTTGCGAAATATCTTCACCAACTATGTGTATGTGTGTGTCTGTTTGTGTAGGTTCATATTCTACATGTGGAAAAGCGGAATTGCGATTATCGGATTCGTGTGATGGAATAATACGCATAGCATCATCATACGATGCGGTGTAAAATATTCGCGATACTAAAAATTTTTTTGATCATTTTTATCGGTTTTTATGTACTTACCGCAAAAACATCACACAAATAAGTCATGCGAAACTGACGAACGTTATGTGGCGTTATCCAGAAGGAGATCTGCTTTTCATGAGTCACAGCGTCGTCGTAAGCTTATAATATTATTGAGTAAGATATCGCATCGCCGAAATAAACATTGACCTTTTATCGGAATTCTTAAGTTTCCACATGTGTATACGAGCGCACAAAATTGGAATTATATTACAAAAGAAGAGGAAAAATATTTTGTACCGCGCGCGGAGAGACGAGACGAGTCGATCATTTTAACATAACTCAGCGCGACATCCTGAAAATGAAGGTATGCACGCAGATGTTGGTAATATTTTGATTTTTATTCAAATTCGAAAACCTATGACGACAGCATAAAGAAGTCGAATATTTTTGCAACGCGTAGCACGCTGAAATTGTTTACCACATCAGAAATTCTCCGGCGATCTCATGATCGGTAACGGTATCCTACAGTAATCCTTTTGGCGAAAAGTGGTCAACGAAAATTCATTCGAAGCGTGACACATCGAGTCTGAATTCTGCCGATTGTTCTTTTCTCTCGCCATGGTTAATTGGCGAAAAAATCGTCTCATGCGGAGTACCCTGTCGTCTGGTCTGGAAAACACGACTATAGTATAGAAGAATTATTCACGCACTCGACGGGCCACGGTATAGTTGAGATTTGACGCGAAATTAAATTAGTACGGGTTGCATTTCCTGACAGACTGGAGACTTTATATTTTTAAGAAAAGAAGTTTGACCGTAGGTTATGTATGGGTATAGCTGAAAATGATACATCTACATGAGGTTACAGCTGCTGATCTGTCTTCATTTCCATCGCTGCTACGTCTTCATAGCTTTTCATTATCGTCACCGGCTCCGGAACCCCTGATGGCCAATTATATCCGAACCCGAGTAATTTATTTATACAGTTTTACCTTGCGTATTTTTGTGCCTGAAATGGGATTACATATTGGTTTCTTCTAAGAAATTCGCGTACTGTTTGTCATTTTTTGTGTGTCCAATTCTGAGTGAGAGACTTAAGTACGTAATTTGAATCTTAGCTTTTCATCCTGTCGAAATGGTTACAAAGACGCGTGAGAGTTCACTCTCCCTCTAGGAGGGGGACGTCCTGTGGTACTGAACATCAAAAGAAAGTAGAAGCGGTCTCTCTTCTCGCAAATAGGGTGCGTACTGCCGTCCAGATTGTAGAGTGCTACAAACACTTGAAATCAGCATTGAATTGACAAAATGGACACTACGACTCTTCCTAAGGATGTTGAGTCTTGATTGTCACGTGGATTTTGAAAGAAGTTTTGACTATCTCAGAATCACCTGCGACTCCCCGGAGAGAACAGGAAAGAAAGGAAGGGAAAACGGAGCGTAGCGTGTGAGGAGATACAAGCACTTAACGATAGGACCACTAAGAGGTGACAAGCAGCGTATAATAATTAAAAATAAAACCATAATCAAAAAGTGAAAAAGAAAAATACAAAATTTAGAATCGGGGTCCAGAAGGAAAATTTAGAGATAACAAATTAATTTAAAACTAAAGTCACAAGGAATGAAATTCAAAAATTTTGGAAAGGTCAGTTAAATAAGTTCAAAAAACATTTTTATTAGAGAAGCTAGTTTCCATTATTAATAGAATTCGACCGGTTTCGATCATGCTTAAATGATCATCATCTGGACTAGAATGAGAAGGAAAAGAAAGAAAGACATGGGTAAAGTTAGAGAAATGAAAAAGTAGAGAGTACACAAGAACGAGAATAAACAGGAAGAGTCAGCAAGATTAAACTGGTGATGGATGACGAAGGTTATAGAAAAATTGAATGAAAGGGTTTACGTAAGTAGCTTCTAGATCGTTCAGCACGTTATGGCCAGCGGTTATGGCAGCAATGGTTTCTGCTTCTTCCAGTCTATTCATATGAGGACCTTTAGTGCATGAATGGAGAAGTGAGGAGGAGAGATTCTCATAATTATGTCCTGTTTGAAGGCAGTGGGCAGCGAAGGCAGATTGGTTTCTGTCCCCTTTGGTAAACGCCTGTTTGCGCTCTTGTAGGCGTAGGCGGAGTTTTCTACCCGTTTGGCCGACGTATTCTGAGGTACAATCGCCACATTTTAATTTGTAGATGCCTGACTTCTGAGTGGATGGAACAGGGTCTTCAAGGCGAATGAGATTGGCAGTCGTGGAGAGTGGATAGAAGCCGACTCGGTATCCGTATTTCTTCAATATAGCCGACAGTTTCATGGAGGGGGCTCCAAGGTGAAGTAGCCACATTCATCTTTCTTTAGAGCGAGTTAAGGGAGGTTGAGAAGGTTCCAGGTTTTCGGACAGCAAGTAGCGGAGGCGTTTCCTGCGGATGAGGAGATCCGTATTTACCCACAAGTTGTTTACTTGGGCAATTTTCTGAATAGCAGCAGACTCAAGCTCCTGGGCTTCAGGTGTTAGAGGGAGGTGCACCAGTCGATGGATAGCAGAGTTAATTGCAGCAAGTTTATGTGATGGTGGGTGGTAAGAAGAGTCATGGATAGACACACCGGTGAACGTCGGTTTCCTAAAAACCTCGAATTTGGTTTGGAGGACGTTATTGGTCTCATAGAGAGAAATCGACAGGTCCAGGTAATTGAGGTGGGTGTCATCAATTTCCACCGTGAAAGAAATCTCGGGGTGATATGAGTTGAGTGTATTCAAAAATGAATGAAGATCAGGTAACGGGCCATGCTGGATACAGAGAACATCATCCACATATCTCGACCAGAAACGGATATTTCGTGGTGTTCGATCAGTTTCAAGGATGTCGGATTCGAGACGATCCATAAATACGTCGGCAGCCAGCATGGATAGAGGGCCTCCCATAGGAAGACCGTCCGGGAATAAGTATGTCCGTTTTCTGAATACGCAGATATTGTTTTCTAGGCAGAGGGTGACGAGGTTTCCGAATTCTTTGATAATATCTGGAGAGATGTTCTTTGCTGCTAAATGTTCCAACATGAACTCGATAGTCCGTTTGACCGGGATCTTGGTGAACATACTTTTCACATCGAACGAATCAAGAATTGACCCGGTCGGGAAGTTTCTCCCCTTCAGTTTGTTGGTTAGCTCGTACGAGTTTTTAACGGTGTATTTTGCTTCAAATTCTGCTGTAGAGCGAAACCATGCTGCCAAAAAGATTGCGAGCTTGTAACTGGGATCAGTGTAGAATGCTACGACTGGCCGCATTGGGTGATCCTTTTTATCTTGTCGACGAAAAAAAAGGTAGTATACATATGTACGACATCTTACAAGGAGAAAAATCATAAGATTCTTCCATTTTCTAAAAATGTCCTTTTTTGGACTCATGGGTGGAGGAGGAGAAGGAGGAGATTTGTGACTCGAAGCTATCAAGGAGTTATGGTCTCATGGTTTGGAATTCATTTTTTCGTCTAGTACGTATGAGAATCAAAAACTGAATGGGTCAGGACTAGAACATAGAGTAATCCTTATCAATCACTACTCTTCAGTTCAAAGAAAGAAAATTTTGAAACAGCTTGTAAGTATGCAACCCCTTAGATCAAAATTGAACACGAGAAACTCATTCGTCCTGAAAAAATTTGGTAATATTTGTTCGACTTTTTCAGAATACTTATTGAAAGTGAGTCATTATACGCGTATGCGTTACCACCTCAAACGCTTCCATGTGAGAGGCGCGATCATTCTTCAGCTTATAGCCGCTACTCCGTCGCTAATTTACTCATTTCGATAGCGTAATCTCCCGCGTATACAGTGAGGTAGTCAATTTCGTTTCCAACGAGAGGGGAAAATGTCGAAAATACCTTTGGCGAGAATAATATGTCGGGCGATGATAATATTCTATCGTCGAGTGGTAGACTGTCGCCAAAAAAAATCGAGCATCATGCTATATAGTCTTCCTTTGGGGTTAAAAGAAAAAATATGAATCTACCGAACTCTCCCCTTTCTGTATGGCAATTGTAATGTCGAAAAAGATTACACATTTCGTGACTGTAATAACAGGTTTTCAGAGAAAAAACTTTTATTCGAAAAACCAGACAGTACGTGGCTACCGAGAAACCTTAATAACTACCGTACGTCCTTTACTGTCGATCCTCGAGACATTCTTCTTGTCTTGAAGAAAACGTTATTGTATTGGTACATATAAACTTGACTGCTGCATGTATACTTTTGCGCTGCCCCTGCGGCTACTTTTTTTATTTAACAATATATACACACTCGCACACCTAGATATATATAGATCGTGCTTTTAATCACGATGAGACTGTGAAATTCGTGGGTTGAGAATATTACGAATATACGGTATAATATGGTTTACGTATTTAATGTGTAACGCATGTGATATTAGTTTATCCACGAACAGACGTATTCGACTGAAAAGGAAACCTCCGGTAGCAAGCCCGAGTCCGGATAGAGCGAATATATTTTATTAATGGAAATACCAAGTTCTTACACTTTACTACATGTGTATATCTGTACGACCGTTTATTCACGCTTGAATTTAAAATTAGGAAAAATATTGTCTAAATTCTCATACCGCACTCTCATTTTCTGGAATTCTGATACGTAATTTCATTACCACAGATATCTAGGTCATCATTAATCATTTAGGTAATAAACGCACCTGTATGATACGGTATTGTGTTAGAATCATTTTGCAGTTATATTCTACTCTGATGCTTGTATGAAGGCTTTTATTTCATTTTTTATTTTTCTCGCTTCTACGTGTGTGTGGTTTTTTCGTCATTAATAATATTTTCAGCTTGTTATAAATATTGTCTTCAATGAAAGAAATCGATCGCAGTAGGGCATTGAAAGATCTATCAAAGGATACACCTTGAAGCCGCGCGATTATTCACACCCGCCGTTTTTTCGTGGGATCGCGGATCCTGTGTGGATGAGTGAAAGAGAGAAAAGATTATAATAACGGTTTCTGTGTTTCATTCGATGAGAAGGAAATTCTCTCGCGGTCTAGCTATCTTAAGTCTTTCTTTGATGCATTACTTATTGCTCCATCGATGGCATCAGTAATAATTCACTGGTCGATAGTAAAACTAAATCTCTTCGATTTTCAGTCGATAAATTTCGATATTGACGACGAGTCGATGATAAAAAGGAGTATTCGCGACTCTAGTTCCAAAACCTTTCAAGTCCAAAAAACCAAAAATTCGTTCTACCAGTCTCAACTGATTCAGAACAGTGTAGGAAATAAGATAATTCAAAAATCCCGAAATTTATAAAAACGGACTTACGAGGTTTTGGAACTAGAGTCGCGTATGGTCGATTTTACGACGAATTTCGGTCAGTTGACATCGAGCGGCGTGAACTAAAACCTTCCTTCGTCTCTTTTCAACTTGAAATAAAATCTCCGGCTCAAAAATCCCGCATCGAACGTTGGCTCCTCCGCAAATGGTTAGATTCGGAGAGGCGTAAATGGCATTGCAACAAAGCCAAACTTCAAAATATCCTTCGTCGTTCTTCGGAAATCTTTTCTCTAAAACTCCCTTCTACCGAGTTTCGGAACCTGTTACTCACTGCTCAACGTAGACAAGGAATAGTCCACGCCGACCTTCATAAAACTAAGCTTCGCAAACTGGAAATACTTTCGGCTTCAAAATCCTGCGATTCGAACTTTAATAATCAGCGGCCTGGCTCCTCCAGGGACCCTCCCTCTTTTGCTCCTCCAGTCGTAAACCTCACTGACACTGACTTCTCGGATTCCGAACTTCATCTCCTTCGACGGGGAAAGAAATTCTCCGTACTCCCAGTGGACAAGAAAAGATCGATTAAAGCTACGATAGTCGCAGACTTCGCCATCACCGGTATAAAATCAGACCTCCGCCTCAACTCTGATCGCGTTCGATCCATCATAACTGAAATGGTTTCTCAGCTTGAAAACACCCTCTCGAAAGACACTCGAGCCTATCTCTCATTAAAACGACGCCTGCAAAAAAACGATCTAGTTCTCGTGAAAGCTGATAAAGGCGAAACCATGGTGATCATGACTAGTGCGCAGTACGATCAGAAGATGAAAGATTTCTTACTCTCAGCCAACGCCCACCGCATCAATAATAACTTAGAAGAATACAACTCCAAGATTCGCAAAGCTATAGAAGCCTCGACTCACATAACCAACGGCAACCGCCAATCAACAGTTATGAACCCCTCTCTGCCAAAGCTATACGGCCAAGTGAAACTCCACAAAGAGAATCACCCAATGCGCATTCTACACTGATCCCAGCTACAAGCTCGCAATCTTTTTGGCAGCATGGTTTCGCTCTACAGCAGAATTTGAAGCAAAAACTCGTACGAGCTAACCAACAAACTGAAGGAAAGAAACTTTCCGCCCGGGTCAATTCTTGCTTCGTTCGATGTGAAAAGTATGTTCACCAAGATCCCGGTCAAACGGACTATCGAGTTCATGTTGGAACATCTAGCAGCGAAGAACATCTCTCCAGATATTATCAAAGAATTCGGAAACCTCGTCACCCTCTGCCTAGAAAACAATTCTGTGTATTCAGAAAACGGACATACTTATTCCCGGCGATCTTCCTATGGGAGGCCCTCTATCCATGCTGGCTGCCGACGTATTTATGGATCGTCTCGAATCCGACATCCTTGAAACTGATCGAACCCCACGAAATATCCGTTTCTGGTCGAGATATGTGGATGATGTTCTCTGTATCTGGCATGGCCCGTTACCTGATCTTTATTCATTTTTGAATACACTCAACTCATATCACCCCGCGATTTCCTTCACGGTGGAAATTGGTGACACCCACCTCAATTACCTGGACCTGTCGATTTCTCTCTATGAGACCAATAACGTCCTCCAAACCAAATTCGAGGTTTTTAGGAAACCGACGTTCACCGGTGTGTCCATCCATGACTCTTCTTACCACCCACCATCACATAAACTTGCTGCAATTAACTCTGCTATCCATCGACTGGTGCACCTCTCTCCAACACCTGAAGCTCAGGGGCTTGAGTCTGCTGCTATTCGGAAAATTGCCCAAGTAAACAGCTTGCGGGTAAACACGGACCTCCTCATCCGCAGGAAACGCCTCCGCTACTTGCTGTCCGAAAACCCGGAACCTCCTCAACCTCCCTTAACTCGCTCTAAAGAAAGATGAATGCGGCTACCTCACCTTGGAGCCCCCTCCATGAAACTGTCGGCTATATTGAAGAAATATGGATACCGCGTCGGCTTCTATCCACTCTCCACGACTGCCAATCTCATTCGCCTTAAAGACCCTGTTCCATCCACTCAGAAGTCAGGCATCTACAAATTAAAATGTGGCGATTGTACCTCAGAATACGTCGGCCAAACGGGTAGAAAATTCCGTCTACGCCTACAACAGCACAAACAGGCGTTTACCAAAGGGGACAGAAACCAATCTGCCTTTGCTGCCCACTGCCTTCAAACAGGACATAATTATGAGAATCTCTCCTCCTCACTTCTCCATTCATGCACTAAAGGTCCTCATATGAATAGACTGGAAGAAGCAGAAACCATTGCCGCCGTAACCGCTGGCCATAACATGCTGAACGATCTAGAAGCTACTTACGCAAACCCTTTCATTCAATTTTTCTATAACCTTCGTCATCCATCACCAGTTTAATCTTGCTGACTCTTCCTGTTTATTCTCGTTCTTGTGTACTCTCTACTTTTTCATTTCTCCAACTTTACCCATGTCTTTTTTTCTTTTCCTTCTCATTCTAGTCCAGATGATGATCATTTAAGTATGATCGAAACCGGTAGAATTCTATTAATAATGGAAACTAGCTTCTCTAATAAAAATGTTTTTTGAACTTATTTAACTGACCTTTCCAAAATTTTTGAATTTCATTCCTTGTGACTTTAGTTTTAAATTAATTTGTTATCTCTAAATTTTCCTTCTGGACCCTGATTCTAAATTTTGTGTTTTTCTTTTTCACTTTTTGATTTTGGATTTATTTTTATTTATTATACGCTGCTTGTCACCTCTTAGTACTTTCAATTATTGTCTATCGTTACGTGCTTGTATCTCCTCACTCGCTATAAGTGGTGGGAGTCCCTTAGGAGGATGGTGTCGATGTGCATTGGCTTCTTGTAGATTTAGTATTCTATCCTGTTGTAAGTCCAATTGATGCTTTCATTGGCCCTTTCCCCTTCGACTTTGATCCTTTCATTGATGATATTCGTTTTTAGAAGAAATTGTTCCACCTGTCTATTAGTGCCTGACCACACAATTAGGATATCATTAGTTTGAATTCTTGTCCAGACGGATTCTTGTTTACACCACTTCCGTCAAAAACTTTTCATTTATTGCACGAGGTGACCGACGTTTCATTTACGTCTCTATAGCCCAGTGACACCGTCTTGTCTAATCTAAGTAAGCCTTGAGCCTCCGCTAATCAGCTCGAAATACTTTTTGACCTTTGCGTTACGAGTTTCCAATTATGAAGTTTAGGCAAACCTACAAACCTACGGCTTGATTGGCCGAGTAATCCTTCTGGTAATGCTTTTCTAGACTTGGAAGGTCTAGGCCACGCCCACCTTACGGATCAAAGAGTTGATTATATTTCGGTCATTCGAATCGTTACTCCGACACCTTTCCTTCTCTTCTACCACTAATAGTCATTCTAACGTCAAAAAGAGAAAGGTCTACTCGTACAAAAACAAAGAGGAAAGACGAAGTTCGTATTTTTCGAAAAAGAGATACTTTCTCCATGTGTATCTTCTGAGTGCCTAATCAGACGTGGATTGAAGGTCGTGAAAATAATTTATACCCATTACCCTTCTGATCTCACCATAAAATGCTCCTATTCAAACAATTCAATTACCCCGAAATTTCCATCTAGATCGTTATCAAATTCCTTAGAATGTCTTCACTTCTCTACATGATACTCGCTATATACAAATAAGTGCCAAAGCACTACTGCGTCTTATTTCGTTACCGACTGATAAGTACTCGATTTTATTTCATTATAATTTATTATCATTATTTTTTTTTTCCTTAAATTTCAGCACTAAAATATTAATTATGACCTTCCAAAACGGTAAAGAATCGCGAGTTCAATAACTGATACTCTATACAGTAGGTACATTGATATTTTCCAATGTTCACATCTCGAGCCAACGTCTTCGCATAAATTTTACACCTTGAACCTGGTGTTCTAGTAGAACTTATTACCAAAATTTGGCTCACGAGGCGCGTGATAAAATTCTAAGATATAGGGCTAACGAATGTTTCCAAGGACGACCCGCTTATTATAGAGGAATACTCGGAATATCACGTAGATTATTCGATAGTACCAGCGCTTATACTTTCAACGTTCGAATTTGCATCGAACACCGAATAAATTTAGATTCAACCTTAACTAGGGTCATCATCCCTCGATTCTTCTTTCGGGTTCGTATTCTCTTTTCATTTCTCCTTTCACGCCGAGGAAACGTCTCCTGTCACGAATGAAAAATTTTAAGCGGTGATCTAAGGAGACGAGGGGCCAATCAAACATTCTCCGAATTACAAATCGCAATCGTGTGGATACACTATGTATAAAAAGTGAAGGACATATTCGGATGTCGGATTTTTTTGCTGTATTATGTGTCATGTTCTCGTGACTGAAGAGCCACGTGTGAAAAATCTTCGACAATCAAGATAAATGACGCCATACCGTTTTACTGCGAATATCGCGGGGCGAAAAATAAGATCGAATTTCGAGATTCAACATTTACGAGAACGAAGAATGCATCCTAAATTGTTTCTGCATAAAATTTTTCCGAAACTGATCGCAATCGATGCGCCGTATAACTTTCAAAACGTAGGTATACAGAATACTACCAGCAGTGTATATCGATATATTATGGTCGGAATATTTTCGCGAAGTTTTTAAAAAATTTTATTATATCGATAGATTTTTTACGTATTAAAAATTCGAATGTAATCCCATTCGCGACGAACGTTTTCTCGATCAGAAAAATATACATTATCGAACGACTAAATCTAGGCTTATAGGTACGAATTTCGTTCGCGCGGGAATGAAAGAATCCTTGAATTGTTTTACGACCGCGACCACCTCCTATAAAAATTTTGGATAATATTTCCGATGGTCGTTCATCGATAAGCTTCGTGTGGTTTTCGCGGACTCGAACTACGCCCGTGTGCAAATCTGACGCCCAAACTTCCTCGTTATTTGAGCGGTTCGCTTTTCCTTTGATGATGAGATCGTGCTTTCGTCGTGAAAATCGGTAGTTTACTCTTTCGTCCTTTTTTGGAAGTCGTCTCAATGCACTTTACGGTCAAAAATTACGAGAAGGGTACTATTCGAAGTTTGCGAATTATACCTACGATAATTATCGCGAGACTATAACGAAGGTATACGCTAATGAGAGTTCAAATTCAACGGCTTTAGGAGAACGGGTTTTACAATAAAAGTGGCCTCCGCTTTTGCTATACGTGAGCAATTAAAATTTTTTCACCCAAAATGACCAAATTTTCGTTTTTATTTCGTCATCATTCTGCACCTACTTCGTTTATTTGATCAGTACGCTTAATTAGACCCAGAAGTTGGTTTTAGCGAAATAATGCTATTGATGACGCCTTCTTTTCTGATGGCGGGAGTTAAAAACCCACCGCCTAACCTTCTAATTGATAAGAGTCCGTCTCAGAAGAGCAGCATTTTTGTTTAAAATGTTACTCGTGATCATTTGCTCTGTTGAGTCGTTGACCATCTGAATTCTAGTTTTCTACAGTAATGTATGTTGGTCGACTTTAAATCAACCACAAATTAATGTCGCCCTCCAGTCAACTTCTTCCAATTTATTGACCTAAAATCTACGTCGATTGGGAGTCGATTTATAGTCAAATTCTCCAAATTTATCTATCGACCTAAACTCGATTGCTTTGTTGGGTCATTTTCAAGTGGATTTCTAGTTCTGTAATGATGTAAATAGGTGGATTTTAAATCGACCTCACATCAACGTTGATTTCGAGTCAACTTCTCCAAATTTATCCACCTAAAATCGACGTCGATCTGTAGAAGACTTCTACCTCGACCTAAACTTGATTGCTCTGTTGGGTCGTTTTTGATTCAATTTCTAGTTCTCTAACAATATATGCTCGTCGACTTCATATCGATGTTGACCTGAAGTCGATTTCTAGTCAAATTCTGAAAATTTATGCATCGATCTTGACTCGACCTCTCTATTGGGTCGTTTTCTACTCGCTTTCTACTTCTCTAAAGATGTATGTTGGTCGACTTCGAATCGACGTCGTTCTGGAGTCAATTTCTAGCCGACTTCTCGCAATTTTGATATCGACCTAAACAATCTAATCTCTAGTTCTCTATAGTAATGTATGTTGGTCGACTCTAAATCGACCACAAATTAATGTCGCTCTCCAATGAACTTCCCCAAATTTATCGACCTAAACTCGACTGCTTCGTTGAGTCATTATCAAGTGGTTTTCTAGTCTGTAGTGATATAAATTGGTAGACTTTAAATCGATCAACTTCGATCTCGAGTCAACTTCTACCTATTTTTCCATCGACCTGAAGTCGATTGCTTTGTTGCGTCGTTTTTTATTCAATTTCTAGTTCTCTAATAATGCATGATGGTCAACTTTAAATCGACTTAGAATTGACTTCATATCGATGTCGATCTGAAGTCGATTTCTACTCGAATTCTCAAAAGGCTCTAGCCGGGTGAGGGGGGGGGGAAGGCCTTGGTCGGAAAATTTTCCAAATGTCCGTCAAAACGTTGTCCCTAATGAGAAAACTCGAAATCCAAATAATTGGACCCGTCCACTCACCCACATGGGCTCCAGAGCCATTTTTAGGCCTAAAATCGAAATAGCTATATCTCAGCCAATAATGGTCGCACAGCGATGAAACTTGAGGACATTTTAGTATATGTGAACGTTCATTCATGGTATTTTTTTCAAAAAAAAAAACTATTCATATTTTCCCTAGTTTCTCGCTATAAAAAACCTTCAAACTCGAATAAAAAAAAATTGGGGAGGAGGCACCTGGGGAAAATCATTCATTTGAAGCGCCATACCCTCTACTACAACATACATGAGTACCATAGTCCTTGGTGAGGTGCAACATTCCCAAACAAATCAATATTTAATGAATTTCTGTGATTTTTCCATGAATAGCGGGGTGAACTATGACTGCTACCGCAAGAGGACCGGGAGAAATCAATGGTCAATGTTCGAGGTTAAAAATAGGCACTCCTCCGTGAGATGAAATGGGAATGTTGATAGACCAAAAATATATTTTTAGTAAATCGTTTATCGATTTGGTCAATTCTTATGTAAACACGTCCACCGCTGAGGTGGTGTACGTTAGATTAAGTAAAATAGTTGAAAAATTCTCCAGTCGCTGGAACAGTCTGAAAATAGTAGAGAAGTGAGAAAATCCACTTTTTCAACCTGGAGAACTGCGTTTTTTTATATATCCTTCATCAATTAGGTGAATTCTTAAGTAAACATGTCCGCCGAGTTTTAAAAAATAGTTAAAAAATTCTCCAGCCGCTGGAACCTTCTGGAAATGACAAATAATCGAGAAAATTCACTTTTTCACCCCGGAGGACCGTGAGTATTTGTATTTTGTTCATCAATTAGGTCGATTCAAATGTAAAGACATCCGCCGTGTTTGAACAAAATGGTCAAAAAATTCTCCAGTCGCTGGAACGTTCTGGAAGTGACAAATAATCGATCAAATCCACTTTTTCACCCTGGAGGACCGTGAGTTTTTGTATTTCATTCATCAATCTTTGATCAAACGCGGGGCGGTTGCCGTTTTTTCACCGCGAGCTCACAACAGAAAAACTCTTTTCGCTATCATTCGCTTCCATGGGCATGACGTAACGAGAATTTTCATGAATTCCCCCGCTCATTCAAATTCCGGGTCGTAGTTGTTCTCTCACCGCGGACTGACAACAGAAAAAATCTTTTTGCTATCATTTCCTTCGATTGGTATAACACAATAATCATGTTTGCATACTCCCCTGCTTCGACTGACCGCGTGGCTATCACCATTCTCTCACCGCGGACTTACACCTGAAAAACTCTTATCGCTATCATTCCCTTCCATCCGCAAAACAGAAGTAGATTTCCTCGATTTTTTATCATTTCCAGACTGTTCCAGCGACTGGAGAATTTTTTGACCATTTTTTTCGTACTCGATGGATGTGTTTACATGAGAATCAACCTAATTGATGAACACAATATCAAAACTCACGTTCCTCCAGGGTGAAAAAGTGGATTTTCTCGATTATTTGTAATTTCCAAAAAGTTCCAGCTACTGGAGAATTTTTGGACTATTCTTTTCGAACTCGTTGGACGTGTTTACATTATATCCGACCTGATTGATGAATAAAATACCAAAACTCGTTGTCCTCTGGGGTGAAAAAGTTTATTTTCTCGATTATTTGTCATTTCCAGAAGGTTCCAGCTACTGGAGAATTTTTTGACCATTTTTTTCGAACTCGGCGAACATGTTTACGTAAGAACTGACCTAATTGATGAATGAAATACCAAAACTCACGGTCCTTCAGGGTGAAAAAGTGGACTTGATCGATTATTTGTCACTTCCAGAACGTTCCAGCGACTGGAGAATTTTTTGACCATTTTGTTCAAACACGGCGGATGTCTTTACATTTGAATCGACCTAATTGATGAACAAAATACAAATACTCACGGTCCTTCGGGGTGAAAAAGTGAATTTTCTCGATTATTTGTCATTTCCAGAAGGTTCCAGCGGCTGGAGAATTTTTTGACTATTTTTTTAAAACTCGGCGGACATGTTTACTTAAGAATTTACCTAATTGATGAAGGATATATAAAAAAACGCAGTTCTCCAGGTTCAAAAAGTGGATTTTCTCACTTCTCTACTATTTTCAGACTGTTCCAGCGACTGGAGAATTTTTCAACTATTTTACTTAATCTAACGTACACCACCTCAGCGGTGGACGTGTTTACATAAGAATTGACCAACTCGATAAACGAAATACTAAAAATATATTTTTGGTCTATCAACATTCCCGTTGCATCTCACGGAGGAGTGCCTATTTTTCATCTCGAACATTGACCATTGATTTCTCGCGGTCTATTGCGGTAGCAGTCATAGTTCACCCCGCTATTCATGGAAAAATCACAGAAATTTATTAAATATTGATTTTTTTGGGAATGTTGCGCCTCACCAAGGACTATGGTACTCATGTATGTTGTAGTAGAGGGTATGGCGCTTCAAATGAATGATTTTCCCCAGGTGCCTCCCCCCCGATTTTTTTTTTATTCGAGTTTGAAGTTTTTTTATAGCGAGAAACTAGGCAAAATATGAATGGTTTTTTTTTTGAAAAAAATACCATGAATGAACGTTCACATATACTAAAATTTCCTCAAGTTTCATCGCTGTGCGACCATTATTGGCTGAGATATAGCTATTTCGATTTTAGGCCTAAAAATGGCTCTGGAGCCCATGTGGGTGAGCTGACGGGTCCAATTATTTGGATTTCGAGTTTTCTCATTAGGAACAACGTTTTGACGGACATTTGGAAAATGTTCCGACCAAGGCCTTCCTCCCCCCTCACCCGGCTAGAGCCTTTGTACATCGATCTAGACTCGACTGCACTGTTGGGTCGATTTCAAGTCGATTCCCAGTTCATCCTGTAAAGATGTATTTTGTTCGATCTGGAGTCGATTTCTCAACATTTTTCTATTGATCTGAAGTTGACAGCTCCTATTGGGACGTTTTGAAATCCATTATCTGAAAGCTAGTACCACTTTGGTTTCAGAGTCGAAGTGAGACTCAATAATCCGGTCGTCTAACTCCAGTTCTTTGCTCATAACCATCAACGTTTGAGAGTAAACTTATACAAATGGTCATGAATTCTGCTCGTTGTAGGCGAAGTGACGTCAATCTTGATAGTCTCTTCAAGAGTGCAAGTTGAAAATAATGAACTGCTCTCTTTCGTATTACTCCCACCCATCTATTTTTGATCTCGGCATTCCTTCTTTCTTGTCGAAAATTCTGAGTTTGTCCAGCTGATCTCGACCTCATTTTCAGAGTTGGATACATTTTTGACTTGAATACCCAAAGAGAAAGGACTTGGAAAAGCTATAAGCTGAAGGTGAGCAGAGCGTGACTTTACCCGCCCTCAACATCATCGAAACATGACACCGTCAGAGAGACTATGAAGACATGAGACGTAAGATGACAGATCTATTCGAGGGACTCGGAAAATAGCAATGTTCTCTCACTGGTTTGCGGCTCCGCTTATCTCTGTTTCCAGATTTTAGGAAAGCGAAGTGATTCCATATCGTTGAATTTTTTTGTGTGAATGACCATGTCTGCTAACACTCCTCTATTTCCACTCATCTCCGGAGCAGTTCTTTCCTAGATTCGTAGCTTTCGCTCTTCTTCAGCTGCACAGTCAAGTCTCTCGCTTAAAATCTAAATATATTTTTCCGTACGAGAACTTGCTGGCATAAGTGATACGTAATACCATCGAAAGAAAGACAAGCGAAATCTAAACCAATAAATCCAAGTAGTCGTTCTTACCTGTGTGCAGGAACAAGTGATTTTTCAAATTCGTATGCTTGCTGAATCCTCGGTTGCACACCTGACATTTGAACGGCCACGAGCCGTTGTGTACGTACATATGACTCTTGAGATCACCGGGTGTCGGAAACGATTTCGAACACAAATTACACTTATGTGGTTTTTCCTGAAACGCAAGAAACATTTTACGTATACAACATTAGAACGCCGTATTTTGTGAGTCGAATAAATAAAAAAAAATTAATGATTTACGAGGTGGGAATTATTGAGAATCGCGGGGCAAAAGCGAACAGGTTACAAACATACGAAGCTCATGTTTTATTCATGTATATCGTATAGTATTTTTTTTTTAGAATATCGATCAGATTAGAAAAGTTTTCCTTTTGAACGCGCAATCCGATCTTCCGCAATGTAGGATCGCGCGTTGGTCACTCGTCGTCGTCGTCCTGATTTTCGATTTCATATGTACACAAGTGCAGGTATAGAACTAGTTTTCGCTATAACGTCGTTCAATTTTTCAAATGTGGTTCTCAGACTAATTATGCTTGTCTATTCACACTTTTTAAGTCATGTTCGTACTCGGATGCATTCTTGAAACGCATTTTACAAACTGTTGTGAAAGCCGCGCGTCAAAATGTTGCATTTATACCTTCTTTATTATTAGCATAAACATATACTCGTCGTTATTTCCCATAACGTTTGGATACACAGCACAATTTTGAAACAAAAGACGGACACCAGAGGGAGAAGAAGAAAAAAAAAGCAAGTGTCTTCCGAACAACCAACACTTTGTAGGAGAGGTCAGGCTAAAATATGTATTGATGGTAAAAAAGTGTTATATAAGACGAAAACGCCGACTTAGAAACTCGTCAATTAAAAGGGTTCGTGTATAGTCTACTGTGTATTATGACCACAACGTATTGTACCATCGGCATCTGATGGTATATACTTCACCATCAAGCGCCGAAGGAGATGGTAATTAGTGAACTGTAATTTACAATCGAAAGAACCATACAGGCTATTGTTATATACCTGAATTCGTGCAAAGGGTACGTTTTCGTAGACAATTATTATTACAGCATACACCAGATATGTGCGTACCTCAGTACGTATGTCTTGAGAGCGCTAGGAAAATTATCTATCTGTCGCCGAGAAAAAAGTGGGTTGCTTTTTTTTGTTTACGAGAGTAATTTTCTCCTTCGTTACACCGCTTGGTTACCATATGGTAGGGGTACTTACTGGTATGGTTTAAGTGTACCTACAATTTTCTTGAGCATCTTATTTGGACTTCCTTTTCGATCGATTCAATTGTCTTCGGCGCGCAATCATCAGCGGGAGCATAAGGAAACGTTTTATATTCCGCAGTACGCGAGCGAAGTATATTAAATAAATTACTTGTAAAGAGCGACCCGTTGTCATACCCCTCCCCTCGTAGACTCTTATTTCATAACTATATCGTACACTTCCAATATGGTATTGAAATTAAGGAATGGGTGCTTCGTTACCATTGTTGTTGGCAATATGGTACGATTTCCGATAATGAGGTAAAAAATGCCAATGCTTGGCGCGCGCGCGCACACGTTGAATAAATGAGCTGTCAATGAAGGTTATTTAAATTCAAAATTGAATACGTCTTCACAAGGGAGAAAAGAAAATACCCAGAGAGAAATATAAATAATTAGCCGACACGAAGAAATCCTTATGTTTATCGATCGCGTATATATACGCTGTAGATGTTACTAAAAAGATTATCCAGATGTGCGTTTGTCTGGAGGGCTCTTGATGCATCTGAACATCGATTTTGGGTAGACTCGAAATTTTGGAAACAATATTGTATAGCAATGTGCTATCGAGATACACCGTAACACCAAAATTTCATCTCTACCCTTCATCTTTCCCTAAGGGAAATTATGTCTCATTTTCTATTTTATTTGAACCCAGTTTTCGTCCTCTTGCTCGAAATCACGATAAGGGGTACGAGAGTAGCTGATAGGATCAATGTAGAAACTTGAGAAGGCTTGTCGGATCGATTTTGGTACTGGGTAGACAATTCGAGTTCGTTGAACTTACGACCAGGAAATATTCAGATATCCACATATAGTTGTGAACAGACAGAAAGAAACTTTGAAAATTCTATTGAGATAGGGAGAAGTTATTTCGGGTCGTATCGGCTCTCTGAGTCCTATGAGCTAACGATGACTGTAGGTAGTAGTTGTGGTGACTCTAGGTGGTAGGGCGAGTAGGCTGTAATAGGTGGGGGACTGTCGATAAAAATCCATCCCGTGGATTTTCTTTTTATAGCGAGTTGCTCGCTGTTAACTTTTTTTTGTGTTTGCAGTCTCAGAACTTGCAATTTCACTTGTCCATCTGGAAACTTGACCAAATGTAGGGATCAGGAAAAGCGAAGGAGGGTTGTGACATCATCGGGAGAACTTGAGAAAATATCGCGGTTGAAGAATGGTGGACGAGAAGGAAAGACATGATGCCATAAAAACGTAACGTCATCGAAACCAAACGTTATTTTTTTCTCTGTGCAGCATAATATCATTATTTGATTAAAATTATCTGAATTGTTTATTTTAATGGTAAAGTTATAGTAATTATTGAAAAAATATGTAAAAATTTTCTGGCATAGCCAAATAAATGAAAATCATGTTCCATGTCTTTTATATTTTATCAGTCATCTTGAAATATTTTAGTCTAGGCTTCTACTAGGTCAAGTGTTCGTGAGATATTATTCGTTTACCCCTTTACCTATCTTGGCGTTGTATAAGTCTTCTATGAGAAATATGAAGTAGCGCGAACTCGCTCCGCTCGTTCGCCCCCTGTGTCTCGCTGTTGTATTGGAACGGTATGAAACAATTCAAGTCTAGGGGACTTGGAAAAATTTCGACTATCCAGCCTTTATTTATTTAATTATTTAATATTATTTATTTATTTATTTATTTATTTATTTATTCATTCATTTATTTATTTATTTATTTATTTATTTATTTTTAATTCTTCTACTGGGTCAAGTGTTCGTGAGATATTATTCGTTTACCTCTTTACCTATCTTGGCGTCGTATAAGTCTTGTATGAGAAATATTTTGAGGTAATTGAGGGTGTTCTATATTTTGAGGTATCAACTTTCGTGGGGCGAACGAGCGATCTCGCTGTTGTATTGGAATGGTATGAGACAATTAAAGTCTAGGGCACTTAGAAAAATTTCGACTATCCAGCCATATATGATAGGAAGAGGGACTTGGAAAATTTTCTAATTATTAATTATATTAATTATTTATTTATTTATTTAATTAATTATTTAATTATTTAATTATTTATTTATTTATTTATTTATTTATTATTAATTATTATTATTACGCGGGGTGTACTCGCGAATTTCTGAATCACCCGCGGGGTAGAGATGTGCACGGACGCACGGTAATTAATTATTTAATTATTTAATTATTTAATTATTCAATTATTTAATCATTTAATTATTAATTAATTAATTAATTAATATAATTATTTATTATCATTACGCGGGGTGTACTCGCGAATTTCTGAATCACCCACGGGGTAGAGATTTCTCTTGACCGGGGGGAGGGGGAGGGGGGTGTACTCGCGAGTTTCAAAATCGGGGTCCGGCGAGAGAAAAGACATGGAACATGTCAAAATATTAATGATATTAATATATTTTTAAAAATAAATAAAGGGTTTAAATTAATTTGATCATTCAATCATAATTATATTTTTATTACTTTAAATATAAATAATCTTAATAATATAAATTAAATTTATAATTTATTCAATAATACCCATTTTTATTTGTATTATAATCAAAATATTAATTATGATACCTAATTATTAAATTTATTAATTTAAAATTTTTTCATAATAGGTAGTCTATTAAATTAAATTAAATAATTATAAATATATTTTTAAATTTATATTAATAATTTTATAAAATTTTAAATATAAAAATTTAAATGAAACAAAATAATTTATTTATAATCTAATATTAATAAATTTTTTTAAATACATTATCATTACCTTCATTATTTATTTCAATAAAATTATTAATATAAAATTTTTCTTTAATCTCCAAAATTATTATTTTATTTAAACTTTTATATTATTTAAAATTAAATAAAATTATTTATTTTGATTTAATTTCCTTAATATTTTATTTATTAATTTTATTGATCTTACTTATGATTTTTTATATAAATAATAATATTTGTAAAATTATTGATTGATTATTTTATTTAATTTTAATGTTTTTCTATATTGTTTTGACCACAAATTGACCCAAAACGATAAGCAGTCAAATCAAAATCAACCGTTTTTTTCTACCATCATCTCACCGTCGATGTCGAAAATAAATCAACTCCCGATGATGTCGACTGAAAAGGGTCGATTTCACGTCATTCACCACTTGCAATCGACGTCGAAATTTCGTAGATTTTAAAAACGCACAATTTGATTGGGTTCAAGAATCGAGGTTAAAAATGAGTCGACAATTGGTGTATCAGATCTTAATGTCAACTGAAAATCAATGTCGACATGGGTTCGATTCGACCGTTGCTGTACTGGTCGAGCACAATTAATATTCTCAATGAACCCCGTGATATAATTACATAAGGCATTTTATCTGCGAGAAGCGAAGTCGCCAAACTTACAGAATGCTTCAAGAGGGCGACTGTATACACAGACTCCAGATCGACGTCGATCAGGGCCGGGAAAACAGAAAATCTACTGTTAATCGACGCAACGGAGCAGTCGATTTCGGGTCGATCTAAAGTCGACCAACATAGATTGCTAAAGAACTAGAAATCGATTTGAAAACAACCAAAAACCCTCACTAGTCGATTTTAGATCGACGAAAAAAATGGGAGATGCCGACTTGAAATCGACTCCAGATTGACTTCGGAATGGGTCAGTTTTGGAGGCCACAATTTGATAGCGCTTCAGAATTGAGGTCAAAAATGAATCGACACTTGGTATTCGATTTTCATGTCAACTGAAAGTCGATGTCAACAAGGCGTCGATTGGACCATTGCTGCACTGGTCAAGAATAATTAAGATTCTCGATGGTCTTCGTAATAAAATATGTGTATTATGGCTATACGCATTCTGTCCACGAGTAGCGAAGTAAACAATTACACCCGAACGTTTCAAAAAGGTGACTGTACATTAACTCTAGATCGACAACGATCTGAAGTCGACTTAAAGTCGCCCAACGTACAATCCCAGAATTAATCAACACAGCAGAGCTCTCGATTTCGATCGAAAAATTTGGAGAAGTTAATTTAAAATCTACGCTAGATCGACCCGACGGCGACGCGATCAGCGTACATCACTATAGATCGACTTGAGATCGAAGAAACAGAGCAATCGATTTCAGGTTGATAAAAAATGTGAAGAAATCGACTCGAAATTGACTCGAAAAATGAGTTGAAATGGATTCGACATCTGTCAACCTATATCGAAGTGAGGTTGATTTCAACAACATATCGAGGCATTTCAGACCACGGCTTTGTAAGAGAGGTTCAGAATACCAGTAAGAGGGAGTCTACTAAGGTTTACAGGGCAGTCAGAAGTACCCGTACCATTTTCTGATGCCCAAGGTCAATCCACAGCCTTCATGTGGTGACCTCGATAAGCCAAGCGACTGGCTACCAATATCGATGGGTAGGAGAAGGAAAACGTCGACTAAAAAGTCAAACGGTTCCTACTTTCCCTCGCTTGTAAGTGCGGGTACCTATGAAGCAGGAAAGTCGGGGTCAAGCCGTTGACTTGTGGTTTAGCTAGATGTATCCCCTGCAACTACCAATTGCTTGTGATGAATACTCAATACTCATAAACACAACAGTAGCCTCGGGCAGGATGATTTTAATAGAAACACAGGAGGAGAAGAATCCCTGTCAAAAAAAATTCACTCTGTGGATGAAAATGATCACACAGGATGATCCAGCGCCGCACATCAACGGGAAAACGATCCAGGAGCGCCGAAAATGGAAGCTAGTAGATACATCCGAATCATCAGAAGTCGAGGTCACACTGCAAACGGGTCACCGGACCTACCCGCATATTGTCGACGACGACTTTAGAAGAAGTAAATTTGTGGCCGACATGACTTCGATTATCGGTCGATGGGTTTCGGATCGATCAGTTGACTAATGGTTCATTGGAGGGCCTAGTCTCAACTAAACCAAACGTTGCAATCCTTTCAGTATCTCACTACCCTGTTCAAGGACCCCATAAATGGCGACTATGTTACAGAAGACAATCCTAGAGATTATAGTTGAAAGTCTACCTTGACACGTACAATATGTGAATGAACTTCACAATACTTCGAACGTGAAGCTTAAGCTTCGATTTGACTCCAAATTCCGCGCTCGTTAGCAAATTTCTCAGTTCGCGACCTTGGTAGGTAATATAGTATTATAGCAACCCGACAGATCTTAAAATATTCTACCATTGCCATCATAAGCGTGGTACCTTGCGTAATACGAGGCACGCAACCTGCACCGAAACTATAATATAGTGTATTCCTCCCGAATGGCTGATTATTGATTAGAAGAGAAGAGAGAAAAAAAAAAAAGGCGCAAGAAACGAGAGACTGAGATGCATCGGCAGTTTGATTTATTTTCCATAGCTACATATTTGCTATTAAACTATCATTAGTTAGTACTATTCTCTTTCCAGTATATATGGATAATATTGAAAGTGGGCGGAATTTTTTAACGTATATACTCGAGTCCATACAGCGTATATACGATGTATAAATGCACTATATGCGCGCGGTACCAATTTCTACAATTATACTGTATATCTTTCTCGATGGTTATCGTTTGCCTTGTCGGAATTTTCGCTGTTAGCTCGTTTTTATTCAGTAGTTTCACTTGTCCGTACGATTAATTTTCATTCTTCGTACGCCCTCTCTCTCCCTGTCTTTCTCTCTTACTCGCGCTCTGTTTCTCTCGTTCAATTCCGATAAACTTGTTCGCACAAAAGGTTTTAAGAGCCGGCGAGTTTGATTGGAGTACACGCAGCGATTGGTAGCCATCGATTAACGCCGAGTATTGTTCCCCGGCACGAACTCGCCTCCGACCATCGTGTCTTCTCTTTTCGGTCGAAAAATTGCCGCACGGTGATAACGGCTCCTGGGTGTATACGGCTCCGTTGACTTATGCCAGATAACGATCGGGCCGATGTTAGTGCTGGAGCGTCTATCATTAGCGTACAACAGGGGTTAAGAAATAATGCTTTACCGGTAAAAAAGTTTACCTATACTGATTATATACGGAGAAAGAGTTAGAAGATGAAGGAAGCTGTTTAACGTAAGAATGATGAATACCGAGTGCGCCGGAGGGAGATATTTTGCCGGTACACGTTAGAGAAATGTCAAAACATACCGGGTATTAATACGGCAGCGCGAGATCGACAATTCACGTTTTAACCTTTTTCCTTCTCTTTTTTTTTTTCTTCTTTCGTCTTCCTATTCTTCTACCACGGAACTATGACAGCTTGTTACTGATATTTGCGCTAGGATTTGACTTCTGTTGTGAGAGCGACCCTATACTGTAAATTGATTTGTCAAGGGTTTCGGACGCATCCAGACATCTTCATCGAGATGACGTTAGAAACTGATGAATAGAATTCTCGAAAGCGTCTTAGACGAATGACCGACCCTCGTACGTACACATCTATTTGAGAGCTGGAAAAAATATTTTACATCCTTACCATCCTTGTAAACTATCTCTACAAATCATCAATCGTCTCTTCTTACGTTCAGGTCCATTATTTCGCGACGGAGTTACTCGTAATTGTTATTTTATTGACTTTGAAAATGTATTTTGTATCGAATTTGATCTCGTACAGTTCACGAAGATATCGACTGCATTATTTTGCTCTTTATATATTAGTGTAAAAGTTAGGAGATGATTGAAGGACAACATCGTTGAGTGGACGAACTCTTGAAACTGATTTCAAATAAGATATACAAAATACTCTCAGCGTACGTGAATTAGTTCTTTGAAAGAAAAATGACACATCAAGAGCAGTGAACAGGAGCTGGTGAAAAGTGAACAGTCACCGTCACTGACAAAAGAAGCTTGAATCGATCACGAAGTGGGAGTATCGTATTATTTTGAAGGATTTCGGAACGGTTCAAGTGTAGACTTACTCTCGATCTTCGCGATAATATCATTACTCTCCGCTAATTGTTACAAGCATCGTGAACTCTACGAGTATAGAGCATTCTAATTGAACTCAATATCATTGCTCCCTTCAAATTCTCTCATGAAGAGCACCAAAATATAACTTTCTAATAAACCTGGAAACTCGGATGAAATCATAAAATTTCGTCTTAGACCAGAGGTCTTGGAAATTTCGACTTCATTTTAAACATCATTCAACGTTAGCTCTCTATTTTCAAGTCTTCCCCCGGCTACAGAGTCAAAATTCGAAGATTTTTCAAGTCGTCTTCACTTTATTGAACTTTCAGCTCACACTTCTCTAAGTCTCTCGAGGAATTTACACTCAAAAAAATTAGAAGCCATTGCAGACGTTGCAATGACAGCGGGGAACCCGCAATTCCTTAACTCGACCTCTCAGGTGGTGTGGAACTGAGTTGATAATCTTGTCATATAATTCAAATCGAAATTATCATTCTACATTCCCTCCTATCATATATAGCTCGAGAGCCGAAATTCTTCTAAGTCCCCCTCCTATCATATATAGTTCGAGGCTCGAAATTCTTCCAAGTCCCCCTCCTACCATATATAGCTCGAAAGTCAAAATTCTTCCAAGTCCCCCCCCCCCCTATTATATATAGCTCGAGACTTGAAATTCTTCTAAGTCCCCCTCCTATCATATATAGCTCGAGTCTCAAAATTTTTCCAAGTTTTTGTTTGGACGTCGGACGGTAGCTCGAAAGTCAAAATTCTTCCAAGTCCCCCACCCCCTATTATATATAGCTCGAGACTTGAAATTCTTCTAAGTCCCCCTCCTATCATATATAGCTCGAGACTTGAAATTCTTCTAAGTCCCCCTCCTATCATATATAGCTCGAGACTTGAAATTCTAAGTCCCCCTCCTATCATATATAGCTCGAGACTCGAAATTCTTCTAAGTCCCCCTCCTTTCATATATAGCTCGAGACTCGAAATTCTTCTAAGTCCCCCTCCTATCATATATAGCTCGAGACTCGAAATTCTAAGTCCCCCTCCTATCATATATAGCTCGAGACTCGAAATTCTAAGTCCCCCTCCTATCATATATAGCTCGAGACTTGAAATTCTAAGTCCCCCTCCTATCATGTATAGCTCGAGACTCGAAATTCTTCTAAGTCCCCCTCCTTTCATATATAGCTCGAGACTCGAAATTCTTCTAAGTCCCCCTCCTATCATATATAGCTCGAGACTCGAAATTCTAAGTCCCCCTCCTATCATATATAGCTCGAGACTCGAAATTCTAAGTCCCCCTCCTATCATATATAGCTCGAGACTTGAAATTCTAAGTCCCCCTCCTATCATATATAGCTCGAGACTCGAAATTCTTCCAAGTCCCCCTCCTATCATATATAGCTCGAGACTCGAAATTCTAAGTCCCCCTCCTATCATATATACCTCGAGACTCGAAATTCTAAGTCCCCCTCCTATCATATATAGCTCGAGACTCGAAATTCTTCCAAGTCCCCCTCCTATCATATATAGCTCGAGACTTGAAATTCTAAGTCCCCCTCCTATCATATATAGCTCGAGACTCGAAATTCTTCTAAGTCCCCCTCCTATCATATATAGCTCGAGACTCGAAATTCTTCTAAGTCCCCCTCCTATCATATATAGCTCGAGACTCGAAATTCTAAGTCCCCCTCCTATCATATATAGCTCGAGACTCGAAATTCTTCTAAGTCCCCCTCCTTTCATATATAGCTCGAGACTCGGAATTCTTCCAAGTCCCCCTCCTATTGACATGTTCCATGTCTTTTCTCTCGCCGGACCCCGATTTTGAAACTCGCGAGTACACCCCGCGTAATAATAATAATTAATAATAAATAAATAAATAAATAAATAAATAATTAAATAATTAAATATTAAATAAATAAATAAATAATTAATTAATTAATAATTAAATAATTAGATAATTTAATAATTAAATAATCAAATAATTAAATAAATAAATAATTATATAATTAATATAATTAATAATTAGAAAATTTTCTAAGTCCCTCTTCCTATCATATATGACTGGATAGTCGAAATTTTTCCAAGTCCCCTAGACTTGAATTGTCTCATACCATTCCAATACAACAGCGAGACAGGGGGCGAACGAGCGGAGCGAGTTCGCGCTACCTCATATTTCTCATAGAAGACTTATACGACGCCAAGATAGGTAAAGGGGTAAACGAATAATATCTCACGAACACTTGACCTAGTAGAAGCCTAGACTGAAATATTTCAAGATGACTGATGAAATATAAAAGACATGGAACATGATTTTCATTTATTTGGCTATGCCAGATAATTTTTTATAATATTATCATCGTTTGACGCCGCACCACCCCCTCCGGAAATTCATTCTTGACTGGACGGCGTACGTATAAGATTTTTTTTTTTTTTAATGAATGCCTCTCACCAACAGATTCGCTGTCACTCAACAATTTACTCCGCCTTCCTCACAAATTTTCAAAAAATCGAAACGCAATTTTCATATATAGCTCGAGACTCGAAATTCTTCTAAGTCCCGTAACCTAACCTAACCTGCGGACGCGGACGTTTTCTGAGGATGTAATCTCCTAACAAAATGGATAGCGGGTTCCCCGCTAAAAATTAATGGCTCCTTTTTCACCTAAGTCTAATTCCCAGTCAGAACTCGTCTTTCCTGCAGGAATTCATATTTTTTTTGAATCTATCTATACAAAATAAAAACTCACGAGTTCTTTAACGGCGTTAAACGAAGAGTGGCAGGGAACCTGTTCGGGGCGCTGACTTAGAAACTCATATAACACGAGATAATTGGGACTTAAGAAAACTGATCTATGACGTCATCAGATTGTGACGTCACAAGGCTGATCTATAACGTCAACAAATTGTGATACTACAGACAATAGGAGGGGAACTCAGAAAAACTCACCTATGACGTCATCAGATTGTGATGCCACAGACCCGGACTTTGGAGCTATATATGATAGGAGGGGAACTTGGAAAAATGTCAACTTCCAAGCTATATATGATACGACCTCCAAGCTACTCATGATAGGAGAGGGACTTGAAAAAAGCGTTGCATATCTGGTTCATTGAAGGGACTAAGTCAATTGGTCTATGAAGAATTGCATATCTAGTTACTCAGAGGGGCCATCTTTCAGGCTATATACACCGATCACCGAGCTATACAGTACATGATAGCGTATACAATTTTTGAGCTTCGAGCTATATACGATAGGAGGTCGACCTCTAAACGACCTTGAGGTTGCCGGCCGGCTGGACGGCGGAATAGGCGGGGGATTTGGAAAAATTTACCAGTTTTATGGTGCACGTAGGATCTGAAAAATGTATGTCGTCATCAGGTAGTACCGTCACAAGCCAGACCAATGACGTCAATAAATTGTGACGTTACAGCTCGGAATTTAGAGCTATGTGTGATTGGAGAAGGAGTCAGAAAAATTACGATTTCCAAGCTATATATGATAGAAGGGGGACTTGGAAGAATTTTCAAACTCCGAGCTATATGTGGTAGGAGATCGACCTCTAAACGACCCTGAGGTTGCCGGCCGTTAGGAAGGCCAAAATTTTTTCCGAAAACCCCCTCGATAAAACAGGTTTGCTCTTAAAATTTCAATAGTTCATTATGACGTTATCGAACTCGATATCTTTCTCTGAAAATGATGATCTAATCGATAGATAGTAATTTTCTTCCCTTGGAAGCGCGTATCATTGAGACGTCGACATTTCTCCTCCCTAGAGTTAACCTCCTTCGACCAGGGTAAGTCTAAATTTCTCCCAACGAAATGAGGGTGCAAGGCTACGCCTCTCTCGTCGGTTTGTCTCTTGCAGATTGGCGATAATTTTTATAGTCCCTTATCTGTGCTCTACAACACAGCAATTATGAATCAAGTATACAACATTAGCCTAGAATCTTTCTCTCACAGCTTCTCAGGCAACTCATTTCATGTTTCTTTCGAAGGGCAATCTGGCCGTATCCCTTTCGGAGTTTGTTTTTCACTTCCACAATCTTCATTTTGATCCTCTTGTTTGTTCACACTGACTAGAGACTCGGCGGAGGGTGAGGGGAGGGGTTGCACAACATTTGAGAGTGCCGAATTTTCCTTCAAAAAGAATCCAGAAAATGTTTCAACCTCCATCCTCTCCATTATACAAAGTAATCTTCCCCGTTAAGATCGCAGTATTCCTGTATCATCTTTTTGACTATGCCACAATCATCAATTGTCCGCACGGTAACAAGGAAAACCTCAGCACTAAAATCTCTTCTTGTACTTCGTTTCAATCATCTAAAGACCTCATCCTATGTTTCTCACAAAAACTGACGAACTCTGTCGATTCACTTCATCAATTGATGTATACATAAATCGTAATCAAAAAAAAATTCAATTAATACAAGTTCGCGTAGAGAATAGATATTCAAGTTCCCAAGATGCAGGTAACGCATAAGACTTTTTCTTCATCAATACTGCAAATTCAAAGTGATTTATTCCTTCTCCCGAAAAGGGTTCCTCTTACGTAATAACATATTGATTCACTGTCAACGGGTTTAAAATGAATTTCGAATAGCCCACAGCAAATACGCGTCTGGACGAGGTTCGCGCTGTATTTCGTCCGCATCCGTTAAAATAAGGTACGTTACGAAAATTAGAAAAAGAAGAGGAAGAAGTAGAATAACGCCCAGCGGAAGGATATTATAGTCAAGCCAAGCAACAGAAGGCGCTTCGTACTACAGAGATAATGACGTCAGTTGTTTTTAAGGAAAGACTATACTGTAGCATTTGCAACCCCTTACTCCGAAACTATCGCCATATATACGAGTTATAGTAAAGAAAACATCGAAAATAAAGTGGGCCACATAAAACTCGTTGACTCGGAACTAAGGAACTTCACAATAGAGGGAAGAGAATTGTTTTTTTTTTTTTTTTTTTAAGAGCGAACGTAGACTGACAGGAACAGGTTGATCTCACCTGGAGATAATACAGTATAGACCGAGTCGTATTTTAGTTATTCTTTCTTTCTTTTTAGTTTTTGTTTTTCTTTCCTTCTTTCTCCTCCTAAACGGTAATCTCCTGTGTTTTATTCTCTTCCACAAATAGTAGGAAAAAAGCATATGTTGCGCACACTACCGTGAGACCGGACGACCTTCGCCTAAAATTACTTTAATCGTTGTTTCGTTTCCTTTTTGATTTTTTTTTTTTTCTTATTTTTTGGGGAAGACAATATTTTTGAATTAAGGTGTTTCTCTCGATGAAAGAATGAAGAAAAAGATTAATTTGACTGTGCTCTCGCAGTAGCAACGAGCTTTGATTTAATTTTCATTCATCAAATTTTATCTCTATACACTTTCGGATCATACTGTCTAAATCATCCGGGCGAATCATTATTCAAAGTCCAGGGAGGATGTTCGAAATCTACGTATCGTTAATATCGAAGTTATATATGAACAGCGAATGTAGACTACTGAGAGAGGGTTGGAACCTCGATTAATTTCTTTTCATTTAATTATCGGATATTTTAGTATTTCTCAGAATGCAAGCACCCTTCTCGAGGCGCCGAGTGGGAGAGACGACGCTATGAAAGCATTCTTCTGTCCAAATACGTATTTTTGACAATTCGATAGGACCTGTCTTGCTTTGTCAATTTTGTAATGGGACAATAAGAGAGCTCGAGAGATACTTTATCATAAATGACTTTTCAGTATATTCTTCACAAAACATCAAATTTTGAGCTCTTTATAAAGGAGAGAGTGAAATGGAGTCATCTCGAATATCTACATCAATCAAACGATGGAGAAAAGAGCAAAATTTCATAACACAGCGAGCGTTTATAGATTACATCAAATATTGATGACTCCCCCACTATCGTCAACGCTTGACATTGTCTACATCCTCATTTTGGCGAATCGTGGGCATCTTTCAGGCCAATAAGTAACGTCTCATTCCACAAATATGTATCAGTATGCAGTGTGGAGTGCAATGTACAAGTCTTTGCACAAAGACGATGTCTTAGACCCGTAGGCGTATAAAACGTATTACTCGATGGGGAATTCTACGAGGGAAAGTTCATGTCACATACATTTTTCATCAAAACTGCCAAAAAACGATTTTAGATGCTCGAACTCCCCATTTGAAAGAAGTCCTCGGAAGACCATGCGTGATTTTTCTCTCGTAGTTCAACCGCATTCATTTTTTGTTGCAGTAGACCTGGTTGATCTTAACTCTAATACAACACCAGTTCAAGAATTTAACGATAAGAAATTAAATCATAGGACGTAATCAATTAACAAAACAAGGTGAAGTAGTGATTTTTAAAACTGATAGGCCGACCTAGTTCGTTTCGTTACTTAATTTTTAATTTCGTAGTTTCGGAGACGCGGAGTAAAAAAGTATACGTGCGGTATTGGTGATGGGCGATTGCCTGTGAGGTATGATTATCACGATAGCTACGTCACGCCCTGACCATCTAACCGGGAGGCATCAGTGCCGTACCACACTCCGACAATAATTTCCTCGTAGGTTCTTTCTGATCGATCTAAAATTTTGGGAATGCCTCTTCTTGTCCTTGTATCTTCTTTATTTGATATTTTTACTCCTAAGTTGACGGTATTTTAATAATACATTCGGCCACAATTTGAGTCATCACCTCTTATTTGAGGTTTTGATTAGCACTTGTATCAAATACAACGTGTTAAGAACGCAATCGACGCTCAATCAGTGCAAAATTTGATGAATTAAATACAGCTCCAGACAAGTCTGTATCATCGCTTAAGACCAAATGAAGAATGAATGCGTACGATTTTAAAGTAAAATGCACAGACGATGAGAAAATAAAAATACTCGCAGCTCTCTTCGTTCGCTGCTCCCGGGGTCTCTTCCATCCACTAGCGACCAGGAAATCTATTTTATGAAAATTTTTTTTACTATCGATTTTGATCATTGCTTCTAATGATCAATTTTGATAGTAGATTAGCGTTTAGAACGGTTTTCAAGTTCCACTATACTGTTTCGAAAATCTAACGTCCTTCAAGCTCCTCTTCTTATCCTACTGGTCTAGAATTTTCATACAGCTCGTAAATCAAAGTTTTCTAGGACCCTCAATTAAGTCTCCTCATCCCCCAAGAGAACGGTAGACGTTTCTCAAAATGAACCGCGTTATGCAAAAGCCGTCCAAGCGACACTTCATCGTTTCGGGGAAGAGACCTTTAAATGCATTATGACAGTGTACTCATTCGCCAGATTTAAAAAATGTCGCTTGGATGGCTTTTGCATAACGCGGTTCAAATACGCCTCCTTGAAGCAAGATGCCAGGTAAAGTTCTTCGTAACTGAAAATCGGAATTAAGTAAGTAACACAAGTCAATGCGGTTTCTCAATTTATGACCAGATATACCAGACGAAGTCATACTCAAGCGAGTAATTCAATCGGAGTAATTTACAAAATTTAGCCACAGAATTTTGTAAATTACTCCGATTGAATTACTCGCTTGAGTATGACTTCGTCTGGTAACACAAGTCAATTACAAATCATTTCATCCCATATTCATATGTACTAAAATTTTTCTCATTGAAGATAAATACATCTCTGTGACATCATCAATCCGTGACTTCGTCAGCCCTAACCTTAAGACATATAAACTTTTGTAATATCATCAACCCGTGATGTCCTCAACTCAAACTTTGGTGACTTTCCTAACCTGTGACATCATCGCCTACAACTTTGGTAACCTTCAACTTCGAAACATACGCACTTTTCTGAATCTGAGGACACTGCACTTTTTCGACGCCATCAATTTGTGACGTCTTCAACTTTGATGACGTCATTAACCCGTGAGATCGTCATCTACAACTTGAGGAACGTCATCATCCCTAACCTCGGAAGATATGGATTTTTCTGAAGTCATGAACCCTGACCTCAAGACGAACACTTTAATGACGTCATCAAGTAGTCCGCAACCGCAACCTCACAGACGTCATCAACCCGTGACGTCATTACCCTCAAGACAGGTTCACTTTTGTGACCTCATCAACCCTCAAAGTCATCGCCTCTCACTTAAGACATAGTATACACTTTCGTGACGTCATCAACCCGTGAATCCTCAAGTTCAACCTTGATGACGTCATTAAACCGTGATATCATTAAAACTTTGGTAACGTCATCACCTCTCGGATTATTCGCACTTTTCTGAAGTCATCACCACCTCCAACTTCAGTAAGGTCCCCCCCTAACCTCGAAACATATGCACTTTTCTGAGGTCATCTACCCTAAGCCAAAAACAGGATTTTACACTTTTGTGACGTTATCAACCCCTAAAGTCGGGCGTAACCGAATTGAGTCCCGGGAGCAGGGGAGGGGTACCTGTTTTTGATAGCCGAATTGAATCCCAAAGTGTCGGGGTACATAACGGAATTGAGTACCAACGGGAGAGGGGACAATAAAGTAATATCCGAGTTGAGTCCCATAGTGTCGAGGGTAGAAAAAGGTAGAGTCCGACTTGAGTCCCAAAGTGTCGGCGGTACTAAGTCTAAGAAGATGGGTGAATTTGTTCATTTTCCTTCGTCCTCTGCTGTAGGCAACTTAATCCCAGCTTTCTACAGTTCATGGATTTAAGTATAACGCTTATTAAACGAATCCGTTCCTTCAAGTTACGGCTATCCATAATAAAACGTGAAAAACGAATACTCCGACGTGGAGTAAAACATGCAAACCGCAGAAAATTAAAAGACGACGAGCGCTTTCGGTTAAATAACCATCTTCAAGCCTGAAATGAAAGCAACTAACGAACAAAAGAGAAGAACGAGGTATTAAGATCGTCCAAACGAGAAATCACGGTGTGAGTCATAAACCAGTTCCATCAGGCCATCTTTCGGAATGTACGAATTGAGTAGAGTGATACCGTCAATGTTGAGATGACGAATTATCTCTATATTCTCGAGGGCGATACGCTTACGGCAGGAATTCTCCTTATGGAGGAGCTTTTCGGATCCCTCGCGGAAGCTGTGGCTACTGTTTATTAAGTGATCGGCGAAAGCTGACTCCCCTAAGTGTCCCTTCTTCCAAGACTTCAGGTGCTCAGCTACTCTAACTTTCATTTGGCGGCTGGTCTCACCAATATAAAAGCCTCCACAATCCTCACACTCCAACTTATACACACCACTCCTCTCATCGACAGGTATGGGGTCCTTCAGTCTCACAAACAACCTCTTGACTGTGGTAGGGTTGTAAAACGCGGGTCTGAAGCCAAACGGGCCAAGGGCCCGACCCAATTGCGAGGAGAACTTCCCCAGGAAAGGGAGACTGATCCATCGCAAACGGCGATCATGGATCGTGTCTCGGGGGAGGGAGGTGGTGGAATCCAGGAGGATCCTTGTAACTTTCCTCCGAACCATCACGTCAACGTCGACATTGACCCCATTCACTCTAGCCAGGTGTTTTATAGTACGTACTTCTTTCTTAAAAGCAGACTGACTCAACGGAATACGAGTCAGTCTGTGAACTAGGCTATGAAAGGCAGCCATCTTGTGAGCAACAGGACCGAACGAACCACCGTGGACTAAAACATCGGTCGTAGTATCTTTCCTGTAAATTCCAAACTCATGGATACCGTCTACAATAGAGACCGATAAATCCAAAAAGTTAATGGAAAATACCCCTATTTCCAACGTAAATTTGATGGAAGGGTACCAGGAATAGTCTTTCGATATATTGTAAATGAAATAATTGATCTCGCCTTGGAGTTGAACCCTCGGAATTGTTCGTTCTTTCTACACTGCACACCCCAATATTTTCATTCTCATAGATACTCTTCTTGAGAAGAAGAAGTCCAATGCGACACCTATGCCGAAATCATCGACATTCGTAAGTTGAAGAAACGTTTAGGCAGAAGGAAAATGAGAATCATTAGCGAACTCGGGACGAAATTCGATCGGTTCTCGGGACTCAATATGTACAGCTAAAAATGATAGTTTTGGACTCAATTCAGCATCGTCCGTGAAGTCATCACCAGCGTTACTAATTTCATATGAAAAATCAAAACGTTTACCATCGGATATCCTTTTTAGAAAAGATATATCCATGTCAAAAAATATTTAATACTACAAAGGTTATGGACGTATAACGCCAGATTGCGCTTGAAAGGAACTACTGAATAGATGGCAAGGAAAAGAGGTTGAATGTTGAGTTTTTCAATAAGTCCACCAGATGATCGAAGAACTTGGAACCTCCTCGTTGTGAGCAGTGGAAGAAGAGAGTAGTGAATCGTAGCCAGGAGAAGTATTTGGTCTCGATCAATTAAAAGTTCACAGTTTTGAAAAACGAGCTGAATCTTCTATTGAGGAAAGGAACGGACTTTTGATTCGTGAAATGTGGGTACTCCGCGTCACTTCGGCAATTTTGGAAAGTAAACCTTCATTGTTGCGACTCTTTTAAGCACGTATAAAATTCATTATAAATTGTTACAGCTCATACAGTTTTCGAAACCGTATAAATCATATTTTTAATTCAGTCGTTGGTTTCACTGAAGGACAGATAGAAAAAGAACAACAATCGAGCCACAAATTTCAAAGTACCTGAACTAGCAAAATTCTACTTCGCGCGGCCTAAGTTACCCACTACGTGTTCCTTATTTCTTTTCCACTTAGACTGAACAACTGCTGAGATAGAATAAAATCCCCAAACAAAGACTCAAGTTGTACAAAAAAGTTGCAGATTGTACTGTTCGAGAATACTATGCCTGATCGTGGTTGCAATTTATGCACAATGAATAAATATTACTGCCTACGAAAGTTGTTTTTACGGTCGCATACGGTACCGGCGTACGAATTGAACTCACAATAATTCGTGTATGGGCGGTACGTACCGACTTCCTTCTCCAATGCCGACGAAGATCTCGCGGCGCGCTATTTCATAAGTCTCTCGAAACCGCGCGTATACCGAAGGAAGGGGCTCTAAATTTCATGCAGCGCATGCGAAATCTTTCAGCGTCGCGTCGCGCTCACCAATCGCGAGTACCGAAGGTCTCGAGAAAACGTCCGTAATGCACGTACACGCTGATGTCATGCGGACGTCGTTAATATTTATGTTTTCGCTAATTTCATTTCACGCGATACGAGCATATCGTCATCATGTGACACGAAGCCGCTATATTATGAATTTGTACCCATGTAACCCTCGCGCTACGTACTCGGGCGTGACGCTCGCTAAGAATCTATTCGCGACAGGGTACCGCGCTTCTCCGCGTTACTGTAATGGGAACTCGACGATCTTAAGATGCGCGTCAGTAGGCAGAAGTTTTTCCACAAAACGTCTTAAGAAGGCACCGAGGCGTGAAGGAAAATGCTTGAAAATAATAGATTATCCCACCCTGATAAAATACGTAGGGTTAACCAGAGCTTCGTGTGGTACTTACTCGAACTGCGTGCACTCTTGTATTTCCGTTATGTGTGTATACGGAATTATGCGCGGTATAAAATTACTATTAACGTGTACCTAGTACCAACGGATTCGGGAAGAAAAAAAGAATAAATCGCGGACGGGTACGTATCGTGTGAATATTTCGACATCAGGTGGGCAGAAGAATAGCGTATATATGCAGCAGCGCATACGGTGTCCGTCCGAAAATGACCGTCTTCGCGGATACAAATATATACGCATAGGGCAGCGTGAGGAAGAAGCGCATCTAGTCCCTAAGACGAGGTTGACTTGTTGGGTACAGAATCGAGTTTGTTAATTTGTATTAATTAACAGCGTTTCGAGGTTATAATTATTTATAATATTCGAAAATGAGGCGTTCCAACTCGACGGTGCGTATGGTAATTGATAGGACAATTTTCCCATAAGATATCGGTGGAACAGATTTGAGATTTTTTTTTCTTTTTTTTCGCCAGTGATGTACGAGATCTGATATAAGTTGATGGATTAGGTCACTCGAAGTTCACGAAATATCACCTAGAATCTAAATTTGAAATGAAAAATGAGAATAGAGTGAAGAAATACGAAACGAGAGGAAGAAAAAAGATTTTGACAGTCCGGAAAAGAATGTTGTATTCGGTACCATACGGAAATGTTCTATAATACATAAATACGTTAAAACTATAAAAAAAAAAAAATTGAAAAATGCGTGAACTAAATTATACGATTTCAGAAATATTTTCAACGCTGATCACGATGCCGTTGATTGTTTTTCGAAATTGGCTCTGATTATCGAGAAATAATCATATCAAGTTCCCGCGAATCATTGCGACGCGCAGTGTGTGTTCTCGGACTCGTGAAATTCAATAGGTGGATAACATAAATTACGCGTCGCAATGAATCGCGGGAGCTTGTTATGATCATTACTCGATAACCAGAGCCAATTTTGAAAGACGATTAACGGCATCGAGATCATCGTCAAAAATACTTCTAAAATCGTATAATTTCGTTCATGCATTTTTCAATTTTTTTTTTTGTTGTGTCGTGTAATCAGTTGAGAAATTTGTTCGTCTTCTCCTCAATTTTTTATTTGACAGTTTAGAAAAACAAGGAATATCTAATGTAAGCGTGCACAACTTTCTTCAATTCTCGGGCCACATTGAGGATTGGTGGATCGGGGGTAGTCCATCTTGCTGATGATTTTTTTATGATTGTTTGAGAGGCAGTTTGTGATGCAGCGAAAGATAGAATGGTAAAGTCAGATATTTTCGAGAGCTGAGGGCAACAGAAAAATTGAGTCGAAGGGATACAGAGTACAGGCACGGAAGAGGTGAGAGGTATAGCGAGGGAAAAGAGTGAATAAGACGAGTATGGTCTGTTCTGAGGCGGGTTAGAATAACTTCTTCTAGTCGAGAAGGGCGGCCGGTTTGAATACGAGATTTTTCAATAGATTGAAGAGGATGAGGGAACAGTGATCTGATTATTGAAATCATACGAGGAGTGAGGATAACTTATGGCAGGTTGATGCAGTGACTGCTTCGCGGCAAGTTCTACTCAAAGTCGATGTGTCCAAGTGTCCACGAAAAAGAGATTGAGATGTGGAAGAACTTAATGAGAGTATAAAAATGTTGGTTTGGAAGAATGAGGCTCTTGAACAGCAAGTAAAGTACAAGGAATTCGCGGGGAGGTGAGAAGCGGGTGAAAAGAAAGAGGCAGGGTGAGTTCGCGGAGTTTCCAAAGGATGAGATGTTATCTCGAATGAAGATCAGATATCCGCTTTTGGTACCGATTCGAACCGGTCCGTGCAGCAGAGAAGATAGGAGAGGAAATTCTGGAGAAATATTTTCTTGACCTACAGATTGCACCTACAGTCAACAACTGTTGTGGTCTATCCATCAATCCCAATTGACCATGTCGACTCTAGGTCAGCTAGAGTCTCATTTTTTTCACAAAAATAAATTCGAAATCGACGTCGATAAACCATTGATCGAATTCTACTCAATCGTAACTGTGAAATGACGAAAAATGATTGGAATTCGAGTCCAAATCGGCTGAACAACTCATTATTATTAGCAGAGACCGGATTTCTCGTCAAAATGCCGAAAAAGTAAAAAATAAATGCCGAAATCGTCGTTTTTGCCGAATTTTAGAAGGAAAATGTATAATTTTCAGCATTAAATGACTCAAAAAATGCAAAAAAATGGTACTTTTTTCGTTATTGCCGAATAATGACGAAAACTGAATTTTTAGTGCCGAAAATCTCCATCAAAAATGCCGGAAAAGTAAAAAAAAATGCCGAAATCGTCGTTTTTGCCGAATTTTAGAAGGAAAATGTATAATGAAAGACACAATACCCCCCTCCTTTAAAATGTATGATTTTTAGCATTAAATGACTCAAAAAATGCAAAAAAATGGTACTTTTTTCGTTATTGCCGAATAATGCCGAAAACTGAATTTTTAGTGCCGAAAATCTCCATCAAAAATGCCGAAAAATCCGGTCTCTGATTATTAGTGTTAAAATTGAATCGATTTCCGAAATTAGATTTCAACGTCAACACCGATTTCAAATTCATTAGACAACTGGAGGGGAAGGGGGAGGGCCTGACAAAAAATCGACTACGGGTTTGTCGTTAAAAATTAGCAATCAACAAAGGTCGACTCAATATCAACGTAAGTTGAAGTCGATTCAGAGTCTGCACGTTCATATTCTCAGACCACCAGCAGGTGCATTGAAAAAGCTGTCCATTGAACGACCGCGAATTGGCAATTGAAAAGAAGGGTACAGAAGGAGAAGGGTGTACGATCAGGAGAAACGGTTTTTTCTTACTGGATCTTTTCTCTTGGACATTCGATCTTGTATACTTCAGATGTTGAATTGAGATTAAATTAGAGTATTCGAATATCTTGACAATCATAATTATTATAAATTATTAATCCAATACATAAAAATATTATTGATTTAAATATAGCATGGATAATAATACAACTAAATATATAATTGTATAAATTAATTAATAAAAAAAAAAACTATTCATCTTAAATTATTTATTGTTTATAAAGCTATTAATTTTTTTATATCAAAAATAAATAATATTAAAATTCTATAATAAAAAATTCTAATTATTAAATATTATTCAACCCATTTTAAATTTAAATGAGTTGAATAACGAAAAATAAAATAAACCCCAACAGTAACTAATGTTGATGAATGTACTAATGAAGAAATAAGTAAAGGAGCAATTATTGCTTTTGTTAATCATAAATTTAAAGGAAATTGAGATCTTTTTATAAAAAAATAAAATATAAATAAATAATTAATATTAATATTAAAATTTAATATTAAATTATTTTTAGAATAAATATAATAATAAAAAATTATTATTAACATTAAAATGTCTCCTAATCGATTAAACAATATTACTAAAATACTTAATTTTATAACAGTATAATTATTATAATAAATAACTAATAGAAAAGATATTAAACCTAATAAATCTCATCAAAAAATTATTATTATTAAATTTAATCTAGAAATTAATATAATTATAATAAAAACAAATATTATAATTAAATATGAATAATAATTATTATTTAAATAAATATAATTATAATAAATAATTAAAACTCTAATTATTAACACTATAATTAAAAATAACAAATTAAATTTATCAAAATAAAATATTCTATTTATATACAAATAATTGAACATAAATAAATTTAAATTAATAATTAATTTAATTTTAATAATTAAAATTATCATAACAAAAAAAAATATTAATCAAATTTTAATTAATTTAAATAATGATTTTGTACATCATTTAATAATTATTAATTATAAAAATAAACCTATTAATTATATTATTTATTATTATAATAAATTTTTCTAATTTAATAATTATTTCTGTAAGAATAATCCATTTTTCAAGAAAGAGAAAGAGGAGTTACCTTTTTTCGCTGATAAAGAAAGAAATAGTTTTGATTGAAGAAGCAACAGCCCAAATCCAACGTCGTACTATTACCAGAAAGAAAATCAAGCTTCCTCCCATGCCTTCCTCTCTTCCAGCAATATTGCGAAACTAAGCTACATTCCCAAGCCTTCTTTTTGACCAAAAATCAACTAAGCCTTGCACATATAGTTTTTTCAAACTCCTTCGGGGTCAAGTCCTGAACTTGAAAAAATCTTTCTTCACCTTTGCTATCAACTTGATTACAAAGCTTCTTCTGTCAACTACACGGACTCAATCGAACATTTTGCCTTGGAGCCATACCCAGGTGAGATACGCCCTCGTCCAAACCCGAGCTTTCTGAACCGAAGCGGCCGAATTTCTTCATTTCCGAAAATTTCCACATCCTCAACTCAGTAAGCACCCTCCTCATTCCAATAAAATAACATTAAGAGAATTACTAGCATAACGACCTTATCCAACTATCGGTCCACGAGCTGTACCTCCTTGTAATTCGCTTGGCATTGTACGAAGGCAAGTAGAACTCTCCTCTATATTTTGGATGCTTATATTACCGGTAAATCTCCTCTCCCAGTTTCCCGTACCTAATGAAATCTTCTTCCCACCACCGCCGAAAGTTTCCTTTGAGAAACTTCTACACTGTAACCTTCAACAGCATCGGTATGGATTCTCGTTAGTATGCACGAGGATAGCCTCCTTGACCCACGTTGATTAGAGAACATGATTAGGACCTCCTCTTTCCCATTGAGTATTTATTTCACGAGCAGCGAAAGAGTGAGTTCCGCGAGTTTGACAAAACATGACCCGTTGCAGAGACTCAGTAAAAGTATTTGGTCTGCTACCCAAGGATGGGAGGACTTTCAAGTTTCCTCCAAAAAACATTCTAGCAATCTACAGAGCTTTGAAAAACTTCGATTGGAATGGACATAGAATATTTCTTTCACAGGTGAGAAGGTCTGACCGAAAATTGGGAGTTTTATTAGGTAGAAAAACTACCCTACACATCATTCTGTTTCTTCACCATTTCGCACAGATCGAAGCTGCAAGTCAATTGCGTAACAAATCTTCTTAGTAGAGGAAGTAATTTGACCCAAATTTTTACGATCATTAAAACGGTGCACAGAAGTACGGCAGTTGTCTGAAGAACTAAATTCGGGTTAATATAAATGACAACGTCAATTCGGATCGAACGCAATACAAGCTCACTCCACCTCGAATTGAGCACCTTTCACGCATAGGGATTAATTATGTATAATAAGGGACTTATTCTGTGTACCGTATTGTGGAACATTAGTAACTCTTTCTTTCTCCTAGCAAATAAATGACGAGAGGAAGAAAAAAAAAAAATACCGAATTCCAGCTGCGGACTGATTTTCTTATTCAATAATAGAATTTTGAAATTACGTCTTATAATAATATTACACAACAATATACTCTAATAATTCGGCTGAAGAGGACGAACATTGTCGGCCGGCATATAAAATGTGGTATCCTCTCGAACACCTTTTCACAGAGAAAGATTAGATATTGCTCGCTACGCGCTGTGTAATTCTGCCGCCGTCAATTTCAGATTAATCTAAACACCATTTCTTTCCATATACCTGAAGCTAATTGTGAACGAGGGTGGCTTCCCGTATATACGTTCATTGAAAAGAAGTCCGATCCAAAATTATTTTTTCGATATTGTTCATTCTCGGCGCATACATCTACTTGTTTATAATGTAAAAATAGAATGAGAGAGAGAGAAAAAAAGAACTTTATTACTTTTTTTCTCTTCTCCCTGTACGTAGTAGATTTCTACCTAGCTTTCAATGCGCTAGGCACTCTGTTTATCTCCTGGCTATGTCGGATCTTTCGCGGATGTTATCGCGGCGCTCTGCACTCTCGTGTTCGTGAATAACAAATTTTTCATTCTTTAAATCATATTGTGAGAGAAAAAGGAGGAAAAAATAAAGATTATAAGATAGCGAGACTAGTATAATGTACATGTACCTTATAATACACGAAATCGCGTATAATTTGTAATCGTTTTAATTGGAATATTCTTCGATTTCTAAGCATTGATACGCGTGCATATCTCTAATGTATAATACAGAATACAATATTTTTTTTTCCATCCTTTCTTTCCAATTGACAAATAGCGTTTAAAAAATAATTTACCTCTTGTTTAAACGTTCGTCGATAAAGTCCTTTTTATTAATGGTCGTGTTGCCTTTTCGGTATATCCATTTCGATGACATTCGATACGATCTCGTGTGGTCTGGTGTTGTTGGAAGAATTAACACTCGAAGAGAGAGAGAGACAGAGAAGAAGGACGAATAAAAAAAAAAAGCGATTATATCGGAAGTCATCGATATTAGTTGTGTCGCAAAATAATGTTTAAAAATTTTCGTGTATAAGTTATATAGCTTGTTCACTCGTTATCAGCATCGAATATCAAAACGATATAACTATAAAAAAAAAAAAGGTCCTCCAGTCGCAGGCATTTTCGCGGAGAACGTACGGGTTCGATCGTTCTTTATTGACGAAAAACAACATTTATGAAAATCAACAGAAACTTCTACAATGTCTACAATAAATGTGTGGACGTACGCGGGCGAAGAACGACATCCACAAAAACTGATATAAATACATGAACACAGTCGACTATACCGGAATACCGATTATACGTCGTTTTTATAGAAAATGAATGGTTCGCTGGTATTTTTAGATGGGAAAAAGTATTATAATACCGTACACAATACATAAAAATCGATAAGGCGACGATTTTTTTTCTTTTTTTTTATATTCCAAGTTATAAAAAATCTTGTACGATCGTCTGCTAGCTTATTTCATTTCATTAATTCATTTTAAAGTGGCACTTTGTAGCCACACGGCTCATTAGGAGGCAACATGCCCGAAAAACTACGAAAATTAAAATAGGAAAATTGGGAAATAAAAATTGGAAAAGCGTAGGCAATCAAAATGATAAATGTACAATTTTTATAACTGCATTTTTTTATGATTTTTAAACGAGGAACATTAACAGAGTCGCGGAACAACGGATTGCTTCTTTATAAATTGAAAATTTTTGTCTCGTTTTAAAGAGAGTCAAGTATTTCTGAAACATCCAGTTAGTTCTGTAGCACAAAAGATCGAAAAATACACTCTGTTCACACTGTCTTGAAATGTTCTACAGAAATCGAACTAAAAGAAGAAAGCGAGAAAATTATTACTCTCTGTTTGGTATGCACAAGCAAGCTGACAATAAGTATTTCAAGCAAAGTAACATCGTTCCAAACTACGAGATTAGGATTTCAACGGGATGATGCTACCACAGTTTCATCATATATTTTTATTTCAATCATAATTTCATCACACATCGGTAATAGTTTGGCGATATTTTTTAGTCAGAATGAAGAACTGACTCCGACCCATTTCATTTGGTAAGTGGAACGCGATAACGTCAGAAGTTGATGGTGTTACCGGACAAGAGAGTTCTGTAAGGATGACCTTCCTCCCTCCTCCTAAACAAAACATAGTTGCTGAACTAGGGGTGAAATAGGTTTCGGCAAACCCAAGTTTTTCATAACTCACATGAACGAGTTTCGAACTTCGGCACGAACATAAATTGTCAAAAGTATTTCGAGAAGTATTTTCAACGTTGAATACACGACATTTGCCGTTTTCCGATATCTCCTCTCGTTATTGCGTGATATTCAGGTCTAGTTCCCGCGGTTTGTTGCGACGCGTAACGTATCATACCGAGCTACAAAATTTCAATGCGCGAAAAGGTACACTTGTCTGTCGCAATGAAGCACCGGGCATGAGAGGAGATATCGAGAAACGGCGAACTTGATTCTATTCAGCATCGAAAGTACTTTTAGAAATACCGTTGATATTTCATTTTTAAATTTTGAAATTTGTTCTTGGGTGTAATCAAGCCTCGACCAAGTCCTAAAATCTAGCTTAGACAAATTCTTTTATACAATGCAACGTAACCTAACGTAGATTCATTAAAGTCGGACGCAAACGTTTTCTGAAGATGCATCCTCCCTCCTAAGCAAAACAGATAGCGGGTTCCCCACTACAAAAACCTACGGTAGAAGTCAAGATGCCTCATCCAGAGACACGTACAGTGTGACATTTTATAAGCTTGCTCCATCTAGATCCTTTCCCACCTCGCGCAACGAATTGCTTGTTGTAAGCTTCATCTCTAGGAGGATTTGAATCAAAAATCATATTTTGATTACGTCACACTCTTCTGCTTGCACTTTCCTCGTCTTCAAAGATTTTAAGTGATAACCAGCCCTGATGATTACATACCCTCATCCTTATAATTTTTCAATGTTCCTCCTCTATTTCCGTTTTGACCCTTGAAAAAATTGATGACATCACGCCTTTCTTCAAATTGAATTTTTTCTCGAAAATCAATTGACCGAGCTTAAACAATGCTCATAGTGAGAAAGACAGTTTTAACTTGAGAGCCTCCACTTAGAACCCTCCTCTAGGCCTAGCTTATGTTAGTTATAGCCTTGCTTTCTATGCTTGAAGTAAAAAAGTTTAATAGATGATAATCTGTAGTCGTAGCCTAGTTCAAAGCTTCAGAGTTCAACCTTCCTCTGGACCCAAATCGATGGAGATTCAGAGCTTCAATTCTTTTTCAAATTCTTCTTCTATGAAGAATCGAAACTCAAAATATTTTGTGAGTTCCAAAATTGGGTCAAGGCTGTTGATGACGTCATAGAAGTGGGACTTGGACGTTTTCTGAAGATGTGACCGCCATAGCTTAAAATTAGTCTGAATATGAGGAGTTTCAGCCTGAAGTGCTCCTCTGGGTCTATGGTAAAAGGTTCAAAGCTTCAGAGTTCAACCTTCTTCTGGACCCACATTGACGGAGATTCATAACTTCAATTTTTTTCCAATTCTTTTTCTATGAAGAATCGAAACTCAAAACTTTTTATCAGTTCCAAAATTGGGTCAAGGCCATTGATGACGTCATAGAAGTGGGACTTGGACGTTTTCTGAAGATGTGACCGCCATAGCTTAAAATTAGTCTGAATATGAGGAGTTTCAGCCTGAAATGCTCCTCTGGGTCTATGGTAAAAGGTTCAAAGCTTCAGAGTTGAACCTTCTTCTGGACCCATATTGACGGAGATTCGGAGCTTCAATTTTTTTCAAATTCTTTTTCTATGAAGGATCGAAACTCAAAATGTTTTGTTCCTAAATTGGGTCAAGGCCATTGATGACGTCATAAAAGTGAGACTTGGACGTTTTCTGAACATGTGACCGCCATAGCTTAAAATTAGTCTGAAATTGAGGAGTTCTAGCCTAAAATACTCCTCTGGGTCTATAGTAAAAGTTTTAGCCTAGGATTTCATGCCAGCCTAAGATTCCTTAGTTATAGCCTAGCTTATAGGTTTTTAGCTTGAGAGTTTCCCCTGCAGAGATCATCTTCTTTAAATTTTTTCAAGGACCCAAATTAGGTCAAGGCCATGGATGACGTCATGAAGGTGAAACTTGGACGTTTTCTGAGGATGGAATCCCCCATAGATTGAAATTAGTCTGAACATGAGGAATCTTAGCCTAAAATATTCCTCTGGGTCTAGTATATATTTAGCCTAAGATTTCATTCTAGCTCAAAACTTCACAGTCATAGCCTAGTTTATAGCTTGAGCGTTTCCCCGCTTCTACAGAGGTTCCTTGCACGGAATTTTTTCTTGTCCCTAGGTTAGGTCAAAGCCATTGATGACGTCATAAAGGTGAGACTTGAACGTTTGTTGAGGAGCCCCCCCCTCAGAGGTTGAATTTAGTCTGAACGTTAGGAGTCTCCGCCTAAAATGCTTCTCTGGGTCTTTGGCCTACGATTTCATCCAAGTTTAAAACTCCATAATTACAGCCAAGTCTATAGCTTGAGGTTTTCCTTTGAGGTTTGGGACTCGAAATTTTTTCAAGTCGAGTCCCTAAATTAGGTCAAGACCATTGATGAAGCTATAAATGTGAGAAGTGGGCATCTCCCGGGGCTGTCCTTCTCAACAAAACAGAGATTGAGTTCCTGAAAATAGTAAATGGAATGTGAAGATAATTTTTCCCATTAAAAATTAGAGCCCGTTTGTCGATGAAATCACCGTAGTTTGAAAATTTTTAGTATTATTAGTTGGTGTATGAATAAATTAGTGTTCCTTTTTTTTTTTATTCAGAAAAAAGTGAAAAAAAAAACGGACTCATATTCAAGTTTGATGGTCTACAATCGAAGGAGTCATGATTTTGTGCGCACTAAAAGCCTAAGAAAAAGAACAAATTTTAATGGCCCTTTCGCCAAAAGACGAAGGTACCATAAAATTTATTCTCTCTCTTGAATCTATCGTCTGGACAAGTGTCGATTTTATTATTTCATAAGCTTGAGGTTTTCCTTAAGAAATTATTCTCAGTATTTTTGAATAAAGATGAATCATTTCCCGACAACTATCTTTTTCTATAAGAATTTCGATGTTATGAGTACATACGTACATTGATAAAAGATACATTGCTGAGAAATGGTGATTTAGTCAACTTGCATGAACATCTTATGCAACGTATAATTATCTGGAGGACTTCAATTTTCACAGAAGTTCTTATAATAATGTTATTGGTACATCAAGGAGGGGTTCGAAATGCTTACGAAGAAGGAATAATAGTTTTAGGTGGCTGACCAATATGTGCCCTATCCATTCTTGACCGAAGATTTTCGTCATCTTCAAGATCTAGAATCAAGGTGTTTACCTATTAGATGACCGTTGAATTCATAATACACCTATTTGTACTTCGGAACAATGAATGAAAATGCACTCGCGGGAGGTCTTATCCGCAACAATGATCGAAACATTTAAAAAAAAAAGTCATTCTCTACGTCGATCGAGCACTTAAAATCTCTCGCAATTTTCAGCCTCTTTGACACGAATATATTTTTCTTGGATGATATAGGTATCTGGCGCGTATACATTGCTCATCGTCTTGCCATCTAAATCCTCATTTCAACCTATAACGCGGAACATTACCGCCTTCTTGGAGCAAAATCTGACATCTGACAGCGTATAAAAATCTTCAGACAACGTGCTGATAATACTCGATAATTAGATAGGATGACACAACAAAAATACATTCCGCATACACATACAAAATACTCGTAGGTTCGCGAATAGAGGAAATAATATTCCTACTCGCGTATATTATACGAAAAATTCTTACCGTTCGCACGGTAGGAAGTTGATAATCGACTACATTATTTGTTTAGCGCAGAAGTACGCATATTTCTTAGAAATACAGTAAATTCCAACTGATATATGTACGCAGAGGGGACAAGGGGGGAATGGGGGGGGGGAGGAAAGTCATTTCGTACTGTATACTATAAATCACGGAAAGCGCGAGCGCGGACTATTCGGTTGGTTTACTGGTATTTGAACAAGCGTTAAATAAAAATTTGTTATCTCTCGAACGAATAGAAGGAGAAAAAAAATGTAAATTAAAATGAGGAATTATTCGAAAGACATTTTTTTTCTTCGTGAAAAAAAAAAAAGGAACCACCAGAGTCGCGTGATTTATTCGATACCGAGTATGAACGTATATGATATTTTTTTGTGCGGTCATTTTCGACGCATGTAAAACATGACGAATACGTGTTTTTTAGGCATTTTAAAATAAAATTTATAATATCGTCGGACGCGCGGTGAACAGTCGTGCCTTTTAATTAGCTCGTGCCGGGTATTTGATTTGTGATCGCGTCTAACCGAGGCGCATACTGGGGACGCGATCATATAGAAGAATGAAAAGAGCACACGCGGACGTTTTATAAGAACGTGTGAATTTATTTCACTATATTATATACTTAAGCGAAAGTTAGAATGAGAAAACTACTGTTTTTTTTTTTTCGTTTTGTACGAATATTGGATGGAGCTCGTGTATTAGTTTCCGTTTCTTTTTTTTGTGTGTGTATGTTTTCTAACACGTCCGTCTATTATTGTTAATTGCACCGGGGTCAGAGGTAGGGTGAGAGGCAATAATCGAGCTATACCTTGGTCAACACCCGCGGTTATGCGGAATATTTCGCACTAAAGAAGTCTCTAGCTATTCTTTTTGCATTTCCTCAAAATTCTTGCACGCCCGTACACTTCTTACTAGTCAGTATTGTCACTTTCCACTCGTACGTGTGAGACGAACTCAAGAATGAAGGATCAAAACCAAGGGAGGATTGATCTTTGCAAAACTGTTCTGTATCTGGAGGCAACTTCCTTTCCAAAAAAGGATTTTGAATTCTGTTAACGAATTTTGTTGTCAATTTGGGAGTGAATGATCCATCAACATTAGCGAATTCAATGGGTAGATTAGTCAGATATACATTGCTCGAAGTTATCACACTTGCTTTTGACACTATAATAACAAGAGCCCCTCCCATGTTTCAATTATAGAATATAATGAAATTTAGAACTATTGTCATCAAATAATTTCTTTCCTGAAAAACAATGAAGAGAAGAGGAAAGAATTACTTAGAGATAGTAGAGCAGATTGTAGCAGCCAACGGCTACTGTAGAGGCATGGTTGAGGGAATGCTCAGGAAAATGGAAGCAAAGAAGGGGACTCAAGAAAGCACAATAATGTGAAAGTACTCCGGATCAGTACCACACATAGGAAAATACACATCAAGGAAATAAAGGCGTGGTTATTATTGCATACATAAGAACCCACCCATATTTAGGAGATTGAGCAAAAAAGCCAAGGAAAGCGAAATCGGAAGGTAGAAGCTCAGGTGCAAACTTTGCAAAGCCATCTACATTGGTGAGACTGGTAGAAATTTTAACCTCAGGAAAAAGGAGCACAAAATATCAAGGGAAAGAGAAGACGGAGAGTCACTGTTTGGGACACATTGCAACAAAGAGCAGTACAATGGTGAAGGAAAATTTGAGGCCATACTGTAGGAAACCATGTAAAGAGAGGAAAACTCTGCAGAGAACAGGTGAACATTGCGAAGCCAAAAAGGAGTAAAGCTAGCCTTTTGAACAATGTAATCACCATCGACAGTGAAAGATTATTCAGCCTGGTGAATGGATGAGATAGGAAGAGCAAGCAAACTTGGTAGCCAATAGACAAACAGCGCACAGGCAGATTAATCAATCACATTGCAGTTGTTGTAGCAAATTAGGTCACAAAGTTCGACAGTAAAAACCAATTATTGAAGGCCTTCTTTGTAGCTAATGGCCAAGTTTTAACAGGGAACAAAAAAATCGGCACCGTTTGGTGTCCAACCAAAAAAAAAAAAAAAAATTGGGATGCCGTTGCAAAAGGAACCCGCAAGACCCGTATTCCACTGCGGAAGGTCTTTCAAAAAATAGAACATATAGAAAACCCTATCACTCGTAGCTGGAGAGTCTAAATTTTTCCAAGACTTCTTCCTATCATAAATAGCTCAAGAGGCAATATTTTTCCAAGTCCACCCCCCCTCCGTGACGTCATCAACCTCGGACCACTCGCGCCGCGCTCACGGACGCAAATTTCCTGAAAGTACGACCTAACAAAAGAGATAGCGGGTTGCCCACTAAAAACTATACCAGTTTGCACCCAGACGTTGCATCAGAAACAATTGAGCAAGTGGACAAGTTGGAAACCAAGAGTAAGGAGAAGCTAGTATACTTTGATGTGACAAACATGTTTGTTGCCATACCAAAGGAGGAACTTTTCACCCTGTTCTAGAAAAACAGATATCACAGGAACCTCGATAGGTCGAAGAATACCAACATAGTGGAAGAGATTTTGAACCAGAACTACTGTCGCTTTAACAACAAGTTCTAAAGCCAGGAAAAGGGATTTGCGATGGGATCACCGCTGAATGATATGGAAAACAAGATATTGAAGGGCAGTAAGTTCCATGATATCCTAATTGCGTATCAGGCACTAATAAACAGGTGCACCTATTCCTTTTGGAAATTAATGCGATGATTGAGAGTACCAAATTCACAATGGAGATCATGTTCCATGTCTCTCATATTTTATCAGTCATCTTGAAATATTTTAGTCTAGGATTCTACTAGGTCAAGTGTTCGTGAGATATGACTCGTTTGCCCCCTTACCTGACTTGGCGTCGTATAAGTCTTGTATGAGAAATATTTTGAGGTATCGCCTTTCTTGGGGCTCACTCTCCCCTCTCTCCGCTCGTTCGCTTCCTCTCTTGGTGTCGTATGAATCTAGTATGAGAAATATTTTTTGAGCTATCAGCTTTTGTGGGACTCATTCGCTCCGCTCGTTCGCCCTCTTCCTTGGTCCCTGTTTCGGTTTAGCATAAGTCTGATATAAAATATTTTGGGCTTTCGCCTTTCGCGGGGCTCACTTGCTGTTGTGTGAGAATGGCATGCGAAATATTTTGAGCTATCCCACGGGTATATATTTGCACGCACACGCGGGTCGTACTCGCAAATTTCTGAATCACCCACGGGGTAGAGATCAAGTGTTTGAAAAGAGGTGTGCTCAGTTCAATTGTAAACAAGACGCAACCCGCATGCACATTTAAAAATACATGGGACGCGGAACCGGGTGACGTAACCCGGTTCCGTTTTTACATGTTTTTAAATGGAGATCAGCTGATGTAGCGCGCTCACATTGAGCTGAGCACACTTCCTTTCAAACACATTCGGTAGAGATGTGCACGCGCACGCGGGGTGTACTCGCAAATTTCTGAATCCCTTATCGGGTAAAGATTTGCACGCGCTTTCAAAATTGGAGTACGGTGAGACAAAAGACATGAAACATGTCAAAAGGCAATGAGACCATCGACTATTCGGACCTTACCCTCATACTGGAGAGCAACAGGATAGAATATAATATCTACAGGAAGCCGACGCACACAAACAGCATCATTCCAACACCCCAGGCACAAGTTAGCGGCAATCCAGAACTACTGCTACCGAGCAATTGCTATCCTCAAGAACAACGAAGAGAAGAGCAAAGAAATGGAGGGAATTTGAGTGAGGTTTAGACATACATTAGGATGAGATAAGGTCCAAGAAGGGAAGGTTAGATTTATTGATTTGTAAAAGGTTTGCGATGAAGGATTTATTAAGAGAGAGGTTGAATCGGAGCCAGATGTCTTTGTTACTGCAAGTTGAAAGGAGATTAATCTTTTGGTGGAGATTGAGTTGGAATATGGGAGAGTTAGGAGAGGGAAGACAAGAAATAGGAGGTGAATATGAGTCTGCGGAAAGAGAGAAGTCTTGGCGGCTTCTGTGCAAAGACTGAGTTTGGGGCTTGTACGGAAGGCACATAAGGCCATTCTGAGGGAGTAAGTTTGACGGACTTATAGGACGGAATATATGTACATAGATCCAGGGGAGGATTTACGGGGGAGAACAAGGGGGAACGCCCCCCCCCCAAAAAAAAAAGACTAAAATTGTGTAATTTGACTATATTTTCCGAGCGGAGCGAGGAAAAAAATTTTTGAACAATGGAATATCCCCCCCAAAATGTACCCGTAAATCCGCCCCCGTAGATCGGCGGTACACAGGATGGAACGAAATATTCTGAAGTACACTCATTCTAGACCTAGAAGGAAGCGAACAAGCGGAGAGAGTGAGCCATTCAAAAGCTGAAAAGCAAGTATGACACTAGTACATGATCTTTATTCATTTGTCGACACCAGAAAAATTTTGTTCAAGTCCCTCTCCCGTCGAAATTATTCTAAAATCATATAATAACTCTCCCCTCCCCTCCGTGACGTCATCAACCGTGGACCGCTCGCGATCGCGGACAAAAATTTTCTCAGTCCCCCAGCTATGCAATTTGAAAGGTCGAAATTATTCCAAGTCCCCTTCCTATCATAAATAGCTCAAAAGTCGAAATTTTTCTAACTCTGCCCTCCTCCGTGACGTCATCAACCTTGGACCGTTCGCGATCGCGGACAAAAATTTCCTTAGTCCCCCACCTATCATATCTGAGAGGTCGAAATTATTCCAAGTCCTTCTCTTATCATATATAGCTCGAGAGTGGAAATTTTCCCAAGCTCCCCTCTTATCATATATAGCTTAGAGGTCGAAGTTATTCCAAGTCCCCTTCCTATCATAAATAGCTCAGGAGTCAAAATTTTTGTAACTCTCCCCTCCCCTCCATGACGTCATCAACCTTGGACCGCTCGCGATCGCGGACAAAAATTTTCTCAGTCCCCCAGCTATGCAATTTGAAAGGTCGAAATTATTCTAAGTCCCTTCCCTATAATATATAGCTCGAGAGTGGAAAATTTCCCAAGTGCTCCTCCTATCATGTATAGCTTAGAGGTCGTAATTATTCTGCGTCCCCTTCCTATCATGAATAGCTCAAAAGTCGAAATTTTTCTAACTCTGCCCTCCTCCGTGACGTCATCAACCTTGGACCGCTCGCGATCGCGGACAAAAATTTCCTTAGTCCCCCACCTATCATATCTGAGAGGTCGAAATTATTCCAAGTCCTTCTCTTATCATATATAGCTCGAGAGTGGAAATTTTCCCAAGCCCCCCTCCTATCATATATAGCTTAGAGGTCGAAGTTATTCCAAGTCCCCTTCCTATCATAAATAGCTCAGGAGTCAAAATTTTTGTAACTCTCCCCTCCCCTCCATGACGTCATCAACCTTGGACCGCTCGCGATCGCGGACAAAAATTTTCTCAGTCCCCCAGCTATGCAATTTGAAAGGTCGAAATTATTCTAAGTCCCTTTCCTATAATATATAGCTCGAGAGTGGAAAATTTCCCAAGTGCCCCTCCTATCATGTATAGCTTAGAGGTCGTAATTATTCTGCGTCCCCTTCCTATCATGAATAGCTCAAAAGTCGAAATTTTTCCAACTCTGCCCTCCTCCGTGACGTCATCAACCTTGGACCGCTCGCGATCGCGGACAAAAATTTCCTTAGTCCCCCACCTATCATATCTGAGAGGTCGAAATTATTCCAAGTCCTTCTCTTATCATATATAGCTCGAGAGTGGAAATTTTCCCAAGCCCCCCTCTTATCATATATAGCTTAGAGGTCGAAGTTATTCCAAGTCCCCTTCCTATCATAAATAGCTCAAAAGTCGAAATTTTTCTCACTCCCCCCTCCTCCGTGACGTCATCAACCTTGGACCGCTCGCGCTCGCGGACGAAAATTTTCTGAAAGTAGCTCCCAACAAAAGGGATAGCGTGTTCCCTGCTAAAAAAAATGGTCTAAGCTTCAAATATTTCTCGAGTCAATTGGCCATCTCTCTCTCTCTAAGAATTCTCCCTTGTTGTCTAGTAGGCAAAGTGGACGATAAGAGGATGACAGGCCGCGCCGGCTGGTTCATCCTTCTTATCGATCAACGCTAGCCTGGCTTTCTTCCATCACACAAGAATGATTAATTTTGTAAAGTTTGTTCAGCTGTCCTGTTATACATCGATACTTGCCAAGGTTTCGCAAAAAATGTTCAATTTCTATTCGTGTTAACTGTGAAATGTTCAGAAAACGCGTATAGGGGGGTCGTTGTCTCTCAAAATGAAATTTACGAATTCCTTCAACTTGTAACATTCTGTTCTCTACGCCATCCAACCCCGTCTATATCGACTTAGGCCAATTTCGTGCAGCGTTCTTTCGAATCAGTTCGCGCGCATAGTAGCGCACTTCGTTTTCTTTTTTTTTTTTTTTGAACATATGGCTCGCTGAATTTCAGCAGCACTCGCCACGTACATATCGAGCACGACAAACATGACATGTTTGTAAAGTTTTCTATCTACGGCACTGCATTCTACACACTGCAGTGCAACCTTCGCCGTATAAAGAGTTATTCTGGGGGCAAATAATAAATAAAATATGAATAGGAGCATCTTGGGATCACAAACTCGCGCGAGTGAAATACTTCGGTCTCGGTCCGTCACGGAAATATGCCGCGACGAACGAAGATGGACGAGCGGGCAGCGATACCACGGTATTCCGTACCTCTCTCTATCTCTCCATTCTATCGCCTATCAATATTACTGTATTACTACATAAAATGTATATATCGACGACAATGACAGCAGAATTGAAAACGGAATGTTATACGCGAAGAAATAACATTGAAAATTGAAGAAAAACTGTACCGAGCGTCGAATGCACGTGAAACATTACATTACTTTACCTCTCTTTGGTGGACTGTTAGTTATACCATTGCAGCCTATAATATTGCCGAGGACTTTCAGATCTTTTTCAGATCCCATACCGTAAACTAATCAGGCCTGTATGCGTACGCTTTTGCTGTATGGTTGGACAGTGCGTACGATCAATACGTACCTATCTTCGGCTCGTATTATAATTTTAATTAAATTACGGATAGCAATGTATTTTAATAAATTACATTAGTTCGGTTCATTTTATACTTAGTTTGCTCGTTTTACTCGCTGGTTGTATGTTTTTCTTTTTTGTTCTTTTGCCGGCAAGTATGAAAGAAAAGAAGTTTTTTTTTTTTTTTTTCAGTAGATTATTGTCTGTTCATTATGTACGATGTATATAAAGTTGAATATCTTGTTTCCGCCGAGATTTCTCTGTGATGCAGCAGCGTGTACACTTATTGTAGTAGCCTTTTTCCTTCTCTTTCTCCGCTCTCTTCTTCCTATTTCGATTTTCGATTGATAACGTCGATCGGAATCGATTCGAGCAACGCGATCGGAAAATGGTTTTATTTACATTTTTATAATGCGGATTTAATCGTCGATTAAGAAAAAATGAACGAGAGAAAGAGGAAAGTGCAACAGCAGCAGTATAGCGAATCGAAAGAAGAAAATAAAAGTTAATGACTATTGATTTCTATTTCGCATCATTTATAACTTATGTGGGTTCTGTTGATTTATTTTTTTTTTTTCTTCATGCGAAAATTATTCCGCGTCACCGATATATACGAGTTCTTTGACATCTATTTTTAGCGAACTACGCGTAACTTAGTATCTTGGAATTCAGGTTTATTAATAATATTATACAGATTCGTCTATAAGATGTACTACTAGTTTTAATAGCTTCACACACTCTTATCGTCGAAATTTTTTTCTCACTAATGGCGAATTTCATACAGCAGACTAGATCAGTTTCCCACACTCTTTGCACAGTAGGTTATCCGAGAAGGAAGGATCAATCCGGCTCGCAAAAAAAAAAAAAAAAAAAAAAAAGACGTACATAATGTAACGTTTACGATTGTTGACGTTTACTGCCCAGCGAAATGCTAGATATTTATCTTCTCCGTGGACCATCTGCACACGCTATCGCGGAAGGTACCTAAATTTAATTTTAAGTAGATCCTGAAAATGGATCGCGAGTTAGATACGCGCGTAAATTCACATCAGCGATCGCATCCGAATCATAAAAATGGAAAGAAGAAGGTAGGAAAAAGAAAGGAAATCAACTACTTACTCGTGGGTGATCGTAATGTTATCTTTTCAAATTATTATTATCGCCGTTGCTACAATTACTAATGGATGAACAGTCGAATGTCCATTATATATGGAATCGGATTATAGGCGAAGATGGTCGAAAATACCGAGCAAGCGAAAACGAAAACAAACGATAAATCTTTTGAACAGTCGAAAATGGAGGTCCTTATTAACCGAACGTACAACCGAATACGATAATTATATATACGTATACACGAAAGCTTTAAAGTTTTACGACTTTTCTGGATAATGCGTTTTTAACGGGCGCGCGATCTTCGCTATATTTTTGTAGTACGGTAAATAACAAACGGCGCAACTTCCAATTACTTAACATTTGACAGCGACGTGTCAGCACCTCATATAACCCACCTTTTGGAAGTATTATTTACGACTATAGAGTACATATAAAGAAAAAATTCGCTACTTTCTCGTTGGAATTTGTTTCGTAGAAATGCCCGGAAGTACATAACATTACTATACAAGGAACTATGGATGGGCAATAAAGTTCAGATCTGCACCTTTCAAAATAATTAAAAAGATCTGATGTGTACAATTCTACTAAGTTTTTTTCACAGAAGAAGGAGAAAGATTTCTGGAAAAGGGACACGTCTATAGATGATGCAAATGATGACTTCCTTGACAAAGTTGAACAAGGCCCGTTCTATTGGTCAACCTGGGTTTGGTATTGAGAATTCAAATTGACATCTCAAAGAGTCTTTGGCTCGGAAGTCAACATTTTGCCTGAGTTCAAAACAAAACGACGGCTTCCTTAACGAAGTTCAACGAGGAACGCAGGGAACCTGTTTTATGAGTCAAATGGGATTTGGTATTGAAAATTCAATGAAGCCTAGACCTAGATAAAGCTAGTCTAAAGAAGGCCTAGACCTACTATAAGCCTAGTACATATAATATAGTTTGAGAGTCTAAATTTCTCTAATTCTCCCTCCTATCATATATGGCTCGAGAGTCTAAATTTCTCTAATTCTCCCTCCTATCATATATGGTTCGAGAGTCGGAATTTTTTCAAGTCCCCCTCCTATCATATACAGCTCGAGAGTCAAAATTTTTCCAAGTTTTTTGCTGGACAGCGCACGGGGCGCACGCCAAATTTCTCAAAAAGCCCCCCATAAAACAAGTTCCCTGTTAAAATTTCTCCAAGTCCCTTTCCTATCATATATTGTGACTCAAAAGTTGAAACCTTCTACTTCTTCAAGTTTCCAATTTAATCCTGGGACAATTATTTTTTTTCAAAAATTTTCCTCCCATAAATCTCTTTGTGTATAGCCGGAGGAGTTCTTGAATTATTGGTTAGTTCACTATACTTTCAGAATAATATATCACATTCGATAGATATAGCGCTTACTTCTCTCTAAGCAAGTGTTTCTGCAACACTATTTGCAAGAATTTTGACATTACATAATATGTACCTTACATTTGCTCCCTTCCCCAAGAAAGGCGAAGAGGGTGAAACGCTCTTCAAATTATGGTCCATGAAAACTTTGCAACTGAAGGTCTCTACAAACTCCAGTTTACGGTTTAAGCATAATAGCCCATGTGGTTCACCATTCTTTGTCTTCTAATTATTGGTCCATTGCTTTCCAGTTTACAACCTTGTATCTCTCACAGACTTTTGCATTCATTTCTAAAAATGAATCCTCTCGATGGTAGTCAAAACTTTTTACTATAAAAAATCGATAGTCACATAAGAATGCAAGCCAGCCAACTGCTTTTGGAATGTATCATCTTCGCACATTTATTCTATCTCAAGTATTGCGCAAATATTATTGCTTTAAATACCTCACTTTTTACAGATTGTGAACATAACTTTATTCATAACTAGCGGTTGGCGACGCGCCTCCGGCGCGTCTGACCGCTAGCTGTGTGTTGAGTAGATATCTGTGTTTTATAGGTATTTGTATCTTGTAGGTATGTGTGTTTTGTAGGTATCTTGGAATTCAGATGAATTTTTAAAAAAGAAACAGTGGAAAGAGTTTTGCAAAATTCACAACTATTCAGTTCAAAAATAAGAAAACAGACACCAAAAACTGCGACTGTACTTATAAAAATATATCAAAGTTCCGAGTCGCACAAAAATAAAATCACCAAATGTGACGTGATCTGCGAAACCATAGGATAAGTCGCACTGCCGGGACCACCCCATGTAAAACTCGCCTCGGAATATAGCGATATCAACATGCAGTTAACCAAAATAATTTCTTTTGAGTAACATCGTGGCGCAAATATTCGGCAAACAATACGAAGATATTTGTGTGTATAGCATGTGTAGTTGCGTATTGTGAAGGTAGGTTTTACACAGGGGGGTCCCGCCAGCGCGACTTATCCTATGGTTTCGCAGGTCGCATCACAAATTAAATTTTTTACACACTAATTCACTTGAGAGCTGACTTAACGCGTGAAGCCTGTATTCATCGCAGCAGAATACAGACAAATCCATTGACATTTTGCCAGTCCCTAAGAAAACACACGGACAACAGGTAAGAAAAAGGGTAATTTCCGCTAGCCCATACGCAGTGCGCACCGTGTCTAGACATTGGTTCTTGTATGAGATACCGGATGTAAAATCCTTTATGTAGGTGTTTTTAAAACTGTGAATAAAATAACTTGCTTAGTATGGAAGTACAGCGAATACTGTAGTCACAAAATTTCCTCCTAAAAATCTGAAACCGGGCTCATTCGGAAGGAAATTACAGGGGCTACAATTTTTGTTCTCTTCAATTTTTCATAAAAATGAGTTATACTCGAGTTATCACAATAATTCAATTCTCGAAACTGCGCCACTCAACGCGCGTAGGTCTAACGTACATGGCAAGCTACACCACCACGTTTTTTTATATTGAAAAAAGTCATTGTTTTCGCCCTTTTTTGAAATTACTCAGCACCTCCCCGTCAAATTTTTATTTTTATGAGTCTATGTGCTGCTCTGGGATGAGGACAATATATCCTGAAAGTTTGAAAGCGATCGGCCCAGTAGTTCTCGAGTTATAAACGGACAGGACGACAGACGGACAAACTTTCTGCTTTATATATTAGAAGAGATATCATATTTTTTAAAAATAGAATAACATTGTATCCTTCCCATTCACTATAAATAATTTCTGATCCTTTCTTATCTAGCTCAAAAGTGGTCAGTCATTACTTCAATATTGAATCTTTGAAATTGACGCAAATTCTTTTTGGGCGACCAGTGCGCGTTGATACGCGACTTTGATGAGGGGATGAACTGAAATCATGGTCGGCTGAACTTCGATCTGCTGCAAATGTTGAGCGGCTCTGACTGCTTCAGCAAGTATTTAGATGAGAATTTCAGGGGAATTGAGAAGGCAACAAGTTCGCACTGCTTGATGATGGACCACAGCCCACCTTTTTTGTTGTGAGGCGAAGAGGTGTAAGCGGGGCAAGCTTCCTCGGTCTCTCCAACAGATTGAGGTGGATAAAGTGCTCGCTCCGAGTAGCCTAGCAGCCACCATGGAACCAGGTATCTGCATTTGAATCCTTAGTCATGCAGGAGAAGGTGGTCCTGGAATGGAATAGGTAAATGTAGAACTACGCTACGGAAATCTACTGAACTATACGCTGTGGCCGAGGCTTCCTTAACATGTGTGTACCATCTACATACAGGAGGAAAAGGAAGATCAACCTTGAAGAAAGGAGACAAAGAAGAGACTCCAACATCAACCCACTACAACTGAGATGGTGTTGTTGTAGTATGTGCGTTCCTGAGGCCACTGCAGCTTGGCGGTTGAGGGAGCCCACCGGGGAGATTTATGCCCGAAAGGATCGATTTTGTGGAGGAAGTGCGGCGCTGTAGATGCAACAAAAGCGAACTCTACAACACAAGTTCCTTTTACAAATTTACGAAAATGAAATTTCAAAACATGCGCTAGGGTCTGGTTGCAGTTTCCACGTTTTGAAGGGTTTTAAGCAATGTTGAGACTTTATGATTTATGCTTTCTTGCATTTAATTTTCAAAGTCCCTCCTCTATCTCCTCACTACTTGAAAACACTATTGACTGGGCTTTTTTTTTTTTTTTTTTTTTTTTTTTTTGGTTCTATTGGTATTATTATTACATTTTTTCTTTTTTTTTCCGTTTGTTTTTATTTTTATTATTTTATTATCTTTTATTTATTTATTTTTATTTATTTTTATTTTTTATTTTTTTTTTATTATTTATTGATTTGTTTATTATTTTGTTATTATCTCATTCTATTTTTTTTTTTTTTTTTTTTTTTTTTTTATCTTATTATGTCATTTTTTACGGGGTGTTGCAAGTAATTGGACTACGCGTCTGTTTGCAGCACCCTCCCAAATAAACTGAAATAAATAAATAAATAAAATAAATGATAATGACTTAAAGATAACCACACTCTGGAGCTTTGGGGTTTTTTCAAGACTACAACAATTTTGAGTTCTGCGCCAATAAATTGAAAAATACAATTCTACTATACTAGTTGACTCACGAGAGTAATTCCGGGTGTTACCCCATATATTCTCTCAAATTCTTGCATATATCAAAGGCGCAATGGTTCTGCCAAGGATTCCATAAAAATTTGCCGCACGAAAATTTGCCGCAAATAATTGACCGCGGAGGAAAATTGACCGTACGAAAATTGATCGCGGTTGAATATTGACCGTAAGAAAATTGACCGCGGTTGAAAATTGACAAGAAAATTCACCAAAATTCAATTTTTTTCCCCCAAAATGTGATATAGTATTATTTTGATCAGTAAGTAATAATGTCAACTTCTTCCATTTCGTACCTGCGGCATTTCTCATGAAATTGAATGAAAGAAGAAAATTAAATATCACTTTCTAAATAAACAACAAATATGAAATAATCAACCATTTGTCAAAATTATTCACAATAAGAATGAGAAACACTAATTCAGAGGGAAAAATGAACTGATAAGAATATGTTATGATACCAATCAGCTGTACAAAAATAATCAGGAATCCACTCAGAAATCCTTTGCAGGTAGGTCACCAAACATCCGTTCAAAAATACATGTAAAAAGAATGAAAGCTGCTCATTGTTTTTCTTTTGCCCTTTATTCACTTTTTACCGACCCTGTGGAGGAAGGAGGCAGTTTTTGTACGTTTATTTCAAATATTATTTCCTATAAGCAGAAGTCAACTTTTTCTTTCTGCGTAGTCAACTTTTTTTTCACGTCTCTGCGGCGAATTTTAATGTGGTGAATTTTCAGCAGCCAGGAATTTTCTTGAGGGGAATATTCTTGTGGCGAATTTTTCTGTGACCCTGCCAAGGTTCCACGTTCAAATCCTCTCCCTTTCTTTAGATGAAAACAACTACAAGACCTCAGACTTTAAAAAAAAGTAAAAAGCTGTACGGTCTAACGTCATTTGAACACCTCGATCTATTGGCGATTCCCCTACTTACTTAACCTCACTCTGCTCCAACAGAAAAAAAAAAAAAAAAAACATTGACACAATACTAGGAGATAAAATAATACTTGTTCTCTCCTCATTCCCAGTACAGCCCCCCACATATCTTCTGTAGCGGTCTGTTCTAAAGAGCTCCTTTATAATCTTCAAGTTCTAACTTCTGGACCTTTTGACTACAAAACCGAGCCTAATTTTCCAACTCTCATTACTTCGCTTCATGCTTTCCTCTTCCTAGCAGGAATTCTGTCTTTCGGAGCTTTTGAAGTTCACACCTATGTTGCAAACTCAATGGAATCAGACTCGTTGGAAATTATTGAAAGAAATGTTTCAACAAATAAGAATGATAACATTTTATACAGTGATTTTCTTATTTAAATGACAAACTTTTTATACTCAGTTCTAGCATCAAAATTCACACAGATGACATTCAGTCATCAAACGAGCAACTTCAACCAGTTAACGAACCAATAAAACTATACGAATGATAAAAATGGGCAAAATATTTAATTCACTCGGCTGAATTCCAACCCACATTACCAAAATGTGCTTACTTTTTAAGCCCATTTCTCACCTCTCCTCTTCTACCCCCTACCATTATGACAAAATGTCTTCTAAATGATGGGTGCCATTCATTTAATGGTCGTCAAATCGCGATGATCTCTTTAAGAAAAATAAAATCTTAAAATAATGGATTCATTTCTTGGAAAATCATTCGGATACACCTCGTATTACTTTAATTTGTGACAAATTTAAAATCTCGTAAATTCATTTGATGCCTGCAATTTGTCCCCGGTTAAAGAAGAAACACTTTCATCTCGCTCGTTACCAAAATTGCCAAGATCATCTTTTAAGTATCGTAAAATTACACCAAGTTGGAAAAGTTTTTTAGAGCTCTTGAACTCTAGAGATACGTATCTAAAATATTATCAAAAACAATTTTCCCAAAAGTTACATTTCTGCGTCTCAACTTTATGATTGTCGAGTTCGCACAATATTTACATAGTCGCGAAATACTTCGACGATTGTTTGAAATTTTCGTGCATATCGTTCCACTCGAAAGCTGGCTAATTATTATTCACTCACGGAGTAGCCCATAATTTAAGAGAGGATAAAATGCTTCAAAATCGTTGTATCCACACCTGCGATATACCCGTCAAAGAGCGATATTTATTCTTTTATTTATTCCTATATAGCCTGAAACCTAATTTCAATACCTCGTGACGTTCTGTACACGCTCGCCTTTATTAACGCTAACACTTGCACACATCAAACAAAGCTTCCCATCCACTTTTGGCTCATGGTAAGCTGCCTCAAGTGATTCCTCGGTACAGACGAAAAAATCATAATCAATAGGTTACCGAAACGAGGGTAAATAGCCGATTGTCTAGGTACACTGATGCACTCGATTTTGATAAACTTCACCATAAACACGAATGTGGCTCGAGGTTAAATTCATAACCGAAATCTTCGTACTCTACAAGCCAATTAAGATATTCAAATTTAAAGAAATGAAATGAAAAAAAAAAGATTATATAACTTTGAGAGACGCTACTCGTTTCGACGGAACGCCACTATCATAATCCGCTTATTTATACGTACTAATTAAAATCGATGAATTTTTAAAAGCTTTCTTTCGACGCGTTATAAGGGCATCATGCGATGTCCGACGGTATTGTTTTCAGTCATAATACGCATATACAACCTCATAACTCTCTTCTAGATTAATATTCGTTTTACCGGCGTATGTAATATACCTTACAAACAAATTATTAGCATCTTTCAGAAGGCTTACCATCAGCCTTTTGAAATGAACCACGATCGATACCCGCCCATTTCTTTTCTCCTATGATATATGCATCCCATTTTGCTGTTAGCTCGTAAATTGTATTTTTCCTCTCTCGCGGGAGCCAAGGGCGCAAACGCGAGTAGCTACCGCGAGAATGAGAAATCCAAGTACGGACTCGAATCTGTACGCGGCTCCGCTAGTTAACGCGCGACATCGTTACGCGAACCGGTTCGATGAAGAAAGAAGGGGAGGGGGAACTACGATAATTTACAGCATCCCGAGCAATTAACAAGGGTAAATGGGTTATTATATTTTCGAAATTAAATCGTAAACTACCGTACACCCGCTTCTTTTCTCTCATCTCGATGTTCGATTCTGCGGCGGGTCGATGTGGTCTCGCTGTGGATTGCGTATACAGACTCGTACGCGTGGAGAAAATTAACTTCGTGTTCGGGTCCATTAACGTCATCCAAGAAGGGAGACGGGGATGTGAAGAACGATGCACCCTTCTAGAGCTACCAGATATGTCCTCAAATGTAGACATCAAAAAAATAGGTAAATACACTGCCTTCTGTGATTGGAATCTCGCCAGGCAAGACCAGAAGTATTTTTAACAGCAGCCCGCACCCTGTGACGGGAAAATATTTAATTACATTATTTTTAACTGCTTTTTGATGTACACTACAAGAAATACCAACTTCAAGTTTTATATGTAATTTTTTTGTACCTGCACGAGTAAGTGAAGCCCTGTACCAATCCTTGGAACAATCTATACAGGCACTTAAGATACATGGTTCGTTACTTGGAAAGCAACACCTTTCTTCAAGGTCACTGTATTTGTTAGTGGCCTCCAACCCCGTAAAAGGGAGAAAAGGTACTCATATTTTCTAGCAAATTGTGATCCCGAAAAGGGTAAGCGTTATTCGAGAATGTTTCATTCACGATAATGTAAGAAACTCTAGCTGACCTATTTTGAAGGTTTGGAATCCTCCTCTCTGTCTCTCTGTCCTTTTTTCTCTCTTTCCCTCTTATGACGTCATGGATAACTTGGGACGTTATCAGCATCCGTGAAGGCTGTCTGTTGCTCTATCTTTTCCCATTCTTTTACTCTCTGAGTTTAAAATAATTTTTTTCTTCCATATAAACGATAAACTACGGGTCCAAACTGAGAAAAACAAATCGTATAGTCGATGGTCTTTCTCTTTCCCCCTTCCCTTCCGATGGTAAGATTTTTGTACAACTGTAAGGACGTACGCTAATTTGTAATGGGTTAAATGTAATCGCACATGAGTTCGCAGTAAATCTGTAAACAGCCAAAAGATGAGAGCAACCAGCAAAAGAATGAAAAAAAGAACAACACCCCCAACAAAGCAAAGAGATGAATGAGCAGGAAAAAATATCTCGGTGCGTAGATAAACAAAGATGGAGACCCAGAAGTCGAAGTCAAGTGCTGAATTGAGCAGGCGCAAACAGCTCTCATGAAAATAAAAAAAGTCTTCAAAGTTCACGACTTGACGCTCTCTTGAAAAAACCTTGAAATGCTTTGTCTGGCCAGTGCTCCTGTATGGAGTGGAAACATGGATTTTGAAAACTAGTTAACCACGGATGCTCAAGATCTCATGGACAGAAAAGAAGGCCAATGCCAAAGTGCTTCAGATGATGGGGAAGGATAGGGAATTGTTCAGCATAGTCAGAAGAAGAAAGATAGAATATTTTGCCACATGATATGCGGGCCCAAGTATGCCCTACTACAGACCGTAATGGTGGGGAAAATAGAAGGGAAACTGAGAGTCGGGCGGAAAATCTTGTATTGGCTGAGGAACCTTTGAAATTAGACTGGACGTAGCGTCGAAGAACTGTTCCATACAGCAGCCGACAGAGACGCCTACGGGGAATTGATGAAACTGGCCAATGTATGATCGAGATCGGTCATGGCAGTGAAGAAGAAGCACCGTAACTGCTGCACAGCAGAGAAGATACCATGGGAACCCCGATGGGTCGAAGTACGCCAACATAGTGGAGGAGATCTTGAGCCAGAATTACTGCCGCTTCAATAACAGGTTCTGATACAGTCAGGAAAGGAGACTTGCGATGGGATCACCGCTGTCACCAATACTGGCGGAGATATTCATGAATGATATGGAAAACAAGATATTGAAGGGCAGCAAGTGCAGAAACTCGATCAAACACAGGGCCAGATATGTAGATGATATCCTAATTGTGTGGTCAGGCACTGATAGACAGGTGGATCTATTCCTTTCAGAAATGAACGCGACGAATGAGACCATCAAATTCACTGTGGAAAAAGGCAATGAGACCATCAACTATTTGGGCCTTACACTCACAATGGAGAACAATAGGATAGAATACAAAATCTACAGGAAGCCGACGCATACTGACACCATCATCCCAAATGACTCCTACCACCACCCCAGGCACAAGTTAGTGGCAATCCAGAACTACTGCTATCGGGCAATTTCTATCCTCAAGAACAACGAAGAGAAGAGGAAAGAGATCGAGATAGTAAAGCAGATCGCAGAAGCCAATGGCTACCGCAGATGTGTGGTGGAGGGAGTCTTTGGGAAAATGGAAACAAAGAAAGGAACCCATGATAGAGCATGGTGAGAAAGTACTCCGGATCGATACCATATATAGGAAAGTACACAAGCAAGGTGATAAAGGCGTTCAATGGCTACGACGTGAATGTGGGTATCCAGAATAACCAACCCATGGTGAAGAGAATCAGCAATGACCAGATGGAACAAAAGGACAAGGAAAGCTTAAGCGGGGTGTACAAGCTCTGTTGTGAACAGTGCGAGGGGATCTATATCGGTGAGACTGGGAGAAAGTTTGAGATCAGGAGGAAGGAGCAAAAAACGTCGAGGGAGAAAGAAGATGGCAAGTCACTGTTTGGGAAACGCTGTAACGAGGAAAACCACGATGGAGAGGGAATATTTGAAGTCATACACGTGAAGAATCGCACAAAGAGAAGAAAACTCTGAGAACAAATGGAGATTGCAAAAGCCAAGAGGAAGAAAGCCTGCCTCTTGAACAATGTAATCACATTTGACAGCGACAAATTATTCGGCCTGGTGATTGGACGAGAGAAGAAGAACGAAACCAACCAATGAGACGGCAGGAATCCAGGTAGCCAATAGAAACGCAGCATTTAGAACAATAGATTGAACCAATCACAAAGCAGAATGTTTTAGCCAATAAGAACACAATGTCATATTATTGTAAGAATAAGTTTCTAAGAAGTGAACCAATCACAACACAGCATTGTTATAGCCAATAAGATCACAGTGTTATACTATAAAAACTCATGGTTAAGGCCTTGTTCTCCAGTTGCGACACAACTGATGATGGGATAACACCCGGAAGTACTCTTGAATAAGCAACTAATAAAGACCCTTTTTCAATAACTATACTAGACCTGCGGTTAGGCTTCATGAAACCAGGCCCAACATAAGCCTTCATACAGCAGTATAAAATCCCATACTAAACCATTGATAGGTTACAAAGATGAGAGGAAGTGGATTGAACTCACAATTCTTAGAATCAGGTCGTTGTCACGGTTGATTACGTCACCAGTTGATGACGTCATAGTTAGAGGGTGCCTCAGGGTCACGGCCGAAGACGTCATAGGAAGAGAAGGGGTGATTAACAGGGGGTGGGTGGGGGACTCGCGAGGAGGTACGAACTCGCAAACTTCAACAGAGAACCTCCTGTATGGGAGTTTTTTTTTTTAAATCAGCCGTACGCCGTGCGCCGGTCAGCGAAAATAACAATGGTCCAAGTCCAACATCATTGGCGTGGTGAAAGTCTATACTTCGGATTAGACTTGAAAAAATGTCGACTCGTCGTCGTCTTCGCCGGTAATACGAAAATTTTGACTTTCGAGCCATAATCTATGCTAGGAAAGAAAGGGACTTCAAAAAATGCTTACCTTTTTGGCTACATTCACCATGATATAAGGGACTGAGGAAAACTTAAGAATCTACAAGATTACACTTTGAATTCTCAATACCAAAACCAACATAGGCCTAGATCAGGTTCCCTGCGTTCCTCGTTCAACTTCGATAAGGAAGCCGTCGTTTTCCTGACTCCGATTGGTTACAAAACACCTCCTCTGTAACAACAAGTTCTCCACTATTGGAATTAGGGGCTATGATTCAGGACTCGTGGGACTCGCAGATTTTCAGAATCATCTAGGGTTCCTTTCCGTGGTTTGGAGGCGAGCGACTCGCGGGAGTAGGATAAACTTACCAATTTCTGAACTATTTTAAAACTTTTCTATGGATCCCTGTTGTCTTCTAATTTAAATTTTAAAACTTTTTTTTGTACTGCGTAAATTGTTTTTATGCTGTGCCATTTCTGCTGTTGGACAAATTTCATTTTACTGTTTAATTTTTTTTTTTTTTTTTTTTACTTGATGTATTTGGGCCAGAGAACGCCCCGGTATCGCGCACTACAAAAACGGAAAAATTGATGGACGGTGCGGGTGACGGGGGGAAGATTTCCATAAGATCAATCTGGATCAATTTCTATGAGAGAAGACAATTTGTGGAAAATTTTATGCTCTACAAATTTTATTCTTTTCATTTTTCTCTTAAATTGCTTCGTTCACAAGTTATAGATGGAAAATCGCTTTGCTTTCGTTTTTAATGTTGCCCATTGGAGCGCTCCTAGCGGGTGGCCGGCCCAAATTTAATAATCAGAAAACGTGACGTATAAAACGAGGAATTCATGTAGAACAAACTTGATTTTAATAATGAGAATTGAATGTCCCCTTCCTGATATATAAAATTCGAAATTTGAAATTTTTCCTAGTCCAAATCCATTGATGGTTCAAATTTTTCCAATGCCTTCACCACGGTCCGCGGTTGAAGTCTTACCAGGCAAAGAGACAAATTTTCAATAACTCTCCTTCTACCTCGTAACTTCGCTCTCGATTGTAGATTTCGAAAGAGTACGACGAGCCGAAGAAGAGAACCATCTAAAGAGGCATTTTTTCAAGACGAGTGAAATTCGAAACTTTTTTTTTTAAATACACTAATCAATTATGATACCGGTAAACGCAGAAAAGTATAATATACATCACGAAATCGATACCAAACCACGAAGGCCAACGCGTAATACATCTTTTAATAATATTCGTATATAATCATCATCTGTATTTTGTAAAAAATAAAAATATTTTCTCGGTAATTTCTCGCAACCGCGCGTTACAATTTTTCCTCTTTCGATGCTCGGATAAAATACCTTCTTCAAAGATTTTCGTATATAATACTGTACGAATTACATTATCGCAACTATAATATTTTTACGAAGGCTGACATATCATACGAACAATCGTCTCTCATCCTAGGTAGGCACGCGGTGAGTGTGTGCGATCATTAAAATATTTTGGGCGCATATTTTCGACGATTAGTTCTTGTAACACTCCGAGAAATCGAGGATATGAGTAATCTGAGTGAATTTTTCTTGACGTACATACACAGTATATCTCAAGGTTGAGATATTAACGTACTTAACGACGAAAAATATTTCGATTTGGTTATATTATGTAAGTTACCGGCAATGGTTTCCCTTTCCCTTTTTTTTTTTCCTCGACATACGGTGGGCGAGAGGGGATGTACACAAAAATTGTCCGCATTTTCTTCTTCGCCGATTCAAGAACTCCGCGGTCTACCTCATGCGTTTTCACGTTTTGAGATCTCGATGAAATTCTTTGGTACAAAATCATCGAGCGCCTGACGTACGTTCACGTTTGATGATTTCATTGAAAATGGAATTTTGAAATAACGAGCTTACAATCTCTGTTAACGCGCAACTTTTTCGTGTGGACCAATTTTAAAGAAGTTCTTCTCATCTACAGAATTTCTGCTGTCAATATCCAAAAAATTTGAAGCTAAGCTCAGGTAGAGGCTGTGGGATGGTTTAAGTCACCTGGCGCACGCTCTCCTGAGAACTCGTGAGTAGCATCGAAAATTAAAATTGAGCGCATACATACGCCTCGAATCTTGCTGTCTCAATCTCCCTTCTTTTAACCAGTCTGTTTTGAGAGATAAATTCAGAGACACAACAATGACATAGAAAAATGAAGAGTGACCATAGAAATATTTTGGTACTAGTACTTGAATTCCAAGCAATAACTTGCGACACGCTCGTGCAATACGAAGTAATTAATCAAAAGCATAATACAGAGATAAATAAATAAAAAACGAAAAACTAATTCAGCTTCCATAATTGTGAAACTCCCGTTCTCTCAAAGACCTATAGTCGCCTTTATTACAAAATCTTGATTATCGTCGCGAGCGTCTTCTATTTAGTTTATTTGCGATCTGCGCTTCCAAAACACCTCCTTATCGCGATGATAAAGTACTCGAATTTTCAACATTGTTCTTCGTCATCTAATATTTCACTTTTTCGACGTCTACGAACATTCCGAAATATATTCTGTCACATGCCAGAACGCCGTAGGAATTTCTGTCGAATGAATTAAAGTCGTCTCGATTTTCTAACACCGGCGCATATATCGCGCTGGTCAGCTGGTCACTCTTCGCTGCGCCGTCCTCAAATCTAATAATTTTGTCCGAACATTACTATCTGATAGTATTATTATTTTCGGAGACATTTCGGAAGAATCTTGTACAGTATGAGAAACATGCGCGTTGCTCACGAGGGTGCCAGGATAACCTAATGAAGATATTAACTACCTGCCGCGTGGCTACCAATTAACAGACCTGTTTGAAAGCAACCACGATTTACTCGATCCTCCGCATCCGCGTATTGGTACACAAGTTTGTAATGCTACGCGGATCTCCCACTGATTACAAGTTTGTCACCGGACAAGTTTTCGCAAAACCCACAGACAGCAAATTTGAAAGTTTACAATCTTCTATACATCGATTAATGAAGACGTGTAATTTTAATGCGGTCTAATGTGCGGGAAATGGTTATCCAACGCAAGAAGAGGAGCCAGGGCGGAATATTAGCCTTCGGAACCATTCTGCTAAATTATTGGAAACCCCTGCAGCCAATATGAGACATGGATGAAACGTGATCTGAATTTTTTTCACCTCCCAGGAAGTTTCTTTCCACAAGACTCACTCGTAAATCGAAATGTTCCAAATTCTACGCCCAAGTATCAGAACTCTCTTTATCTTCGAGTACCTTTCTCGTATTTTCGAAATGAAGGAGAATTTTTTCTTCTGGTATGGAAATCTTAGAGCTGGAAGTCATCCTGTCGAAAATGACGTTATTTCAGGGAGATGGAAAAGTTTCAAATTTTCGAGTTAGAACTCAGAATATTTTCTACCAACGAGGTGGAAAGTAGGATTTACTAGGCTACATAAAATGATCGACAAATCGGAGGCTTGTTTAGGCTAGCATCTAGCCCAAGAAAATCCCCTCTCAAACCCAACAATTCTCCTCGCGAGGAAATATCGTTAGTAATGTCCTTTCACAGGCAGTTGGGGAAATCTGTTTCATGGAAGATCGAATGAAGATGAGGATAGCATTTTTACAAATCATGTCAAATCATATTTTGATCAGATTAACGGATTATTTTTATTCAGTATGTGTCACAAATCACCTTAGCTCGAACCAGGGAGACTTGAAGAATCAACAGCGCAACTGACAGTGGATATTTTTGTGTTTGTACTCAGACTATAAGAAAATATGTGGTCATGTACCTCACATTACAGGCGCGGATTCAGACGACCACTTTGGGAGGGGAAATGATCCAAAGAAAGTCTGAAGGACCTTTTTTTCTTACATTTTCTTCGATACTACAAATTTGTAGTTGTTGTTGTTTTTGTTTTGTTTTTTTTTTTTCTTTTTTTTGGGGGGGGGGAGGGGGGTGGATACGAGCCTGCATTATGTCTTGTGACAAACATTGTCACCAAAATACTGAGAAATTTTTCACGTCATTTGATGCCCAGCAAAAAATCCAAATTGGCAAAATAGTCCAAGTCCAACAGGCCTCCAGTTCAAAAATAGTCCAAGACCAAGAAAGGTCGAAATCCTTCCAAGTCCCCCTCCTATCATATTTAGCTTGCAGGTCGAAATTTTTCCAAGTCCCCCTAGAAGTCCCTATGACGTCACAGTTCAGTCCCTGTGACGTCACGATCTAATGACGTTATAGAAAATTCTTTAGCTCGGGAGTCAACATTTTAACATGGACCTTATTGTACGGGAGGCAGAGGGATTTTGAAAGATTTGCTAGACGTCATTTGATGCCCAGCAAAAAATCCAAATTGGCAAAAATAGTCCAAGTTCAAGAAAGGTCGAAATCCTTCCAAGTCCCCGTAGAAGTCCCTATGACGTCACAGTTCAGTCCCTGTGACGTCACGATCTAATGACGTTATAGGACAATCTCTAGCTCGGGAGTCAAAATTTTAACATGGACCTTATGTATGGGAGGGGAGGGATTTCGAACAATTTTGCTAGACGTCATTTGATACCCAGCAAAAAATCCAAACTGGCAAAAATAGTCCAAGTCCAAGAAAGGTCGAAATCCTTCCAAGTCCCCCTCCTATCATATTTAGCTTACTGGTAAAAATTTTTCCAAGTCCTCCAGAAGTCCCTATGACGTCACAACTCAGTCCCTGTGCATTACGATCTGATGACGTCATGATCCAGTCCCCCCCCCCCGTGACGTCACTATCCAATGACATCATAGAATACTCCCTAGTTCGGGAGTCAAAATTTTAACAGGGACCTTATTCTATAGGAGGGGGGGGGGGCGGAATTTGAAAAATCTGTAGGCATCTTGTGATGTCTGGCAAGAAATCCAAATTGGCGAAGACGGTCCAAGTCCAACAGCCCCCAAGTTCAAAAATAGTCCGAGGATATTTTTTCGAAAATATGATGACGTCACTAAAGTCGGACGCACTCGCGTACGCGCCCGTTTTCTGATGCCAGAAGCCTTGTTCGCTGTCTATTTTAGCTATTAAACCTGCTACAAATGGGCTTGCCGGTTTTTCTTCCCCTTCAAATACCTTAACCCACCCCCCCTTCCTTCAATAAAACAGATATCGGGTTTCTCGCTTTAAAAAAATCAACTTTCATGAATAGAGCTTGTTTCAAATTTCTCCTTTTGATAAATCATCTAGCGATGACGTCATCACTGTATCACATATTTTATGTGAAAAATTTTGGTTGGTTTCTCCCTCAGAGCAGACCCACCCATTTCAACAAAATTTGTGATTTCCCTTTCGGGAAAAATTCCTTGAGACTCCATAAGCTAGTCGTGAGAAAGAATTTAGTATAATGGAGGCTATCTTAGTATGATTTTCAAAATTTAATTTATCAATTTAATAATGACTTAATTGAATAAATTTTCTTTATTTAATTAGCTATTATTTATTTAAATAATTTTATAAATAAATTTTTAATGAGTAAATATTAAAATTTATGGAAATAATTATGATGCGTTACGCAAAAAGGGACCACAAGTCGCTATGATAATATAGTGAAAGCACCTCATGTAAAACTAGCTTTCATGCATGAAGTTCATTTTACACGAAGGAAGTTGATTATAATGTTTGATTGAAGGATCATAGAAGTCAATGATGACAGTCTTGAGCATGCTTTTTCATTTTATGATGTAAGCCGGGCCTGTTTCAACGGCCAATCTGAGATCTCTCACCATAGAGACTTGTGGTCCTTTTCACGGAGCGTATCACAATTTTTCGATAAAAATTTCAATAAAATCTTAATACTAAAAGAAATTATTTGTATATCAGGCCTATGTCAGGCCTAGTTTAATGGAGATATCATTAGGCTAGTAGAGCCGTTAGGCCTGGTTGTCTCAAAGTAGCGAAGAACGAAATTTTAACAGGGAACCTGTTCAATGGGGGTTATTCCCATAAATTTGCCGTGGGTCGTATGATGCCCGGCCAAAATGAAAATGTTTCAAGTCCAACCTTATTTGCAAAAGTTATCTAAGTCTCCCCTTCTCATATACAGCCATCAAATTAAGAAGCCTCGTAACTACACTTGAGGTTATGGGCTTGAAGTGGTTAGATGTGAAGGATGAATCAGATAGTGTTGTAGAAATAGATGGATTGGAGATAATTTATCGTGTTGATGAGTTTTTAATGACTGAAAAAAAAATTTGTGATGTGGAGAGAGTCAGAATGTTGAAGCCGGATCCAATGAAGAAACCGTCCTCAAACTTTAACTTCTTGTAGCTAAAAAAAAAAAAATTGAATTATAAGGGCCCCAATCATCTTCATAAAAGTGGCCTCACGGCACCCCTGAAGATGAGTATGGCCTATCCTGAGACGGTTTTGGATGGTTTCTTCACTTCGGGAACTTGGAAATTGGAGCTTTTCTAATGAATCGAAGCCTGTGAGAAGGGAAGGCGGAGATGAGAGAGCAGTGTAGTAAGATTTGAAAAAATACGTAATACGAGGAGGAAGGATCAGCAGGTCCACTGTGTCATGTTCTCTGAAATCGATGTGTCTCGGTTTTCATAGAAAAGAGGTGATGAATGAGGAAAAACTCAGTGAGTGCGCCCCGAGTCGGTAGAATTAAGGTCTTGGGTAACAGGGAGAATCAAACAGGACTCCGATTCGTACAATCTACGAGTTTTACTTCATTATCACACCTTAGGCGGTCCTTACAATCTGAGGGAGTAGGAGGTGAGCTCATCATTTTGCTTCATTTACTGACCAGAATCACCGAAGTCATGAAGTCTGTCCTAATGTGTAATTCAACGAAGGATGGGCCCCCCTCCGTTGTTAATTCAACAACTTCCGTTACAGAAACCGGTTTGCTCATAAGGGATGCAATCCTCTGGAGCGTATGTGTTTGTAATCTCGCAGGGATGATTGTGTAAGGTGGTCATTCTAAAATTTGGATGACGAAATGCTAGCCAAAAATTACATAACGCGTTTATGAAGTTATTAGTGACCTTGACCTACTTTGGAGGCTTGGAAAAATCTCAAATTTTTGATTTATATCGATGGGTGGAGGACTTGGTGCCACTTCCATAGAATGGTCGATTTGGACTTTCAAGCTTGATCTTTCTAGAAAATTGTATTTGGAAGAGAAATTCGTACAGTATCCAGTAAGGTAATGATTATTTTACTTCGAGCACCTAAAATATCAAATCTTCGTCGATAGAAAATGAAAGAAAAAACTTTTCGATTGTCACGCCACGTGATTGAATTATACCATGCTGCTTTATTTAACCAATTGAGCTCCAACTCCTACGACAGGAAAAGTCGTCGACCCTTACTCCGAAAAATTGACAGTTGTAACTCATCACAAACGACAAGATTTATTGAAATTTCACGATGGTCGCAGAATCTTGAAGTACTCGTCTTCTGTGACCGTCGCAAAGAAAAGTATACCACCCTTCTTTGTCATACCTTCTCACGAACAACTGCACTTCGACTGTTATTTCTCGATATGTCTACAAATCTACCTTCGAAACATCCTAAATGCAGGTAGTGCTCATATCAATTTCTTAAGTCTGTCTGTCTGTATTTCAGTTCCAGCGTTCATTGTAAGTTATGAGTGACTAACAGTACGAGATATCTTGACGAGATCGTGAAATATGCCGTTGAGGATCTTTACGCATCAGCTTATATACCTTTTTTTTTTCGTTCCTCGATCAGCCTTTCCTCTCTCAAAGTATACGAGTGGCGCGTAATTTACGATTTCGATTGCGATATACGCTCCAGACTGGTGCAGACTATTTCGAGGGAAAGTGGGACTCGCTTTTAGATGCACCATTCGATGATAAAAACCATTTCGACCGCTTTTTAATTAAGGGTGGTCTTATCTAATCCCGCGTTCTCGTTGTTATCATCGCGTTCGAGAGGAAGAAAAGAAAAAAGTCATTTAGCGGGACGAAACACACAAATCACGCACTTTATTGGCTAATGACAGCGATTAAATGGTCATTCTGTGTCGGCGAAGTACGGTTGTAATGACCCGCCAGCTACACACGGCTACCTGCCTTTTGACATATTGTTTAAAGAGAGGCTGCGCCGACCGTGCATCTTCCTGCACCGTGTACACCGAAAAAGATCACAAAATTTTATATACGTACGCTGTACACGTACCTATACTATACTAGAGGTTGGCGTTTTATCACCCATAAATTATGTATTATCTTATCTGCGAGGATTTTTAACTAAAATATAATTGTGAATAAATTAAAACGGAAAATAAATAAACGAAGAAGGGAATTCAGTCTACTGTTGCGCATTTGATATCTTTTCATACGTATATATAGCTGGGGTACGAATTTTCGTGAATACGGTAGAGAAACCAGTTTAAAAAATTAATTAGTAGACTAAGTTATCGTGGGTAGGCTGTTATGAACGTGTACTGCACGACGACGCACGTATAAATGGCTATACGGCTATCTTTTGTTCTGGAGCATCCGATACTGTATGGAGTAAACCGAATGGAGAGTATGGAAAAAAAAAAAGACGAACAGATTGAAATTGAGAGGAAGAAATTAAGCAAATATAACGATAAAGCAGTAGTCAAATGGCCGGTTCGTGTAAACGTACAGTACGTAATGCAGATGGCTATATATTTCCGACTAGAAGACTTAACTGGACCGGTTCGCACGGTTGACGCAGACGGGCATTTGCCTATGAAGCGTATACATATATGCATACCGGTATACACGTACGGACGTTTATAATAGCGTACTATAATTATTTCCTCTCGCCTAGTAATAATCTTTATACGAATGCGTATAAGAGTTCGAGTAAAAAGTAATTATCTCTTAGAAATATATGTACTCTATACTGCATCATTTTTATAACGCATGTAGATTTAGATTCAGCACCATAACGCGCCTTATGTATATTGGTACTTGTTTCACGATGGATTTCAAAACGTGTTACACGTTTCATTGAGTACCATCATCGGTGGCTAAACTCGATGCGGACTCGTGATTTACACGTAGAAGAAAAAAAAATCGATCCGAGTAAACGGAGATGCGTCCGTCGTCTTCTATACAAGATGAACAGAAGGAATCTTTTCAATTGATTTACGACTACTGTATTTTATAAAATTTAATAAGCGCGATGATTGTTTTCTCTTACTTCGGTTCATCTCTAAGTGGTCAGTATCATTTGAATAAGGAGCCGGGGGAATGATGAGAATACGTTAAGTCTGCCTCCTCTCGGATTTCTATGTCTTTGTAGAAGTCGGTCCAATTAAATTGATAAGATTCTCGGTGGGAAAACGAATCTGATGCGGGACAACGACGCAACAGCCTTGTGGGAATCGCGACCTTGTAACGGAGAAAGAAAAACGGGTATAGTCGAATGACCCGAAGGTCTCTCTTGAGGAAAAATTACTGACGGGAGGGTAAGGAGATGGAGAACTGATCAGACGGAATATTTCATTTTGGGAAAGGGAGTAAGTCTTCTAGCTAATGGTTTAAATCTCGTGTCGAGTTTGGTTCTCCCTACTCAGTATAAAGAACTCGAGTACCCTGGCGGATAGGCTGAAGGACGTAAGTCTTCAAACGCCTGGCGATAGTGAATCAGGTCATTGACCTTAAGGTCTAGAGAAGGTATACTGGAAAATGCCTCGACTCTACCACCTCCCTCCTTTATAGGATTTGTATCTCCATAGTAGCAAAAGGTTGGGTTAGACTCCCTTTTCAAGCAAGTTTCCTCAGCAGTTGGGTCGTATCTTCCGCCTTTTGGATTCCGGACGGCCTCCAGTATAGTTAAAAGTTTATTTTTTAAATGAAAGGGACCGTATTGCTATTGTCGGGAGGAGTGGAGTATTTATAGTGTTGCCTGTAATGATTGTCCTGGAGTCCGTATAGGAATGACTAGCTGCCAGCTCCTGAAGGCGCGGATCCACGGGGGGGGGGTGGGGCGAGGTTTTGGGCAAAAAACAACAACAACAAATCTGTAGTATTGAAGAAAATGTAAAAAAAAAAATTAGAAGCCATTGCAGACGTTGCAATGGCAGCGGGGAACCCACAATTCCTTAACTCGACCTCTCAGGTGGTGTGGAACTGAGTTGATAATCTTGTCATATAATTCAAATCGGAATTATCATTCTACATTCCCTCCTATCATATATAGCTCGAGAGTCGAAATTCTTCTAAGTCCCCCTTCCCCCTTCTATCATATATAGCTCGAAAGTCACGATTCTTCCAAGCCCCCTCCTATCATATATATCTCAAGACTTGAAATTCTTCTAAGTCCCCCTCCTTTCATATATAGCTCGAGACTCGAAATACTTCTAAATCTTCTAAGTCCTCCTCCTATCATATATGGCTCGAGTCTCAAAATTTTAACAGGGAACCTGTTTTATGGGGGGTTATTTGAGAAATCTGCCGTGCGCCGTCCGCCGTCCAGCGAAAAACTTAGAAAAATTTCGATCCTCGAGCCATATATGATAGGAGAGGGACTTAGAAAAATTTCCACTCTCGAGCTATATATGGTAGGAGGGGGACTTGGAAAAATTTCGACTCTCGAGCTATATATGATAGAAGGGGGACTTGGAAAAATTTCGACGCTCGAGCCATATATGATAGGAGGGGGACTTGGAAAAATTTCGACTCTCGAGCTATACATGATAGCAGGGAACTCAGAAAAATTTAGACTTTCAAACTATATTATATGTACTAGGCTTATAGTAGGTCTAGGCCTTCTTTAGACTAGCTTTATCTAGGTCTAGGCTTCATTGAATTTTCAATACCAAATCCCATTTAACTCATAAAACAGGCTCCCTGCGTTCCTCGTTTAACTTCGTTAAGGAAGCCGTCGTTTTTCCAAGTTTTTGGTTGGACGGCAGACGGTAGCTCGAAAGTCAAAATTCTTCCAAGTCCTCCCCCCCTCCTATTATATAAAGCTCGAGACTTGAAATTCTTCCAAGTCCCCCTCCTATCATGTATAGCTCGAGACTTAAAATTCTTCTAAGTTTCTCTCCTATCATATATAGCTCGAGACTCGAAATTCTTCTAAGTCCCCCTCCTTTCATATATAGCTCGAGACTCGAAATTCTTCTAAATACTCTAAGTCCCCCTCCTATCATATATAGCTCGAGTCTCAAAATTTTTCTAAGTTTTGGTTGGACGGCGGACGGTAGCTCGAAAGTCAAAATTCTTCCAAGTCCCCCCCCCCCTTATTATATATAGCTCGAGACTCGAAATTCTTCCAAGTTCCCCTCCTATCATATATAGCTCGAGACTCGAAATTCTTCCAAGTCCCCCTCCTATCATATATAGCTCGAGTCTCAAATTTTTTTCAAGTTTTTGGTTGGACGGTGGACGGTAGCTCGAAAGTCAAAATTCTTCCAAGTCCTCCCCCCCCCCCCTCCTATTATATATAGCTCGAGACTTGAAATTCTTCCAAGTCCCCCTCCTTTCATATATAGCTCGAGACTCGAAATTCTTCTAAGTCCCCCTCCATTCATATATAGCTCGAGACTCGAAATTCTTCTAAATACTCTAAGTCCCCCTCCTATCATATATAGCTCGAGTCTCAAAATTTTTCTAAGTTTTGGTTGGACGGCGGACGGTAGCTCGAAAGTCAAAATTCTTCCAAGTCCCCCCCCCCCTTATTATATATAGCTCGAGACTCGAAATTCTTCCAAGTTCCCCTCCTATCATATATAGCTCGAGACTCGAAATTCTTCCAAGTCCCCCTCCTATCATATATAGCTCGAGTCTCAAATTTTTTTCAAGTTTTTGGTTGGACGGTGGACGGTAGCTCGAAAGTCAAAATTCTTCCAAGTCCCCCCCCCCCTCCTATTATATATAGCTCGAGACTTGAAATTCTTCCAAGTCCCCCTCCTTTCATATATAGCTCGAGACTCGAAATTCTTCTAAATCTTCTAAGTCCCCCTCCTATCATATATAGCTCGAGTCTCAAAATTTTTCTAAGTTTTGGTTGGACGGCGGACGGCGGACGGTAGCTCGAAAGTCAAAATTCTTCCAAGTCCCCCCCCCCCCCCTATCATATATAGCTCGAGACTCGAAATTCTTCTAAGTCCCGTAACCTAACCTAACCTTAGGTTACTAACTTCGCGGACGCGGACGTTTTCTGAGGATGTAATCTCCTAACAAAATGGATAGCGGGTTGCCCGCTAAAAGAAGGTCCTTTAGACTTTTTTTGGATTATTTCCCCTCCCAAAGTGATCGTCTGGATCCGCGCCTGGACTGAGCATAAATAGGTATGGGAAAAAGGTAACTTGGGTGAGTCGGCCTTCATCGATCATTTAATCGAAAGTGGTCGCAGATTTAAGGAGGGGTCTGGAACAGTGTTGCCAGGTGTTGCACAATTGAGCCACAGTGGCAGATTTCTTACCTCGGTGGCGCACTAATTTTTGAAAATGGCTCAATTTTTCCGGTCAAAATACGGCTCCGGAGGCATATTCTGACTCCAAAACGGCTCCAAACGGCTCCAGAGATTTCCAGCCATTGGAGGCACAATTTTGTGGGATGTGACACTTTCTTTTTAGCGGGGAACCCGCTATCCCTTTTGTTGGGGGGTACTTCCAGGAAATTTTCGTTTGCGAGCGTGAGCGAGGGCCCGTACAATAAGGTCCATGTTAAAATGTTGACTCCCGAGCTAGAGATTTTTCTATAACGTCATTAGATCGTGACGTCACAGGGTCTGAATTCTGACGTCATGGACTCTTCTTTATGACGTCAGCATATCGAATTATGTACGTTGTCGCGATGTGTATTTCAACGAATCGAAATTGATGAAATTACGTAGGGACTATTGGAATCACACAAAGAAAAATAAATAAAAAAACACTCACACGGTCGCGTGAGTAGTACACGACTTTTCTTCCCACAATGCAAAAAACATTGAGAGAGTCACTCCCTCTCTTTAAATTAAATACCAATGACCTGTCAATCATGTCAAACATTTGTAGAAAAAACAATAAAACTCAGTTTATAAATTCTATCACTACGATGTCACATCAACAGATAACAGAGTAAAAATACCTATAATCCAATAAGGAAACCTGAATTTTGTTATAATTTAGGCTAAGAGTCATCTAAAACCTACAAAACGTCTCCAGAAAAACCACTCCCCCTCCCCCTGTCCAAACTGCTACGAGGCTATAACAGTTGTTTCTAATAAAAAAGAGCTCTACAATCATTTTTTCCCATACCTTATTCTTAGCATATTGTTAGTCTAGTATACTGTATATTAGGATGAGTGGTTCAATTCTTTATCACTTCCGATTCCTGGCATCTCTTAAAGCTATCTCGAGCTGCTATTCCTCTCGTGCACTCATAAATTGCCTTCACGCTATCATATCACCATTTTCTATGCACACTCCACCCCAAAATTCTTCATCTGGGAATCCAGTTACAACGAGATCCCGAAAAACTAAAAAAATCGATGTCGAAACGAAAGAAGCAACCAATCACCCAATAGTCAACCCCTCATTCCTTCCCTCACGCTTCAACCATTCCAAACGTATTAACAAAATACCTTACTTTTCTAGCTAGAAAATTCGGTAAAAATATAAAGCACCCAAGCCCGGTTTACTCGTTAGTCTAATCGCAAATCTCACTCAAAAAAGCCAGGCCAAATTGAAAATAATCTTTCCATCTCTTTTGACACCTCAAATCAACTATGAACCACTATTAATTATGTACCCATACATGAAAAAATGACAAATAAATCAATTATTAATTAAGAGTGAAATCACCCAGGTAGTCTCGCATCAGCACACTTGATGAAGATTAAAAAATTGTACTTAATCATTCAAAGTCAAGGTTTTCACTAAAATCAGTCGAATAACAAATTAAGAAAAATAAGACGTGAACCCACATTTTGGTCCTCATCCCAACGAAATTCAAGGCAAGAGGAGGTCATTTTAGCTCGGCTGCGAATAGGCCACACTCGTCTTACTCATACTTATCTTCTCACTAATCTCGCTCCTCCATCATGCCCTCACTGTCTCCAAGAAAATTTATCAGTTGATCATTTTTTCTCATACCCCGTCCTGCAACCCACTTGAACCTCCCTAAATATATCTTCCAATATCAATGCAGCACTAAACAACACCTCCGAAACCATCGACTCAACCCTAACTTATTTACGCACCACTCAATTCTACAACTTCATATAATTCACCAACAAATTCCGTTCGATCGCCACTCAATTCCACCAATACGTACCTAATTTAACCTAATTCAAGTAATGTTCTAAAATAAGATTGTAACGCCGAGCAAATAACCCTCGTGCAGTTTATAATGCTCGTAAAATAATAATAATAATAAAAAAAAAAAAAAAACTATCGAGTATGACTAATAATAATGAAAAATAGCTAGAAAAATGAACAACGCGCCATTGCCACTATCCGTTCAAAAATAAATTTAACAAAACAAATAAAATTTGACAAAACAAAATTCAACGCTCTAGGGGCTGCGGGAAGCGAGATACAAGTGTACTAAATTTGAGTATAAAATATGGGAAAAAGTATGTAGATGACAGCCTTTTTTATATTAAGAACTCTATTTTTGACGAACTTTTTGAATACTTAAATAATTTTAATGAACGTTTGACTTTTACTTTTGAAATGGAAAAAGACTCGACCATTAATTTTCTTGACACGACTATTATAAAACACCATGACACTTTCATTTTCAGACACTATCAAAAGCCAATGGCAACTAATAGAATCATTCATTTTAACTCATGTCAACCTATTAACGTAAAATTGAACACCGCTATCAACTTGAAACGTAATTTTATTTCTAATTCTGACCCCATTTTTTATGATGACATGATGTTTAAACTTAAGACTACCCTTCGAATGAACGGGTATCCTGAATATTTTATTAGAAAAATCCTTGCCCACGAATTAAAACCCCCTCCCCCCCGTGAAATTAGTAATGATAAGTATAAGTATTTTTCAATCCCGTATGTAGGCCAAAGCAGTTGGATCATTAGTAAACACCTCCGCTCTCTTAGTAACAACTTCAAAGTTGCTTTTGGAAATTATAACACCAACAAAGAAAAATATTTCTCGTACATGAAGGATAAAATTCCCAACGAACAGAAATCTGGTGTTATTTACGTGGTTCCCTGTTCGAATTGTCCCTCTTCTTATGTGGGAGAGACATGCCAAAAGTTGAAGGCTCGCCTCTCTCAACATAAGAACGACGTCAGTAATCAAAAAGACAATACTGCTTTGGCTACTCATGCCCTGGAAAAGGGCCATGTATTTAACTTTAATAGAACTAAAATCGTAGGGAGTGAAGAGAACGACAAAAAGAGGAAGATTCTAGAGGTGATTAATATCATCAAAGATGAAATTTGTGTTAATTTTAAGACGGACACTGATGGTCTCTCCGACGCGTACAAGCCGGTGCTAAAACGTTAGTCACCGGCTAATCTCTCCCTCTATCTTCTTTTCGTTCGGTCGATTCGTGTTTTTTCTGTATTTCACTTGTTGTATTGATTTATTTCCTGTATGCTCTCATTTATCATTTCGCCTGAAGATGATCGCTATGCGATTGAAACGTTGCGAAAAATAAAATGTGTTTATATGTGGTTGATAGTGCCAGTTCATTACGTCATTAAATTATAATTGAACGAAAAGGTTTCATCGGAAATAAAATCCAATGAACCTTTGGTAAAGAATGAACAAAGAATGAACCTGTCGAATGATGAAAGGTTCTTCACAATACACGTACTGATAACGAAAGTGGTAAACGTATAGGAAAATCCGCTTTTCCTAACGTAAGCAGCTACTCGCAGCTATTCGTAAGAAGCTACTCGTAATAGTGAAAAATTTTTCAACAAAAGTAAAAATTTCTCGAGAACTACTCATCCGATCCTCAAAAAAAATGCAGGTGCACATCTTCAAATATAATACTACAATATGGCCGAGTTACAAAAAAATCCATCGGGTAGTTTCGGAGGAGTTCCGCGGACAAAAAGTACTCGAAATACTGCAAAATTTCTCAACAAATTGAACATTTCTCGAGAACTACTCATCCGATTTTCAAAAAAATTGCAGGTGCACATCTTCAGATATACTACTACAATATGGCCAAGTTACAAAAAAATCCATTGGGTAGTTTCAGAGGAGTTCCGCGGACAAAAAAATCTTATATATATATATATATATATATATATAAGGAAACCTGAAATTTTTTTTCATGCTAGTTGTGATCTAGGACCCCTAAAACGTCGAGAAAGTTCATTACCCACTCCCCTTGTTGACCTTGCTACGGGTGTAATACCTCACTTTTTTAGTTAGAAAAGTCGGTAAAAGGTCCTTTGCAGGACAACCAATGGAATTTATTAACAATTGAGGAAGTACGAAGTCATCTTACACTTTTAGCTCCACTGCGGTCAACTTTTTCCAATACCCGGAGAAATGTATTCTTACATCAGTGTCAAGAAAGTGCTCTTTTCTTAGGCTTCTTTCTTCCCTTCCAAGCTATAAATATAAAAATTTGAATTACGAGTATCACAAAATTAGATTCCCCGCTGCAATTGCAGAGTTTGCAATCGCATCTAATTTTTTTTTTTTTTGGTATTCTAATCTGATAATTCGGTACAGACCGCAAAAAAGGTTCCCAGTTGAAATTTTCATATCAGAGTTGAATTAAAATTCCTAATCGTTGAGATATATAAAAAGACCCCTAAGAAAGTTCCAGAGAAAATCAAGTTCTCCTGAGTTCCGCCTTGCGAAAGGACTAAAGATCGATACCTTCTTCCATACAGTGTTTTTGCCACGATCGGCGACGTCGGTCAGATCAGAAACGAGTCCGAACCGAGAGAAGGAATGTGTCACACTCGCTTCCCAGTTGGTACGTCGTAAGTCACATTTAATGTTCGTCGCCATTTCGGCGCTCGTTCGCGCCGGCGATGATCATCACGAAACGACAAAATAGAGTCAAAAAGTGACACGACGATAAAAGAATCGTAAAATTATTATTACGTATACGCGATCGTAAATAATTTAGAGGACACCAATAACATCTAACTAGCTTGGTAAAATATATCAAACGAGTACTGAGAAGGGACTTACCTTTATATGCGTCATTCTGTGATAGTACAGATTGGAACTAGCCGTGAACCTCTTACCGCATACTTGACATTGATGAGGCTTCTCGCCGCTATGTATACGTCGGTGGGTATTTAAAGAGCTGGACGTTGAGAAACCTTTATTACACACCGAGCAGACGTGAGGTTTTTCACCTAAAAAAAAAAAAAAAAAATGCATACGATCGGTTACCGCACTACGCTTACTATATATATATGAGTAAATTTCTGGTTATTTTTTTCTCCTCGAGAGTGAGATAAGCTCGATTAAAGAGTTATGTTATACGCTAGCTGCTTGGCTTTGTTTGACAGATATACTAGCATTCGAGCGGTCAACACTCGACTTGCACCTGGCCGCTCGACTATACGTATCCGAATATATTTCTGTGATTAAATTATAAATTTTAGACATAGTGTAACTAGTTTTTATTAACATTTTAATTAGCTGGCCTTTATGTGCGCTGTGGCGAGCTCGAGGTCCGCGGGCCAAGTCGATTTCCAGTTTTTAGGAATATACGACGGTGGCAGACTCATCTTTTATTTTGAAGAACGCGAGTTAAAGAAGTCTTAATAGGCAGGTGTGATAGGTAATGGTTCGGTGCTTGACCAATTTTTGATTCGTAATTACCCGAACAGAGGTCGGTCGTTAGATTAAGACGACATTTCTAGAAGTCCTGCGATGATACAGTCGATATGAGTATAGTACTATATTACTTTATTAACTAAACGCGCGTGGAACACGCTGCTACTGACAAAAGCGGAGAAAAAAATTGTGTTATAATGAAAACAAATTTTTTGAGTAAGAAAAAACTAAAAAGAAGTTTCAGCTGCTTGTACGCGTGAAATAAATCCATTTTTTTTTATCGTTATACTATTTTGTTTGTTCTACGTCAAAGATGATCTCGGGCACATGCTGCAATACTAGTAGGAGAAAATTCGAAGCACCTGCAACTGCTGCCTAGTTAATAATACGCTGCGATTGATGGATCCGTTCCACTAAAATTGATCTCACCTTGTATAGAGGGAAAAAAGATCCTGCTGCTGGATTAAGGGTTCGTAATGACGAATAGGTTTCAGTAGTACAAATGTGACACGAGCTGTAAGACTCGAAGTGTCAAATATTTCAAGTAATACCGGCGCGTTCGAAATAAAGACGCATTAATAATCATTTTTAACCCTTGAAAAAGGGCAATCATGAAACCTAATGATGCCAGTCTGGAGCTCGTGCTAGGACATCTTTGCACGTGATATAATGAGTGAGGACGGTAGTCCCCAGGAAGCCCGGAAGCACCTCGAATGCGCGATACAAAGAAAATGTATGAAAAAGGCGTATCTGATTATTAGATTATAAGGAAGAACGGTCAGATCAAAGATGAAATGAAGAGGGAAGGGGATTTGGAGGAAGTTCAACTTTCGAGCTATATACTTACATAAAACGGGAAGGATGTTCGAAAAAATCCGACTTTTGAGTCGTATACATATGAGGGGGAAGTGGGCTTGAAAAAATTTATAACTCTGAATTTTAAAGATTTCGAATGCTTTTGATCCCTCAGCTCCATGGAGATGGCTAGGGGAGGTCTTGGAAATATTTTGCTAATTAATTGGAGATGGAAATCAGATTAATTCCGATCTCTGAATTCCTATTTCTAAGAGACATCGAACGATCTCAAATTCTGAACCCATACAGAGAAAGCTAGGGAGGATTGGTACAAGAAAGAGGTGGAACTAAAATTTCGGTCATTGAATTCCTAAACTAGAGTCCCGTACAAAGGTGAGACTTGGAATGTATCCCGGACTCTGAACACCCATGAAAAGGACTAGAGAAGACCGTAAGAATTTTGCTGTTTGTCTGGAAGTACAAAAAAGGAGACGTGGAACAAAGCAAAATTCCGATCTCAGAATTCCTACGTAAATGAGACTTCAAAAATATTTCAAACTCTAGACCGTATAGAGGTAGGACTTTGAAAAATGTTGAGCTCTGAATTCTCAAATGGAAGAGACTTCGAATTACGAGTATTTCGAACTCTGAACCTCCGCAGAGAAGGCTAGGAAGGACTTTGAAACTTGTACTTACAACTGGAAGAAAAAGTAGAAATATGAAAATTTTCTCTCAGTTCCTTAGTACATAGATGAGACTCCGAAAAGACCCGGACGAAGATGGGACTCGCCAAAATTTTAAGCACTGAATTCCTAACCTAAGGAGAGGAGCCGTCGAATGATCTCGGATCCTAATCCCATATAAAGTGGGCTAGTCAGAACTTGGAGAAATTTTGATGAATGCCTGAAAGTATAAGGTGAAATTCACAACAATTCAAATCTGTAAATTTTTAAGTAGATGAGACTTCAAAAATACAGTATTTGGAACTCTGGGACTTCGAATTCTTAATTACGAGCAAGAGACTTCGAATAATTTCGAATTTTGAAATCCTCGCAGAAAAGGCTAGGGAGGACTTGAAAAACTTCTGCTGAGGGTAGAGGAGGAAATACGAAAAATTACGATTTCTCAATTCTTGAGTAGATGAAACTCCGAAAATATTGCGAACTCTGGACTCGGACAAAGATGAGACTCGCGAAAATTCTAAGCACTGAATTTGTAAGTAGAGAAGCCGTCGAATTATGATCTCGGATTTTGATCCCACATAAAGAGGGCTAAAAACAACTTCAAAACATTTTGAATATTTGGGTGGAAGCTGGAAGTAAGAAAAATTCTAATCATCGAATTCTTGAGTAGATGAATCTTCAAAAATATTTGAATCTCTGGACCCGTATAAAGGTGGAACTTTGAGCTCTGAATTTCGAAGTGGAAGAGACTTTGAATAATTTCGAACTCTGAACCCCTCATAGAGAAAGCTAGAGAAGATTTGGAAAAATTTTGAGGTGGAAATACAAAAAATTACGATTTTTGGGTTCCCACGTAGGTGAGAAGATACTCCAAATTCTGGTGAGAATCGGAAAAATTGCAAACTCTGAATTTCCAGGTAGGAAAAAACGTGATTCTGATCCCACATAAAGAGGGCTAAAAACAACTTCAAAACATTTTGAATATTTGGGTGGAAGCTGGAAGTAAGAAAAATTCTAATCATCGAATTCTTGAGTAGATGAATCTTCAAAAATATTTGAATCTCTGGACCCGTATAAAGGTGGAACTTCAAGCTCTGAATTTCTAAGTGGAAGAGATTTCGAATAATTTTGAACTCTGAACCCATAGAGAAAGCTAGAGAAGATTTGGAAAAATTTTGAGGTGGAAATACGAAAAATTACAATCTTTGGATTTCCACGTAGATGAGATTATGAAAATATTCCAAACTAAGGTGAGACTCGGAAAAATTTTAAACTCCGAATTTCCAAGTAGGAAAAAACGTGATTCTGATCCCATTTAGAGAGGGCTAAGGAAAACTTGGAGAAATTACTCCAAAAATATTTAAATCTCTGGACCCGTATAAAGGTGGGACTTCGAGCTCTGAATTTCGAAGTGGAAGAGACGTCGAATAATTTCGAACTCTGAACCCCTCATAGAGAAAGCTAGAGAAAACAGGGAAAAATTTTGAGGTGGAAATACGAAAAATTACGATCTTTGGATTTCCACGTAGATGAGATTATGAAAATACTCCAAATTCTGGTGGGACTCGGAAAAATTGCAAACTTTAAATTTTCAAGTAGAAAAGACGTCAAATGATCTCGGATTCTGATCCCATTTAGAGAGGACCAAGGAAAACTTGGAAAAATTTTGATACTTCGCTAAAAGTAAAAAAAAAAAGGTGGAATTAAAAAAATCCCAATCTTTGAATTCCTGAGTAGGTGAGACTCCCAAAATATTTCAAACTCTGAACCCGTATATAGTTGGGATTTTGGAAATGTCGAGCTCGGAATTCCTAGATGGAAGAGACTTCGATTGATTTCGAACTCTGAACCCTCATAGAAAAAGCAAGGGAAGTCTCGAAGAATTTTTCTAATTGGCTAAAAATATAAGAAGAGATGGAATCGCGAAATTCCGAGCTGTGAACCCCTGGGGAAATCTCGCTAATAGACTGCCAGTATGAAAAAAGGCGGCGCTTGAAGATATTCCGAGGGACTTTGAATTGTTCCAGGAATCCGACAATCGAAATCGAATAATCGATCATCTTGCAGTAGATTTTCCTCCGAAAACTGAGCTGATTTTCTTCATTACGATTCATAATTGTAACCATAGCCTCCCTACGCCTCTCGCTATTCGCACCTCAAAATTGGAAAGTTCGTTTTTCTGAGTATTACGTAAGTACGTAACCTCAATTATGCTGCGTACGTACAAGAATTTCGCGCATCTATTCAAAATTTTCTCACGCTAAACCAATATCCAAAATATCATCAAGAAGGCCGAGAAACGGCAAGAGAAATTCTAAGAAAGAGAAGGTGCACGACAACTTTTACAAATGGATCAACTTTGTCGCTACCAAATTTCGAACTCTACGACGATTCAAAGTTGAAATTTCGATTATATACTTTCGTATATTCTTCGAGAACGTCATCTACAATAGTGAATATATGCTCGGCAATAAATTTTCGACGACTAATTTATCGTTCCACCCTGCTCTATTAAAATGCGATTGAAACTCACACACGTTATGTTTCTCTCTCTCTATCTCAATAGTAGACGCGTGTTCGAAAGCGAGTTGAAAAGGCCAACTAGTAGCTGTTCCATACAAACCTCTCTTTTCCGACCACCAACGCCACATCTCCCGCGCTACCCTTTCATTCTTCATTTAGGCGCTAACCTTTTATATAGTTTGATTTTTAACCATTAACATTTTCGGCTCTTTCTCCCCTCGAGAAAAAAAAAATAAAAAAAATACGGTAGAGTAATTCTCTCACCGCGCGGTAAATTTATTTTTTTTCGAATTATTATTTTAAACAAATTATTTCTTCTTTCTAACTTGTTGTCCACGTACTACTATATCTGCATTTATGTGCCGCGTACACGAGGAAGAAAAGAACTCAAGAATCGATAAATTACGTCCCGTCTTGGCACCTACTAGCTTACCTGTGGTGCCAACACCTTAGGACGTCGAAAGAAAGCATAGCGTGTTGCGAACGGTAGGACGTCATCGTTAACAATTAAAAATTATTAATTACTGTAAACAGAAAGAAAAACTATGTTGAAAAAATTAATCATAAATTTTTTTCGATGATGCATAACCAAACTGTACGCAGGGGCCGTATAACCTTTACAGTATTATGGTCATTCATATGAAAATAATTCTATATCGCGGGAGACTGGAGTAAAGATACACGCGGATCATTGAACTACGGATTCTTTTTCTGCACAATTTAGGCTATAACGACCGAAAAATCTAAAAATTTGTTTTAAAAAAATGAGTATAAAAATATCTGTCAAACAATCCGGCATTGCTGCGTATTGACTCTGAAAAAATTATCACCATCAGTTTTTTAATTCGACCATGTGACTTGAAAAATCGTCGAAAAATCATTTAGTTCGTAATGTTTTTCGACGATCGTTTAAGGACTCGTCTTGAAAAAAATAGACGGCAGATTTTGAATAAATTGACAAATAAGAACTTTTACAGCCCTCTTTTGTATGGAAAAAAGTTTCCAAGAATTCATTCATATTATTCTATGCGGGGTCTACAATTTGGTTTATGCGGCCAACCCCCTCTCTTCTCGTCCAAATGACTTGCAGGTGACCGGTTCGAGATTAATCGGTGTGGAGGAATGATCCTATAATTGTACATCACGGCTCCAGTCCGACGATGGTTCTCCATGATCCTGAGAATGGTCAGAGAGGACTCCTCTTCCTTATCTTGTGAGACGCTGTTTCATATTTCGGTAAAACTGATCAGTATCAAAACGAAGTTCCTTCGCCACCCAAAACCCATCGTCTATATCCTATAATGATGTTATCTCGTCCATATTTGAAGGGGCTTAGAACTAAAACTTTCCAGTCCTCCGGGTGATGCGCCTTAAACATGTGTCACAGCTGCTGTCACGATTCGAACATGAAAAGCCTCTCTTCTGTATAGAGCTGAGGCTGTGTCTTCTTAAGAAGCCTGAGTTGAAAGTTCCCTAAAATGAAGTACCCTGACAAGCCAGACACTGCAATGATCCGAACGTTTCAAAAAAGCAATAATGGTTTCTCCGTGACAACACCACTTTTCAGAAAATTCTAATAGTTCTATGCTTTCTCTCCTCATAGTAAAAAGACATGGAATTTGTCTCTCTTTTTTTTTTTGCATTAGTGCCGCTCTACTGCTTGGCATCTTTGGAACAGCCGTCCTGAGAAGAGAAAGTTATCAGCACGAGATGGGTAATTGCACACAGTTTGCAAAAATTGAAGGGTGAAATATGGTAGGATTCGAGACTACAGTAGAGGGTAGATAATTAGGAGAGTTAGTGACCGTATCGGAATTGTTACAAAGGCTAGACGGAAGAAGAGAAGAAACAGAGCTGAGAGAGGCAGATATTTTCACGAACGGGACACGAAGAGCGGTGCTGAACAGATGCAGTTTTAGCAAAAGGAAGGAGAAAGTAGACATGACCGATTCTGAGGCGGCTATAAGAATGATTTATCCATGATAGGTAGTTCGACTGAAGGAAGTCCAAGGGACCCGCTCGTTTTTTATTGCTCTGAATACCGTGTTTTCCAGAAGGCAGGCCAAGAGTCGAGTTGAAGTCATAGGCGAGAGGTAAAAACAGGGTTATTAATTTTAGGGGAGAGAAGGGAATCTCCGGCGGCAATATAGACCGGGTAGTCGATAAGGCCCGGAATCCAGAGGAAGGAGACTGGTGTTGAGGTAGATAACAGTATTTACAGAAATAACAAATGTTTTAAATTAAGGGAGGGTCCTGCATCGCCAGGCGGAATGAAGGCGAATCACTTAACAGCAGGAATTTTAGCTGAGGGGTGAGGAAAGTGAGGTGAAAATTTCAACAGTCCATGGCATTCATTTCAGCTGTGAAAATAGAGGCACAGAATTTCTCAATCAACGACTGGTTATGACGCCCTAGATCGAGTACGCATATTCAGTTTTGGGTCCAGCGTCAGATCCGTCGACAAAGCAGATAGTAGGGTCCCAATTGTACAGAAAAATCCGTCCGCTCGATGTGGCTGTTGAAAGCAATTTTATGATTCATTATTATCATACATACTCAGACGAACAAATATAGCCTGTACATGCCTATTTTTCTTACTCCCTGTTTTCCGAGGTACCACCCCCTAATCTAAAAAGCTCGTTTATCTCGAGAAATATTGACTTTTTGAAAAAAGTTTTCAAACAAAAGTTGTTCCATTATGTCTCCTCTACAACTTTACCTCTTATAAAAATTTCATTTTGAGCAATCCTCGCCTTTCAAATTTGAAAAAACATGGTAAAAGAAACAAAGTGAAAAAGAAACAAAGAATCACTTTGTTTCACATTTTTAATAAGAAATTTTGAACATACAGTCAAATATATGATTACAAAAAATGTTTAGAATTCAGTTTCCTTTTGAATGATGAGTGTCAAGAAGACTTCACCCCACCCCTCCCTCATTTCAAAAGCTCAACCCCCGCCCCTCCTAGTCAAAATCGAGGTTTTGAATAGTAATAAGTCCAACCTACAGACTATAATGTTACCCTTCTGAGCTGATGATGTAAAAGCTGAACAGGAAGTTGAAAATTAATTTCAATTGATCTCCTCAGAGCTACAGAACTTGTAACTTCTTTAGGCAGGTACTTTTTCAATGAATTTCTAAATTTAAGGTAAATAGGTGAAGTGAACAATCATGATAAATTAAAATAAAGCATCTTTTTTTGAAAATTTATCATTAATCAAATGTTTGCGAGGCAAGAGGAGGGGCGGGGGGTGGATCTTTTGAAATGAGGGGGTGGAGTGATTTCTTCTTGACACTCACAAGGAAACTGAATTTTAAACATTTTTTGTAATCATATATTTGACTGTATGTTTGATAAAAATGTAAAAAATTGTAATTCTTTGTTTTTTCTACCATGTTTTTTCAAATTTGAAGCGCGAGGATTGCTCAAAATGAAATTTTCATAAGAGGTAAAGTTGTAGAGGAGACATAATGGAACAACTTTTGTTTGAAAACTTTTTTCAAAAAGTCAATATTTCTCGAGATAAACGAGCTTTTTAGATTAGGGGGGGTGGTACCTCGGAGAACAGGGAGTGAGAAAAATAGGCATACAGGCTATGTTTGTTCGTCTGAGTATGTAAAATAATAATCAATCATAAAATTGCTTTTAACAGCCACATCGAGTGGATTTACAATTAGGACCCTACTAAGAGCTATGGTGGATCAGAAATTTGGAAGAGATAATATCTCTGATAATTTATCGGTAGGTACATAGTGTTGTGAGTCTTGAGAACAATAGCTAGATCGAGTCGAATATTTGGAAGAGGGGTGAACAAATGATAGGTGGATGATATGACAGAGGTTAAAGGTTTCAATTAGAGATGCTTACACAGTTGAGATTCGAGAGGAATAAGTGGAAGCTGAGTAATTTAGCTGTGAATGCAAAAAAATTAGTATGGTAATTAGGAAGCAGTATTTGAGAGGGGGTTCTCCCACCTCAGCGCAAAGACTGAGGGTAGGACTAGAACGTAGTGCACCGAGTTTCAATCTCAATGCTGAAGATTGAATTGTATCCAATATTATAGCAGGCAGGATTTACTAAATTGACTACATATTGGGGCCTCGTAGTCTAATTGAGAGCGGATTAACCTGTTGTACAACTGGAGAAGAAGTTTACGATTACAGCCAACGCGAAGATGAGCTAGTAATTTGAGGACGTTTATAGGATTGACACATTTGGCTCTTAATAATTTGATGTGAAAGGTTTGATGACACATGGGAAGAAATCCTACTCTTGATTAATTTCCATGATTACATATTGCTCGTCAACTGTTCTAGACCTCCTTTCAACGCATTTATGGTGCAGATAGGAGCTTTCTCACGAAAATAGAAGAGGGCATATAGCTTAAATAATCTCCAAGATAAGAACTCCTTAAATGAGGGAAAACTACCGTCACAACCTACCACGAGTCATTAGAGCGAAAGAGGTTCGTCGCATAAGTCAACTCACGGACTCAAAATATGAACAAATAATTAAAAATCCTTATACCTAAAAGAGGATTGTAAAAACTCTCACGATCATAAATTCTCAGTTTTTCGTGAAAATACGAAGTAGAATAACCCTTTTGAGACATCGAACCGCTCCGAGACGTATGAATGCAAGGACAAAAAACCCATACATCCCCAGTGGTTTTCAGGAATATAATTCTACTTTGAGGACCAACGCGATGACTTTTCAGTTCTAATGGAGCATTTTCAATTTGTCGAGTTGAACGTTACCAATATGTGCATGTAGATTCTGAGACTTGCCTTTCGATTTCTAGTTCGTCAGTCTTATAATTTCCCTCCCCATCTCCCTTCCAAGACCGGCCCTCGCCACAATGCCTTCAAAACTGAAATATTTTCATAGAATCCATAGTATAAGAAAGAGAGGGGGGGGGGGGAAATTATGCGACTGGCTTAACGTAAATCAAGTTTGATGGAGTATTGAATAACTTAATGGGAGCTCAAAAATCATTGCGCCCGACCTCGTTAAGACCTCAAGACCACCGTGGGAGCAGGTGATTTCTCCTGTTTCGAAGCTCTTCAACGTCCTTATCGGTTCATTCTACGTCATTGAAAAAATTTCCAGAGGAAGGTGATACAGATCCAACTTTTTCTGATCTTCCTTGTATTAAACTAATTTTATTGAGCTACGGTACTATCTCTTACCTGTATGCGTTCTCATGTGTCTCTTCAGCAGGGACGGTCTATCGAACGCTTTTCGGCAAACCTCGCAGGGCAACAACGTTCTCTCACCCCTACAAGTTTTACTCTTGATTGACGTGTGTCTGGGCTTATTTAACGTGGTTTCTGAAAGTATATCTCCAACTAATGACGCGGTTGACGATTCCTCCGATAAAGATTTGCGCTCATCAGTGTCAGTAGCGCTCGGTGGAGACGACGATGTAGAGGAAGACGAATTTATTAAAGACCTGGACAATAGCGACGTCGATAAGTCCAATGGTGAATCTGTACACAAAATCATTTCGAAATTTCCATCAATATTTGGAAGAAGAAACAAAAAAAAAAAAAAAGAAAACACGATGCAATTATATTTTCTCTAGACACACAATCGCGACGCTATAAGAGTCTTATATAATTAAACGAGAGAGTTACACGGAAAATTCGACTTTAGGAACCATTGAATTGTTCTCCACGATTAAAAATGTGGACGATCAACGATCAATACAATAACGATTTATATTTCCATAAACGAACCAGTACCGATTAAAAGTGAAAGATATACGACAATTGACTTCTAGTCCGCGTCTGATATGTTCCGACTAAACGATGATACAACAATAATAGTGTATTCCATATTCGTTAAAATAGTAAAACACGATTGACTTATGAATTTATATAGCTATACGATTATCTGCTGTTGGGGCCGCTGTATATGAGAGTATATTGTAGCCTAGTCTGGACGAATAAATTCAAATCAAGCGGCGATTGACATTCAAGAACGACTACTGCAGTTAATATATATAAAACGGACTTTTGAGACAGTACAATGCATTTCGTTTAATTCAGCCTTATACGTGCAAGCTATATACCAGTATACCGGGTATCTACTGCCTATATACACACCATAGCCGACCCGTCCATTCTTCCAGCTCGCAGCTCCCGTTTCCTACTGTACATCAGCGAGTCGTATATACATCGGCACAGTAGTGCATTAAAGCCTACCTATATGCACTTGACACCTCATTTGAAATGAGCCCTTTGACGTTTATTTGCGAGCATTCCTCGTTAGAGAAATTTCGAATATTCAGTACGTCGGTCGTATAGCAGCGGTCGCGATACTCGAACGCGTCACTCTTCATTTCGAACACGCACTTTATAGGGTGAAACAATACCGCAATATAAATCCAGGTACGTATACGTATATGTTGATGAGCGGAAAGGTCATCAGCGGATGCAGAAAAAAGAAAACAGGCCGACGAGATTAGAATATACGACTGCGGAACGTATACGCGATTCTATAAACACTGCACACTGCCGGTCTTCGCGATCTCAGCCTATACTGCAATATGTACAATACGTGCTCGGCCCATTTGTATTTCTTTTTTAATCAAAAAAATCTGCGAGCAATAATTACAACGTGATACATTTACGCATTGTATATTGTTTGCCGCGTATAGATTCCGGTTTGATGCTGCATATTGTTGTACTCAGACGGATCAAAGGCGAGTACGTGTACCAGCACTTGAAGGCGTTGGCAGATTTTTAATTTTGATTTTCGATACAAAATGTATACTGCACTGTACACTCGTACGGTATAGCGCGAAGCGAACAACAACAACAACAACAACCGGCGACGAAGTTACCGATCGATGTTCATAAATAAAAAAAAAACTGGTATGTTACGCTTAACAGAAGATAAATCGGTAGAATATTAATAATAGCTTGTTGCTTCTGGGATGCTTATTTATTGCCCGGCGAAATAATTAACAAATAACGGACGCGAACGCGAGTGTGGAATCCAGGTATATAACATATGCGAGTGAACCAATCCGCTCCTCTTAGTGGTTTCTTGATATCCTTCCTTACTAATCATTATAGGCAGCTTACGATAAACTGACTACGAGCTTCTCAGTTTCGTTTGGTGATGGAAATCATTATAATACGGGGAGGCTCCGATGTCCGTCGTTCCGAAGGCGGTCAGCATTGACCTCTGAACTACTTGGGAGATCTTGGAAAAATCTGACCATCAAGCTAAACACGACAAGCTGATATCCATTGATGTGACTAATATGTCTGGTACCATACTGAAGGAGGAACTTCTCACTCTGCTCAAAAACAACAGATACCATGGGAACCCCGATGGGCCGAAGTACGCCAACATCGCTTGTGTGTCGCATGTGCAGCACCGCCCGTCATCCATAATGGAGTAGGTGCGGGTTGCGTATGCATTTAATATTGTTTCCTCCAACACCGGAATCGACCCTTTCGGGTATAACTTCAGTGAAGGAGGAATCTCCTACGCGAACCCCCTCTTCTACTCGGCAACTGCCAAGTTGCTTTGGCAACCGCCAAGCTGCGATGGCCCCCTGGCACGCACAAAAAAGAAAACAGCACTAGAGAACACACTCACATCACAAAAACGACACTATCACATCACATCAGGCGTAATAAGTCGCTGTTGCGTGAATCTCACTGTATGGTGCTCGTTAGACATATTCGTATGAACAGTGAACGTACCGTAGTAAGTTCACCGGAATAGAGGACGCGGAGCAACCATATAAACGCGAGATTCTTTCAACAACTATAAAGGCCCTAACAATCTGGATGGTATCCTTCTTCCTCTTCTTCCTGCAGATCTGGATGTTGATGGTACACAGGTGTTGAGTAGGCCATAGCGTGGTTCTGCATTTGCCTATTCCATTCCTGGTCCATCTTCCTCTTCATGATGGTGGCCGCAAATGCAGACACCTGGTTCCATGCTTCTTCGGAACCTAGCATGGTGGGTGTAGGTGGGTAACAGGCTACTCGGGTCGAGCGCTTCATCTACCCCGATCTCTTGGAGAGACCGACTAAGCTCGTCCCGCTCACGCCTCCACGCCTCACACTCAAATAAGGTGTGTTGTGGTCCATCATCCCGCCCTGGGTTACAGTGCGAACACGTTGCCTGCTCAACTTTCCTTAACTTCTCGTGAAGGTACTTGTTGAAGCAGCCATGGCCGCTTAACACCTGCGTCAGGTGAAAGTTCAGCTGACCATGGTGTCGGTTCATCCACTCATCAAGGTCGCGTATTAGCACACGGGTTGTCCATGTACCCAGCTCACTCTGGGCAATTCTTTCTTTCCACTTTACAAGCAAGGAGCGCCTGGCCTCCTGCTTGACCCGTAAAGCTTCTCGGTTGGTCGTCGTTCTCTTCTTTGCTTCGAACACCACCGCTCTCTCCTCAGCAAGGAGCTCGATTGGTGGTGAACGTGCTAATACACAAAGAGCCTCCGTCGAGACAGTGCGGTAGGCACTAACACACCTCAGCGCAGCTCTTCGTTGGATCTTTACCATCTCTCTTCTTCGGTATGGTATCTTCATGCAGTCGGCCCATACTGGCGCACCGTATAGGAGGATCGACAAGGCGGTGCTCATCATGATCCTTCTCCTTGCTTCTCTCGGTCCTCCTAGGTTCCTCATCAGGCGGCTTAGGTAACCAACTACCCGGCCCGCCTTTTCCGCTGCCATCAGGAAATGGTGCCTGAAGCTCAGCGTTGAGTCAAACCAGATGCCCAGGTATTTCATTTGCTTCTTGGTTTCAATTTCCACACCTCGCAGGCGAAAGGTGGGTGGCTTGAACTTCCGACGGGTCGTGAATAAAATGGCCTCCGTCTTACTTGCTGCTAGTTCAAGTCCAGCCGACTCGATCCAACGCGTCACATCCTCTAGGGCCCGGTTTACCCTGCTCTCCACCGCTACAGTTGTTTCGGCAGTGCATACCACCAGGGTGTCATCCGCATAGCAGATAAGCTTAACCCCCGGTGGCAGCTTCACCTTAAAGATTCCGTTAAATGCGACGCACCACAAAAGCGGCCCAAGGACCGACCCCTGCGGCACCCCACAAGTAACAGGGCGCTTTACTGTACCAGCAGACGTCTCTGCTTGGATTTCACGGCAGCTAAGATAGCTGCTGATCATCCTGAGCAGGTATGCGGGCACTCCTGCGTTCACAAGAGCTTCCAATATCATCTTCCATGGGATTGAATTGAACGCATTTCTTATGTCGAGGCTGACGGCTGCGCAAAACTGGCGCATATCAATCGCTGACTTGGCTATCCTCTTCAGCCGGATCCCAGCATCTGATGTGCAGCGTACAGTTTGAAAACCGTACTGGCTATCAGAGATTATATCTCTTTCCTTCAGATAGCTCTCCAAACGATTGGCTATCACTCTTTCTAGAAGTTTCCCAACATTGTCTAGCAGACAAAGTGGACGATAAGAGGATGGTAGACCAGGTGGTTTATCCTTCTTATCGATCAACGCTAGCCTGGCTTTCTTCCATCGCACAGGGAACAGTCCCCCAACAATTGCCGCATTGAATGTATCAACAAGCAGTGCTGGGTCAACTGAATGTATGGCGCTCCAGACTGGATTTGGAATCTCATCCGGGCCTGGAGCCTTCCAATACTTACCCCGCAGTCTATTGACTGCTGCATCAACCTCCTCGGTGCCTAGGAGGGATATACCATCCTCTTTTACTATTGGTAGCGTTACCATTGGTGGCGGCTGCTGTGGGAACAAGCCATCAATGATTTGACCCACAACATCCGGCTCCATTCGGCTCATTGCTGAGAGGCCTTTGAGCTTCTTCAGCACTAACTTATAAGGCTTTCCAAATGGGTCGTCATCCGCCATCTCACATAGCTCTCGCCATGCAGCACTCTCGCTGTCCTTGATGGCCTTCTTCAGCCTTTTACGAGCCAGCTGGTAAGTACGCCAACATAGTGAAGGAGATCTTGAGCCAGAATTACTGCCATTACAATAACAGGTTCTACAGTCAGGAAAGGGGATTTGCGATGGGATCACCGCTGTCACCAATACTGGCGAAGATATTCATGAATGATATGGAAAACAAGATATTGAAGGGCAGCAAGTTGAGAAACTCGATCAAACACTGGGCCAGATATGTAGATGATATCCTAATTGTGTGGACAGGCACTGATAGACAGGTGGATCTATTCCTTTGAGAGATGAACGCGATGAATGAGAGCATCAAATTCACTGTGGAAAAAGGCAATGAGACCATCAACTATTTGGACCTTACACTCACAATGGAGAACAATAGGATAGAATACAAAATCTACAGGAAGCCGACGCATACTGACACCATCATCCCTAATGACTCCTACCACCACCCCAGGCACAAGTTAGCGGTAATCCAGAACTACTGCTATCGGGCAATTTCTATCCTTAAGAACAACGAAGAGAAGAGGAAAGAGATCGCAGAAGCCAATGGCTACCGCAGATGTGTGGTGGAGGGAGTCTTTGGGAAAATGGAAACAAAGAAAGGAACCCATGATAGCATAGTGAGAAAGTACTCCGGATCGATACCACATATAGGAAAGTACACAAACAAGGTGATAAAGGCGTTCAATGGCTACAATATGAATGTGGGTATCCAGAATAACCAACCCATGGTGAAGAGAATCAGCAATGACCAGACGGAACAAAAGGACAAGGAAAGCTTGAGCGGAGTGTACAAGCTCAGTTGTGAACAGTGCGAGGGGATCTATATTGGTGAGACTGGGAGAAAGTTTGAGATCAAGAGAAAGGAGCACAAAATGTCGAGGGAGAAAGAAGATGGCAAGTCACTGTTTGGGAAACACTGTAACGAGGAAAACCACGATGGAGAGGGAATATTTGAAATCATACACGTAGAGACAAAGAGAAGAAAACTCTGGGAACAAATGGAGATTGCAAAAGCCAAGAGGAAGAAAGCCTGCCTCTTGAACAATGTAATCACATTTGACAGCGAAAAATTATTCGGCCTGGTGATTGGACGAGAGAAGAAGAACGGAACCAACCAATGAGACGACAGGAATCCAGGTAGCCAATAGAAACGCAGCATTTAGAACAATAGATTGAACCAATCACAAAGCAGTATGTTCTAGCCAATAAGAACACAATGTCATATTATTGTAAGAATAAGTTTCTAAGAAGTGAACCAATCACAACACAGCCTTGTTATAGCCGATAAGATCACAGTGTTATACTATAAAAAGTCTTGGTTAAGGCCTTGTTCTCCAGTTGCGACACAACTGATGATGGGATAACACCCGAAAGTACTCTTGTATAAGCAACTATTAAAGTAGATTTGTACAATTGAAAAACCCTTTTTTATAATACATGAAGCGAAAGTGCTGCGTATTGCGTTCGTTTTTCGTAGCGAAACATGCCGTTATCAGAACCGTGGCGAAAATGTTTTACCAGTGGCGAAAATGTTTTACCGGTGGCGAAAATCAAGTCAGTGGTGCCATTCGAAAAATTTGTAAACATTCTTTTTGAACGATAACCAATTTAAATTGTAGGCCCAAGTGTTCCTTTCACTACATGTATTATAAAAAGTACTGTTTGTAATTCGTGTTGAAAACAAACGATATTAGAACTCGCTTATCCACACTCGCTCCGCTCGTGTGGCTACACTGCGCTCGTTCTAATATCGTTGGTTTTCGCCACTTATTACAAAATGTACTATTTCAATATTAGCGCTCTACTTACACCTCACTCACTCATTATGAGTTCCGATAATACGTATACAAGAGCTAGTGGTTTCGGAAGAATGCACGGGCATTCTCTGACCTCCCACTGATCTACTTTAGGATTTCAAAAATATATCGGTCTTCAAATCATAAGTGTCATATACGAAATCGTAAAATTTTGCATACGACTACTATCTGTCGCGAATCTTCACTCCGTCAGCAAATCAGTCATATCTTCCAGACAATGCCGCGAACTATATTCTTCACTATGACGTGTACGTAATCAATTTCTTCTTTCCTACCCTGACCCAACTCTTCTTCTAGGAATTCAATTCAACCCAGTGCACCATCATCCCTCTTTACACCTTCCGACCTATTTTCAAATCGATCCACCCCTTCGAACCCTTATAATCCCCAATTTTTTATCCCTCGTCTTCTATCACAGTCATGGAAAGGACACCATTTTTCCCAGAATGGTCAACGAGCTAAAGCAGAATCATTTGAACCCAAAATCGATGGTCTCCGTCCATCCAGTCGCTACCAGAAAGAAGAATAAATTGCCGTAAAATCACGACATCCCTATATAAACGGTCGAAGACGACAAGCAGGAGTCATTCCGTCATTATACCATTTTTGCAACGCATATCTGCGTACTTCGCGCCGACGTTGCTGATTAAAATGATCAAAATAAACCAGAAATTATATTCTACCAGTGCACGGCTTCTCGTACCCTACCAATTTTTTTTTTTTTTTTTTTTTTTTTTTTTTTATTGTGTCATACGCATGGCTGCGCGTTGACGATCGCATCGGCAATATGTACAATTCTTATACAATACATCGGTAACATTCAAAGAATTCTTAAGTTCTAACACGTTTTCAAGTATACAGTTGATACATATTATATATTATAGGTCTTCAGCCGCTTGCATCAGCTCACCAACGGATGGTATTCCGGTCCATTTTCTGACATTATTCAGCCACGATATCTTCCTTCTGCCCTTTCCTCTGCGTCCCTCGATCTTTCCTTGCATTATGAGACGTAGAAGTTCATATTTTCGCTCCTTCATTATCATTCCGAATTCTTTATCGTTTCAAGGATCGTTCTCTCCGTGCCTGCTCTTTTCAGTACCTCAACATTAGTCACCTTTTTTATCCAAGGTATCTTGAGCATGCGCCTGTGGAACCACATTTCACACGCTTCTATCCGCTTGATAGTCTGTGCGGTATAGGTTGATGCCTCTGCTCCATACAATAGCACGGAGTGTACATAGCATTTAAGCATTTGTTGCCTTCACTTCATATTAATACTTCTGTTTGTTAAATAGCTTTTCATTTTTCCAAACGTTGTTTTGGCGTAGCCTATTCGCCTTTTCACCTCGACTTCTGGCTCTAGTTGCTCGCTTATGTACGCTCCAAGGTATTTGAATTCCTTCACTCGTTCAACATGTCTTCCATTTATCATTAGTTGGGCTTCTTGGTGTTCATCTTGGCTAATTATCATTAATTTTGTTTTCGACACATTTATTTGTAGTCCGTACTTCTGCCCTTCATTATCAAGCCTTTCCACCAGATTCTGAAGGTCTCCAATCCTCGAGTTATATATCAAGAATTATAAAGAGATTTTGATCTCCGGACCATATATTGTGGTTCCGAGGGGAGGCGGGTGGCTTCTGGGAATGTTTCACTTGGTCGGGAAAATGCACGGGCATAACCTTCGAGCTAGATAAATTCAAAATAGACGGGAGGCTCTTTGTCTGCACGGTTTTCCGTATCCTGAAAATCTTCCAGTGATTATCAAGAATTATAAAGAGATTTTGATCCTCGAACCATATATGAGAAAGATTGTGGTTCCGAAGGGAGGTGGGCGGCTTCCGAAAAAATGCACAGGGGCAACCTTCGGTCTATACATAATAGGAAGGAGGAACTTGATTTTGACCAAAAATAAATTCAAAATAGACGGATGATGTTCATGGAGTGAGTTTCACCTAATTTCGACTGTAAATCAACAAAAAATGATTCCCATTCTAGTCAAATAAATCAACCGCTCATTCTCGGTCCATTAACTCATCGTTGATGTTAAAATTGAATAGACTTCTGGTATTGAATTTCAATTCCAACTGAAGGATTTCGAGCCATTCTCGTCGATTTCAAACGAAGAATACGTGCGAGGCATTCAGAATTGAGATTGAAAATTAGTTGAATTTCGGTCGCGGCCAATTGATCGCGTTTCAATTTTATAAATTGTGCGCATCATGATGCTCGTATCGGTCAAATGCTGCAGTAACTTTCAATGAGTCTCATTATACAATTCCGACGACGCATCCCATATGCGAGTGGAACAGTCACCAGAACAGACAGAATACGACTATAGTTTATATCGAGCAGTGCCTGGGAGAGGGGAAAGAGTCTTGACTGTACATCGACTACAAAACGAAATGACAAATGTCGACTCAGTATCATTGTCGGCTCTTGAACTGAGGATTTCGACATCAATTTGTCCACCAGATTAGATTTTTAGAGAACTAAATATCGACGTTTATTCAGTGTCAATCAGCTATCAATTTGAATTCCATCAAACATGTAGAGAGGTTGACCACGTGATCAATCAAACAGAATAAAGTCCACAAATCTGAATTCTTATCGAGTCGATATTACGTCGACGTCACTTGATTTTGACTCATAATTAAGGATTTTGACATTAATTTGAGATCGATTGGAAATCATTCATCATACATTCCCGGAGAATAATAAATCCACTGTCGATCGATGTCATCCAGCAGTTGATTCGAAGTCGAACGAAAATGTATAGAGATTGACTCGAGATAAACTTGACAACGTCACAAAGGAGTTGATATGGATTCATCACAATTCAATCCCATGTGGACCTGATATTCACGTCAGCGTCAATTTTTGACTGGACAAAAAGTCAATTTTCAATTAATTTTGAGTCGGTTTTTTGTCGTTACAAAGAATATCGACCACAAATCAGTTTTTTCTCTTCTCTAACCTCAGTTTTCCCTTCGTCTCTCTTGTTCGGGTCTCTCGGATTATTAGTCCGTCATGGACTCAAATACCCTCCGACCACCTCTCGGCTCGATCGACTGAGAGCTACGAGGAGTCACACTCCGGTTCGGTATCCGGTTTCGATTACGTTATTTTAGTCAGTAAGAATTGACTTCATAATCTAGGATATTCGGGTTTGTCCTCATACTAGCATCTGATCCCTCTCCCTCCTCTTGAGCCACCGGTGTCCGCGTGTCTTCTGTCCGTACGGTGGATTGAAGAGTGTAGGACGGATTCATCAATGCAGTAACTACGATCACGAAGCCGCCATTTCCAGTGAATCATACTGACGGTTGTCGATTTGACATTCATTCTCGGTCGATACCCAGCTATGACCGATAATCGACGTCAAATCGATCGAGGATTTACTTGTTTTAAAGTTTTGGTTGAAATTGCGTCGATACATGGTAGAAATTGACCTACGTCGATAAATGTCGACTCCAGTTTGACTTATTTGCCACGTCGAGTTCAGGTAAATTTCGAGTCTACTCCTCAATTGGGTCACTTTTAAGTCGGTTGACTTCAAATCGACCTTAAATCGACGTCGATTTACAGTCGCTTTATCAAAACGTTAGTTGCGATTAAGCATAAAACTGTTTGCAATTTTTTTCGCTATCATAAGGGCACTTAAGTCTCGATTCTGGTTTATTATAGTGTCGTTTTCTGGGTAAGTAATTCAACATGTATGTCTCGGGCACGTGTCGCAGTAACTTCGCTTCTCACAGACAGAATATGGAGTCAATTAATGGAAGAGGGCTATTGAGGTTCTCAGTTATCTTGACCAATGCATCAATGGTCAAATCGACGTAACATCGACCCCGATTTCCAGTCGAAGTCGAAATATAATACCAGAAGTCCACACGTTTTTGACTTCGATTCTGCAGCCCTATCAAATCGTGCACTAAATTTGCTACCTACTGCAAATTGACCATCAATTTGTAATACCGGGATTCGACTTAATTTCGAGTCTATGGTAAGAGGAGCGGTAGATCTTGAGTCGACTTCCAGTCATTTCAGGTCGATTTGCGGTCGACGTTGGGCGCAACTAAATCGACTCAAAATTATTCTCCATTTTTAAGCGACTTTTGGTCAAAGGAGTCGATATGGTTTCATCCGGTGGTTCCGATAATTAGGGAGAGGGGAGGAATAATTTTGCCCAATAGCTATCCGCGAATTCGAGCAGAAGGTCTGTCCTCTTGCGGCAAAACGAATACTGTTCGCTGATTGGTGCAATTTGGTTGAAGAGGTGAAGATGTGAGGAAAATTCGACTCATCTAAAAGGTAATTATGAGATCTACAACTTTCATCCTCTACATTTTTCCATAATATGAAATAAGTAACATCTTATTGTCAAAAATGTAATTCAAGTGCCTTCCAGACATCGCTATTAGCACTCTTGCCGTATTCCAAATTCGCGAATGAAAGAGCCTCTAAAATTTCTTCAGTCGAAGACAAATAAACTACGAATGGCGAGTTCTAATTAGTCAACAATTTTTCAAATTTCAAACTTTTTTTTTCTTTTCCTTCATTGATGTAAGGGGATTCGAAGCACTTCGGTAGAAAAATTTCATTGTATTAAAGCAAAATCTGCTTCTTCGGGCGAGACAGCAAAATCTCAAACTCGATTGACGTGTGCTCACTATTTCCATCATTTTCCCGAAGGCACGCGAGATTAAATCACAATGATGCATCTATAAGTAATAAAAGCTAATAACGTCCTCCCTTTGCATCATCGAGGAGATAAGTACTTTTACTACCGGTGTGCGCCGCATATTTTTGGAAGTCATATATATCGAGTCGATGAAACGAAATTAATCTTAAAAATATCACTCCATCTGCGTACACCAATGATAGACTACATAGTGAATTACGTAAATTATAGGCTTTTCAATGTTTTTCTCCTTTATACTCGTACCTTGTCCAAGTACAACGCGTACTTTACATTAATTAGTCCTCATGATATGGAGTTTAATATCGATTCTAGACGATTTGGGCGTTGCTACCGTATGCATAGCTATGCGCTGCAACCGGCCTGCATCAGCTATTGTAATTACAAGCATTAGCCGTCATGAATTGGATGGCTTGCCGGGTCGAGTTTTCAAGTCGGAACGTATCCACGAAGAAAATGAGTACCTAAACTCTATTATCATTATGTACATGATGCAGTCTCCTATCTTTTGCTGTATCAACTTCATTATTATCGATTGAAAACAGTAGCAACGAACCGTTCGTAAATAAAAATAAGTATCGGCGATTTTCGCTTCGGGCTAATCAACGATGAACTTCCTACATAATATAAAGAAGCAATAGTTTGAATACTGTACCGCCGAGTCGCCAATACATAATGATATCGACGAAAAGAAAGAATGGAAAAAAAAATAGAGTAAAAAAAGAAGAAGCCACTTTCAATGGCATCGAGATAATAACGTCAATGCTCATTTCGAGATTACGACCTACAAAATCTCGAAATAAGTTTTTTTTTTCCACTCTGTTATCTCCTATCAGTCATTCGAGTGTGCAATAAGATGAGAATTGTAGCCTATAAGGACGAAAAAAAAAGAAAAGGTAGTTGCATAGCTTTATAATACGAGTCAGCTTACACATAATCACCCATTACGGACAGTTCGGAAATGTCGATGTTTCACGCGTCCGACGAAAGGTAGCATTTTCTTTTTACGCTGGATATTGTAAATAAAGCGCGACTGAAGAAAATTATGTACAGAACGAGCGCGAAGGCACAGAAGATGGTCTTTTTTTTCTTCTTCTGTACCGCTTGAATTATAGATTGTACATCGATCGTTTGCCGAGCACAAGTACGTAAGTAATGCAAAGGAGCGAGAAGAAGAAGAAAAAGAAAAAAAAAAAAAAAGTACACAATATATAGAAGTTGTTAACGAGAAGAATCCGATACGCACGAGCCGAGTTTAGTATCAAAACGGGCGCTATCAGAGATCATAAACACCATCGTATCGCCTCGACAAATTGTGCCGGTACCGCACCTCGTGCTATTCGTTTTTCTTTCTCAATAGCTTTCTGCTATTGACCACACTGACGGCTGGTACGGTGGCCCTCGTACTATATGTACGTTCTACAATATCGATCGTTCACGTCGATGTTGTCGCTTTTTTAATTATGTTTTTTCAATGCTAACATCACAATAGAATACCTGTAGATCACATGTAACCCATACTGTAGACTAGCCATCCGATGCTACGCATTAGCACAGACAGAACCCAGAGCCCGATCTTTCGCGCTCACGCACATGTAGCACACCAGATTAAAAGTATTGATCGTAATCCAGGTCGATAATGTGCCATATATTGTTGTCCGCTGTCGGAAAAATTTGAACTTCGTAATCTACTCACCTTCTAACGTCCTTCTGTACAATGCGTGTCGGAGATAGTGCACTGCGGGCATGTAGTACGCTTCTTCGGAGTGCTCCGGCAGGTAGAACACTACAAGCTCGGAATTCGCTGGAATATTCTTCACTGTCTCGTAAATAGGTTCACCTGCAACAAAGAGCATAGTTCCGAGGTGTTACAGATCGTTTTGTAGGTTTTGCAGAAGAACTGATACAATCACTGGGAATGCACAGAACAAGCCATTCAGAATGCGACCACAGCTCGTGTTAGGATAATGTAAAAATGGGGAGAATGCGACTTAGGAAAGTTTAATGGAACTTCTTATACGGGTATTTCTCAATAATTTTGTCACTTGCCGGGTGCATGAAAAGGAGCAATGGTTCAAATAGAAATCTTCGATTCTGCGACCATCATCTACAAGCGAAAGACCTCCAAATTAATCAAAAAATTAGTGAATCCAAGGAGGATAGTCTTCTCCACTTGGTCAGAGAAGTATGAGTCAAGGATTAATTATTCTAATAAAAACGTACCAGACCTCTGTCAGAGTGTTACTTGCTGTGCGCCCGACGTGCAAAATATTTGCTGTGACCCCGACACATTAGGGTAATCCAGACATAACGCGCCACATAAGGGTAGATAGCAGGATGCATTCAAGTCTCTATATGACGACCATATCAGCCACGCCCAATTTTTATGAAGCTCAACAGTGACTGGTTAGCATCGGTGGCACAATATGGTCACAAGGAACTTGAATACTAGACACATTGTTTCTCAGATGTGTCGTATGATTGTGTGACCCAGAGAAGCAACGTAAGGTCACTATATGGTCACAATCATGTAAGGAACCCTTTTGCATCTTACGTGACATCTCACTCGCAGGGAAAGTACGGAGCTTCAGTGTACATATACCTGAACGTTTAGCAACGAATTAAGAGCTCATCTTATTTGCTGCCTTCACCTCATTCAGCAGACTATGGAGGAGGTGGCGTCATATGATGAATGACTTACAGAAATAATCCTACAAGAGGAGAAACAGTTGTCACAAGGAGGCCACAATGGTCACAAACCGAAATGTTATGATCCTTTGATGTGACTGCAATACTTCTTATAAGTAACCTGTAAGTGTCTCAAGTCAAACCTGCGATTTAGGCGACTCAGCTTACCTCGAAATTTCCCTATGTTACCTAAAAGTTACTAGTTTGACGCTAAGATGTGTCCTCCGTTTCCTGCATTCTGATTGGCTAACTACCCGACACAATCTAGTCACATTTTACGGTCACACGGGTAAGACGGCTCTGGTCACACATTTTCCCTGTTGTGACCTCATTTTGCACGTCGGGCGCTTGATGGCGTTCTTCAGGAGATAACAATCACAGGTCATGAAGTTCATATAGTTTACATAATATGGCTGAGAAAATTGACCCAATAGTATAATAAGGATCACGATCACTGCACATTCTGTCTTCTAGGAGAAACAGTTGATTTGGAGGTGTTCAAAATACATAGGTACTAAATCAAGTGTGAAGATTTGTATGAAGAAGCAGTAGCGTAAATGATAAGGAAGATAAGGAAGATAAGGGGGATATACTCCACCCATTTGTTCTTTTTTCACCTTTTATAATCACGATGAGAATTTTTTTTTTTTTTTTCAGTGAGAGCTCTACTTAAAAAAAAAATCTCACAAGGCAAAATCGTATCTACACCGCGTCGCTATGAAGTAGCGAGACGGATAGGCACATGGTGCAGATCATATTAGGACACTAAAGAGGGATACATAATGGACCACCATTTTGTCAAGAATCGGGCTCTAGCTGATGGCTGCATCTGCATTCAAATTCTGCGTTTCACGTCATCAAAGGAAAGAAAAATCGAATACTGTGCAGCCATCAGCTGGAGAATTAATGCTGTCCATTAAAATATCTCCCTTCTTTAGTGTCTTAGTTATGTCATTAAGAGGGAGAGTCAAGAGGTGGTACGAGCTGACTTTGTTTAGTTTGCTAACTGAAGATTGTTTTTGGTTTTCTGCTTCAATACTGATCAGATTCACTAAGTAATGAAATTTTTGTTCAATAGACCGATTCCTTGCTGACGTCACATGGTTGATGACAATGAGCGATGGTGAGTCAAAGAACCCATATTTGTAATCGATATTACCATTATTGGGCCAATCATGATATCGATTTCCTAAGGAATATACAGGAAACGATTCGATCACATACAGATATTCAGAAACTGAAGATGTTCCTTATGTATTAGAGATCTCTATCTAGAATCTAGAAGTTCTGTGGAATTTAAATATGTATAGCTTCGATTGATAACGTACTTCTTGTTTTTGAATACTAGCAAATGATTGAAACGTTTCCTGTGTATTTTTATGGGATTCTAAAATGGCTGTCCCAAAGCCAGCAGCAGAGAAAAAGCATTCAATCAAAATCAAAGATGTTGACGTCACGGGGAATTGGTCGAATTTGCCAACTCCTGTGTCTCACTTGAAGAATGGTTAGAGGTGGCTGCTCGGAGGAGGCTAAGATTCATGTTGAGTTTAGTGAAAGTTTCAGGTTTCTTCTGATCCCCCCCCCCCCCGCGCTCATTCCATTCAATCGTCCAAGTCCGCAAGGATTTTTCGACCTAAGAACTCGATCTTTATAGATGATCAACTATGGGAACCAATGACTCGGAAAATTCTAGGCCTGCCACCGCCATTAAAGGATCGAAGAACTTGGTTATCAAAAAAGAAACGGAGACCTATCCTAGCCTCTTGAAGAGCTCAACTTTTTAAACGAGATCACCCGGAAAATTTCCTCAAATTTTCTTCGGTGAGAAATTAATGTCTTCGTGATGAAAATAGCAGCCAAAATGCTCTAGTGCCCTTTAAACCTTTCAGTTGGTATGACCTTGATTTTGATAAGCTTAACCGATTTCACTCAAGATCTGTCCATGAAGAATGTAAGGACTTGGTCATTAGGACAGAAAGAGGAGAGCTACGGGATCAAGAGCCGTCCTTGCGATCAGAGAATGAAGTAATCTCTTTATTAACCTTCGAAACCACTGCTTCAAATCATTGTTAAAGTCATAGCCAGCTTTCTGCGCTTTCATAAGTTTCTTTTCATTACACATACTAAGCTAAGGAACCTCTGCAAGCCCACGAGAAGTTTCAAAACCGCACTGGTGGCGGTAAGGGTGTAAAAATGGAATTGCAGTACGCAGACGACGCAATGATCTTGGGGCAATCAGTTGCAGAAACTCAAAGGATGGTCGACGTATTTTTGGAAGTGGAACCCAACCACGCCAAGATAAAGCTAATGGTGATGTGGTACGATGCACCCAAGGAGATAGTCGGAGTATAATATATGATCGTGGAACACTCGGTAGCTCACGATTACAGCAGAAACTGATCAACAGATGAAAAATGATGTAAAAGCTTTACTTATGGTGGATAGCAACGACCTCAAAATGGAAGCAAAAATTGCAGTCTACTAAGTAGTGGTGTCTCCCACATTGTTATACGGGAGTGAATGCAGGACGTTATACCAGAAATATGTCAAGTCTCTCCAGAGATTTTGCCAATGTTAGTCAAGAAATATAGTCTAGACTAAATGACAAGAGTAGTGCTGGATCGGGCAAAATGAGAGCCAATGGAAGACATGTTCGATGACTGGCGCATGTCCAAAGAACGGACGATAACAGATTGCCTAAGCAAACCATATACGGCGAGCTAGACCAGGGCCGGAGGACTTAAGGAGGGCAGACTGAACAACATAGAGATATGATCCATGCAAATCCTGAAAAATGGCTAGATAGGCCGCGACTGGGAGACATCCCATGAAAAATCAGCAAGACTGTACCCACTGCTAACATATGAGTCACCTGTCAGCGGGAAGTTTGTTGAATTACGAATTGAACGGATGAGCCAAATGAGGATACACAGAGGTTGAAGGTGATTGAAACCTGAATTTGAGGCCGTATAATAACGTCGTAAGAAGAAGCAGAAAGCTCGAGCCTTACACAGGTATCGCGGGCAAATTTTTCCTATCCTTACACAGGTAGATTAACGGGAATAGACGGGTAAAGTAGAGATTTGCACGGCTAAAATTTTTAACCCTCTGGTGAGGTCGTAGAGTAGGCATGGCCTTGACCAACTCTGGAGACTTGAAAAAATATTAATTCAACTGGTCACGTCATAAACATATCTAATGGTAAGGATAACAAACGTTTCACGCAAGAAAAAACCGCGACCTTTGAGCCACAGGTGATATCAGGTTATTCAAAAGGCAGCTGGAGAAGGGTGTGACGTCATCAAGGGCGAGAAAAACGACGGCTTCCTTAACGAAGTTGAACGAGGAACGCAGAGAACCTGTTTTATGAGTCAAATTGGTTTTGGTATTGAGAGTTCAAGCAAGCCTAGACCTAGTATAAAGCTAGTATGAAGGAGGCCTGGACCTAATATAAACTTAGTGTAAAATAGGATGTCATCAGTGACCTGGACCTCAAAATATATAGGTCGAGAGCCGAAATTTTTCCGAGTGCCCTTCCTAAATAGGGGAAAATGGGAACGAATCGGTGAGGCGTATGCCCAGCAATGAGGCGGGTGAACACTTGTTTGGTGGTACTTAATGTAGAGCTGTAAATAAAAAATAAAAATAGAAAGGTCGAGACTCAAAATTTTTCATAGTCCCCTTCCTATCATGTATAGCTCGCAGGTCGAAATTTTTTCAAGTCCCCCTCCTATAATACGCGTGTATACCTCGAGAGTCAAAATTTTTTCAAGTTTTTCGCCCGACGACGCACGGCGATTTTCTCAGAAAAAAAAAAACATAAAACAGGTTCCTCGTTAGAAATTTTCAGGATCAAAGATTTAGGGGTTGAAGTTCAAAAACTATGTCTTTTTTGGCAGCTCCGGTGCCTTCTAAGAGAATTCATTACCACGTGTTGAGTGACTCGTCCTCAATATAAAATTTCTTGAAAGCATTTCTAATTTCAAGATGACTAATTTAGTTTCCTTATCCTAAATATAGCTCGTAAGATTGAAGTCGGCAACAAGTGAATCGATGTATTCTGACACTTACATTTTAAAATCTAACCTCAATTTTTACGGTTTCCCTTCATCATTGATATGATAGGGGCCTACGCTAGTGAGAAGTCCCAAAATATGAATTCAACGTTCAGTCTGTTCCTTAGAAACTTTTGAGAGCTTTCACGAAACACATCGCCTTATATGCGGTCATTTCAAACAAAATGCCGCGGACTATCATACGGTACACTCACCTTTTATTTTGGTTCCAATAATGTTGACGTCTTCGGTATATTGCGGAGCTATTTTAAGAAATCTAATCCAATTACAGTGCCTCACTCGACGTTTATTCACTTCCATGATTTCGTCGTAACAACCGAATCTATGTCTTATCTGAAACATGTACAAAAAAGAAACCGAGCTTAAAATTCGGAAAACTATTCCATTTTACGGATAGTAGATATGCATCAAATTAATAATATTTCCACTTCGTTGGGGATTACGGAAGTCAACAGTGCGATACAGGTATCGGTGTAGAAGTGTGAAATTTGTGTACAGTGTAACTTAAGCGTGACTGCATTTACACGCTCGGAATGTCGCTGGTTGCGACAGTCGGCAAAAGAGTCAAGGTTCGAGCGCTTTTGGAGCTATAACGAAAAATGTTGTATTTTCGGAAGCGCACACGCCTCAAGGATCCGCAGATTATATCGTGTCATCTTCCACGATGTTTCCTAGAAATATTTTTTCGCATCGAACGAGAACTCTCATCTCATGTCAATACGACCTTGTATATATATAGCGTTTGTACGAGCAAATCGTCGTTTTTAAATACACCCAGCAAATTATTTAATAGTCTATGGGTGATTATTGTAAAAAGGAGAAAAAAAATTCGTTTCATTAAATGTATCATAATTGCATAGTGTATGGCTGGCAGCTGCCGGGGTCAGTTGGCAACTAGTTTTTCTTTCATCCTGAATACCGCCTTCAAGTACGAGTACATAGAAGTAAACGTATAATCCGTGAAATATAACAAGTATTTATTGTTGAGACAACGTCGTCATGAATCATTTATAAACGACGCAAATTATTATAGCAGGACAAATAAATTGCACACATCGGACCCGCGTGCGTATTTTTCTTCTTCGCCTCAACGGCAGCCTATCAATGTACGGCAGACTGTTCATTCGGTACGTGTACACGCTGTAATTAGAGTGTTATTTGCTGAATAATTTTTTCCTCTCTTTCTATAGATACGCGATGCCCTCTACTCCATCCCCGTAGTAGTTACTATAATTTCCTAATAGTCGACAGAATCAAAACCAGTTGCACGCTCTGTCCAGGTCTGTTTACGCGTATAAATTGGATCGATAATTAAAATTCAGTTTGAGAAGCATATTATTTCCCCGGTGTAATCTGCGGTAGCTGTAACGGGTACGCACGGTAAACAGTAGTGACATCCGTATGTGACTAAACGCTTCCAACTCTCGGAAGAGACGTCCGAGTACAGGAAAACACTCGCGGAGAACGCGAGCGTGTCTGTCAGAGGAAGTGATGGCGATTTTTAGTGGATGTAGATTATTCGACACGCCTTTTTTCGCTAGATGGTGCACGCCGGTACAGCGGGAGTCGGATGGAATGATTTCTATTTTAATTGGACTGTTTTCTCTTTCTGACTTGAGCGCTCTCTCTGTCACCCTCTGTCTTAGGCTCTGTATGTTTTTCAATTGAATATTGCTCGCCTATGGTACACTATATATTATGAGGCATACACGGTACAGGTAATTATGTATGGAACGATTTAACGACGCTGCGAGCAATTTTTCTCGGTATATTTGATCTGTTTCGAATGTACATCATGATGACGAAGACATGATAATATCACCATTAGAAAAGGCGATCGTGCGAGCAGAAAAGCATTTTATTTTTAGAAAATTTCAAGAATCAACCCAGTGAATACTGCGAGCGACTAGAAGCACAATCTCGTTCATGTTTCATAGAAAGAATGGAGAAAAAAAAAGATTTTTCATCATAACGCCTCTGTCACGATCATGTTAGAACTCTTCTTTCAGAGTCACTCGGAGCACCTGCGATTATTACTCTAATGAGCCTTCCGGACTTATCTCAAAGAGACCTTTCGCTATTCTTACACAAAGTTCCTCCGACTGGGCTTCTCTTTGTTCTATTTGTATGCGCTTCGCACGCATAAAAACTGCTCAATGGTGTCGCACCCCACTTTAACCTTTTATGTAGAGACGTCGGCATTCCAGAAAGGTCCTTGGTGACCTCAAATTCCTCTTTCCAGAATACCCTTGGAATAATTCGTGGTGTTCACCTGGGCAGAAGGCGGCTCTATACTATTATAGAAAGGGGGGGGGTGAGAATTTGCCAGGTTCTACATTTATTTTATCCTTTTTTTTTTATTTTATTTTTACGAGCACGAGAGCTGCACGAGGGCTATTGGCTCGGCGTTACAAAAGTTATGTAAGTAATATTATAAATAACACATAAGAAAGGGAGGTTTTAAGGAAGTTGGTAGAGGAAGGAAAAGTGAGGAAGGATAAGAGGATGGAATATAATTTCGAGTGTAACTGCTTCAGGTAATGGTGTGTAAAAGTTTACAATGTGTGTATGTAGAAGGTTGTAGAGGTATAGTCGATGTATGTGTTCAGGTGTGACCGTAAAAGTCAGTTTGTCTTAGGTAATTTAGGGTATTCGAAATGATGTCCTGGTTGTTTTTGAGTGCTTGGGTGAGTGAAGAGGGGGTATCCGAAGAAGAGCGAAGGGGTAAAAGTCTGGGGCATGAAAAAAAGTGTTCCACTGTTCATTTGTCTTTTTGACAGTGGGGACATGAGGGAGGGGTTAGGATGTAGAGACTGATGAGGTGGGTGTGAGTAATTTTTGTGTGACCAATTCTGAGACGAGAGAGAATTACTTCTTCTCTTCTTGTGTTTTGAATGGAGGATACCCAAGGAACCGGGGTTTTTTTGATACTGAGAAGTTTATTATTTGTTTGATTTTCCCAAAGAGTGTTCCATGATTGTGTGATGAGAGAACGATAGTAATTTTTGTAATCTAGGGTTGGTAGGGTGAATTATCAGTTATTTGACTGAGGGAGGTAGCTTGTTTAGCGGCTTGATCAACTGCGTCGTGGTCGGGGAAATTGGTGGGTCCAGGGATCCATATGAAGATAATTTGAGTGTTGATTATTTCCAAAGTGTGTAGTGTGAGAAAGATGCGTTGGATTATAGGGTTAGAGTTGTATGTGTCTGTAAGGGAGTGGAGTGAAGAAAGTGAGTCAGTGAGAATAATGAATTTACCGTTTGGGGGTAGTTGAGAGAGGTGGGAAAGGCAGGAAAAAATGGCCATCAGTTCGGCTGTAAAAATAGAGGCTATATTTCGGATACGATGAGAAGATATTTCCCCTTCGATGGAGTATGCGTAAGCTGCTTTAGTAGATGTTTTCGACCCATCGGTGAGGCAAAGTGAATGGTCAGGGTATTCTTGAAGTAGTTTGTTGATATGTTGGGTAAAACCAGGTTTGTCAGATTTTGGGATTTCGGTGAGATCTAGGCGTATTTTAGGTTGAGGGAAGGTCCAAGGGGGGAAGGTTGTGTATATGGGTTCTAGGGGATGTGCTATGAACGGTTTGTTGATCAGGTGATTGAATTGAAGGCGAATATGTTTGGTGGATGATTGGTTGTGATTGTGGTGAAAGATTCGGTTAAAGATTGGAAGTTGTGGGAATTGTGCTACAGAGGATAAAAAGTTGGAGGTTAGGATGAGCCTTCGAAAGTGAAGGGGAGGATCTGGGGCTTCTGCACATAGGCTAAGTTTGGGGCTGGTGCGATAAGCTCCCAGGGCAATCCTGGGATAAGATGTCTGGATGGGGTCGAGTAAGGCAAGGACGGTTTTTTTCGCTGTGTTGTAGATCGGGGAACCATAATCTAATTTTGAGCGAATAAGACAGTAACTTTCTGTTGCAGCCTTTAGATGGATGAGATATGTATTTTATTATGTTTAGAGCGCGTGTGCATTTGGCTTTGAGGGTTTTGATGTGGGGGGTCCAGGTAAGTTTTTGGTCAAAATGTAAGCCAAGAAGTTTACCGTAGTTACGAGATGGGATTTGGAAGTTTTGTAGAATTAGAGGAGGTAAGGAGGGGATAGGATTTATTTTTTTTAAAATAACTGAGTAGGTTTTCGAGGAAGAAAATCTGAATCCTCTTTTTGATGTCCATGTAGTGATTGAGTTAAGGGTATCCTGTAGGAGTCTGTGGGCTCTTTGCGGATTTGCTGAACGGATAGTGATGTTATAGTCATCAGCGAAAAGACGCTGGGTGAGGTGGGAGTTTACACATTTGGTGATATCATTTATTGCTATTAGAAAAAGTAAGACACTGAAGACTTCTCCTTGCGGGACTCCATTTTGGACCGAAAGGGGAGGGGAGGTTATGTTATTGATTCTTACTAGAAATGTTCTGTCGTTGAGAAAAGTTTGTAGGATGTTAGGGAGGTGGCCTCGGAGACCAATTTCGTAAAGTTCGGTAGATATGAGGTGTCTCCATACCCGGGGAAACGCCTCTTGGAGATCAAAGAAGATAGAGTATAGGGAGGATTTGTTATTGGTGACATCGTTGATTTGAGATTGGAGATCATAAAGGGGTTGTATAGTGTTCCGTCTTTTTCTGAAGCCATATTGGAAGGGAGCTGTTATTGGATTCTAGATACCACAAGAGTCTTTTGTTCAGAATTTTTTGAAATAATTTGCCAAGAACGCTAGAAAGGGCTATGGGGCGATATGAGGCAGGGAGGATAGGGTCCGAGCCAGGTTTCAATATGGGGAGATTTGCGAGAAGAGTAAATGTAAAATTTCGTAAATCCGTCACAGCCTGACGAGAACTTCATTTCAATTCTGATCAGATTTTTCAGTTGATGCAATCTTCGTTCAATACACAGCAATCTTAATATCTCAGGCGTAACGCCTCTGTCCGCGGCATATAAATAAAGACATTCAGAATAAATCAGAGAACCACACAGAGAAGTGTGCATTCGGCTCAGAAACTATTCAGACCTGTGATTTCAACGAAATGAGTCCTAATCTTATCAATTCCTTATATCATTTAAAGTCCCTCTTGAGCATAATTAGAGCACAGCACATGAAACGACGATCATTGCTATTTCATAAGTGGCAAGAGAACAAGCTTGGATGACTATACTCAATGAACCAATTCGACGGTCGATTTTCTGTTCAACACCCAAAATCAGCATCAAATTTACCGAGAATTCAACTCTTTCAGAGTCTTGGTCAATATTGCGTCGATATCATTATTGTTAAAACCGTAACCTCATATGAACGTCAGTGTTAGATCGACATAAGGTCAACGAATGTCGATTCCATTTCAACTTTCCGACGGACTTCTACCAATTTTTTATCGTTCTGAAATCTATAGCTCGGTTGAGTCGATTACAAGTAAAATTTTACTCTTGGGTAATGTGCAATGGTCAACTTCAACTCGACCTTGAAACACCCCCTTTATATCGACTTCAAATCAACGTCAATCCAAAGTCGATTTCGTGTCGACATCTGTAAATTTCTGACCAGCTTGTTGGAGTCGATTTCAAGTCGATTTGTACTTCTCGGATGGTAATGTGCGATGGTTGACTTTAACTCGACCTCGAATCAACGTTTGAGTAGACATCTACAAAAATTTTCGACTCGAAATTGACTGCTCGGTCGAGTCGATTGATTGCAAGTCAATTTATAGGCTCTGACGCTAATGGGCGATGGTTGACTTTGAATCAACGTCAATCCAAAGTCGATTTTGAGTCGACAGGGCACCTTATTTGAGGGTAGAACCTTTCTGTATTGATGTGTTTGAACAGTTTAGATTCCAGAGGAAGGAGGAGAGAATGATATCGGCAGAGTGCGAGTGCGTAGATTAGAGGTGGATTGAATTGAGCAATCAGACAACACAGAGGATAAGCGTTGAGGATGAAAGAAAATATTGAAGTGATGGAGAGGGCTTCTCAAGGCGGGGTAGAGATCAGAAAATAGATAGGGTGTCAGTTGACAATGAGTATAGTTGGACGAAAGAAGAAATTACAGTACAAAGGTTCCGTCCAAAGAAGGGGCATTTCTGCTTGTATGATGTAAAACCGAAGTTCACTGTCTCTCTACAATCCTCGATGTAAACCAACCAAAAAAGCAATAAGGGATCTAGGTGAGAAAGTATGAATACATCTCATACCAATGACCGTCAGAGTTCTTGCACATATTTCTTTTGTGTGACGTTTTCGGATCCTAATTGAGGCGCGTCCAATCGATAGGGAACCGATTGGCCTCTTTATAAGTGCAAATTCAGAATCAATATATCTCTCGTCTCCTAATCTAGGATGGTGGCCTGTTATTACTAAATGTTTCATCTTCCCCTCTATTTAATAACTCTTCCTCGACAGATATAGTATTTTTTAAAAAACCTCAAAATTGCAAAGAGCCGAGAGGCATCTGCAGGAAAATCTAAGCCTCTCCACGGGGCTTTCATTTCTCGGAAATTGAAACAATTCCAAATTCAGTTTCATCAAATTAATTTTTCCAAGGCTTCTGAGAAGCTCACCCTCAACAAGTGCAATTCAGCGCAACCCCTTTCCCGTATAAAACTCGAAGCTAAGTTCACTTCTCTCCTTAGGAATTAGAACTCGAAAATTTCTCATGTTACTTCTCTACAGGGATGCAAGCCAAGTTTTTTGGTGCAGGAGACGTTCGACGACGTACTCCCGGCTGTAGTCAGATTGAAAAATAAAAGAAACCGATAGTAATTTTCATCCATGCATCCAGTTTAGAGCCTTAGCACGGTATCTACGGACGAAATACGCAAACAGTAAAAAATGTTCACTCAAAATTAATCATGAAAACATACACTTAGTATGCTTCCAAAGCATTTTACAAAAATTACGCCCATTTTACGGAAAACTTATTAGAATTATCGATGGAAAACGCTCGTATATTTTTTATTTCTTTCTATGGTATTTGCAACTCAAGCCGAAGTTGAGGCTGAATATGAATCCACATCAGGAAGGACAGGCAGATGGGAAATTTTGAGCAGATTTTCGACGTAAAAATGGTGACTTACCAGTTTCGTGGAAGGGGTAAAAAAAAACTAAGGATGCCGTTGTAAGTTTCACAACGGCGAGCGGGGAGCCCGCAAGACCCTTCTACCACTGTGGAAGGCCTAGCCCCTTCAATGAACCTGATATGCAACACCATAAGACTCAAAACGCCCTTTCAAGATACTTCATAAAACAGGGGTTCTCTGCCTCCCATCGTCCTTCCTATCATATTAGCTACGAGAGTGGAAATTTTTCTAAGCTTCTTCCTATCATATAAAGCTCAAGAGTCGAAATTTTCCAAAGTCCCCCACCCATCCGTGACGTCATCAACCTCGGACCGCGAGTGCGATTCGAAATTTTTCCAAGTCCCCTTCTTATCATATAGCTCAAGAGTCAAAATTTTTCCAAGTTTCTCCTCCCTTTCCGTGACGTCATCGGCGTCCACGACCATTCTTTCAGCCTGATATTTATGGTTGTGAGGGATATTTTTGACAATGAAATCTTCCAAAAATTTATAGAACATTTTAGTTTTCGAGTTCACTGAGGAGAACTTTTCTTTGGTGAAACTGGTCTCTGGAGATGCATTCTCCATCGAAGTTTTTGATAATTCCATTTCCATAGTTCTTTGTTTCTTCGAGACAGGTACATATTCACTAGTCATCATATCGTCGGCATTCCTCGTCGAAGTTTCATCGTCGACTTTCCTCGTCAAAGTTTCATATCCGCTAGAAGAAACTTGCCATTCACGAGCTTTACGGCTCTCCATTGTTCACTTAGTTCGCCCGAACGATATGTAAACATGTCGCCTTTGGAAAAAATTGTCGTCACAGTCGCAATTGAAAGAGTTCCATCCTCTTCTGTCTCAATTTCAGTCGACTCGTCTCCATCACTAATTTTTACGTACATCATAGCCCCACACTCTTCAAAGAAAATTGCAATTCTGGTACTGAATTCGAAATAAGACTTACGACACAAGAGAATACTCAAAGTGACGAATAGAGCTGTTGTTTTTCCTTTCCTGCCTAATACTTCAATTAATTATTCATCAAAATAAGCACCGTGCGTCTTTACCCTTCTACAGTAATCTTTGTCTTTGGTGATTTCGCAACTCGCAGATAGAATGTGCAATCATCAAAATATAGAAAGCAGGAAGTTTTTTGTTTATCTGTCTTTCTGTCCTCTTATACCTCGAAGATCGCTCAATCTATCGACCTGAAATTGTCGCCGAATATTCAAGAATAACTAAAATCCAAGTTCCCATAGAAATGTAGTTCTTGATGAAAATTGCGCCCTCGCTATAGAAATTATTTGACGCAAAGGAGGGCAAAGAGTGAAGAAGAACAAGATAGAGAGTCATTTGAAGCGAACGTGATTTTCTTTTTATAATATTAAAAGTTCGGTACCACATGCACATCCCTTTGACAAAAGGTTCAGAAGGCAGACGTGTCACCTGCTTAGCAGTCTTCATCAGCGCGATTCCTTTGTGTCACTCTGTTCAGCGCATGCGCTGCGACTCGAGATCAAGAGTACAGCGCAGAGTCGCCGTTATCATATCGGCAATACTCGGGTGTTTTCCTCCGATTTAGTCGAACGATTAAGTACGAAATGTTTGAAAACTATGCAACCCCTCTGTTCCTCTCTGATATTGACATGTTCCATGTCTTTTCTCTCGCCAGACCCCGATTTTGAAACTCGCGAGTACACCCCCCCTCCCCCCCCCCCCCGTCAAGAGAAATCTCTACCCCGTGGGTGATTCAGAAATTCGCGAGTACACCCGCGTAATAATAATAAATAATTAATTAATTAATTAATTAATTAATAAAAAATTAAATAATTAAAAAATTATTTAATTAAATATAATTATATAAATAAATAATTAAATAATTAAATAAATGAATAAATAAATATTTAAATAATTAATATAATTAAATAATTAAATAAATAAATAATTAATATAATTATTAATTAGAAAATCTCTACCCCTTGGATGATTCAGAAATTCGCGAGTACACCCCGCGTAATAATAATAAATAATTAATTAATCAATTAATAATTAAATAATTAAATAAATAAATAAATAATTAAATAATTAATATAATTAAATAATCAAATAAATAAATAAATAATTGAATAATTAAATAATTAAATAATTAAATAAATAAATAATTAAATGATTAATATAATTGATAATTGGAAAATTTTCCAAGTCCCTCTTCCTATCATATATGGCTGGATAGTCGAAATTTTTCCAAGTCCCCTAGACTTGAATTGTCTCATACCATTCCAATACAACAGCGAGACAGGGGGCGAACGAGCGGAGCGAGTTCGCGCTACCTCATATTTCTCATAGAAGACTTGAATTTTCTCATACCATTCCAATACAACAGCGAGATCGCTCGTTCGCCCCACCGAAAGTTGATACCTCAAAATATAGAACACCCACAATTACCTCAAAATATTTCTCATAAAAGACTTATACGACGCCAAGATAGGTAAAGGGAGTAAACGAATAATATCTCACGAACACTTGACCTAGGCTAGTAGAAGAATTAATAATAAATAAATAAATGAATAAATAGATAAATAAATAAATAAATAGATATATAAATAAATAAATAAATAAATAAATAAATAAATAAATAAATAAATAAATAAATAATATTAAATAATTAAATAATTAAATAATTGAATAATTAAATAATTAAATAAATAAAGGCTGAATAGTCGAAATTTTTCCAAGTCCCCTAGACTTGAATTGTCTCATACCATTCCAATACAACAGCGAGACAGGGGGCGAACGAGCGGAGCGAGTTCGCGCTATTTCACATTTCTCAAAAAAGACTTGAATTTTCTCATACCATTCCAATATAACAGCGAGATCGCTCGTTCGCCCCACCGAAAGTTGATACCTCAAAATATAGAACACCCACAATTACCTCAAAATATTTCTCATACAAGACTTATACGACGCCAAGATAGGTAAAGGGGTAAACGAATAATATCTCACGAACACTTGACCTAGTACAAGAATTAATAATAAATAAATAAATAAATAAATAAATAAATAATATTAAATAATTAAATATTTAAATAATTGAATAATTAAACAATTAAATAAATACAGGCTGGATAGTCGAAATTTTTCTAAGTCCCCTGGACTTGAATTGTCACATACCATTCCAATACAACAGCGAGTTCGCGCTACCTCATATTTCTCAAAAAAGACTTGAATTTTCTCATACCATTCCAATACAACAGCGAGATCGCTCGTTCGCCCCACCGAAAGTTGATACCTCAAAATATAGAACACCCACAATTACCTCAAAGTATTTCTCATACAAGACTTATACGACGCCAAGGTAGGTAAAGGGGTAAACGAATAATATCTCACGAACACTTGACCTAGTAGAAGCCTAGACTGAAATATTTCATGATGACTGATAAAATATAAAAGACATGGAACATGATTTTCATTTATTTGGCTATGCCAGAAAATTTAATAATACTACAATATGACCAAGTTACAAATTCTAATTTTGGGGACCTTTACAAGAACAGATCCCTGAATAAAGTTTCGGATCCTGTTCTCATTATACAAGAAATTATCATGTACTTCAACGGCAGATGTGGAGAGACGATTTTTGGAGGCCTAGAACCATGGTCAATAGCTCACTCACTGAATTAAAATGCGTACGACTCTTATCTTTTCTTTCGGTGAATTTTGGGTCGTTGTAAGTACCCTCTCTCGCTCCTACCCGTATTTTTCAAGTTTCATGAGTCATGGGTTATACAGAACAATTTTTTTGTATAACGTCTTAGTCTCTGTAAATAATAGCTAAAATCACCATCCTTCACTACTATCGTTATGAAATCAGTCTTTCTCTACTTCTCTATTCAGTACAATATTCAAAGAATCATCAGTTTTAGGATATATGATTAATATTTTTTCATTCGATATTCGCTTTTTACAATTTGAGCCACGGTAATCACCGATGGTAGCCTAATTTCTGGAAGAATTTTCAGCCTCCTAGATGGTGGGATGGTCTCGCTTCGTCTGTTGATAATCACAAAAAATCCGTTCATTTTTTATTATTACAAAGTTTTTACTTTCATCCGATCTTATCTCTCTCTTTCACTTCATAACCTAGATCTTCGCAGTATATTGTTACACGCAAAGAATTATCTTCAAATCACAGTTATTATCACACATTTTTTGGGACGTTTGCGGCTCGTTACATCCGATGAATAAAAATATTAATTCGTGTTAGCCTGATTTTTCGTGAACTTTCCAAGTTCAATCACTGACCCTCTAGCGCAGGTGGCCAGACCATAGATCGTGAAGCAGATTACAGCAAGACTCCTTCGACAATATTAGCGGAATGAATTTTTATAGCTATTATACTACCATGTCCTCATTAAGAGGAGGAAAATACCGCGCTCTGTTCTAGTTAATTTAGAAGAGAAAGAATAAATAAAAAGAAAAGATACGATATGAGATCGAAAAGGGCATCGCGGAAATAAAAAAAAAATCGAATACCGTACGCGGCTTTTTTCCTGTCATAATATACAAGAAGTAATAAAATGAAACATTGTAAAAGCGTCTTTCATTCATGACGATCTTTACTTCTCTATACCGGTGTAATAGCTCGGGCGTTATCATTAAAAAAAAAAACTTCTTGAATATTATTAACGGGGCAAAGTGGAGTTTTCTCGTTCGATAAAATGCGAGCGAATCAACCTCCGCAAGTAATTTAGCTCTCCTCGATTGAGCCATCATACTATCGCAGTGCAGTGCTTTGGCTGCTGCGTTTCACCTGCAGCCATGACCGACCGGCACTCGAAGGCACCTCACTTTTCCAACCGCGCGTACATTTCAGTCCCGTTCAACGAGGCAGAGAAATCAAACGGAAATCTCAATGCCTACTGTTGGTGCAGGAGATAGTTGGTATGAAAATCAGTTGACACCTATGGTGAATTCATTATACACTATGTACATCTATTAGAGTAATTCACTTCGCCATCGGACCGTGCACCGTGCACACATACAGGGTTAACCGCAAATAGCCCAGTCGAACGCGATAAAAACGTTCGGACAAGCGCGTCTATACTTTACTGGGCATGAGGTTGCGGTCTGACATTTCGTTCCGGTAAGAGAATACGCTTCGAAATGTATTAATTTACACGCTTCGTAAAGTGGTTAATGTAGCACGGGGCGCGATTCAACTAGTGTATAATTTTACAAGCATCATAAGATATTTAATCTCTATTTGGTGTACTGTTTGTTATTAACAATTATCTTTGATATCCTAGGCTGCCTCATAAACAGGCTACATTAAAACTTGTACTTATATATACACAATACGATACCGATGTGTAATACCAGCTCGCATTCTCGTCGATCTCCTCTGCGGACGACTGTCCCGAGTAATACAAATCTCGTAACGAGAGACAATTCGAGTTATTCGATATTTTTTCAATTAAAATGTATAAGAAAGGAAAGAAAAACACTCGCCATTTATTTTTCAATTTGCTGGACAGGGTCCGCGCTAAGTTCGTGCTCAGGTGAAAATAGAAATTGTTCACACGTGCTACCAATATAGGAAAATCATAAGTATCAATTAGTCTATAGCGTTCTTTCTAACCCGTACCACGCTCGTGGAAACTGTGACCGTTCTCGTTTGATGGATGGGCTTCTCTAATATTGAGATCACATTTGATTGAGAAAACAATTGGTCGCAATAATTTAGAGACCGTCTTCTTGTGTACTTCATTATAGCTAGCCATAAAATCACGTTTAGAATATAGGTGTTAATTTTCATCACGTCTGACATGACCATTTAGAACTATTCTCGAGACTTTGTACGCTTCCAAACAGTAGTGCCAAAACTGCTTCCAAGTTGTGCCAATCACGAGCAACAGAAACCAGAGTCTCTAAGAAGAGTTTTGAGTACCTCTGAATCAACTGGCTTCGACTTTCAGCGGGAGAATCGTTACGATAGACTTGGAAAAGCCCATACTTCGCTACCTCAATTGATTGAATGAATTTGATTATCAATTTTACGACCCATATCCGGAAATCTCGACTAAAAATTAATTGCAATAAATTTATTTTGCAGGACTGTGAATTCTGCGAATACTACTTTTTGGCCTTGATAGTCATTCGGGGAGTTTAGTCGAATTGGATCAAAGTTACCCTCCTAAATTGGATTGAAAGATGCCAACTCTAAATTTTATTCAGTATCCGATGCAATCTCTAGAGGGGAGGCGAGTCAAAATTTTCTTTGCGTATTTGCACTTGGTTAAGACGTCCGTGCGTCATTTCTTGGTGATTCACAAGAACACATTACGACTAAATAAATTAAAAAACCGTTCATTCTGATGAAAGAGGAAAAATCCTTCGTGTCATCGGATAACGTCTCTTAGGGAATAATACTCGCATACGTATATCTCGCTCGAATTCGCGATACATTTCATAAATACATTTATCGCGATAAGACAATATTCTGAAAGCGATTTATCGTCTAGGTGATCGTCATAATTTATTTTTATTTCACGCGAAGACCGAAGTTCGTTTCATTTATAGCGATTATAAATTATTTCACTCATTGTCTAAAAACTCGTGAACTTTATCGACCATTCGACTAATTCGGTTGATTCTTTAGCGCGTCGTAAATTATTTTAAGGAAAAAACTGTATCTCGACCTGGTACGGTATCCGAACGGAACTGGCTGAAGGGTTGGTTATTTATTGACAGCGAGCAGCGACAGCCAATCTCGATCAGTATCTTGGATCAGTGACTTATACACCCGGTATGCTGATGTAACCATAAGTTCTTAAAATCTTGTAATTTTACCTATTGTAAATCAGCGCGGTCGAAAGACGGATACAGAAATATGTGCGTATTTACAGCGATATACCAATTTCATAATATTTATGCGTTCGCTACGTATGAAAAATAGATCGTAAAACAGCAAACGATGACTGCCTATTTTTCGATTTACATGAAAAGATGAACTGGGTATCAGAGGTGTTGAGCGCTCGAATGAAACCAAACCTATAAACTATTCTTATAGGATGATAATCTATGCGCAATTATAGTTATTTCATGAAGTTCGGAAGCTTAAAGTATACCGAGTGATTGATTTTGGATCCAATTTCTTTCCAGTTAACCCCATCATTTTTTTTTTCTGTCCCTCGTGTTGGGGGGTACTTTCAGGAAATTTTCGTTTGCGAACGCAAGCGATCCGAGGTTGATGAGAATATTCCTAATTAAAACAAAATATCTGAAAGTGAAATTTTTTCGAAGAAAACTTGTATTTTATACAGATTTTTTCCCAACAGTCCAAAAATCCGGAACCGGGCCCCCGACCTCGGTTACGGATCTTTGTCCTATCTTAAAATCATGTATATGTATTCATTCAATATTGTATCAGCACCCATTATCATTTGTCCAAACTTGTTTATCATTCATCTTACTTGCGCTACAATGTCGAAACAAAAGTACCAATCACGGATCAAAAATATATGATCCACAACCGGACATTGCCAAAATGATCCGGAAGTAGGACTTCAATAAAATTTTAATGAAAAATTTTCTGGCATAGCCAAATAAATGAAAATCATGTTCCATGTCTTTTATATTTTATCAGTCATCTTGAAATATTTCAGTCTAGGCTTCTACTAGGTCAAGTGTTCGTGAGATATTATTCGTTTACCCCTTTACCTATCTTGGCGTCGTATAAGTCTTCTATGAGAAATATGAGGTAGCGCGAACTCGCTGTTGTATTGGAATGGTATGAGACAATTCAAGTCTAGGGGACTTGGAAAAATTTCGACTATCCAGCCATATATGATAGGAAGAGGGACTTGGAAAATTTTCTAATTATTAATTATATTAATTATTTAATTATTTATTTATTTAATTATTTATTTATTTAATTATTTAATTATTTAATTATTAATTAATTAATTAATTATTTATTTATTATTATTACGCGGGGTGTACTCGCGAATTTCTGAATCACCCGCGGGGTAGAGATGTGCACGGACGCACGGTAATTAATTATTTAATTATTTAATTATTCAATTATTTAATTATTTAATTCTTAATTAATTAATTAATATAATTATTTATTATCATTACGTGGTGTGTACTCGCGAATTTCTGAATCACCCACGGGGTAGAGATTTCTCTTGACGGGGGGGGAGGGGGGGTGTACTCGCGAGTTTCAAAATCGGGGTCCGGCGAGAGAAAAGACATGGAACATGTCAAAATGAGGACATAGATGATGTACTCTTTGACCGATCGCTTGTCGAAACGCCTGAAAAACAATTCCTTGGCAAAGTGTACCACAACTGATAAAATTTTCCGAATCAAAAGCCAAGAAGTTAATCGACTAAACATTTTTCTTCTAGAATACATGCCTATATATATACGAAAAATTTAAGAAAAATATGAATATCCTCGACGTCACACTTCCGTTTTTGTGCCAGGCAGAGAAGGTGCCAAGCAGGCTCTCAGAATTCTGCGAAATATTTCAAGCTCACCACCTACAACTCCTAGAAAGAGGTTTCATTCTACTGAGCTGCCAACCTCTTCAAAAAGACATAGAAAGTAATTTAACGAGAACTTTCAAGAAGATTATTTTTTTTTCACGTATCAATCTTGAAGAAATCGTTCAAAATGATTTTACTTCGACTCCAGATCCACGTCAATCTGGAATTGATTCAAAACCAGCATACATTCCAAGAAAACTAAAAATCGACACAAGGGAGCAATCAATTTCAGGTTGTAAAATAATTTAGAGGAGTCGATTCAAAATGGCGTCGATTTAAGGTGGACTCAAAGTCGACTACTATTCGACGCATTAGCGCTGTTGATTCCAGGTCGACAGAAGAATTTGTCGAAGTCGATTCAAAATTGATTTTGCATTGATATTGATTCGTTCGCACATAACCATCAGAGAACTACAAATTGGCTTGCAATCGACTCAACCGAGCAGTCGATTATAGTCGAGTTAAATCGATTTTAGGTTCTAAAATTTGTGGATGTCGATTCGAAATTGACTTTCGATTGACGTTGATTCGGGGTCGATTGAATGTCACCTATCGCACATTAACATCAAATAACTATTAATCATCGACTTGAAATAGACTCAACTAGGCAGTGCAGTGCCTCATGCTCGGAGAAGCTCGGATCTGATCCAAAAACCCGGCATAAGCTAATATTACTCATCCTTGTGAAACTTTTCCTGTTCCTTCAAACGTCGGAAGAATTTCAGCTCATTCAACTTGAAAGGCTGACTTGGAATTTTCTTCCGCGGATATACGGCGCCAAATTGAGCGATCACGGGCCTGTCCTGGTGGAAACTCTGGAGAAGAGGGAGGTTTCCGCGAAATCCTATTTCATATAATTTGGAGCATATATAATGACGCCAAGCATATCTCATTTCTAAGGAGGGCGGAGAAGGCTCAGAACAGAAAAGTCTTCCTGGGGTGGGAGGGAGAAGAAGTTTGAACAAAGTTTTATGGTATTTCAAATCAAATTTTTCAGTTCTGAAGGGGTCAAGACCTCCAATCCTCTCCATCGGTATACATGGAAGACTCACTCGTAACAAGATGACTAATGATGTAATAATGTCAAAAATGAGAAGGCAGGGGAACTAACAGAATAAATTGAATGATCGGGTTAAGTAAGAGGTGAACTTCCGGCTTTTCGATCATAGCTCACAAACTAATGAAAATCCCTCAGCGAGTTTCCGGAGTGGATCGGTCCAAAGGTTCCTTCGAGCGTCGTTGATGAAACAGACCCTTAATGAATAGGATCGATTGGAATTTATAGAGGCCTTTTTTTCCCTGCCTAAGATGGCAAGATCCAAGGTCCACGATATAGTTCACACTACCTTGATTCTGGGAAAATTCTCAATTAAGCGCTACATTCAACTATCTTCGTTAATTAAAACAACCAACATAACGTATTTGTAGATCGATAATGCAAAATTAATCCGCGAAATGTTCGCACTATAGCGGTGCGCGCTATTCTAATGCCTTTTACATAAAACATGTTGGCAATCTGATGTAAGCCACAAACTTGCAGTCGATCGTAAAAATTTTTGTGTCTCGTTTTACGTATAGAGTACATTATTTGTGTGTATACGATATAAGAAACGTAATAAAATTTAGTTCATAATCGCAATCGTTCCCACGATTAATTTTTAGTGGAAAATATTTTTTAACACACTGCGTCTGCGTTTACGAGGGCCGCCACTCCAACGATGGTCTTTGTGTACGCAGTTTCTTTTATTTTTTCAGCTTATTTATCTCCGTTTTTCACCTTCACCTGCGATATAGGTATTATAATACAGTACATTCGTACCCATACGGTATTACAGGTACAAATGTATCAAACTTCTATACGATATATAGGTACCCGTACGATTTTACCAAATCACGAGGAATGTTTTACATATTTCCAGTTGTTACGCGACATTTTTTCAATTAACCGCCTCTATATACAGCGTATGTTGCCCAGGTGTATATTCGTATATGATTTACCTTGAATTTTTTTGTTTCTTTACCCAAATAATAATTATACGCGTACGGTAACTTATTTACTCTACGCCGACTACGAGGATCTATTATTCGGCAGATAAAACAATCCCGAGTCAAAAGTGTGTATCGAGTGAAATTTTTTCCCTTGTCCAGAACAATAAAAAGCCGATTAGATCTGTACCACTTGTGCCGAAGAGAGTGAACGTGAATTCTTGTCTCGATTTTTATCAGTCGGACGTTGTTGGTAGCGATTTCAAAAATAGCCGCCGCCGCCGAAAAGTGTGAGATTTGCCGGGCGGCTAGACGTTCGCGTAAGATTGAGAAATTACCAAAGGCACATGAAGAGAGTTGACAATGTTACAAAGCGGGCAAATTCACGAGCTCACATTGTCGCACACGTTGCTTCACGAAGCACACGGCACGCCACACGCGTGCTCCTCCAGCCTTGTAGAGCTGTACACCCGCTGGCACATAATAAACTTTTTCCGCACTTCTCATACATTTCTCGTGCGCGTTTCTATTCAACTGTACGAAGAGAAAGAGAAAAATAGAATACAGTCGCAGAAAACTTTGTCCTCCCCTTTCCCTCGATGACCACGACTCCATTCGTGAAGCTATTTATTTCTTCATCGTATATACCTTTACAGTTTCGCGCGTGTAATTCGCGCTGAATAAAGAATCCATAGGTCGTGACTTCGGTGTGGCGAAAGGGAGAAAAAAAAAAAAAAAAATGTAAAATAAATACTAATTTCATCCGCACATGTGATGAGACGCGATGATCGTCATCATTTACCGATGACTATGCGATGATAAGAACAGGACTGGTTTTGCTGGGCTGCGTCGGTAGCGAAAGAAAATACAGACATGATTAAAAAGACTAATCGTCGTCGCTGGTATTTTGAAGTAAAGCATAGACGTCGAAAGGAAAATAGGCATTTTTACGTTGCACATTTGATTTAGGAACCCTATATCGTTGATATATGAAGAGCCATTCTCGCCGCTAAAATTCGATACCGCGCGCGATGCAGCCCAAATTTAGATCGTTAATCGTTCGCTGGCTATAGCTAAAATGGAGATGGAATAATTTATGGTACAGATTTTCGTTCGTAGATATACGAATTAACCAGAGTGAAATGGTGGTCATCGGTGTGGTAGAAGTTCGGTACAATATACGTCGTTAATGTACTGTAGTACAAGGTTATTAACATTCGGCCTTAAGATGGTGAAAACATTGTAATGAAATAAATAGGTTGAAATAGAAAAAGCGATGCACAAGACGCTTTCTAGCTGCCGGTCCCTCTTTCAGCTCCGCCCACGTGCTAGATAGTAAACTTACGTAATTCGCGGATTAGCTGCAAACAAATGATCGATATTTTGCCCCACCCACAGACAACTTCGACCATCGAATTGACGTCGATTCTGATTTACATTCATTCACTTATTTTGAAGTCTTGGTCAAAATTATTGAAATTGACCTCATGTCACGTCGATTTCAGGTCGATCCTTTTCGATTCATTTGCCACGTTGATTTCAGAAAGTTGCGAGCCGACTTCATCGAATTTTTTATCGAACTGAAGTCGAATACTCCATTGTGTCGATCTCAAGTCGATTCGCAGTTTTTTCGTAATGTACGCTGATTGACTTTAAATCGACCCCACATCGACGTCAATCGATTTCGAGACGGAAGGCCTGGTGAGTCTGTTGTCCTCCCGCCAAGTCTGTAGTGTCGATTTCATGTCCATTTGTAGTCCTCTAAGAATGAATAAGGGTCGACTTTAAATCAACCTCCAGTTCAGGATGTCGATCAGAATCAGAAAATGAAAATTCGGAACTTCCCGGGATCTTCCGGAGACTTGACCGGCATTTTTTCGGGGTCTTTCTAATACACGGAACATCTGGAATTATATCAATTTTTCATCATCAGATTTGGGAAAAAAATTTTCTGGGTTGACCCAGTCGGGCTTCCCCAGGTGGAGACCGACGACGAAGGCGGCCTTGTGCTCCAAGACGAACCGCCTTCAAAGCAGCCACCCTGAACGAGTGGAACAAAGAATGGGTAAATATAACGCCAAAAAAGTGGCCCCAGCAAATGTTCCCCACCGTTCACGACCGATTGCGGCTCAAGACTTCGCCAAACTTCTGGACTTCACAGACCTTATCAGATCATGGCTGCCTTAAGTCATATCTGAAGCGTGCGAAGCCAAATGCGTCAGATGGTTTTGAAGTCTGTCCAGCATGTGGACTCGGCTACTCTGAGATGGCCGAGCACGTGCTGACAGAGTGCATGCGCTTCACAGTCGGCCGTTCAATGGACTGGGACAGACTCGAGGAGACCCTACCTCCAGGAAGTGATGCTGAAAACCCACACTTCCGCATCATCAACCCTGAGATAGATGTAAGACCATAGTAAGTCGGCGGGCTAACCGTTCTCGGACAACCGCTCCTAGTTGGTGAATAATCCATTCATTCACACAACTAGGCAGGGCTTTTGTATAAACTTCAAAATGCCATCGGGCCGCAGCTGATCACCCAACACAAGGACACCACGGACCTTAGATAAGTACATAGCATAGTTTGTACTCACAATCACCTCACCCTGCTGAAGCGCCTAATTACTGGGATTGTATCTATTTCCTGTAACCACGGGCGGAAAGTGGAGTATTAGTCACGCGACAGCAGGATCACTTTTTCTCACCTTTTTCAAATTATGGATAAGTTGTTAAATAACATTCGCACCCATATATGTATACATGTCTCATGATCACCCACACACCGCAATTCGATGTCCCACTACTACTGGGAAGGCGGTTATTTAACTGTAACCATGGACCAAAAGTGGAGTACTGAGCAATCCGCTGCGGATCAACACTTGCTTCTTTTCCAGCTTAGAGTAAGATTTTAGCTAAACCACACATACGTAATTGTACATATGTTTCTATTTCAGCAATAGAATAAGACGTCAACCCCCACATATAATCTAAAATTGTAGGAGCCCCCTCCCCGGTAATTGTACCCCCAACCTACTTTTTCTCCTCCCAGCTGCCCTGAGATCACTGTTTAGATCAATTCAGGACAACTGAGGATGATTAATAGCCGAGGTACGATAGAGGAACCCGTCCAGTGCATGAGTCAACTCAAGTCTCTGCGGACGACCCTTGAGTATGGAAGCACATATAGGTATAAATAACACCTAAATTGATAAAACCCCTTGCAGAGAGGGACCTCTCTGCAAGGGCTAGTTTCTAATATTAGGTTTTCCGCGTCAATAAACTTGCCCCAGGAAGTAAGTTTCTACTGAGGAACCCACAAAAAAAAAAAATGAGTTGACCCAGCCGAATTTCCGAGCCCTCTTGACAGGATCCGGGACTTTCCCGGGATTTTCCAGGACCCATAGACAATCTGGAATCTAAATCAAGTAAGTTTCCACTGAGGACCCCCCCCCCAAAAAAAAAAAAGAAAAAAAAAAAAGAGTTGACCCAGCCGAATCCCGGGGCAATCATGGTTTCCGAGCCCTCTTGACAGGATCCGGGACTTTCCCGGGATTTTCCAGGACCCATAGACAATCTGGAATCTAAATCAAGTAAGTTTCCACTGAGGCCCCCTCCCCAAAAAAAAAGAAAAAAAAAAGAGTTGACCCAGCCGAATCCCGGGGCAATCATGGTTTCCGAGCCCTCTTGACAGGATCCGGGACTTTCCCGGGATTTTCTAGGACCGATAGACAATCTGGAATCTAAATCAAGTAAGTTTCTACTGAGAAACCCCCCCCTAAAAAAAAAAGAGGAAAAAAAAAGTGTTGACCCAGGCAAATCCCGGGGCAATCATGGTTTCCGAGCCCTCTTGACAGGATCCAGGACTTTCCCGGGATTTTCCAGGACCGATAGACAATCTGGAATCTAAATCAATCTGGAGTGAATTGACTTCGATCTAAAGTCGATTTCGAGTCGACTAAGCCATAATTTTTTTATCGACTTCGATCTGGAGTCGATGTATGATCATCCCTTCAAAGAAATCTGTGTATTTGGTGATTTCGATTCTTGCAAGCAGAAGATTTAGTCATAATTTTATGTAACGATGACCACTGAGAATCTTAATTATGCTTAACCAGCACAGTAATGGTCGAATCGACACAATTTCAAGGTCGATTTTTAGTCGATATTAAAATCGAATACCAAGGGTCAATTCATTTTTAACCTCAATGCTGAAATTCAAAAAAAATTTTTCAATTTTCACTGACGTTCAAATTTTAAAAAACACATTTATTTCACCGACGTTTCGAAGACACCGTCGTTTATTAATAAAAAAATTTTAATTTCTTTGAAAAGCATTCTGTAAAACTTCTTTTAATTTTCAATGCTGAAATCCTATCAAAAAAAGCTACGAAATTTTGACGTCGATTGCAAGTCTTTTGCCCATGATTGACGTAGTCTCGATATTCATGTTGAGATGATTTGCGGTCGATATTGATCGAACTGAATCGACTCAAAATCAACACCGATCAAGTTCGAGTCGACTTTTGGTCGAGATAGCAAGCAGATTCGGAGCCGACGGGGTTCATCGGGGGGTCGATAAGGGGTCATATAATGTCCACTCCATTTCAATTCATTTGTCACGTTAGGCGAAACTAAATTCAATTTTGAGTCCACTTTTGGTCGAAGTAACGAGTCGATTTGGGGTCGATCAGACGTGAAATCGACGGTTCCCTTGTTAACTACCCCGAACGTGACACCGCCAACATTTCCACCAATGATTACTTCTATAAGAGTCGATACTAAAACAAACTTAGCAATCGAAAGCAAGCGGGTCTCCTGGATTTCTTCCAGTGACCTCAGAATCGCTCACACTCCTCACCCATTCCTATCTTTTTCTAGATCTATTCTCTTCACCCTCTTGTCAACATTGCTATCATAAAACGTCTTTTAGTCTCCCGTTCTTAATAATATCCGTCTCTCTCACTCCGTTGCTTCACTTCTTCCATCTGCTCTTTGTAAGAACCCCTTTTGAGGAATTGGTTCCAAAGCTTTCCGTTCTGGTGTTTTGTCCCTTATCACTTCTGGCTCGTGCAGCCCTGCAATGGCTGCCTTTGGTTTGGTCTTCTTATCCATCAGCTCCGCTGCCGCTTCGCCTATTCCATACTCTCTTAATTATCTGCGTACTAACAAATTTTACCTTCTTTTACAATCTCTATTTCCCACCTCAATTTTCAGAAACTCTCCACTGCTTCTTGTACCTCGAGCTGATAACCCTTAGAGTAGTTGAAAAGCTCGTAAGCTAGGCTATTCACGCAAGAAATTGCGCCTCCTATGTTTCGATACGACCATTAAATCACTCGATTCGAACAGGTTTGAAGAAGATATTTTGTACCAGTTTCCAGCTTCTATATTCAGATGCCTTTGCTATCGTATACGAATGTAGATATAGACCTCCACACAAAACTGATTGATAGAGTGTCCACATAGACATTCCTCCGAAGTATCTGGATACATACTTTTCGAGATATTTTCATAAACGCGCGGCTGATACTTCTTTCAATTAATTCCGTTCTCGTAAAATCATCTACACACAAGTTGAAAACGATTTCTATTCCACGCAGGCGCCTTCGATACAACATCGTTGACTATCCTCGTTCTGCTAATTGCTCTCGGTAAAGTTTACAGTCGACCATAGCATTATGCCCATCAACTTCTTACGCTCGCGAGGATGATGTTCGGATCTCGTTAGCATCAGTTAAGGTGTAACTCGGATGATTGATTGAAAAACTTTAATGCATTGCATGACCAGAAAAATTCAAACTAGATCTCTCTGCTTCCAAAATCTAGATATTCTGTGACGATGTTGAAACGTGGAAGATAGGGAAGGAAAAGAAGAGAAAAAAAAAAAGCTACCTATCGAAACAAATAGAGCGATGATGGAATTTGTACGCGAGGAGTGAAAAAAAAAAAAAAAAATGATCGGACCATATCGAAAAGGAGCAACTAACTTATTTTAGAATCATCGTTAGCAACATACGGAAATTGATCGTGCATATCAGCGCACCCACTACAAACGGTTAGAATTTCATCGTCGGGCCGCCTGTAAAACCTCCTTTAAGTGTATGCGGGGATAAGTACAGCCATTCGTCGGTTATTTATTTATCAGACCAGAGAGAGGTTGCCTATTAAAGCGCACAGTGAGTTGCGATATCAAATTACCGGTACCGTAATGAACGAAAATGAGCCGTTATTAGCGCGATTGTGGTGGATTAGCATTCGTCCAAGATTTTCAATGTTGGTGGGTGGAACGTGCGAATCAAATGCGCTGAAATTAGCGTGTATGTATACGAGTACGTGCGGACATGCGCTCTCTCACGTATATCGCAAATTGAGTATCGACGACTGAGATAATCATTACTCAATGGAAATTAGCGAGCGTATAGTACGGGTTATCCAAATAAAGATTGATCTCGATCGTCTTATAATGAAGTGAATGAGAGCACATCTTGAATCACGTTTTTGTATCACGGTTGATAACTCGACTTCTATATATAATGAGAAGCAGCCCAATTTTCAGAGAGTTCTACGCATTAAATAACGGCTGATCTATTCGGAGATGGGTCTTTCATGAGCTCTAGATCAAATACCAGTTCTTCATAACTCTTAGTTTGCCTCGACTCATCTCCAGTGGCGTAGGCAGAATCTGAGGAAGAAAGGGAATAAATGCCCCTATACCTTACTTTTTTCAATAAATTTTACAATAGGGAACTATTCCGATAAAAATCAAAGTTGAGGGCTGGATTTCAACCTGGCATTTCAATTTACCAGTGGGAAACTTCTAGATTTCAGTCAACTTGACGCCTTCTCGATAGTTTTCTCGTGAGATGTTCAAAACGATTCCAATTAAAGGTGTGTTTTTTGAATTGAACCGCCATATATTAGATTGGCCTTTTCTTTTTATGAGGTCTGACTGAGAACGGAGCAAGGTGCCATCGCATATACAGTACTAGAAAAAATTGATCATTCGTTTTTGGTCGCTTTCATGCTTGCTAGACTTCTGAAATCACAAGCTACATGATAAGTTCCAGTAGATAAACCCCGTCTGAACCAACCATTTTGCATGCCCGCGAGGGGCCTTTTAGTGATATTCGTTTTTTTTTATTACTTTTTGGCGAAAAACTCGCAAATGACTCCGATGATCGGAGTTACACACACATGTCGGTAATGCGAAGAAGGTAATTTGCATAATACTGTATTTCCAACCCGTCTTCGCTACGTGGTAACTGAATGAAACTATACGTGTATTACCAACCACTTGCTGCGAACTGTGAACACTAATCTACGCCATTATGTATAGCAATTTTCCCACAAAATTATTTCATTCGCATCGAAATAAAAATAATCAAATAAACGCCGTACACAAATAGCTCCTTTCATCTTCCTCTTCTCAGTCTCTCATACTCGTCAATACGATCGTTTTAAGAGATGCGAAAATAAACGTCAGTAATATTTCGCTTAAATTCATAATACGTATACGTATAAGCACCCGCTAATTGATAGCATACCGGTAATCTGATTTTTCGAGAGTGAATAAAATTTTCGATGCTTGAAAAAGATAATGTACGCGGGCAGTCGTTAAGGGAATACCGGTACTCGTGGGGATCGTTTTCACGACAAATAATAAAAAAAAGCGAACATACGTGTATTAACAGTAAAATTTTCCCATTTTCCCGTATATCGTGGTGAAAAATATTATTAAGTGTCCTTGAGTATATCCGATGTAGCCGCGTCGTTGATTTGGAGTTGCCATCTCATAATAATGTAGTTTAAAGCGAGTTCATAAAACAAAAAAATATTTAGCTAATGTCTGATTGCTGGAAATGGTTGGTTATACTAGCCGGAACAATATTTCCTAATAGCCTCGGAATGGTACTTGGAAGTGAAGAAATTTTATTGCTAAAAGTTGTTCGGTAATGCGGTCTTAAAATTATAATAACTTCGATATTTGAAGGAACACTGGACTTCAAACGTAGCCGAACTGCCCCTTCAGTTGACCACAAAGACTTCATAACACTTCATGCAGGCGAAAAGGAACTTGAACACAGTCTGCCTACCCCCAGTTTCAACGTCTTAGCTAAATCCCCCTCCCCTCATTCTTGAGCCGAGGTGTTTTCAAGTTCTCTTCTCTTCATTATAGTTTGGGACTTGAAATCGTCTTACATTCTTCAAATAAGACGACCACCTCTCCCTTTTGCTCTTCAGTCGACATTTTTCTAAGTTCCGCTGACGACGTCAAGTACAAGTGTCAAAAACTTTTCCAAACTCTTGACTTAGGCTAGATTTCCCGAGGACGTACCCTCAAAAAAAGCAGTTCAAAGGTCAATGGGAAAAGATCAGAAGTCAAAATTGTGCCCTAATCAGATCAAACAGACATTTGAAAAGAACAAATATGGAACAGTTTTGCTGTTAAAATTCAAATATCAATCTGGTATATGGTGATAGACGACTGCAAACAACACGAGTTAGTGATAGAGAGGTTACAGACAATAGCATGGAAACCAAATCAGGAAATGAGGACAAGATAGTATGTAACGCTTCTCTGCCAAGGGGGGCCTGAAGGCTGGCTATACTCAACTCTACAAGGGCTAAAAAGCTGCAAGCAGTAGGTAAGCCCCAGTTTGAACAACATCGACTGTCAAATCGAAGAAAAAATTCACTTTTTGAAAGTTGTGGTCGGAGTAGCGTCGATTCATTGTTGAAATCGACCTCACGAACAATTATCTACACTCTTCTAACTTATTTGACACATTGATTTCAGGCAAATTTCAAGTCGACTTCTCCAAAATTTTCATCGACCTGATATTGACTGCTCTCAGATTTTAGTTCTCTGGTTGACTTTGAATAAACCTCAAACCAATGTCGGTCTAGAGTTGATAAACAGATTCCATGAAAATTCGCCGCAAGAAAATTCGTCGCAAATAATTCACCGCGGCTGAAAATTGACCGCAAGAAAATTCACCGAATTCCAATTTTTTTTTCTAAAACGTGATATTGTATTATTTTGATTAGTGTAAGTCTGTTAGCGTTACCGGTACCCAAAAGACACCGGAAGGAGGTCAACTTATCCATCTTCTAAAAAAACAAATCAGCCTAGGGTATCGTCATTATTGTAGCAGCAATCTGTTGCTCAGGTTGTAAATAAAACAATAAAATTGATAAAAGGTTTCGTACTTCGCCGTTTATATATTCCGCCATGTCATCACTTGGCTCGTAGTCACATGCAAGTCTTTGCAGCCCTTTTGGCGCAGTCCTGGTACGTTTGACATTTCAGTGCTGGTTCTCCTGCAATAGCATCTATTTTGCCAGCCTTTGACTGCATTATTTGCACCGGGAAGACCCGTTGATGTACGATTATAGCAGCTCCACAAAGCTATGTTGTACAAAGGCGGGCGGTGACCATTGCGTGCTCCAGGACAACCAATCCACATATCCTCAAAATAGCCCACAACGGCTTGTGCTTCTTCCAAGTTAAGACATAGATAGGGCCTTCAAGATTAGCATCGACATTGTCAGCGCTCTCTTCATCGTCGCGTCATGTGTGACCCGGTCTATGGAAACCACTCCGCTCATTTTTGGCTAAGGCGGATTCCCGTAGACCGGGTCACATGTGTAGGAATACTAGTATTCCAAAAAACGTCAATCAGAACATCAAAAGCTTTTTCAACTTGAGTTGGAGGGACGTACGCAAGGGCTCCAAGCATTTGCATATGAAGAGCAAAATCCGAGTTCTTCTCGTATAATTTTTGCAGGCCACTTTTCTTGCCTACCGCAGGTGGAGGAAGCAACCGTGTATTGTTGATGCGGGATGAACTTTCATAGCTGCCTTTATTATCGCGCAGTGGATTTTTTTTCGCGGCGGTGAACTTTTTTTTAGCCACGGTGAATTTAACCCTGTCTCTGCGACTAATTTTATTGCGGTGAATTTTCAGCAGCGAATAATTTTCTTGAGGTGAATATTCTCGCGGCGAATTTCCCCGTGACCGATGAACAGACACCCCTCTGTAGCATTCCGTATGTTTGGTGACTCTGCTTCTCGTAGATAAAATGTGCAGTTATGTAAATATATAAAACAGAAAGTTAGTTCGTTTCCAAGAACTACCCGACCAATCGCTTTCAAACTTTCAGGATTTATTTCTATCTCTCAGGAATAACTTTCAAGCCAGGACAGAAAATTTCAACTCCCATAAGAAAAGAGTTCTTACTAAAAATTGTATCCTCGCTGTACGCATCATTTAACGCAAAGGAAGGCAAAGGGCGAAGGCGAACCATCAGTGTCATTCTGTCCAGCGCATGCGCAGCGACACAAGATCAAGAGTACAGGGCAGACTCATCCTTGTCCTATCGTCGGTGTCCGGGTGTCTCCAACCCATTTAGCCGAAAGATGAAGTTTGTTTCTCTCTCGATATCTGGTTCGGTTTGAACTTTGAAATAAAACATTAATACAAAACGAAGTTAAAATGCCCAGTAGAACCCCTAAAGTTTTTGACCTTTTCCAGCTTCGGCTTTTTGTGAGTATTCGAAGTTTAGAATGGAGTAAAATTATTTTTTAAAAAATGAATCATAAGAAAAATAAATGCTTTTGCGAGCTACCATCTGCGCTGCAGGCGAGTGCCTTAAGCTACACATATCTTCCTAATTCAGCCAACAACAAGCGACCTTTCAAAACACGAGCCCGTTTCAGCGCTGCGGGCAGGCGCACCACAGCGGCTGGTAATTATATAATGAGGGCTATTGAGAATCTCAATTGTCGAACAGACATTGTGACGTCGATTTTCTGTCGGCGCATTAATTGTGCGTTATCTTCTTGATAGTAATAGTTGATTTTTCAATATGGTCCGACTAAGATAATTTATTGCATTCCGTTACGATTGATTTGAGAATATTTTCCTCAAGGCCGACATCTCACAAGTCTTTGCAGAGTTGAGAACGAAAAAGAGTGAGCAAACGAGATACGAAAATTGGTGTATTGGAAACACAATTAAGATCATTTGAAAGCAATTACTAATACTGGTAATTCGCTTCAGGATAGAAGACTAGAAAACAATTCTGAAACCCTATAAAGTTGTGCACTCGAAATCGACGCAATATCGACGTCAGTCTTTTACCGATAAACGTCGATTTCGAGTTGGTATCAATTTATAATATCGGGAGTTCTCAAATTCGACATCAACGATGAGTGGATACGATAAGAAGGAGTGGTCGATTTTGAGTTTCGGATCGATTTGCGATTGACATCATGTAGAACCAAATCGACTGAGTCGCGAGTAGTCCCTCCTAGAGATGGTCCTCACATGATTCTATAAGATGGGAAGTTGTCCCTACAGAGAGAGAGAGAGAGAGAGAGAGAGAGAGAGAGAGAGAGAGAGAGAGAGAGAGAGAGAGAGAGAGGGAACTTGGATATCATCAAAGAAAGTGCCTTCTTTGCGGAGTTTACAGTGGAATCGCAGCCTGTGATAAAAGTTATAATAGAGCTCAAGAACTTTGGATACCATGTCACGCATAACTCTGTTGGTGAGAGCAACTTAAAGAACGACAAGTTTATTGATATCATTTCTCTGCTTCATTTCTGTTTGCACAGGGAGGGTATTCGCATTCGTCTGCGCTGGACATCGCAACATCTAAGTCATTAACCCGCCACATACAAAAGTTTGCTAAAATTACTTTCGCTTTTCGGATTCGCCATAAACACTCAACGACAACTAATCGACTATAAAGGCTTCTATTTGAAAAATCAATACACCCGAGGAAATTTGAAAAATAGAAAAATACCATAACGAGTGTCCTCGCGACGCGTCGACTGAATATTAACCAGTAGCATTTATAATTAAGCGAGTTCCAGTCTAGCCCGCCGGTATCGTATAGTATTCCTTGCGGTTGCAGATTCTCTAAAATGAATAGCGCTGGAATAACGCACTATCCATATCACTAGACTATACCGTGTAGGTGATTTCCCCAAGGTTATTAAAATAATTCCGATATGTAAAACCAACCCGCAGGATAGACTACTTTACCGTATACAGAATCTAGAATAACCGAACGATGGAAAGAGAAAAAAAAAACACGTTGATATCAGAAAAAAAAAGTTATTCTATTTTTTTTTTTTTTTTAACTGAATCGTAACGTGTGCTCGCTGGCACATGTCTCAAAGAATAATTTCTTACCCATATAACACAAGCCATACGTTCAAGATGATCTATTGAAAATAGAGATACCGCATTGTTTCATAATCCTTTTTTTTTTTCTTCTTCTCCTCCACTTCTTTCTCATTTTTTTCTTCTTCTTTATTTCGAATGTCACGTACTCACATAATATTGATCGGCGTGACCAGTGCACAGTGTATCATGTTTCATTTTTCTATACATCGATGAAGGTAATCGAGAAAGAAGGAGATGGAGCGAAGACATGAAGTACAATATCGGTTGCCCGAAGAGTATGTCTCCAGAAAGTTGCCTACGTAACGGACTCAGTACGTTTACAAAAGTCTTTGTCACTGATGACAGAGAGAGAGAGGGGGGGGGGGGAGACAGAAAAAAAAAAGGTTATTATTGCTCCAGACTACATTATTACGAATTTGTTTTCAGATCGATCAATATCCCATCGATGTACTTCGTATATTACACCCTCGTTACGGATTTCATGTTGCGTTATTCGGGAAGAGATAAATTCGCGTGAAAATAGAAGATGAAGCGACATCGGAATGGACGGAAATAGCTTGATGGGATGAACTGTATATAACTGTAGCCTTTACGAAGTTATCGCAGACAACGTTCGATATCGTGGATGATGACACGATGATTGATTTTCGGTTAATAAGAAATTATTTACGGCTGCGATAGATTTTTCTCACGCCGATATTGTCTAGTATTGGAAGGTGTAAAATAGTCAACGATAATGTTCTTGTTCGATCTTTAATAACAGAAGATATCAGTTGACCTGTCAAAATCCTTGACCCACAGACTTCTTGAGCAATGCGATGTCAGATGAAGCACAGAGTAATCAACTCGTCTGATGTACGGTTGGTGGTGAGACTGAAATGGCTCGTGCAATCAATATCGCAGGCCGTCGATCTGACCAAGACTTACCAATTTCAACGAGACAGTGAACTCGAGTCCATGTTAAACAGATTTCCCAAGTCAGAAACAATTTTATGACACAGGCGGTGTGTACTCAGCTAATCATTTTACGCGGCTTACGTGTTTTTAACTTCTTAGCTACCTGTAATCTAAAGTACTACTAATAAATGATGAAGATGATGATATAGAAGGGATATCATATATAGTCCAGACGAGACCTTTTAGAAGTTCATTGATATGTTAGGATCAAGGTTCTCAAATGTTTGCGACCAATTTAACCAACAATCTACACGGATTCATTTTTAATATCTTTCTATAGTTGCTCGATCCAGCCACCAGTCAAAAGAAAATAATTTTCGATAGTGGATAAAGGCACAATAAGGACATCAATCAGCTTAATCCTCTTTGTTACGTCATCAACATCCGTAACATCATTTGTTCATGACGTAGTATTTCTTCTTTCCCACTCGAATTCGTAGATTTCTGAATTAGGTCGAGGATTCTATGTCCACCAACCGAAGCTTAGCACAATCTAGTAAATTTTATACCAAGCTAAGTTTCAGCCGAGTATAGGCTAGCATTAGTATCACGTCTTTGGGAGTTTTATGTGTATCAATATAACGATCTTGCTTGTATCGACATTTCTTTGATGAAATCCTCGCTCCCTCTCTCTCTCTTCCAACATTGTAGGAACAACTTCCCATCTTATAGAATCATGTGAGGACCATCTCCACGAGGAACTACTCGTGCTGTCCTGAAGTCCAAGTGAGAGACAAGGGACTCGTCAACTGCCCGATGAACTATTTAGCTCTTTCGTCCCCACTCTTAGCCCGGTATAAGTCTAGTATACCCTATGTTAAGCTAACTAGCTTTTCTGGATCGAGTTGAGGATTCTTCGCAAATTTTTGGGGTTGGGGGGACGATCAACTGGGCTATTATGCTAGGCCTGAAGAACTTGAAGGTTTCTGGATGAGGTCAAGGGTGGGGGAGGGGCTTCGGACTTGCAAATTTAATAGTGGGCTGGGGTGCTGTAAAGACTTAAAAAATGTCAATATCGGGAATCAGTTCAATTTCAAAGTCAACGATAATTTGATGGCAAAAAGGAGTGGTCGATTTTTAGTCGACTTCTGGTTAAAACAAAGAATTGATTTGGAATCGACAAGGTCCATCGAGACCTCCTTTTCCCTCTCTATTCGCATCAGGCCACTACTGTAGACGCGCTAGTGTCGTGGACGAAAAGGTGATCACATAAAAATTTACATAAGAGCGTATGTTATTTCAGCTATAGCTGTATCTCTGTTGATACTGAAAAAAAGTACCACTTATAATGACCTTTTTTGACTCTCTTGACTAGTAGAATAGTCTCATAAAAATAAGAATTTCACCAATTATCTGAAACATCACCTTTCGTCCAGTTTCCACAAATGGCCGCTATAGTAAGGGTAGAGGGCGACTCTTTTGGGGCCTGACGCGAATTGGGAAGCTGTAGCGTTAAATTTCAAGAATAATTTTTATTATTACAATTTTAATGATAAATCATTCATTTTATATTAAAATTAAGTATTCATTTACTAGAAATAATAATTTTTATCAATTTACTATTTAAATTTGAATATAAAAATTTTTTTTTATAATACTTTTTGAAATATTTCTAATTAGTTAAATTATTGATAATATTATAAGTAAAATTTATAGAAAAATCAATTTTAAAATTATTTATAATATTATTAAATACAATTGTTCCAATTATTATAATTATTATTATTAGAATTATTTCTATTAATTTATTATTTTCTAATAATGAAATGAAAAATAATATTTTAAATATTAAAATTTTAAGAAATCAATGATTTTGGAATTATGAATACGCTATTTTCAATAAAAATTTCCTAAAATATTATCAAAATAATATAAATTTGTATTGAATAATATTAATTAAAATTAATTAATTTGGCGGTATCAATTTTGATTATTAAATAGAAAATACACAATTAATTTCATTTATTTTAATTTATTCACGTATGGTGCAAGCTTAAGCGGTTAAACAATATCAATAAATTTATTTATAAAAATATAAAATATTTTTATAAATTTTGTTATTCAAGATGTAATTTTTAAATAATTTATTAAAAAAATTTCAATACCTAAATGCTTGATACCCTACGAGGACTGTTGAATTACGGGGAGGGATATACGAAGATGCTGGCTTGTGCTCTGAAATCACCAACCATTTAGAAAGAAGCATCAGGGGGAGTGGCACCTCTCCTGATGGACCATGAACACTCTAAATCGACGTCAATTTTGAACCGAATCAAGTTTGCCTCATGTCGACCGCGAATCGACCCATAATGAGTGGAAGTCGACTCAAAATCGACCGCTCATTCTTCCATCAACTTTTATCGATTCGGAATTAGGTCGACTCCATTTGAAGGTCGATCTTAAGTGGACAAAAAATCCACAGAAATCGACTCCAAAGAAATCAATGCGAAAAAGAAGTCAAAATGAAGTCGGGTCGATAAATGTCAATTTGATAACGACGTCGACGCGTGAGGTCGTTTTCAACAATATATCGACGCAATTTCGACAGACTTTGTAAAAAGTAAATTTTTGGTCGATTTCTACTAGGCAGGAAGGCCATCAGTTGCTGAAGAAAAAACATTTCAACGAATAGACAGCACTACAATCGTCATACATATTTGGTCCTGTGGAGTAGGCTTGTACAATCAGATGAGGTAGGAAACTTGGCTTGAAATTTGTGCTCAAATGCTTCCATTATGGTGATGACCAGAAAACAAGATTGAACCACCCAAAATCCTGAAGTCCGCCCCAAAAAGTTTCAATTCAAATATTGGCAAATACGACGTGACGTACACTGTATGGTAGTGCACTACGAATATCACCTTTGAAGGACAGAGTCAGTGGCTGGGCAAAGATTGGAGTTGATATCTCTCCAGAAGAAACCTTTTTTCGTAATCTGCATCAGGCACAACTTCGTAATTCTAGGCTTACGAATCATACTGAAGAGGAGGAGAGGAGGGGGGGTGGAAATATTAGTAAAGTTTCATTCCTCGTGCAAGATGAACCCTTCATGATATCGTTCGCAGTACATCACTAGTAGACGATCTCTTGACCTACTCTCGATCACAGAATCGATGTTCTTGAAGGTCGAATTGCACGCTGAGTACTCCGATTGAAGTTAACGAGGTGTACCCAAACCTCAAAAGCATTCAAAGACGATCGCAATCTACGATGTAGTGAGACTTCCGCAAACACAAGATACGCTACTTCATCACACCCCCCTGGTTACATCGCTCCAGTAATTCTCTCCTCACCGTTGATAGCAGATATGTACGTTCTCTTTCACTCACTCGTATTCTCTTCATAATCGTAAAATGATTGTTACCAACATATACGTACGTATTCCTTTTCTCTCGGTTGAGGACTCGAAATTCTGCGTATGAAAAAAAAAATGCCATCGAGTACATACACAAGGTACGATCTTGACCTTGTCTCACGACGCGACGATAGTCAGTCAGTCGAGCTTGTAATTATTTTACAACGCACAATAAAACAAATTAATTTTATAATAGCGACTAACGATGCGAAGTTGGAATCATTTTACACCTTATACGTGCACTTAAAGTTCCGTACGAACACGTTCGAGCATGCCTTTTTCTTTTACGTGTATTGTACACGCGAATACTCTTGCCAAAGGGATGTTTAATCGTTAAATTGACTAGTAAAACTAGTTCACATTTCTCCTCCTCGGATCCTCCGATCTGTGTCAGTTTGTGTAGGAATAAGATTGTGTACGTAGGCTGTTAAAACATAAACATATTATGAGATGTTGCGGTCGTGGTGTCTTACTGTGCTATGGAGAGAGCAAAAAAAAAAAAAGAGAAACGGAAGTACGTGAGAGAGTGCGCTGGCAGATTTGAATTTTTCATTAGCTTAATTACGGAGGACAGCGCGCGGGATATATGCATATGTCGTCAGGTGTTTCTCTCTCATCGTCGATTTGCGAGCTAGAGGAGAATGCAAATTAAAATAACGACGCTAAATTATCGATTTTTTTCCAAAGCGTAGTATTATATACCCGGAGAAAAATAAATTTAAATATTTCGCGCCCCGACGTAATCCGGCGATATAAAATTTTTTTGAAAGAAGATGAGCGTATATGAGAAAACACGCGGTTGAAATCGAATTAGTGAGAGGCATATCTAGATTCTTTAGGCCTGATGTAAAACACGATGCCGGTCGATCATTAATAATTAATCTTAGCTACGCGATGTCGTTTTTATAACGTATTCTATACAGAGCCAACCAGTTCTTAATAGCCAACTCGAATTAAATATATATTTTTTTAAAAATGTGCATGTAACAGAAATAATCGATATTTTGAATGATTTTGAGAGAAAAAAAAAAAAAAAAAGAAAAGGGGATAGAATCAACGTTTCCTCGTGACAGTTCCTGTTCTCCAGCACACATTCAATCACTATATCCAGCGTATCGATAACGGACGAAGAAAAATATAAAAAATCTATACATATGTAATTTATATTCTTCGCGGGAAAAAAGTATCAGTCAATATCAAATATTATAAAATTAACGATTCAACTCTTGAGAAGACGATAAAATTTTAGGAAACTTTTCCCACACGTATGGTCTACACGTATATTTTGAATCTCGGTTCTGTTCACTGACGCGTCTATACGAAGATGATCAACAAACGCTTGAATGGATTCAGCATATCGAGGAGTAAGTGACCCGAAAAATCTGAACGAGTATAGGTGTGAGGATGAAAATACGTGTGTACATATGACATATTCAAAATACGAAGTACAGAGGGAGGAGAGGGCCAAACCTCTTCCATAAATGCTGAAACTCATCTTTCACCAAATCCGATAGGTCTATCTGGAACACTATAATGAATTACTTTGATCACCTATTGGAAGTGTAAAATACTTGGTGCTACTAGCGAACGCGTTACGACTGACGACGAGTCATCGAAAGTTGGAACTTATTTTGAATATCATAAGGTGTAAGAGGAATTGACGGCTCCTACCACCATTCCAGGACCAACAAGTTGGCAGCGATCGAGCAAATTCTGTCCTGACGAACAATGAAGAGGACAGGAAAGAAATCGAGATAGTTAAGCAGATCGCAGAAGACAATGACCACTCTAGAAATGTGGTCGAGCCAGAGGGGGTCCTTGGGAAAATGGAAGCAGAGAAAGAAACCATGTGAGTGTGGGCATCCATAACAACACACCCATTTAAGGGAATAAGTAATAACTAGATGGAAGGAAGGGACAAATGGGACTCAAGCTGAGTAGAAGGTAAGTTGCAAAAAGTGCGAAGGCATCCACTTTGGCAAAACGGGAAGAAAGTTCAACGAGAGCACAAGACATGGAAGGAAAAAGAAGATGGGAAGCCACGGTTTGGCAAACACTGCAACAACATGACATTGGTGAAGGAATACTCAAGTCATATACGAGGAAAACAGCAAACAGGAGAAAAGTCAGCCTCTTAAACGATGTAATCACGTTTGACAGCGATAAATTACTTGGCTCAATGATCGGACAAGGGAAGAAGAACAGAACCAACCAACGATGTGATAGAAAACCTGCTGGCCAATAGAAACGCAGCACTTAGGTTCAAGAGTGAACCATCAAAACTTGGAAAATCCCTTATTGCAACAAGTCCATTTGATTTTAGTCCAGATCTATCTGATATTGGCACAGATCTTTCTAAAGTTGACCCAGATTCATCAGATATTGATTCAGATTCAACAAGAAAATGTTTTTAAACCAGGCTTTAATCACCCTATTTCAAATTTTTTATTATTCGAAGCGACGTTTCGAATAATAAAAAATTTGAAATATGGTGATTAAAGCCTGGTTTAAAAAAATTTTCTTGTTGATGTTCGTCACCACGAAGAAAAATCTGCTTATTCAATTGATTCAGATTCCTCTGATGTTGGTCTAAATCCATTTGATGTTGTTCTAGATCTATCTGATATTAGTCCAGTTCGATCCAATGTAGGTCAAGATCTATCTTATACTGGTCTATATCTATCTGATATTGATCCAGATCTATCTAATTTTCGATAAGATCTATCCAATACTGGTTTAGATCTGTCTGACGTTGATCCAAGTCTATCTAATTTTGATCTAAATTTATCTGACATTGATCCCGATCCATAGGATTTCTATACAGATCAGTGTTGTATTATCCTACTGGCACATCACGCACGCGCCCGTGCGTTGAGCGGCAAATTTTTGAGGGCGACACAAAGGCGGCACAAAAAAGAGAAAAAAATTGGGGAAAGGGGGGAGGGAGGGAAGAAAGAAAAAGTGGGCGGCATATTAGTAAATGCGTGTAGGCAGCAAGGAGCTTAATCCGCCACCGGTCCAGATCTATCTGATATTGATTCAGATCTATCTGGTGTCGATCCGAAATTTGACATTGATCCAGATCTATAGAATTTCTGTCCAGATCTATCTAATACTGATCCAGATCTATCTGGTATCGATCCAAAATCTGACATTGATCCAGATCCATAGAACTTTTGTCCAGACCTATCTAATGATGATCCAAATCTGTCTGATATTCATATAGATCTATCTGATGTCGACCGAAAATTTAACATTGATCCACATATATCTGATGCTGGTTTCGATCCATTTGATATTGGTCCAGATCTATCTGATGTTGACCCAGATCTAGTATTTGATATTTGTTTAGATCTATCAGCTGTTGGTCCACATTTATCAAATTTTGTGATTGAACAATGGGAGAAAGCTTCCCTCTTTCCTTTCATTAGAAGCACTTTAATTCATTCCGACGAGCGGCAAGCTTATAGAGAGACTTGCTTACTGGAGATGTCTTTGTTGATGTACAAAGTTTGTACTATCTTACAAAAATTGATTGTGTTAAATTTTTGTCATAGTTTGAGAAAATTGATGAATGGCGAAAGACCCAATAGAACGGCGGCTGTACGCTCCACTCCTATCATTTAGCAAGCATCCGTGGATAAATAATATGAAAGAATAATTATAATTCTGCAAGGCATTTACTTAATATAGCAGTCATTTTGATTTATTTTTTTTCTTTCTTTTTTTCTGTAACCCATACCGATAGAAAACTACGTGGATTCAATCACTGGCACTCATACTACCCTTCCCCCTCTTTCCTTATGATGAGACAAATATCTAAATTAATTTCCTCAGTATCCCTTCGCCATTGGAAATTGAGGGGAAGGGAAAATCGCTCCATATTTGTCGCTATAAATATCCTTTTTCATAATGTCTTTGGTCAGAAAATTCATTTCTCCTTCTCCCCAACGTTTGCGTCTGTTCCTTTGATGAAAATAAGAAACGAAAAAGGAAGGCCAATACAATGAGAGATAAAATCATAATCGGATGTCGCGGACAGACATTTCACGATGCAAATTACAGCGGTCACTATGATCCTCGGTATTTAAATTATTTGTCTGGCAGAACGAATTATCGAAATTTCAACAAACTCTTCTTTATAAAAAAATTCTTTCATTGACAAGGATTTCAATTTTTCAATGTCTCGTATTAGTCGGATTACGCTTCTTCCTCATCTATAGTTTCCAAGTAAATACATACTGAAAATTTCATTCGAACCCTGGACTAATTTTAGCGGCCACATTATATTACTTCGATTTTAATCATTATGTCAACTATCAGGTTTGGCTACGATGGCGATAGATTTTAATCTCGCAATTATTAGGAAAAAAATTGAACCAGCAATACGTATCGTTACGTTTCAAAAGTCGACTCATATACGAGACGCCATTAGTACATATAAGAGATCTCTAAACGTGAAATGAATGAATCATGGATATAATAAAACCTAGTCAATTTAATGACCAAGATTTTTTTTCCCCTTCTTTTTTCGTAAAAAACAGATAGATCACAGTACTTCAATCTATGTACGGATAAGCCACTATACGAGTAATGTACTTAAAGTCAAACAGAAAATCTACACGTTCCCAGGGTATAGAGACGAAAAAAAAAAAAAAAAAAAAAATCAGTAAAAACTCGTTATATTTATTCGGTTTGTCTCTTTTTTTTCCTCCGTATCCATCAAAATGGAATAAGAAAAGTATAGATAAGAACATGAAAACACAAGAGGATGGGAATATTAAGTTTTACCTGTTTTATAACAAATGAGGCATCACTTTCTGATGCGGGTTCTTCTTCGGATTCTAACACTAATAAAAATTATTACGTGGTGTAGTCGTTGCTTTTTTTCCTCTTCCACCCTCCTACCTCATCCTTACTGTATCTTAACGCTAATAAGCAAACATCGGCTTATACTCTCGTCTCATTAATATTTTTCTCCGTCTTTGATGACAAACACGAAGAGTCTTTACCGGATTATTACTACGGTATTCGTATCTGTGATTTTTCACAGCTGAAAACTAGTTTCCGAAACCCGTATCGTATGATACACGTAAAATGTGTACCTATACATAAAACGGCTGAGCTGAGAATTGAAACTGTATCGCGTAAACGAGCTCCACTCCGATGGTAGGAGGCCGTGAGAAACCGATTGTATCGCGATTTACCGGTATGTATACCAGAACTTCCAAATTTTCAAACAAAGTATTATAGAAATATATTATGCATTCTCGTTCTCCGGGCTTGATATTTAACCGCTGAGAACCGGTTGCGACGACAAATCATTTCGATAATTATTTTTACTTTTTCTTTCGCTCCACACCTCGTCTATAAAAAAAAGACTTTTTTGCTGACACACTCGGATCGGGAAAAATTTGAAAATTTTTCACCTCACGATGCGCTGGCCACCCGATGACTTTAAAATGACGTCTGCTGCGACTTGAAAAAAAGTTTCAGTCTTTATGAGCTAAAAGGCTGGAACGTCATTGAAAATTGAATAGATGAAAGTAGGGAAGAATGAGTCAATAGAACGAAGTATTCCCCGTTAAAGATTTATAATAATTGAAATTAGTACGATTTATTTCATTTCTGAAACTTCGTGAAATATTCATACATGATCAGCTTACACAATATTCAAATCCAGGTTGATGATCGGATTGAATTTTCTCCATTCTCAGTTCGGATTCGATTGAATGAAGGAAAGATTTTTCTACTTGAAACGTGTCAATATCAACAGAAACAAGAGATAGAATTTCTACTTTGAATTTGTCTCGTATCTTTAAGGAGTCTCTCCAACTCAAAGAGATGGATATAAGAAACGACGAGGACCTTCTTCAATGGAGTTTGAATCTAGGAAGTCGCAAAACCATCCACCACCCATTGGAAGTGCGAAGATTTTTTATATTCTTGATCAATATCTAACCGACTCTTTCCTCATACTCATAAATTTAACTCTCAAAATCTCCCTGCGAACGATCCTTTTGTTTCCCTAATCGTTATTCTGATGACATACGTCTGCGCCAATTACCAAAAACTAGCTACTGCGATAAAAGAAAAGATGAAGAGGATCCAGGAGGATACACAGCCAACTAGACTGCTGCTCAGCTTTAGGAAGACGGAAATTATGCTTTTTACCCACAATGAGGAACGAGGCTCTTTCCACAAACGATCAAGTTTGAAAGGGCTGAAGTACGAACAGTTATGGCATACTTTTAAATATCTCAGGGTCATAACCTTCACTGGCTAGAGTTACAGGAAAGCATAGTCCGGAATACATTTAGATAAGAAAGCAAAGCCCAACGCACACTAATCAATAGAACCGTCAGGACGCTGCAAATGTACGCAAGTGCTTGCTGGGGCCACAGACTAAGGATAAAATATAATTTCAAAATTGTGAATCGCATTCACCGAATCATGATATGCTAAGTCTGTCTTCATACATATCGGCAATAATGAAATTCAGCATTGTCCTCTGGTCAGTGAAAAAGAAAAAAGCGTTACTGGGCCCAACCCTACTCGAGTACCCACTCAGTAGTGTTGAAGACATAAGAATGTGGCTATGCAAGAAGTCACAATACAGCTGTGGAACAAAGAATAGAGGGAATGCGAGAAAGGGAACAAAATAAAGAAAGTCCTGCCAATAGCTAGAAAGCACTGAAACGCAGTGATGCCCCTCTCAGGGTACGGGAGCTTGTAGATACAGAATTAAGAAGACAAACTCTCTCGCATGCCCACGTGGAAGAACAAAACAGAACACTTATCACACTTTCAAAGAACACTCAGAGTGCAGTGTTCTGCAGAATCCACACATGCACACCTATTTTGCAATTCTCTGTGGCTATTGAAATTTGCGTTTCTTGCTGATGTATTTCACCACCTCAATAAGTTGAACATAACTCTTCAAGGAAGGGAAGAGAACATGCTGACAGCTACAGATAAAATCAATGGGTTCATGAAGAAACTTGATTTGTGGTCAATGTCTCTGAAAAATGGTATGTTGGAAGCATTCCCTTGGGTGGAAAGTACAGCTAACGATATTGCAATTGATACTCGTACATCAGTATGAGGGAAAGATGAACTGCCTCACATGGTTTCAAGCTTGCAGAATTTGAAAGGCCAACTACTTAGTTACTTCCCTAAGATGGATTCTGAACCCTTTCTTAGAGACAGCCATCGAACTTGCCGACCTTAACATAAGTAGGAAAGAAGAGCTGCTTGAGATTGCGTCCGATGGTATGCTGAAACTGGAATATCTGTCAGAAAGCATTGATGTTTTCTGGACGAGAAGGGGTTCAGAGTATCCAGAATTATCAAAGGAAGCTATGAAAGTGTTAATACCATTTTCCACCCCGTACTTATGCGAAGTAACGTTCTCCAGTATGCTGAATATAAAAAGTAAGGCTAGAAATCGACTAGACCTGGAGAATGACCTCATTGTGTGCGTAGCAAAGACAGCGCCACGCATTGAAAAACTTGCAAAAGAAAAGTGCCAAGCGCACCCGTCTCATTAATCCCAGAGGTTTTCAGAATTTATCTGCTTTTAATTTTACAAATTTTGTAACATTTTTCATTGTTGAATTTTTAGATTTCACAAATATTACAAAAAATTGAAAATTATTGTGAATTTTCTATTGCTTCGCGACCCACACTTTGAGAACTACTGCTGTAGAGGATGAGCAACCAGCCACGCCCGTAATTAACGATTTCTCTAGGGGATGTAATTAAGAGAATGAGAGAACTAAAGACTGCGAATGCCAATACTAAACAGCGGCCGAGACATAACTTACCATAACACCAAGATCTTTCCTTCAACCTTGCGCATAAAAGCAAACACAATAGAACAGATCGCAATAGCCACCTAGCCTTAAGCATAAGCACCCCCCCCCCAACACTCCCTTTGATATATCTGTTGGTACGTAAGTGAAGTGCTGGGTCTATTGCATTAAAATATTCGCCTCTGTATACAATTTATATTTTGTGTGAAGGGGCGAGCAAGGTATGTATCTGAGGGAAAAGAGGACATTTTTTTACTTTTTTTTTCAAGGAGATTAGGTCAATTTAAACTCTCAGGATCTTCCAGTCTCACTGAAAGGATGATAACGATTCTGCTAAGTTTGAGCAAAACAAAAATTATGCTTCTTATCCATATAGGAGCACCTAGGATCCTGCCTCTTACAGTCGACCTCGACGGTGCTGAAGTTAGAACAGCCACGGCTTCAAGGAGTTTGGGAGTCATCCTTTCTAGACTGGCTTGAATATCTCATTGCGTATATAAGAAGGCTGCGCCATCGGCACTGAATGACGACAAGACTATGCGCCATAGCCTGCAACACCTTCGGCTATGGTTCAGAAGCACAGCTCATCCTGTTAAAAAGAACGTTGGAGAAAGACTGATATTTATGTCAACACTGGCTGGGTCCATGGGCTAAGGGTCCAGCACTGCTTTAAGGTAGTCGACCGCATACACCGATTGATGATGTTTCGTGCCTACCATCAGCCCCAACGGTTGTCGATCAAGTATTATAATTATTTGCAGAGAAGGCCATCTTATGGTCATTAAAGAATAAAATCGAACTACTCGTACCTGCTATACCGGACTGCCCTCTAACCTGCGAGGGAGACAAGGTAGCATGGCTAAGAAAAACTGCGATACCGGACTACCCTCCAGCCTGCGAGGAAGACGAAGCAGCACGGCTAGAAAAACACATCGAAGAGCTAAAGGGCCCAGGGTAGTTCTAGTCGGGAGAAAGGACAATGGACCTCGACTGTTAAACCGAAACCAAACGAGGATATCGCTGACCATGTTTTTGGCTAAAGCACGGTCCCACCCAGTGCAGGGTGTCCACTTTTTCTCTGAAATGAAAACCCTGACTTTTCCATGACTTTTCCCTGACTTTTTCAGGTTTTTCCAGACCATAATCTCCACTAAAAGCTAAAAAAAAAGAAAATGTCTTAGCTTGAACTTTCTTAAAAAAATTCCCCGACTTTGGGTAAAATTCCCAAAATTCCCTGACTTTTCCCTGACTTCCAGACAAGTGGGCACCCAGCAGAGTGGTCATGGTATCTCCAGAGGTTGCCAGATGTGAAACTCTAAATTGCCGTTTTTAGACCTCAAAATTGCCGTACAGGACCTTTATTTCAAAATGGCCGTACGTTTAGTACGGTACCGTATGCCGGAAAATTACCGTACCGACCTAAAATTGCCGTATTTTTCGGCAATTACCGTACGTCTGGCAACACTGCTCCAGAGAATACCTCGCCAAATTCCAGCAGAGAGAGGACCCTAAATTCCAGCATGGAAGAGCCGCTACATTATTTCTTCTAGGAGGGTGAACGATACGCAGAAGGACATCCAGAATCGTACGCGTGACTTAGTCCTTAGATTTTTGATAGCTCAAATTTTTCATTACATTGGGTGAATATCCATATCGATGTCAGATTTATCGGCAGATGATTTTGATCAATTCATAAGACAATTCAGACATTGAGAAAAATTTTCAACTTTTCCGCTTTTTATGAACCAAACCGTACTGAGAGGGGGGGGGAGAAAGATGATCCATTGTACATCCTGGACAGAAAAATTGGAAAGATATTGTGCTCTAAAAAAATCGATGTTAATGAGCAGGGAATTTCAACGTTAAGCTCTCGCTATCCCTCATTCTCGCCGTCGTCATTTCATCATTCAAGAACCTTCTCTTCAACGATTGCAGTTCGATGATAAACGTGATTCCGCGAAAACTCTCAATTCTCAATTTTTAACGGACCTTTTGCGTGCATCGCGTTGAAAAACTACTCAAACCTTCGTCCCGGCGGATCATATACAACATAAAAAAAAGAAAGCGGATTACGACCGCGATAACAATCGTATTTAGCCCGGGGCGCAAATTCGACAACCAATTTCTCACCGGATTGATTACAAATACGAGATAGACGAATAATTCTCGCGGATTCGGAGAGTCAATGTATCATCGTATCGTCGAAAAATCAACAAATAATTCCCGACCTACCCTCTCTGCCACGCGAATACACTGGTATAGCCTTTTCACGAAAAATGATACCGTTAAATTGAAACTTGAACTCACATCGCGCAGTTCGTGTTTTTTTTTTTTTTTTTTTGGTTTAATCGAGCGCGATATCTTAACTTTCTAAGCCTACCGATACGTCTTCGACTTCAACCTTCGACGTCCGCCTACCGGGTATCAAATTTCCAAAGCGATTTCTTCGTCAACCGCGCTTCAGGTTCGCGTTGCTCGTCTTCGCCGTACATTTTTAGGACACGTTCCACTCGTAAAATATAGGCGTATATGAGCTAAATAAGTATCGCGCAGTAATAGAGTCTGGGACCGCAGTAATCAGCGCGGTCGCGCCAGCGTCTTCAATTTTCGTCTACGGTGTGTCGTGAAAAATGTCGCCGCAGAGTGGTACGTGTTCGGCGCAGAAAAATGCTATCTTCTAACAGCTCATCTGCCGTATAGGTGGACACGAGCTTCCATATCATCGCCACGAAACTGTGGTGGACATCGAAACGAAAGTGGAATGTGGTTCAAAAGCGGCTGTTCATTATTGTAATGATAGCGATCATTAATTAGTCGCGTACCACATCGAAACCTATGAGTGCGTGTATTGTACAATTTATTAAGTGTATACGTCGCCGACCATCTGTAGAAAATTGCTTTCTCCTCTGTGCGCGTACGGTATGTACGCACGCACGCACGCACGAGAAAAATTAGTGCGAAAGATTGCCCCCGTTCGCCATAAACGGCGTTTGTAAAACGACAATATTGACATTTTATCACGGAAATATTTTCTGCCTCATAAATAAAATGTTTGTCCATCTCGGACGGACAATTAAAACGCTGCTGCCCGCCGAGAAGAGCGCTCATATAGGATGCTGGCGAACGTCAATCTCGCTCGAGACTGTATACGAGACAAGTTTGTCTATGTCAAGGGCAAACAATCGAAACAACCTTGTCGCGGCTTCCAAATTCAATTTTTTACGTGATTTAACAGTAATAATACGCGCGCATGTGGAATGCGTGACCTATGCGTTCGGATTTACAAAATTATGAGGGAGGGCGATCGATCGATTCCTCGACAACGAGGCACCTTCCGCGTGATAGAGTGCGTCATGATGATATCGAATTAACGACAATATCACCATTTATGGAGGTACACGATGTCAATCAGCTGTCTCGCCTAGAAGGAATATCTAGAACATTATGGAAATGGACTGCGCGCTTTTGCAAAATGATTCGAGCGCCTATCCTGTGAGATTGATTCGTATTATGAAATTTGTTCGTCTTAAAAACCATTAATAATGTACGATTAGTTAACTAGCGTGGTTTCGTTTACCAGAAAAATAATACGTATTATCGTAGCCGCTTCCATAAAACGTTGACCAACACCTGATTAATGATCGTCAGATCGAACACGACTAGTCAACGAGAACAAAGATTAATTATTAATACGTATAGGTACTGCTCTTCTTTTTTCTTCTTTTTTTTTTTTCAACTCGGTAATGAAGAAAACAATTATACGTTTCAATTGGCCGGTTTGAAAGAAGAAAAAATAAAGGCTTCTTACGTACAACTCTATTTACGATACGAAATGTACACACAAGAAAGGTCGAGAAGTTACACGGAGATGATTTATTCGAATTATTTATTAGTTTCCTGACTGCGTGCGCTAGAGAACACCCGGTACCTGTTGATGGAATATAGAAATCGATGATAAATGGCATTGATTTTGTCTGTTGAGATCGCCGCGTCTACATCACTGTATGTACATTTTGCATCTCGCGCGCAGTCTCGAAGCATTACCGTATTTCCAAATACTTTCGTACCCCTCCTCCTCGCGGTACACAGGTAAAAACCCGTTAAGTGCTGCGCGGCTTTATCGTCGGTGTAAATTGATTTGTTCACTTAGGGTACTCGCATTCTCGATTATAAATGTATTCGGCGCGCGTCAATAAAAAAAACAAGTACTCTATATCGTAGAGAAGGTAACTATATCGGATCTTTTAACAAGTTACTTCGCACTCCTTGGACAGAGGTACCCTTCGTGCATCTGTGTCCTGAATTTTATGTATACAGACCACGCTCGAAACTACGACGACTAATTAAGGCGATTCTTTACCAGAAACGTACAGACAGAGTAATCGTGTCGTTAAACGCCAAACTTATATGCATAATGACGTGCATAAAAGCGAAGACGAAGAGACGCGAGTGCGAGAGGAAGATGCGGATACAAACTCTTGGAAGAACGCTACACAGTGTAGGAAAATTCCGTTTTTCGAGCTGTACGCATGAGATGGAGGACTTATAAGAATTATCACTTTATATTTCGAGTCTTTTTTTTGTGTGGGGGGGGGGGGGCGAGGGTATATTCTCAAAAGCTCAACTAAAATTTGAACCAAATCTTGACTAAGCCTAAAGAGAAGAAGCGTAATATTTTCAGAGAGACTTGGGAAGACGACGGCTTCCTTAACGAAGTTGAACGAGGAACGCAGGGAACCTGTTCTATGGGTAATCTCTCTAGAATTAATTCGGTTCTCCAAATTATGACCAAAGACATCAAACGACGACATACTCAAAGGAGTAAAACAAACGGAGTAATTTAATTAAGGCCACAGAAATACAAAATACACCGGAGCGCTTTCGATTAAAGAACCATTGTCAACGGGTTACATGAAAGCAACTGAACCAACACCGGTCGGCAACAAACACTGCCGAGGAAATCATGACTGAACTAGCGAGTCATCACAATGTGAATCATACTCATAAACTAGTTCAATCAACCCCTCATCAGGTATGTACCTGTTGAGCACATTTAGGTTGTCGTTATTCAGATGGCGAATAATTTCAATATGTTCTAACGCGGGACGCTTGAAAACCGAGGACTCTCTATGGAGGAGGGACTCGGATCCCTCTTTGAAACTATGGCCAGTGATAATAAGGTGGTCCGCAAATGCCGAATCACCCAATTTCTTCTTTTTCCACGCCTTCCTATGCTCATCTATTCTAATTTTGAGCTGACGTCCAGTCTCACCTATGTAGATTCCATTACAGTCATTACACTCCATTTTGTAAACCCCACTTCTTTCGACCAATGGGATGGGGTCCTTCAACTTAACGAACAGACTTTTTACAGTGTTAAGATTGTAATAAACTGGGCGAAACCCAATTGGGCGGAGGACACGACCTAACTGGGAAGAGAATTTTCCTAAAGAAGGGGAGCCTGATCCAACGTTTTCTACTGTCAGACGCCGGACTGCGGGGGAGGGAGGTAGTGGAATCAAGGCTTTTCGGAGTCAATTTTCTATGGACCATCAAGTCAATATCTAAGCTGACCTCATTCACTCTGGCCAAGTGCTTTATAGTCAAAAGCTCCTGTTAAAAAGCGAGGTGACCCAATGGAATACTAGTCAACCGGTGGATATAACTATTAAAACCGGCAATTTTGTGGGCAACAGGGCAGAAAGATCTGCCGTGGACAGTAATATCGGTCGAAATATCTTTTCTATATATGGCGAATGCATGGGCACCTTCTCTATTAGAGATAGTAAGGTCCAAAAAATTTATAGATAAATCGCCTACTTCCAAAGTGAATTTGATGGAAGGATACAAACTGTTGAGATACCTGAGAAACTCCAAAAGGAGATCTCGGTGACCGGTCCACATGCACAACACATCATCAACATTCCTGTGCCAATAATGTATATGACTCAAAAGCCCCTGGCCACAGGGAAAAAGATCGAGCTCAAATTTAGACATGAAAACCTCCGAAATGAGGGAACCCAGAGGAGAGCTAGTAGGGATACTTATTTCCTCTGGAAATTCGGAAAATTTTCCTTCAAATTTGCAAAAATTGGGAGACCAACAAATATTGAGTAAATTGAAAAATTCTGCCAGTTCTTCGTGACAGATATTCGATTGGACCAAAAGGTCTCCCATATGCTGCATGGCAGTAGCTCTAGGGATACTCGGAAATAAGCCGACTACGTCAAAAGAGCATAGGGTAGAATCAGGCGGAAGAATGTCATCTTTGAGCTTATCAGCCAGAGAGACCGAATTCTTCACAGAGTAGGATGACTCAAATTCTACGCTAGATTTAAACCAACGGTCCAAAAATTTTTCCAAGAAGTACGTGGGGGAAGACACAAAGGAAACGACCGGCCGCATCGGAGTGTCCTTCTTATGAACCTTAGGCAGCCCGTACAATAAGGGCGGCACAGGGTTGGGCTCAAGGAGAAATTTTTTAAGTGAAGGGGTTTTGATAATAAATTCGCAATTGTTTATAACACGTCTAACTTCTTTAACGTGATTTGGAAAGTTAAAATCCACATTTACCCTGGCACCACACTGGTCGAGAACGTCATAGACCTTGGAGACATAGGAGGACTTCTCCATAACTACAATGGCATTCCCTTTATCAGCCTTAGTAATGGTTAAGCCCTCCTCCCTGACCTTCCTCTTAATCCTCTTAATCACCTCCAAAGCAAGATCATTTATCCGAGGGAGGGGGGTATGACGAACAAGAGCAGTACAAGCTTTCTGAGTATTGACCCCAGGCCCAATTTTTATTTCGAGGTCCGCAAGTCAAAGTGTCAGCATTATTAAGAGGGGGTAACCCGAATTTTAAACCCTTTTCCACGAGATTCAACTCATCACTCTCAAACTCAACATTACTACAATTTGTGATCCGCGGTAAAAATTTTTGGATAACGCTGACATCAGAACTCACTTCCTGGACAGCGGAAGCATTCGATTTTTGGAGGGAGCTAAGCTTTTTATTTTTCTTGCGTCTCAATTTAGCCTCGAACGACCGGCATTTTGACAATGGTTCTTTAATCGAAAGCGCTCCGGTGTATTTTGTATTTCTGTGGCTTTAATTAAATTACTCCGTCTGTTTTACTCCTTTGAGTATGTCGTCGGTTGAGGTCATCTCTCTCGTATCATATACAGGTCGAGAGTCAAAGTAGCTCGAAGGTCGACGTTATCCTAAATCCCCCTTCTACCATATATATAGCTCGAGGATCGAAATTTTTCTAAGTCCCTGTCCTATCATATATGGATCCAGAGGCGAAATTTTTCCAAGTTTTTTGTTGGACGGCACATTGCAGATTTCTAAAAAAAAAAAAACCATAGAACAGGTTCCCTGTTAAAATTACGAGTGGAGCAGGTAGAAGAGATGACTGACATGAAATAGAGCAGTCGTCATGAGCAACGCCTAGAAAAATGTCGACTGAGAAATGCAGGAAGAAAATAGCTGATCTTGTTGAGAAACTAGAAAAATATCAACTCCCAAATTATGAACAGTGATTAGGGAAGGAGAAAGCCTCCGCGATAGCAGTCAAACAAAGAAGAGGATTGAGACCCATGCGTACTGAAGGATTTCTTTTCAAGGGCCTTCATAAAAAGTCGGCCCGAAGCCCAAAAAAGCTGAATTCGGCCCGAATAAAGAAGAGAGAGATATACAGAGGGGAGAGTCGACTGGCACTCTCAAACGATGAACAGGGACGGATAGGGAGCGGAGGTCATCGACCCAGGCTTCCGTAATAGCAGTTTATTTATTTATATTTTATTTATTAATTGATTTAAAGCGCCGTCCGACAGCCAATAAGGCCAATTATGGGACGACATTATTTATAATGATAATAATAATAAAGTTTATAAAATACGTAGTAATAATAATAATAATAATAATAATATTAAAAAAAAAAAAAAAATAGATGCCATTGCAGGACTGCAATGGCAGCGGGGAACCCGCTGTCCCGAGTCCCCTTGAGGCTGAAGTTTTTCCAAGTCCTGAAAATCATGACGTGACAACTTGAACGCGCTGCAATTTCAAGGAAGCCGTCGTCTTTCCCAAGTCCCCCTCCTATCATATATAGCTCGGAGGTAGGAATTTTTCCAAGTCCCCTCCCCTCTCCGTGACGTCATCAACCTTGCTGGCGAGCGAAAATTTCCTTCAAGTACCCCCCCAACAAAAGAAATGGTAAAACTGCCCCCCGCCCTTCCATGGTAGCATTGCTACCAACTTATACGAAAGATCCCGCGTACGCAAGCAGCAAACCTACTCTCCTCCGTCGTGCATCTTGCATACTACGAAACACAGGAGAGGGTTGGGGCCCGTGCAAACTGAAAAACCTTTACTTTTTTTCAGGGATAAAAGGTCCACAGAAAACTTTGGCTCCGGGGCGAAAAAAGCTAGATTTGAACCCAATGGAGAAGAGAGAGACTTACAGAGAGGAACGTTGACTAATTTATTTGACGGATTTGAAAATATTTCAAATCACAAGCTGTAAGAAGAGCAGGCAATTGAAGTTTGCTCGTCGAATTCTTGGAAAAATGGTTCGAGTCCAGGGGCAGATTCAGGAGTTTTTAATGGAAGGCCCCAATGTTATGAAGGTCGCAGACGTGATATTGGAAATCACGTTTTGCCCGCGCGTCAACGAGAATTTTTTTTTGCCCCCTCTGCTCAAAACGTACCCTACCCTTCCAGGTCCCCTTTTCTTTGCCCTGGTCTGGGTAAGGTCTTAAAATATTTTGGCTAGGCCCAATCTCAAGTTATTAAAAAGGGTTGTACTCAAGAGAGTAGCGTTTTACAAAAGATACCACACAAAACAAGCAGCCGCGAGCGCTTTCGGTTAATTAACCATCTTCTAAGCGTAAGTGAACGGAAGCGACTGAACCCAACATCAACGAAGACAGAGGAACACGAGATGAAATTCATGATTGAACTAGCGAGTCATCAAATTGTGAATCATTCTCATACACTATTTCAATCAATCCCTCATCAGGAATATACCTGTTTAGAACAATGATGTCTTCATTATTCCGGTGTCTAATAATTTCTATATTTTCCAAAGCCAACCGCTTGAAGTACGAATTCTCCCTATGGAGGAGGGCCTCAGAACCTTCCTTAAACTTATGGCCACTCTCAATTAAATGATAGGAGAATGCCGATTCACCCAATTTACCCTTCTCCCAAGCCTTTTCATGCTCAGCTACCCGAATCTAGAGCTGGTGGCCCGTCATTCCTACGTAGATACCCGAGCAATCGTTGCACGCTACACTATAAGCTCCACTCCTCTCGGCCACAGGAACGGGGTCTTTTAATCTTACAAATAAACTTTTAACCGTGTTAGGATTATAAAATGCTGGCCGGAATCCAAAAGGGCGGAGGACACGTCCCAATTTCAAAGAGAAATTGCCCAGGAAAGGAATTCTAATCCACCTCTTTCTACTGTCTAGGTGGTCCCTAGGGAGGGAGGTTGTGGAATCGAGGCATTTTCTAGTGAGCTTCCTCCGGACCATTAGGTCAACATCCGCTCTAACTTGATTAACCCTGGTCAGGTGCTTAATAGTCACAAGTTCCTCTTGAAAAGCCGACCGACTCAGTCGATGAATTAGGCTATTGAAAGCCGCAATCTTATGGGCAGTAGGACAAAAGGACGATCCGTGGATAACAATATCGTTCGACGTTTGCTTTCTATAAACTACCAAACTCATGGATGCCATCATTAATAGAGATGGACAAATCCAAAAAGTTTATTGATAAGCCACCGACTTCCAATGTGAATTTTATGGAAGGGTATTGGCTATTTAAATAATTGAGGAACTCACTCAGGAGTTCCACAGGACCGGTCCACGCTTGTTTTGTGTGGTATCTTTTGTAAAACGCTACTCTCTTGAGTACAACCCTTTTTAATAATATGTTCAACCATAAAATTGAGGAATGAGTTAACTCGCCCAATCTCAAGCCTGGGTGGCCCTCAATCAACTCTTGAAGTAGGACAGAGCCTCTGATACAAACGTTCAAGCGTCATAAGCGTCACATCGTTCTTCTATTCGTACTGTGATGTGAATACTTTGTATCAAATATGCTTATATTTTTTAGTTGAAAAGAAAGAAACCAATTCAACCAGTAAAACTGTACCTCTTTTCAGAGTGTCGTCTCCGCTCATTTGTAGGCTTGAAAAATAGGGAACACTTATAATATTTTCAATTTTTTTTCCTCCCTCGAGGAGGAAAGAAAAACAAAAGTTAAAAAAAAAAATTTCGAGAAGAAAATGTGGAGGCCCCTTTCTTTTGGGAGTCCCCGGACGTCCTGTGCTCATGGCAATGTAACGGAAATTTACTCATTGACTATGAAAAACGGCCTCTCAATGGTAACTTTCTAGACCTCACCATTTTCATCGGGCAAGAACACCAACAAATTCAATATGTGCAGGAAGAAGACAGTTGTCGATACTCTGCCCTATGACCCACAAACTTGCAGCCTTTAATTCGATTATTCATGGACTAGTCCACATTCCTCTGGCTAATGGCGAATGAAGGCCATGAAAAAAATGCTTCGACCTTACCACCTCCCTCTCTCGCGAATTTCGAACCACAAGAAGAGGCAAATGGATCGAGTTGCCCTACTTAGGGAAATTTTCTTGTAAGCTAGGCTGCACCCTTCGCCACTATAATTCTGATACTCTTACGCTTCTTCTTGTAAGAACCAAAAGTGAAATTCCTAGGAGAGAGAAAGTGGTGTCTACTAGATCAAATGTAGGCATTGCCTAGCTCACTATAGAGACTAGAAAGCGAATGAAGACAGGGTTGAGGACCACATATACACTTGGAGGTCGTCGTTCTTAGGTATTTCTCCTTTTGCTGATCAATTGATCTCATAATTATAGATTCAAAATCGAGCATTCTCACTTCAAACGACTGGCTTAGAAGAAATTGAAATGACACGTCATTTTTTTCGACAAATTCTTTCGAGACCATTGACCGATGCGATGATGTACTGCAACGATGAATATTCTCCTCCCGTCCATTTATTCCGACGACAGTTTTTTAACCAAAAGTGCTATAACTCTGCAATCTGGAAATTGTAAAACCTCATTTTTTATGATGAGCCCACTCGATCAATTGAGGTTTTGAAGAGGGCAGACTTGGCAAAATCTTTAGTTCCGAACCAATGTATAAAAATAGCAAAACTTGGTTCCGAAGAAAGGTCGCCGAGAGTCAGACAGGCCCCCTGAAAAATACCAAGAGAAAAGTACCCTTCCCTCCTGCACTCTCGTTAACCTTTTTCCGAAGGCAGCGAGGACCTAGTTGGACACATTGACGAGCTAGATTGAGTCGATTAGGAACCATATTTCTTGGGTCTTGCCCAAATCTTGAAGACACGAATTTGCCACATTGCCCTTCAGAATTTTTATGCCATATTTCTGCTATGATTTTTGCACTCGAGCTCATGAGCTTCACTCAACAGCAAGCTTTCCTTCCTTCGCTCAAAGAGACAACTAGAAAAATCCAACTCAGTTTAACAGCTGCTTAGTGGAACGACTTCGAAGAACAGTTTATTAAATTACCGAAGATACGATTATACAGAAATGACTCATCAAATATTCGAGATTGGCTCGGGTTCAAAATTTTCACAGATCCGTTGTCCATCGAATCACGTAAGTATACGTTCGCTTCAGGTCTTCGTACGTCCCCAGAAAAAATTCGTAGTAACCGGTCGCGTGATAACCTCACTGACCTTGAACTTGAGAATTTTCGTCTGACAACAATTCGAAAGAATTTCTACCAATGTAGGTATCATACTCGATTGTTTCAGGAAATAACTTTCGTGAGACTTAACCTTATAAACAATGTTGAAAAAACCGAGACAAACGTCGTACACGGATTACAACAAACGTCGAGAAATCTCCGTACCCACGTATAATGCGAGGCGATCTTTTCTCTCTTCGCGTAATGTACGGTAGGTACGTGAAAACTGTATATAAACCCACAGCCTTCGAATAAGTCACACCTCCTCGCTAACGTCAATCACGATTTTCCAAAGCGTTCAGCGTATTCGTGAATCGCAGGAGCCACGTCAATCTGAATAATACAGTCAGGGCATTACAATATCGTGGTAAGCTGATACCGATATCGTATAGCTCGGCCATTACAGAACGGCAGCGAGCACAGCTGAAAAGATTATTAAACTTCATCTTGCACGCTAGAAAAATGATGATAACGATGGTTGTAATTCTGAAATATGGCGAAAGTGGAAGTTATGTACCGTTGATAACAATAGAATTATTGCACTCGAAGGTTGATTTGATGAATTATGAAAAAAACAACCGTGAGAAATTTTCTCACCCAGGCTTATTTTACGTTATTTAGTACGTACGAAGTACAATAAGGTTCGTATCCACCTACCGGCTGATGTCTATACTCGACGATGTAGAAGCTACTCGTAAATAAAAAAAAGAAAAAAAGGCTTACCGTAGAATACCTAGGTAGCAGTTGTTTACCGTGTTCTACGAATATCAAAAAATTATTATGTTTAAGATTTTCAGAATCCACGCTGATTATATCTTTTCTCGGTGGAAATTTTTATTATTACTTTTTTTTTTCTTTCCTTCTTGACCTTCCTGTTCTGCATAGTTAGCGCACAGTGGCATAACATTATATACCAACCCTTCCTCCGCCTATATCGTTAATTCCCACTGCATTTTATTTTAATTACTGGGCATAAATTGTCATCGCGAATTATGAATTTTGACGTAGGCTTTGAACGCGCGCGCGCGAACTATTCTCATGAAACCGCAACAGTTTTTTTTGCAAAATTGTAGGCAAATAATATATTATGGTGCGCTTCGTCAAAACCTTATTAGCGTAGACCGGAAAAGATAAGCATCGAATTTTCAAATAGTTCTATAGCGTGAAATTTGATATCATAAGCTCTGAGCTTTTACGACGATCTTCAAAGCCTCGCGACCAAAAAAGACTCCGAATGATATCACGATTTATTTATGTAACGCGTGGCTAAAAGCGACAATTAGAACTCGAAATAATTTGCGAGAATATCGAGTGTAGACAGCAACATTAACGAGAATTACAAATTTATGGAGTTTCAACAGGTATCTAAAATACTGTTAGGAGAAAATAACGTATTGCGAATGGTAAAATATGGATTTCAGGAATTTCAACGATTTAGGAAGTGTATTAAACGTATTCTAGGGCGGATAATTACAATCTCCTCGGCAAGAGTCACTAGACCTCGATAAACGATGTCGACTTCATGAACCGACGTTGAACTCGTATCAAGTCGACCCAAATCTGACCAGAAATAAACTCAAGATCGACGAGGGTTTTCAGGGTGTCTAACAAATTTAAAAATTAAAAATATTGGACTTTTATTGGACGTTTTGTCGCAAATCTCCTGATTTAACAAAAAAAAAAAAAAAAAAAAAGAAAAAAAAAAAAAAAACTTTTTTCAATTGTTGATTATTGATTTTTGTTGAATATGTATTAAAATTAGAACTTTTATTCTCGATTATTGATTTTTATTGGATTTGCATCAAAATTAATGGACTTTTATTGACTTATTGGACCATTTTTAATGTAGTGAACTTTTATTGGACTTATTGGACTTATTGACCTGGTAGACACCCTGGTTTTTTGGTCGAATGAGCTTCGCTCAATTTTGACACCAAATCAGTGGCGGAGATACAATTTTTCAATGAAAAGGGGGAAAAAAGGCAATGGGGGGAAGCATACCCCCATTGCCCCCTCTTATCTACGCCACTGCTTCAAATCCATCAAATGGTTAAAATGACAATATTGAATAGACTTCTGGTGTCTACTTTTACGGTCAACGTTGATCTCGCATCAAATCGAATCCAAGCCGACTAAAAATAAACTAGAAATCAAAGTGGGTTTTTCGTCCAATGAGCTCCGCCCAATTTCAACTCAAAATTGACCAAAAAAGACGAGAATTTGACTTGAACGTAGCCCCCAATTTACTCGTCAAAATCGAGTTGACTGGTAGTATTGATTCTAGCGATCGACATTGATCTCAAATTAAATTAATCTCAAACCGACCGAAAATAAAATCAAAATCGACATGGCTTCTTCGAATCACGAGCTCTGCCTGATTTCGACGAAAAATCCACCAAAAATGACCGCGAAATCCGACTCAACCATCAACTCATGGTTAATGAAGTGAATAGACTTCTGGTGTTGACTCTCACAGTCTCACATCAAATCGAATCCGAACCAATCAAAAATAAACTATAGAAATCAATGTGGGTTCTTCGTTCAATGAGCTCCGCCTAATTTCGACTCAAAACTGACCAGAAGTGACGCGAATTTGACTTGAATCTACACTGTATTCAATTTACTCGTAATCAACGTGAAGATCGAATCGACTTCTAGAGTTGACTCCATCGGTCGACGTCGATCTCACATTAAATTGACCTCAAACCGACCAAAAATAAATTCAAAATCGACGAGGAGTTTTTAGTTGAAAGAGCTTTCCTCAATTTCGACCTGAAATGACTGGAATTGAACTCAAACCTACCGTTAATTGTGTTTTATTAACTCACATAGTTACATTCAAAATAAAGTAAACTGAAAATTGACTTTGACCCCAAACCGACCAAAAATGAATTCAAAATCGAGGTGGGTTCGTCGTCAGACAAGCTCCGCCTGCGATGGAATCCGACTCAAATCTACCGCTAATTTAGTTCCATCAACGTATGGTTGATGTAGTGAATAGACTTCTGGTCTTGACTTTTACGGTCTCGCATCAAATCGAATCCAAACAAATCAAAAATAAACTAGAAATCAATGTGGGTTCTTCGTTCAATGAGCTCCGCCTAATTTCGACTCAAAACTGACCAGAAGTGACGTGAATTTGACTTGAATCCAAATTGTATTCAATTTACTCGTGATCAACGTGAAGATCGAATCGACTTCTATCGGTCGACGTCGATCTCACATTAAATTGACCTCAAACCGACCAAAAATAAATTCAAAATCGACGAGGAGTTTTTAGTTGAAAGAGCTTTCCTCAATTTCGACCTGAAATGACTGGAATTGAACTCAAACCTACCGTTAATTGTGTTTTATTAACTCACATAGTTACATTCAAAATAAAGTAAACTGAAAATTGACTTTGACCCCAAACCGACCAAAAATGAATTCAAAATCGACGTGGGTTCGTCGTCGGACAAGCTCCGCCTGCGATTTCGACGACAAACCCTGAGTATTGCGACCGAAAATTTCAGCTTCGTTTTTCAGCCTCACTTACGACCAGGGGTGTGAACCGGAATTGCTATCCAAAATGGTATCCGGAATCCGGACCTGAATTTTCGGGTTTTGGAAGAGCGGATCCGGCGATTGCTGCTTGGAAGCGGAACCAAAAGGAGGCGGATCCGGCGATTGCTTCTCGGAAGCGGAACCGAAAGGAAGCGGATCCGGAGAATGGTCCTTAGAAGTGGAACCAAAAGGAAGCGGATCTTGAAATCTGGCCAAAGAACTGTAACCAATATTTCATATGTGAAAAATAGTGGATATCCCCTAAAAAATAAAGGACAACCGAAATTCTGTGCCTTTTTTTAAAGGATAACCGTAATTTTTTAGCGCAATTCCTGAAAGATTCTTTTATCAAGATACAAAACCAAAAGGAAGCGGATCCAGCAATTGCTCCCTGGAAGCGGAACCGAAAGGAAGCGGATCCGGTAAATGGTTCTTGGAACCGAAACCGAAAGGAAGCGGATCCAGCAATTGCTCCTCGGAAGCGGATCCGGCAATTGCTGCTAGGAAGCAGAACCGAAAGGAAGCGGATCCGGCGATTCAGTTGAAGAACGAATGGAAGTGGAATCCTAAAAAAAAAAATAACGACGACCTCAATAAATTTGGCTTCCGGCTTTTGGAAAAATTCAGTAGTCTTTCAGTTCAATTCGGTCGATTTTTCGCTGATCGGTGTTATGAAGAAATGCGAGTCCAGAAGCAACGATCAGGAGAATGGGGGCTTTATCATACTTCTGTGAGATACCTATTCTCTAGTTTGTGTTCATCTCTATTGAATGACCGCACCACAAGCTTCTGTGCTCAACGGCTGAAAAGCTGAACTGAATCGGAACCATTGTTTCTTATCTTTGTTAATTCTTTGACAAAGCCCACTAGCCTAAGAAATTTGAACAGTGATTTTTCCTACGTTGCAGGAAGCTAAAAAAAAGCTGGAAAAATTTTCCTTCCTCGGCTTTTGACTAACGAAGGTTTAAATCTCTTATCAGTAAAAATTCAGCTAAATTCGGCTTTTATCTTTCAGCTGGCTGCAAGCTGTCATACAAAGTTAAATTGACGTATATGCAAATTATGAATTTGAGAAAAAGAGGCTGTATCAAGTTCACCCATAACCTCTTTTCCTCGTATTCATTATCTGCATATACGTCAATTTAACTGTGTACGACAACAATGGGCTACTTTTTACAAACATCGACTAAAAATGATTGAAAGTAGGCTCAAATCGACCACTTGTGTTGTATGAACTCATATGCATTCCGACCGACAATGACGTTTCGTCGATTTCGAAAAAACGATCCGAAAGGATTTAGGATTGAAATTGAAAATGGGCTGAATTTTGATCGGGAAGATCAATATTCCAGCTTTGAAAATCGTCCGAATCGTCGTCGCCATCCGACCATTGCCGAGTTGGTCAAGCACAACTGTGATAATCATGAGAAGGCATCTTATCTGCGAGTAGGGAAGTCACCAAACATGCAAAATGCTGAAAGTCCATCGAGCACTGGGAAGTAGGAAGGGAGGGGGGGGGGGGGGGGGTTGATTGTACTTCGACCACAGATCCCGGAAAACCACGTCAATCTTTAATTCAGAGTCGATGTGCATTCACTCCCTCTGACTGTTTGGTGACTTTGCTACTCGCAGAAAGAATGTGCAAGCGTAATTATAGTTAACCTGAGGGAAGGCCATCAAGAACCACAATCATGCTTGACGAGAGCAGCAACGATTTTAACGTCTGTTTTCAATTGGTAGAGGAAACTGTAGAAGAACGATTTCAAAATAGGCCCACTGGTGGAAGATTTTCCTTCAGACCCGGATTGACTCTTGGTAGCCCCGATTCAAGTTCTCAATCACCAACAATTTCAGTGGGTTGATCTTTCTCACCGCTCTTTCTATTTTTCATCGGCCTTCATGACTCTTGATTTGAATGACCCCTTTCCTCGTAAACAGGCATGCCTTCCTAACCTTTTCGACGAGACTGTTTCGGACCTACGATTAAAGACTAGAATAACTCGCCATACGTATTACACGATATTGTATAATCAGAAAACAGTTCAACAAGTATGAAATCATGTATATTATTATACTTAGAGTTCTTTAGATTTTTTTTTTTTTTTTTATTATTCCTTCCCAGAAAATTTTCTCCTTGTCAGAGAACACGCCAAATCACGCGAATATGCGAAAGCTGAAAACACTGCCTATGCGTAATTCTCGCAAATTAAACATTAATAATTTTGTTGCTGGCACCGTTTTTGTCGATAACCCGGATCCGTTCGTCGTATTTGAATGTTTCGGACGATGATCTTGCAAGTATAGGGCGATGCCCAACTTCTATAGGTTTCGCATTACTTTATACTCTAATACATTAATGATTTCAAGTAATGAAAATGAGAATAAATATCGCGTAAGTGTAATAGGCTAGTTAGAATTTTAAATTTTATCAACGCTTTTTTTAACTGTTCAATGCTTTCTATATTATATACCTAGAAGAAAATCTTAAGTACTTAAATACAGTATTTCGAAAGTAATATTGTAAAGAGAACCTAATGAAGGTGGTTCAATTTGTAAATAAATTTTATAGTCGATATCGGTCGCGATATGCGGAGAACATAAGCATAAAATAATGGTACATAATGGTAATTGGCAAAAAAGATGGAGAAAAAAAGATCGAAATAGAATGGCTTAGTGGAAAACAAGATTTTTTAAAGATTTTGACGATTCTTCAGGACTTGGTGCTCCTTTTTTTCCATGCGTTTTAGCCTTCAAAACACGATGATTTGCCATTTCTCGAAGTATTATGAGTCATGATACCGAACGAAATGCTTCATTATGAGATTATTTGCATAAATTTCCTCGAATGCAAGAAGATGGACTTCGATATGATATAGAATTTTTTTTTTGAAGTTCCTCAAAATAGCTTTTCGAGCGACTCTTTCAGATTTGTTCACCCATTAACATTGCTTACGAAATTGGCCCATAATTCTCGAACCATCTGAGAGACGATCCTTTCGAGGCAGGTATTTTTTTTGAAGCTTCTTAAGAGTAACCTAAATTCGACCCTTGATATTTCGGAGGTTTAGGGGAGAGAAAGAAAATAAAGGATCCGAAAAATTCTGAAAATCCTGCTATTACTGCGTAGAGAATTTAGGTTTCCGCTCATTCAAAGACAATTCATTTCAAGCTTGGAAGTTGAGGATCAAACTCGTCAAAAGTTCAGTGCAGTGAGTTTCTAATCGTGAATTTCAATCTCCCCTCGTCCTTACACAGAAAAATTGCGAAGTTCGACTCTTATGAGTGGTAGTAGGTTGATTAGAATCGTCAAGTCATATTTTCTTGGAACTAAGTATGTCACTCGCTTTTTGAGTCGCAAGAAATGCGCAGCCGACTTCCCGTCCAAGACGAGAGAAATTCTCGTACCCCTCTTATCCGCAGTATTCAATTAATGGCACAAAGTTTACGTAGTTTTCTTCTTCTGTATCGTACTACAATATTTTCTATGAATATTAATTCAATTATTGGTGCGATAAATCAATGTTAACAGTCATTGTATGTACGTAGGATGTGTAGATCTAATTCAAAAACTCGTTAAAAAAGTCGTGTCCATATGTATAGAGGTGCTCTTTTATGAGAGTGTTTGACTGACATCGGCCGCGGCGATAATGTTCGCGATGTTTTTTAATTGGTTCGAATTATTTTTATGCTGAGGACAAACACGAGCTTCCATCTCTTTCGTCCATTTACTAATCAAGTTTATTTACAATTCGCTGTGCGCGACATATATTTAATTTCTTTTTACCATATCCCTCCGTGCTTCTATATATTCGAAGTCCATACGTACACGTACTCTGTTTTTGGGCACGGATTTACGAGGATGTTCTTGTATAACGAATGATTTAATTCTAGATGATATACTCTCGTTCGGTGCAGGTACCACATATGGCATACCGACACACGGTGCTCTTCAAAAAAAAAGAAAAAATCGCTCGAAAAGCAGTAGGAAGAAATTATGGAGATTAACAGATACGAAGCGACGATAGTTTCACGAGTGACACAAATGACGAGAAATCATTGTAGGAGGCAGAAATTATAATAGAAATAAATAATATCGTATTATAAAAAAGGTATATTCCCTAAAACAGTCGCCATGCAATCGTATGTGATGTGAACTTCGTTTAGGTAATATGCATTGAAAAAAGTAGTTCTATTTCCGGCCCAGTATATATTTATACGCAGGGCCTCCGTGGACTGTTATGTGGAGTTTTTGCAAAATCACTGTGTAAGCTTCGATGTAAACATCGAGAATTGCGTGGTCCAAAAACACGAAGAAAATGAGGTTACGGATTCACAGAATTTCCTATCAACGCGACAGTCGTTTCGATCATACTCGAAGATAATCGTATATGATTAAATCAGTCGTCCCACTGATACAAGAAAGAAAATTGTGAATTTGTGAACCCCTTTTTTTTTATGTCTTGATTTACAAGTATTTTTGAAAAATATTTCGATCTCTTAACAGTGATTGAATCGATACACGTTTTCGAATTTTATGGTTGTACATATTTAAGGGGTAATGGAAAGTACTCCTATATGTCTCCAAAGTTTAGTGCGGGGCCAAGGAAAGTGGGCCCTCTTCTCTTTTCCTAATTTTGTCAAAGAGGTTAGGAATCTCATTAATAGTAGTAAATCCTTTGACGAAGAAAGCCATCTTAGAATCTAATCCTGTTCCCCTCTTTTATGGGTTGCCTAAGGCACATAAAAAGGATACCCCAATGCGGCAGGTTGTTCTGTTCGCATCTTCACCCAATCACTCCCTAGCTAGATTTATTGATTGTTGGTTTAAACCTCGTGTCAAGTTTAGTTCTCCCTACTTAGAAGAGAACTTTGGTTAGGCTGAAAGACGTAAATCTTCCTCCGTGATCGACATTATGGTCTTTGATGCTGTTAGATTATTTTCTCACGTCTCCAACGCCGTAGCCATGTAACACATGGGCGACTTGCTCGTTGAATCTGGTGTGCCTCAAGAGGAATTGAGGAATTTTTTGACCTTCTGAATATATTGGTTCCCTAACTTTTGTAAATTTGATGGGAAATTTTTCGAGTTTCTCGAGGAAGTGGAGATCCCTTTTAGTTCTCCCTTGGATGTCTAAATTTGAGGTTGATCTGTCCTCCTCGGGTTGAGTCACACGTACAATTGGTAGACGACATTTTATTCCTGCATGTTGAAATAGCCAACACCTTCCAATAAAAATCTCTCTGGAAGCAGGTGGCGATCAATAAACTTCTTGGATTCGTCCATCTCTGTTAGAGACGGCGTCCATGAGTTTGTGATATTTTTGGGAAAGAAACTTCGACCGATATTGTAATCCAGGGGCAGTCTTTTTGCCCTGTTGCCCACAAGATTGCTACTTTCAATAGCTTAATTCATCGACGGACTCATATCCCTTTAAGTCACGCTGCTTTCCATAAGGAACCAGAGACGATCAAACACCTGCCCAGAGTAAATCAGGTCAGGGTGGATATTGACCTTATGACCCGGAGAGGAGGCTTACTAGAAAATCATTCGACTCCCCTGCCTCCTTTCTCCTGGATCACACCTAGATAGTAGAAAACGTTGGAATAGACTCCCCTTTCTGGGCAAGTTTTCCTTTGGATTCCACCCACTCTTTTACAACCCTAATAGAGTTGGAAACTTATTCGTTAAATCAAACATGGACGAGAGGAGTACCGTATGTAGATTAGCGTAGCCTGTGTTGATGGCCTTGGGGTCTAAATAGGGATGGCTGACCACCAGCTCCAAATTGGAGTGGCTGAGCATAAAAAGGCGTGGAAGAAATGTAACTTGGGTAAGTCAGCCTCTGCCGATCATTTAATCGAAATCGTAGCAGGTTTAAAGAGAGGTCCGAAGTCCTCCTCCTCAGAGAGAATTTGTCAAATAACTAGCCAGGAAGAATTAGGTCAAGTTGGATATTGATCTCAAGGTCCACAGGAGGCTTACTGGAAAATGCCTCGACTCGACCACCTCCCTCCTCCAGGATTTGTACCTCGATCCTGAGTTCGTAGGATCAGAAAATTTTTAGATCTCTGACTTTCCACACATGACGGACGCGTAAAAATTTTGCCTTTGGTTTGGAGCTCTACACATATTAGGTAAGCTAAGAGGACCAAGAAAGATTTCAATCAGTAATAATTGAAATAATTTTGAGCAATTTCGATTTGACTCCTTTTCGAGGTGGGGGAGGGGGGACTTGAAAGAATTTTGACATTTGAGCTGTATATGGGCGACTATAGACTTCAAGAAATGCGAGCTCCAAACCTCTACAGAAGACTCTGAAAAACTTTGAGCACACGTGTTGACCATTTTTATCCTCTTTGAATTCTCGATAAAGGTGTTGAGGAGTTTTTGCAAGTTTTTCATTGAATCTAAAGTACAGACAAAAATCACTGGAGCGCTCGAGTCAAACCAGTGTTAATTTTACGGTAAAAAAATCAGATTTAAAGGGGGACGAGTACATACGTCGAAGCACATATGGTCATTACATAAAAAGACGCTCTTAGACGTTTGTGTTTGTTGAAGAGTTGAGAGAAAAAGGTGAGTTTAAAAGAGGCTTAATCGTAAGAAACCATCAGTATGAAATTCGAGTGCCCGAAGAAGGAGGACATGATAGAATGTTCGAAAAAAATCTCAACTGAGAACGCTAAACCAAGAATGTGAATTTTTTTTGTCGTTTTTTCATATAATGCTGATTCTGAAAACAATTGTTAAACACTCGCTGAAATTAAAGCTGGTCTTTGAAAATGTGTGGCATCTCATTACTTAATTGTGTTAAGATGCTGACAATGATACAGGCTGAACCTTCGAGAAGAATCTGTCTCACCTCAACCGCCTTCTGTATGACCATCATATTCAAACTCGCATAGGTGTAAGTAGCGCACTCTGTCCTGATCAATGTTCTCAAGACTCGTTACCGTCTCATGATCCACCACAGAAATTGTTACGCCAACCAAAAAGTTTTAATCGGGAATCGTCATAACATCAGAGAGGCTCGCAACAATGGATTAATGATCAACGACGGGCGTCTTATCAGATCTTCAGAGTCAATCACGAACTATTCAGTCAAAAGTGTAAATAAATTTAGTATCACTGCTTTCCATTTATATCTGGGATTATGATTTATATCAATGATGTTGCGTGTTCAACGTTGCAAGCTATGATGATCGCAGAAAAAATTACAATGGCGGGTACGCAGCATATTTCAAACCTAATACTTCATCATCAGAAAACGGTGCATGCCGGTATTGTAATTTTTTCTGTGATTTTCAAGCGTACTCCAATGATATCCTTCCTGCTTCCAGTTTTTTTCTAACTCAGACTATAGTACAGGTTTGACGTTCTGTTTAAAAAGTGTGATTCAACGTCTATAATCTGCAACAGTTTCATTGATCGAGCTGGAAAGCGGCAGCCATAGTGAGACGAAGGCGAATTAAAAATTGGTCTTATAATATTGGCCGAGAAAGACCGAGACTGTGTGCGCGGTGAAAATCGCGATTACATTATTCGTATTCGACGACGTGGAACGCGTTCTGAAAGGAGGCTGAGGATAGGAAGAAACTTCTTAATACAGAGTGGTCGCGATCGGACCGATAGGAAAATACAAATAGCCCGCCGATAATGGTACTCGAACTTTATCGCACAAACAATAAGCGCACGCGGAAAATAACGATTTTCAAACGATTTAACCAAAGGTATAATATAGTATAGCGTTTGGCTTGGAAAGATTCTATAAACTATCCGTTAACGTTGGGCCTTTTTTTTTTCCTCTTCATTCGACCGCTACCCGGCACCATGACGAATGGTCAACCGCGTTAAAAGACCTGGATACTCGCGGTTAATAGTGCAGCTTCTGTTTCTTTCTTTCCATATTATCTCGTGCCTTCTTCCAGAGAGTTTCGGAGTGGACTATAGAAAGAGTTATTCTGTTTTTTCTTTCCGTCTTCCTCGAGAATTGCACCAATCGATTTTCTTTCGAGAGAGAGAAGAAAAAAATTATAGGGAGTTCACCAAACGTACAGACTACGTGCCGTTCTTCCTCGTTATTCATAATTAGTGTTAACTCAACAGTTCTGCGAGTCTCAGCCTCCCAGTAAGCTATATGATCGCTTAAGTGTGACCGACCGTCGCTGAATTTGTGAACGAAAATATATTTTTTCATTCGATATAAGTTACATTGTGATATTTTTTTCTCGCTCTCTCCCTGACGAAGGAACGGCGCACAGCATAGTGTGTGAGAAAATTGGACGTCGACGATGAACCTGAACGAATGGAAAAGATATAAAATCGATTATGACGATGTATATATACTATCGTAATCGAAATCCGATCGAGTTCTATAATATAGTCGACTAAATTTTTTAGAAAATTCTTATTTGCCACCATTTTTCTACCGGGTGTTTATACGAGCTCCCAGATATTATACACGAATGTGCGCTCCGCCACTCGTTACGCCATAAAATTTATAATAAAACTAGCAGTAAAAATTCGCGCGGAGTTTCCACCATGGAAAAATCTTCCCTTTTGATCGAACGACTGAAAAAAAATGTACACATCGAAATGTTTTATCTGGGTCATCTAATAGACACACCCTGCTTCTTTATTAGTTCCAAGTGTTACTTCTAGATGTTTAGAATTGTTTAAAGATGGTCACCCAAGTCAAAATTACTCGCATACCTCCTCCCCGATTTATCACGTCGACCTCAAATTGACTAGGTCGATTTCAAGTCGATTTAGTTCCGCTTAATATTGACCCCGAATCTACACAAAATGACTAGGAAGTCGATTCGTCATCGAAATTGAATCGAATACCAGTTAAATTCATGTCGACCACAAATGATTGCAACTGCATATTTCGTCTGCGAGTAACAGAGTCCATAAACTGACAAAATGCCGCAAAAGCGAGGCTGTATATCGATTCTGATCGACGTCAATTTTAGATCGATTTAAAGTCAAAATAAAGTACTAAAGCTCGCAACAGAGCAGTTGCGATTTTGGGTTCAATAGAAAAATTTATCACGGTGTTGATGATTGACGTGTTTTGGATGCAATTCAAATCTCGAGAGGAATACAGACCCTACCACTGTTTAGGTATACTAATGAAGTGTACGTCCTGAATTATAATCATTTGGGATCCGGATTTTTCGGCGCAAATATTTTTATAGATCGCCAATTTCAGCACGGAAAGAATGTCGAAATAAATGTTGATATTTTCGAATCTCTTGAGGACAGTGCAGTGCCTGCGATGAAAACTAACCTTCAACTGTGATTTTGTAATGGTGCTTATCAAAGCAGTTTAACATATTTTTCCATAAGCCACAATCGGAGCTATTTCATCTGGTGCAAAATATGCTTCGACAAGTTCGCGACTGTGGTCTTCAGAAAGGTCATGAGTAGAAACCCGCAATCAATCTCCACGTGATTATTGCCCTAGCTAAACTTCCACCACGTGCGACATTGTTACAGGATTTGAGGCGTTTGAAGAATACGTCGATGAGCTTTTGCGCAAAGTTTTCAATTACGAGGAAAATATGAAAGGTTACCATTGGCCGTCGAAAAAAGGAAGAAGAAGATGACCTACATTTCCCCAAGACTGGTGGAATATTACAGAATCCTCCAGCACCGACTGTGCGGTGGAAGGTAGCCATCATCGGTTCCACAGTGAGTTGGGTTACTCACACCCAACATTATGGAATTGTTCATTGACAAGCTGAAGACCTCATAAAAAGGAGCAGAAGGAGAAAAAGGTAAGCAGCCAGTCAAGCGAATAAATAAGACTCCTAATTACGACGACAAAACAATAGAATATTTGCTCATTATGTCAATGATTGAATCAAGAATTATGAAGAAATAATAACAGATTTTTGGAAGACTAGCAGGTTGACCTCCTCGTGGTGTCTTCTGGGTAACGCTAACAGACTTATTTGCACAATTTCTAACATTTCGCGTCGACTTGTCAGTAGTAATAGGGCCCCTTAGAAACTGTTCTGAAAACCGCCCAAGGCGTTTCATTGAGTCTCAACGCGTCTGATTTATGTCCAATTAGGGTTGTTTTCGGTTGTTTTTGGTCGATTTTGGTCGTTTTGTGGTCATCTTGAATTCATTTTGGTCAATTTTTGGAACAATTTCCAAGTAGTGGTGATAGGACCACTTGGGAATTGTTCCAAAAATTGACCAAAATCGACTAAAAAAAAGTAGATGCCATTGCAGGACTGCAATGGCAGCTGTCCTGAATCCCCTAGAGCCTGAAGTTTTTCCAAGTCCTGAAAATCATGACGTGACAACTCGAACGCGCTGCTATTTCAAGGAAGCCGTCATCTTTCCAAGTTTCCTTCCTATCATATATAGCTCGAAGGTCGGAATTTTTCTAAGTCCCCTTCCTATCATATATGGCTAGAGGGTGAAATTTTTCTAAGTCTCCCTCCTATCATGTATAGCTCGGAGGTAGGAATTTTCCAAGTCCCCCTCCCCTCTCCGGGACGTCATCACCTCGTGACGTCATCAACCTCGTGACGTCATCACTCGCGCTCGCGGATGAAAATTTCCTGGAAGTGCCCCAACAAAAGGGACAGCGGGTTCCCCGCTACTAACCAAAATCGACCAAAAACAACCAAAAATTACCATAATCGGACATACGCGTTGGGACTCAATTAAACGCCTTGGGTGGTTTTTGGAACAGTTCCACAGGGTTCCTGTTACTACTCTTGTCCGTGATTCATTTATTTGCATTGTAGAGCCTTTTTTGAACAACTGATGCTATGTTTGTTGTCGAGTAAAGCAAGTACCACAGTGAAACTCTCTTCACAAGGCGCTACTTCCAGCACTCCTCTAAATCTACCACATCTATCAAAGAAGACAAATATCTACTTCATCCACATGGTATTCGAAGCATTCAAAGATACTCTCAGCCATCAGGTAGTGTTCAAAACATTTTGGTCGACCTCGATAGCACCGTTTCAAGAATAACTGGTGCAGGACTGGTCATCAATTGTTAAAAATCTCAAAAATAAATTGATTAGCAACACTGGTCCAATATTACCTTTTGTTTTTTGGTGCAAGTGGACTTGATTATCCCGCACCTATAATAATCACCATTCATTTAAACCTGAGACCTTCAAGTTAGCTATTGACTTATTCTTCTTAAAATATTATACAGAATCCACAGTCACAGAGCCATAAGACATACGAGGAGAAACAGTTTGTGGTATGAGGGAGCAGCAATGAGTTATTCCTCCCGCAAGCAACCTAGAGTTGAAAAGTGGTCAGGTGTACGAGATCCTAGACATTCTATTGGTGAAAATTCGGTCACATTGTCTACATCTTTGGACGGCAGCGTACAAAGGGACAGCAAAAAACAACTGGTGATAATAAAGGCAGCATGCACTTCAATATCGAGCAGTTTTGGACGAACAATATCGAAGAAGCCAGCGTACATTACTAGAGAGTTACAAATCAACTTGAAATCGAAGCAACAGAGCAGTTGATTTTGGGTCGATAAAAAATTCAGAGAACTCGATTCAAATCTCAGCAAAGGAATTACTTTCAGAATATTTGATAAATTATGTTACCCTGGCTTGGTATACATAAGCAAATCCATATTTGTCGATCTCATGTCAACCTGATATCGACAAGAGGTCGATTTGAACAATGTATTGAGTCTATTTCGACCAAGACTATGTTGTATTGACCGAAGATCGACGATCGACTCAGCTCTCCCCCAGTAATCTGTTTAAAAAAACCAACATTTGACCAATTAGCTAAGTTATTTCGTAAGATGTATCTTGTAGAGTAGTGTAAGCTATAGATTTACTCCCCACAATCATCAGAGCCGCCAAGAGGAAATCTGTCTTTAGCGAGCGGTCATCGTGGTCTCCATTCTGTTGAAATCCCTTTTTATTGTATGTACCTGGTTCAAATCTTCATTGGGCACTGGTTTCATTGGCGAATATTCCTCGAAAATGCCGTCATCTTGAGTTCCGTCCGCTTCTAGCTCTACTGCTTTTTCATTGACCCCTTTTGCATGCAATAAATCTTGGAGGCGAATTATCAGCTCAGCCTTAGTTCCACCAACGGATTCATTGCGGCTCAGAAGTTGGTCAAGTCAGATAACTTATTCGGAGTTATCACTGGAACAACTTTTTGATTCACCCACAGTTAACACCGGTAACCAATCAAATTTACCTGTACAATAAACCTCCACTTCACCTCCGAAGCCTAGTGCCTTGTATCCCACTTCTATCCAATTCAATGTGTAGCGTGATGTCCTAAATCCCCCTTCTGACTTCACTAGTCTCTGGTAACAAGCGATAAGGAACATCTGCAATTAGTTACTGATTACCCAATTTCGAGTAATCAGTAGGGGAACAATTCGTGAACCGATTCGTTTGTTCCAAAAGTTCGGTGTAGGTTACCAAACTTTTCTCTCAGTGTAGAGAAGAAATAGAAATTATTTACGAGTTTGGCGTAATCGCGTATAACGTTTAATGGAGGAGAATAAAAATGACTCACGATCAAAAAGTGGTTCATTTTTATACTATGAAATTGATTTTAGGTTGCGTTACATGGATTAGATGGAGGCCGAAGGTTTGCGGAGACATGATTTCCATCGAATTGCTGCTGCGTTGTGCATTTACCTTTTTGCTCACGTTTCCTCATGAGGTTGTGGTCAACTGTGGCTGTCTCAGTGGCCTATTGACGTATTTGGATCTGAGCCTTTGGAAGATCCACTGGTGCATTATCGATTTTTCCCTGGTCTTTCTCTCAGGCGTCAATTCGTCGGTGTATAAAGGACACTAGTTTTGGGGACTTGTCCTCTGTCATTCTCTACTTCTTCCTTTATTGCTTCGTTCTCTTTATGGTAGGTGTGATTCTCAGTTCTTCCAACATGTCCTGGGACCAGATTTGGCCTCTCAAGGATGCTTCTGCATTTCCGCCGCGGTCATCCTTTTCTTGTCTGTTCTTTTCAGAGCTCATACATCCATAAGTCGGTATCGGGATCGCCATAGTATTATACACTTGTTCTCAGAATTCTGTTTATAGATACCGATATACTTTTATGGATCTGTGCTGTTTCTTTTGGACACCGACCTCTAGTTGGCGTAGTACGTATATCTACGCTAAAGTATTTGAAACTGCATCAATTGTGTTGTAGGAAAATTTAACTTTGGACATTCCTTCAACAAAGCTGTGATAGTGTCGATGATGTGCTTGATATATCATTCAATGGTGTTCAAACATCGTCATCTGCATACAGGATTCTCTAGAATGTGAACCTGCCAACTTCCTCCTCCCAACTCAGTTTCGTCCTTGGTGATCCTATATTAAACGGATGAATTATCTTTTCCGTACCACAGAACTATTCGAGAAGAATTTCTGAAGCACGAGTCAAATCAGACTAGAGCTACAATTGAAAAAATTGACTCAATTCTCATTCGAATGTTAAATGAGTTATCTCCGAATAAAACGACAACAAAGCAACTTTGCGGAAGAATTTCGAAAACGAAATTTGTAGAGCGTGAAATTTCTCACTAATTCCGTTTTCACGAAGATTGATTTTGTATCGACTTCAGGAAATCTTCCGCCCACCACCCGCGACGCCCTTCGATTGTCCTGCTTTCATTGGACGCGATAGGAGTGCTGACCGGTTATAATTCTGAAAGTATTTCAAATCTAATTTGATGTACTAAACGCTTCAATTCAAAATGGAAATTACTTGGAAAACGTGATCCTCAAGACACCTATATACGTAATAATGACTCAATATTCCTTATCAATGATCTGACCTGATACTCTCCAGAACGATTGTATGAAGGTCCAGGAAATGTGCGGCTCTCTCTAGATGTGAAATATATTCCATCGTCCGGTTACGATGATACTGTAAAATTTTACCGTAATTTCGCGAAGAAATGCTCTAATCATTCACTTTTGGATACCCGCGCGAATTATTATACGAGGGATAAAATCCGTTTGTGGCGACTCCTGCTGCGAGGAAAAGGAGAGTCCAGTCTCCGCACGATTTTCGCGCGTGTACCTATATAAGAAAGTCTCTTCTTATTCTCGGAATTTCTTTCGACATTTCCGCGTAGGTTAATCTCAATTTAAGGCTTCCGTACTCCGCTTCCGCGGCATTATGTATCAGAATTTTATACACAATGAAACTGATTTATAGTACGAGGAGTCAAAAATTTTAAACAGTTTTCTTATCGTCCTATACGTGTATACTATTACAGTATTTTTATGCTAATTACGAGTATATTGTCGCGCATTAACGTTGGTCGTAAAACAGTGGCTGCCGTACTAAGAAGCCCTTAAGGTAGACGAAATTTTCTTTTTTATGGTCGATATAATTTCTGCGCGCGAAAAAAATAAATCAGTGAAATGCGTAGGTACGTACGAAGATAAACGTAAGCCGATGGGACTCGAATTTTCCTTCCTCCGTAATACGAACTTTTATGCGACCTGATGCCGTTTACGACGCGTTTATATTTTAGTATATTATATTTCGGCCATTCTCTTTAACACGTACGTATGTCTGGGAAATGCGACTTTTGCATTCAGAAAATTTACACGATAATTTTCAAAACTATAATTGGGACATACGTGATGTACAACTGTACATTTTACAGTGTATAACGTGTACACAATGGACTCGAGCTCACCTCTAACGGATCTCAGATTATACAGCGAAGGAAATTAGAAGGTCCGTTAGCTCGTTGGCGACCATTGACGAATTGCTCCGGCTCAAGCCACAATATAGACCGAGTGCTATTTGAATTGCTGTCTGTATAGTCCTCTACCCAGCAGTTCTATATGCTCGCTCTATATAAACGAACGAATAACGTAACAACGATGAGACGTAAGACTTCGTCGTCGTCGTCCCGTGCCATCGTGAGTAATTTTCTGAATAAATGCGTAAATATGAGAACTGGCTGTTATTTTATTGTCCGCAAGGAAATGAGCACATCATCAAACGTTTGCTGTTGTCATATAGCGTGATTCAGGCTAACAATGAAGTGCGACAAATTCCGATGTTACCGTCATTTAATAGGACGATTGTTGCGCCATTGTAGACGAGGCGCATGGAGCTAAATAACGTCGACCGTATTCGAACCGCGAGTCAATTTATCTATCCCTAGTTTGCAAAACCACGCTAATTGTATGGTAGTCTAGGTAATTGAGATATCTAGATATTTGGCGAATGGAAGTACTTCTTGGGAACTAACGAATCTCTGCACTAGCAGACAATTTGCCTTATTCAAAATCCTATCCGAATGGCAAATTCTTCGACTCAGTTACTCTGTATACATTCTAGGAAATGAAGAAACTAAAGAAAAATGCTTGTGTAGGTTAAATAGCGTGAGAATTACACTTATACACATCAGGTTCACTAATATTACTTGTCAGAATGTTACCGTGGAGGACAATACATGATATGTGTTATTGACTACGCCCCGGCCCATGCGTCAGTCCGACAGGCGACATGGTTCTAACTTTTCTAGGGATTGTAGCGCACGTAGACGTTTCTATAGTCTGCTCTTACGTATTTCACATGGGAAAATAGATTCTAAAAAACCTCACACTCAGCAGGGCCGACCGGAGGAAGGGCCCAGATTCATGAAGAAGTCGGGAAAGGGAAGTGATACCGCCCGCTAAAGACAGATTTCCTCTTGGCGGCTCTGATGATTGTGAGGAGTAAATCTATAGCTTACAGATACATCTTACGGTCAAATGTTGGTTTTTTTAAACAGATTATTGGGGGAGATCTGAGTCGATCGTCGATCTTCGGTCAATACCAAGGTCCACGAGGTCCTCCAGCAGTGTGGTGCTAAAGAGAGTGAGGATTTCAGCTTCCCGAAGCACGTCAAAGAAGTTAGGAGTGTCATCAACAGGAGTGAGGCTATTATCAAGACTCCTGCTCTGAAAAAAGCCCTCCTTATTCCTAATCCCACACCCCCCCTCCTCTACGGGCTGCCTAAAGTGCATAAGAACAATACCCCGATGCGACGCGTTGTTTCTTTCGTCTCCTCCCCCACTTACCTCCTTGCCGAATTCCTTGACCGATGGTTCAAAAACCGCATTGATCTTGAATCTCCTCATTCGGTTTTGAATTCGGCCTCTTTAACTGATGTTCTGAAGAGTGTAAGCCTTCCCCCGGGAACGACCATCTGCTCTTTTGATGTTGTTGGTTTGTTCCCGAATATTCCTAAGGCTGCTACTATCCAGCGGATGGGTGAGCTACTCGTCAGAGCCAACATTTCCCACAATGAGCTTCAGGAATTTTTCGATCTTCTGAATACCTGCTGGTCCCCTAACTACTGTAAATTCGGAGGAAAAAATTTTTCGAGTTCCCTGATGAAGTAGGGATCCTTATTGGATCACCTTTAGGCTCTATTATCTCCGAAATTTTTATGTCCAAGTTTGAATTTGACCTTTTTTCCTCGAACCAGGTTTTACTTAATCATATTCACTATTGGCACAGGTACGTTGATGACGTTCTACGTACCTGGACTGGTCACCCAGATCTCCTTGTGAGTTTCTGAGGTATCTCAATTTCTGGTACCCTTCCATCAAATTTACGTTGGAAATAGGGGTATTTTCCATTAACTTTTTGGATTTATCGATCTCTATTATAGACGGTATCCATGAGTTTGGAATTTACAGGAAAGATACTACGACTGATGTTTTAGTCCACGGTGGTTCGTTCGGTCCTGTTGCTCACAAGATGGCTGCGTTTCATAGCCTAGTTCACAGACTGACTCGTATTCCGTTGAGTCAGTCTGCTTTTAAGAAAGAAGTACCCACAATAAAACACCTGGCTAGAGTGAATGGGGTCAATGTCGACGTTGACGTGATGGTTCGGAGGAAAGTTACAAGGAGCATTCTTGATTCCACCACCTCCCTCCCCCGAGACATGATCCGTGATCGCCGGTTGTGTTGGATCAGTCTCCCTTTTCTGGGGTAGTTCTCCCTCCAATTGGGTCGAGCCCTCCGCCCGTTTGGCTTCAGACCCGCGTTCTACAACCCTACAACAGTTAAGGGGTTGTTTGTGAGACTGAAGGACCACATACCTGTTGATGAGAGGAGTGGTGTATATAAGTTGGATTGTGGGGATTGTGGAGGCATTTATATTGGTGAGACCAGCCGCCAAATGAAAGTTGGAGTAGCTGAGCACCTGAAGTCTTGGGAGAAGGGACGCTTAGATGAGTCAGCTTTTGCTGATCATTTGATAAACAGTGGTCACAGCTTCCGTGAGGGATCCGAAAAGCTCCTCCATAAGGAGAATTCGTACCGAAAGCGCATCACCCTCGAGTATATAGAGATAATGCGTCATCGCAACACTGACGGTGTCACTGTACTCAACTCGTTTATTCCGGAAGATGGCCTGATCGAACTGGTCTATGATTCACACCGTGATTTCTCGTTTAGCCAATCTTAATACCTTGTTCTTCTCCTCCGTTCGTCAGTTGCTTTCATTTCAGGCTTGAAGAAAGCGCTCGTCGTTTTGTATTTTCTACGGTTTGCAAGGTTTACTCTCCCTTCGGAGTATTTGTATTTTCGCGTTTATTTGTCGTCAATAACCTAATTAGTAAATATCTGAAAATGAGTGGGAAGAACCTACTCAAATGTCAAAAGGTAACAATAATAGTAAACGCAACAGTAACAGTAATACTAATGTGCGAATCACCAGCACATTCATGTCAGCAATGAAGGTACTCAAATGTTTCCAACAGATGAACGGATCATACAGGAAGCGACAGTCTTTGAATCGTAGGTACCACCGACCGCTTCTAAACAGACCCAGTGCCAGAAAACAATCCAAACAAGATTGGGTGTCACAAGCCCTAGCCAGAGCCGAAAAATTGACCGACAAAAAAATCATCATTTTCCCTATTCTAGAAATGGTACGTCCATCTTTATCAAACTAGAAGAACTGAAAATAAAGAAAACTGACTATGGTATTCAACACAAGAGTCCTTGGCAGCTTTGTCATCGTGAAGTAGGAAGAAATTTGTATCCTACGAGTATTTTACATAGTGAATTTTCATACCCTGAGGAATAGCGTTCAAGTAGCGACGAACATCCAACGATCAAATCAATAGGAGATAACTGCTCATAACTAATCAGAAGGAATTATAAAGAAGGGCGTGGAACAGAGATACGAAGTAAAAAACGTAAGAAATATAAATCAGAGCGGAAGAAAGTTGAAGCAAGTCAATCGGAACAGTGTAAAGAATGGATAAGAGAGTGGATCTTTTGATGCAATCGACCTGATTTCGGAACACAGGAGTTGATTTTCCTTACGCCGATAGGACCTTCTAAGTAGATCAACGATCCCATCCAAGTTACTTCGAGATGATGACAGACGAAAAATAGTAAATATAGGGAATTCAATGACGACCATCCCTCCTCGAGGTCCAAAAAACGCAGTACCGACGGGAAACGCAAGTCATCATAGAATTGGCCACAAAATATTTGATATGCCGCGAGAGTACTGAAGGAAACAGTTGTCAATACACTTTTCATATTTAAATGTTATAAAGATGAAGCAGGTAAGTATTTGAGAATTCATCCTTCCGAAACCTCGAGTCAAATAATACAAACCATTTATCCTTCGTTCACCGAAGTTGAGGTATATCTCCAACTGTAATTTGCAAACCTTCGTACCGTAATTTTCATTTCCCTAAATAGTAATTAATGGTCGAGCGTGATTCTTAAAGAATTCGCAATTTTTTCGCTCACGGCGAACTCCGAGTACACTGTACACACGCGACGTGGAAGTTTTCGATACCCGAACGAGTCTCCTTTTTGAAAACAAAAAATATTTTCCTGACCTAATACGCGTGATTTTCATTCTACAGCACGACAACAAATATGACATTCAAACATTTTTAAGCTCGCGATTAAGTATTTGAGGCCGTCTCGAGGTATCGTTTTAATCGCGAGATCGATTATTGTACTGCACGTGTGAAATAAAATTTACATTTTTCGTGATATACACACTGTTTTTTTGGTCAATTTGACATTACAATACTATTTCGAGAATTAGCATTCGGTCGTTCCCGTCGACAAAAGTCGTCAGCGGTAAAGCACCGCAATTTACATAATAATCCGCATATTTCCGATAAATTTCGATGCAAGTACACGTCGACCAACTTGAAGGAGATAATACCAGGGCAACGTGTCGATATATATACACAATGCGATGTGAAATATTTCCTTGCTGTAGCCGAAGGTGGCGATACTCGATTCGTATACTATATATAATCTGCGGTGTCTGGGCTCGCCAGAATAAATGGTGTACCGGTAGTCAAAACTCGCTCAAGTGTATATGGACGGCCTGACAGCCGAAAATGAGAGAGAAGGTTAAACGAATAGCATATAAAAATTCCTTCTGTATTTCTTTGAAAGGTATGACTCCTCGTGTGTATACTGCATTATGTACTGCATTCTTGATGACGGTATCGACAACGATGATGGCATTACGGTATACAATAAGGTATTTTCTTAAAATTAATTGCACAAACGAAAAAAAGATAAATATGCGAAAACTTTTCGGTTGGTTACAAACGATCGATTCTACGGAGGATACTGTAGGACGTAAATTACACCCGAGGGGAAAAAGAAGAAGACTAGTATGGAAGAGCAATCGTCGACAAAAATTTCCCAATTATGCCTAAGAGAGAATGAGAGGACGTTGATTAGAGAGCAAATACCTAGTATTCAAATCCAAAGTCTGATACTCTTTCCTTATCACGAACTAAAAGAAAATTACCATAGATTCAAAGGTCCAAGCTCTACGCATTTCAGCAAATAATACATATGTACGAATAAAAATAATATGACGTATCTCTGGAATATTTACACATGAATGAAGGCACGGTATTTAGGAAGCAGATAGCGTTCTAGTTTGAAGTTTCAAATCTACACTTCGAACGAATCAAAATTTTTAAAATGTATAAGAAGTCACTAGAGGCTGGGAGGTAAACAGCGGCTTTCCAATCTGAAGTCTGATACTTTCTAGATTGTGATTAGCTTCGAAAAAATACCATTAGTCACAAAAAATGTCATTCAACCCTCCATCAGATGCAAATTCACCGATGAGAATACGGAAATGTTATGTAATTCAGAAAGGTTGCAAGAAATGAGAAGACAGGGGGTAGAAGGTGATCGCATGCAAATTTGAAGAATCGCACCCCTCTTGACAAACTAAGAAAAAACAGAGAATGTAATAACGTTATATCATGTCAGTTATATTCTACGCGTCTAAAAATACTAGACAAAGATAAGATCCGAAGAGAATATAAATTAGTTTGATAATCTGAACATGCACCTAGAAGAAAAATAAAAAATAGCGCATTTCTAAGAGTATTTCTGGCGAGGGGAGGAGGATATGAGGGAGTATATCCACATACGTATGAGATATTTTCAAGTACATAACTGAATATCAAGAGCTCAAACAAGAAAATCAATTTATTGTAGCCAGGGATTCAGACAGAGACGATAAAAACAGTTCTGCCCATAATCACCAGGTAAAAATATATTTTTGTATATTTGGGCAAATCTACGAATAAGAACCCGGATGTTTTATGAAAATTTAGAGGATACAGGTCTGAAGCAGATAACAGCAAAGGGGTCTCTTCTATTATGAAGGGGATGAAGAAAAATTGTTACATGATAGAGAAAAAACGTCAATTTCTCGTTCCTCACACCAAAATAAATCTACGGAAGAACACCAAAATTTTCTAAAATTATGAATAAATTATTCCTATTCCAGGGGTGACTTTACAAGAAGCATGTTTCACCCTATAAAATTGCCTGACTTTACCTTCGATGAATGATGATACGATGAAAGGTGGTACCTGAAATGACATCTTTTGCTGCCCGTGCCCTTTTTCCATAGCACTTCATTTTCAAGCGTAGATGGAAATTCTAAATAGAAATTCTAGTAACTATGAGGAAGTTACCCCCATCACTGACGAAATTAGGAACGAAATACATTCTTTAAGAGTCCAGTCTTTAGCTAATAAAATTAAATCGTTAAAAATTTTTATTTCCCCAATTCGTCGACCTCTTCATTTTCCTCATCACTACTACTGTAGGCTTTTATGAAGGAAAATGTAACGAGCTTCCCCCAGTTTTAGAAGGGAAATACAGCGAGACTGTCCACGCGAATGCCGCCAAGCGAGACACGACTGAGTCAGAGTTCGTGTAGCCACAGAATAAATTTTTTGCGTTTGCCATAAGTATTTTTTCTAGGGGCATATTTTTTGGAAATGTAGTACTTCAGCATTTGGGTGACCTTGACCGAGTTCAGAGACTTGAAAAAATTGTAACATCCGTATCTGTGTTGCGACATTATCGGAGGATCCGAAAAAATCCAGATCGACGTCAACAATATGATTAAAAAAAATTTCAATTATTCAAATCCTCAATCAGAGTTTAGCTTCGAGCTTTGTAGAGTGAAAAATGCTGTGTAACGTCGAGAGAGGACTTGGATCCTTACGAGAAAGAAAATTAGTGAAATTTCTCGAAACTAAAGAAAAAACTAGCTCTTAATTGAATAATAACGAATTTGTGCAATATTTTCTCTGGTTTGCAGTTTTTCTACAAAAATTGCCAGTAGTGCACCCTATTTTAGGAATGGGAGCCTCGTCCAAATTAAAAAAAAAATTAAAAAAACTAGAATCTTGCTCCCAATCAAAACATGAAGAATATTTTCTTTTATCACAAGAAACAACTAATGGCTATACTCGCAAACTTTTTGTTCTGCTTCAAGTTATGTTGAAGGTAGATCACGAGGTACCACAGGTCAGATAGAGTTTCCTCGCGAAATAAAGAACGTTTCAGGATGCGAGTGTCAAAGACGATATAATTTCTCAAGCTCTGAATAAGATTTTTGCATAAAAGCGAACCCTATTTTCATTTGAGAAATTATCGGGAAATACAAACCGCTCCCCATGAGATTCGAGGTACACGAAAACCACCAGGTTCAAAGATTCTTCCACAAGCATTCTCGCAGATGATGAGCTTAGTGACCAAAGACCGATTAAAATAGAAAATATTTTAGTAAAAATAAATTCAGAGAAAATTATACTGCCTCTGAAATAAGGGCCCACAAGCCGGAGTAAACCAATAATCAGAATTACGATTCTTAAAGCAGAATTGTGCCATCAGCAACAATACGAGTACGTATAAAAGAAAACTCACAAATTTTATTTAAAGCTCCAAGAAATACTCAACGCACTCTGATTTCCACTCAATTTAGCATTCGTAAGATTTTGAATTGCTACCAATATTTCACCGATGATTCAGGAGGCCATTTGGGATCGGCAATCTAGATTAATTCGTTTAATTCTGTCGCTCCATCAAGTAGTTTTCTATTCCCTTTTAATCATCCGAGACATCGTAAAAGTCAAAAAAATACATAGAGATGACTTCCAAGCTATGCTGGACAAATCCTAACCGAGTCCAAATCTCATTTTGTAGCCTTTGCAACTTTACTTTTGTATACTAAAAAAAGGGTTCTGTTAAAGATTTTTGAAATATAATCTTCTATTTGATCAATTTTTGCCACACTCTCCAATGGAAGTGAAAGAAACTCTATACAACAACCCAAAATGCGGTTTCAAAATTTAAAATTACGACTCATACAGATGTACAACGAAAGGAGAGTCGCTGGAGGACGTATTAAATTTGCCTTCCAAATCTGTTTTTCCATCTTAAATTCAGATGAGTGAGCTAAGAAAAATTTTGACTGAATTTGGAAGTGCTGCTTCTACAATATTGCTTTTACCTCCTCCACTCATCAGGATAAAGACTTCACGGTATCCCGAGAAACCACAACCCGCCATCTATAATTTGAATCTCTTTCTTTTCTTCCCCTGCCAATTGAAGAATTCTACGAGTATAATATATTTTACGACCCTTCGAGGAATGACAGCATAAGTCTAAGAGAAAGCTCCGAACCTGTTTTTCGCTTCGAGCATTGATTTCCAATATACACAATATTAAATAAACAGTCATCACACACACAAAAACTATCATCAATACATTTGTCAAGCTCTCATCAACTGCTAAAAATACATTAATCAAGATAAAATCAGAACGTAGGAAATAATTCTCATTCACTATAAAGACATTGATTATCGTATACCACCGTTCAGTTCTCCGATACAAGACTCTCTCGTTTTCCAATAGTTAATTTCATCAATAACCTCTCTAATGAGTCAGTATGTGACTACTGTAATATACCAAATAGGTAGCTACCTATATAATAAGTGTGACTTTGCTTTCTAATTTCACTCGATTAATCTCGCGAATCGCGAAAGCTATAACCACAAAACCTAGACTAGTATATGCAATAATAATACCCAATAACACTTACGTCGTTGTAATCCAAATAATTATAAATATCCAGCTTGTCCAATCGAATAGTTCCCTGGAATGGGTAAATGATAGTCCCGCGCGAAATAGTGGCATTTGTCCATACGTTTACACAAATATTATTATCGGCTGGAAACTTTCTTCGCTCTTGTTTATCGTCATTTGGTGACGTGATCACCAATGACAGTTCTTGCGGAATCAGCACACACGTTTCCATAATCGCGAATCAAAGCACGAAAATAAAGAAAAAATAATAATACGAATATTATACGACCAATAATATACCCGAAAAACAAAAATAATTTAAATAATAAAGAAAAAAATAAAAGAAAACAATAACACTGTTTCAAGTGAACATCGCAACGAAAAAAAAAAAAATCGATCACCGAAAAACGAATCCGAAAATAAGAAGAAAAAAATAATAAAAACTCCTATCTCGAAAACTCTCGTATATCGTTATACACGCGAAGATAAAATACAGTATAGAAAAATCGTCGTCGCGAGATGACCTTGTTCTTCGAGTATCTGCTACCGAACTAAAACGTGCCCAGAAAAAATAAAACACATTAAAGGCTCTGGTCGCAAGTGCAAGGCCGTGCCTAATATTGATCTTCCTATACAGAAGCTAGTTCTTAGTTAAACTGTCAAGAGCAGGTGATTTCTTGAAGAAATAGGCGGAGTTACCTGTCCAATCAGCTAGTCAGGTTACCTACTCGAATATCCAATGCTGGCTGGCTAAGTGGGAGTCGCAGGTAAGAATGCTGTTGGCGTTAATTTCAATGATGGAATATATGCGGTATACTGTACGTTACCTGTGAGGATTGTATTTACCTCACCGGCTATACAAGCACGCATTTCACAACCTATTGCTAGGTACGACAGAGCATATATTCGCTAATTATTTTCGAAGAAAAAGAGGAAGAAAGGAAAAGAAGAAAATTACGTTTTTCCTTCATCATAATGTAACTCGTATACAACGCCGGTACAGCCTGGTCTCGCCGACATAAATATGTAATTTTTATAGAGTACCTAAGTTATGCTCACGCATATACATTCAACCGGTCCCCGTAAGAAATTAGTAGCGAGCCTTTAGTGATTGATATATAATATGAAATAATTTTACTGTACAGCATTACGTATAATATTGAAACTGGAATGTCGTTTATATTTCAACATCGCGAGGTTCGACCCTAATGCGCTTCTAGCCCGAAGTATGAAATGAACAAATTGTAATTTTATTTTTCGACAGATTACACAGCCAATACAAAATCGAAGACTCTTAATCAGTGCGGTCGTTCTAAACGCATTCTCTCAATGAAGCAATCGCGAGTCCGAATGAATTCGTATCGTCAATTCCAAACAACCAAGAATGATTGTGAGTCGAGGAAATCAATTCTTCACAGTTTGAAAATCTACAGCGATAGTGTGTAACACCAGAGTTTGTCTTTTCGAATCTTGGGTCCCCAAGTTCCAACTCTAATCTTGTCTCGAGTCGACTGATGAAGTGTGTATGCAGAATCGAAACGAAAGCTATTTAGAGATCGCTTGAGACGAATTCTTAATCTCTCTTACACTACTGATAACAGTCGTAGCCCCGAACTTCCTCCACAAGTGTCACAGCAACGTAACCAACATCTCAAGGCTCCGACAGAAGAAATATAATGAAACCTCACATCTTATTCATTCAGCAATAAACTACTCCACACCCCGCCCACAGTCACAAAACACTTCATCCGTTCGCAAGTCTTCCCCAATTTGGTGGACCCCCGAATGCACGCAACTTATTAACGAACGCAAAAAGGCCTTCAGAAAGTGGAAACTCTCTCTCACTCCCGAGGACTATCTTTCTTACCAACATCGTAACGCTAAGGGAACTAAAACGTATGAAAAGGGAATCGTTCAGAAAATTCAGTTCGTCATTTAACAGAGACACGAAACTCGGCACAATATGGCGGTGCTCCAAAGCATTTAGATCCGGTCGCAATGCTCAATATATCGCCAATCGCCGCGTGGTCGCGTAGTCCTTAGCATTACGACATTTACCTCGTCCTTCGTTAACTGAATTGATTTCCATTGGATACCAATCAAGCAACGATCTATTTTCAACTCTCAATCAGATCAATACCTGTAAGTACAAAAATAAGATGTGATTAATCTATAAGATTTTGCTGGTGAACACAAGGATTTTTCAGATGAGCTTCTCGATTTTACATTGATTGATAGGGTTAGGTAAAGTAATGAACGGAGTCTGAATCGTATTTATCAAGTTTTTTTTTAGTGTCTGAACAATAAGTTCATCCCCCTCCCCCCATTTTTCAATTGTTAAGGTCTCTTCTTTCTTCTTTTTCTCGCAAGACATAAGACAGGAAAAATGTATTATTTTTTTTTAGGAGTTTTTTCTTTAAAGTGATATTAATACTGTTGTAATGTTCCAGAAAAAAAAAGAATACAGTAGCTCATTGAAAACTTATACTTCCTGATATACTTATATCTATAAGTGCATGTGTGAAAAATGAATCCGCACAAAGATGCGAAGTTAGCCGATAATATAACAGTCACCAAAGAACAGAAGGTGAGTCTTTAAAAGAAAACATTTTTAAATAGCAATCAAACTCATAAGATATACATCGTCATATTGGGCATATTGCTGCACTACGTGATTATTATTGTATAAATACTGTCAACCACCGCCAATCTTTGGACTACCTCCCAAGTTCTGTCACTATGGATAAAGAGTCGCGCACACCAAAGACAAAGACACCTAGAGAAGTGCAGAACCTGGAAGGGAATGAGATTTTTGAAAATCGTACCCGCCAAGCTGAACATAAAGCCGCTGACACGGGTGCAGAGACACATGCCGAGAGTGAGGGAACTCACAGAGAGGAAGAAGTCCTGGATGGAAATATGGAAAAAGGGCACACTGAAGGTACAGTACCAAATGAAGATGATGAGGTAATCAATACCCTGCAGTTTGCAGACAATGACACCAGCAGAGGTATACCTCCAGCCAATGCTAATGGAGCAGCTGAATGAGCAAATAAGTAAATTAACAGAATTTGTTCAGAATGTGCAAAGGGAAGATAGGGAGATTCGGGAACTGATGATAAGAGAGATGGAACGAATACAAAGAGTAGAGGAGGAGAATGCCAGGCTACGAGCAGATGTAGCCCAGGCACAACTTCCTCCACCTATTATACCACTCATCCACTCGCATATTCCAATCTCAGTTCCACCTCCCACGCCGTTTCCATCATGTATGGATAGGCCCCTATTTCCAACATCAATTCATCAACAGATGACCAATCTATCAATTGGAGGGACTGCCAGAAATGTTACATCATCCTACCAACCTCTAGGATCACGGCCACTGAATAAAAATATTAGCAATATGACATTTACTGTTCCCGCCATGGCTTCAGGTTCCAGTGGAAGTAGGTGGCCTCAAAATGTATCCATACCCTCATCTTCACATATACCTGTCAGCCTTGGGTCCTCATGGTTGCCACCATTAAGTCAGCCAAGCCATGCGCCACCAAGGAGTTTCCCATTATCTCCTGCTGATAGACCTGCTGCGCCAACATCTGCCATCTTGAATTATATACCACCGGACGTTGCTCGCAATCAAGATCATATTGGTAAGATACTATTGGAAAATATAGGTCCCGATCCAGTGATAGACCGGATGGAAAAGAATTATGACATGAACCGCATTCTCTGTGCCATACAGCCTTGGGATCCAGAAAATATAAAGGAGACAAGAGGTCCCTATGGATTTTCAAGTGCATTCCTAAGAATCACCAGTTATCAAATATCATCAGTCACAGGTAGAGTGCTGACATATGCTATCCTTCTCCAAAAATCTGAGTATACACGTCACATTGGGGACGAGATTGTCACTAAGCCGGATGCTTTTCTAACATTTGGAGATGCAGTCAGGTTTATGGTTAATAGAGCATGGTCAATTCACCACCAAGATAGATGGAAGAAAGAGTTTAAATCAGCCAGATATGACTCAAAAGCAGGCGTCTCTATGTCCCAATTTGCATCTAGATGGTATAACTTTATCCGTGAGAGTTATTTTGGGAATGATCAACCTGAGAGTATCATAGTTGCATGGGTGAGCATGAAGCTCCCGAGAGAAGTCTTATTATGGAATGGTGGATACGCTCCACTTACACTATTGGACCTCCATGCACTGATTAACCATCATATGAGTTATGAAGATCCCCTTACCATCCCAAAAATGGTAAGATCACCATCAAGTGAATCTCAGACAACTGATGACAGTGCCACTATACACTAGGAGAGGTTGATGAGGTGGCTAAGAGCTCCCTCCAACCTGCAAATCGGCGGGACAAGGGCCGAGATCAAGGAAAAAAAATAGTAGAATTACCACTCAATAAAATGAATGGACAATTTATCAAACTTACTTAGAAGCCAAAGACTACAAATAATACTGTTAATTATGTGGGTTCGAATAGAGATCATACTACATTGATGAAACCCTACCACACCGTCCAGGAGGAAGAGAGAGTGTTGGCCGAGCTCCATCCTTATTGGATTACCTTTGGCTATCTAACAGACTCTGTCTCAGACGCTTTAGCATAATTTGATCGCAAAAATTATGACCATTCTTGGATATTTAGAAATCATTGAGTTATCTACACTGATGGAGCGTGCTGTGGAAGTCACTCCTGTCAACATAATATCAGCAAACTGGTGCCTTGGGTGAACCGAGACTCTACTAATAACCTAGGAGAACTTTATGCAGTCATTTGTGCATGAGAAATATCGAGTAAATGATTCTTTTTGTATCTATGTCTAGAGAAAAAAAATGTGAATGGCACCGCCAAGCCCTATTGAACAAAGCACGGGGGCACGCCTCAGACAACAATAATTTTTTATCTGATCAATTGGCAACCTTTGCGTGGAAATAGCATTAGCATTATGATATATTGAAACAGTATCTTGTCTAAATTTACCCCCATAAGTAAAGTAAGAAGAAACCTACATCTCGACGTCGGTGCTACGGGAGATCACTCTTCTGAGTGACAGATGTAAGTCGGTTTATGTCGGTGTGGACAGTAAAGGGATACACCACACTCTCTATTACCCTTACTATCTAATCCACTTGCTTCTCCCTGTCTTCTACCTCACAATTATGTTACATCATCAGGCGAAATGACTCTTCGGTCGAAGCCCTATTCATAAACCGTATTAACTATTTTTTTCATGTATTTTTTTTTTTTTTTTTTTTTGACATGTTCCATGTCTTTTCTCTCGCCAGACCCCGATTTTGAAACTCGCGAGTACATCCCCCCTCGCTCCCCCCCCCCGTCAAGAGAAATCTCTACCCCGTGGGTGATTCAGAAATTCGCGAGTACACCCCGCGTAATAATAATAATTAATAATAAATAAATAAATAAATAAATAAATAAATAAATAAATAAATAAATAAATAAATAATTAAATAATTAAATAAATAAATAAATAATTAATAATTAAATAAATAAATGATTAAATAAATAAATAAATAAATAATTAAATAATTAAATAAATAAATAATTAAATAAATAAATAAATAATTAATTAATATAATTAATAATTAGAAAATCTCTACCCATGGGTGATTCAGAAATTCGCGAGTACACCCGCGTAATAATAATAAATAATTAATTAATTAATTAATAAAAAATTAAATAATTAAATAATTAAATAAATAAATAATTAAATAATTAAATAAATAAATAAATAAATATTTAAATAATTAATATAATTAAATAATTAAATAATTAAATAATTAAATAATTAAATAATTAAATAATTAAATAATTGAATAATTAAATAATTGAATAATTAAATAATTAAATAAATAAATAATTAAATAAATAAATAAATAAATAATTAAATAATTATTTAATTAAATAAATAAATAATTAAATAAATAAATAAATAAATAATTAAATAAATAAATAATTAAATAAATAAATAAATAATTAATATAATTATTAATTAGAAAATCTCTACCCCGTGGGTGATTCAGAAATTCGCGAGTACACCCGCGTAATAATAATAAATAATTAATTAAATAATTAATAAAAAATTAAATAATTAAATAATTATTTAATTAAATAATTAAATAAATAAATAAATAAATAAATATTTAAATAATTAATATAATTAAATAATTAAATAATTAAATAATTAAATAATTGAATCATTAAATAATTAAATAATTAAATAAATAAAGGCTGAATAGTCGAAATTTGTCCAAGTCCCCTAGACTTGAATTGTCTCATACCATTCCAATACAACAGCGATACAGGGGGCGAACGAGCGGAGCGAGTTCGCGCTACCTCATATTTCTCATAGAAGACTTATACGACGCCAAGATAGGTAAAGTTTTTTAAGTCCCTCTTCCTATCATATAGGGCTGGATAGTCGAAATTTTTCCAAGTCCCCTAGACTTGAATTGTCTCATACCATTCCAATACAACAGCGAGACAGGGGGCGAACGAGCGGAGCGAGTTCGCGCTACCTCATATTTCTCAAAAAAGACTTGAATTTTCTCATATTATTCCAATACAACAGCGAGATCGCTCGTTCGCCCCACCGAAAGTTGATACCTCAAAATATAGAACACCCACAATTACCTCAAAATATTTCTCATACAAGACTTATACGACGCCAAGATAGGTAAAGGGGTAAACGAATAATATCTCACGAACACTTGACCTAGTAGAAGCCTAGACTGAAATATTTCATGATGACTGATAAAATATAAAAGACATGGAACATGATTTTCATTTATTTGGCTATGCCAGAAAATTTTTTTTCCTGTTTGTTTCTTTTTCTTTCTTTTTCTAATGAACGGTTTATAATAAAAAAAAAAAACCCTCAAAACTTTGAGTGAAACGCTAAAGGATTCTTACGTTCAGTATTTAGGGGAACAAAACGACTTTTGGAAATAACGTGAGAGGATTCTGCGCGAAGAACCCCCTCCGAAGAGAGAAATTGGCAACTGTAAGATCGAATCATACGTTCTTGAATGACAGTACATATTTGAAGGATAATTTACTCAAACAAGTACAAGAAACACAGCCGCCGAGCTCTTTCAGTTAATCAACCATCCCCAAAGCGTGAACGAAAGAAAGTGGCTAAACCCTAGACCAACATATGATTGAACCAGCGAATCATCAAAATGTGAACCATTCTCGTAGACTAATTCAATCAACCACTCATCAAGAATATACCTGTTTAAAATGGTGACGTGTTCGCTATTCCGATGTCGAATAATTTCAGTACTTTCGAGGGCTATGCGTTTAAAATACGAATTCTCTCAGTGAAGGAGGACTTCGGATAAATTATCGGCAAAGGCTGACTTACCCGCGTTACATTTCTTCCATGCCTTCTTATGCTCAACCACTCCAATTTGGAAATGGTGGCCAGTCATCCCTAAATAGACTTGGGTGTGACTGTTTGAGGTGTTGTCGCTGCTCGTTATTTTGTTCGTCTAACTCCGGCTCCGATCCTTTTCTCTTTCGGATGAAGCTGGAAACATCTTCAAGCCGAAAACGAGACCAACCTCGCAAAAATTGATTTTCTTCTTTTGTGATCTCTTTGTACACAACTGTGATGTCTATTTGTAATTTTTATGTATTTCTCTTCTTATTTTGTTTTGCGATGAATCATTATAATGATTATAATACTCGTCAGAAAATTCTATAGAATTCAGCGTGAAAGTACATCAAAGATCGGTTATTCTTGTTCTTAATAATCATTAACTGTTACGTAGTGTATCGGAGTTGGACCGTTACACTGACTCAAGTTCTGAACTGATCCAAATTCTGTTTGTACCATGAGAAAGAGTGAAGAAAATACAACAAGAATCGTAGTTAAAGACTTTCCAAGTGAACGATAGAACGAAGTCACGTACGTTTCTGCGGTTGATCCTTCAATTTGTGTTAATTGTCCCGCCATTTTTTACTGCTCCCTATAGTGATGATAATATTGATCGAAGCATTTTTTTGCATACACCACGCGAAAGAGCGTGTTTCAATTATCCAAAATCAGACTAGCTCACTTCGTACTATCCATTTTTCGTCGTGCGAAAAATTGAAGAAATTTACGTAAATTTCAACAGAAGTAGGCCGTTTTGACAAAATTTTTATACGAAAATCCCCACTTTGACTTCTTGTATGCAAGCGAATACCGAATATTATTGAGTGCGACAAATTCCACGTGAAAGAGTGACGTTCCTTCTATCAGAATCAATGATAACCCAAAATTCGATTTTTTGACGGATAAGCACCTTTCACCGTGAGCGGTCACAATTATTAGCTGATTATTAACGGTTTTTCTTGATTTATTGTTGATGTTTCGTGTCTTATGCATAAGTTTCAGCGCGTGTTCGAACAAGTCTTCGCCTTAAGCGGGTAAAGTGCAAAAATAAGTAGGATTACAACGCACTCAAAATCTGACATTCCACTTCAGAGGAGAAGAACATCGTAAAAAAAAAATCAGGAATCCTAAGAGGTTGTGTAGAGAATAACAGAGTGGCATACGACGTAGAACCCAGAGTGTAAAGCTGAAGCGAAAAAGAACAGATTGTGATTCCGAAGCTTCTACAGAGGAAAAACGAGGAGCATTTCCTCCGAGGAAACAAATAAAACATTCTGTAGATAAAACAGTATTACTTTGGAAACAACATAATACTAAACTTATGTCAAAGACTGGACCTCACATTAACCACCTCAAAATGCTTACCTCCACTCAATGGGGTGGAGATCCTATCATTTTGACACTCTTTTAGAAATCGATAATCCGCTCCAAGCTAGACTACGGTTCTTCACTCTATGGTTCTGCAAGTAAAACTCACTTACAAAAATTGGATTCCTCCCAAAATAAATCTACCCGTCTTATTACAGGAGCTTTAAATTCTACACCAATCCCAGCTCTCTGCGCTGAAACAGGAATTATGCCCCTACAATTTCGTCGCAATTATCTCCCCGACAGATTCATAATTAGAAGCGTTTCTTACCAGCATTCAAAATTTAATGATAATATTTCGTACCTTCTCAATCATTGGAGATTTGTGGATTGGCGCTTACCTCTTGTTTGTAAGCGAGCTAATCTCATCTTTCGGTTACAACGCTTCATAATTCCAGTTCCAGATTACCCTTTATCAACATTTTCGTTCCAACAAATTTTTAGACAAGTTGAAAATAGGTTACCTAAAATCCCTAATGCCATCCCCTCAAGAAATCTTTCAATCATTTACTCAACAATTTCCACAACACACTCATATTTTTACTGACGGGTCAAAAGATCAACAAGGGGTAGGAATGGCATTCTGGATCCCATCAATTCCAATCCACTGTGCTATTTCACTTCCCAACTTTACGTCAGTCTTCCATACAGAATAAATGGCTATATTTCGAGCTCTCTCTATTATGTAAAACAGAACTTCATTACAGGACGTTTTCTTATAATTTCGGATTCTCTTTCAGCTCTACAATCCTTCTCTTCTTCTCCTTTTAACGTTGAATCAACTTTAGCATTACCAATTTCACCCATTCGAATTAATTTTCTTTGGATACCCGGATATGTAGGAATTATTAATAACGAAATCGCAGATCACAAAGCTAAATTGGCACGTTCTTCACCACTTTCATCTAAGTTACTTCCTATATCGGAACTGTACAATTTAATGCGACACTCTACACAAGATGATTGGTCAATAAATTATCCAAAATCCTTTAATAATACAAATTCATAATATGTTCTCATCCAACCTCAATTACCGTCGTCCCCCTGGTACAAACAGTTCACTGACTTCCACCGTTCCATCATCATCAAACTCAGTCGTCTCCGGTTTCTCCGGTTTGGTCATAATCGTCTCCCAGTCCATTCAAAAATATTACCGACTCCGATTTATGTCCTCTACATCCTAACGAACCTCTATAAGGAAACATGACCCACATTTTTTTCAAGTGCAAAAAATTAGAAACCATCAGACAAATTTTATACTCACAAATTTGGACTCTTAACCTTCCCACACCTGTCACAGCTACCAATCTTCTACCTGTTGAAAATTTCGCAATATTCACTCACCTTGCACAATTTATTTCTCACCTCCCTCCAGCATTAACCATTTAAACTATTCACAATAACTATATACTCTTTTTTTTTTTAAATACGGTGTAAGATGAGGCAAGACCTAGTAGCCATGCTCTACTCCAACCCCTCTTTTTTTCCCTTTTTTCCCTTTCTTTTTTTTTCTCGCCCCTAAATTCTTAAAAAAATTTTCTTTCAAGTTTTGCTATTATTATTATGTATTATTATTATTATTATTATTATTATTACTATTTGAAAAAAAATTACTGAGTGTTGTGTAATTAAAGAATTTTATTATTAGATAATATTATTTCGTATAAGAAGCTACTTTGCCGATATTCTACCGTCATAGGATGATCGAAAATCAAATGGAGTTTGCCGCTAAGTCGACACGAAACACGTATTGTGCTTTTTTTTTCAAATTTTTCCATTAAAAATTCTTCAAAAAACGTTACGTGACCGTAATTTTATTTTCCGTTCCCTAGGTGCGTTGTCGTCATCAAAAGGATAATGATGTGATCGTAACTGAATTTAAGCTTATTTCTGCAACGGTCAGAAAGGCTACACGTGCGCTGGAAAAATGAAATATTACAGTAAATTACTCGTTTATAATTATTTTGACTATAAAAATACTGGAATTCGATAAACGAAGCAAGGCTTGAGAAATTCAAGAAAGAAAAAAAAAAATTAATAGTGATCTCAGGGGAAACTATATCAGCAGATAAGGATCCGAAAGCGTAGCTAAGGAATGTAACAGATTTTTCAAGAATATGACAGAGAACTCAATCAGAAAAGCGAGTTCACAAACAGACATGTATTTATTTAAAGTCTATTTAACGCGCAACTCAACAATCTTATGGCCAATTCTGGAGCGACACAATTTTTACATTCATAAATGGCACAAACTAGACCTATTCTATTTCGTTTTCCATGCTGGAATATACAAAAGAGTTCGTCAATTTTACTCGAGAAATGAAAAGCGAAAAAAAAAAAGAAACAAAATATTTGACCTAATGAAGCAGATCCCTTCGGTTGTCCGCAATACTACTCTTCTTACAGATCTTTCTTGAATTAAACAATGCCATGTATCTAAGGCTCAATAGTTTTAGTTTCTGCGTGGTACACCATCATGGATCCTCAGTGAAGGTAGTGTTGAAGTATAAAATATTAGATATGGAAGTTTGTATTGAGATTGAGTAATATGATTCAAAAAGCAGCAGATTCAACCCAAAAATAACGATGATCTGAGTGATCGCAGACTTTTCCCTGACGACAAATTGTAATATGAGAGCTCGGTGACAGGAAAATTCTTCGTGAGAAAATTTAAAGCCGAAAATTGTTCGGCAACGAAAATTCTTAAGTCGAAAATTTTTCAAATGCGAAAATTAATATTGGAAGAAAGTTGTCGAATAGAAAGAAAGTTGTCGAATACAAAAAGTAACAGTGAAAAAAAAGCTTCGTCTGAACAACAATGATGAGATGATTCAACACTAGAAGAAATAGGAAGAGCGTGAACAAGTAAAAATGTGAATACATGAAATAGCATGAACGGACAGATATTCAATAAAGAATGGTATTAGTATTTGCACGCTTTCATTCATACCAAAATTATTTTATCAGATGTTCAAATTACACGGCTTGCGTCGCGGTTACACATTTCCTAGCTTTGAATTTTCTGCCGAAGAATTTTCTCACGAAGAAGTTTCCTGCACTCGAGAGCTCTTGGAAAAGTGACAAAATCTCAAATGACAATACTGTAATATGGAACATTTTGCTACCGAGGAAGTGGACAATACAAATTAACCCATTGATTAAGATAAGAACAAAATATCAGTGTTGGCCCCGAAATTCCATTCGTCCGTAGACGTTAAAGTATTAAGCATAAAGTCAGTCGAGAAGCAGGGACAGAACTTCTCGAGATCGAAAATCTGATGAAGTGCGTCGACTATTTAGAAATTGGAAATTTTCAAAATTATGTCAAAGTAAGGACAAGCAGAAAGCGAGCGGAGGATACGCATAATTTGATACTGAGATCATTTCAGGCAGAATAATCTTTTCTGATTCATCAAAGATACTACGTATACATCTTTATAGAATTTCATTATCCATCTTCATTTTCCCCAACGCGCTGGAAAAATTACGCCGAAGAAAATCAATAATTTAAAAATAATTTACGCGCGTCATTTAATTAAATATACATAATTTTAAAGGTTAAGTTGACGTAGAACAGCATGGAAAATATTTTTCGAAAATAGATTGTTGTAATTTGGATATTTATTCCACAACTAATTTTGTGCAACTCTAGCATCTGTAATGAGGCACATATGAAAGAACGTTCTCTACTCACGTATTGGGAGGTGACTCATTATTCTTTATCCCTTACAACACCAAGCTGTCTAGAGAAACATAATTTCAAACCATAATGCAATCAAAGTCCTCCATCCACTCAAAAGAGTCATTGCCCAAAGATTTAGTGGAGGGCACTTCCTCGGCCGTAAAGTCAAATTCACGCAAGTCAACAGACAGTTTCAAGAATATGAAGTTAAAATTATAACGGACGCGTTCATAAACAAGTATCATGAAGAAGCAGTGATGATTCATTTGGTAGGCCGACGTTAAAGTCTGCTATAATTGGTAAATTGCGAATGGATTTTTTGTTGCCTGCGTCAAATGATGAACCAAGTAAATGCTTACAACATATCCCGAAGAGATACCTCAATATGTACCATTGTTATTATTAATGGGAGTTTACCTTTTTTTCAGGAAAACTGGAAGAAATTTTCTGGCATAGCCAAATAAATGAAAATCATGTTCCATGTCTTTTATATTTTATCAGTCATCTTGAAATATTTCAGTCTAGGCTTCTACTAGGTCAAGTGTTCGTGAGATATTATTCGTTTACCCCTTTACCTATCTTGGCGTCGTATAAGTCTTGTATGAGAAATATTTTGAGGTAATTGTGGGCGTTCTATATTTTCAGGTATCAACTTTCGTGGGGCGAACGAGCGATCTCGCTGTTGTATTGGAATGGTATGAGACAATTCAAGTCTAGGGGACTTGGAAAAATTTCGACTATTCAGCCTTTATTTATTTAATTATTTAGTTATTTATTCATTTTATTATTTTATTATTTAATTATTTGATATTATTTACTTATTTATTTATTTATTTATTTATTTATTTATTTATTTATTTATTTATTTATTTATTTATTTATTTATTTATTTATTTATTTATTTATTTATTTATTTATTTATTTATTTATTTATTTATTTATTTATTTATTTATTTATTATTAATTATTATTATTACGCAGGGTGTACTCGCGAATTTCTGAATCACCCACGGGGTAGGGATTTCTCTTGACGGGGGGGGAGGGGGGAGGGGGTGTACTCGCGAGTTTCAAAATCGGGGTCCGGCGAGAGAAAAGACATGGAACATGTTATATTAATTATTTAATTATTTATTTATTTAATCATTGAATTATATTAATTATTTCATTATATTATTAATTATTCAATTATTTATTTATTTAATTATTTAATTATTAATTAATTAATTGATTAATTATTTATTATTATTACGCGGGGTGTCCTCGCGAATTTCTGAATCACCCAAGGGGTAGAGATTTTCTAATTATTAATTATATTAATCATTTAATCATTTATTTATTTATTTATTTAATTATTTATTTATTTAATTATTTAATTAATTAATTAAATAATTTATTATTATTACGCGGGGTGTACTCGCGAATTTCTGAATCACCCACGGGGTAGAGATTTTCTAATTATTAATTATATTAATTATTTAATTATTTATTTATTTAATTATTTAATCATTTAATTATTTAATCATTTAATTATTTAATTAAATAATTATCTAATTATTTAATTATTAATTAATTAATTAATTATTTATTATTATTACGCGGGGTGTACTCGCAAATTTCTGAATCACCCACGGGGTAGAGATTTCTCTTGACGGGGGGGGGGGGGGGGGGGGGTGTACTCGCGCGTTTCAAAATCGGGGTCCGGCGAGAGAAAAGACATGGAACATGTCAACATTTCTAATAACTAAAACTATTGATCTTCGTAGAAGGACCAGTATCTTCGACAACTTTAAGCTTGTCCCCGGCTGACCGACGAATTGCTTGACACTAGCACCCGCCTTCATGAAATCCTAGATCCGCCCCTTAGCTCATAAAGAGACCACTGTCAAACCGATGAATTTCATCCATGAATTGACAAATGTTGGAATGAATTCTTCAACTGTGGAACGTGAAGTAGGAGACTTGATAAGGACTCGAATATCATACGCGCGCCTAAAGAAGCGGAACAGGAAAATTGTTGAACAAACTGACAACGTAGACAGATAATGAATTGGAGTCCGAAGGGGCGGACGGTTAGTTAACAATGTTTATCGATTTAGAAGTTAAAGTTTATGTCACTTTCTGAACCGAAACTTCAAGTATTTTGCGAAATGTATAAATAGATGAATGAGACAACAGGTCTCCTAGAACTACAAGGTTTATGGATTTTTGGCAAAATACTCGTATGTAATAAAGAGCAACAGGGTTTATGACTTCTCACAAGTGCTCCTGCTGACTCCTACCGGTACTTTAAATCGGGGAATGTATAATCGCCCGTTATGAAGAATAGAATGCCAGCTAACAGAAGTTCACGTTAAATATTGAACACCTAATGGGTAAGTCACAACGTCAAGGTTGATAAAAATAGACGTTAACTAGTGAAAGTGATAACATTTTTGTAACAAAGTTACAAAAAAAAAACTTGGAAAAATTTCGACTCTCGGGCCATATATGATAGGAAGGGGACTTGGAAAAATTTCGACCTCCAAGCCATACATGATGAAAGAGGGACTTAGAAAAGGTTCCCTGCGTTCATCGTTCAACTTCGTTAAGGAAGCCGTCATTTTTCTAAGTTCCTTCCCATCATATACAGGGTGGACCACAAAGATGTTAACAGTTGAATGGGAGTTTGCGTTAAAGCTGTCGTAGCGCGAAAACGCAAAACGTTAGACGTATAGTTTAAATGTAGGAATTTTGTATCTCAATTTTATCTTTAATTTGAGCCATATCCGATGTTTCTACAACTTTTCTGAGCCGAGTTATGGACCAAAATGTGCTGAAATTTTACTGCAGGGGTTCCCAAGGTTGTGAATTATAAAAAAACAATTTTCCTGATTGCAAGAATCGCGTAATCTTCAAAGTGTTCCCCGATCCTACAGTAAAATTTAGCGCTGAATCCGAATAAGATTATTCAAAAATTCTGGGAAGTACCAAAATGGCTTAATAGGTCCAAAAAGGGTCAAACTTTCCCCAAAAATGATAAAATTGCCTAAACTTCAAAGTTTTTCTCAATTCTGAAATAAAATTTAGCGCTAAATCTGAATAAAATTGTTAAAAAATTCTGCAAAGCACCAAAATAGGTTAATGAGCCCAAAAAGGCTCAAAATTTCTCCCAAAATGATAAAATTGCCTAGACTTCAAAGTTTTTCTCAATTCTGAGATAAAATTTAGCGTTAAATCTGAATAAAATTGTTAAGAAATTGTGCGAAGCACCAAAATGGGTTAATGAAACCAAAAAGAGTCAACATTCCTCCAAAATGATAAAATCGCCCAACTTTCAAAGTTTTTCTCGATTCTGAGATAAAATTTAGCGCTAAATCTGAATAAAATTGTTAAGAAATTGTGCGAAGCACCAAAATGGGTTAATGGAACCAAAAAGAGTCAACATTTCTCCAAAACGAAAAAAATCGCCTAACCTTCAAAGTTTTTCTTGATTCTAGGGTAAAATTGTGTGCTGAGGTAAAAAAAAAACTGTTGAACTCTGCTTGGCAAGAAACAACAGGAGTTTTTGCGAAAGCACCCACTTTGATCATACACGGGGCCTCAGTCGATCTATGTTGAACCCAGGGATGATTCAAATACGAGGTCTTGATTGTTCTCTTACCGCGAGCTGAAGACAAAAGTCGAGCTTAAGGGTATCATTCCCTTCTCCGGGTGAAACCCCAAGAAATTTTGTGCGTTCGTCTGCCTCAATCAAAGACTGAGCTGTAGCTGGTCGCTCATCACGAGCAAGACCGAATTTGCGGCATCCTCCCATTGCCTGAATGAAAGAGTTTTTGCACTTCGGCCCGCTTCGTTCATAGGTGAGGCGTCAGTTGATCTCTCATTGCAAGCACGCAACAGAAGACCAACTTTGCGTTCTTTGACTGAAACAACGAGAGTTTTCGCACTTTTTCCCGCTTTGATCACACGCAGAGCCCCAGTTGGTTTCTCACCGCGAACCTTCAACGGAAGATGAATTTGTCGTCTCCCTCCAATCCCCCAAATGAGGAGAATTTCCACGATTTCCCCTTTGGGATCTCTCACCCGACGCTTGTCGATCTCTCACTCCGCGAGCACTCAACGGCAGATGAACTTGTCGACATTCCTTCCATCCCCTGAATCAACAATTTTACTGCAGAATGAGAAAAATTTTTGATTTTTCATTTTGGAGATCATCTAGGGCCATTTCAGTATTATTCTCGGACTCGCCGCTAAATTTTACTTCAGAATTGAAAACAACTTTTGAAGATTACGTAATTTTTCATCTTGGAGGAATTTTGATTCTCTTTGAGCCCATCATCCCATTTTGGTGCTCCGAAATATTTTTTTAAGCATTTTTTTCGGACTTGGCGCAAAATTCCACTTGAAAATCGAATTGAAATTTGAAAGTTCGAACGATTTTCCAATTTGGGGAAATTTTGACCTTTTTTGGGCCCATTAATCCATGTCGGTGCTTCGAAGAATTTTTCAAACATTTTTTACAGACTCGGCGCGAAATTCCACTTAGAAATTGAAATACAATTCAAAAGTTTGAACGATTTTCCAACTTGGAGGAATTTTGACCCTTTTTGGGCCTATTAACCCATTTTGGTGCTTCTTAGGATTTTGTTACTATTTTTCTCGTTTTCCCCGTCCAAACTCACTCAAGAAACAATAATTTGATTATTAAAATTTTCGAAATTCAGCTCAATACTGCAAATAATTAATTAATTTTCAAGCCCTATTTGGGAACCCTGGCGATTTGGTGAATTTGGTCCATAACTCGGCTCAGAAAAGTCGTAGAAACTTCGGATATGGCTCAAATTAAAGATAAAATTGAGATACAAAATTCGAACATTTAAACTATACGTCTAACGTTCTACGGCAGATTTAGCGCAAACTCTTATTTAACTGCTAACATCTTTCTGGTCCACCCTGTATAGCTCAAGAGTCAAAATTTAAGCCCAGTGCCGTTCGGCGAAAAACGTGGAAAAATTTTGACTCCTGTATAGCTCGAGAGTCGAAATTTCTCCAAGTCCCAGCTCCCTCTCCGTGATGTCATCAACCTCGGGCCGTTCGCGCTGGCGGATGAAAATTTCCTGAAAGTACCCCCAACAAAGGGGATAACGGGTTCCCCGCTAAAAAAAAAAATCAAAATACTTTCTTATCGTCCACACGTTATTCAATTTTTACTATCGAGATATTGCTTTTTTTTAACGTTAATCAATAATTGGGACGTCAGAATTCTCTTTATACCGGGATATTTGCTATGTTTAGCGTGATTCTATTCGCATCCGGCTGCTACTGTAGACGCGCTAGTGTCGTGGACGAAAAGGTGATCACATGAAAATTTACATAAGAGCGTATGTTATTTCAACTAGCTGTATCTCAGTTAATACTGAAAAAAAAAGTACCACTTATAATGACCTTTTTTGACTCTCTTGAGTAGAAGAGTATGAAACTCATAAAAATAAAAATTTCGTCAATTATCTGAAACATCACCTTTTCGTCCAGTTTCCACAAATGGCCGCTATAGTAAATGTGGAGGGCGACTCTTTTGGGGCCGGATGCGAATTCATTCAACGTGTACAATTTTATTAAAGTACAAGCTATCATTTTCCCGTGTAATCTTATTAGCGTGCGATTAATTCCATGCCCTTTAAATCTAAGGAAATTAAAGTCATTTTAAAGCTTAAGACTTATTAGTTGTCCAAAATTCTTCCACGTACTTTACAATCAGAGTCTGTCTAAGAAAATATTTTGCACGTCAGGTGTTTGAATCATATCACATCTAAGGAGACATGACAATAATTCAGCCAACTTGAGCGAATGGAAATATTACGAATAATTGTACTTCATTAAAACATCCTTCAACATAGTATCGTAATGCACCAAATTAGAATCACCAAATTAGAATCGGAGAAATCAGTTCCTTCAATCTAGTGAACAGCAATCTTTTCAACAAGTATTACAGTGAATTAACAAATATACGTATTGCAGGTGGGTGAAGAACTGGTTATTATAAATGAACTTCTTGAAAATAGCGGTAGCTGGCAACAACCGAAAAACAACATTGTCTGAGTAAAACCACTCTCAAGATCATCTCACGCAGAGCAACTTCCGCTATCAACGAGCCTAAAATCTTCTTATGTGTAAATTTCTGTCTTTTATTCAAATTTTCTTCCCGTATTTCATTCAATACATACCTAAAACTGACTTTGATCGATTTGAAAAACAAAAAAAAATATTCCAATGACCTTACACAGCCCTGTCTACACTTTTCGCTTTCAATGTTTTCTCTCTCTCTTTCTAGTTTACTCGACTTTTCTGTCAATTTGTCGTTGAGTGCTCGCGTTAAATGAAAATACTGAACGTAAATGAAATTTCATTTCATTAATTGGTGCTGTAATCATTGGGTAATAGGATTAAGCAACGATATAATGAAGAAAGTAACACATAGAACTATTTTCTCCCTTCAGACAATATTTTTTTTTTTTTATCAAAGCCTGCGATTTAAATATTGGTTATTAGATGTAATACTGAATCGAGGTCAAGTTTATATTCTCATAGCATAATATTTGACTTAATAACTGACGTCTTCTGTCTCCGCATTCTCTTGCCCTTCGCACAGAAAAGTGAAGAAGTGTTTTTCTTAGTCTGTCTGACAGTGAAAGGTTGTAGCATTGATACGAGGGAAAAAATATGTTTTCGCCTTCACAATTTTTCCATATTTTTCTTCATCATAGTCTGCTTCGTTTTCTTGTTTACACGCGCTTCATCAAAATATTTCGGTATGTTCTTCATTTTGTGATCTAGAATACGGAAAACAAATCTCAAATATAAAAGACTTCAACCACAGGAAGATATTGACGAGAACCCTCTCGAAACTGAAATGAAGATTTTCAAACGAGAATATTCTTCAAAACTCGATTAAGTTTGTAACGTCACGATAAAATTAGAATCAACAATTCAAATTTCAATCCAACCATAGCTCATAGAACCAACTGAATTTCAAATATAATAAATAGACCGGTTAAAGAGCACAATAACTTTCAGAGGTTTCAAGAGTGAAGCAGACCAAAATATACGGATGAAGGGGGCTGACTGATTAATGGTCAAATTCCCGAAGCTACATTCCCGAATAGTTAATTTCCCGAATGCCATTTTCCCCGAATTCACCTTTCCGGAAGCCAATTCCCCGATTCTTGTGTCCCCGATAAAAATTTTTTCAAGTTTGACATTGTACCTTATTGTCCCAAGTAATCGAGAATACGATTTTCTTGTTTGTATTTCACATAGTCAAGGGCGACGGACCGTAACCTCGTTTTTATTTGGGTACTTCCTTTTGGGACTGGCTTTGCCTCACTTTCTGAATGACAATTCTGAGATACTGGTCTTTTTGGATCTCTTTCGAGATTGAATACTTCTCCCTAAAAGGAGCCGGAAGCGATTATGCCACCTCTCACTCACATTGTTGGTTTTGTGGAAGTTGGCCACAGTGCCATCATACTGGTTCCACGATGCCGGCTCATGCCTTTCTTTTCAGGGAATCTTTCACACTTTCTGCAACGCACTCTTCCTGGTCCCTCGATATATTTCATTGAATTCTACATCACGGCGAATTTATTTCAACAAAACTGGCATCGAGAGAGACCTAGTCCACCTTCGCTTCGTCACTGCAAAGGGTAGCAAAATATTTATTGTAGTGTTCAAGATGATAATTGGTAAAATGTGAAATCTCAAATATTTGCGGAAGAAGTACGGTACATACCAGACGTCCCCTTATTTCATCGATCACTTATTGTCTACCCTTGGAATTAATTTGCAAAATTCTAGAAGGAGATCTCCGATTTTATCTTCGGAAATCAAAGTTGACCTGTATGCAACGTATAATTTGCGATGATAATGGCCGCAATAATATAAGAAATTTGTAAACGCGGAAAATATTTTTAGAAAAAAAAAAAGCAGAACGATACGAAATCCAGTGTTTTTTTTTTTTAGTAAGCCAATTCATTTCACAGTTCTCATATATATTTTTAAATACCATCGGTAGAACAAATAATAAAAAAAAAAAAATGTATAAATAATTCCAGTTATATTAACAATTTCTTCGAATACCAGCAGCTATAAGAATTTTAAATAGGAGTAGTTTCATACGCTATTTGGGCATATTTATAGTCTTTGCATTAATAATTTTTTTTTGCACTCATTTTCTTTATGCAAAAACTAAAATTCAGTATCGCGTTTCCGTCGACTACATTCATTTAGTATTCATTGTCGTTACAAAGAAGGTCTCGAGACAAATACTCATCGTTATCTTCCATGAAAACGAAGGTGAGACCAATAAACTCTATAGTGTCTAGTCGTCTCTAAGACGGAAGACTCGAGTGAATGATTCCGAGTTCGAAGAAGACCGAATGTATTTTCCAAGTATAATTTTTTTTCAGCTATTGACAATATCCTTGTTTTTTAAGGAATCCTAAATCTGGCACAGTGCAGTGCAGCGCCCACATCTTGGTAAGTAATGCGGAGAGAAGCAGCTTTAGTTTCAGAAAATAAGAGTTTGTCGTCTTCAAATGCTCAGTTATCCAGCGAGAATTTACGGTTGTCTAAATTGATGACCGAAAAGATCAGTCTTTTTGATATCCTTCGATCCAGTTTGCCCAAGTTTTCGGATATTGTTACTAGAGGGTGTCATTCCAGTGATGCGTTACCCGTTGCAAATTCTATTAATGTTGATGATTCTACTATGAATTCTGCCAACTCCGCCGATTGTTCCGCTATTGTGATGCCACTAGATTCTGGTGCAGAATTTGCTGTTGTAGAGCCAGTTCCTGTTCCAGAACCAATTTCATTTTCAACTCCTGCTGCCTCTTCCGCCGTTGCTCGTGATCCCACCAGTGTGCCCAATACTGACTCTGATTTTGCCTTTCTTAAAAAGGTATTACTAGCGCCGCACACTTATATTAAGAAGAAAAATTCTTTCATTCGAGGGAAATACGGTATTACGGGCAGTAAACTTATTGATCGTCAATATCTTCTCGACCAAGGATTAAGTCCGAGGGAGATATTTTTAGTTTTCCTTTGGTCCTCGTTGAAGGCCTTCACCAATTATCGGGTTAATCATCGTGGACAAGATTATGCAGTTCCAATTATGTTCTTTTATAGTTCTACTTGGCACGAAAAATTTTTAAGTGACTCGTCTATCCTTTGTCCAGTCGAATTTTCGGTTCCTCTGAAGACAAAGTTGGACGCATATCGTGATGAGCTTCTATCAAAAAAAAAAGCGAAGAAATGGTCTTCGTCCACTTTTTTGGCTGCGGTCAGGAAGACCTTGCGTGTTCTCAGTGCAAACTGCAGAAAAATTGAAACGTCGAGCGCTTTCGGTTAATAAACCATCTTCGGGACTGAAATGAAAGCAACTGACAAGACGGAGGAGAGAAACAAGATACAGTAAAACCTGTCCAAGACGGAACCTGATTAACGCGGAAACCTGCCGAAACGAAAAAAAAATCAAAGTCCCGACTGTTTCCCCATGTAAAACACCCTGGATAAGCCGAAAACCTGCAGAACGTGGAAACAAAATAATTTTTCAGTCCGTCGCACGCAATTTCCCTCCATAAAACGAAAATATTGTGAACACAATTTTAGAAAGTTCCCTCCTCTACCGTTGGAAAGTGCTTCGCTCACGCTGGTTTCGGTGATGTACCTGAAAGTTCACTTGAAGAAGAAGACGTGCGTGAGTTGAAAGAATTGGTGGCGGCAAGTCAATTAGATCTTGATGTTGACTCTCTTGTCTCATTTGATGACGAATTAAGTACAGAGGAAGCCTTAGCATCTGCTGCTGATTTTGTAGAGGTTACGATGAGTGGTGGAGAAGAGGAAGAAGAAGACGAAGATCAGGAGGAAGAGAATGATGAAAAAAAGATCGAGATCAACACTTTTCCATAGAGCATGTCCACTTTGAGATTGCTGCAAGACTTCGCCGCTGCAAAAAACAGTCCTGACTTGCTGGCTCACTTAATGGAAGCTGAGAGCATAATTTGTAAACTGTCTCTCCGGACCAAGACCCAACAATCTTCGTTGTTTTCGTATTTTCAAAAATAATATGTTTGTTCGCATTAATAACGTCTGTGGATTATGTATGTACTGTACAACATATTGTAAAAACCATTACATTTTATTGTATCAATTTTTTTTTTTTTTTTTTTTTTTTTTTCAAAACCTGCTAAAACGGAAAAAAAAGTCCAGTCCGAACGAGTTCCGTCTTAGACAGGTTTTACTGTATTAAGATTGGCCAAACGAGAAGTCGTGGCGGGAATCATAAACAAGTTCAATCAGGCCATCTTCCGGAATCTACGAGTCAAGTACAGTAACGTCATCAGTGTTCAGATGACACATTATCTCTATGGGTTCGAGGGCGATACATTTACGGTAGGATTTCTCCTTATGGAGGAGCCTTTCCGATCCCTCACGGAAACTCTGGCCGCTGTTTATTAAATGATCAGCAAAACTGATTACTATTGATGATAACGGGAAGCAAATTTTAACAGTTTATTTTCATATACAATTACAATCACATAATATGAATAAAAGGTTGACTAGAATATCGTACAAAACGGTATTTGAAGCAGTGTGTTGCCACATCGTCTGCGAGTAGTAACGCTACTCGCAGACGAACAGATTCCACAGTATCTCATTTGAATAGCCAGTGATTCGAATTTCTGTTTTGTCGGTTTTGAAGCGAGTCGGTTTGCTTATCATAGCTAGTCGGGTATCTTTCCTGTCGATTATATCTGCTGTCGGCTAGAAATTTAAATTCGTACAGAAGTACTGTCGGTTTCATTTTCAGTCGGATTTATACTCATCCGCGACAATTACCCCAAGTGTCCCTTATTCCAAGACTTCAAGTGCTGAGCTACTCTCATCTTCATCTGCCGGCTGGTCTCATCTATACATTCAAGATTCTACAATCCTTGCATTCCATCTTATAAACACCGCTCCTCTCATCAACAGCAATGGGGTCCTTTAGCCTCACAAACAACCCTTTAACAGCGGTAGGGTTGTAAAAAGCTGGTCTGAAACGAAACAGGCGGAGGGCCCGAACTTCCCCAGGAAAGAGAGACTGTTCCAAGGGATCGTGTCTTGGGGGAGGAGGATGGTGGAATCTAGAATGCTCCTCGTAAGTTTCCTCCGAACCATCACGTCAACGTCGACATTGACCCCATTCACTCTGGCCAGATATTTTATTGTCAGTAATTCTTCCTTGAAGGCAGCCTGCCTCAAAGGAATACGAGTCAGACTGTGAACTAGGCTATTAAAAGCAGCCATCTTATGAGCAACAGGACAGAATGACGCTCCGTGGACCAAAACATCGGTCGTAGTATCTTTCCTGTATATTCCAAACTCATGGATACTGTCTACTACAGAGATCGATAAACCCAAAAAGTTGATGGACGAGCCTCCTATTTCCACAGTAAAGTTTATGGAAGGGTTACAGGAATTGAGATACCTCAGAAACTCACTGAGGAGATCGGGGGGACCAGTCCCCGCCCGGGAACGACCATCTGCTCAGTTGATGTTGTTGGCTTGTTCCCGAATATTCCTAAGGCTGCTACTATCCAGCGTATGGGTGAGCTACTCGTCATAGCCAACATTCCTCAAAATGAGCTCCATGAATTTTTTGACCTTCTGAATATTTTCGGGTCCCCCGACTACTGTAAATTTGAAGGAAAATTTTTCGAGTTCCCTGATGAAGTAGGGATCCCTATTGAATCACCTTTAGGCTCTCTCATCTCCGAAATCTTCATGTCTAACTTTAAACTTGACCTCTTTGGCTATCATATTCACTATTGGCACAGGTACGGTGACGACGTTCCATGCACCTGGACTGGTCCCCCAGATCTCCTTGACGACTTTCTGAGCTATCTCAATTCCTGGTACCCTTCCATCAAATTTACGTTGGAAATAGGGGTATTTCCAATTAACTTTTTGTATTTATCGATCTCTATAATAGACGGTACCCATAAGTTTGGAATTTACAGGAACGATACTACGACCGATGTTTTAGTCAACAGAAGTTCGTACGGTCCTGTTCCTCATAAGATGGCTGCTTTTCATAGCCTCGTTCACAGACTGACTCGTATTCCTTGGAGTCAGTCTGCCTTCAAGAAAGAATTACTCACAATAAAACACATGGCAAGAGTGAATGGGGTCAATGTCGACGTTGACGTCATGGTCCGGAGGAGAGTTACGAGGAGCCTTCTTGATTCCACCACCTCCCTCCCCCGAGACACGATCCGTGATCGTCGTTTGCGTTGGATCAGTCTCCCTTTCCTGGGGAAGTTCTCCCTTCAATTGGGTCGGTCCCTCCGCCCGTTTGGCTTCAGTCCCCACGTTTTACAACCCTACCACAGTCAAGAGGTTGTTTGTGAAGCTCAAGGACCCCCATACTCGTTGACGAGAGGAGTGGTGTTTATAAATTGGAATTTAGGGATTGTGGAGGCTTTTATATTGGTGTGACCAGCCGCCAAATGAAAGTTAGAGTTAGAATATTGTCGTCGTAGACATAATGAGAAAAAGCAGAAGACGCTCACGTAAAAGATTGTATTTAAAAAGATACAAAGAAGACGACGCGTTTCGAACCGACGTGGCGGATCATCTTCAGGTCGAGGAGTTCGAGCGACTCATTCTCCTCTGCACTTAAAAGAACATATGCTTAAGCCTTCGACAATAAAACTTACCAATTCCCTGCGGGTCTTCCTATGGGTGGTCCCTTTTCCTCCCTCATCTCCGATGTCTTCATGGACCGGTTAGAGCGTCGGGTCCTTAGGTTTTCTCCTCACGCTGCTCACGCCATCCTCTGGTACCGCTATGTTGATGACGTTTTTTGCATTTGGAATGGCTCCGATGCCCAGCTTGCGCTCTTCCACCGCGATCTCAACTCTTACCATGAAAACATTTCCTTTACTTTGGAAATGGGTGATAAGGAGCTTAATTTTTTAGATCTGACCATCCGCCTTGTTCCTGATAGTATCGATGATGGTCTACTGGTACCTGAATTCTCTGTCTTCCGGAAACCGACTTTTACTGGATTGTCCATTCACAATCGTTCGATGCACCCGGTATCCCATAAGATTGCTGTCATCCATGCTTCCATTAATCGCATGTTGTCCATCCCTCTTTCTCTCCTCGAAAAGCGACGTGAAATTACTTCCATAACGCACATCGCCAAGAAAAACGGTTTAAATGTCAATATTTCATCTATGGTCCGGAAGCTGAGCCTCCGTCGTTCGCTGAATAAATCCCGTGGTCAACCTAACTTCGCTCAGTTTGTTTCGGATCAATTTTGCTGCTCTTCCATTATTCCGAAACCTCGGGAATAAGATGATTACAAATGGCTCCGCGTACCTCAATTAGGTCCTGCTACTGATAAATTGGCTATCGAGCTTCGTCGTTATGGCTACAGGGTCGGGTTCTATCCGTTAATCCGCATCCGTGATCTCTCCCTCTTGAAAGATGGTATACCGGCATCTCGTTCTCCCGGTATTTATTTATTGGAGTGTAATTGTGGGGATTCTTACATAGGGCAAACCGGCAGAGCCCTCAACACACAGTTGGCTGAACATCGTCGGAATTTTAAAAAGTTGGTGCAGAAGTCATGCCTTTCCCCCTCCCCATCTGGGTGTACGGAGGAGACTTCAGCTATGGCTCAGCATTGCCACGAGAGAAACCACCCTTTCGATGGAATAAAAATCTCGTTGCTGAATGGTTGTGAAAAAGGTGTCCACATGAATCGTTTGGAGGAATTTTACCCGATTGAAAAATTTATTGCCTTACGTCATCGTGGTTCGAACCTGCTCAACAACTTGGATGCAAATTTTTCAACTCCTGCCTACGCTACAACTTAAATCTAAATGTATAATATTCCTCGTGTTCTCTTACTGTATTGTTTGATTTTTCGCACCTTTCAGTACTCGACCTGAAGATGATCCACCACGTCGGTTCAAAACGCGTCGTCTTCTTTGTATCTTTTTAAATACAATCTTTTACGTGAGCGTCTTCTACTTTTTCTCAGAAAGTTAGAGTAGTGAGCACCTGGAGTCTTGGAAGAAGAGACACTTAGGGGAGTCAGCTTTTGCTGATCATTTAATAAACAGTGGCCACAGCTTCCGTGAGGGATCCGAAAAGCTCCTCCGTAAGGAGAATTCCTATCGCAAGCGTATCGCCCTCGAGCATGTAGAGATAATGCGTCATCTCAACACCGATGGTATCACTGTACTCAACTCGTAGATTCCGGAAGATGGCCTCATTGAACTGGTTTATGATTCACACCGCGATTTCTCGTTTGGCCAATCTTAATACCTTGTCCTTCTCTTCTGTTCGTCAGTTGCTTTTATGTCAGGCTTGATGATGGTTTATTAACTGAAAGCGCTCGTCGTTTATATTTTTTTCTGCGGTTTGCATAGTTTACTCTCCCTTCGAAGTATTCGTTCTTTCGCGTTCATTATGGATAGGCGTAACTTGGAGGAACGGATTCGTTTATTTGCATAGAACGTCATCAACGTACCTGTGCCAATAGTAAAGAAGATTCAGTAACACCTGGAAAAGGGGTCAAGTTCAAACTTAGACATGAAAATTTTGGAGATGAGAGAGCCTAAAGGTGATCCAATAGGGATCCCTACTCCGTCAGGGAACTCGAAAAATTTCTCTTCGGATTTACAATAGTTGGGGGACCAACAAATATTTGTAAGAATCGAACTTCGTTATATCTCGATACCAGGTCTCTAATAAACGATCTGAACGCACGTACAAAACGGGAAATCAATTGACGACTATCTACTACATGTAGCTACCGAACCTGGCTGCGAGTATCGATGCAACGCCACCAACACGAAAATTCGTGAGAACGGTAAAGCGTTCTTACATATTTAGGAGATCAAAAAATTCACAAATCGCTGTACCGCCGGTTGTGTGGTGTTAGTCTGCAGAGCAGTCGAAAGATCAAATACCGGTATATCGATTACTGGCGAGGATGTAGGATTAGAAGCTTTTGTCCACCAGGCGGTGCTAAAGCTGACAAACAAAATCTGCGACATTGTGTAGCAGATCTGTACCAACGCTACCATCAATCTACCTCACACTGTATCCAAACCGGATATGAGGGTTGCTTGGTATATAATCTCTCGAATCAATGAAACTTTTCAACAGCGCCTGCATAAACTAATTGGAATCGTGCTTCAAAGTCGCAAAAAGTACGATACAGCGCTCTTAGCAGAGTGCCATAACGAGCTAAAAACTATTATAAAGGCAAACCCATAGCTTAAATATTAACAAAACTAAGATAGTTAGAAAAAAGAAGAGGAAAGTAGTTCTAAATCAAGAGGTAATAGAGGTAACAAAAGAAATAATTTACCAGGGACGAAGAATAGCCTTAGGGAATGGCACAGACGAAGAAATAAAAAGAATAATAATATTAGCTTGGAAAAAATTTTGGTCAATGAAGAAAATATTCAAGGGCAGATATATAGTAACAAAAACGAAATCGAAATTTTGAACAGCTGTGTGTTACCTACATCCCCTTGGACGGAGCCCAAACTTGGTCAACGATCAAAAGGATGGAAAAATGAATTAAGACCACCTACAATGCCATCTTAAGTTCAATTTTAGATCAATCACAATACCCTGTCAACAACACCGAAAGTATTAATCTTCTCACCTGAAAGAATCAAATCGAAAACTCCTTTTTAAACCTTCGTTCTATTAATAATCTGTGCAGACACTGGCTTCCCCCCCTTCACTATCGACGCCTCAAACTGACAACCAACTTCCTCACAACTGTCCTACAATATCCGCAAACCCCCGTCCACCATCGCATATTCCCCGCTCATCATAACCAAAATTCCTCGACCAATCTACGTTCCAACCTAGAACTCCAACTAGCACGCCCCTTCAAGTTCCATTGCCTTAACCACATCGTTCCCTCAACCCTCCTTGGCTCTTTATTCCACCCAAAATCATTCGCGACCTAAAACGCCTCCCTCGTCTTTCAACTTCTCCCGAAGAATACCAAGCACAGTTTAACAAAATCCTTAACAACTTTCACAACCCTATACTATGTTTCACCGATGGATCTAAATATCAAAACAAAACCGGCTTTGCTTACTCAATAGATCACATCACAGTCTCTCACCGACACCGCAACACCGCATCCGTCTTTACCACTGAACTACAAGCAACCTTTAGCTGTTTAGAGCACATCCTCACCAACCTACCCTCCCGTCTTCCTCTCAACCCATTTTTAGTCATTTCCGACTCCCTATCATCACTCGACGCCATATCCAACCACACTTCCTCCCACCCACTCATAAGTCGTATACACACTCTCATTAACACCTTCCATACCATCCCCATCCCATTATTCTTCATCTGGGTACCTGGTCACAAGGGTATCCCAGGAAACGAAAATGTCGACAAAGCAGCCAAACTAGCAACCCATAACCCATCAGTGAACCGCTCTTTCCTCCCCTCACGCTCAGATCTCTCCAAACACATCAACAAATTCATCACTCAAGCATGGTTCACCCATTGGTCTGATCTCAAATCACACTCAAACAAACTAGCCCAAATTAAAAATATTCCCACCGCATGGGACTCTTCAAATCTGTCAACACGCAGAGAAGAAATAGTCATCACCCGTCTCAGAATCGGCCACACCAGACTCACTCACACCCATCTCATCTCTCATCTTATGCCTCTCTCATGCCCTCACTGCGAATCTGAACACCCCCTATCCGTTCAACACATCTTCTGCTGCCCCAACTTGACCCAACTCCGTAATTCCTTATCCATCCCCCACAACCATACAGAAGCACTTTCAGATCTCTTTCCCTCCATCCCTAACATGTTCAACTTTTTACAACAAGCCAACTTCCTCTCACGCATATAATCACACAACCTAGCCGAGCTCATAGCCCTGAAGGCAGGCTGCTAGTAGCTCGTTAATTAAAATAAAAAAAAAAAAAAAAAAGTCTTGGTGTCGGTTTTAAAGGTGTCAAAATTTCGAAATAGTTCTCTGTGCGGAAGAGAAAGACGTGTTCCACGTTAAAGATTGAATTTAAAAAGTAGAGAAGTTTCAACTCCCTTTTCATAAAGTGGTGCCATTTTTTGCACTATATGCGCCCCCGACATTGAGAAAGTCAAAAGAAATAGTCTCAACTTTTATGCCCATTCGAATAGATGAGTTACAATTCTTGGCAAAAAAACTTCTAATCAAATCGCGTCTGTCGCGATTAATATTCACGAGTAGTCACCTTGAATCATGAAAATTTCCCCTGCTACCGACGGTGGACCCAAACTACCGTATACATTATTCTCTCGACCAGCACCATATGATTTATGAATTCTCGTATTAATTCATTAACAACATGTTAAGACGCATTCGTTACGTTTTTGTTCTCAATGTGAACTTTGTGCTTCACCGATGATTACGTTCCGTCTTGTTTTCTCCGTGACTCCGTAGAATCACTCGAACCGCGTGCGCGAACAGTACAGTCTATATTAATCTCGATTACAGTTTTCTCGAGTCGTTCTTTTCTGTTCTCGCGTTTCTTCATTTTCTAACGCTACCGCGAACCGACATCGACCCGAAGACTTTTCCGTGAACGGTTTTCCTTTGCCGCTATACCAGTGATTTCCGCGTACTATAGCATTATTTTATCGTGAATGCAGTGTAATTTTGTCGTTAATTACCGACTAGTGTTTTCGTGGTTTTCCAGCTAACCAGCTAATAACGTCCCAGTCGAGGATTTCGATAGGAGAATCAAAGGTACGGTAGATAATTTATTGATTTTTTCTTTTATACTATGTTTCATTTGACATTATGGTGAATATTTGTACGGTAGCAAGGCGGTCAGTGACTCGATATAATATTGGCAACCTGAATTACGGTAAATTGTTTCCAAGCAGTATTGATAAGTCACCCGCTGTGCTCGCGTGTACCTTATCGGGAGAATTATCGCAATGCATCGAGAGGGTACTCAGAAAACTTTGTTTATTTACGTTTCGTGTTGTAAGATAGCACCCGGCTCCTTCAAAATTATTCCGTAACAAATAAACTTATAGAAATGAATGACCTTTTGGATGGTTTGAGACAAAATGATTGAAACAAGGCTAACTCAAAACTGTATTGTACACGTAGGATAAGTGTCAGGTAACAATGAAATATCTTTATTTTTCATTTCACTAGGCTAACTGAAAACTACATTGTACATGTAATAGAAATATCAGGTTACGAAGAACTGTCGTCGTTTTTCATATCACTATTCTGAAAGTGTTGTCACACGTTCGAAACGAAGGGTGGTGAAATGACTTATCTTAAATTATAGGGGTTCAAGGGATGTAATCTCTCATAGGCCTCTAAATTCATTCTTCTTTGTTGGGAGTGAATCATAGATTTGCATCATTTTTCATAATGGACTGATATTAGCTTTTGGGGGCTCGGTAGTATGATTCTACTTTAGAATATTTCAAGCTACTGGCTTTTGGGGGACTCATGAATAGCACACCTATCAGATGACGTCACGATCTAATGACATCACGATCTTGGGTGAAGGGGGGCACTCGACGAATTTCAAATTAGTAGTACGGGCTCAGTAAAGACATGAAACATGTCAAAAGTAGTGTTGTACCCACGTTTACGCGTGAGAAAGATACAAATAGAGAATGGTAGTACATTCTGTCCAAGCCTAAAGATCAGATACAGACTTTGGTGGACAAATTATCGAAAAATCATTTGAGAAATCAGGCTATACAGAGGTATTTCGAGGAACAGGAAATATTTCCAACTCAACTAAATTTTAGAAGTGAACTTGAGAAACACAGTGCGAAATATCTGATAGCTCTAATACAACCACAAGAAACGTAGAAGAACAATTCCTTGAAAATAGCAATGATGCAATCAAAACTTTGAATTACGCGTAATGTTTTTGCGTAGAAAACCACACTTTTCATCTATTCTTGAAGGTAATTCACAGAAAGATGATTATCGCGTTCTCAGATGGATCTTTATCTAGGGTCTTATCTCACTCCTCGCACTGCTGAACTCTCTATAATATGAAGAGAAGGAAAACAAAATTCCCACTTTCGAACTCGGGTAACAACCATAGTTTCAGAACAATAGAAAAATACCTTACTTGACGGATGGCACTGCCGTATAATGGTTTTCCAAATGTTATTCATTAGTTCCAAAAAAAAACTTACGGGGTTCTTTAACGGTGTTAAACGAAGGGTGGCAGGGAACCTGTTTTATGGGGCACGTGGGATCTGAAAAAGGCTGACCTAGGACGTCACCAGAATGTGAGGCTACGGGTCCGGACTTTAGAGCTATTATACCGGGTGGGGCAGAAAGATGTTACCAGTTAAATGGGAGTTTGCGCTAAATCTGTCGTAGCGCGAAAACGCAAAACGATAGACGTATAGTTTAAATGTACGAATTTTGTATCTCAATTTTATCTTTAATTTGAGCTCTATCTGAAGTTTGTACGACTGAAAAAAATTTACCAATTTGCCAAGATTTCCAAATAAGAAATTGAAAAATCCCCCACTTCCAAGCTTCATAGGATTATTTAGGTATTTTTTTCGGAATCAGCGTTAGATTTCACTTCGAAATCGGATAAAATATGGAAGTTTGAACAATATTTAATTTTTGAGAATTTTGGCAAAATGACCAATTTTCGGCACATTTTGGTCCATAACTCGGCTCAGAAATATCATAAAAAGTTGATTAAGGGCGCAAATTGAAGATAAAATTGAGATACAAATTTCGTAGATTTAATGTGAGCACCTGACCTTTCGCGTTTTTGAGCTAGAGTGGATTTTGTTCAAACTCCCATTTAACTGGTAACATTTTTTTGTCCCACCCGGTATATAATAGGAGGAGAACTTTAAAAAATATAGATTGTGACGTCACAAGCCTGGCCTATGATGTCATCAAATTGTGACGTCACAGGTCCGGACTTTGGAGCTACATTATAATAGGAGGGGAACTTGGAAAAAACTGATCTATGACGTCATCAGATTGTGACGTCACAAGGCTGACCTATGACGTCAACAAACGGTGATGTCACAGGCCGCACTCCCAAGCTAGGTATGATAGGAGAAAAACTTGAGAAATTTTCAAGCTCCGAGCTTTGCCGGCCGGTCGGAAGGCGGACACTTTATTCGAAAAGACCCCCGATGAAACAGGTTCCCTGTTGCGAAGAGGAATTCAGTATTTCCAGAAAAACCTATACCTATTAGTGTTGGGGTAGGGTGTTTTTCTTCAGTCACAAGGATGAGGCCATGTTCTATGGATTGAGAGATAAAAAGATTCGGCATTAATTTGCTAGATGAGTTTGGGAAGGCATTAGTAAGTGAGCATGAGATAGGAATGCTTTTCGGATTAATGGGAGCCCACGAGAAAAGTTTCATTTCGCCTAAAAATTCCGAAAACAGCTTCAAATACTGAAATCGTTGAAAGTCTGGGAGAAGTAGAAATGAACGGAATTCCTGGCGCACATGGTTTCATATTGATCAAAAGAATTCAAGACTTAGTTTTTTTGAGAAATTTAATCTCTTAGGATGTGACGTCGTCTCTCTCAATACCTGCACTTTTAAATCCTTGTATATTTGCTCCTCTTACCTCTGTAAATGTGGAACGATCATTTTCAGACCATAAATTCATTCTCCGCGATTGAAGACATACATTCGCCTAAGAAAATTTCGAAAAATATTATATTGAAAAACTTTCCATTCTCTAATTACTTTTTTTCATACATCTTTGGTTCTCAATGCCGAAATCATAAATTTCAACGCCAAGTTTCTTTTTTTTCAATGCCGAAAAGTCTTATTCCGATACCCTTGGCCTCACGGGAAGAAGATCATGCAGTTACTCACACAATAGTGAGTGACCACGCAAATCATCAAAAGTAGAACTTCTTGAAGAAATCCTTTTTCAACAAATAGATAGATGTTTATCATCTCAGACGGGTCTCCATGTAGGTTCTTAACCACGTGAAGACATTAAAAACGAAATTTCCATTTTTGAATTTAGCTACAGTTTACCCAATTCTTATTAATTCTATATTTCATACATGAGATGGGTGGGGTCTGACCGACAGTCAACAGGAGTTCGATACATTCGGAGATCCTTTTTTTTATCGATTTTGTGGTTGATGGTCTTCTTTATTCACAAAACACAGAATAATACCCGTTTCCCTACTCCTGATTATTCACGAGAAAAGAGACACCATCTCTCACGTAATGAAGAGCAACGACGAAATTCCTCAAGATAAGCAATGACGTAATTAGAGGATGAAAAAAACACTTTTTCATCCTTGAAGGTACATGATGAGTAGTAAAATGGGTGGGAAAGAAGCGATGACAAAAGTTCCGGTACCAATGCGGTAAGAATTTTCCCGATACGAGGCAGATTCTTCTTTCGGAGCCATAGGTGTCGGATTTGTACCACCATGCAATGCACTTTTACTGAATTAAGTTCTTCTTACTATGATGTTTATCGTCTCGGGTTCTCGGATTACGGCTAAGTGCTCAGACGATCTTTATATTATAGGATCTAATCTTTCTCACCTTTAAAGAGTCACTGAAAAACAAAATTTAAATTTCTAAATTCAGGTAGCAAATACAGTTTTTCCAAACCTTATCAGTTCTGTATGTTACCCTCCATTAGTTCCATACCTCTTGAGATCGGTGGTATTTACTTTTCACTTCTCGGACGAGAATTTCGAAGCGGAAGATGGAAACCGCGCTTCGAGTCGAGGGTTTTTTCGCGGTGCGAAACTAAAGCAATTCACTGATAGACGGAAAAACCGATTCCATTTCAGTCTCGGATGGTCTTCTCTTGTTATAGGACCCCATCTCACTCCCCGCATCGCTAATTTCCACTGTTGAATTCAAGCAACAACCATAGTTTCCCCTAATTTCGTTACTTCCATACATAATCCTCTTTCAGTTCCAAAATTATCATATGACCGACAGCCAACAGGGATTCGGCCTTTCCAGAAAACCTTCTAGTGACCTGATGGATAGTTCTTCTTTATCCAAATTCTTCAGCATCTGCCGGGTGAGATTGTAAGAGGTAAGATAGAACTGGTCGTTCTTTTCAATAGCCCAAGACTGTGCCCTTTTGAATGCTTTAACATTCGCTCCTCGAACATCCGTGGATGTAAAACGGCTGACCGAAGCACGAAAATTTAGAAAAATTTATTGTAGGTTGGCTAACAAGCGATTCTCTTTCGTCTCGCTGAGAAATACCAAGTCCAGAAAGTCCTATTCGGCTATCCTCAACCTTTGAGAGAGAAAAAGATACAATTATTTACATGTATAATGGAGCAAGGAGTAAAGTTTTATCAAACAAAGCAGGTACCCAATTTACAGAAAGATGCTTATCATATCAGACGAGGGTTCATGTATAAGGTATAGTCTCACTCCCCTTATCGTTAAAATCTCTACTATGAAAAGATTAAGGGAGGAAACTTTCACTTTCGAATTCAACAACAGTTTCCTTAATTCTTATTAATTCTACATATGAAGCAAAAAATTAGAATTTCGCTTCGAGTGGGGAGGTTTTCCGCGGAGCAAAACTAGAGCGATTCACTGGTAGAATGGAGAAACGATTCAGTTTAGTCTCGGACGGTCCTCTTTTTTTATAGGATCTCAACTGACGTCTCGCTTCGCTAAAACCTTTTGGCAGTTACTGAAGAACAAAACTTAATCTTCTAAATTCACTTCCAAACCTTATTGGTTCTACACACGACCCTCCATTAAATCCATGCTTCTTGAGATCGGTGGCTTACGATTTTTTTATACAGTAAGGAGACTTAAGTATGAGTTTCCTTACTGTGTAAAAAACTCTTTTTCTCGGCTAATATGTTTAAGGACGAAATACTCCCTCCAGATACCACCCCATGTTCAGTCGATGTGGTCGGCCTGTTCCCGAACATACCTAAGGCGGCTACAATCCAACATATGGGCGACCTTCTTGTTCAATCTAATACTCCTCACGTAGAATTATAAGAGTTTTTTGCTAGTCCCCTAGTTTCTGTACATTTAATGGGATATTTTTAGAGTTCCTGAGGAGGTTGGCATTCCTATTGGATCTTCATTGGGTTCCCTCGTTTCGGAGGTCTTTATGTCTAAGGTCGAGGCCCCGGCCGACCCCTTCTCCTCGGGCCAAGTATCCTTCCACCACGTCCTTTATTGGCACAGGTATGACGTTTTATGTGCTTGGACCGGTTCCCAAGATCTCCTTAGTGAGTTTCTCAAGAATCAAAATGGGTAAAACCTCTCTATCTTTACCTCAGAAGTTGCAGGCTCTCCCATTAACTTCTTGGACCTTACTATCTTCGGAAGAGATGGGATCCATGAGTTCGATCTTCGACCGATATTGTTTGTCCACGGCTCGTCATCCTGCCTCGTTGCCCACAAGATGGTTACTTTCAATAGCTTCATTCATCGATTGACCCACATTCCGTTGAGTCGTTCGACGAGTGAAAAAGAGCAATCTATAAAATACTTGGCTAAAAAGAATAAGGTCAACTTGGACATCGATCTTACGGTCCGTAGAAAGATTACGCGGGAATTCCTTGATTCCATCACCTCCCCCCCCCCGCGATCCAAGTCGTTACAGTAGGAAGCGTTTGATCAGGGAAGTTTTCTTTGGAGTTGGGCCGTACTCTCCACCCCTTCGGCTACCACCCTGTCTTCTACAACCCTACGACAGTGAAAAAGCTTCTTTTGTCAGGTTGAAAGACTCTGTTCCACCTATGAAAAAGAGTGGGGTTTACAGCTTAGCTTACAGGAATTGTTACGGTGTTTATGTATAGGTATGACCGGTCGCCAGCTCAATATCAGAGTGGCTGAACAGAAGAAGGCCTGGGAAAAAAGAAATTTGGGCTAATCGGCCTTTGCAGACCACCTAATCAACAGGCGGTCAAAGTTTTAGTTACTTAAAATCGGTGGCGCATAAAAACAGTTATCTGACCGATAGCCGAAAGGGGTTCGATATTTCCGGGAAACCTTTATCGAGTGATATTAAGGTAGATGGTCTTTCTTTAACTACGAAGATCATATTAATATCCGTTCCCCCACTCGTGACATTTCAAGGAACCTTATTTTCATTCTTGAAGGTACCCAGTTTGAAGAAAGTTTTCCATCGTTCTCCACATCCCACTTCCTTATCGCTGAAATTTTTACAAAGTTATTGAAAAACATAATTTTCAACAGGTATTAGTTTTTCTGAATCGCATTATCATTCATTCTCGAGATCGGGGCGGCATACCGATAGCTGAGTTTGACCTTTTTCTATTAATGTAACTCTTCTTTATCCACGAGAACGATGCCATGTTTTACAAATTAATATCCATCCCCTTAGAGAGAAGAAAATATCGTCATTTACATGACAAAGAGCACCAACGTAGACAGACGTCAATAGGGTAAACGTCAGCGTTAGTCAGCGTCACTCCCTACGACCTCGAGACGTAAGAGTAGACCTCGAGACGTGAGAGTAAAGAGAGAGACGAGGACAAAAAAATAGAAACCGAATTGAAAAAAGGCAACCTAGTTAATTTACTAGTGAATTCCCCTTTTCAGATCCTTGTTTGTCAGAGGACTAGTAATCGAATGGTTCGTACTCTAATTTAGGACAGACTGAATGGGAACTGAAAGAAAAAGGTTTCATACTGAGAAAATGTGCCTTCGATTGACGTGTCATGTCCGGAAAAATCTAGTGGTCGTCAATTATATTTTAGATAGTAGATTTGAGAGCACAAATAAAGATTCTCGAAACAGTATACAAAATACGTCTAATCCATAATCTTTGAGAAAGTCACTTGATCGTACACAATCTTTCTTCCTTTTTGAACGATTTGCACATCTGAACTGCATACCTACTGCGATGCTTTTAATAGCACACACTCGTCCAATACTAGGAAACCATTTGTCTTGTTTTCCATACTTTCTAGAATTCATATCGTTGGTACACACACGTATAGGAATGTAAATTAGCTGTGGAGCTCAGAACTTTGATAAGTCGATTTCGTAGAAACATACGCACAACTTCTATAAGGAGGTTGCAAAATATAGGTAGCTCTGTTTTGAGCACGTACGTATTTTATCGGATTATTCAACAGAAAAATAAGAAAATTTTTTCTCGGATTGGTATTTGTATCCATCGTATAAAAACCGATCGACGATTGCAAAATAGTGAAAACAAATCTAGTTATATAGATAAGGATTAAGCAACGAAAGAAGTTCGTCTCGTTTTATAGCGAGAACGAAAGGATAGCAAAGTTTTGTCGAGCTTTGGTGGTGAAATTCGGAACGAATATTTTCATCCATCTCCCATCGGTTTCGGATCGACTTATTCTTATGATCACAAAAACTTAATCGTGGAAAGGCAAAATTAAAAGGTTTTGAAATGCTTTTGCTTTCGTATTCGAGTTAAGGATAACCACGTAAAGATATTTTAAACTAACTTTGACCCGTGGATAAGATGAAATTTCATTGAGGCAATAAAAATCAGATAGCAATCTGTATCTACAAATTTACTCAAAGCTATTCCATTCATAGGTTCAGGTCAAAAATGAAGTGTCTTGGAAGATATTTTTAATACATCTTTCGCTCGTATCCTTCGAATTATTAATTTAATTTGGTACGTTCGAAACTAATTCATAAAAAACCTCATACACTCTAATAGATATTCTATAGTGCTTCGATCTAACCGCCTATAATAACGCGTTTTTTTGATGCTTAGTCCGATGAACTAATTTTATTTCGCGTAATGTAGGATTGCCAAAAATGGATTTCTGAATACTACGCGGAAATCAAATGCTCATCAGGTGTTTTCAGTGTCATCGAAGAAAAAAAAACGAAACGACATATTATGTTCTACGAGGTTACGGCATACATCGCAAACATAGTGCGGTCCATCTAATTGTCAAAGGTCGTCGATTTGGGATAGAAATCGTGTGTCAACCGGGGATAAAAGATTAAAAATTGTTCTTCAGATGCATAATTTATCGCCCTCCAATAGATCTTTCGAAAGGTATATAAAATTCTGCAATAAAGGTCGTCGTATCGACGGCAAGCCGAGGTTAATGATGAACAACAAATACATTGTGTACCATACAATTTATAGGGTCAGGGATGAACGAATTTGTGTGCAACCAGACGTAATGTAGAAATTTATTACGTATTTATATTTACCTATAATACGTATACGTCTTATACAATGTTTACAATGTACGGCGGTAGCAGACAAGTTGCGGAAATCTCCCTATTTATCAATATTTATTACTTACTAGAGATAACATAAATCAAGGATTCAACTTTGGTCGACTTTCGAGAAAAAATATATAAATTAAAACCGAGAAGTGTACACGCAGCTTATTATTGTGTGATAAGAAGAATCGCCACTGTTAGGAAGCAGCGAGTAAGAAATCATTTACGTATTGAGTGACCTCGATAGATTGCGTGCTTCTATGTATATTACATTATATTACGAGAGTCTTATTTTCATGGGTCGTTATCAGCGGCGATATAGAGAGACTGTAATACGCATATGATGATCCGAGCAAAGTTATTTCAAAATTCTTGATTCTCACTTTTCGTAGGAAAAATGTGCAATAAGACTCTGAAGCCATTCCTTTTTTTTTATAGAAGAAAAAGGAGATTCATCCCGATATTTCTATAATTTTACCGACTTTTCTAACTAGAAAAGTGAGGTATTACACCCGTAGCAAGGTCAACAGGGGGAGTGGGCAATGAACTTTCTCGACGTTTCAGGGGTCCTAGATCACAACTAGCATAAAAAAAAATTTCAGGTTTCCTTATATATATTTATATATTTATATATATATATATATATAAGATTTTTTTGTCCGCGGAACTCCTCCGAAACTATCCGATGGATTTTTTTGTAACTTAGCCATATTGTAGTAGTATATCTGCAGATGTGCACCTGCAATTTTTTTGAAAATCGGATGAGTAGTTCTCGAGAAATTTTCAATTTGTTGAGAAATTTTGCAGTATTTCGAGTACCTTTTTGTCCGCGGAACTCCTCCGAAACTACCCGATGGATTTTTTTGTAACTCGGCCATATTGTAGTATTATATTTGAAGATGTGCACCTGCATTTTTTTTGAGGATCGGATGAGTAGTTCTCGAGAAATTTTTACTTTTGTTGAAAAATTTTTCACTATTACGAGTAGCTTCTTACGAATAGCTGCGAGTAGCTGCTTACGTTAGGAGAAGCGGATTTTCCTATACGTTTACCACTTTCGTTATCAGTACGTGTATTGTGATGAAGAATCTTTCATCATTCGACAGGTTCATTCTTTACCAAGGGTTCATTGGATTTTATTTCCGATGAAACCTTTTCGTTCAAATTTAGTACACTTGTATCTCGCTTCCCACAGCCCCTAGAGCGTTGAATTTTGTTTTGTCAAATTTTATTTGTTTTGTTAAATTTATTTTTTAACGGATAGTAGCAATGGCGAGTTGTTCATTTTTCTAGCTATTTTTCATTATTATTAGTCATACTCGATAGTTTTTTTTTTTTTTTTTTATTATTATTTTACGAGCATTATAAACTGCACGAGGGTTATTTGCTCGGCGTTACAATCTTATTTTAGAACATTACTTGAATTAGGTTAAATTAGGTACGTATTGGTGGAATTGAGTGGCGATCGAACGGAATTTGTTGGTGAATTATATGAAGTTGTAGAATTGAGTGGTACGTAAATAAGTTAGGGTTGAGTCGATGGTTTCGGAGTTGTTGTTTAGTGCTGCATTGATATTGGAAGATATATTTAGGGAGGTTCGAGTGGGTTGCAGGACGGGGCATGAGAAAAAATGATCAACTGATAAATTTTTTTGGAGACAGTGAGGGCATGATGGAGGAGCGAGATTAGTGAGAAGATAAATATGAGTAAGACGAGTGTGGCCTATTCGCAGCCGAGCTAAAATGACCTCCTCTTGCCTTGAATTTCGTTGGGATGAGGACCAAAATGTGGGTTCACGTTTTATTTTTCTTAATTTGTTATTCGACTGATTTTAGTGAAAACCTTGACTTTGAATGATTAAGTACAATTTTTTAATCTTCATCAAGTGTGCTGATGCGAGACTACCTGGGTGATTTCACTCTTAATTAATAATTGATTTATTTGTCATTTTTTCATGTATGGGCACATAATTAATAGTGGTTCATAGTTGATTTGAGGTGTCAAAAGAGATGGAAAGATTATTTTCAATTTGGACTGGCTTTTTTGAGTGAGATTTGAGATTAGACTAACGAGTAAACCGGGCTTGGGTGCTATATATTTTTACCGAATTTTCTAGCTAGAAAAGTGAGGTATTTTGTTAATACGTTTGGAATGGTTGAAGCGTGAGGGAAGGAATGAGGGGTTGACTATTGGGTGATTGGTTGCTTCTTTCGTTTCGACATCGATTTTTTTAGTTTTTCGGGATCTCGTTGTAACTGGATTCCCAGATGAAGAATTTTGGGGTGGAGTGTGCATAGAAAATGGTGATATGATAGCGTGAAGGCAATTTATGAGTGCACGAGAGGAATAGCAGCTGTAGATAGCTTTAAGAGATGCCAGGAATCGGAAGTGATGAAGAATTGAACCACTCAGCACTAATATATAGTATACTAGACTAATAATATGCTAAGAATAACGTATAGGAAAAAATGATTGTAGAGCTCTTTTTTATTAGAAACAACTGTTATAGCCTCGTAGCAGTTTGGACAGGGGGAGGGGGAGTGGTTTTTCTGGAGACGTTTTGTAGGTTTTAGATGACTCTTAGCCTAAATTATAACAAAATTCAGGTTTCCTTATTGGATTATAGGTATTTTTACTCTGTTATCTGTTGATGTGACATCGTAGTGATAGAATTTATAAACTGAGTTTTATTGTTTATTCTACAAATGTTTGACATGATTGACAGGTCATTGGTATTTAATTTAAAGAGAGGGAGTGACTCTCTCAATGTTTTTTGCATTGTGGGAAGAAAAGTCGTGTACTACTCACGCGACTGCGTGAGTGTTTTTTTCGAAGTGTATACTAGATCGTATCTTTGTAGTATTCATAATAATATAATAACAAAATCGTCTATAAGGTTACCAAGAAGAGTGTACACCCGAAGGTGTAGCAAATTATATTGAACCACAAGAGAAACAGCCGCTAAACGTTTTCGGCTAAACAACCATCATCGGAGCGTAAACGAAAGCGACTGAATCCAACATCAACAAAGACAGAGGGAGTTAACCAGAAGATCATGATTTATCCAGCGAGTCATCGAAGTTTGAATCATTCTCTTATACTAGCTCAATCAGACCCTCTTCAGGAATGAACCTGTTTAAAACCGTGAAGTCTTCGTTATTCCGGTGTCGTATGATTTCTATATTTTCTAAAGCCAGCCGTTTAAAATATGAGTTCTCCCTGTGGAGGAGGATACCAGAGCCCTCCTTGAATTTATGGCCACTCTCGAGAAGATGATCAGTAAAAGCCGACTCTCCCAAATTACCCTTCTCCCACGCTTTTTTATGCTCCTCAATTCTTATTTGGAGCTGACGCCTGGTCATCGGCCGGTCGTGTCATTTGTCTCGTCGCCAACTTATTTGTTAGCTAAATTTATTGATATATGGTTCAAATCGCGAGTAGATTACACCTCCCCTCACTCAGTATTAAACTTAGGTTCGTTGACGGAGAGGTTGAAGGATATAAGCCTCCCTGAGGAAACGATTTTATGTTCCTTTGATGTGGTGGGATTATTTCCTCACATCCCGAAGGCTGTCGCAATCCAACATATGGGCGAATTGCTTGTAAAAACTGGTGTCCCTCACGAGGAATTGGTAGAATTCTTCGACCTTCTGAGAGTTTGTTGGACTCCCAATTTTTGTAAATTTGAGGGAAAATTTTTCGAATTCCCAGAAGAAGTGGGGATCCCTATTGGGTCCCCTTTGGGCTCATTAATATCGGAGGTTTTCATGTCCAGATTTGAAGTCGAATTGTTTTCTTCGGGCCAGGTACTTCTAAATTACGTCTTTTACTGGCATAGGTATGTAGACGACATATTGTGCGCGTGGACTGGCCCAGTGGAACTCCTAGTGAGTTCCTTTCTTACTTGAATGGTCGACATCCTTCCATAAAATTCACTCTGGAAGTTGGCGGATTATTAATAAATTTCTTGGATTTGTCCATATTTATTAGAGATGGCGTCCATGAATTTGGTATTTATAGAAAAGAAACTTCGACTGATATAACAATCCATGGGTCATCTTTCTGTCCCGCTGCACACAAGATCGCTACCTTCAATAGCTTGATACATCGACTGACTAGTATTCCCTTGAGTCAGGATGCTTTCCAGAAGGAACTAGGGACGATTAAGTACCTGGCCAGAGTGAACCAAGTTCGAGTGGACATTGATTTAATGGTCCGAAGGAGGCTTACGAGAAAATGCCTCGATTCTACCACCTCCCTCCCTAGGGATTTGCATAACAGTAGAAAACGTTGGATTAAACTCCCTTACTTGGACAGTTTTTCGTTGAAGTTGGGCCGGGTACTCGGTCCTTTTGGGTTCCGGCCGGCGTTTTATAATGTCAATATTGTAAAAAGTTTATTTGTGAAATTGAAGGACCCGATTCCTCCAGTCGAGCGAAGTGGGGTATACAGTATAGCCTGCAACAATTGCCCAGGTATTTATATAGGGAAGACTGGGTGTCAGCTCGAATTGAGGAGCATAAAAAAGCGTGGGAGAAGGGTAATTTGGGTGAGTCGGCTTTTGCTGATCATCTTCTCGAGAGTGGCCATAAATTCAAGGAGGGCTCTGGTATCCTCCTCCACAGGGAGAACTCATATTTTAAACGGCTGGCTTTAGAAAATATAGAAATCATACGACACCGGAATAACGAAGACATCACAGTTTTAAACAGATTCATTCCTGAAGAGGGTCTGATTGAGCTAGTATATGAGAATGATTCAAACTTCGATGACTCGCTGGTTAAATCATGATCTTCTGGTTAACTCCCTCTGTCTTTGTTGATGTTGGATTCAGTCGCTTTCGTTTACGCTCCGATGATGGTTGTTTAACCGAAAACGTTTAGCGGCTGTTTCTCTTGTAGTTCAATATAATTTGCTAGACCTTCGGGTGTACTCTCTTCTTGGTAATATGAATAACCATAAATTAGAACAATGTATCGATTCGTCTATAAGGTTCTTTTACTCCAAGAAGACTCTAAAATAGCTTACTGAATGAAAAGATCCTAGTTTGTTAACAGCTTGAGGTTGCATGAGAAAGTTGCGAGCCTTTTGAGCGTTGAAGAGAGAAATTGTTTGTTTTTGGCATTGATCAAGCTTTATTAGTCGTTTTGTTTTGATCTCGAGTTGGCAGCGTTAGAGAAAGTAATTCATTATCGAGTTTTCAAGGTGTCTACCAAAATCAGAAAATGAAAATCTGTACTTCCCAAGATCTTTCGAATTTTTTCGTGACCTTTTCGAGATATTTTCTCCCTGTCTTCACAGGATATTGGAAATTATATCATTTTTTAGTAGAACAATTCATTCATTAATTTTTCTTATTAGGCTGAAACAAAAATTTCCGGGTTAATTCAGCTGAATTCCGGGGCAGTCCGGGTTTCCGGACCCTTTTTACAGCATTCGGGACTTTCACGAGTCCCCTCCCCGGTAGACACCCTGTTTGTGTCCATTTATAACGCAGGAAGATTAGGCTCAACAATAAGAATAAATGGAAATAAATGCCGGCAAAGGTTTTTTTCGTGGATTATGTTTAAAATGGTCTCCTGATAAACAAACTAAAAGTCCACAGCGATCAGTGAGCGGGCCCTCCCCCAAAGGGGGTCAAAGTACCACAAAAATTAGTTCTCTGAGAATAAATCGAAAACTAAGCATCAGAGAAAAAAAAAGTTTCGAACAAAAGTTGTTCCTCATCAAATTTCCTATAAATTTCACTATATGTATGTCAACTTAGCTCAAAAACTCGAGCTGAAAAGTTGGTTTGAAAGTTTGAGCGATTTTCTAAAATTTTTGACTTTAGTGTTAGTGTAGTCAAATTAGACAGGTTTCGAAAAAAAAAGAACATTGCGACACAGTAGAGGTCTGATTGCTGGAAATGGTCAAGAATGAAGTCCAAAACTTGTGAAAGAGAAATTTGAATCCGTTTTCACGAAGAAGAATAAAAGTTTTCAAACCTTGTTGTCCCTACACCACGCGTTCAATGACGATTCCGCTTCCACTTCGTGAGATATTTGCGACCCGATTGTTCCAAGTTCTAATATTTGGGCGCTGTTAGTTTCCGTGGACGTGGAGCGGTCGTTTTCACTCTAAAAAAATGTACTAAGCGATCGCACATCACGCTTCTCACGAGATAATATTGAAAAACACATTCTCGTTCTACACAATTCTGAATTTTCAATCAATGAATGATATTGATATAACTCGTAATTGATGCCTAATAATTATATTTCACGTTCAATTTGTTTAAAAATTTCTGCATTTTTCGTTTTTCTGCACTTTTTTTCTTTAATACCGAATAATAACGAATTTGGCTTTGTCACCGAAATGCAGAATTTTTCAGCACCCAAAAACCGTTCTCTAATATTATGCTAAAATAATTACATTTTTGTTTTTGAACAACATACTCAATCTTTCAGAGAAAACTTTCAATAAAAAAAAAAAAAAACTTCATTAAATTATTTCGCTTCTCACGGTAGGCTGTCAAACAAACTCAGAGAATGTATTCGTTTTTGTTTCTTTTTTTTAACATCAGAATAATAAATATATTTTCATAGAATAAAATGGAGCTTTTATTCAGCAAATCAAACATGCCGTTTAAAAATAATATTTTCCATCGTCATGTCAGAGTATTAAATAATAGGGAAATGGGAAATAGAGGCGTGGAGTGGAGTCGTAATTCAAGCAGCAATTCAGTGGCATCAAACATACACGCAATAGCCTAGACCAAAGACAGGACAACTTACACTCCTCTCCACAATTTCATTAACTTCACCATGAATACTTTGATATATTGCTAAATTATTTATGTAATTAAATGCTAAAATGATTTTTTTACACGAATCCGTTCCTTTAAGTTACGGCTATCCATACTAAACAATAAAGAGGAATACTCCGACGTGGAGTAAAAAAAATGCAAACCGCAGAAAAATTGGTTTGCATTTTTTTACTCCACGTCGGAGTATTCCTCTTTATTGTTTAATATGATTTTTTTATTTTCGAAGAACGTAAGTTACTCAATTTTTCAAAGAAAACTTTCAATAAAAAAAAAAAAAAAAATACTTTATCAAATTATTTCGCTTCTTACGGTAGGCTGTCAAACAAACTCAGAGAATGTATTCGTTTTTGTTTCTTTTTTTTCAACATCAGAATAATCAATATATTTTCAATTGATCATTCATAAAATTTCTTAAGGAAATATATTTTTTCATTCAAATTGGCTGAACGGACACTCTATCTTAATATTACCGGTATTCTTTCATTCATTCTTTCCTAAAATAAGCGTTATATAATCGAAAAAATATTTGGCATCCAGAAAATTATAAATAGAAATAAAACGACTTTCTAGAAATTTTCTCATTACAACTCGATACGAATACTTTTACCGGTTTTTCTTGAATTATAAGAGATTCTCTTCAACCACTTCTCATTTGTTCCTCGTGAACACTAAAATCAAGTTCATCTCTACTAAGATCGAGTTATTTTCATTAATTTCTTCGCATTATATTAAATCGCAGCTCTTGAATAATCGTATCGAATCACGTACTCATACCAATAACAACACTTTAGTGTCGTAGGTATTGAAATTATTCATTTTTATTTTTTTTGCAAAACTTGAACGTTTATATGTCGATTTATTTTCGAAAATTTGTTCTAAACTAGTGAATCGGCGAATATCATTTTGTTTGAATTTACAAAAATTACAACTGATTCATTCATTCATACCTATTGCTTTTTACGTGCTCAGTTCAGTGAGGTATTACACCCGTAGCAAGGTCAACAGGGGGAGTGGGCAATGAACTTTCTCGACGTTTAGACGTTTTAGGGGTCTTAGATCACAACTAGCATAAAAAAAAATTTCAGGTTTCCTTATATATATATATATAAGATTTTTTTGTCCGCGGAACTCCTCCGAAACTACCCGATAGATTTTTTTGTAACTTGGCCATATTGTAGTAGTATATCTGAAGATGTGCACCTGCAATTTTTTTGAAAATCGGATGAGTAGTTCTCGAGAAATTTTCAATTTGTTGAGAAATTTTGCAGTATTTCGAGTACCTTTTTGTCCGCGGAACTCCTCCGAAACTACCCGATGGATTTTTTTGTAACTCGGCCATATTGTAGTATTATATTTGAAGATGTGCACCTGCATTTTTTTTGAGGATCGGATGAGTAGTTCTCGAGAAATTTTTACTTTTGTTGACAAATTTTTCACTATTACGAGTAGCTTCTTACGAATAGCTGCGAGTAGCTGCTTACGTTAGGAGAAGCGGATTTTCCTATACGTTTACCACTTTCGTTATCAGTACGTGTATTTTGTGAAGAACCTTTCATCATTCGACAGGTTCATTCTTTGTTCATTCTTTACCAAAGGTTCATTGGATTTTATTTCCGATGAAACCTTTTCGTCCAAATTTAGTACACTTGTATCTCGCTTCCCACAGCCCCTAGAGCGTTGAATTTTGTTTTGTCAAATTTTATTTGTTTTGTTAAATTTATTTTTGAACGGATAGTGGCAATGGCGAGTTGTTCATTTTTCTAGCTATTTTTCATTATTATTAGTCATACTCGATAGTTTTTTTTTTTTTATTATTATTTTACGAGCATTATAAACTGCACGAGGGTTATTTGCTCGGTGTTACAATCTTATTTTAGAACATTACTTGAATTAGGTTAAATTAGGTACGTATTGGTGGAATTGAGTGGCGATCGAACGGAATTTGTTGGTGAATTATATGAAGTTGTAGAATTGAGTGGTGCGTAAATAAGTTAGGGTTGAGTCGATGGTTTCGGAGTTGTTGTTTAGTGCTGCATTGATATTGGAAGATATATTTAGGGAGGTTCGAGTGGGTTGCAGGACGGGGCATGAGAAAAAATGATCAACTGATAAATTTTCTTGGAGACAGTGAGGGCATGATGGAGGAGCGAGATTAGTGAGAAGATAAGTATGAGTAAGACGAGTGTGGCCTATTCCCAGCCGAGCTAAAATGACCTCCTCTTGCCTTGAATTTCGTTGGGATGAGGACCAAAATGTGGGTTCACGTTTTATTTTTCTTAATTTGTTATTCGACTGATTTTAGTGAAAACCTTGAGTTTGAATGATTAAGTACAATTTTTTAATCTTCATCAAGTGTGCTGATGTGAGACTACCTGGGTGATTTCACTCTTAATTAATAATTGATTTATTTGTCATTTTTTCATGTATGGGTACATAATTAATAGTGGTTCATAGTTGATTTGAGGTGTCAAAAGAGATGGAAAGATTATTTTCAATTTGGACTGGCTTTTTTGAGTGAGATTTGAGATTAGACTAACGAGTAAACCGGGCTTGGGTGCTATATATTTTTACCGAATTTTCTAGCTAGAAAAGTGAGGTATTTTGATTAATACGTTTGGAATGGTTGAAGCGTGAGGGAAGGAATGAGGGGTTGACTATTGGGTGATTGGTTGCTTCTTTCGTTTCGACATCGATTTTTTTAGTTTTTCGGGATCTCGTTGTAGCTGGATTCCCAGATGAAGAATTTTGGGGTGGAGTGTGCATAGAAAATGGTGATATGATAGCGTGAAGGCAATTTATGAGTGCACGAGAGGAATAGCAGCTCGAGATAGCTTTAAGAGATACCAGAAATCGGAAGTGATAAAGAATTGAACCACTCATCCTAATATACAGTATACTAGACTAACAATATGCTAAGAATAAGGTATGGGAAAAAATGATTGTAGAGCTCTTTTTTATTAGAAACAACTGTTATAGCCTCGTAGCAGTTTGGACAGGGGGAGGGGGAGTGGTTTTTCTGGAGACGTTTTGTAGGTTTTAGATGACTCTTAGCCTAAATTATAACAAAATTCAGGTTTCCTTATTGGATTATAGGTATTTTTACTCTGTTATCTGTTGATGTGACATCGTAGTGATAGAATTTATAAACTGAGTTTTATTGTTTATTCTACAAATGTTTGACATGATTGACAGGTCATTGGTATTTAATTTAAAGAGAGGGAGTGACTCTCTCAATGTTTTTTGTATTGTGGGAAGAAAAGTCGTGTACTACTCACGCGACTGCGTGAGTGTTTTTTTCTTATTAGTCCTGCGCTCAGCCTACGCGATAAGGCTGACATCCCTCCTCTACGATTTCGCTCATTATCACTTACCGCCTACTCTTTTGCGTCTATGGTCCAGTTTCCCAAACTCTCTATCGTTCTTCCTTCCCTAAAACCTCATGCAGACAATCTTTTCAAATTTAAGCCCCTTCTTCCTATAAATTCATTCACCCTTTCCTGGACATCCACGACGCCTTGGCCTCGCTGACTTACCGAAATTGCCCAACTTGATTTATATAAAACACGTCGAAGCCATCATTCATAATTATTTCCCCTCAGACAACCTGCGCTTTACAAATGAGTCCAAAACGAGTTCTAAAACTGGTACGTCTTCTCTATCATTGGTGAGACCTCGCACGTCTGTATGAAAAACTCGGCCTTCGTACATTCTGCTGAGCTATTTGTCATCTATTCTCGCCTTCCTCGCCTTTTTCTTCTTCTCTCTACCAGGAATTTCCTCCCTTTCCTTTCTCCAAGCCATACAAGACCCATACTCTTTCAAACCCATCATTCAACGCATTTTCATACTCCTGCACACTTTTTTCTATCGATGTTTAGATCTCGCTCTTCCGTATGAGAAACTATACTCTGCTGAACTATCTGCTATCTATTCCTTCCGCACTCGCCTCTCTCTTCTCTCTCTCCTGGTAAATACCTCCTCCTTTCCGACTCTCCTTCCTCTTTCCAGACCATACTAGACTCCTACTCTTCCAATTCGTTCAGCACGTTCTCATCCTCCTTCACAATCTTATCTTGAATTGCCTTCCTTTAGAGTTCTGGTCGCATCGGTCTTCTGGAAAACGACGCAGTGGACCTAGCTACCAAGCAAGTCCTGCTCTTTTCCTCATAATCACTGACTTACTCCGTCGTCGATCAATGACTCAAAATCTTACTATCGTTCTCTAATCATCGCGTCATAGCGCAAGCTTGGGATCCTCTCAATACCAAAATATACTTCTTTCGATTGAAAATCCTCGATCTCTCGGTCGTCTTGCACCATGAGAAAATCTCTGTTAAAACTTAAAATTTCGACTATCAAGCTATATTATGACAAGAGGGGAACTTAGAAAAAGAACTGCATTTTTCTGCAATATTATGGACCAATGGTGTACAATTTATTCTTAAATTTTGATTTCGTGGCTTTACTCTCGTACATAGAAAAAAGAAATATTCATTGACGGAAGTGGATGCTGGATGTGCATAGGTATCAAAGTAAACTTGATTGAATTTTAATACGCCATTGTAGAACTTTCTATGATTACTTTTTTTGAAAAAGATCACATAAATAATGCACGCAGCTGTGCCACAAAATTTCATCCATCTCTTCCTCCCAAGCTCACGAGTTGATGACTTGACGATACCAAAATGTATGAAGATGAAATATTTGCTTTGATACAGATGAGTCAAACCCCATACTCTAGTAAATAGTAGACCAGATCATAAAATATTGTTTTATACTACGGAATAAATTAATTGACATTTTCATCAGGTCCTAGAACGTACAAGATTCTGTTCACATTCTTTCTCCATTTAAGAAGCGTTTATTGTTAAATTCTTTCGTACAAGAGGGAAAACCTTGGATATGGAACAAGATATTGTAATCTGAGGCGTCCGAACAAAAATCTTCGTGCTTATATTCTTACTGAATCTGTTTTGGGCGTTTGTTGATTGTATAATTCAGAAAATATAGTAGGAAGAATTCGAAAAAGGGAAGGGTGGAGGGTTAGGTACAGTCCATGGTAAATTCACACTGTTGTGAGGGTTATTTGCCACAATAAAGAAACAGCTTACAAAATTACGGACAAACGCGCAAAATTTTCAAATGAAATTAACACGACTCGTGTTCATCGACGAGAGGTCAAAGATTTGGCATGATTGATACAAAATAACAATTTTTTAATTCATATGATCTCACATTGAGCCTAATTCGTATGTACAAAAAACTTGAACATGGAGTCCACAGTGAAAAAAGAAAAAACATTGTACCCGGATTTCGAGTTTTTGGTTAAACTCTGCGATTATCAATAAGAAGACTTCATACATAATATGTCAAAGCATCTCTTTCATGACATCGAGCGCGTGTACCACAGAAGTTTATGTCCATTGTATTGCATAATAATAGCACAGTCGCACCAAGCAGACGAAAAATGAAAAATAAACAGAATTCAATGAACTTGACGTACAGTTTGAAATAGGTAACTGTAAATTAATTACGACGAAAGACAACGATTTTTTACGTTACGGGAAACTATAACAGGAGGGGGGTAGTTAGTAGATGAGAATACAAGCGAAAAATTTGGTCACCTCGTCGGGATCCGAACCCGAGACCTTTCGCTTGCCGGGCGACTGCTCTAACCGCTGAGCTACGAGGAGATCAAATGATTTCGCTTAAATTCTCAAATACCAACGACGAGAACAAGTACGTCACTGCCCGCAACGGCGATAAACACTCATAGAGTGTATTTTTGAGGGAGCAAGAACTAGCTTGCATCAAACCTCAACGAATATAAACCTGACTAAGGAAGAACAACGAAAGACAACGATTTTTTACGTTACGGGAAACTATAACAGGAGGGGGGTAGTTAGTAGATGAGAATACAAGCGAAAAATTTGGTCACCTCGTCGGGATCCGAACCCGAGACCTTTCGCTTGCCGGGCGACTGCTCTAACCGCTGAGCTACGAGGAGATCAAATGATCCTTTTATGAACGATACATCACGCTGGGTTCGTACTTCTGGTCACGAATCTCAACTCATACTGCTCGCTAGCGATCGTTTCTTGTGAAAATAAAAATGAAGACGAGAGAGGTTTCGTAAATTAGTGTCCAAGTGACTTTGAAACAATCTAGAGAAATGGTGCTGAGATGTAAAGAACTTTCGCGGTCGTTAATTAATATGAAGTTCAATGGTTCCTAAAAATAACTTCAAGCATGGACAACAAGATAGAAAAAAAAATCGATCACGCTTCTCTTATTGTAAGTTGGGTTAATTTAAAGTTGATAAACTCTTTTGATGTTCAAATAAGTGTGACATAATGCAAACGGCAGACGTAAGGGTGTAAATGCCAGAGATCTGAGAGAGGACAGTATCAAAGAAAGAATATCTTACGGACAAGTTATCTAAGAAATGGTTCAACTTCGAAGAAGTTGTCAGAAGATCGAGAGATAGAAAATAGTAGTTTAGGTGAGCAACCAACACCCTCTCATGTCGAGATTTCACAATATAGAGGGCAGAGAGAGTTCTTCCTTATTGTTGCGTATCCAATTTTTCCCGACAGTCGAGTCGTACCACAAGGCTAAATTAATAAGAAGTTTCCAAGTCTATGCCAACGTAGTGAAAGGTTGGACGGAAAACAGGGTTGTTCAAGCTTGAGGAGCCGGGAGTAGGAGCTAGTCCCCTAGATCGCACTTCAGAGTTGAAGGTGTCTGATTTCGAGAAAGCGGATTAGAGCTGCTTTCTTGATTTCTGATGAAGTCTCGGATCCCTAGAAATTTTAAACACCCAAGTTTTGTGTGATGGCTTGGAATCTACAGGAATTTATGTCAAAGTGTGTTTGACAATGGATAACAGAGGCCGTTTGCTCTTTCTGAATCATAACCCCCAACACAGGTAATGCTGATGGAATTTGATCACAACGCTGACGTTGTAGCAAACGTCTTCCTTCTGGTAATCCTGAAACCTTCACCAAGACAGAGTCATGCGGGAATTGATATATTTATGGTCAATATCAGGATAGATGGAACCTGAATCCACACAAAGTAAGTAGACGGAGTTTCTTACAAATCAAAAAGAAGCCTCAACCAACCCTAAATTAAAATCCGAAATGGTAGGTTAACCTTCTTCCAAATTTACAGTCTCAAACAAAATCAACTCGACCTCTCAGGTGGTGTGGAACTGAGTTGATAATCTTGTCATATAATTCAAATCGAAATTATCATTCTACATTCCCTCCTATCATATATATCTCAAGACTTGAAATTCTTCCAAGTCCCCCTCCTATCATATATATCTCAAGAATTGAAATTCTTCCAAGTCCCCCTCCTATCATATATATCTCAAGACTCGAAATTCTTTCAAGTCCCCCTCCCATCATATATAGCTCGAGTCTCAAAATTTTTCCAAGTTTTTGGTTGGACGGCGGACGGTAGCTCGAAAGTCAAAATTCTTCCAAGTCCCCCCCCCCTATTATATATAGCTCGAGACGCGAAATTCTTCCGAGTCCCCCTCCTTTCATATATAGCTCGAGACTTGAAATTCTTCCGAGTCCCCCTCCTTTCATATATAGCTCGAGATTCGAAATTCTTCTAAGTCCCCCTCCTATCATATATAGCTCGAGACTCGAAATTCTTCCAAGTCCCGTAACCTAACCTAACCTTAGGTTACTAACTTCGCGGACGCGGACGTTTTCTGAGGATGTAATCTCCTAACAAAATGGATAGCGGGTTCCCCGCTAAAAAAATTACTAACTTCTTATTTTTTGATGATTAAGTTCCCAATACAGCACTGGGAAGCCTTCCAAAAATTTTTTTAGGATTCTACATTCTCACTTTTCATTAAAATCCTTCAAAAATATACAATTTTATTGTTACCAATAGGTACTCGATTTACATTGTGATAGTTCTGTAGCTATCTTGTAAGGTCTTTGGAACGCTGGAAGTTTTTTGAAAATAATTTCTACAAAATTTACAATTTTTCTATACAAAAATCGACACGATTATGAAACATTATAAAAAGCTTTCATCTAACACATGTTTACGCCAGTTAAGGAAGTTGTACGTGCATGGATAGTGCCTTGTTGCGTAACATTATTCATTGTTTGTAGTATCTTCTCCACTCTATAGGAGCGCTAGACTATTTAATAAAAAACTGATGAATAAACATCAAAGAAAAACAAAAATAACCAATAATAAATATGCTAAAATTCTTAAATTGATCGTCAATTCATTTTAATTAAGAAAGCAAAAATATACAAAATTCAGTCAAAACAAAGAACAAAATAATGATTAGAATACCAATACCATTTCAAATGTGGAAACAAAATTTAGGCCTAATCCCACGAGTTTTTCCATAACTTCTCCTTAGAACAAGATAATATTTGGAACGGATACTACATTTCCAAGTGTACAGTAAATAAACCAATAGATTCCTTCGGAATGTTACTTTCAAATATTCACGTAGTACCCAATTAAAGGGGAATACTGAACGTCAAAATGTCCAGATTCATCTGATCACAAAAAGCAAAGTTTTTGATAGTAAATACCTCACTAAAAAAGTCGGAAGAAGTCTGAACCAAGAACAGGAATCTCCCAGAAACTAGTGGATTGAGAAATCGTCCGTCTGTTAGTATGTAATCTGAGCCAAATCCCGCTGGGCTTACGGGCTCCAGAAAACATTGAATTTAGAGACGTATCGAAAAATGGTGCTGCACGTAAAAAAAAAACACATTTATCTAATCGACGATCAATGATTAAGAGACTGAGAATAATAGAATAAAATTGAGCTTTTATTCAACAAATTAAGTATGCCTTTTAAAAATAATATTTTTCATCGTGATGTCACAGTATTAAATAATAGGGAAATGGGAAATAGAGGCGTGGAGTGGAATCGTAATTCAAGCAGCAATTCAGTGGCATCAAACATACACGCAATAGCCTAGACCAAAGACAGGACAACTTGCACTCCTCTCCAAAATTTCATCAACTTCACCATGAATACTTTGAAATATTGCTAAATTATTCGTATAATTAAATGCTAAAATAATATTTATATTTTCGACAAAGAACGTACTCAGCAATTTGTCAGAGAAAACTTTCAATAAAAAAAAAAACTTCATTAAATCATTTCGCTTCTTACGGTAGGCTGTCAAACAAACTCAGAGAATGTATTCGTTTTTGTTTCTTTTTTTTAACATCAGAATAATGAATATATTTTCAATTGACCATTCATAAAATTTGGAAATTTTTTTTCACACAAAATAGGTTGAACGGAGACTCTTATGTTAGTATTTTTCTTTCATTCATTCTTTCCTAAAATAAGCGTTATATAATCGAAAAAATATTTGGCATCGAGAAAATTATATATAGAAATAAAACGACTTTCTAGAAATTTTCTTATCACAACTCGATACGAATACTTTTACCGGTTTTTCTAGAATTTTAAGAGATTCTCTTCAACCACTTCTCATTCGTTCCTCGTGAGTACCAAAATCAAGTTCATCTCTACCAAGATCGAGTTATTTTCATTGATTTCATCGCATTATAGTAAATCGCAGCTTGAATAATCGTATCGAATCACTACCTATACCAATAACAACTATATAGTGTCGGATTGAAAGTATTCATTTTTTTTTTTTTCGCAAAACTTGAACGTTTATGTCGATTTATTTTCGAAAATTTGTTCTAATTAATAAAGTGGCGAATATCATTTTGTTTGAATTTACAAAAATTACCACCGATTCATTCATGAATACCTATTGATTTTTACGTGCTCAATTCAATTACCTATATACTAATAACGAGCTAAGTTAGAACCACCCTTAGTAAACATTATCAAAATACAACTTCTATGGAAGTGTTTTCAGAATCTACCAAATTAAAAACACTCAATTTTTACAGCACAGCAAGACGATTCTGATCTGTATTGTTTAGTAACCGAATAAATGCAATCATTTCGATGGGATAATACTTATATTACCTATGAATACAAAAATTACAAAATATCGAAGTTTGACTTTTATGCAATTGATTTCAACTCTTTACTCCTAAATAGCACCATCAAGTAATTTGAATACTTATAAATTTCAAACATTTCTTTTTCCCCTAAGTACTCAATATACAAATTCTAGTTAGGTTCATAGGATTCATGTATCCGAATTCTCTTAGCGATAAAAATATTCACAAAGAACAATAATAAAATCTTCGTATGATGTACGGAGTTTCCATATGAATTACGATGGAATAAAGTTCATGTTGTAGTTAAATTTCAAGCTTATAGGCCTATCATGATGACTGAGAAAACGTGTACGAGTCGTCAGATTGTTGAACTGGAAGCTGACGTATGAATTCAGGAACTTTCAATTTTTTCTTGTTTTAGAATGATTAATGATAAGTAGTAGTACATAAAAATACTAGGCGTCATTATCAGAAAAAAGTATGAGGTAAAACTTAGGAGTTTCTGTGATTCAATTTCTTAAATCTATCGAGGCTCCTTTACTCATCGTTCCTAAGCCACAAAGGTTATAATACCTATGTACAAAATACATATCCACATTTGTAAAAAAATGGTTCACAATAAAACACAAGACTTATTCTACCTGAAAAAAGCTTTGTTACCGGAAAGTGGCTTTCAAGATAGAGTAAATTTTGAAGAATACGACCCCGAATGCAAAGGTGACAACAATAGTACCAATAGTAAGAAAAGCAAGGGTAATTCCACTCGCAGACAGTCTCAGTAATGATAATTATACGAGCACATTCGGATTTGGAGGATTTATATTCACTGAAGACCTCAACTTCGAGAAAAGCGGTAGCGTCCCGAGTAATAATATTCTCCTCTTTGTCGAATGAATCTGCGTGAGAATGTCGTGCAGCAGTTGATTGTTTTTTAGTCACGATTTTAGAATCATTTTTATTGAATTTCGCTATCACTTGATCATGGTCTCTAGATCCGAGAGCCTTTCTTCAATCCTCAAAGCATCAATCGCTTTATTCGAAGGCATGATTTTTCCTGACGTCTGTTCTACGACTTTCGTATGTACGCCGAAAGACCAACGTTTGCGCAACTTTACAGGATCACTTTCGGCTGTTATTCGAATACCAGTTTAAAATTGTTGAAATCCAAACTGCACTATTCGATAGTTACCTACGGGTATCTTACCAGTGTGACACACAATTTAACCCAGAATTATTTGTATCATCAATTAAAATATTTTACAGCTGGTCATTCAAGTTGAAAAATTTGCTATCCCGTCCGCGAGTTTACTTTATGTAACCGACATGGGGCTACCGCGTCGGTTTACTGCCATACTGGGAGTAAGAGGCAAATGAGAGTGATGCCGCGGGACTTGGAAATATTTTCGTAGGTACCTCTTAGACTTGTAAAATTTTTCATTTTCAATTCTTGGAGATTGAAATATTTTCAACTGTCGGACTTAGAATTAATTTCCAATTCTTGGACTTTAAAATATTTTCAACTGTCGGACTTGGATTTATTTTCCAATTCTTGGACATTGCGAAATATTTTCAACTTTTGGACTTCGAAATATTTTCAAACTTCTTGGACTTGTAAAATTTTTCATTTTCAATTCTTGGCCTCGAAAATATTTTCAACTGTTGGACTTGGAATTATTTTCAAATTGTGGGACTTTGAAATACGTACTTTCAAACTTCTTGGACTTGTAAAATTTTTCATTTTCAATTCTTGGACGTGAAAATATTTTCAACTGTTGGACTTGGAATTATTTTCAAATTGTGTGACTTTGAAATATTTTCAACTGTCGGACTTAGAATTATTTTCCAAGTGTTGGACTTTGAAATATTTTTGTACTTCTTGGACTTGAAAATATTTTCAACGGTTGGACTTGGAATTATTTTCAAATTGTGGGACTTTGAAATATTTTTAACTGTTGGACTTGGAATTATTTTCCCATTGTTGGACTTTGAAATATTTTCATACTTCTTGGACTTGTAGAATTTTGTCATTTTTGATTATCGGACTTTGTGATATTTTAAACTGTGGGAGACAATCGAAAATGAAAAATTTTACAAGTCCGACAGTTGAAAATATTTCCAAGCCCAAAAATTGAAAATGAAAAATTTGACAAGTCCAAGAAGTATGAAAATATTTCAAAGTCCCACAATTTGAAAATGATTCCAAGTCCAACAGTTGAAAATATTTTCAAGTCCAAGAATTGAAAATGAAAAATTTTACAAGTCCAAGAAGTACGAAAATATTTCAAAGTCCAACAGTTGAAAATATTTCAAAGTCCCACAATTTGAAAATAATTCTAAGTCCAACAGTTGAAAATATTTTCAAGGCCAAGAATTGAAAATGAAAAATTTTACAAGTCCAAGAAGTACGAAAATATTTCAAAGTCCAAGAATTGAAAATGGAAAATTTTACAAGTTCAAGAAGTATGAAAATATTTCAAAGTCCTACAATTTGAAAATAATTCCAAGTCCCAACAGTTGAAAATATTTTCAAGGCCAAGAATTGAAAATGAAAAATTTTACAAGTCAAAGAAGTTTGAAAATATTTCGAAGTCCAACAGTTGAAAATATTTCAAAGTCCAAGAATTGGAAATGAAAAATTTTACAAGTCTAAGAGGTACGAAAATATTTCCAAGTCCCGCGGCATCACTCTCACTCGCCTCTTACTCCCAGTATGGCAGTAAACCGACGCGGTAGCCCCATGTCGGTTACATAAAATAAACTCGCATCTTGTCCAACAAACAAGATTTTTATTGTATTTCACGAGAAGTACCAAGCAATCCAAGAGGGTGCGCGCACACCACGGTGTGAGGGTGGTGCGCATTAGCAGTTCCGAACTAGTTCAACTCGCACGCACTCGCAGCACCAAGTGCACTCTTCAAACGTACGCTGTTGTATCAAATTTTTCCAAAGTTTGCACAAGGAAAAAACGTTTCTCAAATGTATTATACCGAATGGAAATCATATTCTCCATTACTAAACTAAGGGTTGGAGATGCTGATATGGATCAAAATTATTATATGGTCCAAGTGATGGAAAAAATTCGTTTTTATTTGAAAACAGAGACCAAGGGTGCTTTGCAGAGCATCTCAAAATATGCTCTTTGTTAGAGACGAGATGATTCTGGATTAGTATTAAGATCAGAATTCGTAGCTAATTATCATTGGCAAGATTGACGTAACATTGACTGATGTACAACATAGTTTGGGAGCAAGCACCTCTTCTGCAGTCCCAAAGCAAAAAATTTCTTAATCGTTAGCATCATCGGGGTACGTGGATTAGCATAATATCATTGTGTAAGCCACATCATTTCTCAATCAGCGGATTCTTATTCATTACTATCTCGTCATTTGTCTTCTATTGTCTTCCCAGTATTTCTTTGGAAAGTTAGGCATATACTTTGTACATTAGTTTATGTATTCACTTATGTAGATGATTCTAATTATTGAACATGAGTGATGCGAGTACTCTCTACCCGCGCACGCCCAACAACTGATATAGCGAACCTTAAAGGATATTGGGAATGTATATGCAGCTTATCGTACACTGTTTCCGAAGGTACCAACGAGTAAAGCACACCCATGACCTGGCAACAAATCTTTCCAACTGTTACCAATTCTATATTTTTGTCCAGACTTTTAAAATAACTCGAAAATGACGTCATACATTTTTCGTGCTTTCGGTTCAAATAGATTTCTACGACATGAACAGATTTCAAAGAAACTTTTAATATGCCCTTTCGTTCTTGCCACCGCGTGTCATTTCCTTACTTAAACGTCCAAAATTAGCCGCAAAAATTTACCAAAAGATTTGCCTTTTGCGAACGCAATCTGCAACACATCGAACAGAAGATCCTTCTGATCATTCTGAGCTTACTACGAACCAAAAAGTTAGCTTGGAGTTCCCAGTAGCTCATTCAAACTCCTCGGGGAAGACATAAGGTCTGTCTGTTTCTCATTTCTGATTCATTACTGTCTGGTCTTGGAAATGACGAGCCTCCATTTCTGATCGGTGAAAGCATTTGAGATGGAACTCAATGAAAAACGCGCTGATTCGAACTTTGAATTTCATGCTCGAGGTCTCACGTTTGAACTCTACTAGAATCTTATTGTTTCATAATCCTACCCTCTCCCTCAATCAGCATTCGCTGTGAACAGACCGCACTAATAAATAAGATTATTATACGTATTATTCTAGACGGAATCTCCAAAAATTTCATACCGAATTCAGACGTTTAGATCTATTTTTCTGAGTTTTAATTGTGGAGAGTTTTTAGGATTTTATTTTGCCTAACTATATATACGCGGATACTAATTCTCGGGACAAAAGAAGGCGTCATTGTCGTTTCCTCTGTTTTTAATTGATCTCGTAGAATACGTACGTCATATAGGTAAGAAATAACAAATTAATTACTAGACGATTAGTCTACCTTCCGAAGCTGAAAGACAAATACAAGTATGCGTCGCACGACTGACCTACGAGAAATTGAAAGAAGAGGCCCATTGAAAGTTGACGTAAGTACGAACGGTGTCTCGTGCCGCGAATGTTGAACTCGAGTGAGGTCACCAAGTAATTCTTGAAATATAGGTAGGTAGTGTATGGTTCATAATTACAGGATAAATAAATGTCGATAACACTCATTTTAAAATCGATTACTCCCGATCGAATTGATACTTCATGAAAATTCATGCATCCTGGCATTAATAAAAATTCAAAAGAACATTCATGGTAAAAATAAAATGCTTGTTTATCTTCGCATTCTACCGCGGGAATTTGAGTACTTTAAAATGCGTTTTTAGTGGAAATAAAAAGCGAATACCAAACATAGTGCACCCTGGCCTCATACACGGAATGCGAATTAAGTGCATCTTTACATTAAATAAAATAATTCCGCCGTAATTTGAATTAATTTACGTCGAAAATAAATTTCATTGTACATTTGTACGCGTCCATAGGTCCAATGGAAAAACAAGAAAAAAAAAAAAAAAACTCTGGACATTTTTGAATTTAACCTAGACCCACTCACCTATATCCTTGCAGCATTCTGTACTTATTATTAAAATTCTTTTTCGTTACCGCATTCGTACAGAATAAAATATTCCTTCGTGAATTAGCCTCACATTGATGGTTGAGAGTTTTTGAATGCCATTGTCATTTATTTTATTTTACATTACCAGAACACTATGGGGGGGTTGAACATGAACATTAAAGTAGCGTTGTCTATTAATTGCAGTACCTAGGCGTCGTGAAAGAAAGGAGGAAAGAAGAACGACATGAACATTGATAACAAGAGACCAAAATTCAAATCTTGGACGATCCGACGACATAATGTTTAATCGTTCGATGAAATATGAAAGAAAAATGGAAACTCGCACTTGGGAGTATACTCAGTTTGTTTGAGTCGAAAAAGGAGCGGAATAAAATGCTGTAGTTGACAAATTGAAATTGTCACCAATTGATTAGAACTTTCGACGAGCAACCGTTTCACAAAATAACCCGTCAAAAATTTAGGCAAATTTGAACAGTATACAGTGATGAAAAGGAAGAATCATAATAAACGACTGAAAAGCTGAAAACTTCTTTTCGAATACCTTCCCATACCCCAAATTTTATAGTCTTCGCGGAGCTCCTAACAAGGAATGTATATTAAAAAAAAAAAACTCAGCTCCAAAAAAGACTTTATCAATTTGTGAGACGTGGGGCTTATCTGGGAAAAATTTCTGCTGTCTTATCGACAATGAGGCTTTGGCCTACTTAGATGAATTACAACTTCTAAGATAGAGATACCTATACAGAGGTAGTAGACAGTCAAATCTTTACAACTATGAGCCAGACAAGCTTACCTTTCATATCTACGGGAAATTTCAATCCAAAATTTAAGACCTTAAAGTACATACATCGCTGCCAAGATCAAAATCGATAAAATTGTACGCCGTATAAATCCTCGATACTGCACTTGCTCGCACCTCTACTCACACTTGTATCGACCTCACACTGTCAGAATTAAGTGAGTCAGACTACTTTTTTCGGCTGACACCTCGTACCAAATTTCAAACTTCTAGGAGCGCTTAGACTATCGAACTACCTTCCATACTTGAACTACAGCGAGACAACTCTCCAACCTAAAAGACAAACTTCCCTTCCGCAAAGAGTGGAACATATAAAATTTCATGAGACACGTGCTCTTCTGTTCACGACGGACAAACTAGACTTATTATACTTCTCGTCTTTCTAACGCGGATTATTGAAATCGTTACAGATCGCGATGTAATCGATCAATAAACGGGCGTTGATGAAGAACATAGCTTGCACCACCCCACTGTTCCTCAAACATGCCTCGTTAGCTTGGTTAATACATAAGTACATCTATTTTAGACACAAAGGCGATCAATTTTATAACAACCTCCCCGAGCAATAGGGCACACTATTGCAGAATATTGCATACTATCAATCACAATAACTCACTGTAATCAGTTTTAATGACGTCACGAGAACAAAGAGACTCATGTTAAACCACTCGATAGTCGACACTCGACCGTTTGTTTTGAAAGTACTCCACTCATGATGTGGATTGACTCGCTTTAAAACTTATGATCAAATGAGTATTTTTCCTCGTGATTCTTATTCTTATCACACTATGAATCATTCATAGACATAACTTAATTAAGTCAACTTTCCACGTCCTTTCTATCTCACTTCATTTTTCCAATGCAATGTCGCGCGGCAACACTTTCCATAACGTAGTGCCTGACTGGGATAATTACAATCTTCCAATTTATTGCTTATACCCACCCAGAGATCTGCCGCACAAAGTTAAACTAACGTATCTAAGAAACAACGATCATGGAAATGAGTGAGTATATAAAGGCAAATCAAAAAATGCGGAAGAAAACCAGATCACTAAATATAAGTACTGGTATATAGGTATAAGATCGGAAGATCTTTTAAAGGAAACCAACACGACTTCAAAGAATGCAAATTTTATTAATGAGAATTCTTAACAAAAGCCGTTTGGTAACTAATGCTGCAGCGAGCGAATAATGCGAAGGCATAAAGCGAGATGCGTTCAAGTCGAACGAAATAAACAAAGTGAAATACAGGTCGATATAAAAAGGAAGTACAGTGACCAAACATGAGTAAGCGAACAAGTCGCGAAAGGAAGAGTTCAAGTTATGAACGGAAAGCTAAGATGAAGCAAATAAATGAAAGAGAACAGATTACGTGCGAAGGATGAGTCAGGGTGAGTAATCTTACATAGGTATACAGTTTTTCTTGACCATAGTTTCAGTTTCTAAAGTAGAATTCAATAATAGGTAATACCTAGGTATAATAATTCTGAATTTTCAGAAAACAATTTACATATCATGCATTTGACTATGATTGTAGTGCGATGCGTGATTACAAATAAGGTTCAATTCCTAACACACTTACGTTTAAACGTGATTTGCAGAACAATTTGTCTCCATGATTGTTGTTTTGCAGATACATCAATGTAATGAGCAAATACGTCATCTGGAACTTTGTCAGCTAGTTGAAGTAATAAACCGAGAACTGCAAGTACCTATTTAAAGCAAACACATATCAACAAGATGAAAAAATTGCTCCAAATAATATAATTGTGAGAAACCAACAGACAACAAACTTACACTTTTGAGATGCTATCATCAACAAATTTATGGATGAGACGACTTGTGATCAAATCCTCCGCCATACAATTATTTCAATACTCACTGAAATCTATCCAGCATCGAAACTATAAATAAGTGACAGATTTTTACCCAATTCTGATTCTTCTTTGGATTGGTAAAAGATAAGCATCAACAACTCTTCCTTGAATACTATTTTTTTGGGATTGATAAAACTAGAATCAGGTATCAAGTCCATTATCACGCGTCACGACAATCACTCCACGTCTGAATAATTTCACCCTATAGGTAATTCTGTACCTACATACAAATTGTTTCTATAATATTTTCAGTAGAACACAAATTTCTAGAATAACAAACTCACTACCTACCTATTCAAGTCTTTATCAACTGTGCCGATTACCTTCACCCAGCCTTTACCAATACTAACAATAGCTACCTTAAAAATGAAAATGGTGGTCCTCCTAAGTATCAGCTGGGAAACAAGGAAGCTTGAAGCAGAAGAAGCAAGAAGGATGAAACACGAAGAATATCCAAGCGATTTCAAAACAATCTGGAGAAACAATCTTCTGTGAGGGTTGCAAGAAATTTCATTGTCTAGATCGTTTTTTGTTGCTTAGACGCTTATTGCGATATTACAAAAAGCAATTGGGATGTTAACCTATGTTTGGTAGCGCTAGAATCGCCTTCCTCTCTCGCCGCACTCGCTTGAATTTCTGGGTGACGATTTTACGTTCAATGTATTTGGCCATAAGAAACGAGATTTTCAATTAGTCGTAGATGACTCAATACTTCACTATTAAAATTACTTCTTTCAGTTATCGATTCTCTTGAAGTGTTTAAACGATTTATAGGATATAATTTTTTGATATTACGAATTGTAATAATTTAAATCGTATTTGAAACTTGCAAATTCCCCATCATGAAGCATGGTACGTTAAAATTATCCCCCACATGTTCGAGCACGGTTACCAATTTACGCAACTTGGGTTAACATCCCAATGCAATACAGATTCAGAAACAGAATGGATTTTTTCACGCTGACGTCACACTGCGTCCTGAATAATCCTCTTTGTTCACGTGACGTCACTAACTGCTAACATCGAGCAATTTTGATCGATAGTGCGCGATATTCTGCGATAGTATCATGCGATGGTGCTTAAAATATTATCGACTCCCATAAGAATACACAGGGAACATTTCGATCATGTGTTAGTATTTCAAAATGAGAAATAAATAAGGAATTCAACGTTGATAATCAAGATCTGGAAGATCTCAAGTAATTGAGAATGTATTTTTCGTTTCTCACTTTATTCTTCTATTCAAATATGAGCAAATGATCGAATTCAATTTTTCTTCTTATGGAAAAGTCCGTGGAAGAAAGATTGTTTACTTTCCCTAAGCACCATCGATCACAAATCTCGAAATTATTTTGAATACAACGATGCTGTGACGTAGGCGTGAACGAAGAGGATTGTCATTGAGAGGTAAAAGGTAACTTAATTCCGAAAATGTATGGATAATAAATTTGGTGGCAGAACGCAGAACCACCCAAAGTTTGACCAACAAATGACTTATCTTTGAACTCATCCTATAAGAAAACTCTGCGAGCGCGCGTCAGCATCAGTTTCTTCTTCCTTAAACTTGGTAATCATCTACTTACATAAATGTCCATTTCCCAAGTTTTTGAATTACGTAACAATCTATTTTTTTTGTGTCCGCCTAATATTCTCAGAATTCTGACTTTTCAAGTAGGACTTTGTTAAAATTCAATGAATTTCCATTAGCCTAATCTACAATATTTTTATCTTTTTTTTTTTTTTTTTTTTTGGAGATGAAAGACGATCGATGGAAGAATTTATTTAAAATGTTTTTTCACTGTCAATGAATAAATAGTTACGATAGCCTAATTTGATTAAAATCGATTTTCTATGTTAAATTTGTACCAGCCGTTTAAAACTGAATGATTTTTGTTCGTATTTTTACTGCCGAATTCGAATAAATAAGCGTTAATGATGACGAAAAAGTAACGATAGACTTAGGTGAATAATACCATGATTAGAGTACGAGTATATTTTGATGTTTCAAACCCGAACTTACTGTCTAAATATTGCAACAAAAGTTCAAGAGCACGACTTTAGAAAGAAAAGAAAAAATATATTGTCATTATAAAAATTAAATAGCCTATATTTTTTTCTGAGGGTTTTTTCCTTCTTCGTTTTCTCGCTATAGGTTAGGCTATTTTGAGAAGTATCACGAATAGGTAACTTAGATTCGGTTGACAAAGTAGGTTTGTGGCCTTCGCAATAAAATCACTAAATTCAATCATGGTACGCGTTGTTGACGTCGTCTTCGTCACAGCGGTTAGAAGATGAGATAGAAGATAATGATGAAGAGCAGTTGAAGCGAGTCAACTTAGCTTGGAGAAAGAGGGTGATGATTATTCTCCGAGAACAATATGTTCGGAATCTGGAAAGCAATAGATATTTCATCTTTCAATGAACGTGCCGTACCTTGGGTACCGGTACCCGATGTATTCATTTTCACATCATTTAATCTAGAGCGGTTTTTCGACATTATAAGTAAGTTAATCAGGCAATGACCCAATAAATAAATCTGTCTATTCTTCCATTAAGGATAATATCGTTGCAAAACATGCTGCATCTTAAACAATCGATACCGGTACACGCCTTTCCTTGATCCATTTCAAATCTTCGAGATTCGTTTAATTGTTTGTTGAAGTTCCAAATGATCCCCTAACTGTACCCAATTTATGAAAAAATATTAGTAGGTATTTACACTTGGTTTATTTATTGATGCTTCGAAAAATTTCTTTAAATGCCGAGAATCAAGGAATATTTATACTCGTATTATGAATATTAAATAACTTAGATTTAAAAAACACCAATACCTATCTTCAGAGACCTTAATCGAATGAAAGCGCGGATAAATCTCCAAAGTTCGAGATCAAGAAATTATGAATGAGGAGTTTTGTTATCATAAGATGCAGAAAACGTACATGAATTTTTAATCTGGGTTTGTCCCACATACTGGGTGGAGGATCGCTGGGTCAAACTACATGGGATAAAATTTTGTAGTAAATTCCGTTCCCTCGAAATGTACCTAGTTCGTAAAAATTGAATTCGTCGCTTATTCCTATACTTAGGATTGCCGCTCACAAAAATCGTGTAAAAATTTATCGATCGTCTCTTACGAGATTCTAGCGTCAGACAATTTTCGGCAACTTTTTTCCATTGCAGAAGACGCGACGGGGTGCAGTTATGGAAACTCGTCGACGATGTTTTTGTTGACGATTTCTAGCCTGAGAGTCTGTAACAAAGCCCAAGTAATGACGTACGAATAATTTTTAAAAAACGCAATCAATCACTCTAATGACCGATAATACGAGCGATTTATGGCTTTGCGCACTCGATTTTCTTCGGCCAAATATTGTAATCGTTTAAATGTTGAGGGATTAACGTATAATGCGTCACCGAAAATATAAGCCGGATTACTTGGAATCTCGATTACGTTCGTAAAATGCGCTTCTGGACAAATTTAGTTTCCTCAAAAAATTATCTACTGAATTTCTCAACCAAAACACGAACGGAGTTTCGCTTACAATTTAACCTCGAGCGCGTATCATTAAATTCATTCTAGACTACCTACTGCATTCTACGTACTTTTGTTGTCGTCACTCGTAAATTTGTCGCTTTCCTCAATTAAGTACATTTTCAAGACGGAAGTTATTATCGTATGACGAGAGGCTATAATTTTCTATATTTTAATAAGTCCAAGATAGTTTTACAGTAACATAAAAATATCGTAAGTTACACGAAACCGTTTTCGTTGCGCGATTGATAAAATTTCCTTTAAAAATAGTTAAAATTTATTCGACTTGTGTAACAGAAACGTAGGTAGGTAAGTAAGTATTTCTTTCCTAATTATAAGGAAAGTGAAACTGACCATTATCATTTACGTCGATTCATAAAGTCCAATGCTGTGTTTTTGTTTTTTGCAATGACTTTGTGGAAATATACCGGTACCTAAGTGGAAAGTGAGCCTTAGGAAACGAGGAAATAAATTCTCTGTTTTTATACAGATACGCATAAGGAATAAGGAAAGCAAAAATATACATTTTTTTAACGAGAAAACTGTTTAGGTACGAAGAGTTAAGTAAGTACCATTCTCTTCGCGAAAGAGCTTCGGTGCTGCTTTTTGATAGAAAAGGGAGGAAAAATTGACTTTAGATTTATATATAGGTAGCTGTCAACAATGCCGCCAAGTTTGAAAAAGAGGTGTTTGACGAAAAGACCAAGTCAGAAATTTCACTTCATCTGTACAAAATCAATTTACGATGAATGAGTGAGTCCCTTCAAAGTAAAAAGAGAGGTCATCTTTTTTCAACGCAAGAAAGCACTTATTCTTTTGTCTACAATATTAGATGTCACGGAGCTCTTCATCAAAAATCATTCGAAAGTCGTTACCCAAAAAACCCTGTGTGGTCGCTGATATCCTCAGATTAGACCAGGTGAACTCAATGTTGGCATTAACTGTATAAATTCATTTTCATTCTTACGTATATATTTTTCTCTTTATCGCAAATTTTGCAATGCCTAGCCTGCTTGACTTCGAATTTTTATAACTTTCACAAAGACAATCGTAAATTCCATCTGAAAACGCTAGAAGGAAACAAATAATTTGAAATTTGGCCTGAATTTGATAAAAACTAATGTCTTTCACTTTTGCCTATGCCATATTTTTTAAAGTGTTACACATATAAAAAAACATGTTGAATTCAGAAATACTTTTAAGAATCGGTTTGCGTAATATCAAAGACCGCAGTCTCACGAAGTATACGAGAATCCTGAGTTTAGAGGTAGAGAAGTACCTAATCCTCCTCGTAGATGGACGTAATTGAAGAGTCTTTGAGAGATTCGACGTAAAATAAGAATATATAAGAAATATTTGACGATTAGGTAACGAAAATTTTCGTTGCTATACCTACTTGTGACTCACGCATGATTTCTCGGAAATTAGAACGTGAGATCTCTGAGAACCTTGAGAAAATATAAGTAGAAGAACCAGTGGCGGATCTAGGAATTTTTTTAGGGGGGGGGGGGTTATGGAAAGGAAGGCTGTTAGAATATTTACCTCGTCCATTTTTTCCCTTTTCCTCTTTCTTTCTTTCTTTCTTTCTTTTTTTTACGAAGGGGGGGGGGGGTCCCCCCTTAAATCCGCCGCTGAGAAGAACGAAGTAGCTTTAAAAAGAATAATTCAAGAATTGAATTTAGAAATATTTTCAAATATAGACTATCTAGATTGATTTTAAAAAATCAGAGGCCATCCGGAGCTTTGCAATAAGTTCCATTGCTCAATGAAAAATAGCTCTAGTCTGCATTATGTGCGTTCATATTCAGGACGTCGCAAGTTGATGACGTCTCCAGAATCGGACACAGCGTTTCCGGAGCTTTGCAATAAGTTCCATTGCTCAATGAAAAATAGCTCTAGTCTGCATTATGTGCGTTCATATTCAGGACGTCGCAAGTTGATGACGTCTCCAGAATCGGACACAGCGTTTTCTGAGGATGCACCCCTTTCACATCCCCTCAAAAATAAAAAACCACGGCTTCTTTAACGACGTTAAGCGAGGAACGCAGGAAACCTGTTCAATGTGTCGAGTTGGTTTTGAAATTCAAATTGAAATCTTGAAGAGTCTTCAAGTTTTTCTGAATCCCTCGTATGGTGTATGTAGCCTGACGGTAAAAATTTTTCTAATGCTCTCTCCCATCATTTAGTCCCCCTTCCATCATATATTGTAGCCGGAGAGTCAACATTTTCTTCCAAGTCCCTTTACTATCACATTATATCATGGATCGAAAATCAAAATTTTTCAAAATCCAACCCTTGAGCTGTGTATGATAGGGGAACTTTTAAGAATTTCGACCTCCGAGCTATATATGATGAGAGGGGGACTTGGACTATTTTCCTTTTGGCCGACCCTATCATGATATTGTGCTATGGCTTAAAAGTCAAAATTTTTTCAAGTCCTTCGACCTCCAAGCAACTTATGACAGAAGGCGGACCTGGACTATTTTTGTCGATGATATTGGATTAGGACAATTTTTGTTTTGGTTGGACATCAGATGGCGCACGGTGCGCGGCGAACGGGAAAATGACCTCTTCATAGAACAGGTTTCCTGTTGAAAGTAATAGATGCTGAGCTAAGGGAGGAAATAGGTTTCGGCAAACCTATAATCTAGCCTAGACAAATTCTTCTATACAACGTAACCTAATCTAAGTTAGATTGATGACGTCATCAAAATCGTACGCGGATATTTTCTGAGGATGTTATTCTGAGTCCTCCTTATTTTGTTGTAGGGAAAATTCAAATTTTTCTAAGTGCCTTCCGCATGCATATGACTTGATGCTAGAAAATATTTCAAGTCCTTGGACATTTTCTATGACGTCACAAAAGTCGGGTGCTTGCGGATGTTTCGTGAGAACCCTCCCCTCCCCCCTTGGAGGTCCCCGCTAAACAAAAGAAATAAATAACCGAGCGAGCAAAAAATGAAAAATTAGGTGATTTCGTAATTACGTCGGAATGATTTCATTTTTACCTGAGGACTGGTGTCATGGCTGAAAACATTAGCAATTGAAATTTCTAATGAGAATTCCATACGGTTAGAAATATGGCACAGTGAACTTCAGGGCTAAACGATCGAAAGTCATGATCAAGCGCGCACAATTACCGGTCAATGTCGTCGAGTCGTCAAACGGTGCAGTTTATACTTTTAAGCAATCTTATTTTCAGTGCACGTTCATCTACCTAAGATATTTGAGATGTCAGTTCAGTATCCGTAGGAAAATGGTGATTGAAAAACTTTTTTCTCCACAGTTGTCAAGTTCTTACGTTCTTTCGAATGAATTTGGAAACGTAAAGAAAAAAAATCCTACCATTCTTGTGAAAGGTATGGTGACAAAAAAGACAGTGAGCTAAGAAAAAAATTACGTAAATTAATGGTAAGCTCAGAAACAAGGTAGATGTGCAGAGAGTAAATACCGACTCTTAATAATTCCTCTCCTTCCAATCTTGCATACACTTATACTGACGTGTATAATATCCCTCGTCATTAATGATTAGTCAATGTAGGCGTCTGACACATTAGATATTTGTACATTAGCCAGCAATGATAAATTGTATTACGGATTCAATTTTTTTTTTTTTTTTTTTTTTTCGTATTCACCAATTAAAATGACTAATCATAAAATGATATTTCCCGTTTCTTGTCCCTGATTACATTGATGAGAAATTTCGTTGCGAAAGAGGAATTTATCAATCCACTTGTAGTTTTCGCAGATACCCTAGTTAATATTTTTTTTTTTTTTTTTTTTTGGTGTGCATATTCGATGAATATTTATTCATCAAACTTTCCCTGACCATAGATTACCATCCATGATTCATACAGAAAGGGTCTCGAAACAAATTTTTTTGAAAAGAGACGATGACCCTTCTAGCCGACTGCATCCTCCAGGTCGTCTGAGAACTTGGGCTGAGTGTATTTGTAGTAGACGTCTTGTCTTTCTGTTTCCTCTCACATTGTTTACCATGCTTATTTTCCGGTCAAGGAGTTCGTACCAGCACCTATAAATATGTTATTCAATAGGTAGGTATCTAGTTCTCGAGATCACTCTTTGTCGCATGCTGATTAGAAAACTGATGATGATCGATACCTATCGATATCGTTAATTATAGTTCTCATTCTACAAAAGGCGAGTAGGTACCTGCGGTATTTCTGAAGACAATAATATTGAGAGAATAATAAAGACGTCTACGTCGCGTTGTACATAGGATTTACTTTCAATATTGAAATTGACCTAGATATCATGAAAATTCTCTTTACCGCGCGCGGTTTTTTCATTAGGTAGTGATTTTGAAGACGAGAACCTGCCTCGTTACTTCCTGTGAGAGAAAATTATTCCTTTAAATACGTTAAAATGTAGGCAGATACCTCTTTGTATCATTTTCGGTCTCAAAGGTTGGACGTGGACGAAGGAAGGATTTAGGGACTCTGAATGAGCTCAACAACTGAAATGATCGTATCAGGAGAGAGTTCCGCTTTCTGCAACGTGGTTTACGATTTGATAATAATATCGTGTCGGTATTACGTTATACCGACGGTGTCAGTTTAATGTAGGTACCTAGATTAGAGTAGAACAAAAAACCACGTCATTGTATATCGAATTTGTTTGCAATAGTTTTGCAATATACCTACAGCATCTCTAAATTATTACGAAGTAAATTAATTATTCGACGACGCGTTTTTTGTGCGCGGTTTTTAATGGAAGATTGTGATATTTTCGTCTTGTATGTGAAACGAGTTGCAATGCCACTTCGAATCGAACTAAGTAACTGGACTGGTAGACCACTCACGTATTAAGTTTGGTTATCTCGATGGTTTCTCAATTCGACTGTTTCATAAAGGAGGATCCATATTGCATCAAAATGATATACGAATGATTTTTTCGTTTTATCACAGTTGGCTACTCGTCAAATCTCATAATCGACGCCTGAAGGTTGAGTTCAGTATCTTCAACCCCGACCTTGTTGTTGAAAACTCGACAGTCATCATTCGGAACTAGATTTTCAAACCTCATTTTCTACTCCTACCACTCCTACCTATCTCCCTTTTCTCATTCTCAGTCCTCCTCTCTCTCTCTCTCTCTCTCTCCCTCTCTCTCTCTCTTTTTATCTCACCTTCGTAGGCTCGATCACGTTCTTCTCCTGCAAGGGTGTTGTGAAGCCATTTTGATGAAGATGATTCTTCGTATTTGTCGTTTAGGGGGGCCATTTGTACGTTTTTTTTTGTTTTTTAGTTACAAGAAATCAAAATTTGAGGTAGGTTTCTTCATTGAACCAAGAGGATCACAACACCCCTGTCCTGGATGGACCAGCCTTGTGTTTTACCTACCGTTTTTTTTTTCTGTATTGCTACATTAACATTACAACTTACTGTGCACCATCGAAGGCAACATTTTGTTCATTGATTGAGTTGAATTGACAAACTAAGCTGTGATGATAGGACTCTATCTCTATATCATATTGCATACTTGTTTGCCTGATTCTTATCGTAATTGTACTTGCTTTACATTGGTCTTAAGGCAGGAGAATTGAGTGTGCAATAATAGCATATGTAGTCGCCTGCCATAAGACCAATGTAAACCGAGTACCATTACGATAAGAATCAGGCAAACGAGTATGCAATATGATATAGGGGAAGAGCCCTATACGAGGTACCACATATGGGACTGCGATCTACGCTAGACATTCGGAAAAATTTTGAGGTCTGCAACATACTATTTAAGTACGTATATAGATCGGGGTATTGGACACTCCAACGAAGTGAACTACGAAAAGAGATCTAGAATATTTTACCTCCCTCTATAACTTTGGGCATTCTGCTGGCTGTATGACACTTCAAAACATGAAAAGAGAAAAAGAAAGAAGGTTGATAAAATGTTTATTTTCTGGCAATTAAATTGCGTCCAAGAATAGAGGAACATTTGTACCTCCGTGTTGTCACAAATCGCAATAAATTTCTCGACTATCAAAAATAATTTCAGGCTGTACCTATTCAAAGAAAATTGTAAAATTGTGGGCTTTGTAACATTTTCAATCTCACTTCTAAGGTCTACCCTGCAAGGGACTTGGTACTGTAGGTACGAACACTTTCTGTCACCACATCACGTAATTACAGATCACCCGAGAAAATTTATTGAAGCAACGTCTGAGCGGAAAACTCAGTTTGACAAATTCTGATATTCTCCTTGTCATCCCTGACAACGATACGGGTAAAATACTTAGGTAGTTACCCATCGAAGTCAATAAATTAGCCAAGTACTTGAAAATTTGTCGTCATATACTTCATTATGCAAATAATTCAGAATGATTTAACGATGTAAGTTCCCAGTATGATAAATGTTCTATACCGCGTACTTATGATCTTCTCTCAAGGACCCTCGGTTTTTACCGAAATACAACAAACTGTAAACGCCAAAACAGGGATTACGTCCCACTTTCTTCGGTACGTGACAGCAGAAAAATATGATATGAATAATGACAACAACAAAACAGAACTAGAGAAAATTCTTGGGGCAAATGTATGCATTTGTACCTATGTATTATCAAATTTTTGAATGAAGAATTATATACATATTAATATTCCAGTCATTGATAACGGTTTTAGGTACTCCGCCGATGAAATAATATCCGGTTAAAACATGAAAAGTTGGCAGAGAAGTACACCTAGTTTTATGTATTATTTTTTTTGCTGTAATCATTATTGATATATTATTCATCTCGGTACTTGAACTGCGTGACTTTCAGTGATTATACGTACCTACGCTTCTTTTCATTTCTTGAGCAATTGAGAGATCAAATGTAAATAGTTTTCGATCAAGTTTACGTGAACAAGGTTTCAAACAATGTCAATGAATGATTCTTGAAGGTAAAAGAAAAGGAGTGTAGAAAGATCGCGTAAACGAAGACTGCAGATGAATGAATGCCCTTGAGAAGAAATTGTTTGTGATAACTTCGTCAGAGAAATTCGAGAGCAACAGTCGCTTATCCAAGCCTGTTACATTAGGCAACGAAAATTGAAATACTACTTTAAAAATCGCTCTCCAACTTTTTCACTGTGATTCAGAAAATTTATTTATTTTTTTACATCGTTTACCTACATCAGCTGCTCCCCCCCCCCGCTTTATCTTAAAGCATTTACCACTTTGCACTGTTTACAATACATAAAATTTATTGAAGAAGCTACCAACAATCGAGCTGATTTTAAAAGCAATAAAATTCACTATACAATGAACAAAATTTATGGTTGCACTCAAAACGACTGGGCAGAAGCATCATAATAACATGTAATTTTCCATTTGGTGCAGTTAAATTGAATACTACCTAATAACAATTTTAATTCGCACTGCATTTAAATTTACGTTTGAAATTTTCCTACCCTCTTATAGTCGGATTCGAAACTTTTCCTTTAAAATTTCGTGCGATGGAAAAGCGTAAATAACAATATTTTTATTTCCTCAAACGTACCCATTTAGGCTAACTGAATTCACTTTACGGCGAATCAACTTTCATGCAGAGTACAACTTTAAGATGAGCTTAAAAATTCCACAAAAATATCCCATTCGTACACTTTTTGAATACACCTGTGTACCTTGTACCTATCTTTTCAGATCTTGACACTCGCGCAGCACACGAAAATTGAACTTTCGCTCGCAATCAACTAATTCGAGATGAAAACACCTTATTTTCGAAAGACTTGTATGAAAAAATTGACAACTTCGAGCTCTGTTAGAAAAACTCTACCGAACCTGAAACGATTGGAGCACAATTTGTGTTGAGGTGGGAATCTCTAATCCCAGATGTGCGACTCAACCTAATTCCTCTACCCAAATATTTAAAGTAAATGCCAAAGTTCCAGATGCAGATTTTGGAGTAAACTGAAGAAGAGAAAATTTCATCTCCTAAAAGAGACTGTTTCCTCGTTTTGCACGAAAAATATACTCTATCTGCATAATTTGAACTTTTTTTGAGGTTTAGTGGATATATCCTGCAATAATTTTCCTCACCCTTCTCCGTATATCCGTACCTATTATCCTCTCTTGAGCAGGAGAGTTCAGTTGTTTTCAAGTTCCTGAAGCAGACCAAGGTGACCCGGTACGTTTTCTCAAGGACATGTTAGCACACCCTTATTATTCGCAAACAGAATTTATTGAGATACGCGACCCTTCAGGTCCCTAATGTAACGTACTATGCTATAGCAAAAACACATAGAGGTAAGTCTTTTATAGGAGTTGTGAGAACTTTAGTAGCCCTGACAGCTCATAAAATGTATCCCGTAACGTCATTAGTTGGGTATGACCGCTAAACTTGACCAAAAAATGAAGGGTGATCCTTCTTTTATTTAAGAGGGTAAAGTGATCTGCGAGAGAGTCTTTCTGGGGAGAGGGAGGAAGAGGGGTTTTCCGTTCGAGACATATTTCCTAGGTAGTAAATGGTGGATTTCGTAGGACTAATTCGTTACCTATTGCCTGTGGCAGAGCTCACCATTGGTCTGAAGAAAGTTTTTATCGATCTACATAAATATTTCCTTAAAACATATACCTACTTTGTTTTACTGACGAGTTCAAATATTTATTCGAACGTCTTCGAATAACTATTTTTGAACGCGTACTCTACGCGAACTACCCCAAAGTATAGGAAATACTCGTATCATATTTCTCACGTGATCATACCGAAAACACCCTATAAAATAGGCTTCGCTAGCCACTTTCGTCACTTCTCTTATAGCTTCACCCAGCTTCACCTCCTGTTTTCCTATAATAGCTTTTTCGCTTCTCTTCTTGCCTTCTTCTTAGCTTGTTTCCTTAATCTTCTCAGGCTGTTCACCGCAGTGTCCGAGGGTATAGTCTACTCTTACTCGGTTTCTCCAGCTTCTCTCGTTGTCTTTCCTTGCTTTCCTATCCTTTCGGGCTATTCTCCGCGGTGTCCGCCGGTTCAATCTTTCCTGTCTCACTCCAGCTTCTTCCTCCTGCTGCTCTCCACGGTATCCGCAGGTACAACAGCGTATCCGGTCGATTGGCCTCCGCGGTGACTGCGGTGACCGCGGGTCTGGTCTGCACACCTCTTCAATCTTCCCCCTGTTGCTCGTCGCGGTGCCCGCGGGTACAACAGCGTGTACTCTCGATTAGCCTCCGCGATGATCGCGGGACTGGCCTACACATCTCATCGATCGTTCACCCTGTTGCTCGCCGCGGTATCTGCGGGTCTGCTCTGCACACTTCTTCAATCTTCCCCCGTTGCTCGTCGCGGTGCCCGCGGGTACAACAGTGTATCCTCTCGATTGGCCTCCGCGGTATCCACAGGACTGGTCTGCTCACTTCCCTCTGTTGCACGCAGCGGTGTCCGCGGGTACAACAGTGTACTCACACCGGCTAATCCTCCGGGGTTCCCGCGGGACTAGTCTTCTTTCACTCTTCGATTTTGTACCGTCGGTCGATCTTTCTCCATCTCTCTGCTAAATCTTCAACTCAAGTCAACAGTTCCTCTCTCTCTTTCACTCACTCGCTGTCAAGTTATTGTAACATAATTATACAAGAAAATAAACATCCATCTTCAAACACAGAAGATGACTTCTTTATAATGTGGCGCAGTGCCGATTCGCCACTCGAGGCATTCAAGAGCTTACGGAGCCGACGGGTTTCCTTTACCGCTTCATCGTGGCGTACGGGCCGTCGTATGCAACAACTTATGACTGGGTATATTACATCCTCAAAGTGGTAATTTGCTTTCATGTGATAGGTTGGTGATTGATTAGATATGTGCACTACTCTATAGCTATTTCTGCCAACCGTTTAGAATTGCTCACCATTTGCGTAAGATTGGTCATTTGAGGCCGACATACCTAGGATATTTACTGTAGGGATTGTAGGAAGTGGTATGGTGAGTCGGGTTTTGAGAGTTTTCCCACGGTCATCTCGTCTTCTCACCCAGTCCTGACCTCCAGTTAACTTAATATCATTTTTTACACTGAATTTGGGTTCTCGATTCTCAACAAAATGTCCCCTTCCTGCAATGGATGCGATATCACTTTGTTTAGGTTCGGTTTAAGGGTTGACCATCCGTGAATCTCGGGTATTCCAGGATCATGTGCGCCTGAATACCTTCCCTGAGGCCACGCATGTAGTGGCGTTCTGTGACTCTTTCGCGACTGCGGGATGGAATTTAAAAACATCGTGCGCAATGATGTGCTGGATGCTCCAAAAGTTGAACATGAACTCTCTTTGTCGTAAACTTGATCTCCTCATGACAGTCTGAGAGATGAGGAGTGAACTGTGTGTAAGAGTTCTTGGGTCGATAGGTTAGCTAGATGTCGGAGCGTGTATGTTGGTATGCAGGCGAGCCCTTCTCCCCTCGCGTGTACATCGTCAGCAAGCTGCACTCGTCAACCGGTGACATACTCAAAGGAGTAAAACAAACGGAGTAATTTAATTAAAGCCACAGAAATACAAAATACACCGGAGCGCTTCCGATTAAAGAACCATTGTCAACGGGTGACATGAAAGCAACCGGCCGGTAACAAACACTGCCGAGGAAATCATGACTGAACTAGCGAGTCATCACAATGTGAATCATACTCATAAACTAGTTCAATCAACCCCTCATCAGGTATGTACCTGTTGAGCACATTTAGATTGTCGTTATTCAGATGGCGAATAATTTCAATATGTTCTAACGCGGTCGAGATCTCTCTATGGAGGAGGGACTCGGATCCCTCTTTGAAACTATGGTCAATGGTAATAAGATGGTCCGCAAATGCTGAATCACCCAATTTCTTCTTTTCCCGTACGCCTTCCTATGCTCATCTATTCTAATTTTGAGCTGACGTCCAGTCTCACCTATGTAGATTCCATTGCAGTCATTACACTCCATTTTGTAAACCTCACTCCTTTCGACCAGTGGGATTGGGTCCTTCAGCTTAACGAACAGACTTCTTACAGTGTTAAGATTGTAATACACTGCGCGAAACCCAAATGGGTGGAGGACACGACCTAACTGGGAAGAGAATTTTCCGAAAAAGGGGAGCCTAATCCAACGTTTTCTACTATTCTAGGGTCAATACTCAGAAAGCTTGTACTGCCTTTGTTCGTCATACCCCCCTCTCTCGGATAAATGATCTTGCTTTGGAGGTGATTAAGAGGATTAAGAGGAAGGTCAGGGAGGAGGGCTTAACCATTACTAAGGCTGATAAAGGGAATGCCATTGTAGTTATGGAGAAGTCCTCTTATGTCTCCAAGGTCGATGACGTTCTCGACCAGTGTGGCGCCAAGGTAAATGTGGAATTTAATTTTCCAAATCACGTTAAAGAAGTTAGACGTGTTATAAACAATAGCGAATTTATTATCAAAACCCCTTCGCTTAAAAGATTTCTCCTTGAGCCCAACCCTGTGCCGCCTTTATTGTACGGGCTACCTAAGGTTCATGAGGACACTCCGATGCGGCCGGTCGTTTCCTTTGTTTCTTCCCCCACGTACTTCTTGGCAAAATTTTTGGACCGTTGGTTTAAATCTAGAGTAGAATTTGAGTCATCCTACTCTGTGAAGAATTCGGTCTCTTTGGCTGATAAGCTTGAAGATGACATTCTTCCGCCTGATTCTACCCTATGCTCTTTTGACGTAGTCGGCTTATTTCCGAGTATCCCTAGAGCTACTGCCATGCAGCATATGGGAGACCTCTTGGTCCAATCTAATATCTGTCACGAAGAACTGGCAGAATTTTTCAATTTACTCAATATTTATTGGTCTCCCAATTTTTGCAAATTTGAAGGGAAATTTTTCGAATTTCCAGAGGAGGTAGGTATCCCTATTGGCTCTCCTCTGGGTTCCCTCATTTCGGAGGTTTTCATGTCTAAATTTGAGCTCGATCTTTTTTCCTCTGGCCAGGGGCTTTTGGTAATGACTGCAAGGGGAATCTACATAGGTGAGACTGGACGTCAGCTCAAAATGAGAATTGATAAGCATAGGAAGGCGTACGGAAAAAGAAGAAATTGGGTGATTCGGCATTTGCGGACCACCTTATTACCACTGGCCATAGTTTCAGAGAGGGATCCGAGTCCCTCCTCCATAGAGAGTCCTCGACCGCGTTAGAACATATTGAAATTATTCGCCATCTGAATAACGACAATCTAAATGTGCTCAACAGGTACATACCTGATGAGGGGTTGATTGAACTAGTTTATGAGTATGATTCACATTGTGATGACTCGCTAGTTCAGTCATGATTTCCTCGGTAGTATTTGTTGCCGGCCGGTGTTGGTTCAGTTGCTTTCATGTCACCCGTTGACAATGGTTCTTTAATCAAAAGCGCTCCGGTGTATTTTGTATTTCTGTGGCTTTAATTAAATTACTCCGTTTGTTTTACTTCTTTGAGTGTGTCGTCGGTTGATGTCTTTGGTCATAATTTGGAGAACCGAATTAATTCTATTAAGCTGCACCCGTCTTCGTTTTCACTTCAGTATGCTCACGGTGTGAACCTCCTACGCGTTCGATGGAGTCCTGTTGGCGTCTACTATCCTCTGAGTAGATTCTCTCGTGTCTTCATAGACTTGTGAGGTCACCCGACCTCCGTTCCCTCGGGCGGACGGTCTCCACCTTACACTAGATTTTATATGGAGGCTCCATAGTCCAATTGAGACCGAATCAGACTCTTGCACGAGCAATTTTCAATTGCAACCTAATCGTGGATGGGAGCGATACTTCAAGAGATTCATTGAATGTAAGCAGTTCGCTTTCAGTAATTTGATACGTGAAATCGAAGTTAGTTCTTGATCCAGGGTGGGTCTAAGAAATTTTACTGAATCATTGGTTTTACTTTGAAAATTTTGAAGATAGAAGGAGTGATTGATAGAGGTGCCTTGCTAACTCAGGAAGATTAAAATCTAACAAAACAGCGGGTAATATAATAATCGTTATAACTTTATTATCTCTGTTCTTATCCAAATATTTTTACACAGAATTTTTTGGTAGTGTTTGTTGACTCAGAAATACGTTCACGCTCGAAAACCTACGTGCTGTGATTGTAAAATGAATTAAAAGATTCATCATATCATTCAGCAATCTACAAAACAAATATGTACATCAAGAACGATATAGTTCGTTGACTACACGTGGTGTGCTGTTCTGAAGTATTGGTTGTTAATGTTTTTACAAACTATTACAGAAAAAATTTTAACTTTTCTCCAATTCCAAAATTTAAAATAGAAAAGTATTGCTCAATTGTATCAATAGAGAAGTACCACCTTAAAAATCCTCCAAAGATTTACCACAACGATTACTGAAGGGAGACTTCCGCCAGAACATACCGATCGCTCTTAGATAATTTTCAGGGATCCCGCACAAAGAGAACTCTTCGCTAACTAACATGCTACCGATGTGTTACGACATTTACTTGTTGAAGGTGGTATTCTGATGATATTATACAATGATCAGATCTATCAAGTTGTCTCTAAATGGACCGAGATCCTTGCCTCCCCTCCCTTTTATGAGACCTGATCTTTCTTTACTTCGAACAATATTTTTACGTCATAAATTTGTCACCTGATCGGTTTTCTCTTTGCGTTAATTGACGCTGTTTATTGTGGTTTTCGTTCTTATTGATTTACAAATAATTGTACTAACATTTTTCTAGTAGAGTACAAAGTATACGTCTTCTCGACAGAATGATCAGCAATGAGTATTGACGTATGTTTCCTGATATCAGAGAAATACAAGCCGAGCCCACATGGATATAATTCTGTACTCTTTTTCTCGCAGTATACTTCCGTAATAATATAACAAAAAAAATTCCATTACGCGTAAATTTGCCCGTGTGCGTGTAGTACACGCTATTATACACAATTCGCATGATAAGGTAATTCATGTCGCGTAGCGGCCGCCGACGAAACGTGTGCGAACACGTACTCGTGCTCCGTATAATATTTGGAAGTGAGTTATCATTACCTATGGTCAGTAAATGGTACGAGGTATCGTTGGCTGCGGGCTTTCCGGGTAATTTTTCTTCGAAATCTATTTTACAATGCACAACGTGTAAATGTAGCCGATGTTTGGCGCCCTTGAACTAGTGCGAACGTGTACGCAAATCTGTCAATATAATTGTCATTTTCACGAAAATAAGTCGGGACCCTATGTGAATGAATTTCGTCTTCCAACGCATCGGAAATTACCTAATGACTGGACAAGAAAAAAATGGCCTGGCCATTAAATTTTTTATAGGGGGCACGAGTAAATAATTTATGAAGTGAACGAATAAGTGCGAAAAGCGTTGAGTGCGACTCAGCGGCCCGCACTATGTTATTTTTTTCCCTTTACGAGCGGAAGGGGAAAAATACCTCTATAGCCAGGACAGGTTGAGATTATAAAAATCATCCACCGCGTTTCTATAATTCATCACATTGTTGTTGCCTAATTCCGTGCACGACGTACAGTCGGCTGCGCTCTGTTCTTCTAATGTATTTACGTAACGCAGCACGAGATATAATACGTGTATAATAAAAAGAATAAAAATTTAACGAAGTATTGTCTTTCTATCATTTTTACAGATGTTCGTATCGCGAGTGACTGCAGCTGGGAAACGTCGTCGTCAAATGGATTGTGTGAAAGTTTCTCTATTCGCGAGCTCGTAATACGTTTAGTTCGGGCAACTAGTTCGTGATAGCGCGACTGTCGTACGCTTTCATTTTTCCAGAAGATAAAAAACGATCCGACAGTCCAGCATCAGTGTGCGCGGCCGTACCAACTCCGCGATGACGTTCGTGTAGCGCTCTTTTGCGGACTCGAACACGACTTCTATCGATCGTTTTCAGTGCGTTTTCAACTCTTTTGTGAAAAATCGATTGCGTGAACGAAAATCCTTCATTATGAATACGTTTAAGGAGGATGTCGAAACGCAACCCCTTAACGGGGGCGCTAATACGGGTAGACGTTCCTCGTTGAGGAATGGCAACGATTTCAGAAGAGGTAGCGTTGTCACCTTCGCCAATGAAGTGACCGATAATACGCGGGCGATGCAGTCCATTGAAGAGGAGGCATCCCCAGCTTGTGTAAATTGCGGTCCTCCCGTGAAGAACGGTGCCAGGAAGCCTATGGCCAGGATACCGACGGAGGCCAAACTCAGGACAGTCACGCATAAAGTGAAGAGACCGGCTGTGGATATCGAATTCAACGATCTCGTTTACACGGCAAAGACAACAACCGGTGAGTAATTTTTAACATATTTTCATACGAATACCGCAAGAATTCGGTTCCAAGAGAAAGCGAAAATAGTGGCCTTCCAGCAGTTCGTTCTACCTAGAAATTAAATTTCTCATGAATGCGGGTTATACTCTCGATATTGGAGATTTATATTGCGTAACATAAACTCATTCAGATGGTACACGTCTGTTCGAACTGATAAGAGGAATTCTTGGTGAATGATTGTCATAGGCAAAGCTACAAAAAATCTACTTGTCGATGCCTGTCCACACAAACTGAATTGAAAATCCTTCTTATAAAGAGCCTGTCCTGCTGGCTGAGCAGAACCTGGATAAAGATATGATGATTTTTCCGTCATAGATCCTTATTATAAAGTTAGTGGCTAGGTTTCGGACCTCAACCCAAGATTCTGTCTATAATTTTATCAAGATTTTAATATTTCATCAACCTTTCATAACCCTTTTTCTTTCTTTCAGGCAATATAATCGTCTCCTTCCTTATTGAAATCACAATTCCACAACTCGGAACCCCCCCTCCTTTGCAAATCTTTTTAACCCACTCCGTCGATATTCTTATTACGAAGCAGGAATTGCGTTCTTCTAGACTGGAAATCTAATTCATAAATTACCTCTCCTTCTGCGGTAAAATCTGGAAAAATTTTTGTCGGACGTGAACTGAACTTGAGAATTTAACATCAATCTGGGAAGTCTTAATAAATTCAGTGCAATATTGACTTGTCATAATCAAAAGCCTGTGTGGCAGCCTTCATGTAGCAGATGTAGTACACTGCTATACATGGGAAAAGTTTGATGTCTGTTTGAGCTACGCGAGTGAAAAATTTGTTGCACTTTTTTCCCCAAAAAATATTTTTGCTACACGTGAAGAAAATTCAGGTTACCACCATTGGCCACTCAATTGATCATTTTGGTACTAATTATTATGGGGTAGGGCCGGGGATCGCTTTCATGAAAGACGTTTTTAAATTATTGATCATTTGGAGTCATACGACTATGGAGATTTACTTATTTCTGTTGACCGGACATGAAATAAATTCTAGTATTAGATTTGTAAAAAGAACCTCTCGAAATATAAGCTTTAGAGTTGAGTTTGAAATTACCCTGATCGCTTGTGTCGCATGTGCAGCCACCCATCCTCCATCATGGAGTGGATGCGCATGTTGCGTATACATTAATTTTCTTTCCTCTAACACCTGTATCAACTCTTTCGGGTAACTTCAGTTTTGAAAGAATCTTCCCGGAAGAACCCTCCCCCCTCTTAAACGATTAAACGAATCCGTTCCTCTAAGTTACGGCTATCCATAATAAACGCGAAAAAGACGAATACTCCGAAGATTCCTGGTATCCTTCCATCAAATTTACGTTGGAAACAGGGGTATTTTCCGTTAACTTTTTGGATTTATCGATCTCTATTATAGACGGTATCCATGAGTTTGGAATTTACAGGAAAGATACTACGACCGATGTTTTAGTCCACGGTGGTTCGTTCGGTCCTGTTGCTCACAAGATGGCTGCATTTCATAGCCTAGTTCACAGACTGACTCGTATTCCGTTGAGTCAGTCTGCTTTTAAGAAAGAAGTACTCACAATAAAACACCTGGCTAGAGTGAATGGGGTCAATGTCGACGTTGACGTGATGGTTCGGAGGAAAGTTACAAGGAGCATTCTTGATTCCACCACCTCCCTCCCCCAAGACATGATCCGTGATCGCCGGTTGCGTTGGATCAGTCTCCCTTTTCTGGGGAAGTTCTCCCTCCAATTGGGTCGGGCCCTCCAAACGTTTGGCTTCAGACCCGCGTTCTACAACCCTACAACACTTAAGGGGTTGTTTGTGAGACTGAAGGACCCCATACCCATTGATGAGAGGAGTGGTGTTTATAAGTTGGAATGTAGGGATTGTGGAGGCTTTTATATTGGTGACACCAGCCGCCAAATGAAAGTTAAGGTAGCTGAGCACCTGAAGTCTTAGGAGAAGATCATAGTGGCCACAGCTTCCGTGAGGGATCCGAAAAGCTCCTCCATAAGGAGAATTCGTACCGAAAGCGCATAGCCCTCGAGTATATAGAGATAATGCGTCATCGCAACACTGACGGTATCACTGTACTCGACTCGTTCATTCCGGAGGATGGCCTGATCGAATTGGTCTATGATTCACACCGTGATTTCTCGTTTAGCCAATCTTAATACATTGTTCTTCTCCTCCGTTCGTCAGTTGCTTTCATTTCAGGCTTGAAGATGGTTTATTAACCGATAGCGCGGTTTGCAAGGTTTACTCTCCCTTCGGAGTATTCGTCTTTTTCGCGTTCCTCCCCCCTCTTCTTGGGAACTACCAAGCTGCAGTGCCCCCAGGTACGCAAATCGTAAACACACCTTAGCTTTCAGAAAAACACTAGGCCAAGATGGTAGCTGCTCTACTGGATGCTACCTCGACTCTCCCTAAACTCTTTACACTTTTTTCACGTGAGTGGTAAACACAGAGGAGAACTCTCACAAATACATATCGTTCAGACAAAGAATAATTTCTTCAGGGCCGCTTTGCCTAGAACACTTCTGACTCAACACTTAAGATTGAAACAACAACGTCAAAAATATTAAAGACTTGCGTGTCTTTTCATCGTCCAACCTGCAAAATATAACATTAATAGTATACTATACTGAGTGCAACTGTCGGGTCCATACGATATCCAGCTTCCTCCTCATCGCTTAGTACATGAAGGTGACCTCAAGCTTCCAGTCTTCATTATTTCGGAGCATAATTGCGACCAAGGTCTGTAGAGCAAACTCTCCTTCTTCCGCAATCTGTCGGGGGAATCCTTAAGCTTCTGTCGCTGACCATTCCACGCGCTGCACAAAAACACAGTATGAGGAGGAGCGTCATCCTGGTCCTGGCTACATGGAGTGCAAACGGATACCACTTGCGAAGCATTCATAGCTACCCGTCACTTGTATCAGATGGAAGTTCGTCTGGCCATATTCCCACCATAGCCATGCATTCAGGTCATGGACCAAAATACGTGGCTCTCCTTCCATTCATCCACGAGGGATTCTCTGATTTTTTTTTCATCTTGAGCTAGGCTTTGGCACTCTGTATCTTTCTTCTTCTTGCTGAACACAATGGTGCGGCGTTCTTGCCAATATCTAGTGTGCGATCGTCGATTTGTATCCTATAATAAGAGAATTCGAACTTAGGATCTTCATTTTCATTATCTACATTGAGGCAAAGGAATTGTGCCGCTGGATAACCACATAAGACCATTTTACCTGAACGAAAATCGTAGACTCGCGAATCTGTGTATGTGATGACATTATGTGTCATAGACTCGAAATTAATGTTTTCGATCATCCTAGCTATTCAAACTCTTTTTCTCATTACCTTTACACGCAGTTAGTTTAATTCAATATTCCTCCAGCTCTGGACGATTAAACCTATCTATTACAATAATTATGTTTGCGTTCTGCGTCATAGAAACTAGACACACGTGCACTTTGTTATTTTAGAAATCGGAGGTGGGAATTTTGGCAAGTTTCTCTCCTGAAGCGTACACCTCAATAATTGGAATTTTTCCAAGTGCCTACTGTGAGTCGAACCCCCTACCTTTCTCGAAATCACAATTTTTCAAAAAGATTGGCCTCAGCGTGAAGGAAACGTTTTCACCCTGCTTCTCCAGTGAACTCGAAAGTTCAAAACCTCCCAGCCTCACCTTTTTTAAACCATCGAAACGTCCTGTTAAGGCAAAGTCCTGAATTTCTGGATCAGGGGGAAATCTAGAGACAATGTCGGATTAAGAAGCATCTCAGCTTTATCGGTATACGAAATCCAAATCGATGTCACCGCTCTAGAGTTATTGCTAACGAATTTCCTCTCATCTGCGAAAAAAAAATGGTTCAGTCACCTCGACAAGGTAATATCCAAACAATCACATGTCTGTTTCATTACTCAATCACTCGTTCGAGGCACATGTTTGACAAAATATATTTGCTTCCGAACGATGATGGTGGTTAATCAAAAATAGTGGAACCAAACATCATCATCATCCACCGTTAGCCATAAAAAATTTTCTCAGGCCTCAGGATAACGAGTTTGGTCGTAGTTTTCGTGAATCGCGACGTCGGTATTTATTTTTTATCTTCCATAGCAATCATTTCTGAAACGAAGTTCACCGCCAAGGTTGTACGTATTAACTCTTCGATAATGAGCGGTTAATTGCGGAAACCGATGGGAAATGTAAAATAGTCGTGCCCAGGTCGTGCCCCAATTTCTTATATATGACGTATCCTGGAATATCTTGGCGGTGACGTAAATCGATTTAGTTTCATTTTCATATTTTTTTGATTTTTTTTCTCCTCTTCCGAGTGTTATACATATCGTGAAACAAAAATATCTTAAGATGGATTTCGATTTTTTTCCTGTTCCGAATGTTCGGAATAACAAAAAATAAAATTACATTTAGTTCGAATTTGATTTTTTTTTCAAACGAAGAAGTATTCTAAAGAAACGAAATTTTTCACAAGATTAAAATTCAACATTTTTTATTCGACGAATTCTGACCTTCGTTTTTTTCTGCCCGCGGGAAAGAGGATGGGCATAACATCTAATTTATTTTACGAGGAATTCGTTATAGTTCTTTGTCATATTTCTGCGCTCGTTTACGATCCTTATTATTTTCGTGCGAAAAACCGCTGTAAAAACTAGTGCAATTTGAATATGCAGAGAATACAACTAATACCATGAACTCGAACAGCCGGTGAACTCGTGATTCGTGACTCAACAGATTTCTGATGTCTGACTTTGCGCTCAATACGTGACTTGACAATCTCCCGCGGTCGTCTTGAAATTTCTCCTAAACCGCCTCTTTGTAGTTTATAAAAAGCTGCATATCTGATGTAAATTTGTGTTACCGGAATTAAAATTCCTCACGGAGATAACTTGTTACAAAATACAGGAACTTGGTGTGGATTTTTTAAATTTTTCGATGTTATGTCCGACAAGATGGGCCTCGGATGTGAAATCATTAATCAAATCATACCCGCGCCAGCTTCCTTAAATTTTTCTCGCATCTTGGTTCGTTGTACTTAGATGATTATTTTGGCCTTGTCATTGATCTTCTATAACTGATAAAACTTTCGCGGAACTTATAAATCATGCTACCGAAAAAAATCCCAAGACGTAGGATTGCTTTTTGTAATTCAAAAATTTACATTTTAGTTTGTGTAAATTGGTCTTTCAGATCGTCCACAATCAATATGATCTACATTAGAAAATGATTTATTCCTCTGTAAATGATAATTTGGCTATAGAGGTACCCTCGTCGGAAAACTTTCCGATTTTCAGGTGACTGGTTTGGCCGCACTTATGTACTTAGTTCTTATCAACCCTCTACTCCACCTGAACTTTCGACGTCAATACTTATGGGGTCATCCGACAATTTTTAACGAATTTTTTTATGAGATAGGAAAATATCCTTCATCCAATCAATTTTGGATTCTTGTTTCCGATAATAATTGCAAATTTGTAAACTTTTCATCGCTTGTAATTAATCAATTTGAAAGTGGCAAAACATGACCGTTGATGAGATAGAAAACTTAGCAAGATTTGAGTCTCGGGAGATTCCCCTTTGCCTACTTTTTCTCCTACCCGATATTTTCGCTTCAATTGAAGAAATCGATATATAGTTCTTCCTTGATGTAGGAGGGAGAGAAGGTTAATCCCTCAAACCCTGGCTACACTTCCGTCAAGAAGGGGGGATCTTATGGAATTGGTACAAGCTCGTGGAACTCAATTTAGACCAAGTCTCTCATTACCAGGTGTATCCTAAACCCTCTGGGCGAAGTTTTTTACAGTTTCTGGTAATAATTCTTTGCTAAGCAATTTTTCGACCTTATATCTAATTTCAAGTGAAAACCGACAAGGCCATCCAAGTGTTTTTTGGAGATAATGATGATGAGTTGAGATGGAAATTTTCTGAAGCAACATCAGAAACGAATTTAATCTGTTTACTTCTTTCGACGGGCCTGAACTTGATGGCTCGCTTATAAAAGATGCGTAACAAGTTTATAGCTTCACGAATGAATATCCGGTCGATAGAATGAGAAGTGGACGAAAACAGGTATTTTTGTCCGAAGTTGAGAGTCGATTGAGATCAGATGAAAACGGCAGACGATGCAAAATTCTCAAGTATGGATAATGAAGACAAAAAAAAACTGTTGAAGTCCAAACGTACCGGAGCATCTAAATGTCTTCGCGAATAGTGATCGGTGTAAGGACTGAAACTTGAAAAGAAGAGAAATGCGCTCAAGATTCGGACTTAAACCTGCTTAAATGTCGCGCCATATTCGAGTTTTGTAAATACAGTCGTCGATTATTGCATAAAAAGAAAGAAGAATGTTAAATATAAAGTTTATTAATTCTTCGAATCTTCGAATGTGAAGCAAGTTTGAACGTCTGACATTGTAAAACGAGTCTTATATTGAATTTCTTTCATTATTCACACTTTTTTTTTTTTTCGACATAAATACTCGTACGGTAATTAAAATGTAATGTATTGAGTTTGTATTGTACCTACGCAATCATAATACGATAAATGTATCGTTTACGAAAAAAAAAATAAAAAACTTATGCAATTATCAGTATATGGATAAAAAAAATGATGATCAAGAGGAACTTCTTAACGGTACTTGTCAGTCATAATTTAGCCACTACTATTGTACAATAGTCATGTACAATATCAGCAATACTATACAGCAACAACAAACACAGAAGTTCGTTTAAATTCTACATTTAGATTTCTTATCGTATTCACTCGAAAATTAAGTGTACGTACGTTATCAAAATGGTATTTGTCCCGAACGAACGTCATATGCAAGCCGTCGTAATGTGCGATTTTGATAGCCTACTCTTAATTAATTGACGTGGAGGGAGCGGTCTGCGATTCAAGAAGAAATTATTAAGAGTTGACTCCCTTCCTTTTACTCAAGAGCGACGTCTCATGAAAAACAAAATATAGGAAAGAATTTACCTGAACACGCGTTTTCGTGAATCTTGAGAGGGGAATACATAACTCTTGAGGTTTGCGCGATATCACTTCTAAAACTGCACTCGTAAAAGTTCAGACATCGAAACAGAGTAAATAGAATATTATTCTTGTTTGCAATTGATACAATATTCATACTAGGCAAGATTAAGATAGTCGCTTTATTGTTCAACTCAGCACACAATCATGAGATTACTTTTTGTACAAAATTTTTCACTACCATCTAGCACTACGTTGAAAATTTTTTCAAATATTTATCGTCGACCATCTAGCTCTACTTATGAGAGGAGAAGGGAGAGAGGAAGAAGATTTTGAAATGATTACTTCTCTTCATGGAAAAATAATGGGTCGTGCATATTATGTCTTTGGGCGTTTGTAAGAGGAGGATGAGGTTGATCCGAGCCTATGCCTGAAATGACTTCAGGGCCGGGTTCTAACAACGTCATCATACAGACAAATCTCATTGGTCCAAGTTTTAGTATTGATCTGGTTCTAAGAAAAACCAGTAAGCACGTCTCAATATCCGTCTGAACATAGGAGTCTTTCCTAGGACGCAGAAAGATCGGTATCTCGAGAATGATATTTGGACATTTACCGGAACCAGGTTATTAAAAGTATTTATGATCACTCACTCTGCTTGTAATTGTCTCTCAGCGCCATATTAGCCTTCTATACTGTATGTTAGGCTATACTTTTAGTCTAGTTTAGGATTACTTTATATTACGCTTTGAACCTAAGTCAGCCTGTATAGTTCCCCCTAAAATAGGTAAAGGTCATTGACGATGAGAAACACGTTGCAGAAAGCGTCTCGCAAATTTCTGGGTGACCCCCAACCCAAAGACGTATACATGTGAGAAAAATCAATTCGTGAACCAAGGATTGTAGAAAACTTAAAACCACTGATTCAGCTAAAAAGTGCCTACCCGCATCAAAAGTTTTTCATGACTACGATCACAGAAGTGAAATTGACTTTTCCGGCACATCTGAGTTAGTAATACAAGTTCATTATGAGCAGAAGCGTACGCTTTTCAACCCAATTACCCTCTCAGTCGGTCTGAAAAGTGGCTCGTAGTACTCGTAGATCTCAACATAAGCCTAGATAGGTCCTTAATCCATCTTGTAAATCACTTCGATATCAGTTTTGTAGTTTCTATATTCGAGTTTTATTCTACAGGCTTCCTGTACTACTTCTCAAAATGCAAACTGCGAACTGTTTCCAACAGACATGTAGTAGATAATATCTTTGCTGCGGAAATTAAGTTTGATGGCGATAAATTGTTTCCGGGAAATGAATTTGAAAGATTTACACTCTTTGAACGTACAAATTTTTCACGTGCGTACATTCTCAACTCTATATCTTTCTTCTTCATCTCGTTATCTTCTTTTTTTGAGCTGAGACTGCATCCCTTTTGAAAAATGTGCAACTACCTCTTTATTGAATGACGTTGACCCTTCCTTTCAGTTCGCGTGCACATTAAGTTTTCATCTCAATCCTTGTACATATGGTCCAAATAGAAATCTTTTCAAATCGCTCCTCTTATACATAGCTCAAAATTTTTAACTCATTTAGCCCTCCTCCAAACCTTCTTGTCTAGAGCCTCAGTCATATTCCTCCGCCAGTCTCACTCCTCGTATACGTGACTTGAAAATCGAAATTTGTCGATCTCTTTTGCTATTTATAACACGAGAGTTGAAATAATTTCTAGTATCCCCTCCCTCCTCTACCCAACCTTATAATGTATGGCCTGCCCTTCCTGTTATGCCCGAATATTTCATTATTGAGTATCGAAGTTCAGCTTCTGTAACTGTGCTTTCGTCCTTCTTCGGTTCATCCACTGATTTCAATGGTCTACTGCAACCTTCAATTGTTATAAGATCCTTTGGACCTTCATAGGTTCTTCGCAAGAGGCAGTTGGAGGAGTATCGGCAGTAGTTTGTGGTTCATTTGTCTCCTCGCGACATTTGAACGCAACCCTTAATCCCTAATTTATGTTATTGATTTCCTAATTCCTTTCTAGATAATAAACTGTAGTTTTAATAACGAAGATAATAAAATCTCGTGTGGATAAGTCCTTATTAGCGGGGAACCCGCTATCCATTTTGTTAGGAGATTACATCCTCAGAAAACGTCTGCGTCCGCAGGTTGGGTTAGGTTACGGGACTTAGAAGAATTTCGAGTCTCGAGCTATACATGATAGGAGGGAGACTTAGAAGAATTTCAAGTCTCGAGCTATATATAATGGGGGGGGGGGGGGACTTGAAAGAATTTTGACTTTCGAGCTACCGTCCGCCGTCCAACCAAAAACTTGGAAAAATTTTGAGACTCGAGCTATATATGATAGGAGGGGGACTTAGAAGAATTTCGAGTCTTGAGCTATATATGATAGAAGGGGGACTTAGAAGAATTTCAAGTCTTGAGATATATATGATGGGAGGGGGACTTGGAAGAATCGTGACTTTCGAGCTGTATATGATAGGAGGGGGACTTAGAAGATTTAGAAGAATTTCGAGTCTCGAGCTATATATGATAGGAGGGGGACTTAGAAGAATTTCGAGCCTCGAACTATATATGATAGGAGGGGGACTTGGAAGAATTGTGACTTCCGAGCTATATATGATAGAAGGGGGACTTGGAAGAATTTCGACTCTCGAGCTATATATGGTAGGAGGGAATGTAGAATGATAATTTTGATTTGAATTACATATGACAAGGTTATCAACTCAGTTCCACACCACCTGAGAGGTCGAGTTAAGGAATTGCGGGTTCCCCGCTGCCATTGCAACGTCTGCAATGGCTTCTAATTTTTTATTTTGTAGTTTTAATGTTCTTCGAAATGTCACTAATGCGAAATATTCGCTCTTAATATGCATGCAAAACCCAGTCAACAGGTATTATTTTTTTTCATTTCGTATTCAACCACGACAACTAATATGAAACTTTATCATTCGCGTAACTTATGCAATTCATTTTTTGTCCGTTTACTTCAAATCCCGCGTTTGTAAACTTTGGGTGTTGTATGATTTGCTCCGCATTTAAGTTAAATAAAAGTCTAGAAGACCGGGGGCATCGCTGTCTCACTCCTGTTTTTATACAGCACGTTTCCTCAGATCCTGTCGCTCTAATTCGAACCCTCGCTTACTGTAATAAATAAAAGGACTTTTCATTCGTGCAAGGACTTTCTATAACCAGAAAACAAAACAGTAAGGACGCGAAAGGACGAACAATCCGAAGGGAGAATAAACTATGCAAACTGCAGAAAAAATCAAAACGACGAGCCATCTTCAGGACTGAAATGGAAGCAACTAACGAACAGAAGAGAAAAATAAGGTATTAAGACTGGCCAAACGAGAAATCGCGGTGTGAATCATAAACCAGTTCAATCGGGCCATCTTCCGGAAGTACAAGTTAAGTACAGTAATGCCATCGGTGTTGAGATAACGCATTACGTCTATATGCCCGAGGGCATTGCGCTTGCGGTAGGAATTCTCCTTATGGAGCAGCTTTTCGATCCCTCACGGAAGCTGTGGCCACTGTTTATTAAATGATATCCAAAAAGTTAATGGAAAATACTCATATTTCCAAAGTAAACTTTATGGAAGGGTACCAGGAATTGAGATACCTCAGAAACTCACCAAGGAGATCTGGGGGACAAGTTCAGGTGCATAGAACGTCATCAACGTACCTGTGCCAGTAGTAGATATGATTAAGTAACACCTGGTTCGAGGAAAAGAGGTCAAGACATGAAGATTTCGGAGATGAGAAAACCTAGAAGTGATCCAATAGGGATCCCTACTTCATCAGGGAACTCGAAGAATTTCCCTTCAAATTTGCAATAGTTGGGGGACCAGTAATACTCAGGAGATCGAAACATTCATGAAGCTCATTGGTCGTTCCCGAGGGAAGACTTTCACCCTTCAGGACGTCAGTTAAAGAGGCCGAATTCAAGACCGAGTTCCCACAAATAAATTTATTTTATAATTTCACGAGTTCTGAATCAGACGAACATCTTCTGTCCTTTTGTCTCGAGAATGACTACTGCCAACATAAGGGTGTCACATACTCGCAGACTCATGGTGTGGCAATGGGTAGCCCCCTCTCGCCAATTATTGCTGAACTTGTTCTCGACAAACTTTTTTACTCAGTTAAATTAGACAATTTGCTTTTGTTGCCACTTTATTATTAAAAAACAACTCGACGTTTCGAGTTGATTTTTAATAATAAAGGTGGCAATAAAAGCAAACTGTCTCACTTAATTGATAACTGTTTGTCACAGAAAAACAAAAACTTTCTTTTTTACTCTGTTTTTAATAATTTTGACTCTAAGTAAAGTTAGGTGTTGAGTATGTTGACGGCAGCTTTTTTTATATTCATAAATCTATTTTTGAAAATTTACTTCAACTTTTAAATGATTTTCGTTACAGGATTGAATTTTCGTTTGAGTTAGGGAGTGACGACAAGTCTATAAATTGAACCTCTCCATTTTAAATTGATTACGGCTCTCAATTTGAAATACCTAAAATCATTTTTCTAACTCGGATCCGTTTGCCATAGTGATATTTTAAGAAATTTTAGGCAAACGTTTGCAATAATTGCTATCCATCTACCTCTATTAATAAAGTTTGTACCATCAGAGAGCTCATGAAGACAGGAATAAAAATGTTTGTACCTTATATAGGGAAAAGCAGTATGATCATACGCAAGCATCTGCTAGCTCTCGATGATAATTATTAAAATTTCTTTCGGCAATTACAACACCAGCAGAGAATATTTCTTCTCTCATAATAAAGATAAAACCCTTATGGACCAAAGGTCTGGTGTTGTCTATTCTGTTCCCTGTTCTGGTTTCCCCGGTTCTCATGTAGAAGAAACCCGTCAGGCTTTAAAGTCAAGACTCATCCAACATATAAGAACGACGTCAAGTACCAAAATGATCATACTGCTTTGTCGTCTCACGTTCTCACATTTAATTTTAAGGAAATTGTAATCGTATAGGCAGAGCTGATAATGATAAAAATAGAAAGATTTTCGAAGTAGTGAATAATATCATTATGAATTCAAATAGCATCAACTTCAAAACTGACACGTGCGTCTTATCGTAAATCTACTCCACGATAATACGTGATTAATTTCCGTCAACCTAATCTGGTCCACAATGGTCGTTTCTTGTCTTACCATATGATTTGAAACGTTCATCAAAATAAATTCTAATAATATAATATTTTCAATTTTTTTTTCAAAGTAGCTGAAGCAGCAAACCTAATAAAAAGTATACCTATTCAACTGATTTCGTGCAAGAGTTACAAAGTGTACGCGCTTCTTTGAGCAGTTTTTCCGACTTTGGTTGTAATTTGCAAAAAGAGAAAATCACGAGACTTCCTTACAAAAAAAAAAAAAAAAAAAAAACGTGAGCTCCTACTGCGCGGGGAAAGGTCAAGACTCTCAGCGCGAGGACAAGAAAATTATAATCTTCTAAATTTAGCTAACGTAGTCTGATAAAAAAAGCGGAGTATCAATTTTAAATCCGCGAAAAAGACTCATGAACCAATGGTGTTCGCAAAAGCGCCGTGAAGGTCAAAGTCACAAACATATATGAGACGCAGAAACCTTCCCGGTACCGTGTGACTGAAAGTAGGTATATGGACAAAGAGTTACGAAACTGACAAAAGTGGTTTATTATTTTTTTCGAAGAGATAACATTAAATTATACTTACCAGTAAGTCGCTCGTATGAAGCGTTATTATGGACAAGTAGAGTCGTTTCCTGTAAGTTATGTAGATATTTTTACAATGATATTATCGTAATCCGCGATGAATTACAGGCGCCGTAACCGAACACACCAACATCTTAAAAAATCATGGTCAAAAATGTTAGGCGATTTTTTTATTCGGTTCGAATTACAGCTCCGTTGAAATTTTCCGTACATTTCAAGATGGGGTCAGTCAAAAGCAGTACTTTGACTCTCGTCTTCTGTGAAAAGATGAAAAATCAAATTATGATCAATGCAGAAGTCTTGAATCTCGCGTGAATGTCAATTTTGAAAGACATATCTGGAACGTCTTTCCTGATCTGAAGTGCGTGGCATAGATAGGTAGCCCATTCGTACTTGAATAAGTTTAGCACGAGTATGAAATTATTCCAGGTTCTGCCTGCAAGATTTAATAGCGAGTTCACAAAATATATATTTTTTTTAGAGTGTATAACGGACTTCGTCGACGAAGACCTCATTCGCAAACTGGTTGGAGACCTCTTCGACAATACATGAGTGGGCAAAATTGGAAGTATAATTTTACTGGAAAAGTTATCGGTGCTAATCCATATTTTTTTTAAAGCTCGTTTTTTGTTCTGTAAATCTTTAGAACAATAAAAACATCCTGGTCTCCGGTTCTTACCATCAAAAAGTTATTTCCTAGTACTTGAACAATTGCCAAAGCTTGTTTTGCTGATCTCAGATTTTTATACGAATCAGAACAAGAAGTGCGAATAAAAAAATTCAAGGTTGCGAATACCGCCCGTGAATCCAGAATGAAACATTTTTCTGTTATATATTATGCGAGTTCGCGAGCACGCTTCGCTCCACAAACTATGTTTTACGAATGAGTGGTTGTACAGCTCGAAGAGTTCATTCAGTGAAATTCTTTTCAGCATATATGCCAGATCTACTACCTATAAGATGTTTCAAGTCCTCGAATTAGAAAAATTTATTCTGCGTCGACAAACATAATTCCTCTCAAATTGTGCTCAGATTTTGAAGGGGCGCGACTTCCATTCAATGAGTCATTCGGCTCATGAAGATTCTATGGGTAAAAAAGTAAATTGTTCTATGGTTTTAAAAAGAAAAACATCCCGTATTGTGCGCGAAGAAAGAACGCAAACCTGTTTTTTTCGGATATGGCAACCGATTCAATAGAGGTTGAGACAGTCTAAAATGTTGCCATCCTAACCGTTCTGCGACTGAAGAATACGAGTCTTGAAGAGAAATTTTGACACAAACATTCAGATGCCTCACGTTATTTTACAGTTCGAAATTTCCTCTTAAAATTTGAACCTTTTTTTCTGACAGGCCTCGTGGTCAATAAATTTTTCAGTTCTATGGTTACCATAAGACACGTATTATAAATCTCTCTTTAAGGCTTTCTCGATACTCAAAATTGTACATAATTCCACTTCTAATGAGTATGCATGAAAATCAGAATTTAAACACGTTAGATTATATGTTTTAATTCTGAGAAATAATCCGTCTCCCTTGAACAAATTCTGTTTCATTAGTTTCATTTAAATTTCAATCACCTAGACGCACAAACTGACGATTCAAAGTTGGCAATATGCGTGCATATTTTCATGGATTAACAAGGTCGGTCTTTCGTACAGTCTTACGCGATAAAAGCTGACAATTCTTCATTTTCAAAGTAGGTGATGTTCATAGAGTTTGGAGCTCGAATTTTCTTTGTTTTTTACCATGTGTAGATATTTCGTGTTTCTAAACCGTTTTTGAGAGGACATATTTGACGCGGAGGAGGGAAAAGACAAGAGTTGACTCTGACCACGAAATCTGAAAAGATCTCATTTTATAGAATTTTGTAGAATTATTCAACTTCAGCGTCGAGGGAAAGGACTAGATCAGACAAGGGAGGGAAGAAGGTCAAGCTTTGATTTTATTCTTGAATCCGGGGAAGTTTTTTTACCCCTTTTAATAAAATTGAAATTTAGTAATACCGGCGTCTTCAAAAGAGGGAGGATAGCCGATACCACCCTGCTGAGACTAGATAAATTAAAAAAAAAAAAAAAAAAAACAGCACATCAGAAGCTCACATGTAGTAACTCCTACACTCCGATTTAATGTAAATATCGATGAATCGATTCGACCTAATATATCATCTATCTCGGTCACGATGACGGCATGATAAGGTCTTTCTCCACTAGTATTTTTTAGCTTAGTGTAAACGTAGTGAAGAGGAAGAGGGAAGAAGTCTAGTCAAACCTCCCAATGTTTCACCGAAGGAGGCGGAGGTGTCGTAAAATTGCGAAAATCGCCTCGTGTAATTTATGGATATGGCCCCAAGCGGGGAGAAAGAAAAATCTTACTCTCGAAAATACTCGGGTAAAAGATGCTACAATCATTATGGCGTAGCTCAGATTCTTAGCAGTTTGATGTTAAGACTACCCAAGTGTGAATCGACATAAGAAGGCTGCTGGGATAAGATTGACTGCTGAATTAGAAAATGAGACAGACATTAAGACGTATGAACGAAAAATTACTATGCAGTTTGGAAATATTATTTCTTCATGATGAAAAAGATGCTTATTCAACAAAATAAGATTTACTGAAGTGTTTGAGTGCAGTTACGTCATTTCAATTTAGAACGAAGATAGAGTTGACAGTTTGAGTGTCATTGAAAGGAACGAAAATTCGTGCGTTCTCCTATCATCAATTCCTGATTCTATACTTAAATTATTTACACGTTTGAAATCGGCTGATAAGTGTCATCCAGATGCTACTTAAGCTTGACATTTTAATAGGTAGTGGAAAATAAGTATAATGTGATGTACTCGAGATTAAAAATACAAAATATAAAAACAAATGTTCGATTTTAAATGAATTACGGAAACGATTAGTATTAGTGGGATTTGATTTATATCTTAAAAGTTTTTCGTTTACATCATTTTCCCATCAATCGATCGTTTATTTATTTTGACCACTGCTACATGAATGGCTGAAGATGCACGAAATTAGCTGAATTCGTTATTGAATAAGAATGTCATTACAACATCCTGACTAGATGAGTAGGAAACCTATTACCTACAAATCGATCATTATTTTCTCCTATAAGAGTGATTCTCGACCAAAAAAAACAGAATTTCATGTAAGAGCACTATTTCGGCAAGACTGTGAATGCTGGAGTGAAGTTGATGGATTCAAATCCGCAGTTGAGAATCTCCTCTTCGACAAATGGCAATTACTGTCTCCCATCCCTTCACCATAATTCAGGACAGTGTTCAAATACCCTATTTTTTCCATCGTAGTGGACTGTAATACCATCAGGTTTTTTGCATTGATTGCATACAGCAAGCGTCACTTGGCAAACAAAAAGTCAAACTTATACGGCTCACATGTAGAGCAGAAGTGTACCAGTAAGTTCATGACAATCGGAAATTTTTGAAGTGAAAGCACGACCACCACAGGGTGAAGAAGCTAAGAAATACTTTTTTTTCCTTCGTAGTAGACGAAATTTAATCTACTTTGAAGACGTAGGAAATGATGAGTTTAATGAGGAATGTAACTCAAAGGATCCGTTTGTATGTCAATATCACGATCCAGTCATAGAAATTTCTTGTTTTTGAACTTATTGCACCTCTTAGATAAGACTTTTATGAAAAAATGCGACTCTAATTTTATTTTACCAATGCATTGTAGTGGAAAGCAATATGGCAAGAGGTATGACCAATGAATCCGCGGCAAAGATTAGAAGCGGTTCACGAAGCGCTTAAACTTTTGCTCAAGCTTAAAAGTTTTTCCGAAATTTCATCAGCTTAGCTTCGGCTTTTTTGCTCATCATTAGCTTCTCAGCTTTCAGCTTTTGGCTTATTTCTTCGATATTATACTAGAAAACTCAGCTTGGAACAACCAGGAGAATTGGGTCTTTGTAGTACCTTCAGAAGTACCAATTCTCCAGTTTGTGTTCATCTTACTTTATGACCGGGTAAATTCAGCTTGAAACAAGAGAATTGGGGCTCTGTCGGGATGGTGGAAGACCCCTATTCTCTAGTTTGTGTCTGTCTGGGCTTTTGGTCTCTAAAAAAATTCGGTTTGAAACAATCAGGAGAATTGGAGCTTCGTTATTTTTGTAGAGGATACCAACCTCCAATTTAAAATATTATTTACATTTTTTTTTGTTTTTTTTTTCTTGGAAAATGAATATCTTAATTCAGCGCTTCCTTTTTGACTGGCGTCGCGCTTAATGAACTGTGAATGACTGACTTTTTATCCGCTCAAAAGCTGTTCAAAAACAAGCTGAAACTTCGATAAAACGTGAAAGACGAATACTCCGACGTGGAGTAAAACATGCAAACCGCAGAAAATTAAAAGACGACGAGCGCTTTCGGTTAAATAACCATCTTCAAGCCTGAAATGAAAGCAACTGACGAACAAAAGAGAAGAACGAGGTATTAAGATCGTCCAAACGAGAAATCACGGTGTGAATCATAAACCAGTTCGATCAGGCCATCTTCCGGAATGTACGAATTGAGTACAGTGATACCGTCAGTGTTGAGATGACGAATTATCTCTATATTCTCGAGGGCGATACGCTTACGGTAGGAATTCTCCTTATGGAGGAGCTTTTCGGATCCCTCGCGGAAGCTGTGGCCACTGTTTATTAAGTGATCGGCGAAAGCTGACTCCCCTAAATGTCCCTTCTTCCAAGACTTCAGGTGCTCAGCTACTCTAACTTTCATTTGGCGGCTGGTCTCACCAATATAAAAGCCTCCACAATCCTCACACTCCAACTTATACACACCACTCCTCTCATCGACAGGTATGGGGTCCTTCAGTCTCACAAACAACCTCTTGACTGTGGGGGGTTGTAAAACGCGGGTCTGAAGCCAAACGGGCGAAGGGTCCGACCCAATTGCGAGGAGAACTTCCCCAGGAAAGGGAGACTGATCCATCGCAAACGGCGATCACGGATCGTATGTCGGGGGAGGGAGTTGGTGGAATCCAGGAGGCTCCTTGTAGGAACGGATTCGCTTAAACTTCGACTTAAGCCGTGACTGGCTTAAACTTCTCATCTCTGAGCATTGGTAATTTTAGACCAGTGCAACACTGTTGAAGCTGATCGCTATTCGTTTCTTCCATTTTGATTGAACCATTGGCCGATAGGTTCGCATGATGTCGAAATTCTCCATTGTAAGGGACAAGGTTTTTTCCCCACTAGTAACACTGGAATTTTAATGACACTACGATGGAATATTCTGTTTTCTTCAACAGGAATATCGATGTAACCGACATATTAGTCATCTAATTCCATAACTTCTGGACCCATATGATCGTACATTGCGTGATCTGAAAAGTTAAAGAGAAGTCGAAGACGAGCAAAAGCACCAAGACCACCCCCAGTTCCTTAGGAGGGGTCTCCTGTATAACTAACCTCCAATATATCAAAATAATAAAAGGACTTGTCCAGACGAGTATATTATAAATAAAATAATGGACTTGCTTTCAAGTTCATTATTTTGTTTTTGTTTATCTCCAATATATCCTCAGGAATATATATCAGAATATTCCACAGAAAAAAAATATTGAAAATCAATGTTTAAAATTCAGAAAAAAAAATTCGAAATCCCGCTTTTTTGGGAGAATTACTCATAAACTGAAAAAGTTACCTTTTATGGGAACGGGAACTCCAATATCTGCCACAGTTGAAATAATTCTTCACCACTGGTGGATTGACTGCAACCCGTTTTATTTCTTGATTTTATATTCCAGCAGTTATTAATCGTAATTCACAAGAGATGAACTCCAATATTACTAACAGTTTAAGGTATAATAGCTAACTCTCCCTTCTCCCGACAAAATTAAAACTTAGAATTGAATCAATATTTTACTCTTTGAATCAATTATCTCCGCCTCCTTCAATATCCATATCGGGTTGCTCGGGGGATGCCTTTTTATATTTACACCCATAAGTCTGGTCTTGTTCCTGCGAATCTTTTTTCGTCTGCTGGTGTTGTTTCGATCGCTTCGGGGCCGGAGTAGAGGTTGATGGAGGGATCTTCGTACATTGGTAGATGTCCCTGGAGTCGGACGAACCATAACTAGAACAGCCTTCAGATTTACCATGTACAGGTGCCAATGCCGAAAGGAAGAGACTACCAATCAGGACCCATAAAAATGTCGTCATCGTCTATTCTACAACTATCTGTGATAAATAATTGTTACATGGAAATTAACTAATTATTGTAAAAATTGTGACCACGAGTTACGTACGTGGCTGATGTGGCCTAATGAGTTGCGAATGAATCAATTAGTTGAATTCAAAAATTTCCTTCGTCTCATATTTTTTTTTTAATAAAATCTATTGTTTCTTTTTTGAATGAAAAAGAACGATAATTACAATTTCCGTGTTTAAAAATTGGAAGAAAGTTCTACATCACTATTGCTTTTTTTAAGTAGAATTTTGGATTTGAATTTCGTTGGCATGATGCATTTCCAAATCGGAAATTTTAGATGGAAAATTTGATGAAAATATTTGTACGTACCTCAAATTGCACTATCCAAGCGTTATTAAGAGAAAAAATTAAATCCCTCCTTGAAAGGGCAGCCGCCAAACGTGGAGACGTGCCTGAAGTGCTGGAAAAATTTGAAAGAAAAGGTGAGTTCAACTTGTTAGACCTCCAACCATCTTGGTTTTTCAATTTTTATGTACTCGAACAAAATTTTTTGGAAGTAATAGTTTTTATCATAATTTTTACGGATTTTAACGATGTTACTCATATCGAAACAGGAAGTAGTTGCGTTCATGCACAAAGCATACCTCATATGTGAAGATACATTGACTCGACCATTTTAAACCGAATAAAAAAAATATATTATTAAAAGTAAGAATAAATGGCTATGGATTATGGCAGAGTATGCATAATATAATGAAAAGTCGAAGAGGAACTGAAGTTTAATAAATTCGTAAGCCTTCCAGCAACTCGTTTTTAGCATAAGAAATAAAAATCAAATTGTTTTGCGAAATTGAAATTGATTTTGTGTTTTTACCTTTTATTTGCACCTTCATAAAAACTACAAGTTCGTTATACTGAGTGTGCATTCATTATAGGTAAATTTCCTGGATCAAAAAAAAAAAAAACAACTTCTCTCTACAAGAACGAGTTTACATATTCATTTTTTTTTTCATTTATTATACCAACTTTAAAAACATATCCATGCTTGACGTACCCTGTTCTTATGAGAAGAGGCTACCCCACCTGTCAGTAAAACACTATGACAGGAGATATGATGGAAGTTCATCTTGTAAATGACCAAATCTTTAGCTGCATTTGCACTAAAGTTTAAAATGACATCATCAAAGTACAGAAAAATGATACAAATGCAACCATCAGCTGCGGACTTACAACTCTGGCCCTTTCGATTGCGAGTCCTAGGGTAATAGGGAAAGAGCGAGGCTTTTTTTGCACAGAAAAAACTTCATCTGCCCCCCCCCCCCTATGTATGCCCAAACTCGTCTTCTCAAGTAGTTTTTCTGATTCTTTCGTCATAGATACATGTGTTTGCGTTAAGCAAAGGTTTCGTACGTTTCAATTCCTCGGAATGTGTGGTTAGAATCAGTTAAATCCGTTTTATGGTGGTCAGAGTTCATTCACATAAAGTCTCATAACAACAGCTTAAGAGAGGTAAAGGCTTTCTGAGGGCTCAACATTTGAACTTTGTGGGGCAAACTCTGAACGATGGAAATTTTAAACAGGTTCCAGAAAAGAAAGAAAGTGAGAGAACGAGTATAAGGGTGTAAAGATTTTGGAGATTACGTCGTGTTTAAATTCTTCGAAGGTACGGACGGTGCTCTCTGGGGGGTGTGAGATCACGGTCCGGTGAATTAGATCAGATGTCAAAATTCGGTTCATTGTCAAGGGCGGGTTTCCTTCGTGTATATTTTTTGCGTTGTAGTTTCATTTTTCTGATGACGAATCAGCTACAAAATATTATGTATACCTACGTACATATTCTCGCCTTACTTATAAATGACAAACGTTAACGGACTGCGATTAAGGTTAGAGCGCTCGTTAATCTGCGCGTGCCGAAGTCGGTACTAATCAGCACCTTAATCATCATCATCATTAAAATCATCGATGCGCGCTAGCGATCATTTATCATAGAGGAACAGACCTCTCTACGAGTGCTGACAGAGACAACTTTTTTCCTACACTTGAAAAATCGAGAGATGAACGCGTCTGAAGTTGTGTATAATCGAGTATTATTCGTAAAGACTCGACGATTAATTGGTAGGCTTAATTGGGACCCATTACCAGAAATTGACCGTAGGTACAGATTCACATTACAGTACGCGGAAAAGTCCTGTAGCGTCACAAATCTTCGATTCGGGAAATATACGATACTTTTCCTCTCTCTCTCTCTCTCTCTCTCTCTCTCTCTCTCTCTCTCTCTCTCTCTCTCTCTCTCTCTCTCTCTCTCTCTCTCTCTCTCTCTCTCTCTCTCTCTCTTTCTTGTCGAGGATGGTTGAAACAGCGTCAACTACCCTTCGAACAGGTTTCCATGTATGAACCACTCTTCCTTTGTATTGTATTACTTTCTCGTTGAAAAGTATTTTTGGTTGTGTGACGTTCTCAGTATAGCCTCTCTCCGAAGTCGTAAAATATACTTCCTACCCTTCTTCCTCGATATCAATACAGTGTTTCAAAAACGTATCCTCATTCTTTTACGACCGGGTCGATCTTTTTTTTTGTCGTACCACGTGATCCAGAGTACCTTAGTGGTAGTTTTCGACGACGGTCTTTCGAGAATTCTCCGTTGTAGTTAGTTAACCTCGAACAGTGAATGTCTAAACAGTGAGTGTTGGACTGGTTCCGATCGAGAGTTCGTTTTTCTTCTTTCTCATCGACTGCACTCCGTATTATGCAATTTCTCCGTGAACGGCCGCGAGGCCTCCTTTTTCGCGATCCTGCAATATCGCAGGATTTAGGTTTAATATTTTCTTTTCGGCAAACCCTCTGTGTGCGAAACTTTTCTTTTAAGATGTGACGTTCGAGCCGTATACTCTACTCGCATGTGCTATGTAATCGTGAGCACACCGCGTCCGTCTTCGTGCGGATACGCGCTCGTTGTTCTTCTTTGTTATCGCAAAGTTGTGTCTCTTTGTTCCGTCTTGACGCGACCCATGCGTCCGTAATACTTCGTGAGCGGAAAGTCGAGCCCCGAACAGCCATGCGTCTTGCTGTAAGCAAGTGATATCCGCCAACCCACAATGCCCGGGCTCCGAGAATGTGCCGGCCGAAACCTTCAAGGCCATGAGGGCACGTCACCATTCTTGTCGCCGATCAAACCATGATTTTCCCAAGGACCAACCTCCGGAGGAAGATCAATCTATTTGTCATCGCCGCCTTATATTTTTATTAGCAGAATTGCTTTATTATTAATCCCATAATGTTTATGTGTTATTACGTTAATTTTCTCGTTCTTAGCTTTAGACTGATCCGGACTCGTAATGCGCATTGCAGGAAGGATGCAAGGTACGTAAATTTTATTTGTGTTTCGATACGTAGTCAACGTATCCTCTTTTCGTGGCTTCAAAAATAGCCTTTTAGCACTTTGAAGTGTTTTGATTGTCGGGGGAAAGGGTTTTCTCGCTGACAACTTAGTTTTATATAATGAGTCGCTTAACCCTGTTTTGATATTCCGTGTTGTTTTTACCGATTGCTGATAATTGCCTTTTTCTTCCTTGTATTGTTTTACTTATTTACTTTCCACGGGTATTAAGCTTGGTTGGGGTGCACTGGAGCGGCTCCCTCTTTTATTTTTCCTGTTTTGGTGGATCGACAAGCTCCGACACCAACAGACGATTTCTTTTATTTTATGATGAACTTCGCTTAATGACGATAGGTCCAGCGAGTTATCTTTGTTTTATTTTATGTTGCTCCACATAGGCCATTGCCGTGTGAGACCTCTTTTATTTTGGGATTGTCCCCAAACTCCAGTTGTCACGCCCACCGTGGGTATCGACTTTATTATCAATCAAACATGTTCTTGGTTAGAGAAAACCTGAGTCCTCGGCCAGAATACCGATTAGCTTATAGGCTCTAAATTTTATTACGAATGGTCAACGTGCCCATTCTCATTTCGATTGTCTAGTCTTGATGTACTAAAATTATTCGATGTATTTGCTTACCTTAAAGCCTTCTCTCGTATGTGCTATGTTTTTACTGTCTATTTTAATATAGTTGTATGTTTCCTCTCGCATTCGTGTGTCATGGTTATTATTTCGTACTCGCAGCGCGAATCCAGATACGTCTGAATCTTTTCTTCGATTTCTTCATGTTTATTGCTTAGGTCTGTCGAATATGCCCTTCAAATTCGACTCGGGAGAGTGGAACTCTTTCCCCTCACGCACCTTTTGCTCTCCTTAAAGCGTGTTATGTAGATTTCCGTTCGGTGGAGGTCACTAAACTTTGTTTGGCTTGGCCATTTCTTTCCATTATTAGGTTTCCTCATTTGTCCTCCTCTTGTTGGAAAAAATGTAGGTGGCATCCCTGTATAGACTGTCTTAGCTGTGATCCCTCTACTGAGCGGAAAGGCCCTTCCGATAAGGGGCGGAGGGTTGAGACGCTACAAAAATGGCATCCCTGGTGGGGAACGACTGTTTTCTCAGCCTTTGGACTGAGATCCTTAAACACAGAGACTTTTAAACTTTTCCTTAACGGTAATTAGTTGTCTGTTAATAAACGCTTAACATTTTCAAAGTAACTATAACTCTATTCTGAGTTAAATAATAATTGTTCGTAAGTAAACACTGTTTTTCTTTTGAGATTTGATTATGCCTAACTCTAGTAAAGTGCCATGTTCCTCCACTGTCTTTTCCTCAAGATTCTGGGGGCATCTGTGATAAGTTACTCGTCTTTATTCCTTGGTCGTTTCCTGATCTATTGTTTTCTTCTAGCTGCTAATAGGTTTAGAGTTAGCTTTCTTCGGTCATTTGCCTTCTAGCTGCTGTAGGTAGTTCAGCTTAGATGTGTTGTGTCTCGCAGTGTTCTAATCTTTCTACGTTCTGTTAAAAATAGTACAGATTCAGGGGGCAACTTGTTCTCCTGATCTTAATTTGACGAGATAATTTGTTCTCGATAATAATAATTATTATTAAAAATTCGATTGATAAATAAACTGCTCTTTAATAAATGAACTGATTAAAAATAAGTAAATAATTTACTGTCACTCCCTCTTCAAGGAAGTATTCGTGAAGGTTCGGTTCTTGTATACAGAGCGAGCGTTCTCCGAAGCGTTTGTCGAGCATCCGAATATTTTCCTTCGAAGTGATAGGCTAGGATGTTCTCGCGCGGGTTTCTAACCTGTTCAGTTTTTTTTTTTCTTCTGTCTATTTTCTACTCTTTCTCCTATCTTCCTTTCTTCAATTTCAGATAGCAGGGTGAAGGGTTGCCAAATATAGCCTGCATGTTACGTTCTCGCTCTCTTATTTCCTTTCCTTTCTCCTATGTGGTTCTTGTCCTACGTGGTTACTGTTCTTTTCCCTCTTCTTCCAAATCTTTTCTTTCTGTTACGATGGTTAGCTAGAAGTGAAAGAGCGTCTCCTCGGTGTTTCTTCAGTGCGAGCCGAACGAGGGTTTAAGTTTTAATGGCCTCAACCAGTTCAGGCGTTGTCTTTTCTGTCTCGACTTCTTACTTTGTCTCCTGTCTTCGATTCTTCTTTTCAAGACAGCCCGAGAAAGGGTCGTCAATTGTTCGCGCGGCCTGCACATTCCGTTCTCTTATTTCTTTTTCTTGTTTTTTGGTTCTCTCCTTCCTTTCTTTCAATATCTACTCGATTTGTAATCGTAAATACCCTTTTCTGTCTTCCACCACGTTGTTGTTGTGGTGCGTATTCGGCGGACTGAGCAATAGTCACGAGCCAGTATTTCTGAATAATAGGACTACTTTGTTGCTCTATCGATACCACGTTGTATCTACCCAAAGCGATCAGTAAAGAATCTGGATTTGCGCTCCCTGTAATACGAGTTAACGTATCAAATAATTAGGTGTATATTTATTCATATATTAGTAGCGGCATGAAACTTTCTAATTGACAAAAAATGACTTAGGCATTAGGAATTTTAATTATTCTTAGCATGGACTAATAGGGCTGACTTTCCGCTAAATTATGTAATGATGAACAAACATTTATTAGCATTGAGGGAGTGTCCCATCTTCCGAGAAGAGATGGGTTCACCCAATCGTTTTGTAGACCAATTTCAGCAGGCAATTGCCGACTTTGACTTCCCAGAAACTACAAAAGTTGAGTTCTTCTTAACCTGTTCCGGAATGAACAATAATTGGGATAAAGACCTAATTATTGCCGAAAACACTCTGACCAAATATATTTCTCGTTTCCTTGGCGCTATGTGTACCAATATTGCCCAAGAGAAAGTACTTAACGAATTTGATAAGTTATCGCTTGATTGCACCTGCCGGTGTGAATTAGAGGAGCAGCTTACGGTGTGGTATGATAAACTCTCCGCACTGACCGGGAAAAACAATATCCCTACCGAGGCAATATTTCATAAGCTGATCTCAGAGCTTCCTCACCATGATCGCGAATATCTTGTAGATGTTGATTACATTGGTTTCGACCAATTCCGTTGCACCGTCCTTGCTCGCTTGAATTTTCAATGTATTGGAAGTAAGGACGAATGTCTGTACCACTTCATAAAGCAAGAAAGAGAGCAACTACTGCGTGACCATGTGGAAAGGGAATGCTCAATCCTCCTTTCCAACCTTGTTTCTGAGACAGACATTGAAAGCGTGTACAGTTTCAATGACGACAACACTCGTATAACGGTATGTGAAAATTCAGGGGGCATACCTACCAATGAATTGATTACCAATGTGATGCTGGATGTCCCAAGAGATGTGGACCAAATTACGAGTCGAGAGATGAGTGCTCTGTCAGAAGCAGCTTGCTGCTCGCTCAACGACCTTCAAAGCGAATTACTCACTATATTATCCGGTATTGACGATATCATTATACCAAATCCAGCTGACTACTTCTCTTCAACTCCTGAGCCTGAACAGTTTGACCCGACCTGTGTTGTTACTGCAGAAGGTATCAGTGTCAACGAGAGTTACACAGACTGTGTCCACCCAACGCACGCATCAGTTTCACAATGCCAGACCGCCACTCAGGAAGAGAACCAACTGGTAGACTTTGAAACACCCACTGATTGTGTGGAGATACTGATCGTCTGCCTTTCCATTGTATTGGATATCTTTGTACTTAGCGTCTTGTGCGTCATGCTCGTGTCTACGCACTCGGTAAACAATGTTATTGCAGCATTCAAGAGTTGGAGAGTGATCCGGAATGTGTACAATCTTGTGCCTCGATCTTGGACTAAAGAATTCAACAACACGTGTCGTGTGAGTCCGTTGATCTCGTTCTTATTGTCTCTCTCTCCATTCAGGAAAAAAGATACAACCCTTCAAGTTGTAACTGAAGCAAGTTTTATAACTGAATCAACGCAGTTCGTCGATGAATGTGCATATGTTTGCTTCTTGTGGTGTGTCATCCCGCTGAGACTGTACACACTCTTTCTGTCACCGTTCCGCAAAAAATGTGTAACGTTGTTTTGCACCAATCATCGCACTCCGTTCGCTGCTGGTTACCTGAGACCTAGCAAAAGTGCGACCAGTGGATCCTGGCGCAACCGTCCTCCTGACTTTCTAGCAGACCTGATGGCGTCCGGGCCAATTATTAATCACTTGAGAATTTAAGAGTGAAACCTCAAATCTTTAAATTTTTCCATATGAAATTTTGTTAGCGCTGCATGCTACGCGCATAAGTATGTGTATTTTAATTTCTTCCTTACAGGCCGGAGACAATATGGATTGATCTTCGTCCCCCCGTTGTGCTTTCGTTCTTCAAATTTTTTTTTGTCTCGTATTGCTTCCTCCAATTCGCACTTTCTGTTTATTATTCTTTTTTCTTTTTTCTATTTCCGTTCTATTTGTTCGTATCAATGTCCCTTCTTGGTCGGCGTTTCTTTCCCATCATCTGGCTGGCAGATTTTGGTATTGGCTTGCTGTTCTGTATCACTTCAATGGATTATCTTTGCCCGGCTATCTCGGTGGTCTCGCTAGGCCATTTTGTTTCAACTCACTGGAACTTCATTTCCACAACCAACCGGTCCCATGCTACCTCGTGAATGGAGACCATTATCATTTCGTTGATGTCTGATGGATGTTTCCCATGGAGTTCTTGGAACCCATTAGAGGTCATAGGCTCCGGGTGACGCTCAAGTGTAGAAATCTCACAAAGCCTTGCAGACTTTGCAAAATTCCTAGGGGGCATGCTGTAGCGTCACAAATCTTCGATTCGGGAAATATACGATACTTTTCCTCTCTCTCTCTCTCTCTCTCTCTCTCTCTCTCTCTCTCTCTCTCTCTCTCTCTCTCTCTCTCTCTCTCTCTCTCTCTCTCTCTCTCTCTCTCTCTCTCTTTCTTGTCGAGGATGGTTGAAACAGCGTCAACTACCCTTCGAACAGGTTTCCATGTATGAACCACTCTTCCTTTGTATTGTATTACTTTCTCGTTGAAAAGTATTTTTGGTTGTGTGACGTTCTCAGTATAGCCTCTCTCCGAAGTCGTAAAATATACTTCCTACCCTTCTTCCTCGATATCAATACAGTGTTTCAAAAACGTATCCTCATTCTTTTACGACCGGGTCGATCTTTTTTTTTGTCGTACCACGTGATCCAGAGTACCTTAGTGGTAGTTTTCGACGACGGTCTTTCGAGAATTCTCCGTTGTAGTTAGTTAACCTCGAACAGTGAATGTCTAAACAGTGAGTGTTGGACTGGTTCCGATCGAGAGTTCGTTTTTCTTCTTTCTCATCGACTGCACTCCGTATTATGCAATTTCTCCGTGAACGGCCGCGAGGCCTCCTTTTTCGCGATCCTGCAATATCGCAGGATTTAGGTTTAATATTTTCTTTTCGGCAAACCCTCTGTGTGCGAAACTTTTCTTTTAAGATGTGACGTTCGAGCCGTATACTCTACTCGCATGTGCTATGTAATCGTGAGCACACCGCGTCCGTCTTCGTGCGGATACGCGCTCGTTGTTCTTCTTTGTTATCGCAAAGTTGTGTCTCTTTGTTCCGTCTTGACGCGACCCATGCGTCCGTAATACTTCGTGAGCGGAAAGTCGAGCCCCGAACAGCCATGCGTCTTGCTGTAAGCAAGTGATATCCGCCAACCCACAATGCCCGGGCTCCGAGAATGTGCCGGCCGAAACCTTCAAGGCCATGAGGGCACGTCACCATTCTTGTCGCCGATCAAACCATGATTTTCCCAAGGACCAACCTCCGGAGGAAGATCAATCTATTTGTCATCGCCGCCTTATATTTTTATTAGCAGAATTGCTTTATTATTAATCCCATAATGTTTATGTGTTATTACGTTAATTTTCTCGTTCTTAGCTTTAGACTGATCCGGACTCGTAATGCGCATTGCAGGAAGGATGCAAGGTACGTAAATTTTATTTGTGTTTCGATACGTAGTCAACGTATCCTCTTTTCGTGGCTTCAAAAATAGCCTTTTAGCACTTTGAAGTGTTTTGATTGTCGGGGGAAAGGGTTTTCTCGCTGACAACTTAGTTTTATATAATGAGTCGCTTAACCCTGTTTTGATATTCCGTGTTGTTTTTACCGATTGCTGATAATTGCCTTTTTCTTCCTTGTATTGTTTTACTTATTTACTTTCCACGGGTATTAAGCTTGGTTGGGGTGCACTGGAGCGGCTCCCTCTTTTATTTTTCCTGTTTTGGTGGATCGACAAGCTCCGACACCAACAGACGATTTCTTTTATTTTATGATGAACTTCGCTTAATGACGATAGGTCCAGCGAGTTATCTTTGTTTTATTTTATGTTGCTCCACATAGGCCATTGCCGTGTGAGACCTCTTTTATTTTGGGATTGTCCCCAAACTCCAGTTGTCACGCCCACCGTGGGTATCGACTTTATTATCAATCAAACATGTTCTTGGTTAGAGAAAACCTGAGTCCTCGGCCAGAATACCGATTAGCTTATAGGCTCTAAATTTTATTACGAATGGTCAACGTGCCCATTCTCATTTCGATTGTCTAGTCTTGATGTACTAAAATTATTCGATGTATTTGCTTACCTTAAAGCCTTCTCTCGTATGTGCTATGTTTTTACTGTCTATTTTAATATAGTTGTATGTTTCCTCTCGCATTCGTGTGTCATGGTTATTATTTCGTACTCGCAGCGCGAATCCAGATACGTCTGAATCTTTTCTTCGATTTCTTCATGTTTATTGCTTAGGTCTGTCGAATATGCCCTTCAAATTCGACTCGGGAGAGTGGAACTCTTTCCCCTCACGCACCTTTTGCTCTCCTTAAAGCGTGTTATGTAGATTTCCGTTCGGTGGAGGTCACTAAACTTTGTTTGGCTTGGCCATTTCTTTCCATTATTAGGTTTCCTCATTTGTCCTCCTCTTGTTGGAAAAAATGTAGGTGGCATCCCTGTATAGACTGTCTTAGCTGTGATCCCTCTACTGAGCGGAAAGGCCCTTCCGATAAGGGGCGGAGGGTTGAGACGCTACAGTCCGTAAGCTAAGCGATGACGGAACAAAATTTTCCGAAGAAAAAAATAACGATAATTTGATAATTTATGCGCGCAAAATTATGAGTTATAGGAAACGGAAATCGAGAAATGTCCGGCACGAGTTATTAATTCGTACAAGCCTATTAGGTACAAAGTATAGGATCAAAAATATCAATCGTGCGTCATGTTTTATTTACGACAATATGGGTAGATGTTTACCTTTCGGTGAAAATGATATTTCAGAGTGTAAATGGAAATCGAGTGACCGAATGACATGGATCTGAATGTCATGGTCCCTTGCTCCATTCATAGGTTTGGATTGTAGAATTTCGAGCAAGAGAGGTTGTATGTTATCAAAAAATTACTCATCACTGCAGTTAAAGGCCTGGAGGTATTCTCGCCGATATGAACAAATATGACAGGTGAAGTGTACGACTGAGTAGGAAGCATCCCAGAATAAGTAAGGGTGAGCCCATACTCAGGGAGGACTTTATTGAGGACGTAATCTCCATGCTTCAAATGGAGGCAAATTTCGAAGTCCTCATTTGCCTTCCGACGACGGAACCTTGATTCATACCAAATAGGGTGGTATTTACTGAGATCAAACTGATGATTAGCCTCTATAAACGTTTCGCAAACGTGGACTTTCTCGATTTTAGGTTGTTGTCAAACGCCTTCTTATACTCATCGAAACGGATAGAAAAACTTCGTTCAGTCTCTCCTATATAGAGCGCCAGGCCATTGGGGCAAGTAATTTATAACTTTCACACTTACCTAAGGAATGGGTGGGATCTTTGGGCGAACCCAAATGAGCACCTTAAGTGCGGAGTTTATAATAACCGGATTCAAGACGGTGAGACATGAGAATCTCCGCCAAGTCCTTCTACAATTTGCCCAGATTAGGAAGGCGAATCCCATTGAAATTTTTGAAGCGGAGGAGGGACTGCCTCGACAAAGACGTCACCTAGCTGAAGCTCTTGGCAACAAGCTTCTTCCCGACCATAAGGTCGGGGTCAAGGCTTCAAGGGGTGTGCCATTTTGCCGGAACAATTTTTTTTGGCACAATTCAGTGTGGGACAAGTCGTGGTTGAGGGGGAGGGACACGAAGCGGTGAATCATAGAAATATAAGGGGATTCTTAATACCTCGAATCGATGTAGAGGTCAGTAGATATGGGCTTCCGGTAAACGATATACTCGTGTCCGTCGGGAGAGAGTGAGATGCCGAGATCAAGAAAATTAATAGTTGACTCCCCTACTTCCAAGGTGAACTGGACGCTAGGGTAACGGACATTGAGGTACGAGAGAGGAGCTAATGCAAGACGCCCTCCTTCAAAAATTTCAAGTGGATTCGCCTGCTCACTCTGCTTCTTAAACCCAGTTATTATAAACTCCGCACCTTAGGTGCTCATTTGGTTTCGACCAAAAATCACACCCCTCTCTTAAATAAGTGTGGAGTTTCTGAATTATCCTGCCCCGAATGCCCGGCGCTCTGTATAGGGGAGAGCGAACGAAGTTTTTTCACTCGTAACACCAACCTAAAATTGATAAAAATTGAGGCTGGTCATCAGTTAGACCTCAATAAATGCTATTTGGTATGAACCAAGGATCCGTCGGCGCAAAGCAATTGAGAGATTTGCCACCATTTGAAGCATGGGGATTACGTCTTCAATAAAGTCCTCCCTGAGTATGGGCTCATCCCTACTTATTTTGGGCTGCTTCCTACTCAGTCGTGCGAGGAAAGGTTGGAACTTCAAGAGGAAGAAGGCATGGTACCACAGACGACGCAAGATCACCTCCTCCCTCCCCCTGCAAGTATTGACAACGACGACGAGGCTTTTGTTGGTGATCTGGCTTGGTTGGAAATCATCGATTGATGACCCATCGATGTCTCTGGTCTATCGTCGTTTCATCGGTCCCTCGTATTTATTCCTGATTGTCTGTATATAATATTCTTATTTATTTGCTATCGATTTTCCGTCACTTGTATTCTATTGTTGGCTGATCGTGGCCACTGTGCCAACAAAAAATATTGTGGTCAAGTAGTTGTGTTTTTTTTCTTCTTTCTTACTGAAAATGTGCCACACGTATCAAGTTGTGTTGAAAAAATTGTGTAGTTGCGTCGAAGATGATGCATCTGCCAATAAATTTTTATTGCGAGAGTCTCACTTGGTGTACGAGAGCGTCATAAAACCTAATTTTGGAAACAGGATTACAAGCTCTTGGTCTCAAGGTTGTGTAAAGTTACGCGAATCTGGCTCCTAACCTACCCAAACTAACCATGTATACATCCCTTGCCACCCATAGCTCCTTGTGTCATAAATTCTCAGAATGTCTCATTGATCAACCCCCGATTATCAAAGAAGATGTGCCAAAATCCTGTTTCATCTTAGTTCTTGGATGTCCACTATAAATGTGTTCCCTTTCTTCCTCCGTTCTACAAAACTAGACCTAGTGCTCCTATTCATATTTCTCAGCAAATGTTAATATCTGATTTGTTTGCAGTGTGCCGTTCATCTGAAGTTCAGTAGTACAGGGAGGGGAGAGGTGATTGAAAAACTTAGAACTATGAAATAAATCATGGAATCCTCTGGTGAGAGGCGAGATGATAAATAGGTAGGTCTCGACTAAGAATTTAGGACCCATTCTCTCCATTCTCTAGAAATTTACGCCCTCAGCGAGGCCGGTCTCCTCCAATATCCACGTGTTTCATATCTTTATTTTCCTCCCGAGCCCTAAAACCAAAAATTTCCGTAACGCGTTGTCCGCACGCACAACACAGTTTATCTGCGAGTAGCTCAAAATTATTTCCTCCACCATAAAACCGAAGGGGGTAGCAAGCACATATTCACGAGAGATCTCAGGTTTAAGCCTCCTGGCAAAGAGCGAAAAGTATCTTTTTTTATTGTCTCGTAATCCTCCCCATTCATACTGTCTTCATAATAATTCTTCTTGACACAAAACGTGGTTGTGAAAGTGATCAGTCCTTGGTGTCCAGCGTGTCTGTAATGCGTCCAAACCTTGAAACTTGGGTACTTTAAAATTTCTAGACAATTTTCTCGTCAAAAATATTGAAATCTAGAGTAGCACAGCTTAGGTATGCGTGTTACATTTTACTGTAATGTTTATTTATTATTCAACTCGCTGAATTAAAAATATGCTCTTGCGAATGAATACTAAATTTATTTCTAGTTTATTGTTGACATGAAGTAATGACAATAACTCCGCATATAATTATTAGTCCCGTTACAGTCTAGAGTCTAGACTAATTTTTAAGAATATAAACTTTTTCTTCATAATACGGTACAAGTGTGATGTAGAATCGTGAGTTAGCGTTCTTCAACAAAATTTTTTCGTGTTCATTTAATGGAAATCGTGACAGGGAATTTTAACCATCAGCTTTGAATGGCGTACAGTCCCGGTCACCCATTACTACCGTTGAAATTCTTTGGTTTTAGCATCTTTCATAAATCATAAATTTATTCTGAAATACTCTCAGAATCATGCGTTGATTCTTTCTTTAATTTTATGCCTTGATGAAAAATTATTCGTCGCAATTACTGAAACCGCTTTTTTTAGGAAACAAAAACAAGCAATATAGAAATATTCTAGTTTACAAGGTCTAATTTGAGTCTGAAGTTCCCTGTTTGAAAAATTAAAATTTTATCATCTTTGTAATTTTTTTTTTCGTAGTTCGCAGAAAAAAAAAGTTTATTTCCGATTTTGTGCAGTTCAATCTGCTTTATAGCTTGAACCATCGCTTTTTCGTTCTAACACTCGCAAAAATCTAAATACTTGATGATTCTTCGTATATTATATTTTTACTTAGAGATAGCAATAGATTGAAATTATAGGGTTGTATGATAATTCTTACCCTGTACATGTGAATATTTCTATTTTTTGCGATAAACTTTCTAAATTATTTGTTTTACGACCAATAAAAATTTCAGATTTAGCGCATCGAGTTAAGTCGCAATGCGATTTTCTACAGCACAAAATATAAATTTTATATAAATACATATGACCTTTTCGTGAGTCGTAAAATTCTATTTCGAGCACTTAGGTCAGGTAGAAATTGGCGCCAATCTGGATATCGTAAATTCTCAATGAAACAAGTTTTTTTTTTCTTCTTTTTTTTTTTTTTAACGAAGATCCATAAGCGGGATACTTTGTGAGAAACTGTTCACAACTCAGACTTTGTTTGCGAATTAATTTCAGATATTATGTATATCAAATTCAACAGTTCCGTCAAAATTATTCAAACTACCTCTCCCCTCATTCCCCATCTTCATTCCAATCATTTCAAAATCTGAGATAAAATACGTATATAAATCTGGTCTTTCGATTGAGACTTACTCAATAATTTTCAACTTCCCCTATTTCGCCAAGAGAAGCATCTTCTTTTCCGATGCTTTTGTAAACTGTGAGTACAAATTTTACAGTTGGGAAGCAATGGGTACATAGGTAGGCTGACAAGGAATCTCATAGCCTCCTCCTGGGTCTACTGTTGGAAATAATTTCGAATTAATTTCTCTTCATCTTACATTGTGTTTTATTATTAATTATGGATTTTTACTTTTCAAGTATTTGCGTACTAAAAATTCAGATAAGGTCACCTAGAAATGATGGGCTACAAATCTTTTTTGAGCTACCGGCCGCTCTCTGATCATATTCTGGCGAATTTAGAAATTCAGATTAGCATTTTATCGGTTTCATGCAACATTTTGAGACTCACCCTAATCATCCAAATCGAAAGAAGACTAACTGTATGACACTTGCTCCAAACTCGTGAGAGCACGTGTCGGCGTTGTGTTGATTCAAATACAAATCCTGAACGAACATTATCGGGGTCCGGTGATGTGTCTTATTCCTGTGTTTAGTGTGTTAAGCATGTGTTATAAGGAGCGACCGCTGGGAAGCCCTTCCCAACAGCCTACAACAAACATTCGCTTAGTGTAAGACACACACAAACACCTTTTTTGATATGATATTTTTTTAGAGGATACATCCACGCCAATTTTTTTTTAATATCTTGGACTCAGAAAGAGTACTGCAATGTGGTTTTGAACGGCTAAGATCACTTCTTGAAGTCCAAAGGCTCAAATAATTATGTTAACGAAAATCACAGCCATTATTTGAGATTTTCAATTCGATACAAAAAATTTAGTTTTTTATTCTTTTTGGATAGGTAAAATTATGAAGATCTATCAAACTGGTAAACATGCGGAGAATGTTTTTGCGAAACCTTTAAGCTATTCCTGTGGGATTATTGAGCGAAAAAAAAAAAAGGAGAATGATTGTTCAAAATAGCACGCCCCCTCCAGAGTTCTTCTAGTACCTTTCTCAAAATACTCTGCCCCAAGATCGTGGATCTATAATATAGGTTACATATAGGCAGAACAATAACAAGACGAAGAAAAAAGTGATTCACTTAGCCTGAGGAAGGCGAAGTTTTCCTACAGATGTAGGAATACATTGCGAAGGTTGAAATGTTTCTAAGTGTCAATGTAATTGTGCGCGCCACCCATCACAGCTAGTTTGATCTATTGTCTTTTTCTTCTTCTTCAAACCAGACTAGCAGACCCGCGACCCACAAGTAAAAAGAGAAGATGAGTAACATGATTAGCGGGTGAGTATTTTAATCCAAGAACCGCTCCTAGATGTGTTCCGCAGGCCACACTTAGTGACTACGACTACAAGGGACACTACTTAATTACCCAAAAGGTTGAAACTTTTCAAAGTCCCGAGGTCAAGGTCACGGTCAGACTCCTGGACGCAGATCTACAAATGGAAGACAGGTCAAAATTGCTTCGAGAAATAAATCAATTTCTCATATCAGCCTTTAAAAATAAGAAATATGTCACGTCACCTAGCAACTGGCTCATCATGATGTATTGTTGATTATGACCAAACTACAACTTTCCAGTTATATCAGAGCCGATTAGAAAGTATAAATCGGTGATTTATTTTTCTCCCAACATTTTGAGACTGAATCGTCTAAAAAGTCGACAGAAAGTCGCAAAATCAACAGGAAACTGACAATATAACATATTCACAAAACTCGCGAGGTCAACTGTCAGCCTTGTGTTTCTTTAAATACAAATCGTGAACATACTCTTTCGGGGTCTGGTGATGTGTCTTATTTCTTCAGAAATACGTTACTAACGTAGAAGAATATTCTCTTGGCTCTTGACTTCAAACCGACCGTTGGGAAGCACTTCCCTCTCGCCTACAAACGAGCGATCGCTCAGTTTAAGACACTCACAGAAACCCTTTTTTGGATTTTTTTTGTCTTAGATCTGACTCCACACCTCGCGACTTGCTGCCGTAAAACCATGACCTCGGGGCATGAAAAAATTTTGACTATGTGAAGACCTGATTATGCTTGGGCTAGTGGCATAATTTCCTCATTTAATCATTTAAAGCTACTTGTATAAATTCTCATTTCTGTCAGTTATCCAAAGAACGCTAATTGTAGAAAATTGAATGTAAAATTATCAAAATTAAGACTAGTCTGATGAGAGAGAGAGAGAGAGAGAGAGAGAGAGAGAGAGAGAGAGAGAGAGAGAGAAATGGTATTTGTGAGTGTCTTGAAATGAGCAATTGCTCGTTGTTAAGTATTTAGGGATTAAATTTCGCGTCGATCTATAATTATAAGTGAAAAACAGTTGAATGATTCTGAAAAAATGAGACACTTCTCAAGACCCCCAAACAGTGCACGAATCGTATTTAATCCATGTTTACGCTACCTGCTGACCGCACAAGTTCTGAAGGTATGTTAGTCGATAAATTTTGGAAAGGTTTTTCAACGTTTTGTATATTTTTTGAATGACTATGCTCTGGATAGATTGTGGGAGTACACTGAAATACTGATTTCAATTTGTTCTAAATTTGTCTCTCAATCAAAAATAGATCGTACATCAATCACCAGTGAGTACAAAACTAGTTTCTTTGTCGAAGTACAAGATCCAAAAGGTTGAAACTTCTCAAAGTCCCGAGGTTGAGGTCACGCTCAGACTCCTGGACGCAGATCCACAAATGGAAGACAGGTCAAAATTGCTTCGAGAAATGAATCAATTTCTCATATTATTATCAGCCTAAAGATATGAAATATACGTCACGTCACCTAGCAACTGGTTTATCATGATGTATTGTTAATTATGACCAAACTACGACTTTCCAATCATATCAGAGCCGATTAGAAAGTGTAAATTAGTGTTTCATCGTTCTCCCAACATTTTGAGACTGAATCGTCCAAAAAGTCGACAGGAAAGTCGCAAAATCAACAGAAAACTGACAATATAACATATTCACAAAACTCGCGAGGTCAACTGTCAGCCTTGTGTTTCTCTAAATACAAACCGTGAACATACTCTACCGGGGTCTGGTGATGTGGGAAGTCCTCCCTCCCACCTACAAACGAGCGATCGCTCAGTTTAAGACACTCACAAAAACCCTTTTTGGGATTTTTTTGTCGTGGATCTCACTCTGCTTTTGAACAACCATGCCCTTGGGACATGAAAAAATTTCGACTACGTGAAGATCTGATAATGCTGTGGTAGTGGCATACGATATTTAGTCTCCATATTTATTCATGTTCTACAATTCTCTTGAGATACCAGGTAATGGAAAACTATAAAATCCCGCAAAAAATTCGATTGAAAAAATAGTTCAAGAGGTCACAGAATTGGTCAAACATGTCTCAGTCACTCCTATCTTTCCCTTGGTGTTTTCCTTCACCCTTCTTGCCAATACTGCCAATCTGATAACATATCTGGCCAACACCTCTTTTTGTGTTCCGCTCTTGAAAATATCCGCCTCACTTACCTACTCTGTTCCTTCACATTCACTTTCTTGATCATCTGTGTTTCACTTACTTCTCACCTCCACTGTAGCCCTTCTTATTTCCCAACCCAATTTCACAAACTTTCCCCAGTTACCTACCTCTAGCTGATAACCCTTCGAGTATTTAAGAAGCTCCCAAAAAAAAATCTTCACTTAACAGAAGAACAAACCCAAACTCGCTCAAAATTTGTAAAATCCAACCATTCAAAAGTCATTTTTCAAGTAGTGCATCCTCATCTATCCAAACCTTGTATAAGTGTAACATATTTCGAACAACCAATACCCAAAATCGATGTATAAAGTAATGTCACCCAGCAACTGGCTTATCATCATGTGCTAACAATGCATTCTTGAATCATACGAGCGTATGTTCGCTGGATATACTCGCGCGCTTCATAGGAAAAATGAGCATCTTATAGTAATCTCACAAAATATCTGACGCTTAATCATCCGAAAAGCAAGCAAAAAGTCCGAAAGTCTACGGAAAATTAATGTAATAACGACGTAGTAGAACTCGCACAATGCACTCGACAGCTCTACAAGTGTTTATATAGAAGTTGCGATTATTCATTATCGGGGTCTGGTGATGTGTCTTATTTCTTCAGAAATACGTTATCAACGTAGAAGATCAGATCGAGATTGTAATCTATAATGAACGAAAGGTGTGCCTTGCAGTCCACACCCACTACATCGAGCAATCGCTCAGTTTAAGACACACACATTTACCCTTTTATTATTATTTTTTTTTTCAAATTATTTACCAGCATATTATTTTTAATCTGAGGACTTACTGTCATAAAGCTACTCTATTGAAATTTTTGACGTGTAATTCATTGAGAAATTATTCGATTGAAAGCTTATTCACCCTTCTTATGAGACAGTCCTTATTCATTTATTTATTTATTTATTTATTTATATTAGAGTGCCCTCCAACAGCCGATCGGCCTATGACAGGAAGGCACTATAAACGAAAAAAATAAAAACATAAAAAAAAGGAGTAAAACAAACAAAATAATAATAGAAAAATACGGATAATAAACAAACAAAATTCAAAATAAAGAAAAAAAATTATGATAATAATAATATTTTAGTACACTTTTCAATCACTATCATTATAATGTGTAGGTAGCTTGAAAATTTTGAAACTGATACAAATTTTGCCGTAGAGGTTAGTGGACTTGGGCTTTCGGTAAACCCTATATTCGTGTCCGCCTGGCTTAAGTGAGATGCTAAGATCAAGAAAATTAATAGTTGACTCCCATATTTGCAAGGTGAACTAGACGCTGAGGTAACGGGTATTGAGGTACACATGTAAGGCGTCCTCAAGGCCATCCCAGAGGCACACTACATCATCGACGTATCGGAATGAGGAAGGCCTCAACGGTTCCAAGTACATCTTGCCCGAAAACCAAGACAAGAAGTCGGTCCTAGTCCCAAACGCTGCTCCCTCGAAACTTCAAGGCCTCCCCAATCTTCATGAGCCGGGGAACCGATTGAACCGATTATTTCCACCGTTTCGGCTCCGACCTATTTGTTAGATGGGTACATGGACGAGTGGTTTAAGGGCACTTCTCAGTTTAAGCCTAAACAATCGGTTTCTCCTCGTAGTTCCTTGAACTTCGTCCAAAAACTGGAAAGAGAAAAACCCCCTTCCTCTTACGTGAGACTCGTGTCCTTCGATGTCGTAAGCCTCTTTCCTAATATCCCTTTTGCGCAGACTATCCAATAAGCTCTCCTAAAAATTTCTGAAGTAAATGTTTACCCTTGTTTGATTAAGGAATTTGAATCTCTCTTGAGAATATGCCTCTCCTCCAATTTCTGTAACTTCAACGGTGAACTTTTTACGTTCCCTGAGGATATTGGAGTTGCTATTGGCTCCTTTCTGGGCTCGCTTATGAGTGATATTTTCACGAACCGCGGTAATAAACATGAGTAGGTACCTATTATATGATATCGAAAAATGACGAATGACGTTATATTCAACGTTAAAAATACTTCCAGAAATGGCTTTAATAGATTATGTTTACTTGGTGTGCGTTAGTCAGGAATTCCATATATTTCATTAACGTTTTACTACAAAAAAATTGAAATGCGATTAAGTGGATCAAAATTTGTATTTTCAAGATATAATAAGAGTGATTGAGAAGTGTACTAAGATATTATTTAAATAAGGACTTCAGTTTATCAGTGAGAATATTGACCTATTCTTGTGATCGCCTTCATCGGAACTACCTAATTGGAATGCAGAAAAACTAGAGGATGAACTGCTCAGTGATTTTACTGAAATTAAGCTATTTCAACATTTCCGCCTCGTAAGATTAGTGAACAAGCTTTCGATGGAATAATTTTTCAATGAATTAAAAGTCAAAAATCTCAAGAACACGCTCTTCCATATTACTAAGGCTCACAATAATTCCAAAATAAACTTCATTAGATTACGGTCACCGTATAAATAAAGTAAATTTGAATCGCTGAGTACTTTCTGTTCAAATTTATTTTATTTTATATACGGTGGTCGTAACGTAATCAAATTTATTTTCGAAAGTCTCAATAGAGTATCTTTCTTACATTGAAAATAAATAGCTAAAAAAAAAAAGGGTACGTGTGAGTGTCTTAAACTGAGCGATTGCTCGATGTAGCGGATGGCCCGAAAGGCACCAGGTCGTTCCATTTACAGCGCTAGGTCAGTGGGCTGAATATAATCCTCTACGTTGATAACGTATTTCTGGAGAAATAAGACACATCACCAGACCCCGATAGTGAATAATCGCAATTTATATTTAAACACTTCTAGAGCTGTCGAGTGCATTGCGCGAGTTCTACTACGTCGTCATTACATTAATTTTCCGTCGACTTTCTGACTTTTTACTTGCTTTTCGGATGATTAAGCGTCAGATATGTTGTGAGATTACGATAAGATGCTTATTTTTCCGATTCAGTGCGCGAGTATATCCAGCGAACATGTGATTCAAGAATGAATTGTTAGCACATGATGATAAGCCAGTTGCTGGGTGACATTACTTTGTACATCGATTTTGGGTGTTGGTTGTTCGAAATATGTTACACTTATACAAGGTTTGGATAGATGAGGATGCACTACTTGAAAAATGACTTTTGAATAGTTGGATTTTATAAATTTCGAGCGGGTTTGGGTTTTTTCTTCCATTAAGTGAAGATTTTCTTGAGAGCTTCTTTACTACTCTAAGGGTCATCAGTTAGAGGTAGATAACTGGGGAAAGTTTGTGAAATTGGGTTGGGGAATGAGAGGATTTTAGAGAGTATAGTGGAGGTGAGAAGTAAGTGAAAGAGAGATGATCAAGAAAGTGAGTGACGGATGGAAGATGCGAAGAAACAGAGTAAGTGATGCGGATATTTTCAAGAGCGGCACATAAAAAGAGGTGTTGGAATTTACAGGAAAGATACTACGACCGATGTTTTAGTCCACGGTGGTTCGTTCGGTCCTGTTACTCATAAGATGGCTGCTTTTCACAGCCTAGTTCACAGACTGACTCGTATTCCTTTGAGTCAGTCTGCCTTCAAGAAAGAGTTACTCACAATAAAACACCTGGCCAGAGTGAATGGGGTCAACGTCGATGTTGACGTGATGGTTCGGAGGAAAGTTAAGAGGAGCCTTCTTGATTCCACCACCTCCCTCCCCTGAGATACGATCCGTGATCGCCGTTTGCGTTGGATCAGTCTCCCTTTCTTGGGGAAGTTCTCCCTCCAATTGGGTCGGGCCCTCCGCCCGGTTGGCTTCAGACCCGCGTGTTACAACCCTACCACAGTCAAGAGGTTGTTTGTAAGAATGAAGGACCCGATGAGAGGAGTGGTGTTTACAAGTTGGAATGCGGGGATTGTGGAGGCTTTTTTATTGGTGAGACCAGCCGCCAAATGAAAGTTAGAGTAGCTGAGCACCTGAAGTCTTGGAAGAAGGGACACTTAGGGGAGTCAACTTTTGCTGATCATTTAATAAACAGTGGCCACAGCTTCCGCGAGGGATCCGAAAAGCTCCTCCATAAGGAGAATTCTTATCGTAAGCGCATCGCCCTCGAGCATATAAAGATAATGCGTCATCTAAACATCGACGGTATCACTGTACTCAACTCGTACATTCCGGAAGATGTTCTGATCGAACTGGTTTATGATTCACACCGCGATTTCTCGTTTGGACAATCTTAATACCTTGCTCATCATTTCTGTTCGTCAGTTGCTTTCATTTAGGGCTTGAAGATGGTTTATTAACGGAAAGCGCTCGTCGTCTTATATACTTTCTGCGATTGCATTTGTTTACTCTCCCTTTGGAGTATTCGTTTTTCGCGTTTATTATGGATAGCCGTAACCTTGAGGAACGTATTCGTTTAGGATCGGTAAAACTTCCTGTCTTTGCTTTCGGGCAAGATGTACTTGGAACCGTTGAGGGCCTTCCTCAATCCGATATGTCGATGACGTATTGTGCCTCTGGAATGGCCTTGAGGACGCCTTGCATGCGTACCTCTCTGCATTCCAATTAGGTAGTTCCGATGAAGGCGATCACAAGAAAAGCTCAATATTCTTAGTGATAAACTGAAGTTCTTATTTAAATAATATCTTAGTACACTTCTCAATCACTCTTATTATATCTTGAAAATTTTGAAACTTATACAAATTTTGATCCACTTAATCACATATCAATTTTTTTGTAGTAAAACGGTAATAAAATATTTTGAATTCTTGACTAACGCACACCAAGTAAACATAATCTATTAAAGCTATTTCTAGAGGTATTTTTAACGCTGAATATAACGTCATTCGTCATTTTTCGATATCATACAATAGGTAGGTACTCATGTTTATTACCGCGGTTTGTGAAAAGATCACTCATAAGGGAGCCCAGAAAGGAGCCAATAGCAACTCATATCCTCAGGGACCGTAAAAAGTTCGAGAAATTGGTGGAGAGGCATATCCTATTCAAATTCCTTAATCAAACAAGGGTAAACATTTACTTCAGAAATTTGTCGGAGAGCGTATTGGATAGTCGGTTCAAAAGGGATTTCAGGAAAGAGGCCTACGACATCGAAGGACACGAGTCTCACGTAAGAGGAAGGGGGCTTTTCACTTTCCAGTTTTTGGACAAAGTTCAAGGAACTACGAGTAGAAACCGATTGTTTAGGTTTACACTGAGAAGTGCCCTTAAACCACTCGTCTATGTACCCACCTAACAAATAGGTCGGAGCTAAAACGGTGGAAATAATCGCTTCTATCGGTTCCCCGGCTCATGAAGATTGGGGAGGCCGGGAAGTTTCGAGGGAGCAGCGTTTGGGACTAGGACCGACTCCTTGTCTTTGCTTTCGGGCAAGCTGTACTTGGAACCGTTGACGTTCTTCCTCATTCCGATATGTCGATGACGTATTGTGCCTCTGGGATGGCCTTGAAGACGCCTTGCATGCGTACCTCAATGCCCGTTATCTCAGCGTCTAGTTCAGTTTGCAAACAACTATTAATTTTCTTGATTTTGGCATCTCACTCACGCCTGGCGGACACGAATATAGCGTTTACCGAAAGCCCAAGTCCACTAACCTCTACGTCGATTCCAGCTCCTACTGTCACCCGAGACATAAAGAATCTCTTTATATTTCTATGATTTACCACCTCGTGTCCCTCCCTCTCAACCGCGACTCGTTCCGCACTTAATTGTGCCTCATAAAGACTTTAGCATGGCGAGATGGTATCACCCTTGACCTGAACCTGGAAGAAGCTTTTTGCAGAAAACTTCAGCAGTTGACGTTTTCATCGAGGCAGTCCCTCCTCCGCCTCAAAAATTTCAATGGGATTCGCCTTCCTAATATGGGAAAATTCTTGAAAGACTTGGCGGAGATTCTCATGTCTCGTCGTCTTGAACCCGGCTATTATAAACTCCGCACTTTAGATGCTCATTTGGGTTCGCCCAAAGATCCACTCCTTTCTTAGGTAAGTGTGGAAGTTATGAATTATCTTACCCCGATGTCCTCGCGCTCTATATAGGGGAGACTGGACGAAGCTTTTCGATCCGTTTCAATGAGCGTAAAAAGACAACTTACGCGTAAAAGCGAGAAAGTCCACGTTCGCGGAGCATTCAATTAATCAGTTTGACATTAATAAATGGTTTGGTATGAATCGAGGTTCCGTCGGTGGAAAGCAATTGAGGACTTCGGGATTTGCCACCATTTGAAGTATGGCAATAAGTTCTTCTTCGACAGCCTCCCGTCAATAAAACTTGCCCACGTTCTTCTCATAAAGTCATATTATTTTATATTCCACACTATGTAAGTAGACCGATTTAACGTCAATTATCCTGCAGGCACATTCACAAAAATTTGTCAATCGAGTAACGTCACCGAGCAACTGGCTTATCATATTTGACCTTAGTCTCTCTTTGAACTATCCTTTGGCTCGATGTATTAAAACTAGCAAATTGTCCTTAAATTAGCATTTCAGAGTTCTCCTATAGTGTAGCTAAAGTTTCAACTATCCATAAAGCATGGAAAAGGTAAGAAAATTGACATAAATCAATTGGTAATACATTCTAAAACTCGCGTACTCAAGTGGTGACATTATAATTCTTTAAATATAAATCGTAAACATCCAACGTCGGGGTCTGGCGTAGTGTCCTAATACTCGTACATTATTGAAAGCATATGTTGACTCATGAAACCAATCCATTTAATAAGGAACTCCCAAAACATTACAACGAGCGTTCGCTCAGTTAGGACACTCGCAAACACCCTTTTCATCTGTTTGCGTTTATTATTTTGCACAATTTAAAAGATTCTCAAGTCTTCGTCTGGAACTTTATAGGTATGAAATTTTTCTCATCTACGAGTACATAAGCCCACAATTTCTGATGCAGAAGCCATGTTAGAACATATATTAGGTACTAGAATTTATGACGAAATAATGTCACTTTGCAACTGGTATACCATGACTCGTCTTATGTACAATTTTCAAGAGATTTCTCGTGTTATCGTTATGGCCATTGAACCTGGATTACATTCAACGGAGAGTAGATTGCCATCCTCTATAATGGTCGCTGAAAACTGAGGAAAAATTGAGAAAATTGTTTCAATACTGATCGAATGACACCTCGTGTAGTCAACTGTTAGCGTAATATTTTGTACATACAATTGTGATGGATTTGTGCCGGAGTCTACTGATGTGGCTTATTTTTTTGAAAGATAAATACTGTGGACGTGTATAATTGTGACATGTCTTGAGCTGCCATAAACTTGCATGGCTTACCTACTACACCGAGCAGTCTCTCTCTCTATAAGAAATTCACATACTCTTTCTCTTCATGAATTGTTGAAGATTCCACCTTCGAAGCTAATGTCTTGTATTTAGGTATATTATAAGTAACTCGGAAGCAATTTTGCGGTGCTGTGGAGGATTTGCTGCAGTTTTATTTTGCCTCGTGTAAAATGAACCGTAAAGTGTATCAAATGTATCGGTATTATTCGCCTAATGCGAACGCAGTCTGCAATATACCAAACGGAAAACTTTCCTTCTGTATTTCTTCAGCCCCTAGACGATGAGAGAGCGGAGAAACTAGCGTGCAGAAAGTAAATTAAGTTCTTGACTGCTCATCACCAAAGTCCCTCATCTTCCTGGTATTCTTGCACCAGTACTGTCCAGCCATAGATACTCTGAAACAAATATCACGTGTTTGACTAACTCACACACTTCATAAAAACGGATCAGGCTGTTGCAGACTTTCATTGTTCCAATCTCTTGACTTGCCAGAGCAAATTTATACCCCCCGCTCAGCTTCTACAACGCCGATGGTCTACAGGTCTACCCCGGGCAGAGGAAACGACGGCGAGCGGCGAGATTCTTCTTCGGCAGCCCTCCCCTCAGTAAACGTTAAGTCTGCCTTTTTCTCATGAAGTCATATATTCCCCACTATTTAGACAAATTTCATGTCAATCATCCTACAGCTACTTTCACAAAAACTTATCAATCAAGTAACGTCACATGAAATTTTCTAAAATATCTACTTGCTGGATGTTCTGAAAGATGAATTAAATTCATATTATGATTTTAGATTTTATCTAGATGATATCTGAACTCGAATCATCCAAAACGTATGATAACATAGAAAACGGACTGAGAACTTGCTCAAAAGCACACTGTGAGGACTCGTGCGCTCAACTGATAAAACGTTAGAAGCATATTATAAATATACAAATCGTTAACTTTGAATACCGGAGTTTGGTGATGTGTTTCATTTTGTCAGATAGAATTTATCAACAAGGAAATAGAGATGACCTCCTTGTCTAAGGACCTACACTCTACCCCGGATAATCGCTCAGTTTGAGACATACATACGCAGCCTTTTTGCACATTTTGAAGACTTATTATTTCAAACTGATGGCAGAAAATTTGTTCAGGATAAACCTTTTTTTGCATCATATCTGTTTGAGGGCACATCCTAAACCCAACTCGAGCTAACCTAATTTAGGGACTTGAAAAATATTTTGGCTCGACTCTTTATAGCAAAAGGTTGTGACAATAATGTTACCAAAACGTATTATCATCCAGGTTCTTGAGAAAATTGTAACTGAAGAAAGAAAATAGAGATGGCTGAACTGACGTTATCGAACATACGACATTATCAGGATGGGGGGGGGGGGATTTTGGAAAAAGATGTGGCTGAGCTGACATTAACAGATCTTGATATCATCGTTGTCAGTGAAGAACAGTGTAGGAAGAAGGATGACCTAATTGAGAGATTTTTATAAATTTCAAGACCTGGTCCATGAAGAGGAAGACTTGAAAATAGGGAGTAGGTTAGCTAAGCTATTAGACTTGGACATTGCAGATTTACACCAGTGTCATTTTGCTTAATGCAATGACCAAGAACGGAGGGATGAGGAGAGCCTATTTGGGAATAAATATCACCATCTTCCTGCAACTTGTGATTTGAAATGGGCGCTATTTTTAAACATTCAATTTTAGAGAATGTACGGTAACCCTCTGTCTTACAAATACTTTAAAAGAGGTGAGAAAAATTTCAGCCTTCCTCCTAAATATGTGAGAAATTGGGTTGAAAACCATTGACTCAGAGGTCAGTTTTTTGTTTGAGTAACGCACTGATCCTGTGGCGAATTGATTTGTATAAGCAGCCAAACGTTTGTCCAAAAATGACTTCTGCATGTTCTATATTTGTCTTTCAATCAAAAAGAGATCGCATATCAATCACGAGTGAGTACAAAACTAGTTTCTTTGTCGAAGTACAAGACCCAAAAGGTTGATGAAACTTCTCAAGGTTTCGAGGTCAAGGTCATGGTCAGACTCCTGGACGCAGATCCAGCAATGGAAGAGAGGTCAAAGTCACTTCGAGAAATAAATCATCCTGAAGATATGAAATATACGTCAGGTCACCTAGCAACTGGCTTATCATGATGTATCGTTAATCATGACCAAACTACGATTTTCCAGTTATATCAGAGCCGATTAGGAAGTGTAAATTAGTGTTTTACCTTTCCCGCAACATTTTGAGACTGAATCGTCCAAAAAGTTGACAGAAAGTCGCAAAACTCAGAGAGAACTGACAGTGTAACATATTCATTGAACTCGCGAGATCAACTATCAGCATCATGTTTCTTTAAATACAAATCGTGAACTCATTCTATCGGGGTCTGGTGATGTGTCTTATTTCTTCAGAAATACGTTACTAACGTAGAAGAACATTCTCTTGCCTTCCCTCTCGCCTACAATCGAGCGATCGCTCAGTTTAAGACACTCACAAAAACCCTTTTTGGGATTTTTTTTTGTCTTGCACTCCGTGCTTCCGTACAACCATGACCTCGGGACATGAAAAAATTTTGACTATGTGAAGATCTGATTATGCTGTGCTAGTGGCATACGATATTTAATCTCCATCATTTAATCGTTTAAAGCTATAAAAAGTTGAAAGTTATTCCTCAAAAATTCTCGATGATTTCTGACAGTTATCCAAAGAACGCTAATTGTAGAAAATAAAATGCAAAACTATTAAAATTAAAATAAATCGGATGAAAATACATACAAAAAAAAAAAAAGGAGTATATGTGAGTGTCTCAAAATGAGCGAATGCTCGTTATAGAATATTTAGGGATTAAATTCCGCATCGGTCAGTAAACATTTTAATGACCCTTCTACGTTAATAACGTATTTACTGAAGAAATCAGACACTTCACCAGACCCCAACAGTATTGGTTGTACGAGCCGTATTTAATCTATGTTTAGGCTGCCTGTTGACCGCACGAGTTCTAAAGGTATGTTGGTTGATTAAATTTTGAAACGATTTTTCGACGTTTCGTATATTTTTTGAATGGTTATGCTCCGGATAAGTTGTGGGGGTGCACTGAAATACTGATTTCAATCTCATTGAACCCACTCAGGAGTTCAAAACCATACATGGAGTTTACAATGATGAGCCAGTTGCTATAGGTGGCGGTGCCTCATCGATAATTCTCGTAATTTACGAGTATTGTATATTAATAGAAAACCCATTTTATATGGGGTGTTATAGGATAGAAAATATTCACCATCCGCCGTCCAGTGTACAAATTATGATTCTGAGAAGGAACCTACGTAGTTCAGGAATTTTGAGAAATTACTGAAGATGACCGTCAGCCCGCTCTAATACAACTTTCGAGCCATGTATAATCAGTAATGAGACTGAAATACAATGAACCTCAATAGCACCTGATTTGAAAGGAATTTTCTGATGGACCAATTAGATTTTCTTATGAGAAGGAACTTAGAAATATTACGTTGATGGCAGAGTTTCCATGTATTTCTGAATACCGAACTGGAAGATTGTCTGAAGAGAAAATAGAAAGTGGTTTGACAAAAAGGATCAAACTTTTTCTTCTCCTCGTATTTGAACCACGAGTACATGCAAAACATCTCAAACTGAAATCTTTGCCTCCTATGATAGGAGGTCCACCCTATGTGGCTAAGCCCTTCTTCAAGTATCCGACTCGATATAGCTAATAATCCTAAAACTTACAATCTTAATATAAAGAGAACTCTCTACCAAATCTTCGTCATATTAGCTCTGCTTTGCCGACGGATCTACATGTTAATCCAAAACTGGATACGCACATACGATCCAAGGTATCATAACCAATCACCAATTGACCGACGAACTCAAGGCCATATACTCATGTTCTTCTCATATCACTTTCCTCACCTCTCAGCTCAAACTCCTACTGTTAACTGATATAATCTCACCTCTCCGAGCTATGCAGGGTCTTAATTCGGCTAATTCCGCAGTTCAACGTATTCATTTCTTCCTTTGAATTCTGGGAAAATTACGCAGTTGACCTTGCCGCCAAAGATTGTCTTTCCTCCCATGTATTCTGAGACCCTGTACGTGCTCCTGACTATTACCGATCCCTGATACTCGACTCCAGTAGTATGAGTCAGTATTGAAATAGCAATCAGAAAGAAACCGATGACTTGAACTTCCCTCTAGTCGAACAACTCGACATGAAGAGGTCACAGAATTGGTCAAACATGTCTCACTCACTCCTATCTTTCTCTGGGTCTTTTCTTTCACCCTTCTTGCCAATACTGCCAATCTGATAACATATGTTTTCAACACCACTTTTTGTGTTCTGCTCTTGAAAATATCCGCCTAATTTACCTACTCTGTTTCTTGACATCTTCCATCCGTCACTCACATTCTTAATCATCTGCGTTTCACTTACTTCTCCCCTTCACTGTAGTCTCTGAAATCCTCGTATTCCCTCACCTAATTTCACAAACTTTCCCCAGTTACCTACCTCTAGCTGATAACCCTTAGAGTAGTAAAGAAGCTCTCAAAAAAATCTTCACTTAACGGAAGAAAAAACCCAAACCCGCTCAAAATTTATAAAATCCAACTATTCAAAAGTCATTTTTCAAGTAGTGCACCCTCATCTATCCAAACCGGTGTAACATATTTCGAACAACCAACACCCAAAATCGATGTACAAAGTAATGTCACCCAGCAACTGGCTTATCATCATGTGCTAACAATTCATTCTTGAATCACATGTTCGCTGTATATACTCGCGCGCTTCATAGGAAAAATAAGCATCTTATAGTAATCTCACAACATATCTGAGGCTTAATCATCCGAAAAGTAAGCAAAAAGTCAGAAAGTCGACGGAAAATTAATGTAATAACGACGTAGTAGAACTCGCGCAATGCACTCGACAGCTCTACAAGTGTTTAAATAGAAGTTGCGATTATTCATTATCGGGGTCTGGTGATGTGTCTTATTTCTTCAGAAACGCGTTATCAACGTAGAAGATCAATTGGAGATCGATGTCCTAAATGACCGACCGGTGTGCCTTGCAGGCCACACCCACTATATCGAGCAATCGCTCAGTTTAAGACACTCACATTTACCCTTTTATAATTTTTTTTTTAAATTATTTACCAGCATATTATTTTCAATCTGGGGACTTACTGTCATATAGCTACTCTATTGAAATTTTTGACGTGTGATTCATTGAAAAATTATTCGATTGAAAGCTTATTCACCCTTCTTATGAGGCGGAAATTTTGAAACAGCTTAATTTCAGTAAAATCACTAAGGAGTACAACCTTTTGTCGATGACGTATTGTGCCACTGGGATGGCCTTGAGGACGCCTTGCATGCGTAGCTCTCTGCATTCCAATTAGGTAGTTCCGATGAAGGCGATCACAAGAATAGCTCAATATTCTCACTGATAAACTGAAGTTCTTATTTAAATGATATCTTAGTACACTTCTCAATCACTCTTATTATATCTTGAAAATTTTGAAATTTACTCAAATTTTGATCCACTTATTTACATACCTAATTAAATTTTTATGCAGTTGAAGCCTAATAAATTTTGAATTCCTCACAATCAGACTTGAAATTAACATAAACTATCAAAGGTATTTCTAGAAGTATTTTTAATGTTGAATGCAACGTCATTCGTCATATTAGTTACGGCGGGTCGTTGCGAAGTATAACGTATCTTATGGAGCTGCAAAATTTCAATGCACGAGAAGGTACATTTACCTGTCGCAAGGAAGCGTGGGAACTAAACATGAGTATTGTTGAATGATGAAAGGTAATATCAGAACACGGCGAACGGCATCGTATACAGCGTCGAAAATACCTCCAGAAATACCTTCGGTAGTTCACGTTCATTCCATAAATTTGAAATCTGTTCAGTGGCGGATTCCGCCTAATTGCCCCTGTGGGCAAATGCGCTAATTCATTTTCTTTCGTATCTTTTTATTCATTTCTCCTAAATTTGCCGCCCTCAGTCGCTCTCAAATTTTTGCCGTTCTGGGTAACTGCCCATTTTGGCCTTATGGTAAATCTAGCACTGAATTTGTTCATGAGTGGTATTAACCAAGTCTCATGACATGACCTTCGTTTTTCGTCAGGTGACTACATGTAATAAAGTAGCAGATTGGGCTTAAATTAGCGTTGTAGAATTTTCCTATAGTATATCGAAAGTTTAGCTATCCATCAAGTAAAATTGACAGAAAATTAATACATAATATATTGCAAAACTCGTATAATCAAAAGTGGTGGTGTTATAATTATTTAAATACAGATCGTAATCATTCAACGTCGGGGTCTGGTGCAGTTTCTCATTACCTACATTTCTGAAAAAAATTATGTTGACGCAGAAATGTTCCCAAAATACCAGCATGAAGAAGAGGCAATAGACGTAACAAAGAAAAAATAGTGGGTGAGACGGATTGCTCCCTGTTCTACCTCCGGTATGCAATATACTACTACTTGATATGTTTAGTGTCTTTCCTCTGACCTCTTGGAGGGAGACTTGAAAGACGATTGACCGTTGGGCGAATTTTTATATCAAATTACAAATAATACCAGAACGAGGAAAATTTTCAGCTTACAATCTTCTATAGAAGAAGTTCAAATGGCAGTTTTTATAACATTCAAATCAGTTATTCCGGTTTCCTCGGTCAAGAAGGGAAAGTAAGATTTTGATTTGGGTATTGAGGGGACTTGAAAAAAAAAACGACGCGACGCCTTAACGAAGTTAAACAAGGAACGCAGGGAACCTGTTTTATGAGTCAAATGGGATTTGGTATTGAAAATTCAAGGAAGCCTAGACCTAGATAAAGCTAGTATAAAGAAAGCCTGTATAATATAGTTTGAAAGTCTAAATTTTTCTCGAATCTCCAGCTATAGATGATAGCTCGAGAGTCGAAATTTTTACCAAGTCCCTCTCCTATCATGTATGGCTCGAGAGTCGAAATTTTTCTCAGTCCCTCTCCTATCATATATGGCTCGAGAGTCGAAATTTTTCCAAGTTTTTTGCCGGACGGCGGACGGCGCACGGCAAATCTCTCAAAAAGCCCCCCATAAAACAGGTTCCCTGTTAATATGTACTTTCGAACTTAAACTCCCTGCACTACCCTCCCATGGTTATGAAAAAGCCAGAGGCTACCTTTCTCCCTCCTTCCGCTTCCAAATCTCATTGCTTCCATTTTCCCAAGGACGCTCTCCACCATGCCTTTAGAATAGGCGCTATAGCTGATTTGCTGCACTGCATCGGGACCTAAGTTTTGCGTCAGCGGACCGGAGAAAATCCACTTTTTTAACCTGGAGAACCGTGGTTGCTTGGAGAAGAGGGGAGGCAGTTGGTTACTCAAAGTCAATAGATTAAGCCGAATTCCTTTGAGTCAAACTGCCTTTATTCGGAAACGGCCTATTGTGACGACGGGTCAAGCGGAAGGAGCCAAAGAGGCTTCCGTGCCGCCGTCTCATTGTGGAGAAGAATCTCAGACCCTAACTGAAACTGTGACCGATATTAATTAGGTGGACCCAAGGTTTTGTGGCTTTCGCTTGTTTTACTCCCTAGGTAGAGTATTTTGGAGTTTTCCTCTAGTACGTCTAGCCGTAACTTGGAGGACCGAATTGATTTGATTGTCGTCTTGGAAAAGTAGAATTAATTCGGTTCTCCAAATTATGACCAAATACATCAAACGACGACATACTCAAAGGAGTAAAACAGACGGAGTAATTTAATTAACGCCACAGACATACAAAATACACCGGAGCGCTTTCGATTAAAGGACCATTGTCAACGGGTGACATGAAAGCAACTGAACCAACACCGGCCGGCAACAAACACTGCCGTGGAAATCATGACTGAACTAGCGAGTCATCACAATGTGAATCATACTCATAAACTAGTTCAATCAACCCCTCATCAGGTATGTACCTGTTGAGCACATTTAGGTTGTCGTTATTCAGATGGCGAATAATTTCAATATGTTCTAACGCGGGACGCTTGAAAACCGAGGACTCTCTATGGAGGAGGGACTCGGATCCCTCTTTGAAACTATGGCCAGTGATAATAAGGTGGTCCGCAAATGCCGAATCACCCAATTTCTTCTTTTTCCACGCCTTCCTATGCTCATCTATTCTAATTTTGAGCTGACGTCCAGTCTCACCTATGTAGATTCCATTACAGTCATTACACTCCATTTTGTAAACCCCACTTCTTTCGACCAGTGGGATGGGGTCCTTCAGTTTAACGAACAGACTTTTTACAGTGTTAAGATTGTAATACACTGGGCGAAACCCAAATGGGCGGAGGACACGACCTAACTAGGAAGAGAATTTTCCTAAAAAGGGGAGCCTAATCCAACGTTTTCTACTATCAGACGCCGGATTGCGGGGGAGGGAGGTAGTGGAATCAAGGCTTTTCTGAGTCAATTTTCTATGGACCATCAAGTCATTATCGAAGCTGACCTCATTCACTCTGCCCACGTGCTTTATAGTCAAAAGCTCCTGTTGGAAAGCGAGGTGACCCAATGGAATACTAGTCAACCGGTGGATATAACTATTAAAACCGGCAATTTTGCGGGCAACAGGGCAGAAAGATCTGCCGTGGACAGTAATGTCGGTCGAAGTATCTTTTCTATATATGGCGAATGCATGGGCACCTTCTCTATTACAGGTAGTAAGGTTCAAAAAATTTATAGATAAACCGCCTACTTCCAACGTGAATTTGATGGAAGGATACAAACTGTTGAGATACCTAAGAAACTCCAAAAGGAGATCTCGGTGACCGGTCCACATGCACAAGACATGATCAACATACCTGTGCCAATAATGTATATGACTCAAAAGCCCCTGGCCAGAGGAAAAAAGATCGAGCTCAAATTTAGACATGAAACCTCCGAAATGAGGGAACCCAGAGGAGAGCCAATAGGGATACCTACCTCCTCTGGAAATTCGAAAAATTTCCCTTCAAATTTGCAAAAATTGGGAGACCAACAAATATTGAGTAAATTGAAAAATTCTGCCAGATCTTCGTGACAGATATTAGATTGAACCAAGAGGTCTCCCATATATGCTGCATGGCAGTAGCTCTAGGGATACGAAATAAGCCGACTACGTCAAAGTGTTGACTGAGAAGAGAGAGAAGATGGAGATGGTGACCTGATATTATACGGATTGTATGGAGAAATTCTGACTGAAGAGTAAAAGGCAGAAATGACTGATCTGAAATCAAGAAGGTGTGACGTTATTGTTATCATGGTTACTTGGAAGAAGTTCAAAAGACATTTGAAAATTTCATGTCTCGAGCCATCGTTCACAAAATGACTTCCTTCATTCGTAAACTTGTCTTTCAATCAAACAGAGTTTGCAGATCAATCTTGAGTGTACTTAGTAAAAAAAAACTTCTCGACTAAGTAACGTCACCTAACAACTGGCTTATCATGCCGTGATAAATTTTACTCCTTGTACCTGTTTGCTGTATGCACATAAATTCGAAAGAGGTTCAAATTAAATTTTTGAAGTTTCTTCAAACTATGTCCAACCGTTGATCAATTGAAAAATTTAAGAAGGTCAAAAATTGACGCAGAATTCGCTAAAAAGTGTGCTGTAAGAACTCGCGCGCTCACTTCGAGGCTCTATTATTACTTAAATACACATTTGTAAGCATTCAACGCTGGGGTCTGGTGACGTGTCTCATTTCTTCAGAAATACGTTATCAACGTAGAAGAATTTATAAGACTCTGAAGACATCGTCCTGCTGGCCTCCGGGTCTATCTCTACATCGGGCAATCGCTCAGTTTGAGACAGTCACACGCACCCTTTTTGTCCATTTTGAATATTTATTTGAACTAACAGATTCAAGGCGAATGGTTTTTTAGTGGGGAACCAACTCTATAATATTTATAAATACCGAGCTTTTTCATAAGTATATCTTCATTGGCAGTTTCGTGACATACATTTTTGAGTTTATACCATTTTTTTTTAGTAGGTATTTCTCTCTTCTTTTCGTTCGATGTTCCTTAGTTGCGATTACCTCATGATGAATCGGTTTACAAAACCGGTAATTTGGGACCTAGAGGTGTTCCCGCCAATGTAAACGAACCCGTGGCTGTGATTTTGCGATTCAGTATCAGGACAGAGAATGTGGTTTAGCGGCTCTAACCACTTCACCGGCCATAGGTGAGAATATCATTCGACAAAGTAATGTCACCTAGCAACTGGCTTATCACGATCCTCTCCATGTCGTGCTTCTGGTGTCCCTACTACAGCGTAAATCAAAACTTGGACAGGGTTTGATTTAACACTTCATTATTTCCATAAAATTATCTGAAATGAAAACCTCAGAGAAAAATTCAAAATGTTGAGAAGTATATCCAGAACAAATAGTTGAACCAGAATTTAAAACTCGCGAAACCAATTGGCGACGTTGTAGTTATTTAAATACAAATCGCCAACTTTTTTCACTGGGGTCTGGTGAAGTGTCTCTTACCCTCAAAATAAAAAATATAATACGCGTGTACTACCGAGGTCTCGGGGACCGCTGTGGCTTACGGCCCAAACCAATACTACGAGCAATCGCTCACTTTGAGACACTCACAAATACCCTTTTTATCAGTCCAGATCGTCTTTTATGGAATGTATCTAATTTTTTCCCCTCGAGTGCTTAAGCTTGTTATTTTGATTTGTTTCAATGATGACATAATTTCAGCCAACATTTAGGCGAATGACTTTTGATTTCATGAGTACTCCTTCTCAATCTTACCCACTGTCGTTTTCGACTCACACGGCCGTTACTCCTTACAAAAATTTAAAATTGCATTTCTTATTGTTTGACCACTGACAATAATTCTACCGAATTTTTCCATTCGTACCTTCTTCAAGCCGCAAATCTAATTTTCTCTTCCAAGGGTAAGGGTAGGACTTTCGGTCTACGTGGTAAGTCAGGACAAAAAATTCCACATGAAATGTAGGCTTGATCTTACCAAAGTTTTCAATGTTTGCCCTTTTCAGGTTCACAAGATAGAGCCACAAGCTCGAAGTTCTTCATTTGACTACCACGAAAAACTCCACTTGGGAAATGAAACCTTCCAGAAGCGAATTCGGCAATGTACAGTACATTCGTACAAGAAATAAGAGAGTATGAGTATAAGAGTCAGATGAATGATTTATGGTACAGTAGTAAATTGAAGATATACGAGCGAATTAGAAATTAACCAACATCTCATATCCTCGTATAAGTAATTATCCGTATACTCTTTATACATAATGTGGAGAGTTGCGCAGCGTCGACTGTACGTCTAGTCATTACATTGTGTGTGATATTGTCCTATATATAACGAAATACTATAGACATTGTCGGCCTTTTCATCGCAAAGTTTCGTAATTTTCAATATTCGCTTATATAAGCTTATATACTATCGTATTGAAGAATAATGTCGACGAGAGTATGAATATACACTCGGATGACAAAGGTATGACATTAGCATGGATATCATAAATATAGTTCTCAAAATTTACGCAGGGATAAATCGCAGTTCGCTGTTTAATCGAAAAGCTAATTTCAATTTCGTTAAAATAGGTCACGGCCCATATTCCTGTTCTATTTTTTCATTGTCTCTCGCCATTATAGGTAAGACAATTGAGTTCGCCGAACTTGAGGTGGATCTAATTCATGATTTGTCTGTGTAGAGAAGATCTCATCTCCGCGGTAGGAGACGGGTAAAAGAAGTTATTCCAAAATATTTTGTTATCAAACCAAAGGATGAAAAAGGTTCTGCTTATAGCACAGATGGTGGCATAGCTAAGGAGGACGAACTGCCACGAAGAATAAGAAGCCAAAACATAAAAGAGAAGAAGAGTGAAGATGAGGAGGATAATAGTTCCTGCTCGCCACTGCCACTGCTACTGAACAAAAGACCATGTCACAGCACAGAAGCTAACATGTCTCCTCTAGAGACACATACCGAGTTACGGCTAGACATACTGAACGAAACTCCAGACTACTCCACGAAGGGAGTAAATGGAGAGAAAGACACGAATTCCGGAATCAACGGTTGTCTTATTCGTCACACATTTGGTTTCTCCGCAAGTGCCTTCAGCTAGTTCCGGTTCTATTCCGACTGCAAATATACCACCTAAAAACTAGAAAAATATATGACCAAGAAATGGATCAGACCTGAGCTCCGGAGATGGTATGGCCAATTAAACGAATCCGTTCCTCTAAGTTACGGCTGTCCATAATAAATGCGAAAATACGAATACTCTGAAGGGAGAGTAAACCTTGTAAACCGCAGAAAATACAAAACGACAAGCGCTTTCGGTTAATAAACCATCTTCAAGCCTGAAATGAAAGCAACTGACGAACGGAGGAGAAGAACAATGTATTAAGATTGACTAAACGAGAAATCACGGTGTGAATCATAGACCAGTTCGATCAGGCCATCCTCCGGAATGAACGAGTTGAGTACAGTGATACCGTCAGTGTTGCGATGACGCATTATCTCTATATACTCGAGGGCGATGCGCTTTCGGTACGAATTCTCCTTATGAAGGAGATTTTCGGATCCCTCACGGAAGCTGTGGCCACTGTTTATCAAATGACAAGCAAAAGCTTTCTCCCCTAAGCGTCCCTTCTCCCAAGACTTCAGGTGCTCAGCTACGCTAACTTTCATTTGGCGGCTGGTTTCACCAATATAAAAGCCCCCACAATCCCCACATTCCAACTTATAAGTACCACTCCTCTCATTAATGGGTATGGGGTCCTTCAGTCTCACAAACAACCCCTTAACTGTTGTATGGTTGTAGAACGCGGGTCTGAAGCCAAATGGGCGGAGGGCCCGACCCAATTGGAGGGAGAACTTCCCCAGAAAAGGGAGACTGATCCAACGAAACCGACGATCACGGATCATGTCTCGGGGGAGGGAGGTGGTGGAATCAAGAATGCTCCTTGTAACTTTCCTCCGAACCATCACGTCAACGTCGACATTGACCCCATTCACTCTAGCCAGGTATTTTATTGTGAGTACTTCTTTCTTAAAAGCAGACTGACTCAACGGAATACAAGTCAGTCTATGAACTAGGCTACGAAATGCAGCCATCTTGTGAGCAACAGGACCGAACGAACCACCGTGGACTAAAACATCGGTCGTAGTATCTTTCCTATAAACTCCAAACTCATGGATACCGTCTACAATAGAGATCGATAAATCCAAAAAGTTAATGGAAAATACCCCTATTTCCAACGTAAATTTGATGGAAGGGTACCAGGAATTGAGATAGATCAGAAAATCACCAAGGAGATCTGGGTGACCAGTCCAGGTACATAGAACGTCATCAACGTACCTGTGCCAATAGTGAATATGATTGAGTAACACCTGGTTCGAGGAAAAAAGGTCAAGTTCAAACTTAGACATGAAAACTTCGGAGATAAGAGAGCCTAAAGGTGATCCAATAGGGATCCCTACTTCATCAGGGAACTCGAAAAATTTCCCTTCAAATTTACAGTAGTTAGGGGACCAGCAGGTATTCATAAGATCGAAAAATTCCTGAAGCTCATTGTGAGGAATGTTGGCTCTGACGAGTGGCTCACCCATCCGCTGGATAGTAGCAGCCTTGGGAATATTCGGGAACAAACGAACAACATCAAAAGAGCAGATGGTCGTTCCCGGGGGAAGGCTTACACCCTTCAGGACATCAGTTAAAGAGGCCGAATTCAAAACCGAATGAGGAGATTCAAAATCAATGCGATTTTTGAACCATCGGTCAAGGAATTTGGCAACGAGGTAAGTGGGGGAGGAGACGAAAGAAATAACGGGTCGCATCGGGGTATTGTTCTTATGCACTTTAGGCAGCCCGTAGAGGAGGGTCAAAGGTGACACTAAGGAGGCTAGTTTAGTTCAAAAATTTCAGCCCCTTATCATAAGTTGCAGTCGGGTAGAGTTTAGTCGGGACGAGACGAATCTGTTGGAGAAGGTTCGAAGTTTAGTCTACCTCCCCTTGATAACGCCGACACCCTGGCGAATGTCGTCGCTAATTTAACTGTGAAGATCACTCCCGGTGTGAATACTCAAAAAACTTGTGCCGATTTGATTCGTGATACCCCCCTTCCGCGTATGAATAACACTGCGAGTGGGGTGATCAAGGATCTGAGGAGGAAGCTTAGGGAGAAGGGGTCCATACTTAAAAAAGCGCATAAAAAGAATGCCATAGTCGTAATGGAGAAGTCTGCTTGAATTGCCACAGTTGAAGAAGTGCTCAACCAGTACGGGACTACCGGAAATGCCCTCTTCAACTTCCCTAATTACACCAAACAGGGTCGCAGTGCTATTAACAAAAGTAACATTATCACCAACAGGCCTTCGGTAAAGAGACGCCTGCTCGAACCGAATTCGGTGCCTCCTTCTCCTTTACGGGCTGTACCCCGATCATTAGCAAGTGTGAGTTGAGGGATACCCATTTTACTATAATGAAACTATTATTGCTCGACGTCTTCTCTCAAGACTCTCATAATGCAAAAGGCGAACTCCACAATTTCTGTCAAAACTCCAAGAGATGGGACACAAAGACAGATTTTTCAGGCGTGTTTGTCATGCTCTGAGACTCTTCTTCTCAGATTCCGACCAGTTTTGCCGATATAATCAGTCGGGCGGTCGTTGCACGGGGGTCGATAGACTCCACTCTGGTCCTCTGTGAGTGTAGGATCTGTAAGAATCGAAAGAAGACGTTTTGTGGTGTCTGTATAACAAAGAGTAGGGTGATAGTGGAAGGCTTCGATAATAGGGTATGGAAGTCGGATCCATTTTTTCTTCTTTTTTTCCCCTTATTGTTATTGCCTGGAGAGTGGAGATTGACGGACGATGGAATTGAGAGCCTGAGAGAGTCGAGTTTTTTGCGAACTAACTTATGCTAATTGAAGAAAAGCTCCACAATACTCGAAAAAGTAAACTGGAGGGTAATTTGCAAGAACCACTGCGGTTCTTGCAAATTGCCCTCCAGTTTGCTTTTTCGAGTATTGTGGAGCTTTTCTTCGATATGTCCGACCGTAAACTTGAGAACCGGATCAATTCTATTATGCTAATTCTTTTTTATAGGCCATTGGGGGCAAGAGAGGAGACACTAAACGATGAATCATTGAATGAAAGGCAGAATACTTGCGAGAGAGGGGGTGGAAAGAGGAGCCATCAATCAGATAGTCAGTGTGAGTGGGCTTTCTGAATATACAGAATTTTCATCTTGGCCGTCTTTAATGGTGATAGTGGGACCTAAAAAATTAATTTTGGAACCACCAATCTCGAGCGTAAACATTTTTTCCTTTGGAAGGAGAGGTACATCCTTCTTATCACCCCTGCCCGCAACCCCCTCATGAAGATCATTTTTGCAGAATTTCATCTCCCACCTGTTAATGAAGTTCTTAATTTCACGCGAGTACCTTGGAACCGCATATCCATATCATTTCTGTTGAATTCATCATGTATTCCTTCGTCTAATGTCTTTTTGTATCTGTTTTCTTAAAGGTACAAATACCATATTGAAAAGCATCAGCGGTACATTCGAATCGGGAAAATTGAGCGCCATTATGGGGCCTTCAGGCGCAGGAAAAACGACTTTGATGAACATATTGATCGGATACGTGTAAGATGTCTGAAACAATAAAATCATTTTCCTGCAGACAATTTTCACAATTTTCTACTCATACGCTCTTCTATGTCGTTTCAGGACGAGTGGTGTCGGCGGTACAATTCTAACCAACGGACACTCTCGTGATCTCCATCTGTTTAATAAGTTGACCAGTTACATTATGCAAGAGGACTTACTGCGTCCAAATTTGAGTGTCGTCGAGTCTATGTTGATTTCTGCCCACCTCAAACTAGGTGACGAGCTTTCCAAGGAAGACAAACTGGAAGCGGTGAGTGTTCGCACTATTGCGGCCAAAGCAGCACGCTGCATTATTTATCGCACATGCCAAGATGTTATGTTTGTAATTTCTAGTCGCCTTCAACTTGAAATAGTTTTATCAGTGAATAGAGTAGTAGTATCAAGGTTGAGGTAATTTACATCGTGAACAAGAGTAGGATGACTACAAAAACGTGCATATAAGTTCTAACTAGTACTCGCTGTATACGCAATAGCGTATGGCTCAACTTCGCATCTAGTTTTCGATATAATAATATCATGTTGCTTTATTGTACACCGTCTAATTAGATAATAGATATTATAAAACGTCTGAACGCCATATTGAGTTGATTTGTACAAAAATTATATGCATTATAGTTAGGTATTTTTGCTCTCGAACGTGTGACTGCACAATAGGTGGGAAGGCAATTTCCGCAGTTTTTAATTTGAAACACTCAACCATTCAATTTAACGAAAAAAATAATGTGAAAAGACGGTCGAGCTGTAATTTTTCTTTTTATTTTGAAAATTCGAGGTTATTGTCTTTGAGAACTGTTCACAAACGAGTGACCGCCGGTGTGTACCTCAATATGACGCACTTAGACAGAGTTGTTAAGCGATTTTTCTTATTACAGATAAACGAAATAATCACCTGCATGGGTCTCGAGCGTTGTAGAGACGTACGAACAAATTGTCTTTCCGGTGGTCAGCGGAAACGTACTTCAATCGCTTTAGAATTAGTTAATAATCCACCAGTCTTGTTCCTAGACGAACCTACCAGGTAAGCTACCTTTTGGAACGCCAAGTTGAAATATATATATCGTACTGTGCAACATCGTTTTCTATTCTGAAATCAAGCCTACAGTATAGTCATGTAGACCAATAAGCCGACGTCCAGAGATGTCGGTCAATCCACTAATGCGCGGTGATATTATGTGATGGTATATAGAATACGATTGGAACTATTTAAATGTCTTTATATAAGGAAATGACCATGCTTATTGTGGACACAGAGTAGAGCGGGTATTATTTACTCGGTGAATATTTTAAAAATTTCGATTATGCGACTGCTAACGTGTGTATTATTTTTCATATACGGTGATATCGGACAACTTATATCTTCCAGTGGGTTACATAATAGAATACATGTAGACGAGCATGTCGGAATGGAAAAAATTGAAAAATAGTTCTTGACATGAGTTATTCACTATACGTGGTAGCTACCTTTTCCTCATTCATAATTACCGGATAAGGTAATGTCTGATTGAGATATTAGCAGCGGTCAACTATTTGGACTGCGTATTGAGAAAAGGGAAGAATTTTGAAAGATTAGACTGCAAATTTAGAATTTTAAATGGTCAATTAGAACAGAGGCCATCCCTTCCCCTCTGAATTTGGACCGCAGTATTTTACTTTCTATTCTCAAGACGCATTTAATGTTGAATTATTTTATGAGTCATCCTCTAGAGGTTGGAAACGTAGATCCACCCTCTCCTTCAACCCCTCCCATTTCGGAAAAATAAAGAAGAATGTTGAATACAAGAGGAAAAATATTGTCTGGTTTCATTTATTTACGATCTCCCTCCACTCCTCCTAATAAGAAAAATTGAAAAAATTAGGATGCCGTTGCAACTTTTGCAACGGCGAGCGAGGAACTCGCAACACCCTTATACCACTGCAGAAGGCCTAGCCCCTTCAATGAGCCTGATATGCAACACCATAAGACTGAAAACGCCCTTTCAAGGTACTTTATAAAACAGGTTCTCTACGTCCTCTCGTCCCTCCTATCATTAGCCTCGAGAGTAGAAATTATTCCAAGTTCCTTTCCTGGCTCGAGAGTCGAAATTTTTGTAACCCCCTTCTCCGTGATGTCATCAACCTCGGACCACTCGCGCCGGCGCTCGCGGACGAAAATTTCCTGAAAGTACCTCCAATAAAAGGGACAGCGGGTTCCCTGCTAAAAGGACACGTAAAGAAGTCGGGAGGTTTTAGTTGCTCGCACCTTCCTCCTCGAATACCGTTCTGGATCCGCGCGGGGAATATTTGCAAGTTTATTTTGTGCTCAAACCTGTATTATGAAAAGGTTGTTTGGCAAAATGTCCGTCGTCTTTCTGAGGGAGTGAAGGCTTTTACAAACTTTAGGGATTTGAGGAGGGGGGAAGATTGTATGTAAGGGATTTTGTGACCGTTAGGAGAATTTCCAACGAATTTTGGTTTCGAGGGAGGGAGAAAACTTGACGAACTCGTATTCAATATTTTTACAGACCGCATATAGAAATGAGATACAAATTTATAGCAAACGCGTTTTAAGCTGAGGAGCTATCGTCAGGCAGCAAAAGACAGACGTGCACTAAATCACAAAAAATAAGAATCGATGCTCGAACAGGAACAATAAAATGATATGAGTCATTCAGTGAGGGATGACGAATGGAGTTTCTCTGAAAGTATAAATTATCAAGAAAGACGAACTGATTTTGATTAAGGTGTTTGAAGATCTCTAATTTTTCTGCGGCTAAACGCAAACGGTATGAATTTTCTTTATGAAGGAATTTTTTTCAGGTCGATTTTCATCAAAGCATAAGCCTTGAGATGTTCTTCTGTGCGCTCTTCAACTTAACAACCTGATTCCTAGATGTACACAGAATCACACAGGTTCAACTGCCACCAAACGCGTTCTATTCAAGGAAAACAATGCGCAGCCGTTCTCGAGTGATTGATAATCAAAAAGTGCGATTTTAACATAGACTTATAAGGGCGAGAAGTTGCTTTTGCCCCCAAAATGGAGAATGATTGTATCCATACTAATAATATAGAGCCCTATCAAGGGCTGCTTCGCTAAGCCAAAACCTTCAGCCGTTAGCCGAGCAATTTTCATCCAAATAATGAAATCATGTGAGCAATTAGCTTAGCTGTTAGTCATTCGCAGGGGTCCCCCAAAGCTTACAAAGATTTCACCCCCCCCTGAAAAAAAAAAAAAAATTAACAAGCAAAGAAAAAAAAAAAATTAGAAGCCATTGCAGACGTTGCAATGGCAGCGGGGAACCCGCAATTCCTTAACTCGACCTCTCAGGTGGTGTGGAACTGAGTTGATAATCTTGTCATATAATTCAAATCGAAATTATCATTCTACATTCCCTCCTATCATATACAAGCCGTAAACCTGCTAAATATTATAAAATTTCAAATTATTTTCAAAATTCTTGATATTTATTTATCATTAGTATTCTTTTAGTTCAATTTCTAATCCAATTCTTTTAATTTCCAATTTTTCAATTTCATTTTTTTTATCGTTGATATTTTGTTTTACACTTTCAATCTCCTTCTCAATATCTTCTCTGATAGTCGGATGCCGTCTTTTTAGAAGATCCTTCGCGCATTCTTCTTTCATATCGGAAAACGATGTCATTTGGCCGTTATTAACCAAAACGATTAAGTAATATAATGTAGCCAATAATGAACAAAATGGAAAAAGAAGCCATGAACGTAAAATTGGCAACTGCACAACCGTGGGCCGACTTTTACATTGCTCTTATGGGGAGAAACTCTTTGAGCGTCTGTTTCTTAAGAAAATATTAAGTTTTTGAAAAAATCGAAAAGAACAAAAGTTGTAGCTTGTGAAATTTCCTTTAAATAAGGGTCAACTCGATTTTTTCATGAGAGAGGTGTTTTACATGTAAATGCGTGGGCCGAATGCGGTGTTGCCTTTCTACGTTCATGGAAATGTAGGAAAATGAGATAGGAAAAGTCGGTTTCGCTTTCGCGCTGCGAAGGCTTTTTTCTTTCCTTAGTCCTCACGTTAAATTTGCAATAATAAAAGACAACCACCACTTTTTCAGATAATTACTAAGCAAAATCTTTATCGTAACCCTACACTATTCGATTACTCATAGTATGGGTCCAATTAAAAAAAAACATTTTCCAAAAATGATTGCCTAGCACACATTAATTTTCGATGAACGTCAACAAAAATGATTGCTTAGCATTTTCAATCAATAAATTAATAAATGATACAGATTTTTCATTTCTTGAATCATTCATGACCCCCCCTCCCCCAAGATATATACTATACGCCATTCGCCTGATTTCGTAACTTCAAATTCATTACGCATAAACCTTCTCCTATGCAAACTAAAGCAATGGAAACAAATTCCAAGTTCGTAGGTGAAATAGGAATAAAGTTAAATGGATTTGCGATTTTGCAACTTCTCTTTATATAATAGATAGCTCGAGAGTCGAAATTCTTCTAAGTCCCCCTTCTATCATATATAGCTCGGAAGTCACAATTCTTCCAAGTCCCCCTCCTATCATATATAGCTTGAGACTTGAAATTCTTCCAAGTCCCCCTTCTATCATATATAGCTCGAGACTCGAAATTCTTCTAAGTCCCGTAACCTAACCTAACCTGCGGACGCGGACGTTTTCTGAGGATGTAATCTCCTAACAAAATGGATAGCGGGTTCCCCGCTAAAAAAAAAGACCCTCCCAATAATGTTACGAGAACAAAGGAAAAAACCGCCCCCCCCCAAAAAAAAAAAAATTTCCTACGAAGAATTGTCTTCAAAAAAGTGGCTTCACGGCACCCCTGGTAATTCGAATTGGAATTGCTAACGGCTAATATTTTCTCTTCCCCATACCTCACCCTTCCATATTGGAGTAACCCCTTCAGCCGTTAACTTCTAGCTCTTTGCCGTTAGTCATTCTCTTCTGAGCCAAAATTAGCTAGCTGTTAGCTACCCAATGAGACTGGGTTAACCATTAGCTGAAAGCCCAAGCCGATCAATTTGAAAGGTTAGCCTTTAGCTACGTTTTTAGCCAATGCAATTTGCTAAGCAGCCCTGGCCCTATCACTGTATTCTGCAATACTGCATTTTTCAGCCTCATAGGGCGGCAAAAACATAAGGAAGTATGAAAATAAGGGTTTTCGTAGTCTGAATGGGAAGGTGCAGTTACCCACATTGCCAAAACTACCAACAAATCTAATAAATCTCTTATCTCAGAGTATTTAATTTTATTCATTACGTTTCCTATGTGTGTTACATAATTTACTTCTTTCTCTCCCATCAGTAAATACGACAATGAAAATTGGAGATATCCCTCATTTTTTTCAATTATCTACGTCATAAGCGTGTAACGACAGAACGTTTTCAATAATTGTAAATTTTTCTACTTCGCTTCAGTTACTCTCTTATTTGGAAGTTCATTTCGATTATTATTTAATAAAAAAAAAACTGGAGTAGAAAGCACAATGAAGCCATGGGGCTCTTCCTAGATAACATCATATTGCATACTCGTTTGCGATTTACATGGGGTTCATGGCAGAGGAATTGAATATGCAATATCATGTAATAAATTGAAGGATTAAAAAATGACCATGGACATACTAGCATATAAATTTCACGATATCAATCACAGGCTGAAAAATGCAGTATTGCAGAATGTAGCGATAATTAGTGAACATAAGTGAATCGAAATGTCACATGATTGTGGCAAGCAAGGGTGTTGAAGGTATTATTTTTTTGGAGGCCTCCGCCTTGGGAACAAATACAGAAAATGACCCTCCAATTCCGGTTGCCTCCAGTGTACTCATTTGGAGGAGCCTCGTAACCTCCGAAGTGTTTCTCTGGAGGCACCTCCAAGTGCCTCCAGCGCAATTACTGAAATTGGAGGGAATGCCTCTGGAGGTAATGTCAGAGACGCCTGCAAAGACGCCTTCGAAGACGCCTTCGGAGGCACTTGTTATGTTGATCAGTGATGATAGATAATACTCAGAAGGTGTATTAAAAACTTTGGCTTTTATTCGAACCGAGCAGCGCTAGTATCAAAGTGGCGGAATGAGGTTTCAAGAAATCGAGAGGGTCCTTGGAGGCACTTCCAAGCCTCCAGGTGAAGGTACCTCCAGAGGCAAATGCTTCAGCCTCAAACTACTTGGTTTAAATCCTCACTGTAGCACTTTGGAGGCACTTTAGAGGTGGCTCCAGATGCCTCCGAAAGGGTTCTAGGAGGCTCCTCCAAGCCTCCAATGAGCCTTAAAAATTTCAACTAGCCTCTATTTTCGCCTCACTGGAGGAAAAGTGCCTTCAGCCTCCATTATTTAATTCACTGATGGAAACACTTATTATAGTATCGCAGCGCCGACCCAAAACACTCACCACACACACACACACACACTTTCAACTTTGAAGCTTAATTAAAGCTTAAAAAGCTTGAAGATTTTACTTTTTTGCCATGTTTAGCGCTATAAATACACTGGGGAATATGAGTTTTCTTTTAAGCCACCAATGGCTGTTCTCTCTATGAGACAAACACTGGACAAAACGACCCGTTTTTAAGGTAGATACTTTCTACTTTGATCATATACATGTGATGGGCTTGGGATTGTTTATTAATCACTCAAATGTTTTCGTGATAAAATGAATTTAATAGACTTTTTGCTTCATTGCATCATTTTGGGGATAAAAAATAGACGGCTAATCGATTACCGAATCACGGTGATTAGTTTTGATTGGAATGAAAATTACTCGTCGACCAGTTCGAAAAAATGTGAGCTTGGAAAGATTACGGATTTACAAATATTACCGTATCGAGTTCCTCGGATTTACGAATAAGCGTATTTATTTTATCGGTTCTTGTTCTGATTTAATTATTGAAATAGCCCCCATTGAAGCTCGGTGAACATACCGAAAAAGGTGAGTCAGGATCTACGGACTCGTAAAGAATGGAATGCTGGAATTTCGGTGGAGTAGATTCTTGAACCAATTTTGAATTTGTTGAAGTTCATTGAGCGTGCTACAGGGGCGGATTTACGGGGGGGGGACAGGGGGGACGTTCCCTCTCCAAAACCTCTAAAAAAGACTGAAATTGTTCAATTTGACTGAAAGTTCCCCCGCAAAATGTACCCGTAAATCCGCCCCTGGTGCTAAAAAAATTCGAGCAGGGAACCCGCAAGACCCTTATGACACTGCGGACGGCCTAGTCCCTTCAATGAGCCTCGTATGCAACACCATAAGACTCAAAACGCCCTTTCAAGGTACTTCTCTGGATCCCCTCGTCCCTCCTATCATATTAGCCTCGAGGGGGGTTCCCAGATAAAACGTTATCATACAAGCATACATTTTTTTTCGACACTTTTTTATAACTACTCCCTTGCAAGTCCCCCTTTGTGTCTAAGATTTTTGCTCGCTCTCCCCTCATGAGGTCGAAAGAAATTTGATTTGTATGGAGAGAGGTGGAAAATAAGTTCTTCTTTTTCCGTGAGGATTAATTCGGAAAAAGCGTATCATCATTTCTCCATATAATATATTAGGATCACTGTGGACATGAAATCTAAAAGCACGTCAATTTTCAAACCGGCTCATAATTATTATTCTATCGAACTATCAATTTGAATACAAAGTATCGTGATGGTGCTCAATTTACGTGGGATTTTTATACGCGCGTTAGTTTCACGAGGCCGTTACATCATTATAGGAGAGTTTCTTAACCTGTTTCCTTCAACTTGAACGAGACTCGATGTAAATCCGCAAACTATTACGAATTCTTCTCCGTTATACAGGCGATATAAATATTATACGAAACAAGAACCCGAGCCCCGAAACGCTACTTTCTCTTTCATAATTTTCAAAATATTTATTTTTTTACAGTGGTTTAGATACAGTTACCACGACACAGTGTCTAGAATTGCTGAAAGATCTGGCTAGACAAGGTCGTACAGTAGTGTGCACGCTTCATCAACCAAGTTCAAGTCTATTTCACATGTTGGATCATGTGTATTTTGTGGCGAACGGACACTGCGTATATCAGGGCTCGCCTAGTCAACTGGTACCATTTTTAGCTAACGTTGGCTTGATTTGCAAGTCCACTTACAACCCGGCTGATTACAGTGAGTATCAAAGAAGCGTCGCGGAAGTTTTTCAGGTATATCGAGCACAATATTAATCGCCGACTATAAATTAATCGATTGCAGTACTCGAAATTATTACGAACGAAACGGTCAAAGACCTTTCACGTGAAATACAAAATGGAAAAATAGTCAAACTGGACGAAGCCGATAATAATAATGCTTCGAGTCCTCGTCCATTAGGTGAGTTTTGAGGTCGAACGATGGTACTATATTGTGGCTTTCGGAGAATAATTAAGAATGTTTATACTTTTTCGTAGTCAAGAAACATACTCTCGCAGCATTACCCGCTGTATTTGCGACAAGTGACGATTCCAAAAGTCACTCCTCTCTACAATTCTCAACTAGTTTTACCACTCAGTTTTGCATCTTATATAAACGAAAAATGCTCATTCAGAGTAGAGATACGGTAAGTGAATTTCAATTGTTAGTACCAAATTAAATACCGAACAATTAAGGGGGGAGGAGTTGAATCCGGGTGCGTAACTCTTCTTTCATAATTACACGATCAATTTTGGAAATCATGATACGGCACTTATTCATTTTATTAAACAAAGAGTCGTGCAATTAAATTAAATTTTCGGTAAAGTATTTCCATACATGCTTCTTCGTACGCCTCACCCTGCCATAAATTTGTATTTTAGAACAGCCTAAAGTCCTCTTCCGCTGGAAAATCGCGAGCACCAAGATTTTTAGACAGAGAAGTGCTCGGATATGTTTTTGTTTCTCACCTTATGAAAAAATCTCGAGGGAACTTCCGTCATGATTCAGGGGTGCCGTTATCCCCCGGGTCCAATGAAGAAACCCCCCTCAAACTTTAATTTCTTATACGTAAAAAAAAAAAAAAAATTAAATTATAAGAACCCCCCTAAAACGAATGCGAAGAATCATCTTCATGAAAATGGCCTCACGACCCCCCTGAATGATTGAGAATTTATAGCTTTGAGCCTTGGAGAGAGTTGAGGTTTGGAGAAATTGGAACAATTTTGGGGTTCCTACAATTATTCTCAGATCCTTTCAGTAGAACAAACGCGTGTACCTCATTTGCATTGTCGCTCGTTAATATTGATCGTTATCATACGTTTATATGCGCACTTTCAGACAAGTTTGTGGATCCAGTTTGGACATCATTTATTCTCAGCTCTGCTATTGGGAGCAATTTTCTACGGCGTCGGAAATGATGGAAGCAGACCGTTCGACAACTTTAAATTCTGTATAAGTGTACTTATATTCTTTATGTACACTTACACCATGGCTCCTGTCCTCCTACGTAAGTTTAATGAAAGAGTGACAGGTTTTACTAGATACTACCTCTTCGGAGATCTAATTTCGGTTATGCTTTTAGTTCCAGATGAAATCAAGTTACTGGAAAGAGAATATTTCAATCGATGGTACAGTTTGAAAGCCTATTATATGGTGACTTTGTTTTCAACTTTACCACCGATGGTGAGAGAAAATTTATTAATTCTTGTAAAAATAAATGGGTAAAATATGTAAATAAAATTCGCTCTTTTTCCTCGCCCTCGTTGAACAATCTTACGCAACCAAAGACAAAATTTAATCTACTCGTATGTATCTGAATGAAAAACTTGTTTTGTGTCAATCTATAAAGAGATGTGCCCGTCATTGCCCCGGATTGGGGGCTAGAAGATGCTTTTAATAGTATTTGCCTAGTTTGAATATTCAGCAGAAAAACAAAACTAATGATGCTATTAAACACGATCAAATAAGAGAATTGGAAGGCTCAAGGAGAAGCCGTAAGTCCTTACGATGATTCTTTTTTTCTTCTTCATCGATTTCTTTGTCGAGTATAGAGGAAAAAAATTTGCAATTTGCTCTTCTTTGTCGGTCAGAGATTTTTTCAGAGATAATTAGATTTTCTTACTCTTATCATCAGAAGGCATAATGGTTTCCCTATCGACCAGTTTTCATGAAATTCAAGAAAATAATTGAAAAGTGAATCCTCCTTCCTGAAAACGTCGAGCCGAACTTCTCTTCTTCTTCTTTTTCTGCAAAAAGAATACTCAAATAAATAAAAGTTGTGTGTCAGACAATTAACGATCTCTACATATGAGGAGTCATCTGTCAAAAGGGGTGCTCTTGTGACAAATAGCTCCTCATATGTAAAATTTGCCTTGAGACTGAAGAGGGATTATTTTACTACCAAAGTTTTGAATTCGTTTCTTTTTGTTTCATGATTCTCGCCTCCTTCCTCTCGAATCTCAACAAAACATCCCCCTTACTTTCTATCATATCATCCACTTCACATTGGCTAACGCCTCTCTCAGATATCCGACTCGATCTGGCTAATATTCCTAAAACCCACAGCACCATTTGGGTAACGACAACTCATTGGAAATACTATCTTTACTAAATTTCCAACTCACGAGCTTTGCTTTACTGACGGATCTAAATCTGGACTCAAAATTGGATACGCTTACTCCATCCAATAAGGCGTCATGACCAGTCACCGATTGAAAAATTCTGCCTCCATTTTCACAGCCAAACTCTTGTCTTACTCATCTCACTCTCCTCATCTCTCAGCTTAAATTCCTAGTGTTAACTGATTCACTTTCGTCTCCGCCAGCTATGCAGGACCCTCATTAAACTAGTGCCTTGACATAACGCATTCATTTATTTTTTACTTCTACAAACTCCAGTCTCTTTTCTCTGGATTCGAGGCCACATCAACTTCTTGGAACTAATGCGGTTGGCCTCGCCACCAAAGTTTCCTTTCTCTCCAACAAAATTTCTGACTCTGTACTTACTCTTACCTATGACCTCGAAAACTATTACCAATCCCTAATACTTGACTTCTGGAAAATTCAGCATTGAAACAACAAGCCAATCCCCTGGATCTTTTCTAGTCAATTTTACCTCAGAAATTTGCAGAAGGGCGTATTGGATAGTCGGCTCAAGAGGGATATTAAGAAAGAGGCCCACGACATCGAAGGACGGACGTGAATCCCACACAAATTTCTGAGGTAAATGTTCGCCCTTGTTTCATTGAAGAATTTGGGTCTCTCTTGAGGATATGCCTCTCCTCCAATTTCTGTGTCTTCAACAGTGAACTTTTGAAGTTCCGTGAGGATATTGGAGTTCCTATTGGTTCCCCTCTGGGCTCCCTTGTGAATGATCTTTTCATGGATCTATTGGGGAGACAGGTCCTTGATGTCGCGGATTCCCCTAAGGAAGCATGTCATTCATTGGTATCGCTATGTCAAAGACATATTATGCCTCTGGGACGGAACTGAGGATGCCTTGCACGAGTTCTTCTCGTACCTCAATACCCGTTACGTCAGCATCCAGTTCACCTTGGAAATAGGGGAGTCAACTATTAATTTTCTTGATCTCAACATCTGACTCACTCACTCACTCACTCACTCACTCCCGACGGACACGAGTATAGCGTTTCCCGAAAGCCTATCGATTTCAGCTTTTATCGTCACCCGAGACATAAAGAATCCCCTTATATTTCTATCATTCACCGCCTCTTGTCTCTCCCTCTCAATCACGACTTGGACCGCATTGAATTGTACCTGACAAAGACTTCGGCCCAGCGAAATGGCATCACCCGATGGTCAGGAAGAAGCTTGTTGCTGAAAGCCCCAGCCAGTTGACGTCTCTGTCGAGCCTTCCCCCAAAAAATTTCAAATAGATTCGCCTTCCCTATCTGGAAAAATTTTCGAATAGCTTGACCGAGATTCTCAAGTGTCATTGTCTTTAACCCGGCTATTATAAACTCCACCTTTTAGGTGCTCATTTGAGTTCGCCCAAAGACCCCCCCCCCCCCTCAGGTAAGTGTGGAGTTTATAAGTTATCTTGCCCCGACTGCCCGGCGCTTTATATAGAGGAGACTGCACGAAGCGTGTCCATCTGTTTCGATGGATATAAGAAGGCCTTTGAAAGCAATCTCAAGACGGGAAAGTCCATTTGACCCCAATAAATGCCACCCTATCGTTGTCGGAAAGTAATTGAGAACTTCGAGATTTGCTACCATTTGAAGTATGGAGATTACTCCTCAATAAAGTCTTCCTTGAGTATGGGCTCTTCCCTACTCATTTTGGGCTGCTTCCTACTAAGTCGTAAGAGGAAATGGTGGAACTTCAAGAAGAAGAAACTATGGTACCGCAAACCACGCATAATCATTTCCTCCCTCACCCTCCAAGTATTGACAACGACGGCGAGGGTGAAGGAAAAGAAAAAACCTCTGTTGATGATGTGGCTTGGATTCATGACTCATCGCGGCGTCTCTTGTCTACCAGCGTTTTATAGGTATCTTGGGTTTATTCCTTCCTGTTTGTCTGTATGTAATATTCTGTCACTTGTATTTTATCGTTCACTGATGATGGCCACTGCGCCAACAAAAAATATTGCGTTGGGTAGTTGAGTTTTTTCCCTTCTTTTTTGTTGATATGAGTGAGAGGTCCAGGAATTTTTGCGGTCAAAGGTAATACTAAGAAATTTAGAGGAAATACAGAGATTGATCTTGAAGTTTGGTGAGCCGTTGAAAGGAGGAAATATAAAAAAATCAACTTTTCGTGCCAAAAATACCAAAAATGTTGTGCGTACACACTAACCCGAAATTTCTAATACAAAAAAAGTAACGCAGTAAAATGAATTCAAATACTTGAGAAACGCGCTGTAAAGGCTAAATTTAGGAGACCCAAGAAAACCATTGAATTCTCAAATTTTTCCTTGCAATGCACCCGAAGGGCGACCACAAATAAACAAACCCTCCCCCTCCTCACGGTCTAAAATTCTCTATCTGGCCGTGCGTACAGTAATCTTGATACTCGCTTCCTCAAGATGATGAGCTTTGCATATATCCGACTAATTCGACTCAATTTTCTTTTAGGTATTTGTAGAGTGGTACGATTACTCATATTTGAATTATACTATGTTTACAGCTGATCTTTGGTAGCCTTTTTCAAATAATAGTTTATCTCCTGACCGATCAACCTATGGAGTGGTCCAGGTTCCTAATGTTTACCGTCACCGGTTTCTTATCAGCTAGCATTTCCGAAGGATTTGGAGTTCTTGTCGGTTCCTTGTGTGGCAGTGCTGTAAGTTTTCCCCCTTGATACCTATCTTAATTTTTGCTAGCAAATTTCAAAACATCCATTGATTTTTCAGACTGGTAGCATACTCACTCCAATGTTACTCGTGCCCTTATGTGTTGTTGCTGTCTACGGTATGGGTTTCGGTTTGTACGTCGAACCCTTCATGAACTTCCTCATGTCGCTGAGTTACGTGCGATATTTATTGGTGGCAACTTGCGTTTCCCTCTACGTTGGACGACCAGACATGGATTGTCCACCCGATCACATCGTTTGTCTGTACAAGGATCCGAAACTCATTCTGCGCGATCTGGGCATGCTAAATAAATCTCTGGTTAATCAGTTTATCGTATTGGTGAATTTTTACGTGCTTATTCGAGTGCTGGCATTTTTCGCCCTTAGATATAGACTGAATAAAGAACTTTCCTACAAGTTGGTTATATTTATGAAGAAAATATTGAAACGAAAGCTTTAAATATTCATTACAAGTACAAGAAAATTATTCCTACGTACAAAGATATTATTCTTTAGTTTTTAGTGTTTTCTTCTCCTATCTTTTCTCATACTTGTATCTCGTAAGTTTGTCAAGCAATGCTCAATTTATGTACCCTTTTTATAAGTGTTGAAGAAGTTGACATTTGTTGATACGTGTGCGTGTTTGTAACGTCGTTTTTATTAATTATTTTATAATATTTATATACTATTTTGTGTTAATTTATTATAATTATCTTGATGATAATTCCGAAGAGATTATATACCTACGTACTATTATAATTAGGTATAATATTCTTCTGTTTTGTTTTCAAATCGATTTACTTTTTGTTAACACTAGACAAAATAAGATGTAGAGCAGTAGAGCAACTCATGTGCGTGTCTAGGTTCTTGAAATAAACACGCTCAAACTCTAAATTCAAGATTTTATTTATTTGTTTTATCATTGTAATACGTATCCATCATTAGGTACTATAGGTATGTCTTTGTCAGTATCCGAGTATTACGTAGTACACATATTATGTAGGTACCTATGACCACTGTGATCAGCTACTGCGTTAGTTACTTCAAAGCATCTCGGAGAAGTATCACTAGTTACGTACAGGTATAGGCCTATTTACAGCGTACTTCGGTGACGTCGAGATAAGATTGAGAATCACGCAGGAAGAGCGTGTTTTGTTTCCTAGCTATTTCCTTAAAAATGTGAATAGCTAATGCAAAAACTTTAATCTCACAATTCGTAAAGCTCAAAATTTGAACTAAATCTCGCAAGATACGGTGAAGTATCGAAAAATATTTCTAAAAATAAGCTCTCATAGTCTTTGATTTTAGTTACCTACCCTAAATATCATGTGATTAATGCTTGGCTATAATACCCAGAAACAGAATTTTCCATTAACACAGGAACGAGACTGAAAAAGATTCACGGGTTAGTTACAAAACTCGAAAAAGCTTCAATTATTATTCGTACGAATCAAATATTCTATTGAATTTGGGGCTGCTTCTATAGTCTTCAAATGCGTAATCAAAACGGCGTACATTCGTACATCGCAACCCTTGCATGAAATCTGAGTGATGAATTTAAATTTGTTACGTTATTAAAACTTGAGAAGAATCAATGCTCGTTCAAGTCAATTTTTAAAATAGTTAGAAATATTTTTAGCGCCACCCAGCGAAAGACAATTAAATGATGCTGGTGGCTGACATCGACGCGAACAATATAGAGCAGTTTTTCTCGAACTTGGAAGCCCTTATCAACGCGAAAAACTGACAAACCCCGTCCTTTTTCTAGAAACATTAGTTCGGAAAAAATTTCACCATAAATGTTTTACCAACAATCTTATATTACGAGACAAATTCGACTTTTAAAAAAGAATACAGAAAAGACATTCAATAAAATTATAACGGCACCGTTTTACGAGCGTAAAATAATTCGGAAGCATCCGAATTTGAAATGTGTTTCCATCCACCAGCTGTTATGTGATACACTGAAATAAAAGTGAACATCGCGAATGAGCGAATTTCATGATATCGTTTACACCAACAAATAAGTTCAAATTTTACCTCGAACGATTCCGCCACTGTAAGCATCACGATGAGTTGCATGCATAATAGCTGATCTACCCAATTCGTATGCCTCTTCATCGGTCAGATCCCACTTGTAGCCAGAATCGAGGACACCATAGGCATACACTGACCCAGAACCGACAGAGAATACTTTACCAGGTGTTCGAGTACCTTCGCTATCGATATAATAGAGGGACGCTCCCTGAAAAAAAAAATGCAATCTTTACTCCAACTCTTTACTGGTTCAGAATTTGTAACAGAAATAATGTACGCACTCTTTTGTCGTATCCAGCCAACATCATACCCATCGAGAGACCCATTCCCTTATAACTGTAAATCATATTGGCCATGAGTTTGGAAGCGGCAGCAACAGAGATACGTTCTCGATTGCGCAGCTCATAGATTCTACATTGTTTAGAAAGGACTCGATCCCAATAAACACAGTCAGCGGCACCTCCAGCCAAAGTACCCAGCATGTAATCATTAATTTCGACGATCTTTTTCATGTGTTGAGACCCTACGGAAAAATTACTTCATTTAGCACAACCTTACGCCAAAATAATAGATCTTTGATAGAAATTTCTGCATCACTTACCGATAAATTGGCCACCAGTTGCTCTAGAATCGACGGCGAGAAGAACGCCACCTTGATACACGAATCCTAAAGTAGTTGTACCGTGTTGAAAATCAAATTTAATAGGTTTACCAGTTTCAGTATGCGTAAATTGGTTGAGGAAATCTACAGGCTGCGGAAAACGGTAAAAATGTATTAACGAGTATTCTTTCAAAAGAATATAAAATCTACTTCTCGAATACTTACATTTCCAACTGGAGGTAGTGCAAGCTGAAGAGGATTGACGAAATTCATATCCATTGTAATGGGTTCCATCAATTCTTCATCCTTCTGGTACGGTCGTATATTGACTTTGGAATCGAGTTTGCATAATTCTACCAACGCCATGATTTAATTTTCTGCCCGAACAAGCCACAATTCAGAAATTATTACGGCACAAAATATACTCGAATGAAGTGATTGAGCATTACTTGCACTATAGATACGATTTGCACAGTGAAAACAAAATCGACGACCGACGAGTTTCGTTCACACTAATGAAGCTAGCCACAGTAGTTCGCCGGAACGTACCTAATCAATCTACAGAAAAGACTACACTCAGAAGAGTATCATAAGTTTTTTTATCTAGATCGTTACATACCATCTCTTTCGAATGCTGGATGAATTCACACTCTTTCGTAGACGATAAGAATACTGCAACGCGATTGGTTAACTTGTAAACATGCAAAGTCCGCCAAGATCAAAAACCGCGTTACAGGAAAGCCGTCTGAATGGAAGTCTAACGTCTCAGTGAAAAGTATCTCCGACACGTACAATTCAAGGCAAGAATAGTTCTTTTCTGTAAGACTTTTGATTGTCTCTTGGACATCTTTCGTATAACCTAATTCAAATCATAACAGATGAATGTTAGCAATCTTATCATGGAAAACTCAAAATCAAGTGAAATCAAGAAACTTTTCCAAATAATTTCTTGCAAAATTTTGTCTTTTGTTGATAGGTATATGATCCAGAAAAAATGAGTTATCTAGCGCAAGTTATTGCTCAAGCAGGTTCGTATGTGTCGTATGTGCACAGTTGAAATCGTTATGTGTCTAAAACGAGTCATAATATTGTTATCCTATCTCGCTTTCGTGTTTTGTAGGTGAAGCCGAAATCATGGATTTGAAGTACAAGATTGTGGAAACTGAAAAACGTGTAAAATTCCTCGACAAGGAAGTTAAAGATTATTTGGAGAGCAACTATATGAAGTTCACCGGATTACTTCAAGAAAATCATTTAATTTTGCGAGCGAAAGGTTTAGCCGACGAAATAAATCAATTAGAAAACCGGATACAAAATCGAGTGAGCAACTATACACATAAATTCAAAACTGTAGAGGCAATGAAAGTTCGGTATGTAGAACGGTATAACTTTGGTTCTAGGTAAAAAAAGAATTAGAAAGCTCTGTCGATGATGTAAAGAGTTTGTCTTCGAAATTATCGGAAATCAGTACCTGTATGCTAGTGGTAGAACGTTTGCTAAACGTGGATTGTACGATTCGTGCAGCTGTCGATGATCAAGATCGTTCGCAGTTTTTAGAAGCCGCTCAAAAGTATAAAACTTTGAAAGAAGATTTGGCATCCGATGAACATCTTTGTAAACTAAAGGTGTACGACTCTCTATGTAACCACGTCGGGTATTTACACGAAAAATTTTCTTGCGATACTATTGCAGTATGGAACGAATTCATATCTTGGAACGAAGTTGACATACCGAATAACCGTAAGAGTGTAGTACTAACTGTGAATAGCACAGACGGTAGATCGGATATTATACGCGTTCTTATGTATTACGATTATTTGGATTATGAAGTCGGCTTATTGTCAAAAAAGTTATTCGAGTGGATATTAGAACCGATTATCAAGTATAACGCCGATGTACGCGTTCAATCGGACGATGGTATCTGGAAAATTATCTTGGTGTACAAGTTAGAAACACCACATATGGATTCTGTCGCTTGTATGTCCGTTATCGATAACCTTCGAAATGTTTTGAATACGCTCCTCGAATCATTAGACGCATTTATTGACAAAGAAGAGACCTTTATTCACAAAATCGGAGAATTACTGGAGAGCGATTTTTGTGAATGTTTCTTGGAACACTGTCTGTACAAAGCAATACCCACCAGAAAAGAAGAGTTGAGCGAATACGAAGAAGTTATCGAAAAGATTCGCGATTTTGATCAGTTTTTAAAAGAAAATGGTAATCATATTTATTATTTTTTACTCATATCAGTCATGACTTGGGCTCTTTTTCACAATCCATTTCTTTTTCAGACTTTTTAGGGGCGGACAATTTCCAAATAACAGATTGCGTTAAAAATGTCAACAATTTATTTCTCTCTAAGACCTGTCAAACGTATCTTGCTGATGCGAAGAAAATATTTGAGAAAGATTTACACGATATGATTCAAGTAAGAAAATGTTTAGCGATTTGGAAAGACGTATAACTTTTTTCACTCTCTTATTTATAATTTCCTTTTTTTCTTCTCTCTTTCATAGGTAATTCCGACTCTCGATGATAAATTGATGAATAAAACTATGGCAGACGATCCTGATTTAGCGATGTGCCGTAACGTGTTACAACCTCCCGCTTGCTCTATCAGGTAAAATTTTAGTCGACTCGCAAAAATCTTGAATACCTGCTGTACTACAAGGTCCTACTTCTCATTCCAGTAAGTCGACTAAAGAGTTGATCCAGTTAATATTACATGCTCTGGAGAAGATACCGACCAGTGATCAGTCTTATGGAATCGAATTATACTACACCGTTCGCGATATTATTAGTCTGTATTGTGACATTATGCCGTTGAAGCATAGCATCTTACTCAAGTCCATTCCTCAACAGTCTGGTCTGTGTGTGAGAACAGTAAATACTTGACTTTGCTGTTAAACAAATTATTAATCTTGCAAATGATTTTGTAGCTTTGTTCTACAACAATTGTATGTACTTGGCTCATGAATTGATCACCCTGAGTATGAAACTGAATCTATCCGCCGAGTTGTCTGATACCGTGAAAGTAACTTTCGTTGACTTCATAGAACCTTTGAAATCATTAGGATATTCCGTTTTGGATTCTCAATTGAAAACTCAGCAAGAACAAATATTCAAAATCCTTTCGGATTCAGGTAATTTTCAGACCATTCACGTAATTCGTAGTCTCCTCAAAATATTTCTCTATCTACAGCATTCAAACTTTTCAACAGAATTATCAACTTGGAGCGAGTGTACCGAGTTACCAATTTCCGTTGAAAAATCGTTAAAACAGTCTTTGAGGCAACTTATATTGTTACAGAGTGTATGGCAGGATATCCTGCCTCAAAAAATATACTGCGATGCTCTGGGTAGGATAAAAATTTTATATTTTCACAATATCCTTGAGCATTCTACATCAAGCTTGGTATTTTTAGGTCGACTTTGTAGCTGTTTCTTAGAGAAATTGAGCGATTCCGTATTACAACTGGAAGATATCTCAGTGAATATGTGTTCTCAGTTGTTGACTGTTTTTAATAATGTAACGAATAAAATCCCCACGCTCTTCCCTGTGAGTTCCTCTAATTTCTTATCTACGTTTTGTCGGAATTTATTTGATAATATTCTAAATTTTCTAACGCTACTCTGTTTTCAGAATGAGAACGAGGTGTACAGGCATGTAAGAAAATTATCCAAATTCCAAGAATTATTAAATATTTTGAACGGCACTCTGAAGGATATAGATGATCGGTGGGCTGATGGAAAGGGGCCATTGGCTCAAGAATACTCGCCAGATCAAGTGAAACATCTGGTTCGAGCATTGTTCCAGCATACGGATAGAAGAAGTGCTCTATTGTCAAGAATAAGATGATCATTGACTGATGAATGTAGGTATTGGAACCGTAAATTTATTTTTGAATAATTCAATCCTCCTGAGAATTCAATGTAAAATTATCCTCAAAGGAATAAAGATGAATAAAGTGATAATTTTCTTGTTAAAGATCACAAGTCCTCTGTAACACTGTAAAAAAATTCATTATGCAAGAATATTGGTAAGTTTGCAGGTGAAGGAAGAAAATCTGCAATATAGTGGTGTCGAATGCAATCAATGATTGACTAGAATACGACGGTCTGAATAATGTAGATATACATTTTTTTTTGTCTTACAGTAAAATTTGTTCATTATTATGTAAAACTTTCGTAATTAAGTATATCGTTTATCGGATGAACTGAAACACGATACCTGTAGTAGTGAGCCTTATTTTTGCATTATTTTTCTGTTCGCTAGTAATGGAGCGAAGATATGAAACGTTCGGAAGAATATATTTCTGATTATCATTTTCAATTTTTTTTTTTTTTATGTAAAAATTACGATGTGTACCTTTAGAAGTTCAGCCATGAAAGTGAGGAAATATTAAATACTTATAATGAAATTCCGAAATTAATTCAAAATAATTACGATCCAAGTTTCCGACGCAAATGAATCGAAATCCTGTGAAACAGGAATCATAAGTTTATGAATTATTTTTCCGAACTCCATCATATTTTTATTAAATTAATGAACTACTGTGGGAATGTTATTCTTTTTGAAGTCGTTTTCTACATGAAATATTTTCTTTACCTCTCGAAGAATTGATCTATTTCTCGCCGAGCCTCCAAAAATCTAATCAAATCTTGTCAGATGTATTTTGTATCAATAATTTCATGATGAAAGCGTATAACTTAGTCCGGAATTTCATTGTTTCATTATAATGATATTATGGACAACAAAGACAGCCGGCAGTACGAGTCTTGCTGTCAACTGGTGACTTCATTCTGTCGCTTCACTGCTGACGTAGGAGATCCGGTTGTTATAATCCGGAGAAAAGATAATATCATAATATAAAATTTCTGACCAAGAGAGTGTTTTCTCTGTATCGCTAGTTGATCTTGTCGTCTGTAGCAGCGGAAGACGCATTGTAATCGCGTGTTTGGCTCATACCACTTTCTTCTTCTCTCCTTAGCCGCAAAAATTCATTCTCATCTGACGTTTCAAACAGGTTTCAAATTTGTCTCACTCAACACGATTTCGCCGAATTTTCCTGATCTTTGAAATTCATTCAGTAGTTCTGGTATAAAATACTCTTAAGAGTTATAATCATGCCTTCTCAGAAGAAATTTGAGAGATTACCGACTACAGTAAAACCTATTTCGTACGGTCTCTCTATAAAGCCCGATCTAAACACTTTCAAATTTAGCGGAAAGGAAATCATAGCAGTAGAGGTTCGTATTTGTCATTAATAACTTATTCTGTTGTTCTTCTTTCATCATTGTTCTTTTTTCTCATCCATTCTTGTTACTTTTACTCTTGTAGATTCAACAACCAGTAGACAAGATAATCGTAAATTGCAAAGAGTTGACGATAACTAAAGCCCAACTAATCCATGATGCATCAAAGGATGCAATACTGAGCCCAGAAATCCATCTTCTCGATGAAGACGATACTTTAACATTGCAATTTTCAAAGGAAGTGCCCGCCGGGAAAGCGGAACTCACTATCGAGTTCAATGGCGTGATGAATGATAAGATGGTGGGATTGTATCGCAGTAAATATACCAAGTAATAAAGAAGAACTTAGACCTTTTCATCGTACTATAAATTGCTCGGCGAAATCGTCTCTACATGGATTAATTTATTTGTATCGCAGAGTTGCTGGTGAAGAAGCCGAGTATTTCGCTGTCACTCAGTTTGAAGCCTCCGATGCTCGACGATGTTTCCCATGCTGGGATGAACCAGCGATCAAAGCTACTTTCGATATTACTTTGGAAGTTGACGCTTCAAAAATTGCTTTGTCAAACATGGTACTGGAAACTACTATGATTTCTTCTGTAAATTTCGTATTCGTAATGTGCTTGTCGACTCAATACATCTTATTTGCAGCCAGTTGAAACCGAAACACCAGTTGCCGATGGATACAAACTCGTGAAATTTGCACGAACGCCACGTATGTCGACGTATTTGGTTGCGTTTGTAGTGGGCAATTTCGAGTACTTGGAAGACACCTCGAGCGACGAAGTTCTTGTTCGAGTATACGCACCGCCTGGCAAAAAAGAACAGGGTAGATTTGCTCTCCACGTCGCCACTAAGGTGCTGCCATATTATAAAGATTATTTTCAAATTGCCTACCCTCTGCCTAAGATGGACTTGGTAGCTGTATCTGAGATGTCGTGCGGTTAGTATTATTGGAGATATTTGGGACCTAAAATACTCCGAACCGACGTCAACAATTTACGCGTCGTTTCAGGTGCGATGGAAAATTGGGGTCTCGTTACTTACAGGGAAACGTATTTACTGGTGGACGAAGCTAATTCATCTGCAGCAACGAAACAATCAGTTGCAATCGTTGTTGGACATGAACTTGCTCACCAATGGTTCGGAAATCTAGTCACCATGGTAAGTGAAATCCACTATTGCTTAATTTATGTCTTGCATTCACTCTATTATTTTTTCTTCAATTATTGCATTATAGGAATGGTGGACTCATTTATGGTTGAACGAAGGATATGCATCTTTCGTTGAATTTCTCTGCGTGGATTATCTTTTTCCGGAGTATGATATCTGGTCCCAGTTCGTTTCCAGCACATATTGTCGCGCGTTAGAATTGGATGCATTAGAAAATAGCCATCCGATCGAGGTGATTAATATTGTATTGGAATAAAAGAACTGCTCTGTGATAGTAACGTATGAGTGTTCATATTTTTGAATTAGGTTCCTGTTGGTGCCCCATCTGAAGTTGACGAAATATTCGATGAAATTTCCTATGAGAAAGGTGCTTCTGTGATTAGAATGCTGCATCGGTACATTGGAGAAAATGTTTGTATTTTATGTCGTGGAAAAAGAGTTTTTTCGTTATAATTTTAGTTTAATTTGATCGTAATTTCGTCGTTGAATTCGTGGCAGGATTTTAGGAAAGGAATGAACTTGTATTTGACCCGTCACCAATACGGAAATACGTTTACGGAAGACTTATGGGTAGCCCTGGAAGAGGCTAGTGGAAAACCAATAAAAGCTGTAATGTCTTCGTGGACTAAGCAGGTTGGGTTTCCCGTCGTTACCGTAGAAAGCAGCGAACAAAAAGATAATTCTCGCGTATTAATTTTATCACAATCGAAATTCTGTTCAGAAAATGTGAAAAGAGGTTTGTAAAAATTTGTGGTACAATGTGCTTCTTGCTTCTTTTCAGTTTTCATCTAACACTGTCCCATCTGTGTCCCTAACAGATAAAGACACTTATTGGATGATACCGGTTTCATTTAGTTCAAAGTCGAACCCAGCGAAAGAATGTTTTTGTACCATGATGGAAAATCGTCAATGTACGGTTACTATACCTAACGTAGCGGCTGATGAGTGGGTAAAGTTGAATCAAGGCACTGTCGGATTTTATCGTACAAAGTATTCGAGAGGCATGCTACAACAATTTATGCCATCGATTGAAAGCAAAAGTTTACCTCCATTAGATCGTCTCGGAATATTAGATGACCTTTTTGCGTTGGTATGTTTCATTTAAATTCAATCGAACATGCATGAATTCTGACTATAACTGAAATATGTCTTCTACGTTAGTATCTTTTCCATTCTACTTGTTTCGGATTCGTTCTTATTTATTGTGAAAATGAAATTGTCGTACGATTATGTACGTGACTCTTTACAATTCTGCGAAGTTCGTTCGAGTTAGAAAGTATTTTACGAAGCCTACTCGATTTTTATGATTTTTTAAATGAAAGAGTATACCTATCATGTAGAAGGAAAATACTCGTCAGTTTCACAGTTGCTTCTTGTTTATATTTGTTATGATCAGAACTAGTGCATTTTTTCAGAACTACAGCGAATAATAACAATTCGGTGGAAAACGTCACCGTTGTTTAGATTTTGATAGTATAACAATGATAAAATATTTTCAGGTTCAAGTCGGTCAAGCGAGTACAGATCAAGCTTTGGACCTAATGTGGGCGATGAAAAATGAGGATAATTTTACCGTCTGGGCTAATATTTCAACCTGTTTAGAAAAAATACACGATTTATTGATCGGTTCCGATTGTCTCAGTTTATTTCACGCGTATGGAACCCAAATAATGACACCGATTTACAATCATCTTGGATACGAAAATAAACCGAATGATTGCAAGTTACATTTATTTTTATGTCGTTGAAAATCGAGTTCACTCTTTATTGTATGTTACTAATAATAGCGAAATAGATAATAATAACTCTTCAACTTATATGATTACAGCGCATCTCACCACTCTTTTGCGAACTCTCGTGCTCAACCGTTTGATCAATTTTGGAGCTCCATGTTTCAAAGATGACTTCCGTGAAAAATTCAAACGACATTGTAGTGGTGCTGAAGTTATACCTGCTGACCAAAGAAGTCCCGTCTATCGCTGTCTGGTTGCATCGGATGGAAAACAAGCTCTCGACGAACTAATAAAAGTATGCATTGTTTTTTCCTAGCTTAATAGTTTTCAGATGAAAACAAATCTTTATCCACGATGTTTCTATACGTCAATCGAATCATTTTATGAACAAAAGATACCTAAAATAGTAACATAGCTCAAATATCATCAAAATAGAGTTGACGTAAAGTACAATTTAGTTTCATAAATGATTCTTCGACGAATTAAGAGAATTTTTCTACAAAATGTGGAAATATGTCGGTCAAAAAGTTTATACGACGTGCTAGAATTCATTCACGACATCCAGGCTTTTACTAACACAAAAAAACTCATCATGTTGCAGTTGTATAGACATACTGATTTACAAGAGGAGAAAGATCGAATTTTGAGATCCTTCTCGGCGGTCGTTGATGAGGACTTGATAGATGAACTTTTGTTATTTACGCAATCGGTAAGCATCTTTTTGCAATATCAATAGACTTTGTATTTCTCTAATTTAATCGCGACCAATTGGCTCTTACGATTTGAATCCCTGACATCATCATTCATCTTTTTCTCATCGGTGTTTAGGACGACTTAAATCCTTCAAGCGCTGCCACTGCTCTCATTTCAGTAGCTACCTCAAAAGTGGGGCGATGCAAATCATTCGATTTTATGAGAGATAATTACGAGAAACTATATGCGAAATACAGCGTAAGTAACATGATAATTGTTGATGGACAAAGCAAGTATACCCCTGGTTATTTAAATGCCACTCCCTTATCTGCCTTAATGTTTCCAGGGAAGTTTTCTAGTGGGAAGAATAATCAAGTCTACGATAGAAAACTTCGCGTCCGATGAAAAAGCGGATGAAATACAAGCATTTTTCACCAATCAAAATACTGCCGGTATAGAAAGAACCATCCAACAAAGTCTGGAGACGATACGCAATAATGCTACCTGGTTACGCCGAGATAGGGACCTCATCAAACGTTATTTACAAAATCTGAAGCTGTAATAATTGACCATGGAGCCTCGTGTGGTTCTTTTGAGTATTTTTTCTTATGTTTTCGATCGTGTTCTTGGATACAATGCACTGTTTATGAGAAAGAGAATACAAGATCCAGAATCAGGTTTCTGCTTGAATTTATTTCTTCCGATGACGTTTGAGTTGTTATGAGTTTTGAGAGATGAACTGAAACAAGATACCTGTAGTAGTGAGCCTTATTTTTGCATTATTTTTCTGTTCGCTAGTAATAGAGCAAAAGGAGCGAAGATATTAAACGTTCGGAAGAATATATTTCTGATTATCATTTTCAACTTTTTTTTTATACGTAAAAATTACAATGTGTACCTTTAGAAGTTCAGAGATGAAAACAAAGTGAGGAAATTATTTGGGAATTTGAATTAAACGACGTATGATAATGAACACTTGTATTAAATACTAATTATAATAAAATTCCGAAATTAATTCAAAATAATTACAATCCAATTTTCCGACGCAAATGAATCGAAATCCTGTGAAACAGTAATCATAAGTTTATGAATTATTTTTCCGAACTCCATCATATTTTTATTAAATTAATGAACTACTGTGGGAATGTTAGTCTTTTTGAAGTTGTTTTCTACATGAAATATTTTCTTTATCTCTCCAAGAATTGATCTATTTCTCGCCGAGCCTCCAAAAATCTAATCAAATCTTGTCAGATGTATTTTGTATCAATAATTTCATGATGAAAGCGTATAACTTAGTCCGGAAGCTGATGAAAAAATCCGGCAATTTAAACCGTACGACTAATTTAGTAATTTCATTGTTTCATTATAATGATGGACAACAAAGACAGCCGCCAGTACGAGTCTTGCTGTCAACTGGTGACTTCATTCTGTCGCTTCAAAGTTCAAAGAGAATCACGAGAATACACTGCTAACGTAGGGGACCCGGTTGTTATAATCCGGAAAAAAGATAATATCATAATATAAAATTTCTGACCAAGAGAGTGTTTTCTCTGTATCGCTAGTTGATCTTGTCGTCTGTGGTAGCGGAAGACGCATTGTAATCGCGTGTTTGGCTCATACCACTTTCTTCTTCTCTCCTTAGCCGCAAAAATTCATTCTCATCTGACGTTTCAAATTTGTCTCACACGATTTCGCCGAACTTTCCTGATCTTTGATATTCATTCAGTAGTTCTGGTATAAAATACTCTTAGAGTTATAATCATGCCTTCTCAGAAAAAATTTGAGAGATTACCGACTACAGTAAAACCTATTTCGTACGGTCTCTCTATAAAGCCCGATCTAAACACTTTCAAATTTAGCGGAAAGGAAATCATAGCAGTAGAGGTTCGTATTTGTCATTAATAACTTATTCTGTTATTCTTCTTTCATCATTGTTCTTTTTTCTCATCCATTCTTGTTACTTTTACTCTTGTAGATTCAACAACCAGTAGACAAGATAATCGTAAATTGCAAAGAGTTGACGATAACTAAAGCCCAACTAATCCATGATGCATCAAAAGATGCAATACTGAGCCCAGAAATCCATCTTCTCGATGAAGACGACACTTTAACATTGCAATTTTCAAAGGAAGTACCCGCCGGGAAAGCGGAACTCACTATCGAGTTCAATGGCGTGATGAATGATAAGATGGTGGGATTGTATCGCAGTAAATATACCAAGTAATAAAGAAGAACTTAGACCTTTTCATCGTACTATAAATTGCTCGGCGAAATCGTCTCTACATGGATTAATTTATTTGTATCGCAGAGTTGCTGGTGAAGAAGCCGAGTATTTCGCTGTCACTCAGTTTGAGGCCTCCGATGCTCGACGATGTTTCCCGTGCTGGGATGAACCAGCGATCAAAGCTACTTTCGATATTACTTTGGAAGTTGACGCTTCAAAAATTGCTTTGTCAAACATGGTACTGGAAACTACTATGATTTCTTCTGTAAATTTCGTATTCGTAATGTGCTTGTCGACTCAATACATCTTATTTGCAGCCAGTTGAAACCGAAACACCAGTTGCCGATGGATACAAACTCGTGAAATTTGCACGAACGCCACGTATGTCGACGTATTTGGTTGCGTTTGTAGTGGGCAATTTCGAGTACTTGGAAGACACCTCGAGCGACGGAGTTCTTGTTCGAGTATACGCACCGCCTGGCAAAAAAGAACAGGGTAGATTTGCTCTCCACGTCGCCACTAAGGTGCTACCATATTATAAAGATTATTTTCAAATTGCGTACCCTCTGCCTAAGATGGACTTAGTAGCTGTATCTGAGATGTCGGCGGGTAGTATTATTGGAGATATTTGGGACCTAAAATAGTCCGAAACGACGTCAACAATTTACGCGTCGTTTCAGGTGCGATGGAAAATTGGGGTCTCGTTACTTACAGGGAAACGTATTTACTGGTGGACGAAGCTAATTCATCTGCAGCAACGAAACAATCAGTTGCCATCGTTGTTGGACACGAACTTGCTCACCAATGGTTCGGAAATCTAGTCACCATGGTAAGTGAAATCCACTATTGCTTAATTTATGTCTTGCATTCACTCTATTATTTTTTCTTCAATTATTGCATTATAGGAATGGTGGACTCATTTATGGTTGAACGAAGGATATGCATCTTTCGTTGAATTTCTCTGCGTGGATTATCTTTTTCCGGAGTATGATATCTGGTCCCAGTTCGTTTCCAGCACATATTGTCGCGCGTTAGAATTGGATGCATTAGAAAATAGCCATCCGATCGAGGTGATTAATATTGTATTGGAATAAAAGAACTGCTCTGTGATAGTAACGTATGAGTGTTCATATTTTTGAATTAGGTTCCTGTTGGTGCCCCATCTGAAGTTGACGAAATATTCGATGAAATTTCCTATGAGAAAGGTGCTTCTGTGATTAGAATGTTGCATCGGTACATCGGAGAAAATGTTCGTATTTTATGCCGTGGAAAAAGAGTTTTTTCGTTATAATTTTAGTTTAATTTGAACGTAATTTCGTCGTTGAATTCGTGGCAGGATTTTAGGAAAGGAATGAACTTGTATTTGACCCGTCACCAATATGGAAATACGTTTACGGAAGACTTATGGGTAGCCCTGGAAGAGGCTAGTGGAAAACCAATAAAAGCTGTCATGTCCTCGTGGACTAAGCAAGTTGGGTTTCCCGTCGTTACCGTAGAAAGCAGCGAACAAAAAGATAATTCTCGCGTATTAGTTTTATCACAATCGAAATTCTGTTCAGAAAATGTGAAAAGAGGTTTGTAAAAATTTGTGGTACAATGTGCTTCTTGCTTCTTTTCAATTTTCATCTAACACTGTCCCATCTGTGTCCTAACAGATAAAGACACTTATTGGATGATACCGGTTTCATTTAGTTCAAAGTCGAATCCAGCGAAAGAATGTTTTTGTACCATGATGGAAAATCGTCAATGTACGGTTACTATACCTAACGTAGCGGCTGATGAGTGGGTAAAGTTGAATCAAGGCACTGTCGGATTTTATCGTACAAAGTATTCGAGAGGCATGCTACAACAATTTATGCCATCGATTGAAAGCAAAAGTTTACCTCCATTAGATCGTCTCGGAATATTAGATGACCTTTTTGCGTTGGTATGTTTCATTTAAATTCAATCGAACATGCATGAATTCTGACTATAACTGAAATATGTCTTCTACGTTAGTATCTTTTCCATTCTACTTGTTTCGGATTCGTTCTTATTTATTGTGAAAATGAAATTGTCGTACGATTATGTACGTGACTCTTTACAATTCTGCGAAGTTCGTTCGAGTTAGAAATTATTTTACGAAGCCTACTCGATTTTTATGATTTTTTAAATGAAAGAGTATACCTATCATGTAGAAGGAAAATACTCGTCAGTTTCACAGTTGCTTCTTGTTTATATTTGTTATGATCAGAACTAGTGCATTTTTTCAGAACTACAGCGAATAATAACAATTCGGTGGAAAACGTCACCGTTGTTTAGATTTTGATAGTATAACAATGATAAAATATTTTCAGGTTCAAGTCGGTCAAGCGAGTACAGATCAAGCTCTGGACCTAATGTGGGCGATGAAGAATGAGGATAATTTTACCGTCTGGGCTAATATTTCAACCTGTTTAGAAAAAATACACGATTTATTGATCGGTTCCGATTGTCTCAGTTTATTTCACGCGTATGGAACCCAAATAATGACACCGATTTACAATCATCTTGGATACGAAAATAAACCGAATGATTGCAAGTTACATTTATTTTTATGTCGTTGAAAATCGAGTTCACTCTTTATTGTATGTTACTAATAATAGCGAAATAGATAATAATAACTCTTCAACTTATATGATTACAGCGCATCTCACCACTCTTTTACGAACTCTCGTGCTCAACCGTTTGATCAATTTTGGTGCTCCATGTTTCAAAGATGACTTCCGTGAAAAATTCAAACGACATTGTAGTGGTGCTGAAGTTATACCTGCTGACCAACGAAGTCCCGTCTATCGCTGTCTGGTTGCATCGGATGGAAAACAAGCTCTCGACGAACTAATAAAAGTATGCATTGTTTTTTCCTAGCTTAATAGTTTTCAGATGAAAACAAATGTTTATCCACGATGTTTCTATACGTCAATCGAATCATTTTATGAACAAAAGATACCTAAAATAGTAACATAGCTCAAATATCATCAAAATAGAGTTGACGTAAAGTACAATTTAGTTTCATAAATGATTCTTCGACGAATTAAGAGAATTTTTCTACAAAATGTGGAAATATGTCGGTCAAAAAGTTTATACGACGTGCTAGAATTCGTTCACGACATCCAGGCTTTTACTAACACAAAAAAACTCATCATGTTGCAGTTGTATAGACATACTGATTTACAAGAGGAGAAAGATCGAATTTTGAGATCCTTCTCGGCGGTCGTTGATGAGGACTTAATAGATGAACTTTTGTTATTTACGCAATCGGTAAGCATCTTTTTGCAATATCAATAGACTTTGTATTTCTCTAATTTAATCGCGACCAATTGGCTCTTACGATTTGAATCTCTGACATCATCATTCATATTTTTCTCATCGGTGTTTAGGACGACTTAAATCCTTCAAGCGCTGCCACTGCTCTCATTTCAGTAGCTGCCTCAAAAGTGGGGCGATGCAAATCATTCGATTTTATGAGAGATAATTACGAGAAACTATATGCGAAATACAGCGTAAGTAACATGATAATTGTTGATGGACAAAGCAAGTATACCCCTGGTTATTTAAATGCCACTCCCTTATCTGCCTTAATGTTTCCAGGGAAGTTTTCTAATGGGAAGAATAATCAAGTCTACGATAGAAAACTTCGCGTCCGATGAAAAAGCGGATGAAATACAAGCATTTTTCGCCAATCAGAATACTGCCGGTGTAGAAAGAACCATCCAACAAAGTCTGGAGACGATACGCAATAATGCTACCTGGTTACGCCGAGATAGGGACCTCATCAAACGTTATTTACAAAATCTGAAGCTGTAATAATTGACCAAGGAGCCTCATGTGGTTCTTTTGAGTATTTTTTCCTATGTTTTCGATCGTGTTCTTGGATACAATGCACTGTTTATGAGAAAGAGAATACAAGATCCAGAATCAGGTTTCTGCTTGAATTTATTTCTTCCGATAACGTTTCAGTTGTTATGAAATTTGAGAACAATAGAGTCGTTGTTCCAAGTTATTCCAACCCCCACTGAAAGATACCTACCTAGAAGACGCTAAAAAAGCTCACGCATCGAGCGCCACGATCTTCATCAAAATTGTACAGATGGGAGAGCACTCATGTGCAACAACGCGGGAAATAGTACATTTCTTACATTGATGAAACGCTCTTATAATAGTGAGCAGCACTGGAGTAGCAACGAATACGTAAACGGGAACGAGCTGCCCGCTGTTGATTGAAATTCTACAAACACGTTTTAACAAGGTTTTTTAATTTTGAAGCCTCATGATAAGGATGACTTTTGAGATCGTATTCTTGAAGGGTGATGTCGGGGTGCAGCAGTATTTGTTCCATAGATATCTATTTCTCCGTCATTTGACGTTTCATACTTTCCCAATTTGATTTCGCCCAATTTTCTTGGTCTGTGGTATTCATTGAGTAGTTTACGGATGAAATACTATTATTATGCCTTCACAGAAAGAATTCAAAAGGTTACCGACTACAATAAAACCTATTTCATACCGTCTCATTGTGAAGCCCGATCTATTTACGTTCAAATTTGACGGGAGGGAAATCATTCTATTAGAGGTTTGTATTTGTCATGAATAACACTCATTCCGTTATTCTTTTCATCTTTGATTTTTTTGCTCATTACTTTTGCATCTGTAGATTCAACAACCAGTAGACAAGATAATCGTAAATTGCAAAGAATTGACGATAACTGAAGCCCAACTAATTCATGATGTACTGGAGGATGAAATACTGAAACCTAAAATTCATCTTCTCGATGAAGACGAAACTTTAACGTTACAGTTTTCAAAGGAAATACCCGCCGGGAAAGCAAAACTCACTATCGACTTCAATGGCGTAATGAATGATAAGATGGTGGGATTGTATCGCAGTAAATATAGCAAGTAATAAAGAAGAACTTGGACATTTTCACCGTACTATAAATTTGCTAGGCGAAATCGTCTCTACATGGATTAATTTATTGGTATCGTAGAAAAGCCAGAGAAGAGGCCGAGTATTTCGCTGTCACTCAGTTTGCGGCCTCCAATGCTCGTCGATGTTTTCCGTGCTGGGATGAACCAGCAATCAAAGCTACTTTCGATATTACTTTGGAAATTGACCGACACGAAATTGCTTTGTCAAATATGGTATACCTACTAGAAACTACTATGATTTCTTCTGTAAATTTCGGAATTCGTAATGTGCTTATCGATTCATTATCTGTCTTATTTGCAGCCAGTTGAAATGGAAACAGAAGTTATCGGTGGACTTAAACAGGTGAAATTTGTACGGACGCCACGTATGTCGACATATTTGGTCGCGTTTATAGTGGGCAATTTTGTGTACTTGGAAGACACCTCGAGCGACGGAGTTCTTGTTCGAGTGTACGCACCACATGGCAAGAGAACACATTGTAGATTCGCTCTCGAAGTCGCCACTAAAGTGCTACCATATTATAAAGAATATTTTCAAATTGCGTACCCTCTGCCTAAGATAGATTTAGTAGCTGTTTCTGAAATGTCTTACGGTTAGTATTTTCGCATATTTGGGGCATAAAGTACTCCACATTTTTCAATATTGAGCAACTCAATCATTTTTTTTAAATACGGTAAACCTTTTATTTTTACTTAGACACTACGACATGGGGAAAAACTTTTTGTTTTACAGCTTTTCAGTTTTTTCCACGCCATTTACAATGAATACAATCGAAACAAAATAATGAAAAAAAAAAAAAACAATGACATCAGTAAAAGCAACAATCAGCAACCTGCAATGATAGCATATTGACATTAACTGCCACAATAATGCAAACGAATACAATACTATTAACATAACAATAGTGATAATATTTATCTCCTTTACGGATGCAGGTATTTCCTCTTCACATGATCACAAATACAGTAGGTGGGTATTTTTAGCCTAACACATTATGTATGGTTTCAGGTGCGATGGAAAATTGGGGGCTAGTTACTTGCAGGGAAACTTATTTACTGGAGGACGGCCGTGATTCATCTGCAGTAACGAAGCAATCTGTTGCAAAGGTTGTTGGACACGAACTCGCTCATCAGTGGTTTGGAAATCTAGTCACCATGGTAAGTAAAATTCACTAGCCTATTCCTTAATTTATGTCTTGCTGTCACTCTATTATTTTTTCTTCAATTATTGCATTATAGGAATGGTGGACACATTTATGGTTGAACGAAGGATATGCATCTTTCGTTGAATTTCTCTGCGTGGATCATCTTTTTCCAAAATATGATATCGGGTCCCAGTTCGTTTCCAGCACGTATTGTCACGCGTTAAAATTGGATGCTTTAGAGAATAGTCATCCGATCGAGGTGATTAATATCGTATTGGAATAAAAGAACTGCTCCGTGATAGTAACGTATAAGTGTTCATATTTTTGAATTAGGTTCCTGTTGGTGCCCCGTCTGAAGTTGACGGAATATTCGATGAAATTTCCTATGAAAAAGGTGCTTCCGTGATTAGAATGTTACATCACTACATTGGAGAAAATGTACGTATTTTATGTCATGGAAAAAGAGTTTTTACGTTATAATTTTAGTTATTAATTTGATCGTAATTTCTTCGTTGAATTCGTGGCAGGATTTTAAGAAAGGAATGAACTTATATTTGACCCGTCACCAATACGGAAATACGTTTACGGAAGACTTATGGGTAGCCCTGGAAGAGGCTAGTGGAAAACCAATAAAAGCTGTAATGTCATCGTGGACTAAGCAAGTTGGGTTTCCCGTCGTTACCGTAGAAAGCAGCGAACAAAAAGATAATTCTCGCGTATTAGTTTTATCACAATCGAAATTCTGTTCAGAAAATGTGAAAAGAGGTTTGTAAAAATTTGTGGTACGTTGTACTTCTTGCTTCTTTTCAATTTTCGTCTAACACTGTCCCATCTGTGTCCCTAACAGATAAAGACACTTATTGGATGATACCGGTTTCATTTAGTTCAAAGTCGAATCCAGCGAAAGAATGTTTTTGTACCATGATGGAAAATCGTCAATGTACGGTTACTATACCTAACGTAGCGGCTGATGAGTGGGTAAAGTTGAATCAAGGCACTGTCGGATTTTATCGTACAAAGTATTCGAGAGCCATGCTGCAACAATTTATTCCATCAATTAAAAGCAAAAGTTTACCTCCATTAGATCGTCTCGGAATATTAGATGACCTTTTTGCGTTGGTATGTTTCGTTTAATTTCAATCAAGTACCTATGCATGAATTCAGACTACAACAGAAATATGTCTTCTATTAGTTTCCCAATAGTGTCTTTTCCACCATACTTGTTTTGAAAACGTCTTACAGAAATATTAGGAACATGATTCGTTATGATTTTTGCAAAATTCATCCAATTGGATTTTATAGAGACAGCGATTTTCAAGTTTCTTATTTATGAGAGAGTACCTATACTCATGAAGAAAAAGTACACATCCGTTTCACAATTGCTTTTCGTCTTACCTCTTCTATGATGATCAGAATTAGTGCATTTCGCGAGAACTTGAGCAAATGGTAACATTTTAATTACCTTTGCTTAGGCTGTGAAAGTGAAATGACCTGTGGCGAATTTACATTCCTCTCCCCCCCCCCCCAAAAAAAAAAATAAATAAATAAATAAATAATCAAGAAATAATAATGACAATAAAATGAAAATAAGAGGAAAGAGATGTAAATTCGTGGAAAGACGACAGTTTCTTTTTGTTTTTTTTTGCTGGTCGAATATCAATAAAGTCCTTATATTGCCCTCCTGAAATCATCTTCCAGACCTGCATCTGAATACTGTTGAAACATCTTCAGGTTCAAGTCGGTCAAGCGAGTACAGATCAAGCTTTGGACCTAATGTGGGCCATGAAGAATGATGATAATTTTACCGTCTGGACTAATATTTCAACCTGTTTAGAAAAAATACACGATTTATTGATCAATTCCGATTGTCTCAGTTTATTTCGCGCGTATGGAATCCGAATAATGAAACCGATTTACAAACATCTTGGATACGTAAAGAAACCGGGTGAATGTAAGTTACACGTGTGGCGCTATTTTTTTTCTCTAAACGGATTTTTAGGTTGTTGTGAATCGAAGTCACACAGCTATTGCACGATACCAGTAATGACGAAACAATATCAACTACTTGTCTTATGTGATTATAGCGCATCTTAGCACTCTTTTGCGAACTCTTGTGCTCAACCGTTTGATTGATTTTGGAGCTCCATATTTCAGGAAAAAATTCCGTAAAAAATTCAAACGATATTTCAGTGGTTATATAAATATACCTGGTGACCAACGAAGTCCCATCTATCACCGTCTGGTTGCATCGGATGGAAAAGAAACTCTCGATAAACTAATAAAAGTATGCATAATTTTTTTCTAGCTTAATTGTTCTCAGACGAAAACAATAAACAAGTATTTATCCGCGATGTTTCTAAATAAAGATACCTAAAATAGTAACATAGCTCAAATATCATCAATAATAGAGTTGATAGGTATAGAGAACAATTTTGTTTCATAAATAATTCCTTCAACGAATTAAGGGAATGTTACTACAGAATGTAAAACTATCTTGGTCAAAAAATTCATCACGACACCCTAGCTTTTACTAACATGAACACTTATCATGTTTCAGTTGTATAAACGCACTGATCTACAAGAGGAGCAAGATCGAATTTTGAGATCCTTCTCGGCGGTCGTTGATGAAGACTTGATAGATGAACTCTTGTTGTTTACTCAATCGGTAAGTATCTTATGCAGCATCAGTATATTTTGTATTTCTCTTATTCCAATCGCCACCAATCTGCTCTCACGATTTGAATCTCTGGCATTACCTATCATTAATATTTTTCTCATCGATTTTTAGGACTACTTACATCCATCAAGCGCTGCCACTGCTCTTATTTCAATAGCTTCCTCGAAAGTGGGGCGATGCAAGTCATTCGATTTCGTGAGAGATAATTACGAGAAAATATATGCGAAATACAGCGTAAGTAATACGATCAAAGCAAGTCTGGCATATACTTATTTTCCCTTTGTAATGTAAGCGACGCTTTCCGTCCGATCTCAATGTTTTCAGGGAACTGTACTAATGGGAAGAATAGTTAAGTCCACGACAGAAAACTTTGCATCCGATGAAAAAGCAGACGAAATTCAAGCATTTTTCGCCAATCAAAACACTGCCGGTATAGAAAGAACAATCCAACAAAGCCTGGAGACAATACGCAATAATGCTGCCTGGTTACGCCGGGATGAGGCCCTCATCAAACGTTATTTACAAAATCTGACGCTACAATAATTGACCACAGAGCATCAGGTCGATGTTTTAAGTATTTTTTTCAAGTTTTCGATCTTCATGTATAAAAGCGAGAATAGAAGTTCGAGAATCAGGTTTGTGCTTGGATTTATTTCTTTTAATGACGTTTGAGCCACTTGCTCTGAGTGAAATGTAGTCGTAACAGAAAAAAATGGTATTTCGGTAACTACGTAGAAGTACTACCTATCTTTCACTTTCAAGAACTCATCGATATGAGATTACTTCGGAGCGGTATTAATAGCCTCCACAGCAACTGGATCGATTTTCTCTGACAATGAAGCTGGTGAAGGAGATGTTGATTGAAAACTATTCGACGTGGATGAGTTCATATAACTCACGATTGTGCTAACTACCCCAAGAAACGTAGTTAATCCACCGCTGGAAATATCTATGCCGGTAGTAGAACTATTCATCTGCTCACTGGAACTCAATTCATAAGTATTTGGCGAGGTCAAGTTCAAGGTAGGGGTAGAGCCGAAACTTGGCGTAACACTCGAAGTTGGAGTTCGAGGAGTCAAATTTTTAAAATATTGTATAACCTGCGGATTGTTAGCATTGTCAACCGGTTCATAGCCATAATTGTCCTTAACTCGAATATCGGCGCCGTGTTCAACGAGCAATTTGGACAGCTGATAGTCATTCTGAAAAGCAGCCATATGCAATGGAGTCCTTTTCTTACTATCACCCTTATTCACGTCAATGGCCGTTCTCCCGAGTAAAAAATGAATGATTTGCGGCTTACGTTTCCTGATTGCGACGTGCAAAATTGTCTGATGCAAATTATTCACCCAATTTATATTTAAAGGAACTCGTCTTTCGAAAAGTACATAGTACAGAACACGAGGGTCATCCTGTTTTGCGGCCGCGAATAGAATGTTTTCGTTTCGCGAATTTACCGCTTTCAAGTTAGCCTGACGCTTTTCAACCAGATATTTAATAATTTCTATATGCAGGGCTTCCGCACCCAAGAAAACAGGTGGATCACCGATATCATTGCGAATATTTACGTCACCACCGCAATCTTCGATAAAATATTTCAGTATTTCTAGCTGACCTATTTCAGCAGCGTAATGTATGGGCGTATTACCGCAATGAGCCCTGTTCGGATGATGTACATCCCAATTATGATGCTCTACCAGGTATTTGACCGTGTACGTAGCATTATTTTTCATCGCCACTTCTATCATATTATGTCCAGATTCATAGTTCAGCAGTAGCGTCGAGTTGTCCTTCTCGAGAACGTATTTTAAGGTAGGGAAATCGAACATGCGGACAGCGATCATAGCTAGCGATTCTCCTTTATCGTTTGTCATCCGCAATACCTGTTTTTCGTTCTTAACGAAAAGTTTGACCGCTTCAGTATCTTTATGCTCGGCTGCTTCGAACACATCATTCCACTTTAGAATATCAGCGACCATTATTAAGAACGTGAAGAATCGACACTAAATAATACCGGTAATCGAGAGGAGAATTTTCAGATACATAGGTTGTTATCGGAATCGATTTTATGATAAATGAATTCCTGAACGACAGGCTCACTCTTTAGAAAATGGGATTATACATTTCAATCACGCTCTTCGAAATACTACATAGATCATAAAACGGATATTTTTTTTCTTACCGATCGAGAATGCGTGAAAAAAAAACGATGTCTTCACTTGCGTACATACTACACCCATTTGAAAGAAATTCAACGAATTTGATTTAGAACTGTCAATTTATTTCACTTACTTATGAACTACCGAGAAATAATCATACAAAATCAGAGTTTTATATCTCAAAATATACAATTGACTTCTCCATTTTCACAGAAGTTCATCGAAACACTTCTTTATGCATCATCCAATGACGAAGTTCGTTGATCTTCGAAACAATCAAAGTCGCACAATTTCTGCTAGCGGGCGTGATAACATCGATCAATATGCTGTTGCATTGCGCGGAGGTCTAGCGAAATTAACAGGTTATAACAATTAGGATTATTCACCTCGATTAAAAGTTCTACATCTAAGCGTTGGGGTTGGGCCTAACGGAAGAAAGGGGGATCTGTTTTCAATAGTTTGTTTTGTTCATCCTTATCTATTAAGAATTCTTTCAATTTCCTTATGACTTCACCCTTCTTTTTCAAAATAAAAACTCTATTTCTATCCTTTCATAAAATAGTTCAGGTCGGCTATTCTTTTCAGAACGTTCGCTTTGGTGTATCGATTTGTTTCTCAAATTCTTCACAAGGTTTTTCATCAGCTTCATTACATTTAATTCGAACACAAGCAAAAGTCAAGTAAACGGATGTTGACGTCGGTGATTACACTCACGTCATGAACGTTATTCCCACTATTAAAATAAACTTCATGCGGTTGAATGAGATTACGGTTCATCTTCAGAGAACTCTCCGTAATCTTATCAAACTCGCAGTTAAAACTTTTTAATCGTGATGTGTAATTGTTCATCGAAAAAGCCATAACGTGAGTATCATTCGAAAAATAAAATTAATGCTTCACTCTCATCTACATTTTTGATTCGTTTTTCTTCAGGTTCTACAGAACTGTAGATAGTGACCTTGAAGTAAGAACAAAGGAAAAGAAAACGAAAGGGGAAAAAAAAGAGAAAAAAAACGAAATAATAGTTCAAGAAAATAATGGAAAACTGAATAGACATTTCCACTACTTCCAATGGGATTTTGGATTGTTGACTGAATTGAACATCGTTCGAAGCTGAGACAAAAACATTTCTGTACACGTGCAAAAAATAAAAAAATTTTCATCTCCTTATAGGTGTACTCAATAAGTCATAATTCTTCCGATCCAATCAAATTATTTACTACACACATGGGAGAGAGAAGAGAAAGATTTCACTCGTTTGAGAGGACACAAAATTCAGAATGGTAAGAAGGGTGCGAGTCTTTCGGCTTCATTTCTTACACAAAATTGAAAGAAAATGAAGGGGGTATTATTTTTAGAATGGTATGGTCAACAAAATCAACATCACACGCGATTAACTTACAATTCGAAATTTCAGTCCGGTCATAATTCGCTGCGTAACCCCGAGTGGCTATCAAACGCTTTTAATAGACGTCACGAAGTCGCAATCGTACATCACAATCATATTTCAATGACTAGTAAATCTGTAACAATCGATCAAGAGAATTTAGCATCTCAAAATTGCAATCGTCTAATAGAAAAACAATCTTGCGCAAATTTTACTAATTAAAAAAAAAAAAAAAATATTGTAACTTTTACTGCTATGATGAACTAATTTTCAAAGTAAAATTTCCTCTATCATTCGATTGAATTTTTCTTTTCGATTAAATGGAGTATGCATTTCGCAGAAAAGTCGCATCGTATCGTAACAGAATATTCTTAATGTAGCAATGTAGGTAGATGTACGTACGAGTATAAAATTGCATACCGTCGATGGACTGATGAGATAAGTTGTAGCTGAGTACGCCTACAAACTGTAGAGTTTTTTAATATCATCCTTAGTGGCCGTTTTGTACGTAGATCCTCGCATCGTTGTGCGTTTATACCTTGTTTGGCTCTTCAACATGACATTGACGTTTTTCTACGAACGTATCGAAGAAAGGCAGAGACGCACGTAATAATTTGAAGAAAAAACAGGAATACTACTATTGTACAGGCGAAACACTCGTTTTCGATAGAATACATCTAAGGATACACCTAGAAGAATGTACCTCGATCGGTACTGAATATTAAACGCAGCACACCAATTACACGCTCGACGAATACACTTACGATATCTTATCCTCAAGATTTTCTTTACTCATCTCTAATCTGAGTTAAAAAGATTGTATACTCCAGAAACGTTCCTCAATGAACACGAACAAATTCGTGATGAATTTTTATTTCGTGCATCGACTACTTATCAATACCAAAATTTAAAAAATTTTCCAACAGTACAAGTATGCTCTACAAGCACATAAGACACCAACACACTAAAATTGACGACGTAGATATTCGAGTAACAATGTATTGGGTGCTAACTTTTTCTAGATATCTATTTTGAAATTGTTCGGGTGCGAAGCTCACCTGTGCAATACTCAGGCCGTCGCCTACTTTCTTCAGTACGATAAAGCTGAGATTCTTTATCGCGCTATTATTTTCGAGCATGCAAATTTCTAATTCGAGGTTTGTCTTGTATTTCCTGTTTCATCGATTATACCCGTGATGTGTTCAAAAATCATCAACGCCTGAGGCGTGACAAAGATGCCGCACTTACCCCAGAAATTTGCTCCTTTCAAGATTTGTTAAAACGACGATCCTTAAAGCGCATAAGGGTACCGATTCTTCTTGACTGTGCTCTTCTACGAATCTGACTCGCTGAGACCTGTTATCAGCCTCTAGATGCAGTGAAGAGAATTTTAATTTGTAGTACCAACTCATCCAGTTACCTTCGTCCAACTCACTTCTACCATTCACCTGAACGTCAATTGTTTGTATTTAGTAATGTTGTAGAAATCAATCCAACTAACAGATACTCTCAAATTTCAAGAAGTCGCTCTCTCATTCTGAAGTCTTTCAATTTATAGAATGACGAAACAACATGTAACAAGTAGATACAAATACTTTATTCTTATACTTCGTTTGTTTTCCATCGTAAAATTCATTAAAAGCGAAGAGAGATAAAATACGTAAGTGAATTTCACGTCCATTCTTTATTCTTCCACTTTTTCAAAATAATATAGGTATAAGATTTGTAAGGTAAAAAAGAACTCAATATAAAAGAAAGAAAGGGAAACAGAAGTATTACTGCAAAATATTGAAATATTCCAAAAAATCTTAGAACGATTTTTTATGCGAGTATTTCGAAGAAAACAAAAGTACTAGAAGCGAGCGACTATAACATGTAGTTAAGGTATTGTTCACTCCACATTTCGTTTTTGCCTTTTCCTCGTCTTCGTTCTAATTAAGTAAAAAATTTATAAAAAAAAATACATACGTCTTTGTACTCGATGTGACACGAACATAAAAAACGAAAAAAGATAATAACAATACCTCTACAACATGTACTGTACAAAACCTTTTTTTTCTTTTCTTTTCGTCAATTTTTTCTCTTAATTTTTGGCCTTAAAATAAAACAAAACGCACGCGAGTCACCGACTTGATAATCGTAGAAGAGCAATATTTTTCTATTATTGCATTCAACTCAGTATTTATACAACATTGAAGGAGTCGATGCGACGTAGACATTAAATGGTCGAATTTACTGAAATCATTGTAAATACACACAAGACGTTGTTATTAGATGAATTCGTAGTTTTGTAGTATTGCAGGGCTAAAGCCAAGAAATTCAAGACCGATCATCGAGTATCTTGTATTATCGCTTTATCGAAGTAATAATTATCACTCTCCTTTCGGCCACGAGACATGTCAGGACGAAGAAAAGAAATTTCAATTCATTACGTTGCGCTCAATGAGTACTTTTTCATTTCGGTGCAGAATAAGTGCAATCAAAACAACGTAATCAAAAGGACGAGCTATTGACATGAAATAATTCACAACACGTGCATCCTCTTATCCTCTATTGAAGGCTGATACGAAGAGAATAAGAAAAATGATACTCACCAATACTGTCAGCAATTAATGAATTAGTAGTCTCCACCACGTGGAGGTCTTCTTCCACCCATACCTCGTCCTCTACCACCACCGCGGCCACCTCCACCAAAACCACGTCCTCCTCGGAATCCACTATCACCGTCTCGACCACCAAATCGAGGTCTTCCACCCGAATCGTCTCTTGGTGGCGGTCTGCTATTGAAACTACTGTTGGAAAAATAGCATAAAATCGATCCTTCGTATCTTCGTGCCGTTAGGCTATCAAATACTTACTTCCTGCTATTTGGAGATCTGCTTCGGAATCTGTCACCACTATCTCGTTTGATACCATTAAAGTCGTCTCCATCAGCACCACCAAATCTTGAGCCACCTCTACCTCGACCGGACCCGCGACCAAAACTATCACCACCACCTCCTCGACCTCGTTCACGACTGCGGTAGCCTCCATCAAAACCACCATCTTGATTGCCGTAACCATCGTCGTCATTTCGAGATCCGCCGAATCCACCACGGCCACCGCGTCCACCACGGAAACCTCCTCGGTCTTGGAATCCACCACCTCCTCGGCCACCAAATCCACCGCCTCCTCGGCCACCGAAACCACGATCCTCTCTATCACCAAAACCACCGCCGCGGCCTCTCCCGCCACCACCGCGGCCTCCTCCTCCTCTACTTCTTCCGTGCGACAATTCGACACGGAGTTTACATCCTAAAAAGACCTGATCGTTCATGTGTTCGATGGCTGCATCAGCTTCTTCTCTCGTGTCATACTCAACGAATCCGAATCCAATTGGGTTAAACGCAACCCAAACATTACTCGTGCGACCAAATCTGTCGAATTCTTTAGCCAAATCTTCACGTTGAATTGTTTCATTCAGACCGCCGACATATATCTTATATTTATTCTCGCGAGCCATCTAAAATTGGGTATAAGAAACCGGCATTGGATTTACAATTGTTTTTAAATGATACTTCGAAGATCGAGCGCGCGAGTAATAATTTGCCGAATAAATATGGCTCGATAACAAGAACAATGTTGAATTAAAGCGTTCAACGATTTGGGGAAACTTTCGTGCATCGATTATTCCGTTTCATCAACTAATATGTGGTGTAAACGAATGTAAGCGCGCGTAGCCGACGCGTACCCTTGCAGCCGATTTTCGTTCCCAAATCGTAAAGAAAAGTAGTGATTTAAAATACATACCTTCAATGATGATGTCCTAAGTTATACTTCAACAACAAATAAAGTTTAAATTTAAAAACAATCAAACTAGGTTTGTTCGATAATTTTAAGTCAACCTATAATGCAAGGCAGAGCATCAACGGACAAGCGTTTCGAGACGCTCGAAGTTTGACATACAGAACCACCAAACCAACATGGTTGCCTTTACCGCAATACCGCCTGCTTCACCGGAACACCGTCATTCTGCAACTTCAGACAGCAATAAGGTCGGTCCTGGACTCGTGACGTGACTCTGTGCTCGAAGAACCAATTATTTTTTGAAATCCCAAAGGATCACAACCCGTTTTCGCAACTATGTGAAAGGTGCACCCTTTTACGTACTTGAGATGTGTAGTTCTTAGGTAATAATATTAGGGGAGCAGAATCAGATTTTGACAGCCGTTTTCTCAAAGAAACAATATAATTTCAAGTGCACTTGAGACTTGAGAGTCCCAGAAAGTCCAAAAAAAAAAAACACTTGAGTAACCTCGCGAGGTTACTTAAGTGTTTTTTCGGTTCTTTAAGCAAACTTTAAATTATTTTGTTTGTTTGAGAATACGGCTGTCAATTTCTCAAATTCTAATGAAACTTTGAAAGATGAATGACGCACTTTGTTCCATATATTGCCACTTACAGCGACTCTTTAGTCTTTTGTCGTCAAGTCCGAATAATAAAATGATTATTATTTTACTATTCGTGCACCACCCATCCATCGAATACAATTAATTTTTTTTCGACGTTTTCGTCCTTTTGATGATATCGTCATTGAATAGAACGCACGTTTTCATAAATACAAAAATGTGTCAATACCAAAAAGTTGAATAGTGAAAAAGAAATCACATAATTTTAAACGACACGTTATTTTTTCGTATTAGATACTGAGAGTTCAGTAAGGTAAGTTGTCGTTAATTTGTTTTCTTGTCCTTTTGTTTGGTCACCAGACTCCATTATAGTCGCTTAGATTTAGTAGCATAAGATTAGAACATCATGTCAGGTTGAGAGTAAAGATATTCAATATCACCGCAAGAAGGAATATAAGAGCTTTGTTTGTGCCGCAAGTGACAAGTGCAAGTAATACTCCATGTCTGGCTAACATCACTTTATTCTTACGTCTAGCTGCTTGTAAACATCGTCCGAATGTATGTTTCTGTGATGGTTTCATTAATTCTCGAACTTAATCCGATATTGTTTATCTGTTTCATGTGCAGTATCATTATTAGAGCTTCACAATGGCAGACGCAAGAGGAGGCTTCAGAGGTGGATTTGGATCGCGCGGTGGAAGTGCTCGTGGAGCATCGAGAGGCCGAGGTCGTGGCCGTGGACGTGGTAGAGGTCGCGGTAAAGAAGCTGAGAAGGAATGGACTCCAGTAACGAAATTGGGTCGATTAGTCAAAGATGGTAAAATTACTTCTCTTGAAGAAATTTACCTATTCTCATTGCCCATCAAGGTATTACGAGCTAACAGTCAGCCGGTTCGAAATTTTTCAATCAATACATTCCTCTAATGTTCTTTCGACTTACATTTTCAGGAATTTGAAATTATTGATACTTTCATCGGTTCAAAACTGAAAGACGAAGTTCTGAAAATTATGCCTGTTCAGAAGCAAACGCGAGCTGGTCAACGAACTCGTTTCAAAGCCTTCGTTGGTGAGTATCTTGGATTCTGAATACTGTCGTCAGATTAACTTGAATCCATTCTACGAAGTTGATTTTATTTACAGCTATTGGAGATTCGGAAGGCCACATCGGTTTGGGAGTGAAATGTTCGAAAGAAGTAGCTACAGCTATTCGTGGAGCTATCATTCTAGCTAAATTGTCGGTCGTACCAGTTCGTCGTGGTTATTGGGGTAACAAAATCGGTAAACCGCACACTGTTCCCTGCAAGGTAGTATTAATAAAATTGCTTAGTATTGATGAATTGATTGTACATGTTTTTATCGATTCTATTCGGTACAATTCGTGTTCTCAGGTTACCGGTAAATGTGGTTCGGTTCAAGTACGATTAATCCCTGCTCCTCGTGGTACGGGAATTGTAAGTGCTCCAGTACCGAAAAAGCTTTTGCAAATGGCAGGAATTGAGGATTGTTATACTTCCGCTCGTGGATCGACCGGCACCTTAGGAAATTTTGGTTAGCTTTATTTTTAGTAGTGTTAATCAATAATTGTCGTGAATGAGTTGTTCTATATTGATTTAATTTTGTTTTACAGCCAAAGCGACTTATGCCGCAATCAGTAAGACTTACGCGTATCTCACGCCAGATTTGTGGAAAGAATTGCCGTTACAGAAGACACCGTTTTCGATGTTTGGCGATTACTTGGCTAAGAACCATCGTCCTGTGACAAACGCTCGTGATTAAAATAAATTAATTCCAGACTTTTTGTACCAATCATGATCAACTAATAAGAAGTTGTGAAGCTTAATGGTGTTATTCATTTCTTTGTACAATTTTGGAGGAATGACGTATCTGTTGTTTTTGATTTGCTTCTTCTACTATCCGTTTACTTCGCTATTCTTCCGTATATTAAGACGTTGGAAACGAGATGAGCAAATTTTTAATTCATTAAAACAGGATAGCTTTCTCAAGAGGGCGGTGATCTTGGAAACATGAATTCTTCAGCAGGGGTCTCATTGGAAAAATTTCATTTTTTGTATTGAAGTAATTTTAAATACGAAATAAAGTAGGTAGCGAACGTAGTGCCGTTGCGATGGTCGTCGGAAGTATGATTTCTATTTTGATTAACCAATTCTAGAATTCCGGTTGGTGAAGTAGGCTTGATTGGTGAGTCTTCATTGGTAATGACGGTATTAATGCAGATGTATCACAAAACGCCAGGGTCGTTAGTACTGAATGAAAATCTCATCTTACAAAATCAGAGAAGAATTTATTTAAAATCAAATTTTTCGTTTTATTTTCCCTGAATAATGAGAATAATGCGACAAAAAAAAAACCATTCTTCACATGTAAGTATTTCTGTGACGAACCGGTACGATTCAAATGAGTTCTGGAATATGACTACAGCTTAGTAATCAAATAATGGTGAGAAAGTTGGTGCATGTTGTCTAATAATTCGCAGACGAGATAAGTATTGACTTCAACCTGACAGGACTGCTTTCATCTTATGTTCTGTTTCCGAAAACTGAGGTATGAAACACATAACCTAAGAGAAATGGATCTTTCCAATTTTTAAGCCTTATGAACGCATCTATAACGATTGCAATAAAGTAAGTCTTCTCTCCTTGTACTCAGAGTCGAAGTTTCGAGACTTCCCTTCATTTTCGTCTTACCTTATAATTATACTGAAGAGATCTTGCAATCCAAATTGTTTTTGGTTTCGGAACGTGGATTATCTATGCTATAAATGTCACTGAAATCGAATACCGAACCTTGACGATCTTTTCGAATTCTCGTATCTTCTGCTTAGCATGGAAACATCGTCATACAAAAAATTGTCCTAACTTCAGCTTTGTATTTCAATTTCATGAAAATTTAAATTACATTCTCTGACGACAATGCAGTTCGTTTCTCGGATTTTTCCGAAACTCGTATAAGGTGAAATTTTGAAAGGTCGGGAAGGGGGTGATCTGGCCTCTTCTAATCTGAATGTAACTAATTTGATTCCAGCTTAAGATTTTTTTACACGTAAGTTTCTAAAGAATTTTGATTTCTCTAGTATTAATGGTCCGTTGCACATTTTATTTTATTACGATTTGTAGAGCTGGGTAACGGTGTGAAATTAGTCCAGCTCATGACCACCAAAACTAGAACGCGTTGAAGTAAGCTGATCAACTTCTTACAAAGATTTACCTCTAATTATATTCTCGGACCATTGTATACTTCTCAAATCTCAATAATCGGGTATTTTTGCAGCTTCCTGAAAAAAAGAATCTCCGATCTTCTAAATAAAACTCATTAGCTCAAATTCAAAAACGTTAAAAAAATATTTAAAAAAAACAATATATATTTATTATAAAACTGAAATAGCTACGACATAATTTTTCCGCTATTATCAATCAAAGTAATCTTCGATATCTATGTTAGGATCCAGTAAATGTTCACCCATCGCAGATATATCCAATTGGTTCAAGATCAAATTCTCACACATTTCTTCTAAATCGGTATCCCCAATCAACACGGCGCCTTGTAGTTTACCTTCACTCACCACCAATTTAATATATTCTTCTCCTTTGGTAACTCTTAACATCAGTTCGTAATTCTTTTGTAATTTTTGAGCGTTGAATAATCCGAGTAGAATGACTTTATAACCGAAAAAGCGCGTTACATGTGTAAACAACTCAAAACAGAAATCTTGAACCGTTTCTTGTTCATGAAGAGATTCCACCATACATCGCGCGGCATAACAACCCATTTGTCGAGCCTGAGTCCATAATCGCATCTGGAGCCAGTGCTTCGCCAAATTCCAAGACGCTGTGCAGACATCTCCAGCCGCATAAATGTTAGGAACATTAGTTTCCATACGTTCGTTCACTCGAATACCTTCATCATTTGCGAAAATAAATTTACCATTCTCGAGTACGATACTTCCACCGTTTGGTATTACTCCAGTAGCGGATACGACGAAATCGCAACCGTAAATTTTATCATTCGACAATTTTACGAAAACAGGCCAATTTTCATCGTCTATTAAACGTTCAGAAGTTACCAATGCAATCTCAGCTTCATATTCCACCGTAACTTTGCACGAGTTGCCTTGAGCTTTCTTCAAAATAATATTATTGTGCCAGTTAGGACCGAGAGCGGCACCCTTCCCCGAGCTGTTAAAATCATTTCCTTCGATGAATGAATGCGTCTTTATAACAACTTCTTTCTTCTGTTCAGATTTATTTAAACTATCCTGGAAAAATTCAGCAGCTCCAGGATCGACAAACGCAGCTGAAATATGTTTATCTTTGACGACCCACACGATATCAACTCCTTCGATCTCATATACTATTTCGGTAGCAATTCCACCATTTCCGAGAACCAAGATACGTTCAGCTCGCGCCAATTTATCTTGCAACACTTTTGCCGAATCGGTGTCTCGTATACCAATTATATGCTCATTTCCAGAATGGATGATTTTCGGCGAAGCTCCAGAACACAAGCACAGCTTCTCGTATTCAATAACACGGCCCGAAGAAACCGTGATGGATTTGCACTCGGCGTCAATTCGTACGGCAGTATCTACGACAACGTGCAAAGCGGGATATTTGGATGAAACGTAATCGGAAGTCTTCTCCTCAACACGGAATTCGCTCAACATTTTCGTGAGTGGTGTCACATTTGTAACAGCTTTTATTATATCAGAAGACGTAATTAAAACGATTGGGGTGTTCTCATCTAGAAGCGAGATCGTTTCGATACAAGATATACCCGCGATACCTCCACCGATGACAACATACGGAACTTTCATAGTTAGTAAAAGAGTCACTACTGAGGATCCTGAGACGATACACAATTCTGTGTGTATTCAGCGTAGTCGTAGTATCTATGAGGCACGTCGAATGTAATATATCCTAAATCTCTCGCTTGTTCGTAAGCAACGAGGAGGTTTTTATGTTGTTTTTGACAAACGCCGGTTTTCCTGAAAATAAAAATATGGCATTAAAAATCTAGATTTCGATGGGGTTAGATATCCTGAAGTAAAAACGGAACTGACTTGTATTCTATAATTCTTCCGGTGGTCGGAGATATGAATTGTTTCAACAAATCTAAATTAGTGTAATGGACGACTAGATATTCGTCACGGCATATTGGGCAAGGATTTCCTGTGCTAACTACGTTGTCACGCTGAAAAAGAAATTATCCCAGAGGAAGTGAGACAGTAGAGGAAATTTATTGAGAATTTGCTCATACAGTATCTTTGTAGTAACTTTACAACTTCCAAGAACTATATATTCGTGGCATTTCTTCTTTTATACTCACTATGCACAGTTTCCTCGTTTTTGATGGTGGATGAAGACCTTTATGATTTCTACGATATAGAAACCAAACTGGGTGGTCACCATACGCTTCTTTGAAAGCTGAAAACAATCCGTAATAGAACATAGGGTAGTAGTAAACTACATATAGACGACTGTAAAATGAGAAGTTAGTCAACGTGTGAAGTAAATGCACGAGTAACAAATTCCTCCGTAGAGGAAAAATTGAAAGACACTGTTCTCATTCCACGTTCTTGAACTGTAAGACAGAGGACTGTGAAGTTCGGCTGCAGGATCGTAAGGCGTACTTCACAACCCTGTGTACATTTAGAATTGATAAACTTCAAATTACCAGAGCTTTTCAAATATCGAATACTAGTCTCGACTGAAATTACTCTTCTGCGATCTCGCTCCGGGTGTCTGAGAATGATGGGATTTATTTTCTCTTCTTCGTTTTCTTGAGCTTCGGCGTCTTCTTGATTTTTGATTGCCGACAGGCAGATAGTACGGATCTAGAATTGAAGTAGTTCCCACGATCACATGATGGTATTCCTATCAAATATTATAATTTCCTCAGAATGAAGCATTAGAATACGAACCGGCAGATCAAAATTTTTAATATACGTTTTCAGGGAAAATTGTCTGTTAGGCACAACGTGTGACTTGAACTGCAAAAAAAATAGAGATACTGAACGATTAATAGCTGGATATAGATAGTTCATCTTCAGTATTCCTCAACGAAGAAGAAAATATATTCATAGGAGATGAATACAATTGGAAAATGGAAAGTAAAACCTAGAGTTTTAATTCGGGAGCTTGAATTGAATGAAATTTTGATTTGGATTAGTGATTAGATTGATGATAAATTCTCTGCTGGCTCGTAGTCGTAACTGGCTACCACTGCTGCAATGTCTTGGGCCTTCGAGCTTTCACAAGTTTCAATCAAGAAAAAAGATCGTCATGTCATCACATTCTCCATGAGATAGGTGCATTTTTTCCGATTACATATCGATGACTTTGTTTGCAACCGTAAGGGGTCGTTTTAATTCATTTTTATCACAACCATCATGTTAGTGTTATCACAACATAACTTCATATGATCCTCACTTTATAGAAAGCCGCTTGCGGTAATTCGACCAATTTGAGAAATGACTAATGAGTATTGAGTTCTTGAGTGAGTAGTCGATCAAATATACTTTTTGAAGTGATTTATTCCTCTTCCATTGGTCTATCTCCGATTCGTCATGTGAAGCCGGATGATACCTATCCTAGGTAAAAAACAGCCACTATCGTTCAATTGCATCAGGATACGATAGTCCATTAAAAGACGCTTTCCATGCTAGTTTTTAAATTATGTTTTCAGTTATCGTATAGATCATGTATCGCCGAGTAGCACAATCTTTTTATTTATCTGCCTTTAAACGGATTTCGTCGGTACACCGAAGTAGGCCATGCCTCCCAGTTCAAGTGATGAGATATTGCCAACACATTCCACAACCACCTCCGGAATTGAAGCCAGCCGTAGAGTCCGACGCAGAATTGAAACTTGACTTCTCTAGTCTTGATCCCGACGAATTCGGTACCATAAGTTATGATCCAACAGATTTAAACAGAGAGATCGATAGTTTGCCTGAAGAACTTGAAGATAAAGAAGAATATGTCGTACGAGATGAGCAAGGTAAAAAACAGCGCAGGCCGATGAAATTCTATTACCATTTAATTAAAGATCTATTGCAAGAAAAAAAGGTACGCCTCTTGATTTTTGACCATTTTAACTGTCAGAAAATTAGTACTCACCTACCATGTATCCACGCTTTCAGATTATAGAAGCAATTGATGTACTAGAAGTTCGAATGAAACAAGATAATATCAAACCAGACTATTATACTTACAATTTACTTATTAATGGCTGTGCTAGAGTAGGTTACTGTAAGAAAGCGTTCAAATTGTATGCGCAGGTAAGCCATTTTCTGAATTATACTGATCCTCTGTATTCATATACCCAATTTAAACCCAGCATAATATTTCAGATGAAGAAAACAAGAGTCAAGTGCACACCGGCTACATTTACTGGCCTATTTAATGCTTGTGCCCTATCACCCGATCCAGAAGATGGGTTAATGAGATTGAATAATCTACGAGCGAAATTGCAAGAGGAGAGAAGGACCTTGACTCTTATTAATTACAATGCTATGATGAAAGGTGAGAAAATTGTTACGTAGATCAATTACTCTAAATGTTTACAGAATTCGAATGTTTGTTTTAATTTATAGCGTACGCTAGACTGAATGATATACATGGGACGTTTCAAGTGGTTGACGAAATCTTGAGCAAAGAATTCACGTTGAATGCAGATACATTCTGTTCTTTACTACAAGCGTGTATATCAGACAAAGAAAATGGAACTCGACACGCTCTCTTAGTAGGTTGAAACTAAAATTGAGGGTGACCGGACGTATATGAATCTTGACATAAATTCTAATATTTTTATGTTACTCTTATTTACATATAGACGTGGCATAAAATGAGGCAGAAGAGAGTCAGACCAAATTTAAGCATATACAATCTGTTTATAAGATGTATTCGAGATTGCGAGTTCGGTGAAGAAGATGAAGTGAAAGCTGTGATAAAACGTATTTTAATTGGTTCTGGAGACCCGAATGTAATTTTACTGGACTCTGGGAGTACGTCTAGCCAAAAAGATCAGGTAATTTCTTCAGGTTCAGTACCTCATAATAAAATAGACAATTCATCAACTCTGTTGTTATTCTCTAATTAGAAATTTCTGGACAGCGCTAATCGTGATGATGATGACTCACCTTGTGATATTCAACCCAGTACCTCTGATGAAAAATCAGAATTAACGTTTGAACAAATTGAAATGATGGAAAATCGACCGAACTTACTTGCCAAAAAACCGTACCTGGGCAATATTATTTCAATAAGGGAAGTGAAAACACCAGCAGATAGGTAATAATCTTCGAAACTCCAAAAATTTTTTGAATTGTATCAGTGATCAGTCTTAGATCATTTTTATGCAATTTTATACGTTTAGGCTCTTATTATTGGGCGGTTATAAAAACCTGTTGAATGAAATGGAAGCAGATAAAGTGAAGCCCAGCATTGTAACGTTTACTCAGTTATTGAATATTTTACCTAGTACAGAAAGTTCAGAAATAGTGAGTTTAAAATCTCTTAATGACGTAATCCGGGTTGACCTGTTTTCACTATTCAAAATTTATTTTTTGCAGTATCTGATGAAAGAAATGGAAAAACACAAAGTTAATATCAGCATTGATTTCTGCAACATGCTAATCAAACAACGAGCTGTGCGATTCGATTACGAGGGTGCTAAGGTCTGAGACTTAATCATAATATTTTTTGAATATTTTTCAAACTAAATTGATTATTTTGATTATTGCAGAACGTCTTATCAATCATCCAATCAAATTATTTGCAACCTGACTTGATAACATTTGGAGTCATGGCTATGAGTTGTCGTAGAAAAGCTGAAGCCGTAGAATTGATGAACAACATGAGAAGTTTTAATATAAGGTGAGTTTATGAATATTTTTGTGTATTCGAAATTACTATTTACACTAAGCAACAAACGCTGTATGATCTTAGGTTGAATGCAGAAATATTAGGCGCCATGGTCCATCAAGCTTGTTGTAATTTGAATTTCGAATACGTTATTTTCCTAATGAAATTGACTCAAAAGCTCAACATACGTCCAAATAGAAAGTACATGAATCATGTAGAAACCTTGCACAAAAGATGTGTAGAAATTCGTCGAGCCATGGTAATACACGTCTTTAGAATTTTATCAAAAGTTTTTCAAATATCTTACGCTTCTACACGTTCCTAATTTTTATTTCCCTATACAGAGAAAGAAAAAACCAGTTGCCGCGAGAGCTTCGAAAAACCCTAATTTCCGTGAAGATTCTCTCGTGTTTAGCGACTTCTTTTCACAGTGGAAAAAAGAAGTAGATATTTTTGAATCTCCTCATCCTTACAAACAATTTACGAAACCTAAAGTAAATATACCAGAAAAAGAGGAAGAAGACGCCGATTCGAAACAATTTGACAGGAAACCTGGAAAAGAAAACTGGAAGAGAAATGCGAAATTAACCGACAGAGAACCTGGGAAAGACGATGTTCCTGATGATGATGAATCCTACGTTTCAGATCATAGACAAACTAGGCGTAATGCTCGAAGTAGAGGTTTTCGCGAAACTCGAAAAGCTTCCAAGCAAATGAAACCTGAAGAAAAAAAATCTACGAGACCTATAAATACGACTATCGATGAAGACGATGATGGAGATTATGAGGAAGACTATTCTGAATCGCGTTAAAATTATTTGTAAAAAGATGAAAATTAGTAAAATTGAGTTTCAAGATTGAATGGGTTCGAACGATTTCAAAAGTGAGATGCCGATGGATGATGAAATTCAAGATTGGTAATAAATTTATACGTCTTGTAGGAAAACTGTGTGTTTATATTATTCTTAATACCTGTCGTTATTCTTATTCTGTTTTTTTAATACATAATAATTCTGAAATATTGTTTCCAATTATTACCGTGACTTCCTACCTTGAGACGATCTCTTTGGTTGCTAAGACGAAAAAAGGTAAACAAACTATGGTTGCCATGGATATTACCGCTTAATTTTTCTAGTCACCTTTGTATTTTGTCGCTGCCAACTGCATGAGGAACCAGTCATTTACACAGATCTCAAACCGACAGAGATAATGGCTGTACCGAAACCTTTACCCAGAACGAGAGTACGCAACCAACCCGTCATTGTTTTAACTCACGATACAGAAACTTCGAAGTAAAAACCTGTTTTCATTCAGATTATTTAGTTCCTTAATTGCCGTTTACGTTTCTGTATTCTTTCTTGCGCAGATCAAACGAGGAAGTGGTTGAGTATAGTTTGAGTGATAATGAAGTTATTGAAAACGAGCAACTCAAAATCAGGGTTCCCGCGCCTCGTCCTAGTAAGTAAATACCTACCTTTTTATTCAAGTGATCATCATTAAAATATCCATTCACTTGTGTCCAACTTTGCAGAAAAGAACGCGAATCCGAGCCCAGCAGCGAGAAAACAGTTACCTCGTGGGGAGACGTTTGAAAAATACGAAAATCCATCGTCACCCCAGAACACCAATGATGTTCAAACTGTCAATGTTGAAGACAAATTCGAAACTCAGGATGAGTTGATTGACGGTATCAAAACTGCAAATCAGATTAACGAGGAAGAAGAATCGACAAACACGTCGGAGGATAACGGTCAGGGGGAAAATAGCGTGAAAGCTGATGAAGATGATGATGAACTAGTTGTCAATGAAATTTTAAGATTCAAAAAAAGCAGTTTAGTGAGAAAGTAAAAAATGTTATTATCATTATTTCGATGGAAAACTTTCGATTGGATTTGTTCACCTTCTCTTTTTTTTCTTTTCTTGGCAGAAAATTACTTGATAGTGAAATCACAAGTTCAAAAGAGTCTTCCAGAGAAACCAGTGCAAGCTCGAGTTCATCCAGAACTAAGATCCTGAATGATGATGCGAATGTGGTTACGGGTACGGTATCAAAGTAACTTAAGTACGATAGTTCAAATTTAGAACCTATCAGTATACTTGAGTGAAAATGGGAAACGGTATAGGTACTAGCTCAATGTATAGGACTGAAGGGCGAAACTGTACGATAATTTTTTAGTTCTGAAAATATCCAGTAATGGTGATAGGCCTAGTTATTACACATTGAAAATCATTTCCCAAACAATTGCTTCTTTGAAAGAAAAGTAATATTATTTTAATCAATCTATTTTGTAGAAATAATCGACGAAGATATCTTGGGTATCCACGTTCACAGAGCAGATTGTCTGAAAATGGATCGTATTATCAAACATCCTTTGGTAGTCGTGCACATAGTGGATGCAAATAATAATGGCACCTATTTGTCGAAGAGCAAACCCGATAAAAACGTTACTTATAACCAAGAAACATCCAGTTTTATTCTTCCCGTCATGACGAGACCATTTAGTTTCAAGGATCATCAGTGAGCTTCTTTTTTATTTGATTTAGGCCTACCGGTATTCGAAAAAAAAAAAAGAAAAATAAGTTAGGTAATAATAATAATATTTTTATTTTGTTCTAGATGTATTATAGCGCAATGGGAAGAAGCGCTCACATTTAACGAGAATACGACGCACATCATAAAACCGTCAACAATTTTCTTTTTCGAAGTAGTCGATTTTATCGACTCCTCCAATTCTGACGCTGACTACTCGTCCATTGGTTGGTATCGTATCGCTTGGGCATTCTTGAAGCCAATTGGTGCCAACGACGTTCGCAATTTAGGAAAAATATTGAGATTGCAACTGTATCAGAGCGATCAGAAGAATAGGTCCATCAATAAGACTGATAGTAACGTACCCTATGTACGTATAAACCGTATGATCTTCAATAAAACATTCTGGGCGCAAAATTTGAACGAGTTTTTTTTTTGTAGGTCTACAATTTATATAAGAAAAAACAATGGAAACCATATCCTTCAACTTTGTACGTGACTGTTACGACAATATCGTCACGGAAAGTTGATTCAACGCCCCGACAACGCTCGTGCACCCCTCTCCAACCAGAAATCGGATCTGACAGTAGCGTTAAATCGTTGGCCCTCTTTAGTAGTGGCGATGACTCATTGGACGCGAAAAGCCCCGAAACATTATCCGCTATTTACAGATTGGTACCTATAATCAAATTTAATAATCATACTTTCCAGGTTTTAAAATGAGATACATGAAAAGGTTTTTTCTGATTCATAGAACAATATTGAATGGAGTCGTCTTCCCGGTCAATCGTGTCGAATACCGAATATCAAGGTTGCGACTCTACACCCTGATCCAAGGGGTAGTTTGGCTATAAAATTTAGTCACTCGGGTATATTTTTAGCTTGCGGCACCAATGCTGATGTGTTCATCTATGCGGTTGATGGAATTTTAGAACGGAAACTAACCAACCATCAAGGTATAAGCAATGAAGATTCAAATAAGGAGAGTAATGTGAAAATTCTAATCCGTAAATAGAACTTTATGGACTTACAGGGTTAATTTATACACTATCTTGGTTCACGGATGATAGTCTGCTTTTGTCCGCCTCGGCCGACTGTACTGCTTGTATCTGGGATATGAAGTCAATGAACGAAAATCCTCTACAGGTGACAAAACTTTTTTTTCACGTTGAGAGACGAGCAAAACTCCTCGTCAAACGTTACATATGTTGCAGATTCTACCCCACCCATCATTCGTTTATTGCAGTACCTTTATTTATCCGGAGCAAACAATCGTCACAGGTTGTTATGATGGCATAGTACGTATATGGTGGCACACGCACGCGTCTTCCAGATTTTGGCAACTACATCAAGAACTGACTGGTCACGAAGAATACGTAAGTGCGGTATGTTCCTTTAGGAACAACGAATTTTTCAGCAGTGACAGTTGTGGCTTGATAATCCATTGGGTGGTTGATGAATCTGCGAGGTAATTTTTCCTCCCTTTAAGAAGTTATCAAGATTCTGAGTTGTGAGAGTGACTATTCATTACTTTACAGGTGGTTCAAAATGAGCGTGATAAAAACACTGGAAATTCGAAATACTATCATCAATAAACTCGTTGTCTTCCCGGGGGAGAAGAGACTACTCATTCACACTAGAGATAGTCTCTTACGAACAATGGACATTAAGAGTACTGCGATAATTCAGTGGTATCAAGTGAGTATGGCTTAGTCGCGAATTTGTGCAACGCTTCTGAGATGTAATTGAGTTAAGCTTATTTCCTCCTCCAGGGTGGCCTTAATGATACGTCTCAATGTAACAGCGTCCTGAGTCCTTGCGGAAGTTTGGTTTTCGCTAGCAGTGAAGACGGAACCGTCAACGTTTGGGAAAGTAATACAGCAAAACATTTGGCCTTTTACTCGTCTGGAAATATTGGATCTGGTTGCGGTGGGACGATCGATTATCATCCTTTTGATCACATTTGCGCCTTTTCATCCTATTCGACTGGAAGTAGTTCATCTCCAGTTAATCTTTTGAAGTATTCTGTGTAAGTTGAAGTGAAATATCGACTATAATTAGAATTAACATGCAGGGATCTTTTAATCCGTAATTGTTGTCAACAGAACCAGCGCAGGATCAAATGACGTGATGCTGTATATGCTAAATGGACCAGCGAGTCCGCGATACGAACCAGTCTGCGGTAAAAAGAATTTCAACGCCGAATCCTATACTAAGAAAAGCAAATTGAAGAATGCAGATACAAATAAAGTAACGAGAACAAAAAAATAAAAATTTGTTCTCCATAATGCTGTTAAGCATCTTCATACCATTCCAAGTTTTTGTGATTTGTCATTTATTTTGATGTGACTATTTTTTATATGAATAAATTTCATCTTTAATTTTTTTTGCTCTCCGTCCTTTTGTAGTATTTGAGAGGAAAAGAAGGGGAGGGGGAGTAAATACAATTTGCCAGAGCCAGCGCATGTTGAAAAATCGACATAACTTTTAGGTTATTTTGTGCCATCTTTTTCTTTTCCCCTAAATCTGTTAGTTTTATTTTATGTTCATTTTGTGTAGTTTTTTAATCCTTGTACTTTTGTGTTGACTTTACTTTCCTGTATTTTTTCTAATCTTTTTATTTCAATTTCAATTATTTCAATATCACAAATTTATTTTTGCAATATTTTTATCAGCAAATTACGTATCCAAAAAAATAATCATTTCGAAAAGATTAGAAAATAAATTATTAGAAAAGAATTGGAAAATGAAGTCGAAACAAAACATTAGAAAATTAAATACCTGTGTCACAAAAGTATCAGAAAAAAGAGGAAAAAAATTTTAATACGAAAATAAGATGGGACAAAGTAATAAATTCGTCATTACTTTACATGTTGATTTTCTACATAGGTAACTTGAATTATTTTTTAGTGGGGGGGAAAAAAATCAGAAAAGACCACAAGCCAACAGTGATCCAAAATTGAAGTTTTAGAAATTCTACCGAAATTTTTCTAGTAGAATTTTATAAAATAATATTACACTCACAAGGTCAATCAACCAAATAAACAAACTTGGCTTTGAAGTAATAGTTGCACGTTACCCACCTTATCCCCCCTTGTGGTACAACCATTTTCCCTCTTTTTTTTTTTTTTTTTTTTTTTTTCATACAAACTTCTTTTCCATTGACGGTAATTTTTATTGGGTATGATGATAATAATACTATATCAATACTAAATATATATAATTGCGAGGCTCTTCATTTATTTAATGTGATGGGTGGCTAAGGGTCTAACTCAGATAAAAAAAAAACAACTATGTTCACTTTGACAAGAAAACGTTCAATTGTATTGAGGTTACACGGTAATTTACACTTTGGCAGATGACAGAACGACAGAACAACTGATTCAGATTGGAAAATCATTTACAAAGAATTTGTGCATTTGATTGAAAACAAAGAAGAATTTACCGTTACTTGTCTTGACTAACAACGGATATGGCCTGAATCTATAAATACATATTATTTGTACGAGTTGTGATTCGCAGATTTTTTAATTAGACAAAGACAGACGATAATAAAAAGGGAGAGGTGTACGTTATGATGACAGTTGCGATATTAGGCCTCTATACTTATTACTTGGATTAAAAATAGGTAGTATTCTGACGATACTTCCAGTTATTCAGACAGTTTAGATATATCGGTGTAATTATTTCGGAAAAATAATGAGAAATTAATAAATTCACGCCGTACCATTGAGAAATTGGATGAAAATGATTGCAAATATTAGGTAAATGTTTTTAATTACCGGTACTTCGTTTTTATTGGACAATAAAATAATACAAAGTAGCAAATAGTCTCATTATTTGCTGCAGAAATACGTATACTTTTACTAATTGTATATTATATTAACAATAATATGATTTAATTTGTTTTCAAAATGATGAAGGCTCTGATGAGTTGTGAGTTCCCTCCATGAACTATAGTTCCTTTGATCCCTCAAAAAGTCAAAAGCAACAAGTGATTTTCATTTCTGATTCCTTAAAATGAGGAGCTTTCTGTCAGAAGGACGTCCACTCAAAGTATTTCTTATGGGACGGACGCCCTTTTGACAGGAAGGTCTTCAAATTCTTCCTCAGTTCCAAAGTCCAAGTCCCAATATTATACAGTAACGCTATCGTTGTTGTTGTTGTTGATAAGAATCAAGAGTGTGTCAGCTGCTGATTGCTTCAAGGATGTCGTTTTGTTTTTTTATCGCGCTGCAGAACATACAAACCACAATACAAACAAGTTTTTTGTTCCGTAATCCCCTGTCACCCTCCTATCGCGAAATAAAAAACTGATGAACTTCAATATTGGCGTTTAATTTTACTGTAAAATTAGTTACTCGAATAATTCAACCTTTTGTTGATTGGTAATTTCTAATTGCTGCACTAGTTCAATTCGATCAGGATTTCGAACTTATCTTTACTTCTTCCAGAACTTTTACGAAACCATGTACACATCGTCATGAATTATCAGCAGTGAATAACCGCTGTCGGTTATTTAGGCCGTACTCAAATTTAACTAGAATTTGACTTCACTAGAATATCGCGGAACGATTATCAGAATGGAGGACAAAGAAACAGCGGCTACTGCCAATATTCAATCCGAATTCAACCCTGGTATGATTATTATTTTCTTCTCATTCCTAGATATTCTTATCGATCACGGCTTCTTAACTTTTTGGCTCTCATCGCTAGTATTATTCGAGATTGCGATTTCATTTTCAGACATCAATCAAGATGAACTCATCATGCAGAGATACCGAGAAATTGAGAAAGAGGTACGCCAATTTTCGTATGTTCGTTATGCTGTGACAACAGACGTTATCATCAATTGCCTCTCATTTCAGATTTCCGATTCAACCAACTTAGTCGGTGACAAGGAAGATCTGAGTATTTTGGAAGCAGAGTACATCAGCGACGATATATATCAAGCCAAAGTGAAGGATTTGTTACAAAATTATCGATATTTCCGTCGAACTCGTCCAGATGGTAATTGTTTTTATCGCGCCTTCGCGTATGCGTTTTTCGAACGTTTGTTACACTATCCTTCCGAATACGAGAGGTTTGCATTGGCACATATTGAATCGGTGTGATGTAGAAATACGATGATCCGCGACTATCTTTTTTGTTATCTTAGTTTCAGAGCAAAGATTTTGAAGAACAAAGAAATTCTGATGTCCTCAGGTTTCTCTTCGATTACGATGGAAGATTTTCACGAGACTGTAAGCGCATAAATTGACGTATTAGGTTTCCGTTTAAGCTTCGACGTTGAGACGTTGTATTCTGTTTACAGTTTATGGAAGTGGTTGACGTTATAGCTAAAGGTACGAGCGCAAAAGATGAATTGTTCAGATTATTTAACGAACAAGGATATTCAGATTACGTCGTCGTTTACTTGAGATTCATTACATCTTCGGAATTACAGCGTGACGCCGAATTCTACGCAAATTTTATCGAAGGAGATCGATCGGTGATTGAGTTCTGTCACCAGGTGAGAGAGACATCTTATTCTTGTGATTTATTGTTGTCCTCTTCTAGGATAGTGTATAATCCACCTAGGAATCTCAGAATTGTTCATAAGTATTTTTTCAAAACCTTATCACCCTCTCGAAATCAAAATAATGACTAGGAGCTGATTTAAGTGCAATCTTTCGTGGTAATTCCTGAATCACCATATCAATATAATTATGGAAACTTACTATCGCTTTATTATCGAGTCCAAGTTACATTACAACGGTTATAATTCTCTTGAATGATCTGTAGGAAGTGGAACCTATGTACAAAGAAATTGACGAAATTCACATAGTTGCTCTGAGTACTGCTCTGGATGTGGGTATAAGAGTGCGTTATATGGATCGAGGCCAATCAACTGAAGCTATTGCTCATGACTTTCCAAAAGGATCTCTCGTTCGCGTCCACCTCCTGTACAGACCCGGACATTATGATATCCTGTATCCGATCGAATCTAAATGAAAAATCTTCATATCGCGTTATAAATTTGGATACATCTCGTATGATGTTATACGAATTTCATTTTTTTTTTTTGTTTTAATAACACCCAGTATTCTATAAACGGTAAACTAAATATCTCTAAAATATTCAGCTATTTACGTTCTAAGCTGTACGCAGATGTTTAGTCTATTCGACTTTCCCGTTCTTCACGAGCCCACGAAGTAACAATTTCCAGCTCGTGTATGTGTATCAACTCTCGAAGATGAACTATCTATCTACTGTACTTAAGAATCGTGGATATCTTCATTGTCATCAAATGACTATTCTAATAATTCAATTTTCATAATTTGTCCACGAAATAAAACGCAAATGTCGCTTGCTTATTAACGTTCAAACAATCTACTTGATTATAGTTTGTTGCTAGAAATTTTAAACGTTATATAATTAAGTTTTCAATTTTCTTTTTCCAAAATGTAAGTTTGATTATGTCCGTTTCAGATTCGGTTGACTGTATTTATATTATACTGCATAACGTTATTTATTAATAAATAATACAATACGGTTAGTCAAAGATGTTGGACTTGATTTGAGGCATTTATTTGTGCTTGGGGATTATTGCGGCTGTATCTGGACCGTTTGATAAAAATCGGGGCTTCACTCCTGATAGAAAACCTGTAATCGCGGTTGAGACGTTTTTAAAATTAATTTGGACCAGAGGTGTATCCTTCCAACAATAATGTCGTAACTTGAATAAAAAAGTTGTTAAATTTTATTACTGAATATTTTATGGCAAATTCAAATTAGAAGTATTTGTGAAGATGAAATTAAATAAGAAACATACTTTCAATTCAGTTTTCTCGAGAAGATGTTGTCAGAAATCGAAAAGTCGTCTCCACTTTTTCAATTCTGAATTGTGCAATGGATTAACCAATTTTTTATAATTCTCACAAATGATTCATCTTCGTAGGGATGTTTATTCAGAAAGCATTTGGATTTGTTAAATTGTTTCCAAAATAAACTCTAACAAAGAATTCGTTTAAAGATTGAATTTTTATCAAAATATCCAGTTTTTTTTCATCGTTCAGAATTGAATCGACTATTGATGTTTGATGGACTAGGATGTGGATTAGAAGAATAGAATTTTCATGAAAGATAGAAATTACCCAAGGGAACGACGTAGGCATTGAACCATAATTAATGTAACTTGGGAAACAAGGGTTTTTATAACCTAAGCAAAGAAAGCGTAGAATGAGTTAAAAATCAGAAGAGGTGAACAATGTTTTATAATTGGAATAAAAAAAAGTTGAAGAAATTTGAAAAACTGATTTTGAAGTAAAAAAAAAAAAAAAAAAAAAATGGTCAAAGGTCTTCTACAGTTCAAAATTTTTAATTCTGTCAACTCTTCAACCATACGAGTTTGTTTGTCCCTGAAAAACACACATTTTTTACAATTCTCGTATCAAAAATTCAAACTTATGCTTCAATGGATTTTAAAAATCAATAAAACGAAGTATGAATTGCCTGCAGAAGATTTAAAAAAAAAACCCTCCTCATAAACTTGTAAGTTGAACGTAGCATTCATAAAACTATCAAAATGAACTTTGAAAATAATTCATCATGTATTGTAGGTATGCGGTCTTGAAGATCACAATATTTTTAGGTGCATTCAATTAATCTTTTCAAAGATATAATATAAGTTATTATCAAAAATTATTAAAATTTTCCTAAAAAAAACTTTTTTGCCGCATTTGAATTTATTTTGCATTTTTAAAACTGTTCATTTAATGGTAATTAACACAAAATATCGAAAAGAAAAATTATAAATTGACGTCAACAATCCAATAATAAAGATAATACACAAGGTATGGTACAAAAATGAATAAAAAAGTTATAGACTACCAAACATTCGATACAAATCTTTATATAATATTATAATCCAACAAATCTTGACAAGAAATCACTAAACCAATCTATTAAATTTTTACCAGAAATTACTTATAGAAATAATAACAAGAACCTCTAAATAATACTCTCAAGTTACATATTAAATAAAAATTCGATAAAATACATCACATAAAATGAACAAAACAAAAAAACAGAAGTGAAAATTTAAATGATTTAAACAATGATAAAAATTAAACCACGAAGACGATATCGTATTTAAAAAATCCGAATAAGTACGATGATGACAAAATACCTTTGAATTTTATTTCTTTTGCGATTTCGGAGGACTGCAAACAGAAAAATAAACAATATTCATTGGATAGATTCTTTATCAAAAAACACAATAACCACAACGAATCGCAGAATTCTTCTCCTCTCAACGTTTCCTCATTACGTCAAACTACACTATAATTACGAGGAAGGTGGAAAAAGAAAAATGGGACCGGTACCTAATAATATTATTATACTCACTCTGATTTTTGTCCTTTCGGAATACGAGAGATGGGAACCAATATTTTTTTAGCTGCTTCATTTTTTTCCGTCGCCCGCGGGGGTCCTAATCTTTTAGTGGTCGTGGTCGAACTAGATGCCACTCGCTTTGCGGTTTGATTTGAACGTGGTCTAGCAGCAGACACGACCGGAGGTATCGACGAAGACGAAGACGATGGTTTCGTCTGTTTAAGGTTATTCTTGTTGGTACGAGCTGTAGTAGTGATTGCCTTTGATTGATTTTGAGGCGTTAGTTTACGTTTTACAGGCTCTGTCCTCTTGGTGGATGGTTTATTCACTGTAGACCTAAATAAAAACTAATTGTCACTAAAACGATAAGGTATAAGCTAATACTGAGAATATAAAAAGAACTCATACTCTGATCTCTGTTCTTTGAGAACGCGAGGAATGGAAACACCTGTATGTATTCTGGCGAAACTTTCACTCGGAATGCGCTCTACACCTGCTCTTCCAGCAACATCAGCTACAGATTTTGCCATCGACGCCGATGAAGGCACTTTTGCTCTCTCTCTCTTTTTTTTTGACTCGCTAGTATCAGGCCGTCCTCGGTCTTCGGTCGAATTTGAAGTAGGAATTCTAGGCGAGCTTTTCACTAGTCCTTGCTTGATGGTACGATGCGTAAGGGGCAATTTAGGAGCTGCGACGTTCGTCCTTGTACGCAGTAAACGTTTTGGAGGCTCTGCATTACTGGAGGACTTATTGGACCTGAAATGTGAACAATTTCGAAGTTTGAATGCTTAGACTAAGTATATCACTATGGGCATAAGTTGGTGAGAAGAATGTGTATGTACTCGAGTTTTCTTCCTTTTAGTGGAATTTGAGTAGGAGCTACTTTAGGTGTATTCGGCTTAATAACAGGCTTTTTTACCGCAACACTTTCCGTATGTGTCGAGAGTTTCTTGATTCGAATGCTCCTGCGGAGCTTTGTAACTTGTTTCACATCCTTCGGAGCTTCTGTTACACTCGTGGTGGGAGCCATTTGCAACTCTTCTGACAGATTTGTTTCGCTGTTTGCAGTAAATAAGGCCATCGGCTGTAGAGCTGGGGGCTCCATCTCGTTCTGCAAATTCTCACTAGAGATAGCCTGTGTGAAAGATGTAAGACTCGGTGGCTCTATTTCATCGAAATTCTCGCACAAGGTCGTATTTGTAGAGTTAACAGGCGTGAGGTTTGGTGGCTGCGTTTCACTATCGACCACTTCGTCAGAATTTCGAGCAATCGGACTGAGTACAGGCGGCATCATATCGTCTAAATTATCATTCCAGAGGGCACTCGCAGTCATAGATTCACCCGTGGGAATGTTCGTTTTATCGAAAAGTTCATCATTATTCACAAGGTATTGGTTTAGAATTTCTCCATTGACCAATTTAACTAATTGAGCCTGTATAAAAAAAGAGATCAAAATATGACAAAAAAAAAACAATGAGCATATCATCAAACTTTCTACACTGTGTAGTAGTGATCCAAGAAAGTTGCACAATTGTTTTACAATCAATAAATCGTCTAGAATAAAGCATACAGGAAGCTCGTCTTGCAATATTGACTCACGTTGGCACCACTTTTGAGGAACGGTGCATAAACCTCTTTGATTGACACTATTATGAGTTTGGATACAGAAAAAAAAATCACAGAAAGTGTGAAGATGCGAGGTACAAAAAAAGAAATGGAAAAATACAATCTAGATACTTCTCCAAAAACGTCCTACATAGTTGTAATAATGTTGGTAAATTTTCTCTTCAACAATTTTGCAGACAGCCGATCAAAATACAAATATCAAGCTATGTTTCCAATAACTCACCCATTTCTGGAAAGGACTTCGCTGATCATCGGGTAAGACAGATATTGTATTTTTGAGGTGAGTCCTTTGCCATTCAGTAAACTAGAATACAAACAAGGAAATCACTCAGTTTTCCAGATACATATACCAACCAATACTGCATTTTAAATAAGAAGGTTCAAATTTATAGACTTAGGAAAGAATAACGCAGTAAATTTCGGTTGAATTGAATCACAAAAAAAAAAGAGAACTAAGGTTGCTCTAATAATGCCGCACGGAAAGTTAAGTTAATTTTGTTAGTAATCACTTGATGATTAGGTAGGTACCTACCTCCAGAACAACGTTTTCCATCATGATAGAAAAAATATATATATTAATCAACAGGAAACTCCGCAATTTGCGAGAAAGAAATTACGAAATCGTCCTCAAAAATGAGAGAATAGTAAGTATGATTACGCGATGTAAGACAGTGAATGCGTTGATTCTTGATTCACCCCACATGCAAGTTCAAACAGGACTCGAAACTTTGTCATCGACTCACCTATGAGTGTGTACTATCGTTATTGAACTCCAAACTAAGAATTATTTCACAGCTGTGGAAGCCCATTATTAACGAGCGCATAGAAAGGTGCTAGTAAGTACTTATCATTTTTGTCAGAAATTTCGGAGAAAGCAAGTGTTCAATTTACGAATGTGCAGATGGCCAATGATGAGTGAAAATTGTATGTGAGAGTTGTAAAATAAATACGGCACTCGTCTTATAGCTAAAAAATGTAGAAGGTAACAACATGTATAACTCGAATAAAACTGTACACAATTCTTATAACCTTCTCTTCAGGATTAACTTGAACAAAAGCGTATCTAGTTTTATTTCTCGTGAAAGACGACCCGGGGGGCGTCCTTCTTGACTTTCGAGCAATGTGCATGAGTAGCGCCGGTACAGAAGAATAATTTTATTTTTCAGCACGACCCCCATTTTCGCGTTAGACCTCCGGTGAGTTGCCATCACCTCACTCCTCCCCTCCCGACAATATCATTGGTTGTATATTTCTATCAGTGGTCGCAGTTCCTTGGCTTCAAAAATTTGCTCTACTGTTGAAAAAAATATTCACAGTATTATCTACCCCTCCAACCCTGCCGTAAAGCGTCTGAGCCCGCCTAAGAGGTAGACTACAGAATCGCACTGTGTGACCGGGCCAAATGTGAAAAATGTTATACGGGTACAACCACTTACGATTTGCTTTAGGAAAAACATGAAAGAGAGTTTTATTTTGACTGATTTCGCTGTCTTTCCGGCGAATTTTGATTCCTACGAAACGGAAGGTGTGATCCAGCTAAGGGTAGATAATCAAAGGAAAGGGGGGGGGGCTTCAATCCATTTGAGAGTTTTGGAAAATTTTTGAACAAGAGCTATACCGGATGAGGCCAAAAGATGTTACCAATTAAAATGGGGATTGGGACTAAATTTGTTGTAGCGCAAAAATGCGAAACGTTAGACGTAAACTTCGAATCTACGGAATTTGTATTATAATTTTATCTTCAATTTGCGCTCCTACCCAACTTTCTACGACTTTCCTGAGCTGAGTTGTGGACTAAAATGTGCCAGAAATTGACTAATTTGTCAAGATTTCCATAATAAGAAATTGAAAATTCCCCCACTTTCAAGGTTCATAGGGTCAGTTAAGTATTATTTTCGGAATCAGCGTTAAATTTCACTTTCAAATCAAGTAAAATATGGAACAATTTTCAATTTTGGGACTTTTGGCAAATTGGTCAATTTTTGGCACATAAAAACGACGACTTCCTTAACGACTGGTAAATGAAAGGAGAGCACAAGCACGTAAGTAACAAAACTTTATTCAAAAGCAAAATCAACCATCAATATATGAACGATTCACTTCCGAATAATTTTCGCGATTGATTTTGACCACTCGTGTTGATTATCATCAGGTTGCTGATATTAAAAAAAAAAAAAAAAAACATTAGATTCCACTGCAAACTCTGCAATGACAGCGGGGCATCGGCAAGCTTCGCAGTTCTATGGGAAACGGCTAATCTTATGAATGTACGCCTTAGGTTTGATCGAGAGTTTGAGCTATAGAAGTCCCTAAAATAGTTCAAGGTCACTGATAACGTAAGTAGGTCTAGGCTTCCTTTCTACAAGTTTTATTCAAGGCTAGTCACCCTTTAATTCTCAATACCAAATCCAATTTGACTCATAAAACAGGTCCCTTGCGTTCCTCGTTGAACTTCCTTGAGGAGGCCGTCGTTTTTCCAAGTCCCTCTCCTGTCATATATAGCTGGAGAGTCGACATTTTTCCAAGTCCCTCTCATATCATATGTAGCTTAGGGGTCGAAATTATTCTAAGTCCCTCCCTTATCATATAAAGCGAGAGTCAAAATTTCTCTAGTGACCCCCCTCCCGTGACGTCACCAACCTCGTGACGTCATGAACCTCGAACCGCTCGCGCAAAAATTTCCTGAAAGTACCCTCCCCCCCCCCAAAAAAAAAAAAAAATGGGATAGTGGGTTCCCCGCTAAAAAAAATATGAAAACTAATATCATACAATCGAGTGAGGAGAAAAGGAAACCGCATTAATCACTGATCCGAGCTTTAAACTTGCGAAATACCTTGCAGGATGGTTCCGTATTGCAGCTAACTTTAATCCGAAATACACCGTAGCGTAGAGAATTCCTTACATCTAACCGTCCGACTTCAGGGCCATAAATTTCCAAGTACCTCACGGTTGGCCTCATTTACAAACATCCCAGCCGAAATAACGGTCAACATTATGGTGGCACACCTTAAAGCTAAGTATCTAGATCCGGATCTAATTTCTGAATTTAAAAACCTTATAATTATTTGCCTCCAGCACAATCTTCAAGTCTTTCGAAAAAATATATACAAGATCACCGACGAGCTCCTAATGGGAGGTCCACTATCTGCCCTAGTAGCTGAGGTATTATTGGATCATCTAAAAGTCAATATCCTGGAAAAATTTTGGGCGAGATATGTGCATGAGATTTGTGCGTGTGGAATGAAACTCAGGCGGAATTTCGAACCTTCCTTGATACTTTGAATGGCTTCCATCCATCCATAAAATTTACCACCGACGTAAGACATTATCGAAACAACTACTTCGGCCTCACAATAACCCTAGTTGAGAATGCTAACATATAGCCGTTTACTGGGGTGTCTATCCATGCGGATTCCTGCCATCTGACCATACACAAAATGGAGTTAACTATTGCATTCATAACCTTATCTCGCTTACTTCGACTCCGTCAGTTCATGAGGAGGAGGTCTCCTACATTTGGCGTCTTACTAAAATTAACGGACTTGATGTGAATGTACGTCTTCTAATACGTAGGAGAATCCTTCGTCAACTCCTGGTACAAACCAATCCCTCCCTCCCTCCCTCCCTCCCTCAAACCTTGATACAAAAAGAGAACGTTGCTGAGGGTTGCCTTTCTTGGGGAAATCCTCCGAGGTCTTGGTGGCTGAGGTCAGAGGATTTGGCTACAAGATCGGTTTCTACTCACTCCTGACCGTTTCTAACTTAATCGCTCTGGAGGATCCTGCTTCGGTTATAGAATCTGCATGCGGCGATTGTCCTGTTCAGTATATAGGACAGATGGGGAGGAGTTTGAGGAAGCGGCTAGAGGAGCACCGCACTACAGATACGGCAGTTTTCAACCTTTATATGCAGTCGAGGCATGATCTAGGGAAACTTTCCATTTCCCTCCTCCACCATATTATAGAAAAGTAAATTTATGAATAGAGTAGAAGAAGCTGAGGTAATGGTCGCCAAAGTTGACACCGGTTACGTACTGCTTAACGGTCTCGACTCAACGCTTATAATTGGTTTCACTCGCTTTTGTTACAATTACCTTTTTTTCTTTTTCTCTTCTCACGATTGCATGTTATTAGTTTTCATCTTTTTTTATATTACTAACCTCATGATGACCAACTCGAGTGGTCGAAACCATTCGCGAAAATTATTCGGAAGTGAATCCTTCATATATTGATTGGTTATTTTGCTTTTGAATGAAGTTTTATTAGTTTCGTGCTTGTGCTCTCCTTCAATTTACCAATAAAAATGAGATTTAGTTGTGAAGACTCAATTAAATTCTTCAACAATGATAAACGAGGAACGCTGGGAACCTGCTCTATGGGTTCAAAAATAATACATTTTACGACCCACATTAAGATAGCCCCTTCAAGTAATTAGATATGCAACGCTTTGTACCCCAATTGGCATAGCCCCTTCAATAAGCCAGGTATGCAATACTTCAAACACCATAAGTCCCCTCTCATCCCGAGAGTCCTCTTCTATCGTATGTGACCTGCGATGAGAAAAGGATTCTCATTGCCCACTGACAGAAACACCATTTCTCTCTGATTAGATGTCCAATAAGAGAGAAATGGTGTTCCTGCCAATGGGCAGTGGCGGAGCATCCTTTTCTCAATCGCAGGTCACATTTACAGCTCGAGAATCAAAATAAGTTTTCCGTCGGATGGCATAAGGGGAATCTTTCTCAAAAAAAGCCATAGACCAGGATCCGTGTTAAATTTGGCGAATTCGCAATCTCACCTTCGTTTCCACCAGGATCATGAATAGATGGAGGAGAACCGTACCGGTTTTTTAATTGGAACCACTTCTTGGAAAATCGTCAAGAACACCCGTCACGCTCAATGATCTTATCGATGACTTTGACCAACTTTGAAGACAGAAAAAGTTCGACTTTCGCTCTCTTCATTATTCTAGTCCTAACACGCGGTACCTATACTAGGCTATATCAGGCGTACGATATTATACTGCGCGTGACATTTAGTATACTAACCTACACTAGGCCTATGCTGGGCTATAAATTCGACCTTTGCTCTTTTCATTATGATAAGCGCAACATATCGTATACTATGCTAGACTAGGCCTACACTAGGTGCTGTAGCTAGATCTATACTACGCTTATACTGAAGCTGTCAATATGCTTATAAGGTTAGGACTGCTCTTCGAGAAACCGTCACACTTTTTCAACGGTTTTTCGGCAGCTTCTTGACTGAAAATACTCCTGGGAAAAATCGCCACGAAAAATTGTTATGGTTTTTGTCACGCCTGATGACGTCATCACTGATCTTCAGCAGCTCCATCTCTAGCCTACTATGAATCTAGATTTTTCTCAATCCTATCCCCCTCTTATAAGTAGATTTAAAGTCGAAATTTTTACAAAGTCTCCTCTTCATGTACATTTATGGAGCTTGAAGCTTTTGGTATAACCTTGTCACTCACTGATAAAGTACGTTTTTGAGCCAGACATCCCTCTGATACGACATCACGAATTGCGACCGTGTGACGTCATCAGATGAACTAGACCTTTAAAAATATTGTTCTCTCATTTCTTTGTACTTCATCTCATTCATGTGGAGACAAAATAGAATTTTATAATTCTACAGGAGGAAGGAAAACTCCGACTAATAAACCTGGCCAGAGTCGCTATTAGAAAAGGTTCCTAAGTGAAATAATGACCGAAGTAAAGTGGAAAGAAAGTAGGTCAAGCCACTGCCTTACGATTTAGGGAGAAGCATCCCCAACTGCTGAGAGAAGGAAAACCTTGAATGGAGACCAAGGCTGACCTGTAAGGGTGCATGGATGGTAACCCCATCTCGGGATATATCCCCACAGCTGGTAATTTCTCGGTATGAATACTCAATACTTGCAAACATATCAGTAGCCTCGGACAGGATGATTTTAGTGGGAACACAGGCGGGGGAAAACCCCTGTCAAAAGAAGAAACTCACGTTAATCCAGCTCTGTATTTCAACGAGAAAGCGATCGAGAAGATAGCTGAATCTTGAGAAGCCGAGGGCTCGGGCCACACCGCGGACTCCTAAACACGTATCGGAGGTGACGTCAACGAGAGTGAATAAAAGGCGGAATGCTTTTGGGACCGCTTCAACCATGGTTTCAGGCCCCAGCATTTACAAGAGTAAAATTTCGAACCCAAGTACTTCAATCCTCAAAATATTTTCGGATTCTATTCCTCGTATGAGGCTCCTTCCTATGGGAGGCCCTCTATCCATGCTGGCTGCCGACGTATTTATGGATCGTCTCGAATCCGACATCCTTGAAACTGATCGAACCCCACGAAATATCCGTTTCTGGTCGAGATATGTGGATGATGTTCTGTGTATGTGGCATGGCCCGTTACGTGATCTTCATTCATTTTTTAATACACTCAACTCATATCACCCCGCGATTTCCTTCACGGTGGAAATTGGTGACACCCACCTCAATTACCTGGACCTGTCGATTTCTCTCTATGAGACCAATAACGTCCTCCAAACCAAATTCGAGGTTTTTAGGAAACCGACGTTCACCGGTGTTTCCATCCATGACTCTTCTTACCACCCACCATCACATAAACTTGCTGCAATTAACTCTGCTATCCATCGACTGGTGCACCTCCCTCTAACACCTGAAGCTCAGGAGCTTGAGTCTGCTGCTATTCTGAAAATTGCCCAAGTAAACAACTTGCGGGTAAACACGGACCTCCTCATCCGCAGGAAACGCCTCCGCTACTTGCTATCCGAAAACCTGGAACCTCCTCAACCTCCCTTAACTCGCTCTAAAGAAAGATGGATGCGGCTACCTTACCTTGGAGCCCCCTCCATGAAACTGTCGGCTATATTGAAGAAATACGGATACCGAGTCGGCTTCTATCCACTCTCCACGACTGCCAATTTCATTCGCCTTAAAGACCCTGTTCCATCCACTCAGAAGTCGGGCATCTACAAATTAAAATGTGACGATTGTACCTCAGAATAGGTGGGCCAAACGGGTAGAAAATTTCGCCTACGCCTACAAGAGCACAAACAGGCGTTTACCAAAGGGGATAGAAACCAATCTGCCTTTGCTGCCCACTGCCTTCAAACAGGCACATAATTATGAGAATCTCTCCTCCTCACTTCTCCATTCATGCACTAAAGGTCCTCATATGAATAGACTGGAAGAAGCAGAAACCATTGCCGCCGTAACGGCTGGCCATAACATGCTGAACGATCTAGAAGCAATACTTACGTAAACCCTTTCATTCAATTTTTCTATAACTTTCGTCATCCATCACCAGTTTAATCTTGCTGACTCTTCCTCTTTATTCTCGTTCTTGTGTACTCCCTACTTTTTCATTTCTCCAACTTTATCCACGTCTTTCTTTTCTTTTCCTTTTCATTCTAGTCCTGATGATGATCTAAGCATGATCGAAACCGGTCGAATTCTATTAATAATTGAAACTAGCTTCTTTAAAAAAAAAAAATGTTTGTAAACTTATTTAACTGACTTTTCCAAAAGTTTTTTTTTTTTTTCTTTTTATTTAACGAGCAATGCAGCTGCGCTAAGGGCTATTTGCTCGGCAGATAGTTCTGCTTTTACATAAACTTAGTATTTAAGTAGAAAGTTGAAAACAAAATACATGTAAAAGAATTGAGATGAAATAAAAATATAAAGGAAAACAAAAATATTCTTTTTTTTTTTTTTTTTTTTTGGCGTCATCGTTTAGAGTTAAACATGGTTGTAAAAGTCAGTAGATCGTAAATAAGTTAGAGTTGAGTCAATTGTTTCTGAGTTGTTATTCAGAGTTTGTTGTATATTAATAGAAATGTTGAGGGAATATCGGAGAGGTTGTAAAGTCGGGCAAGAGAAAAAGTGTTCAACTGTTAAATTGTCTTCGAGACAGTGCGGACATGATGGTGGGCCAAGGTTTGCTAGAAGGTGAGTATGTGTAAGACGAGTGTGTCCTATTCTCAGTCGAGCTAAGATGACTTCCTCTCGTCTAGAATGTCTGTGGGACGAGGACCAAGAAGAGGGGTTGGTTTTAATTTTTCTCAATTTGTTGTCAGTTAAATTTTTCCAAGAGGAAAGCCAAAGTTGGGAAATTAAGGAAGCGTAATATACTTTTAGGTCTTTGGCCGGTGAGAGAATAGGGTCCGTTATTTTAGGAAGAGATGTTGCTTGTTTGGCTGCTTTATCTACTGAGTCTTGAGGTGGAAAGTCAACGTGTCCAGGAATCCAAGCCAGAGTGATATGAGAGTTTATTAATTTCGTAGTGTGGAGAGCCAAAAATATACGTTGAATTAAAGGGTTAGTTGAAAAAGGATCCGCAATGGCTTGTAGAGACGAGAGGGAGTCAGTCAAAAGAAGGTATTTTTGTTCCGGTAGTAGTTGCGCAATTTGTGATATACAGGCAAGGATAACGTTTAATTCAGCTGTGTATACCGACGCTGAATTTCGTATGCGGTATGCCTCCATTTCGCCACCAATGGAGAACGCGTAAGATGTTCTATGGCGATATCTTGAGCCATCTGTGAGACAAAGGGTATAATCTGCAAATTCGTCGATAAGTTTTGCTATATGTTTTCGATAAATTAAATTGCTGACTTTAGGAACTTCCGTAAGGTCTAGTCTGATATCAGGAATGGAGAAGAGCAATGGGGGGGGGGGGGGGTAGCTGTCAGGATAGGCGGAAGGGTTGAAATTTTGAGATTACGAGCGAGAGAAGTTTCTAAGCAAGTATGGATATGTTTCGTTGGTTGACGATTAAAAATTGGATTCATTTCAGAGATTAAAGATTTGTAAACGGGGGAATTTGGAAATTGAGATGTCGAAATAAGAAGTGGATTGGCGAACAGATAGAGGTGGTTCCGCTGCCTCGGCACACAGACTAAGACTAGGGCTCGTTCTGAATGCTCCCAAAACCAGCCTAAGAGATGAGGAATGGATTGTGTCCAAAAGAGCTAAAGACGATTTATTGGCGAGATTGTAGATAGGGGCTCCATAGTCCAGTTGTGATCGGATTAAACTTTTGTACAGATTTAGGAGTAATTTTCGGTTGCAACCCAGTCGAGGGTGAGAAAGGTATTTTAGGGTATTCATCGAGCGTAAACATTTGGCTTTTAGTAATTTGATGTGTGGAATCCAAGTTAGTTTTTGATCAAGTAAGAATTTTATTGAATCAGTGGTTTTAATTAGAAAATTTTGAAGATAAAGTGAGGGAGTTGATGGAGGAGATTTCTTTTTTTTATGGAAGATAATTAGGAATGTTTTGTTTTGGGAAAATTGGAAGCCGCGGTCAGATGACCAAGAGGAAAAATATTGTCCAAGGATTCTTGTAAGAGTCTGTGAGCCCTGATAGGATTTGAAGAGCGGAGCGCGATGCTGTAATCGTCGGCAAAAAGTCTTTGGGAAATTGGGAAGCTGGTGTTTAATGGAAGGTCGCGACCAAAAAGAGAAGAACGCTCAGTACTTCTCCTTGCGGAACACCGTTTTCAATTATATAATGAGAGGAGAGCTTATCCTGTAGTCTGACGGAGATGAATCTGTCTTGTAGGAAATTTTGGAGAATTTTTGGGAGATTTCCTCGTAGACCGAATGTAAATAGTTGTTTACATATGTAATGTCTCTAGACCCGCGGGTACGCTTCTTGAAGATCGAAGAATATTGTATAGAGGGGGGAGTTCGAAAGGAAGGCTTGTTGAATTTGGATGTGGAGTTCGGCAAGAGCTTGAATTGAGTTACGACCTTTTCTGAAGCCATATCGTACAGGGGATAGTAGATTGTTTTGTTCGAGGAACCACCAAAGTCTTTTGTTAATTATTTTTTGAAACAGTTTGCCCAACACACTGGTGAGGGCAATGGGCCGATATGAAGAGGGGGAAGACGGATCCTTCCCAGGTTTCAGAATAGGTAGAATGAACGCCAATTTCCAGTCTGAAGGGTAGATACCTTCTGATAAAATTGAATTAAAACGAGAAAGGAGATATTCAAGAGCGGTAGGGTGAAGATTTTTGAGCATAGTGGCATGTATGTTGTCCGGTCCTCGGGATACATTTTTGAGATTTTTGTGTAGGGTTGAGGTAAGTTCGATTTAAGTGATTGGTTGATTGTAACAGTGAGTGTTGTCGGAGGAATCGAAATTTATCAGGGAGGATTCTGATTCATATTTTTTTCGAAGGAATGAGACGGAATAATTTGAGTTTGATGAGACATTTTTGAATTTCATTCCTTGTGACTTTAGTTTTAAATTACCTTATAATTTTAATTCGTGTGTTATCTCAAAATTTTCCTTCTGGACCTCGATTCTAAATTCTGTGTTTTTCTTTTTCACTTTTTGATTTTGGATTTATTTTTATTTATTATACGCTGCTTGTCACCTCTTAAAGTGGTTTCAATTATTATCTATCGTTATGTGCTTGTACCTCCTCACTCGCTATAATATGGCTCGTACACACGAAGAGAACATCCAATTCATTCAGACTTATATGGGAGTTATTGTCTCCAAATTTCGGAGCAGAATTCGTTCTTCTTGTCGTTTATTTCTTTCCGGTACGTTAACGCGCACACATGAGATTCACTTTGTACAGCGCGTTACAGTGAAAGGAATAGTTTTACACGGGTCGAATCGGTCAAATGACTATAACGCACCGTTATTTCATTATTTAGAGGAGCTTTGTAGTCAGCTGTGGTGTAATTCTTGGCAAGCTAAATCCGACCGATGCTCTATACCGAACCATATGTGTTATAAAATTAGTTTTGGTGGGGAATTTAAAAAGAATCTGAGAAAATACCCGGCCGAAATCTAAGAATGAACTTCAAAACACAATCTCACAAGACGATAATTCCGCCTGGGTAACTGCTCGCGGAATATTATGATAATATTTTGTAATGTCTCGTGTCACGTGGTATACTGTGTCCATATTTCCAAAATTCTACGATCTCCACTTCAATTATTTACTTTATTTGCTGCCAAAAAGGTGGGATTTTATGAAATACTAATTACTCGTATATTTGTCGCGTTAAGATATAGTAATTGCGATTAAACTTTCATGCTTTAAGTTTCACCTACCGTAGAATAGTTTGCACGTATTAATGTAGACTTCACGAATATAAGTCTCGAGTGTCTGTGGGTCATTTATACATTAAAAAATAGGGAGAATGAGGGGGCAAATTGCACATTATGAATGTTCCCGACGTGATCTTTCTCGCGAGTGATGAGACAATTTTATTACGCTCGACGACAGCGATACCCCACGGCTGCTTATATGACTCGTAAATCATTCAACTTACTAATGTATGACAAGGCTGTATTTAAGTTACTTGTGCTCTTTTTGAAATAAGAAATACTCAATCTGAGGAGGGCATGCTGTAGTTGCCTCAGCTAAGTAATAGTTCGTGGCAATCTTTAGCCATACTTCGGGACGCCTTCTCAACCTAATGGAGTCGTACATATTTTATGTTAAAGGAGCAAAGGCATCAGTGAATAAATGCAGCCGTTATGGATCGAAGACAGTCTGTATGGAACACATTGAATTTAGAAAGCGCGAAGTTGCATGCTAGCAATAGCGACGTCAGCCCTAATGGCAATAGGCACATATCAAGCCGCAGACAAAAGTCCCATCTAGTAAGTTCAGAGTCTACTTTTATACTCACATCATTGACCTTGACCATGCCACATCTAATATCTTAGATAATTCATCATCATCATCATCGTCGTCGTCGTGAAGATTTGAAACAAATTTGGACGATAGCAGACCGTTTTACACGTGTAACAGTTTGACAAAAGTTACTGTTCTTCTCAAATTCATAGTACGCGCTCCATGACCCGCGCGTTGACAGATGTCGAGAAATTTTCTCAAATATTGGCAGGTGCTTAACCGGTGACAAATTAGAGTACCTCAACGTACGCTATTGTTTAAGTTCACAAGCAGTATACTCTCGGTGTGCTGACACGATTTTCATTCTTCACGAAATTCTCATACTCGGTTTAGCTCTTCTACGTTTAGCCGGTACCTAGCTATTATTTTATTTTCGTCTCCGCAATTTTCGATTAATTAGCCAGAATCCAGAAATGCATTGTTAAGATAAGCTGCAACAAGGTGATGCGGTCGAGAGTTGTTTAGCGTCGAGTAGTCGAATTTTACATCTCTTTTCGGAACATTTTTACGTTCAATTGCCCTCGATGTCTTTCGCATGATATTGAAAAGAAACTCGTCTTTATTTGTACAAGTACGTCCGAATTATTTTTTTGTGTCTCATTAGTGAATTACGTTTTAATTTTATTATATCTTACAACAGGTAGGTCTATGAGTTTTTTGATAGATTGTAAATACGCATATAGATTCTTACACACGTTATTTTTATCATAATTCTAAGAGCATAATTCTTGCATTAGGCTTAGATAAAGCGCAATGGATTCGTGGGGACAAATATCGGTTGAAGTGACCACCAACGTGTTTAGCAATTTTGATCATAGAGGTGACCATCATTATAATAAAACGGTATTTTATGTACAGTATTTGCCCTTATTTTGACCGATTGAAACTATTGCTCCCCTTTGTATCTAGTTGAATTAACAGTACAGGCTTGAGATTAGAATCAAGAATCATTTTTGACCATTCACCAGATTTTTAGTTTTTTGCCCGGGCAAGGTACCGAAAGATTGAGCCAGGGTTTGATCTCAAGCCTGATTTTGTAAAAAAAATATTGTAAACCTGTGCATTTGTTTCCCAGCTTAACAATCCTATTTCTTTTTAAAGCTTGATGATAATTTTTAGAAAATTCATGGGAAAAAACGTTCTACTTATTTTTATTTTCTTTTTCTTCCGCTGCAAGTCGTGCTCATTTTGTCCAAACATAGTACGAAAGACTCATAATATTTGGATTTTTCTGCTAAAATAAGGCAGTTCTCGTATTTTCATTTCTATTCCATGGAAAACCTATCTTTTGTGGACATCTTTTCATTACGTATTTTCTGGAAGCTTTTTAAATCCTATATTTTTGACGTGTTATTTTAGTCTATCTTCGTTTGATACTTGCACGACCGAACTAAAAATTTACATTCCTTTGCGTATTTATCGGGCAGTTTATAACGATCAATGAACAAAAGCACCGAAGTGTTGGTTAGATATTAAATAGAAGACAAAATAATAAAAAAAAGACAAAATAATAAAAAAAAGGAACGAAAAATAAAATGAATAAAATGAATGAACAATTTTTAATTTTTTTACAAACTATTTAACTGCACATAGAGTTGTGGGATTAAATGGATATTATGTAGTAGAATGTGAATCCGAGAATGAATTCCGAATAGTTGGAGAAGGCAGAAGAGCCTTGAGAAGGGACATGTACAGGGAAAAGAATGGGAGACGTATAATTCGTCAATATGAGAGTATTGGCTCGAAGGGGGAGCGGAGAGCCCAAGAAGGAGGATGAAGTAAGTTATGCCAAAGAACTCAATTCTTAGTCGAGCTATAAACGTGTCCTCAAGACATGAGAAATAAATCGAAGAGGACCAAGGGATCGGGATTTTTCAATCGAAAGAAGTTTTTTGTGAGATTGAGAGAGACGAAAATAATATTTTGAGTCATAGGCTGAAAAGGGGGTAGGGTCAGTGGTTGTGGAGAGGAGTAGGCCTTGCTTGGCAATGTAGGTTCATTGCGTCATATTCCGGGAGCCCGATTTGACCAGAAATCTGGAGGAGGGCCATTGAAGGTAGAAGAGATGTTGAAGTGTGCAGGAGGATGAGGATGCGCTGAACGATAGGTTTGAAAGAGTAAAGGTCTTGTACAGCTTGGAGAAAGGAAAGAGAGTCAGAAAGGAGGAGGAATTTACAGGGAGTGAGAAGAAGAAAGAGGTGAGTAAAGCGGGAATAGATGACAAATAGTTCAGCAGAATGTACAGAGGCCGAGTTTTTCATACGGACGAGGGACGTCTCACTAGTGATAGAGAAGGCGTAGCCAGTTTTAAAACCCGGTTTGGATCCATCTGAGCACGGATTATGGGAGGAAACAATCATGATCAATGAGGGCTTTGATGTGTTTTAGGTAAATCAAGTTGGTCGATTTTGGCGAATATGAGACGTCGTAGATGTTCAGGGTGCGGTGGATGAGTATAGGTAGAAAGGAAGGTACTTAAATTTGAGATGATTGTCTACATGGGATTTGAATGAAAGAAGTAGTGGGTTTCGGTAACTGAGGGGAGGCAGAAAGACAGGAATTGGGGAAACTGGGTCATAGACGCAAGAAAGTTGCCGGTAAGCGACAATGTGCAGAATTGTTGGGCAATGATGTCATCCTTAGCTTAGAACTAGGCTGTTGCCTAGAAGACCAAGGGCTAAACGTAAGCCAGCAGATTGTCAAATGATTTTAGAGAAGATTGACAGCCTGTCTATAGATAGAGACCCGTAGTCCAGTTGAGAGCGCCAGAGAGTTGTACAGCTGAAGGCGGTGCTTGCGACTGTAACAAGTGCGAGCGTGCGATAGATATTTAATAGCTTTTAAAGCTTTGATGTGGAGGGTCCAGGAGTATTTGGAATCGAAGGTAAGACCAGGAAATTTGGTAGAAAGTTGAAGGCTGATCTGGCAGTTCTGGAGGAGGAGGGTGGGAGAGAAGAAGACCAAAAGTGCCTTCTATGGAATATAACTAAAACTGATTTTTGCTAGAAAAGCGAGAGCTAAGATCGGAGGCTCATCAGAAGATCTTATCGAGGGAGATTTGGAAAAGACGAGCATTTGTACAAGCGTGTGAGAAGTTTAAATCATCTGCAAAAAGTCGTTCAGAGAGTGGGGATGGGATACAGTTTATTATGCAATTAAGAAGAGAGTAGCACTCAAAGTCTCTCCCTGGGAAACGCTATCCTTGATGTAATTGGGCGAAAGTTTAGAGGTTATGAATTTGGGCTGGAGAAAAAAGGATAAGTTGTTGCGAATGATTTAGAGGAAATCTAGTGTTGCCAAACGCGCAGGAACGCTTCTTGTACATCGTCAAAAATGGTTCGTCAAGTATCTGGACCTTTCCGGAAGCCATTCCGACAGTGGAAGATAAGATGTGTTAAATTTAAGGCACCAAAGTAATCTTTTGTTGAGGACTATTTAAAAGAGTTTGCCTAGAATGGAAGTTAGAGAGTGTGTAAGCCGATTGTATGAGGGAAAAGGGGGTTCACCGAGGGGTTTTAGAATTGGGAGGACGATGGCTAGTTTCCAGGCTAAAGGGTATAGGCCTTGGAGTAGAACGGAGTTGAAGAGTGAAAAAAGAAAGTGAAGTAAGTTGGGTCGCAGGTTTTTAAGTACAAAGGCGTGAATTTTCTATGAGCCGGGAGCGGCATTTGAAATGTTTGTGAATATTAGAATTGAGCTCAAGCGGGTTGACGGGGAGATTGTAGGAGACGGAAAAGAGGTCAGTGTTGAAGACGTAAGGGAGAACTTTGGCTTGTGATGAGATAGTGGCTATCGTAATTGATTCAGCTGTTACTATTGACTTCTTTAAAGAACCATCAAAAATAAATATAAGAGTAGATGAAATATGTAAAAAGAAAAATCCGTTCTTTTTTATATTCTTGGTGTAGACTTGATTGAAACAGGAGGTAAAGTAAAAAGTCTCCTAGCCTTCTTGACACATAGTTTAGTAATTTCACAATCAGAATATTCATTTCATTAAATTAAGTTCTACGTTGATGGTCTTTGAATGACGTCGAGATCATTCTCCAAATTTTTCAATTTATTCTTCGAAAGTATTCAATCACAGTCTTTATATCACCACACTATAGCTCCAGCAAAATAAATTATGGTGAAAGGCGATTTTGCTCAAGGCTAGCGATCTTCATTATCGCTTTTTGAGAAAATTTTGCTTCTCATGCGTTCACACATCTCGTCTTCGACTCGGTTCGTAATGAAATTTCGCATTCGTTCGTAAATTTTCTTTAATTCCTTTGTATGGAAATATGTTATTCCTGGACGGACACGTTCACATACCGTATCAGCATCACATTCGACTTGATGTAGAGTTATGTTCTCATTCGTCTCTCTTCAGAAGAGCACTCCTTCAGTTCGATTAACCTTCCGCCAACGAGAAAATGATGGTAGTTCATGAAGTAGGTAGTCTTTGACATTTGCATGGTAATTATACGAAATGGGAATGGACGTATATCTATTAATAGCGACTTTCCCTTAATCAAGTTTGTCGGTCGAATGGAAAACGAATCAGTGTAAAGTTGACGAGTTCCGCTGAATTTACTCCTCCCCCCCTTTCCTTACTCTTTATCGAAACGGTGATTGAAAGGTAGAATATGCAAATTAGTTGGTCGTTATCTCTATTCATCACTTTTTGCATCCACAAGTCAAGGTTTCAGCTCCTAATTAGATTGTTAATTACCTATTAAAACGAAACAAGCTTTCTCGTGGAGTACCTCAAACTATTAAAAACTAATAATTACAACTTAAAATGAGAGAGAGAGAGAGAGAAATAGGAAGGAGAAGGGGATAGAACAGATGATTAAGAACTCTTCAACATGGCCAATATGGAGCAGGTAACAAATGAGCGATACTCTGATAAAATGATGAGGACAGTGCCGAGTGAAAAGACATAGAAGTTCATAGAAATACTTTAAGAATTATGGAGTACCAAGGCGCTGCTAACGACCAGTCATCAATAGTTCCATTAGATTTCATTTCTCTCATAACTTGAATCAAAGATTATTTATTTATTAGGTAATATTTTCTTCAAACTATAAATTCAATTATAACATTACAAAAAACAATACAATTTGAAAAGAAAAAAAGCAGCACAATATTTTTTGTGTATCTTGAAAAAATACAGTAGGTAAGCTTACCTACCTACAATTCAAAGCCGATTCAACATCGTTCACTAGATGAAAATCACTTGCATTACGAAGATTTGAAAACAACGGCATCGTTAACATAGGAACCACGCCACGATGTCCTTTCAACCATTCTGTTCAACATTGAATATTTACTCCATTTATTAACAACTGGATCATATAAATAAACTCGAAAATTTTCTTGATTTTCTCGTTTATATTCAGCTGTAGCAAAAAGCCATACCTTATTCGAAAAAGGTATCATTTTCTGTACAAAATAATCGGCATCAAGACTCACGGGTTCAATAAAGTCCCATGTCGCGGTTTTAATATCATAAACTTCGCAGTTTTCACCGGACCTATTACACACATAAATTTTACCGTTCGTAGCGCAAGATCTTGCATTTGTGTAGCAGTGATGTGACGTCGGTAACTTTCGCCATCCTCTGCAGTAGTCATAAGCCTGTACATATCCCGCAGGAATTGATGAGTTTTCTGGATCTCTGCCCCCAATGAAGTACAAAGTATCCTCAAATACTGCCACACTGGACTCATATAACCCACGATCCATACGTATTGCAGAACTCCAATGATCATGCTCGTATGAGAAAGAGTATATGACGAAAGGTTTGAGAAGATATATGGACTTTGGTCCAAATTTTACTATCGAGTTTGCGGCACGAAATACTCTATCATACAAATAAACAACGTTGTTCTGCTTCATAACGCACAGTTCAAGGTTCCGAGGGAAGAAGTAAATTTTTTCCTTATTGATACTCGTTGGTACTGGAACTGGATTACTTAATTTTCTCGCTTTATACATCATGTCAATAGATGTGCAAGCATAAAATTTGAAATCTGGTAATGAACTACAGTCCAGGTTACATACCATTCCGTTGTTCAATGCAACGCCACGCATATCTGAGGAGGCAATCTGACACAAAAATGAGCAGTCGAAAGAATTACTACTCACAGAAAACACGTTCGTCATATTATTTCCTGGTTGGTTCATGTAAATATACAACGACAAATCGTCATCAGTTGCCTCCAGACGAGAACCAGGAAAGTTTTCCAGCTCTTGAAATTCGTCTGCTCGCGCTTCACCGAGGACAAAAACAAAATTCACCATCAAAGATCTCAACAATGGAATTGACAAATTGGTCACTTGAATTGATTTACTCAATACGTCAACGTATTGTAACCTCTCTCCGCGACTGTGTTTTACCCAGCGAATAATCGCTTGCAGTATTGCATCCTCTTTCGTCGACGTGCACTGATTCAGAACGGAAACGAGAGCGTCGAACGGCAGCTCGAGGAAGTCGACGGTTTTAGAAAATTCTTCCAAGACCCCGAATACATGCGGTTGCAAATAATCTGCTAACGAGGTTTTTTTCGTCGCGCAGGCAAAGTCATACACTCCTACCATATTCTGAACAGGTATGTTCTCTTTGATGAATGTAATGCAAAGATCTTCGACATCTTGCAATCCCAAGAATTCACTAGCTCGAAGAAGATTGTAGGCGTTATTGGACGTGACCTTAACGCTGCCTGTGTAAATAAACTGTAAAATTTCCTTGAAAGTTACAGCTTCCATGACAGACTTCAAGCCTGTCACCTTATCCCAATTACTATCGTTGAAATTGTTGAAAAACAACGCATCAAAATAGTTACAAGCGGCAGATAGAACGACCCGATGACATTTGAAGCTCTCATCTTCGAATACAATCGTGACATCCGTATGTCTATCACTGGAACGAAATTCGTTCACGCGAGAGTAAAATTTTGAAACACAACTCTGCGCTTCACTTTTAGACATTTTTTTAAGGAAATTGAGTAATTTCTACAACAATCTTGAGAACTATATCGAAGGTAAAATAATTTTAGAAAAAGCCCACTCGCGACTTACATAACTTCTAGCTACAATCAGAGTGAACTGGTCTACAGTCTACACTCTTGGTCTTAGTCTTACACCATCATTCATCACCAAATCTGGAATCTCAGAGATAGCAGAGAGTCAGAGACAAGAATTCATACCTACAGCATCACCCAACTATCAATATTATCGGAAAATATCGATAGTAGGCTTCATTGTTGAGCTATCGATCCTGTGACTATTATACTCAGGGCGGCTATCACACTAAATTATGTGCGAAAAAGTACACGCGCACTGTCAAGTACGCCAAATACATGCCTAACGATCGCACAAGTGCGATCGCTAATCCCAGGTGAAGTAAGAGCAAGCGAGTCGAGTACGACTGTCAGTGTAATTCACCTACATCACTTTGGCGCACTTTGTGATGTAGGTACTGTAGGTGAATTACACTGACAGTCGTACCATGGCCGTCTCTAGTTACAGGCCGGCATATTAAAGCTGGCAACGTCGCGGTGACGAAATATACGGGCCGAGTTTTATACACTCTTATACAAAATTTTGGAAAAACATGTTAATCGTTGATTTGCGAATAGTATTCAATTCCGAAGGGAAAAAGTTTATAAATACATCGAAAGAGTAAACGATTCTCGATTTTTTGAGCTAGATCTCGTTAAAATTAATCAACTACGAAGCAAGTTATTCAAGTTTAAAAAAAAAAAGTCAGACAGAGGGCGAAGTGCAGTACATGTACCGCGCTTTGCCCTCTGTCTGACTTTTTTTTAAAGTAAATAACTCGCTTCGTAGTTGATCGATCCTAACGAGACCTAGCTCAAAAAATCGAGAATCGTTGGCTCTTCAAATCACATTCTCTTCACTTTTTTCAAAAACTTCACCGTATTTGTGTCAAATAGTATTTTTGATGTTCTCCCATAAGAGACTGTACAAATATCGGCCCCGTCCAATGTTGTCGAGTTTCGAATATTCCGGCCTGTAACCACGGTATAAGATGAAGAGGTAGTGACACGAACGTATTCTGACTGTGGTAAACGCTGTCTGTGATTTTGAAGTAGTTCTGAACATTCCGAGCGCAGCGCTCGTGATGAAAGTGATGGGTAATGTACAGAGTCTTATGGGAACGCCGCTACTTTCAAAAATTTATTGCAGGATTAGGAATCAGCCGATGCATTTCATATTTGGCATAAAAATACCATTTAATCTACTCTATAAAATTTTGAAAGAATCATCCTTCTAAGTAAATTCTTGGATTTTTTATAATCCTTGGAAATTTCATCAATACTAGGGTACCAACGGTAACGTCTCGGCGCAGGTGGGGTGTAGAAGGAACAGGGAAACAGCCCGAGTGTTCGCTGCAAACCTAGCGGAAGTTTGTGAGTACAACTTCAAAACTGCGGACACAATTTTAGCGTTGTGTCATTACCTCTTCATCTTATACCGTGTGGTAAACGCTGTCCGTGATTTTGAAGTAGTTCTGAACATCCCGAGCGCAGCGCTTGTGATGAAAGTGATGGGTAATGTACAGAGTCTTATGGGAACGCCGCTACTTTCAAAAATTTATTGCAAGATCAGGAACCAGCCGATGCATTTCATATTTGGCATAAAAATACCATTTAATCTACTCTATAAAATTTTGAAAGAATCACCCTTCTAAGTAAATTCTTGGATTTTTTATAATCCTTGGAAATTTCATCAATACTAGGGTACCAACGGTAACGTCTCGGCGCAGGTGGGGTGTAGAAGGAACAGGGAAACAGCCCGAGTGTTCGCTGCAAACCTAGCGGAAGTTCGTACGTACAACTTCAAAACTGCGGACACGATTTTAGCGTTGTGTCATTACCTCTTCATCTTATACCGTGCCTGTAACTAGAGACGGCCATGGTTGTACTCGACTCGCTTGCTCTTACTTCACCTGGGATTAGCGATCGCACTTGTGCGATCGCTAACTGCGTTCTTGGCTTTGCGCAAAGTGCGCGTGTACTTTTTCACACATAATTTAGTGTGATAGCCGCCCTGTTCACATTAAGGAAGGATAGAAATATGACCTCGAGAACGGAACGGTAGATTAAAATTACCCGGAGCGTTCTGTTCTCGAGGTCATATTTCTATCCTTTCTTAACGTGAACAGAGTATATAGTGATGTTATTAAATGCGGTGTGTGGAGTGTGGACTGCGCTTAGCAGTAAAAATAGGGCCTTTACAAGCTTTGAAGATGAATCAGGAAAAAGAACTGATATCAAATGCAAGTTTCATTGAGACAGATACCTTTTTCCAGGTTGCATCATGGTTTGCAGGATGGACTATAACTTATTATGCTTGAGGATGTACCGTGATGAGGAAGAGAGACAGAGGGACAATTTCCCACGGGAACAAGTGAGAGAATAATTATCTTGCATCGTCCTGCTAAGGCTTTGTCCTGCAAACCGATAAGAATTGTAAAAGCTTGCGGTGTGACTGTGCTACGCTTAGGGTGTGACTGTGCTACGCTTACAGTGTGACTGTGCTATGCTTACGGAGTCCGTGTATAAAATATAGTCAGCGAATACCACGTTTGCGATAGGGGGGGAGGGGGAGGTGAGACGTGTGTATTTTGAAGGCATGTGGTTTTCGCCAAACCTCATCACATCTGAGGACGCTTTTTTCGGTTGTTTCATACACGTTAGCGCAGAGTGAGCGCAGTTAGCGCAGTTCACATAATAATAATTATTTTTACTTAGTCGAAGTAAAAAATACGTTTTTGAGCAAAAAATACAAGTAGCTTCGAGAGTGGAAAAGTTTTATCGTGATCCTTGATTCTGTAGATACAACAATTGTACGGCAGTAATGCTATAAGGAGAACTATAATGAACTACTTCCAATGTACAGAGTGAGTTTAGACGAGCAGGGAACCTGTTCTCTGGGAGCCTGGGAAGGATTGGTGGTTGAAAGTATAACTTTTTTTTGGAATGAAGCGTTATGTTGATCAAAAATTAAAATTTGCTTTAATCCCCTCCTACCATGAAAAACTTCAAAATCGAGAATTTTTTTAATTTTCCTGACTTTATACGTACATAGCCTGGCAAAGGAAAATATATTTCAGGTCTCTCTTCTAATCTATCAATAGTCAATACAGCTTGAAAATTGAAATACCTCAGTTCTTCACCTCATATTATATGTACCTACATTTAATTTGATAGTCGAAAATATTCTAAATCCCGAGGTCAGAAAAGAGGAAGAAGAGAGAAAAATAACGAAAATTTTTATAAGCCTAAATCTTGCCTAGATCGAAAATAGGTTGTCGGACCATTTCCATAAAACTATCCTCAAGTATAACCGATTCGGCGCTCGGAGAAAAATTTTTGAATGACCTTCCTTGTAGAACCGATTCCCTGGTAAGAAATATCCTCGTTAATTATAATTTGTGATGAAAAACTAAAGAATATCTTGCAAGTCAATGTCGTACCTACGCCAAATTTGCGTCTTTATAAATTTTTCACCTCATTAAAATATTTCCAACGTATAATTCAATAATTTATAATTGAATACAATTTGGCGTACCTACTTCACAAGGAAATTTTTGCTCCTGATAATGAACTAGGTACCTACCTAGTAGAAAAGTCGAGCTGATTAAAAATTTCCTTGTGAAATTCAACCAAAGTTTATTTTAGTTATTGACTCACTTCACGAATACCTATATTAATTATTGAATAATAGAATAAATATTGAAAGAACGGGACTCGAATAGACCACTTACAAACTCGAGTTTAGAGAGGAAGACTAGAGTCTAAATTATCATTCTACATAGTATCCCGTTAAATGCAGAATTTTTCGCTTCGCCATAGCCAAGCTGGGAGCAATCTTAAGCCTCTCATATTTCAATTATTCACAAAAATAAAAAATTCTCGTAGGCGTAATTATATAGGTATTTCTTAGTTCAACATATCTTTTTCTACTGCATGATGATATAATTTTTCATTGTAAAAACATTCCTTCATGATATTTGATAATAAAACCATTTTATTTGTCCAGTTTTCTGCTCCACATCTAAGTTCTCTCCCATCTAGAATTGTAAAAGATCTAGGTAAACAGAACTCTTAGCATGCATGGCTGCGCCAGGTCAGGACTCCTGTTTTGGTGATCCCACTCTGTAGGAAATATATTCTTTTGAACATTCTATTGCATGTTTTTTGACACGGTGATCTACTAAATCTCAAACAAAGAATCTTAACGTGTTGTCTTTATCTGATTCTTCCGAAAATCCATATTTTTACAGCTTTACGACGATCAATGGAAGTGTGACTTAGAAGAAAGACGTCGATAGCAGAAAATTCTTAATGGCGAAACGTAGGGTAACAAAAATACACTATTTTTTTCTTAATCCTTTGCACGTTTGTTGTGAAATACACAAAATGTTCTCAATTCAATTGAAGGTGGAGTAGTATTTCGGAAGTCATCGAAGGTTTGTTCTTACAGACGAAGCAGTTTAATTCCTTGAAAATTGAGATTATTCAGTCCTCCAGAAAACTCAGTTTAATCGGTAAAATCCAAAGTTCTATTGCCTCTAGGCTTTCATATTTCTCTCAAGGTGCTTCATGGAAACATTTTTTACAAAAAGAATAAAATCCAACAGAAAATTCGTTCCATGAAACGACTTTCCTTTTCTTGATGGGAGGGGGGGGGGGGGCTATTCTTGAACGTGGCGGAAAATGACCATGGATAAATTTCTATGTTGTGCACATTTATATTTACGCTGATACGAAAAGTACCTGGCGCAGATTGCAAAGGTGAGAAAAAAAAAGTTGTTTACGTGTTTTGAATGAGAATTTGATGGGTGACGATTCTAATGACAAAATATACTTTTCAACATTGATTAACGAGCCTAAAATTAATTATTCGTCTCATAGGAGTCTCCTAAAACATGAACAGGAATCTATTGTTGGGGAACATGGCTAAATTTATGAGTTCTGTGCCAGCATCGAAGATCATGGGTATGAGTTAGAAATCATTAAAATTAAATTTCTCTCAGAAGAATTACTGTTCGAAAAATTTTTAATAGAATCATCTCTAAAATTAAAAAATAAAAATTCCAAAGAAACCAATCACAAACCTTTACAAGGTCAAAATAATTTTTCTTATGTAGGTACAAAATTGCCATTATAAATTAAGAGAGATTTATAAAATAATCCACAAACATAGAGTGCAGGTTTGTCAAAAAAATCTATTCTCAAGTAGATCAAGGAATAATTTTACAATATGTACCGTATTCATATGTGCAGCATCTGATTTTGAGTTGCTAAGTATCTCAACTTTCTGAAAATATTTCAGCATTAAAAAAAATATTTTCTACGGAATTCAAATTTTTTTCTAGGTAAGGCCTAATGCGATGGAGTGATGAGAAATCGTACAAATTCTGTTGATATGATTAAAATTGTATTTTTCTGATTAAGTTAAAGTAAGACCTACAGTTTTTTATTTAAGAACATGGTCTTATACGTACAGATCTTCTTCAAATTAAAGTCAATAATATATTTTTTCTCGAAGTTTCACATGGAGAATTTAGAATTTTGTTCCATTCCTGACATGGAAAAGGCAAATCTCCTGTCTTCCAAGTGAATTTTTATCCTTTTTCAGGAATAACGTATAAAGTTGTAACTGAACAGATGAAATTGAAGTAGCCTATTCTTAATTCCTGATCTACAGGTAGAAAATATTTTGTAGAGAAAAAAAAAGAAAAAAAGAAACAAGCAGAGAAGTACCGATTACTCCTTAGAGAAAATGAAAAACTATGCGCAGTCAGGCACAAAAGTACTGGTTCCACTTCTCTTAATTCAGCCAAGATAAAAAATTATGAACTGTTTCAAATATCATCAACAATGTTTCCGGTGTTATAAATTCATTAATGATGATCAATTCATCTTCCGAAAATAAGTTCGGCCTACTTTATGCACGTTTCTGCGAGTACTTATCGATTTGGTTTTGTGAAATCCATAATTTCATGTTATCCTTTCTGATTGCAAGTTTATGCAGAAAACTCTGAAAGTACTAAATATCATACAACCATACATTCAATCATGTTTATTGAAATTATGAAAAAAAAAAAAAAAGGGGGGGGGGGAATCTGACAGAGCAAAGAAAAAAAAAGTATAGGTAGATAGCGGTAGTAGCCTACCTATGAATACAAAGATTTGAAAACAACGGTATTAATAATACGGCCATTCTGCCATGGCGTCCCTTGAGTAAGTCTATTAAGCATTGAATGATTATTCCATTTATTGGATACTGGATCATACATCCGAACTCGGAAATTCCATTTATAGCCCGTTTTATCTTCATGTCCGGTAAAAAGCCATATCTTATTGGAAAAAGGAATAATTTTTTGAACCCTCTCATTTATACTAAGATTCGCAGGTTCAATCACGTCCCATTTACCAGCTCTAATATCGTAAGTTTTGCAATTTTCGCCAGTTGTGCTACAAACATAGAGTTTGTCGTTGAAAACACAAGACACAGCATCGTTGTAGCAGTGATGCGACAATGGGAGCTCACGCCATCCTCCACGACAATCATAAGCCTGCGCATACCCCGCAGTGGTTGAGCTCTTTTTTGGTGATTCACCTCCAATAAAATACAAGGTATCAAAACTAGCAGTCATGCTCGATTTATCAAGCGGAGTTCTCATTCCGAGAGTGCTCCACATATCTTGGTCGCATGAGTAGTAAAGAATATTATTCATATTCTGGCTGTGAACAGGTTTCGAATACAGATTCAGCTTTTGTTTATCGTACAAATACAGAACCTGGTTTCGTTCCATACCGCAAAAATCAAATTCCCAACTAATACGATAATCATAACCAACTGTCGGAGTCTTCAACCTCTTCTCATGCATCTGGTCCAAAGATGTACAGGATGAAAACACTTATCTCTCCACCGATCTACTGCTATAGTCGAAGTTGTTCATCAGACCTTTACATGACTGCAACGCTAAGAATATTCGAGGAGCTGATCTCGTTGTGAGCGGCGCAATCGATGGTGTTTCCATCCAAAGAGAAAATTTTCATCCTGCCTGTTCTTTGATTGTTTATGTAAACGTATAAACACATTTTGTCAATTACCTTTTCAGATCTAGTCAATTCTTTCAGTTCTTGGGTTCTAATGGTCTCGGTCTGTGTCATAGTGAGAAAAAAATTCTCCATCAAAAATCTTGTAAAAGAAATCGATAAATTGGTGACCTGAACCGATTTGCTCAAGTCACAGATGTATTGACATCTTTCTTCGCGATTATGGTTCACCCAGCGAATAATGGCTTGCAATATCACGTCTTCCCTTGTTGATGTACACTGATTCAACATCGGAACAAGAGCGTCAAAAGGCATCTCGAGAAAGTCGATGGTTTGGGAAAAGTCTTCAAATAGCCCAACTACATAAGGATACAAGAAATCTGCCAATACAATTTTCTTGGTCGCGCAAGCAAACCTGTAAAGACTCATGTGTTTTGAACTGGCATATTTTCTTTGATGACGTTGACGCACTGATTTTCAACACGTTGCAATCTCAAAAATTCACTCGCTTGAAGCAGATCGTAGGCATTTGCAGAAGTGACTGTCACTGAGCCGGTATAAATGAATTGCAATACTTCTTTGAAAGTCGCGGCTCCCATGGCAGCTTTCAATCCAGTAATTCTATCTGTGTTACCATCATCTAGACCACAAGAGAACAAAGTATCGAAGTATTCGCTTGCGGCGGATAAAACCACACGATGACATTTAAAATATTCGTCATCGAATACAATCGTGATATCAGTGTGTTTGTCGGTCGCTCGGAATTCGTTCATTTTCGAGTAAAACTCGGAAAAACAGCTTTCATTTTGACTTCGAGACATTTTCTGAAAAATTTTAACGAACTCTATCACATGAACGAGAACAATGAAAGAGAATAAGTGATAAAACTAGATCACTCTCTTTGTAATACTGTAGTCTAGCACGTCTAGGTACTAAGAAAGTATCTGTTATAGGCTACAGGTAAATAAAATTTTTGTGAAGAATAACGAGGGAAGAAGAGGGAAAGCAAAACAAAAACAAAAATATTATTCAGACCGGTACTTACTTTCGTCTTTACTTCTTTGAAAAAAAGAAAACGCTGAATATTATTCTTCTATAAAATTAATAATATTTTCAAGAGTTAGCCATCTCTTCTCTGATTATCAAGATCAATAGATGAGTTCAGAGGATGAGTTGCTCCCGTGAGTCAAGTCAAGAGTGAAGAACTAAAGATGACCGGAGCCGAATTTTTTGTGATAACAGAACCTGATCCTGATGCTTCAGTGCTTCACTGATCGTCAGCGTGAAAGCGTGAAAGACTCTAACACCGGAAGCAGCCAGCAGACAGGCTAAAGTCCGTTTCATGAAAGAATGCCACAAAATTTTTATGCAACCCGCAACAAAATCGCCATATGTTGCAACAATGCATGTGCGTTATTTGAAAAAAGAAAAAAAAAACAACGAAAACACGTTACTGATGAGGGACATTGTTGTCAGCTACTGAGGCGGTTTGTTTATGCGCCGCGGCATTCTTTCATGAAACGGACTTTACAAGCTATGAAGTATATTATAGGCCTAGTCGTGACTCGTGATTATAGTCAGAATCCTATAGTCTTGATGACTGTAGTCTTGCCGTCTTGATTAATAGTCAATTTATTAATACGTATCACAAATTGCAATTTGCAGAAATAGGTATTTTGATCACAAAAGAGAGATATCTTTCTCCAAAGTGCAATTTGTGATACCTATCATTTTTTGTACGGCAGTTAGGTGTCTTGTTTACGCTCAGACACTTATGCGCACAGACAAATTTAGCCGGGAGAGCAAGCGATGGAAAAATAAAAAAACAACCTATTATTTTTATTTTTTTACAATAAAGTCGTGTTCTGAAGAAAAAAAAAAAACTATAGCTACCTTCATATTGTTTTACTTTTTGTACACAGTCATGTTCCATATAAGTCTAAATTGATCTTTTGGGTAACCTTGTAAACTTTTAAAATTTTAGTTTGAAATTGACGTACTTTTTCTCACATAAACTTATTTGTTGTCTTCCTGTTATGGGCTCAGTAACCAATGGGCAATAATTTTCTCTCATCAGCTTGGAAATTCAGCTAATTTAAAACGCTCATTTCATATGGACTTTTGCTCTAAACCAATTCTAATGAATTTGGTTTTTATTAAAAATTTGTCCCAAATAATATTATTTTGATGTTATTGAACTCTCTCTATTTCCATTGGAATAACTGACGTAATTAAGACAAACAAAGGCCGATCACTATTCAACAGACTTTTTGAGTGTGTTGAGAAACCACAGAGCTGTATTTTTAGTCACAATATCAATCAGTATAATATTGAATGGAATTTTCAAAATAATAAATTTTCCTAATTACAATAACAAGACTTGGAAGCAATCAAAACGTTATTCATTTTTTATCTTTGCGTTCATTTATCCAATTTAAAATTACCCTGTGTTCTTTGATTCTGATACATGTACAGCTTTTTTAAGGAGTGCATAAGAAGTTAGAATAAAATGTTTCACGGCTATCGATAATGCATAAAAAAGAAAAATAAGATACAAGACCACAGCGACGAAGAAATAATATAACTGCTCTTCAATTGTAGATGGTGGGGGAGTAAATGTAGGTTAAAAATAAGCCTACCTATGAAACATTTACTATCTAGCGTACTTCAACGACAAAATTTCACGATGCAGATTTTTTTTTTAGTTCTTACGAGTATTCAGTTTTCAAACGAGCACTCATCCGCCAAAAATTATTAAGGGGTTACAGTAATATGGCAACCGTGGCAAGATGACAGTTTTGGGTTATTCTTGTAATATCACATTTCTATTCGAATATTTTTGCGATTACCTAGTGATTTTGTCAACTACTGAAATGTGATTCGTGCTCGCGTTTTTTTTTTTTTTTTGAAAAGAAATTTTGAAAGAAAAACTTTCTTCCCGAATTATATGTGTGAGATGAAGAATTGGTGTATTTGTGGTACAAGATAAGAACTCTACCCTGATTTTTCAGAATGGACATATCTGCGGATGTAAATATTTACTTTTTAAAATTTTTTGCTTTCGATGATCGGCGACGTTCTGTTATTAAAAACGTTCTAAGAACACTTAAATACATCCGCAGATATTTTCATTTGGAATAACAGGTATGGGGGCAAATCGCTCTAGAAGCGTCGCAGGTGTACATAGACGACAACGGTACGGGTGTTGCGCGGAGTCCTTTTTACAACACGGTATTGTTCATTTCTTACCTTCAAATTGTTAATTATTTTTTTCCCTTGTATTTGTATATTATTCTCTTCTTCCGTTTTCTCTACCCTGTAATAACCTCCATAGCTCGTATGTACCCATATAATACTATGTTACGCTACCTATGTGTACCTTATTTTCATATTTTCTCAATTTCATTGCAGACCATCGAGAAATTGCCAGATAAAGTACTCCTGCATATATTTTCCTATCTAAGTCATCGTCAGATATGCCAAATCGCCAGAGTGTGTAAACGATGGCGTATGATAGCCTACGATACTCGACTATGGAAATACGTTTCGTTGCGACCAGAGGTGTCTGGTTTGCACGTCGGGTCCCTGGAATCTCTTCTAGCTTTAATCAGGTATAGCAAAATTCCGAATTTTTCTAGTAAATTGAAACAATTCTGCTGAGAAACATACGTGCGCACTCCCAGGTATGCTAAACATTGTCACTCAAAGCTGAGAGTCGGTGATGAAAGTGTTCTGAGATATTAAAGACAATGTTTGATGATAGCCTAAGTATATAAATAAGCGACAAAGAGGGCAGTATTATGTTCAATTCAAGACGTGAAAAATAGGATTTATGATTTTGGAATACAGAAGAGTTTATTCTCCTGAAGCACTATAAATACAATTTGATTCGAATCCAAAAGTGAGGTTGGATATTTCGTACTTGTTGCTTACAGAAGAGCTTGCACAGGCGTCTCTCTTTTCTGCAAACGTTTATACAGAATCCTCTCCTCGACCTCGACTTTTTTCCTTAACCTTTTCGTGGTGTCGAAGATCCGACCAATATTTTATCTAATACCTCTTCTGTCAACATTGTTCTTACTCAAAGACCTCGGATAGTAATCAAATTTACGGCTTCCCCTTCCTATACAAGTTTGAATCTATCCTTGATTTTAGACTGTTTTATGGAAGGTTTTGAAAGAACATGCGCCGCGCCATTTGTCATAGGTTTTCCAGTGTTATCATTTAGAAAAATTTCTATTTCCGAAAGAATCGATTGTTGGATACTATAGTTGATTAGTAGAACAGGTTTCTGTCTACACTTCCCGATTACCTTCTTAAGGAATCCGTAGGTTTTCCCAAGTCTCTGGAACAAGTCAAAGGATCCCTCCTTCCCTTCCATTGGAACCACAAGTGCTGTCAGTGTATATAGCTCGAAATTTTTTCAAGTCCCTGGAGAAATGATCACTTTCAAGCCTTCTTCAGAGCTAAACTTTGTTATTCGTAAATAAAATTTTTCGAAGTCCCGAAACTGGGTCAGAGCTTCTTTCACCCATGAAAACCATGACAGTTTCAAACATTTTTCTTGGGTACGGTATTTATGAAATCTAAAAGGTTGGTGACTTTCAAAACGAAATCCTATTACCGGTATTGATCCTGAAAAATTATTTGTTATTTATTATTTGAAAAAGAACCAACTTCCTGATTCTAGCATTCGATTTGGTCCGACGTTGACATATATCGAGTTACCGATCGAACTTATCACGCACACTGTCCTCCATGAGTTGGCCAATAAATGTCCAAACCTCACTCATATGCTGCTGGATTTTTCGACTGCTATGCAGTTACATGATTTTAATGAGATGCAAGTAGGTGAAATTTTTTCTTACGTACTTGAGATGCACTCAGTGGCGTATTTACCGGGGATGGACCTCCAAAAACTTATGCCGGCCTCATCAATTTTCAACTAACTAATAAAGCGCAAATGTCCTCAAAAATGTTTGGACCCCCCCTACCAGAGAAATTCCCTAAATACGTCATTGGATGCAATGTCACCAGCAGGTATTCTCATTTTCTGTGTTTCTGTAATTTCAGGCGTTCCCTACAAAACTGAGATATTTATGCATATGTTTATCCGAAGTGATTTTCATGGAAGGTTTCATGAGAAAAATTTACAATTTTATAAACGGTCTCGAAATACTGCATTTAATTGGTGAGTGTTCTTCAGCTACATAGGTCTTATTCCGCGATTCTGAATATTTTACTGTACTTGTGAGGACCTATTTTCCAGGTACTTACGAAAAGGTAGAAGAAGAGGAAGAAGAAATTTACGAAGTAATCAACATTCATAAATTAAAATCAGCTACGCCGAATTTAAGAGTAATAAACTTGTACGGCATAAATTTTGTCGACGACAGTCATATAGACGCATTTAGCTCGAATTGCATTCAAGTGAGTCATGAATGAAAAATTCCTATCTATTAAGAACTGAGTACAAATGCAAGAATTTTTCTGAAAAATAAAGTGAACGCGTAGATGACAAATTGTTTACTTTTTCAGTTCTCAATAACTATAATGTCTTAAATATTTTGCTGCACAAAGGACTGTAAAATTTAGTCAAAGGGTGGTAAAGCATTTTATTACAGTCCTGTGTTCAGTAAAATTGAATAAAACCGATTTTTCATTTCAACTTTGGCTCTTTTCAGTTAGAATGTCTGGCCGTTAATTTCTGTTCAAAAGTGACTGGATCTACGTTGAAAACGTTAATCCAACGTAGTAAACGTTTGAAATGCTTGTTAATGAATCAGACAAGTAAGTTTTTTTCTCTCCGTACCTACGCTGAGAGGCAGACTGGCACCGTCGTTAGATTTATTTTTAGATTCGCACGCTCATGTGCTGATAAGTTATTCTGAATCGTGTAGTGGATTCTGCTTATTCGAAAGTTTCATAATTCAAATAAGATTATATACTTCTCGTATTTTATTCCAGTTGAAGACATTACTTAAAAAAAAAAAAAAAATTTCTGGCGTAGTCAAATGGTTTTAGATCATGTTTCATGCCCCGGCCCCTTCTTATATGTTAGCAGTCATCTTGGAATATTCTGATGTAGGCTTCTCCTGGGTCAAGCGCTCGTGAGATAGTACTTCACTTTTGCCCCTACTTTCATTGGACCACACGCCTTTTGTGGCGCTTCTGGGAAAGCCTATAGAACAATTGTCTACATTCGTGGGAAAAATATTTTGAGCTATTTTCGTAGGGCGAAAGTCTGATAAGATATATTTTGGGCTATCACCTTTCAGCTTTCGTGGAGCTCACTCGCTCTGCTCGTTCACTCCTTTCCTGATTTAGCATAAGACTGATATGAAATATTTTGACCTATCGGCCCTTTTCTTCGTTTAGCTTAAGTCTGATATGAAATATTTTGGGCTATTGGCTTTCGTGGGATGAAGCTAGTATGAAGGAGGCTTGGTTAGTATGAGCCCAGCATAACATGTAGTAGTAAACAAGGAGAGGCCAGATGGACGTGCGGACTTGCGGACGCAAATTTCGGATTTAGGGTGGGGGGTCAGCGCTAAGTCTAGTACAATAGAGCTAGTATAAACTACTAATACTCCTAAGTAGCCTAAACCTAGTATGAAGCCAGTATAAAGGAAGCTTGAACCTAGTATAATAAGCCCAGTATAAAATGTCAAATAGTAGTACATATATAAGGAGAAGCCAGGTAGACGTACGGACGAGCGGACGCAAATTTCGGAATTAGGGTGGGAGTGAGGTCATGGGCAATAATTATAGGTACGAAGGAGGTTAAAAAAGGTCGCCACTGTCGTCGATATTTCGTCTTCCTATTTTTATTTTTTTTTTCGGTAAAGAGGAAAGAGGGAACTCAATTTTAGAATCTTTGTTAACAATTGTCATTAATAGAGCACAATATTAGTGAAAAAATATGTTTTGAGATAATTTTGTAAAATTTTTTGGTGTCTTATTTTTCTGTTCCCCTACTGAGGCAAAAAACATCAATTTTTCGTCTGAGTTTCACGTGAAAGAGTTATCACTCAAAGGAGGACAAACTCAATCATGCGAAGAGGGGATGAAATACCGAATCTTCTATGAGAATAATGCTAGTCAATTTTGTCGAATCAAATGATTGAGAACCTTGAAGGGACACGGGTAATGCAACCCACGAACTCCAATTCGGGAAGCCCTTTTCAAAATGAAAAAAAGACAGGTTCAAATGAAGCACCGATAACGCCTATCTGGTTATACCTCAAGTATACAATTGTCATATTATACGCACTTCTATAATTTTTCTTCATTAGGTTTGGTGAGCGATTACGTAATGCAAGTCGAATGGGAAAAATCCTCTGTTCAAGAGCTGGATATCACAGCTACAGACATATCGACAGAATGTCTAATCGATATGCTGTCTCGTATTCCAAATTTGAGATTTTTGAGTGCTGGGCAGATTAACGGCTTCAATGATTCTGTAGGATTTGATGAACATACTAAATTATTTAAATTCACGAAGTGTACACTGCGGGAACGAAATAAGCACTATTTTGCTATATTTTTCAGGTACTGAAAGCATATACTGAGTCGGGAAATCCACGAAATCTGATAGCTTTGGATTTAGATAGTTCGGATAATCTGACGGACGAGGCTTTGCACAAATTTTTATCCCGGTATGGGCATCAGTTGCTTGGATTGTCTTTGTCGGGAATGCCGCATATAACGGACCAATTATGGCAATCTGTTTTGCCTGTTTTAAAAAACGCTAAGTAAGTATCTTATAAACTAGTAAAAAATTTCATAATAATATGAAGTTTGGCCACATCTTAAAATACTCACGATTAGTATTTATTTACTCTTTCTTGGAGGAAAATCAGAAAAAAACAAAAATTTGGATAATTAGTTTTACCTATTTTGCAGAATTCTAATAATGGGCACCACAGAAAGAATAGGAGTGAATATTCACGTGGACCAATTAATGGATGGAATAGCGAATTGTTGCCCAAAATTAGAACGTATTGAACTGCGTTGGGATCCGGAGAATTTAAGATTTTCTGACAAAAGTCAAAAAACGATCGACGTTCTTCGAGTGAAATGTTTAAAATTACGATGTTTAATTTTAAGGTAAATCTATAAACTAGAAATGACTTCATTTCTACCTCCATAAAAACTTCGAATACGCAGCTCATGGCTCATTCAGCACCCACACCTCCACAGTAAAAATCTCTCACACTTTCCATATCTAGGGGAGCAAAATACCAGAATTCCTTGAACGTTCTCAAAACTCGCAGCCCATGTGGTGAGCTGTTTGTTGAGGCAAACAAGGAACCTATTTTAAGGGAGTCAGTCCCCCTTCTATCGTATATAGCTCGAAGATAGAAATTTTTCCAAGTTCCCCTTCTATTAAATATAATACAAATAGCTCAGAGGTAGAAATTTTACGATCAAACGACGACATACTCAAAGGCTGTTCTACTCCTTTGAGTATGCCGTCGTTTGATGTTTTTGGTCATAATTTGGAGAACCGAATTAATTCCCTTCTTCTATCATATACAGCTTCGAAGTAGAAATTTTGGGTAAAAACTTTTATAAGTCCCAATTTTGTCGTCCATAGTACGGCAAACGGCGCCCGTCATTTTACTCCAAATTACCCTCCCATAAAACAGGTTTCCTATTCAAAAACCTCTTACTCAATTCTCTGACTCTATTCAACAAAATTCTTCAACACGGCCTTTACCCTTCCATCTGGACATTGATTACCATCCTTTCAATACTAAAATCTACTAAAAATCCACCCCTCCCCGCATCTTCCCGACCTATCACTCTGACTTTCGTTTTCGGCAAACTGTTTCAAAAAATATTAAACCAAAGACTATTCTGGTTCATTGAATTGAACAACATCCTTTCCCCGTATCAATACGGCTTCCGTAAAGGCTATAACATCTATCGAGCAATATCTGACTTAAACCTTCGAATTGAAGAAGCTCTCCGCTCAAACACAACTTCTACGAAGCGTTTTACCGTATCTGACGTCACTACATTCCCTCGAAATTGTCGTGGTAATTTACCGAACTCCTCCAATCTTTCCTCCATGACAGGTGTCCAACAGTTAGAATTCAAGACCAGTGCTCTTCCCACTAACCCATCCAAAACGGTGTCTTCAAGGGGCAATATGGAGTGTTCCACTCTTCCTAAGCGCTGTAGATGTAGCTTAATTGTTATTACCAAACGCCTGTCTGGGAATGGCCACAGCATCTTTTTACTAATCTCCAACCCCCAACGAGCAGCAAGACTACTTCAATTAATCCTTAACAAAATCTCCAAATGGTCATCTGACCACGGATTTCGATTTTCAGACAAGAAATCTGCAGTCTTGGTTGTGCTCCAAAACTGATACTCGCGGCCTACGTCTGCGCCTCTTCCTTCCCTAAGCCTCCGCCAAATGCCTTAGTTTTACCTTCGACTCCAAAATCTTCTGAAATGCAAAAAGCCTGAATTTCTTGAACGTTCTTAATTAAGAACCCATTATACCCTCATATCGGCTGCAACCGCGAACTCCTCCAACTCCACAATAGTCTAATCCGTTCCCAACTTGATTACGGTTTTCCAATTTTCATCCCCTCCAACTAAATATCCTCCTTGAGTCAATTCAATCCTTCGACTTGCACCAGCTTTTCACTCAACCTCTGCGCTGAGACAAATGTTTTCTTCTCTATTCACTCATTGCTAACTTTCTGATCTTAACAGCCCAATACCCGAATCTCAACTTTCAAATGCTCTATCAACCTTCGTAATTCGCCCCTTCTGTCGCTTCAATACCTTCTAGGCCCTCATTTCTAACTTGGGCTCTTACTTCCTACTGTTTCATCGACTAAAATAGCCCTCAACCCTGTTCCCCCCTCCTCTATGGGTTGCCAAAAGTTCACAAGATGAATACTCCTATGCGGCCTGTCGTGTCCTACGTCTCCTCCACTGCCTATTTTCTGGCCAAGTTCTTGGATCGTTGGTTCAAGTCTCGAATCGAGTACGAGTCCCCCTACTCCGTTAAAAATTCGGTTTCTCTGGCCGAGAGGTTCAAAAATGTTACCTTGCCTCCGGGTACTAGCCTCTGCTCATTTGATGTAGCCGGCCTCTTTCCCAACATACCAAAGGCCCATACTATGCAGTATATGGGTGACCTACTTGTAAAGTTGAACATTCCTCATAACGAGATACAGGAATTTTTTGGCCTTCTTAATACGTGCTGGTCCCCTAACTTCTGTAAGTTCAATGGGAAATTTTACGAGTTCCCTGAGGAGGTAGGCATCCCCATCGGCTCTCCTTTGGGCTCTCTCGTTTCGGAGATATTTATGTCCAGATTTGAGGATTGACTTGTTTTCCTCTGGCCAAGTGCTACTGAGTCACATCCATTACTGGCACCGATATGTGGACGATATATTATGTGCGTGGACCGGTCCTCGAGAGCTCCTTGGTGAGTTTCTTCAGTATCTGAATAAAATGGATCCCTCCATAAAATTCTCTACAGAAATTGGAGGTTCTTCCATAAACTTTCTGGATCTCACTATCTCTGATAGAGATGGGGACCATGAATTTGCGATATTCAGGAAGGATACTTCGACCGATACAGTTGTCCACGGATCGTCCTTCTGTCCATTTTCTCATAAGATCGCTGCCTTTAATAGTTATATTCATCGACTGACTAGCATTCCGCTAAGTCAACCAGCTTTCCAAAAGGAGCTGGCGACAATTAAGCACTTGGCCGCTGTGAATGAGGTCAACTTGGACATTGACCGTATGGTTCGTAAAAAACTTACGAGGAAGGGCCTTGATTCTACCACTTCCCTCCCCCGCGATCTGAATGGTAATAATAATAAGAGATTACGTTGGATCAAGCTCCCGTTTTTGGGTGAGTTTTCATCCAAGCTGACTCGTGTCCTCCGCCCCTTTGGCTTCAGGACTGCTTTTTATAACCTCAATAGTGTGAAGGGTTTGTTTGTTAGGCTAAAGGACCCCATCCCGCGGGGGGAGAGGAGCGGGGTGTACAAATTGGAGTGCAAGGATTGTAACGGCGTATATATAGGCGAGACGGGTCGCCAGCTTGGAATTCGAGTAGAGGAGCACCTTAAGGCCTGGAAGAAAGGTAATTTGGGTGATTCGGCCTTTGCGAACCACCTTGTCTCCAGTGGTCATACTTTCAAGGAAGGTTCGGCTACCCTTCTCCACAAGGAGAATTCTTACTTCAGGCGCGTTGTGTTGGAAAATATCGAAATAGTGCGTCATCTGAACAGTGACGATGTTACCGTACTCAACAGGTATTTTCCCGACGAAGGTTTAGTTGAATTGGTCTACGAGTTTGAGTCACCTCGCGAGGGCTCGCTCGTAACCGAAAGATCTCGCATCTTCTCCTTTATATCTGCGGTCTTTGTAATTAGTTTCTCGTTTACTCTACTCTTTGAGTATTCTGTCAGCCCTCATCTTCTTCGCGATGCTAACTATCTCACTCGCTTCGCTCGTCCACCCTCCCCCTAGTTTGAGTCTAGTTTACAATATTTTGAGCTAGTGGCTTTTGAGGGCTTAGTCTGGTCTACGTCTAGTTTACAATATTTTACCTTTCAAGGGCTCACGCGTTCTGCTCGTTCTAAGGAATAACTAAAACCAAAACCATACAAGGTGTACTCGCAGATTTCTGAATCATCTCAGGGGTATTGTCTAGTTTACTGTATATTAGGCCTAGATAATGAAAGTTATACCTATTATAGCAGCCTAGTTTCGGCCCAGTTTGATAAAGGCTAATATACTGTATAATGAAGGATGACCCAAAACCATACGACGTGTCGTAGATTTCTGAATCCCCTATGGAGCATAAAGGAGGAAGGGGTGTACTCGCAGATTTCTGAAACACCTACGGAATATTTTGTCCAGTTAATTCTAGGAGGTTTGTCCAGTAATTTCCAGGAAATAAGAAGGGTACTGCCTAGGTGTACTCGCACATTTTTGAATCACCTACGGGGTGTAAGGAAAAATTTTTCTCAAAAATTTTTCAATTCCGTTATTTTAGGGGAGGGGGGTGTACTCGTTGGTTTTCGCATTGGGGTGGGGTGAGAGTGAAGACATGAAACATGTCAAAAATGTTAAGGATTTTGAGTAAGGTCCGGCTTTAATGATGTCAATTTTCTCAAGGTTCTCCTCTATTGCATTCTCAGTAGGCCAGAATCTTTGGTACTATTATAATCGTGGTATAAATTTTGAAAGTTTTTTGAATGTTATGAAAGGATTCATCGTTCAAAGCCACCTCCTTTTTAAGCATGAATGTTAGACGACTTTCTGTATCTCTCCTAATCCTATTCTGTATTTTAATTTTGCAGCGATGGCCGGTACTACGAAGTCGTAAAAGCCAATTTTGAGAGAGCGGATCGTCTCACGGTTGTTCGTACCACTACTTGCTGCCGATGCTCAAATTACTACTTACTCTCGAATTACAAAGATCTTATTTTTAATTAATATGTACCGCAATCTATACGTGTAAAGAAATTTAAATACAGTAACGCGCGTCAAGAAAAATGTGCCGTTTCATATTATTATTTTGTACATTCATAAAATTACACGATCGCAAGACTTTGAATTCGCATATAGATAAATTGGATGACTCGTATCACACCATCGTTTCGGTGTAAAATCTCTTTTCGCAAATAATTTGTATTTTCTCTTTTACAATCCAAATTCTCCGTACATTCACGCGCGTGCCTAATGGTCCTTTTTTGCTAACGCAGCAAATTCTCCAATCCCATTGTTTTCAAATTAAATCACGTATTCCTCGATCAATGCATTTCTGCCGTCCGCTAAACTCATTACACTCATTCATATTTATTTCGTTTTTCCAAAAATATACTTTCGTGTCTTTCTACAAACTAAGCGTAGGCCTACACAAAATTATTTACATATACCTAACACATGTACATCCATTTTGCGTAGAATAATAAAAACCTATCGAAAAATTACCTTGCCGCAAAACGTCTACATCACAATAGATCTCTCCGTTTCTATATTCACGTAAGATTGTCTACTCAAATTATCTAACTTTCTATTATAAAATACTACGTTTCAACAAGTTACGTGATAGCGGTCATAAAAAAGTGGTCCGATGGCTTTCGTCACTTCCGTTCAAACCTGGAGAAAGTAATCTCGGGCAACTAACGCTCTTCCTAGTCGGAAGAGAAGAAATAGTGTTTTACCGACTTCATATGATAATCGGTGTTTAGGCGCGTTAGTTTTACTCTCAATTTCTGCGGTTGGTTAATTCGCGGCAATTTCAGTGAAAATGCAGATTAAATTTAACAAAGTTGAAGAAAATATTCTGAAAAAACTCGATAAATTGTTCGGTGTCGAGAACTGTTTGATCGAAGTAAACCCCGGAAATGTTTTACTGCCGCCAAAATACGAAGAAATTGGCGAACGTATACTGAACATGGAAGTGCGGCCCGACGACGTCTGGCTAGTATCTTATCCGCGTACTGGTGAGTAAATTTTGGAGTCAGAAGACTTATGCAAAGTAATTTCTTTAAGTTTGAAATCGAGATTACGAAATTTTTCCAAGTCCTGTCCCCCACCTCATATGCATAAATAGCTTGATGGTCGAAAATATATATTTTTTTTTTCAAGTCCTCACCTCAACAGTCGAAAATAGCTCGGTGATCAAAGATATTTCAACTCATCCGCTTATCGATAAGGCTCAAAAATCTAAATTTCTCTTTGGCCCCACTTTATGTATAGAACTCGGTAATCGGAAATATTCCAAGTTTTCAAAAATCGGACGTGGAAGTTTCCTGAAGATACCCCTTCCCCGTCAACAAAAGCCCGTCGCGAAAAAAATTAGATTCCATTGCAGGACTGCAAGTCCCGAGTCCCCCTCCTATCATATAAATCTTGGAGCCTGAAGTTTTTCCAAGTCCGCCTCCTGTCATATATACCTCAATAGTGAAAATTTTCCCCTGTTTGATGTTTTTTTTTAAAAGTTTGCCGTGCACCGTGCGCTGTAGCCACATATGATAGGAGGGGGGAGGGGGACTTGGAAAAATTTCGACCCTCTAGCCATATATTTTTTCTCCCCCTCCTATCATATATAGCTCGTGGGTCGGAATTCTTCCAAGTCCTCCTCCTATCATATATATCTCGAGGATCAAAATTTTTTCAAGTCCCCCTCCTATCATATATATAGCTCGGAGGTCGGGATTTTTCCAAGTCCCCCTTCCCTTTCAACCTCGCTCGCGCCCGCGGACGAAAATCTCCTAAAAGTACCCTCAACAAAAAGGATAGCGGGTTCCCCGCTAAAAAGCAAGAGAAAACACGGGTCAATTTTGTGCCTCTCAATCTTGTAACCAAGGCTGTAACCATCCTTGCCTTTCAGCCAGGGGAGATGTGCGTATTTATTCAATCTTCCCCTTTGGTCGGCCAGGAATAAACAGGTTGATCAACGAGGGAAATTCCCCGAATGCTCTGACATAGCTAAGGGCCTGTCTTAACATAATTTCAAGGTACCTATAAGAAATAACTGGACAAATTCCTCCTCTTGACCAATAAAAAAAAAAAACAAAAAATGATACGTTAGATAGGGGAAATTTCTCCTAAGTTCACGAGTTAGGAAGTCGCCGTGAATTTAAATTCGATCAAGAAACGGAGGAAAATGTTAATTTCTTTATATTTTCCAAATTCTTTTTTCTTATTTCAAAACATGACAACTCAACCTAGAGGATGACACAAGTTGAGAAAGAGACGGAAGCGAGTTAAAATATTTTATTTAAAAAAATTAAATTTCTACAAATTATTGCCATCGATTCCTCAAGTCATCAGAGCTTTTAGAGAATATTACATTTTTCAACCGAATCATAGCTCCTGTGAGCAGGGCTGCCGAGAGGGGACGGGAATCTCCGGGGGCTCGGATTCAGGTTGGTTAGGTTCGGCCCATGATTACAAAAAGAAAGAAGAAGAAGGGAAAAAATAAGAAAACAAAAATCACAATTTCTCCCCAACCTGGTTTTGCTCCCGCGGCCCTGACTGTCAGTTCCCTTAATTCGAGACCTGCCTTTATCACATTAGACGGAATATAAAGATAGGATAGTTTCCCCTTATTTGTATTTTTGAATCATAATTTTCATTTTATTAGGTAGCACTTGGGCTCAAGAAATGGTCTGGTGTATCGCTAATGATCTTAACTACGAAGGAGCAAAACAACTGAGTCAATTTCGTGCACCATTATTGGAGTAAGTGTATTACTGAACGATTTCTCGAGCACCTACGTAAGTAAATGACGAAAAGAATAAAATTTAATCCTTACTTCATAGGCTTACGGCGCTTTTTGGAAACGATACGCGAGAATGGAAAAATGCTCTCGGTAATTCTGTTGAACAAGTAGAAAATATGCCATCACCTCGTTGTATCAAGACTCATTTACCTTGGGATTTGTTACCGACTCAGTTGTCCGTAGTCAAACCAAAAGTTTGTATTTCTAACTTTTCTTCGACAAAAAAAAAAACAAACAAACAAAAACAGGGACGAATAATATGTTTGCTTTTGCAGATAATATACGTTGCAAGGAACCCGAAAGATATTTCTGTCTCATACTACCATTATTGCAAATTGATTCACGATTTTCACGGGACGTACGACGATTTTTGCGAATTATTTTTGCAAGGCAGAAGTGCGTGCGACTAAAGAAACTAGTTGAAACTAAGTTAAAAACATTGAACAATTTCTGAAAACAAGCCAATTTTTGTTTTTCAGCACCCGTTGGCAGCATATGGAAACACGTAACTGAATTTTGGAAACGCCGAGATGAACCGAATATTCTTTTCTTAAAATACGAAGATATGAAAAAAGTATAGCTTCTTTTACGTACTGATTGATAAGTGCGCATTTCACGTTTCAGATGAAGATATAACGTTTTTTATGTTTTCTAAATTTTTTCAAACGCAGAATATTCGAGAGACTATTGCGCAGGTTTCAAAGTTTCTCCTTAAATCGTACTCCGACGACGAAATAGACGGATTGATTGAACATCTAAGTTTCTCGAATATGCGTAAAAATCCAGCCATCAATTTGGAACCAATTCTGCAGCAGATGTACAGTCCGACAGAACGCGCAGATCGCGAAGATAACAAATTCATACGGAAAGGGCAGGTCGGCGACTGGAGAAATTACATGTCCTCCGAATTCGTCGATCGGTTCGACCAATTGAGTCAAGAATATTGGACTAATATCGGTTTGGAATTTGAAAACTAGTAATAGTGATCTAATCAGTTTTTCAAAGTGGTAAAATACCTATGTACACATTTTATTATTTTTTAAAATTCATTCATTATCAATAGTATGACCATTAAAACCTCCTCGTATAAAACTTCACAAATACCACTTTGTTTACTTCGAGAAGAAAAAAAAAATGTAAATTCATTTCAGAACAATTACGAGCATTCATTTATGAATTCTTAGTCGTATACTAATGTTATCGTCACCAGTGGAAACTAATAATACTAGTTTGTCAAGAATACAGAATATTGTTTGAAAAAATCGAGTTCAAAAATTTTGATGAGGAAAATCTATTTTTTTTTAATTAGGTAAGTAGCCTAAGTAACTTCTTTCAATGTAGGTACCGTAATTTTCAATCAAAAGATTTTGAAAGAAACGAGTATTTTGAACTTTTAATACAATACCGTTTTTTGTATCTTACTTGTTTTTTTTTTTTTTTTTTAATACTGATGTATATTAAATAGGTACCTAGTTCTAAAATACGAGTCGAAGTGAGCTGAAAATTTGGAAATAAAAGTTAGTTGTTGGAATAAAACTATAATGTAGGTATTATGTTCATCTGTCACAGAGAGACCATCGCATCTGAATGGAAAAAAGGCTGATCGAATGAATATTCCATAATCGAAAGATTCTTCGTTTATCAGAAATGCAATCTCTTTAAAATTATAGTTTTTTTTTTTTCTTCTTCTTCTTCGTCTTCTTCTTCTTCAGATTCCATGATTGAGGCTTATGATGGGGAAAAGAATTCAGTAAACTCGCATCAATTGCACCGAAAAAGGATACTGTACGATAAAGCTACATAGAAAAAGTAGCAAAGATTATTAAAATGTTGTTTCTGGAATTTGACTGAATATAGAATATTTCCTCAAAAAATGGATACCAGAATTTGGTTTCCCAAGTTGATCGTGCAATAAATAGGATATTGCAGTTCATCTTGAAAAGTTTACTGGGATGGTAGGTTCCCTTCTGGGGAACGGGTCCATAAAGAGACTGGTATAGGATAAAGAATGTCTAAGTAGGTATTTGGAAACGAGTGGTTTCTCCAATCATTAGTTCGCTTTTGGTGATGTATAGGCCTATTATGAAGAAAGAGCGTATTGTGATGCTGCTTCATTCCCCTGAATAATATTCTAAAGGTACTCGCCATGATAAGTTCTAAAAATATGCACGAATTTCAACTCGCAATGGTTTTATTCATATTATTCAAAACTCTTCATAAATTAATGATCATCGACATTATTTTAGGCATCAAGTTGACCTTATTTATTAATGCACTCGTATAGGATTTAAGTGTAAATTTGACGCACTTAAATACTACACTGATAAAAAGTGATTGAAGTTTGCTTACATTTTAATGTAGTGTTTATTTACTAACCTACTAATAAACTTCAGTCATTTATGGTAAAATTTAGACCAGAGGATAATTAGCGCCTTTCACGTGTTCTTGATCCCATTTTTCGAACCGCTCAACCATAGAAGGTGTCATTATCTCTTTCCATTCTCCTACTTTACCGCATCTCATAAAACTACCGCTCTCCTCGATCAATTTATATTTCTTATTAATCTCGATTACTGGCTCGTAGTTTACGGCACGATTATTTTTCATATTTTCGAAAGACAAATGGTCCATCAGCTTATCGATCTGCTCATCCGTCAGTGATTTCCCAAGAAATTTGGCTGTCTTGTTGATAACTTGTCGCAGATCCTTTGCGGGGAAAAAAATTGAAATTATTAGTTACGTATAAAAAATTATGCATGACTTTTTTTTTTTTTTAATGGTGAAAGGGAAACGTACAACTCTTATTGATATTGAAGTCCTATTGAATATACAGGGTGGCGCATAAGTCGCGGACTTTACATGAATGTACAATTAGCGCTGTCTCCTGGAAATGCTTCATTTAGCAGCCTAATTATCGTAAGTCAGAAACTGCTGGCCACCAAATGACGAACGCTTCAAACATGTTAATGCTCATCTTTTTGTTCTTTATCACAATGTGCAAAATGAATCGAAAAGCATTTTTCTATTTTTTCGGTTAAGCGACTTATGCGCCACCCTGTACTCTGATAATTCATTTAAAAAAAATTCTTGTAAGTATACCTACTCTATCAGACCCTCCGCGCTCGAAGATTAATTCAATCAATATAGGAATTCTTTCGCAAATCATAGTAGGTATGTTATCTCAATGAGGAACGATGTCATAATAGTAGGCCTATTTGAAGTGATACATCAGATTGGATTATCACCTGCAATTCCTTTCTCTTTTTTTTCTCTCTTTCCCAAAAACTCTCTATTCTTTCTGAAAATATCGGGCTATATTTTGAAATTTTGGGTATCCACTATACGGTTTTCGCCAAAGAATTCTGGAGAGTTAAGAACGAAATAAGGTAACTAACTCTCTCAAGTCTACGAATAATTTATACAACCATCTACCTACAAAATAGGTTCCTCATTCCTAAAAAATTGTTGCTATACGTTCGACATCATTTAAGTAGGTAATATAATTACCAACCTTTTTCATTTCTTCAAACGTGATGAATAAGACATTTGATTTGTCTCTCTGTTGCCAATATCCTAGAACGTGCTCCCAAAATGGTGCAAAACAAACTGCAATTAGAAAAGAATAAACATTTGTTAATATTCGTACAAGATTCTTCCACTTCACTCCATCATCTGCACGTTTTTTTTTTTTTTTTTTTTCACAGGGGAAATAAATAAAATATTCATTACGTACTTGCTCCGTTCAAAAACAGTTTACAGAAGACTTCGAAGTCACCTTTATATCCTTCCAACAACCTGCAATGATGGTAATAGGAAACGCATGTATCTCGAGAATTTCTCGCTACGTATACTATCTAAAATAGAAGATATATAGCTAAGTAATTTGAAATTTAGTCCAACAAAGGCACGTGTAGTCCAGATTCGTTACCTTAGCTGAGGTCTCATTTTTTTGTAATTTTTCCGGCAACAATGAAAACGGGAGATGCGATTTTATAAATCTCGGCGACGAAAGTTTATTTATGAAGCCGACTGAATCTAACACGAATTCTGGGAATTCCAGTTCCGGTCGCTTGGCCATTAGGTCACGGTAATCGAATAATGGTGAGTGTCTATAAACAATGTAAATATTTTTGTTATACCTATTATGATGTTTACAAGCATATAGAGGTCTTACGTAAGTACGTTCCGGCACATCAATAACTGTCTCAATTTTTCGCTCATATTTTTGGGGGTTGGAGGGGTATGTAAGAGTAGAATCAGATGCAGTCGAGGGTACAGAAAAAAAAATTCATCGATGTAAATTTGGAAAGTTTTGGAAATTTTCAAAAGTGTTGAAATATGGTAAAAAAATGAGGTAATGCGTCAGACTATAGGCTGGTATGAATCCCTCTCGTATACGTCATATTATTTTTCTTTAGGATTCGACACACACGATGAACGACAAAATAAATAGAATATTATGCGTTCTTTCATTCTTCTTGAATCAAGGTCACATCTTTCAGAGATGCGAGGATTATTCTATTCGTCTGATAAAAGAATATTTTATTATCTAAGTACTCACTCTAAGAATGGGAATCTTTGCGGAAGAAATTCTTTAGCCGCTTCTAAGTCAACGTTATTTGCGATACACCAAACCATCTCTTGCGTCCACGTTGTGCCTGTAAATTACGTATGAATGATGGCAACTGTGAAACCGAGTTCGATAAAAAAAAAAAGTAATTATACTAATCGCTGCCATGGATTAATTTTTGGTGACCAAACGAAGGTCAGCAGGATTAAGGTTAGGACAAGTGAAAGAGAGTAAAATAAATAAAACACAGGAAGTTTAATTGTTTACGATCCAAATTCAAAATTGTAGGTCGGAGAGCGTATCATCCTTCATTACATTCCGAAATATTTCATGAGACCCAATTCTTTTCATGTACAGTTATTATAGTAAGTAAATAGAAATCCATGCATTCTTCGAGGCCGGTAAAGACGCTCGACTCGATAACACGTTTCCCCAGGCTCCTTTCCGATCAGGGTACACCATCAATTTTTGGATGTTCCATGTTCGACTTTTTCAACAAGAAACCTATTTCATGAGATAGGTTTTTTCTGAAAGAATGTCGACCATCGTTCCGGCAGATTGTGGTTCTGACCTCTTCAGGGCTTGCAAAAATTTCGATTTGGAAAGAGGAATGACTGTTTTTGCGAATCGCTTACTTATTTCCATTGATCATCAATTTGGAAGAAAAAATTCCGGGCTCTTATAGAAGAAACACTCAAAACTTAATTTGCGAGTATAGTATTTGTTATTTGATTCTGAAATAGAAAGGAAATAAAGGGTCAACGACCCTCAATTCTTCGGGTTCAGTCTCGTTTCTCGTTAAAGATCGATTAACTACAAAGTAAGTTCTAAAAGTTTGGGGAAAAAAAAAAGTCAGACCAAGGACGTAGCGCGCCATTCGTATTCGTGAATTCGGAATCCAGTGGGAGCGCTCGTGGCGATATCTGTAAATTTTGAGCCGGCTATCCTCTAGGAACGCAAAACTGAAAGTGGGAGCAGGCAGGGATGTCAGGTGGTTCTAGACTTTGACTCAAGCTTATAAGTTGTTCCATGCATCTAAACAACTTGGCTTTTGGCTTTTTGCTCACTTCAACAGCTTAACGGCGAACAGCTTAGAGCTTAATAAATTTTTGTCCTTACAATCCTACTCCTATAAAGTATAAACCTTATTTCTCTTGTTTTTTCATTTATTTTTTTCTCCATTCTTTATTAATTATTCTTCCTACATGAACAAGAATGATTTTAGGTTCTAGTAATGAGGATTAACCAGGGATGCGCAGCTTAAGCCATTATCAACTTAAGTTTAAGTGCAAGCCTTTGAATTACCCGTTTTTAAAAAAGCTAAAAGCCAGTCAATCAATTTTGTAAGATTGACTTTCCAGCTCAAAGCCAGTTTAAGGTCAAGCTGATTGGCTTAAGCTTATCAAATTCAGCCAAAAGCCCACCACCACAAGTTCCCATCACATTTAGAAAAAAATAACTAAAAAGTAGAAAGAACAAAGAACAAACTGGAAAGCCAAAGATATTGAAACTGGAACACCGAGACACCATTTCTCTCTTATTAGATGTCCAATTAGAGAGAGATGGTGTTCTTGCGCCAAAGGGCAATGAGCATCCTTTTCTCATCGTAGGTCACGCATTATACTTTTGTAATATTTTCCTTGGTCAATGGGCATGGCTAACGTAAAAAAAATGATGAGGCCTGCAATGCCTGCTGCGTAGCTGCGGTCTACGGTACTATGAAAAGTATCTACGTATTAATAATCTAAGACGCGATAAAAATCTAGAGAAATAGGTGCTTTGCATCGCAATTTTCCCGAGATAGTGATCTCTTTTTCTTATTCTCCAAATTTAAGAAAAAAAAAATAAAAGATCCGTTAAGTTTATTTTTATTAAGCTGTTGCTCAATGACTGGCCTTTGGCTTAATGAAACTGGTAACTGCGCACTTTGGCTTAAGAAGCTTATAAGCTGTTCAAAAAGCAAACCAATCCACAAACAATAATTTGTCAAACCGCTAGAAAAGAGAATTCGCGAGCGAAATTAATTTTAAAAACTCATAAATCACAATGTTTTCTCAGTGGTTTTCTTCCTTATAGTAGGGTGAGGTTAATGACCTTCGTTTTCAGTGTAACGACTTAATGTACCGACAGTCAATACCTACGTTTACAGTAGGTATAATTAGTTATCTTTGTATCGTGATTTGTGAAGAAAAATAGGCTGCTCTATAGTTTTTAGCGTAAAATAAAGCGGTTTTCTTCGCGCGTGAATTTTTCATTTCAAGGAGATTCGCGAACAATTGCCTACCTCTCTTATCTACCGTTATACACAATGTTTTTCAGGTGATGTAAGTTAATAGAATAAATTGAGAATCGATGCCGATATATAAAATTGAATAAGAATATTAAAAATTGAGAACAATATTATAGTTTTAAACGAACTATTTTTTTTATTTTTGGTCATCATTTTGAATTCTTAAAATAGGCTAATAATCAGACGCGATATGCTCAGAAAGAATGAGAGACTCTTGAGACGAACAGAAAACTTCAACTCCTTCCACATTGACCTACCCTTAGGCCTAGGTATCAAAAATGATGCTCTTGGAACTTGATCCAGTAAAAATAAAAAAACAATTTCAATAATATTTTTTCTGACGAAAATTTTCTGGGAAAATATTTGCGCAGAAAAAATTGTTGTGGAATCGCAGGGTAAATGTTTGGCAGCGAAATTCTCGTCTAGTTTATGATGCAACTCGGGGGAAAAAAGAGTAATAATATAGGCAGCCTAGTCCGTTTTTGGTTAGGTTTTGTCAGGTGTTGGATACCGTCGCATCGGTTGGCTGGTTTCGCTTGGAGCAGTCGTGGCCGAGTGGTTAAGGCGTCTGACTAGAAATCAGATTCCCTCTGGGAGCGTAGGTTCGAGTCCTACCGACTGCGATGTGAATGTGATATTTTTCTCTTATATTTTTTTTTTTTCTTCTTCATATTGTAGGTTTTCGTCTTCTATTATTATTTTTAAGTATTTTATTATGGCTCTACCCACACATATTATAAATAAACAAGCGTTTTTTATCAACATTTCAGCTGTCCAGCGCGCAGATTGTATCGTTTCTGATGATTAAGGCTGCTGGACAGCCGAAACGTTTGAAAAAACACTTGTTTATTCATAATAATTATGTGTGAGCAGAGATTATTATAATATACTCCTCGCACAAAAAATTGACTTATTTGATTTTATTGATATTTTTTAAAATCTTGCATTCTCAGGAGGAAAATCTCACTACTCAGGTATATAGATACCAAGCTGTATAATAATTATAATGTCTTTCATTGAAACAATATTATGTTAAACCTTTGTTTTAATATTGTTCGGTAAATTTCTATCATCTGTTTGAAAATATGGATAATACCTATTCTGTAGGCATGAGAGAGAGAGATAGAGACCAGTTATTCACATTTGGAAATCAAATGAACCAAATTTTTGACGACAGGGAGAAATGATGATGTGTTCTCAAATAATGATTAAATTAATTCTGCTCTCTGCACAACTCTACTAAAAATGACGAGACAAAAATTAATGAATAATAGGATTTTTCAGTTCATTATCTCAGCTTGTTAGCGTAATCTAGAGTAGTATCCATGAGCTCGGACCGGTCAACCGCTAGAATCACTGCAATAGTTTTCAATAAAATTGATAAGGAAACCAGAGAAATTGAATGTGTGTTATGTAAATGTTGGTGTGTTGGTTTGCACAGCAGTTAGTTTCTTCAGAAGAACGATTCGAGCGCTGACCGTTACAAGAAACTAGAGGATAAACACAGCGATGGAAAGATCAAGCCGATAACAGCTTAAGCGGAAAGTTCATTATTGAGTGACTTTTAAGCGCTTCAAGCGCAAGCTGTTGACTTCTCCATTAAGCGTAAAACAAGTCATAACAAACGAGCTGATTGGCTTTAAAAAAAAAACAAAAATTATCATTGGATTGCCTGGAGGCAGGTATAGGCTTTCCTAGAATGCAGGAAGACCTGTATCTTCAGATTGGACGCTTATATTGTCTTTTCTTTTCTGTTTTCTATTTTTCTTGAAAAATCACAAATCAGGTCTAGGGATGGACCTTGCGGAAAAATTTCCTGGAAAGTTACTTGGAAAGGAAAGAAATGAAAGAAAGATATTTTTTATATTTCCTTTCCCAAATTTCAAATTTTTCCATTAATTGGGGCTAAAATATTCGTTTCATCGGAATCATCGCGAATCACAGATAATTAGCGGACTTTCATTTCCTTAGTAGGGGTGATTATGTTTTGGTTTGTCTTATCTTCTACTAGTTCTTTGTGACATTGTCTTCCAAATTTTGATAGATTTTGAATACTTGGACAGTTAGCACAACCTGACGGACCAATCAGCGTGTTTGCTTAGAGAAAAATGTATTCTTATTGGTCGAGATATAATTTGAGTTTGGTGTAGATAGAGCCCTATAAATACGAGTGAGGACACGGTCCGCCATATTTAGTCGTTACGTCACCATTTGTCTCCATAGCTCCCTATTCAAATAAGGAATTTGTGTGATTAGTGAAGCAATTTTGCATTTCTCAATAGTGTTGAGTCTTGCATTAATTTTGCTTTGGCACTTAGTCTAGTATATTCTCTCATTATTTTCAAATCATGATAAACTGTTATCAGTCATTAGAATAGGAGACTGCGAAAATAATGATGACGTAACGACTAAACATATGGCGGTCCATGTCCTCACTCGTATTTATAGGGCTCTAGTATAGAAATAGAAAATCATGTTTTACATCGCTAAACAAACGGCTGATGTGATGGTATTAATGGAAATGATAGTATATGATGAGAGAAATCTGTTTTCATTGAAAAAAATTAATTTTCTAAATTTTCCTACATTTCCATTATTTCTTTCCAGAAAGAAATCTAATTGAAAAAAAAAAAAAAAATTCTTTCCAGAGGCACATCCCTAATCAGGTCGCATTTCATTCCACAAATTTCACAATACATTTGTAAAAAATGACAATGAACTGATACCTAGTGATAGTGAGTGATAGATGAGCTGAATTCAATCTGGAAAAGAAAATTGAAAATATATACGAGTATCCTATTACCTATAAAACTTGATTAATGACAAAATAATGTAATTTTTGCGTTCTACAGTCAATTTTACGACAAAATAAATGTTATTTTTGAATTCTACGACTGATTTCGCCCTGAACTGAGTTTAATGTCAACTTGTTTAGAAAAAAGCTGATAGCGAAGCGCTTAAAAGTTCATCATAAGGCAAAAAAGCTAAAGCTAAGCTGAAGAAATAATATGCTGAGAAACTTGTAAGCCGAAGCTGAAGTTCAAGCGGATCACCAACCGCTTTCCACCGCTGGATGAACAAAAGAAAAATGGGGATTTGAGCATAGGGAGCAATTTGGAAAATTGACATTAGAAAAAACGACAGCTTCCTTAACGATGTTTTAAACGAGGAAAGCAGGGAACATGTTCTATGGGTTGAAAAATAATATGTGACATGACCAGCATTAGGATAGCCCTTCAAGTAAGTAGACATGCAATGCTTTAAACACCATAAGTCCTCCTCGTATCATATATAGCTCGAGAGTACAAATTTTTTTCAAGTTCTCCTCCTATAATATTATATTATGGCTCGAAAGTCCAAATTTTTCCAAGTTCTAGCTTCGAGCTATTTATGATAAAAGCGGGGGGGGGGATGACCATTTTTGCAAATGATTGGACATCATACGGCGCACGGTAAATTTCGGAGTAACCCACCATAGAACAGCTTTGCTGTTGAAAATATGAAACTTGAAGACGAGGAATAAAATTTCACATCAGTTTCACTTTTTGGTAGGATGAAAGCGAATTTCTTTTTAATCTAAAATGATTGAATCGAAAACAGTTTGAAGTTGTTCCGGAAGCCGTCCTTTTTCCGGCATCGCTCGTACTTATTTATAACGCTCCCGTTATCTATACGGGTACCTATAGAAATTAGATTGAATGTTGATACGTATTTCGAGTACCTAACGCGTCCTTCTCATCAGAATATCAAGGTATACATATAAACATTCGATAATATTATAATCGAATTTTTCCGTTGTTTATCCCAGACATTGTACTGTATTCGACCCACCAAGACGGAAGTTGTTTAAATTAGGTACGTTTCGAGTCTTATACCTATCTCTAAATGCATTATGAGTGTTCTTTTTCATTCGCTTCGTAACTTCGACTTTATCCATAGGACCATAGCTTATTACCTACATTAAAAATACATTGTTCAACGGAATTTTACTATTAGATTGAATGTCATACTTCTAATATTCCTTGTACACATGCCCAATCCAAAAATTTTCATCTTCAACTGGAGGAATATGGGGAGGGACGATAAATGCACTAAATTTTTTCCATACCCCTCCCCTCCTTTCGCTCAAAAAAAGATTGATCGTTCATCCGCGACACTAAGGCGACTCAAGTGAACTTCCCTTTGCTCCGTAGGGGATGAGCCACCGAACCCCTACTTTTCCATCCACCAATATAAAGTGCTTCTTTTACATACCAGCTTTGGGGACTGAGCATACCCAGACGTCGTCCGACCGGATTTCCATTTCGCGAATGTTATCACCAAAATTACAGAAATACTCCGGTAATATGAAGCCTTTGCATTTCACGTAGCCGGTTCGGAATGCGGTGACAAAGTATTCTTTCAAATACTCGGCCACATCGCCATCTGGTTTCTCGTACTCGAGTGATTTTGACATGGTTATCCAGCACAAATTTATGAAAAATATCACAACTATACAATGTAAGCACGGAGAGGTCGTGATAGTTCACATACGTTGTACGCAAGACTAAAACGTCCTCGTAAGTGTATTTCCAAACTGGTGATTCTCGTCTCGAAGTTACGCGCAAGACCTATATCAATGACGCCGTGTATACTATGATCAATACATCAGGATACGTATGATAATGATTAGGTAGTTTTTGTTGTCTCGTCGAATTAACTCGAGAGTGCCTAAACCTAGCTTTCACTAACACATCTCAAAGTTGCGCTCGTTCGATAAATGAATAAAGTCGTTGTACGCGGGTATTGGTAAATAAATAGAAATTATAACCTTCAATTACGTCTATTCATACCAGAGGCCCCGGCCGAGTACCTTGCGGTTAAGTCGATAAATATCTACGCGCACAATATATGCCTCGGATGTACCGTATACTTACCGTTCTTATAAGTTATACGTTTCGTCAAGCGTCAAGATCGGTGTACTATCACAAATCGATATGCATTGACAGCATAGAGAGGTACAAAATTTTTAAAAATATTTTGTTTAAGTAGTCTAGGATGACTCTCACTTATGGGACAGTGGGTGATCTCTTTTTATCGACGATAAGTAACAAGAATGTTTGAAGCTCATTTCGGATACGTCCTGTCTAACCAGTACAGACCGACGCACAATTACCAAATTCCAATCTTTTTCTCCATTGTAACATTCTAGATGTACATCTCGCAGCTGTACGAGTAAAGTAAATGCTGCTTCGGAAAAGAGAGCTATGAAAGTCCCCTTTTGCTACCGCCCCGCTTTTTTGAAATTTTACTCACAGCCCGAAGCGCAAAATTTCTCACAGCCCGCAAATGAAGTTAGAAATCATCACGACAGCCCGCACTTGAGATACATGCATTTAATACAATGTATTTACCGTCACACATATGTGTCGGCGGGCTGTGGACAGTTTTTCGAGCGTCACACATCTGTGACGGCGGTAGGGAAAGGCTCAGCTGATAGAGTTTCTTGTTAGATTTTTTGAAATTGTTAGGTATTGTTAACCATAAGAAATAGAAAAATTGTATAATAAATTCACAACCTTATTTATAAATTTTGAAATACAACTTTTTCGGGTACATCAGGAATCATCAGATGAACTAAATAAGATCAAGATAAGGATACAGAATTTTATGCTGTACTAGCTGACCCGACAGACGTTGTCCTGTCTATGAGGCATAAAATAGTATCAATTGAAAATTAAAAGTATATCTATAAAAATGAATCAGTATTTTATGGGTCAGTAATTTACATTTGAAGTTACAATAACCATGAAAGAGTAGATATAATTATGTTAATTAAAAAAAAAAACAATATTATGAATGTCACCATTTTGTCTATTTACGAAGCCAGTGCTTTTTGATAGACAACATATAAAATATATAAAAACCTTCCTTAGGCTGTTACGAACATAATAAAAAAAAATTATTGAAATTGGTTCAGCCGTTCTGAAGTTATGCGATCACCAACAAAAAACTGGACTTATTTTTATATATATAGATTTTTAGGCTAAAATAAAAACTCAGAGAACTAAGGGAAAAACTGTAGGTCTATTCATTTACGGTTTTGTATTATCAACATATGCTAAAATATGGAGTGGCTGCGGGTTGCTTACGCATTTAATTTTGTAATCGACCCATTCGGGTATAACTTCAGTGTTGGACGAATCTCCTCGGCGAACCTCCTCTCTTACTTGGCAACCGCCAAGCTGCAGTGCCCTCCCTTGCCACGCAAAAAGTATTAGAACACACACAACAACAACAACAACACCACATTAGATATAGTAGATCGTTGTTGGAGTCTCTTCATCTTCTTCTTTCTTCAGGGATTATCTTCCTCTTCTTCCTGCACATCTGGATAGGCCATGGCATGGTTCTGCATTTGCCTATTCCATTCCTGGTCCATCCTCTAATGCAGACCCCTGGTTCCAGACTTCTTCGAGACCTGGCATGGTGGACACCAGGCTGCTCGGGGTACCGATCTCTTGAAGACTAAGCTTGTCCCGCTCACACCTTCACGCCTCACACTCAAATAAGGTGTGCTGTAGTCCATCCCGCCCTTGGTTGCAGTACAAACACATTGCCTGCTCAACTTTTCTTAACTTCTCGTGAAGGTACTTGTTGAAGCAGCCATGGCCGTTTAGCACCTGCGTCAGGTGAAAGTTCAGCTCACCATGGACTCGGTTCATTCATTCATCAAGGTCGCGTATTAACGCCTGGGTTGTGCTCGCTCTGGGCTATTCTTGCTTTCCACTTTGTGGCCTTTTGCTCGACCCGTAAAGCCTCTCGATTGTTAGTTGTTGTCTTTTTTGTTTTGAACACCACCCCTCTTTTCAGGAAGAAGCTCCACTGTTGGTGAACGTGCTAATACGCAAAGAGCCTCCATAGAGACGAAGTGGTAAGCACTAACACACCTCAGCGCAGTTCTTGATTGGATCTTTAGCATCTCTCTTCTTCTGTATGGTACCTTCATTAAGTCGGTTCATACTGGGGCACCACATAGGAGGATCGACAAGACGGTGCTCATCATGATCCTTCTTCTTGCTTCTCTCGGTCCTCCTAGGTTCCTCATCAAGCGGCTTAGGTATCCAACTACCCGGCTCGTCTTTTCCGCTGCCATCAGGAAATGGTGCTTGAAGCTCAGCGTTGAGTCAAACCAGATGCCTGGGTACTTGATTCGCTTCTTGGTTTCAATTTCCACACCTTGCAAGCAAAAGGTGGGTGGACTGATATCTCGACGGGTCGTGAATAAAATAGCCTCCGTCTTACCAGATACAAGTTCGAGTCCAGCCAACTCGATCCAACGCGTCAATACCTTTAGGGCCGGGTTAACCCTGCTCTCCACCGCTACAGTTGTTTTTGCAGTGCATACCAGCAGTGTCTCATCCGCATAGCAGATAAGCTTAACACCCGGTGGCAGTTTCACCTTGTAAATATCCCGTTAAATGCAACGCACCACAACAGCGCCTCAAGGACCGACCTCTGCGACACCCCGCAAGTAACTGGGCGCTTTCCTGTACCAGCAGACGTCTCTGCTTGGATTTCACGACAGCTAAGATAGCTGCTGATCATCGGGTATGCGGACACTTTTGCGTCCACGAGGGCTTCCAATATCTCCTCTCATGGGATCGACTTGAACGCATTTCTTATGTCGAGGCTCACGACCAGGCGCGGGTCCAGACGATCACTTTGGGAGGGGAAATGATCCAAAAAAAGTCTAAAGGACCTTTTTTTGAGGGGTGGGGGGATTCCCCCCGTGGTTCCGCGCCTGCACGGCTGCACAAAACTGACGCGTAGCAATTGCTGACTCGGCTATCCTGCTTCAGCCGGATTCCAGCATCTGATGTACAACGTCCAGTTTGAAAACCGTACTGACTACTAGAGATTATATCTCTTTCCTTCAGATACCTCTCAAGTCGATTGCTATCACTTTCTCCAATAATAATAACAATAATAATAAAAAAATCCGAACAATATTGATTTGGTTGGGAATCATGAAAAGTTTAATACCAATATAGATTTTATTTTTGTTGACATTTTTTGCACAAAATAGTAGGTCCCAGAGAGACGATAGCCATCTCATAAATACGCTTATCTTTAACTAAAAATGAAAAATGTCCAAAAGAATAAATATTTCGAACTCTCCGAAAATTCTATGAAAAGCTTAAAAAGTAAGGATGACTAAGTCAAAGCTAATTAAATAGGACCGAAAATTGAAGGCCGACCTTAGTCGCAGATTTTGAGAAAATACTTGAAGAAATTCTCCCTATTATACCCTAACAAAAAATTGCGATGTATAAAAAATTGACGATCTTTAATAGCTACCTACAAATACTTACTTATGCGCAAAACAATTTTACAATTTCCGATTTTTATTCTGTATTTTTGTCGAAGTAATTCAGAAATTTGGAAAAATATGCACAGGGCGAGGCAAGATGATGTGACCAAATTTTGCACTAGCTCTTACGGAAAAGTGGTCGTATCATTTGGCCTCATCTTATAATTATAATGAAATTTTTTCTGTTCTATCTTCATGAAATTCTTGGTCTTCAATTATTTCGGAATTGATGTAAAATTTAGGAGCTTTTTTCTTCTCTTTTTTCGTATAGGGTCAGATGGGGCAAAAGGTGAACCCCAATTTTCAGGGGCAAAAAGTGAATAGTAGTTTATTTTTGTTCAGAAAGAGTTTCAGAAGGAATTTCCAACGCCAATGTGTAGGGCAACTCTTCTACTTTCATTTTGGCAGATGATATGAGCTTTTCTCATTTGAAATGGAAAAGAAAAAAATGTTTCTAAAAAACCTTATTTTTTCAGAAAAAAACTGTCTTGCAACTCCGAATGCAAAGTCAATTTCTCGCAATGTCATAGTACTTTTTGGGGAGGAAAAATCATGGCCTTCCCTCATGTGTTTTTGAAATCTGGTAAATCTGGACCTACCAAGAGCTCAGACATGTGAAATAAATGGGGCAAAAAGTGAACTACCAATGGGGTAAAAAAGTTAACGTGTTATTCTTATGAGGATTTTTCATGTGGCAAAAAGTGAATATTTTTTGGAGGATATTTTGCACGGGGCAAAAAGTGAACCTTTTTTTCTCATAAGAAATACACGTTCATCTTTTGCCCCATACCGTTCACTTTTTACCCCATTTCGAGGGGTAATTAGTGAACATACATTCATGGTGAAAACTCAGGGAAAAATAGATTGATTTTCTTGTTTATATGAATGAGAATGTAGAAGAAGGTTTACTAAACACGTTTCACTACTCTTCAATGGGATTAAAAATCTTATTATCAACTTTTTTCTTACAAAACGAAATTTTGTTCACTTTTTGCCCCATCTGACCCTATGTATGTTTCAAACGTTCTGTACAGCAAAGTCTCTGGTGCAAACGTCTGATGAACCGGTCAACACAAAAGGAAATTGGATAATTGATTTTTGGCATCAGAGGCTTCATATAGGTACAGTTCAATAAGAATTATGATCTGAAACTTTTATTTATTAATTATTTGTTTTTTGTTTTTTTTTTTTCAAATCGAATTTGTAGTTTTGAAATAAATTTATCGATTCCTCTCTGAAATAGAAAACTCGATAAATGAAGAGAATTGATTTTGTTTTCTTTTTTCTCGATCGACTTTCAAAAGTTTTAGCACTTTTAGCCCTCCTTTTCTTTCTCTATTCGTCCCTACAACATGAATAGAATTTATAAACTATATAAACTTAGCTGTATTTTTCTTCTAGGTACCTAACATCAACAAAGATAAAATATGAATAAAATTCCAAAAATATTATAATTCACAACAAACTCACATAACCCTCCTTTTCTTTCTCTATTAATCCCCACCGACATGAAACGAACTTATAAACTACACATATAGCTGTATTTTCCTTCTGTATAACATTAACAAAGATAAAATATGAATAAAATGCCAAAAATATTCATAATTCACAATAAACTCACATAACCCTCCTTTTCTTTCTCTATTAATCCCCGCCGATATGAAACGAACTTATAAACTACACTTGAAGCTGTATTTTCCTTCTGTAACATTAACAAAGATAAAATATGAATAAAATGCAAAAAATATTCATTATTCACAACTCACATAATAAGGAGTACAGATCCATTAAAATAACATACAAACTGTTTTACAGTTAAAAGTATTGAACAATTGGTTCAAATTTAAAGCGTTAAATTCAATTTCTTTGAATGCTCTTTTATCCATTCGTCGAATTGTGCAGTCAGCAAGGGACCCACTGCTTCTCTCCAAGCACCAACTTTACCTTTACGAATAAACGATTCTCTATCATCAACCAAATTAAAACGTTCGAAATACTTTATGTCGTGTTCGTAATTAACTGCTTTATTGTTTTTCATATTTTCGAAAGATACGTGTCTGAGCAATTGGTCGATTTGTTCTTCTGTCAGTGGTTTTGATAGAAATTTGCTCACACGGTTTACTACCGTCCGCAAATCCTGAATGAAAAAAACTTGAATTAATAAAATTTTACATGAAATATATAAAAAAAGGATTCAAAAATAAAAATTATCCTACATTTTATGGCAGAACCTTTATAAAAGTACGGTAAAAAAAAAAAAAAAAATGTTGAAAACAGACCATAATAATATACAACGAGATATTCGCCTCGTATAATAAACATAATTATGAGGAGGGTGACTTGAACTTGGAAAAAAAATCATTTAATTTTCAAGAGAATAAAAAAAAAAAAAAAACATAAATCTTATGGAACGAGTTACAATGTGCGTCTCTCAATTAGCCTCCTTCATAACCGTAAACATTTTTTTGATATTTGATCAAAACTGTGTTGAGAAGATCAAACCCTGAAGTAGAGATTTTTTAACCTATATCCTCTTCATCCAGACAATCCATCTAAAAACGACAACAATCATTACCTTTTCGAATGTACAGAAATATCAAACATTAGACAAAAATTATACTCGACCAATCTACAATTCTCTACCCCTCTCAGAGCCACCGACCTTCTATCATCCTAAAACCTTTCAATTTTCCCACTCATTTTGAAATTTCTTTCAGATCTACTTCCTTCCGTCAATATTTAAATTCAAACTCGGCACCTGTCCTGACAATGGATTTCTATGTCGGAGTAATTGTTTTCGCCATTATCATATTTTGTTTTCTGTTTTTTTTTTTTTTTTTTTGTACCTAATAGTGTTATAGTGTTACGTTGTGGTCGGGTATACATACAATTAAAAAAAAAAAAGAAAATGATTATTTCGGTAGGACTTTGAAAAAGTTATTCTCTTATTCCACTCATTATTTAGAGCCAATAGAGGTATGAAGACATGCAGAGTCGAAGAAATGAATTTTTCCGTTTTGTCTTCGTTCATACGGCCTGATACCGGGTAGACCAGAAAGATGTTACCACTTAGATGAGAGTTTGCACTAAATCTGTTCTCTCGTAAAAACGCGAAACGTTAGTTATACTATTCGAAATTACTAATAGTTTGTATCTCAATTTTATCTTCAATTTGCGCTCCTGCTCAACTTTCTACGATTTTTTTCAGCCGAGTTATGGACCAAAATGTGCCAAAAATTCACCAATTCATCAAGAAGCTGAAGTGAATTTAGTGCAAACTCCCATTCAACTGGTAACATCTTTCTGATCCACCCGGCATACTCAAGTACACTCTTCGTGTAAATTTTTTTTTAATAGTTCAGATTATCGAAAAATTGGTGCTAATAATTATTTGAATTGCGAGAACCTTCAAATTGTGCACCCCATTCTCCCTTGAGTGAGGCGCTGATCACTTATGACATATTTTTACCAAAAATTGTGCATATTTTATTTTGAATTTCAATGAAGTTCCAGTTTTGAATCCTGGTCTTATCTAGTCATTGATAATTTTTTGGGATACGAGTGAATTTTTTCGACACGATTTTTTCGAGAAGTTGGTAACTTGGTGAATTTTTTATTTCAAATGAGAAACGAATATGCAATCGCCAGTATAAATGTTCCATTGTCCGAAACCAGCGTGTGAACAAATTGATAAGTATGATGAAATCTGATGAAATATTTCAAGGTACAAATAAGTGATGACTCAATATCCTCCTCAATATTTATAATGTATTATTACCTTCTTCATATCTTCGTATTTCACTATCAATATGTTGGGATTTTCTCTTCGGTCCCAGTATCCTTGAATGTGATCCCAATAGGGTCCGCAAAGCACTGAAATGATTAGTTCTTATCGTTAAAGGTTGATTGTAATAAGTACCTGCATACGAATGAAAAATTTCACGCGGTGTAATACTTTACCTAGACCTCGCAGAAAGAGTTCGCAGAAATCCTCCAAAGAACCTGTGTAGCCATCAAATAACCTGAAAAAATGATAATACGAAACGCAAGTATCTCCTGGGTGTCTCATCACATAAATTATCTGTAACCATATTAGATACGGTCATTGATTATTCAAGTGTTCGAAATTGGCACTGCGGAATTGTTTTTAATATACTTCACCTTAGCGGAAGTCGAGTTATTTTGCAATTTCTCTGGTAACAAATTAAAGGGAAGATGTGTTTGAATGAACCGAGGGGATTTCATTTTGTCCACAAATGATACCGAATCCAACTCGTAATTCGGATCCATTTCGTATTCTTCAAGCTTCAATTCTGGATGCTGGGCCAAGACCTTCCTGTGGTCCGTCCACACTGACCGTCTGGATGGAAATAAGAAATAAGCAAGTTAACGCGTGTAGCCTAATAATATTTAGCATACAAGACGATAAATAAATCCACACGGATCTTCAGCACCTTTCAAATCCAAGTTCGACAAGGAGGGAAACATAAAGATACAAAACAGATGAGTGAGAAGGTACTACCGCTTCTGCAAAGATTAATTTCCAGTAAGATTTCCAAAAGGAAGTATGTTCTACGCGCCAGTTTTTCATAGATCTCATTATTAGTTTAGGCGTCTGCACCCACAATGAACGGAAGTTGGACGTAAGGAGCACAGCGGGCAATCCAGTGATCAGATTCCTTTTTTTTATTGATATAATTTGTAAAAGTGCACGTATTCAGAAGTTGACTGTCGTGCTCTTATCAAGAATATTTCTTGGAGAATCGCTTCTCTTTGAAAAAAAAGTTTATCACCTCAAATGCCTTTCTCTATTGGAAGGCCACAAATAGAAAATCTCTAGTAAGAATGTACGCGTGCGGTGCTATCTTGGTTATCTCATCAACCACTCAGGACATAAGACAGCAAGCTTTTCTCTCTTAATGAGGCCTTTTTCTCGCCATTGATTGGTAGAATGTAATCACCTAGGTATGTAGGCTAGGTAGGTAATTAGACTATTTTCATTTTTTACGGACAGGTGAAGTAATTTGGTAATCCTCTACATATAGGAGTAAAATGTAGGTACTCATGTTCACCTAAAAACTCAAACAACATACTTCATACACAGTTCACACACAATTGATATTGATCAAGAATAATGAAAGAAGCGCATTCACTGCTCAAACTTACTCCAGAAATGGAAATCTATTTGGAAGAAGTTCTTTGGCTGCTTCAAAATTTAGATCACTAGACAAACACCATACTGTTTCTTGTGTCCATGTTGTTCCTGGAAAATAATTAAAATGAGATGTAAGTATACAAGTAATTATATCATCACTCAAAATGGTTAGAAATGGGTAAGGATTTTCCTATAATTATAGCTCATGTCATTTTGGACAAACAAAAAACAACAGTTGAGTGGTACAACTACAGACCTAGCACAATTGTAGTGCAGACGCTAGATGATATGGAGTCAGAGTCCACTCTGTCTTCCATGGCCATCTCTATACTCTGTTCACATTAAGGAAGGATAGAAATATGACCTCGAGAACGGAACGCTCCGGGTAATTTCAATTTACCGTTCCGTTCTCAAGGTCATATTTCTATCCTTCCTTAATGTGAACAGAGTATAGTCTAGTATCAGGCCGGAATATTAAATCTGGCAACGTCGCGATGACGAAAAATACGCGGCCGAGTTGTATACAGGCTCTCATGGAAAAATCTTCGAAAAACACGTTAATCATTGATTTGCGAACAGTATTTGATTCCGCGGGGAAAAAGTTTATAATTAATATATGGAAAGAGTAAACGATTCTCGATTTTTTGAACTCGATCTCGTTAAGATTGATCAACTACAAAGCGAGTATGTACCGCGCATCGCCCTTTGTCCGACTTTTTATTTTAAAACGTGAATAACTCGCTTTGTAGTCGACCAATCTTAACGAGACCAAGCTCAAAATATCGAAAAACGTTGGCTCTCTAAATAACGTTCTCTGCATTTTCTTCAAAAACTTCATCATATTTGTGTTCTCCCATTAGATACTATACAAACTTCAGCCTCATGCAACCTTGCAATGTTGTCGAGTTTCGAATATTCCGGCCTGATACTAGAGACGGCCATGGTACAACCCCCAAAATTGTACCACCAACGCCTCAAACTAGCTCCAAAGCCGTTTAGAGTTGTTCCAGAGCCCTTATTGACCGCTATGAATTGTACCATTTCAAAAATTAGTGTGTTACAAAGGTCAGAAATGTGTCATTTAATCTGACTTGAATCGAGTTTTTTCCATATTTGCACCCCTCCCCTCCTTATTGTACGATCGGAAAAACAGCGGCACAATCCAGCTCAAACTTAGTAGCCTACAATTATAAGGAGTCAGCCGACTTCTATTTGAAAAACTTTCTTCTTGTGCATACAGAAAAATGTGCATTGTAGGTATGTTTGGAGAGAAAGAAAAAGTTGATTACGGAGAAGCGATGAAATGTTCCATCAGGAAGAAAAGTGGAGGCAAATCGAATTTTGATTGTTTTTAGAGTCGAGAGGTAGTAGAGGATATCTCTTGAACAACCACATCAAGACTTCCGAAATCAATGAGTCTCGAGCAAACTAAATTATGATACAAGCTTCTCACTTTCTACTCCATTATCTCTTTTTCAGCGCACGGTACTCGCTCACTCTTTTGTTGGGGAGAGAGCGTACTCAGGAAAATCCCGCGTGCGCATCCTCGTCCGCCTTTGAGGACTTTGAATATTTTCGAAAATTGACTCCTGCATGTGACGTCATCATATTTTTCGGATAAATGTCCAGGGACTCGAAATATTTTCGACCACTGATTAGAATGATTACGTCATCAACCTAAATAAGGTTCGATTGCATTTAAACGAATTTTCCTAGGCTAAATTAAATTCAGAGAAAAGCTTCAAGAAGGTATTTATTGTTCCGTATCGTATCACATGATAAATATTTTATCGTATGTAGGTAAGTACTGGAGTAAGTACAGCAGATTGTTAAGCATATCAATATCCACTCTTGATACACGACTCGCAAACTGAAGCCTCTCTTACAGGAACTTTCTTTTCCAAAGGATGATTAATTGGCTTTCTTTAAGCCACGCATTTTCGTTCTATACTTAGACTTTACGAAACAATTTCAATAGATTTTGGATATCCTGGCGTTCCTGTTCGAACCTGATATGTCAAATACTCAAACAAAATTACGAGGCTTGCGAGTTCCCCGTTTCCATTGCAAAGTTAGCGATGGCCTCATGATTTTTTTCCCATATCTTCTTCAGAGTAATAAACGAATAGGTACTAAAAAATAATTCGTTTTGCACCATAGAAGGTTAACCATTCAACGGTGCAGTAATACAAGGAATTATAACATTCTGCCTTACGGGCAAGCTTTCTTTCTAAGAAAAAATGATTAGCTGAGAACGTTCAGTGTAATTTTTTTAATGCTTTCTCTTTAAAAGACCTTGGATTGAATTTTATTTTAAATCGTAAAAATAAACAGGCAATAGGCTCGCACAATACTTATCGTTAAGACGTCCAAAGCTTAGAAAGAGAAGAAAACAATTCTCCAGAGGATAAGTAAGTTGACATATCCCTACTACACTTCATAGATTTCGCACGCTTGACCTTGAAGCTTGAAGGAATTTCGTTCTTTACACTAATCTGTTTAGGTACCTAATTATCGTCTTTCCACCAGATTGTGGTTCTAATGAAGTTCGGGTATGACTCAGTTGCGGAAACTCGACTTACCCTAGTGAACCTAACGACTTTGGCCAATCTAGTAGATCTAAAAAAATTCCGAAGTCTGCTACCGAAGGATCAAAAAACTTGGATCCCCCCCCCCCCCATTGTACAAAATGGCGTCACAAATGGGCACTCGAGATATTTGTGATGATTGTGTAACGGTGACTTATGATGTAAATGTGACGGTAATTAGCCAATCAGAGCGCAGGATTTGTTTTGTGATGCCTTTGTGATGTGAATGCGCGCCGTCACTCTCGAGTCTTAGAAAACAGCCTTGCACAACGAGCGCTTTCCACCGTCGATACCTCGCGAGCTGCCAGTTTGTATATTGACATCTTTGACAGTTTGACCTACCCATTGTAAAGATTTGGACAAATTCAAGAGATTTGCCACCAAAGCATGTAAGCACACATTTTTCAAAGAAGTCGTTTGACACCTTAACATTAAGATCACGAGCACCTTTTTAATTTTTAGGCTCTTAGATTCGGAATTTTGACCCAAAGAAATACTTACTCGAACCATTAATTTTAAAAGGGATGACTTGGAAAAATTTCAACTGTGCATGATTGATATATGCATGAACCATAATTTCATTTTTCACCCGTAGAAAGCTTATTTCCTTTTTGTTTTCACTATGGGATCAGTTTCTCATGATTATTAAATTTGAAATAGTTCTATTTTCTCTTTAAAACTGCCGGTAGAATGTTTTGTACATCAGTGACTAATAAGGTGATTCACAATCTAAAAAGCTTCAGTATCGGAAATGATCTGGTCGTAAACTTTGTATTCCTTGAACTTCTTTCGTATCATAATCACTTCGATAAGAACGCGTGTTTTACAACGAAAAAATACTTGTAAAGTTGATAGGTGTGCTCGAAGTATTCTCATCATTCCCTTTACACTCTTTCTCAATGGCGTATTTACCATTGGGCAACCTTGGGCAATTGCCCAACGCGGCAAATTTTTAGGACAACGAATGAAAAATTGAGCATTTTGCGATACCATCGATAAATTGATCGATATATATGATGCTCGCGGGAGGGGGATACAGGAAATTAGACCATCTTGGGCGGCAAAGACGGAATAGCCCAGGGCGACAGATTACCTAGTAAATACACCACTGCTCTTCCTGTTCACATTTAAAGACGAGAAAAGATGAGCACATCTCAATATAAAAAGAGATGGTAATCGTGTAGCGCATTGCGTCATAGGTACACATAAACTCGCAGATATTGTGTGCCGTCACCTGTATGTATGCAAGACAAAGCGTTGTATTATATATCGTCCTCGGCCTACTTTTGACGCTTATCTACGGATAAGTATTTACGAGCCGCTAAAGTTGCATGTAAACGTATTCAATGGCGGAGGACTGTTCCTAGAGCGTGTTTGTGATCAGGCTATTCTCAATGCATTATACTTTTTTTTTTCCTATAACAAGATATTTTAGTCTCCAAAATATATTTGAACTCCTCCAGAACAAATCTCTAAATACGACACTGATATCACCTGATAGATCTGAATTATTGAAGTTTTCTACAATTTTATAACTTTCATTCTTTATGTCTCGAGGTTTACCTACTAGAAGCACTAATCGGCTATATCTATTTATCCGACAGTTAATTGGGTCACTTCACTCGACTCGTCATTTCTATTCTACAAATATGCACTTACCCGACTTGGGGAACGAGCAAAGCCAAATATCATCGTTTCGAACGTCAAGTTTTTGAATTTGTTCGCCACATAATTTGAATTTTTCTGGTAAACAGCAACCATTACAACTGATGAAGCCATTTCGAAATACGTTGGTGAGGCGTGTTTGTAAGTATTCGGCCCAGCTTCCCTTCAACTCTTTATATTCAAGTACTGACGACATCATCCAGTACCTGAAAGTGAACAGCATCATTATCGCAAGTTCACAAATCAAAATAAATGTACGTGCCCTGAGGTACACCTGCTGAGATTGTTCGAAGTGTGGATTTAGCCTCTCCAAACTGCACCCGAAATTTTCGTGCGTGAAGATACGATTGAATTATACCGACAATTTGCGACGATTTGTGAAGTAATCCTTCAATCCAAACTCTATCAAATGCTTGTTGTACATCCAAGAAAACTGATGGACAGTGTTTCTTGTTCTCGAGGGCGTCACGTACCTCATTTGTTACACGGTGTAAGATCGTAGTGTTATACTATAAAAACTCGTGGTTAAGGCCTTATTCTTCAGTTGCGACACAACTGTTGATGGGATAACACCCGAAAGTACTCTTGTATAAGCAACTAATAAAGTAGATTTGTACAATTGGAAAACCCTTTTTCAACGGTTTCATGATTGATAAGAGTCTTCGTTTTTGTCTGGACTTGCGCCACATCGGCCTTCAACGAAATATGAAGGTGCCAAACTTTCGGCCAGGAACGTAACTCTCTCTCCTCTCCATAAATTACGACTGCGATCCTCCTCCCCCATAGAATTACACAATAATATTACACTCTAATCTCGGACTCTCGTCACACCGACTGTGTCCTCTTCCTTCACAATCAGATCGTAAAATATTCGAAAGATTTCATGTGACTTGAATTAAGTTGTCTTCTTCAATTAGCGAAAACAAGAAGCCTAAGAATTGTCTAAAATAAATTTAATCATAATCGAAAATAAATCATGAATTTAACAGTAAGTTGACTGAAAATTAATAAAAAAAATCACGATTTATATATAAAATATTGAAGTTTTTCCTAGCTCTCGCGGTGTTCGACCGGCTCCCCCCCCCCCTTACACGAACTTTTTCGAGGAATCAGCGAGTCGAGTACAAGATACCCTTCATACGAAAATATAACACGGAAAAAATACTCACAATTTCGTCTTCTTCTAAAGTCGGAAATCCTATTCCACTTGGATGTGCAAGGAATTAAGGATGGCGCACTTCTCAGAAATTTACAAAAAATGAAGCAATTTCAACATTCGATACCTAACGAAAAGTGTACCTTCGCTTCAGGGGCGAGTGTGCGAATCTCTCGCGCGACGACAGTAAGTAAAAGCTGCACGCGATTTTGAGCGAATGACTAACGTGTAAAGGTATCATGGACTGAGTATATTGGCCAGCTTACTGTGATTCGCGGAAGCATTGCATAGATAAACATTGATAAGCTATACAGAGCGCCGATCTACGTCAATGAATATTGTCGTAGTTTGAAGGCAACTTTTGCGCTCGTATTCCGATAATCAACATTTCGAAATTGGATCATCAATGACCTGATTGAAAGTTTTCCGCTACCTACTATCGACTTGTATTTCAAATAAGACGCTGATAATGACGGACGTAAGGTGTTATTTTGTTATTGTAAACAAACTATCAAGGTGATAATGCGGACTGTAATTCGCGATGTTAGGTTATTGTACAATAGAAAAAGAAGAAAAAAAAAAATCACAACATAGGTTTGATCGAGAGTGAAAAAACAAAATTGAAAGCAATGAATCACATTACTTTGTACTCGTAGTACACCATAATAACTTAATATCAACCCTCTACTCAGGGATTCACGTTCGGGAAAGAGCGAAAAAAAAGTATAAAATTATTTTCATCTGAAGAAAATTTTTCGATCAAGGCTCATGTATGATATTGTTTTTTTTATATGACATAAATTGTTCTTTTCAAACCAATGTAATGCGTAGGTACTCGGTAGGAATGATTTGGATAAACGAAAAATCTCCTACAAATTTTACCGATTGAGTCACTAATTAGATATACGACACAACAATTAACCATGAATAAGCGGACGAAAATTTTGCAGTGACTCGACTTCTTTTCTCTTCCCACAGTATAAATTGCTCATACGCTGTAAAGAATTCGAAAAATGGAGTACATATTTTTTTACTATGTCTCTTTGCGACAGCTGATAAGATGGGTTGAGAAGGTCGAAGAATAATGATGATTGATCTAAAAAGCTTGTGTCGTAATCACGAGTTTATGACGTGCTGTCTGGCAATGAAAAAAATAATATACACCGACACATCTTAGTTATTACTTATGTCAAGAGAAGAATTTTCCTCAAAAGTTGGAAGAAAAAAAATTGATACGAATGAATAAAACAAAAAGAAAAAAAATTAACCGGTCCATAATGTCAAGAAAGTAGGTCAAATACAGTTTAGAGATTAAAATTTGCTTCAAATTATAAATAAATAATTGATAGAGACGATAGTGGAGCTAATAAAAATTAGGTACGAGATTTATTTCAGACGTCAAATAATGAAGTACTAGGAAATCTCAATGAATAAATTTTTATTATTTTTATAAAATTTTTCATAGATTTATTCATTAAAAAAAAAGATTAGATGATAATAATTCTTCAGTACAATGCTGGAAACAATAAAATGAAACACGGTTTGACAAAATTCTAAAATTGTATGTTAGAATTAGGATTTGTATAATTCAGATTTTCTGGCTTCTGACGATTTCAGAAGAACGAGCAAAGATTATAATTTCTCTTTCCTTCTATTTTTTAAATCTCACATTTAGAATCTAAAATAAGTTTAGAAATAAAAATGAATTCTCTCTAGTCCTTGGTCTAAACCTATATGATCAATCTACACTGATACTTTCAATTTCAACGCACACAATTTGTAGAGATATGTTAAAAGGGAATTACTTGACTTGATTATGAGCTAGTGATTGACAATAAGCAAATTTTTTTTTAGGATAAATATCAACTCCATGTTCTTTGAAGTTCGATTTCATCTTTTTCAGTACATTACGTCAATCTACCATTTTTCGTTTCACTTATCCTAATTAATTTGTTCAACGCTTGTCGATTCGATTTCCAGAGAGAAAAAAAAACAACTAGGTATTTTCCATATATACCTACCATAAAACGTATAGGTATTAACGTTTACTTCCATCGTTGGTACCCGAAGTACGGAAATCAGAAATGTTAGGTACGTTTTTTCGATTCTTAACAATATCATTTTTCAGTGATAATCATAGCCAATTCTCTACAATTATGTCATATGGTATTCGTTACCCACTTGAAATTATTTTGCAGTGTTTTCAAGATATTTTCCAAGTTTATGATAGACTTGAGGTAGCTTTTCATGAAATAACTTAAATCTACAACATGAAACACAACTTTAAACGAAGATTATTTTACTATTACGAATTAATTTCATTTGTGGAAGATAATTTAATTATAAAAACATGTTTTTAGTTATTAGTGCAACTGAATTGTCGTTCTATTGTGACTTCGTATCTATAACGTACCGCCTTGAAAGCTACCTATTAATATAATTTAGAGACATCGTGATTAGAATCATGCGATGTTCCGCATTGAAGAAACGTAGCTTTAAAATAATATAATATCTCCTCACTCACGGATATGACACATACAAAACTTGACAATATTATCTAATATTTTCTCCCGTATTTAGCAATAAATTTTCATTTCAATCCAGAATGTATAAGTTTTTTTTTTTTTTTTTTTTAAATTTATTTAGCGAGTTTTAAAACTATACAAGGTTATTTGCTCGACGGTATTACACGGTATGAAAATAGAAAGATAAGAAAATAAAAATTGATGTGGAGAGGAATTAATGTGGACGGTCAAGTTGTTTAGATGTTTTAGTAAAAGTTAGTTGATTGTAAGTATTTTAGGGTACCAGAAATGATGAAAAATACCTATTTAAACAATCCAGCATGATATCCTGTTTCGTAGCTTACGAAAAAATACAAATATATGTGTAAATTTAGAAATGTTATAGGCCTACCATGCAATTTCAAACTTTCTGATAATTTTTTTTTCATTTTTCGGAGTCCATTTTTCAACTTTCAATCTCTAAAAATTTTTGCATCAGTAATTAGTTCGCATATATAGGTTATACAATTAATTTTTTCGCCTATAACTACAAACATGTTCAGAATATGTTTTCTGCTGACGGATTTTCAAGTAGATACGAGTAAGTACGTGATTATCTATGAACATTCTCTTTCATATGCAGAAATTGTTGAAAAAAGAAACAATCAACGAATATGATACTTATTTTATTAAATATTCATATTATAGACGCATAATGTATCTCAGACCCGTCTTTAAAGACGATTGGGGACAGTTCAATATCATACATCAATATATCAATTACTTCTTTTATCTCTCGTGCCACCTCGAATTCTCGAAGATCTGGGAGTGGGTACTGAATACGTCTGCTAGCAAAATCGTACAGTTCTTTGCAACATATAGCATGGAGTCCAGCAACACCCCAACAAAATGATTTTTTGTCCGTTATACGTTTGATTAGATTTTCTACTCCTCTATGATGATCAATCGGTGGATTATCCAAGTAGAACGACCACAACTGCCTCCTCAGTTCAACTTCATGAAGGTTGTATGGTATTTCAGACCAGCGCCAGTACCATGTCGATAATTCTTTCTGCATAAAACCCTTCTTTTCAAATTCCTCTGCTTGCTGATAATTGTATATGAAATTATTCGGATTTCTACTGTTACGATACCTTTCCTCGTGGAAGATCTTTTCGTAAAAATTAATCTGACGACACATAAGAAGCATCCATTTGACGACCCTAGCGTCCTCCTGTAAAAGTTTCATCATCGTATAATTAACAGTTAAGAAGCAACTTGAAATGCGATATTAGGCCTATAACTTATTGCAATTGCGACCTTTGTACTTCTTTTTGAATAAAATATCGTACGGAGCTCGAGTAATTTTTTACCATCACGGGCTTCTCCTCATACATCGAAATTAGAGCTCTATAGTTCCTCGTACCAATTTTTTACTTTTTTGCAATAATTGCATAATAATACGAGGTACCTACGTACCTAGATACTTATACAATTACTAACCAATAGTGAAGTGAAATTGTAGATACGCCCGTAACTACCGATAGAATTTTTCGGTTCGGGTAAATAAAACTTACGAGAATAGTGATTCCAGTCCTTCGATTTTTCGTTTTCTCGATCACTTGATACGCTATAGGAAATACAAGTGAAATATTACATCATCTCATCAAAATTTCTAGAAAATTCATTTTATTTCATTTTCGCAAACTTACCAATAATAACGATTACCGAAAGTACTTGCAGGATAATGGAAAAACTCATGATTGAAGTCAATTTTCCGATGTACATGGACGTTGCTGGAAAGAATTCCAGAAAGACGAGATACCTTTTTGAACGGAAACGACATCGTAAAACGGAGTTTGAGAAGTTGAAATATTTCGATTACCTATACGAAAACGTTAAGTGAATGCTGTACAAGATCCGCTATTTATGTAATAAAGTACCAAGATCTCAAAGTAATGAAATTTCATTTTTTCAATTCAGACCAGGTTTGATCATGTTCTTATCGGCTCCAACCATCCACAGACAATATATTAAATATGCAGCCAAGTCGGAGTGTTGGACCTTTTTTGCCCATGGTATATCAAAAACCGGCCCATTGAAGTTGCCAACGGCCATATCATGCTGAATACACCGGTTCTCGTCCGATCACCGAAGTTAAGCAGCATCGAGCGTGGTTAGTACTTGGATGGGTGACCGCCTGGGAAAGCCACGTGCCGTTGGCTTACTTTTTTCTTCTTTTCAAACAATTCGACATTGTCGTAGGATAGGTATAATTTTTTTTGTATGGAATTAATTTTTTCAAGTTCTCTCCTCACAATGTAACACGACGGTCGACATTTTTGTACATCTGAAAGAAACAAACTGCACTTGGAAAAATTCGAACTAACGTTTTTTTTTTTTTTTTTTTTCATTTATTGTAGCTATCTACTATCACGCTCTACTGCAGTTTTTTTTTTAAATTTGGTACCTATGTGATAAGTGATTCTACGGTTCACCCGATAAGTACAAATAAAATCAAATTTTAATGCGTTGAATTCAATATAAAATATATTATTTTTATGAATGTTTAAAAATTAATGAAAGAAAATTAATTTTGACGAAACTTCTGAAAATAATAGTTTGATGTATTAAGTAAAAAAATATTATCCTAAAACCTAATTTTGAATTTTCAGTTCATGTGCAGGGAAAATATTGTACTACTGAGATGAGCCGATAAAGATTCAATGGTACGTTTCTTGAAGGAGAACTTTCATTCACTTAAAAACAAAATCAATCCTCTCTTCCTTTGTATTCTTGAATCACGTTATTGATGCAGTATCTACTATACTATTTCCAGAGGTCTAATAATTTTTTTATTGAAATATTTTCTATTTTTCAACTTCTTTGTAGGTACCGTTATTTTTAAATTTCAATTTAAAAAACTAATTATTAGAATTGAAGCGGTTCAATTCAACCTTCTACGGTCTGAACTTCCTAAAAAATTTGTTTGTATAGTTTTTTGGTTTTCTTTTTTAAATTGATAATTTTGCGTGGATTATAAATGTTTGTGGTTTGAATATCTAGCGAAAGTTGGATTAAGGTATTTGCAACCTTTGCAACGATAGCGATAAAGTTCAAAAATATAACGAGTTTTCAAATGAATAATGCACATTAGTATGCTGAGAGTTAGCCTAAAAATAAAAATCTCGAAAGCATAAAAGAATAAGGACAATTAAAAATAGCCAATCTGAATACTTTTACAGCGCATAATCGAGTTCCTAAAAACTATAAGGGTCCTAAAGTGAATGGCTTGATAAAGAAATGGACAGTGGAGATATTATTTTCAATTATCCGACTTTTTTGTAATTATTTTCAAATTTTAGTCAGAAAAAAAAAAAAACGGTCATCTAATATTGTGCTAAATATACCGGTTCTCGTCCGATCGCAGAATTGGCTCGTGTGGATGACCGCCTGCCTGTATTTTAAACTTTTTCCCTTTTTTTTTCCTACCATCCCAAATTGAAAATTTCCTCCTTACTTGAAACTACCTCGATAAAGTGCCAAAAACTGATGATCAATATACTAAATTTAATTGTCAGGAGAGTGACCGAAATTTTTGAGTACCTTGTGTCTACCTAATATTTATTGTGAACAGTCGATTAGAAATTTAGTCCACAGACATCATTCTTAAAAATATATTTTCCTTTCGCGAGATTCTCGATTTTGTTACTTATATAATTTACCTAAAGCTGATAATGAGGATATTCTAATTGATCGATTAGGTACATTCAATCATTGGTCTTCAAAGAATTTGATTGCATAGAAATCTGATATTATTCCGTCATATTCCAATGATATGATAATTGCATTTTTTCAAAATGCTCCAAACGATGACACCAAAAAAAAAAAAAAGAATATTTTTGTTTTCCTTTGTATTTTTGTTTCATCTCGGTTCTTTTACATGTATTTCGTTTTCAATTTTTCTACTGTATTAAATACTAAGTTTTTGTAAAAGCAGAACTATCTGCCGAGCAAATAGCCCTTAGCGAGCTGCATTGCTCGTAAAAAAAAAAAATGGTCCTTTGCTTGAATGAGTATCTTAGAAAATTAATACTACGCGTACTTGCATCAAGAGAAAGAGAAGAATAGAAACGAAAATAATTCGTAGAGTTATTAATTCATAGAAACGTTGCTAATGTTTTCAATGTATGATTCATTTCCATAATTTATCATGGGGCTTGTTTCAAGGGAATCAGATTAATTGGAATAACCAAGATTTCATTCATATACCTACCCAATTCACCTTATTTTATCGTAGTTTTGTAGTTTTTTCTTTTTCTTTCTGACTGAGAAATTAGGTAACTCCTGTCTACCGAAAGATTCAACAGGTTCTATATCGTTTCTTTTTTAATGTACCAAAGTTACTTTAACGTAGAAATCAATTAATTACCGTACTTTTATAAGAAATCAAATTCAATTAATAAAAATTAAATAACGTTAATATATCTTGGAAAATCTTCTTTTATTAGATTAAAACACAGAATTCGAATTTCTAGTTACAGAACTCTCGTTTTTTCTTTTTCCTCGTGAATGAACGAATAATCCTTCTTTGCAATAATGTTCATTCCAGGTTACGAGCGAAATAGATGAGCATTATGTATCGACTAACCAAAATCGTACAATGAAATAGAAAAACTGCAGAGTACGTACTTGTAGTCATTTTAAAACAATCTCTTCAAATATTTTTTTATTAATTTGACGAATGAAACCTAATATTTTTGCTTTTTAGTACACATTTTTGCTGGAGGCCGCCAAATTTAGCGGCACTCCGTTGAACATTGATTCCCTATTTGTATAATTATGAGGTGAGGATGGCAAATGGGTGAGAGAAGTTACGCCCACTTCTAAAATTCTGCATATGTCCTCATTCCGTCCTCATTTTATCCTCGAAAGTGGAGTCATTTTAAAATTATTTTGAGGACATTAGACGTACATACATAACAAGGCGACTAATAGGGGATATTTCTCGTTCATACTGTGTTTTACAGTGCAGTGGGGACATAATAAGAAAATATTTTCAAAATCATAAATGATCTCTTTTTCCTGTCCTTTAATTGGCTAGGAAAGTTTTATGATACTTATAGTACATAAATCTTAGGTTCATAGTGGGTTTTGTCAAGGGATATTTTATATCCATGAAATGTTCAACGGAACCCTATTCGATTCCTTTCTTGCATTAAGTTTTACCCTCAATTCACGTGCGTAAATTTTTATTTCAATCATTACAAATCAAAATAAATAGTGGTGAAATACAATATAGACGTACTGAAAATTTTATCGAGAATTTGCGTTCGATGAAAGACGACAAAAAGAATAATTCATACACTTTCACAATACATTATCAACATGAAAATAATAAGAAGTATAATTGCTTTGTATAATATAACTCTAGAAGACAATTAACACACGAATTGACGAGAACAACATTGATGTGAGCACAGAGAAGTACAGTACATAAAACTATAGCATACAACAAGGGTTTTTCATCAAGTTTTTAAGATTTTTTTTTTCTAGTCTTATTCGCTACGAAAAAAGAGAGAAAAAATGAAAAGAATCTTGAGAGATCTATATCATTACCTCGTCTCGAACAGTTAATTTTTTTTCTACCTATAGTTCAATATTCTGATATGTACGATGTACGAACTGAAACGTAGTACTTCAAACGTACTTATACACGAAATGCTACTGTAATAAACGAATAAACTAAAAAAATAATCGAACGCAAACAGTATCCTACGAGATATTCGGTAACTTAAGGAGGGAGGATGACGTAGACACCGAGAATGGGTATATCATCTACTAAAAAAAAATGAAAAAGTTTTTCAAAGAACGAAATAAAAATGAGAAAAATGAAATGAAATAACGATACATCCACTTCCAAAAACTATTAATTATAGACACTCAAAATATCATTCAGATGAACTAGAAAATTCACTACCTACATACATAAACTACAAATTCCTTACAAGGTACTACGAATTAAAGCCTGGACCTATCATTTTGTACACAAGAATTCGGTATCGTATAATTGAAAATAGTTATTCAACTTTTATTCATTTTTTTTTTTTTTTCAAATTTTTTAAATTTTTCGTTTATTTTAAATAACTATCACAGTTTTAATCGTACGCAACAAGATTTTTTTTTGTTTTCTGTTCTTCTCTGGAATACTCATACAGAGTAAAGTTGCGCGAGTATGATATTTCAGGTGACAAATGACTATAAGTATTATAAACTACTGTATATAGCAGCGCACAATACAGTGTAGAACACGAGCATAGGTATAAGGGAACACGAACACCGAAAGTATCTAAAAGGAGAAGGCGTCTCATTCACTCTTCTTATTAATTATCATAGCTGCCTCTCGATCTTCTTGGGGCATTGAGGCATCATTCCAACCCCATACGTGATGGGTGCCATCACCTGTTCGCTTTACACGTTTACGTACCATTTCCGATGGTACAGTTTTCAAATCGTACGACCATCCGATCAAAGCGAATAAATCTATGAACGCTGTTGATAAATTCAGTTTGTAGTTCCATAGCTCAGCGTTTTTGTAATCCCATGGAAATACGTGATGATAATTATGCCAACCGTCTCCAAACGATGCGAACGATACGAACATATTTTCTGTCGGATTTATATTCCTGTAATGAATAAGAAAAACGTACGTGATAATTGCTCGTCCTCTCTGTAATCATAGTTTGCTTTGCATCCTTTCAGACTTCAACATTAGAGTTGGCTCACTTTCCCAGTTACCCCTTCTTTTCACATTTAGATTCATGCTTTATCGAGAGAGGGATACCCCGAACTTCAATATAGGAGTATTTAACCGTGATTTGGGAATTAGTATAGTTACCGTAATTCAACTCATACTTTACTTTTCTTTATGTTTCGTTTGCTTTAAATTCATCTGCAGATCGATAATACAGAAACGCAAACAGAAAAACGATCGAATTGATCGTTTAAGTTGCTCTTATCAATATTTTCAATTTTGTTCATTCCAATTACCTAGTCCTCTTTTCGGATCCTATAGACCTAAATTTAGACAGTTTTGCTGTACTCACGAAAATGAAAGCAGGTCTCCAAGTGAAGGAGGGAATTCTTTCAGTCTTCATGTTCACTTTCACCTTACGATATCAGAATCCGCATTTTTGGAAAAAATCAAATAACAAAATTTGAAGATTGTGATAATTCCTTTTGAAGGAACCATTTTTCGAGTGAGATCTTGAGATGATACAGGATACATCAGATATGGAAGTTTCATGAAATGGTTACCGTCAATCATGCCTCAATACCACTTGTTTCATTAGCGCTGTGTTGAGGTCGATCGGATCGCAAACAACAACAACAATGTAAAAAAATGATAATGTGTTGTGATTGGTTACTGATAAGCAAAAGTTGATGAATATGCGCAAATGATTGGTGACTTAATGTTGTTGTTGTCTTTTACCCGACACGTACAAGAAGTACAAAGGGAATTTTGAATTTGAGCTAACAAAAGTTATGTGGAGCTGTAGCTAACTGTAGCCTGTAATTGCGCGTAAAAATGTACTAGCTGATGTATTATGTTGTAAATTAAATCTCTGTCATATTCTTCTTTCAAATTTATTCTGCCTTTACCCTATTCACGATATACTTTTCCTATCAATTACTGAGTGTGGCGTATAACGCATGATTTGAATCCCAAAACGAGTTCTAGTTCGCGACCTGAACGAGACATTTTCGCATAGGTACATCTAATTTAATATTCGTCATAAAAAATGCTCATTAAGTTCTCCGTTCGATAATTATCTATCACTTGACTTTGACCGGCTAAAGGTTATCCACCCTGCTCGATATTCAGGTAAAACTTTCTTCTTCTTTCAAATATCGTGATCAAAAATTCACTTTTTTCGATTTCCATCCACTCTTTATCGTTTTCTCATCGCATAATTGTGGTCTTTATGGGTTCGTCTCACCGTAGGCAGCTGCCTTACTTGCTTTGTACCGTGCGCAGAGGTTGCAGATGATTGAAATTCAGGAGAATCAGAACAACCATGAGACAAAGTATTTCTACTTTAGAATTCGTCTACGGCGATATGAAACCTGAACTGCTAATTCGTAATTCATAAATATTGGTATTCAACTTACTTATCATATGGTTTCACACCCCACATATGAGCAGCGCTATTGATAAAGAACGTGCCATGCAAAGTGATGACATGTCTTAATTGAGCAGCAACTAGATGAGAAATCAACAAACTCTCACCCCAGAAATACCATGGTACCACGGTAGGTATGATGTAAGCCAAAATAATAGACAACGGAACATAATAACTGTAAATCATTTTGAAAGAGTTAGCATTTTGTAGTGAAAATGACATATTATCTTAAGGCATGAAAGCAAAACTCACTTGTACTGGAACATGGCTACGTTATCACGTTCGACGTCTGACATGTCGACATTCTTCAACTGTTTCTCCACTTCCGGATGCGGCAGTATAACACTCCAACCGATATGTGAGAAAAAGAAACCGCGGTTTGAGTTGTGCGGATCGGCTTCGGTATCCGTGTATCGATGGTGCAGACGGTGGTCGCGCGCCCAATTATACAAACTGTACTGAACGCCCATGGTCTGACATACCATCAAAATCGTACGCAATTGCCAGTTAGCTTTGAACGAGTGATGAGACCATAGACGGTGTGCTCCGGCCGTTACACCAATCGATGAGAAAATACCCAAGAATACGGCTATGAAAAACAACCATCAAATTAGAAAATTCATTCCAACGATTCCTCCGTTTTACAAACTTTATAGACACTCACCCCATAAGATCGTATACAGTTTTACCTTCCCTATAAGGCAATAGAATAAACCAACTATTGCGGCCACGTGTATTAGAATAAAGAAGATACGTCGACGTCGGATGGTTGTTTTCTGACTGAAGGTTAGTTTTACCTCGTTTTCGGGTGGATCTGCGTAAGGACTGCTTCGCACAGCCGGGTCCATCGACAATTCATCTAGAACATGAAGAAAAATCAATAATATTGAAAAAGAGTAAGTACGTGATCGGTACTGGAGTCGGTCTCTAAATATGATCATTGTCAAGTTTTCAAGCGTTGGGAATGGGATCCATGGAAGTAAAAGTAGAATAGAGAGAAAGAGGCTGAAAGGAAGAATACGTCTCCAACGAAAATTTTTCACAATTGCATCACTTTGTCATCAATTTCGTTGAAAATTTAGGAAAACTAATTAATCCTACAATAACAGACTCTCGAAGACGGTCAATATCGTGAGTCAAAAATTGGTAAACGTGCATAACAATATTCATAGTTTACGTCTTAGCAGTCAAATAAAGTTCCCTGATAGTCATGTGTATGAGTGGTGTTATTTGTGACAGTCGGGGTACTGTTTTCAACTTCTTCTACAATCGTTTCAAAGTTTATCTTCGGGTACAAGAACAAATAAACATCAAATTACGTACTAACCAGAAAATTTCGACCTTACCACCTTCTTAGAAAAGTTACCATTCATAATTCAATTTTACCCTCCTTTCAGACGTACTGGTGGTACTTTTTTGAGGAACAAAATATTTGACTTTCCCGCTACTTGAGTTTATTTTAGGTTCACGTACTATCGATTTCGCCCTCGGACATACAAAGTACACAAAAAAAAATAATCATTTGGGTCACTTTGAAGGTAGGTGTGCAACTCTAGCAGCCGAACAACATCAAATATAACCGCTTATTTTTTCGTTTTCCCTACCTTCAATTCATTTAAAATTTATCTCGGGGGCGCGTTCGTTCGACGTACGAAATCCACACCTACTGCTTGCGGTACAAATGCTGCTACAAAATTGAAAGTTTCCATTTAATCGACTTGCTCCTTCTAACTAAATATGCCAGAGAGGAAAAGTACTTGTGTTAATGAAGCGAGATTCACGTCACCGAGTTTTAATTCGTTCTCTTTAAAACAGTATAGTCTCTTGTGGAAGCCTCATAATAGCTGGAAATAGACAATGTCTCTTCCACAGGATAGAGTGTGGTTTATTACACGACGTCATCGCGACCCACTTGAATATCGTCTTGACGTGTACACAAACATCCCTTCACAGCAAATGGAAATTGAAATTCGATTTTATTGCTTTTCAGCCGCTGATAGAAGCTCGTACACGAATGGCCGTATGAAGAAATGAGGCCAATTCGACATTTGTCCGCAATTAAGGAGAAAAGATTCAATTAGATGTTCGACTTGTCACGTATCAAAACGGTAGGAAAGAGTGAAGCCAAGTTGTACACAACCTACAATGAAGGAACGTTTTTTTTTTTTCCTTTCTTTCTTTCTATTCGCGTTGCGAAAAATTGGAAAAATCTAGGCTCGTAAGATACTCGTTACTTTCTTCTATTCTTTTTTTTTCACCATTTCGACTCGATGAAAAAGAAAGATGACACAATGTACGTAATATGACTGTCCTTTCGCGACATCGACATTAGGGTCACGTGCGACGAACAAACACGGCTCAACGTTCTACAGGGTACAATATTACGAATATATATGCAGGCACTATTACAATTTCATTAAAAATTCAATGACGAACAGGTAGCAATTTGTAATTGAAACTAAAGATTATCAATTCACGCGCGCGAATCGAGCGAGATATATTTCATTATACATAACTTATTATCGCATGAAGTGCACATATCTTAACCCTCAAGGGTTAAAATTACGCGCATTCAGCGACTATTTTGAGAAGGACTGAATAGGCAACTCTCGCTTCCTTCGTTCTGCACAAAAAGGAGTATAATTTAACGAAAACGTGCATGTGTTACCAAACGGGAAAAAAGTACAGGGACAGATTCTTCAATAGCCATCATCGGAGTAATTCAACGTAACCCGCTATATATGTAGTATACCATTGTTATGAGGGAATCATTATTCGAGAAAAGCATATACCGCATACCTAATGCAGACAGAGGACTCGATAAATGACGCGGTACAATTGTGTCAGGACGAACATACTGAAATAAATTTCGACCAACAAGGACGGGGCATTTTGGAGGGAGTCGAGAAGGTTCTCATCTCATTAACTTTTCCCCAACAAACGAGAAGAAACAAGGATCTTCATCGAAACATTTTTTCATTTAAAATGGGGAATAAAGGTACAAAACTAGTCGAACTACAGTAAAGCCCCGCTTATCCGGACCTTGATTATCCAGAATTCCGCTTAATCTGGACAGCGTTTCAGATTGCGAAAAAAAAAAAAAAAACAATCTTTACGATTTATTATGGACTGTAGTAACTTGTCCGCGGTCAATGTAGGTACAGTAATCAATTCGGTATTATCATTGTATGTTACTCAAAAGTCAATTGAACATTTTTGGAAGAATAACTAGGTACATACATATGTATTACTGTAATTACATATGTATGTACATATTATGCACAGGTACACTGTATCTCTTTTTGTACCTTCTCATTAAATTTACTGCATGTACACTGTAAAAATCGAGCAGAAAAAAAAGTTCCTTTTATCCGGATTTTCAATTATCCGGATCGCTCTTGCCACAATTGATCGGGATAAGCGGGGCTTTACTGTATTGAACTCCAGGAAACCCTTTCTGTTGATCAGCTCTGAAAAAGGCCATACTTCTTCATTTTGATTGGAAAGAATGATTACTAAAGACTATTTAAATGAGGCCTTGTCTGTATTAGTAATAGAGTCGAAACAGACACTGATAATGTAAGCGATTCTTATTTTCCTATCATTTCGTGATCACCTCACATTTCTTAATTCTTCACGATTTTTCATTTCATTTTGTTCTATATTTTTTTGTTCTGCCCGCTGTCCATTCCGAGATTCGCGCTCATGATACAAAACTGGGGCTTGGGAATATACAGAAAGCAAGGTCTTAGGGTTTTGAAATCATGCCTACACTGGAGTTCCTAAATTGCACAGAAACTAGTATCCTGGGTTACATAGAAACCCGTACAGAAACTAACGTCCTGATGGCTTATACAAAAACTAGGGCCCTGAATTGTACACCAATCAGAATTCTGGATAATACAAAACCAAGGTTCTGAATTGTACAGATACTAGGATCCTGGTGAGGATTATAAAGACACTAGCATCCAGACATTGGAGTCTTGATCCTCGATTATACAGAAACTGAAATCCTTAATTGTGATGTGTCATGGGAAGCCTAGGCATAAGTCGGAGAATTTTTTCCCCAGTTTTTGCCCAATTATGATTCTCTACTCATTTTCGAGTCTTTTGGTTCGAATTTGAAGTCAATTTTTTTTTTCCGACTTATGCCTGGGTTTCCCATGACACCTGTCAATTATTCAGAATTTAGGTGTAGGACTACCCCTAAAACCTGTTTTCATTAGCGAAAAATCCACTTTCTGTTCCGTTTGAGGAGTGCACATTCTCAGAAAACGTTAACGTCCGACTCTGATGACGTTGTAAAATGAAGTTAGGTTAGGTTGCATACAGGCATAGCAAACGCAACATGAACAAAACTTTATTCAACGAAACGATTCGTATTTTAGAAACCATAAACGATATAAAAACGAAATTTAGCATTTGAAATTAACAACACGAAAATGAAAACGAAAAAATTTGCGCAAAATGAAACTTTAAATAAACAAAAACAATTTTACAGAAAAAACATATTTTTATTTGAAAAAACATGTTTTTATCATGTTTTTATTTAAAAAAATGTTTTTATCACGTTTTTATTTGAAAAAACATGTTTTTATCATGTTTTTATTTTAAAAAAAATGTTTTTATCGTGTTTTTATTTGAAAAAACATGTTTTTATCATGTTTTTATTTGAAAAAAACATTTTTTTATTTGAAAAAAACATTTTTTTATCGATAAAAACATGGTTAAACATGGTTTTTTCAAACGAATTCCTGTTTGACAATCAAAACACAAACAAACGAAAAGATTGCCAAATAACAAAACTTTAACGAAAACAAAAAACTAATAAAGTTGATAACAAAAACGAAACAAAATAAAAAAATTCTTGGTTTGCCATGCCTGATTGCATAGAAGGGGAGTACCAGTGAACAAATACAAAAGAAGAAATACACCCAAGTGTCCTTCTGGAGCATTCGAGAAGACCGCGGAACATGTACTCATCACATCATGTCCCCTACCTGCCCAGAACCGACTCGACAACATACCAGCTGACATAGTGGAAGACCCTCTGTACATGAAAGATGTGGTGAAAAAACTTTGTGTCGACGAAAGACAAGGCCTAGCTGAGAAAGGAGAAGACTCCTCAGCTGAATAATCAAAGACTGCCCTCTCTGAAAAGTAAGACCAAGTAAGTCGGCGGGCTAACCACTTAGACAACCACTTCCAGTTGCTACAACAGTGGGTAAGGTAGAGCGGGAGAGAGCAATCGAGCAAACAATTGGCTTCATTCTCGACTTATTTCGCGGTTATTCAGTTAATAGGCTATTCAAATGGAGGAAATTGTACCGATCCCGTTTTCGATGTTATCAACTTTAGTACTCCCGACTCGATCACGTAATATCGATTTTTGGACGATATACTAGATTAATGGATTACACTAGTACATATTTTGATACCCTCCGCTATGAAGATTAATATTATGCATGAGGTTGTCCTCTTTATCCCTCCTTTGTACGAGACAGGATTAGACCACATCTATTTACACAATATTACCTATTCCCACTTTTTATTAGAGAAAATATGGAGGTTTGAGTAGGAAGACGCTAATGGATTGGGTCGTCGGGTTGATTTTGTTTTTCAATACCCTTTTTAAAAACTAAGGTCTATGATGGATGACCACTGTTCATCCTGAAACAAACGACCTGTCGGCCAGTTATATTCTTTAAGTGGTGACCTAAATTACTCTCTTTCTCTCTTTCAGAATGAGATGACGCGAGACGACTTAGTAGACTTTCATAGCTCTTATTGAGTAGAATTTTTTACAGAAATAATACTTTCAGTATCACTATAGTGATTTTCTAGAATTTAACTTTTCCTTTATGAAGAATAACTTTCCTACAGAAATTTACCTACAGGACTCAAATTTTACTATACCAAATAGTAAAACCTAAACACTGAGATTTAAATTTCTTTTTACAAGTTGCATGGGACGAAAATATCGTTCTTGAAACTGTAGAAAAAATGTAAATTGGGGAGCTCGCAGAAAAAGGAAACACTTCTTTATTTCTTGTTGCTTTTTGTACTGAAAAAATTTCAACATTAGAATAAAAGCGTGCATAGTGTTCTTTTGTTTATGGAAAATTTTTCACCCCGCAGGCTCTTAATTTTCGCTACTTTACACTTCGCAGATGAAACATCCGAAGGATCCGAGGTTCCCAAATTTCGTGCAAATACGTTCAAAAGTACTAGAATGATATAATAGAAAAACTTACGCCACACGACTATGTAGGTCCGTTTGATGTAGTATTTCATCAAAAACAACAATCTAAGCAGATAAAATTTGTACTTCGTATCTAAACAAGTGACCGAGGATGCGGATGTGTGGGAGTGATGGGTTGCATTTCTATCAGTCTTTTCATCGACGTCGTCTTGACGTTCTTCGGAATCAGTCCCAGCGTCGTCCGCTTCCAATTCTATCCTGTTACTATCGCCAGCATTCGGCGACATTGTTTTCGGCTGAAAAAGAATTTTTGAAAATAATAATAATAATACATCGACTATGGCAAATGAAAGAAAGCTGACTACATGTACACACGAACGACATTGATGAAAGCGTTTTTTTTTTTTTTTTTTTTCTATCTATCCCCTTCTTCTAAAATCCACTCACCTTCTTCATAGCATCAATAAGCCGGGTATTTACAGAGACTATACATTTGATGATAACCACGAAATGACGTAAAAGCCGAAGGAAAAAGGAAAAGACACGAGGGTGAAAGCGTGCGAGAGTAGAAGTGGAGGTATATCAACACACGAGTTTTTAACTTGAAACGCTTTCTACGAGTATGAAATTCGGCGGCAACGCCGCGACACAGAAAGAAGGAGTTCATAACTTTCATTTTACAATAATCGATACGCACGTCGTGACAATTTCTACTTCTCTCACAAATAATAATATCCTTTGAACGTTGAATCATAAATGATACATCTGTGTTTTTAATAGTTAATGATCCGAATTATATAGTCCTTCGAAACGGTACACCACTTTATAATTCAAACTTGCAAGACGAATAGAAATAGTAATAATAACAATAATTCGAAAAAACAGAGTTTGTTTTCTCGTTAAAACCCACACAAACGCCGGTAGTTGTTATCAACCTTAAGTAAGTTATGTACACCTCTCTCTCTTTTTCTCTCCTTTTTTCACAGAGGGCTGCACGATCAACTTTTTCCCCGTGACATATATTGTTTAAAACACATGCAACAAGTCCACAATTTAATGTACGTTAGCTCTTTCCTTTATGTTATAATCAACGGCTCTTTAACATTCATTAACGTAACCCCGAGTTAGATTTCATCAATCGACAGTTTCTTTATTCTTTCATCTCGCAGTGAGATGCTCTCGTGTAAAGTCTTAGAAGTATACACGAGACACTAATACGGTTTCCAACTTGAAGGAGGGAACTCATGAACTTCTTAATGCGGATCAAGCCTCTTCAACTCTGTTCATTAAGAAATGTCACCACCATGATGTCATTTATAATCGCTTCCTTAATTCAATTTCTTGAAACAACCGCTCCTCTTGACTTTTCTTTTTCATTCATTATTACTAGTATAACTCTTAAGTCCTCTCGGGACAGATCGAGCTTTTTTAATTTTATATCGATTGGAAAATGTAGAAAGCCCTTTTTCATGACGATTACTCGAGATTACAGCTGCTCTTGACGTATTCTCCCGATTGAGCGTATCGCCTTCAAAACGACTCATAATCGTCCATATACAAATTTCGAGCCGATGCAATTCCGCTCTTGGCTCTAGCCGGGTAAGGGGGGGGGGGGGAGGGTGGGAAACGGCCTTGGTTGTAATATGTTCCGAATGAATGTCGAAATGTTGTTCCCAATGAGAAAATTAGAAATTCAAAGAATTGAACCCCCATCCACTCACCGATATGGGCTGCAGAATCATTTTTAGGCCCAAATGGCTGCATCTCAGGCAATAAAGATCGCAGAGCGATGTGTCTTGGAGAGAAGCTGTAAATATTCGAATCAACACGATTTTTTAGGCTATGGCCAAATTCATTAGAATGATTCATAGTAAAAAACGAGTACAATGCGTTCCTTTGTAATGATTAAATCTTCCTCCCTGACCTTCCTCTCTATCCCTTTGATCACCTCTCTAACAAGAACATTCATTCTAGGGGGGGTATCACGGACCAAATCGGCACAAGCTTTCTGAGTATTGACCCCAGGTCCAATTTTTACGTCGAGATCAGCAACGACGTTAGCCAGAGTCCTGTGGTGCTCGCATTGTACTCGTTTGAGTATGAATCCTTCTTCATTCATGGGAAAAAATCATCCATACTTTAGCAAGCACAAAACTTTAAACTCATGCAACAAAAACAAATCGGGAGATTGGTACCTGAGGAAATTCATTCATTTGATGCGCCATGCCTTCCAGTAAAACGTACTTTAGAATCGCCGTTCTCGGTGAGGAGGAACATCCCCCAAAAAATCAATATTCGGTGAATTTCCAAGATTTTTTCATCAATGACGGGGTAAGCTATCATTGCTACCGCGATAGACCGCGTGAAATCAATAGTCAATGTTCGGGCCGAATAATACGCACTCCCAACATTCACTTTCTTTACTTTAAAATGTTTACTTTCCTCGAGTCGCAGCGATACAAACTAACAACTGGGAGCCGTGTACTTGCTTGAAGGGGGTACAATCCTCTCCCAAGATAAGGGGACAATACTTCGAAAATTGGGATTTATTAGCAAAGTAATACAACCAGAAGTTCGTCTACTGTCGTACGATCGTGGTGAGGAAACGGCAATCGCCCCGCGTTTGATCGAAGCGAGTGAATATGTGAAAATTCTAGTTGTGTTGGCACCAAAACCATTTTTTCTGTTTTGAGCCTGCGGTGAGAAAACGGCAATCGACCCGCGTTGGAACGAAGCGGGAGAATACGCAAAAATTCTCCTTGTTGGTGGAAGCGAATGATTTTCTGTTGTATGCTCGCAGGGAGAGGACAGCTATCGTCCCCCGTTTGATAGAGGCGAAGGGGTACGCCAAAATCCTCGATTTTTCAAGCGATGGAAGGAAATGATACCACAAATATTGTTTCTGTTGTAAAATAGTGGTGACTGGTGAGAAAACGATTGCCGTGCGTTGAATCTTAGCCGGAAAATACGCAAAAATTCTCGTTTTGTTGTATCGATGGAAATCAGTGATACTGAAAGAATTTTTTCTGTTGTAAGCTCACGGTAAAAGATCGACTATTGCCCCGAATTTGGTCAAATCGGGAGTATGCGCGAAAATTCTCGTTATGTTTTGCCGCGATAGAAAGGAAGCCATCGCAAAGATTTTTTTCTGTTGTGAGCCCGCGATGAGAAAACGGCTGTTGACCCGCGTTTGACCGGAGCGTAGAATACAAGAAAATTCTTGCTCCTCCGGAAGATGTCGCCATCCGCTAGTATTGCTAACAACGCGCGCAGTTTGTTCAGCAAAAATGGTAGTATTGCCAAATTTGAAAACGGGAGCTCAACTATGGCGGTACGATGGGAGAAAAATAAAAAACTTAAAATAACTCGTCAATGAAGCGTCATCTCATCTTATGCGTAGAACTTTTAGTTTTAAATATCTTTCATGGGATGTCGGATAGCCAAATCTGCTTCATTCAAGTGTTATTTCAATTTTTTCATTTTTCTCCCATATACCGCCATAGTTGAGTTTCCATTTTCAATCTCTCCCCGTTCGGTAGATTTGCAGCGCGACGCTAGGGCTGTCCGGCCCAAATTACTGTACAAACAGCGAAAATATTGCAACAAGCATTGACTATACATCACCGAGTAAGCAAAGGTCGTCTTTGCTATACTTATAACGTTAACGAATACAGGCATCATCCAAATTTGTAGTTTATGTTCGCCTAACGCGTTGAGTGCGCGTCAAATTCTGCAAACAGCTGTACACTATACGCAAATTGTTGAGTGTTGCAGATTCTCCGCTCGGTTGACTGCGTTAGGCGAACCCTAAACGGTGAATTTCGATGATGCCTGTGTCTCGAGCTCTATTGGACAAACTCTGTTTACTCTTTGCTGTACACGTACCAGACAAATATTCGCATTGTTGAAAATGTAGACGGTTCTTTGGATACTGCCACAAGGGTGCGCTGCGCGTTAATCAGCAAAGTAAAAGAGAGAGAACATTGTTCCCTTCGTTACAACCACATCTTAAGACGCAGGGAGATCTGGTGGTAGTATCCAACAAATCGTCTACATTTTCAACAATGCGAATTGCAACAAGTCATGTTATGTGACCTTTGCAAGGAGCGCTACCGACTGCTTTTTACATCGATAAAAATATGTTGCGGACCATTTACACCGTACATAATAGAGGTATCGACACCTTTGACTATATAGTACTTTGTATGGACTGCGCTAATGCGTGTTAACGCTCGTTGAAAAGTGGTACAAGATCTCTTTCAGTCACTTTGGCGGCAACGTTAATCAAATGGCAGCTCTTAGTCACGTTGGCCGGGCGACGTGTTTTTAAACGGGCGAGATCTCACTACCACTTTTTGACGGGCTTCGCGCAGTCCATACGAAGCATATCTAAGGTCAAAGATCGACACAAACGTATCTTCGCGGCACCAACTGTTGTCCCTTTTAATATGTCGTCATTTCTTAACAAATTCCCAGATCGCGCTGTATGCTTTGTCTTGAACATTTTGGGTCTAACACAGAGTCTTATGACGAATTAGCGATTTTCAAAAAATCATAAGGCTCGAATGAACAATTTTTTATATCTATATCTTCTAAAATGTCTCAAAGTTTCATCGCTCTGCGATCATTATTGCCTGAGATGCAGCCATTTGCATTTTATGACTAAAAATGACCCTGCAGCCCATATGGGCGAGCGGATGGGTCCAATTCTTTGAATTTCTAGTTTTTTCATTGGGCACAACATTTCGACACGTACATTCGGAACATTTTGCGACCAAGGCCGTTTTCCGCCCTCACCTGGCTGCAGCCTTCGACCGCAAATTGACTCAGAATAACTCTAAGTCGACTCAAAGTAAATCGATAATTTTGTTCCATAAACTCTTTGTCTGCGTTGAAATTGAGTTAATCCTGATATTAGATTTCAATGTCGTTGAAACTGCGTCGATTTGACTGAATGTGAAAAAAAAGTCCGAAGACTAAGAAAGTTTGACTAAACATGTAATACGAGTAGTACTAGAAGTCAAGCTATGAAGGACGATCTTGGAGCAACAAGGGTCTTAAGATTAGGACGCAATCAAGTGGAACATTAAAGAAGAAAAGTTTTGGTTTACTTCAAGCATCATATCTCAATCTTAGATTCTATCGAGTCAATTCTCCAAGGCCCATCATACGTTCACCGGTCATTCACCCGTTTAGTCATCCTGTAGTGTTAAACCTGTTAATTTTTTTTTTTTTAGTTTTCATTTCATCATCTTTTTCAAATCATCCAATACGCTTCTTATCACGCGTGCTTTTCTATCATTCATTATCAAGTCTTATTCATGACATATAATAGAACATTTTTTTTTGTTCTCGTATGAAACATTTTGAAGTCTTATGTATGTTACGCCGAATCCATAGAATCGGCAAAAATTTTTGCCAAATTTATAAAATCAGCAACTGCTTGCTGAATCGATCAAATCGGCAGAATTTTCTATTCGAACTGAAGTACCTGGAAGGTAACATCGAGAATATTTTCAAATAAATTTATATGAACACACCAAAAGCAAATTAACACCAAATGATGACGATGATACTTTCGAAATAGGTAGGTCTGTATAAAATGTTGAACAGTATCCAAAAATAAAATGAATTTTGTAGAGCAAATAATCACGATAATATTTTACAATCGGAAGAAGTCAATCATTTTTCGTTCCAATTTTAGTTGATAAGTACTCGTGCCGTACAAATTGCACCTCCAAAAGATATGCCTGTAACAAACAGGGGTTGGGGTGCGATTCGGCCTGCCATTCCGGACGTACATGTGATAATCACAAAGACTGATGTTTTAATATTTCCTGCTCGACTGTATTATTATAATAACGACGATTGACTTTTTCTGATTTTTTAATATTTTCTGCTTGACTGTGTTTTCATAATAACGACGATTAACTTTATCTGATTTTTTTATCCATTTACGGTACCCCTGCCCAGTGGCCACCGAGTTCAGACGCACAAGCTCGCGCAAGGATTACTCCGTGTTAGCGCCGATGTCATTGGCCTAAATAAAGTGTGCGTTTGTCTACTTATTTTCACCCCTCAACAATATCAAACGTCTTCATGATTCAACTTCACGTGTACGAACTAGTTTCATTCATCACTTGAAGATGGTCATTGATCGCAATGAAGGAAAAAAATACGATGAAAAATATTACGTAGGTCTTCAATTTACCACGATAATTCAGTTGCTCGTCTCATAAAACCGTGAAAAAGAAGAAAAGAAAAAGTTGAAAGATAGGATAAAGAAATATTATTACTTTCAATCTCAATATTATTCAGAACGAGCCCTAGTCCTAGTCTGTGTGCCGAGGCAGCGGAACCACCTCTATCTGTTCGCCGATCCACCTTCTCTTCGAATCTTCTTATTTCGATATCTCCATTTCCAAATTCCCCCGTTTACAAATCTTTAGTCTCTGAAATTAATCCAATTTTCAATCGTCAACCGACGAAACATATCCATACTTGCTTAGAAACTTCTCTCGCCCGTAATCTCAAAATTCCAACCCTTCCGCCGATCCTGACAGCTACCCCCCCCCCCCCAATGGCTTTTCTCTATTCCTGATATCAGACTAGATCTTACGGAAGTTCCTAAAGTCAGCAATACAATTTATCGAAAACATATAGCAAAACTTATCGACAAATTCGCAGGTTATACCCTTTGTCTCACAGACGGCTCAAAATATCGCCATAGAACATCTTACGCGTTCTCCATTGGTGGCGAAATGGAGGCATACCGCATACGAAATTCAGCGTCGGTATACACAGCTGAATTAAACGGTATCCTTGTCTGTATATCACAAATTGCGCAACTACTACCGGAACAAAAATACCTTCTTTTGACTGACTCCCTCTCGTCTCTACAAGCCATTGCGGATCCTTTCTCAACTAACCCCTTAATTCGACGTATATTTTTGGCTCTCCACACTACGAAATTCATAAACTCTTATATCACTCTGGCTTGGATTCCTGGACACGTTGACTTTCCACCTCACGACTCAGTATATAAAGCAGCCAAACAAGCAACATCTCTTCCTAAAATAACCGACCCTATTCTCTCACCGGCCAAAGACCTAAAAGTATATTACGTTTCCTTAATTTCCCAACTTTGGCTTTTCTCTTGGAAAAATTCAACTGACAACAAATTGAGAAAAATTAAAACCAATCCCTCTTCTTGGTCCTCGTCCCACAGACATTCTAGACGAGAGGAAGTCATCTTAGCTCGACTGAGAATAGGACACACTCGTCTTACTCATACTCACCTTCTAGCAAACCTTGGCCCACCATCATGTCCGCACTGTCTCGAAGACAATTTAACAGTTGAACACTTTTTCTCTTGCCCGACTTTACAACCTCTCCGATCTACCCTCAACATTTCTATTAATATACAACAAACTCTCAAAAACAACTCCGAAACAATTGACTCAACTCTAACTTACTTACGATCTACTGACGTTTACAACCACGTTTAACTCCGAACGGTGACGCCAAAAAAAAAATCTCAATATTTCGGTTGCTGATTTTCAGACAGATGCCGATTTCATAAATTTGGCAAAAATTTCTGCCATTAGCCTTTGAATTGCCGATTTTATAAATTCGGCAAAATTTCTGCCGATTTTAATTTGACGGATTCAGCGTAACATATATATCAATGAAGTTCTAGCTCTTATAGTTTCTTGTTGCGTTCTCAGATCCTCCATCAAATCTTTTCATAACTTCACCATTCACCATCAAGTTTGTATACCTCTTTTATATTTTCTTTTGTGAATGAAGATATTTTGGGTTAGTAAAGCAGAGTAACGGGAGGAATATAGATATGCGTATGTGATTAAATCTCCAACTAATGACCAAATTCTACGTCTCTGACAGAGAATGAAGTCCTCAAAGTGAAGAAAAATGACGCAAAGGCTGCTATCAGCTAGACTCTCAATCTGTTTTATGAGGCCCTATTTGAAGAAAATCTCCATCAATCAGGAAGTAGAGACCTTCTCCTAATTGGTCGATTTATTGTCGATAGACTACTTCTGGTATTTACTCGAATTCCTCAGTAGATGTGAACAAAATTATTAATTTGTGGGTAATGAGTTAAGCCTTCACCAAGCGCAGTTATTATGAGGCATGTTTTAGTAACAATCGGCGGTATCATCATATTAGTACCACAAGTACAAACAAAACAAGCTAATTGATTAGGTTAATGAATCGTAGCAAATAAATGGTCAATGTTTTATAATATTAACGTAGGTAAGGTACAAATACACGCGGTGTGTTCCATACTTGCTAAAACATCTTTGAAAACAAGTAAGTAGTATTTCTATCATATACATACAAAAAAATGATATCCAACATGCAACACATCAACCAAAGGCAGTAATCAATTTATCAGTTAATGACTCCCATAAGTACAATACTCTATAAAGTTAATATAATTGAAGCGATCATTTTTTCAAGCCTAATGTACAAATAATTATTTGTGCGTATCAAAGTGACGTACATATTTTGTACCAGTGAAAATCTGATATTGCTTGTGCTCACTCTTGTTTGACAGTTTCCATCTCGATTTTGACAAACTTCCCCACTCGCATCTTACAAAAATATTTTAATTCGGAGTCAAAGTAGAATTTGGATCTTCTCGCATTTCACCAACACTTTACATTATAGCACTCTACAAAGAACCATAAACTCCTCAAAATCCTAGGTAGATAATCGAACTTCTCAGAGGTATTACAGAGTTAATGAGATTTGATCTCAAATGGCCCTCGGCCTGTGAGCACATGATCTTGCAAGCCTTTTGTGACAAAGAAGAGTAAAGGACATATAAAAAAATACATTACTCACTTACCGCTCTTTTGTCTTGAGAAATCGCAACTGAAAAGCTTCGCGCTCTTCTTATCTTCGTTTGCAATCAAGCTCAAGAATTTCGCTATCAATTCTGTACTTTTCAGTCGCAAGCCATTCTTTTATGTAGCGTATTTTATGACCACACGTTTCTGAAACATGTAAATGCGACTTAATTAACACAGGTAACCTTAAAGAATGAATTTGCTTATATTACATCAAATAGCTTCTAATGTCTCATTATTGATTCCACAAGGTAAAATTCAGTAAACGTCTACAATGTAAAACGGGTAGCGTGAGGGGCACACAGTGGGATGAAACGCCATCCTAGGTCGCCAAAATTCTAATTTTCGACTGAATGCCTAATGAAGATCAACTAAGGGGTTTTGTGGTCGTAGAACTCGATTTACCAGTCAGATTTATGATTGGGTTATTTTTTCTCAAAGTTTGAAGCCTTTATTTGGAGTTTGTGAACAAAAGTTCAACGGATCAAGAGCAACAGTCTAAGGTGTACCTAATCAAGATCGTAGAATTCGAATTTTCAGTCAGATTTATGATTGGATAATTTTTTCTCAAAATTTTGGATCATTTTTGCTCCAAGTTTGAAGCTTTTACTTGGAGTTCGTGGACAAAAAGTATACTGACTAAGAGAAAAAGTTCATGAACATCATCTAAGGGGTAATCGAGATCGTAGAATTCGAATTTTTAGTCAGATTTATGATGACACCATTTTTCCTTGATTTCTGAAGCTTTTATTTAGAGTTTGTGGACAAAGGTTTTAATGATCAAGAACAATAGATTATGGAAATAGGATAAGGCGCGATCAAGACTGTAGAACTCAAATATTTTTCCTTGAAATCACCTTCTACGTAATAATAATGATGACAATAATAATAATAATAATTTTGGATCTTATTTCCTTATTTTTATAAAAAAAAATTATAAATATTATCTCATTGTTTTATGTCGTGTTGAAAAATATAATTTTTATCGAATCAATTTTGCGTAATAGTTTCCAAGAATGAATTTTTGCTGAGCGGACGAGAAAAAAGCATTTCGACACTAGATCTGGAGAAATTACTGCGAATAGAACAGTAAATGTTACTCCGTTAAAGGCGTAATTATTACTAGCTGGGAACAAGCAAAAAAGCGTTTACCCTACCAGAAAAGTAAAAAATAAATTACGGAACGAGGAACAATTGCTCAATAGAGGAGTAATCATTATCTACTTTTTCAACTGGATAATTTACCCCTCACAAACGTAGTAAATTTTACCTACATGAAAGGAGAAACTATTACTCAATAGAGGAGTAATTATTACTAATTACACTGGATTATTTACTCGTCAATAAATAGTATATTTTTCCTAACTATTAGGGGCATTTTACCTCACGACTAGGGTAATAAGAATACACCGTTACCTACGAGAAGCAGTAATTTTTCTCTCGCGGTCTGGGATTTCTTACAACAGAAAGGGAGGCGTTTTTTACTGATCTTTGTCTTTGTCACTTTTCTACTCGCGTTAAATCAGTAAAAATTACCCGATCAACTTTTTTTTTTTCCTGATGGAAAAAGTGGTCAATAAATTTTAAAAAGTGGGGGAAAAGTGGGTAAAAAGTGGTTAAAAAAAGGCCAGGAATTTGAATTTTCGGCTGCAAAGCAAGTAAATTATTTTATAGTGTCCTTCAGCTAAAAATTCTGATAAATAAAAAGAATTACTATACAAAAATGGAAAAATCTATTGACAATATTGACAGGAGAATTTAAATTCATTTTAGGTACATATGATCAACTCATTCTTTAGTGGACGTTAGTTTGTATTTGTAGTAACTCGTCAATCGATCTCTCTCTTTGTGGATAATAACATTTTGTCGATTGTTCGAGGCGCTATTCAACCATTTCAAATTTTCATTCTTTTCATTCATTTTCTTCACATTCTTTTATCGGAATTATTTATAATTTTTGTCGTAAAAAAAAAAAAAAAAAAAAAAAATAGTCATTGAAAATATTTCATTTTCTAGCTCAGAAAAATAAAAAAGTGGCTCAAGTGGCGATTTTTTAAAATCGTGGCTAAAAGTGGCTACAATGAAAAAAGGAAGAAGTGGTCCAATCCCCACCCTGCCATCATATTTTTCTCAGTGCAGAGATTGAGGTATTAGGTTATACAGAATCTGGATATCAGCAAATACAGAAGCATACAGGAACTAGGGACGCCAAATACTACAGGAACTGATTTCTCAACTTATACGCGTATAGAAACTGAGATATCAGTTTACACAAACAAGGACGCGAGTTCATGAGCTTCGCTTCAAAGTTTGCTCATTGAATTTCAAATTACAGCGGTTGATGGTGGTGAACGACATTTCTTAAATCTGACAACCGTCAGTTTCTACACTCGAAGCGCAGCATTTCAAAGGAAACGTGAAAATATTATAAGATTAACGTCGTTTGTTTCGCGTTACTACCAGATTTTGCGATGGTAGTGACTGGACTTAATAAACAGCTGGTTTGAAAGTTATCTCGTTAGCGCGAATAACTTTTACCACACCTCGTAAGTACTTTGTGAAAGCACAAACTTTTGACAAATCGAATAAAAAATCCTTCTCAAAAATAACGACTCGTGAGTATTTACACGATTCGCTATGCGTGCTATAATATTATGCATTACTTTTATTCATATACTCAGACAGACGTTGTCGATGATTGGTAGAAAGTTGTTCACATAAAATTACGGTAATCTTCTATCATTCTACAAAGCAGACTTATCGCAGAGTTACGACAAAATCTTCTTGATGATTTTAAAATTTTCTGAATTGTGACCGGAGAATTGGGGTCATTTTTAACCAGTATAATTTTACGATATTCTCCGCCATGTGGAGAGATATCAAGAAGTTATCGGGCAATGCTTCCTTTCACCACATCTCTCACCTGAAATCAAACGATTCAATCATCTCTGATCCCTTCCTCATTTCCAAACTTTTAGCAAATCACTATACGTCAGTATCCTCCAACGCCAATTACGACTCTACTTTCATATCTTACAAACTTCAACAAGAAAATTTGAACATATCCTTCGACTCACACCAAAGCGATTCTCTCCCTTACAACCTCCCCATATCCGAAAATGAACACCATCAACAAAAATCTAAAAAACGCCTCTCCCGGACTGGACAACATACACGCTGCCATGCTCAAAAACCTCCATCCTAACTCACTTTCCTATCTCCTTTCCCTTTTCAACTCTATCTTTGCTCATAATACCTACCCATATTTTTGAAAAACAGTCATCATCCTTCCCATCCTGAAACCCGGCTCAGACCCCCTCCTTCCGGCATCATACCGCCCCATAACATTATCTAGTGTCCTCGGCAAACTATTCCAAAAAGTACTCAACAAAAGACTTCTTTGGTATCTAGAATCAAATAATCTTCTCTCACCCTTCCGAAACGGCTTTAGAAAAGGGCGAAACACCACCCAATCTCTAGTTGATCTTCAATCACAAATTAATAACTCTACACTTCAAAAATCCTGTTTTTACTCCATCTTTTTTGATCTCCAAGAAGCCTTCCCCCGGGTTTGGAGACACCTCATCGCAAACAAATTACACGAAATTGGCCTCCGAGGCAATCTCCCTAACATACTCGAGAGTTTCCTTCATGACAGAACATTAATAGTACGAATTCAAAATATAACCTCTCCCCCTCTCCCTGTACAAAATGGTGTGCCTCAGGGAGAAGTATTTAGTGTCCTACTCTTCCTCATAGCCATCAACGACATTACAAAACTTGTTAACCCTCCCCTTACGCAACGTCTTTTTGCTGACGACTTCAACATTTCCATCTGTTCTTCAAACCCTCAACGAGCCCACAGACTTCTACAGGAAACACTAAATCTAATCACTGCATGGACATCAAAAAATGGCTTCAAATTTTCTACTTCTAAAACCTACTTGGTGATTTTTAAAAAAAGACGCCCTATACCCTACTTTCAACCTCTTTTCCTCCAAAATTTCGTAATTCCATTCCGCGATTCTGCTAAACTTCTCGGCCTCCATTTTGATCAGAAACTTTCCTGGACCCCCCCCCCATATCAAATATTTAAAAGCAAAATGTATACGTGCCTTAAACGTCATTAAATTCATCTCACACCCCTCTAAAGGATGCTCCAGAAAATTACTACTACAACTCTATAAAAGTCTTATTCGATCTATATTAGATTACGGGGTACCAACATACAATTTAGCCAACAAATCTGTTCTCTCGTTACTTGATACCATTCAAACCTCCTCCTTGAGAGTGGCCTTAGGTGCCTACCGCACAAGCCCCAAACTTAGTTTATGTGCAGAAGCCGCTGAACCTCCACTCTCCTTTCGTAGACTCATCCTAACTTCTGATTTCTTATCCTCTGTCTCCCAATTCCCTGATCTTCCTATATATAACTCAATCTTTCTACAAAACACTCAACCCTTTTCGACTCACAATAAACACACCCTTCTCCAATTCAATCACTCCCTCAATAAGCCATTTCAAGCAAATCCTTTGCAACCCATTTACATTACCTCCCCACCTTGGACGCTCCCTGAACCAAACATACGTCTTGACCACGTACAATTCCCTAAATCTAACAACAACATGATTATCGGAAACATCCGACAGATGATACAAGAATACCCGGATTACACAATTTGCCTTTCAGACGGATCTAAAAAATTGAATAAGACTACTCACGCTTATTCCATAAATGGATGCCTTACTTCTCACCGTATACGCAACATTGCATCCATATTCACAGCTGAACTGATGGCTACATTCTCTTGCCTTTCTCATCTCTCCCAACTCCCTCCAAATGGCAAATTCCTTCTCCTCACTGACTCACCTTCTTCTTTACACTCCATACCAGACACGTATAGCAATCACCCCCTTATTCAACGTATTCACCTCACACTACTTATCCTTAAGTCAATCAACACCCAAATCACATTCATATAGATCCCGATCCTGGTCATATCAATCTTCCAGAACATGATGCAGTCGACAGAGTCGCCAAAAACGCCACTTCCTTAACTAAAATAACCGATTACGCCCGTTTACCCGTCTCCGATTACAAAAATCACTACCGTCTTCTCATTCTTCAAAAATGGAAAACATTCTGGAAAAACCAAACGACTAACAAACTTCACAGTATTAAACGAACTCCCGTACCCTGGTCCTCCTCTTTAAGAAATACTAGACGAGAAGAGGTTGTTCTCACTCGTCTAAGAATTGGTCATACTCGTATCACACATTCCTACCTTATCAACCCCCGTCTTCTAGCTCCCCCATCCTGTCCTTACTGCGAAGAAGAGATTTTGACAGTCAAACACTTCTTTTCCTGTCTACTACTGGCACCTCTCCGCTCTTCCCTGAATGTACCCTCCTCCCACTCTCAAGCATTAATAAATAATTCAGACACAATAACCTCCACCCTCCAATACATACGCCTCACCCAATTCTACTCCTCCATATAAAAAAAAAAAAAATTATATATATATATAATATTAATAAGTATATACAGTATATATAAAAGTAATATCCGCACAGTATTACCTTCTCCATATTCATCCATAACTCATCATTCTAAGATCTAAAGTCCATTATCTTTACTCACATGTAATATTCATCGAGCTAATAGCCCGTTGTGTTGCTTTAAGGCTCGTAAAAACAAATAAAAAAAAAAAAAAATTTTACGATATAGAATTTACTGAAAAAGAATCCTAGCAGACTTCATGTACCATCGACCCCAATGGTGTATTTAAGAATGAAAATATCGTTTCGAGGAGAGTCAGCTGGTCAAAATAGAACGTAAGCTATTGGAAATTCCTCAGTTCATCAGTAGAGCCTCCTCGAAATGAGAAGTGAGTTTTTGCTAGACATAAACAGTGGCAATACTTCTTCGGTATCATTTTTCTCTTGAAAGGGTGAAGGGAGAGTAGGTGTTAAAAATAAAGATTCATTGAAGTCTTGACCTTCCTAATTTTGTTCACCAACATAGAGCCGTAGAAAACTTTCTAGGAGCCCGGGCTTCAATTTTTGTAAGGGTTCTCTACGCAGAAGAGAAGGAATAATTTTTTTTTTTGTCCAAGATCCGAATACTAATGAGAAGGAGTGATAGGCTCTTCCCACCGTACATCTTGCACAATGGAGAAGCCCACATTTAGGGACCACGCTCCCTAAATGCGGCATTGAAGAAGTACATAAAACGTAGTTATCATTTCAAAACCACAAGCCACCTCTTCTTATTTAGAATCTCGCCGCAAAATTTGCACTCCTCGTCCTTCGCCCTTTCGTTATCAAGGGAAGAGAAAGTTGAAACAAGACAACTGCGTACTTCACGTCAGAATTTTTTTGTAATTCTGTATCTTTATTTCTAAATTATCTATAACTCTTTTCTTAGAAAATTTGCAGCGAAAATTCAATCGTATTTCTGTGAAAAGTAACTTTAGGTCAGATTATCATCATTTTTTTTTCTGCGCAATATGAGCGAATAATACAGACACGATCTTTGCCATCTTTTTAGCTCATTAAAGTTTTTGTTATTATCTGCTCATCTTGATTAGGCAATGCTCTAATCACTACTCATCAGTCGTTGCGGGCAATAGCCTACATTTATAGACAGGTCAGTTTCGTTCGTTATTATAATATCATGTGAAAAGCTTCAGGACTTACGAATATTTTTTCGCTTTTTTGAAATTGCAGAACTCCCTTTTCAAAGTTTGGACTCCTGACGGAGCTACGTTCACAAGCATATCATCTAAGAACGATGAATACCTAAAGAAAAGTGTTTATCCGAGCTTTGATAGAAGTGCACAGAATTTTCAATGGTTGCACGAGATATCATTCGAAGCAATCGTCTGTTAACATTCTAGGCATCTCAGCCAATATTGTTCAAGTCAAAAAACTATCAATATTTCGTCAAAATATACTTCACTCAAATAATTATATTACATAAGTTCTACTCTATTGGAAAGCATATGTGAGCCACAACTTTATACGATTCCGACGAACTTGAAGCGTGAATGAAAAAAGAGCTATCGCCTCCAGTCCCTCTAGATAAAGTTACGCTTTTGCCATCCACGCAAATGTCGTCTGCGTCGACCCCGTCACCAAGTACTTCGCAATCACACTCCAGCACCGTCGTCCACGCTGGTGCTTTGTTCGAAAACTGGTATTTATTCAATCGTGTTCCTCTTCTCCCTAATCGTACAGGGATGTTGATAGTTCGTTTTTGAAAAAATTCATCGTCGCTAATTTTGAAGATGATTGGTACCCCTGTATTGGGAACCGCCGAACATAAAGGCTTGGGTAATTCTTTGCGGTAGAACCACGCTTCTCTTTCTCTCCACCAGTCGCCTCCAAATTTCTGAGCTACGATTTCGACATTGCGATAGATTTAGTTCAATATAAATCCTCGTAGCAATTTAAATTATTATTAAATTCCACAGCTACTCACAGATACCAAACAATCTTTCAGCGTCTGCCTCAATATAAATGTCTTTACAAAATGAATCTGAAAGAACCAGCGCTTGTAGCGTGAATGTGGAGAGACGATTCCATGCAAATGAGAGACTAGTTTTCAAGGAGGCAAGTCGTCTTTGTATGGGCGTCGGAGGTGAGTCGGATTCCTCCTCCAGAAGCGGCTCCGTTAAGTCAATTTTTTCTTCAGATGTGGGGTTCGTGGTGGTACCTCTGAGCGAAATTAAGAAACACCCGAGATATAAATATGAACGTACGTTTTTCATTTTAAGCATGCATGCGAGGGAATGAGAAGAATCGTACTCGTTATATTGGATTGTTTGTGAAAGATTTCGCGCAGATGTTCGCAAACACAATTGTTCAATCGCCATTGTCACGCTGATACAAAAGGAACTGAGAGGTTAAACATTGTTGGGATTAAAAATTTTATTGAGACGTAGTGTTAAAATTAAATACACTTAATATGGATGGGCAGATTTATACTAATGAAGCTGATTTATTTCATTACCTAAGAAAAACATCTCTGATCTTGTAGAGTTACCAAGAATTTTTAGTACTGGAAGTATCGTCACGAGTCCCACAAAATTGACCAAAAACAATTATCAGTCTAACAAAAGTCTTCGAAACAAGTTACTAAAGTTATTATTTTCATTTCATTCGTCCCTTTCAAACTCAAGTTTGTCTAAAATCATAGTTACGAGTATCTTTCCACTAGATGTCAGCCACGTCGCTGTCGAATCAAGAAGCAGATAAAAACAGGCCTTTACCCAGAGTCAAATTGTAGCGGGAGGTTTACAAAAGATTCGGAAGGCTGAAATCTCTATCTTTTTTTTTTGGTTTGTTCAATGTAGTATGGTGGGTAAAGACGTTTTATTTTACTAGAGTTGTATTTTTAGCGAAGGACGGGAAGAGGGATGACCACCCTAGACTTCGGGCGGGTCTTGATGAAAATACCCTATAAATTGAGAAAATTGGTTCAATTGTTTTGTATTAATTAAAGGCTGCTTTTTCAATCGGTATTCTTGAATATAACTTGACAGAGCACGTACTCCAACACCGACCCCCCCCCCCCTTTGTGCTACACTCGAAAATCTTGTTGATCATTCCTAAATTTCGCTATGTTATCAGATTAGAAATTAGGAAAAAATTTGTATCGAATATTCATTTATAAAGTCGAATGAAAATGGATTGCTGGATAATGTTAGTATGATATTTTGAAGATTTCGCTGAAAAATTTATCAGAATTTTTAAAAATTGTAGTTTTTACAATCATGTAAAACACTTCCTTGAGATATCACCCATTTTGTTTTTGGGTTGAGGCCTTGTTCTTCAGTAGCGATACAACTGATGATGAGGTAACACTGGAAAGTACTGTTGTACGCCAACTAATAAAGTAAATAGTGTAGTTGAGATCTTTTTCAATAACCGGTGCACTACTTACACTTCACCATCCTTAAAATTAGCTCCAATAATAAGAAACCAGATAAGGTCGGAGAGATTTTCAAGTTCTTGAAACCCAATACTACATAGAAAAGGAGATATCCATAATATTGAAAATTATATACCCCTAAGCTTGGGATCGGCCTTTGCAAAGGTTTTTGCAAAAGTAATAGTTAACAGAATAAAAGGAATATATTGGAAACTCAGCAAACGATGGAACAGGTGGGATTTAGAAGGAATTTTCCAACAATAGATAATTTATTTGTAATAAATCAAGACGTGATCGAGAAAAGCGTAGAATATAATAAAGTTTTATAATATCAGGAGAAAAGGAAAACAAAAAATTAGATAGGACGATGATATTATAAAATTCCTGGGAGGAAACAAAGCATGTATCATACAGTGGCTTACGACAGGCATGAATGGTACAGGTTGAGGCAGGCCTATGCCCGATACACGGACCCAATTTTTTAGTTACAATTATAATTCAATCCCCCACTCCGGAAGCGAGATGGGTCGTGGGCTAGAAGTAATGAGGAAAAAGCTGAACTTTTCGCGGAATATTTTGAAGAAGCTTTTCAAGAAAATGAAATACATTCAGAAATAATTCCTTCCCTTCCTGTAGGAAACGAAGGAACAATTCGCCCAACTACGCCAATGGAAATAGCCAGAATTATTGACAAACTAAGTCTACATAAATCGCCTGGCCATGATCTACTTACACCGATCATGTTTAGAGAATTATCAAAGAAAGCCAGTTTTTCTAACAAACATTATCAATGCTTGTCTTCGACTTCGATATGTACCGCAAGTATGGAAAATTGCAAAAATTATCGTTATTTATAAACAAGGAAAACCACCTGAAAACCCAAGCTCATATAGACCGATCTCTCTGCTTCTAATAGCGGCAAAAATCTTTGAAAAGATAGTCCGAGATAGACTGCATACGGTAATTGTAAATAAGAAACTATTACCCGAAATCCAATTTGGTTTCCGTACAGGCCACTCGACAATTGAGCAAATTCACCGCATTGTGCACACGGCGACGCAGGCACTCGAAAATAAAGAGTTCGCCCCGTCCATTTTCCTCGATGTAAGTGCCGCTTTTGACAAAGTGTGGCACTTAGGTCTCATACACAAAATCAAGGAACATTTCTCAGCAGGAATATGTAATCTCATATTGTCATATCTTCTTAACCGGAAATTCTTCATCTCATACAAAATGGCATTATCTCGACACGGTTGTATAAAAGCAGGTGTCCCTCAAGGCTCGGTACTGGGGCCTATCTTGTAGCTCCTATACACTGCGGATGTCCCTCAAACCCCGGCAGCTATGACCAGCCTGTTCGCTGACGACACTGGGCTCATCACCCACAATTCTGATTACAAAACTGCGGTAGCGGATCTACAAATAGCAACCAACGCAGTGGCTAAATGGTCTTGCACGTGGAAAATCAAATTGAATAACAGCAAATCGGTGCGACTTGACTTCGCCTTACGACCGCACTCTTATATTCCCACAATGCTAGATGGTAAACCCATCCCTGTGGCTAGTGTTGCTCGGTATCTAGGACTCCACCTAGACTCCAAATTAAATTGGCACGAGCATGTCCAAAGGAAACGTAAAATGCTGGATCTTTTACGCGTTAACTACAGTTGGCTAATAAATCATCCTAATCTAAATCTTGGAAACAAGAGACTCATTTACTCATCTATATTTCGACCTTCATGGAGCTACGGAGCTGAGATATGGGGAACAGCGGCGGACTCCAATCTGGCCATATTGGAAAGATTCCAAAATAAATTTCTACGTGCCATAGTCAAAGCGCCATGGTTTATTACAAATAAACAACTGCAGTCGGAACTCGACGTGGATCCGGTTAAAGAAATTATTGTCCGCAAAGTCAATAAATACGTGGCCAGACTTCATCGTCATACCAACGTGGAAGCTATTGCTTTATTAGATAATACAACGATACCACACGGCTCTGTCATAAAAAAATTTTTGACTTGTAAGTCAGTTGTAATTATTGTACCCTCATCAAATTATCCTAAAAATTAGTTGAGTCATTGTCAATATCTTTTAGAAATTACGGTGAATGTAAGTTTGTACAGTTCTGTAAGTAAATAATAATAAAAAAAAAAAATAATTATAATTCATTATTATTGTAAAAGCATAATAAAGGCTTTTACTACTATTATCTGTCCATTTTGATTAGGCAATACCCTAATTATTACTCATCAGTCGTGAGAATAAAGTGATAAATTGGCGGGCACTAGCCTACATTTGTAGATATGTAGCTCAGTTTCCTCACGTTATAGACCATACTCAGATGACGTCATTTATATCAGAAAATTGTAAACGCCCTATGAAATCTACGAGTCGGTATTTCACGCCACATTGGGAGGGAAGTTGATTCTACGAGTCTTCGAAGTTTTTGCGTTTGCACGCTTGCGTTGCGCGGTATTGCGTCTTGTATTCATGCTTTGGACTGTGGGTCCTTGGGCCTGTATGGACTTTGAATATTTTCCAAAATTTTTACTCGAAAAAAAGACGAAGTACAAGAATATTTTGGACTTCAAAAATTCTTTGAGATATTCTACTTGAAAAAATGATCAAGTCCGAGAAATGAGAACATTATTGGACTTCAAATATTTTTCAAGGTAATTCACTTGAAAAAAAGACACAAGTACCAGAATACAGTATTATTGGACATGTTATGTTCCTGGACGATTTACTCAAAAAAACGACGGAGTCCGAGATTAATACTGGACTTGGAATATTTTTTGAGGTATTTGACTCGAGAAACCGACAAAGTACAAAAATATTTTTGGACTTGGAAAATTTTTTTAGTTTTAAGATATTTGACTTGGAAAAACAACAAAGTATGAGAATATTTTCCAGGATATTCTACTTGAAAAATGACAAAGTCCAAGAATAATATTAGACTCGGAATATTCTTCGAGATATTTTACGCGAGAAAATGACAAAAATAAGAAAGTACCAGAATATATTTTTGAGCTCGGAATATTTCTCGTGATCTCTCAAAAAAGAATTAAGTTTTGGAACATTTTTTGACTTACAATATTTTCTGATATATAACTGATTGTTTTTTCAAGTAAAACATCTCAAAACAATTTTCCAAGTCCAAAATATTCTTGTACTTGGGTTGTTTTTAGAGTAAAATATTTCAAAAGATATTCCAAGTACAAAATTATTCTCACACTCAGTTGTTTTTTGAGTAAATCATCCAGGAAAATATCCCAAGTCCAAAAAAATTCTTTTACTCTGTCGTTTCCTCGAGTAGAATATCTCGAAAAATATTCCAAATCCAGTATTAATCTCGGACTCGGTCCTTTTTTTGAGTAAATCATTCAGGAAAATATTCCAAGTCTAATGATATTCTGGTATTTTGTCCTTTTTTTTAAGTAAGATACTTCAAAAAATAATTCAATTCCAATAATATTTTCGGTTTTGTTGTTTCCTTCAAGTAAAATACCAAAAAAATTTTCCAAGTCCAAAAATATTCTTGTACTTCGTCGTTTTCTTGAATTAAATACCTCAAAACATATTTGAAGTCCAGTATTAATCTCGGACTCTGTTGTTTTTTTTGAGTAAATCATCCAGGAAAATATTATCAGTCCAATAATATTCTGGTACTTTGTCTTTTTTTCAAGTGAATTACCTTCAAAAATATTCGAAGTCCAATAATATTCTCGGACTTGGTCGTTTTTTCAAGTAGGCTATTTCAAAGAATTTTTGATTTTCGAACTCCAAACATATTTTGGTAAGTACGTCGGTCGTTTTTTAGAGTGTAAAATATTTCGAAAAAAATTTTCAAGTCACTTCGTCTTTTTTCAAGTAAAACATTTTGGCAAATATGTGACCTGCGATGAGAAAAGGATGCTCATTGCCCACTGACAGGAACACCATTTCTCTCTGATTAGATGACCAATTAGAGAGAAATGGTATCCCTGCGCCAATGGGCAATGAGCATCCTCTTCTCATCGCAAATCACATATTCAAAGTCCATACAGACCCAAGGACCCACAGTCCAAAGCATGAATACAAGACGCAATACCGCGCAATGCGAGCGTGCAAATGCAAGAACTTCGAAGACTCGCGGAATCAACTTCCCCGCCAATGTGGCGTGAAATACCGACTCGTATGAAATCTTGGTAAATGCAGACCGCAGAGATCAGTGATTTCAGCTGGGCTGATTTTTACACGTCGTGATTTCTCATAAGAGAATTCCAGGAGACTTTTGTTGTCAAATATGTCGATAATCATGAATATCTTAAGAATCAAACATAGCTCAATAGAAAGGTTGAAGTAGGGCCCTATAATAACAAGTGAGGACATGGGTCGCCATATTTAGTCGTCACGTCATCATTCATCTTCAGACTTCCATATTTAAATGACTGATAACAGTTTACCACAATTAGAAAATTATAAGAGAACTACTAGAATTTGTTTTAGAATACAGGTGTCAGTGCCAAAGTAAAATGCAAAACATATTGCTTTTAAATGATACAAAATAGTTCCACCAATTTTATTAATTTCTTACCCTATTAGGGAACTGCAAGGATTAATTATGACGTAACGACTACATATGGTGATCCATGTCCTCACTTATTATTATAGGGCTGTAGTTGAAGTATCTATTTTATGATTAACAATGTTTCATTCTTATATTTGAAAACAAAAGTCTCCTGGAATTCTCTTATGGAAATGACATGTAAAAATCAGCCCGGCTGAAATCACTGATCTCTGCGGTCTACTTTTCCCGATATTTCATAGGGCGTTTACAATTTCCTAATACAAATGACGTCACACTGATTACGATCTGTTATAATAAATATGTAAAAAACTTCAGGACTTTAGGTCATTTTTCGATTTTTTGAAATTGCAGGTCTCCCTTTCCAAACATTGTTTATGTCTGTTTGGGTTCACAAGCATATTGTCTAAAAACGGTGAATACCTAGAAAGCGTTTATCCGAGCTTTGATGGGTTAACTTCGATTATGGGATCTAAAAAGCTTTCCCCGTCTGAATGCACAGAATTTTCAATAGTTTTACAAGATATCATTCAAAGCAATCGTCTGTCAACATTCTAAGCATCTCGGCTATCAACATTTTCTTAAAAACAAATATTGTTCAACTCGAAAAACTATGAATAACTCGTCAAAATATACTTAACTCAAATATATTACTCAAGTTCTACTCTATTGGAAAGCATATGTGAGCCACAACTTTATACGATTCCGACGAACTTGACGCATGAATGAAAAAAGAGCTATCGCCTCCAATCCCTCTAGATAAAGTTACGATTTTTCCATCCACGCAAATATTGTCCGCGTCGACCCCATCACCGAGTATTTCGCAGTCACACTCCAGCACCGTCGTCCACGCTGGTGCCTTCTTCGAAAACTGGTATTTATTCAATCGAGTCCCTTTTCTCCCTAATCGTACAGGTATGTTGATAGTTCGTTTTTGAAAAAATTCATCGTCGCTAATTTTGAAGATAATTGGTACTCCTGTATTGGGAATCGCCGAACATAAAGGCGTGGCTAAATCTTTGGTATAGAGCCAGGTTCCTCTTTCTATCCACCAGTCGCCTCCAAATTTTTGAGCTATGATTACGACATTGCGATAGATTTAGTTCAATATAAATCCTCGTAGCAATTTAAATTATTATTAAATTCCACCTACTCACAGATATCAAACAATCTTTCAGCGTCTGCCTCGTTATACATGTCTTCACAAAACACATCTGCAAGAACCAGCGCGTGAAGCGTGAATGTGGAAAGACGATTCCATGCAAACGAGAGACCAGTTTTTAAGGAGGCAAGTCGTCTTTGAATGGGCGTCGGAGGTGAGTCAGATTCCTCCTTCAGAAGCCGTTCCGTTAAATCAATTTTTTCTTCAGATGTGGGGCTCGTGATGGTACCTCTGAGCGAAATTGAAAAACACCCAAGATATAAATATGAAAGTACGTTTTTCATTTTAAGCGTGCTTGCGAGGAAGAATCGTACTCGTATTAATGGATTGTTTGTGAAAGATTTCGCGCAGATGTTCGCAAATACAATTGTTCAATCCCCATCGTCACGCTGTTACAAAATGGAACTGAATGGTCCGTCATTGCCGGGATTAAAAATTTGATTGGGACATGGCGTTAAAATTGAACCGCGAAGAGAGAAGAAAACTCTGAGAAGAGATAGGGGTTGCAAAGGTAAAGAGGAGACAAGCCAGCCTCTTGAACAATGCGATCAAGTTTGAGAACAAAAAATCATTTGGCTTGGTGATGAAAAGAAGATCATAATCGATCAATAAGATGGACAGCATTTCTGGTAGTCAATAGAAACGCAGTACAAAGGTCACAGTTTTATACTATAAGAACTAATGTTCGAGGCTTTTTTAACAGGAAACATGTTTTATCAGGGGATTTTTCGAAAGAAATGTCTGCCGTCAGGCCGGCCGACAACGTCAAGGTCGTTGAGGGGTCGACCGTCTATCATAATAAAGCTCGGAGGTCAAAATTTTAACAGGGGACCTGTTAGGGTTTTCCAAAAATCCTCGCCGGCCGGCCGGCTGGCGAAACTCGGAGCTCGAAGATTTTCTAAATCTCCTTCCAATCATTATATAGGTGGAAAGTGGAAAAGTCCGGGCCTTTGACGTCACAATTTGATGACTTCATAGGTCAGCCTTGTGACATCACAATCTACATTTTCCAGATCCCACGTGCCCCATAATACAGGTTCCCTACCACTCCTCGTTCAACTCCGTTAAAGAACCCCGTGAGTTTTTTCCACGTCCCCCTCCAATATTTTCAAGAAGAGAAGTTCAAGAAATTTTATGAGTCGATGTAATCCTACCGTTTGGTACCGATAACGGTCGAACGATCCCGTAATTACAAATTCAACGTAACGAAGGAATTTTCCACAATATTCACGCGCATTTGGACGCCACAGTAATATGAGTGCTGAACTAAGTTTACCCGACGATGAACAGTATTGCGCTTTACGCTTATGGAGCGCGAGCCTTTGTCTACTCCGACAGGATCGAAAGGTCAAGTTTTTGCTACAGAATTTGTGGTAACATGATTTAGAGCGAGCGGAAAATTACGAGTATTCAGCACGTACTCCATGCTTTCCGCATTTTCAACCGCAATAATTGGAATGTTACCGTCGAGTTCAGAACACAATCGTAATGATGTATACAGAGAGAGAGAGAAAGAGGGACCTAAACTTCTACACAACCATCGAATGTATCTAATAATGCGATTCCCTAGACGCAAATCATTAATCGCATTTACGCGATAATTGCCGCGAAAAGTTTCATTCGTACTCACCGTTTCCACCGGCCCGCACTTCGTCCTCAAATTCAATTTGTATAATAAGTGACAATAAACGTGGTGGCTTCGTATTATTAGATATTGCCTTTTTCCTTCCTTTTTTTGTTTAAATTAATTCGATGCAATTGTCGCGACAGTGAATGCGATAATTTACGATGCTGTACACGTATTTCCAATTGAACTCGCGTGTATTTATGCCGAGCAACGCCTTCGTGCGTTATATTATCATAAATTATGGAGAAGAACAATTTTGACCCAATAAACCGGAAGATAGACGACTTTTAAGACGGGATCTCTTCCTTCAAGCAGGAAAAGGTTTGGACGGGCAGAATCTGTATTTAAAGTTGCAGAATAAAGTAGAGGGCTTCGAATAATTCTAAAAAATGAACTTCCATATCTATCCGATACACTCCCTCAAGGAAAATATTTCGCAAAGTACACTCAAATTCATACTGATTATAGATATGAAAGAGGGGGTAGTGTCACCTCGTTTAGGGACTCGGAAAATTTTCAAATTTCAAGCTTCTCAGTACGAACAGTACGATATGATACGGAACAGTAAACATTTCTTGAAGCCTCTCTGTAATCTTGTGATTAACTTCAGATGTGGGACGAGCCGCGCCAAACTCAACGCCACCCTGCGCGATCTCACCACCTAAATTTTTTCCCCCCGCAATTCTGAACGCAAAGAAACAAACCTGTGAACAGGCAGCGCCTGGTGACAAGCAAATTTTTTCGTGAAACGCATGCCACTCCAAAGATGAGAACGACTGAGACTCTACCGAGTCATTGCTACAATTGGATTCGCACTTAATAAATCCTCGTACACCGGTCGACTGCTCTCGACGACGGATTGAAGCAAAAAGAACGCCGGTTGCAAATTCAAATTCATCTTCGTTTAATGTTGACGAAGTCTTTCACAGCGGCCAAGGACGAACAAATCAAGCTCTGGATTTGGATTGCCGAAAATCAGATCATAAAAGCTGACACACTTGCGCAATCTGTCGGGAAGATTTCTCTGTGGCGGAACATTTTTCATAGGAGAAACCGATGGGTGCCCCGTTTGGTTAGGTTAGCAGTAAAGCTGAACTTGTCAAAGTAGTATACCTGACAAAGCGAACAAATCCTGTCTTAAATGTCAAATTCAAGGTAGCCTGAATTCCCTTTGCAACGGTATCCAGCACGCGTCTAAGAAATCATACACTATTGACTACAACGTACCACCCTAGGCGTTGTGGTAAGACGAGCCACCAAAGCAGGGAAAGTCGCCCAGTGGGTGAGAGGAGGTTTGGTTGGATATGGCGTCAAGTGATGATAGGAGTCGGATATGGCCAAGAATGTGTTGAGGGGAAGACGGGAGGGTAGGCTGGTGAGGATGTGTTCTAAACAGCTAAAGATTGCTTGTAATTCAGTCGTGAAGACGGATGTGGTGTTGCAGTGTCGGTGAGAGACTGTGATGTGGATTATTGTGTTTGCGTAACCGGTTTTGTTTTGATGTTTAGATCCATCGATGAAACATGGTGTAGGATTGTGAAAGGTGTTAAGAATTTTGTTAACCTGTCCCTGGTATTCTTCGGAAGAAGTTGAAAGACGAGGGAGGCGTTTTAGGTCGCGAACTATTTTGGGTGGAATAAACAGCCAAGGAGGGGTTGAGGGAACGATGTGGTTAAGACTATGGGTGTGCTAATTGGAGTTCGAGATTGGAACGTAGATTGGTCATGAAGTTTGGTTGTGGTGAGTGTGGAATATACGATGGTGGACGGGGATTTGAGGATATTGTAGGATAGTTGTGGAGAAGTTGGTTGTTAGTTTGAGGCGTCGATAGTGAACTGAGAGGAAGATAATGTGCACAGAGGCTTTCAGCGGGACTGGTTCAGAATGTTCCACAGTAGCTATTCTGAGTGCGGAATTTTGGAGGGGCGAGACCGTAAATGGGTGAGCCATAATCGAAGTTGGATCGGATCAAGCTCTAGTAGAGGTGGAGGAGAATTTTTCGGTTACAACTCCCTTTAGGGTGGGAAAGGAATTTCAGGACATCAAGGGCTCGCATGCATTTTGATTTAGTTAGTTTGATGTATGGGGGATCCAAGAGTGATGGTTGTGGAAATTTCAACTTATTGTGGGATGGACTAGTTGAAATTTAATGGTTTTCTGGCGTGGTTTTTGGAAGACGATGAGTTTGGTTTCGAGGTAGGAAATGCGGAATCCAAAGAGGAAAAGCCAAGCATTATTTTATTGATTGTCTCCTGAAGTAGACGGTGGGTGGTGTTGTGTTACTGGGACGTAAATGGATGCTTAGGTCATCAGAGAGTAGTAGGGTTTGGATTGGAAATTTAATGATGTTTGTATGTTGTTGATGGCGATGAGAAAAAGGGTGCCACTAAGTGGGGATCCTTGGGGATACCATTTTCTTGATACGGGTTGAAGAATACTGATCGCTTACGCACACTCTGATTGATCGATTACTAAGATGATTTTGAAATAGGAGAGAGAAGGGTCCTCGAAGTCCAAGTTGGTGGAGGATAACGCACACTCTCGGGAAAGCGTTCTCCATGTCAAAAAATATTAAGTAGAGGTTCGCTCCGTGACTATGGGCATCGTAGATTTGGTAATCGAAGTCAGCAAGGGTCATTAGAGTTGATCGACTTTCACGGAAACCATGTTGTGTATTACTTAATATTTCGTTGGAACCAGGAGAGTCTATTCTAGAACTTTGCTAAGAGTGCTTAGTAGTGATATGGGTCGGTAGGATAGAGGGTGTGAAGAGTCTCTGTGAGGTTTTTAGGATTGGGATGATCGGGGCTGTTTTCCAGTTATTGAGGAAGGAGGTGGATTAAAACAAAATCGGTTTAGGAGTGAGGTGAGATGGCATTTTGATGAAGTTGACTAATTTGGTCGAGGCTGAGAACTGATTTTTAAGAGCAGAGAGAGTTGGTGTGGGTGACTTTTTGTTTGGTGATTGGTTTGTTGTAGGGGAGTGAGAGAGTTTGTGACATATAAGGGAGAAATCTATCGAGGTATTTTCAGCTTGTTGTTTGAGTTGAGCAAAGGTGGGACATAGTTAGTGTTGGAAGAAATTTGAAAATAATTCTTCGCGAGTATTTCGCTGATTTCTGATGGTGATAGATTTGGTTGTTTTTATGGAGGGGTTAAAAAGAGAACTTTCTTCTTCCCTTCACTTCTTTAGCGGGGAACCCGCTATCCCTTTTGTTGGGGGTACTTCCAGGCAATTTTCGTCCACGAACGCGAGCGAGGTTGATAACGTCACGGAGAGGGGTGGGGACTCGGAAAAATTTCGACTCTCGAGCTATGAATGATAGGAGCGGGACTTAGAAAAATTCCGACCTCCGAGGTATATAATTATGATAGGAGGAGAACTTAGAAAAATTTCGACTTCAGAGCTATATATAATAGGAGGAGGAATTGAACTGATTCGTTCCTCCAAGTTACGGCCTGACATAATTAGAACAACAAATACTCCAGAATGAGTAAATGAAAGAAGAAAGATGCAAAAGCCGCCGCGGCTTTTGCATCTTTCTTCTTTCATTTACTCATTCTGGAGTATTTGTTGTTCTAATAGGAAGGAAACTTAGAAGACGGCTTTTGCATCTTTCTTCTTTCATTTACTCATCCTGGAGTATTTGTTGTCCTAATAGGAAGGAAACTTAGAAGAATATCGACTCTCGAGCTGTAAATGATGGAAGAGGGACTTGGAAAAATTCCGACCTTCGAGCTATATATGATAGGAGGAGGACTTGGAAAGACGACGGCTTCCTTGAAATTGCAGCGCGTTCAAGTTGTCACATCATTATTTTCAGGGCTTGGAAAAACTTCAAGCTCTAGGGGACTCGGGACAGCGGGTTCCCCGCTGCCATTGCAGCCCTACAATGGCATCTAATTTTGACATGTTCCATGTCTTTTCTCTCGCCGGACCCCGATTTTGAAACTCGCGAGTACACCCCCCCGTCAAGAGAAATCTCTACCCCGTGGGTGATTCAGAAATTTGCGAGTACACCCCGCGTAATGATGATAAATAATTATATTAATTAATTAATTAATTAATAATTAAATAATTAAATATTTAAATAATATAATTAATAATTGGAAAATCTCTACCCCGTGGGTGATTCAGAAATTCGCGAGTACACCCCGCGTAATAATAATAATTAATTAATAAAAAAATTATAAATAAATACATAAATGAATTATTAAATAATTAAATAAATAAATAATTAAATAATTAATATAATTGATAATTAAAAAATCTCTATCCCGTGGGTGATTCAGAAATTCGCGAGTACACCCCGCGTAATAATAATAAATAATTAAATAATTAAATAAATAAATAATTAAATAATTAATATAATTAATAATTAGAAAATCTCTACCCCGTGGGTGATTCAGAAATTCGCGAGTACACCCCGCGTAATAATAATAATTAATAATAAATAAATAAATAAATAAATAAATAAATAAATAAATAATTAAATAATTAAATAATTAAATAAATAAATAATTAAATAATTAAAATAATTAATAATTAAAAAATTTTCTAAGTCCCTCTTCCTATCATATATGGCTGGATAGTCGAAATTTTTCCAAGTCCCCTAGACTTGAATTGTCTCATACCATTCCAATACAACAGCGAGTTCGCGCTACCTCATATTTCCCTTAGAAGACTTATACGACGCCAAGATAGGTAAAGGGGTAAACGAATAATATCTCACGAACACTTGACCTAGTAGAAGCCTAGACTGAAATATTTCAAGATGACTGATAAAATATGAAAGACATGGAACATGATTTTCATTTATTTGGCTATGCCAGAAAATTTTTTTTTCTTTCTTCATTTCCATTTAATCTATTGTACTTCACGCATCCCCTATATAAATACTATATCAACACTGGATAGTTTTTAATTTGAAATTTTCGAATTGGATGTGGTGACTAGTCCATGTACCGACGGTTTGCATCCTTTTGCATGATATTTATGAAGCTTGAAAACGCTTTGGGTTCTTGTACAATATTTATTAAGTTTAAAAATGCTTTCGCATTCACTTACTTTCTTTTTATAAAAGAGTGCAAACTCTCAAAAAATTCCTGGAGCTTTTATATGCTTGAAGAGAGGTGAAATTGAAAAATAATTTTTCTGGTTAAAAATCAAAACTCTCTTGATGATCAAAAATACTTGTGTAGAACATCTATTCACGTTTCCAAATTTTGCTTATTCATAAATGATTTGCGTATGTATCAATTTTGACAAGTATATCTAGGATAAAGGCAGTAATACAGCCATCCATAAAGAGTGACGGGATAAAATGTATCTGCAATATCTTTGGAAACATTTTAGAGGGGTTATAGGAGTACTGAAAAAATTTCTATCAGAAAAAGTTGTATTTTTGATGATAAAAATCAGAAAAAAATTAGTCATTATCAGTTTTCGTTATGATGCACCACTTGAAAAAGTATGGGTATTTTTTAAAAAAATAGATACTGATTCAATACATGATATATAATTTTTTCACAATTGCAGTCCCAAAAAAAACTGAAAATAGACGTTAAAAAAGACTAAAATGGGCAATTCGGCAAGAAATATTAATTGGAAAATTCTAAAAAAATTATTGGGCGATTTGCCTTAAAAATACTTTCAATTTTACCAAAGTTCAAAAAAATCGGATAAAAACTCTCCGAGATATGAATTTTTAAGAAAATAACATTTATTTGGCCATATTTGAAGATACATAGGGGATAAAAATCTGAAATTCTTTTTAAAAATCGTTTTTAATATCAACAAACATTTTCCAATGCCTGGGGGCCGATGCCTCATTGAAATCCGGTTTTAGTCTTTCGATTCGTGAGCTATAAGGATAGCAGGATACGGAGAATTTCGCTGATAGCCTAAGTCAGTATGAAGAGAAGAAATACTTATGAAAAATTACGACCTTCGATTGCTCAAAAAATTTCGTTCTCAAGTTTAAAAATTTTTTAGCGCTGTATCTTCATAAATTACAGATCATTAAATCTCGCCCATTAAAATGAATCATTAGAACCGACATCGGCTACTCATTTCGTGACAATTAATCGTTAAAGTGAAATTATTGAATTCAAACTGAAATTCGATAACGTAACGCGAAGGTAAGTACGTAACTTAGCCGCGTGCGCTCTTGCTTACGTCAATATTAACTTTTGATACGAGAAAAAAAGAGAGAAAGAAAACTAGAAAAAAAAAACGAGAAAAATGTGCATTCGCTAATATTATGCTTCGCGTATACTACATAGACTCTCTTTAGCACCTGTATTGTTTACCCACACTGCATTTCGTGAGAATTTACGGTTGAAATTCTCCAAAAGCTCGGTGCACTGCACAACGCGTACGACGTGATTGTATTTTACGCTCGAGTAAAAAATAACTACACTAAAGCGCAAACGAGAAATAAAAGGAGAAGATAAATAACGAGAGAGAAAGACGAAGAGGGGGGGAAAAGTTCAGAAGTAGACATAAAGTCAATAAAATAGTCACAGTTTTGCAATACGGTATAAGATTATGAGCCAAGTTTGTCGCACACTCGAGTACCGGCATTATTTAGGTATACGTCTCAAGTTCCGTGTTTAAATTTTGTATAGATAGGCACTCATTGTCGTCGCTCCTAATTTTCGAGATGTTTTCAATTTTATTTTTAAGTGTATTAAACGATCGAAATCGTCTACACTTTTCTTCGTTTTCCCAACAACATTTTGACAAACAAAAGAATTGCTCACTATTAAACGATCAAGACGTCGACGATTAACTCCAAAATAGCGAACGCGATTCACGTTAAAAACGTAAACCTGGCTGGCATTGTTACGAAAATGTCTCGCACCATTTGAGAAGTCAATTTTCATTTTCTCCGAATCGATGTTACTTTTATCTCGAGTCGAGAGAATTTACTTGTAATTTGTTATAGTTCGAGAAGAGTATTTCGGAGCTTTTTCGGACTGAATTAACTAAAGAGAGAGAGACATTAAATTTGGATTGAAGACCGAAAACATTAAACTCCTAAAACAACGAAATTTCAATTCACGAGCGCTTAATCTATGGAAACATCAAAATCAAATAAAACGAGATTTATAATAATCCTCGCGACTGAAAACTTTGTCCGATCAGGAGTATATTAAATTTTTTTTTGACGCGCCGTGGACTATATATAACTGCGGGGCTGCAACTTGAAAAGTTTAATATCGCTGCTGATGATAAATCGTCGTACTTAAGAGCCCAAAACCTTGAAACGTAAAGTGGTTCAGTAAAACCTAACGCGAGATTCTCACTCGTTAGGGCTTTCGAAAAAACGCCCTAACAACAAGGAGAAAAAGAGGTATACTTTCAAAAATCTTAATAATTTAATCTCGTACATGAGTATACGATTTTTCTCTTTCACAAGACACACGCTGGCTAAGAATAAAAATCATTTGTGACCTGCGATGAGAAAAGGATGCTCATTGCCCACTGACAGGGACACCATTTCTCTCTGATTAGATGTCCAGTCAGAGAGAAATGGTTTTCCTGCGCCAATGGGCAATGGGCATCCTTTTCTCATCGTAGGTCACATTTCTTAACCACCTGGAGACATAATGACTAGTGTATCAATAAGACTGATAGAGGTAAACATGGGGTCAGCGGTACTACCTATAATTTCTGAAAAATGAAAAAAATTGTGATGAGCTCCGCAAAAAGAGACCACGAGTCGTTATGGTCAAAGCTCTCCCTATGTCAAACTGGCTTTTATATGAGATTCACTTCAAGCAAAGAAAGTTAGAAGTCAATGATGATCCATCATTTTCTGGTGTAGGACGGGCCTGATTTGACGGCCAATTTTAGACAGAGAGCTTTCCACCACGGCGACTTGTGGTCCCTTTTTGCAGAGCGCACCATAAATAGTCTATTGTTTGATAATAACCTGTATTCGGGTTGGCCATCATCTAGGATCGTTACAACCGGCAAAATTGACAACGACCCAGGAAGATCAGGCTCAAAAATAAGAATAAATGGAAATAAATGCCGGCAAAGGTTTTTTTTGTGGATTATGTTTAAAATGGTCTCCTGATAAACATACTAAAAGTCCACAGCGATCGGAGAGCGGGCTCTCCCCCAAATGGGGTCAAAGTACCACAAAAACTAGTTTTCTGAAAATAAATCGAAAACTAAGCATCAGAGAAAAAAAAGTTTCGAACAAAAGTTGTTCCTCATCAAATTTCCTATAAATTACAATATATGTATGTCAACTTAGCCCAAAAACTCGAGCTGGAAAGTTGGTTTGAAAGTAGAGCGATTTTCTAAAATTTTTGATTTTAGTGTTAGTGTAGTCAAATTAGACAGGTTTCGGAAAAAAAGAAAAGAACATTGCGACTTAGTAAAGGTCTGATTGCTGGAAATGGTCAAGAATGAAGTCCAAAACAACATACTAACTTCTCCGCGTTTTTCCCCAGGAGCATCTTTTTTATGGGGGTTGAAACCCCCTCAAAATCAGTTTTTTGTAAATATCCCGCTTAATACGCATTTTAGAGAAAAAAGTCATGAGTCAAAAATTATTCCTCGTGAAATTTCTTAACGGACTACACATTTCCTTTCTAACCTACACGTGATAGTTAGCTCAAAAATTCATGGAAATTGAGCCTCCGCCATGCAAATCCGTGAATAACGCGCTCCTTGCCGAGAGATGACGACGTTGCGCGGTGGCTACGCGCGAAGGTAACGTTAATCTTTCGCTAGTACATACGATGAAACGTATACTAATTTTATTAGTTTTAATTAATTGTCACAGGGAATTTGCTGCACGATATTATTTTGAGAAAGGTATAATCAACTGCCTATCATACATGAAAATCAAGTTTTCCATACAGGGACAGACGTTTTAAAAATCGTTTCTTATGCATGTGTGATATGTAAAAAGCTTAATGGGGGGGCTGTAAACATGCGAGCCCTTCCCCCATTTCGATTTTCCAAGTTGGAGTGGGTGGATTCGTTTGTACCGGGTTGTGCCGTAGAGTTTTCCGTTCGTGCTGGTCTTCTTCCCCCTCCAACCTTATGAGGGGGCTGTATGCCAGGCCAGCATGTCGTGCTCCATTTTCGGACTGAAAACAGGCTGCATTTCGTGTGTTACGTTTTCGCTGTATAATGCTCTCAAGTTTTCCATTCTGGTTGTTTCAAGCGATGGTGGGAATGGATGTAGTCTTCTGTTGTGGACTCGACATGCGTAATTGTTTATACGAGGGAGGGGGCGGCGTGAATATTCGATCAGCTTGCGCTGAACTAGTCCGCGACACCCCCTCCCTCGTATAAACAATTACGCATGTGAGGTGATAGATAATCTGAGGAGGAAGGTCAGGGACCAGGGGTTAATCCTTACTAAAGCCGACAAGGGTAACGCGATCGTAGTCCTGGAGAAATCCTGCTACGTTTCCAAGGTTCAAGAAGTTCTCACTCAATGTGGAGCTATTGAAAATAGCTCGTTTAACTTTCCTAGCTACGTCAAAGAGGTTAGGAAAGTTGTGAACGGGAGTGAGTTTATCATAAAAAGTTTTTCGCTCCAAAAAGCCTTGCTCGTACCTAACCCTATTCCCCCCCCCCCTCCTCTATGGGTTGCCAAAAGTTCACAAGATGAATACTCCTATGCGACCTGTCGTGTCCTACGTCTCCTCCCCTGCCTATTTTCTGGCCAAGTTCTTGGATCGTTGGTTCAAGTTTCGAATCGAGTACGAGTCCCCCTACTCCGTTAAAAATTCAGTTTCTCTGGCCGAGAGGCTCAAAAATGTTACTTTGCCTCCGGGTACTAGCCTCTGCTCATTTGATGTAGCCGTCCTCTTTCCCAACATACCAAAGGCCCATACTATGCAGTATATGGGTGACCTACTTGTAAAGTTCAACATTCCTCATAACGAGATACAGGAATTTTTTGGCCTCCTTAATGCGTGCTGGTCCCCTAACTTCTGTAAGTTCAATGGGAAATTTTACGAGTTCCCTGAGGAGGTAGGCATCCCCATCGGCTCTCCTTTGGGCTCTCTCGTTTCGGAGATATTTATGTCCAGATTTGAGGTTGACTTGTTTTCCTGCTACTGAGTCATATCCATTACTGGCACCGATATGTGGACGATATATTATGTGCGTGGACCGGTCCTCAAGAGCTCCTTGGTGAGTTTCTTCAGTATCTGAATAAAATGTATCCCTCCATAAAATTCACTACAGAAATTGGAGGTTCTTCCATAAACTTTCTGGATCTCACTGTCTCTGATAGAGATGGGGACCATGAATTTGCGATATTCAGGAAGGATACTTCGACCGATACAGTTGTCCACGGATCGTCCTTCTGTCCATTTTCTCATAAGATCGCTGCCTTCAATAGTTATATTCATCGACTGACTAGCATTCCGCTAAGTCAACCAGCTTTCCAAAAGAAGCTGGCGACCATTAAGCACTTGGCCGCTGTGAATGAGGTCAACTTGGACATTGACCGTATGGTCCGTAAAAAACTTACGAGGAAGGGCCTTGATTCTACCACTTCCCTCCCCCGCGATCTGAGTGGTAATAATAATAAGAGATTACGTTGGATCAAGCTCCCGTTTTTGGGTGAGTTTTCATCCAAGCTCACTCGTATCCTCCGCCCCTTTGGCTTCAGGCCTGCTTTTTATAACCTCATTACTGTGAAGGGTTTGTTTGTTAGGCTAAAGGACCCCAACCCGCGGGGGGAGAGGAGCGGGGTGTACAAATTTGAGTGCAAGGATTGTAACGGCGTATATATATATAGGCGAGACGGGTCGCCAGCTTGGAATTCGAGTGCACCTTAAGGCCTGGAAGAAAGGTAATTTGGGTGATTCGGCCTTTGCGGACCACCTTGTCTCCAGTGGTCATAGTTTCAAGGAAGGTTCGGCTACCCTTCTCCACAAGGAGAATTCTTACTTCAAGCGCGTTGCGTTGGAAAATATCGAAATAGTGCGTCATCTGAACAGTGACGATGTTACCATACTCACAGGTATTTTCCCGACGAAGGTTTAGTTGAATTGGTCTACGAGTTTGAGTACCTCGCGAGGGCTCGCTCGTTCAATCCTGATCTCGTTGGTATTCTGTTTTATGAGTCGTATCTGGGTCAGTGGCGTTCTAACTTTGCCCGATGATGGTTTGTTAACCGAAGATCTCGCATCTTCTCCTTTATATCTGCGGTCTTTGTAATTAGTTTCTCGTTTACTCTACTCTTTGAGTATTCTGTCATTATGTCGAGCCGTAACGTTCCGGACCGTGTCAATTCTATTTTAGTATGTTGTTTTGGACTTCATTCTTGACCATTTCCAGCAATCAGACCTTTACTATGTCGCAATGTTCTTTTTTTTTTCCGAAACCTGTCCAATTTGACTACACTAACACTAAAATCAAAAATTTTAGAAAATCGCTCAACTTTCAAACTAACATTCCAGCTCGAGTTTTTGGGCCAAGTTGACATACATATAGTGAAATTTATAGGAATTTTGATGAGGAACAACTTTTGTTCGAAACTTTTTTTTCTCTGATGCTTAGTTTTCGATTTATTCTCAGAAAACTAGTTTTTGTGGTACTTTGACCCCCTTTGGGGGAGGGCCCGCTCTCCGATCGCTGTGGACTTTTAGTATGTTTATCAGGAGACCATTTTAAACATAATCCACGAAAAAAACCTTTGCCGGCATTTATTTCCATTTCAAAACCTAATCCGCCTGGCCTATGAGCCAATTTCTCTCTTTCATAACGAAATAACTTGGGATCGGAGCAACTTAGGAAAATAATGAAGAGAACAAAATTAGGAGAGTGTAAAATTTTCTACGAGTCATCTTCTTTCATAGAAATTGATTCGGATCGATTATGGGGGACCTTCCGCGCGTCATCCGCTTCTCCCATTTTCGTTGCACATTAACGCTGTCTAGCCCGATGAGCAGGGAGAGAAGAAAGAATCATTTCATTTTGTTTTCTTTACGAGCTATCGAACTACGCAGGGAGTTATCGGCTCGGGAAGAAGCACGGGATGGATATGTAAAAGGTATGGACTGGAGGAAGTTAAGGGTGATAGTATGGATTCCGAGTTGCTGGAGAGGCAAAAGAGACAACAGAAAATGATTTTTTGAGGTTTACAAGGAATGAACAGGAGAAAACATGGTAGACTGATAAGCGTGGCATTATTGGTATGACGGGAGAGAGCTTAAGAAGAAGGAAGACGTGGATTAGGCGGGTGTGCCCAGTTAAAAGGTCGAGCTATAGCGCGAGGAACGAATTGATTTTTAATTTAAAGATATATATTGCGGGCTTGAGAGGACCAAAAAGCTTGGGCTATGATGCGATGATTAGAGAACGATACTAAGATTTCAAGTCATAGACCGGAGAAGGGGTGGGGTCTATGATTGGAGAAGAGCGGGCCCTGCTTGGAAGCAAGATCTACTACGTCATGTTTTGGAAGGCAGATGTGACCAGGAATCCATAAAAAGGTACAGTCGATACCGACTATAACGAGATTCAAGGGCCTGATATTTTTTCTCGCTTTACCCGGAAGCTCGCAGTAGACATACCCCAGATCCTCGTTATGTCCGGATATACCGAGAAGCTCGCTACATACGAATATTTAGAAAAACTTACACAAAAACGAACGAGGGAGTTTGTACATATTTATTTCATAGGTAGAATTTGTTTCGACTGTTTCCCGAGCGCTAGCGTTGTCTCTAGAACTCTCCTCATGTAAAACGCGAGCATTCTCACGTCTGGAAAATGAAAGTCCGGATGCCAGAACATGGATTGCAAATTATAATTATAAGGTTGACTCTAGAGTAATCAATGAATAGAAAGAATCATTATTGTAGCTGTGTTCAAATGCTATTCGGACAGTTTGTGCACAACTGGAAAGCTGGAAAAACTTGTCAAAATAAAATGGCTCACCCCCGAAATTCACCGTTGCTATCGTAGCTCAAATGTTACGAGTCGACTGTTGATAATGGTCCATCTGAAGCTTTCAAACTGTCTCCTCTCAGACAAGTTTTTGATAGAGGTAGAGGAGGAATGCCGATGGGTGCGAGAAGACACTTGAAAGAAGAAGAGGGAGAAAAATTCGAATCTTGGAGAAGAAAAGTTTTCCCTGCGAGGCCAAAACAGACTAACCTGTGTTTCCAACATTCCATTCAAGGGTACTTCGTATGATAAGAGATGTAACATTTTTGCGAGAATATACGCCCTAATCGATAAGAAAAGCTCGTTAAGACCGGCATCACTCCTCGTAATAACCGGTGTAAATTACATAGCCTATATGGGTGAAGTGCAAGGGACCACGGATTTTGCTCGCAATACCCAAAATCTCGTTTCAACCGCGGCCTCGTTACAGTTGGCATCGACTGTAGTTGAAGATAGAGAAGATATCAGAGTGTCTAGAAAAATGATAATGCGCTGAACTATGGTTTTGGAAGGTTGGGAGTCTTGTTTGGCTCAGAGAGAGGAAACAGAGGAGGAAAGGAGGAATTTACTGAGAAAGGAGAGAAAAGAGAGGTGAGTAAGGTAGAAATAGATGGTAAATAGTTCAGCAGAGTATGTAGAGCCCGAGTTTCTCATACGGAAGTGCGAGACCTCACCATCGATAAAAAAGGCGTAGCCAATTTCGGAATCCGATTTGGATCCATCAGTAGGAGAGAAAATCGTTATATGATTGTGTTCTAAATAAATTAAGTTAGGCACTTTTGGTAAATCAGCCAGGTCGAGGAGAATTATGACGCGTTCTGGATGTCGGCTGTTCCTATATTAACGAACAGGACACAGGCAACAGAAAATGTGGCACGATCTTGACACGATTGGAGAGCATTAATATCGGTTTTGATTCCTGATGAAGACTCTTCATGATTAGTCGCCTTTTGATGCATTGTCGTTAAAACTTTTACAAATGTCGTGTTAGACCGGGTTAAAATATCGGACAATTTTTTAAAAAACATGTACTTAGTTCAATTTTATTGATTTCTCGTACTCTGTGCACAGTCGCGCAAATTAATTTTTTTCACGTTCAGTAATACATGTCCCGCATAATAAATTACGATTAGCTGAGGTCAATATGAAGGTAAGAGTAACAAGTTGCTCTATGATTAACATTCATTCTGTTCCCATTATCGATTGGAGGGCGAGGAAAATCACGTAGAAATTAGGTCATCTTCACTCAGAACTTGAAGGAGTATTTTTCGGGGCCGGTTGTACCAATATCTTGAAATAAGTTTGAAATTTCAACGGGAATTTAAAATCTGTAACGCCCATCACATCAATTGGTACAACTGCCCTTCAATACACGCTTTTCGAGTTTCATTCAATGATGAGCGAGGAATTTTCTATTATTTCCACTCGCCTGGTTATAGTTATCAGTCACTTTCAAATTGACCGTCGTACTTTCATCATATTATGTCAACAACGTGGTTTCGTTATTTACTATCCCCGGTAATTTGTCTCACGTGACATTAAAAGGCACCTTGAAAAGAGAATATCTCTTAATATCATTACGAAAAAAAAGAACTTCTCTTATTACAAGTTGTGTTCTATAGTATTTCGAAACTCAATACCTACCCTTTTAAAGTAACTTATGACCGAGTAATCAATCCAGTCTATTCTAATGTAATGCACCTACGTTCTCATCTTCTTACGTCATTCGTGTCAAATTTGGTTTTACGTACGTTGAAAAGACGTTCGACGTGCGAGTCCGTCAGTCTATAGGTAGTTGTGAAGAGAATCTCAAAAAAATAAAAAAGAGGTTACCGATGAATGAAGGCACGAATTAATTAATGATGTTATCTACATTACTCTTTTTCAATCTAATCGACAAAATTGATGAGACAAATGATTGTAATCGAACAGATAGAAGTTTATTCGATGATTAAGAATTTGCAATTCCTTTTCATTAGATTTGAGAACGCAGTTCATTGGTACGTAAACCGATTGACGGTCTCTTTATAAGTTTACAATATTACGATGAAAAAATTCTGAACGCAGACATTCTAGGCAATAAGGAAAAGGTGCAAGAGCCGCGGCATTCCAACATTAGAGTCACGGTTGCTTGTGAAAAATGGACGATATTACATTAAATTCCCCTTATATTTCTCCCTTTCTCCACAATACAAACACCTTTTTCCGAATTACGATTCGACGTGACTTATTTCCTTATTATTATTCAAAAGTTAGTTTTCTGGCTAGTATAGATTCGTGAAATCGCAGCTACATCTGTGAATTGAAAACACCTCACGCAACAAGCTTTCTCTTCCGAATTACAAATCAATGCGACTTATTTCCCAGTAGAATGGGAGTTTTATCGCTCGTAAAGAATTGCACCGTACAGGAGGCTTTTAGCTTTTCAGCGCTCATGTTTTCAGACGTGGATTGATGCGATCCACGCAGATATTTCGCAGATGAATGCGATTTGCTTGGTATCCTAGAAGTGTACTCCCAAAGCGGGATCAAGAGGGAGGGGGAGAGAGGGCTATTGAGCCCGGGGCCAGGATTTTAGAGGGTCCCGGAATTATAATTTAAGCATCAGTGAACAATGAAAAATTATATACGTTTTACGAAACATAGAGAGGGTTGGGGCTCGCGCATATTGGAAGACTTTTCTTTTTCAAAGATGTGCGAGGTAAATTTCGTGAGGGTAGGGACGCGAAAGCCACGAGTATGACAATGCTTTCATATGCGATAATTTATTCTGCGGGACTTGTTTTTGACATTTGGAGTACGTTGGATGCAGCGGCTGAAATCGAATATAGTGACGAGAATTCCCTGTGCAATCGTCTCGCTACAGCTTTGACGGTTGGGTCGACTTTTTCATTACTACTGATTCTGCAGCGGTTGGGGACTCGGATGATGGTTACGGAGTAGATTGATGAGAGACTTATAAGGAGGGCATGGATACGTAAAACGAGTAAATGAGTGGAGTAAACGATGGAGATCACGGTTAGGGTGGATATGAGATTAGAAGCAGGGGAGGAAAAGGAAGAGTTAGGATTGATTCTAGGTGTTGGAAGATGACTTGAATCTCAGCTGTTAGGATTGAGACGAAGTTGCGGTGATGGTGAGAGAAAATTTGATTTTTAATGGAATATGCAAAACCATCTTTCAACCGTCTGCGATGGCGTCGGTATGTGACCTTGATTGGTAGGTAGGAGTGAGCATTGGTCGATTCACATTGGAGTATGGGCTATAAAAGTAAGGTTAGAGAGGAGACAGTCCAACTAGATACTATTGGATGGGAAATGGTTAATGAGTAAGTGTGAGATATCATCACACGGGCACCTACATCTATCCTACAGGTAACTTAACGTACATATTCCTACGTTTAATTACCTGTTTGTACTGTTTCTAGTATTTTTCCGACAATAAAATAAACGAAGGTGAGCTCTTTTTCTTAAAACCACGATCGATAACTGCTTTCAATTATCAGTGCACAAAATACTTCTCACGTCGACCCTCACCAACTAACGTATCACAATTTTCTTTCCTCTCGAACAAGGAACACACAAAACCACTTCAGCTAACATCTAGCCCGACCTCAAATGAGCAACGAGTCCCCAAGCACGGGTACAGAACCAAAATAAGCAACTGGAAGAGGAGCCTTCACACTACCATCTTATCTGAGGTTGGCCGGCCCCAGCATCGGATTTGTGATTCAGCCTTTGGTATCATCCAGACCCGGCATCTCACCTATCCATCAATGCCTGCCTCCTGACTAACAGCAATGACCTGGATCCGTCGGTCCGCATTCTGCACCTCGCCGGACACCGGTCATTCTCCGGAGACAGCACCAGAGAGACCCGCCCTCCGGTATCAGCACAGCGAGGGTACCGGTTCCCAGAATCCCACCGAGAACCGTTTCAAGGAACACCATCGAGAGATTTCACTCAGATAATGTTATTATTCTGGAGAAGTCACACACTCGCTCCGGTAACCAATACTCCCTCTGAGAAATCCCCAAGATCACTAGACAAACGTAGGTCTGCTCATTGAAGGAGATGCGCTGTGATTGGTTACTTGTAACTAACGTCACTCGAAGACTCGTTTCAGCGGGAATTTTGAACATTTTGAACGTATACCGATATACAGTGTACTGCGATGATACACGTATACCTCTGTAAAGCGATTTGAGAATGAATTAATGGTTATTTTCTTGGATTATATCATGCAACAAAGTTTTTATAACCTCGTATAGTAGAAAATCAAGCAATTTTGATGAATAAGAATATAAAAAGTCAATTTAAAACAGGAATCAATGAAGAAAAATATCTGTACAGTGTATCAAATAATTCAAGTCACAGTTTTTTTCATTTTTTTGATATTCCTTCTCTCTTTAGGCTCGTCTTTTCTTTTTCTTTTCAAATCGCGTAAGAGAAATAGCTTATAACGTGTATTCAGAAATTTTATACGAATAAACAGAGCTAACTCGGAAAAATGTCGTACAACAGAGAGTATCTAGGTGGAATAATAGTCGTTAAAAAAATGTTGAAGTCTCCGGGAAAATATCCGGCTTGTACTCCACCCCACTCCCTCCCCCTCGTTTCTTTTGTTTTTTGTTTCTCGGTATGTTTTTTTTTTTTTTAAACTTTTTTTTTTTTAATTTAAACATTACATTTAGTCATGAGAGTTGGGTGGGTTTTACCATGGTTTTTCCCCACCCCTCTCATGACGAGTTCGAAATACACTGTATAACTATACACTTAACTCTACCTATTGAAAGAGGGTATGACTTCTGTTTTTATTTCATTTTACTTATTTTATTATCTTATTTATTTATTAATTTAATTTAATTTAATTTTTATTTAATTTTTATTTATTTTATTTATTTTTATTTTTTTATTTTATTTTATTTTATTTTATTTTATTTATTTTTTTTTCCTTCCTTCTCCTCTCAGTCTATTTGATTTCTTTTTTGGTTTTTAATATCTTTCTTATATATCCATCCAATTTTTGGTGGCATTCCCCGTTCTGCAGGCACTGTCCCAATTCCTCTGTAGTTATTTTAGCATCCCCCCCTGATACGATCAAAATTTTTGCATTTTATAAAGGTGTGATCCGGATCATCATCAGAATTTAAGAATTTAATGCAGGGAATGCTTAAATTCTCAGTATGTTATTAGGTGTAAAAATATTTGTTCGCAAAATGTCGAAGGACCTTATCCGGGAAAATATCCGGTTTTTTCCCGGATGAGAAACGAACATTTTTCACGGACATTTTCCCAGAGAATTTCCAGGTAGGGAAACTATGCCATTTTTCTTCAAGATGCCTCATATACAAACAAGCGAACAAAAATGTTGGAAGTCCTACTATGCCGGAAATTCTCCGGGAAAATATCCGGGTTGTATTCCGAATAAGAAAAAGACCTAAATTGAAAGAAAGAAAAATTACTAGTTGCGATACCTCATGTACAAAGAAGAAAAAATTCCAAGTCCTACTATCCTGGAAATTCTCCGGGAAAATATCCGGCTTGTGTTTCGTGTAAGGAAAAACGACCTGTACTTTTAAAACGGGCAATGACATCGTTCGCAGATAGTCGTGGATTTGACGCCTCTTTGTGACCCCCGACATGGAGGAAGGAAAAGTTTTGAGGATAAGAAGGGGAGTAAATAAGTTAAGGATGATTGTAAGGACAAGGAAAATCATTCAAGGAAATTGAAAACTTTGGAGGATTACTATTAATTAGCCGTTTAACAGAGTGAATAGAGGAAAAAGGAAAATAACTGAGAAATTTGCAAACTATGTCGGGAGTCTCGAACGAGGAAGGAGAGGAAGTCAAAGTCAATGAATCGGTCGTAACAGAAGGATTTATTGTGCAGGAAAGTAATGGAACGTCGGATTGTTGGTAGGTACGTGACTAATGTTGATAGAAAAATTTAGTGATCAGGTAAAGGCCGAGGAGATGAAAACAATGTATCGGAGTGATAAACGAAAGGACGACTTTGAGCGTATTTAGTACTCAGATGAGTTCGTAAGAGTCGAGATTTAGAATAAACTTTAGTATCGAATTCGGAAAAAAACGGAGAAAATGCCGTAGAAATAAAATTTTGTAGATGAGACATAGGTATCATGAAAAATCATGGTAGGATAAAGGATATGAAAAGATAATTTTTCGGAAGAGGAAGCTGTTAAAATGATGCGGGGCGGAATGAACGATGTCTTCTCTTCATCATAATTAAGAAGTAAATTCTCGACCGCTTCGCAAAAAAAATCAACAACCGCTCCATCAACATCGAAAAATAGTTTGACGAGGTGATCCATAGAAATTACTTCATAAAAATATGAAGATTTTCGAAATATTTGGTGGAAAACAGTATTCGGGTGACACAGACGGAAACAATATCCCGTTTTGTTAGAACCATTCTTCCTTCCTTCCTTGCCAGAAAATTGAATCGAAAAACCACATTCACATACAAATAAATTTTGATCGAAGGAATTTGAATTTTTGCTCAAACAAGCGCAAAATCGTATGTTCTTGTCTCGATCAGCTGTTGTAAGTATTGTAACTCGGGTATCACAGTGACGTCACTCGTACGTTTACCCTCCCGGTCTTACCCATCCCTTAATTCGTACGAATGAGCAGACCTACGTTTGTCTAGTGATCTTGGGAAATCCCAACTCAACCGTAAGACAAGCTTCGTTCTCCGCTCAAACTCGATCTACAGGTGCGTGTACTATATCCAAAGGTCCACCACAATGACCACTGTAGTAAACCATCAGGTACACCCTCACGGTGTCCCGATAACATTTCATCGTATTCTAAATCATTATTCGTGTACAATGAGTCCCCTTATTCGGAATCAAGACCGATAGCAATTCGTTCACGATTTTCTCTTCTCTTATTAAGATTATCTAGACGACACCTATTCGACGCTTAACTACGTCATAATAGTTACAATTAATAAACCAAGAAAAAGAGTCAGTGACTACTCACCAAATACCAACATCAACTCGACGAGTACAAAATAATTAATAACTTTTTAAATAATACGCACGCCGGACAGATAGGAATATAACGTGCACGCTCACAGTACAATACAGTATAAGTGTGTGCTAAATACGTTTCGATGCAGTCGAAAATCAGGAAATCGCGAGCACGTGTTCGTAATATCATCCCTGCTGAGACGTTTAGGCTTTTTGTTTAGCGTTCTTCCCCTGCGTTCGAATAATTTCCGTGACGAAGATGCTGTGTATTCGAACTAGGCATATTGTAGGTGTCGCTATCATCGACAATTTCTTCAATATATTTCTTATGGGAAAAGAAAAATTGCTCCGATTTAATTGAAAATCAGATCATCTTATAGGAAATTTTACGCTCTTTCAATTTGATTCCGAGTATTTTCTCTTTAAAATCACTTCGTTTTGAGTAATTTGAAGAAAACCCAAAAATCTCTATATGTATATACCTATGCATTACAGGCATTATTTGGCTTATCAATATTTCTTCAATAGACGCTGGCGCACCTACAATATTCCCAGTCCGAATTATAACCGCGGTTTAGCGATAGCAAACCCGGAACCAGTTTCCTGCTTCCTTATATGCGTATTTATTTATGTACAAGATTTTTTTGTCCGCAGAACTCCTCCAAAACTACTGGATAGATTTTTTTATAACTTGGCCAACATATCTTAGTTTTTTATCAGAAGATGTGCACCTACAATTTTTTTGATGATCGGGTGAGTGGTTCTCGAGAAATGTTCAATTTTTACAAAAGTTCTCACTATTATTGACATATTGTACCTGTCTTTGGGCTGGGGATCAATCCGAAATCTGCGTAACACAACGCGACGTGATGCTTTATGACGTCATCAATAATCTTGACGCAATTTAAAGACTTGGAAAAATGTTGACCCTCAATCTTCATTATAGTAGACCTAATATAGTAGATATACTAGCCCTATACTAACAAGGACCAATATGTGGTATACTAGGTTTCCTAATATACAGCATACTAGATCTGCGTGAGCCCATTAAAAAATTTATACATTCTATTAATGAACTTTGTCTCTCTCATTACCAACGTTCTTCTTTCAGTATATAATATATTTTAGAATATCTATTTTTAAAGATATATTTTTTGATATAATTTATTCAATTATACTTGATAATTTTTTTAGGATTATTTATTTTAAAAAAAAAAAATCAATTTTTAATAATTTATTTAGCAATTTACCAATCTTTAATTTGAATATTAAATTTAAATTTGTTATTATTACATCATTCTTTATTAATTTAATATTAATAAAATTAATTTTTAATAATTTGATTTATATTATTTTTTTATTACTAATTTATCGATTGAATTAATTTTTTTTTTAATTATTTTTCAATCATGATTTTTTTATCAATTGATATTTTTGATTTTTTAAAATTTAAATTGATTATTTTGTTAACAAAATTAGAAATATTGATGAAAAATTTTTATTTAATATTATTAAGCATTTTTTTAATTATTTTTACGAGCACTAGAGCTGCACGAGGGCTATTGGCTCGGCGTTACAAAAGTTATGAAAGTAATATTATAAATAACACATAAGAAAGGGAGGTTTTAAGGAAGTTGGTAGAGTAAGGAAAAGTGAGGAAGGATAAGAGGATGGAATATAATGTCGAGTGTAACTGCTTCAGGTAATGGTGTGTAAAAGTTTACAATGTGTGTATGTAGAAGGTTGTAGAGGTATATGATTTATTTAAATTTTTCAATTTCTTATAATTCAAAATTTTGATTTGAATGCCGGTATTTAAACTTGATATTTAATTTAATTAACAAATGTGAGGCGACCTAAGAAACCGTACCTAAACTCACTTCAATTTTTTCTTTTTGCATCTTCAAATAGAGGATAGATAGTTTTCTGAATTCAACAAAAAAAATTTTTCCACATCGGTTGAAAATTCCCTGAGGTATGATCGTTCAAAGTTACAATTTTTAAAACGTGAATTCTGAGAAAATTGGAAAAAAGTTAGGTACTGAAAGTTTGTGACTGAAAAAAAATTCGGAGCGAGTGAAGGTACGGTTTCTCAAATCACCTCACAAATACTTGACTTTTACTTGACTTTCTTTCAAAGTAAGCGAGTCAACAAGCAAGAAAAAAAAAGTCGAATTGGCTAAAAACATTTTTTTTTGCTTTAAAAATTTTTTGTTATTTTCATCATTTTTACCTGACCGTTAAGGAAAATACTTGACTTTTACTTGTTTACTTGACTTTTCAGAAAATACTAGACTTTTACTTCATTTACTTGACTTACTTAACCGGTAGACACCCTAGACTATCTTGGTGACATCATGCTTAAATTTATTATTGATTTATATATCATTTTTTCGTGTATACATAATTGATGCTAGTTTATAGTTGATTTGAGGTATATCAGAAGGTGGGGATATTATTTTCAATTGCCGTTTTTCTTCATATTCTCCTTCTCCTGCCTTTTTTTTTTAATACATTGATATAATTAGAGCCCGGATTTTTCGTTAAAATACCGAAAACGTAGATTATAAATACCGAAAGTATCATTTTTACCGAAAACTGGCCATCAATTCGTCTAAAATATACCAATATTTACGCAAAATCATGTAAAAAATGGTCATTATTTTCTAAATACCGAATAATACCGAAAATCAAAGTTTTAGTACCGAAAATTAAATTATAAATACCAAAAAATCCGGGCTCTAGATATAATATATGTGACCTCGTCTACAGAAACCCGGCCTAGTGTTCAATTACAATCAGGAGAAAAGGAATCTTTCTCCCTCTGTAAAAGATCCTTTTCTCCTGATCGCCGGGTTTCTGTAGACGGGGTCACATATATTAAAAAGTTTGTTTATTCTTGCTCGAGAAAGAAGCATTTTGCCGTTGAGGCCCGTTTTTGACATGTTTTATGTCTTTACTGAGACCCTACTTCCAATTTTAAATGCTGCGAGTGCCCCCCCTCCCCCGTTGGGCAGACAATCAGGAGAAAAGGAATCTTTCTCCCTCTGTAAAAGATTCTTTTCTCCTGATCGCCGGGTTTCTGTAGACGGGGTCACATATTAAAAAGTTTGTTTATTCTTGCTCGAGAAAGAAGCATTTTGCCGTTGAGGCCCGTTTTTGACATGTTTTATGTCTTTACTGAGACCCTACTTCCAATTTTAAATGCTGCGAGTGCCCCCCCCTCCCCCGTTGGGCAGTTCTCGAGATAAACTCAATTTAAAAATGCATTTCTTATTTACATTTTTTTAGGTCTATTCTCTCCTGTTCCTGCTCTTGTCAAGACTGCCAGTATGTAGAATCAATGCGTTTTTTGTCCGTTCGTCACCTTTTCTCGTGTCCCACTTCTGGAAACACCCGTCTTTTTCACTCTGTTTCTCCACATCTTCCCCCTGCTCTTTAGAACCAGGCAAATACAATGTTGCCATGTTTCAAACTTCCAAGTTACTTATTTTGAGAAAATTTTAATTGCCGCTTTGGAATTGCAATTATCAAAATTATAATACGCAAACATTGTTCTCAAGGCTAATAAAGAAGTAATTGTGAAGCTCTTTTTTTTACCGCGACTTTTCCATAGCTAAAAAAGTGAGGTGTTAAATCTGTAGCAAGGTTGACAGGGAGAGGAAGCAGTGGACTTAATCGACGTTTTGGAAGTCCTAGACCACTTTCATCCTGAGAAAATTTCAAGTTTCCTTTCCTCATATATATAAGCCTATATATTTTAGACTTATGAGATTTTTTTTTATCCGCGGATCTCCACCAAAACTACTGATGGATCTTTTCGAGATTCAGGCAAGTTAAATAGTTTCATATCTGAAGATATGCACCTGCAATTTTTGCGAGCATCTGATGAACTTAATTGATGGTAATTCATTTGTAGGTTACGGATTTTTACTCTGTTATCAGTTGATGTGACGTAATGATGATGTGGCTTCATCGATAAATTATTGCTATTTCAGATACAGACTAGTGCAGTGTAGATCCTCTTAATCACTTTTTCAATGTGTCAGAAGAAAAATCGTGCGCTACTTACGCTTCCGCGTGAGTGTATTTTTTCATAGGGATAGAAATTGGTCTCGAGGACCCACAAAAGCTGCCACGTGCGCCCTGTATATTCACAAAGCAAAGTTAAAATCAGGAGGGAATAACAATATTTATGCCAATCGCGATTGATAAAAAAATCAATGACCATTATCAACCAAATTTAGTTCACAATCGTTAGGCTCTCTACTCACTATTCAAAACAGAGTCCGGTTCTGTAACTTACAACTTATTTTTCCGACGATACTTGCAAATAAGTAGACTATGTCGACTAGTTTATCAATTTGTCAGGCAAAACTTCGACAACAAGCAAACTCATAAATTTCAAACACCAATTTAAACGCGTTACACGTGTTTCAAGTCCAATAAACCCGACATATTTTCCTACACGCACTGCTCAGTTTTTCTCCGCAGCCGGAAATAGTGAAAATTTCTAATTAAACAGGTGTACTAATTATTTCATTTCGAAACATGTATCTTTTCGAAGACAGATTATTCAAACATTATGAGTACGGAAATGAGTTTTACAAAATATGTAACGTAATCGTACGTATTTAGGTCTTTCTATGCATTATACAGGACACATAAAATAAAAAGTCAAGCGACACAGAATGTAAACTTACTGCAGTACATTGAGTAAAGAAATGAAAAAAAAAAGGAAAATATACGTGTAGAAATCAATACAGACCACCGGGGGTAACGTTTAAATTATTCCTGTGTCATACGCAATCAATGTAACTTTTTAACTTGCATGCAAGTATAGCGGCGTACATAGCAATTTTACGTCAGAACATTAACGAAGATCATCCAATCATGTTCGTGAGCGGGAAAGTGCATCATGCTAAATATTTGTACACATTTTATTCCCCTGACGGACAACAATCATTGCACTACAGAACACCATTTCACTCATTTTATCCACTAAACAAACGCATACGGTTTTACCCTTTTTGAATTAACGTTTTACTGCACTACGCATCGGGGAGCTTTCGATCAGACTTTCGCATTAAAAAGCGCTACGAATATCAGTTATACGAGTGACGCGATAAAATTTATTTAAATGCGAATGCGGTTATGAACTTTGGCGTGCGTCGAACATTGTTGTGGTTGAATATAAAAAAAAAATACGACATTGTTACGAAGTCGCAAACACTTACGGTTATAGCATTTTTTAACTCGCAATCAAAATTTATAGCGTTGAAAGAATACATATTTTGAAAGGTTCGTAGAAAGCTCTACAAGTTCCTCGAAAATCAAGCACGTAAAGAAATGATGATGATTCAGCATTTTCTGGACCTACAAAAACTTGTTATATCGAGGCACATAAATACGAACAGAAAAGAAGACGGAAAAATTGAAAGGCCATTCCATAGTTTGCACGGTCCACTGACCCCGAAAAAATAGATGGCACGTTTTTAAAATCCCAAAATACAGAAACTTCATGAAGTTACTACCTTTTTTTCGAATGATGCAAACACCTTGTCAAGCTCATCGTCTTCATTTCCTTCCTTAGAAACGTATGCTGAACCTACAAAAATATTCTAAGGGGTGTAATGAATCATAATTACTTTTTGACAAAATTAAGTCTTCTCTCAATTTAACCTCGGCAACTCTAGACAAATTCTAACGTAATTCAGTTTAGATTGATGATGTCATCAAATTCGAACGCGGACGTTTTCTGAGGACCCCTTCCAAAGAGCTATTTTGAGCAGATCAGAAGGTCATCTTATCTTAGACTCGTTTGGAAGATGATGAGTGTTGATTTCAGTACTAGAGGAAAAAAACAATCAAGAAAAAAGAAAGTCGATTTCTTGGTGAATAGACTTTTTCTGACTTTGATGACAGAGCTAATTCTCTTGTAACAGGTTACATAATTATGTACACCGACATTCTGGCATAAAACTACCTTAGGTTTAGTTTTTTTCGTGGATGAGTTTAAGGAGGTTTCTTGTACGGAAACAAATCAAGGAATCCGAATATGACGACCCCATAAGTCTATGATGTATCACGAAGCTTCTATCGAGGATACTAAAAAGTAACAGGGAACCTCTTTTATGGGAGGCAAAACGTGGGACTTGGAAAAAACGATGGCTTGATTAACGAGTTAAACGAGGAACGCCGGGAACCTGTTTCATGAGTCAAATGGGATTTGATATTGAGAGAAGGCCTAGACCTACTATAAGCCTAGTATAATATAGTTTGATAGTCTAGATTTGTCTTAACTCTCGAGCTATATTATGATAGAAAGGGGACTTGAAAGAATTTCATCCTCCAAGCTATACAATAGGAGTCAACATTTTTTCAAGTTTTCCGCCGGACGGCACACGGCGGACATATGATGGGAAAGGGATTTGAAAAAAGGAAACCTAGACCAATAGTATAAAGCTACTCTGAAGGAGGGCTAGACCTACTATAGACTTAGTATGAACTAAGACGTCATTGGTGATCTGGATCTATTTTTGAAGGGGACTTGGAAAACTTTCTTCTCTCGAGCTATACGTATATGACAGGACAGGAATTTGGAAACATTTTCACTCTCGAGCTATATATGATAGGAGGGAGACTTGGAAAAATTTCAACCTCCGAGCTATAGATAATAGAAGAGGGACTTAGAAACAACGGCTTTCTTAACAAAACTCAACAAAGAACGCAGGAAACCTGTTCTATGGGTCAAATTGCTTTTGAAGAATCTTGTTTTTCCAAGTACCTCATATCACATTATAATAATATCCTGGAAGAAAAAATTCTTCCAAGTCCCTTCCCATCATACCTATAGGTATAGCTTGAAGGTTTGTAAAACCATTTTGACCTCACGGTTTTCAAAAAACCTCTCATAAGACAGGTTCCCAGTTAAAATGTTACAAACGTTGGAACGCAATTATGACAACCTATTATGTACAAAAAAAAAATGACCAACACCCGCGGCACCACTCTTACTCCAAGTAGGGCAGTAAATACCGACGCGTTAAATATGAAGTACTGTACGGTCGTGGTCTTGTGGAGTGTTGACAGCAACAAACGTTAGTTCCACACAACATCGATAGAGAACACCACCGGGTCCACGTCCTCGTCGATTTTCCAACGACGAAAATTAATCCATGATAACAATTACGTGAGTAGCCTCTCAACTCGCAGACAAAATGAGTAGCCACGGACATATATTTCAACTGCTCCTTTACCTGTGTGTTCTAGACCCATTTGCGAATAAAGGCAAAGGAGACGCCCTCTAGATTTACCATAGCGGCAATTTAAAGAAGCTTGCAAAAAAAGTGATGAAGTGAAAAAAGTTATCCAAAAAATCTGAAATTACATTTGTCTGAAAGAAAATTGAAAGGGCAACAAGTTTTGTTCCCTGCATTTTTCATGAAAAATAATTTGAAACGGTTAATTTATTAGTATGCTGTGTTATGGTAGAAAACACCAGGATCACTTTTTTCGCAGAACAAGTGGCGCTCCTAGCGGGACCTTTATCCGCGAATTCCCGTCTACATTATTAAGCGGGTGAAAGTTAAGATTTGCTGCAATGATGATGAATGTTCTTACGAGAATGTAGATACGCTGAGCAGCCTAGATCACCTCCTAGTAGTATTAAATTCTTTTCTTGTGTGTTCCTACTGCACTGTGGGTGCAAGCGCTTTCCCAAATCGGTTTTGTGAATTAATAAAATGTGTTGTAACGTCACTCAAGATAATATTATACTCGTATTATATATTCTCTGTCTTTTGAGATTATATTTTTTCCTGGCAAATTTTATTTCTTGTACAGTCGAGCAGTCTTACCAAGATAGTCTTTGAACATCAATATTGATGACTGCACGTATTACATATTCTGTGTCACCTATGATTTAATTTTTGCCGAGCATTTTTCAAATTTCTCTACAGTCCTGGCAAGTATTATTTTTGCATAGTATTTTTCAAAATTTTGTACAGAGCCTTGGAAAAAGTTTCTTCCTCTCAGTACTTCAATAATGGTAATATATCTACCGTTTGGGATTTGGTATTGAGAATTCGAGGCAGCCTAGACCTAGACATAGCTAGTACAAAGAAGGCCTAGACCTACTATAAGCCTAGTATAAACCTCTTCCTTTCAACAACTCATCGAACATATTGAAATTCACCAACTTCCCAAAACTTCTGGTTCAGATTTTGAAGAACTCTTCCAGTTATACACGCAAGAACATTTTCCTCACCATACACATATTTTTACTAACGGTTCTAAAGATCATCAGGAAGTGGGTATGGCCTCTTAGATACCCTCAACTAAGCTTCATTGCTCTTTATCTCTACCAAACTTCACATCTATTTTTCATGCGGAACGGATGGCGATATTCCAAGCCCTTTCCTACATAAAGCAAAACTCCCGAACAGGACAGTTTCTCATAATATCTGACTCTCTCTCTGCTCTCCAATCCATTTCTTCCATCCCTTCACGCGTTAACTCATCCTTAGCTTTATCAATCATCTACTTTATCAATTCTCTCAACCCCATTCAAATTAATTTTCTCTGGATCCCCAGTTATGCAAGAATATTCAACAACGAAATTGTAGATGTTTTAGCTAAATCAGCCCCCTCATCACCAGTCTCATCAAATCTGCTCCCTATGTCAGAACTATTTTCTCTTATTCGATGCTCCACGCGAGATGACTGGGCAATATCCTACCCGAAATCCGCTGACAATCTGAAATCTTATTATTTCCTCGTTCAACCTCTACTTCCGGCATTCCCTTGGTAAAAACTTTTTAACAATGTTCCCCGCTCCCTTATAGTTAAACTCAGCCGTCTTCGTTTTGGACACAATCGTCTCCCCGCTCACTTAAAACGTTTGAATCTTTCTGAATCCGATATACGCCCCTTCCATCCAGACAATCCTTTTAAAGGCGACATCAATCATTATCTTTTCGAATGTCCAGAAATATCCAACATGAGACAAATACTATACTCAGAAGCCATCAATCTACAATTCGCTACCCCACTCAGAGCCACCGACCTCCTATCATCAGAAAACCCTTCAATTTTCTCACACATTTTCAAATTTATCTCTGACCTACCTCCTTCCATCAACATTTAATTCAATTTATTTTTTCCGTTCTTCCTTCGAGATAAGGCCCAGTAGCCATCCTCTTTCCAACCCTTTTTTTTTCTTTTTTTTTTCTTTCTTTCTTTATTTTATGATTTACTTTCTTTAAATTCACGAAATTCCTCGTTCTCTCATTGTCAAAATCAGCCGTCTTCGCTTCGGATATAATCGTCTCCCTGTCCACCTCAAATGCATAAATCTCCTAGAATCTGACGCATGCTCCTTCCATCCAGATAACCCTTTAAAAGCCGACATCAACCACTATTTTTTCGAGTGCTCAGAATTATCAAATTTAAGACAAAAACTCTATTCAGAATGTATGAATTTAAATTTTCTAACCCCTCTCCGAGCTATTGACCTTCTCTCATCCGAAGAATTATCAATTTTCCCTCATATCTTTAATTTCCTTAAAAATCTTCCGGAATCCACCACAATTTGACTCACATAATTCATGACAAATTTGTTAAACGAGATAAGGCCTAGTTGCCATCTTCCAACACCCTGTTTATTTTATTTTATTTTTTTTTTCATTTTTTTTTAAATTATTATTTTTGTATTTTTTTTTTTAATATTATTTTTACAATAAAGGGTATGTATAAAAAAAAAAAAAAAAAAAAAATTCTAATGAGCGATTAAATCATACTCTTTTAATACAAGAAATCAAACTCGGCTCCAGTCCTTACAACGGATTGCTATGTCGGAGTACTATTGTTTTCACCTTTTTTTTTTAAATACATTTATGCATGTGTATAATTTTTTCCCCGTATTCCTTTTTTTGTCTTTTTTTTTTTGTTTTTTTTTTAATAATTTTTTTCTGGTTGGATGTAATAAAAAAAAAATATATAGTTTGAGAGTCTAAATTTTTCTCGAATCTCGAGCTATGTATGATAGGAGGACGACTTGGAAAAATGTTGACTCTCGAGCTATATATGATAGAAAGGGGACTTGGAAAAATTCTTATCATATATGGCTCGAGAGTCAACAGTTTTCCAAGTCCCCCTCCTATCATATATAGCTCGAGAGTTGAAATTTTTTCCAAGTCCCCTTCCTAGCATATATGGCTCGAGAGTCGAAATTTTTCGTAGTTTTTTGTAGGACGGCGCACGTCAAATTTCTCAAAGAGCCCTCCATAGAACAGGTTCCCTGTTAAAATTTTGACTCTGGAGCTATATTATGATGAAAGGGAGACATGAAAACATTTCATACTCCAACTATTATAGAAAAGGATTTGAAATTTTTTTTCAAGTTTAGAAAAATTTCATCTTCCAAGTTATATACAATGAGAACCAAAATTTTTCTTTGTTTTTGCCGGACGGCACACAGCGCACGGCAAATTCCTCAAATAAGCCCCCATAAAACAGATTCCCTGTTAAGAACGACGGCTTCCTTAACAAAGTTAAATGAGGAACGCAGGGAGAGTTAAATGGGATTTTGTATTGAGAATTCACGGAAGCCTAGACCTGGATAAAACTAGTATAAAAAAGGCCTAGACCTGATATAAGCGAGTATAATATAATTCGATAGTCTAGATTTTTCTCGAATCTCAAGCTAAATATTATGATAGGGGGGAGACTTGGAAAAATTTTTACTCTCGGGCTACGAGGATGTAAAATTGGATTTGGTATTAAGAAGTCTAGAAAGCCTAGACCTAATATTAAGCTAGTAGTAGTATAAAGAAGGGCTAGACCTACTATCAGCCTGGTATAATATAGTTCGAGAGTCTAAATTTTTCTTGACTCTCGAGCTACTTATGGTAGGAAAGGGACTAGGGAAAATTCCTATCATATATGGCTCGATAGTCGAAATTATTCCAAGTTCCTCTCCTATCATAGGTCGAGGGACGAAATTTTTCCAAGTTTTTTATTGGACGGCGCACGGCAAATTTCTCAAATAACCCCCCATAAAACAGGTTCCCTGTTGAAGGTATCGATGTGGTGGCCCGATTTAAAAAAATGTTGACTTGGTGACATGATTAAAAAAAAGTGATAACTTGGTGGCATGTTTCAAAATAGTATCAAAGTGTCGCAGCAAAAATAAAAAAGTATTGATGTGGTAGCCTGATTAAAAAAAAGAGATAACTTGGTGGCATGTTTGAAAAATGTACATACCCGGTGGCGGGAGTAAAAAAAGTGATAACAAGGTGACATAATCAAAAAATTATCAAAGTGGTGGCCGAAATAAAAAAAGTATACGACAGATGGCGACGATGGAAGAAGTATATAAAAGGGTTCCTTCGCTGCAGTACATTAGAATTTCAAGTTTCATCAGAAGAAATTGCCTCATCTCCTGCGCGGGCCTTCCGACCGGGAAATTTACGAGACTCGTTTGAAAAAACTGGACCATTTCCTTTGAGGTCTGTTGCTTCGTGCCCCGAGAATGTCTATCAGGGGACCATTTCACACTAAATCCAAAAAAAAAACCTTTGCCAGCAATCTTTTCCATTTCCAAACCCAATCTTCACGGGCTAAGTTCAGACGCCGACTCAAGTGTTCATTGATTGTCGAGCATAACGACGTTTATATCATAATTACTGTTTTTTCTTACAATGATGTTAGAGCAGATTAACGTTCTAGAAGAGTCTGCCGAAAGCACTCGGATTTGCCAGCACTCTTGAGTTTACCACCACGAGTGTTTGGACTCGTGGTGCCAAGTTTGAATATCGGCCCTTGTTTCTACCGCCATCATAACGAATCATCTTGGTACAAGGATGAGAAAAGTGGTGGACTTTCGGGGATAGCCAGACCCTCTCCTTGGTGTTGTCACTTGCGCCTCACGTTGTTCATTAGCAGAAATCGATGAAACTATATCGACGAAAGTATCTGGTCGTAACACATCAAGAAGTTGTAAATTTGGAAAATTACATCTCTTTCAAGCATAACAGAAGACTTCCCTTTTAGAACGAACATTTGATTAAGAAGGGTAGCAAGTTTTGTGTAATTAACGCCACGATCGTGACTGAATTTGTTAAAACATTCTAAAACGTTGTCATAGATATGCTGTAGAATTATTTCTAAGGACGTTTTCAAGACTGCAGTGAGATTCGAACGACTTTTCAATGACTTCTTACAGCAGTATTTGAGGTCAGATTTTGTTTGAGTATATTTTACTATAACTTCGTCATTCTAAACTTTCCAGCCTCTCCCCAGAGGAAGTTTTCGAAAGATTCATTAAGCTTTCCGGATGACCCTTTTTCGCAATTCCTACCTGCAATATTGATAAACGATTAACGTGAATGCGGTACAGCACAGTCTTCTTCTGCAAGAGGTTTACGGTCGAATTCGCCGAGCGTATATACGAAAACATAATCGCTTGGGAAAATATACCTCGTGAGAATTCAAATTTCGACTAAAAACACCGTAACTGCGAAACTCGAAGGAACTTATTCTGTCGTGATTCATCTTTATCTTTTACTGCTAAATCCTAGTTTATAAACTGTCTTTTCATACTAACAAGATGAAGAGAAAGTTTACCACGCGTAATTTGAATAGCAGTTTTCATTAGTTATATAGTTTTCAATCGAGTTTCCGTTGTACGTCAGCCTCCGAGCGCTTATTAAAACTTCGTTCTACTAATAAAATGTTTTGAGAGTTTCAGAACTCTATCTTACACATTTAGGTCGTACGCTTTCTGAATCAAAGCTCGAAAGAAGGTGTGTACCTACCTCTTCTCGACCATCAAAACAGTGAAAGAACTACATCGAAAAAGACCAAAATCCAGTGGTTGAGGCTAAGATGGAAAACTTCAATTTATGCTCATAAATATTCTGAGTTAAAATTTGCCAAAAACAAAGAGAAAAATACAACTTTAATCGAAAAAAAATAAATGAGTGAACATTGCTATAGATACGAACACTCTGAAAAATTTCGTGAATTCACCTTCACACAATGTGTCACAACAAGCACTGTATAGGAAGTAAGCATGTTAGACGAAAAAAAATTTCACAGCATTTTCCCTTATCGACTGCTACAGCACTTATATTCGTTTTCCCCTCCTCCTCTCTCATACCTACGTTATCATAAGTTGAAGTAGCCAGAAGGAACGATAAGTACGCGTGACGAAACGTTTGGCGATCAAAAAATTTTCTTGATATCATATTAGTAGGCAGAGAGAAATTGAGAGAAAAACTATAGCAATATAGGATTTTTATGAGTCCAAGTTATAATTCATTAGAAGAACGATTTTACGAGAAGCCTAAAAAGATATTATACACTACAATAGTAATGAATTATGTAAGCGCTCTTTGGAGGGGCTTCTAAATCTTTCTCAATTACACTTCAGCTGCGTTGAATTTACACTCGTTATCGGATATCACGCGTAGCGGCAGAAGACTTCCTAGTCCTTGTTGAGAAAATGTCGACTGGGTTCCTTGAAGACATTTTCTTAAAATGGTAACTGTAAGATATGGGCAGAAGCTCGTACGATGAGGGTATAGCTAGCTTACGCCATCTTACGTTATAATTGTAATAAAATATGGCCTCATCGTCTTCAGGAAAGGTTTGATCAACTATAGGTGAGTGAAGTAAAATAAAGAAGAATAAAATCACTGTCTATGAGCGAGGTAAGAACTCCAGCTTTTTGACATTATTACAAATACGATTGAAAATAATTCTTTGATAGCGAGGTCTTCGAAAACTTGTTCATTGATGACGTGATCGAGGATTGCTTGGGAGAATTATTTTGAGATTGTCAAGTAATATTCGTTAACACCACGTTGACCTAATAAGGAACTTCAAAAACTCTTTGGCTCCAAGTCTTGTGGACGAGAGACTCAACAACTCTCAGATACCGAATCCTTCTCGCATTTACAACCTAATCCCGTTGAACCATGTCGACCGTCGATTTAGGGTCGATTTTGAGTCGACGGCAATGTCGACTCGAAATCGACTGAAATTCGACGTCAAATCGACGTCTTTATTGAAGTCCATAAAATTACAGTCGGTTTTGAAGGTAAATAGACTGCCTAACGACGTCGATTTGGAGTCGAAATATCGTCGACTTAGAAAGCATCTTGTCCAATATCATGTCGACCGTATAACGACGTCGATTTTGAGTCGATTTTTGGTCGATCACAATACCACAATTCTCGACTGGAAATCGACTCAAAATCGACGTCGATATATGGTCGATTTTTGGTCGATCACAATACCACAATTGTCGACTGGAAATCGACTCAAAATCGACGTCGATGTACAGTCGATTTTTGGTCGATCACAACACGACAATTGTCGACTGGAAATCGACTCAAAATCGACGTCGATGTACGGTCGATTTTTGGTCGATCACAACACGACAATTGTCGACTGGAAATCGACTCAAAATCGACGTCGATGTACGGTCGATTTTTGGTCGATCACAACACGACAATTGTCGACTGGAAATCGACTCAAAATCGACGTCGATGTACGGTCGATTTTTGGTCGATCACAACACGACAATTGTCGACTGGAAATCGACTCAAAATCGACGTCGATATATGGTCGATTTTTGGTCGATCACAACACGACAATTGTTGACTGGAAATCGACTCAAAATCGACGTCAATATACGGTCGATTTTTGATCGATCACAATACCACAATTGTTGACAGGGAATCGACTTAAAATCGACGTTGATGAACAATGAATGAGAAATCTTTTGGTGAATATAATAGCCTACCTGTCACAAAATAAGGGACCCATGTTTCACAAAATACTTTTGGAGAAATGAGTCTCATGCACCTGTGCACGAAACCTCTTTCTCCAGAAGTATTTCATAAAAGATGGGTCCCTTATCTCGTGGCAGCACAATGGTACAGTACCAAAAATGAAAGAAATTCAACAATTTCCATGAATACCTGTTTAGAATCTTCGTCACAAATACCATCATTCAAAGTATCCTCAGCTGAACTGGAAGAGGGAAGTGAGGAATAAAAAAATTTATAACAGGGTCAAGTCAGTAATAAATAATAATTTTGACAGATTCAATGACTTTCGATGGATTTTTATCCGAAAGCGCTCGCTTTTTAATAAAAAAAATTTATGAATTACGACTCTGATGGTAACTTTTTGTCTTGTGAATTGTGCATCTTATCATTACTTTAACTTTTTAATATTCAAATTCATGAAATTTCAATCACAATTGCGCGAATTTTTAATCGCGAGGGGAATTATTCAATTGCAAGCGCGAATTTTCAATCGCGAAAATCTATACCGGAATTATACCTCTACCATCGATAGGTCCCCGTAGGTGTTAGGCTAGGTTCGTTCGCGCAGGATAGGTCAGGAATTGTGATGCGCAGTTCGAGCCCCGGTGATGATGATAGAAAGATTCTCATCGATAGGTTTTTTTTTATTTTTTTGTTCTCTTTTCTTTAGTGAAAATTGCGTAATAATGATGATAATAATATTAATAATAATAATTATTATTATTAATAATTATTATTAATAATTATTGCGAGACTTCATAACGACGTCGATTTTGGGTCGAAGGCCACCGCTCACCTTAAATCGACTCGATATCGACGTCGAAATCCAGTCGTTTGCCGTCGATTTACGGTCGACATACCCCGGAACTATTTCGACTCGAAATCGACGTCGAATTTGGGTCGATTACTTATTAAAAAAATGGGTCGAAATGACGTCGATTTGACGTCAGATCGACGTCGATTCGCAGTCGACATGGTTCAACGGGATTCATCAGCGTCCAATCTACGTTCCCGCTTTCTGCCGACTTCTCTTAACTCCCCCATCATATCATGTAGCCCTCCATAGCTAACCCCTTCTCCAGAGGTGTAGCTCATATTCCCAAAAATCACAACACTCTATACCGCGCGCGACAACTCTATCAAGAAGATCTCAAATGTCTTAGGTATTCTACTTACTTGCCAGACTGACCCAAAACGAAGGAGAAAGAAAAGCAGAAAAAGCGAAACCAAAGCAAAACTTTGCTCGCAGAACCAAGAACCCATCGAGCATCACTTTCTCCGAAGAATAAGGAAGCCTGTTGGAAAAATGCATACCGTACAACCAGCCAGAGTAATTGACACAGTGTAAACTCAAAAATATGCCCATTAGCGGCAAATAAGTAATCCAAACCATGGAATATGACGTGAGATCAGAAACCTGAACCAGAATTGGGAAGACGCTGTTAGACATCAAGGAGAATATGCGCCAAATCGATGACAGAACGCAAATTATGCAGGGGAAGGTCACAAATCTACAAAAGAAGATCCGACAGAACAACCTGATTTTGACAAAGGTGGACAAGGGCAGCACGGTAGTGGTTATTGAGAAGGAGGACTACACTCAAAAAGTGGAGTCGTACATCGCAGTTAATGGATACCAAGAGCTGGCAAGGAACCCAACACGGAAATACCAAGATGACCTGAAAGCCGTGTTGAAACGGAACAATGTACCCGGCAATGGAAGGACGCTTGAGATGAACACGGTTGCACCAAAACTCAAGGGGCTTGTAAAACTTCACAAAGCGAACCGTCCGATGAGACCCCTGGTCAACAGCATTCAATCACCATGCTACAAGATAGCAAAGATTGTAGCCACATTAGTGAAAGAAAACTACCAGTTTGCACCCAGACGAAGTAACAGAAACAACGGAGAGCTGATAGAGCAACTGGACAAGTTGGAAATCAGGAGTAACGACAAGCTGATATCCTTTGATGTGACTAATATGTTTGGTACCATACCGAAGGAGGAACTTCTCACTCAGCTCAAAAACAACAGATACCATGGGAACCCCGATGCGTCGAAGTACGCCAACATAGTGGAGGAGATCTTGAGCCAGAATTACTGCCGCTTCAATAACAGGTTCTACAGTCAGGAAAGAAGACTTGCGATGGGATCACCGCTGTCACCAATACTGGTGGAGAATGATATGGAAAACAAGATATTGAAGGGCAGCAAGTTCAGAAACTCGATCAAACACTGGGCCAGATATGTAGATGATATCCTAATTGTGTGGTCAGGCACTGATAGACAGGTGGATCTATTCCTTTCAGAAGTGAACGCGATGAATGAGAGCATCAAATTCACAGTGGAAAAAGGCAATGAGACCATCAACTATTTGGACCTTATACTCACAATGGAGAACAATAGGATAGAATACAAAATCTACAGGAAGCCGACGCATACTGACACCATCATCCCAAATGACTCCTACTACCACCCCAGGCACAAGTTAGCGGCAATCCAGAACTACTGCTATTGGGCAATTTCTATCCTCAAGAACAATGAAGAGAAGAAGAAAGAGATCGAGATAGTAAAGCAGATCGCAGAAGCCAATGGCTACCGCAGATGCGTGGTGGAGGGAGTCTTTGGGAAAATGGAAACAAAGAAAGGAACCCATGATAGCATAGTGAGAAAGTACTCCGGATCGATACCATATATAGGAAAGTACACAAAAAGGTGATAAAGGCGTTCAATGGCTACGATGTGAATGTGGGTATCCAGAATAACCAACCCATGGTGAAGAGAATCAGCAATGATCAGACGGATTAAAAGGACAAGGAAAGCTTAAGCGGAGTGTACAAGCTCAGTTGTGAACAGTGCGAGGGGATCTATATCGGTGAGACTGGGAAAAAGTTTGCGATCAGGAGAAAGGAGCACAAAACGTCGAGGGAGAAAGAAGATGGCAAGTCACTGTTTGGGAAACACTGTAACGAGGAAAACCACGATGGAGAGGGAATATTTGAAGTCATACACGTAGAGAATCGCACAAAGAGAAGAAAACTCTGGGAACAAATGGAGATTGCAAAAGCCAAGAGGAAGAAAGCCTGCCTCTTGAACAACGTAATCGCCGCGAAAAATTATTCGGCCTGGTGATTGAACGAGAGAAGAAGAACGGAACCAACCAATGAGACGGCCGGAATCCAGGTAGCCAATAGAAACGCAGCATTTAGAACAATAGATCGAACCAATCACAAAGCAGTATGTTTTAGCCAATAAGAACACAATGTCATATTATTGTAAGAATAAGTTTCTAAGAAGTGAACCAATCACAACACAGCATTGTTATAGCCAATAAGATCACAGTGTTATACTATAAAAACTCATGGTTAAGGCCTTGTTCTCCAGGTGCGACACAACAATGATGGGATAACACCCGAAAGTACTCTTGTATAAGCAACTAATAAAGTAGATTTGTACAATTGAAAAAGCCTTTTTCAATACACAAACAAGGTGATGAAAACGTTCAGTAGCTATGATACAAATGTGGATATCCATAACAACCCACCCATGGTCAAGGGAATACGCATCGATCATACAGAGGGAAAACTCACGGGCTCTTCAACAGAGTTGAACATACGACGTCATCAGATTGTGACGTAACAAGCCTCACCTATTGGACTTTGGACCTATATACCGATCTCCGAGCTATATATGATATTATACGAGAGGGACTTAGAATACCTTAGAAGGACTCCAATAAAACAACTTCTGGCTAATTTCACGTTTACAAAATTCATTTCTCGACGTTTCAGTCAGATTACTGACCATTTTCAAGAGTTACACATTCACGAAAAAATTAGTATCACCATAGAAGAACTTCTGAGTCTTATGGTGTTTGAAGCGTTGCATATCTGGCTAATTGAAGGGGCTAAATCAAGAAGCATTACATATCTAGTTACTCGAAGGGGCTATCTTTCAGGCTATATAAACCGAGCTATATATGATAGGAAGGGGACTTGGAAAATTTTCGAGCTCCGAGCGGGCGACCGATTGAATGGCGGACAGTGGACGTTTTTTCCGAAAAAATCCCCGATAAAATAGGTTCAAAGGACATGGAAAGCTTGAGCGGAATTACAAGCCAAGTTGCAAACAGTGCAAAGGCATCCTCGTTGGTAAAGTTTGACACCGAGAGAAAGGAGCGCGAAATATAAAGGGAAAAAGGAAATGGGAAGTCACTGTTTGGCAAACACTGTAACGGAAAACAGCACAATGTTACAGAAATGTTCGGAAAACTCTAGGAATAGATGAAGACTGCAAAGGCAAAGAAGAGAAAAGCTAGCTTCTTGAACAATGTAACAGTGAAAAATTATTCAGGCTAATGATTGGACAGAACCGACCAATAGAATAACAGAAAATCTAGTAGCCAATAGAAACACAGCTTTTAGGCAAATGAACCAATCACGACGCAATATTGTTGTACCCAATCAGATTACAGTATTTCACTATAGAATGTAATGTTTAAGGCCCTGTTCTTCAGTGGCGATACAACTGATGACGGTGTAACTCCCAGTAGTGCCTAATAAAGTAGAATAGTACACTCCAGATATTTTTTATCGTATACTACACATACACCTCTTACACTCACTACGAGTTCCGATGATACCGACAACTCATAAACAGTACTATCGCTACCGAATTCCCGACCCACCAGCTATGCTTCATCAGCGGATCTAAACCTGGACCAAGAAAAAGAATTTCCATTTCCACCGCCCAACCGAACGCCATCTCATCTCATTCTCTTCACCTCTCAGCTCCTCGAATTCCTTTCGTTATCTCTTCTTATTCAATTAAATTCCTTAGTTCAACACATCCATAAACTTCTACAGACTCTGTCATCCACCTCAACACCTGCCCTCTTTCCTCTGGATTCTGGAACACATCAACTTTTCGGAATATGACGCGGTTGATCTTACCGCCCTTCCCTTCTTTCACATAACATTTCTGACCTTGTATTTACTCTCGCTTGTGACCTCAAAAACTATTACCGATCCCTGATACTCAATTTCTGGGATGACTTCTAGAGAACTCAGTATTGAAACAAACTTAGAGCAACCAAAAACAAATCAGTCCCTTGGACTCTCTAGTCGAACTATTCGCCATCTCAACCGTTTTCGAACCAGTCACATACGTTCCACCCATTCGTATCTTTTTGCAGGTTTATTGTTTCCACCGCACCCTTTTGCCAGTACAGCCAACACGATGATAAATCTGTCCAACACCTCTTTTCTTGTCTCGCTCCTGAAAATATCCACCTCGCTCCCTCTGTTTCTTCCTTCGTAAATATTCCGATACAGTCACTAGAATTTTCAGTAGAATTTTTTCAGATGAACAAGAAATGAAAGTCGTAAATTTAAGCTCCAACCCCTTCCGTATGCTGCATAAAAATCCTGCAACGCCAGTCACTTTTTGAACTTTCGAAAAAAATCTGGTCTTTAAACAATATTTCGCCGTAACGAGCCAATTAAATTAGATCACGCTCCTTCTCTCAACGATGTAGTATTTTCTAGGGCTCTTTAGTTACGTACGTCAAGGGTATGAAAAGTGTGTTTTCAAAGAGTGCCATCATCTATGTAGCGCATTTTATATTCGAGAGAACTTGCCGGATACCGAAACACATCAAGAACTACAAAATGGTATTCACGATCTACGAAACAAAAGCCTATACAACAAGAGCTTACGCGTGCTTCGAAGCCGTACTAAATACAATATACACACGAGTACGGTACTCCGGTTCGATATATGTAAAGCAGAATATCAAGGAAATCCTAGAAATATTTCACGCAAGAAAATTTACATCCTCTCTTTCGTACACACGAGGAAAATATTTGCATTATACGCTCGAGTATCGTAATCCTCTTGCAAAGTAAACATCCGATATGTTTGCCAGTGCTGACTCGTATGATCTTTTGACGCGTAATAAACCCTCATCTTATAACAGAGTCTGTATCATTCTCCGCGGTGACATTTTCTATTAAATTCTTACACGCATTTGAGACGAGCTATATATTGGCGATAAAGGGGGGCGGGGGAATACGGCACATTATATTTATCTTTGGCGTAGATATACCCGCGAATAAATCCATTTTTATGACTGCGATTATTATCATTTAATAATAAAGAGAAAAAAAAGTTATCCTACATGGTATATGGTAGGTCGCTGTATACAAAATTAGCTTTGGGGAGAGAAAAATATCGTATAAAAGAAGAATTTCTTTCACATTCTGAATATGCCATATTGTGCTCTGTTTTCGACAGCTTCTTTCAGGCACACCGAAAGACAGAGTGATAACACTTTTCTCGTTTCAGCCGGATCTAGAATGCCATCGTCCCACAATCTGTCAACAAGGCAATGTAGGTATACACGTTATTATACGATACGTATCGCTTGAATAAACATCCCGTAACGCGTACATAAAGCCCCGCATTTTTTTTTTTTTTTTTTTTTTTTTTTCAGTTAGAACAGAAGCCACCGACGATTACCGAGAACAGCGAACTTGACAAGACCAACTAACAGCAGTGTTATAGCTACAGATTATAAGTTGTATAAAGGCACAATGAGGTAACATGCAACGGAAAGAAGTAAAACTTTTTACATTTAAGAGATAAACAATATAACATAATACCTCCGTGAAACACTTTTTGAAAAGCAAGTTTTCACGAAAAAGTTTGGGAACAGTACAATTTTTCGAGGAAAAAACTTTTATTTTAAAACTTTCAACATTTTTGACAGCGAGTTCGCGAATAATATTCTGATCCATTTTTTCTTTTTTTGAAAGAGAACTTTCTACGGTTGACTTTGATTCGTTTAGACGACGAACCCGTCACTCCGACTTCAACTCTAATTTTGTAGCTTGTTTGACATGGGATTCCTGGAGGAATCCTTATCTCACGAGGAACCTCTAAATGCACCTGGAGGCAATCAGGGTATCCTCAAGGTACAGTGGTGCAGCCAGAAAAAAAGGATCGAACAATACTTCTACCATTCTCCGTAATTTTGTCAGCTTAGAAGGGAGGAAGTTGCTACGCTTTTATCAAGGTCTTCTCGCCGGCTATGCCACTATTAAGATACCTCACGATCCATTTTGAGGATTGCTTACATTAAAAGAAATGTTCGAGTTTACGATTGTGAGCCTCCCTAATTGCTTTTCCAAACCTTACGACTCATCAAAGCCAAGCATTTTCCAAGTCCAGATTAGTGGACTTAATCGGGATATCTTTAAGCCACAATAGCCTAGCCAGAAAAATTTCGTTTTAAGGGGGGATTCAATAGAACTTTATGAGATACCTAACCATTCTCTGTAACTTTGATAATATTTCGAGGCAAATTTTTAAGATCATCTTCCTGGCTACACCATCATGAAGGTACCTCGCGATCCATTACAAGGATTTCTTAGTTACAGAAAAAAAACATTCACGCATGCAGTAACAAGCCTCCCTAATTGTTTTTTCAAATCCTCACGACCCATTAAAGATAGAAGGTCGGGAGGACAGACTGATGTAGGCAATATCCAGTAATTGAATTGGTGGAAAGTGGTAACACAATTCTGCGCCGTTGGGTAAATTTTACTTTTCTACCCCTGGCCCATGTACCTACCTGCGATATAACGACCGTCGAGACGAGGTGTTCCGCGTAATGTGTTAAAAGTATGTTAGTAACAAAGCCTTATGATTACGCACCACTACTACTACTACAAGCATATGCATATATGTAAGATCGTGAAATCTTAACAAATCATGTCGATGCAGTTGTAAACATTGAATCGAAACAAAAAGTCGAGAGTCCCGTAGGAAATGCAGGTCTACATGCAGAAAGAAACCTGCGAGTAGTGGACGACAAAAAGAATGCGTGCATTCTTACATATAATTATATGAGAATCTTTTTGACGTATATTCATCGTAATGTGCCGTATCTGAAAATCGAGAACTTGTGGAAGGAAATTATTATACCATTGAGAGAACAACTATAGTGATCTGATTTTCTTCCAAACACATTTTTCGATGAGTCAATATACTTTTCCAATGTCGTTGTCCCGCAGAAACGTCAACTTAAATTTGTATGGTAGCTCTGTCAATCTGGTATCAAAGATAAAATTTCTCCGAGTCAACTAGTTTACAGCACCCTCTCCTCAAGGTGTAAGTATCCAACTTTAAGAATTCTTACTAGTCCTTCAACTGGGTCAAAGCTTTTGCCCGTCATATTCAGATCAAAGCCTCTCATCACGACCGCCAAGAGAACGGAAGAAATGAAACAGAAAGGCTCATTTCTAATCTTAGAATATCACCATCGATAAAATTTGGTTATTAAAGCGGACTTCTTGCGGGCCTCATGGTAGCAAAGTCAACGAATTCCTCTCTCCCTTCCCGCTCGTCAGACCCCATCTCATCCTCAGGGCAAAATGCTCACCCTCAGAGGAATCATCTCCAGACAAAATACAAGTACATACTCGTCAGCGTGACAGTATTGGCATGAGGGAGGAGCGGGAAATCCACGAGGAAGGAGGGGATGGGTTAAGCGGGTGTGCCCACTTCTAAGTCGACAGAAACTACTTCCTTATTGCGTAAGGAACAAACTGAAGACGACCAGGGCATCGAGGATTTTTCAACCGAATTGGGAGGACCAAAGCTTGTACCATGATACGATGATTAGAGGACGATAGTAAGATTTCAAGTCATAGGTTGGAGAAAAGGTGGGGTCGGTGATTGAGGAAAAGAGCAGGGCTTGCTTGGCAGCTACATCCACTGCCTCGTGTTCCGGAAGGCCGACATGACCAAGAATCCAGAGGGAGACAGTTGAAGACAGAGAAGATATTAAAGCGTTTAGGAAGGTGAGAATGCGCTAAACGATGGTGTTGAAAAGTTAGGAGTCTCATACGGCTTGGAGAAAGGAAAGAGAGTCGATAAGGAGGAGAATTACGTTACTAGTAGAAGTTGGATGGTAGATAGTTTAACAGAGTATGAAGAGCAAGGAAGTGCGAGACCCAACCAGCGATAGAAAAAGCGTCGCCAGTTTTGGAACTAGATTTGAATCCATCTGTAAAGCGCAGGGAAAGACATCATCAAGTGAATATACCTTTAGAAAAAAGAAACTAGCAACAGTCGTGAGGCCCTCTACTCTAGGGATTGGCAACATTGGTACCGAGAGAATAAGGGAGAATTTATTAGTTTTTATATGCATCAAACTGTCAGAGCCCAAACATTCAGCGGTTCAAATTAGTCTGAACTTGCTCTGGACAGGAAAGAAGGTGGTCACGTGACTTACAAGCTGAGAGGTTTTGTCTCATGACATACATTAGAAACTAGAATTCCTTCAAGATGATACGACCATCTTTCTTCACCCCAAAAACGATATCGATTAGAGTTAGAGTTTCGATGTAATTAAAATTATATTATTATAAATGAAGAAATCAAGCTAAATTTATGTGAGGAGCTTAGATGAATTAACTAAATTTCCAAAAATTATGGTCATAAAAAACGATTGCACGATCTAACGTCTCAGTCGTTAAACTAGCCGATTTTCTTTCGACCTAAGACGTCAGAAGCTCCAACTTATTATCACTTCTATCTGTGGCTAAAACACGGCGCCGATTGAGCTAGCATCGGATTCTCGAAGAAATCGTGAGAGAACGTCTTATTGGAAGCTCTGCCTTGAGGTTGTTATCGTAGAAAATTGAAGCGTTGATCTTGCAAACCTACAAAAGCGTTTCAGATTGGGGAGGATGAATGAACCCGCATCGAACTTAGACGCTGTGTCGTCATTATGTTTGACATTAGCTCTAGGCTAAACACTGACACACCAGCTCTCTTAGGAAATGGAACCGCCTCCGAGATAAAATCTTGATATTGTGTAGAATTGAAGCGTCGATATTGGAAAAGTGTGAAAGTACTTCTAGAGCTTCTATGGCCAACTAATTAAGGTTCGAACATACATCGGCGCTGTAGACGCTGTCTATGGGAGGGAAGGGAGATACACAACAAACGAGCTTTCTTTTTACAGCTTCGTACTGATTAGATTTCAGAATAGGTGATAAAAAAATGTTTCACTAGTCACCTAACCTTTTTTTTTTCTTACAGGTTATTTAGTAATACAAAGAGGAATGGATGTTATAGTAAAGGATAGAATGTTGTTGATTAAAGACATCGGAAAGATCGTGTGACTGCGGCAGCGTCACTGGATAAGCCGGAGGAAAGGTTCAGGCCCGTAACCAAAGTTCATTTATAGGAGGGACCCTCATGAAAATAAGGGGAGCTAAGCTTAAAGTTATTCTTTGTTTTATTTATTAGATTTTATCAGGATTGTACTTTTGGCTGAGGGAGGCCAGTAACACGTCCAAGGGGGCTGGGCTCCCGTCATCTTCCCTTGGTTACCGGCCTGGAAAAGTTTGAAGAGAATTTATGGAGATCACCCAGGTTTTAAAGATGAGGGCAGGAGAAGAGATGATAGATAGATGAGATTTTATGGTTGCAGTACGAGCAGGAGACGGGGGAGGAAAGACCCGAGAAGAGGTAGGAATGAGCGAGTTAAGCATGTCCTAGTCTAAGACGAACAAGAAGGGATTCTTCACGCCTAGACTTTCTGTTTGAAGATGACCAAGGAGTAGGTTTATCTTTTTCTGCTCCAAGTTCTGATTAATTTTTTCAAAGAGTTCATTAAGAGTGAAGAATGAGTGAGTGGAAATAAGTTTGGAGGTCTGATGAGGTGGAAGGGTTTTTATTCGTAGGATGAGGATTTCGGGGCTTGATCAAGGTCCGGGAATCCCATATGTCCCTGAATCCATACAAGGGTAACAAAGAGGTTATTTGAATTAATCGGATATAGTTTTATAAGAATACGTTAGGTTATTGGCTTAATAGAGTAGACCGCAGGAACGCTCAACCTTTTCGGGTACGGGGCCACACAGCACAAGTTGGAAGTTCTCGCGGGCCACAAAAACAATCTTATTAGGAACTTCCACTTCTTAATCATTGAGTTTCCTACTTCTAGATTTTATTTTTCCTTTTTGTTATTCCATGCACGCGAGCTGGATGAAACCTTTTTGAGGGCCGGGCGTAGGTTGAATGCGCCTGGAGTAGAGAAAGATGAAAGACAGACTGCAAGAATGAGGTACTTATTTTCTTTCATGAGTAGGAGGTAGTTAAAAGATGTGGATCAAGGATGCGTCAACAGCCTACTACGATGAGATTGTATTATTCCGTTGATAGAGAAGGCGTGAGCTGTTCTGGGTGCAGATTTAAAACCATCTGTAAAGCATAATGTGCGATCTCGAAATTCATGGATTATCTCAGAGATAAGACGAGAGTAACTAGTGTTGTAAGTTGGCGAGATTTGTCGAATGTTGGAGGAGTGATTGAGAGTACAGACAGAAGAGGATTTAGTTTTAAAGATTTATTAAGGATGTGCCCCAAGTAAGATACGGATGTTCTTGTGAGTGGATTGAGAGAGAACTTCGGATGGGATATCTATAATGGGGGTATTGGCCTGAGGATGCTAGAAGATTGGCAATCATAATAGGCTACGGAATTAAAGGGCGGATTCAGCAGCTTCAGAACACCGACTAATATTAGGGCAGAGCCCCCAGCGCCAGTCGGAGAGATAACGGATTTGCTTGCTGCACTATATATGGAAGCACCGCAGTCTAACTTTTGCAGAGATGAATTTAAAATTTTCGGTCACATCCATAGTGAGGGTAGAATGTTCATTGTTCGGTGGATTTAGCCGAGATTTTGAATGTTGATCAAAATGAAGTCCAAGTAAATAGTAGACGTCAATTTTTCCAAGTTTAGGATATAACTGAGGATGAAGAAGTCCCTCAGAGCCGTCATAGTTTCGCCCCTGCCGTCATTATTGATGAATAGCTTCTTTTTGATCTGAAGAAGAAACAACCTATGAGACATACTCATTATTTCACACCTAAGTTATACGAAGTCATACATAGATGACCTACAGCAGCCAAGAACCCTGAAGTCCGCGATCGATATCAGAAAAACTTACAAAATTTTAAGTTTTCATTTATTGAATAGATCGAAGAAATCACATAACCCACATTATTCTCTTTCAAGCCTCCTATTTCAACTTCTCGCGATCACATTCGAACTCGGCAAAAAGTACTACACTCTCCCTGCCCTCCGGCCTAACTCGCTCGACCTTAAACCGCGACTGGCGCGTTTAGGATTCGCAGAAATAACATCGGAGAGATGAGCAGAATACTCAATTCGAGTATACAGTTATCAAACCGATAGAATCGGCGTTACTTCCCGTCTCCTAATTTACGTTCTCGGGTGATGTGCGAGCCGAAATCTACTATGGCAATCGACCAAAAAATACGTAACCGTCCAGACAATTTCTGGCACCTTTAAACGTGTACATGACGTATATTTCGGGACGACGTTCGTTTGTACGCGTTCGGCATCGAGCGAGTAAATATGCGTTTTCAGGTGGTGCGTGGCGGTCGTCGAATGCACCGACCGCAGGTAAAAATACGGCGCGCGCGACGCGAACACAAAAATCTTCGTAAATTGAAGAAAATTAAAGTCATGCAAGCTTCCCCCATACACCGCGAGCGAGAGCGAGGTTAGAAAGTCGATAAATAATTACAAAAATCTACACAAAATGAGTATACGGGATAAACTTACCGCGCGCTGGCATAGTACGGTCCACTTTCTTCTTCGAATTTTTTCATAATTTGCGATCTCAATTTCAGTTTATCATCTTCGCTCTGAAAAAAAAAACGAAAGAAAAAGAAAAATATTATCAACTATGCAGGATAACACCGGCGGTATTCTATCGAAATGTATACATTGATATGAAAAGGGGTAAAAATGGTATTCATACTTTCTCTCCTTCGATTTTTCTCGACTGGCTGACCGGCGATAAATTGATAAATTTATACCAGACTCGTCGAAATACGTAAAATCGCGATAAAAGAATTCATAGGAGACAAAGCAGAAGCGGAAATACAACGACGAAGACCGAAGTCGAAGAGAGAAAAGGCAGAATATTCAACGAACTCGCGTAGAAGAAGAGTTTTTGGTGTTTAATTTACGTGTAACGCGAGCAAAGGCGCACACTTTTCAATGAATAAAACACAGTCTGGTCTGAACGACGCGCAGAAGCTGTACGACGCTTTTCAGAATTTCGATCTTGTTCGCGTAACGACACACTAACACAGACACCTAAAGAGGAGGAAGAAACAAGAGCATTTTACGTCTTCCGAAGTATTATACGGTACAGAAAATTTTCTCTTATTTTCGATGATCCGGACACAACAATACGTATCGATTAAGAGGAAAAAGGAGTAAAAAAAAAAAAAAAAAGAAACGTAAATTTAGAATACGTCGTAATTACAGTAATGCAAATGAGTACGAATATAGGTGCGCTATGCGGCACAAGCGCGACACTAAATTCAAGCGCGTAATATCAGCGTAAAAAAAAAAAAAAAACATCATAATTATAATTATCGATGTTTTCTCAAACTCGACTACACGTTAATTAACTTTAATCGAAATTCGTGATGCCATTCATTCATTCGTAATAACCTTAAAAATTTCGTTAAAATACAGTAAAAATTCCACTTCTTCCGGATAGGCATACGCGAGTCTCGATGAATGAACAAAAATAAAATCCGCACGGAAAGGAAAAAGAAGGTGAAAAAGAAACGATAAAAAGTTTTGAGAAAGAAAATTTTCTCGCTTTCGTACGCGCGAAGTTACGAAACAAAGGTGTATTTTCTCTTCCAGCGAGTGTTGTACTCTGTAACCATTTTCGCGGAAGTGAATGACCGAAAATCGATTTTTTTTTTTTTAGACTTTATTCGCAACCGTTGCCTCCGGATGCGGATATAAATGACCCGACGAGAGGTAAACCATTCCAACATATTGTCAAAACACTCTACGAAGAGCTTTTTGAAAATATAAAAAGTAATAGATTTTTATTTCGAGCGCGACGCGTATTTTACAGTACCCTGGAGTACAGTTTGAATATCATTAGATATCTCGAATTTTTGGAAAACGAATTTTTTCTTTTAATATTCGTTCGCCTTCGTGTATACTCTATTCCCGGATGAATAAAACTGAATAATGTATAGAATCGTGAGAACGAAAAACTTAATAACCTGAACGAAAAACTATTCGAAAAAAATAACTCGTACTAGTAAAATAGAAGATAAAGATAATTGGCGTTATTCTGAAGAAAAATATTGCAAAAATATACAGTATACCTACTAGCTAATGAGATTATTAAAAGTGATAATCACTTTTACAAAAAAAGCATGTTTAACCTTCGCAAAATTCAATTTTACTTTTATTTTTTTTTTTTAAACGAGCCATCAGCTATACTGGAACTATATAGCTCGGTGTACAAAAGTATTGGATAATTGTGTTGTGAAATGAGTAAGGCAGTAAAGAAGGTGAAATAATATTGAGTGGAATTAGTGCGGACAGTTGGGTTTGTTCAGATTTTGGAGCAAAAGTTAGGGAAGTCCATTATCTCCTGTGCTGGCAGACATTGTTCGGGACGAGCTATTTAATCATACTGAACAACATTTTCAAGACTCCATAATTTTCATGATGAAATACCTATGTCGACGACAGTCTTTTTATCATTAAACAGCCTGTTTTCGACGCTCTTCTCAATTTTTAACAAATTTCATCGTTTTCACTTATGAAACCCTTTCCGAAACCTACCTCCATAGTTAGACTCATCAACTTTCATTTCAACCTACTTTTCTCCTGTAAATTCAACACTTGTGTTAATCGTCTAGAACAGCAAAAGAAATTATCTCACCCTAGTTTCAATGATATAATTCTCCAAATTTTCTGACACGCTTAAAGCTTATAATTATCCTGATAAATTTACTAATGACGTACTGAGCATTAAACCTAAGAATAATTACCAAGACCATAATAATAGTGATAGTAATAATAGAAGTAATTTATAGTTTTGATTAATCATCTGCGTATTGTTTTTCGAATCAAATTAATTTTCCGCATGAAATCATTATTTTCATGGTATATGTATTCTATGCCCACTTATCCTATTTACATTGCCTTAATGTAAATCTGAAGTACAAGTACTATGAATCAAGTACCACACAGACAGAAATAATCAATGCTGCAAGTAAACCGGTGCGTATTGTGAGGCAATCCGCATTCTGAACTGTACCCCCATTGATCGTTTCAAAATTGATAACACATTTTTGTTTACTTTCGTTTTGGTAGGAAGTTTTCTATACTTGCATATGGGGAATAAGTGGTTTTCAAGTTTTGCTCAAAAATGAAAGAGTTTCATGAAAAATTGCCAAGAACAAAAGTTGTAGCCGTTGAAATGTTCTTTTAGAAATGGTCACCTTGAATTTTTCAAAATAGAGGTGTTTTACATGATGTATCTCCTACCAAAACGAAAGTAAACAAAAATGTGTTATCAATTTAGAAACGATCAATTGGAAATTCAATCTTTTATGTCGACATATAATCAGTTTTGTCTATAGGTATTGACAACCTCCTCTATTTTTCAACATCGTTATCTCAAGCCTACATTTTATACTTATATAGACAAAGTGCTTCATTTTCAATATCAAATCCTATTGTCTAAAATCTATAATATAGATATTAGTCTTATTCGTCTATATAGGTTGAATATTGATTTTGTACCAACTATCAAACTATAGAATAAAATCATAAGGATTCAATACCTATAGCAAATAGCTATATTACTAGAAAAGTAGAAAGGCGACGTTGTCTAGATGGACTTGATAATAGCCTCATATAGGTATAGCAAATAACTATAATGAAAACTGATATTGGATCCTGGATTAAATATTTTCTAGAAGATTGACTGAAATGACTCTAGTGGAGAAAATATCAGACTGAGAATTCTACTACAAAAAACCAACTAGTGATGGGCAAAAACCGATAGTTTGAAACTACCAATAGTCCGATAGTCTTCCTCCTGACACTATCTATTTATTTGGTAGTTTTCCAGAAAACTATCGGTAGTATCGATATACCGATAGTGTTTCCATTTCATCCATTTAGGGCAGTGGTGCGTTAGTGTTCAGAAGAAAATCACTCATACTTTTCCTCTGTCATTTTCAATTTTTATACTCTACACAATTTTTCATTATTACTTGGTCCATTTAAACTTTACATAATATTTTTCTTCTTTTATCAATTTTTCTCACGTCAAGAATAGAAAAAAATAGTTAAACATATGACAGAATTTGTAGAAAAATACATACTACCGGTAGTGATGATTCGGACCGGGCATATTGTAGGATCGCTAGCGTCGCCTATGTAAAATGCCTAGAAAATAAGGCGCTAGAGGTATTCTCAAGAATGTAAACAAACACGTGATGTGGTGGTAAATTTTAGTGAAGCGGTGCGACTTAATGTGATTTCCCATTAAGTTGCACGGCTTCACTAAAATTTACCAACACATCACGTGTTTGTTTACATTCTTGAGAATACCTCTAGCGCCTTATAGAAAATACTGATAAGCGAACGGTGATCGTGACTTGAAACCAAAGGTGATATTTTAGTTTTTCTTAAATTTCTCCAAAAATAATGAATTTAGGCGTCCTACTCGTAAGGAACGAAATTGAAGAGTAGAAAATTTTCTTTCAGATGATCATATTTTTGAGAGATTTTAAAAAATTCAAAAATTTTGCGCGATGCTAGCGCTGCCCGGTCCGATCGATAGTTTTTCAGTTACCAATACTACCGGTAGTATCCATAGCTCAGTAGGCCGAAAAATATCGGTAGTATCGATAGTACTACCGATAGTGCCCAACACTAAAGCCAAAAAACTTCAATTTTACGATCAATCTCGTTCTCGTTTGTCATTTTTTATTAGAATTGAACGGAGTTCTGTAAGAGTCGGCCATGCGACGAACCAACGATTTGTAGAATTAGGTCTATGTCATTCTTACAAGAGATCTGTTCTTCCAAACTGTTAGCTTGTCGCTTGACCGGTTTTCACAGAACTCAGTTCAATTGACTATTGAGACTTTGAGAGTTCCAAGTTCCGTACATAGGTAGTTTGATCTTCTCCGATGGTGATGAGTGAACTGAAGTTATGTGGAACACAAATATATGACGCATTTTTCGATGTATTATTACCATTATAATAACTTACAAGACACGTTTACATCAACTTGTATTTCAAATGGATCTGCTTTATTATCATTCCAATTTTACACGTTTATTCCACACAAAATTCACTCACGGCTCCCTTATCAGTTATCATTGAGATGTTCAATTTTGACACTCATACAGGTACTTATTGATGAGTTACCAAATCAACAAATAGTAAATCAAGATACAGAAATTAGAAAGGAACTTTTTGAGAACTGTGGATTAATTTCTTTGTTTCAGGCAGTACTGAGTTATTTAGACAGAGATCAACTTATTCCATCTAGATATAGTTTTACAAGATTCAATCTTTCGCTTTTTATTGTGCTCAGCCAACTTCTTTCCTCATTCTTTAGTTTCGAGTCGATATAATTATGTATATTTTTTATTTTCAGTTTTATTCGTTCAAGATTGATTCTGATGGCTTATCACCTTCCACGTCACAGTATCTCAAATGACAGTTTCTACCTACAGAGAAGAATGATCAATACAAACATCTTAGTTTTGTAAATATTATTTTGATTCAAAATGTAACTTCGATTATTGTTTATTCAAATTCACTAAGTACATTGATTGAATTTCAAAATAAATTTCCTTTTGGAACTGTTCAAGAGAAAATTGTTGAGGAAAAAGAAGAGAGTCCAAGAAAGGAATAGATGAAAATACAACATCAAAAAAGGAGGAAAAATTATATATCAGTCTATATGATAAAAAACTGATATTGATTTTCTTGACTATATTGAATCCAGCATGTAAGTAGAAAAAGTTGAGATATCAGCTACATATAGCTTTTGATTATAATATAGGACTATATCGTATCCATACTGCCATATTTTATATCGATATTTTTTATGATGAGCGGACATTTTCTAGATAGAATCCAATCTAGACAATGTCGAGATATCGATTTAAAATCCGGTGGATGAATTTCCAATGGGGTACCTGCTTATCTAAAGAACTCATCACTTTCAAAATATTGTCTGTCTCTTATTTTCTTTCAGCTGTAGTTGTATCAATTATTTACTGAATAATTTGTCGCTGACTTTCAATCACAAGTGTTGGAGGATAAGGAGAACCAGGAATCATACCAGAAGGAGAGTATGAGGGATCAGCAATGGAAAATGAACGCAGTAACTACTTTGCATCAAGGTGCACTGCGTCATATACCAGAGAGAAGAGATGGAGGAAGATCTTAGAAAGCGTAAAAGAATGAGTATTCGTTGAGATTGGTAGAATGAGGAAATCGAATAGCCAGTAAGGATGAGAGAGAATCAGATAGTACAAAGACTTTTCGGGAAGGAGAGAGGTAGGAGATGTCCTAGGGTAAGAGGTCATTCTGAAATTCGCGAAACGAAATTGTGAGACAAACACGACGTCACAAGTTAATGATGTCATGAGTGACCACAAGCCATTGTCGGGACGTGAAAACATTTTTAAGCGATATCGATGGAAGGGAGAAACAAAATTGCGGGACGAAAATAAAGTCATGAGTTTCCTCGACCTACCTTGAGGACTTGAAAAATGTCATTATTTTTGAGCTATATCGATGGGAGGAGGACTCAGAATATTTTCTACCATCAAGCTGCATACAGTATGGTGGAGTACTATACTATCTACAACCTTCAAAACTATCATCATTTTCTAATCCTCGCCTCTTGGCTCGTGTTCTGGAAAACCCAGTTTTCGAACAAACCGGTGTTCTGATTTTTCTCTAATTGGTCTTCCCGTCATAAGGCCTCGAAATTTCTCAACTTCCGGCGAAAACATTCATACGCCTAGAACATGTAAATGAAAACAGCTTCATCTTGTCTTGCTAGGTCATTCATTTGAAGACCAACTGCACCAAATTAGTTGTCTTAAAGCAGACTGAGGCTAAGAGTTTCAGACACATTCCAAAAAAAATAAACAATTTATTTACCTTCGAAGTTTTTTTAGCAACAACGAGCTGCGACAAGCGAACGTCAATGTAATACATCTTTGAAAAACAATGTTAATTTCATCATGACCACGACAAAAATACCATCAACGTCGAATTTTTCAGATGGAGAAACAGTAATTCAAGGAAAAAGGTTTTTGCTTCTATTCAGCTTACGAAACGACAATTTTTCATTGTTTTTCCTTACTCCGACATAACGAATCTTCACTCATTTTATACATTTTTATCGAAATTATGAAAGTGGTTTTTTATTCTCAGGAACATTTATAACAAACCAAACTTGTACTTTAAATGAAAGAAAAGAGAAAAAACTTGTAAGCAAAGACCTCCAAGATTTGTACGACTCGAGATACATTAAAAATGAAAAAAAAAAAAAAAACAATTTATTACGTCTAATTGCCACCTGAACAGAAGTGAAACGTCGTAAAAATAATTTTCTACGTGGTATACAGTCAAGTGTTTGACACGCTTTTTCTAGGTTTAAAACGACTTACATTTTTACCCCCCTCCATTTTCCATCCGAAAATATGGAAAGTAATTTCCCCTCGACGCTACAGAAATTTTTTGTGTAATTTCAGTACCGTGCATTCCATCTAGAATTGAACTTTAAAACATTATCCAAGTTCTGTAGCTCTACTCTTCTCTTCCTCTCTGAAGTACGGAAATAAGAAGAAAAGAAAAACGATTTATCATAACGTTCGGTAAATACAACGACGAAAACAACAGACGTTGAATTCGAGTCACCCAAGAAAATCATTATTTAAGCACTCGTATTGTATACGAGAACGACAAATGCCAACTTTCAACAATTCCTTAATACCTATATTACTAAATAGGGTAAAAAAATAGTTTTCTACGATTGTAGCACTGTTCGTGTTAAGTTATCCTGTTTGTTTCACTCCGCAGCGAAGAAATTTACAAAATTAATAGTTTTCAGAAATCCGCATTCGAGTATCCTACGTATGCTTACCATAATAAACTTTTGTAACGAAAAGCGAGCTGTGCGATACAAGAATAATTTACCGCAAGTTTCTCGCCACTATATCAACGTACACATCATTATTTTCGTTCTCAACATCGCGAGTAAATAATAAGAAAAAAAGTAATCGATACAGGAGAAGCGATGCAAAATACTGCATACAACACGCTGAGTATCAACAGCTAAACGAATATCGCATTTCGTTTTCAATAAAAAACAAAATCCTCGCGCACCCTATCCTTGTTCAAACATTAGAACGCACTGAAGTAGTATTCTTTTTTTTTTTTTTCCTTTTCCTCACCTTTTTCTGGAGAATATTACAAGTCATTCGGTAAACAGTAATTTACGTGACTAGTTCAGGGTATGAAATTTCCGTTTCCTCTATCACGAAAAGAAAGAAAGAAAAAAACCATCGAATAATACTGCACGAGTAATGCACAAATTTTAAGAATGCCATAATACCCATCCACAGGTTTTTGAGCAAAATTATAGGGATAAGTTTAAGGGTCAAATTCATCGCAATTTAGGCCAAGATCGTTAAAAGCGGCAAAGTCAATTTTATCAACCTCAAAACTTGGCTTAAGTCGACTTTAGCTCAAGTGTAATGGGACTTACTTTTACTCCGACCGAGGTCAACACATCTGCGGATTGTTCGCCTCCCATAATTGCCAAACGAGCATTCGGCCACGTGAACAAGAATCTCGGACTGCAAAAAGAGTAAAAGAGTTTTCAACATTAAAAAATAGCATTCCAAGGTTTCCATTTCTAAAGTAAATCTCCTACTTATAGGCACGACCACACATGCCGTAATTTCCGGCTCCGTAAGAATTACCGATTATCAACGTTATTTTCGGAACTTGAGCACAGGACACGGCGGTAATCAATTTTGCGCCATTTTTCGCTATTCCTCCGGCTTCAGCATCTTTACCGACCATAAAACCTGCGAAAAAATAAATGAGTACGGATATTATCAGTTAACAATATGTTTAATATGGAAGAAATGAGATTTTTTTATCTTCGAACAAAAAAAGAAAATGAGGAGTTTTTTGACTGTTCGGATTTTCCATCAAATATTTTCCTTCCAAAACCTCATCCCTGAAATTTATTCCTGGTCTCTTTCTCACGAGAACAACATGAGAAATTATTTCGAACAATCACTAGTTTGTTCAGCAGTCTAACGATCGAAATTTCCTCGTCATTCTTCATTCTCAAAGCATACAGAGAAAATGAATAATATTGGCAAGGCAAAAGAGAACTACATGTTATTCTGGAAAAAAACTGTATTCATTTGAAGAATCGTTTTAGGATTCCAGAATCCTAGTTTTGAAGAACCATAAAAAACGAGGAGCATATAGTAATACAATCAACGCAGACAATGGCGAAAAGATGAAAGGTTTTGGTTTGAACGACTATCGAGGATCGTTTTCTAATAAAGCAAAAATATTAAAAATGTAATGAAATCCAAATAATCGAGTCGTCATTTCATGATGGAGAAAATCAGTGACCAACCCATAACTCTTTATCCACGTCTAAATGAAGAAGTTGAAATGATTCACAGAAGTGAAATAATATTTTCCATAAATTGCTACACAAAGGGGTTAAGGCGATGTTATTATAATTATGGATCAAAGCGAATATATGGGAAAATAACAAAATTGTTACGAACATCGTAATGCAGAAACAAAAAAGGATAAAAAAGAGAAGAATTTAATAATGTTAAATAGAGATGGAAATATGTAGGATAATAATTATTTGGGAATAAAAATATTATAAAGAATCGAAGATGAAGATTGCAAAATCAATCGACGATAAAGATCAAGAGGAGAGAGATAAAAATATTTTTAGATGACTGAATGAATAGAGGAAGATATGGAGATAAACACAAAAGGCAGGAGATCGCACAAATTTAGAGCGGAAAGGATCAGTAATAGAGATAAATTTTCGAAGTAGGATGAGAACATACCTAATTAGTAATTTTGAGAATTTTGCAGATTTTGTTGTTTGATTGTTTCAAAGCCTCATTTCAGTTTCAACGTTTACCAGAGATAAGAAACAGACACGAAAACGTTCTCATCATACTGATGTATTTCTAGAAATTTCGTGTTTTTTTTTTTTTTTTTTTTTTTTTTGGGGGGGGGGGGGTGGGGTGTTTTCTAAAAGATTGTGTTACAGCAGTGCAAGGGATATTTTGAATTAAATTTCTTCAAGTTATCAAATATTTAGTGTCTATATTGTTTCTTCTCTCTACTTAAAATCCTTTTTTTTTTTGACGAGCTTCATATTTTTCTAATTTGAACTCCTTACTTTCAATTCCAGTTGATTAAATGCTCTCTTTTTATGAAATCAAAAATATTTTCTCCACAAATTTACTCTGTAATATTATAGCTTCATATCAGGAAACTCGCCATTTATGTCTCTCCCAATAAATTTTTAGGAAATACAAACAGCAATTCAATTGTTGGGACATTGCATCCAAAGTCGATAGCGTCTGGAATTGATACTCCATGATAAGTCTAATCAAAAAAGATTCTAGCAATGACGGAATTCGCCAGATTCTCTAATTGGAATTAATAGCGTAACACTTGTCAAAAAAATAATAATCCGTACGAAACATGTATGTAGGGTGATAAAATTATGGCATTTAGATAGAGAAAAAAAATGAGTTTGAGCAATTCATAAGTAGTTTCCGAAATTCTAGCCAAATTTTTATGATTTTTGTTTTTGTCTAAATTCAAAGAAAAAAGAAAAAAGTTCGTACCATTTTAAGATGAACCTCAGTTTGATATCGTTTTTTTTTTTTGTTTTTTTTTCCGATACATATTTCAATTTGTGTTTGTACTCGCACATATTCACCATCCGAAACACTGTTATAAAAATTGATGCGAATACTCTCGTGCGAAATAAAAAACATTCAGAAACTCGAAAGATACTGCATTTGATTTGTACTCGCGTCAATACTAAAAAACCAACTATTTTTTATCATATCAGAATTTTAATTCAATACAACCGAAGAGGATGTCCCCGAAGAACTCTTTTTCTTTTTTCACTTCAATATTTTTCCTAGTCCTTGTAGAACAGCGTAATAAATATTATTTTCGTTTTTACTAATTGATTTTCAATTCTCTATCATTTGTTAATATGCGACAAGTTTTATTGAATTTAATGCAAATAATAATAAAAAACGAGCGGCGACTAAATCCGAGTTTTTCATTTTTTATCTTCACTTTCTTCAGAAAAATATTCGATAGGTTGAATCACTTTTGCGAACTACCTTGAAAATGAAAATCTCATCCGTACCTGTTGGAATTACCCTAATTTTATTTTCATATTGTTGGTAGAACTTTAATTTCTGGATGATATTCTAAGAACCGTATCACATTGCATTTACTCGTACAATGGAAAAGTCAGCATTTGGAATTGTTGAAAACGATACAAAATTTTTCTCTCCTAGTAATTATATTTTATGATAATATGAAGAGTTTTTGAAATTTACGGAAACACTCACAGCTTTCTTACATTCGACTTTTATAACCAGTAATGCAACGTTCAAGAACTAAATTTTTAGTAATTTCTGAAAAATATCAGAAGTTTGGCGAGAAAAAAAATATGCTCTACTACCACTTATAACATTTTTCTTTTTTTTCTTTAGTATACACTTCCCGACGTTTCATTTAAAAATAGCTCGCAACGCTTCAACTGAAAAATTGAAAAAAAATTTTAAATTGGTCATTGAATCGATGTTATTATTTTGGTTCAGACGAATTATCATCAATTCAACAAAATTCGATTACTTTTTCACTATACATAATTCAACTATTTTTGACGACTTCTGAATGTAGTTTAATAGGCCTATTCTACCCTTCAATCGAACTTCATACCGCTTCACGACTTTTTTTTTTTTTACATCTAACAAGTCTAGAATTCTGTATCATGAACAGATTAATAGCTTGTTGTATCATTTCCCATGTTGCAGAAATGTACATTTCCATGAGATAATATTTGTGCTGATATCCTGATGACTCAGAAAATATAATGATTATAAAATAATAGCTTAAATTCAAAACTTGCGATGACTTTGGGAACAATCATCGTACGTTCAGAAATCTAACTTGACGATGTAGAAATGAATGAATTCTCGATCCATGATTCCGATCTCAAAACGTAATATGGTCCATCTTTCAACATTAATCATCGTCACAATGAATGCATGCGGTCTGAATGGAAAAGTTTTCATCGGAAACAATTTTATACTCATGAAATGCTTCAAAATTCAAAATAAACTAAGAAGTTTATCTATTTTGATAATGATAATGTTAATACGGTAAAATCAAGAATCATGAATTGTCAACAATGGGGTAATCCGATGGGTGAAATAATCTAAAGTTTCATTTCTCATTTCATCATCAAGCCTGCAATAAACCTCACGAAAAATATTAAGAAAGTTGTACAGGCTGTATTTGATTATTTCGAAAGTCATACCCAACAAAGACCATTGATAGAGAGACTGACACGTTTCCAAGATTCTCTGATAAAAATCATTATCAGTAAATTTAACTCACCGGTGATATTTTGCATGAATATCAGTGGAATTTTACGTTGACAACAGAGCTCAATAAAATGTGTACCCTGTAAAATAATAAAGAATTAGTCAATATAAACAAATAATAACATAGCAAGCAAAATTGTTTCAGTCATTCTTCTTTTCTTCTTCACTTTTAACGTAGACTCCGAGAATAAAACGTTGTTATTCGCCAGAATTCCAACTAAGTACCCATTTATACGAGCGAAACCGGTAACTAAAGAATCTCCATATAAAGGTTTGAATTCGTCCAATTCGGATCCATCGACAAGACAAGCTATAACCTATGTAGGATAAAAATGAAAATAATCGGTGTAAATCGCATCAAAAAAATAGAAGACAATCGAAAATGTTTTCTCTTCATTTATAATCGAAAAGTGCCTCATAGCGTCTTCTTAATAGTGGTAAAACATGAGTCATATCGAACGTAATTTTTATTTCTCACCCAGAAAGTTTTTTTCATTTTCGATTCGCACATAAGGAGTTTTTTTTTCGTTTTCATTTCGCACCTAGGGAATATTGACAAGCTATCGTCTATCTTGTGATCTCCAAAAATACCCTTGGGCAAGAAATAGCTCATCTGTAACCCTTGTAGCGTAAGTAACTATTTCACTTCAGAATTTATTCTACTTTTTTATCTTTTGAGGGTATCAAAGAACCAAAGTAGTTCTGACAGTATCTCAGGTAAATCACGAACTGATTCAGTAAATGTTAAAATCATTTTCAAGTTAAGAAAATTAAAATTTAACACTAAACTTCACCCTAACTAGTGAAATTTAGTGACAAAATTTAATTTTCTCAATTATAAAAGTACTTCACGAACAAACTTCATATTATTTCTTAGTTTTGACTACTGTAACAAAAAAAGTGTCTTGTTTTTTTGGCAATAATTACTTTTTTCACGTCAAAAAAGTTTTTTTTAGGTTCCAGAATTCCATAAAGATATTCGGCAGGATATAAAGGAGGTCTTGGCCTACGATGATCGTAGATGGCATACTTTTTCTCATTGTTTATACGACTGATAATCTTCCTACTCAAATTCAGAGCATGTTCTTCATTCTCGGCATAGTGATCGGTAACTCCGGATATTCTTTCCGGAAAAAAATCAAAGAGATTATTATGGCTCTACGTACTTACGATCCTTGTAATGTACGCATAGTTTCCTTACCTACAATGTAAGTCAGCACCACCTAGTTCTTCTGCAGTGACAATCTCTCCCAAAGCAGCTTTAACGAGTGGAGGTCCGGCCAGAAATACATGCCCTGTACCTTTCACAATGATGCTCTCATTAGCCATAGAAGGAATATATGCTCCACCAGCAGTGCAGCTACCAAAAGCAACTGCTACCTAAGAATAACTTTCGTTTATAATCTGTATTCAGTGTTCAAAATAATTAATTAATTCATTTTACTTGAGCTATCCCTTTGGCAGAAAGATCTGCCATGTTATAGAAAATTTGTCCGAAAAAATCTTTGTCGGCAAATAGTTCTGCTTGGTATTTTAGATTAGCACCACCAGAATCCACTAAATAAACACACGGTAACTGATTTTCTTCGGCAATTTTTTGAGCTCGTAACTGTTTTTTCACAGTAATAGGATAATAAACACCACCTTTCACAGTAGCATCGTTAGCCATAATCATACATTCGATTCTACCAAAAAAATAATGATTCAGCACATGTATTTTTTAATATCTGTAATTAGAAGTTAAATGAATCTTACCCAGCAATTCGACCGATACCAGTTATAATTCCACCCGCAGGTAACTCTTCCGACTCATACACTTGATATCCGGCGAACTGTGATAATTCTAAAAATGCACTACCAGCATCCAGCAGTTTATTAATACGGTCGCGTGGTAGCATTTTATTTCTCGAGGTATGCAGACTTTTGGTTTTTTCATTTTTGGTTGACAGATTTTCAGTAGAGATTTTACGTAAATTACAAATCATATCCTTCATCATAGCAAAATTTTCCTATAAATTAAGATTAAAATTGTTAATCTGAACACAAAACCCTCACTTTATCATCGTAGAGTTTTTGATAATGTCTTACTTTAAATTCGACGGAAGTTTCATTCATATCGCAGGCTATAACTTGCATTCCATGAGAAAATCGTTTTGCCTCGTACGACCGTATGTAGTTCTTGTATTGAAGGGATTTCAATCCCTTTTTCAGGTGATTTAACATAACTATCCGATGTATTATTCAGAAGGTAAAATGGACTTTATAACGTTTTTGTAAACATCAACCTGACGAATACATGTATCGTAATGAAGTAATTACAACCACGATAGAGTATCATACCAAACGAACAATTTAATTAACTCTCGCAAATGCATAATATGAATTCATTATAATTGTACAGATTATAATCTGCTACATTACTCTTTACACGACGTGATTCAAATCACAAGACATAAAATTATTAAGCTAAGACGATTGATTTCATCGAAAATGCCAGATACCTGTTGAGTATGAATTCAAGTGAAATGCCGGCTAGAAAATATAACAAGAAATAGTACGATAATTATGAACTATATTCACAATACACTTTTTTTCTCGTGTATTCCACAGCTCGAAACTGCTGAATCTACGTGAAATCTACGATGCGCGGAAGAATAGTATATTTATGGCCTTACGGCTTCAAGACGTCAAGACTAGTCAAGACGAAGAAAAATAGAAAGATTCCAAGTTCATTCTTTTTCTGACTATCAGATTGGCGCGTTATCAGTTACCAGCTGGCAATGGCCAATGGTATGAAAAAAAGCGGCCAACTAGAACAACATCGGGACGCAGTTGCGAGTCAGTGATGGAATTATAATATAGGTTCGCTCTTATCGTTCAACTAAGAACTTCTTAGTAATAAAAAATTAAGTTTTGGTCCCTTACAAACAATTATTCCTTTTCAAAGCACAGTACGTATTCAACGATTTCTGGAACTGGAACACTATTTTTTTTCCGTATGGGAAAGACCGGAAAGTACATGCAAAAAAAATTGTTTACATTTGTGATGGAAATATTATCGAACACTAATAGAAGATCGATGGTTTGTATTATTATCAGCAAAGTATTGCAGCCAGCCGAAAGCCAAAAGCCGAAAGCCGAATTCAGCCAAATTCCCGGCCATTAAGCCGAAAGCCGAAAGCCAGCTTTATGTTTACTCTTGGAAGCCGAAAGCCAAATTCAGCCGAATTTTTTCGGCTGATTTTCGGCTTATTTCTCATATGCGCGAAATGACATGACGTGTGACACGCAGTTCTCGATCTTGTAGGCTGTAATCTGTATAGCAGGCTAGCAGTATCGATCTGAACTGGTGATCCCTGTTATCAGAGTCTGCCTGTTATAACTAGTACTATTAAATATTAATCGTGTTTTTGACATATTGTCTGCACTCTGTTGCGACGAGAGGGTGTGCGAAGTATTAATCGAAAGTCTCCTCGTGCCTTATCAATTCATTTCGTTTGCCGTATGCCATACTTGGAGTAAGAGGTTAGTAAGAGTGATGCCGCGGGACTTTCAAATATTTTCGTACTTCTAGGACTTGAAATTTTTCATTTTGAATTCTTGGACTTGGAAATATTTTCAACTGTTGGACTTGGAATTATTTTCCAATTGTTGGACTTTGAAATATTTTCAACTGTGGGACTTGGAATTATTTTCAAATCATGGGACTTTGAAATATTTTCAACTGCTGGACTTGGAATCATTTTCCAATTGTTGGATTTTGAAATATTTTCAAATTATGGGACTTAGAATTATTTTCAACTGTCGAACTTGAAATTATTTTCAAATTGTGGGACTTTGAAATATTTTCATATATGTGTGAAATTTTTCATTTTCAATTCTTGGACTTAGAAACAAGAAGTATGAAAATATTTTAAAGTCCAACAATTGGAAAATAATTCCAAGTCCAACACTTGAAAAATTTTACAAGTCCATTTATGAAAATACTTCAAACTCCCCCCTCCCCCCATTGGAAAATGATTCCAAGTCCAACAGTTGAAAATATTTCCAAGTCCAAGAAGTACGAAAATATTTCAAAGTCCTGCGGCATCACTCTTACTCGCCTCTTACTCCGAGTGTACGGCGAACGAAACGAATTGATAAGGCACGAGGAGACTTTCGATTAGTACTTCGCACATCCTCTCGCACATCCTCTCGTCTCTTGCGTGCTTGTGTTGTGTGTATTCCCGGGCCCCGGCAATTTTCAAAATGGGTCGTCATAAAGAATCGACAACCAGATTAAAATCATATTGATCGGGAGAAAGAATAACTTGTGCCACTTCCAATTCCAAACTCATTTTTTCATATGTGAATTGAATTCAATGAATTGATCTCGAAAATTTTGATACTCAAACCTCAAACTTACACGCTTCCCTCAGAAGCAGTCTGGCTTACCATGTTTTTGGCTTTCTGCCTCGTTTGTCAGTTTGTCACTCAATCCACAGAACACAGATTCATATTTTTGTTACGTTTTTCATTCCCTGGTTGCAACAAACCGACAACAAAATCATCAGCCAGCCGAAAATCAGCTGAAATCCCACCAAAAAATCAGTGATCAGCCAGCCATAAGTCAGCCGAAAGCCAGCCGAATTTTTCTGATCAGCGATAAGCCGTAAGCCGAATCCAAATTTTTGAAGGTCGTCAGCTTCAGCCGTAAGCCGAAGCCGAATTTTTCGGCTGCAATACTCTGATTATCAGTGATGTGACGTCAGCGTGGAAGACTATGGGCGGTCTATGTTACTATTATGGTCCAAAGTGGTGGGTTCATGTTCTCATTGTTCTCGGTCAAGGACTGTTCTAGGAAATCCAAATAGGGCTTTTACCGGCTTTTACAATTCTTATCAGTTTGCAGGACGATGCAATGATGTTCTCTCACTTACTCCCGCGAACATTCATCTCTCTGTCATTCTTTCTCATGCAAAACATATTCCATCCTACAAACTAAGATGTAGCTGGGAAAAAGGTATCTGTCTCGATGAAAATCATGTATCATAATCCTTTTTTCGTGATTCATCTTCGACGCTTGTAAAAGCCCTAATAAGAAAGAACCTTGATTAGTTGAATTCAAACTCCACTCCACTCCACTCCATTGCAATTTGGAGGGAACTTGACGGAACTTGAGCGACGAAGTTTTAATTATTTTTATTTTCCGGTTTTCCCCACAAACTTTTGAGATGAGTATAAAATTTTGTGCATTGTTCCTGTAACTTTCAAAAGTAGGCAACCTCTTGAACTTAAATCTTCATTTCTCGATGTGCATTATTATAAGAGATTTCAATAATAATTATTGTTCAATGCAGGTGTGGTCTTTCGTATCACCACATCGCACAACCTAATTTCATGAACCATTCTAGAGGAATATCAGAAGAACCTTGCTCTTGGAGGTCGGTTCTCAAGAAAAATTCACGGAAGTGCGACGACAATAATACAATATACTTTTTCGTCATTTTTATATTTGATCTACGTCGGTACGTCTCGCTGTTTATCGATCGACATCGCGTCAACTGATCCACAGTACCGTGATGCACAGATAAAGGATGTCAGAAATTTATACGAACTTTGGAATTACTTACTTTCCTTCAACTTTATTTACAGGTTGTAAACAGTAAACCTGCGTCAAAGCTGAACCTGAGCAGAACTCAGTCCGTGATTAGGTACAACGACAGCCTGTGAAAAATGAAACGTTATATCATATCTACCTGGGCTGTGTCTGAAAGGTCATCAGTTAATGAGGAAATATCGTTGTTAAGCAACAAATATCGTAAGTACTTTGGTCTACACCGCTATAAATGAGTACATTATTATTAAATTACTTTGGATGGTTTTCCATATGTAAGTAATACCTAGTTGGTAGATCAAAACAATTCTAGAAGGTGGCTAGTTCGATATTTTTCCTTCTTGAGTGCTTCTTGTTACCGAGTGGTTGACTCAAGTTATTAATACAAACTTTCCGTCAACTTTGCAAAAGCTGATAATTGGCTTGAGCGTAAGCGATACTGCAATTGACAGTGAAATTTCAATAAGCCGTATTACTTACGTCCCTGAAAAGAGCCAAGTGAGCTACCTGTTCTGACACTCTTTGTATTAAACATGAGCTAATTTTCCAACTTTTTAGTCATCAGTCCTTTACAACCTATAGCACTGGCTACAGCGGACCCACATGTAGGCCAGGTAGGCCTAAATAGTTCGTTCAATGCATCAAATTAGAAATCCTAAATCATTTGAATTTTAAAAACTGCAATCAATTCTATTTACCGAAATGTCCATCGGCATTCTGTCGTCTTTATCTACCATCTTCGGAAAATTATTCAATTAATAATTTTAGTCATTTTGCTGAAGCATTATTTGGAATTGCTCCTTGGTTTTCTTCGCGTTAAGTAGATACTTGACAAACTCTAGACTGAATAAAATATGTAGGTACTGCTGTAGTCAAGATATCTCCTCAAGTATAAAAACAGCTACCGGTAGGGTATAAATATAAGTCGTTCGAATTCTGTTGACAAAATCGAGGCCGCGAGCTGCGAATCTTTCATTTATTTCACTATTTCCTTGTATTTTTCTTCGTACAGTAGCAAGTTTGTTTCTAAACGTCTCCTACCCACTATATAACATCGACTGTTCTACGTGTAGATTTGAAGTAGGTACACACCGCTCATCTTCACTACAAATTTCCTTTTTTCTTTCTCTATCTTTAATAATAATGATGAACTGCTGCAGAATATAAGGATATCAGAATTAGAATGCGGAACACAACAGTTGAGATGAAGAGAAAGGAACAAGTGACATGTTAATTACGTCAATTGTACGGTAAACACGAATCGAACGCCTTACAAAAACGTTTTGAAGGAAAACGAAGCAGTCATCGTGTTCAGCACCAGAAACGAAAACAGAAACAACGTTGTTTCAATTTCGCCCTTTCTTTTTTTCCGCTCCATGCTTTCTCCACCATTTTTCAATTTTTTTTTTCTCCTCTCTTCTAGAGGCGTCTTTATTTTACTCTTTTTTTGAATATGCCAACGGCCTGTCTTCTCTTTTCACTCTCCAAAATTGTGGTACGACTCTACAATATTAACGTTCGACTGCGGTACATGCACGTATTGAGATAAAGACATATGAACAAATCTGAATAATTTATCATTCCTTTTTTACGTGCGTTCATCTTGATGTACGGATATCATTCTTTTATGGCAGTGATGTTATGAGTCGGAGGAAATTTTATTCGAATTGACGATCAGAGAAATTCCAATTATGTTGTTGTATAAGAATAGCCCAAGTTGAATGAAAATTTCTGGCGATCTGCGTCATCAAATTATATTGTAGGAGAAAAAACACAAAGTAATAATAATAGATAACAATGATGATGAAATAAAATATTATGAAGTAATCTCGAGACATGTCAAGAAATATTAAATCTCGATGATGATTTTTTTTTGTGAGATGACGTACCAACGAAAAGTGACTAAAATTTTAACAAAAGTGTAAGGATGATATTGATAGTTCTGTTCCAAATAGAAATTGAAGTGAACTATAAAATTATCCGTAGCTGCCCCAGAACTGACTCAACGACAGGGACGTAGCGAAAGATGAGTTAATAATTTTCTCATATCATAGGGAAGGTGCAAATGAAATTGGTTATGCCTCTGAATTGGAATACCTCTCAGCTTTGTCAGATCGTATATCTAGATGTTTTACGTGGTGTGAATTCGAAGACTCCTTAATTAGGTAAAAATATCCCATCAACCAATTCGAACAAATTTTATAATTTACGCGAACTGAATTTAAGTTATAGGCAACGAAGCAGGCAGCGGATTTTGGGGCAGCTGTGTGGAGTCGACGCAGTCAGGCGTCACATTTATCTAATATATACCGCTTGTACTCCGCTCAATATGGATGTTTGAAATTTGATCCAAATTACGTATACGCACGTACAATACATAAACATTCGATTTCTACTGTTTTCAACCAATTTCGAATGCTCATCGTTATATACCAACTGACTCACTCGAATTACTTCACTTACTTACACTCGATTAATGTTGAGCCATCCAATTCATTTTGTGAGTATGCGAACGTAGGTGTACCGAATAAACCTAAACTATAAATCTGAATTTGAGTCGCATTATTACCATCATTATCATATGACGTTCGGTTTTTTTTTTCTTTTCAATTTATTTGATATTCGATCTCTGGCCGGCATACACAATATATACCTATACGTACGAGTGTAGGTAAACGTATCTAACCCCGTCATTTAGCATTGGTTCTGTCTTCATGCTGGTATGAATTTCGATCATTCTTTTGAACTATTATTTTTACTCGTGTTATTTGAGACGTATTTGTTTGTGTTTGTTTACCACCGCCGAAAGACTAATCTCTTGATCTATTTACGGCTGATTTTTTTCCTACCTAATTTAAGGATAGGTACTTTACTTTCATCTTGAAAAACTGACGCGACAAAACTCTGCCGCAGTCTTCGTGTAACGGAGACCAAAATTTTCTTCTTGTTTACCAATATGTTTCGTGAGAACGAAGTCGATCAAGAAAGTTGTTGCAAAACCACGGAGGTACTTTCAACAAGTTTGTTGTAAGCTTTCAAATCTTGCATTTCATTATTGGGTTCTATTGTGAAATTGAACGTCAAATTGCTTGAAAATATCATGATCTTCCCGGAGACTTCAAAATTTGATTCTGGACATTGAAATGATCAGTGTGTATACTGGGGGACAGGATCGAGAAGTATTTGGGGTTCCCTATCTTTTTTATTTGTAAATTTTGTAACACAAGTTTAATCCCAAGCTCCCTTTCTTCTCTTCTTCTTTCAAAAGACCTATCTCTAGATAATTTTAAGCAAGATTGCACCGCTCCACCGCAGGAAAACGGTTGATATCTTTGGATTGAGCTGATCTCTCTGATCCTACAGGTCATTTTAGGAAGTCCTCCTACTTTATTACTTATTCATATAGTTTTAGATCTACTCATTGGTGAGAAGTTGAGCATTGCCAAGTTTAAAGCAAGATTTCTGAACGACAAGTCAAAGGAGAACTTTAAGAGGGATTGTGAATCATTGCAAGCGCAATGATATTGTGGAACCCGCGATGTGTGGTCTTATCAAGTTCTACTCAATTTACTTCCTTCTTTCCTTGAGTCCAGATTTTTTCAAATTCCCTTTCTCCTTGTAGCTTGTGTCTTGATATTTTTCCAGGTCCTTCAAATAGACCAGTCATCTCCTCTCTCTCTCTGTAGTTCAGAATTTTCCACCTTCATCACTGCTCATTTCATACCCTTCGCCAATTTGTAATCCTTGCTAGGGGCGGATAGACACAAACGTTCCACAAGGATGTAAAGCAGGTTCCCTGTTATAAAACTGAAGATATAGGTCTTGCTCTTCTTGTACGTGATTGAGAAGACGTTTCATTCTACCAATTCATAATTATAAATAGAGCATGTATTACTTCTTCGTAGTGGTGCAGGATTGAAGCTCCCTTGGCATTGAGTTCCAATCTCTAGGAAATTTTCTTTGTTTCTTTTGTTTCCTGCCTTTCGCACCCAAAGGTGTATCGTCCTTTTCTTCGTGCAAGTCAATTACCCCTGGTTCTTGAGAATTTTTCTGTCGCACTATGCCACTGTTCCTATGTTGTGTGTAACTAGAGGGGAAAATCCTAGGAGGACTTTAATTAATACGAGAGACGACATTGCGGGACATGTTTAATTAGGTATAATATAATACCTAATCACAGGAGTAGATATGATATACCGGAGCCAGCGCATGTCGATTTAATGAGATCACTTTCTAAAAAAATTGAACGGAAAAATAATAAATTCGGGCACCTTGGTTTTCATACATAACATCCTAAAAAAAAATTGATCAACTATTTGAAAAAACTCGATCGAAAAAATAATATAAATTCCCACATCTAAAAAAAGTAATCAACTTTCAAAAATAATAATTGATTCAGAAAAATAATAAATTTCAACATTTTATACGTGTTAAGCATGCAATACAATTATTAAATGACGTCACCTTATCTTAAGAATGAGACACAATAGATGATAAATCCGAAAAACTCCCTATTACTCATAAGGGAAGTGACTTGGTAAACACATGAAAAGAGAAAAATCAATCCTTCACCAGACTCCGAAGCGAGCACACCTTACTAAAAGCGGTTTTTCACCGACACACCTTATCTTAAAAAAAAGATATTTAACAATACGAACACAAATATAAATAAAAAAAATTAATAAAATTCTTCATTCCAGTCTTTAGCGAACACTATCTGGTTGATAAGTTTTTGTAATGAAAAGAAAAATGATTACATACCTAACACAGATAAGATTTTTAGAATAGGCCTACACCCGAAATTTTTTTTTCTTTATTTAGCATAGACCAAGTAAACAATAAATAACAGTCAAAATACTCCTCGAGCATTTCATGAACCAACCAACATCCGCTCATTTTTGTTTTCATCATTCTGCCTTTGAGCTTTTCAATTTTCTCTCGAGTACCTATTTGACCGTTTAAACTTTCAGTCAATTCATCTCATGAAGATGTTTACAGTGTACATTATCGCGCTTGCTACATTAATCAACGTTACTGCTTATGATGGTGAATACAACTACTATCTCTTTACTACCTATATGTACATAGTTTTGTGATAAATAAACAAAATACAGTACTTTTATTTTAGTGAATGACAACGTTATTAATAACATTTCACTATCTGAAAGTGATGAAAAGATTCTTGGAGAATTTAATAATCACGAACTTCGACCACAGCTAGAACGTAAATTGAGAGCAAACAAATATGGGAAGACGTATATTTTCCCTATAATAGTAAGAGTCAAAATATAATGTATACGTGATAGTCTCATACATAAACCTGCAAGACACTTGTGATATTTTCGTAGGGATTCCTTCAATTTGTTTGTGCTGCAAATGAAATAAAAGTCGACCTCGAATGTCATCACCCGGAATTAGCGAATACCGGCAATTACGAGGTTTTTACAGAAAAACTAGGCAACGACGGATATCACCAGGGTCTTTGGACCGCCATACCTTTTTTTGCCGAAGTAGAACGAACGTGTCATCCTGCCTCAGAAACTGATGCCGCCTCACTGAAAATGCTGTTTATTTATAAATTGATGTACGCATCTCTCATCGGGTGTGCGGATCCATTCTACGAACACCATCTAACTTTTGAAAGCGCCAAAAAGACTCGTGCATTAAAAACTATTGTGTTGAAAGTAAATGGATTGACGGAGAGTTCTGACCCGATCTTGATAGATGAAGCTCTCAAAGAGTTTGCGTTCTTTTATGCACGAATCCTCCACGGAGCCAATGATTTTCATCACATGGTTAAGACATACCTCCAAAAAAATCCAAAGGGGTATTTGCCCGAAAAGCTCTACAAACTACATTTCTTACAAGCGTGGAACTTCTCCGAGAAGGACTTGAAATACATAAATGCGTTGCGCGTGGATCAAAATAAACCTGAAATGTTGACAAAGTCCTACCGTTTTGTAGTGATGGAACCGGAAGAGCGGGCAACGACTGGGATTTTGCCTGTCATGGATGTTGAAGAGTGTCCTCGCTTCTGATGTCTTCTTGTTTACCAATATGTTTCGTGAGAACGAAGTCGATCAAGAAAGTTGTTCCAAAACCACGGAGGTACTTTTATCAAGTTTGTTGTAAGCTTTCAAATCTTGCATTTCATTATTGGGTTCTATTGTGAAATTGAACGTCAAATTGTTTGAAAATATCATGATCTTCCCGGAGACTTCAAAATTTGATTCTGGATATTGAAATGATCAGTGTGTATACTGGGGGAAGGATCGAGAAGTATTTGGGGTTCCCTATCTTTTTTATTCGTAAATTTTGTAACACAAGTTTGATCCCAAGCTCCCTTTCTTCTCTTCTTCTTTCAAAAAACCTATCTCTAGATAATTTTAAGCAAGATTGCACCGCTCCATCGCAGGAGAAGGGATAAGTTTGACGGTTGATATCTCTGGATTGAGCTGATCTCTCTGACAGGTCATTTCAGGAAGTCCTCCTACTTTATCACTCATTCATATAGTTTTAGATCTACTCATTGGTGAGAAGTTGAGCAATGCCAAGTTTAAAGCAAGATTTCTGAATGACAAGTCAAAGGAGAACTTTAAGAGGAATTGTGAATCATTGCAAGCGCAATGATATTGTGGAACCTGCGATGTGTGGTCTTATCAAGTTCTACTCAATTTACTTCAGATTTTTTCAAATTCCCTTTCTCCTTGTAGCTTGTGTCTTGATATTTTTCCAGGTCCTTCAAATAGACCAGTCATCTCCCTTCTCTCTCTGTAGTTCAAAATTTTCCACCTTCATCACTGCTCATTTCACACCCTTCGCCAATTCGTAATTTTTGTAAGGGACGGATGGACGCAAACGTTCCATAAGGATGTAAAGCTGGTTTCCCGTTATAAAATTGAAGATACAGGTATTGCTTTGAAGACGTTTCATTCTACCAATTCATATAAATGGAGCATGTATCTGTTCTTTGTAGTAATGCACCCGGTGGCAGGATGGATTGAAGCTCCCTTAGAATTGAGTTCCAATCTCTAGGAAATTTTTTCTCTATTTCTTTTGTTTCCTGCCTTCCGCACCCAAAGGTGTGTCGTCCTCTTCTTCGTGCAAGTTAATTACCCCTCGTTCCGAGAATTTTTCTGCCGCGCCATGCCACTGTTCCTATGTTGTGTAAATTATTATTGCATATTTTGAGGTATAACTGAAGGAGAAAATCCTATTATTACAGGAGTACCTATAATATGCCGGAGCCAACGTATGTCGATTTATTTACATTACTTTCTGAAAAAATTGAACGAACAAAATAATAAATTCGGACATGCTTCTCATACGGAGGTAACATTCTAAAAAAAGTAATCAACTATAAAGAAAAATTAATTCAAAAAAGGACATTTTGTACAAACACAAAAATAAGTGAAAAATGATTAATAAAATTTTTCATGCCAATCTTTAGCAAACACTATCTGGTTGATAAGTTTGTGTGGTGAAAAGAAAAATGATTACGTATCTATAATTCAGATAAGATTTCTCAAATGAGTCTACACCCGAAATTGTTTTTTCTTTATTTAGCATAGACCAAGTAAACAATGAATAACAGTCAAAATACTCCTCGAGCATTTCATGATCCAACCAGCGACATCCGCTCGTTTTTTGTTTTTATCATTTTGCCTTTGAGCTTTTCAATTTTCTCTCGAGTACCTATTTGACCGTTTAAACTTTCAGTCAATTCGTCTTATGAACATGTTTACAGTGTACATTTTCGCGCTTGCTACATTCGTCAACGTTATTGCTTATGATGGTGAATACAACTTTTATCCCGTTACTACCTATATGTACATAGTTTTGTGATGAATAAACAAAATACAGTACTTTTATTTTAGTGAATGACAACGTTATTAATAACATTTCACTATCTGAAAGTGATGAAAAGATTCTTGGAGAATTTAATAATCACGAACTTCGACCACAGCTTGAACGTAAATTGAGAGCAAACAAATATGGGAAAATGTATATTTTCCCTATAATAGTAAGAGTTAAAACGTAATGCATAATTATATTTGATAGTCTCATACATAAACATGCAAGACACTTGTGATTTTTTTGCAGAGATTCCTTCAATTTGTTTGTGCTGCAAATGAAATAAAAGTCGACCTCGAATGTTATCACCCGGAATTAGCGAGTGCCGACTCTTATGAGGTTTTTACAGGAAATCTAGACAGCGACGGATATCACCAGGATCTTTGGACCGCCAGAACTTCTTTTGCCAAAGTAGAACGAACGTGTCATCCTGATGCCTCAGAAACTGATGACGCCTCACAGAAAGTGCTGTTTCTTTATAAATTGATGTACGCATCTCTCATCGAGTGTGCGAATCCACCCCACGCGTTCCTTTTAACTTCTGAAAGCGTTAAAAAGACTCTTGCATTAAAAACTATTGTGATGAAAGTAAATGGATTGACGGAGAGTTCTGACCCGATCTTGATAGATGAAGCTCTCAAAGAGTTTGCGTTCTTTTATGCACGAATCCTCCACGGAGCCAATGATTTTCATCACATGGTTAAGACATACCTCCAAAAAAATCTAAAGGGGTATTTGCCCGAAAAGCTCTACAAACTACATTTCTTACAAGCGTGGAACTTCTCCGAGAAGGACTTGAAATACATAAATGCGTTGCGCGTGGATCAAAATAAACCTGAAATGTTGACAAAGTCCTACCGTTTTGTAGTGATGGAACCAGAAGAGGAGGCATTGACTGGGATTTTACCCGTCATGGATGTTGAAGAGTGTCATCGCTTCTGATGCTTTCACACTTGTGATGAATGCCAATTCTTGACCAGAGTCTGAAATTATATTGATTTGACTGTAAATCATCCCACGTATTTAACCAAGAAAGAGTATTATGATGCAATGGTACTCAGGATCGTTATAATACTTCACATAACACGCCGCAAGTAAAACATGAGTTTGATTTATATCAAATTATAATCACCACCGTCAATACCTAACCTCTATTATGAGATAAAATATGTGTTATGTGCAACTGTCTACAATATTAATCTATAATTCGATATAACGTTCTTGTATATGCGACATTAGAATCGCTCATTTTTGTTGGCTACGGATACCTACTATCCCCACGCCGGTCAGTTGGTCTGTCTCCTTTAATAAAAGCTTATGCCTAACAAATATTATCAAAAGAGTTGCAAGCAAAATTTAAAATAACCGAAAAGGAGAATAAAGCTCCAGAAGAAGAGCGAGATTAAAAAACCAACAGACTTCATGGAGACCAACGAGGATTCAAAAGAAACTATAAGTATTCTCCCTGCCTTGGTTACACGTGACTCCATCCATATCTGTCCTTCCAACTCCAATGAAGTAATCAAGGTTTTAGAAACAATTTAAAGAAGCTACTCGAGATCCTAAACATGAAGGAGACAATCAAAAAAAGTAGTTTGAGCCTATCCTTAGAGAATTAATTCAAATAAAGGAAGCCGTGAGGGGAGGACCCGTATCCCTCACCATTATCGTTACCCTTACCATCGTCTCTTCCCTAATCGTCACTTCCCCAGAGAGGACATCCTTCAATGGGGCCAAATGGCGTTAGTAAGATAGCTTCTGAATATGTAGCATATACAGACCCAAAATTTGGAATTTGATTTCATGAAGATATAGCTTACATAGGGGATAAGAAAATAATGATAGATGACAAAGTTATAATAATTAATGGTCAGAAATATATAGGCACAGAGGGATTGTGGGCATTATTATCGTATCCCAAAGTAGTGTCTGATGAATTGTATAACAATTTAGAAATTATTGGAAAGTAGTCATAGCAATAAACTGTATGTATGTCAGCAATGATGGTTCTAATAATGAGGCAAATCCAAGTGTACACGATTCAAGTACATATACCTAATGAAAAACCTGTAGAATACAAATATACAGGAAATGGGGAGAATTTGAATGAATTAAAACAAGGTATTTACATGCTCAAGAAAATAATAACTTTCATAATTAAAAATTAGGAATCTTACATTTCTTCAGTGAACAACTAGAAAAACATACAGATAATTGTGAAGGCATTGAAAATTTGAGAAGTATCATTAAACCATACTATAATTAACTCGCATACTGGAACTAATATTTTTAATTCTGTAATGAACTACAGGTGCGGATCCAGACGATCACTTTGGGAGGGGAAACAATCCAAAAAAAGTTTAAAAGACCTTTTTTTTTTTTTTTTTTTTACATTTTCTTCGATACTACAGATTTTTTGTTGTTTTTTTGGTTTTTTGGGGATTTTTTTTGGGGGGGAAATTTCCCCCATCCCCCCCCCCGTGGATCCGCGCCTGGAACAATGATTTCATGCCTGAAATGCATTTACCAGGGTATAATTACTGTGGTCCATATACTAAACTCCAGAAAAGATTAGCAAGAGGTGATAAAGGAATAAATAAACTGGATGAGGCTTGTAAAAAGCGTGATATTTTCTATAATGATTGATGAGGCCGCATTTTTCAGAACTAAAAATGAAAAGTTTCGGCACTTAATGTTGCATTTTCGGTATTATTTGGCATTTAAAAAAAAAAAAAAAGATGAAGAAAACATGTGTTTTCAGTGCTTTTACAAATTCACGATCAGAATTATTCAATTTACGACCAAAATTACGTAATTTTGACCAAAATGAACGATTTTTGGGGATTACAAAAAAATCCTAGGAATTTTTCAATCGAAATTTTTAGTCTTTCAACATTGCATTAAAAATAATATTTTCAAAAAAAACTGTCCAATTTTCACCAAAATTGCTGAATTTTAATCAAAATTAAGAAAATTTTGCCCGAAATTTTTCAATTTTAGATGATAGGTATTAACAAAATGGTCATTTTCGGCCATATTCGGCTTTAAACCCCGTTTTCGGCATTTATTCCATTTTCGGCACTTTTCGGCAAGATGAAATTTGTTTTGCAGGCCCCACTACCCTAAAATGAACTTCCATTTGGTTTTCAAGATTCTCGCCCTTAGCGAAATAATTCGACAAATGCCAAGGAATCCGGGCTCTGATGATTATAAAGACGTTGAGGCAAGGCACTCAGCTGATTAAGAGTTAAAAGATACTGCTCATGAAATATTATTTGACTCTGATTCAAGTTTGAGAGAAAGACAGGATGCATTAAAATTGTGAAAGCGGGTATGAAGAGTAAACAATTTTTTGGAGTGGGTACTGGGTATAAAGAGAGATGCTCTACATTTGAATAGGGAAATTTTTTAATATTATGAATGATCTCATATAATACAGATCTACCAGACATACAAAAGCGGAAAATCAGTACTGCTTTTAAGAAACAAACAAACGACAGTTAGAATCAACCTGTTTACTGATGATTTAAAAAGGAATTATGGGAAAGACAAAAACTAATATTAAGCTTTGAGAATAAAAAACAAATTCATGATAAATGTATCGAGAAGAATACAGGCGTAGTTTTAGAATTAACATCCGAGCACTCAAAAATAAACCACGAGGGAGGCTTTCTTCCTTTAGATATTGGAGTTGCAAGTGCAGTTGTAGGTTGTATAGCTGGTGCTGCCAGTGCGTTTTAAGATTGGAAACATAAAAATGAGGCAGAAAAAGAAACAAGCAGACATAATTTTTTTCCTAGACCCTGCGTATAAATGTTGAAGATTATTGACAGACCATATTTCAAACCTCTTATACCAAGAAATTCTCTATTACTGAGAGTGACATTGCAGGTCAGAAAGATATGATCATACCAACATCTACAAAAAATTCCACTTCTTCTTTTGAAAATGTAGATAGGATCGATAAAATGACAAATTGTAAGTGTCTTGGAAACTTCGTCATAACTTAAGACGAGAGGATGTTTTGAAAATAAAACTAACAGGGATTCAATTTTCTGTTTTCTAAATGTTATGTCAATAAATTGATATGCCAGTAAGTTTTGGAAATGAAACTAACATGGATTCAATTTTCTGTTTTCAAAAAGTATGTTACCCCCTCCTTGCGGCATCATACCGCCCCATAGCATTATCTAGTGTCCTCGGCAGACTATTCCAAAAAGTACTCAACAAAAGACTTCTTTGGTATCTAGAATCAAATAATCTTCTCTCACCCTTCCAACACGGCTTTAGAAAAGGGCGAAACACCACCCAATCTCTAGTTGATCTTCAATCACAAATTAATAACTCTACACTTCAAAAATCCTGTCTTTACTCCATCTTTCTTGATCTCCAAGAAGCCTTCCCCCGGGTTTGGAGACACCTCATCGCAAATAAATTACACGAAATTGGCCTCCGAGGCAATCTCCCTAACATACTCGAGAGTTTCCTTCATGACAGAACATTAATAGTACGAATTCAAAATATAACCTCTCCCCCTCTCCCTGTACAAAATGGTGTTTCCCCAGGGAGAAGTATTTAGTGTCCTACTCTTCCTCATAGCTATCAACGACATTACAAAACTTGTTAACCCTCCCCTTACGCAACGTCTTTTTGCTGACGACTTCAACATTTCCATCTGTTCTTCAAACCCTCAACGAGCCCACAGACTTCTACAGGAAACACTAAATCTAATCACTGCATGGACATCAAAAAATGGCTTCAAATTTTCTACTTCTAAAACCTACTTGGTGATTTTTAAAAAAAGACGCCCTATACCCTACTTTCAACCTCTTTTCCTACAAAATTTCGTAATTCCATTCCGCGATTCTGCTAAACTTCTCGGCCTCCATTTTGATCAGAAACTTTCCTGGACCCCCCATATCAAATATTTAAAAGCAAACTGTATACGTGCCTTAAACGTCATTAAATTCGTATCACACCCCTCTAAAGGATGCTCCAGAAAATTACTACTACAACTCTACAAAAGTCTTATTCGATCTATATTAGATTACGGGGCACCAACATACAATTTAGCCAACAAATCTGTTCTCTCGTTACTTGATACCATTCAAACCTCCTCCTTGAGAGTGGCCTTAGGTGCCTACCGCACAAGCCCCAAGTTTATGTGTAGAAGCCGCTGAACCTCCACTCTCCTTTCGTAGACTCATCCTAACTTCTAATTTCTTATCCTCTGTCTCCCAATTCCCTGATGATCTTCCTATATATACTCAATCTTTCTACAAAACACTCAACCCTTTTCGACTCACAATAAACATATCCTTCTCCAATTCAATCACTCCCTCAATAAGCCATTTCAAGCAAATCCTTTGCAACCCATTTACATTACCTCCCCACCTTGGACGCTTCCTGAACCAAACATACGTCTTGACCTCATATAATTCCCTAAATCTAACAACAACATGATTATCGAAAACATCCGACAGATGATACAAGAATATCCGGATTACGCAATTTGCCTTTCAGACGGATCTAAAAAATTGAATAAGACTGCTTACGCTTATTCCATAAATGGATGCCTTACTTCTCACCATGTACGCAACATTGCATCCATATTCACAGCTGAACTGATGGCTATATTCTCCTGCCTTTCTCATCTCTCCCAACTCCCTCCAAATGGCAAAATCCTTCTCCTCACTGACTCACTTTCTTCTTTACACTCCATACCAGACACATATAGCACTCACCCCCTTATTCAACGTATTCACCTCACACTACTTATCCTTAAGTCAATCAACACCAAAATCACATTCATATGGATCCCTGGTCATATCAATCTTCCAGAACATGATGCAGTCGACAGAGCCGCCAAAAACGCCACTTCCTTAACTAAAATAACCGATTACACCCGTTTACCTGTCTCCGATTACAAAAATCACTACCGTCTTCTCGTCCTTCAAAAATGGAAAACATTCTGGAAAAACCAAACGACTAACAAACTTCACAGTATTAAACGAAGTCCCGTACCCTGGCCCTCCTCTTTAAGAAATACTAGACGTGAAGAGGTTGTTCTCACTCGTCTAAGAATTGGTCATACTCGTATCACACATTCCTACCTCATCAACCCCGATCTTCTAGCTCCCCCATCCTGTCCTTACTGCGAAGAAGAGACTTTAACAGTCAAACACTTCTTTTCCTGTCCACTACTCGCACCTCTCCGCTCTTCCCTAAATGTACCCTCCTCCCACTCTCAAGCATTAATAAATAATTTAGACACAATAACTCCAATACATTTCACTCCTCCATATAAAAGAAAAAAAATTTATATAATCAATAAATATATATTATACACATATAAAAGTAATAATTCGCACACTATTACCATCACCATATTCATCCCTAACTCATCATGCCAAGATGTAAATTACACCTATACTCATATGTAATATTCGTCGAGCTCGTAGCCCGGTTGTGTTGCTTAAATGCTCGTTAAAATAAATATATAAAAAAAAAAAGAAAGTATGTTGAAAAATTGACATAACTTAAGACAAGGAGAATGGAGAATTTTATTAATTTTTTTCCACTCATCTCTGTGTCTGTAGAAAATGTTCGAATTTATTATTTTTTCGTTCAATTTTTTTAGAATAAATTGACATGCGCTGGCTTCATTATATCTACTTACAGGAGTACAGTGTAGTTTCCGATGTGGTGTACAAAGTTCACATACTCGTGAAGGTCAGGATAAGTTCAGGATATTGTGGTACCCGAACATATTGATTTAAAATTATACAATTTTCTTATTTTTAATTAATCTTGGAATCGTATTAATACTTGATAAAACATCCCTACTGCTTGTTCTCTTCTTTTATTAAATTACTGCTTGCTCGACACTCATCTCACCCTCGCTGCCACAAATACTGGTATGAGTTCATGTCACAATCGCAAGGATGACGGTTATTGATCTTTTCCTTTTGAGCGTCAATTCTTCGTGTTGCTAATGATGAAAGAGATCATTTGTGCGTGGATGAAAATGAACGAAGAAAAATGATACCGTGTGCACGTTCATTGTTATAAGAATTCACTCATACTACTTTTCTGATTTTTATATTGATGTCGCTACCTTATTTTCAACCGTTTGTGGTTTCTATTTACACGTATAAAATTCATTCTCCTTTTAATATAATGAGTCAAGCCCGTCCACTAACAAAAATACTACATGTAAGCGTATTCTTCCGCTCTGTTATTTATTCCTCTTAATCACGAGTTCGTTAACTGATCTCTCTCCCGCATAAAGATGAAGATCCAACCGAGAATTATCTATAGCGAGTACGTTTCATTAAAAACACAATTCACCCTGTACCAACATTGACACGTGAATTCAACACGTGCTCCTCAAGTGTGGTCTGTACTACTATAATGATATGAACTGGAACGCGTTTGACCTGCAGCTATAGTACACAATACAATATGTTATGCACAATATGTATCATTATTCGAGAATAATCTTACGAACGTCACATTTTTCGTAAAGCGTAGTGCGAAATGGTATTTTCAAATATTTCCAAAAAGTGTACGAGATCCAATTAGACGATTTATTTTGCGAGCGCAGAAAACGTTTTCACGTCACCGATGGTACCGCCCATCCAATAAAGTACAATATTATAAAGAAATAGCGCGCCTTAACCGAGAGCGAGCGCGGCATCTTACAGAACTGCACGTGTAAATAATGGGGGAAACTTTTCAATTTCATGTTCGCTTTTACGCGACGACATTTTAAACATTCATTTGTAACGAAAATGAAGGAAAAATTTGACTGAAATCTTGTTTTTCTATCTTTGCAGAATAAAAGCTCTGTGCAAATTGGATATTTTTGTGCACAATTTACTCGAGAATTGGGAACTATTCTCGTGAAGACGAGATGTGCTGAGCGCCTGGGTAGCCTTCTACGTGTATTTTGGGATTTTTCTCTCAGCGTTGCTCAGTTGATATTGAATAATTCTTATTACATTTTGAAGGTATGAAGGAAGTCGGTTAAAGGATTTTATGGCCTCGGGTTTCCATATTTTTCGAAGGCATACACGAAGAAATTGTTATTGACTTTACTCACTCATCGATACAGTACTCATCACTTAAAAGTACGAACTCATACTGATCAGCAATACGAGGAAAGAGAAGCACGTATGTACAATACTTTTTTCAATGTCTATATTCTAAGGAACAATGGGAAGAAAATCTACTTCGTAAAGTGGTGCGATACCATGAGAGAGAACAGTGATTTTTTTGAAATTTCAGGAAATCAAAAAATGATGTTGTTAAGGAAGTCAGTTTTTTCAAGTATGAATTTATCTGCAGAAGACTTGGAAGTCACGTTATAATTTTTAATACGTCTAAATGATGTACTCTCGCAGGCTTCTGCAGCTGCAGCGCGAACTGCCTGGAGCGCCCAACGCGTAGGGGCGGCGATCATCCGATTACAATGAGGGAACGTAAAAATATTGACAGAAAAAATTAAATGTGATTTACATTACAAAAAAAAGGTTTTGCCCGGAGCGCTAAAAACCTCGCACCGTACTGCCTTCTATAGTGATATGCTAATGAGTGTAAATATTTGCCATTAATGATACGCATTTGTACAATAATTTCAGTCGAAAAACTTATTCTGCTAATCGCCGACGCGACGCTGCTTTCCCGTAGTCCGAATTTTTATGCAAACCTCGGTATAGTTTCCTCTAGTGCTTCTTGAATGTTGCAGGAAATTTTATAGGCAAATTGTGTAGAAAATTCCGGTAATGGTAAAGAGCAATGTCTTTTTATTATCTGGTGATATTTTCTCCTTCGTCTTTTTTAGAAATTATTTCCAACCAAGTCCTCATCCTTCTCACTTACAAGTCGAGAATTCAGTCAACATCTTCTTTTGCTATGGAGTGAAGAGTCTTCGAAGTTATAAGTCATTCAAATTATAACGACTTGTTCAAAAAACAATTACGTGTACATAAGAGAGAAAAAGGAATTTGCGACCAGTTTCGATTCAAGTCAACAGAGGAAGAACGAACTGGCTTAAAGATAGAGAAGGAATAACGGAGACAGAGCAGTTGGGCGTCGTCCGGCAAAACGTGACTTGAAAAATACAGGCGAAACTCTTAAGTTTTGTTGGCTTAAATTCCTACAGAGAACCGGTTGTTCTTAGCTCTAATTAGGTGTCGCAGTGGGCGAACGGTACAAAACCTGTTGTTACTAACCTGTTGAACGTTGATGAGCTGCCCTTTAAACAATTCATGACAAAAATCACAAGCTCTGACTGTGACGGCATCAAGAGACTAGAAAAATTTCTGCCCCAATCCCAGGACAGACGTGAGTTGAGTTTCATTGGCTTAAATTTTAACAGAAGAAAAACTTGACCTTCAGTTGTTCTTGATCTAATTAGGTTTTGCAGGGGACGCACCGCAGCGCTCCATCAGTGAGTTGATTATATAACTCACCATGGACTTGATGTGCAAGTCATGGCTGTCATGAACCTGGTTCGTCGGTCACTAACCTATTGAATGTTGATGAACTGTCCTACAAGCAAATCTTGACTTGCTCGAGTGATTGATATAAGTTTGGTGCGTGCAGGTGTGCTCGTGGTTTTTCCTGTTTCTCGAATAACTTTAGGGATTAGAAAATATTTCGGGTCAGAGTTTATTCTTTACTTTTGTTAGGAGTACATCCTCAGAAAATATGACGTCATGAGGGTTTGCCATAATAAAAGGAAGAAATCAGCAAAAGGCGTATAATAATTTTTCTCGCAAATCCATTGAAAAAGTTCTTACTTGAAAAAGTCAATGGTTTCAAAAATTTGTATTCCCCTGCCCCTGCTCTTCCATATCCGCCACTGAGAAAGAACTGGCTACAAGATAAAGAAGAAGTAACTGAATGAGAGAGCAGCAGAGCTGTGAGCTTGAGTTTGCCGCGAGATTTGGATCAAAAACATAGATTAATGTAAACTAAAAAAGAATATCACCAATTTTTTCTGTTTGCTTTAAAAAGTGATCATAAGAGTATCTAATCAATGTGTCCCAGCTTTTGAATGGTGTCAATTCCCGTTGTGATTTCTCAAACTTGAGTCTAAACCTGCATTGAATGTCATAAAAATCAAAAACTTTCTGTGCGTCTTAAAAAATACAGATCGTGTTTCATACTTCCCTAAAACTTTTGAAATTAGGAGAGTCCAAGGGGTTTCTAGTAAATGCAAGAAACATCCAGACCCTTTTGCACATTATATATTGTTGGCTGACATCAACATTTTCTCGCGTTACGGCAGATAATCAAAACTCCCATTTCCCGGAACCGTAGTATTGGGAAAGAGAGCTGAGGCCTCATATGGCCGGCCACCTTTTATGGCTCCAAATTCTGAGATAAAGAGAAAAAATAAAAAATTTTGGATACAATTTAGGGTTTTGGAAATGCTGTGCTGCAAGAATATCGTCTCATGGGAAAATGAAGGCTGAGAAACACTAATGTATGGCTAGGAGGTCGAAAATTTTCCTAGTCCCTCTCCTATCATAATTATATAGCTCGGAGGTGGAAATTTTATTACTTGACGTCACGATCCTAGCTTGTGATTTGTATAGAGATATGCAATAAGAACAGCTCGACGTTCAACAGGTTAATGACATTTCTGATGTGCACAAGAGGTACGGCGAGCTACGTTATCAGTTAGCTGGTGGAGCGCTGCAGTGCGTCCACAGCACCGCGATACTTTTTTTTTTTTTTTTTGTGCCCTCCGACACATCCTCAACTGTTGGCCCTTTCGGATCCAACAGCCGCCCCTTGTCGCATTTATTGTTAAAGCAACAATTTACAATACAACGGGCAGGGATTACAGATACTGCCGGGACACAATACTTTGAGGGTTCCTTTACCTAGTGGCATATCAGAACCCTCTTACAGTGAGACAATTACGTTAGTTAGTTATACAGTCTATGGGACTTAATAAGTACTATACAGCTTCTATTGCGCTTCAATTAGTCGTCTCTTAGCTAATCTTTCATTATTCCATAATTTCTTCACCGTGTTTTTTAAATAGTTTAGTGTATTCGTGTCTTCTACCCAGAGAGCATTCGGTCTACCTTCCTTGAATCGTGGGCAGTACATGAAAACATGCTCCGGGCTCTCCTCTTCGAACCCGCATGCGCAGCTTGCTGACTCTCTTCTTTCCCTTTTTGCCAAGTAGCTTCCGAACGATCCATGGCCAGAAAGTGCCTGGTTTAGCCAGAAGCAAGGATCAAACTCTGCTAGGCCGGGACTTTCAATCAGCCTTCGTGTCCATTCGCCTTTTCCACAATTTTTGTACTCGTCCTCCCATCTTTTCAGGGCCTGAGGTGCCAGCCGGGACCATATGTCCTCGTCATCCGTCACTGGAACAGGTTTAAGTAATGTTTCTCCATGTAGGGCTACTTTCTTTTTTATGGAGTATTTAATTGCGCGTGCTAAAATGATATACTTCATCGGTACCCAGTCACAGATGACTGTGGCTGGCAGGTAGGATACCGTCCTGTATAGCCTACCATAGCATAGGAGCATGCTCCTATGCAGCCTGTCAACGTAACTTGCTACATATTTGCACCTTAATCGGTGAACAAAGGCAGCGCTCGCATACAGTAGGTACGTCTCGCTGAGTTACTATATCCATAAGTGTTTCTAGCAAGGGCTGCAATTTTAGGGATTAACTTTATTCCTTTCTCAAAGACTTTCTTGAAGTGAGGCTGCCAGCTCAGTCTATTGTCCAGCCAAACACCAAGATATTTTATTATACTTTTCAGTTTTAGGTTGCCTATTTGTATCGGTGGGGCAATGACCGTACCATGTTTTTTCAATAGCATTATCTCAGTTTTAGCTACGTTCAACTTTAATCCGCCTTCAGCCATATCTTTTTCAATCAGTTCTATATTCCGTCTTATGAGAGTGTATACGCTTCCTGAATGCTATTTGCTGTCAACAGGATTAGGGTGTCGTCAGCACATGCGAAGCCTCTTGTAAGCCTCTTCTTCAATTCTATCAGTACATAGTTGTAGCTAATATTCCATAGCTGGGGACCAAACACGCTCCCTGCGGGCAGCCTCGTTCAATGTTCATGTAGTCTTCACCTAGGCATACTTTCCTGTCCTGAAAGTAGCTTTTCAAGAGATTTATGATATGTATTGGAACCTTATGGACATTGAGTTGGTCAATGATCCAGGGCCACAGGGTGTGATCAAAGGCCCCTTTAATATCAAGGGATACAACAGCTGTGATTTCCGACGTTTTCTTCATACGGGCTATCCATTTTGTTGCTGCCAGTATACAGTCCTCGCAAGATCTGCCCTTCCTGAATCCATACTGCCTATCGCAGGTGTTTGCCTCTATTGTGTCGCCAATCTTCAACATAATGCATTTTTCCAAAAGTTTTCCAAGTGTTGGAAGCATTGTTAATGGACGGTATGAGTCGGCATCATTCTTGTCGCCTTTGTTCTTATACACAAGGACGAGTTTGCCAATCTTCCAACATTTTGGGAATATTGCCCGCTGTAAACACACATTGATTATTGCTGTTAGAAATGTAGGGTGCAAGATGTTTAACACTTTTAAGGCTTTGTTGTTGATGCCATCAATTCCTAGTGCTGAGCGATTGTTCAGCTTCTTTATTATGTTGGTCACTTCACTTTCACTAACATTGTGTTCCCCGCGATACCTAATTAGATAAAAAACAACCAAAAGTCACATCTCTTTTTCTATTTAGGGATTTATGCCAATAAAGGTCAAGTCTCGCCTGTACAAGAGAAATTTTTTCAAGTCTCCTGGTGACGTCACGATCCAAACTTGTAATGTTTTTGAGTCTCTCATTTGTTAAAATCAAAGCTTAAAAATGTTTAGTCTCCAAATTAGGTTGAGGTCATCCAGATATGGATATTGATCGGCTTCCCTGTAACAAAAATAGAAAGGGCGCATCTTAAAACAAAACTCGCGCCAGGAAGACAGCGATTATTCATTTCAGAAGCCCCACTTCCTGCGTTTTTCATTATTTTTTTGTGAGTTGACAAAAAATGAACTTCGTTAAGTACCTTTTTGAGTTGGCCAGCGTTTTGTTTTCAGCCTTCCAAAAACTTTCCGTTTCAGCAGGAAACTTGAGGAGTAATTATCAAAGTTGTTTTAAGCTGAACCGCTTCACCAGCGTAGCCACTTTGGTCTTGCACAATGCGCATCTACCCAGAGGGCTGCTTAGCTAGCCGTTAGCTTTTAGCCATTAGCCGTTAGCCAAGGAATTTTGCTCAAAATTAGCTAGCTTTTAGCTAGCTAATGAGATCAAATTAGCAATTAGCTTAGCCTTTAGCCATTGAAATTGAAATAGCTAACGGCTAATTTTCATTGAATTTTTTCTTCAAAATCAGAAAGCACTAGCACTGCCAGCGGGCCCAGTCAATACTTCTTTGCTCTTTAATTGCTCTAAAAATCTAAAACATGAGAGACAACAATGTCCGAGTGAATTTTCATCCCATCTTTGTAGAAAAGAATCACGTATTTTTGAATTCTGGTGCTAAAAAAGAGTATTTCTTACTCTCAAAAAAGAGTGTTTACTCTCGTTTGTTAACAGTACGCTGCGCTGTTGAAAATTCTTGTTTTCTTTTTCTATTGCGAATTGCGATTAGCCCAAAAGTAACATCTCATTGAAAAACAGTTTGGAAGAAGCTGCAAAATGATACCCATGTTAAAATTTTTAGCCCTTAGCTAGCCGTTAGCTAGCCAATCAGAGCAGATTAGCCATTAGCTGTTAGTTGAAGCCGATCACTCAAAAACGTTAGTTCTTGGCTTAGCTTTTAGCCAATCTGATTGGCTAAGCAGCCCTGCTGATCTACCGCCCTTAGGTCACCATCGCGTAGTGCTAAGTTGACTTGTTGTTTGAGAGTCGTTGATTGTCATGTTTTCAAAACAACACTAGCGCTCTTGAATTCTCAAATACACTACTAGCGCGCCGTACGGATAAAAAGTCTAAATGTATGTTACAAGATATACCACACATACCACACTTCATATCGCCTACACTGGAGTCACTATCGTTTCAGACTGTTTTAAGATGACGCGTCATCTCTGATGATGACGTGATCGCCATATTGATTTTGAGAGCAACACTAACGCTGCTCAATTTGTGACCTGTCACAAGAGAACCCCCCTTAGAGTCCAAATTTTTGAAATCTTTTTGATGGCACCGAGTAAAAGAGCTGGTTTCAATTGATAAAAATCACTAAAAACCTCAAAAACGATTTTTGGGACGCCAAGGGGGGTTCTCTTGTGACAGGTCATAATTGTAGTACAAATATGATCGATTCAACTGCTAGCGCTTTTCGCGGATGGTCGGTTCATGTCTATAAGTTGAAAGAGATGTCACTTCCTTCACATTGAATTCATTTGATTTCAATAAATCCTTTGAACGCACCTGAGAAGTGGATTCCATCACACACTCCGAGAAAGATATAAAATATTGAAATACGATTCTCGAAAATTGAATGCTATCTCAGTCGTATTGACGATTGAATTGCTTGTATCTGATATTCTTTTTAATCTCGAAACCACGGAGACTTACACGTCAACCATCTTGTGAGGCGACATAACAATAATTTCAGGAAGATTTCACTACAACAAAGAATGACATTCGTAAGACGATAAGAAGATTAGTATATTATGTACCTATAATTATATTTTTTATTTAAAAGCGCTCTTACAGACTAGTTTCGCTGTTAAAGGATTCACGCAGAGGAAGGAGGAGGTTATTTACACCGGTGTTGTGTGTAGAATAGTTTTTATACCCTAATATAGCTTGGCCATAATCTCGCTGTAATGATAATATAATTCACGCAGAACCCTCTTTTTAAAATTTCAATGTGTTTATATTTTACGCGAGCGTAAATATATACCTATATAGTCGGGAGAAGATTGGAGAAAGTCCAATAACACATTCTACTCAACCCCGCCGACTAAAGAAACCGACACCTAATTTACAGAAGGGATGCTGATGTACGCTGTCCAAATGTATATGCGACGCTATTATTGTATTATGTCATTTTACTCGCTCTTTTCCAAATTAATAGACACCCTCGACTTGATCCTTAGTCGTGAAATCCGGAAAGTTAATGTATAAGGAGGTTGGAATTTGTCTCTATTCGTACTGCCTCGATTCTTATCTTTTCTCACAAGCCTGAATCTTCATCATGAATATTCGAATTGAAACGACCCCGATGCTTTAAAAAACCACGCACACACGCATACAAGCTTTCAAAACTCGAGCTACTGTCTAAATGACATTTTATTAATGGCTTCCGCGCCATTCAACTGTGATTCGTTATAGCTCGGACCACACATTGGTGTTGGTTGCGGACTCCTATAATTTCATGAACGACCTATAAGAACGCTTCTTATATCGTTTGTGCGCCGTTTATCTGATCTCGAATATTCTAAATTGTCTGTTATTGCAGGGAATCGAAAGAATATCTCGGCATGAGTTAAAACCATTCGAAAAATTGAAATCGAGAAAATCTGATTGTCTTATTGGTTTTAGATATTATTTAGATGTACTTAGTCCTGAAAAATTCATAAAAATTGACGTTTATGTCGAACTGTCCTTGAATGTAGCCAATATAGCCATGAAGTGAAAAATATAATATTGGAAAATTTTATTTATTTTTAACGAGCTGTCAGCTCGGTGTACAAAAGTATTGAATAATTATTTTGTGAAATTAGAAAGGCAGTGAGGAAGGTGGACTAATATTGAGTGGAATTAGTACGGACAGCTAGGTTTGTTCAGATGTTGGAGTGAAAGTTAGTTAGTTGTGAGTATTGTAAAGTGCCACGAGCGGTTTCATGGTTGTTTTTGAGTGCTTCAGTGAGGAAGGAATGTGTATTTGTGAAGAAGAGAGAGATGAGAGTTGCGGGAAAAAGACAAATGATTAAATGTTAGATTGTTTTGTTGGCAGTAGGGGCAAGATGGAGGGGTTAGGGTGTGAGGGTTGGTTGTGTAGCCAATTCTTAGATGGGAAAGAATCACTTCTTTTCGTTTTGTATATCTCTGATGGAGGACGAGCAGGAGACGAGAATTTTTTTGATACAAAGGATTTTGCTGTAGATTGATTTTGGCAAAGTGAGTTCCATAATTGGGCAATGAGTGAACGGTAGTGATTTTTATAGTCTAGGGAGGGTACAGGGAAACCATCTGTTATTTGGTTGAGGGAGGTAGCTTGTTTGGCGGCTTAGACAACGGCGTCATGTTCGGAGACGCCAATGTGTCCAGGGATCCGTTGAGTCTAGAGTATGAAATGTGAGGAGAATGCGTTGTATGATTGGGTTGGAGTTGTTTGCATCTGTAAGAGAATAAGTGAAGAGAGCGAGAGAGAGAGAGAGAGAGAGAGTCAGTGAGCTGAGGAGGAAGAGTTTGCCGTTTGGGAACGTTGGGAGAGGTGGGAGAGGCAGGTAAGTATGGCTATAAGCTCCGCTGTAAATATGGAAGCTATGTTGCGAATGTGTTCTGAAAATATTTCCCCGTCGATAGAGTATGCGTAAGCTGTTTTATTAGATGTTTTAGACCCATCAGAGAGGCAGAGTGTGTAGGAGTATTCTTAAAGGAATTGGAATACGTCTCTGTTCAAAAATTTCAGAGTACTGGTCCTAAATGCGGTCTACTGCCATCTAGTACCAATCTGCTACTTACTCTCTAAATGTGTACGATCTGCCAAACAGAGAGATCATTCTTCATAATTGATGAAGTCTAGGACGCGGTCTACAAATCATTAAGAACTTCAATTATCTATTTTGCCATATTTGAACACGATCGTGGGATTCTAGGCCTATGTTGTAAATAGAAAGTGTGCACTACCAACATGGAATTCCTATCCTGTGGGCACAACCACAGTGGAATTTCCACCACACCCGCGTGAACAGAGTGTGTTTAACCACCACAATCCAATTCCTGTGTTGTGGTCAGAAGATTTTGACCACGACCTTGACAACATTTTAATCGTAACCATACAATTACTGTGCTCTGAATAGAAAGTGTTGACCACCAGAAAACTTTAGATCATCACTGCTTTGTTGCGTGTGTTTTCGAAGCATAGTTCAAGGACTGCGCATAAGCGAGGATAGGTCACCAAAGTGGTGTGCAACGATCTCTCCTGTCAAGAAGTTATCTAAAGGAAGACTACGAAGAAAGTTAGGTGACACGTCAAAATCATCAATAATCATCCAGGGCAGCATCGCGGACAGACTATCAGGCGCGGATCCAGACGATCATTTTGGGAGGGGAAATAATTCAAAAAAAGTCTGAAGGACCTTTTTTTCTTACATTTTCTTCGATACTACAGATTTTTTGTTGTTTTTTGGATTTGTTGGGGGGTTTTAGGGGAGGGTAATTTCCCCCATCCTCCCGTGGATCCGCGCCTGGACCATTTGACCCAATCATGTATCGGCAAGAACGAAGGCGACGACAAAACCTCAAAACAGTCGAAAGTATGTCAAGGTTTGATTCTTTAGTTGAGACCCAGACTCATGGGTGCATGATACTTATGTTCGCTCGTAGGTGGTGAATATGGGTTCTGAAACAAAAAACGAGTTGCCAAACGCAGTTTCTGAGGAATGGATCAAGTGGAGCAATGCAAGAAGAGTTGGAAATTACACCAACAATCTTAAGGACAGTTCAAGGATTGCATTAGAGAAGATAGGTCACCAAAGTGGTATGCAACAATCTCTCCTGTCGAGAAGACATCCATAGGAAGACTACGAAGAAAGTTGGTTGACACGTCAAAATTATCAATGATCATCCAGGGTAACATTGCTGACATACCATTTGAACCAATTATGTATCGGCAAGAACGAAGGCGATGACAAACCTCAAAACAGTTGAAAATAAGCTAAGATTTGATTCTTCAGTTGGGACCCAGACTCATGCGTGTGTGACACCTATGTTCGCTCATAGATGGGGAGTATGGACACTAAAACGAAAAACGAGTTGCCTAAATGAAATTTCTGAGGAATGGATCAAGTGGAGCAATGCAAGAAGAGTTGGAAATTACACCAACAATCTTAAGGGCACTTCAAGGACTGCATTAGCGAAGATAGGTCACCAAAGTGGTATGCAACAGTCTCTCCTTTCAAGAAGATATCCACAGGAAGACCACGAAGAAAGTTGGTTGACACGTCAAAATCATCAATGATCACCCAGGGCAACATCGCTGACATACTATTTGATCCAATCATGTATCGGCAAGAACGAAGGCGATGACAAACCTCAAAACAGTTGAAAATATGCTAAGGTCTGATTCTTCAGTTGAGACCCAGACTCATGGGTGTATGATACCTATGTTCGCTCATAGATGGTGAATATGGACACTGAAACAAAAAACGAGTTGCCAAAAGTAATTTCTGAGGAATGAATCAAGTGGAGCAATACAAGAAGAGTTGGAAATTACACCAACTATCCTGAGGGTCGAGGAGCACCAGCCGGCATAATCGGATAAACTGGATCCGGTATCTCTTGAACTGTCCAGATTTGTAAAAATCTTTTTTTTTCAGTATTTTATATGCTTTTAAGATTACGACTACTCTTGAAAAAACCGTCATAAAAAACCATCACGGAAAACCACGAAAAGCCGTGACGGTTTTTGACGGTTCGCCGAAGGATTTTCACTGGGGCTACTCCGGTTTTTGTCACGCTTGATGACGTCATTAGTGGCCTTGACCTACTTTAGGGACTCATAAAAATTTTGACCTTCCCCTACTGTAGTATACTAGGACTAACAAACAACCAGGCTGTACCAAATTATACTGAGCCTATACTAGTATTCTCTTGTACAAGCGAGTGAGCCCGTAAGCCAGTTAGCCTAAGATACAGAATACTAGGCTTACACTGACCTAAGAAATACTGGTAGAGGGGGACGTCACTACATGACGTCATCTTGAATCAATATCATCGATATATTAAAACAATGTGGAATTGTAAGCAAGCATATGAAATGCTACACTACATCTCCCTGAAGGAGACATTTTAGCTCCCGCTCGGTTATTTGGCCGAAGGGAAGACTGTCATCACTCAGATAATGCGCCTCTCACGCCTTCGTGACCGGTTTAGCTCCCAGCTACTCTGTGTAGAACTACAATCTGGTTTCTTGTTGGAACTAAATTTGATGGAAGGCCACAGAGAGTTAACCGTTCAGATATGACTCCAATACATAATATACTGCATATGAGGCGGCTGCAAATGTATTTCGCCAAGACGTTTTGGAAAATTTCACGATATTTTCCGTTCATATGATTTTTGAGTAATGTTTCCAAAGTGTGAAAAGGTATACGAAGACCGTATCGAGGCAGTTGCGAGAGCCCACGTTATAATTGTCTGAAAGTGAAGATTCGGCACGGAATACGAATTTATTTAATGGGGACATTCAACTGTAAAGCTTCGTATTGAATAATTTTATTTATCTCAGTCAAGAGCGGGTTTCTGTGGTACAGTTTACCGTGATTTTGCAAAAAGTCAATGTCGTCCTTTCATCATTGACAGTACACACCCCACAATAGACGAATCATCAGTGTTGAAGAAACTAATATTCCTCTTCATATCTCAATGTAGCGAAAACAAGCTGAACTGACACGTTCGATCGACCACATTATACAAAGGCGTTAATTCAAATAACGAACTCATTCCAGGTGTAATTCTACAGTCCTTCACGATGTCATACACTCTTCAATTCAAAGACGAATCTTCTCGTATCAAAGGTGGTCTCTATGATATGTTCGTTCGCACATCAAAATTTCTTATACATTTGAATCGATGAATTTGTCACTGCGTACCGCTAAAATTAAATTTCACGCCGGAACGTTATGACAAACAAACAAACATCTAGACCCTGCGGGATAATTAAAAGAACCCTCCTTCCGAAATAAAAATATCAATTTCTGACTCCATCACGCAGTCAGATTATGATTCTCCCACATGACATTTTCAATCGGAAACGGTATATCGATCAACCCCCGTTGCGTATTTGTAAGACAGATCGATGGGCGATGTTACGATCCCGGTCTCGATGCACTGCACTTCGTTAATGTCGATTCGTTACGCGTTTTTACAATTTACGAAAAATCCCATGTTTTCGGTGCTATAGAAAAATAGCGAACTTCCACAGCCCGTTCACTATATTTATGAGGCTGTCGTCTCGTCCGAGTGTAGTCCGAACGGTCTTACGTCTTCATTCAACATTTTCATGCCTGCCGATTAAATAGGGTTTTCTTTTTGCTTCGACAAGCGAGATAAAGAAATATAACATCACAAATCTTAGCGCGTTTTACAACCAGGTAGCGAGAGGCTACCGCCGCTTTACAACTAACGCGACTGACACGCTCAGGAGTTACCTTTTTTAGACATTTCTCCCCCTCTTTGTCTCTCTCCTTTCATATTACGGTGTCCAAACAGGAGCATTTATAGCGTGCAAGTTTTGGTCTTCTTAATAATTATATAATCGGAGACGTGTACGTATACACACTCGAATCTGACTATACTCTGCAGATGATAATGACGTTTCAATAATACAACAGAGCTCCATGTGCCGGAGTGCATCGTATGACGACGGTTATACTTTTCGATACCTGCTGAAAGAAGTCATTTTCGGAGATCATAAAACATAACTCCCTATGCGGTAAACAATAAAAATGTTCTGCGTGGAATGAGAACCTTTAGCCCGGGAAAAGTCGGCGAGTAGACATGGTCAAAAGATATAACAGATGAAACTCACGGTGTGTCACATTGTTAGAGGAACGTATGATGAAATAATTATACGAGCGAGAGATATTATATTATACGAATCAATGTTGGTCGGCTATGATCTGACTCTTGACTTTTTGTTTTGTAATTGAAACAGCGGGTTGGCCGCGAGTTCGCCCCATTTAATAAAGATGCGGCGAAAAATGCTGTGTATAGATTGCGTCTTCATCACTGGCGCGAGATGCTTAGAAAGAGTAAATTGGTATACCGGCGAATGTCATTATACAACAAAAATAATAAAAATGTTGTAATAAAAAAGAAATATGTTTGTAGTTTCTAATCATCACAAAAACAGTTTGAGTGAAGGTAAGAGGGTGATGCGCGTTAGTAGGAGAGAGGTTTAGTTTGATTACAAAACATGATAATATTTGAAGATTCAAATTTGGCGTTTACACTTCGCAGATGTCGCGTATGCCGAGAGCGCATCTAACGAGATGTATCATCAATCAACGCTGCGAAATTATATAAAGTGATATAATCGCCGCGCTCTGAATGAGTTGCCTACTTGACGCCGTAAAAGTGACAATTACAAAAAGTTACGTGGATCTGTAAGAAACCAATCGGAGTGTACCGAGATTTTACTGGTGAGCGTGGTTAAGTCTTTATTTTAGAGGGAGGGGGAAATTCACTTTCTAGTGCCATCCTTTCGTATCTTCATCGACAAAGCTTTTTCTCTTCCTTATTCTTCTTCTTCACCCATATCGAGCGTCCCTTGAAAAGGATCCTGGCAGCTCATAATGTGGTATAAGCGTGCAATGTAGATCTATAGGAGTGTTAGGTGGAGCTCAAAGTAGAAACAATGAAATGAACGTGAATTTTCTTAGACCAGATTCTTCCTTTCTTTTCTTGTGATAAGTTGTCATTTGAATTGATCATATTTATTAATTTATTTTTAAACTCTCATTCTAATAATAATCCTCAAGTTGTGGGTATGAAGTTTTTGAATAATCATACTTCAAGATATCACAAAATTGATCCTTCCTTCATAAAGAGGAGGTGCTGAATAAATACGACTTATCTTCTCTGATAATTAAATCTTCCTTGTAGGTGCATAGTATTTTGAATTCTTGTGTTGTACTTGAGTTCCTTTTGAATCAGGTGTCATGATGTCTGAATCTAAGTGTCAAATTAGCCAAGTTTTAACATTACAAGAATAAGGGAAAAGTATTGAAGTCCGTTCAAGTCTTCCACTTCGAAAAGAAAAGACGTTCGACGTAGAGTATACAACGCTGATACTATAATCTAAGGAATACCATTGGGTTGGCGAACGAACGGAGCAAGGGAACCTATCAAATAATTTGCTTAACATTCTTCTAATAAGCTTCATTATATTCTAAAAACTAGACTAAGGGATTCACATAAAGTGGGCATCATCGAGAACCCGGGCTCGGGCAAGGTCAGATAGAGTCCGAGTGAACCTTTCTTCGGTGAGGGGGGGGGAGGGGCCCGCTCATTTTCTACGTGTGGTGGAATGAAGGTAGTATAATCTCCACTACATGCCATTAATGCTCAATGGCTGGTTGAAGAGATTGTAACTATTTACCTATACGTACTTACAGCTTAACTTCATTGCTTATGTAAGTAGTTTAACTTGAGCAAGTAATTGTTGCCCTCTTCATCTTCTCTCCATTTCGCCGTTTACTGGCTATTCTATTAATCTCTAAAGTTCTGATTCTCGTTTCTCCACAATCGCATTAAAACTCTCCTCTCCACGTACCGGATGTGGTATTTTGTTATCTTGGTCCAGATCAAGGGTCGTCTGTCTGTGAACCGCGGGTTCTATAGGAACGTGTACTGCGGAGTTTCTTCGTCAAAGACGCAAAGGCAGTCCCTTTCTATGACCCTTGTACGACTGAGGAGGTGAAACTAGAGATTACCTGCGTGCTCCAGAAATTGGACACTAAGTCTTCCGAACGCAGTCTTGACTTGAGGTAGTAAGTTCAATCACTCTGTTAACAGCCTTCCACTCCTGCTCCCACTGATGAAGAGCGTCCTTCCTCCAGAGCTTCAAACTTCAGCGAAGTAGATGAAATTTCCTTCGTGAGAAAGTGAAGTAGGCCCAGGATGTGACTGTTTCCCCATACTCCAGTAGCGAAACAACCGATTTCTCGACAATTTGGAGACGAAGATGGGCTTCTCCCGTTATTAAGCCGGCTTCCAGGATGAAAATATCTTGGTATTCTCATAGTAAGCCATCTTCTCCTTCTCTCTATTCCCTTACAAACGCCCGAAGATACATAAATCAATGAAGTAATTTTTTCGTCTGCCTTTGGCTCGAAATTTTTTTTTTTTTAGCGGGGAACCCGCTATTCCGTTTGTTGGGGGTACTTCCAGGAAATTTTCTTCCGCGAGCGCGAGCAAGGTTGATGACGTCACGTAGAGGGGAGGGGAACTTGGAAAAATTTCGACTCTCGAGCTATTTATGATAGGAGGGGGATTTGGAAAGACGAAGGCTTCCTTGAAATTAGAGCGCATTCAAGTTGTCACGTCATGATTCTCAGGACTTGGAAAAACTTCAGGCTCTAGGGGACTCGGGACAGCGGGTTCCCCGCTGCCATTGCAGTCCTGTTATGGCACCTAATTTCTTTCTTTGTTCTTCTGCCACTGTGTAACCTATAGAGCTACCAGCGCGCTGAGATCAGCCACTTATTCATTCCCGTGAACAAAACACTTCTACAAGTGTACCCACGCTAATCGTTTCTTGCGTAGGCGTGTAGTAGTGTTTTGTTTATTTGAATAAATGAGTGTTCAATCGCAGAGCGCTGGTGGCTGCTCGGTCCCAATGCTATACTAGTGTGAAGGCACCTGTTCCCCAAGGCCATTGTGATAAATCTTCGAGTGATGAGATACTTGTTTTATCCTGAGGAGAATTCTTCGCATCAAGCTGAAGAATCTGAAAGGAGGAGAAGAGAATAAACCTAAAAAAAGGTAGGAATGGGTGGAACGTGCGTGATTAATTCTGAAGCCGGAGAGAATGATTTCTTCATGACGTTCACCTCGATTGGAAGAAGTACAGGTAACTGCTTTCGATTGGTCTAAGTTTGTTTCAATGCTGATTTTTCTGAAAGGCATGCCAGGAGTAAAGTATTAGGGATCGGTAATAGTTCGAAGGTCAGGGAATTGTGTGAGATAGAAAAGAATTTTTGCGGCAAAGACAATCGCGTCATGTTCCGGGAAGTTGAAGTGACCCGGAATAGTCGATAACTACTAGATAATTACGTTTATTTTTCTGCAAGATATCAACACCAACTTTCTCCCATAGTCTTGAAGGCAGCTCAGAGTTGATGAGTGGTTCTTTCGGATTCTGGCGTCTTTCCACACAGTGTGAGCATGATGAAGCGGTCGTTTCAATATCTTTGTATATACCGGGCCACCAGACTCCCGTCTATGCTAGCCTGTAGCTTTTTTCAAAGCCCATATGGCTCTCGTGGAGGCAAGAGAGAATTTCTGCTCTGAGTGCTAGAGGGATCCGGACACGGTTTCCTCCATTAACTATCAGACCATCGATAATTGAAAGTGATGTTTCGTACTTACGATACTCTGTAAGTTCGTCAGGGGATTTCTTTGGCCAGCCTTGACATATAGAGTTTGCCCAATGTGGGATGTATCTTGTTCTTTATATATCTTGTCCATTAGCCGTGACCTGATTGGTATTGTTTTGACTATGTTGACAGACGCGTGTTCTAAGTCCTCCATCAATTTTTTCTCGAAGTGGGAGGATTTAGTTGTTGGTTTTCTTGACAGAAGGTCTGCCGTTATTAGATCCTTTCCAGGAGTATGCGACATTTCAAAATTGAATTGAAGTAGATGCATGCGTAATCTCTAGATCCGCGGTGCGTCGTTAGTATTGGAATCAGTGGTTTGTGGTCGTTTCAATCTGGAAGTTTATGCCAATTTGGTACGATCTGAATTTTAGGCATGCCCATACAATAGCGTATAGTTCTTTTTCAATCTGTGCTTAGTTCTTTTGTGCTTTGGTCAGACTACATGACGCATATGCAACCGGGTGGAGATTGTTTTTCTCGTCTCTATGAAGTAGAACGCCACCAAGGCCGTATGCTGAGGCACCGGTGGAGACTGTGGTTGGACGCTTTGGGTTGTAGATTGCCAAGATTGGTGCGGATGCGAGTTTTTCCTTTGTTGTTTCGAAGGCTTCTTGTTGGGCAGGTCCCCAGAAAAATGAACAATCTTTTTTGAGGAGCGCGTGTAGTGGTTTTTTGGGATGTGTCGGGAAAGGAAGTTAACGGTGCCTAAGAATGATTGTAGCTCGACGCGGTTTTAGGTTCAGGCATCTGTAGTATTGCTTCGACCTCTTCTTTGTCTGGTTTTATAGAATCATATGATACTATAAACCCTAAACATTTGATGGACTTCTTTCAAAATTCACATTTCTCCGCATTTAGCGTGAGGTTAGCTTCCTTTAATTTTGAGAGTACTTTGTCTAAGTGACGATCATGTTCTTCAACTGTTTCTCCCCACACCAGAATGTCGTCCTTGTAGCACGTTGTATTTGGGCAATCTTCAAGAATACGGTTCATTTGAGATTGGAAAAATTCCGGGGCGCTAGTGATTCCAAATGGTAATCTGTTGAAGTAGAACCTTCGAAACAGGGTTAGAAACGTTGACTCCTCAGCGAGGTCACATTGGTGAAATCCCGAATTTGCGTCCAAGCTTATGCGTATATTTCAGACTAAGTCTTATCTCGACTAGTCCTTATCTATACAACAGAGGGACTCGGAGAAATATAGACTTTCGAGCTTTAACTCCCAAGGTAGTGAGGAGCAAAGTCTAATCTTTCTTTAGAAAAAGTAAATAAACAAAGAAACACCATAAAACAGATTCCCTGTTGGCCCAATTAGTTAATGCAGGCAATCCCAAGATGTTCACGGAGTAAGCTGCAAGTTTCTTTCCTATTGGCTATCCATTTCCTAAATCATTACGACTGGAAAAATGTAGATGACTTAGTCCGTTTTTCGCTGCAATACATGTCAGGTTAGCTCCTATGTGAATTGGTATGGGTTGGATCTTAGAGCACAGCAAAAAAGATGGTTTACGCAGTGGAAAGAATGTAATCACAGCAAAATGAGGATCCCACAGCAAAGAAAATAACGCACAGTAAAAGGTCGCATTGAACAGCAAATTGAGGATTGCGCAGCAAATAATATAATACAACTTCAGAAAAAAAAATTGAACAGCAAAATGCGTTAATTCAGCATGAGACTGCTAAAGTAAAAAAATAAAATAAAATCAGTCAAAAGTCTAAAATAAAATTAAATCCGTTGAAAGTCTAGAACAAAATAAAATCTGTCCAAAATCTGAAATAGGTAGAATAAAATCGAATAAAGTTGAGGAGACTAGAACCCTGATTAGAACGGAGAAATAAAACATAATAATCATTGCATTAACAGAGCTTTCTTTGCCTTCGCTGGGCGTCCTTGTTTACGTTTCTGCCCAAGGGGCACATTTTTTGCCTAGTGAGGAGGAACGCCACAAAGTTGGAGGTGGATGGAGAATGTTTGCAGGTTAAATGTTTTAGAAAAAAGGGACATGAACAAAACAAATCTGGTGTGATTACGATTAATGCGAATTTTCCAAACCCCATACTGATATTTTTTGAACCCATCAAAGCTTTTCCACGCTTTCTTTTTTGAGATCATTGTATCGTAGATAGAAGCTTCTTCGATATTGGCGACCAAAACTGCTCAATGTTGTATAAAATACCGAAGTCATTCTTTCCTCTTCTTCAAGTTTTAAGACTTTTGTGTTCTTGCTATGACGTGTACATGAATCACCTTTTCAAAGTTCAGAACCTAATCTTACTGTTCTTGAAGTTGCCCATCATGATGTTTCAAAAGCCGGGCATATTTGTGTTAAAAGCCGAGTGATTTGAGGTGAGAAAAATTTAATTGTTGTTGAGCATCGACTGTTCATTTCAATATTATTTTGCTGCTGAAAAAAGATCATTTTTAATGTTCCGCCAATTCTATTTACTGTGTACCATTGCTGTTCATTTCATACATTTTTTAACTGTTCTCTCATTTATTTCTGCTGCTCACAGATTTGCTATGTTCAAACATTCTCTTTTGATGTGCGATTATAATTAACCCAATTGGTACGTTTTCAGTGATCCATATTCGATTTTATAATTATTGGTTTTTATTCTTTGCATAACTTCGTAATTTATATCGCGTGTATCCACACTCTTTTTTGTCTTCAAACTACACAGTAAATTTTATTGGTGAAAATGAGGTATTGTCAACAGTAATACGTTTTTGAAAAATGTAGGAAGCTAGCAAAGCGACTCTACGAGACGCAGGTACCTTTAAAATCCAAATATTTACAAAACGTATACTCAACACATGGCTGGCGGTCAGGCGCGCCGCCGACCGCTTGTAATAACTATAAAATGCTAAACATACGTGTCTCTGGATGAGACACGTAAACTTCTGTGCTGTGTCACTTTTAATTTTTTTTTTTTTCGTATTAAATACTGTGCTAAATTTTGGTTTTTTTTGTATAACGGTACTTGTGAGGTATAGTTTTTGAAAATTTGAACAAAATGATTCATTTTCATGACGAATCGGTAGGAGTCCTGGTTCAGCCAGGTACAGAAACTCATTTTTTGCGTTAGTAGTAGACTTTCAGCCTAAATCAATATACGAATACGGCAGGGTGTCTACCTGTCAAGTAAGTCAAGTAAATCAAGTAAAAGTCGAGTATTTTCATTAACGGTCAGTCAAAAATGATGGAAATGACAAAAAAAGTTGAAAAAAAGACAAGAAAAAATCATTCTATTTTTACTCAATTTGACTTTTTTTTTTCTTTTTAGCGGGGAACCCGCTATCCCTTTTGTTGGGGGGTACTTCCAGGAAATTTTCGTCCGCGAGCGCGAGCGAGGTTGATGACGTCACGAGGTTGATAACGTCACAATGTTGATGACGTCACGGAGAGGGGAGGGGGACTTAGAAAAATGTCGTCCCTCTAGCCATACATATGAAGGAGACTTAGAAAAATTCCTACCTCCGAGCTATATATATAGTAGGAGGGGGACTTGAAAAGACGACGGTTTCCTTGAAATTGCAGCGCGTTCAAGTTGTCACGTCATAATTTTCAGGACTTGGAAAAACTTCATCTAGGGGACTCGGGACAGTGGGTTCCCCGCTGGCATCTAATTTTTTTGCTTGTAAACTCGCTTACTTGGAAAAAAGGTCATGTATAAGTCGAGCAAAAGTCAAGTATTTTCAGAATGTCCTTTCAATAGACACCCTGTAACTCGGTTTGACTCGAGAAAAAAAGAACAACATTACCTGTTTCCCTAACACTTCCATCGTGTGGAAGTACGACTACATTTACTTCCATTCAATCAGTTTCTCTTGATGAGTGAGCCATCAGTAACTCAAATTACACGAGAGGGAAAAAGTCGTATCCGGCTTACCATCTGATCTTGCTTTCATTTTTCAAACCTTTTCCAATGATGATGAGAAGGGGTTACCACGTAATTTTACGAAGCCTATCTCTCGTGCCGGAAAAGAAGCACAGATAGAAGTCATTCGCGGATTTATTGCTTCAAGAAATCTTTCTATCTTGTGTACATATACGTATTAAAACATTTACCGTCATCTTACGATCGTGTTAATCGTCGTTTCAATTAACCCTCGTTATAATTGTATGTACGAGTGTCTGAAGTGTAACTTGTATATTTTGGTGTAATTACTAATAGCACGCTAGTTGATACCAGAATATATTCCGTTGGTACATACCGTATGAGTTCATGCGCTATACATAATGCGTATTACCTTATGTTTGAAAAAGTAGTCTTATTTATTAGCGGACTATCGGACGTATAAATAGGTTGGATATAATTCAGGAAAATATATACTTCTATATTATCTAGATGCGTAGTAGCAAATGAGCGAGCAGTAAACGAATAAAGGAATAAAAAAAAGAGAATCCTACATGATTATATATATTTCGACGAGAAATCTAATGTCTTTATTTAAAGCAGAACGAAATATAGTTAAATTTTATTATCAAAATAATCGTGGTTCGCGAAGATCATTTTATTAGAGTCCAATGACGCTTTCAGCCTTTATATATCACTTTTATTCATGCAGAACATCACCTATACATATTACCGTGTGTATTTTAAATTGCGTGTTGTAAATTAATAAAAATGCGCGCACAAAATAAACTGTACTCGATTGTTGTTACACCTTAAACATCTATATCGTATCTTAAAAATAACAGCTCGATTTAAAGCTTCAGTATATTATAAAATTTAGGCTGTGATCGTACTTATACCCAAAAAATTAAATAGTCAATAAAAGTTAATTTTCTTATTTTATATGTTTTTCGATTGTGTGGAAGATAAAGCGAAAAATATTCGTTCAAGAAAATTTAAATTTATTCCATATGACGTACCATATAACAGTATTATTATATAGGTGCTCTCTTGTGGAAAAACCCTTATAAAAGGAGTATACATATAACCCATTTTCTTAAATGTATACGTTGCTGTACATCCTGTTAAATGACACGTTGATATACAAATACAAACGAAAGCGGAAAAGTGATTTCGTGTAAAAAAACAGAAGCGAGTGGAAAAAAACTGCTGCCGTCGGCGAAAACGTGACTGAGACAAAAAGAATCAACGAAAAAATCGCTCTCGTCTGAAAAATATATGCTGTACGTTTATTGTCATCGGACAGCTTCGATGACAACTTTCAATATTGTTACCGTTATTCGTTGCCACTATTACACTATCATCATTATCATTATTATCATCATTATATTACTGTTATTGTAACGTTGGTCCTCCTTCGTTTTTCAAGTGCGCGCCTTTGTAGCCAAGTGCGCGCTGCTTTCCGATAAATTTCCTCCCTTGTTGTTTTTCACGTTGCCATTTAAGAAAATGCGGGTCTATTCAGAATATTGAACACTCACTTTAACTAACGCCACTCATTAATGAAAATAAAGGGCGACTGAAAAATGCTGATGGCTTTTATTATTTGTATACTTACTCTTCATTAGAAAAAGAGAAGGAAGGAAAAAAAAAAAGGACTCGTGTATTTATACAGTTTTTTGGATTGTTGCAAAACGAGCCTTTTCTTTGCAGAGAAAGTCGCATAAACTTTATATCGTACTTATAGGAATGTTGACTCGGTAATTTTTAATACTCGATTGAACGCAGTTATATAAGGTTGGATGTTGGATTCATCAGAGTGGATTGCGGAAAAAAGCTGAGCTATTTTTATAACCTCTATTTGATTGAACTATCACGTATATGTGGACAAGTGAATGTTGATTAATTTCTTCTAAGTTCTCTTTTTTCTGTACGGTCCATCGGACGTGAGCTTTTCGCCTTGAAACAATTAAGATACGAGTATCACAAACTTGCATTTTCTCTTTACATTATAGAAACAAATTGATGAAAGGAATGAAAGGTATTTTGAATGTGGTTTGGTGAGTGGAGTACAGCAATTTGTAACTGTATAAAATTTGTACGATCGAAAATTTATCATTCTCTGATTTGAGTACGCGGAAAAGAAAAAACGGCCAAAGATTGAACATGGCTCCCCTCGCTTCAATCTTTAGTATTGATCATTATGCAAAAGTATAAGAAAAGCTACAGACAATCTTTTACTAATATTTTTTTTTCTCATCATTTTCTTACAACATAAATATGCCACGTTCACCCCCAGTATTTGCGTATTTTATGCTCGAAATTCTTCCAATACCCCAAAGTAGGTCAAGATCACGTGAATTTTTGACTGACTCCGCTAGAGGAAAAATGAAGAGTGGACAATATTTCGAGCAAATTGCTTGTTCTCTTATTTTTATTTGAAATATTTTCGCAAAAGATCAATATTTTTTATTGAGACAAACGCACTATAGATTGTTAGAGTTTCCATTGTTATGGATGACGTTCACTTCAAGGTAATCTGAGGTTTTCATAAGTGCATTACGACACACCAGTTAACTATTCTACCGAGTCCGGGATGAATAATTGTCCTTCTTGGAAGGTATAGGAATACAATTAAAAAGTCCTTTTTCGAAATTTGATGGAAAAAGTTGGATATCTGTTTTGTTAAATGTGGGAAGGTCCTTAGAAAACTTTCGTATCTGACTTTGATAACGTCATCAACTTGTGACGTTATCAACTTAAGTTGAGTCAGGTCATTTTGCATAGAAAACGTCCGCGTCCGACTTTAATAACGCCATGAACCTAAGTTAGGTCAGGTACGTTGCTTGAAAGAATTTTACTGTAGGTTAGATTGAAAAATTTGTCGGGGTTAAATTATAGAAATTTTTCTAGGCTAGATTGGGACTTATTTCACCTATTTGAATATTTTGTCAGCGAGCGTTTCCAAAGAGGGAAACAAAAGACAGATGAAGTGAATCGATTTGCTCGGCTTCATGTTCACATCGATATGGCGGTCGAAGCTTTATTATTGTGATCAGCGAGTTTGAAATTTTTATGGTATAGTTGAACTCTACTCGCCTACTTTTTCCAATTTCTATAGGATAGTGAGATTTCAGCTCTCACTAAATTAATTCCTTCGTTTTTTTTTTGAAAAAAATACACATAGATGTTCGTTTATCTCTATAGAATCTCGGTGATGAAGTATCTGAGTATAGTTACTGAGTACCGGTAACCCACATTTACAATTGTTTTTTTAATCCTTTTTCTTATTAACAGTGTTTTTGACTACGAAATATTACAAAATTGGCCATTTTTTAGAAAGGTCTTTACATCAAAATTTAAGGGTATGCTTCGCTCATGAAAACCCGCAGCATTAAAAACATGGTACCGGAAAAAGTTTCTCACTGCTCTAGTTTTCAAAGAATCAGGCCTGAGACTGAGCCCTGGCCCGGGCCAGGGTAAAAGAATTTGACGCCTTGCTTGGGCCAGGCTGGGCCAAGCCGAATATTAGGTACGACTATATGAGGGCCAGGGCAGAAAATTATACGTAAGGATCTTTCCAATTTTTTTATATGTTCTCCAGAAAGGCTTATTTAGAGGCGGTATGGAAGCATAATTGAAAAATTTTGTTCCACACTCTTTTTATTTCACTTCCAAATCATCGGAAATTCGTCCATTTTCTGACGTTGTAAAATTTTTTTGAAGTAAAAATTAGGATTTCTGTTAATTTCTATTGGACTTTTCTGTTCGATATTTTCGGAGATCGAAAAAATTCTTCGGAAAATGGAGCATTGAACAACTTTTTGGTAGAGTCTTGTGAAGTCATTCCTATAGCAAGCACTACCCACGTACGCTCGACGAGAGTCGCGTAGTGACCTTCGGTATACCGAACATTACAGGGTATTTGGGGTGTTATATTTACAACCTTTCGTTCACCGTTTTGGCGTTTTCCAACGAGCGAAGCGCACCCTTAAAATCTTGATTCCTTCAGCAAATTCACCTCTTTCATTCATACCATATCCAAGATGTTTTTGAGCCCCATTCATTACCCTCATTGTCTCGTTTACGTCACTCATATTGGGTCGATTTGGTGTCGCCAATTCTCCTCTTGGGGAAGAACGGACTCGATGCACAAATAGTTTTTAAATATTTTGCGGGAAAAAAGTTCCATTGAAGTTAGTATGATCACAAACATCCACTGGGGGAGGGGTTACGTCCTTGATGGTGTATACTTGTGGATGATAATAAAGCCATATTTTATATTTTTATGCTAATCCACTTACAATGAAATTATAATATTTGAATATACCACTTCCTTGCCGATTAAAATATTCACAAAACGAGACTTGGAAACCATACAAAACTGAAAATGGCATGTACATCATTTCGTAGAGAACTTCAAACTTTATTGGTATATTTTTTTCTGAAGTTGCTTTCTGAGCAGATATTTGAGGGTCGAGAACAAGCGCTACAACCCGCTCCACCATATGCACTCTCAACGGTGGACTTCACTTTGTGTGGCCCCAGGCAGGTGGATAAGTGCCGCCTCCGTCATACCACAAAGATGTCGAATTTTCTCCAATTTGTTATTTTTTTGGTATTTATTAACCGGGATACATCCAAAAATTTGCCGCCATGGACAGTTGCTTACGTATGTTGCCTGTGCGTAAATCCGACGCTGTGTAATACTTCTTAATTGTATGATTGGTATAATAAAAGCAGACGTGCCGTGCGGTTTGCTGTCATCACCATCCGCAGGTTGAGGGTGAATTTTGGCGCTTAAGGTCCAGACCATCTGCTACTTGAAGTATAAGAATAAATTTAGAGATGGTAAAGCCGAGTTGCAAATGCTTTAAGTGACATAACCTGGTGACTGTACAGTTTATTTTATATATACTCTTCGAGGTTAGATATAACCATCGCAGCTCTAAGCTGAAGAAGTACTTCTTATTAGGGTGAAAACCAGAGAGAAATAAACAAGAATTGACGATCTACGTCAAAACTAGTTCACGTTCAGACTGCTCTTTATAAAAAATTACTCGTATACAGGCTTTTGAAGAGTCTGACATGGTGTTTCTGTGTAGATGATGCAACGTTGTAAGTTAGTTCTGCCAGATAGGTATTTGCATACCAGGTGACTGAGCGCAACACGGTATTTTTTAGAAAATTGTAGGACGACCTGGCAGTATTTTGAACTGACATTATATAATAATTTATGCTTACATTATGTATGTTTATTTCATATTTTGATGAAAAGTCAAGCCCTTTTTACATAGAACTTTGATATCAGCTTAAGAAGTCACATTCTTTATAATTAGATAGGTTGTAGGAACCAGTATGTTTGTTGCCTGTTCCAGAATCGCAATGTTCCTTTTCCTGTAGAATTGCTCCTACGCTCGAACACACCTACTACCCTAACTGCTGGTAGCCGAACAGATGCCGCGCCGTACAGTAGGCGTTGTGGGTAAATACATATGTGGTAAATGATTTGTAGTCCTCCTTGTCTATTGGATGCGTTTCAGGTAAATCGGTTGATTTCAGAGAACCCAAGTGTACCAAAGCAGGCTGAAAGAAAATTAATTTTTATTTAAAAACTCACGGGTTCTTTAACGGAGTTGAACGAGGGTTGGCAGGAAACCTGTTTTATGAGGCACGTGAGATCTAAAAAATGTCGACGTACCAGATCTATGACGTCATCAAATTGTGACGTCACAGGCCCGGACTTTAAAGCTATATGGAGGGGACTTGGAAAAATTCCGACCTCCTAGCTATATATGATAGAAGGGGGCTTGGAATACCTAGAAGAACGTCCTGAGTCTTATGGTGTTTGAAGCGTTGCATATCTGGCTTATTGAAGGAAAAAATCAATTGGTGTATGAAACATTGCATCTCTAGTTACTTGAAGCGGCTATCTTTCAGGCTATATGCACCGAGCTCTATATGATAGTAGGGCGACTTAGAAAATTTTCGAGTCGGCCGGACGGTGGACGTTTTTCCAAAAAAAAGATATAACAGGTTTTCTGTTAAAATACACTGAGAATCTTTCTAACGGAGGCCCAATCGGGTAGATGTCAGAGATTTCATTGTTCGAGAGATTCCAAGCAGAATATAATTTGCAAAATACTAAAGGTAGAAAATTATATGTGTACCAGATTCGTACGAGGAACGGCATTTTGAAATTCGTGAAGCAGTGGCTACGGAGTCGATATTCTTATAGGCTACGAGTATACCGAGGGTGATCACGGCGCTTATCCAGCGCAATACCCAACAAAGAGATGTGTGCCTATTTCAAAGCAAAAATATTGTGCAATTCTTGAAGTCATGAAAATAATACTTACACAAATGAAAATGATTTGATGATTTGTTTTTTCTCAATCTGAGAACCAGACGATTCAACAGAGGCGATTCGCCAGTAGGAAATCGTCGGACGGGGGAAAAATAAAATCATGTTTCATTTGAATTCACATTGTAATCATTTTGGGCCTAATTTGTATACTTATGGATTTCACCCCCCTCCTTCAGAGCTGCCTCTCCCCTAATGTCTGTCAGTGTTACCAGCTCTCGGAGGATCATGGTTCACAAACTGCCTCAAGACATCGGTATCCCCATCGGATTATCTTTAGAGTCACTCATCTCGGAACTGTTGATGGGTAGGTTAGAAACTGAAATTTTTAGTTCTATCATCCCCTCCTCAAACACGTCGCCCTCTGGCGTATTTTGTATCCGGGATGGGCCTGGTGCCCTACTCTACCCTTCCATTGGTGGCAGTAAGATCAACTTCCTTGACCTCCAGATCACTATGAAACCGAATAAATACCTTCAAAATTTACCGTAAGCCCACCGCTACGGACATCACAATCCATGGTACTTTGTTGTACCCATCACCCCATAAGTTGGCCGCTTATCACTCTTTCGTTCACAGACTGGTCTCAATCCCACTTCCTCCTTCCAGCTTCGAAAAAGAACTCACCATTGCCACAAAGCTCAAGTGAACCAGATAAATTTCGACATCGCATCCCTTGTGCGAAGAATAATGATCAAAAATACACTTCACTCTTCCACCACCAGGGAAAGAAGGAAGAAAGCTGTCCCTCTTCCTTCCTTACCTCCCCTCACCTCGGGTATCGCTAGAATTCTTGAGAATGTTAAACTGAAGCCAATCCTTTACTCTTACCTCCAAATTGTTGTAGGTTATTGTCTTACGGGAAAGACACGGTCCTATATGAAGTCAACCTCGTAAGATGTCGTGATTGTATCGCTATATTTGTCGGGAAATGTGAACGTGCCTTCAGAGTGACCACGTCAGCGCCAACTCCGACAACAACCCGACAAAAATCCAGTTTTTAAGACATCTTCTGGAAAAAAAAAACACCTTGGAAATTATGAAGAAATACTCCACTACGAAAATGAATATAGAAGAAGACTCGCCTTAGAAGATTCAAAAATCGCTTGCTACGGATGCCTACAATTTGCAAAACCATTTCGTGCATGCAGACCAGTTGGTGAATAAGGTTTTTTCAATCTCCCCTTCGTACAGAGAGATGGAACTATAGAAGTTGCTTTGTAATGATGTAACGCTTCTTCATGTTCTAGCTTGTTACTTCTTACTATCATTTAATTTTATCTGTACGAGTATTGGTTCTCACCCGTTTTCTCACGCGTCTGAAGACGACTTGCGAGAATCTCTAAATGCATCTTCTCTCGTTAACTTTACTTATATAGAGGCTCCTTAGCTGTGTAGCTGAATACTAAGCTATATCTGATTGACCCCTTACCACCCGACTCCCCTTCTTAGCTTAGTATCGCCTTGTTTATGTGATTAAAGCCTACTTCAGCCCACATATTAATTTAGTCTCTCCTAGTACAGCCTATTATGAGAGGAAAGTTAAAAGGGACGTCTTGCCGAACGATTGAAAATATGAAAGGATCCATGAAAATTTCTTAGCCTATCATAAGCCTAATATACTTTCATGATTTAATTTCCAAATAATTATAAATATATATGTGATGCGGTGCGCGAAACCCTAGGATAAATCGGAAAACCAAATTGTGCAGGAGAGCTACAAAACGAAAACGAAAAACATTAAAAAAGAGGTTTTGGACGTTTTGGATACGTTGTCGAGCACTAAGTCACTTCCCCAAAAAACGTCAAATTTCGAGATATCTAGAGAATTTTTTGGTAGTGAATTTAGAAAAAAAAAATTTCCGACTTATCCTAGGGTTTCGCGCACCGCATCACATATGTAAGAATCATTCCATACACTCATTCTTCTAGTCTTTTCCTGTTATCATTTCTTCGCCAATTATTTTAATTCTTTCCTCTCTAATCATTTTGATTCATTCTATTACTCATGTTTTACCTTGACCCCGAATTGACGCTCACTCTTTATTTCTTGTTCGTGCATTGCACTCGTGCTTACTATAGCTTTCTCGTCCGATATTCTCGAACGGACTTTGTTTTGCAATTTATAAGACTGCAAGCGAAACTGGAAATAAGTACGACTCGAACTGACTGGCTATATAAGTTGGTTCTCGTGCCGGGAATCGAACCTAGGTCTTCTGCGTAAAAGCCAGATATCCTAGCCACTGGACCACACGGGATCCTCCTCAATAATTTTTCACTTTTCTGTTTGCTAGTGGATTTATAAAAAATTTCTACAAATTTCTGTAAACGTTAGTCATACGCGTCTTTATCAGAAGGATTCACCAAGTCCTGAAAAAAAATTCTTTGTATTATTCAGACAGAGAATGCGATTTGTTTCAGTTTGCCTAGCTATACAACTACAATTGCGAGCTTTTTGCAATGAGCCAGAATACACTTACGCTGATTGAACTGAAAAACATGCGATTGACAAAAGAGCCAAACAAAAAGAGCTAAGCAGATTACAATCTGCCTATAATCGGGCCAACTAAAAACTTTTTCTCTCATTTTATACTGCCGGCAATTTACATTCTGCCTTAGGCAAGTTACAAACAGCGAAAGTTGACAAATTATCTGTACAAATTGAAATTGTATATATCTTCTACGGGTCATATCCCGCTATATTAGCGTCAAAATATTTCCAGAAAAATTTATCAGCCTTAAATTCTCGGATAGAAGCGTTGTAAGATCGTGCGAGAATCGCCAAGTATCATTTTTGAGAGTGGTCATCTCCCTTTCACTTTACGAACGCTAGGAGAAAAATGAAGAAAATAATCCCGTATGAAAAATAAATATTCTGATGTTTTACCAAAAAGTAATCCATCCCCAACATATTCAACTTTTTACAACAAGCAAACTTCCTCTCACGCATATAATCACGCAATCTCACCGAGCTCACAGCCCTGAAGGCAGGCTGCTAGTAGCTCGTAAATAAAATAAAATAAAATAGAAAATTGTTTCTTATTTAAGTACTGATGGGGGTAGACAATACCAGAAGAATTTACCAGATTTCATCTTCGTCCAATCGTTCTTTCACCAGCTCCAATTTTTCCTCACCTATCCAATAGGCTAGTCCACGTCAAGTATACTTTTATACGCACATTTCAAATTGATCGTCCCGCGTGCAGGAACAAATTTCATTTTTTATTATTCACGACGTATACTTTGTCGTTTTCACTTTCTTAGCTCATCCGTCAATCCGCTTCAAGTGCACGACTATGTGCCTATTATCTCAATAAACACTTATAGGTACATCACGAAAGTCGATCTCGTCCATTACGTTCAACGATCCAGAGACCTATAATATATTCACGCATACGTACATACAGTCACACATACTCGTAAACGCAATCGTCATGTTGTGCCAATTCTTCTTACTTTGTTTTCTATACTTACCTTTTCAAATCTGTATAAACAGTTTGGAAACAAGAAGGTGGAGATAAATAAAGAGTATACATCAGAGTAAACGTTTCGGTACTGCGTTATTTAATCGCCCTTGCGAGAATAGGGGCGGTGCGCACTGCGGTCGAGGTTTACCCGTCGAATGACGTGAAACAAGGCCGTACCCGGTGTACGATTGGTCCAGGTGGACCGCGAAATAGGAACGCGACTTTGTAGAGGGGAGTCACGAATAATGTGTCGCGTTCGCTGCACTGACGTCGTTTCTTCAGTCTTGATCATACATCAACGCGCATCGTTCGGGTGACGAGCTTCTTCGTGTAGAGCCTTCGGGAAAGTACCCGTGTTAGCAAGTCGTTTCTCCGATTTCGATTACGTTTTGTGCATTTGTGCTAAAATTAAAAACTTTAAAAGTTCGTTTTCACTAGTGAACTGGTTTCATGACAATGGTGGTGAAGCTAATGAATTCTGTGCTAAAAGAACCTAAGATGGCCTTTACACCACCAGTTCGTAATCCATTTTCTATCAGTTCGTTGTTAAATAGATCAGACGTGACAACGAAGGACAATGTTCAATCCGTATCGCCTCCTCCGTCTCAAAGTATCTCGGAAATCGCATTTGAGCTGTCATCAAAAAAAGATTCCAAAATCGTATCAGAAGAAGACAACAGGATATTATGCCAATCGGAATTTTTTGCGTATCACTCCAGCGATGACGAAGTCGACGATCGTCGAAGCGATGAATCGGATAATACGCGTGATGAAGAGATTGAAGATTTCGACTACGACCAAAGCGGTAATGACGACGAAGAAGATCTGGATGTTACCGGCGACTCACGTCCCTCTTCGCCTCTGGACTGTTCCATCACAGACTCCTCCAAAACGGAGGATAAGTCGGACCAATGCTCCCCCGAAAAAGAAGATACAGAGAACAATTCCACATCTGAGACAAAGAAAGACGAAGAAAAAAAGAAGCACGAAAAACCTCCCTTCAGTTATAACGCGCTCATAATGATGGCGATAAAGCAGAGTCCGCATGGAAGGTTGACGTTAAATGGCATCTACGAGTATATAATGAAGAATTATCCGTATTACCGAGAGAATAAACAAGGATGGCAGAATTCCATTCGACATAATTTGTCGCTGAACAAATGTTTCATCAAGGTGGCCAGACACTATAATGATCCGGGAAAAGGTAATTATTGGATGTTGGACGCCAGCAGCGACGATGTCTTCATCGGCGGAACCACCGGTAAATTACGTAGGAGGTCAACGGCGGTATCTCGCAGTCGACGGCTAGCGGTGTACAGAAATACGCAAGCAGCCGCCGCTATGGCTGCTGGACTCTATCAACGAGCTATGGTTTCGGCGAACGGAAATCTACACCATCACTGGACGTCGGCTCCCGTTCCCGGTTTGAGCTATCCTCCTCATCTTTACCATCACCACGCCGGTTTTCCACCCGTCACCAGTGCTTACACCCCGTCGGTACATCACGCTCATATGGCGGCAGTAGCCGCAGGCATATTACCAAATAGCGGTGCCGTTCTGCCTCCTGGGATTTTTCAGTCGGTTGGCGCTGTGCCCCCACCCTGTCACGGTTTCTCCATCGATAGAATTTTATCGCCGGAAGCCTACCACCAACCACCACGACAGTAAGCTTTATATCTTTCCGTATTTCACCATCATCTATTTCGTAGATGAACAAATTCTTCAAAACTACTTATTTTGTCGTGATCTCGTAAATTTAATGTCTCAAGTGTAGTTATTTTTTTGAATATTTGTAAGACGAGTCATTATTTTTAATTGTAATTCTAATATGTGGACAAGTTACCATTTATGATTTACTTAGTCACACTGAAAGAAGAGCAGAGTCTTGGTGACTAGAAAAAAATTGTTCGAGACAGTCACCTTTTTTTGTCAATTTGATCATTTTTTTCCAGTCGTTTTGACTGTAAAACCTTGTCATAGTGATAAAAAAAGGTGACTTTTTTTCTAGTCACCAACACTATTTTCTTCTCTCGGTGCACCTGTTCTTGCGAATATTCATTATCATGAATCTTATTACGTTTAGTTCTTGAAAATGATTTTCAGTGTATTTATGAATCGTATCAACTGTAGAATGGTCCACCTCCCGAGTGCTCATAGGCTATTTATATTAAAGAAAAAGGAAGTAGTATATGAATTATTTTTTCTCGTTCATGCAATGTTCAGACCTCTAAATTCGTTCAAAATTCAAACTCGATAGCGACCTAAGTATAAACATAGATTTTATCTAGGTCCATCCGATTAATATTTTAAAATTAAAATAATAAATTCGTTTTATATTCTAACATATTATAGCTTCTGTACATAAGCTTAGTTCCCCGGTTTTTATTTCTATGCCGACTGTATATTTAATAATGTTAAAATTCCACACACTGGGTCCGTCCATTTCTTCTTTTATGCGCATAATAGACAGTGCAAATAATAAATCTTTTTAATTCCTTTTCAAGAAATTTAAGAGGAACTGTTCTAGAGGCACTACGTTCGCGATCAAGTGGATCCATCAGGTTTTCTGAGACCGTACTTTGTATATAAAGAGCGAGAGAGAGAAAAAACTACATATTATAGCGAGCCTGTTTTATCTTTTTTTTTTTTTTTATCGTCGTTGTTAATTTTATAATGCTCTGTCTATATAAACTAAGTATTATGTGGTTTTTCTCGGATTAAATTTCGCGAATCGAAATTGCTCTTTTGGGGAAGGATAATTTTAAGTAAAGGTACAAATGTCTACTTTTCTGTTGTATCGTTCACGATAAAATCATCCCTTATTTTGCTTTCGCGTCAAAATTGTTTTGTTTTAGCTTTAAAATAACATTTTTTTGGATTAAATTTCTTGAATCGAAACCGTTTTTTTGGAGAAAGATAATTTCAAATAAGGGTACAAATGTCTGGTTTTTTTTTGTATCGTACGCGAAAAAAAGTCTCTTCTTTAGATTTCTCGTCAAAATTGTTCTGCTTTAGCCTTTGAATTTTTATAAGATATATCGACCTATTTACATTATAATACGTCATTATACTATACGTTTCAGATCTCAAGAACTAGAACTTACGATGATTTGAGTATTTCTTTACAATCCTAATTGTTAACCGTTAATTTTAATGGGCATCTATATTTTTATAGTTTGCTCTGCCAGAAAAATTTTACTATAGCGGTAGATAGCAATTTTTTTTTTTTTCCGTTGTATGTAAGTATCGATAAATAATAATATAAGAATTTGTTATTGTATGTTTATAATCAAAATGATTTTAAAATTGTTATATTAATGCGAAAGAAATAATTCTTTACAAATTAATTCATTTCTTATTGGTTTGTTCACGGTGACATCGTCTTCAACTTATACAACAAATGAAAATTGACAAAATTTCAATTTCCTTCTGTTTAACGAATCATCCACAGATCAGCAATTGTATAGACTTCGTTTCCCACATGCAATAGTAAAACTCCTGAAGTAAATAATTTAGAAAAACTCACGATTTCATCTCTCTCTTCTTAAAAAGGCTCGTAACTCCGTACTACATGTACATTTCCTGAGTTGATCGCTGCATTCTCGGAGCCATCCAAATACAATTACAAAATCGATCGAAAATGTGAAGATGTTTGTACTTCAATACTTAAAACTTCTGGGAAAGAAAAAGAAAATTTGAAGATTGAAAATTTATTTGGTAAAATTCTTTGACCTGAGTAAATTGACGATAAAATGCCGCGTTTACAATTAGGAATCTCCTTCCAGCGTTCTTCGAGAGAATGTTTTGAGCGATTCGAAATTATATAGAAAATTGATGTTTCAGATATAATATTTAGACTTTTAAACGTATACTGAGACAGAAAGAAAGAAACGGGATTTCTACTTTTAAGAATGATTATAGTTTTCCCATTTTCAATCGAACTTTTTTGTTTTCCTTGGAACTACACATATAATTATGGAACCGGAGTAGGCAGATGGAAATAATAAAAAAAAATTCATGTAAAATTCAATTTGAAATTAACGCTTGATATAATGTACCGGTAAGAGATCTTTTCTCGAATTCAAGGATAAAGAAAAATGCGACATTTAGGAAGGAAATATTATAACACGTGATAACTCGAACTTAATTATTTTGAGAGAAGGAGGCGTTTTCAGATTTGTTGTTGTGATCTAAAGGGAAATCCATTCTTGATCAAATGGACTTTTTGAAGAAATGAAAGATATTGATTTTATTGATGATTAAGGACTGCAATATATGTTTTTATTCTTTAATTGATGGTCATTATTCTCTCTTTTGATCTACCTATCGTTTGTTAGCCATGCAACTTTCTGAATCTCTATTTTTCCTATCTACCGCATTCACTTTCCTTGTTAGTCGCACTCATCTCTGCTGTTTCTTTCAAATTTTTTTAGAGCTTACGTGATATTTCGTGCATTGTCTTCTTCTTCGGATTTTTGCTTTTAACACGTTTCATCTTTTTTTTGAGGCCTACCAATTATCGAAATTTGCGGGCACGTGCGCACAGACCTTGGGACTTCGAAAAGTTTTTCGTTCTCACTCTTCCTTTCCTATCCACCCGACCTTAATCGATATCTTACTGCTCATTTGTTTTTTTTTTTTCCTTATTTCCTTTCCCTATTCTTTATCTCATATATCAGGAGAGCTTGGATTCTTCGGCACTAGTCGAATTATTTTGCTGAGAGCGGCAAGCTCGAAAGTTTCTTTTGGGGGTAGTGGAGCTTATAATTATAGAAAACTAATTTTATTTTGCAAGAAAATGTTGAAAATAGGGTCTAAATCCGAACAAGGCCGAAAATGATCGTAGTTCGTTGGATATCGTCTAAAATTACAGAACTTCGAACGGGAAATCGATGAGTTTTGCTTAAAATCGGGTGATTTTGTCAAAAAAAATACTGAAGTTTGGTCTTTAATCGGATAATTTTCGTTGAATAGGTCATGAATTTTGGTCCAAAATGGAATATTTGTGATTGGAAAACCGGTCAGTAATTTTGGTCACAAGTCGCATAATTTTGTTTGAAAATCGGTTTAATCACGAAGAACGCGTATTTTCGAAAGTTTTTCCAAAATGCCGGGTAGTGCCGAAAGTACGACATTCAAGAGCCGAAAATGTTTCAAAGATACCTATCAGTCTTTCTTTGAAAATTTGTCATACTGCTTTTGGCTTCTGAAAAAAACCTCCGTCTGATTTCTAATCTGGTTGGACTTCTTGATAAGAAATGTGCCCGCATATGTACTTGTTTTAGTCGTCGTAGACTGAATTCTGATTCGTAGCCAAAATTGAATAAAACTTATTGACATTCGAAGTAATTTGCGCATCAACCTTTTAAAAGTATAGCTTAAAAATGCTTTTTCACTCAGGACTGAAAATAATGTTAGACCGGATCCAAGAGCTCGGATTCTTTCAACGTTAGAACAAACCCGTAAACGTGTATTCGTCATCGATTTTCCTATAATTCAAAAGATTTGAACTCTCATAGAAAAATTTCTCAGCCAATATGAACGAGTAAACTCTCAATATTATATTAAAATAACTTATACAACTTTTACTATCTATAATCACACTCGATAGTATTCGATTTCCTAATCCTCGATACAAACTTTTTAGAGACATATTTAAAACATTCTGTCTCCTTAGTTTAGGCATAGGTAACTTTTTTCGACCCGCAGGTCCCATTCATAAAAATTAGTAAGTTTTTATGATCCTGCAGGCCGCACAATGTAATTTCGATAATCCTCGTTTTTTTTATGTTTTAATATTGGCACTTCTCTGACCTCTACCTCAATTCCAAAATTTGCGTGCGTGCTTGCAGATGACCTTGGGACTTGGAACAAGTAGCCCTAACGCGCGCGTGTGTGTGCAGATCTCTTTGTTCTATGCAGTAAACTAGGCTTATATGAGGTTTACGCCTCCTTTATAATAGGCCTAGATCTGTCTTCGTTTCATCCAGTAAACAATAACTTGTATACTAGTCTCTTTGCTTATCCTAGGAAGCTCACCCCCGTGAGCTAGATAGCGTAACTTAAAGTTCACCACGTCCAATATATTAATCAAAAGAGTAGGCCCGAACGAGCGGAGCAAGTGAGGCCCTCCCTTGTATAAGTATGACAGCTCAAAATCTAGTAGACCAAGAACGATTGAGCCTTCCTGAACAAGATAGCTCATCTTACTGTACACCACGCCTACATTAGTCCAAGAACGGGGCGTACAAAAATTCACGAACTAGGCTATGACTTTATCACAAAGCAGACATGGCCTTACAATATAAATGAGGACATTCACTTGTAGATATGAACCATGATTTTTATTTATGTGGCTCTACCAAGAAATCTCTTTTTAGTATTTTATATGCTTTCAAGATTGGAATTACTCTTGGAAAACTGTCACGAAAAACTGTCTTGGAAAACCTCGGGACTGGGATTATTCTTGGGACATTGCCGCAGAAAACCGGTAACGATTTAATCTAATAGTTTTAAATATTCAGCTTTCATTATATAAGCCTAATATACTCGTACAGTATACTGCAGGACTGAGAAGAGGGAACCCCATTGAATTGCGCCTAAACTAGACTGCTATATAGTAAGTTTGACCTTCATTATGTAGGCCTTAGACATATGAGGAGGGTTCTGGCAGAAGGGCGTCAGTCCCATAAGAAATACATTGTGCGGACGCCCTTTTGCCAGATACGTCCTACTAGACTAAGAAGAGGGCTCACTCGCGTGTTTGCTAGGCCTATAATGAAGACTAAACTTACTATAGCAGCCGAGTATAGAATCGATACTCGATATAATCGATACATCTTTACTTTGTATTTCTTTGCAAACGAAGCAAGCATATAAAATGCTACACTACGTATCTCCGAAGGAGTCATGTTTCATTTTTCGCTCTTTCTTATTTTCTTATTGTGGGTCGCAAAAAAGGCCTCCGCAGACCGCCGGTTGCCTATGCCTACCTTAGTTTGCGATTTTATTTGAACTGAAGGTAATCCTCGTGAGTAAACTCTCGTCACACTCATGATAATAATGATATACGTACATAAATACGCGTATGCTTCAAGCTTATAACATACGTAAAATCGCACGTGATTAGCCTAATTGTTTTTTTTTTTTTTTAATGATAAAACTTTACATCTTTCTGTATAAAATGTTACAAGATATACAGTGTTTCTGTAGGATTCGTCGAGTTCCCTCGAAAGCTCAATTTAGGATTGACGAACTAGAGTTTAACAATTTATCTTACATGATGTTATCTTATTTTATTTTGAGTAAATGAATACAATAGAAAACACACTTGCCGCATATGTTTCTGTTATTCGGTACGAATTTAATGTTCGCATTATCTGGTTTTCTTATGGTATATTTTTACAGAATATAATTTTTTTCAAATGAAGTGAAAGTGATAAGTTTGACGTTTACTGAGTTCGTCAGAAACCCTCATTCCGAAGCACGGCGCTTCGTCAAAAAAATGCGATGAATGTTCCATTCTTATCTGATAATCTTCTATGGGCCTATTAATTTTTAAACTTCATATTTCATAATTTTAACATTGTTTGATCTGTTTTACATTCCTTGCGAACACACATTTTCAAATACTTCAAACAGTATGTATGTAGCCACATGTTCTAATAATGTGAGACTCGGATCCGAATAAATAAATTTTAAAATGGTGCGAAACAATTTCTGAAGAAAGAAGTAATTCTGAGGGTGACCTAATTTAGAGGTTTGGAAAGATTTTCTATCCTATGGCAGTGACTTTGATTTAGTTTGACACTTTTAAAGCCACCATAACTTTTGTTGAAGTGTCGCTTCCGAAGATTCGTCCAAATTGAAAAGGCTTCCTATCCTCCCAGGATTTGAGATGAAGTTCGACCATTCCGATTGTGGTTCTACCGGGAGGGACGCAGTGAACTAGTTTAAGGGCTCGAAAATACTTTCTATCGTCCGCACGATGCTGCTGTGGTCTCGTTTAGGACTTAATTTTTCATAGGTGACCGTTGGTACCTCCTGGAAAAATTTGGCGTCCGCTTTTGCCATGATGACTATGACTTCATTGAGGAACTGCTTTGAACCTCTACAAAAGAGAGACTTAGGCAAACTTTGAAATATTACAAGCTTAGATCGCAACGTAATCAGATAACTTGAAGAATTCCGAATTTCGACTTTTATAGGGAGAAGGTGACTTAACTTCGGACGTTATGAAGGAAAAGAGATTATTGTCGTCTTTGTTGGTGGTGTGTGAAACGTGTTTTGATCCTTATGTCGCTTTTGCTTCGTCACTTTAATACATGTATAGTGACAAATTATTATTTGTAGATTTCAACTTTGATGTGCCGAACTGTGCGGGATACCACAATGACTCAGCACCCTTGCACTACTTATATAAAATCGATATAGTGCTATCGTTATAATCAATCATGTGATTATCTTATGTTACAAATGGAGGATGGACGATTTCTTTGGTCGCTAAATTTGCATTCAGTAATGCATAATCGACCACGTGAATTTTTTTGCAGAGGAATTAAAATGCGTAATAATAATAGGATTGCGAGACTTGAAAGGTGCGTAAATATCAGTAAAATTCTGAGGGGAGTTTTTATTCTACCGAATGATTTCACATTGTTCTTTTAAGATTGTGAATAATTTTGTTTCAGAAGGAAATAGAAAGAAAATTTTCTCCTTCCGGGGCCTTCAGAGGTCTAGTAATCGGTTTTGTCTGTGTTTTTGATGCGTGGTCAATTCTGTTAGATGGTCCCGATATTTTTCGCGCGTCTTATATAGGTCTTTTTCCTATTCTGAACTTTCCTCAATAAAGTCTCTTTCCATCCTTTTGAATTAGTCTTTTTACTCGTAGATTCACTTGGTGATTTTTTTCGATGATGTTTATTAGGTGTTTTTTGTGATCTTCTATTTTTCTGTCTTATAGAACGTCGATTGGTTATCTGACCGTGCATTTAGATTTGTAGACAGGAAACCTTAGCCATGGTGATATTCCGAAAAAGGTACTCATGCCCTCCGCCTCTTCCTCCTCTGTGTCTGTACAGAACTTCACACCCCCTACGGCTGTAAGCGCAAACTTTTTCTTCAACTCTAAAATCGTGATTCTGGTTTCCTTTCACACCCACTTCGAAAAAACAACCTGAAGATTGTTGAGCTTCGACAAGCTTTTGACGCGCTGCGCATAATAGCCCTTCCCAAAGCCTGGAACTTGGGCAGGTGTTCTTCTTCTCTGTTATCGCACTCTTTCACTCCCTGCTAACTTTCTGGCCTTAATAAATCAATACCCAAATCTTTCCATCTTTTCAAATGGTCTCATCCAACGTAATTCACCCATGCTATTCTATCGCTGCTCATCTCAAACTTAGGGCCTTACTTTCATTTTTTTATCCAACCTTTTTAATTAACCCCTATCTCTGATATCCATCTCGATTTTACTCAAATTCACAAAACCAGCTACAACAAAATAATTTCTTCAGAATTTTCCTGCCACCTCCTCTGCTACACGGACGGATCTAAATCGGGGCTGAGAGGGTAAAATCTCAGCGTTTTGTATGAGAAACTTTGCTTCCATATTCACTGACGTACTTACCGCGATATTCACCTGCCTCCCCTTTTCTCACCCGTCTTCCTCCTCCCCGAAAAGTTTTTATATGTATCATCTGATTCTCTCTCATTATTACTGGCTATCCATGACCTTCATTCTACCAATCCTATCGTCCAACAAATCTCGTGAAAATCTCCCTCATCGTCCATCTCTTTTTTATGGATACCGGGACGTATCGACTTTAAGAAATATGGCGTAATGGACCTTGGCGGAAAACAGTCATTGCGTTAACCTCCTATAGGTTTCTTCCCCCCTCCTTCGTATATGCCTATGCTACACTAATACTAGACTACAGTAGGTTTAGACAATGTATAGCATACAATGTTCTAGATTGTACTAGGCTTCTACTCCTTCCCGTTAATGGACTTTGAGTCCTCGGCCTAACCCAGAGATTTGCGAATCCAAGAGAGAAAAAAGTAATTAATAATATCTCAGGCAGGTTTGAGCTGATGAGGTCACGAATAAATGACGTCACGGATGTTGATGACGTCATAAAGAGAATTTAGCTGGTTGATGTTATTGCTGTGCTTTTGTCTGCTATCGAAAATTATTTTGTCTCATAACTGGTAGCTGGATCGAGCAACTATAAAAATGCATTAAAGTAATCTTTGGAAAAGGTTTTTCAATTGTACAAATCTACTTTATTAGTTGCTTATAGGTACAATTTTTTTTTTTTTTTTTTTTTTTTTTTTTTCAATTGTACAAATCTACTTTATCAGTTGCTTATACAAGAGTACTTTCAGGTGTTATCCCATCATCAGTTGTGTCGCAACTGGAGAACAAGGCCTCAACCATGAGTTTTTATAGTATAACACTGTGATCTTATTGGCTATAACAATGCTGTGTTGTGATTGGTTCACTTCTTAAAAACTTATTCTTACAATAATATGACATTGTGTTCTTATTGGCTAAAACATACTGCTTTGTGATTGGTTCAATCTACTGTTCTAAATGCTTCGTTTCTATTGGCTACCTGGATTCCTGCCATCTCATTGGTTGGTTCCGTTCTTCTTCTCTCGTTCAATCACCAGGCCGAATAATTTTTCGCTGTCAAATGTGATTACATTGTTCAAGGGGCAGGCTTTCTTCCTCTTGGCTTTTGCAATCTCCATTTGTTCCTAGAGTTTTATTCTCTTTGCGCGATTCTCTACGTGTATGACTTCAAATATTCCCTCTCCATCGTGGTTTTCCTCGTTACAGTGTTTCCCAAACAGTGACTTGCCATCTTCTTTCTCCCTCGACGTTTTGTGCTCCTTTCTCCTGATCTCAAACTTTCTCCCAGTTTCACCGATATAGATCCCCTCGCACTGTTCACAACTGAGCTTGTACACTCCGCTCAAGCTTTCCTTATCCTTTTGTTCCGTCTGGTGATTGCTGATTCTCTTCACCATGGGTTGGTTATTCTGGACCCCACATTCACATCGTAGCCCATTGAACGCCTTTATCACCTTGTTTGTGTACTTTCCTATATATGGTATCGATCCGGAGTACTTTCTCACTATGCTATCATGGGTTCCTTTCTTTGTTTCCATTTTTCCAAAGACTCCCTCCACCACACATCTGCGGTAGCCATTGGCATCTGCGATCTGCTTTACTATCTCGATCTCTTTCCTCTTCTCTTCGTTGTTCTTGAGGATAGAAATTGCCCGATAGCAGTAGTTCTGGATTGCCGCCAACTTGTGCCTGGGGTGGTGGTAGGAGTCATTTGGGATGATGGTGTCAGTATGCGTCGGCTTCCTGTAGATTTTGTATTCTATCCTATTGTTCTCCATTGTGAGTTTAAGGTCCAAATAGTTGACGGTCTCATTGCCTTTTTCTAGTGTGAATTTGATGCTCTCATTCATCGCGTTCATTTCTGAAAGGAATAGATCCACCTGTCTATCAGTGCCTGACCGCACAATTAGGATATGATCTACATATCTGGCCCAGGGTTTGATCGAGTTTCTGAACTTGCTGCCCTTCAATGTCTTGTTTTCCATATCATTCATGAATATCTCCGCCAGTATTGGTAAAAGCGGCGATCCCATCGCAAGTCCCCTTTCCTGACTGTAGAACCTGTTATTGAAGCGGCAGTAATTCTGGCTCAAGATCTCCTCCACTATGTTGGCATACTTCGATCCATCGGGGTTCCCATGGTATCTGTTGGTTTTGAGCAGAGTGAGAAGTTCCTCCTTCGGTATGGTACCGAACATATTAGTCACATCAAAGGATATCAGCTTGTCGTTACTCCTGATTTCCAACTTGTCCAATTGCTCAATCAGCTCTCCGTTGTTTCTGATACTTCGTCTGGGTGCAAACTGGTAGTTTTCTTTCAGGAATGTGGCTACGATCTTTGCTATCTTGTAGCATGGTGATTGAATGCTGTTGACCAGGGATCTCACCGGACGGTTCGCTTTGTGGAGTTTTACGAGCTCCTTGAGTTTTGGTGCGACCGGGTTCATCTCAAGCGTCCTTCCATTGCCGGGTACATTTTTCCGTTTCAATACAGCTTTCAGGTTATCTTGGTATTTCCGTGTTGGGTCCCTTGCCAGCTCTTGGTATCCATTAACTGCGATGTACGACTCCACTTTTTGGGTGTAGTCCTCCTTCTCCATTACCACTACCGTGCTGCCCTTGTCCGCCTTTGTCAAAATCAGGTTGTTCTGTCGGATCTTCTTTTGTAGATTTGTGACCTTCCTCTGCATTACTTGCGTTCTGTCATAGGTTCGGCACATATCCTCTTTGATGTCCAACAGCACTTTCCCAATTTTAGTCCGGCTTCTGGTCTCACGTCGTGTTCCATGGTTTGGATTACTTGTTCGCAGCTAATGGCCATGCTTTCAAGCCTACACTGGTTCAGCCTCCCTGGCTGCACGTACTTGATGCCTTTGTCCAGCAGTCTTCCTTCTTCTTCTGTGAAGGTGGCGCTTGATAGGTTCTCGGTTCTGGGAGCAAATTTGTGCTCAACTCTCGCTGTCTCTTTCTTTCTTTCTTCTTTCTTCCGGGTCAGTTCAGCAAGCTTCTTCTTGATCGGTTTTGTTTGGGCTTCCACTCGTTTTTCCACATAGTCTTCTCCTTTCTTCCCCTCTCCTCCTTTTTCGAACATCATTTCTTTGACTAGTAATCTTTATCTACTCGGCTCCGACGGAACATGTTATTTATTACCGAGCACGAGAGTTCATAATCATTTTTGATATTCGTATTTTTCGAGTCCAGATTTCTTAATTTCTCTTTTCTCTATGGAACAGTTTGGGACACGAGATTTTCCCATCTCACTGTAGCTAAGCCAACCTTCTCCTCCCCGGCCCCATCCAAGAGTCGGAATTCTTCTTCTTATTCGGCCTATCTTCCTTCAATGCTAACGACTTCATCACTTTCTCTCTTGGCCAGCTCTCAAAAACATACAACTTCACCATTCTGTCTCTCCCTTCATCACAAACTCCCTCTCGAACAATCATAAGAAAAATGGTTAGTACGATGAACTTCCTCCGATCCACCCATTTCTACAACAGCATCTGATTCATATTGATCCTTACTACTACCATTTGCTCACTTCGAGCCCATAATCTTAGGTGTAGTTCCAAGGCTAGTTAACTGAATAAATTTAGAAAATAAAAATGAAATGCATGAATCATTGCGCCAATTTTCCAAGAATAGTTGAAGTAATGACAAATGGTGGCTTTGCTGCGACTTGAAGAGAAAAATTAGTGTCTATACTCCTCTCAGTATTTCGTTTATCATAGTTCTTAAATTTAATCGCTTGAAGCTGTTACTTATATATTCTCCTTAGAATAGCTGAAGAACAATCAAACGCATTTTCGAAGAGTGTCATTAGTTTCCTGTCAATGCTTGATAGCATATATTCTCATGTCACTCAGTAAAAATATGAAGTGAAATCGATTTGTTCAGTAGGAAAGCATCAGACTAGACGCAGATTTAAAACTATTTTTACTTAATTTACTTATTATGTAACTATGTGTATGTGAAGAAAAACGGTACCGCTGATTTTTCCGGATGAGTTTGCGTTGACAATTCATCAGCGTTGGAGTATCCATGAACAAGTCGAGTAAAATATACGCTAACGGACCTATATAAACAATAGGTCTCGTAGAATAGTTGACATCCGTATTAATTTAGACGGATAAGTTGAACTTATTTCTATTTTCTTTAAACAAAGATAATTATGTCGCGCATTCCAAACCCACAACAACCCGGAGTTTGCATGGTCTAACACCATATGCGCTTAAAATAATAAATAACAGGCCAACCAGACCATGTGTCCTGTATCTAACTTCTAATGCGATATTTGTTCGTTTTTGCGTTTTAGATTTTGAGATGTCATCCTATATCGGACAGTATTCGTCAATTTCCAAGACTTTAGTTTGACCTCGCTGTATGCCTTCTGCCGACGTTCGTGAGGGTGCAAAAGAGTGTCCAATAATTCCATCAAATTCACCGACAGCGTATCACATTCGTGTCTCTAAATTCGCTTGTAACCCTGCGGTCTTACTTATACACTTGAGCGTGTATTGACTGCGCTGCTCAACTAAAAATCGCAACAATATCTCGCGCGTCCAGCAATTTCTCGCACTATTCATTTTTTCGTTTGATCTTCGCGGAAACAATTCCTGAACGTCGACCGACAGAAAAGTTATTTTTACGACACATCGTATATCAGTCTGGAAATACGAGAGTGGTCTAATTCTCTTCGGAATATCACGTGTTCTTCGTTGTCCTCACTTCGGGTCTGTATATACATAAATATGTATACGGACACATGAAATGTTATTTTTCTCCTGCCTCTTCTTCATCTGTACAAAGCGATACCGAAGAAAAAAGGTGAACCGAGGATCATTTTTATATGTTTTGACAGCGAAACTAAAAACAAATAAAAATTTTCAAGCGCAAATGAAGATGGTTATTCGCCTAATACTTTATCCTACAGGCATCTTCCGGTTGAATAATCGTGTAACATGAACCGCGTCGGCATCTATCGGAATCCATGCAACAACTTAGTGTGGTGAAGCGTACAAAATTGAATTATTTTCGATCATTTTTAGGCCTAAAGTATGCAGGAAAGGATTGTAACGTTTCGAATTACTCTGTACGTGATGAAGGAGATCCGCAATATTTTTTCACCCTCCGAAATTTTCCCTCCTTCTAAAAATCTTGTTCGCTTCGTTATGAAAGGTCAATCGTATCAAGCCTTCACAACTAGCACCCTCTTCGGTAATTAATCACAAAAATGTGTGTCTTGTATGTACAAAACACAGTTTACGCATGAACGAACTAGGTCTGTTCTTTCATTTTTTGTTTTTTTCACATTGGTCAAAATAACTCGACGATTATACAATAATCTTTTCTACGTAAAATTGAAAAGACTCATTTAGTAACTGTATGGTATTCGTTCCATATGTTCGGTACAATGCATGCATATTAATTTGTATGCGATACTTGTTTTTTGAAGTATATTTTCGGGGATGATAAAGAAATAGCAGCCTGTTATTGGTTTACATGGGCGTTACTACATCCTACGGTATATCAGAAAACTTACTTATTTTTTAAAGTATTTTTATTGCCTAATTCAACTCTTTCACCATCTTGGTCTATTGTTAGTTCAACATCTTGCCATACGAATTGTGTTTCTTCTTCACCACATCGTAGGAATGTGTTCAGCACTTCGCCGAAACTTTTTATAGGATTAAGGCCCCGTAAACAGGCTAAAATCATTAGACCTGAGAGAGCCCCGTGTTTAATAGGTGTATTATTGCCTACTGCAGAGGGGTTTTATGGCATGGAAAGTCAATTTCAACAGTCGACAAAATCCTTGGATTTGGAAGTTTGTTTGATAGCAAGGCTGATTTTTGATCTTTTGAAAACTTGATCTGTAAATTTTACTGTGGAAATTTATCTCTTGATTCCTTTATACACTTGGGGTGAGTAATTTTCATATTTTTCTTTAACCAACTCGCCATTGAACTTGGTATTCATAAATAAACCTCTCCTCGTAGAATCGCATTAATGCGATGCGATAACTCCAGAAATCTCATTTCCATTCTGGACGTAGTGCACATGTGCGATAGCCCATTGAAGCCTTCGTGCCTTTCTTTCAAAAATTCGAACGTTTCTGTTTTCGTTGAAATACCGAAGTATTTTTCACAATGTCTGTGGCGGAGCGCGGACCTCTGATTTAATAGAATATGGTGTTGAAACCTAATTTTTGATAGAGTATAAAATTTAAATGTATTTCCAAGTTTCCTGAATTTAGGTGATGGAAGCAAATTCAACGTTTCTGATCATTTTGTATGATAATACTTATAACAATGATAAATTTGGGCTTAAGTTGAGAAACACATTTTAATCCTTCCGAAATTTCTCTAATGATTTCAAAAACTATCAGGAAACTTCTTTCAAATTACGATGGAAATTGAATTAAATTTTGAGGATGAGTGAGACAAGGCTTAACCCGTACATAAATTTATTGACGAATGTGCGGGTAAAACTTGTTTCAGAGTAATACAGTACGCAGGGTGACCAGATTTTTTCAAAAACGAAAGAGTATTCAACCGAAATTAAATTGACAAGCAAAAAAAAAAAAACTCGTCAAACCTGAAAAAAGAGTATTTTTGAAGTGCTCATATGCAAAATAGAGTATGAAGAGTATAAATTTCCAAGAAAAGAGTATTTTCAGTAAATTAAAAAAAAAGAGAGAGTACTCTTTTTTCTCAATAAAAAAGAGAGTAAATACTCTTAAAAAGAGTATATCTGGTCAGCCTGCAGTACGACCTCGTTTGAACGCGCTTGCTCACAACGCGGACCCGTCTACATCGCGGATTTTGGCCGGTCCCTTGAATTAGACACTTCCGCTTATATCGCGGATTTATATTCACAGCGTATCAGGAAAACGTGTAAAAACAGGCGCACGTACAGATTATGACATGAAAAATCGTGACTAAAAAGGTCATCTTCTTTCTTGACTTCATACTGGTGCTGTTCACAAGTGAAATTGCCACTGAGAAAAAAAAATAGTTTGAATGACTACTGGTTATAGTTCTGGTGCTCTGCTCTGCAAAAAATGGTCAAATTGACTACAAAAAATAGTTCAGCTTACGATAAAAAATTTTGAATATTGATAAAATTTATTCATCTTCACTATTTTTTATAGTCAATTTGACCATTTTTTGCAGAGCAGAGCACCGGAACTATAATCAGTAGTCATTCAAACTATTTTTTTTCTCAGTGTGTGCTTCGAAAATGGTATCAGTAGCCGAAAAAATTGAAATTTACCGGAAGCACCATGAGAACACTACACTCAAACAGTATGAAGTGGCTAAATCTCTCGCTATACCTGATTCTACTCTAAAAGAAGTTGGGTGCAATGCAAAGGAAACTGTTGGAAAAATGATAGCGACACTGATGACGATGAGGAGGATATTACTGAGCTCCCTCCATTTGTTTGACCCATTACTTTCGTTAAGAAAATATTTCTCTTTGCTTGTTGATGTGCCTCAAGATGTATTTTTGAAATTAAATTCTGTAGAAAATTTTTCGCTATCGCCCTCAAACAATTTGAAACAAACTAAAATTGCTGATTTTACATAATACTTTCTGTATGTATAGATACATATATTCTGTACCCTGAAATGTAGGTATAATGCACTATTCCAGTATACTCATTCAATGAATAATTTTTGTGAACGTTTTTTCCAAACTTTCGCATGTACCGTGTAGAACGTGGCCCCGCTTATAACGCGGTTTTTCCTTGGGCCCTTGGAGAGCGTTCCAACGAGGTCGTACTGTATTTAGAACAATAGGTTTTTATTTCTGTAGTAGGGGCGTCCATAAATTACGTAAGGCATTTAAGGGAGGGAGGGGGTCCAGCTAAATCTCACGTAATTCTTTTCATGTAAGAATAATTATAGTCTAAATTATTGCAAAACTGAGTTGAATTTCAAAGTAATATAAGTTCCTCGACTAAAGATTCGAACAAATATTATTTATCATCCGATGAACATGCGCACGTTTCATAACTATTTATAACAAAAACAGGCATTTTGAAAAATCTTACGTGAGATAAATGGAGGGGGAGGGGAGGGTCCCCGCCAAATCTGACGATATCTCACCAAGGGAGACGGGGGTGTCGGAAAATCGCAGAAATTGCTTCACGTAATTTACGTATGCCACCGACACTTGGTTCAGAGGATGGACATGAGATACCTAAATCGTGACCGGAGAACAGAACTACCCCGAGTCCATCATTCTTCCCGTTTTTCGAGAGCAGAAGAAACTTATCGCAGACTTGAGTTTGTTCTATTTCAAATTTTTTAAAAACAAAATAAGGTAAGCTACTTTGGTTCTTCTAATTTTTTTGCTATAATTTCCTGACGGTTTGGACTTGAAATAATTGAACTGATAAAAAATGGCACTCAGTACTACAATAATCCAATGTTACCCGAAGATAGTTTTGTTCTGTGGTGACGAATAAAATTTTTTTCAAGTTCTGAACTAGGTCAAGGTTATTCATCTCGTCATCAAGCATGAGACGGTTTTCCGTGAAGGTTTTTCCAAAAGTAGTCCAATCGTTGAAAATGTAAAGGAATTGCGGAAAATTCACTCCCCGCTCCCTTCCGCATCAAAATTTCATAGAGCCTCCGGTTACGGGCCTGTCGAAAATCTGCAATTTTCGACTTCAACTCCTTCCCGGAACTTGAGTTTCATCGCTGCGGCAATAGTCGACTGATAAACAAATAACAAAATCCATAGCAATTATGAAAAATCAATCCATTTTCAATATCTTCCATTAAACTCTCTCATTAATACTTTTTCGCTATACGACAAATTTTGGTTACGAGCTACTAATAAGCGATGATGAACATTCTTGCAATACGATGTCGAATCAGCAGACGCCGACTCAACAACTGACGGATGGATGTTTCATTTTCTGTCCGTTAGATTCCAAATAGGATAAGAATTGTTCGAGAGGACGTCTCCCTCTCGTTATAACAAAATTTATAAAATTCATATTGTTAAATTCTCAATAAAATGTCTTTGTAATTATTTATATGTCTCGATATTTTCCTCTGATGAAATTTCAGCACGTCTTCCACTGCTTCAAGCCACTCTAGCTAATACCCTTTTTCCCGTTTCCCATAGTACCCAAAAGAGGGTGAGTGAGTGAGAAGGAATTTGTCGTTTGAGGGAAGTTAAGAGAGACGAGAAAGGCAAGCAAAGATAGCCGTCAGATGCTGTGAAAAATTATTCTTTGTTTAATTTTCCGTAAGGTGATACAAAAAACAGGAACTCAATAAAAAAGTGATAAAACTCGTCTTTATTTTCCCAAAGGATATTTTCCGCAAGATGCAAATATATTAGATATTGCAATTTATAGTGCTTTTGATAGCGAACACGATTGATGACTTGATTCTCTTAACATCTTGTACATTCTAAAAGTACGTTTTGCAAAACGCAATCAATCCAAGATTCAAGCCAATTATGTAGCAAAAGCCGTGAGTAGCCTACTTCATAGCGGATTATAGAAAAATGCTTACAAGGCAGTAGCGTGGATGCGATCTTACTATGCGAGGGGGAGGAGGTATTTTCTTCCAAGCACCATTATTTTTTTAGTCAAGCAAAAAGGGGAGAGAAATAGTAAAAAATAACCCCCATATCTTCCGCTCATCTGCATTGCTGTTGCGAGGAAGGTTGGGGGAAACTATTTTCTCTTACCAACTCACCAATCAAATTTAAGCCAAAGAACTCTCCTTCCTATATTACAGTTTTTCGCATTTTTTAAAAATTTTAGTTTGTGGCGATATTTATGTTCTATTCTTGGTAGGCAATACGTCGAACCTCTTTTCATACATGAACTGAAAAAATTGAAAACTCAACATTTTCTATTATTTTTATAATTACGTACTCACTGAGTGAATGAGATTTTGGAGAAAATAGGCGGGTTGGGTCCTCAGTATTTTTCAAATAAGTCTATTGAAGAAACTTAATTCAACGATTTTTCATCATTCAATTTTCTTTTTCAGTTCACGATTGTAATACATCATCATATAAAAATGTGAAGAAATTTTTATGATCAATTTTCGTAATTGCGAACGATCATTTTCATTGTTTGATAAACGACAGACAACTGTGAACTCTCAAATTTCGTTAAAAACGTGCCGAAGAAGGATGACTGAGTGAAATCTGAACGGTGAAAGAGAGAAGGGATCGTGAGTGATGCAGCATCGTGAAACTGGACCCAATTTAAGATGTTTTCGATTCCATCTCTCGCTGATCGGAATAGAGCATGTTACGCGATCACTAATTATTACTAACGTTGTGGTAAGCAGTCGCCACCGTATGGCCGGAGATAGATTCAAAAGAAATTAACAAACCAAACGAAGAGTAAGTTATGTAATTTATTGGTTCAGGAACAAATTACTTTAGAACCGGCGCAACAACCTACACGTAGAATTTATACTCGTATACACGATAACCGCATCAGTGTATATGTATGTATGTACTGTATGCTAGCGCGATGACAAAATGGGCACAGCTGTTGCTTTTCATTTGGGGAAAAAACCAGCATATTAAAAATATTTAGCAGCTCAAAGAAACGATTACATTTTAAGACTATCCGTTTGCTTTGCTTTTCATCGCGTGAATAGGAAAAATGTAATTTATAATATTTTTATGTACGCGCCTCGTTTCGCATTTCATACAGAGGCGTGCCTCGTGGAATTCAGCGATCGGACGGAGTGTGGATCGCGGGTAGCACTCTGTCGTCGCATGCCATCAGGACGTGTGTAAATCAATTAAGAAAAATTTAAAAATTAAGATGATATGTCGTGAAATATAGCGTCGAGTATAACCTGTTAGAAGCAGATCAAATCATTTTTTCGGACATTGTATGATTGCGCACGATGATTTTGAGAATTTCCTATTTGGTGGAGTGAATGCGTGAATCGTTTGCCAACAGCTTGACTTCTTTAAAAAAAAGATGTTTCTTATTTTACGCCTCAGAAAATGTGCGCATTTTTTTGTCATCGTTAATTTTGTGAAAGAATTTCGGTGTTCACCTCACGCGATGCTCTGGCAGTTGACATTGAAGAAGAAGGGGCTGGGTAAATGAATTAATTTGAGAAATCAGGACGAAGTAAGCATTTGAAGGGTATAAAAAGAAAGGAGGAAGCCCATAAGAAACGAGCTGGAGAAACGGTTTCTTCTAAGGGGTGCAAAAGGTCCCATTGTCCAGATCGTTTTTTTTTTTTTTGGTACCCCTCATCAAGTATTGGTATCCTTTACGAAGTCCACGATTTTGTGGACTGAAGAAAAGTCATCGAGAGATAGGGATGTGTGAAAGGAAAACACGAGAGAAACCCGAGAGCGCGCGCGTATTGAGGTAGCTCATGATGGGAAAATGCAGAGTTTTAATCAACTGTATACAGAACTGAAATGACTTGATATCGTTCTGATCAGTTGCAGCTTGACGAGATGAAGAATATGATTGCGAAATTCCTTAAGAAATGTGTGAAAATTTCTTTGCTGTGAGTGGATAGCGATTGTTTTCTACCTTCTTCATGACCTATCATCAACAAATTGAATTCAAAGAATTGCGAATTCATTTCGAGACAAGCGCGTGTGATTTCCGTTTTCAATATTCAGCGAGTAGTACGAGTAGGTACATACGAGTACTGATGCAGGAAAAGAGCTGCAAAAATCAATCTTGAAAACTGCATCAGCCAGATAAAATCTCGGAATTATCTCGATCACGATAGGCATACGCCATTATGAATGACTTTCAATGTTTCCCTCGTCTTGAATGCACAGCTCTCCTCATACAAGAGACCTACATTTTTGGGTCTAGGGAAAGAATGCCCGCGTGCAGTAGAAGAAGAGCAGCAGATTTACAGCTATACTTTTAGTTTTTTCAAAGACAGTTTTATGCTCTTCGAGCCGAGTTCCTAGGACTCGACCTGTGTGCCCTACGGAGAATAATCGACATTAATCGCACAGGATTTCGCGAGCACAGCATTCCTCTTCAAAGAATTTTTAAGCGAAGAGAAATGGTTCTTTCGACATGGCTGGTGAAATGAGGGACATTAAAATTTAGGGTGAAGTATCGAATTGCAAATTGATGTGAAGCCGACTAACATATTTTTGAGATCCCCCAAAGAAAAATTTACTCTACCACCCACGATTTTAATGTACTGACCTCAGATGCAAGATCTCAAAAAAAGTCTTAGATGTGTTTATCCCGTGGGTGGGAAGTGGTGGTATTAAGAACTCCAGAAACTATTTTCTCATATATATTTCTATCAGCGTCCAATTTCGCATGATTTGCTGCCACGATGAGTTTAATAATGTCCATTTTTGTTTAAGAGGTGTCAGGATTGAAGGAGCTGACCATCCGACGATGAATCAGACTAAGAACAGGTTCACGCTCAGGTGAGGGAGGACAGACTGAGGAACCACCTACCTGTAATTACGTCTGTATTGGTGGATTTCCTGGAAATAATGAATTTATAAAAAAAGTCAAGGAAGTTGATGGTTTTCGCACTGATCTCAAATATCCACGATGCCCGGTCTCAGTGTGTAGTGTAATGTCACTGAAAAGTTCATCACACTCTTCTGGCAGTACTTTCAAAACTTATTATATCGTGATAAGTGAAGCAAGAAACTCGTCTTTCCTTTTGCCTCACTCGCAATTCCTCATTTTCCCACTCGTCACGTCAGATATTCGCATAATTATATAATATTCTCAAAGAGAAAAAAGGAAGGTTTCACGTGTTAGGAGTATGATAGTGAATTTGTGGAACGTGTTGCGAACGTGTCTGTAAGAATTAGTATTTATTATAAAAGTTCATGTACTTAAAATTGCGTATCTGCTTAATTTGTCGTTGTCATTATTTTTTGCTGATACAAATACAGCAGGTATTACGAAAAATTTGGAGAAACATAACTTTTCGTGTATGTTTTTGAATAGCGTATTCTACTTAAAGCTTAGTAAATACGGCGTATTCAAATAAATATGAAAATATAAAAGTATGTTTTACAGAACCCTGCATAGTTAGAACGTGTTTGCATTCATTAAATTTTGTTTCTATTAAAACTGAATTTCGTTTCTTTCTTCACTTTTTGTTGGTTTTTTTGTTAGTTTTGAATCATAATGATGAGCAAGGAGAGAGTCAGGTGTACCTTTGGTAACGCCGCCGCGAATTCTGGATTTTATGCGGTAGGCTATATATTGTCAAATTTTCGGCTAGAAGCTTGTAAATTTAGTGACATTGTTAAATTTCTTCATTAGGACTTCTGCAGGTTTATATATTTATAAATCAAAATCAAATTCTAAAATGATTCAACTGCCAAGAACTGCCTGGCATAGTCCCATTCAAAGTTGAGCATCTAGCAAAATTAGACCCTCCCCGCCTCTCTCTTCATCATGAACGAAAGTTTGAAACTGAGGTTTGTTAAACAATTATTTTGATATTTTTCACTTACTACGGAAAACAAGATAATCACACAATCTCGCCGAGCTCATAGCCCTGAAGTCAGGCTGCTAGTAGCTCATAAATTAGAATTAAAAAAAAATAAAAAAAAGTATGCTCACGAAAACAAGAAACTCAACAAACCGAACAAAACAAATTTGTAAAATAAATTATATTTTTTGGCCATGGGCTTGGTAATTCTAAAGGATATTAATTTCAAGTGCTTACAAGAGTACATACTTCTGGGCGCCACCCTATCATCAGTTGTATCACTTCACGGAAAGAAATGCTTCTGAGTTTATAATCTATTTGAACATGCATACCTATAGTCATTTCGCCAGCTGGTACAGTCATTTTGACTGATGTTTTCAAGAACATAGGACCGTTGAAGTCATTATTACCAAATTGAATGGTCAATGAGACTTTTTTCAATGGTTAGGAAAATATTTCATTCAGACTGACAATACCGTTGGGTCATTTTGAAACGACAAAATACACTGAAGCGTCATTTTGACTAATTTACTCCGTCACTTTGACAAATTTATTCCGTCATTCTGACTAATTCATTTTATCACTCTCCCGCGCTTTATGCACTTGCACTTCAACTGAGCACGTTAGTATGATACTTGCGTACGTATCACGTATGTGGAAAACGGGTGAAAAGGGCCTCAATAATGAATTGGAGAAGAAGACATTCTGATTGTGAAGGACAAGGCTGATTCTATAGATTACTGTTGTGTTTATCATACTCGATAGAGTGCGAAGTATAATGTGCAAATACCAACTGACATTTTTTACAATTCGGACCGGGCAGCGCTAGCGTCGCGCAGAATTTTTGAATTTTTTAAAATCTCTCAAAAATATTTTCATCTGAAAGAAAATTTTCCGCTCTTCAATTTTATTCCTTACGAGTAAACGCTTAAATTCATTATTTTTGGAGAAATTGAAGAAAAACTAAAAATTCACCTTTAGTTTTAAGTCACAATCACTGTTTGCTTATCACTTACCAGTACTTTCTCTAGGTCCTTACTTTCTCAGGCGATACTAGCGCTGCCGTACATAGTTAGATTGACGTACGGTATATCCAAATCGACGATCGGGAACAAGTTCCATTTATTTTCTTAAAATAACCATAATAGGGCTAATCATGGGCCAATTGAGATTTATATGCGTTACTAAAGCAATTTTTCGATGAGAAATTAAATTATCATACTAGTTTTTTGTTACAAGCATCCCTCCTTCCAATATTGGTGTTTTTGGATCATGATTTGGATATACGTCAAAATATATACACGTCAAAATTTTGACGATTATCCAACGTTCGTTGCAACACGATTCAGAGTATGGTATTCACCCTACGTGAAAGAAAGCTCCAATTTCCTAGATCTGAATTTTTACCTGTTAATCCATCAATGAAGTAATAGTAGTGTGTTATCACGATTCATCCACTCGCACCAATCGACCAAAAGATACAGTTTGCCTGATCATCAATTTGGATGCACGTCAGTTCAACTTTGTACGGCAGAGTGAATCTACAATAGACCAATTTTGTGATGACGTATATATGGGAAATTTACATTTGCAAGCTGCTACTCTGCTGGCGCGCATAGTGCTCGTTTACATAGGATTTTGCAGACTTTGATAAATATTAGAAGAACCCTTCGAATGTTAAGCTTTTGCGATATTTTTAACAAAAGTAGAACTAATGATGAACATTTTTTGTATGAAACATCTGGAGATTCAATGAACAGCAGGGCACGTATACTCAAATTCATTAAAATAGTATCTACAGTCATATCTAATGTAGATACCTTTTTCATAAACGAGATGAAAATTATGACGTCATACAAAAATGCTGGTCTACACCCGGTCCGATTGCAGACTGAGTGTACTGTGCGGTATTTTAGGTGGCGCGGCGGCATGAGCCATGAGCCCATGAATACAGACCCCTAGCCATGAAAATGATCATTGATTCGGACCGGGCATATTGTAGGATCGCTAGTGTCGTCCATGTAAAATACTCAGAAAGGCGTACTGATAAGCAAACGGTGATGGGACTTGAAACTAAAGGTGATTTTTTAGTTTTTCTTAAATTTCTCCAACAATAGTGAATTTAGGCGTGTACTTACTTGTAAGGAACAAAATTGAAGAACGGAAAATTTTCTTTCAGATGAAAATATTTTTGAGATTTTAAAAAATTAAAAAATTTCGCGCGATGCTAGCGCTGCCCGGTCCGAATCAATCTTTGGATTTTCGAATGTTCTTAGTACGTGTTTTGTGTGAATTCTGATTTTCAAACACTTTTTGAATTTCAAAATGCTTTCCAGTTTACAAAATAACGATGAAGATGGCTCAAGTACATTTCAGTTATTCTCGTTACTCCATTGTTGGATAAATAATAGAGTATGTATCATAAACACTTGTTCAAAAACCAGTTTCAGTTATCACCTGCTGAGAGTAGCTGAGAACAACAAAAGTAAAATCGGGATCACGTGATATTCTTGCAGAAGAGATTACTGAACAGGATTGTACAGGAGGTTAGCTTGATTATCATACGTTTACTTTGTTCTTTATGTTTAATAGTATGTGTTTCCGGTGACTCGCCCATCGAATACTTTCCAATCGTAGCTTTGTAATCTGTCGGAATTGACAGAATCAATCGAATGACGACTCCTGCAAGCGATCAGTACACCGAATACAAGTATTTCAGCTTTATTTGAAGCATCGAATGAGTTCAATCCTGTCAGAAACGGTTAGTAACTTTGAATTCCGAGTTTAAATATTATGTATCTGTAGTAACATCCAGCCAAAATGATTACAATTATATCGAACGGCATCTTCTGATTGACCCTAATATTCAACTTATTTTTGCATAACTTACCCGAAAAAATAATCATCGAAGATTCTGGTTGGTACTCCTGTGTAAAAAACGCACTCTCAAAGCTATTTTACTTTTTTCAGTGTGGTGATCAATAACCCAGAAGTAAAAACTATTCACAAGTTTTGTCATGGTGAAGATTCTGAACTTCTGATAAACATCGAAAAAAATATTGGTAAATCGTATCATTCCAAGTCATTTGGCAAAAACAGAAGACAGAAAAGTAAGTTTATATTTTCTATTGGAACTGTCGAAGCCATGATTGTGTCGAGAATAGAACCTTCACCCTCCTCTTAATTTCGAAGGAATTCAATTTGACGAATAAAACGTTTTGAGTTATCAAAACCAAGCCTAGAAACTTCGGTATCTAACTAATGTACCTAATCCTGATTCCAAGTAAACTTTTCAGCCAGAGTATACCCTTTTTTTTCAGGATCAGAAAAGAGACATCTGTTCAACTTGCTCAAGCGATAATGAAATTTTTTCCGAAAGCAACCAAAGACATGTACCTACATATTACATACCAGCTGTGAGTGTGCCTGTTGACGATAACACATCTACTATAAGAAGAAAAAGGAGAAGAAACGGGCTTAGCAGGCATTTGGTCGTCTATGGTACTCCTATACAAATAATAGAAAACGGAATCCTATTTTTGGAAGAGTGATTTCTACTCCGATTGAAAAGAAATCTAGTAATACAGCAGAAAATTCAAGTGATTCATCGGTAGGTTTCAGCGTAAATATCGAAGAAGGTAAATTTACTTCAAGTTTTATGTTCAATTTTATATAGCGGAAATTGCAAATGATTTTTTTTTGGTTACCTAATTTTTTTAGCTCTACTTTTTCTATCGTTTCCTAATTTCGAGGATTGGAATGAAGTAAAAAAGTTTTGGATACAAACGTTCGAATCAAGACAGAATCTTTTTCAAGACGAATCGTTCAGTATTGTTCAATATTACGAGCTCAACGTTGCCCTTGCACGTAAGTATTATTTTCCTAAATTCGAAGTGATGGAAAAGGGAAGTTGAATAAGATGAAGAAATTATCAGTGGAGTGTATTATGAAAGATTTTGATTGCAGTAATGAAAAATTTGATTGTATTTAAACACAAAAGTACTGCATCGTGATTAGTTCCCTCTTCAACATATTTGCTACGTTTCAAATGGCTACCCGGTGTGTTGTCTCCTTATTGCATGATTTTAATTTTCCTTTCTCGTCCAATCAACAAGTCGGATGTCAAACATGATTACATCGTTCAAGGGGCCGGCTTTTATTTTCTTTGCCTTTGCAATCCTCATCTGTTCCTACACCGGTACCGGTAGTTTACTTCTTTTCTCGCCGTTTTCTGCATGTATGATTTCAAATATTCCTTCACCATTGTGCCGTGCTCCATAGCAGTATTAAATATTTCCCACTGTGCTGTCCTAGATTTCCTTTTTTGCGTCCATCCAGCCTTGGGTGGTTGGACTGCAATCTGCTTTCCTCTTCTTTTCATTGTTTTTTAGGACAGAAATTGCCTAATAGCATTAGTTTTGGATCGCTGCTATATAGCTCGTGCTTAGGGTAGTGGTTGGAGTCGTTTGGGACGACAGTGTCTGTGTGCGTTGGCTTTCTGTAGGTTTTGTTCTCCGGGGTGTATTAGGTCCAAATAGTTGATGATGCCCTTTTCTGGTGTGATTTTGATATTTTTAATCATTGAATTCGTTTCCAGAGGGAATTAGTCCACCTGTCTATTAGTGTCTAACCACACAATTAGGATATCATCTGAGTATCTAGCCCAGTGTTTGATCAAGTTTCGAACTTGCTGCCTATCAATCCGTACGTCATTCTTGAATATCTCTGCCAGTATCGGTGACAGCGGTGATCCCATCGCTCGTCCCTTTTCCTGGCTGTAGAACTTGTTATTGAATTGGCAGTAGTTCTAGCCCACAATTTCTTCTGTTATCTTCAGCCTGTCAGGGTTTCCACTGTATTTTTTGTTTCGCAGCAGGGTAAGAAGTTCCCCCAATTGGGTACAGTGCCAAATATGTTTGTCCCGTTAAAGGATATCAATTTACTGTTGCTATAGATTTCCATCTTGTCCATACCCTTTATCAGGTCCCTATTATCTCTGATGCTTTGTGTAGGTACAAAGTGGTAATTTTCTTTCAAGAATCTGGTGATAAATTTCGCAATTTTGTAACGTGGTGATTGATTGCTTTAACCAAAGGTCTCATCGGACGGTTCGCGGTGAACAGTTCCTCAATCTTCTTGAATTTTTGTGCTATACCGGGCTCATTTCAAGTGTCCTTTCATTGCCAGGTCTCTCTTTCAATAAAGTCTTCAGCCTGTTCTGATATTTCTAGTTTGGGTCCTTCTTTCGCTCTTGGTATCCATTCTCTGCAATGTATTTTTACGTGTAGTCGATAAGTTCCGATGATGAATTCCAGACGAGTCAGTGTAAGTACTAACTCGCGGCTTAATCCTTCAAATATACAAACAATGATCGAAAATTGTTAATGACTGAACATCTCTCGAGAGTTTCCAAATTCGTGAATTTTGATGTGTGAATATTTACTTCTTTACTCGATTCGATTTCTAGATTTTTGGTGACAAAATTTCACAACTGCCGAGAATGCACGCACAAGTGTAATTTTTATTAGATATTTTAAAGTTGAATCTCATTTTCTAAAACTACCAATCACACTCCAATAAGTACCTATTCAGCTTATTTAAGAGGGAATGATGAATTTTGTTACGACGCGAACATCGAAGAGATCTTCTGTTCAATTCTTTTTCAAGGTAGAAAGGACGAGATTTGGCATTGTAGAATATTCGTATTTGCGTCACATCTGTGCGATATACTGCAACCCTAATATTAAATTATACGCTCGCTTTCGTCGACGAAAATAGTTATCTTCTATACTTTTTCGACTAAATTTCCACCGTGGAACCTTCAAGCTTCGTGTTATACGATATGGAAATAGATCTGCTTGCAGTTATATCTCTGTACAGTATTGTAATCGAAGCTGTATTATCAGTTTTGCATCGCGAATATTATACTCGCACTGTACACGGCTGTAAAGCTAAAGGTTCTCATACAATAAAACGATTAAATGATGCATATATAAGATAAGTAAAAACTGTATCAAACAAATAATCGGACGATGTGTCTGGTAAAAACCACAAAAAATGTCGACCTTCTACTGGACTGATTAGAGAAGTATTGAACGCGTACTGGATAAACGAGCAACGTACGAATGCACATTGGATAGACCTATAACCGCATGTTTGGGGTGAATAACTTATTCTGAAAGCAGTAGGCAATGAGAATGCTGCAGGCTATTGATACTCGAGTACCGGCGTGTTAAACATCTGCAAATATTTCAATGAGTAACTAGACCCGGATTCAATGGAGAAAAATGAAGACGCGTAAGTCGTTTTTCTCTTGGAATGGCTACCAATTTTGATTCGCCTTAATTTTTGTCTATGCGTGAGAAGATAATGTGCTCTAATATTCAACTTCCCGAAAACTAGAGACCCTTTTCTTCTCAAAATCAAGATGATTCAGTTCTCTGTGAAAAATGTATCCCAAGTGCAGATCAATTTGATACTCCTTGGAAGAAATTTAGACCTTTGCGTTGGACAATTTTCGAGAGAGTTCAGCCTAATTTTCTCATTCTTTATAGATTATACGACGTCTGAATCTTCTTTATACAATTCAAGGTCGCTTTAGGACTCGTCAAATTTTCTGCCTGCGCTTCAAAATAAAAATGTAAATTGAAAACTTTTTATTGGCTTCTGTCTCGTTTAAAGAGTCCTCCAGTGGTTTTTCAAATTTACTGCCTCCGATATTTTAAAATGGCGATCTTGCAAAAATTCCATTTGATTTTTCAAATCCATTAAATAGAATTCGAGTTGGTTGTCGTCGTCTCTAATCTTTCTCTTCAATTCAACACTCTATAATATTACAGTTTCCTCTTCTGTACGTACAATCTTCTATTCGGAAAGAAAAAGTATACGTGATTTCTCGCTTCTGATGGTAACCCATAGACCACTATAGTCGAGGTCGACGGCAGTTCCATTCGTCTATATGCTACACGGCCCATCAATCACTCATTCAAAATAAAATTTTTATTATTCAAAGGTACCAAGTATTATTCTGTTTTGTAACTCAATCTTTGCACGTTTGTCAAACTTGTAAGCCGTATTTATCAAACAAGAATGTAATTCCAATGCGACTTCCAGCAAACTACAGTATGTTGATAGCTTTCTTGACTGTATAGAGAGTGTGATTGATACCATCCGCGCACGTATGACTTACATTTTAATTTCCGACAGCGTTTATAGCCAGCGTACATACGAGTTTTTCAAATACATACTGATGCATAGTTTACGTATTATTCTATACGTACATAATAATAATAATATTTCCTCTACTCTTTCTTTTTGTTTTTTTTTTTTCATTCTTTCCTTAAAAGGGTTGTAAAAGGCGTCTCACTTTATATTGACGCGATGCGATTATGTGTTTTATTTCGAATAAGTATAATTACAATCATTAATTAATAGCTCATTACCGATGCAAGAGAGACTTTCTATCGCAGTTGGAAACGCTGACTTTCTATTGGGCCATTATACAAATAGATACGTAAGGTTGGATAACGTCGCTGTAAATTTTTCTCTATCTAGGCATGTATAGAACGAGTAATTAGAGGTGGGAACGTAATCGGATTGGTATATAATTTGAATTAGTCGACAGTAACTTCATTAATTACTCATGGTTGTCTTTCAAATCACTTCATCTTGAATTCTTTACGCTATGGAGGATGCTGATGATCTTTCGGAAGATGCGAGAGGAAGAAAATGGAAGAAATTTCTATTTTTAGAGATTCTAACTACACACTCGGATAGCTCATTCGTTTCGAATGGATTCGTATCGCTTATTTGTTGTTTGTTCGTATTTAGCCTATGTTTATCGGTAAACTGGTTCCCGCTTAGAAAATAGATACAAACTATGAAGTCTATAGCAATGTGCAAGTACTTTAAAATCTCGTAGAATATGAGGTTCTAAGTTTGAAATGCGATCAAGTCTACTCTTGGTCATATTATGAGGTTTTTAAGAATCTCAGCTGAGGTACCTTAAATTGTGGTTGTTGTGATATTTACACTGAGTACTAGGTAATGATTGAAAAGTGAGTATGGTTTTGAAAAAGAGGTTCCTTTTTTCTATCTTCCATGATTCTTTGACGACGTGCTTCAAAAAGATCCAAAAAAATTCGAAATCGGATCTAAGAGTGAAGAGTGAGTTAAATTCAGAGTATCAAGACAGTCGAAGTCTGAACTTTTTAGCTAGTCGACTTTAGTCTGAAGACTCTGAAAAATTATAAGATATGAAAATCTTTTGATTTCAACTATACAATATGTAATCTCCATTTGACTTTTTTTTTTCATCAGATCACCAGTTACTTTCATTTACATTCCAAACCAAAGACGTTATTCAATTCTTTTCTTCTTGTTTTTAAGACGGAGCCTAAAATTTTAGTAAATCATACAGTTCTTTGGTCTTCTTACTGTTTCCTCAGAATTGCGAGTCAGTATAGAACATTACTGTCGAAAATATGGTTTTTTGATTTGTTAATATGTATACCGGTATGTCTTGAGGCTAGGGGGGCTCTTTTGAAATTTGCGTTACAAAGTCGTGTAACGAAAATTACGTCGCGAGTTAAACACGTCATGAATGATCTTGGTGTAGTTTGAGAACTTGGAAAAATTTCGGCTACTTTGAGACCTGTATCCTTAGCCTTTATTATACTATGCCTGACGTACAGTATCCTTCGGGCTACTAAAACCCTAGGACAGAATTCTTCAAAATCTCAACCCGGAATTCCACAAAACTCGGAGATAAAGTTTCACAAATCCTAAGTAAAATTCCACAAAAGTAGGACAGAGTTCTACGAAGCCCCAAGTAAAAATTGGAGAAAATCGCAACACTGAATTCCACAAAACCCTAACCTAAATCCCGCACAGAATTCTACAAAACCCTAAGATGGAGTTCCACAAAGCTCCAACCAAAATTCCAAAAAACGCTAAGACAGAATTCCACAAAAACCCCAATAAAATTCCGCCAAACTAAAACAGTCTTCTACAAAACCTCAACATCAAATTCCACAAAACCCTAAGATACTGTTCCACAAAACCTCAAGCAAAAATTGGAGAACTCTACAAAACCCTACGATAGAGTTTCACAAATCCTCAACGTTGAATTCCATCAAATTCCACAAAATCCTAAGGCAGAATCCCACAAAATCCCAACGCAGAATTCTAAAAAACCCTAAGATGAAGTTCCACAAAACTTTCAAGCAAAATTCCACAAAACGCTAAGACAAAATTCTCCCAAACTAAAACAGAGTTCCACAAAGTCCGAAGTTAGAATGGGAGAATTCCACAAAACCCTAAGATAGTGTTCCACAAAGCCCCAAGCAAAAATTGGAGAAATCCACAAAACCCTAAGATAGAGTTTCACAAATCCCCAACGTTGAATTCCATCAAATTCCACAAAGTCCTAAGACAAAATCCCACAAAACTTTAAGATAGAATTCCACAAAACCCTAAGATAGTGTTCCACAAAGCCCCAAGCAAAAATTGGAGAAATCCACAAAACCCTAAGACAAAGTTTCACAAATCTCCAACTTTGAATTCCATCTAATTCCACAAAGTCCTAAGACAGAATCCCACAAAACCTTAAGATAGAATTCCACAAAACCCTAAGATAGTGTTCCACAAACCCCGAGTAAAAATTGGAAAACTCCACAAAACCCTAAGATAGAGTTTCACACTGAATTCCACTAAATTTCACAAAATCCTAAGACAGAATCCCACAAAACCCCAACACAGAAAGAATCCTACAAAACCCTAAGATAGAATTACATAAAAGCGCAAGCGAAAATTGAAGAATTCCACGAAACCCCAGGCCCACCAGTAGCCAAGAGGTCGGTCTTTCAGAAAAACCTAAAGACTCTCCAAGATTTCAATTTGAATTTACCGAAACCAATTCAACAGATTCCCGCGTACCGCGTTCAACTTTTTTGAGGGAGCCGTCGTTTTTCAAACATTTTGCGGATTGTATTTCAGGATTCCTTTAAAGCCAAAATACATATACACATATGTGGTACGCCACAAATTGACCAAACATCCATTCTATAGATACCGAAGGCCAAAAAGAAGAATACCATTAATTATGCGTAGCGCGCAGACCGTTTGAAAGGCTGCGCATTCCCAATTCTTCCCACAGTTGGTCCAAAAACGACGGCTTCCTTAACGAAGTTAAACGAGGAACGCACCAGGGAACCTGTTTTATGAGTCAAATTTAAGCGTTGCGTGGAAAAGGGGACTCTGTAGCCTTAGGTTCAATTTCCATTAAAGTGCTTATTGTGTTCTACAATCTCTACTATATTATATCTACAAGTTTCACTGCTCAAAAATGACATTAGAGCGCGTTATAACGAAATAAGGAAGAGTCTATTTGGTTTAGAAGTACTATGCTTTGAAATTTCAAATGCGTTTTTCTCAAAACCAACATTTTCATTGGAGGCCCCCTTTCTACGAAGGGCTTCAATTGGTTTTGGTGTTGAGAATTCAAGCAAGCCTAGACCTGGTATAAAGCTAGTATGAAGGAGGTCTAGACCTACTATAAACCTAGTATAAAATAGGACGTTGGACCTATTTTAGGGATTTGGAAATGTATATCTCGAGAGTCAAAATTTTTCCAAGTCTCCCTCCCATCATATAAACCTGTAAGTTTTTCGCCGGACGGCGCATAGCGATTTTCTCAAAAAAAAAAACAAACATAAAACTGGTTCCCTGTTAAAGAAATAACTCACAATGCTAGCGACTCCAAGGTGGGAATGTTGCTGCTCGTGTGCATAATCAACTCGCTTTTTGCTCCTCTTGTGAAATTTCGCTTTTGTTTGCAATACTCTCACTTGAAGCCATTTGTATAGTAATAATTGTCCTATTACAAAAGCGTTGAGAAATTATTGGATTTCTTACCTTTGAAGTCTTGCAGATTCATTCAACGCCTCGACTTTTGAAGATAGACCAGCTTTGTTTCCTTCGCAAGCACTACTTATTGTAAAAAGATTGTCTTCTATTCCCAACATTCCTATTTATTCAGCCATGTTACCCCTCGTGGAAGTATATCTTGATCATAATCTCTTATACTGCTCTGGTAACAAGTATAGACATATTCTCCCAGATGTTTTACAGATAAGGTGTATTCTCAGCGATTAAACTTCACCAACTGAGAGGACAAGATTTCGCACTATGCGAAATTGAATCTCCACCAAAAGCTTACTCTAATTTTCAACTTTATCTTCAACTAAAAGTTCGTTCTCTTGCTATTTAGGGAACATGGAAGCTGAAGTTATGGCTATTTTATATCATCGAGGAATTGAGAATGAATAATCCTCTTCTAAAATAGGTTCTGCTTTTTCAACTAGGCGATAGTGTTTGGATTTTCAGGATTTCTAGCACTCAACTCGTTTGGTTTCACATTGGGAACACGTACTCGTGGCGGAATAGTTTTTTGACCGTCGCGCGAAAAGTTTTACGCCTAAATCCCTGTATAGAAAAGAGAAGGCGTTTTCCGTTATTTCGTGATCCTCCTTTAATTGAGGAGTACAGAGTACGATTTTGTATAAATTTTGCCGCATGTATTGAATAATCCTCTCCATACTTTTTTGAACGAGGATTAATAAAAAAAAATAGTTTGAATCTTTTATGCAAATAATACTCGATACTGATTCGGGGTCCTTTCTTTCAAATCAATAGATCTCACTCAGCTGGGACAGTCAGTCTTGACTTTTGTAAAGCAAATTTGCTGCTTGCAAAGATGGGCTGTGTGATTTTTCGGATTATTGTGCGGGTGATGCCGCAAGGTAGAGTATTTGCCAGCTGCATCTCGAGGGTTATATTCCAATATCTATACCGCGGTAGTTTATTCTTCTTCGCACACATACCGCTGTATTGTTTTTATTTAACGTGCACTCTGTCATCAACGGTCGCACATCGGTACTTGTAGAAGTGCACTACGTGTACCCTTTAGCATTTCTCAAACAGCAGCATTATCAACAATATATATTGTGATCAGCGCAGCCGCATTTTCATGATCTATCCGTATAATATTCACAATCTGACCCCTTTCTGGCTGCGACGCAAACGTAAACAAACAACTCCTCTAACTTGTTCACCCTAATTTAATATTTTTGTAGATCTCTAGCTGGCTCGTTGTTCTAACTTTGCAATGCAGCAGCATGAAACAAATTCGTCCAACACGATATACATAATACGAGTTGTATACGAATAAAAAGTTGTAATCAAGAACTTCTCTTACATATGACCCCCCACGTTGATTTAACAACAACTTGCACGGTAGTCGCCGTGTTTTTGCATCCCGCTGTACTCGTTTCACTTTGCATCGATTATATTCGTCAAAATTCTATAAATCGGGATTAGATGAAGTGGAAAACGCGTTGAGTTCACGCTTTAGATGGTCACCATCGTGGTGAAATTTGTATTTGCGTGCGTGTAAATAAATACGTACTTTTTTGCTTGGAAAATCAAAATCTTACGTCCTACTGTCGTGCCCCAGAGAGTGAGAAGCGACGACAATCATTTCACGTATACTTACATGCTGCGCCCTATTGTGCAGAATATTGAATATCACAATCAGCGTACCAACTCTTAATTTTTAACGAAAATCTTCGTATTTAGGCGACTGCGCATCCACGTAGAGGAAGAAATCCGCTTACTGCGGGATAAGAACGTTGAGATTGAGACGTAATGAAGTATTCAACTGCGATGATAGATACGTTCATCGATCAATACGTGTGACAAAAATAGACGAATGCAGAATTAACGAACTAAAGTGTACTACGTCACGAATGCAACGAAATATTTTTACGTAAATTTGTGGGTATAAGTGTCGAAAATGTGGTGGTACATCGATCAACATTGAAGTGTGAAGACGTTTCAGTATGATCTTGTTACGCGTCTTTCCATCATGATTAGCCCATTGATTCTGAACTCGAAAAAGGGAAGGTACAATAGTACAAAATCCTTCGACCTAACTTCTCGGTATATCTTCGCCAGATTATGACTGGTAAAGGACGAACACTTCATCACGAGTCGATGTTTAAAGAATAATAGTCTATAGATACGTTTTACAGTCACGTAACCTATATTGGTCGATTGAAAAGTCTTGTTTGTTTGAAATTTTTTTGATGTAGCTCTATTGATATTTCCTGTTACCTTTTATTCTTTTGGAGTGCTAACTTGAAAGAATAGAAGCTAGAAGTCCTTGGTAGGCATATACTTTATCTGCAGTTACCTATTTTATATGCAGGTTGAAAAAAACAAAATCATTCGTATCTTGCTAGGACGATTTCCGAAGTTTAAAGTACTCCCTTGCCAAGGAAACAGTTGACCGATTATGTTGAAAAATTGAGGATATAACTGTATGAAATTTGGGTACGTCATTACTAATACTCAAGTGTGAAAAGTGTGCCCTCGATTTTCAGAGATCAGGGAAGAAAAACTTCCTTGGAATTTTGGAGCAATAATTTGTTTTATAAAAATAAGCCACAGAATCTGAAGAAAAATCATTCCAGCTTAGAATAATTTTGAAGAAGTTTAAAACGCTGAAAATGAGGAAGAAAGAACAACTAGTAATGAGGCTCGGATGAAGATTTCATATGAAGGCCGAAATTGAAGAAAAAAATAGATGCCATTGGCAGAAGTGTAATGGCAGCGTGGCAGCGGGAAACACTCTGTCACTTAATTAATTTGCTTTTGCTTGCTTTAATCTAGCCTAGACAAATTGTTTTATGCAAGGTTACATAACAACCATGGTCGAACGCAGATCAAGAAAATTCTAGGCCCTGGCCAATTCCCCGAAAATGATGTCACAAATGAACGGACGCAGATATTTTCTGAAAATGTTCCCCCAATGAAAGGAAAGTTCCAATAACCGGACATAGATTTATTGCTATTATTTAGCCTAGACAACTTGTCCTATATCGCGTTACGTAAGATAACGATTGGTGACTTCATCCAATTCGATTGCAAAAATTTTAATCCCTCGACATTTCCTCGAAAATGATGACACAGACGTTTCCTGAGAATGACCTTAACGTGTTCCATTGCTTTATCTAGCCTAGACCAATTTTTCTATGTAAGGTAACATAATAATCGAGGCCAATCGCTGATTAAGAAAATTCTAGGCCTTAGAGAATTCCTTGAAAATTATGACGTCGCGAACGCGGACGTTTTCTGAAAATGACCGCCCAATAAGAGGAATAGCGGGTTCATCGCTAAAAACAAAATCAAGCGAAGATGGCAGTGGAACCCAATCATCTGTTACGAATTACTTCTCTTTCCTTAAAAGAATGTCCCCTTCTTCTGTGCCTCTAGAGTAATTTATTTGGCATTACGCTCTGATTTTTGTTTTCTATGAGGATTGAAACCAAAAATCATTCTCTGATGACGTCACACTTTCCTGATTTTACTCATATGAGTATACCCGTATAGACGAATCCGTTCCTCCAAGTTACGGCTATCCATAATATACGCGAAAAAGACGAATACTCCGAATGGAGAGTAAACCTTGCAAACCGCAGAAAATATAAAACGACGAGCGCTTTCGGTTAATAAACCATCTTCAAGCCTGAAATGAAAGCAACTGACGAACGGAGGAGAAGAACAATGTATTAAGTTTGGCTAAACGAGAAATCATGGTGTGAATCATAGACCAGTTCGATCAGGCCATCCTCCAGAATGAACGAGTTGAGTACAGTGATACCGTCAGTGTTGCGATGACGCATTATCTCTATATACTCAAGGGCGATGCGCATTCGGTACGAATTCTCCTTATGGAGAAGCTTTTCGGATCCCTCACGGAAGCTGTGGCCACTGTTTATCAAATGATCCTCAAAAGCTGACTCCCCCAAGCGTCCCTTCTCCCAAGACTTCAGGTGCTCAGCTACTCTAACTTTCATTTGGCGGCTGGTCTCACCAATATAAAAGCCTCCACAATCCCCACATTCCAACTTATAAACACCACTCCTCTCATCAATGGGTATGGGGTCCTTCAGTCTCACAAACAACCCCTTAACTGTTGTAGGGTTGTACAACGCGGGTCTGAAGCCAAACGGGCGGAGGGCCCGACCCAATTGGAGGGAGAACTTCTCCAGAAAAGGGAGACTGATCCATCGCAACCGGCGATCACGGATCATGTCTCGGGGGAGGGAGGTGGTGAAATCAAGAATGCTCCTTGTAACTTTCCTCCGAACTATCACGTCAACGTCGACATTGACCCCATTCACTCTAGCCAGGTGTTTTATTGTTAGTACTTCTTTCTTAAAAGCAGACTGACTCAACGGAATACGAGTCAGTCTGTGAACTAGGCTATGAAATGCAGCCATCTTGTGAGCAACAGGACCGAACGAACCACCGTGGACTAAAACATCGGTCGTAGTATCTTTCCTGTAAATTCCAAACTCATGGATACCGTCTACAATAGAGATCGATAAATCCAAAAAGTTAATGGAAAATATCCCTATTTCCAAGGTAAATTTGATGGAAGGGTACCAGGGATTGAGATACCTCAGAAACTCACCAAGGAGATCAGGGTGACCAGTCCAGGTACATAGAACGTCATCAACGTACCTGTGCCAATAGTGAATATGATTGAGTAACACCTGGTTCGAGGAAAAATGGTCAAGTTCAAACTTAGACATGAAAACTTCGGAGATAAGAGAGCCTAAAGGTGATCCAATAGGGATCCCTACTTCATCAGGGAACTCGAAAAATTTCCCTTCAAATTTACAGTAGTTAGGGGATCAGCAGGTATTCAGAAGGTCGAAAAATTCCTGAAGCTCATTGTGAGGAATGTTGGCTCTGACGAGTAGCTCACCCATCCGCTGGATAGTAGCAGCCTTGGGAATATTCGGGAACAAACCAACAACATCAAAAGAGCAGATGGTCGTTCCCGGGGGAAGAATTACACCCTTCAGGACATCAGTTAAAGAGGCCGAATTCAAAACCCAATGAGGAGATTCAAAATCAATGCGATTTTTGAACCATCGGTCAAGGAATTTGGCTAGGAGGTAAGTGGGGGAGGAGACGAAAGAAACAACGAATCGTATCGGGGTATAGTTCTTATGAACTTTAGGCAACCCGTAGAGGAGGGGGGGGGGTGTGGGGTTAGGAACAAGGAGGGTTTTTTTTCAGAGCAGGAGCCTTGATAATAGCCTCACTCCTGTTGATGACACTCCTAACTTCTTTGACGTGCTTCGGGAAGCTGAAATCCTCACTCTCTTTAGCACCACGGTGGATTTCTCCATCACCACAACAGCATTTCCCTTGTCCGCCTTAGTGACGATTAAATCTCCCTCTTCAATCTTCCTCTTTAAACCTTGAATCACTCCTTCCAATTTATTACTCATGCGGGGGAGGGGTTATTGCGAACTATCTCGGCACAAACTTTCTGGGTATTAAAACCAGGGCTAATCTTGGCCTGATCGAACTGGTCTATGATTCACACCGTGATTTCTCGTTTAGCCAATCTTAATACATTGTTCTTCTCCGTTCGTCAGTTGCTTTCATTTCAGGCTTGAAGGTGGTTTATTAACCGAAAACGCTCGTCGTTTGGTATTTTCTGCGGTTTGCAAGGTTTACTCTCCATTCGGAGTTTTCGTCTTTTTCGCGTATACCCGTATAGCCTGTACTTACATTCATACCCTGAATTAACTCAGGGTCACCAATGGAATATCGACCTACTACGCCCTGGGCAAAATTTTTTAGTGCAATGAAGGCTAAGGATAGAGGTGCCAAATATCGACATTTTTGTAAATCGCCAAAGTAGGTCAAGGTTGTTCATGACGTCAGTTTTGAGGTCTAGTGTAATGGAAGTTGTAGGAGCAAAGCCTAGTATACGGTATAGGTAAGGGCTAGGCTTCGTATAATGAAGGTTAAGGATTTAGGTTCCAAAGTAGCGTAGGTCGAAATTTCTCCAAGTCCCTACAGTAGGTCAAGATCATTGATGACGTTATGAAGGTCGTATGTGGACGCAGGCGTCTTCTAAGAGTACTCCACTCCCTCCTTGTTAAACAAAACGGATACTGGGTTCCCCGCTAAATATAGAAAATCAATGAGTCTGCGTCCGTTGCTCTATCACATCATGTTTGAGTAGATCATCGTGACTGAAAATCGAGATGTATAGGATTTCGTTATTGATTGAGGTCCAAATTGAGAGCGTGAGAAGGAAAGTTATTAATTTTTTCCTTTGGGTGTTTCAAAACTTATCTGACTACTTGATAGCACTGTAACTGTTATAGAAGCTTAGGAAAATTTTTAAGTGTAGTTTTCTCAATTTCCAGGTTGAATTTCTCTAACAATTAACATTGAATGTTGATTTCGGCATTTTGATACCCCATCAGAGCTATTTAGCCCAGGAAAAATAATGGTGCCTCACTTTGGACAAAATTGGAGACGAAAGTTTTTCTGCTGGAACTTGTTCCTTGAGATAGTCTGAATATGTTGTGAAAATTCATCACCCTTGAACCCCACGCGTGACTCATGGGGAGCCGGAACTTCTGAGTTTTCACCGAAAATATGATTCCTAGCTAAAAACATAAAGATAGAAAATTGTTCCTCATAAAGTTTCCTGTAATTATACCATACCCGTTTAGCTGAACGCTTCAAGCTTAACATCTCTATTTTTCAGCTTATATGTAGTTGTGAAATTACAATAAATTTTGGTTTTTCAAAATATATGCTTCCTAGCAAGAAATATAAAGGTACAAAAATTGTTCCTCATTAAATTCCATATAATTTGATCCCATATTTGACCCCTCAAAGTTGCACGCTTCAAGCTAAAACACCTGATTAATCTATTTTTCAGTTCATACGTACAAGTGAAATCACGATAAATTTTTATTTCTCTCATTTCTCCTAAAAAATACGCTTTTCAGCAAAAAATATAAAAATACAAAAATCGTTCCTTCCTTTTCTTGTAATTTGATCCCATATTCGACCCCTCAAAGTTGAATGCTCCCAGCTAAAAGACCTGATTACTTCTGGACCATCCTATTTTTCAGTTGATACGTACAAGTGAAGACACTCAAGGTATTTTTATTAGGTATATTTTTGGTAAAGCATTTCTCTTAATTTTAAACGCAGATATAATACAACTTTTTGTTTACATATAAATACTTAGGTTAATAGCCGACTCTTATCTATAAAAATATGGTGGCAATTAAAAGTCATATGTAGATATAATAATTATACTCATTATTTAAAAAATCCATTACTTCCAAATCAATATCTGACAAGTTGGTTTACATTTCATTACTAGAAAATAAAAATATTTTGTACAAGAATTTTTTTTTTTTTTATATACACCCTTTATTGTGAAAATAATAGAAAAAAAAAAAACAAAAAAAAAACAAACATTACAAAACAAGGAAGAGAAAAATAAAATTACAGAAATTTAGAAAAAAAAAAAGAAAACAAAAACAAAAATAATAATAATAAAAAAAATATATATATATAAAATAAACAGGGTGTTGGAGGATGGCAACTAGGCCTTACCTCGTTTAACAAAGTTGTTATGAATTATGAAAGTCAAATTGTGATGGATTACGGAAGATTCGTAAGGAAATTAAAGATATGAGGGAAAATTGATGAGAGAAGGTGAATAGCTCAGAGAGGGGTTGGAAAATTTAAATTCATACATTCTGAATAGAGTTTTTGTCTTAAATTTGATAATTCTGAGCATTCGAAAGAGTAGTGGTTGATGTTGGCTTTTAAAGGGTTATCTTGATAATGTAGGTGCGCATAACAAATGCACAATATCATTTGGCCCCAAAATAGTGAAGAAAATAAAAGTTACCATTTTTACAACAACCACAACTTTGACCACATCTTGTCTCACATTTTTTTCAGCAGAACCAGAGGAATTAATTGAACCAAGTTCTGTAAAAGTCAGCCAAGCGACAAGCCAACAGTTTGGAGGAAAGTATCTTTTGTACTTGTGCAATAGACCTTATTCTATGGATTGTTGTGAATCAATAGCTTGTCGCTTGACCGGCTTCTACAGAACTCGGTTCAATTTTTCTTCAATCATAACTGTATCAAAATTGATAATCCAGCTCCATTGCGCTGTATCTATTTCCCTTCTTAGCCATGTTTGGATCCGACTGTAGAGTTGGGATGAATGTTATTTAGCAGCTTCAAACTTCCATTGTATTTACTATCATGTGCGCGAGTCATAATTATTATGCATTTGTTATGTGCACCTACATTAAATTCTTGAACAAAATATTTAATCCAAGGAAAAAGAAAGTTTAAAATTTACATGATGTTCATTTTACGGTACGACGTTGATCGTTGGCGTTCTGAAAAATACACTACGGTGATGTAGGTTTACATTGAATATGATTGCAATTTTGTCCAAATTTCTCCATAAAGGGGCAATTATACGTATCTTCAAATGGAGAATATTTTGGAGTAAATGGAGCAATTTGATGAATGTTTCAAAGAGTGAAAATAAAGGTCAAAAAGCCCTGAGGCAATTGCACCGTTCATTGCTATCTGCTGTAACAATAAGTTATCATGGTTTCTTGTAGTTTGTAAAGTTTAATTACAAGATTTTTGATTCCAATTTTAGCAGGTGTACTGGGTAAAAAAAAAAAAAAAGTAAAAAAATAAAAAAAAACGTGCATAGAACTAACGACGTTCGTGGGTTAAAAATAATTATGTAATTCTTTGCTATATTATGTAGTTTCATTAATGAGTATATGAGCTGCATTAGTACAAGCATCGTATCGTTCAAAGTTGAACTCGATTATCTTTGCTTGTTTTTGTGTTTCTGAAGATGGTCGTTGTGTGTAGAGTCTGAATTCTTGGCGATTCCTCTAGATTTCATTTGTAAGAATTTTCTGGTACCTGTATCCGAACTTCTAAGAAAAGAAGTGGTCTTCTAACATTTTTTGGCAAAATGGTATGTAAGGATTGTCTAAAAGAGCACAATCATGTGAACAGACGACGTCGTGCATGCCTCTATTTAGAAACCCATCAGCTAGAACTGCACAGTAATTGCATTTGTCATTTTAATTTATGCTTGGTTATTGGTGATTGTAGATAAGGTATAACAGTTGTCATCTTGAAATATTGTAATTTTTGGCATTTAACAAAAGTGGTGCGAAAATAATAGTGAAGTTTAGAAATGGTGAGCCGACGCAAGTATCTCATGAGCAGATGGCGCGGTTTCTCTTCATCAGTGAGTTTGGAAAAATTTCATATTGAGTCAATTACAATGAACTCTCTTGACTCATTAATTAGTAACGATGACGGTAAAATATATTTATGTAATTTCGTATTAACTTCACGTCGTCGTAACGTGATTAAAATAAGGTAGGAACTTCAAATCTGGCTGGAATTCCTTGCTTGAGACCCCTAGTATGAAGTGAATCTTCGAACTTTTTCTTTCGTTTCAAATTTAGTTTCCACTCTTCAAAAATTTCATCGCGCACAAAGTTTGAAAGTATTTGTACACTCGTTGTTAAGCTTTGCTGAATCAAGAACGTGAAGTCATTAGAACTTTGTTTTAATTTTCAATTTTTTGCTCATCGCTGTCGTCGGTTTCTACCATTTTAGCGAGTGAAATTTTTCTTTGAAAGAATTTTTTCACATTCAAAAAATTGACAAATTTGGCGTGTTTTTTTTTCCTTTAACGAACTTGTATACCTATTCTATTACCGTATTAAAACGTAACTTCCACCAGTAAAACATAAAATATTGCGAAAATTGTAAATTTTATTTATTTATTTCTTTTTATTCTTTTACCTTTCACATTGTGTCCTTCAAAGTTGTCCTGAAGTTTTAAAGAAGCACGCACATCTTGTATAAAATAATGACTTTGGTAGGTTTGTCCTCTTTTTTCATGCATTTGTTGTGAAAAGAATTGTGATTTCTCGCGCTATTTGCTACATTCAGCTTCGCGAGACTGTTAAAACTGGAAGGTATGACTCTCAAAGGCTGAATCAGAGGCTGTCAATGGTGAGTTTCTTCTTGTTTTTGTTCTAAGCCAGGCTTTTGAGGACATTATGTGTTAGTAGGGTTACCATAAGTTGAGAACATAAAAATAGTACCGTCGGAGTGGAAAATTTTTCGGGGAAAAAGAAGTAACAGAAAATACAAATATAAGTATTTATTGCACCAGTAATACTTTATACACTTCAAAATTTGATTTAATGAAGTAGATATGATTTAGAAAAGTACCAGAAGTACGAATATAAATTATTTAGTACACCAGTCATACTTTGTAGACTTTGAAATTTGATTTAATAAAGTGTCATTTTTCAGAATATACTCATAAAATTCTTCACACTTGAATTTAAAATTGTAAATTGTTTGTATAATTCCCTTTACTTTTTCGGGTAGTAAACGATTACGTTCATCAGTCCATTGAGCGTTAATAAGCGAAAATAAACGTTCAATGTTCGCATTTTGAGCAGTTATTGAAAAAAAATATTGACAGATTTTGAGAAATTCACTTTGCGCTTCTTCATCTGTGACGACTTTGAAATATCGGCTTCACTTTTTGTGCGCAGGTAGCTCATAAAAATCATCTTCTCCTTCGTCCTCCAAATAATTTTTCAGGCGAGCGAACTGATCAATTAGTTTGCTGTCATTTATAATGACGTTCTTTCCTAGTAAGAATTCGCAAGTCTCTTCAATTTGTGTCCATGCTGGTGCAGGACCCTTCAAGTCACTTGAAAACGCGAAACTGTTCAAAGGAATTCTCCACATTTCTAAATAATTTGTACTGTGGGTGTAGACGTCAAGCAAATGCTTTGTAATTTCTTTCACTTTCAATCCCAGGCCGTTCTCCACTGCTTTTCGAAAAATTTGCTTAACTTTCATTGGTATACATTTTTCCTCTTCTCGATTTTTCAAAACAGCTCCCACGTCATCCAGAATATTCACAATTTCTAAGGAGGAGTTGTCTTCAGCTTCAATACTTTTTATTTTGAAATGAAATGTAAACATCATTGAATGTATGAACCACAAATAAGCTTCATTAAGTTCATCTTCAAAAAAATTACGAATGAGTTTCTTTTGGTGGTCGGGTCGTAGCATAGTTGCTTTATCAGTTTATGTAATCAAAATATCTGATTTTGTATTACGTGAGCGTATCATTTACGATTTACATCAAAAAATGCATTAACTTTTCCTTATTGTCAAAAAAGAGTACATTTTGCCTATTTTTGAAAAAAGAGAGAGTACCACTTTTTGGGGGTCGAAAAAGAGTACATGTACGGGAAAAAGAGTACCAATGGTAACCCTATGTGTTAGCCTCTCCCCACATGAAATTTGAAACGGACGCCCATGTCGTACTAGAAGTACGCAAGTGCAGAGTTTATTCATTTTATTCAAAAACTATAAACGACTTCGTCATCGATGTAGAAATAGAAGGATCATCCTCGTGTATATGTGCTCAGTATGTGCTCCGTTCCCCTTTCGAAAAGATCTGTTATTTGTTAACTGGTTTCAAGTAGCGTTGACCTACAACATTGACATTTTTTTTTATTTATTGTTATGGCTGATGATATTTAGTTCCGCTGCTTGATAAACAACCGTCCTTATCTACGCTGCAGATCGAACAAATTTAAGAATTTCTTCAACCCTAGCCTAGAAAGGATATTAATATCATACAACATCTGAGATGTACGGTAAATCGTCGTGGGTGTACCAGTGAAAGTCCAAAAAAAAGTGTCCTCCGGGGTAAACCGTTCTATTGTCCAGCCCCTATTTAAAGAGAAAAACAAATACGTCATTCTCCAGAAGACCTACTATTCGAAAGCGAAAGGTGTGACGTTTGCTTACACAGTAGCCAGTTTGGGTACGTCCAGTTGCTTCCACGAACTGGTGTTTCCTGCTGTTTTATAGCCTTGTCGGTATTGTTCGTGGCCGTGAAGAAATTGAATTCTTTGTAGAAAAAGCGTATATTTCGAGTTTTTTTACTTTTGCATAAGAATCACGATCGAGACTCGGTAGCGGATGGGGTGAATTTCTTGGCTGTATCATTTTACCCGTTCGATGTGTGGAACACCCATGTAGACCTAATTCGCTCGTATCCCTTTTACTCCGGATTCGGCTGGCATTTTTTTCTCTTCGGCAGCGTGCTCAATTACAATTCCCTATTAAATCGTATTAACAATGTGATTAGACACGATATTCATGCTGGTCGAAGAAGGGACACGCAACAAACGATCCAAATTAGACAACAAAAAGAAGGAAAAGAAAGGAGTGCGAGAAAAAAAAATCGGAAGAAAATGAAAACGTGTAATCAGCATTCAGCGCATTTACAGTAGTCCCGAAGGAGATCGTTATTTCGTAATACGATATTTTAGTCAAAAAGAAAATGAGTAAATAAGTAAATAAATTGTAGTTTCGGTTCGTGTAATACGTACGTTTTTATTGCAAAACCCTTAACGAAGATATTTAATACCGCCTATTTGATCGTATTAATTGATAAATGGCCGTATAGAAATGTTTTCGAACATATATACGCGTATTGGTCGACCCCCTTTGAGAATGACGATATGCCAATTTTATTGCTTGTTTTTTTTTTCTCCTTTTTGAATGAAACGGAAACGAATAAATTGCGTACCGCGTAGCATGATCGACGTATCGTGCGCGAATTCTGGAAAAATAATAATAAAGATGTAAGATTTATTGATCTGAAAAACACTTTTAATTATACCGCACGCCGGTACACTACTATTAGTAGCATAAACAATGTGAAATGTGTGGTACACGATATGGTTCTGAGTAAAGACTTTAAATGAAATATTGCAAACATATGCTCGTTACGAATACGTGAATGATTGCGATAAAATTAGGAAAAATATTCTCCATCATCGCAGGTGTTCGGCCGTTCACATGATTCGTGTTTCAGATTTTCTGTATTCTTTTCTTACGGTTTTGAGGATCATCTTGAACTAACCTGTTAGTGATACTTATATTCTCTACCACATAGAGAGAAAATTTAATTATTTTCATTTCGAGGAAACGCTAGTAACTTGGATTTGTTTTCTCTGTGGTCAATTACAGAGAAAATTTCAGCTCTGTTTCAAATAGCAGCGACTTTTTCCGTTTTTAAGGATTTTAAAAACGTCATACATAATTATGTTGCCAAATGTAAGACGTTTACGCTTTTTGCAGGTGGTGCAAGCAAAACTATGGTACAAAGTATTTCTTGAAAGGATAAAAGCAGAATTAGAAACTAAACGATACCTAGTTTGAGTTATTTTTTGCTCCGGTTTCCTCACCCCGCTCGCATAAAATCGCACTATTCTTCGTTTTAATGAAGAAAGTTGACTTGCTTATTTGATGATAGCTTAGTTGACTTGCTTATTTGATGATAGCTTCCATTAATTCAATATAAGATACTTCTTCGGTAAAATTGATTACACAGTATTTCGATGACAAAGTCGTGACTTTGAGCAATAATTTATTTTAAAAATTCTCTCAATATTTTCTATAATTATTTTCTCGTACGAAAAAAAAAAAAAGAAATAGTTCAAATGACTACTGATTATAGTCCCGGCGCTCCATTCTGCAAAAATTGTATGATTTACTGAAAAAAGTCGTTGAAACTTACTTTAAAAAGTTGTAAACATTGATAAAATTTAGTGATATTATTTACTATTTTCTATAGTAAAATTGACCATTTTTTGCAGAGTGGAGCACCAGGACTGTAGTCATTTGAACCGTAGAGATTTTTTTTAGTGCACCCGTTTTAAAGCTCTCTGCCTGAAATCAATTTGTTATTCCTTATCAATAAACTTTTGTCGGAAATAAAATTATAAAATATGATACAATCCCGCAGTTTACCAGCTTTAATCGAGGTTACGCCATCAACAAACTACATAAACCAGTTCTCTTTTCCCTTCTATCGTTGAAACGCATAAAATCCTTTAGAATCTATCATGTTAATTTTGAGATTGATACTTATCCTTCTGATCACTTCGGTACCCATTATTAGGATTCGTAAGAAGACAGAAGAAGACAGAGAGGAAAGGATATATTGCAAAAACGACACCTACTTTACATAAAAAGAGCTTTGAGTGGAAGAGTTGAGTGCAATAACGGAAAGGAAGAACACGTGCTTCAGCGCATAGGCTGAGTAAAGGACTGATGGTGCGTTGTGTGCCAAGGGCCGGCCGAGTACGGAAGATTGAATGGAATCTAGGAATTTAAAGCTTATTTTGTTGGAGTGGGTGTAAATTGGAGAATTTTAATACAGTTTGGAATGGATCAAAACTATCGTTGAGTTGGTAGAGGAGTGTGCGTTTACAACCGGTGCGGGGTTGTGACAGGTACATACCGTACGCGCGCGGTTATAATGCGCACCTTTTTTCAATTTTGGAAGTCTTCAAATACGGGGTGCGCATTATACTCAAGAGCGCATTATATACAAGCGAAAACGTCAAGAAATTTTTTTTCCTGAAACTACACAAAGTGAATAAACACTTAGTGACCTAATACATGTATTGTAGATCAAAATAACACGTAGAAAATGGACACGTAATTCATGTATCGACATTCATCAGTTGTACGACGAGTGCAATTGCTAGAGAAAAAAGAAAAATTATTATTTTTGCCAAAGCTCATGGAAATCAACCGGTTTCACGTGAATTTGGTGTTGTGGAAAGTAATATTCGCCTCTGGAGGGCAAATCGGATATTATTTTTTCAGCCTAATTTTGTGCGCATTATAGTAAAAATAGAAAAAAAATCTGAAACGGCCTCTTCAAATTTCTACTGCGCATTATACACGTGTGCGCATTATAACCGCGCGCCTACAGAATTTAAGAACGTTCAATGAACTCAGACAATTTGCTCATGAGATTTTGGTATGGGGGAAGGAGAGTGTCCAGAAGATTTTGAAGTCGTAGATAAGACCAAGGAACTTGGCAGAGGATTGGATGGTAATTGTGGAGTTTTATAGACGCAGAGAAGAAAGGGGTGTTGGGCGTGTGTTTTTTTTTTTTTTTTTTGGGGGGGGAGCTTCCATGACTTAAAATCGGAATCTACGGTCAAAAAACTATCTTGAGACTTTGTGAAGGGTTACTTGGAGTAGTCTTGCCTTAGTAGCTGAGAGATACTGAGATCATTGATACGGGGAAAGCTGATACGCTTTGTTAGGTAATTTATAGCGTTTAGGAAGAGAGAAACACTTCATACTTCTCCCTGGAGGATACCGTTTTGAATGAGTCCATAGGAAGAGTATTTGTCTTGGATTCTAACCGTTATGTAATTATATTATTAATAATCATTTGGACCCTCACTTATCTTTCTAGTGTTCGTATGAGTGACTTGTTTAAATATGTACTTGGTGCGCGGATTAAATAATTCTGCAAAAACTTTCCTACTTTCGTTAAAATTTGAGACGAGAGTTCATAGACTCCAGATCCTGCATTTTCATACAGCTCAGAATATGACGTGTTATGAGGTAGAATGATTTACGTCATCGTAATTAGTGATAGTTTATCACCTTCGTTGGAACATCAAATTTCTCTAATGATTAGACAAGCTTCTTCAGGTTATTCCTTAACGAACTTACAGGAAACACCCATGGGACCGTCATCGAACATAAAATTCCCTGAAGGACTGGGGCACCAAAAATGATTGTACTAGTTTACAATTTCGATTTTTGAGCCTTTCTTCATCATTAAAAAATTAAGTTTCCTACTCATCTGAAATTTTTCGCGTCCCTATGCTAGTCGTTGTAAAACCAATAAGAATGATTCCCCCCCCCCCTCAAATCTTATCAATTCTGTTGATTTGAAAAAGAAGGTATTAAGATCCGAACTTCATTTATTTAGTGAATATTATGCATCTAATTACTACAGCTTATAATTTTTTTTATTGTAAGATCTTTTCGATCAGCTAGTTTATAATTATAATTTTGGTGCAGAATCGTGCTGAAAACTTTTCCAAAATGATATTTGAAGACTAACTTATGAAATAATGGTAAAGAAAACATAGATATTTAATCTTCAAAATTCTCTGTCCGCTTTTCTTTCTAATGCTTCCTCCAGCTGAAAGAATATTAAAAACAAAAAAATGAATTTACATGATTACGATGAATAGAAGAGATGAAAATATTTTGAAATAAAATTTCTAGTAGAGTTGAGCCGTGTATTTACCCTTGGCCACCGTCGTCATCGCCGCCTCCGCTGTAACAATATTTCTAAAAAAAAAAAGGAAAAAGTCTTTAAAAAAACTTGTTTTGCAGATTACAACGATTTCTTGATTAATGAAAAGTTACAAGGATTAAAATCTCTGGTGTATGTCTGTCTCCAACTCTACATAAATTTAATAATATTGAGATTTTATTTTTTAAAGCTCTCCTTTAATTTGCAAGATTTCTCAAACCGGCGAGGACGTGCATACAATTTTGATTCATCGTAATAACCCAAGGTCGACTTACTTCTGACCTTGATCCTAAGTTTTTGTGAAATTGTGCAAATTGTATGTGTTCAGAATCGATACAATTTTTGGAGGATTGTAGTTTAGGTCTTTCCCGAGTGCATGATAAATGAAAAGTAATAGATTTGGTTCGACAACAACTTATTTTAAAATTAAAATCTCGAGGTACTCATTTGAATACTGTAAACGATTGTTGAACGAAAATTCTGTCAAAGCGTACTTCAAGGTCTAGGTAGTTTTTTACTTCTTTCCTGTGGTCTGAAACTTTTCCAGTAACTCGAAGGAATACACGCACAGTTCTCGTGAAGTAACAGAATCAAAAAATTGTATGCGAATTTGTAATTTAAAAAGAATAGGCGAGCTACGGGTCCTAAAAATTGAGAATTTTCCAATGATGAACCATCGAAAAAGAGACGTTTAAACAGATGCTAATATGTATTTGCTTTTTATCATTTTTGAGTTACTCTGAAGAAAAAGCTTGGTGAGACTTCCCAGGCATTGTGGCGTTGTAACCCTTAATCATTTGGCGCTAGCGTTATAAGGTTCTTGTCTGATAAAGAACTTTCTTTCCAGATTCTTTTTTTGTTCTGCGATATCCAAAATAACAGATACTTACCAAGATCAACACGAATGTACAAATTTCAGCAAATTGAAAGGTAGAGTCCATTTTTCAGATATGAAATTATAAATATATCAAACGTCATGAAGTGTTCAGAAAATTTGATATTGAAATTTGTCAAAATAAAGCAAATATTTAAAATGATCACGTGACACTTACCCGCATCGCCCTTTGACGGTCATCACCATCATCATGACCATCCACAATCCTATGTAAATTCCAGCTTTCAACATTTTAGTGAATCAACGATTCCTGTCACAGCAAATTACAAATAATATAAATTGAAATGAAAGATATCTATCTTTTTATTTTTATTTTTTTTTTCTTATTTAACGAGCTATGCGACACCACGAACGGGTCATGAGCTCGACGAATAATTATTTTACATACTTATACATAATTATTGTATGATATGAGTCTTTTACAAACAAAAATGTGTTAAGAATCTAGGAGGAAAGGCGGGATAGGTTCTGTATCTACGAAATCGATTTCCATGAAACTTGGCAGAACCCTTCTAATATGGGTGTGGAGATCGCGATAGGGAGGCTCGAAACTACAAACTACAAATTCCCCCCTTCAAAAGTTATGATACCGCTTGAAAGTTGAAGCGTATATTGGTCGCCGATTCTCTCCGTACATCTCCTAACGCGAGAACAAATTTCCGTTTTCATCATATTTAAGGTCAAGATACGTGTAAAGCGTTGAAAAACAACCGAATATTTCTTGGAGAATCGGGTTGATAATTCACTTATTCCTGTGGAAAAATATCATAATTCTTCGATTTTTTTAATCGATATTTGAACCTGACTGGAGACATTGATTGTTGTTAGATATTATTTTCTCGATTGAAAAATTTTCAAATTAAACCGTTTTTATTTATGATTGGTCCAAAATATTTGAAGATAATTTACTTGCGTTGAATGACTGAACTTACTTTGAAAATTAATATTATTGAGAGACCTGAGAAAAGTTGTACAATTTGTATTTCAAAATTATTGGAGAAGAGCAGATGGTGAGTTTGTCAAGTTTTTATGTTGTACACTGGACAAATGGACAGTGGATTGGGGGGGGGGGAGTCGGATGAGTATGAAAGTGTGAAGGGGCTGATTACTAAACACAATAATGAGCTTGAAAGCACTGTCGTCTTAAAAAATTTTTTTATTAGAAGAACGTGTGTACGTTCGAAACGTCGATCGTCGTATAAGTAATAAAAAAATTTTTTAAGACGACAGTGCTTTCAAGCTCATTATTGTGTTTATGATATATTCGTCTGGACAAGTCCTTTTATTATTTTGTGAAAAAAGGGCTGATTACTGCTCTCTACTAGGTTAGAATATGACCAACAATGGGGGATGTGATTTTATGAAGGAAAATTTGTTGTTGGATGAGTGTAGTGCCACAACTGGTGCGCTTGGAGGATTTCTGTGAATAATCATATCTAAAGGTGGGGACAAGTCGGGCGTTGGCGCTTATGAATATGTGGACACTTGAACGATTGGTCAGCGCGTTATATTCTGCAATGCGATGCGGGCAGTAGGATCGCAAGACGTGCGAGAGAGTATGAGGGTGCCGGTGGATGGTTTGATTTTTATGGGTCCCGTAAGTTCACAGAAAAAAAAAATTAATATTTACTGAGAAATATGAAAGATCGATGGTCCACAGCGGGAAAGAATTCCGTGTGAGAATTTTTGGAAAAATGCGTTTGGAAGAGTTGTCTGAATTTGTGTACATGTATGTTATTCTATTTTGGATATCAATCAGAGCAATATATTTTGTTTGAAGTTTTCAAGATCAGTGATAAATGAAAGGAGTAGGCAAATAATTTTTGTGCCACTGAAAGCAGCCTTAGCTACCTGTTTGATCAACTCATCAAAAATTATATTTGATTGATTCGATCATTGTGTGTCACTTACTAAAGAACTTAAAAATGATTTTGCTTGCCTATAATTTGGCGAAACACGAAAATTACATGAGAAATTTGAAATATTGTCGACGAACTTGAAAAAAATTGTGTGTATGATTTGTGGTTCAAAACTACATCATAAAAAATACAGCGGACAAGATAATCGAATGAATTACATACAAAATTTTTGGTACTGCATATTGGATAGTGAGAGAGGGAATTTTGCCTATATCGTTTAAGGAATTCAAACTCCATTTTTACCGAGTTGAACGCTCTCCTGTCTTCCAAATCTTACTCAGCGTCTTCCTGGACTCAACTATATCCTAATATTTGACTCTCTTTTTTCCCTCATTCGAATAACCTCATCACTGAACGTATTCACGTCATTTTTCATGCCCTAACTTCCATCAAATCATCAGTCACCTTCATCCGGATTCCAGGTCACATCGATCACGTTTCCGTACGACCACCGAAAATTACCGACCCAACCCATTCATCAATATACAATTTTAAAACACAATCTTTCCAAAATCCTAGCTTCTTGGCATCACCTGTGGGAAAATCAAGCTCTCAACGAAGACTGCTTATTTCTTGGTTCTTTTCAAATAGAAACGTCCGCCTTGAAGGAGTCATCCTCTGCTGTCTTAGGATTCGCCACACTCCGCTCACTCGCTCTCATCTCCTATTAGGTCTTCACGCTCCTTTGTCAGGTAATTATTGCCATCCTGATAATCTTACAATTCAACATCTCTTCTCAAGTCCTGTCCTCCAAAACCAACGTCCACCTACAACGTTTCCTCATCTCTGACCTCCGCACTATGCAACAACTCTGAAACTGTCTCCAGCTCCCTCAACTACCTACGTTCTACCAATTTCTTCCAATATTGGTTTAATTATAAATTATATTAAATATATTGTAGCGCACCAAATCAACGCGAGCTTATGACCCATTCTAAGTAGTCCCATAGCTTGTTAAAAAAAGAAAGAAAGGAAAAAAAAGGCATTAATTCTGCACGTCTTAGAATTTTTTTTTTTTTTTTTTTTGGGTGGACGCAACTTTTTTTTTCTTATACGAAAAAGGAAAAAGAAAATGATCGTGAATAATTTCAATAAATATGTACATACTTCTTAAAAGAATAGCACAATTTCGAAAATAGTCACTGCTTTGAAATTCGTAAACTGACTTATAGGTAGGTACTTCCAAAATACGTGCGATAGAAACGCTTTCTAAACCTTCAATGATTCGAATTACTTTTCTAGCGACCGAAGACGACGATGGGACACGTATGTGTATTTACAAAAGAATACACATTTTTATGCTCGCGCCAAATGTGTCAACACAGATCTGGACTTCAAAATAACTTCCGACTTCGATCTCGGAGTTATGATAAATTTACAGAATTTAAATTTCTACACAACAAGAACTATGCAAATAATTTTTTGATGTGTAATGCAAACATTCAAGTAGAATGAAAAGATGGTTAAAGTCTAAAATAAAACGTTTTGAAGTATTTTTCAGGTCGGCGTTGTTTGAGCACTTTTCTTTGCGCAAGCATTCGTCTTCGCAAACTTTCCAAACAATGATTTTATTTTTTGATCATTTCCTCCTCCTCCTTTTTTCTGCTGAAGAGTCGACTCCCTAGGTTGTGGTACGTGATCAAAACTATAATATTATGTTCTTATTTTCCTTTCTGAGTCGAGCTATCCACTGGCCAAAACTAGCTTGCTGGCGATAAAAATAAGAGCAATCTTCAAACTGGTCTTGAACGGATTCTCTCGATGTGAAATATTCTGCGCCAGATACTGAACTATATTGTGAAACCAGCGTAGACGTTCGCAGACTAAACAGGCACCTTGCCTCTTCGTAAGGTGAATAGACTTGTCTGTACCTACCCATAACGACTGTTTGAAATAGGCGGTACTACCAACGAAAAAATAATGTTGACAGCCAAAAGAGAGTATCCCAAGTCTCCTCCTGCCTTCATTCACTGCTCGACTATCGACATTTTTCAAGTTCCTGAAGTAGACCAGAGTCTCCGGCTACCTCGAAACCGCAATTTTCCGGAAGAACATTGGACACTCTTCTCAAATAATTTCCCATTTGATTGGTTCTGTTGAAAGTAAGGGTGTCAATCTGTAAAAAAACTTTTCGTAGCATTTTATAAGTATGCTTTTAAAATTGGGTTTACTATTTAACAGAACCATAACTCTTCTCTCCTCACGATTATTATTGGACTTACTTAAGGAATTGACGAGATTTTGGTCCTGAAAGTTTTGTACAAAGACTGAAGAAACGTAGGCCGAGAGGAGGAGTTTAGGCTGAAACTCTGATGACAGGAAAGGAAATACAGGGAAAGATGTAAAAAAATTATCAATTTATAAAACACTGGCGGGCACTTTTTTAAGGATTTGTTAGATCGTGTTCACAGAGTCAGTGAAATCAAATCTACCGCCCTTGTATCGTTCGATTTAGTTGGCCTATTTCCGATTATTCCTCTTAGTCCCACGGTTGATTTCCTTCAGGAACTCTTTTCGAGGCTAGTGTTCTCCAAGAAGTCGCCTCCGAGTTACTCGACCTCTCGAATCCATAGTATTATTTGCTGTAAAGTCCTCATTTTGGTCAGATTGGTAACCCCATTGGTTCCTTCTTGGGGTCAATCATATTTTGAGTCCGAAACTCCCCGTCAAGGTAATTAGTTCCTACCCCAACTCCGGTTCTGGTTCCGTTATGTCGATGACATACGTTGTATGTGGACGGGCCAGTATCGCTCCTTGATGATTTTCTCTTGTGCGTGAATAGCCAGTACCCTCCTATCCGAGCATGGACATTTTCTTGACCTTCACATCTCCATTAAAAATTACAACCAGGAGTTCGACTCGTACGGACGTAAGCATAAATGCTTTTTCGTGGTGCTCTCCTGCCCTTAAGAATGCGGCCTTCTCGAGTCTCATCCATGCGGGCTCACTTCTATCCCTTCAACCCTCTCTGAGTTTCGTAGAGAGGAAGCGGTCAGCCACCAACTGGCCGTGCCAATGATTCAAAAATCGATATCGAGGATATTAGAAGAAAAATAATCAGGAGAGGCCTAGACTCTGCGACTGGGCTTCGTAGATTCCCGGCTGCCGAGAAGAAGTAAAAACAGATCCGCACTCCCTACTTATGTGAAGCACCTTAGCTATATCTTAAGCCCTTCCTCACTTCCACTCGCGTCGTATGCTTCCAATACCCTATCGAGATTTTAGCCCTACTAATGAGAAGAGCGACGTCTATAGACTAGACTGCTACAATTATCCTGCCGTCTACAACGACGAAATTGAGAAAGAGCTGAAAATTAGACTCAAAGAACGTGTCAAAACTTGAAATGAACAAACATTCGATAGAGAACAACCAAGATTTTTTTCATCGGACTGAGGTCTTTTTACACGCTGAGAACTATTTTCGAAGGTGATTTGCCCTCGAAACTTACGAAATCGTTCGCTACAACTTGGACGCGATGGTATCTTCCTCCTCAATGAGAGCCTCCTGGAATAAAACTCAATCGAAGGCACTCTTTGCTTTACGACACGATCCTACTTCTCGTTAGACTTGTATCCTCTCTGCTCCTGTTTTCTTTCTTTGGGTACCTTTTGAAGGGACCCTACCTTCTCTTCTCCTCCTCCTTCATTCACCCTTCCTGTTGTTCTTCATTCATCTCCTACTCAACGTTTGGTGGGACCTGGTGTTCATAGTTCTAATTCACTTTCTAATTTTTTTTCTTTTACCGGTGAATTTAATCGTTGGCTGTCAGTTTGTCTATTATTTCGCTTAAAAATAGTTCCTACGGCTTACAAATTTTTCAACTACTTCATCATTAAAGTCATCTTCACGGCCCAATATCATTCCTCAAAATCGTCCGTAACGTCAACTTACAAGTTTCTGTATAATATGCCTACCGGTAGGAAGACGATCATGAGAATTTCAGTTTTATTCGAATCTTCCTACCGTTGATTTCTTGTTTTGCCCTAACGTAAAGGGTCAACAAGAAATAACAAAACTCCTAGAGACGTGTTGCGAGAGCTTACGTTACTTCTGACAAATCGACCAGAGCGAGGTCAAGAGCCTGTACAAAAGGAGATATAGGACTCGACTGAAAGGAAATGAACGGTTTCGAAGAATTACCCCGTATGTAGATACGAAGTACAAGAATGGGCTATTGTATTTATATGTCTCCGAAATTTATTCCGCTTCTCATCCCCTCATTCGTCTTGCCTATACGTACGTGTCCTAACAGAAAAGTGTCTCCGAATGGTGAAAAAGCCGACGACGACGACAATAATAACCGACTTTATTTAACGAAGGAAATGACTCATTCTGCTTATTTTGTTTATTGTTATTAAACGTAAAGACGTTGTTTATTAATCTATCCAATTTACTTGTTAATCCGCTAGATCTTTTTCCTTACTGCATAACGATTAATGTGAGATTACTTGAGAATACACGAACGAACAATCCGACCTTCTTCGCTAAGTGTTCGTGTTTTTAAATTTCTTTTCCTGTTTAATAACATTTTCAATTCGTCATTCTATAATGTTATGTACACAAATAATGTTGATGATCGAGTTGAGAAGAAAAGAAGAAAACACTCGAGTTCTATGCACGCGAACACTGAAGAATCCTGATAGGTATACAAGTTTTGAAACAGCCCGTGTACACTCTGGTACAGGTACTAGTAATATTTTAAACGTAATAAAAAATTTTCTACTAAAAAATTTCATCCTAAGCGAATTACTGAAAAATACTCCGACTTTGTGAAATATTTAGGTGTTTTTTAATGGGCCACTAATACCACTACCAACTATATTGATGCAACTCGAGACATCGTATAATGAGTTGATGTGTGCAGGACGTACATTTTTTTGACAGTCTGAAGGACAGACAGCTACTCGTCATGGGTAGACCATAATATTGTATTTTATTCCACCTATATAATCGCGCACGCTGCCGTCATTTTGAAAGACATTCAGATCGCATCATTTGGTCAGTTCATAAATTTTAAATCACTCGATTCTTTAAGCGTCGTAAACCACGACAAGTCTAAAGAAAGGAAAAATTCGTATGAAGCAATAAATTATTCGTTAAAGAGGGACGAACTTATTAAGAAGTTCTTGTTCGGAATTGTCAAATATTCTCGAACACGAGTCACGGGCATGAGTGTTCCTCGTTTTTTTTTTTTTTTTTCTTTCTTCAAGAGGATACACATTTTAGATGTACCTACTCGTATTAGGTGTAATGAATATTTTATTCTCAATAGCCGAAAATATTTTGATCATTCCGTTAATCTAAGAACGACTATAGGTACTTCTGAGCAGAGAGAGAGAGTGTGTCAGAATTTATGTTTAAATACTCCTAGGAGAAGGAAAAGAAATTAAAATCAAATCGCGTACCTCTTAAACTGTACGCTTACGAGTCATTAATACGTAAATTATTAAAAACTGGAGCCGGTTTTCAGTTACTTCGTACTCGCCAACCGAGTTATATAGTAGGTACTGTAAAATAATTTTTTTTTCAGGAGGAATTCGGTAGGACATAAAACAGGATTACTGGTCATTAAAGATTTAATAAAAACGTGCAATAAAATTTGAATTTCAGCATAATACGCGTACAAGTAATCGAGTAGGTAATATGTTGTATTATTATTACTCAAATTTTCGAAGGATGAAATAAATTGTATTATCGCATCGTACACGTTCGGGTATATGAAGCTTTATTACCACTTTGTAGTATAATTTTGAATTTTTTTCTATATCATAACTGGAATGATGTGCTCATTCTGTATCAATAAATAAGCGCCTATAAAGTTGTATATGACGTGCGCAAAGATTTCTCATTTTTTGGTCCACTTCGAAGAAAACGAACGAAATCTTTCTCGAGCCCTCGTGTCCAAAAAATTTCTTGAAAATATTTCCAATTTTTTATGAAATTTCTGCTATGGTCAACTTTTTCGAGGTAACGCGGAATCATCAATTTTGTTTAATGCAGACCTCTATTACTGTTGGAATAATTTTTTGGGGTTATATTCCGATTCAAGGGAAAAAACTGAAAAAATTGAGATCGAGACGACTGGCACGTCCAGGAGTTTGTTTCTCGAAACTAAGTCACCTGCCTTCATTTGAAAAAGAAAAATTGATATGATGCAGATACCTACTCGTACCTCTCGGGTCTTTAGTTCATCTCGATGTTTACCAAGTTGAAACGTATCTCGGGTCTTGGATTTCACTCAGTTACTTCTGCGTAAAGAATTATGAGCGATGAATTTGTGTACGATGGGAATTTTTTCTCTTCAATACAACTTCCCTTACGTCTTACAAGGCAAGCGTCCATCAGCTCGGGTAGTTCTTAAAGTGAATCGACCTTCACTGTATTCTAGTACTAACCGATATACTATGCTGAATAAATGCCTTGTGATTTTCAACAGTCGTATTCTCAACTCAGGTCTAACTTGAAACACTTTACAATAAATTTGAATTGGAACAATTTGATTACTACAGTATTGAGTGAATCCGCAAAATGATTGAAAAAAAATTGTGGTGCAGAAACTAACATGTCACCTACAGAGATACGTGTAGTGTAGCATTTTATAAGCTTGCTCTCCCTTTTTTCGATGTAGCACGTCGATTCTAGCAGTGTTATCGACTTGTAGCGCTTCTATCTCGGCCATGATGATATCGTAGTGACGGATCCCTCCATCCATATTCTGTATGTGAGGCCAACGTTTAAGAGAAAGTGAACACAAGGTGCGAGTTAAATGCACACAGCTTGTGGGGGAGTGTGAGAAGCGATACGAGTTGTAAGTGAATATAGAATTAAATCTAATCCCTCGCCTTCCGCATAAGATACCGTATTCACTCTCTCCTGAGCGTAACTAGTCGATGGGTTGACTCGTTTGCCTCCATTTTGGACCTAGTCGAAGTTTCGTGTACTGTATGTCAGGCTGACTGTTTCACGTGTTTGCCTGAAGAGCCTAGTCTAGACTTAAGACGTCATACTACGCCCCAACTTCTCTCTCCCTCTCCCTCTCTTGACTCTTGTTTACTACATATTAGGAGTATGTCAAGCAAAGCAGTTGATACAGTATATGAAACTCCTGATATGCCCAAGAAGCAAATGCGGAGATTCTTTCAAGTCCCTAAAGTAGTTCAAGGTAACTGAAGACGTCATCAAGCGTGACAACGGTTTTTCGAGGCGTAGTCCCACTTGCGTCCCTCCGCCTCTCGTATTTCTGAGGCAGTAGTGATGTGAACTATCGATAGACTCTCGATAGTATCGATAGTTTTTGGAAAAAACTATCGGGACTAACGATAGTTTTGCTACAAAAGACGGCGATAGTACTATCAATAATTGGAATTTTTTCCTTTTCTCATCAAAATCACGAAATTGGTGATACAAATTGATAGTGATGACAGAAAGAAAGAGAAAGGAAGTCGAATCTCAGCATTGGGCATGGCTGAAAAGCTGATGGAAGCATGGAACCACGTTTTTATGATTTTTTTCAAGTCGCTTCCATCATTGGTAACATTGAGATGTATTTTTTGACGAGTTTTTTGAGAAAAAACGATCAGGAGAAAGATAGCTATCATACAAGTGGCAAAGGTACTTCTCTCTTGATCAATATTCCTCATGAAACTATCGATAGTTTCATGAAAAACTATCGGGATTATCGATAGCGTGAAACTATCGACTATCGCCCATCACTATCAGGCAGCCTAGCCCAGTATTTCCGAGTGTAAAATAGGCTAATTTATAAAGTATCGAAATCTTTCCAAGTCCCTAAGAAGCAAAGTATGCTGCATGTTAGGTCTACAATTTAGAGAATATTGTGTAGGGGGCATGGCGAGCCTAACATACAACATATAAAGCTATTAGTATATTTTATGTCAGGCCAAATAAAACCTAAAATACTGTATATCAGATCTAGTATTTGAGAAAAGTGGCCGAGATAACATGTCTCCTTCAGAGACCCGTAGTGTTGCATTGCTTATTGCTATTGATATTTGTGGGCCTCCACAAGGAAATATTAAACACAGAAAAACGATTCTGAAATTTTGAGTGGATATAACTTTGCAATAATAAGTAGAGCAACTTTTTTTCTATGAGATCCAATGATACAGTGTCAATCTGTTGAACATTGAATTCAGAGGAAACGGGAGAAAAAGAGATGACGGAGGCTTTTTCTGCGGAAATGGGTAAAATACCATACAGAAAAAAAAAAAAAAAAAAAAAAAAAGATGGTAATGAAGTGAAACGTATAACAGCAAAAAAGTGTACCCTAGAAAATATCAAGTAAATACTGTAGGTGAGCGATTAGTTAGCGGTTGGCGGACAGGTTCTGTGTATATTATGTACTTGTGAAAATAATGTGTGCCAGTACATGGCCAAGGCGAGCCAGAATGCACCCCTGAGGATAGCCGGTTTGCAAACAGTGGGTACACACTTTACCTGCTTGAACAGTAAGTTGTTTTGACTTGCGATGTACTAGTGAACGACCTGTTCCCCGTAGAGAATCAACACAGTGAGTACATCTGTCAGGTAAGTAACTAAGGCGGCCACCACTTGATTTTTCGGATTGCACATTTGTTTTCATTGAACGGGGACACCTCTGGCGCCTGAAAGTAACTAGCTGCAAAACATACATTGCATGATTGTTTCATTGTTGAACGGGTTGATGACACAGCGATAAACTTAACGGTGAACCGCTGCGCTCCACGCTTTGTTCACCACGACACAACGCTTGTCTTCTTTGGTTGTTGGTAGGTACAAGTTTTACACTTCAATCACACCTGCGATTATAGCTCGCGTTTTTGTATTTTGTTGAGATATATATTGCGCGTTTGCGTATTCTTCTCTGTACTTTGTGTTTTTTTGGTACTCGTGCATTTTTTTGCTGTTTTTTATAATTTTTATTTTGTTTGTGGAATTTATTTCAACAAGGATTAGATTAGGTCAGTGAATAAGTTCATATTTATGTCATATCATTTATAAGAACTGCTTCTCCAAGCGCTTAAGCAACTCTTATTAATTTCTTCATCCCATTCCCATAAGGAAGGGGAAGGAGTGAAAAAAAAAATGAAAATCCAAGCGCATACAATGAGTTTTTCATTGCCGACCACGGTTTTGAGGAATATGTCATGTACACATTATCAGGACTGATAAGGACTGATGAAAAATTCATGGGAGAAGAGTACAGAGTATATGAGAAAATAAAGTTGAATACAAGTGCACGCAAATACATGAGAGGAAGAATTGTAGGAAAGGTCGGATAGTGCCAAAATAAACATAAGATGTGACAGCTTTGTTAATATACCAATAAATTCGAGGTGGTAGGCCACCCTGAATATAAATTTAAATGGAAAGGGAATTGTTTATTTGTGCATTGAACTAAATATTCTATCCTTGTCTCATGTAATAAGATTTTCTCTCTATCTTCCTCTACGTCTATTGGTCTGACTCAGACCTTTCGTATTCGAGTGAAATCAATGACCACTCGTCAGGGGGTTGCATCGTACTCTCGTTAATTCAAAATGTAGATTTCATGTCACGTTTGTCACCTACCTTGTATTGTACATTCTTAACATAATTGCGATGATTTGTGGAAACAAAGAAGAAAAACGTGAGATTTGAGTAGATATCTTTTCTGTTGTCCCTCGAACGCTCCAAGAAAAAGAAATCCTGTTGAGAATCTGAATTTTTTCTTCGCCGCCAATAACATACTTTGGTATTGTTTGCTGTGTTGAATGAATTCATACTGTGTTAAAGAGAAAGTACAAACACCGAGTGATTCGCCAAATATTCTATCAATGTTTGTCGACGTCCTTAGTTTTTCGTTGACTTCCAGAGATGAATCACACTTGAAATAAGACAAGAACTAAAGCAGATGATTCACCGAAATATTCCATCAATGTTTATCGTTTGCCTTGCTTTTTGTTACTAGAGTGTACGCTGCAATATCCAATAATAATATCCTTTTTTTTTTTTTTTTTTTTTTTTTTATTTTTACGAGCACTAGAGCTGCACGAGGGCTATTGGCTCGGCGTTACAAAAGTTATGAAAGTAATATTATAAATAACACATAAGAAAGGGAGGTTTTAAGGAAGTTGGTAGAGTAAGGAAAAGTGAGGAAGGATAAGAGGATGGAATATAATGTCGAGTGTAACTGCTTCAGGTAATGGTGTGTAAAAGTTTACAATGTGTGTATGTAGAAGGTTGTAGAGGTATAGTCGATGTATGTGTTCAGATGTGAGCGTAAAAGTCAGTTTGTCTTTAGGTAATGTAGGGTATTCGAAATGATGTCCTGGTTGTTTTTGAGTGCTTGGGTGAGTGAAGAGGGGGTATCCGAAGAAGAGCGAAGGGGTAAAAGTCTGGGGCATGAAAAAAAGTGTTCCACTGTTAATTTGTCTTTTTGACAGTGGGAACATGAGGAAGGGGTTAGGATGTAGGGACTGATGAGGTGGGTGTGAGTAATTTTTGTGTGACCAATTCTGAGACGAGAGAGAATTACTTCTTCTCTTCTTGTGTTTTGAATGGAGGATACCCAAGGAACCGGGGTTCTTTTGATACTGAGAAGTTTATTATTTGTTTGATTTTCCCAAAGAGTGTTCCATGATTGTGTGATGAGAGAACGATAGTAATTTTTGTAATCTAGGGTTGGTAGGGGTGAATTATCAGTTATTTGACTGAGGGTGGTAGCTTGTTTAGCGGCTTGATCAACTGCGTCGTGGTCGGGGAAATTGGTGTGTCCAGGGATCCATATGAAGATAATTTGAGTGTTGATTGTTTCCAAAGTGTGTAGTGTGAGAAAGATGCGTTGGATTATAGGGTTAGAGTTGTATGCGTCTGTAAGGGAGTGGAGTGAAGAAAGTGAGTCAGTGAGAATAATGAATTTACCGTTTGGGGGTAGTTGAGAGAGGTGGGAAAGGCAGAAAAAAATGGCCATCAGTTCGGCTGTAAAAATAGAGGCTATATTTCGGATGCGATGAGAAGATATTTCCCCGTCGATGGAGTATGCGTAAGCTGCTTTAGTAGATGTTTTCGACCCATCGGTGAGGCAAAGTGAATGGTCAGGGTATTCTTGAAGTAGTTTGTTGATATGTTGGGGAAAACCAGGTTTGTCAGATTTTGGGATTTCTGTGAGATCTAGGCGTATTTTAGGTTGAGGGAAGGTCCAAGGGGGGGAAGGTTGTGTATATGGGTTCTAGGGGATGTGCTATGAACGGTTTGTTGATCAGGTGATTGAATTGAAGGCGAATATGTTGGTGGAGGATTGGTTGTGATTGTGGTGAAAGATTCGGTTAAAGATTGGAAGTTGTGGGAATTGTGCTACAGAGGATAAAAAGTTGGAGGTTAGGATGAGCCTTCGAAAGTGAAGGGGAGGATCTGGGGCTTCTGCACATAGGCTAAGTTTGGGGCTGGTGCGATAAGCTCCCAGGGCAATCCTGAGAGAAGATGTCTGGATGGGGTCGAGTAAGGCAAGGACGGTTTTTTTCGTTGTGTTGTAAATCGGGGAACCATAATCTAATTTTGAGCGAATAAGACTTTTGTATAGAAGAAGGAGTAACTTTCTGTTGCAGCCTTTAGATGGATGAGATATGTATTTCATTATGTTTAGAGCGCGTGTGCATTTGGCTTTGAGGGTTTTAATGTGGGGGGCCCAGGTAAGTTTTTGGTCAAAATGTAAGCCGAGAAGTTTGCCGTAGTTACGAAATGGGATTTGGAAGTTTTGTAGAATCAGAGGAGGTAAGGAGGGGATAGGATTTCTTTTTCTGAAAATAACTGAGTAGGTTTTCGAGGAAGAAAATCTGAATCCTCTTTTTGATGTCCATGTAGTGATTGAGTTAAGGGTATCCTGTAGGAGTCTGTGGGCTCTTTGCGGATTTGCTGAACGGATAGTGATGTTATAGTCATCAGCGAAAAGATGCTGGGTGAGGGGGGGGGGGGTTACACATTTGGTGATATCATTTATTGCTACTAGAAAAAGTAAGACACTAAAGACTTCTCCTTGAGGGACTCCATTTTGGACCGAAAGGGGAGGGGAGGTTATGTTATTGATTCTTACTAGAAGGGTTCTGTCGTTGAGAAAAGTTTGTAGGATGTTAGGGAGGTGGCCTCGGAGACCAATTTCGTAAAGTTCGGTAGAGATGAGGTGTCTCCATACCCGGGGAAAGACCTCTTGGAGATCAAAGAAATAGAGTATAAGGAGGATTTGTTATTGGTGACATCGTTGATTTGAGATTGGAGATCATAAAGGGGTTGTATAGTGTTCCGTCCTTTTCTGAAGCCATATTGGAAGGGAGAGAGGATGTTATTGGATTCTAGATACCACGAGAGTCTTTTGTTCAGAATTTTTTGAAATAATTTGCCAAAAACGCTAGAAAGGGCTATGGGGCGATATGAGGCAGGGTCTGTAAAAAAATATAAAGAGGAAATCACAATTAAGGAGATGTTAAAGTTGTAAACAGAGCTAGGATTTGCTGGCATTTGCCGAATGAGTTTGTTCGAAGGCAGATGAGAAAAAATGTCGATCTCTTATTTTCACAGGTAGGTATATATGTGAGGCGATCTAAGAAACCGTACCTAAACTCGCTTCAATTTTTTTTTTTTTTTCCTTTTGCATTTTTAAATAGAGGATAGCTTTCTGAATCAAACAAAAATTAATTTTTCACATCGGTTGCAAATTCCCTCAGATGTGATCTTTCCAAGTTACAACTTTTAAAAAGTGAATTCTGAGAAAATTGGGGAAGTTCGTGACTGGAAAAAAATTCAAAGTGAGTTTAGGTACAGTTTCTCAAATCACCTCACATATGAAGAAAAAATTGTAAACATACGTTCTTCAATTTTTGTTAAAAGTTTCAAAGTTGTCCCTTCCTTCTTTTGTCTTAGTGATTAAGTGATTACTCGTGTCACTAACAGAAATCTAAATGTAAATGTCGTAGGCAGAAGACATCAATTGCACAATGTGTCCAGGCGGACTATTATCAAGCGCCGTGACCCAATCAGGCCGTTTGTAAAGTACCAAAAGGTGGATGGAATTATAGAAACGAAAGGAATGACGTATATTGGATTGGCACTAAATGCGAAATTATTAATTTTCCAGAAACGACTTGCGGATCACCATTTTCAGAAGATATTCCGGACAAGTACCTCTCTCTGCGGAAAATTGTGGCCGAGGAGTCGAAATTTGGTGGACAGGGCTACGCCAGCTGCTCGTGCAAAATTTAGAGTAAGCAGCAGCGTTTAACAAGAAGACCGAGTCGTCATGCGCCTTAGTATCCGGGTCTCTTTGTTTTTTTTTTTTCGACTGTTACGTGATGAAAATTTATTTTTTAATTTTTTTCAGAAGATCTGGAGCTTCTTTTCCTACCAAGATGTAAAGCTCAAGAGATGTAGATTGTTTCTATGTCAAGATCTGAAAACCAAGAGATTCGCATATTTGTTCCACTGAAGTCTGGAACCTGAGAGACTTGATACATACAGTATGTATATTATCATTATTGAAGTATCAACAAGAAAAAACTTTTTCAAAGACTGTACAAAATTTTTTTTTGTCTTGATTGAATGGGAGCTTTCGCCTTGCCAGAGGCAAGAGCCCCAAAAAGATGTGCTTGTAAGAAGGCGGGACAGTTATACAAATCCCAGTATCAGGGTGGTGCATCTTGTGGTAATTAATAATTCATATTTTGGATTCACCTTGATGAGACATTTTCATCCTTGTGTTGTGCAGCTCTTCATATTTTCCAACAGTGCAGTCTGCCTTACCATCTAACGCATCATTTTACATTCTGCCTGTTCCCAACAAATATAGCCTTAGGCAGTTTGTAAGAAGACGGTTTCTACATTCTGCTGACGACATAGCTACTCATACATACCAATATGGTCCATTTTACTCGTCTCAAATTACATTATCAACTCCTTTTTTTGGAACGTTTACGTAATAGTCAATTTTATCCCAAATTTCGGACGCAATGCGATAAAGTTAGAGACTCTTCGAGTGTGCGAAAGAAGAAAAATGTTCACTTAACGAATTTTTTGGTCATGAGGTTATTAGGAATCTAGAATATTTCAGTGTACGTATCTTTCTAAATTATTTTCATTTATAACGACAATTACTAATAACATCGATATTTTATTCGCTTGTATATCGGTTTTATTCTATATCAATTTTGGTAACAAGTTATTTTTTTGAATAATATTTTCCACGAGCGGGGTCGTATTACGCCAAATATTTATTTTTTATGACACATTGTCGGATCCGTACGTATACGCGAGAATTTTTATCAAATGTTTTCTAATCTAAAAATCTAATTTGAATACCTAAAGTCGTAATAAAGTAATATCCAGCGTCGTATGTAACATTACGAGCTGTGCCAGAATTAATGAACGATTGAACGTGTTTCTAAGTATAAACATAACAGTATTCGGTGTAATAAAACCCCTTTCCCCCTCCCACTATTTATAGAGGGCATATTCATGAAGCGCCTATAGCTAACAATTTTCTCATATAAATCAAGTCGAGGCAGCTATCGCTTAGATTTCGATCTCACGGCGAGATAGAACATCTCCCTATGAAGTCTGAATCAGTTTGGAGTTTTATTCTGAAATCCTCTTCGCAGTAAAATATGTGCGATACACAATCGAGTGTGTACCTTACAGGAAAAGAATTGGTTCGATGTGAGTAACCTCATTCTTGGGTGTCCTGGTATTTCGCGATTACCGAAAATTCCGATTGAGAACCTGGTGTTTGAAGCCTTGTATACGATGCGAAATTCCACCCACGACTACTGTAAAAATCTTTTATTTATAAGCCTGGCGCAATTGATGTACGTGCAATTTGTTCCGCTCTCGAAAATCCTGCTGCTTTTTTCTGTAAAATATTTCTACTCGTGATGTAGGTCTAAATACAAATAAACATCACAAACCTTACTGCGTTGATTGACCGTTGACAAGGGCGTTTTGTTGACCGCCCGGCTTCGTTTGACAACTATCTACCGCTTTTCTTCCGCCTATACCCTCCTTTGTAGTTTCTAATTGGGATTTCCTGGCAATTTTTTTTTACCGATTCCTTTTTTTTTTGTTCACTATAGATTCGGGATATTTCCCGCAACACGAGGGGCATTCGGCAATACCTTCTGAAATGATGAATTAGGAGAAATTCTCCTCTTTTTTCGGACCACCTTTATTTATTTACCCTACCCTTTCTGCTCGCACATGATGACAAGCGTAAATGTACCTCGTTGGGCTTACAAATAAGTGTTTCTACTGCAAACCTTATCCTTAAGGTTCCGAGACAAGCGAAGTACCCGATTTCGTTGGGTTGTTGTTTTCATGAGTAATCCTGACATTAAATCATCTCCCAGTCTCACCAACGCATGTAGCTTGACAATATCTACAAAGGAGCAAGCATACTTCCCTCTTTGATAAGAGGGGAATCGAACCTTTCCGATCTGGCAGAAGCTTCCCAAGTTTAGAGATGGTCCACAAAACTTCACCAATTTGGAAAGTGAGATTGGTAAGATAGAGAGGAGGATGAACTTCTTCTTCTCGGTTGTCCGAAGAGGAGGCGGAACAGAAGTCCGCTAGAGAGCAGTTCTGAGTTCCTTCTTGCAGATGTGGTCATCAATATCTTATTGATTATATTAACATGATGGGTCAAGTGCTTGAGGATTGAAATTTATTAGCACAGGTACGAAGGTCGAGATAGAGGGAAATGAACTGGTGGTTCAAAGAATTGAAGGAACTTAGCGCCTCAGAATTCAACTGTGGATTTAATGGTGGGATGTAGATCAATCGAGGCAGTGATTGCCCATCATTACGAACTATTCCGAAATCTCAACTACCTATCTATTCTTACTGTGTGTTTCAACTGTCAATGATTTGCTTGCAATATTTGGAATTGAGCTGAGGCCTAAACTTCATCAAGCGAGAGAGAGAGAGAGAGAGAGAGAGAGAGAGAGAGAGAGAGAGAGAGAGAGAGAGAGAGAGAGAGAGAGAGAGAGAGAGAGAGAGAGAGAGAGAGAGAGAGAGAGAGAGAGAGAGAGAGAGAGAGAGAGAGAGAGAGAGAGAGAGAGAGAGAGAGAGAGAGAGAGAGAGAGAGAGAGAGAGAGAGAGAGAGAGAGAGAGAGAGAGAGAGAGAGAGAGAGAGAGAGAGAGAGAGAAGAAATCTCCAGTTCCGCTTGCACATTGATTCAAATTTTGTTGTTACTGCAAACATGTGTAGAAGCCTAACCAAATTATTGTTTCCCGAAGAGTGAATGAAAAGCTGTCAGAAATCAAGTACTGCAATTATGTTTTGTTTACAGCAAGATCGAAATTTTATCGAAAAATTGTGATTCGTTGCATCAAGTGTAGAGTCTCAAATTCTATCGTTCCCCTCGGGGTTCAAAATTTTTGTTAGTTCTCCTGATAACGCAATGTTCCTCTTTCGGTCAACAATTCATCTTTATGCTACGTCTTATTCTCTTTCAGTCGGTCATCTCCCTCCTCTGCCTCCTCCTTCTAAAGACGTGACGCCCATCCTCCACGGAGATTTAGATTGGACATTTTCGAGTTCTATAGCTTGTGAATTGATAGACTTGAAATTTTCCGAATCCCTCAAATAGGTCAGTCAATTTTCACCACCGTTCTTTAGTCAACACTTTTTAAGTCCCCCAATAAAGTTGAACTTATCCTCTTGCCCAGTCCTCTCTCCCTTCACGCTTCAATCAACATTTTCCCTCAGTCTTCCTGCTGACATCAAGTTCTATTTCAGATTAGCTGCTTCTCTTCTTTTTTTTCGTTCTTCTGTCGTGATTTTTCCATGCTTTGATAACGTCACGCTTCTCTATAGAAATTTAGGCCAAAAATTCTTACAAGTTAAGTTAGGTTCTCGGTCGGATACAGATGTGAATGGAGAGAGAGTCTCCTGATAATTTCACTATCCGGTCATGGGCAGCCTCCTCTCCTCTATGAAACTGTAACTGCTCTTGTCTCTAGATTCCAAAGTTCGAAATTTCTTTGAACTCTCCCTGTGTAGAAATTGAGGTTGAAAATTGTTTTCTAGTCCTGCGATAACGTCATAATCCGATCGCGGGAACACTTTAAATATTGGTAAGGCCTGGTATCTTCTCTCGCTCCCTCTCCATTAGTTCTTTAAAGAAATGAGATGTAGAGAGCTTACAAGTATTTGTCTTCTTCATAGAACAATTGTTTCTAGATCTTCAGATTTCAGTCTTAATACTTGATCCAAGTACAGTCTTTCTATTTTTGTCCTTGATTTTGGTCCGTCGGAGGAATGACTCATGCGTGTCCTCGATATCTACGTAAATGACTAAATATTGTCTGTATACAGAAATTTGGGACCATCAAGTGAGAAAAATTTCCTCCACTGTAGATGTAAATACTAGTCAATCTGTCTATCGTGCACAGTATTAATGTTACCTTCTCATACTCAGCACTTTTTCCTCGAGTGGAACGAAACTATAATATTATGTGCTGTACGATCGCGTCTTATGCCTATAAGTCATTCGTGTCGTATTATTTGTGTCTTAATCGCCTCATTATTGCTCATTTTAATGGTTTGAAGATGTTTTACAAACGTGAATACGCACACAGACTCCAAAGACATCATCATTCGGCATTAATACGTTTAATGTGAAATAAAAATGCCTATATAAATACGATAATTCGTTGTGACATCTTTCATTATTCATCGGGTGCGCATGAGAGTGAAAAATAATCTACGTCGAAGCGGAGCTGTGAACTCCGCACGTCCGGAATTAATCATTTTTCGAAACGAAAACTAGTATCAACAGATGAGACGCGGACGTTAGGTCGAACAATTAAAAATAAATAATTATCGATCCGGGAGAACGGACGTTGAAATTTCTGATTAATATGAAAAATTGAGGAACGACGAATTAATAAATTAATCAGTTGAAAAGGTAATTAACTTTCTACGGAGGAGAATGAGAAAGTCACGATAAGGTACTAATATAGGTGTTAACGTGTAGTTACAGAGCTATCTATTTTATGAGAGTACGTACATAGTTTACAATGCGTTTACTCTGTTGGTGTCCGGATCAAGTACATTCGAGTTTATAAGGAGAAAAATTGCAAAAGCACGGTTGTAAAAATCGCAATTTGCCTCCGTTAATGTTAGTCTGCATTCTTCTCACTTGATTTTTAAAAATATTCGCAACTAGTCGATTTCCGGCCTCGAAAGCGTGTGTGAAAAATCTTTTTGACCGTCGATGTAAAAAATACGAGCTCCTGAACCCTCGCGAGGGCATGTTAGGTTCTTTAATTAATTCATCGACAGTTCATAAAAAAGAAATGCTTACGTTTATTCCTTTCACCTGTAACGATTTTACAAAACAGTAGCTTATGTTATTCTAAAGCATGTCGTGGTTCGGTGAACCGACAGAACAAGTTTTAACCGCGATATTTTTCATTTTTTCTTTCTTCGGCTTTTAACGTTCGAGAAACTTTACATTACTGGACTACATGGGGACTTCGAAAAAAAAAAAAATTAAAATAGAGGTTCCCAAGAAACGAGAGGTACAGCTGATCACCCGCTAATTTTTCAAAAAATGTTTTAGCAAGTAATACCACCTTCTATTGTAAGGAATCTCAAGCTGATCACAAAGAGTATCGAAAACTCGCTCTACTTTGTTGAAGAGTCAACCAGACTCGATTACAGGGTTGCGCTGAGTCATTCAAAATCATTTTTCAGTGAAAAATGTGAAGTTCGATGTTTTATTGTAGGATTGAAGGTCTTGTTTCAGTTCTTATTAGTTTCTCAGCATTAAACTTTTTTTTTTTTTCATTTATTTTGTTTAAATTGCTGTTTAAATATTTTCATGAACGTACAGAGGGTGTAAAAGTTGATTAACATGGATTGCTAAGCTGTAGCGTGCATCCACGATCAAGTTAGATAATGATGATAGGAAGTATTTATCGAGTATTGGTTACAGCGTGAATATTTATGATCAAGTGATCAGAGATATAAATTGTGCGGATATCAGGTGCCAACAAAGGTCGTGGTAGGGTCGTCGAGTAAAGAGTGAGAGCCTCTGTGTTTGACTGGTCGTGGAGCCGTGCGTATCTGTTGATTTGTGAGATACCACAGGGCTCTTGTATATAATCTCGCGGAAAAAAATATTGTGAAATCCTTGAAGAATTTCAATGTTGCTACATGCAGCTGATCGAGCTCCAGAGCGGAATTCCAAACATCCAACACAGAGCAGCATTTTATTTGCGAGCGATAGACGACTTTTGGCTACAATGCCCGAGATCGAATTTTGAGTTCCTCTCTCTCTTTTATGTTTGTTGTCTATCTACATGTAAATCTGCACACTGGACAGATACATTGTTGATACACCTTGGTTTCTGTCTTTATGAATTGCAAGTACTATAGTATTATCTACACCAGTTCTTCTCAACCTTTCACAGGTCGCGGACCACAATTCCCAATTTTTGCCGACCCCAAAATTTCTGAAAAATTTTTAATCGCAACTATTTTTTTACAAATCGTACGGTGCACGAAAAAAAATTCGATTTGTCCAATACAAAGTTAAAATAGAACGAAATTCAAAACGCAATACAAATACATGTTAGGTATCTCAAAAAAAGTTAGAATGAGATTTGCTGTTGGCCAGATGATAACAGCTTTTCCCACTCCGGCTCCAGCGTAGAAAGTGCCATGCGCATATCCGCGTTTGCATTGAGACAGTTGCGTTGTTTTGATTTGGTGGATGTCAACGTAGAAAATCCCAGTTTACAGAGATATGTGACCTGCGATGAGAAAAGGATCACATGAGAGGAACACCATTTCTCTCTGATTAGGTGTCCAATCAGAGAGAAATTGTGTTCCTGCGCCAATGGGCAATGAGCATTCTTTCCTCATCGCAGTCACATATGTCGTCGGGAACGGGAGGAAAATACGAAGTGCCATTCTTACGAGACTTTTCGCGGACCCCGGTTGAGAAGCACTGATCTACACATGTAGCCAGCTTGGTATATTGTCTTGTGTTGGGATATCAGCTAATGGGGGTCAATGGCTCTTGTTTTCTAGTGGTACAATTGGTCAGTTCCTTCATAGTGTACATAGAAGCTCCTCTCGCTAAGATAATAAGACAAAATCAGCACGTGTTGAATTGAAACTTCCTTGCTTATTCTCTGAAGGAGCCCACTTAACCAGACTTGGACAAATGCTAGGCTTCTCTAATTTTTGTACCACCACAGTGGAAGGCTTCTCTCAACCCAAACTGGTGATGAAGAATCAACTTCTCTTCATGAATGGTTTCTTGGAGGCGTCTTGCGTAAAGCTACCGAGAGTCGTGGTATTCTAAGATATGAACTAGGAGCCTTAAATGATTTACCTGGTTTATAAATCATGATTATCATAGCCATTTTCCATTGCTGAGGCACATATTGGAGTCGTAGCGCTGCGTTGTAAAAGAATGTTGACATGACAAGGCTTGCAGTAGGCGTTTCCTCGGATTTAGTTTTGTCTTAATCATAGTTTTAATTTCATGAAATAGTTCAACTTATTGATCTTCTGTTTGTAGTAGATAAGGAATGATGTCAGTGAGAAAATCATATGTAGTTGAAATATTTCTTCAAAGTGGTTAGTGTGTAAGTCTCAGCTCTTTCTTGTCTGGTCTTTGTAGGAGGGCGGAGTAACCTGGTGGTTTCAGTGATGAAAGAGTAATCTTTCGAAGTGAATAATTGGGATATTTTGTTGTTTCAGGAATAGCAACGAAATGATTGAAAGTCTCATATCGCAAATACGGGTCTTCATCATTTTACTGAGCTTGTTGACTACTTGTTTATACGCTGGATTTCGAGACTGCTGCCAGTGGTCGCAAGCCCATCTGCGTTCCTCAACAAGATCCGGGATTTACTTTGGGTAACTTGGTTATGTATATTGACCTGGCTGCTTAGCTAAGCTGAAGCCATTAGCCGTTAGTCAAGCAATTTTCTTCCAAAATTATCTAGCTACTGAAATCATGGTAGCCATTAGCTTAGCCGTTTGCCATTCAAATTGGAATTGCTAACGGCTAATATTTCCTCTTCCCCACACATCACTCCTCCACATTGAAGTGAATCTCTTCCCTACTTTCAGCCGTTAGCTTTTAGCTCTTAGCCATTAGCCATTCTATTTTGGCCTAAAATTAGAATTAGCTAGCTGTTAGCTAGCCAATGAGACTGGGTTAGCCGTTAGCTGATAGCCGAAGCCAATCAATTTAAAGGGTTAGCTTTTAGCTAAGTTGTTAGCCAATAGAATTGGCTGAGCAGTCCTGCCTGGAATTCCCGTCGTGGCTGCTGGTGAAAGAAGTGACTGCTTCCTCTAGTTCATCGAGTGAATTTGAGCGAATGTGGAGGTTAAACAATGTTGTTGCTGAATCAGTCTGTAAAAAACACTTGGTGGCCAAATATTTTTGTTGGAATAACTTGACCCATATTTTTCTTGCAATATTCTGGACTTTTTCTGGTAGCAGAAAAAGTTACATGACATTTCCACATCACGAGAGCTTCGGTAAGTTTTGGCTAGTAGACCTCCTCCTCCCGTATCATTAACGTCTCACGTGTTTGATAGTAGCGCCCCCTTATCTGGGAAAAACATCTACTGTCTAAAGTCCTTTTAACGAATTGTCGTTTTTTGGAAGACTAAACCTGTTACCCCCATCTACTTTTGAAAATTGAAAAAATTTCGACTTTCGAGCTCTACATACCAGGGAAGAGATTAGAAAAACTCGGACCATCGGGAGGTTTCGACTTTGAATGAGACGCAGAAACTTCTCAAACATATAAGGAAACGAATGGGTTTATAATTTGAAAGAGTTGCTGGTGGAAGATACGTTTCCTACGTTTGTTGAATACGTTAATGAAATCCGTCACAAGCTATACTCGGCTCGATTGTTCGTCAGAATAATGTTGTCTGAACCTTGGATTTTGACATGGGCGAGACAGGTTTGTAAGACTGGAGTAAATCTTCGAAGAATGGATATCTTGAAGGCCGAATTTGATTGAATTGTACGTATGTGTAGAAGTCCTCATGTCAGATCTTGTTATCGAGGAGAAACTTGATGAAGCCAATGGCCCCAAAAATCCAAAACAAGATTGACGTAATTGATTACTAAAAATAAGTAAGTCTATAATGAATTTTTATTGAGTTGATTTTCGCTACTTTCCGCAACAGTTTACGGCGTGATCGTTCAAATATTGACCCTATAGGTTACGATTATTTTCATTTAAAGATTCTTTACGCGGCCTCTTTGTTTTAATTGGCCATAAATTATCGTTCCTGGAGCGCACATGTATAAGAAAGGAGTGAGATGAAGTCGGTGTAGAAATTGAAGAGGAGCTTAGGTGCGAGGGTCATGATTGCTCGCTTTTTCTACTACATTTTTTTGCAAAAAATGCATCATCTCCTGTTCTTATTCACTGAAAATGGGATCTCATATCGTCACCGCCTCGCTCGCAGGTGGTCCCGCAAGTGCAACCTCCTCTGAAATTTCGTACTTTTTTTTTTCTCGTAAAATACTCGTAAAAAACGAAACTAGGACAGTTCGTATTCAGTTCTCTTCTTCCCAATTCTTTTAAATACACATCAATACTGTGTTGACCTTTAATTACACTCCCCATAACTGAATCAGATGTGTCAGTTGGTTGGAAATATCCGATGTACCAAAGAAGCGCTAGTATTTACTCACTTTTTTCAGTTCTTTTTCTTCCCCACATTCTTAATAGGTATCATATAATATAGTCTTTAGGTTAATTCGAATTAAAGTGAAAGGAAGGTCGACGAAATGTACCCCTGTCGGAAATGGTAGTTTTCGTTTGGTCGCGTGGGCGTTACCATATAATATCGGAACCCTTTGACGCTCACGAATTGAAAGAAATGCCATTCTTAGAAACGAATTAAGAAAATAGTAAAGACAATTTCGCCTTTAAACATCGGCACGTATTGAATTACCTTAGTACTGATTACAAAAGAGGTTCCGAAAAGAAAGAAGAAAGGAAAAAAAAAAACTCCGTGCAATATTATTTTTCCTCAAATCTTTCGTAACTAACGACCCTATTTTCCATTTATGGGCGGAAGAAACCTTCAAGCGTTTCACCCCTTCCTTCGCGTGATTTTGTTTATTCTTGTGTAAGAAAAATTATGCAGTTAAAAGATTTTGATTTATTTAATGTACGAGCGACAAGGCAAATATTGAATGTTAAATTGGCAAGTAAATTGATAGTAAATGATGTATGGAGTGTTGCTCACGGTTTACACGTTCCGCGCCGTAATGAGGAGGCAGCCTATAACCGCTATATTGACCTCTTATTGCATTATAACTAAATTAAACGAATTAACATGAAAAGCGTCGTCAATCATTGATTATGGAAGAAAAAAGAACCCGCATAAGACGTAATAAAATTAAACTAGATCTACATTTAAATAGACGTTAATGGTGTTAAATGCGAGCAAAGTTCACGCGATGATTCGTTACACATTATCGGTGGGCTTTTGATGAAAAAACGCCTTTACCGTGTCAGGGTATTCGCGTCCACGCAAGGATAGAGAATCCTTTCGCGCACGAAAACTGCACAAAGCGCCGATGTAGTATGAAAATATTACTTACTCACGATCCCATGATCGATCTTGAGAGATCAATGTTTTCTAAACCACCCACTCGAATCAGAGAATGAATTTACAAATGCGAGAAATTGGTGAGATTTGTCCTGTGTGAACGTGGACTCGTCCCGAGACGGCGCGTTTCATTCACGTTTAAAGGAAAAATATTTTAGCTATTAGCGAAACCACAACAGTTTCTCTTTTCATTTTTGTTGTTCTTTGTTTTCGTTCAGGCGGGCGGTCGCCGAATATGGCTATTGTTAGTAAATCTTCTGTGTTGTGATCGAGTCATTAAGAAGAGTTTATGTCAATACGACGAGTAATCACTCGGGGATCCTGTGGACATGTAAAAAATCCAAACAAATGACTAATGGTGTCACTCAGCAGACTCCAAGAAGAAGTGTCACCGCCGATAAGAAAAATGATGATTCCAGTAAAGGGTAAAATACGTGACGTAGTATTTATTGCAATCGTGAGAAACTGCGGTCAGTTTCATCCGTTCCACAGAGTAGAAGCGATCTATTCGTCGAATCGATAATTTTTCCCTGGAGCGCAGACTGCGCTGTGCCAAAATCTAACTCGTATTTACAGAAGAATGGATATCAAGGGCTAAAGTGTTTTCGCTATAAGCTGCGCCGCTGCGTTCCGTTTTATAAACATGTCAGCATTGATGTTTCAAATCAAAATTCAGGTCTAACACCGACGAGACTTATTATTTGTAGAGAAGAAATGATTTTTCTTGTTGAATGAATATGGAACGCGACTTTCACTCCGCGACGATCGCCTCCCCATATACACGCGAGAGTTTGTTTGTTTACATTAGCTCCTTTGTTGTGTTTATTATTTTTACAATGTGTGATAGAGTTAGTTGTTCGCATCCTAAATAAGAGGAGAATTCTCAAAATATTTTTTCAACGAACGCTCCAACGCCGATCGTTGGCCATGCATAAAGACGGTACAAAAGGTTTTTCTAGCGGAGGTGGCAGCTGCGCGGAATGTAAAGCGAAATTAAATTCAAAGAGTGAACGAGAGGAAGACACTAAGTATATTCCATAACGCCAATCTCTATATCGTATGCGTTTCAAAGAAAAAAGTACACTAATACACGTTTTCCTTGGAGTCGTAATAAAATTTGGTGGAATTATTCTCAAAATCTTGGTAAAAACTTTAAAACGGTGAGGTTTCTGTAAGGATACCTCGTATTAATTTATCAATCAATAGGGTATATAAGTTGCCTTCTTGAGTCACTTTTTCTGTTGCCCAAGTGGTAAGTCCACTTCAGGTAATTTCAGTCGTATTTGTTAGGTCGAGGATATGTGTGCACAGCTTACATTTCAAAAAAGGAAGGCAAGTATATGAGAGGAGGTCTTCTGAACCGATGGTTACGACCCATACCTCAGAGCCGTATTGCTTAAATAGTAGGGTCCTAATTGTAAATCCGCTCGATGTGGCTGTTTAAACAATTTTATGATTGATTATTGTTCTACATACTCAGACGAACAAATATAGCCTGTATGCCTATTTTTTTCACTCCGCGTTTTCCGAGGTGCCACCCCGCAAATCTAAAAAGCTCATTTATCTCGAGGAATATGGACTTTTTGAAAAAAGTTTTCAAACAAAAGTTGTTCCATTATGTCTCCTCTACAACTTTACTTCTTATGAAAATTTCATTTTGAGCAATCCTTGCGCTTCCAATTTGAAAAAACATGGTAAAAAAACAAAGAATTATTTTTTTAAATATATTTTTATCAAACATGCAGTTAAATATATTATTACAAAAAATGTTTAGAATTCAGTTTCCTTTCGAATGAGTATCAAGAAGATAAAACTTCACCTCACCCCCGCCCCTCCTCTTACCTCGCAAACATTTGATTAATGATAAATTTTCAAAAAAAGCTGCTCTATTTTTATTTATCATGATTGTTCACTTCAACTTTCTATCTTAAATTTAGAAATTCCTTGAAAAAATACCTGCCTAAAGAAATTACAAGTTCTAGCTCAAAGGAAATCAATTGAAATTAATTTTCAACTTCCTGTTCAGCTTTTACATCGTCAGCTCAGAAGGGTAACATAATACGCTGGAGGTTAGACTTATCACAATTCATACCCTCGATTTTTACCAAGAGGAGGGACCGGGGTTGAGCTTTTTAAATGAGAGAGGGGTGGGGTGAAGTCTTCTTGACACTCATTCGAAAGGAAACTGAATTCTAAACATTTTTTGTAATCTTAATATTATTTGACTGTATATTATTTGAAATTTTCTCATCAAAAATGTAAAACAACGTAGTTCTTGTTTTTTTACCGTATTTTTTTAAATTTGAAACGCGAGGATTGTTCAAAATGAAATTTTCATAAGAAGTAAAGTTGTAGAGGGGACATAATGGAACAACTTTTGTATGAAAACTTTTTCCAAAAAGTCAATATTTCTCGAGATAAATGAGCTTTTTAGATTTGTCGGGTGGTATTTCGGAAAACAGGGAGTGAAAAAAATAGGCATACAGGCTATATTTGTTCGTCTGAATATGTAGAATAATAATCAATCATAAAGTTGCTTTCAACAGCCACATCGAGCGGACGGGTTTTTCTGTACAATTCAGACCCTACTAAAATTCGTTGTAAATCTTCCAAAGAAAAAAAATTCAAAAATACACAAATATTTTCGAAAAAAATAATATTTCAACACCGCACAAACATACAACAAAAATCAAAAAGTCGAAATATTAAAAGAATTAGTTGAAAAATTGTAAAAAAAGCGGCCATTATTGAACTAAGACCAAGATAGAATTAATTTACACCGAAAAAAGGAAGAGGGGATGAGAAGAAGAACATACGGAATTGACAGTGATGACAAGAAGATCATGATCATTCAGAGTCACTGAAAGAAGGGGGTTGGCTGTAAAATTCTCGATCAAGTCATTCTGAGGACGGAAACGATTTAAGACTGCGACTTTAATACTATTAGAGTGGCCAACAATCTTAATGTATTCGAGGGAAATGAATTGTCACGATAAATGAGAGAGCGAAATTTTCTTACGATTTTGCCTGTATCAGCCGAATTGCACAATGAGCAAGTCGGCTTATTCTTGAAATCCGAGAGGTGCTCTTCAGAAGCCGAGCTTCTTGAAGGGGGCGGAAGTGACTTCGTCGAGATGTTCCTAAATCCTAATATAAATCGGCCACACGGTCAGAATATCGGAACTTGCAGACCCCACTACTTTTAAGAATAGGGGTAGGACCTTAAAGCCTAAAAAAAAAAAAAAGGTTACGGACAGTAGTAAAGTTAAAAACGCTGGACGAAAAGCGAACAGTTTGAGGAGGCGATTGATTTCGGACGAAAACTTACCCGAATCGGGTAAACAAACCCATTTAGGCTTCTTTTCAGATGGAGTCAAGTGGTAAAATGCAAAGCGTTGTAATCGAGTTTTTTTCCGACCATATAATTTACATCATGTTCCAAGCCATGGGCAAGTTATTTGATGACATCGACTTCTTCAGAAAAAGCTGAGAAGAAAGGAGGATAGAAACAAGCCAGTGGATGAGGCTATTGAAGATGGCGAGCCTATGGGAACGAAAGCAGAAAGAGGCACGGAGGCATTACAGTTCTCGCAACCTTCAAAAAATGAGTCCTCCACTTCAAATTTACTTGAAGCATTCGATTGAGGTATGTTATGCTCGACGGTTTTTTCTTCGTGGAAGACGCAATAAAGTCTACCGGCAATGTGAGGAGGAGTGCGCTTGCTCTAAAATTTGATGTTTCACTGAGTCCGTTCCTCTGAAAATAAAGTAAATACGACGTAGAAAATGGGATACAATTTTTTTGACCAGATTTCGGACAAGTGATAGAGTAAGTTGAGACTCCATCCAGGCCAAATGGAAGTTGTTCTCGCCGTATATGTTCTCTTTTGATTCTACCATTCAGGGATTACAGCCCGTTACGATTCGTTGATAGCAATCCCACTCCATACGATTCCAAGTTTTTTTGCGATCTATTCTGCAGAAGTGGGACCGTCGCGACGTCTTTCCTCTTTTTGAACAAGCGATAATAGCGTTAGGTTTTGTAATGAATTCTTTCAGACCTTCCACCAAACCGTGACGGGTGTCAGTCGTGTGATTCTCATGTTATTCATGTTGCCCTATTGTACAGTATTTAGTCACGTGTGAGTGAAGAAGAGGGCACGTTACGAGTTAGTATATGAACAATGAATTTCACTGACCTTGGTGGTAGTGTTATGAATACAGGAGGTACAATCCTGCTGGAGACTCGTTAACTTGATTTCGCCACCCAAACAAGGATAGTCAATACGTATACCGAGTTCATTTTTCGAACTCGAACACTTTCTCACATTGCGTTAACTGGTTTACCTTCTCCTTTCCGATCGCGAATTCTTCAGCTGTCATCCATCAAACTCGATTTTTCGGGTGCGTTTTCGTCTACACTGAGGTTCATTTAGTGAAATGACTTCTCTTAGATTACGCTAATTATTGGAACAGGAAAGTGAAGACGTAAGTTGTAAAATGAGGCCTAGCCCAGAAAAAAAAAACAAGGAACATTTTCAAAACATGGAACTTCACAAACTGCAGTATGGAAGAAGAAAAATTGTACCCCAAAGTTTTTTTTTTTTTTTTTTTTGGAAATAATGTGGAATACTATGTAAACATTGGACCGCGTTTCCCTCTACGACTTTCTCTTCAAAGAACAACCCACCATGACTATCGTTGAGGGTCTAAATTTCTCGAAATAACGTCCGCGCTCGGATGACTCGATCATACGATTCGCGGTCGATTACTCGCCTATCTGTTTTTTGTGACGATTAAAATCCCTTTGTAATCTCCGATAGGCAATACTGGGTTCATGGGTGTTGACACCACTTTGCGAAAAATGTGCGTAAACACGTACGAAAATGGTGTCTGGATAATTCACCGTGAGTATGATTAATCACGAAGAAAAGTTCCCTGAAATGCGAAATTCATACCTTCGTTGGGGAAATATGAGTGCTCTGTAAGTTTAGAGGATACCGATGCATCATGACTGGGTGAAATGCATTACAATGGTTTGCCCATGAAATGATGTCGTATCGTTTATTTCAGTAAACTCGTTGAATTAATCAGTTATGCGCCGCATGACTGAAATAACGAAACCGTGCAGAGTTGATGACGGTCAAGAGAGTGACGACAATGATGAGAATCCCCGAGGGACCGAAGAAATTGGGAGGCGAAGTACGTGTGATCCTTCGTCCTGCGACGTTGAACGGCGGAAGTGCCTTCCAAAAGCTTACCGCGCATCAATAATGCTGTCGAGGGATGGCACCACAGTTTCGAGACAATGCTAGACCGTTTCCATCCAAATGTCTCCCAGTCGACTGTTGCGTCTAAGAAAAAAGGACAAGGACTCGAAAAACGAGTGGAAACAAGCCATAGAAGGCGAGGTCGATTATTGGGGGGCAAGTTTTAGGAGTTCACGAAAATATTACCTGCAATCGGTAAATGAAAACGATGCCACTATATAAATTTTCGCGTACGAATGCTCATAGCCGTGGCCCTTGTTCCTCGGCACGATGTACTGGATTTGAAGAATTACAAGAACATCTTGATCCATGTTTGCATGATCTTGTTGAATACGTGGAAGACTACTACAATGGTTGCCCAACATGAAGATCTACGTAGAAAACAACTAGGATTCAAATTAGAATGGTGGAAAGTGTGCAAGAGAACAATATTAAAGGTCACGCTCGCACCAATAATTGATCGAACCAAGGCTGGGCATCGTAAAATTCAAGATGAATTTAATTCCCTCGCTTTGGGTCTCCATTAACACCCTTCAAAAATGCCAAAAAACGAGAAATTTCGAGTATACGCACGGTAAGCCGAAGCTACCACCTCCTGTTAAGAAAAATATATAATTATGTGGCTCCGGATGATCGTGTCACCAACATCCTTAGAGGTGCGAATATTACGAAATTATGGTGTGCAAAATGAGATAGAATTGGCGGCAAATCGGACGAGAAAGAGTTTAGGAACTTGAAGAAATTCAAACGTTTGAGTCTGCGTCAAAGTCCAGATTATAACGTCATTAGAGACCTAGAATTAATTTTGGGGAATATTAAACTGCGCGAAAAGAAAAAGGCGTTTGAACGAAAAACAGCAGCATGATCAAAAAATCATCCAAAATAACGAAATAACGAGTGGTGGTGACGAAAAGTACAGCACTCGAAATTTTTGAGTATGCTCACGAAAAAGAAAAAGAAAAAAACAAGAAATTTTCAGATTGCTTTTACGAAAAATAAAATGAAAAAAAGAAAGGATGAACGCTTGCCCGCCGGCCAACTTTTAAATAAAGTTTTAGACTTAATCAGGCAGTGGTCAGAAGAACGAAATCCACATTCGAAAAATAGCACTCCATTCGTCGACTAACCAGATATTTTTTTGCCGCTATAAACTGCCGCTTATCAGTGGGCTGCAGCTGATAAAGTAATTCTGTAACGTCTTCACGAGGAAGAAAGTTGTACGGAGTACTTTGTGGCAGCAGGAAGCAGTAAGAATTGTATTTGGGGAAAAGAGCTGTCCAAATTTTTGAGAGGCGACGACAGATAGCAGACGTTCGACGACTTCAAAGCCCGCGAATTCAGTGTCTGGATCATAGACACCAACAGAGAAAATTTGCGGGAATCGAAATGCACATGCTCCCCCTCCCCCTTTTGAAAAGTTTGCAGTGAAAGCATACGGTGTGATGTGCATTCGGTTGAAGCTACTGCCATCAGTTCTACCTGAGGCGTAAACATTTCCTCTTGGTTAAAAAAGAGAAGGTGGCAGCCCGAGTAAAGCCAACCCGCTCTCGTGGTGCAATACATTTTTAATCATAGAATGATTTTTTAGTTTGTTTCAATTTTTCGTGTTTTTTTTTTGGTTTAATGTACTTTTTTAATGTTCATGTACCATTTTTAATGTTCACTTCTATTTTTATTTTTTCGTGAAATGATTCTGAACCACTTGAAGACTTTCTTTCGTGATTTCGGACTTTTTATTTCGTTAGAAAAAATCCCACCCATAGATTTTAGCTTCACATACATACTTGTTTTGCAGAGATTCACAAAAATTTCGAGTATAAATCCTCTTAAAGGAGTGACTAAGGGCAGTTTTTTCAATCCTAAATTGATCGTTAATGGACTGTGGGCTCCGCAAGAGACAATCTGTTAGCTAGAAACTTGAAATCAAAAAACTCACCCTTACAAAAATTTCGACTTCAGAAGAAACTTCGCGTCGAGCTCTACACGGAGACAAAGAAGCTGTCCACGTCAGAAAGGGGACTTGGAAATAGTAGATTTCTAGATACACATTGGAAAAGTAAGCGATTGCCGATGAGTTGCGACTGTTGCAGCACTCGCCAAGACTCGTGCTGCAATCGCAACGAGTCGCAATCGCTTACTTTTCCAATGTGTATAGAACTTTGATTAATACGAAAAACGACGTTGCGGGATATTTTAATTAGATATAATATCATACAAAACTTTACAAAACCGCACAAAATGAAATAATTACAAAATATAAGAACTTTCGGTTAAATAACAATCATCAGATAATAATACAGAACACGAACTAAATGAAAAGAAAGGAGAAGTGAGAAATGAAAGAAGGTACAATCACTATCGAGGCCAGTGGTGACAGGAAACCGAGACGAATCACGAGTCGTTGGTAGGAAGCTTATAAAACTTTTCAATGAGGTCATTATCCGGAAAGAAACAATTCAAAACAATAACCTCATTATCATTTCTATGACGAACTATCTCAACATGCTCGAGGGCCAACCGTCTACAAGAGGAACTCTCAGAATGGAGTAATGCGGCTTGGTCCAACTCAAAATTGTGGCCGGATTCCAAAAGGTGTTCTGCAAAAGTCGATTTCTTTTGGAGGAGGGAGGGCACTTCATCAAGGTGCTCCTGAACCCTGATACAAAGTTGCCGGCCTGTTTCCCCTATGTAGACAGCCGGGCAACCAGAACACTTAAGCTTGTAGACACCACTTCTCTCAGATATAGGGATGGAATCTTTAGATTTACAGAAAAGACTACGAACCGTATTAGGATTATAAAAAGCAGGACGAAGACCAAAAGGCTTAAGGAAGCGGGCAAGTTCAGAAGACAATTTCCCCGAAAACGGAATACGAACCCATTTTTCTTTCCTTCTGGAACCAGACAAACACCGGGGGAGAGAAGTGGTAAGACCCAAAGCTTTTGAAATAAGTTTTTTCCAAATCATCCTATCAATATCAAGCTCAAAACCACTAGAACGAGCAAGATGCTTGATGATAGAAACCTCCTCAAAGAACGCCTGAGGAGAAAGAGGCATATAAAGGAGAAGGTGGACGAAACTGTTGAAGGTGGCCAATTTATGGGAGGTGGGGCAATACGAGGAGGCATGAACACAGATGTCCGTGCAAGTGTTTTTCCGGAAGATACCAAAACTGTGGACGCCACCAACAATAGAAGTAGAGAGGTCAAGAAAGTTGATGGAAGACCCTCCCACCTCCAAGGTGAACTTTAGGTTTGAAGCACAGTCTCCCTCCGTTCGATGAATCCAAAACTGTTACTAATTTAGTTGCCGACCTCTCTATGAAAGTCAGTACCAGTGCATTCCTTCCAGACCTACGTCAGTTATTGAATTCGAAACCTGGGGAGTGTATTAGTGACGAATCCTCTTTGGTTGTGAAGCATTTGAAGAAGAAAATCCATGACCATCAATTAGTTGTTACGAAAGCTGACAAAGGTAACACCGTTGTCATTTTGAAGAAGGAAGAGTACAATCAGAAGGTCCAGGATTTTTTAACAATTATTAGTAATTGTACCGTCAGTAGTGTTGATTCTCAATTCAATTTTCCTCAGTTTGTTCTTAATGTTAGGTCGGCTATAAATAAGAGTACTCTTTTCACCAATCCTAAATCTATTCATGTCTTCAATCCTGTTCCTCCCCGCATGTACGGTCTTCCCAAACTTCATAAGGCTAATATCCCTATCAGGCCGGCGGTATCGTCTATCTCTTCTCCTACTATTAAATTGTTCAAGTTCCTGGGTCAGTGGTATAAGTCGTTGGTGAATCCTCGGTCTGAATTTTATATCAGTAATTCTCGGGAATTGGTGGGAAAAATCAGTTGTGTCTCCCCTCCTGAAAATTCTATTCTTATTTCTTTTGATGTGGCTCGTATGTTTCCGAGCATCCCTCCCCCCCCCCACCTTAGAGTATTTTCGAACTCTATTATTCAACGCGCAAGTGCCCACTCCACTTGTCGATGACTTCATGACCCTTCGAGAGTTATGCCTTTCCCCCAACTTTTGTCAGTTTCGTTATCTCATTTATGAGTTCCCTAAGAACATCGGTGTTCCAATAGGCTCTCCCCTTGGCTCCGTGGTTTCGGAAGTCTTCTTTAAAAAGTTTGAGAGTGAGGTGTTCCAGTCTGGTTTCTTCCTCCTTCTTCATGTGGTTTATTGGCACCGTTATGTTAATGACGTCCTTTCTGTTTCGGAGCTTCCTACTTTCCTTGCCTTTCTCAATGGCAGGTACCCCACCATCATGTTCACCTTGGAGGTGGGAGGGTCTTCCATCAACTTTCTTGACCTCTCTATTTCTATTGTTGGTGGCGTCCACAGTTTTAGTATCTTCCGGAAAAACACTTGTACGGATATCTGTGTTCATGCCTCCTCGTATTGCCCCACCTCCCATAAATTGGCCACCTTCAACAGCTTCGTCCACCGTCTCCTTTATATCCCTCTTTCTCCTCAGGCGTTCTTTGAGGAGGTTTCTATCATCAAGCATCTTGCTCGTTCTAATGGTTTCGAGCTTGACATTGATAGGATGATTTGGAAAAAACTTATTTCAAAAGCTTTAGATTTTACCACTTCTCTCCCCCGCTGTTTGTCTAGTTCCAGGAGGAAAGAAAAATGGGTTCGTATTCCGTTTTCGGGGAAATTGTCTTCTGAACTTGCCCGCTTCCTTAAGCCTATGGTCTTCGTCCTGCTTTTTATAATCCTAATACGGTTCGTAGTCTTTTCTGTAAATCTAAAGATTCCATCCCTATATCTGAGAGAAGTGGTGTCTACAAGCTTAAGTGTTCTGGTTGCCCGGCTGTCTACATAGGGGAGACAGGCCGGCAACTTTGTATCAGGGTTCAGGAAGTCGCTTCTGCCCCACTCCTCCAACAGAAATCGCCTTCGCCGAACACCTTTTGGAATCCGGCCACAATTTTGAGTTAGACCAAGCCGTATTACTCCATTCTGAGAGTTCCTTTCGTATAGACGGTTGGCCCTCGAGCATGTTGAGATAGTTCGTCATAGAAATGATAATGAGGTTATTGTTTTGAATTGTTTCTTTTCGGATAATGACCTCATTGAAAAGTTTTATAAGCTTCCTACCAACAACTTGTGATTCATCTCGGTTTCCTGTCACCACTGGCCTCGATAGAGATTGTACCTTCTTTCATTTCTCACTTCTCCTTTCTTACGGGGGTTACAAATTTGCAGAAAATTTTGCCAAAGTTTCCTTGTTGGTGTCTTCCCACCAGATGCCGACACGTGTAATTTCCTATGCCTGACCGGCTCGAAAATTGTGATTACAATTACTATATACCGCGACCTCAAAACCCAATTCCTCGAAATCTATAATCCATCCTAGTTACCGTTATACGCTTATAGGTCCTGCTTTTAGTATATAGTTTATTCGCGTGAGAAAGTCTGGGTCAAGGAGAAAGTGAAGAGAGGATATCAACATGTGTAACCTCGCATTGAAGGAAAAAGACTTTCGCCTGTTTTTGCAAATAACATTATAACTGTCGCGCAGTAGTATGCTAGACCTCTAATCGCGGGCATTTACCGTTATCTCTCTGGGAAGGGTGTCTATTGAAAGTGAAATCCACAAGCAGCGATTTTTTTTTTCTTCTTCTTCTTCAGTATCTTTCTTTACACAGTATTATTGTTATCACTCTGAGAGAGTAAATCCGTCGCATGCTGCGAGTTTTCTTTTTGCGTAGAATTTTCTAAATTCTCGTAGGTTTCGGATTCTTCCTCCGGAGTAAACGAAACAGTCTGTTTTGTGAGCGTAAGACTGCTATTTGTTTTCGATCATATATTATCTTGATTTCTTCGGTTCTTATCATTTTTGGGTATGATTATTGATATTATGGTATTGTTTTCTTAATATCTGATTGACGCAATAAGGTTGGGAACCATTATATGATTATTTGTGGGGATTCTTGTAGAATCCGATTTTTAAATCTGGACCAGAGGAAGGGAACTTGATCTACTGCGTTCCAGATCTGAGTAGAACGAAAAATACAGATTTTCTGGGGAATTCTGATCTCAAAAAAAAAAAAATCGCTCTGACCCCGTTTTCACTTTTGCCGATTATAATGCTCCTAACGAATAGCTAGTCCGAATTGAATATTATATATCCACTTCCACCTGTATTTTTATTTTATTTTCAAAAATATCCGTTAAGACTACAACCTAAGTTTTATCACCGTTCTTACTAAAAATCGAGCTTATATTACGCGAATTCTGAGAATTTGTTCAGGGTTGAGAATTAGTATTTTTATAGATTTTCTACGCATTTTAGTTTCGTTCTTATTCAAATTTTACTCTCGCGTTCCATTGTAATTCTTCGGATTAAAATAACAAATTCTTTGAATAACCTCGCCCATCTAAGTCAGCTTTGATTTATGTCAGCGACCTACCGAAAAAAAAAAAAAAAAAAAATACAATGTTTGTGGTCTGCCTATCACTTTCTAAGAGGGATGAATAAAATCGAAGGGTGCGAAGAAAAAAATTGTTGAAAAAAAAAAATACTCATTTGTACGGTATCTTAGCGAGAGATGAGAACAGCTGGGAGATCGCCTTCCAGGAATACAGACTGCGACAAAATGTGAACGGATTACGGCCTATGTATTGTTATTGGAAACAGTAGCTGATCACGAGAAAACTGGATGTGTCGTTTATATAGATTGAGAGTTTGTATCGAAACAGCTGGATATCTAGCACATTGACAAGTTAATGAAATAAAAATAAATAAATAGGTCCATACACTCCACCGGAATACTCTACTTTACACTGTATAATATATGTTTACTCAAAAAAAAAAAAAAATTTATCGCGTGCTGTTATTTGAATTGCGTTTGGTTCAAAATGATGTGACGTTATCAGAGCGCACGACGCAGGAAGCTGAGGCGCATCAGCCGGAAAAAGAATTGTCTACAAGGTGCTCCAGTACACGTACCCGATGAATATGGTTTGGGATAAAGCTGCAGGATAGATGCTTTAGAAAGAACGGGCATTTTCGTATCCGACTCAAGACTTAAACCGCTCTGGAGGTGGTGAGAAAAACGTCGCATGTCATCGATTCATGAATCCCTCCTTCCGTCTAATATGACCAAATAAATCAAATATTAGACCCCGAAAGAAAGGAAAACATTGAACGTAAATTTACAAACGACCCCCTACCATTCGTAGGCTATAAAATAATCTTCACCGTTTCTGAAGAAAATTTAAGCCTTGAACTATTGCTAATTGATAATTCTAGCGGGAGGAAGGAAAAGGATGTTCAGGTCGAAATCTACCGTATTCTTCGCGCTGATATTTTTATTAAACTTCGTACCGACTCGACGGAGACTTGGTACAACAAACACAAACAACGATTTTCACACGACCACTTTTCGAAGAAATTTGCTATTGTCATCTTCGAGGTATAGTTCGTGATCCCATTTTTAAATGGAGAAGCGACAGGACAGCTCACTCATCTTTGAAGATCCTGCGAAACCGATATATTTTGTGTTGTATAGACTAATGAAATTGATTAGGCTGAAAGAAAATCGGAGGACTAGAGAAAGAGCCAATCGTGATTTTATAGCCGACTAAACTGTATATTTACGAGGTTGATCCGAACCGCAATGGTTGACGATCGACTGATATATTATCGGACCGACAGATCGCGATCGTCAAGACTTTTTTCATCGGAATTCTTCTAATCTCAACATTTTAGGTTTGAGAACCTACTACAAATACATTGATATACCTAGGTATGTCGGAAAGAGCGTCTCTTGAGACTTTTTAAAACCATAAGTGCTGCTACTTATCAGAAAACTTGTTGCTGTACAGAACGCCCCTACATGGTTCTAAATCGCTAAAACGCAATTTTCTTACGAAGCTTCGTCACTTCCCACTGTTTGATAAAATCCCCCCTCCCCTTATTCAATACCGAGCGAGCCAAAAGCCATCGATTTTTCTTCTCGTTTCTTTTTATTTTGTCCACCCACCTGGTCTCACTTGTCTTTCAATTAGATTGTAATCATTAAGATTAATAATTATATCTGTGAGAATTTTCATCAGTATAGACTTCAGTCTTCGAGCAAAAGTTTTTCATTCGAGAAAAATTCAGCCGATAACTTGAGTAGGTGATCCTCACTTTCAGGGAGGGGGCTGCTCTATGAGGGGCGTTTTGAGAAAAATGCCGTGTATCCATTCAGAAAATTGTGGGATGTAAACTATTTCAGGGAATTCAAGTTGGATCAATAACCACAGGAATCCGAGGATTTGAAGAGAAAGAAGAGAAGCGGCGGCGAGTACCAGAACTTACTGTGGGGGCTTCCGAAAATTTTTGAAGGCTGACTATGTATATCCGAGGACTTATAAAAGGAGTAAAAAATAAGAAAGAAGAAGAAAAGAAAGAATATGAGGGGAGGGACCTGAAGAAATTGCGTCGACTTTTAAGCTACGGGAGGGAACATTTGAATATTCTTGGCTAAACGAGGTGAATTGAAACAATGTTTTGAAAGGTGAGTCTCCGTCCTACTTTAAGAAATTGAGAAGATCCTAAAAGTTGAGTACGCGTGTAAGAGACGACAGAAAAATTTCAACGTTGTAGATATAGCTATCAAGATGGAAGGGAACTTGAAAAAAATTTGACTCAATTTTGAGCCCTGAACAGAAGAAAAAAATAGTTTGTGATTCTTTATTCCGGGGAAAAATTGAATCGTGGATATGTCAGTATCGATTAGTCAATCTATATTGTATCAATATATCGATTTCATTGCTGGTATGATGGAGGCTGTGACAGTAAAACCTAAAATATAGCAGTGAAGCCTGATATATTTTATGTTAAGCCTAGTATACTGTATGTTCAGTTTAATAGAGGCTCAGGTTAATAATTCAATTATTCTAGGCCTAGTATAATGAAGGCTGATGCACGCCTAGTATAGTAAAAGTAGCAAAGGTCGGAATTTTCCGTAAGTCCCAAAGTAGAGGTTCAGACTCAAAAAACGACGGCTTCCTTAACGAAGTTAACAAGGAACTGAGTCAAATTGTAATATGTTAAGAGGGGGACTTGGAAAAATGTCGACCTACAGACTATATGGTAGGAGGGAGACTGCTTGAGAGGGAAAATTTCCCAGGTCTCCCTCCAATCATATATAGCTCGAAGGTCGAATTTTCTCCAAGTCCCCTCCTATCATATATAACTCGGAGGTCGAAATTCTTCCAAGTCCCCATCCTATCATAAAGCTCGAGATTCAAAACTCTCCTGAGTCCCACTCCCATCATATATAGCTCGAGGGTCGACATTTTTCCAAGTATCCCTCCTATCATATATGGCTAGAGGGTCGAAATTTTTCCAAGTTTTTTGCCGGACGGCGTACGGCGCACGACAAATTTCTCAAAAAAAAAAAAAAAAAAAAAAAACATAGAACAGGTTCCCTGTTAAAATTTCGGAGCCCCGCTATTCGTTAGGCTCGAATGTCGAAGAATTTCAAATTCACCTCCCTGAGTATGCTGATTAAAAGTCGAAATTGTTTCATATCTTCATTACTACATATTTCGTTCAATGGTTGAAATGTTTCAAACCTTTCACCTTTAACTAGAAAGCCAGAATTTTTCTAGTCTTTTCTTCATAGTTCAAAATTTGAAATCTTTCTCAGTCTTTTTTAGCTTCATCACTGGAATATTTTCCAATCGTGAGGTTTTTTCATTACTCGGGACTTGTTTTCATGTGAACCTTATCGTTTTAACTGCGATTTTCTCCGCCGTTGGAAATCTTCCTAAGAAGAAGACCACACGCGCATACCCAATTCTTTTTCCGTTTCGAAAAGTCGCCTTGTTTTGTGAGAGAATGATACGCCGATTTTATACGAATAGAATGATTTGTACGCTTACTTCTTTGATGTCGTATTTGAGTATTTGAAATATTATCCTGAGTATTGCTGAAATAAATAAATAATAACGCTCTTCCCGACCAGAAACAAAGTTTCAAACAAATCTGGTGTTCTTCATCGGGCCAGATTTTTCGTATTCTTTTTTAAAGGAACGCTGGTGTGTCATGATTTGGGTAGCATATAGCAGTATCGTGTAGAAAATTTCGAAAGATTTTTTTTTCTCATTTCGAAAAATTTCCTAATCTTTTCTAATAATTCTGATTATACTGTATTTAGTTATTAGGAAATTTTGAATCGACAAATTGCCTTATGTGTAACTTTTTTTTTGCGTATGTTTTTATAGAATCACCTTCATTTGGCGCTCGCCGAAAGGAACATGCAAATTCTGATGAGGTGGAGGCGTGTACAAACGAGACGGGTATTTTTGTTGGAACTCGAGATGACCTTTGAAAAGTTACATTTTCTTCTTACTTTTGAGGTATGGTAATTTGTAATAATTATCTTTTCTGTTGTGACAACCATAAATCTTAGGATCTTGTTGACTATGATAAATCTTATAGTCTCCCTCTGAAATATCTGAATGAGCTCAAAAATGTGAACTTTCCCCGGGATCAATGATCGGCTCTTTCGAATTTTGTTTGTCTATCCCCGAATATCCCCATAAGAATACCACCAGTATCCAACGCGTGGATGAATTACTCCTAAACTCTAATATTCTTTATGAAGAGTTAAGTTTAATATCTGTTGGTCACCAAATTTTTGTAAATTCAATGATAATTTTTTGATTTTTCTGAAGTAGGTATTCAAGGTATCGCCATTGATTCCCTCCAAGTTCCCTCATCTTCAAGGTATTCATGTCCCAATTTGAATCTGATCTATTCTCTTTGGGCCCTGAGTTGTTGAGTCATATTTATTGTTGGCATGTACAAGGAGTTCTGGTACGTGCCAATAATGTATTCTATATGTTAGGCTGAATAGCTGATAGACCCACTTGTTCCTTTCATTCCCCTCATTCTCAGCTTTGTATTAGGCTAATTGGCTCACGAGTTCATTCACTCCGTTGGTTGCCTGCACACCTTATCATAGGCCTATGACGATATACTACACCACGCCTTCTCTCTCTCACTGGCTCGAGTTAACTCCATATCAGAAGTATGTTAGGCTAAGTAGCTGAGCCAATCTAACCTCGTATATTAGAGGCTGACTTATAAAGAAGCGAAATTCTTTTGAATCCCGAAAGGGAAGCTAGTATACTGTACGTTAGCACTAGTATAGAGAAAGCCTAGAATAGAGGCCCGAATGAGCTGATTAGCCTAGCATAGTGTTCCTCAACCTTTCTTACATCGTGGAACATTTTCCCATGAGACGATACTCCTGCAGCAACATTTCCAAAATTCCTAATTATATCGAAAATTTTATTGGGTTTTGGCATTTTCGTGTCTCTATTGATTTTATCCCTCTAGTTTCAAAATTTTTGGGCGCACAAGAGGCCTCTTTGCGTGTACTGCGGTTCCGGAAAACGAGAGCTTCGATCTTTTGACGGAACTCGAGAAAATTTTCAATTCTGCCTGTTTTGTGCATTTACTAGGGAAACTTTTGGGCTTTCCTAGCCCGACATTTGTGGGGAAATACAACCTGTATTTCTGTAATTATAAAATAGGACCTTTCGGTTAAATAACCATCATCAGATGAGCACAGAACACAATGTGATTCTCAATTCAATTTTCCTCAGTTTGTTCTTAATGTTAGGTCGGCTATAAGAGTATTCTTTTCACCAATCCTAAATCTATTCTTGTCTCCAATCCTGTTCCTCCCCGCATGCACGGTCTTCCCAAACTTCATAAGGCTAATATCCTTATCAGGCCGGTGGTATCGTTCATCTCTTCTCCTACTTTTAAATTGTCCAAGTTCCTGGATCAGTGGTATAAGTCGTTGGTGAATCCTCGGTCTGAGTTTTATATCAGTAATTCTCGGGAATTGGTAGAGAAAATCACTTGTGTCTCCGCTCCTGAAAATTCTATTCTTATTTCTTTTGATGTGGCTCGTATGTTTCCGAGCACCCCCCCCCCCTTGGAGTATTTTTGAACTCTATTATTCAACGCGCAAGTGCCCACTCCAATTGTCGATGACTTCATGACCCTTCTAGAGTTATGCCTTTCCTCCAACTTTTGTCAGTTTCGTTATCTCATTTATGAGTTCCCTAAGAACATCGGTGTCTTGACTCCGTGGTTTCGGAAGTCTTCTTTAAAAAGTTTGAGAGTGAGGTGTTCCAGTCTGGCTTCTGCCTCCTTCCTCATGTGGTATATTGGCACCGTTCTGTTTCGGAGCTTCAAGCTTTCCTTGCCTTTCTCAATGACAGGTACCCCACCATCAAGTTCACCTTGGAGGTGGGAAGGTCTTCCATCAACTTCCTTGACCTCTCTACTTCTATTATTAGTGGCGTCCATAGTTTTGGTATCTTCCGGAAAAATACTTGTACAGACATCTGTGTTCATGTCTCCTCGTATTGCCCCACCTCCCATAAATTAGACACCTTCAACAGTTTCGTCCACCGTCTCCTTTCTATCCCTCTTTCTCCTCAGGCGTTCCTGGAGGAGGTATCTATCATCAAGCATCTTGCTCTTTCTAATGGTTTCGTGCTTGATATTGATAGGATGATTTGGAAAAAACTTATTTCAAAAGCTTTAAATCGTACCACTTCTCTTCTCCGGTGTTTGTCTGGTTCTAGGAAGAAAGAAAAATGGGTTCGTATTCCGTTTTCTGGGAAGTTATCTTCTGAACTTACCGCCTGCTTAAGCACTGTCTGTAAATCTAAAGATTCCACCCTTAATATCTGAGAGAAGTGGTGTCTACAAGCTTAAATGTTCTGGTTGCCCGGCTGTCTACATAGGGGAGACAGGCCGGCAACTTTGTATCAGGGTTTAGGAACACCTTGATGAAGTCGCTTCTGCCCCCCTATCGGCTTTTGCCGAACACCTTTTGGAATCCGGCCACCATTTTGAGTTGGACCAAGCCGTATTACTCCATTCTGAGAGTTCCTTTCGAGTATGTTGAGATAGTTCGTCATGTAAATGGTAATGAGGTTATTGTTCTGAATCGTTTCTTTCCTGATAATGATCTCATTGAAAAGTTTTATAAGCTTTCTACCAACGATTTGTGATTCATCTCGGTTTCCTGTTGGAAACTTATGAAGCGCAAAATTGACTGTTTGGAAAATTAACTGCCTAAAACTAAATTAAAAATTTTCTGTATGTAAAAATTAAAATATGTGTAAAAAAAAAAAAAAAAAAAAAAAAAAAATATGAGAGAAACGAGAGAAACGAAACGGAAATTTTTTTCAGCGACATATCGAAATTCAAAATTTACGAAAATTCCAGCGCCGAGGTGGGAGTGTTGGCAATATCATTTACAATGATGTGGATTAGGCTTGTAATTTTCGAAGATTTATTTGTTGGCAATATCATTTAAGATAACCATGGAAATTATAATATAAGAGTAATGACGATGTTAATTTGAGAAGAGAGTAATATACAAGACGTACGACAGAGACTACGTGTTCTTATTTAATACTTGAAGACTCCGTGGATCTACCTCAAGAACCATCTTTGTCCATACCACTGGCCTCGATAGGGATTGTACCTTCTTTCATCTCTCACTTCTACTTTCTTCTCGTTTTCAGTTTGTGTTCTGTGCTGATCTGATGATAATTATTTAACCGAAAGGTCTTATTTTATAATTATTTTATTAATTGTGCGGTCTGTAAAGATTATTGTTATAATTATACCTACTAACCAACGGAAGCTTAGACTCAAGTTTAAGAAATTGTAACTGGAATCTTCATCCTTAAAAAACTGAAATCCATCAGTCGGATAATGGATGGTGGTTATGATTACTCTTTCGAGTAAATGAAAAAAATTGGCAATTTGGAACCCGCCTATCTGTTTTGTTGTGGGCGGGGCATCCTCAGAAAGCGAGCGCGTCCACGTCCGACTTTTGTGACGTCATCATTTTCAAAAAACTGTCTTTGGTGATGATAGTAGGAGGAGAACTTGGAAAAATTTCGACTCGCAAGCTAGTATATATGATAGGTAGAGGACTTCTGACATCACAGGGACTGATTTATGACGTCATCAGATCGCAACTTAGAAAATATTCAGGTAGGTACTTTTTTGGAATTAGCGTTAAATTTCACTATCAAATCAAATAAAATACGGAAATTTAAACAATTTTCAATTTTTGAGAATTTTGGCGCAAAGTCGTAAAAAGTTGGGTACGAATGCAAAGTGAAGAGAAAATTAGGATGCAAATTTCGTAGATTTGAAGTATTCGCATCTAATATTTCGCGTTTTTTCGCTAGGACAGATTTACTGCAAACACCCATTCAATTGGTAACATCATTCGGGAGGAGAGGGATTTAGAAAAATTTCGGCTCTCAAGCTATATATGATGATGGAAGAGGCATAATATGATAGGAGAAGGAATCGAAAAATTTCTTACTCTTGATCAGACCTAATGCGTCTATTCCTAAGACTAGCCGTTTCCCACGCCTCGCTGCCATTGCAGAGTTTTCAATGGCATCTAAATTTGTAGTTCATGTTAATTCATGTTTTTGATTGGAATCTCGTGGCACACCGATTGAGAAACACTGAATGCCCGGCATGCAGTATATGAAGCCTCTAGTGTATTGCTTGTCAGGCCTAGTATAACCTAGTATACTGTGTGCTAGGCTTAGTATATAATGAAGGCAAAGAGTATAAATCTCAAAGTAGCGAAGGCCGAAATTTCTTCAAGTCCCTAAAGTAGGTCATCAAGAGTGCCAAGCCGAGACAGTTTTTCACGATTTTCCTAAGTGTAGTCTCAGTGAAAAAATCATCAGGCTCTGCTCTATACTGTTTGTTATGCTAATCAGCTGAAGGGATCACGGACGCACTTGTTGCTTTTGTAATGCTCGGCATGAAAGTAGCGAAGGTCAAAATTTGTTCACTTCAAACGCATTCTTCTCGCTGAATGATTTCTTAGTCGTTAAAGCCTCGTTTTATTATTCCACGTCGAATGATGAAAGGAATCTGTCGTAGGATGATATTGCAATGAGAAGTTTCCCTGATTATCTAAACTTTCTTTCTTCAAGAAGTATTGAAAATTTGGAAGATCCTACTCGGTGCTCATGAGGCTCTCCAGAAGTGGCACGTATATGGGTCTTGTCAGATTTTGACATGTTCCATGTCTTTTCTCTCGCCAGACCCCGATTTTGAAACTCGCGAGTACACCCCCCCCCCCCTCAAGAGAAATCTCTACCCCGTGGGTGATTCAGAAATTCGCGAGTACACCCCGCGTAATAATAATAATTAATAATAAATAAATAAATAAATAATTAAATAATTAAATAATTAAATAAATAAATAATTAAATAAATAAATAAATAAATAAATCAATAAATAATTAAATAAATAAATAAATAAATAAATAATTCAATAAATAATTAAATAATTAAATAAATAAATAATTAAATAATTAAATAAATAAATAATTAAATAAATAAATAAATAAATAAATAAATAAATAATATTAAATAATTAAATAATAAAATAATAAAATAATTGAATAATTAAATCATTAAATAATTAAATAATTAAATAATTAAAAATTAAATAATTAGATAATTGAATAATTGAATGATTAAATAATCAAATAAATAAAGGCTGAATAGTCGAAATTTCTCCAAGTCCCCTAGACTGGAATTGTCTCATACCATTCCAATACAACAGCGAGACAGGGGGCGAACGAGCGGAGCGAGTTCGCGCTACCTCATATTTCTCAAAAAAGACTTGAATTTTCTCATACCATTCCAATACAACAGCGAGATCGCTCGTTCGCCCCACCGAAAGTTGATACCTCAAAATATAGAGAACACCCACAATTACCTCAAAATATTTCTCATACAAGACTTATACGACGCCAAGATAGGTAAAGGGGTAAACGAATAATATCTCACGAACACTTGACCTAGTACAAGAATTAATAATAAATAAATAAATAGATAAATAAATAAATGAATAAATAAATAAATAAATAAATAAATAAATAAATAATATTAATTAATTAAATAATTAAATATTTAAATAATTGAATAATTAAACAATTAAATAAATAAAGGCTGGATAATCGAAATTTTTCCAAGTCCCCTAGACTTGAATTGTCATATACCATTCCAATACAACAGCGAGACAGGGGGCGAACGAGCGGAGCGAGTTCGCGCTACCTCATATTTCTCATAGAAGACTTATACGATGCCAAGATAGGTAAAGTTTTTTAAGTCCCTTTTCCTATCATATATGGCTGGATAGTCGAAATTTTTCCAAGTCCCCTAGACTTGAATTGTCTCATACCATTCCAATACAACAGCGAGATCGCTCGTCGCCCCACCGAAAGTTGATACCTCAAAATATAGAACACCCACAATTACCTCAAAATATTTCTCATACAAGACTTATACGACGCCAAGATAGGTAAAGGGGTAAACGAATAATATCTCACGAACACTTGACCTAGTAGAAGCCTAGACTGAAATATTTCATGATGACTGATAAAATATAAAAGACATGGAACATGATTTTCATTTATTTGGCTATGCCAGAAAATTTAATAATTTTTATGTCCAAGTTTGAATCTGATCTCTTCTCCTTTGGCCACCCTTTATTGAATAATATATATATATATTTTTTTTTCAACGAGCATTTCAGCTGAACATACGGAGTATTTGCTTGGTGTAAGAATTCTGCCGGAATATAATAAGACATTTCTTATCTGCGACATTCATTCTGGCATCTATACTTAAAAATTGAGAAATATCGAAGAGACTGCGCCTATCATCGAGAATTTGATAAACGAGAACCAAAAATCGTGCTTTCTCAAAGAAATGAGGGCTTCTCTTTATCGTTTCTGAAGCTCCATCGACTACTGCAGTGCTCATTCTCCCTTCTGACTTTTTTTCTATATCGACCTCTGCTATACTGTTTCACTGGTTTTTGACTCAATCTTCTGCAGTCTCATTTTATTCATCCAACTGTTCATCCATCAATAACACAACCTAACCTCTCAAATCACATTGGGGACGTATGTCTCATTTAGTTTTAAGACCCATCAATCGTATAAATTAGTGTCGACGTCGAAGTCAAAGAGCTCTCAGTCAAATATTTATTCATTATACGAATAAAAATCGCCGTATCACTTTACTTTCTACTCACAAAACACATTGCGATTTTTCAAAAGGGAAAGTGAATGAAGTTTTCGCATGTGGTCTGCCTCAGAATAGGCGTGTTTGGGCACGACTCCAACGGCGACGAAAACGATTGAAAAGGTCGGATCCGCCCGCGTGAAAAATAGTCGGATGCGAGAGTATGGAAGCTAGTCTGCCCGCTACGAAATTGAACCCAATGATGCGGAAATTTACCTGCGTCCTCTCGCGGTGATCGTTGTATTCATTCGGACAAAATCTTTCAAAAACAAAAGCAAGTCCTCTTTGAAGATGAAGGTTCCGAATGTGATCGAATTTTAATGACGAAATGTTCATTATTCCGATCGGTCTAGTTCGCAATACTTCAATTTCTGTATACCTCTTTCTCAGGTCAAGTTGCGTACTACAAGCCGAAGAATATCGTTCGCTCTGTAATTCATAACATATTGTTCCGTTTTTTGAAATGTTGCGTGGCGTCCACTCAAGTCGGAGAGCGCTTACTTCTTGCCCGGGTTATTACACACGAAAAAAGAGTCCGCCCGCTGAGAATAAATACGGGGTACTTAACTCGCGTTCGAGTTACTTCTCTCAATATGACGTTGAAATCAAGAAAAGTCTTTATTGTTACCAAAACCTCGAACGCGCTCGAGACTGACGTGTTTTATATATTTATCGTACGTTTGACTGAAAATATACGTACGAGTTTGAAACATCACTCAAGTAGAATTGATTCTGACTGGTTACGTCTGCGGATCGTACTTTTCGGCCTGTAGAGAGAGAAGAAATAAGATATAGACATATACCGCGTGACAGAAAAAATCTCGTTCATATAATGGCTTTAAATTGCTAGTAAGATTTAAACAGGTTTACGACTGTATCCAACGTGTAAGATAATACCAGCGAAGAATAGAAAAAAGAAAATGAAGAGATTGTTGGTAAGCCTCTTGCTTCATTTTTTTAAGAACACTTACTCCGCATCTGTTGAGGCCGTTCATTAAGTGTTTGTTGAGACGTAAGAAAGGTTTTCTAATAATCGTACGCCGTTAGATATGTTAATCAATTATCGTATCATCCGCGTGTCATTTTAATTGCTGCAACGCGAAAATTTTCTAGTCGTCTCAACTTTGACAAGCTAGTCGGTGAACTTCAAAGCGTCGATTTCTCGCGAGCTCAAAGCTAATCGACGGATGATGATATTGTAATCGAAGCTGTCGCGATAGAGACGTATATAATATGAAAAAACTGAAGGCAACACTTTGTATAACTTGTCTTCGAGTTGATCATGGAATCGCTTACGTGTACACCAACCTAGTGAAGCTGAAAAAAAGAAAATATTATTTAAACATTTCCACGAACGCTTTTAGTTTCAAAGGTGTGCTGGTGTCGTGTATACCTTATCACATCATCTAAGTTTGTTGTGTCGTATTAGCGGTTCTGTTTGAAACATAAAACGTGCCTGCTAGGTAAACGTAGCAGGCTACTTGAAAGTCTTCGAAGGTACGCCAAGAGCTATACAATTCACATCGCACTTTATCGACAGCACCTTTATTTTCCTATATAACATTCTATTGCATGTGGCCTAGATTTGTCAAAAGATTCGTATCTCTCTGCCTCTATCCCAGCCCCCGCGTAAAGATTGAATAATATTAAAAATTAGGCAACCGATTTTGAAATCCTTATCAAGGTGTGTCTTTGTGTATTGCAGTTTACCAGAAATAAACTCGGAATTGTTAACACTTCGCAAGGATTTTCAATCGGAGCGCAAATTGGCATTTCTTTTCTTCACAAAGGTGTTGTTCACGTGGTCAAGCAGAACGCAGTTAAACTGACAAACTCGATCTTAGCCTTTTTGGTGTTACTTAATGTCAACATGTGGTGCAGTTCGCGGAGTTGTCAATATACTGAATGACCTACATTCGCGCTAACCATACACAAAAGCGGTACAGACCCTAAATTTTCATCATCGTTAGTAACGAAAACTGAAGCGTGCATCTTTCCCTTTCATATCGTCGATGGTTAAATCAGATCCTTGAAATCTTGTTAAGACTAATTTGAAATAGAACGAAAAGGAATACGACTAATGATTGATATGGTTTGCGTGGGTTAGCTACCATTTGAAAGCAGAACTGATAAATTTTTAACAATATTTATGCATGTTCCTCTTGAACTATAACCTTTTATTTTAGCGTTCGTATTTCAGGACGCAGGTTAATGGATGGTATATTAGACCGTAAATTGTTAGGTCTCGGTCTTCTCATGCTTGTTGGGCGGTGTTAATGTCTTCGTTAATTTTCACTAACGAAGTAGGTATACCTACACGTTACAAAGAATGCACAGACGAAAAATAAAGTAAATTTATTCGTATTTAACCTATACAATTTTGAATGTTCACGTTATGAATACAGTTATCCTTGTTAGAACTTTCCGTTGTGGAGGACGATAAATTCGTATTACTTTCTTAAACTTATCTATCTCTATATTATAAGACACAAAACGTATATTTCGGCGCCGGTAATCTCCACTCCTACCGAATACTTTTCCCCGAAATTTTCCTGATACACGTTTATTGTTCCAGAGAAGAAGAATAATTAAAAAAATTGTGGAAAAATGAAGTTTTAAAGCTGAAATTAAGCTTTTAAGTTAGGTCTATATTGGTTGCTACTTCTACGCGTGTATTTCGATAAATTTATTTCTATTTCTTGCTAAAATGAAGCGTCGCGAAGTGCAATTCAGATGATTCGCCATAAGGTGACGGAGGAAGCTTAAGAAGGAATTTTCTATAGGTTACGTAAAGAAAAGGGTTTCGTGGATAAACTTACTTTATTCGTATCCATTTCTTCCAAAGTTTCGGTCTGCCAATTTGACGACATGATTGATCGAAGGAAGAATGAAGATCGACGGAAAATTCGGGATAATGTATACAAAAAAATCCGGAAGCGAAAAAATGCGGATATAGAAAATATATTAAATATTTAATTGACTGAAATGTAAGTCGAAGTTACTGTGAAGGAATGTCGGAGAAAAACGAGGATATTGGAATTTTCTTATTATAATAAAAGCTTTTTTCTAAATTAGTGGCCAATTAAGTGTCTTTTAAAGTTGCGCGCAGGAATTGGCGCCAACAGCTGCTAACAGTCAAACTTGAAGAGTCGAAGCTTGCAGCTGGAGAACGTTGCGATTTTGTCCGGTAGGCTACGCAATAGTTTTGTTGATTTAGCGAAGCTAAGGTCGAAGATTTTCGACACATTATAAAGCTGAAAAATGGAATCGCATGTAACGGGTAATCTCTACCCCCACCCGATTATGAATCCTTGGATCGAGTTTGTGTATTCTATTTTAGATCCAGATTTAGGGGGGCTGGTGGGTTGTGAAATTGGTATAGAGATAATGTTCCTAATAAGTTGTTGGTGTATAGTGTTGTTAGTTCGGAGATTATCAGCTAGATCGATTTGGATATCTGGGAAAGGGGTTAACTATGGAGAAGTGGATGATATGGCAGGGGGAAGATGGTTCAATTTGAGGCGTTTGAATAGTTCCCCAGAATCCACATGAAAGAGACAGATGTAGAAGTGGATGATGGTGATTGTAGGAGTAAATGAAAGCGCTGATTTAGGGAATTAGTTGAATAAGAGACCTGTATATCCCGGAAAAATGAAAGTGAGTTAGTTAACACTAGAAATTTGAGCTGGGATGAGGAGAGATGGAGATGAGAAAGACAAGGGTGTATGGAGTTTAGTTTGGAGGAAATGGAGACAACATTTTTCAATCAACGACTGATTTCGACTCCTTGGATCGAGTACGCGTATCCTAATTTAGGTCGACCAGATTTAAAAAAGTTTGGTGGTTCGGAAAAAATTGGTTCTGAGATAAAGTTCCAAATGAGTTGTCGGTATATAGTTTCGACCGAGTCGGATACTTGGGAGAGGGTTTAGCTACAGAGAAGTGGATGATATGATAGGGGGTAGTTGGTTCAACTTGAGGTCTTAAGAGGAAGGATGAGAGAATTATGTCGGCAGAGTGCGGATGCATATATATTGGAAGCTGAGTGAATTGAGCTGTGGATATAAGAAAATTGACAATGAGAGTTCGGAAGCGGCATCTGAAGGGAGGAGGAGTTACTAGCTTCAACGCAGAGGCTGAGAGTTGGGCTAGATCGTTGTTGATTAGGGCTTGATTCACTTCAGAAGCGAATACATTGACTGACAGAAAAGAGTTGTAGGTTTATTGTTAACTTTGGTCGCAAAAACAATGGCGTCATGTTCCGGGAAGTTGACGCGACTCGGAATCCACAGGAAGGATACAGATGTAGAAATTGATAATGGTGATTGCAGGAGTAAATAAGTGCGAGTATTTGGGGAATTAGTTGTATAAGAGTCCTGTAACCAGAAGAGATGAAAAAGAGTCAGTTAACAATGGATATTTGAGCTGGGGTGAGAAAATGGAGATAAAGGCTCGAGTATATGGCGTTTTGTTTGGTAGTGAAAATGAAGGCAAAATTTTTCAATCAACGACTAATTATGACTCCTTGGATCGAGTATGCGTACCCTGTTTTGGGTCCAAATTTAGATCCATCGGTAAAGTAGGGCTGATGCGTCGGAAAATTGGTTTAGGGATAATGTTTCTAATGAGTTGTCGGTATATAGTGTAGTGAGTTTGGAGATGATCAGCAAGAGCGAGCCAGATATTTACGGGAGAGTTTAGGTATGGAGAAATGGATGGTTGGTAGGGAGTAGATGGTTCTACTTGAGGTGATTGAATAATTCAGGTTCAAGAGGAGAGAATTATATCGGCAGAGTGCGGGAGCGTAGATTGGAAGGTGAGTGAATTAAACTGCGGATACAAGAAGATTGGCAGTGAGAGTTAGAAAGTGGCATTTAGGGGTGGGGGGACCAGCTTCAACGAAGATGCCGAGAGTAGGGCTAGATACGTCAAAAGGGAATACATTGACAGACAGAAAAGAGTAGTATGGTTTATAATGAAAGAAGAACAGATGATTTTGTAGAGTTTTTGCCTAGCATACTGGATAGTGGATCGAAGAGAAGACAGTCGGATGGGTAAGAAAGTGTTAAGTGGGTGGTTACTGCCTAATATCAAGTGAGAATATGATCAGTAACGAGATGTGACCTTCTGTAGATGATCTCTCTTTTGGTAAATGGGGTGTCACAGGGACAAGTCGGGTGTTGACGATTATTAATTAATTAATTTATTAATTAATTAATTTATTTATTTATTTATTTAAAGACTTGAAGTGCTGTTTAACAGCGGGAAGCCAATAATAGGACAATGAGTTCACAGTTAACAATTGGTTGATAAATATAGTTCTGTATTACATTGCGGACAGTAGGGTCACAAGTTAAGTGAGAGTAAATGTGTGCAGGTGTGGAAATGTTTGATTTTTATAGATCCAGCGAATTGAGAAAATTTTTCAGGGTGTGGTATCAATCAGAGAACATACCGGATAAGCATTGAGGATGAAAGAAAATATTAAAAAGATGGAGAGGGCCTCTCAAGGAGGGGCAGGGATCAGAGAATAGTTTGGGTAACAGTTCAGAATGAGTAGTTGGCCAGGTGAAGAGGGATCGTCGAACTTTAAGAAATGACAGGCTTCTGTCAGGAACGTATAAGTGTTCCGTCCGAAGGACGGGAATTTCTGCTTGTAACTTATAAGTTTCATCTCTTTTACAGCTTTGAGGATCTTGTTTTCGTGTTCGAACATATCTTCAACTATCTCTACCGCATTGACTTCAGGACGTGACCTGTGAGGACAAACAGCAAACCTTCTAGGGGGATAACTTCAATACTACATTGAAATGTACTCAGATAGAAGCTCGTAAAAATTATGTTTTTGGGATGTGTGCATAAAACTTCGGTAAATTATAAACATTTCTGATACATTTTGTTGACTCGAAACTTCTGCAGCCTACATACATTAGAAATCATCGATCAAAAGAGTATCTTGTTGATGAGAAATACATCCCTGCACAATTATTAATTAACTAAGCAATATACTTTTTTATCTCACGCACTCTCTCGTTTCATCTTCAAGAATTTTTAACTTTCCTTCGAAGCAAATTCTCGAATACAATGTTGCAGAAAATCTTCTGCACTAGAAATTATTTTTTCTTGGAAAATGCGGTCATCAAATAATAGACTTATTCCCAGGTGCTGTCAATAAATCAATTAAATGCGCAATAGACTGAATTATCGTGACGTCAGTCATTGTAAACTCTCTACCAACAACGCGCGAACATACTTCAAAAACCCTTCAATGTGATCGATTGTATCGTTCTTGGTTCTATCACATTATCGATTCTCATAAGAAATACACTGGAATGTTTCGATCATACGTTCAAATTAAAAAACCGGAAATGAATAAGCAATTACGTATTTATATTCAGAAGTAGGAAGTTCTCAAGTATTTGAAAATGTACCTGCGGTTCTTTATTTATTTCTGGTTTTCAAATTTGAACGTAAGATCCAAACGTTCCTGTGTATTTCTTATGGAGCATTTTTTTGTTTACAAACCACAGCGGTAAAATAGGGTAAAAATAACAGCGTGCAGCGTGGTTGTAGGGTAAGCTACCTATGTGGAGTTTGTGACGTCACGATAATTCAGTCTATTGAGTGGTAAACAAATCAGGTTGCATGCTGCAGCTGTCTCTCTTCAAAGTGTAAACAACTTTTTGCATGTTAATTCTTCTATTAAGGATAATGTGGCTTTTAAGAATGGATTTCAACTTATAAAATTCTTATATTGCAATTCTAATACAAATTCTCTTTAAATCAAGTTCAAATTACAAAATGCTAAATCATTCTAACAATACACAGTAACACACAGAAAATTCTAAAGGCTAAAACCTAAAAAAACAGATTTGTGACGTTTGGGCCAGTGTTACCACTCAACACTCCCCTGTAACACTGTGCCACAAACAACACTCCCCTGTGGGACAGTGTTACAACACAAACAAATAGTACAATGTAACAATAACAAGCGAGAAAGTTTCACAATCAGGAACACAAAAAAATATTGCAACAAGGAAGGAAGGTGGCTCCAAAAAAAAATATTTACAATTCAATACTAGAAACTATAATAACCCTAGAGAGGTAACGAAGGCAGTGAAAGCCTGAATCGGAAGAGACTTAGTGAGCCCATCGGCTATTTGACTCGATGAAGGTACATAATTTAACCAAACAACACCTTCCGCAACAAGTTCTTTGATGTATTGATACTTGAGATCAAGATGTTTTGTTCTGTTATAATTTGACCCCTACCATCCAGACATGGTTGGTAGCGCTTTTATGATCCCCTTCTTTTACTGACATGTTTCTATCCTTAAATCCGACGAAGAAAAGAATATGCCATCTTTTGGATACTCTAATGATTGATTCTGCCACTTCATGCTGCCTATTTTTTGAGACAAGTCATACAGAGGATGATTTAATCACCTAACGCTGTCTATCATCAGATGGAAAGCTTTCAGAACTGAAATTTTCCGAAATTCTTAGAAAATAATTTTATAAAGCTAGAATTTCTGTTGTTTGCTTGGAAACTTCTACAGAAAAAATTTTCTACTCACACACGAGTGAGAACAAATTATCTTATTTATTTTTCTCATTAAAAGTGTACGCTCGAATCCAGCAACTTTAGAGTAATACAGTACATTTACGTTTTTTTTTTTTTTTTCCTGAAAAGAAATTACTTGCGGACGAGAATATTTATGTAAAAATTCTACATGGACGATGTTTTCCCTCGCAAATTGGACAAAATGAATAACTATTTATACGAAAACTTTTCAAAACAGTTCAGCACTTCTCCTGATGGGTATTTCACGTAAGCTATAATTTTACATAGTTATAAAATGTTTTGATCATTTGTAGGACGTTACAGCACGGCCTGCAATTCACGGGCTCTGTAATTTTCTACGCAGAATTTATATAAACTGTGTAAGTACCTACCGTGAAAAGGAGAGAGTTACGTAGGAAACAACGTACGGCCGATCAAAAAACTTCCCACTTGACCATTTACTATTTATTTATTTACTCGTCAGATTAATTATCTACTCGGGGTATATTTCTAAACCTTTTGCAGCATATCGTGAATAATACGCGACAATCAATTACGAGCGCGATCGAATAAGAGGAGGAGAAAAGAAGATACGAGTTGTGAGAAAATGCACCTGTTTTCGCCGTATCTTTTTCTTTCTTTTCAGTTCGTGATTCGTATTACTGTATTTGTATTATTTGCTGATATTTTCAATCAGACATCAATGAGAAGAAAGAACAAACTCTATTCGGACAGGTTATACCTGAGACTAATTATTATTACAGTATTTCTTACTCGATAAGTATAATATGAAAGCCATAATTTTACGTATCATGCGCTAATATAATTACTGGTTACATGCGATCACCGAACTGTTGTTTCATTTGGGACAGGAAGAGTGACGAAATAAGTTTTGGAGTACCTGTCACATTATTCTTAGAAATGATAGAAAATATTTTTAAACGTTTTCAAAAGAATGTCTCATCGAATAGAGAGACATTAAATTTGTATGAAGGATGTACGTATAATTTCTAGAGAATTTTTATTCGAATTTGTCGTGGAATAGCTAATAAGAGCGTATATTAATTTTTCAGCGGGAAGAATCAGCCCTCTTCAACAAAGGGGGAATGTTCATCTAACAGGTGTAGATTCTGTCCTATAGTGGCGAAATATTAGAGGACTATACTACCTATTAGTCCGAAGCCGGTCAATTATTTCTTTGTTGAAAAATCAAGTAAAAATATTGTCGGAATACATTAAATGTAATGGCTTATTAGTGTGCATGAAATCAGCCCAACAGCCACCTGACAAGCTGCGACGCCCCATGGCTGATTTTTGGTCACAAAAAATATTTATGCCGCGCTATTTTGAAATTAATTTTCCATTTTTCTCCGTATAGCATCTTATGCGATGAAGTCGAACGCTAACTTTTTTCAATATTTTTATGTTTTTGGTTTATTAAGTCCTCTTTAATTCACGCTTCTCATCTCTCGTAATTTTTTTTTTCTTTTTTTTTTCATTCTTATTTTTACAATCCTCAGTCTTTTCAAATACCTAAATCAATTTTTCATCGACATTTTCAAAAACAAAAAAAAAAAAAAAAAAAAGACAGAATCTTGCTGATGGTAAAGGAAAAGTAAAGAGAAGTGAACTTTCTCAACGAATCAGAAAATAGTACGAATAGTTGATCAAAATTATTCATTCAAGAGAGAGGAAATCACCGATCGTGGAGAAAACGACGGCCTCCATAACGGAGTTAAACAAGGAACACGCGGTTGAATTGGTTTTGATATTTATAATTGAATTCAAAATTGTAGTCCAAAAGAATCTGAATTTTTCCAAGTTCCCCTCCTTCCTATCATTTATAGCTCGCAAGTCTACACTTTTTCAAGTCCAACTCCTTTAATATAGAAAATCAGTTTCTGCTGGACGGCCAACGGTGGGTCACCAAAATTTTCAAAGGAGACGCTCCCGGAGAACAGGTTTTCTGTTCACAAAGAAACAGCAAAACCAGCCGACCAGCTTATTTTTCTTCAGACGGAATGTAGAAATTTTTTTACAGAAAACAGTTTTCAGGGGGTTTGCTTGGGAAAAACGTCGGGATTTTTTCTGACGAATTATGGTTCCGAGGAAGCGCGGGCAAAGGCCCTGACTTACTCTTGGGACTTGAGCAAATCTTGGGTATTAACTGTGTTTATGAAAGAGAAAGAGAACTTGGTCGGTACGGAAGATCTGAGACACTGGAGAACCCCGGAAGATCTACCGGATGGGTGAGCTTCGAAATGAGCGGAACAGCCATGGGAACCAAACCTGCTCGATTTGAAATCATCCAATAAATTTACATACTAATTCAGTGTTCCTCAAAGTTTTCAAGAAGTGATATATTTTTCAGAATCAGATATGTTTCGCGATCGACCAAAGTAAAAATCAGTAGTAAGACGCAACCTGAAACAAGTGTATTCAGTTGTCGTCCTCATATTTTTACAATTCCTCAAAAAGGTTGGTGATCGACCCGCGATCGACGGTTTGAGGAACTTTGGACTAATCGATCGATGTTTTATTTTGCATTTCCATTTCGGGAGTATTTCTTCAATCAAATACCAATTATCATAAGTAAAGTTGAAGTATAGCTCCCCATTCAAATTTGCACTTTGTCACTATGAAAACTGTAAAGGGACGGTGCAGTAGCCTATACATGCCAAATGTTCATTGCCTACTAGAGTTATTAAAGAAGAAAAATCGGAAATAATTTCTGTTCATAAATTGACTGAACTACTTTTTGCAGTATTATAGAAACTAGAGTCAACTTTTCAATTTGTTTTAAACGCAGTTATTTTGATACGATAATTTTCAGAGTATTTTTTTCCTCCTTTTTGGGGCTCTTGCCTCGACAAACCAAGAGCCTTTATGCATTCGCAAAAAAAAAATAGAATGAAATAAATAAAATAAATGAATACATGAATAAAGTTTCCACGTCACGACTCGAGATATATTCTGTGTCACATAAGATTTCATTTTTGCTTAGCATTTTTAGAATTTCTGTCCAGTCTTGGTGTGTTTTATTTGAACGTATCTCAATTTTTTCAGTTGTCTATCTTCATTTTGGCTGGGGACGCTTGTACTGTGATTATTTGCGGGGATATTTTTTGCATTTTGAAGCTTGACAAGCAAAAAGGAACCAAATCTCTCAGGTTCCAGATCTAAATGGAACAAAGATGCGGATCTCTTCGTTACCAGATCTTGATATAATTATAGAAAAGATCTAGATTTCTTAAGCTGTACATCTTGGTAGGAAAAAAAGCACTAGATCTTTTGAAAAAAATGAAATAATTATTTTCCATTATTTAAAACAGTCAATGAGAAAAGAAAACCCAAGAAAGCCGGATACCGTGGCGTATGGCGACACAGTCTTGTTTGTTTAATGAACAGTAGATTTTTTCTTTGTTAATATGTAGGTACAAGTCTGAGAATGAGGGGAAAGCCCGCCGGGTAATAAAAGTTGTATCCACTATATAATTTGTCCAATTCTGGATCAACGTTTATCTGCCAAAACTCTCGGCCCTATTTGAAAAAAGAAAAAAAAAAATTACGGCTTCCTTAACGAAGTTAAACGAGGAACGCAGGGAACCTGTTTTATGATTCGAATGAGATTTGGTATTGAAAATTCAAGGAAGCCTAGATCATATATAGCTCGACAGTCGAAATTTTTCCAAGTTCCCCTCCTATCATATATAGCTCGAGAGTCGAAATTTTTCTAAGTCCCTCTCCTATCATATATGGCTCGAGAGTCGAAATTTTTCTAAGTCCCCCTTCTATCATATATGGCTCGAGAGTCGAAATTTTTCCAAGTCCCTCTTCTATCATATATAGCTCAAGAGTCGAAATTTTTCCAAGTCCCCCTCCTATCATATATAGTTCGAGAGTCGAAATTTTTTCTAAGTCCCCCTCCTATCATATATAGTTCGAGAGTCGAAATTTTTCTAAGTCCCTCTCCTATTATATATGGCTCGAGGGTCGCAATTTTTCTAAGTTTTTCGCTGGACGGCGCACGGCGGACGGCGGACGGCAGATTTCTGAAATAGCCCCCCATAAAACAGGTTCCCTGTTAAAAAAAAATCCAAAATATGAAACAGTTGGAGGAAAACAGGCTTATTAATTGTTCAGAAATATGAACTAAAATTACCTGTTTTATAAAATGAGTAGATCAGGCTTACTCGCTCTTCATCTTACAACTTTGAATTTTATTTGAGTGCACTAACATTAATTTTATGACCACACAAAGTATTCCACTATTGTCAGAGACCTTCAATCGATCCGTTCAATGTTGAATGTATTATGACTCACCATCTGGGTCAGAATGTTTCTGAATAATCCCAGCAGTACAATCAGAGGGTTTGTCTACTTGATGGTGCACTCTCTCGTTTACAACTAGCCTAGCTTGAGATTTAGCAAATGCAAAATTGACCAGAATCCCCATAAAGTTCCATAAAGTTTCTTTCTAAAATTTTGAAGGCACTGACGATCCTGCACAACACATTGCGATAGTATAGGTCAGCGCTTTGCAAACTGCGCTCCGCGGAGCCTTTCTTAGCCCACATTTGTGAGCATTTTATAATTATTTCAAATTTCTCAAATTTTTTTTCTTTAAGGGCTCCACGTCGAATTTTCTTTTCGAAAAGTGAGCCGCGGGTGAAAAAGTTTAAGAAGCACTGCTATAGGTACTTATAGCAATAAAGTAAAATATTTGGATATCTAATCTTTCTACGCAATCTCCTCCTCCTTTGTTTTTTCTTTTTCCTCAATCGTATTAAATATTAGTGTAATCATTGTAATCTAGTGTCACCCCGTAATTGGCCAATAGTTGTGTGAGAGGCACGTTAATATTTTATAAAATGTGACCTGCGATGAGAAAAGGATGCTCATTGCCCGTTGGCGCGAGAACACCATTTTTCTCTACTTGAACGTCTAATCAGAGAGAAATGGCGTTCCTGTCAGTGGGCAATGAGCATCGCTTTCTCATCACAGGTCACAAGTAAATGGAGAATGCGTTCTAAAGATTCGTTTTTGGAAGAACGCAATGTAAACTTAACTTGTTATCTAACACTATTCAATATTATTGCAGGTTTCTGTCATCACACGGTTCCTGAGAAAGGCTGAAATAGACATTCCTAGGAGAGCTATTGTTAATGATTTTGCTCCAGTTCCGGATACATGAAAGTTTTAACAACGACAAAAAAAATCAGCCGTTCAGAAATAGATATTGCCGCAGAGACGCGAAGTAGTTATGAACATACGTCATAAATATCATCCACAAAAGGTGTAAAAGGTGATCCGATCATCATCTTAAAAATAAGGTTAGAACAAAATTTGTAGAATTATATGTGAAATTTTCTGCAATAATTCTGCTCTCATAAAAATTCATTGAGATCTATTCAAGGAAACCTTCCGTTCGTCACGTGCACCGCCCATCAATTTTCTCGTTCTTGTAGCGCTGGCCCGACAGGTTTAAATAAAATTCAGTTTGGTAGCTATAGGGCTTTTCCATGTCGGCGCATTGCATACGTATTCTCCTACGTGTTATCGAAATGGTAGTATTTCTAACATTGCTCTTAAGGGTGTTGCTGGATTGCATACTCATTTTCATCGTGGAGTAGTTTGCCATAAGAGCAATGTTAGAAATACTACCATTTCGATAACACGTAGGAGAATACGTATGCAATGCGCCGACATGGAAAAGCCCTATACCTGCGAAGTTTTCTCGCTAGTTGTTTGGGTATCGCTCCGTGTATGGGCAGCCGGTTCAGCTCTTTTTCTTTTTATCTGAAAGTGTAAAATGGGAACATGTTACACTGAAAAGAAATGTAGACATCAGAATATCCAAAATTTCGAAAATGGCGCGTTATACTTCGTTCGGTTATTTGAACACGTATACTCGTTCACCTTTAGGTAGATATTTTTCCTACCTTCCTCGTAGTAAGTTGTTCCGACTTCACTGTGCTGATTTCAAATGAATTTTCGAAATTTGCATCGAACCCTCCTTGAATTCTGAAAAAAATTATCAAGCCTTTATTTGCCAGGGGAATCTGAATGAAAATACACAAAAACGCTTTCCTCAACCAGAAACGTAAATTTATTGCGTCAACATGTCGACCACATTAAAATCGTCTTTAGGACATCTATTGACGCTATTAGTTTACGTTCCTGTGCAGGAAAAACTTTTTTGTATGTATTCGTTGCGCCTTTTCCAATGCAGGCGCTGATTTGAAGGTACACCTATATAGATTTTTGATCTTTTGATAACTTTTCATTTACCGGTACTCACTTTCCTACTCGCTGATCAGATTGTACGCGTATAGCTAAATCTTATATCGATGTAACTAAGCATGCATACAAATTTCTCTCGAGTCAATTATTATCACACTTCAACGGTTTGTAAGTCCTTATCCATCTATCTTTCGAAAAACCATTTTTCCCATAGTATGTGTACGAGTACTTTATAGATTTGCCAAATCTTCGATCTTTTCACGTTGTAAACGATATACAAGCGTGACTTCGCACTTTCATTTCGCTGATTACTCATCATTCTTTGTTCCAAAGAAGATTCCCATACGTAAGCCGTATAGTACATAATGTACCGATGGCACATTTGATTGACTCTATGGCGCATCCCCTCACCAGGTATGTACACTTGTACAGTCCATAATTCACGCTGAAACATTTTCCGTTAATCTTCGTCAAAATGCGTCTGTTAAAGTGTTAAACGATATATTTGGAATACTGATCACTGGTGTTACAGAGAACCATAATCAAGATCCAGAGATGCGATCGACCATCGCTATTGTTTACCTTTCCACGCGGCGTATTTTCACGGTCATTACGAGGAGCTAAACGCGGCTCACGATGTCACGTACGGCCAACTTCAAAACACTCTAATTATAGTATTCATAATCAAAATATTATAATAATAAAAGAAGTCATCGTGATTCGGGTTTTATAGGTCCGTTCGATCTCTCGAAAGTGTGCTAGTCATCCAGCCGTACCGCTATAACTATCCGCTTATCCCCATCGCGGGCTTCTCCCTCCGAAACGAAGCATGATCCCGTACGACAGGTACGCGGCCTATCTGCCATAGCTCGTTGCTGCGACGACTTGTCCCCCTCCATGTGGTGTGGAAGTTTTCTTCGATAATCGTCGCAGCCTTTGAGTTGGCTTTGAAAGTAGCCGCCGCCGCCGTCGTTCCCGATGAAATGGCTAAAATGAAAACTGGCTTTGACATGTATGTTGACTTCATTATAAAACCGATTACTTCACTAGAAAATATATCTATTTCCTCTTCTCGTCTCGCTGCTACTACAGCGGTACCGCGTCGATGAAATAATCTGTGTGTGTAAAGAAGTTGTTCAATGCCCGGTATAATAATAATATAAGTTTTATAAGTACGCGCTATAAGAAGGAACGCGGATTTGCCGACCAACTATTTAATTATTGCATTTACATTTTCAACAAAATGAAACTGGTATTCGAAAACGTATATATGTATACCGGAGAGTCGCCGCGGAAAATTAAGTTCATTACCGGTTATTTAACGCCTTATATATCAATTAAATTAGGATATCTCGCTTGAAAATAGAAAACACCGTCTAATCTGATGAGCTCGTTCACAGGTAGAGGAAAACATTTGGCCGAGTTTGAAAAAATATTGTGGTTTAAGTGTTAGGAAAGGTCACACATCTTCATTACCGATGTTGAGGGGAAAAAATGTGGTATAGAGAGGAAAGAAAGAAAAAAAAAAAGCTGAAAATGATATATATGCGCGAGAAAGCAAAGGGCGCGAAAAAGAAGAAGGAAAAAAAAAACAAAGTTAGAACAGTATAGTGTGTAATTAATTGTCGGTAGTTAATCGAGAAGGTGTTAGAATGACGCACGGTTATCGGTTTATCGTATGTAACCAAGTTAGACTGTATAATATGCAGCTCTTCGTTCTTTTTTCTTCTTCTCTTCTCCATAAAGAATGCTGGACGATGACAAATTACGAACGTATATATCATCGAACGCTATCAGTAATGCTTTCGGTGTGCGTTTAATTTTTACGTTTTTATTCTGTTCGGGTGAACGCATCTTCTGGTTCAAAAACCTCAACGGGGGTCCGTACGCTACGAGTTGATATCAAATTGTCGGACTAATAGTTTGGTTTTTCTCTTATTATTTCCACTTCGTCTCGCCTTGTGTGGTTTGACCAAAAGTGTATACCTTAGCGTCGATCTCACGAAAAAGAACATTTAGCAGGAATCTGTTTTATGGCTAGCCTTCCAAATTAAGATGTTCGCGATCCACTGCCCATCCGTACTGGGAGACGCGCCCATACGAATAATATGTCCCGTAATAAAGAACCCTGGACATTTCGCGGCACAGATCTTGTGTCGGCGTCGTCTTTTTCAGCTTCCGGAGTGGACTATTCCCACGCGACGTGACATGATTTCATCACATGATGTCCTACGTAGGTAAACAAATTACGCGTGAGTGGACCGAGCTGGTGATTGTTACGAAAACCCTAGTAAGATGATCCTGTTCGCTTCATCAGATAACTAAAACAGATGTACTTTGCGTTATGGACTATATGGGTGGTGACTCTTGGAATTCTCAGAAACGGAGCTTCAATTCTGTAAGAATAGTAAAACTATTACAAATTAATTACCTCTATCTATTCGACAATTTGGGAAAAGTTTGAAGTCAGTAATTTGGAATCTAGGAGCGAGTTCTTGGCAATGGCCTGTGCAATATAAGTACAAATTTACTGACGCACGAAAATTTGGAATTTCAGGAGAGTTTTAAGTCCTCTGGCTCCTATACGCCGAATTAGAAAAGAATGTTAAAATATTCTAAAAGGCCAGTCATCGCATTCCAAAAAGTGAATCGATCTGTGAAAAGAAGTACCTTTCCTTACACTCTTCTATGGGAAAAGAAAAAAACAGCCCTGACCCAGTACAAAAGCTGACTCATGTCCTCCAGAAACGCGTAGTGTAGTATTTTTTATTCTTGCTTCCTATACATTTCGACGTTATGTATCCATTATATCGGTACATTGATTTTATCGATCAAATTGAATCGATTCTACTCACTATATCGACTTATGATACGTCTATCTCCGTCATCATGACGTCATAGTTGTGTCCCTTACCACTGGCTCAGCATAACTGTATATTTTGTATGTTAGCTAACTGGTTCACTCGCTCCGCTTCTTCGCCCGAATGGCCTAGTATAGCCCTAGTAAAAGCATAGTAGAGGGTCATGATGTCATATTATGCTTCGTCTTCTCCCTTTGGCCTTAGTTTACTACAAAGTAGGAATATGTTGTGACGTAGCTGTGTCTAGTTCAGCTTAGTGCGTGTTATAGGCTAACTTGAAAAGTAGCAGAGGTCGAAATTTTTCCAAATTCCGAAAAAGAAGTCTAGTATACTGTATGTTAGTTCTAGTATAAGGGACAGGGTGAGCGGCTTCTGGCGTCCCCCGTCCGACAAAACTGACCTTACTTAATTAAGGAGTTGGACTTGAAAGATTATGACTTCCGAGCCATATTATACGACAGGAGTGAGTCTTGCAAAAATTTCGACTCTTGAGCCATTATTATAATATGAAAGTAAAATTTCGACTTTGAATGATAGGAGGGAACTTTGAAAGTTGACGGAATTGAATGAGAAATGCAGAGAACCTGTTCTATAGAAAAGATTTGATCATTTTCCTTAGTCTCCCTCCTATCGTATAATATGTATAGAGCTCGGAAGACAAAAATTTTCCGAGTCCCTCTTTTATCACATATAGCTCAAACGTTGTTATTTCTAACTCCCTCTTTCGAGTTACATACAGGTATTGGTCTTGAAAAGATTTGGTTCCAAATTTTTCTTAGTCCCCGCCTATTATATATAGCTCGAAAGTCGAAATTTTCCCAATGGAAAAATGTGTGGTGTTTGTTGTACAAACGGCCGGCAACCTCACTTATTTTGATCGAACGACGAAACCCTACCTAATCTAACTATAGGAGGTAGAATTAGAAATATCCAGGAAGTTGATCCGGGTTTAAGCTATCCAGGGGTGTCGAACTTGAAAAAATTTTGACCATCATCACTCGGCGCACGGGAAATTTTATTGGGGAATATTAAACTGCACGAAAATGAAAAGTTGTTTGAACGAAAAACAACATTACAAAAATATTAGCTAACAGGTTGTGGTAACGAAAAGTATAGTACTTACACGAAATTTTCAACCATTTTCCCGGGAAAAGCAGAAACATACACGAATTTTTTAGTGTTTTTTCAAGAAAATAGAAAAAAAAGATTTTTCAGTACTTGAAGGTTTCTTGCGTTTCTTGCATCTTCGAAATTTGTTTTTCGAATTTTTTAAAATAATTTTGATTACTTTTTTTTTTCTTTTTTTTTTTTTTTTGGTCGGTGATTACGAGGAATATTTTTAGTAGTCCATGAATTCAGTCTACGGTTTCTCTTCACCTGTCAAGATCTGGAACTCAAAAAGCTGAAGCTTTTTTATTACTGAGATCTAGCACTCGAGAGATTTCAGGGTGTCTACCAGGTCGACTAAGTCAACTAAGTCAATTATAGTCAACTTTTTTGAAACATGGTCAACTAAGTCAAGTAAAGTCAACTTTTCTATCCGTAGGTCAACTAAAAAGTCCAAAAATGCAAAATTTTTCTGTAAAGAATGTTTTTTACATGTCTTCCTATATGTACAATATCAAGGTATAATCAACGAACTTTTGACTTTTAAAATGACTCTTTTCTCAATTAAATATTAATTCTTGCAAACGAATAAAAAAATACCGAAATTACGATATTAGTTTTAGAGGGGGGGAGGGGGGGGGGAGTTTGATATTTTTTTTAGAGTCAAATAAAATATCGAAAAAAGGTCAACTAATGTCAACTACTTCCATTTTTCAATTCTGGTAGACACCCTGGATTTGAATTTCTTTTTGTATGGGCCAAATATTTTTTTCTTTCTAATTCTTCAATGCTTTCTTTTGTATGTGTTATTTTTTTATTTTTTGGGCGAAAGTTTTTTTTTTTTTTTTTTTTTTTTTTTCATTTTTTTTTTTTCTTGTTTTATTGTGAAATTATTCTTAACCGCTTAAAGTCTTTCTTCTTTCGTGATTTTTAACTTTTTATTTCGTGCGAAAAAATCTCACCCAATTTTATTTCAAAATAACCTCCTTAAGAACAGGATTTCTGTTAAAATGTTGCTATATAGAAAAATTTAAACCCTCCGGTATTCCCATTTTCAATAAAATTTATTTGGCTTTTCCCCCTGTTAATTAAAACATAAAAAAATATTGTTAAAAAAGTATTAAAAAATGCTCCAAAGATGCAGACTGGCTTTCCAAAACGTCAGCGTTAGTTTTGACTTTTTCAATTTTTCAATTTTTTTTTTTTTTTTTCTTGTTTTATAATATTTTTTGTGTTTTGACTGAGTGGTGGAAAAGCTGAACACATTTTATTGATTGACCCCCCTACAATGCTGAAGATGGGATATGATGTTTCCCGAAACTGTGGTCAACTCCGCTCAAAAATCCACAATCTAGCTAAATATCGGTCTAATATTTCTTAATATTTACGTTTTGTTTCCAATAAATTCCATCCTTTTCGGTTTTATTTGTCTTGGCTTAAAAATTTTTTCGACTTTTTATTCTGAATTTTCTAATAATTATTTTTTAAATTTTCGACTTTAGACGGTTTTTATTATCTTTTAGTTTAGTTTCGACTTTTGACTATTTTTATTTTACTGATTTCTTGACGGTTTTATTTTTATTATTTTTTCGTTTCGATTTTTTACGGATTTTAGTTTCATTTTTACTTTAATTAGACCTTTCCATTTGTAGTCTGTGATTGTGTATTTTCGAACTATTAAATTTGTTACGGTCCCTGTGATTCCTAGTCTACATTAATTATGGATCGTACTTTTGAGGATTCTGTAAAATGGAGTTGTCTATTGTCTTTTCATTGTCGCCTTTAACCAATCATCGGTATTCAAGCATCAAGCCAAAAAAAGACTGTGAGCGTGACATTTCATATCCTGTGTTGATCTTTATATTATGGTATGTAAGAATTATACCCTCCCATCATTGACGGAAATAGACCCGGGATTTCTGGGGGGCTGTGGCCCCGTGAAATAAATTTTCCGTACACAAAGTTTGATTTTTACCCTGTCTTTCAAAAATTTTGGGGGGCCTAATTCTGATTTTGGGGGGCTTAGCCCCCTCAAGCCCCCCCTATTTCCGCCAATGCTCCCATTCAAGATATCACTTATCATCAAAGCCTGATTGTTTTGGTGCTAAAAATGATCAATTAGGTATCAGTATTTAAACGTTGTCTTCTCAGTACTTTTCGGAATTAGATTGAAAACACCAATTTTTTGTAATTTTTTTCAATTCTCGATCAAAATTATTCAATTTATGACAGGAATTATTTGATTTTTAACCAAAATTAACCAATTCTGAGGAATCAAAATTATTTTTTCTTGAACTAAAATTTCTGATCTTTTCAAGAAAAGCTATCGGATTTCATACTAAAATTCAGTATTGCTTCAACCAAATTATCATATTTTAGGTAAATTTTGTCAATTTCTTGTTCAAAATTACGTGATGTTATACAGTATTCAACAACCTGATCATTTACGGCCTTATCCGATTTTGAATTCTGTTTTCGGCGTTAATTTCACTTCTGACAAAATGAAAATTTGTTTTTCAAGCTCCAATACCCTTGAAACTTACTTGAATGCTTTTCAAGCTTCCTACCTCCGCAAAATGATTTAACAAAGGCGGAGAAATTTGGGCACCTACAACAGTTACAATGGAATCTTTCAAAATCTGAGAAGAAATATTTTTCCGATCGTTTCCATCATTTTCATCTAAGTTGGCCTCGAGTGCTCAACATTAGCGCTCCAACACAAAGTTATGAAATTTTGTTAATCTTAGTTGTGCTTAAGTTCTAAGCCAATTTAAACTATGTAATCAATAAAGTCAACCTTGAAGCTTATAACTTTACAAGTAAGTCAATTGAATGAAAAAATAACCTTTTAGTTTGACTTTAAAGTGTAAGTCAAAAAGTTTTCTTCCCACGGTTGTGCAGCATAGCTTATGTGTTGCAGTTTCATCCTCTGCTGTTAGCGCGCGAAGAAGTGCTATACAAGAGAGTGTGAAGCCATGATAAGATCAAAGAAGACAATTCCAGCAATTTATGATTATTGTGTACTACATTGAATAAAAAGGCATATGCTAGTGAGCTTCGCGCGGGTAGTACCAGATGGAGTTCCATAGTTTTTCGAACAACGAGACAGCATCTAGCATTGGATTAATTGAAGTGAATGACATAAGTGATGAGCCAGTTGTGTATTTCCAAGAGTTGAAGCTGAAGTGACACAAAAGTTCAGGTATAATGTTTTGATTATTTGAGCAAACGGAGAAATCGTTCCGCTGAAGCTTATTTATGGCCTAAAACTTGAGTACAACTTGAGCTTGCTCCCTTGAAGTTGTAAGAAGTACCATTCATATCAAGGAAAGAGCCTGAGACGCAGGACATAAAGGAAGCTGTCTACGTACCTATTTTATGATGAGAGGTCCGGGAGGAAGGCTATTGAAAACCATCGCTCTCATTGTACAATGCAAAGCCATATGATGAAGATATCAACAACTGCTATCTATATTTTCTGAAAAAACGTTTTCGTATATTTTATATCTTCCTGCAAGTTCAGACACGGTTGGGACAAAGCATGGATTTGTCAAAATGAAGATACCTATAAAATATTTTACTTTATGCTGTTACAAGGGAGAATATGAAGAAGTATCGTGATCGAACGTGAGAAAGATAAGAATACAAGGGGTAGGAATGACTTCATTGATTACTTGTACACGAGAATCGTTGCTAGCTTTGATAATTTTGATTTTCTTGAGGGCGGTCGTACGCAAGCCTAAAGATCCTGTAAGATGAATGTGACCTCTTGTGATTTGCTTTCTTGGCTGTTGAAGAGGCTTGTTAATATTCTTGCTGACGGTGTGTTTTGTGATTTGTGTGTAATCCTAAAGAAATTTGTGGTTGTTTTCTGGGAAGCAGGGTGCATGTGGTCTTTCATTCCACGTACGCTTTCATGCTTGAAAATTTGGCAGCATTTCATGGTCGAGTAGTAGGATTGTAAAACGCACAGGTATCCACGGAGAAATATGTTTCTTCCAAACTGTTGGCGTAACAAGACTAACTTCTTCCATCTTCATCTTCTTTTTCCTCTGCATCTCGCGCGATAGTGTGATCATTTAATAACTCAGGAATGCGCGACGAGGTTAATGCATCTGTTAACCCTCATACGAATGTGTTCCTTTATTTTTCCCTCTTTCAGTGCAAGACTACCATTATCATTCATTATCGTTATTGTTGTTATTCTTAAATATCAACTTTAACATTAACGGTACGATTAATTAATTGGTCTTCGGCTTGAATATCAACAACTGCTACCGGAAAATGAGTAGACCCCGAGATGACGTTAGTTCTATCATTTTTTCTTTTTGAAAGAGAGTGGGCTTAAAATCGCGGCCTATTCGTTAACCTTTTCCGAATAAAACAGACCGCGTCCGACGTCTGACTTACGGCTTCTGTCCGGCTCTGTTGGACCAATTTTTCGTTCGTATCTTCGGTTTATTTTAATCCGGAACGACGACGTACGGTCGAATGACCCGGGCACGACGTACGCGTGCTGGATTAAATGAACCGGAAGTTTTCGTCAGTGAAGAAATTAGTTAATTATAGTTGTCCATTACTTTATACTTATTCATCGTTGAAGGAAGTGCGTACGTAACGTACAGCTGCTCGACTTCGTATATCAACAGCGAATCATGAAATTTGCCTAATTATCCGACAATATTTTTTGAAACCAGATATACATTGCTCTGAATGAGTGACACTTCAGCGAGAGGAGAGAAGAATTTAAGTGCGGTATCCTTGATGGATCATCGGTCTTATCGTGAATCGAGGCAGTCACAATTATTGCCGGGTAAAAATGTTTTGACGGAGCCAAATAAATAAAGATCATTTTTGATATCTTTTTATAGGCAGCTCCCAGTTAAGATGAAATAATTTTCGGATAAAGGCACAGAAAAGACATCAACCAGTTTATAAGTCTTGGTGATGTCGCGAACATCTATGACGTTGTTTGTTCGTGACGTCATCAAATTTCTTCTTCTCTCCGTAGATTTCTGGATTATATAGGTCAAGGATTCCAAGTCTATCAACGTGCAGGGAGTAGCTAAGGACATTGTAAGCTGAGCACCTACGCCTAGTTTAAGCCGAGTATAGCCTATTATTAGTATAGCGTACCACAAGCATATGCTAGGCCTGGTGGAAAGTTAAAAAGAAAGTTTTCTGCTTGAGAGAATCACATACATATTTTCAGGCGTTTTATTAATGTATTGAGGAGGTAACTCGACCTCGCGGATTTCCAATATGGGGGTGAAGTACCAGTGAAGATTTTCAAAAAAAAAAATTAACAAAAGATGTTTTCTTGTTTGACGTATTTAAAAATCTAGTGTAGTACTTGTACATCAAGTCTGGTAAACCTAATGAGATCGGCATTACTTTGTATAACCTACGAGGAAAGAGGCTTCTAAAGTTTTGAAAACTTTCATATTTTAAACTCAGTTTTAGGTGTTATATAACAAGACGTAAACATCGAAGTCCTGGAGCCATGAATGAGACATGATCCAAAATCCTTAAACTGCTCCAAAAGTCAGAGTTTCTCTGCGATGACCTTGACCTTAAAGAGGATAAGCTGTCATGGAACTCGTCGATCACTAGAATTTAAACGCTCATCTCTAATACAGACTCCAGGTAATTTATATTTCTGCTCAAGTATTAAACTATTTACGTCCAAATATGTGAAAATCTTGTCCGCACAGCGTATAAAGAGTGTACGTTAATCGCTACAATTTTCAGACACTATGCTGTAGGTTGCTCCAGGATACTACAGAAAGTGAAGATAAACTTTTGGGAAGTCCACGGAAGATGGTTCCGCACGCCCCCGAACAGATTGAAAAATATAATAGGTAAGATTATCTATCGAAACGCAAAAATATCAGTACTGTGCAAAATACAGGGTGCGCTGTCTAGATTTCTCTTTTGTGGAATATGGGTGCGGCAAAAAGTTCGTCTCCGGTATTGCAACCTCGAAATCTAAATAGCCTCAGAATCAGTCATCCTAGACGCATCTCATCACTCATCTTATGCCCTTTCATATTTTCATCACGTTCTTGGTACCTCCCCCCCCCCCTCCCAATCATTTAACATAATGTGCGGCAAAAGATACGTTTCCGATTTTCACGTTGGAAAAAAAAAAGAGAAAAACAAAGGTAATTTTTTCCCCCTTCATTTCTCTCTCTTTTTTCAAACGTGCAAATCAGAAACGGAACTTTTGCCGCACCCCTGTATTGTAGCTAAAAAACCTGTTTTACGCTATTTAGGTCAAATCTATCTGAAGAATGAAGACGAGAAAATCAGAGACCGAAGGTTTTTAGGGGTAAATTACGAAATGCAACAGCTGTAAGATAGTTTTATAAAACTGTTCTTCTCAAAATGTATTTTTTCGAGTATAAAATAGAACTACACGTTAACGAATATTAAGAGTTAAAACATATGAAGGGTGAAAAATCAAACATATTCTCGACTTGATCAAATCGATCATTTACAGAAAAATCTAAAATCTCTACACAATTCAACATGAATGATTCGAAATAAATTGCCTGACAAACACAATCATAAAATTCGCGAATAGATGTACCAAATCATCAGAATCTTCAAGTTTCAAGAGTGAATTTGAAACATTTAATTACAGAAATGATATGGTTCTCGAGGATAGCTCGAGCACATGCACGGAAAAACCGTGCATGATATTGACGAAATATTAGTGAAAGTTATCATGAATCCTGGGGGGGGGGGGGGGAATATTTCCCATCCTGTATTTATAAATATGGATACTAAAAGTAGCCATAATTTTATTTTCCCACGTGATTTCGACATCACCAGGTCTCTTGATCGCTGATTTGGGCTTTGCTTTTGGCTCGAGCAGCTCAGAGCAAGCTTCTCCAATTATTAGTAAATCAAATGTGATTCTGTAAGTTTGCAAGTTAAGCACGTCCCTCTCTAAATTAGAGATTCGTTCCAATAATTTCTGTAATCAAATATCAGCACTAATTATGTAATGACAAACTTGGATCATCATTTATACCGCGAACCAAAGGAAGGAAAGGTTTCACTCGATGTCACTCCTCCAACGTTCTATAGCTAATCAAGAAGACGTTGATGTTTGAAAAATTCCGGTGTGTTGACAAGTTTGTACTTAGGACTGGGCGAAGTATCGAAATATGTTATTTATAAAGAAAAATCGAAGACAGTACCCTTTCAGCTTGAAAAAAAAAGAAAACTCTTCGAAACTTTTGTGTAAGTGTGAAAGGATGGTAACTCATATTTGGTCATCATTCATTTCATATTGGATTTCATAAAAATTTCTCTACTTTTACGCGCATAATGTTTCTGATAAGTTCATGATGTAATTAGAACGATTATTATAATCTACAAGCAGAAATTCCCGTCCTTCGGACGGAACACTTATACGTTCCTGACAGAAGCCTGTCATTTCTTAAAGTTCGACGATCCCTCTTCACCTGGCCAACTACTCATTCTGAACTGTTCCCCTATCTATTCTCTGATCCCTGCCCCTCCTTGAGAGGCCCTCTCCATCTTTTTAATATTTTCTTTCATCCTCAATGCTTATCCGGTATGTTCTCTGATTGATACCACACCCTGAAAAATTTTCTCAATTCGCTGGATCTATAAAAATCAAACATTTCCACACCTGCACACATTTACTCTCACTTAACTTGTGACCCTACTGTCCGCAATGGAGTACAGAACTGTTAAGTGTGAACTCATTGTCCTATTATTGGCTTCCCGCTGTTAAACGGCACTTCAAGTCTTTAAATAAATAAATAAATTAATTAATTAATAATCGTCAACACCCGACTTGTCCCTGTGACACCCCATTCACCAAAAAAGAGATCATCTACAGAAGGTCACATCCCGTTACTGATCATATTCCCACCTGATATTAGGCAGTAACCACCCACTCAACACTTTCTTACCCATCCGACTGTCTTCTCTTCGATCCACTATCCTGTATGCTAGGCAAAAACTCTACAAAATCATATGTTCTTCTTTCATTATAAACCATACTGCTCTTTTCTGTCTGTCAATGTATTCCCTTTTGAAGTATCTAGCCCTACTCTCGGCATCTTCGTTGAAGCTGGTCCCCCCACCCCTAAATGCCGCTTCCTAACTCTCACTGCCAATCTTCTTGTGTCCGCAGTTTAATTCACTCACTTCCAATCCACGCTCCCGCACTCTGCCGACATAATTCTCTCCTCTTGAACCTGAATTATTCAATCACCTCAAGTAGAACCATCTACTCCCTACCAACCATCCATTTCTCCATACCTAAACTCTCCCGTAAATATCTGGCTCGCTCTAGCTGATCATCTCCAAACTCACTACACTATATACCGACAACTCATTAGAAACATTATCCCTAAACCAATTTTCCGACGCATCAGCCCTACTTTACCGATGGATCTAAATTTGGACCCAAAACAGGGTACGCGTACTCGATCGAAGGAGTCATAATTAGTCGTTGATTGAAAAATTTTGCCTTCATTTTCACTACCAAACAAAACGCCATATACTCGAGCCTTTATCTCCATTTTCTCACCCCAGCTCAAATATCCATTGTTAACTGACTCTTTTTCATCTCTTCTGGTTACAGGACTCTTATACAACTAATTCCCCAAATACTCGCACTTATTTACTCCTGCAATCACCATTATCAATTTCTACATCTGTATCCTTCCTGTGGATTCCGAGTCACGTCAACTTCCCGGAACATGACGCCATTGTTTTTGCGACAAAAGTTAACAATAAATCTACAACTCTTTTCTGTCAGTCAATGTATTCGCTTCGTGAATCAAGCCCTAATTAACAACGATTTAGCCCAACTCTCAGCCTCTGCGTTGAAGCTAGTAACTCCTCCTCCCTTCAGATGCCGCTTCCGAACTCTCATTGTCAATTTTCTTATATCCACAGCTCAATTCACTCAGCTTCCAATTTATATGCATCCGCACTCTGCCGACATAATTCTCTCATCCTTCCTCTTAAGACTGAATTATTCAATCACCTCAAGTTGAACCAACTACCCCCTATCATATCATCCACTTCTCTGTAGCTAAACCCTCTCCCAAGTATCCGACTCAGTCGAAACTATATACCGACAACTCATTTGGAACATTATCTCAGAACCAATTTTTTCCAAACCACCAAACTTTTTTAAATCTGGTCGACCTAAATTAGGATGCGCGTACTCGATCCAAGGAGTCAAAATCATTCGTTGATTGAAAAATTTTGTCTCCATTTCCTCCAAACTAAACTCCATACACCCTTGTCTTTCTCATCTCCATCTCTCCTCATCCCAGCTCAAATTTCTAGTGTTAACTAACTCACTTTCATTTTTCCGGGATATACAGGTCTCTTATTCAACTAATTCCCTAAATCAGCGCTTTCATTTACTCCTGCAATCACCATCATCCACTTCTACATTTGTCTCTTTCATGTACTATTCAAACACCTCAAATTGAACCATCTACCTCCTGCCATACCATCCACTTCTCCATAGTTAACCCCTTTCCCAGATATCCAAATCGATCTAGCTGATAATCTCTGAACTAACAACACTATAATACACCAACAACTTATTAGGAACATTATCTCTATACCAATTTCACAACCCACCAGCCCCCCTAAATCTGGATCTAAAATAGAATACACAAACTCGATCCAAGGAGTCATAATCAGTCGTTGATTGAAAAATTCTGCCTCAATTTTCACTATACCAAACAAAACTCTATAGTGTACAGATCTCCATCTCCTCACCCCCTGCTGAAATTTCTACTGCTAACTGACTCACTTACATCTCTCCAGGCTATATTGAACTCATAAACGAAAAAACGAATACACTACAGGGAGAGTAAACAAATGCAAACCGCAGAAAATAAAAACGAAGGGAGCGCTTTCGGTTAAACAACCATCTTCAAACCTGAAATGAAAGCAACTGACGAACGAATGAGAAGGAAGAGGTATTAAGATCGTCCGAACGAGAAATCACGGTGTGAATCATAAACCTGTTCGATCAAGCCATCTTCCGGAATATACGAGTTGAGTATAGTGATACCGTCAGTGTTGAGGTGACGCAGTATCTCTATATTCTCGAGGGCGATACGTTTACGGTAGGAATTCTCCTTATGGAGGAGCTTTTCGGATCCCTCGCGGAAACTGTGGCCACTGTTAATCAAATGATCAGCGAAAGCTGACTCCCCTAAGCGTCCCTTCTTCCAAGACTTCAGGTGCTCAGCTACTCTAACTTTCATCTGGCGGCTGGTCTCACCAATATAAAAGCCTCCACAATCCTCACATTCCATCTTATAAACACCACTCCTTTCATCAACCGGTATGGGATCCTTCAGTCTCACAAACAACCTCTTGACTGTGGTGAGGTTGTAAAACGCGGGTCTGAAACCAAACGGGCGAAGGGCCCGACCCAATTGCTGGGAGAAATTCCCCAGGAATGGGAGACTGATCCAACGCAAACGGCGATCACGGATCGTGTCTCGGGGGAGGGAGGTGGTGGAATCAAGAAGGCTCCTCGTAACTTTCCTCCGAACCATCACGTCAACGTCGACATTGACTCCATTCACTCTAGCCAGGTGTTTTATGGTAAGTAATTCTTTCTTAAAAGCAGATTGACTCAACGGAATACGAGTCAGTCTGTGAACTAGGCTATGAAAAGCAGCCATCTTATGAGCAACAGGACCGAACGAACCACCGTGGACTAAAACATCGGTCGTAGTATCTTTCCTGTAAATTCCAAACTTATGGATACCGTCTATTATAGAGATCGATAAATCCAAAAAGTTGATGGAAAATACCCCTATTTCCAACGTAAATTTGATGGAAGGGTACCAGGAATTGAGATACCTCAGAAACTCACCAAGGAGATCTGGGTGACCAGTCCAGGTACATAGAACGTCATCAACGTACCTGTGCCAGTAGTGAATATGATTAAGTAACACCTGGTTCGAGGAAAAGAGGTCAAGTTCAAACTTAGACATGAAAACTTCGGAGATAAGAGAGCCTAGAGGTGATCCAATAGGGATCCCTACTTCCTCAGGGAACTCGAAAAATTTCCCTTCAAATTTACAGAAGTTAGGGGACCAGCAAGTATTCAGGAGATCAAAAAATTCCTGAAGCTCATTGTGAGGAATGTTAGCTCTGATGAGTAGCTCACCCATCCGCTGGATAGTAGCAGCCTTAGGAATATTTGGAAACAAACCAACAACATCAAACGAGCAGATGGTCGTCCCTGGGGGAAGGCTTACATCCCTGAGGACGTCGGTTAAAGAGGCCGAATTCAAGACCGAATGAGGAGATTCGAAATCAATGCGATTTTTGAACCAACGGTCAAGGAATTTGGCAAGGAGGTAGGTAGGAGAGGAGACAAAAGAAACAACGGGTCGCATCGGGGTATTCTTCTTATGCACTTTGGGCAACCCGTAGAGGAGGGGGGGTGTGGGGTTAGGAACCAGGACGGCTTTTTTCAAAGCAGGAGTTTTGATAATAGCCTCACTCCTGTTGATGACACTCCTAACTTCTCTAACGTGCTTAGGAAAGCTGAAATCCCCACTCTCTTTAGCACCACACTGCTGTAGGACTTCATGGACCTTGGAAGAATAGGCCGACCTCTCCATCACTACAACAGCGTTGCCCTTGTCAGCCTTAGTGACGATTAGATCTCCCTCTTTCATCTTCCTCTTTAAACCCTGAATGACTCCTCCCAATTTATTACTCATGCGAGGGAGGGGGTTATTACGGACCAAATCAGCACAGACTTTCTGGGTATTATAACCAGGACCAATCTTAACCGCAAGATCCGCAACAACATTCGCCAAGGTTTCATCATTCTTAAGGGGAGGCAGACTGAATTTCAAACCTTTCTCAAGGAGGGCTGTTTCGTCACTATTAAACACTACCTGACTATTATTTATGAGGGGGGGGATGGAATTTGTGAACAACAACACCGTCACTCACCCCTTCCTCAACCACATCCTCATTAACCTTCATTAGGGAGGACAACTTCTTATTTTTCCTCTCCTTCAACTTCACCTCAAACTTCCGACACTTTTCATTGACGTCCCGCATAAAGTAATCAAACTCAAGGGGGGGGAGCACACCGGAGAGTCTCGAATGGACCAAAAGGTTTAATCTAGTCGCAATATTAAATTTACCATACCATCTTCGCAACTCCGTTCTGATCCACTTCTCCCTCATATAATTCTCCAGTTTCTTAGTCGTAATCTTACAATCGGAATAAAACCGGAATTTAACGAACTTAGGTCTCAAATGCAAAGCTAAACACCGACGAAGAAACCAAATGTGAGAGGAAAACGAAGCGCGTTGCTTCCGAAATTTCAGAAAAAGGAACGATAAATACGCCGCAGAAGCGTTCTCAATTAAACGAATCCGTTCCTTAAGGTTACGGCTATCCATCATAAACGAAAAAACGAATACACTACAGGGAGAGTAAACAAATGCAAACCGCAGAAAATAAAAACGAAGGGAGCGCTTTCGGTTAAACAACCATCTTCAAACCTGAAATGAAAGCAACTGACGAACGAATGAGAAGGAAGAGGTATTAAGATCGTCCGAACGAGAAATCACGGTGTGAATCATAAACCTGTTCGATCAAGCCATCTTCCGGAATATACGAGTTGAGTATAGTGATACCGTCAGTGTTGAGGTGACGCAGTATCTCTATATTCTCGAGGGCGATACGTTTACGGTAGGAATTCTCCTTATGGAGGAGCTTTTCGGATCCCTCGCGGAAACTGTGGCCACTGTTAATCAAATGATCAGCGAAAGCTGACTCCCCTAAGCGTCCCTTCTTCCAAGACTTCAGGTGCTCAGCTACTCTAACTTTCATCTGGCGGCTGGTCTCACCAATATAAAAGCCTCCACAATCCTCACATTCCATCTTATAAACACCACTCCTTTCATCAACCGGTATGGGATCCTTCAGTCTCACAAACAACCTCTTGACTGTGGTGAGGTTGTAAAACGCGGGTCTGAAACCAAACGGGCGAAGGGCCCGACCCAATTGCTGGGAGAAATTCCCCAGGAATGGGAGACTGATCCAACGCAAACGGCGATCACGGATCGTGTCTCGGGGGAGGGAGGTGGTGGAATCAAGAAGGCTCCTCGTAACTTTCCTCCGAACCATCACGTCAACGTCGACATTGACTCCATTCACTCTAGCCAGGTGTTTTATGGTAAGTAATTCTTTCTTAAAAGCAGATTGACTCAACGGAATACGAGTCAGTCTGTGAACTAGGCTATGAAAAGCAGCCATCTTATGAGCAACAGGACCGAACGAACCACCGTGGACTAAAACATCGGTCGTAGTATCTTTCCTGTAAATTCCAAACTTATGGATACCGTCTATTATAGAGATCGATAAATCCAAAAAGTTGATGGAAAATACCCCTATTTCCAACGTAAATTTGATGGAAGGGTACCAGGAATTGAGATACCTCAGAAACTCACCAAGGAGATCTGGGTGACCAGTCCAGGTACATAGAACGTCATCAACGTACCTGTGCCAGTAGTGAATATGATTAAGTAACACCTGGTTCGAGGAAAAGAGGTCAAGTTCAAACTTAGACATGAAAACTTCGGAGATAAGAGAGCCTAGAGGTGATCCAATAGGGATCCCTACTTCCTCAGGGAACTCGAAAAATTTCCCTTCAAATTTACAGAAGTTAGGGGACCAGCAAGTATTCAGGAGATCAAAAAATTCATGTTCAACTAATTCTCAAATCATTCCATTTATTTATTCCTGCAATAACTATCACTCACTTCTACATCTGTCTCCTGGAATTCCGGGTCACATCAACGTCTTGAAATATGACGCAATTGTTTTCGCGAAAATTCCTTTCTATCCAAAAAATTTCTGTCCCTGTACTTACCGCTGCTACTGACCTTAGAAACTATTACCGATCCCTGATATTTGACTCCCGCCATGACTTTTGTAAAACTCGAGTGGGAAGGAGCTGAGAACATCGATTACCAAAAAATCGCGCTACGTCTATCACGAACTCTCTCGTGAACACATACGCGGGTAATTTTCAAACGCCTTCTTTAATTAATTAAAACTATATTTTAATTTTACGAGCACATCAAAGCTACCATTGAAAAATCAACTGGCCACTAAACTCTGAAACATCTACAACCTTAGCGATTACACACACTACTTTACGATTACACGAACAAAATGTGTCTACCATTCATCCCTTATGGGGTTTTTCGGGGTGAAAAAAAGTCTTAAACCTTCCCACTCGACATATGAAGCTATTTTCGCGGAGTTTGAGATGAGTCGAGGTGGTAGGAGCTGAGAACATCGATACATCGATTACCTAAAATCGCGCTACGTCTAATAGTACTTTTCCATGCGGCAATTCACCAACCCGATTTTCAAAATTATATTTGGTTGCCTAGTATGAAAAAACGGAAATTTTTTTTGGTACCAAGAATACACGTACAAAAGCAGTAGCCAATATACGATTAATTTTCAAGCTTTATTTCAACTTTTTCGGTGAACTTTATTCAATTTTGGATAGGAAAAAACAATCCTCGACATAATTCCCGTATAATGTCAAATTTTCATCGAATTTCAATGGGTGGGGGTAGAGATTACCCGTTACATGCGATTCCATTTTTCAGCTTATCCCGCTTCCCACAGCACCTAGAGCCTTAAATTTTGTTTTGTTGAATTTGTTTTCGAACGGATTGTGTCAAAGCTTGTAAGCACTATATAAAGATGCCACAACTCCAAGAAATACGAGTATTTGATTTTCATATTAAAATTGTGTGTGTATCGTTCAAATAAATATCTTTTAGAAAGACGAGGAGAATTTTTCCGAAAATGATGGTCCAGATTAGATTGAAACCTGTTGTGTATAGGAGTAGGGTTAATACATGGAGTTTAATCATACTCAAAGTACGATCAAATTCTTCCATAGAAAATCGGGTTCGTAATGTTGTATTGAGAAATTTTATGCTGAAAAAACTTGTGCCGTGGCCACCCTGGGCACTGATTTGATCATCTTTGCGTTAGCTTATTGCCAACTATTGTGCGAAATTTTTTGCATTATCAGAAGAGAAGAAATCATGAAACCTTTCCATCAAAGTCAATTCTCATCACGAAAATAAACATTATAATCATATTCCCGCGTCGAATCTCCTTCGAAATCTCAAATTATAAAAAATACGGAAGGCACAGTATTTTTGCAATATCTCTACAATTGTGCAGCCGACCAAGATTGTCCCTTCTTCTATATAGTACAAATAAACACCTCGTGTTTATAAAAGCTAATAACTCTCCGCGTTGTACCAAAGATGGCAGTGTATAAAGAGAGTGTATACGTGTACTGATGTATGAGCGTGTATTCCAAAATGGTTGTGGCCAAAATACAAATCGTCATCATTCAACATACCGGATAAACGTCACATACTAAATCAACAAAACAACTCATTTCGCACCCAAGAATAAAAGCCGTATTATGACGTGAAGAATGTTATTATTGCTATTTTCTCGCGGTCGGACATCGCCGTTTCTTTTTCTTTCCTGTCTCTCTTTCACCTCTCCACGTTGTCCCCTCTCGCTCTCGGTATATACAAAATATTAAATTATACATAATGCGGAGAAGCTGTACATAACATTATATAGGAAGCGCGTTTTTACGCTACAATGATAAACGATCGCCGTGAAGGTACAACAAGAGGATTTTTATCTTAAATTGGGGGTAGAATGTTTATCGGTGGCTCATTCAACCGTTAATCTGTAACTTGATATTTGTACCCCGAAGCGGGTTCTCCGATCAAATCTAATCTGCTTGCTGAAATCGCTACACTATATACGGTATGTAGGCAATCCTTCTTTATTTTCCACGCATGTTTCTCTTTATTCGGCATCCTCTATTTTACATGCCGAAGAGGAGAAAGACAGAATAAGAAAGAGAAAAAAAAAGTACCTACATACGTTCATTCTTAAAATTAATCGATCGTTACAATTATTATCTAGATTGCGGATATTTTAACATCACAATGAATTACCTGTTCGAAGAAATAATATAATAAAGTAACCGCAATAACCGTAACTGATGCTTCTTGAGAGAGAATTTAAGGCGAGTCGTACCCTGCGTTAAAAAAACAACATCCATATCGGATGATTTGAATTAGCTGGTTTAGAATTATTCGGCTTTTAGGGTTAGTCAAATACAGTATTATAAGTAAGATGATACCGATACCGATGACCTAGTTCGGAATCCCAATTTCGTGATACGGTCGCAATCGCGAAAGAAGGGGATTTAATTAAACTCATACATATTTATTCAGCCTTAACCGCACGGAAAAATATGTGATTAATACATCATACTTTTATACCGATTGGTTACTGACGACACTTTAGACTTGCGCTAAATAAATATCACACCGTTGGGGGAATCCAAAAAATAACGGAAGGATTGAAAGCTTACTTAATTTATAGGCGTACAGAGTGCAAATTTGATGAAAATTAAATGAACTCGGAAGATTTCATGGATGGTAAGGAGGTATCATAATTTCATGATAATAAAGAGGGTTGGATTTTTCAATCATTGAGAACTTCTTTGCTAGTTACGTTTGAATATCATAATCTGAATTACAATAGTTTTGATGGATTTTGTGATGTGATTGAACGAAGAATAACAGGCGGTCACGATGTATAATATGTTCGAAAAAATACCAAAAAGGAGTGAACAATTCACTCATACTCTAGTTAGTTCTGAATCAGAAATGTGACAGGCCCGAGAGTTGTGAGATGCAAATTATCACCAACCTCGGCGACTTCATAGTTCTCGAGGTAGTGTATGATTTCAACGTCTTTTAAACTCCTTTTACCAAGTTTTGAATTCCCACTGCACTTTTTGGCGTAAAATGTATAATTTTTTGACAAAGTAGTACATATTCCTTCTTTCTATAGCCTCCTGGTTATCGGAAATCTCGCTATTTTTCCTTTCATGAAGATATGAATCTTTACACGCCCATGATCCAGATTAGGGTTCCGTAGTTTCTTTCGGTCACGCATCAATATCGCCATCTTCTATGAAACTGTGAATGAATCTTCCAAATGAATACAGCAAAGGAATGCGTGAAAATTAAATCTATCTTTAATATTCTACATTTTATACACCGCAATCTGAAATGATGATTCGAGTGGTTCATTGATAAAATATAAAATGTCTCCTAAAAGAAGGCGGGGTTAAGATCAGAAAAAGTTTCCTTCTTCAGAGGCTCAAATTTATTCACTGCTTGCCAGATATTTCCGGTTGAAAAAAAGAAATTCTCTATTCTTCGATCCTTAATATTTTTGTAAGATTCGAAAGTAGGTTCAGGTCATTGGCTCCTGTACGGACGTAATTTCAGAAGTTGAGGAGCGAGATGGTCAAAATTTCTAAGTTTTTGACGTCAGTCAAGGTCATTGGGCGTAGCCTTAGCCTCCTTTATTTTATTTATTTTTTTTAATTACATCCAACCATAGAGAAAAATTATAAAAGGAAAACACAAAAAAGAAAAAAAAACAAAACAAAACAATATAAAACAAAACAAAAAAAAAGAAAAAAAAAAGAATAGGGGGAAAAAAATTACACCCATGCATATGTAAAAAAAAAAAAAAAAAAGTGAAAACAATAGTACTCCGACATAGCAATCCGTTGTAAGGACTGGAGCCGAGTTTGATTTCTTGTATTAAAAGAGTATGATTTAATCGCTCTTTAGAATTTGAAGAAGGTAAATCATGAAAAAAAAAGGGGGGGGGTTGGAAAGAGGATGGCTACTGGGCCTTACCTCGAAGGAAAAACGGAAAAAATGAATTGAATTTAAATGTCGATGGAAGGAGGTAGGTCAGAGATAAATTTGAGAATGTGTGAGAAAATTGATAAAGGTGCAAATCCAGAACTTCGAGGTTTTTTAAACAATTGAAGGGTTTAAGATGACGCTGGTGCGGTTCAATTTAGCACTAAAAACGTCACTAAAATGAAAATTGTATAGGAACTTTGAGTTGTTGCTGTTTGAATGGCCATTGGAATTCAGATGGATTAAAACTTTCTCCCATAAAATACTAGACTGTATATTAGGCTTAAACTAGGCGTAGCATACAATGTACTAGATTATACTGGTCCTCTGTCGAGAGAGAGGGACGTTTATGACGTGACAGACAATTTCAAACTGTTGACGTCACGCGCGGTAATGACGTCACAAGCAGATTCTACGAATGATGATGACGTCACAAGGAGTTTCAAATTGTTTGATGTCTTTACAGTGCCTTTATCCGCTATCGAAAATTTGCAAGTTTGGGACTACGTTTCCTCTTTTTAATGTCTTCACCAGTGCCTCAGGTGTAAATTGGAAAACTGCGCGTCCGAGTCCGTGTTGGTCTTCGCCCTTGAAAAATTGATCAATTTTCCAAAATTCTCAAAAATTAAAAATTGTCCAAACTTCCATATTTAATCTAATTTAAAAGTAAAATTTAATGCTGATTCCGAAAAAAAAACCTAAATAACCCTATGAAGCTTAGAAGTGGGAGACTTTTTAATTTCTTATTTTGGAAATCTTGGCAAATTGGTCAATTTTTGTCATATTTTGGTCCATAACTCGGCTCAGAAAAGTCGGAGAAACTTCGGGTGTGGCTCAAATTAAAGATGAAATTCAGATACAAAATTCGTACATTTAAACTATACACCTAACGTTTTGCATTTTTGCGCTACGACAGATTTAGCGCAAACTCCCATTTAACTTGTAACATCTTTCTGCCCCACTCGGTATACAACATGATACAAGGGACTCGGAAAAACTCAAGACTCTTCAAGATTTCAATTTGAATTCTCAATACCAAAACCAATTCGACCCACGAAATAGGTGCCCTGCGTTCCTCGTTTAATTTCGCTGAGGAAGCCGCCGCGTCCTTCTGATGTCTTTATCGACACCTCAGCTGTCTATTGTAAATCTGCGAGTTCTTCCCTTCCGCCCAGAAAATTTTTTCACATTTTCAATGTCTTTACCGGCACTCCATCCCGTTATTGGAAATCTGTAAAGTTGAGTCCCCTTTCTCCCCCTAGCCTTAATTGGATTTACTGGCTCTAAACTTGACTTAGTTGATGACGTCACAAAGGAAATTATTGGAATTGATCTGATTTAGAAATTTGCGAATCCGAGAGTGAAAGAGAGGAAAAAAAAGTAAGTTACTCATTTGATGACGTCACAGACTTGTACAACCTGATGACGTCACGAGCAAATGACGTCATTAAGAGTTTTAAGCTAGTTGATGCCTTTACTGTGCCTTCATCCGTTATCAAAATTGATTTCGTCCTGACTGGTAGCTGGATTGAACAACTATAGAAGGACATTAAAAATATGTTCAATGCTTTATTCGTTTGATTCCGCCAGACCATTTTTTTTTTCAATTGTCTCGCCAACTCAGCATCAGCATACAGAGAAGGACGGTCCTCTAGTGAGGAGCCTTGAAATTCTCAAACAAAGTGCACAAAAATTCGACCTCATGACCCCGGTCACTTTGCCGAAACTGTATTGTCGAAGTCCACTTTTCCGCCTGGACAAAAAGCCGAATGGACATGAAGACGACTACGCATTCGCCGAATGCCAAATCGTGGAACCCAACTTTCCGAAAATAAATTTGCCGAAAATGTTGCTGAATTTAATTTCTATGGAAAATTATAAAGTGGAAGCTCAAACGCTGTCGGAAAAGTGTGAAACACTTAGTCTTCGAACAATCATGGCAGGTAAAATAGTTAATGGAAAACTGCAATTGAGTGGCTTCATCTACGTGAAGTCGAAGAAAGCTCGTGGAAGAATTTATTGGGACTGTCGAATGACTAAGAAGGGTGAATGCAAGGCAAGAGCGATCACGAACGAGCCAGCACGCGCCGAAGACCTAGTAATTCACAAGGGGCCATGCGATTCGACTCATACGCATCCGCCAAACGTTGAGGAAAGCGCTGCTGAAGAAGTTACAGCCCGAGTAAAACGTTTGGCTACTGAAAACCCGTCGTTACCACCGTCTCAAATCCTTCGTACAGAGCTAGCGGGACTACCACCCGGCGTACTTGCTCAACTGCCTGAACAAGAGGCATTATCGAAGAGCATGCGGCGCGCACGTAGGAAGGATCTCCCGCCCAATCCGCAGAGACTGCGAGATCTTGGTGATATTCCACAGCGATATCGACAAACACTGCTAGGTGAAACTTTTCTTCTGTTCGATTCTGTTGTGCACGATGACGAGTCGGATTCACTGACGAAGACAATGACGAGGAGAATGGAAACGAAGGGAGTCAAATTCTAGTTTCTGCGACACGGCGGAATATCGAGTTACTGTGCGCAAGTAATACATGGTTCCTGGACGGCACTTTTAAAACCTCGCCCGCAGGATATTCGTACAGGTTTTTACCATTTTAGGACTGCGAAGGCGAAACATTGAACGAGGTGAAGGTGTCCCCGTCCCGCTAGTCTACGCACTGTTACCGAACAAGACGCAAGCGGCGTATGAGACAGTCCTTCGGGCTGTGAAAGACGCCGTCGAGGACTTCCGAGTGCAGGCTTGTGTCCCACTACGAATCATGAGTGACTTTGAGCTTGGGATTATAAACGCCTGTCACGAAGTGTACCCCAACATACCCGTCAGTGGTTGTTTTTTCCACTTGGGTCAGAGTTTATACCGCAGAGTGCAACGTGAAGGTCTTCAGGTAGCGTACAGTAATCCAGACGATCGAAGTACACGAAATTATGTTCACGCCATCCTTGCTACAGCTTTTGTACCGCCGGATGATGTTGTTGAAACGGCCAGGATGCTACGCCGCGAATGTCCACCTGCTTTACTCCCCGTGTTTGATTACTTCGATCATACCTACATCCGAGGGCGACCGGCACGGGGACGCCGACCCGCGGTCCGTCCACGGTACAGTATTGCGCTATGGAATTACCACGAAGCTGCCCTAAATCAACATCATAAAACAAATAACGCATCTGAGGGCTGGCATAAAGAGTGGTGGTCGGCAAACACCATCCGGACCTTTATGCAGCCCTCAACGAATTTCAAAAGGAGCAAGGATTTATCGAATCGTGTATAGCGGAGTTGAGTTTTGGAAAGTACGTAAAAGTAGCACCTACGAGGAAGTGGTTAGAATTACAATCTCGCATTCAAGGCATCGCGGCAAAGTACGATGAATACGCAGCCAATGATGAGATCATGGAGTATCTCCTGACTCTCGGTCATTATGTTGTTATTACATAAAATGTGGTCTCCAAAATTCTCGGTAAAATACAATGCATCCCGACTTCATAAATATACGGTCAATTTATTAAGCATTCGGCCAATTGGCCTTCGGAAAATAATTATTCGGCTTTTTGTCCAGGCGGAAAAGTGGACTTCGACAATACGGCTTCGGCAAAGTTACCCCCAACCGCTCCTGCTGTAGCAGCTCGGGTATAATCGCGTCTCCCCTGAGAACCTTCAGAGATCTAAACTGTATTGATATTCTGACATTGCTCAGCTTTAAGCGTCTATCAGCAATGAATTGATGAAACTTAATGGTGAATTAAATCTAGCACATGCTAAGTTGATGTTACTCATCTTCACGACACTATTTTCTTTTTGTGCAAATGTCATAAAAATTGAAACTCACTGAACTTGCAGAATTAAGCAGACTAATAAATGCGGCGCCAAAATTGAGCTTGATTTCATTTATTTTTACAAAAACATCTGTGCATCGCTTGTCGGTTCGAAGACTTACAGTCTCACATAGCTAAATTCATTTAAGCCCGCAAGCCTGCGAAGCTCTGAGATTTTTTCCTCTCTGATTAATATTTATTCTAGGATAAATTTGCCCAAATAACCACGTTCTATCACACCTGTTCCACCTGTCTTCCTGCTAAAATTGTTCATGGTACAGCACTCTCACTTCTATCGTTCGAAATATCTTCTTTTGAATCTGATATGGATCAACATTGCCGCTTATATGATCCATTTTTACGATTGTTTTTCCGTCCATATTATATTCTTCACCTCTGACATTTTTCAAATTTGCTCGTTTTCGTGTGCATGGTTCGCAGTAACGTTTAAAGTACACATAGAATTTATTTGTCATTTCTGACATCTCAAACTCTATAGTAAAGAATATTTCTTCGATATAATTATTATCCTAATATATACTACATAAAGAATGAACATTCCGTGCACGCTTTTGGAGACTTTTTCCCCCTCTTATCGGTGGTGACTTCGAGAATTCCGATCGTAAAGATCCGCGAGTATAAAGGACCTCCTATCATATAATTACCGTGCTTTGACAGAAAATCAACGAATTCCAAAATACCATGCTTGGTAATAATAATAATAATCTCCTCGCTATCGACTGTGTGTACATAATATAGAGTTCTATAAAATTACAGCGGTGTATAAACTTCTATTAGTCGAGCGGTATAATCAGAAAATTGCACGCTGTTTTGCGAATCAGCACCGCCCGTATCCGTAATACAGATGCTGCGAGTTTTCTCGATAATTTACGACCGTCCGCGAGAGAGACGTCCGCAAACGCGTAAAATATATTGAAAACGGGTTTGTCGGCTTAATTTTTCAACTTAATTCACCGTTGGTACACAATGGTAGACTAAAAAGTTTAACTCTGAATCGGTATTTACCGCATCAGGATGATCATCTCGTATAGGCGCACGAGTAAATTGGGTTTTCTTCAAATTCAAATTTACTTGTCTAAACGCGACTATTAAAAATGCTTTACGAAATCGGTCATTATTAAAGACGACATCGGTAGAGCGTTTCGAATCGAGCACGTCCTAATGAAGTGGTCATTATTATTTGATATGGCTCTTTCGCGGCTGTACTATTTTTTTTTTTTTTGTATTATAATATTGTTGTCCAGCTGTCCAGGCACGCATCATTACGTGATTTACTTTTGTCCCATAAATAATTTTTCGTAATTACCGGCGTTTTGTAATTTCAATATATATTTTATACTGTATATATGCGCGTAATTTACGATCTGGAAGAAAATTAGGCTCGACGTACAAATACAAATGTTTTTACGATATTGAAAATTATAATTAAATTCATTCGAAATATTATACTATTTTATAACGCCTATTCAAAGTTTCCAGAAAAAATTTCTCATTTCGCTGACCGAGTATAATTTTTTACGATAGGCCATATTTTTTCTGATGTTGACACTACAACTTGACCTTTTACGAACTGCTCTTGAAAACACAAATTGGTTCTATTATGTGTTGCGAGCCATATTTTATGGAAAATACAGATGCGAAATCTACGAATATTTGGAAAGTACGTACTTTATCTAGAATCTTCTACGATAACTTTTCTTTGTCGATCCTTTCATTAACTTCTGCAACTGGCTTCTACATCTTTCTTCTCAATGTGTAATTGAATTCATAATTATCACACCACTATTGGAAATCCTCGTTAATGGAATTAGAATCCTCGTGGCCTCTTCCTATTCCAGAAATATACGAGGCCTTCTTAGTTTCCCGGTCCTAGCATAATATATTAGGCTATACTAGCTGTAGACTAGGCTCAAACTCGCCTTAATTGGATTTTCCTAGCTTTAAAGCAGGCTAGGCCTCCGCCAAACCCTCGACCTGATCCAGAAATCTGCGAGTCCGAGTTTGAGTTCTCTTGCCCTAGTATACAGTATATTAGGCTATACTAGCTCTAAACCAGGCTTAATTGGGCTACACTGGCTTTAGGCTGGGCTCCTTTCTGAGATTTAAGAACGCTGCATGATTATAATAAAAAGAACAAAACAGTTGATCCCCTACTATCAAATCAACAATAGGGATCCAGAACTGGAAAAAGTTGCGAAGAATGCATCACTGAAATTTGTCATAAGATCAATCAAATGAGGAGTGCCATCAATTACGTAATGGATGTTTCTTGAGATATTGCTGGTGCATTCGACCACATTGAGCAGCCCTACATCATAGAAGCAATGAAAAAAATGAAATTTCTCGATTATCTGATCCAATCAACAAAACCATTCCTGTCTGATAGAACTGCACAATATGAAATGAAAACCGTCAACCTTAAACAAGGCACCTCGCAAGGCAGTGCAATCAGTGCTCAATTGTAGAATATAGGCTTTAATGATGTTCTCAAGATGCTAGCTGAGGGATGGACTTGCCTTGTTTGTCACGCTGACTATATTCTTAGATGTTGATAGCTGATAATCAGAGACCGGATTTTTCGGCAAGAAAACGTGTGATTTTCGGCACTGAAATAAAAAATTTAGGCAATGTTCGGATTTTTTTTTTTAAGGGGGAAGTACGTGTTTTTCAGTACACATACTCACTCTCGATGAAAATTATTTGATTTCGGACCAATTATGTACCAGGGTAAATTTCGTTGATTTTTTTCAATCAAAATTACTCAGAGCTTCAGACCCAAATTTATGAATTCTTTGACAAGAATTGGCCCAATTTTGGCCCCAAATTCAATATTTTCCAAACAAAAAACGAAAATTTGGTAATTTTTAATAAAATCTTCACGATTTATTATAAAATTTTTCAGTTCTATTGGCAAACTAAGATTGGGTTAGTTTCGACATTTTTCGGCAGCATTTATCCCAGTTTCGGTAATTTTCGGCAAAATAGAATTTTTTCCTGCGTCCTATTAATCATGATTCAAACTTCATTTTGATTCACATTGATTCCTCAAATGCCTCGACAATCCTGTGGGCGAATGCTATTGACGCATATTTTATCAACGCACCGGAAGTACCTTCCAACATGATTTTCCGGGCTTTACTACTTTACTCAAAGGTATTTCTGCAGATGCCTGATAACAATCTAAACCACTTGAAAACCAGGTACAGAGAGGAAATGGCAAACATGAAAAAATCTCTAGAAAAACTCCCAAACCTGAATTTAAGTAAAGGATAAACAGAATGCCTGGTAGGGTCAAGGTCATTCAAAGAAATACTTTTTAGACATTCCCGAGGAAATCCACGGAGACAGCGTCATGAAGTACTTGGGTGTGTGGGTCAATGAAGACATGTCCTGGGGTTCACACTGCATGGAAACAAGTCTGAAAGCAAACCGATTCGTTCCTCTAAGTTACGGCCTGACAAGCACTTTCGGCTAAGAAGCCATCGACGGGCGGAGAATAGAAAGCGGCGAAAGTGCTTACGGTACTTTGTATTGTTTTATTTGTACGGCTTTTGCACTTTTCTTCATTCATTCATTCATTCTGTAGTATTTTTCGTTCTAATTAAGTCTGAAAGCTACGAGAGTGGCAACAAAAATATCAGGCATCTTCAGAAATTCCTTTGGGTAAAGTAGTAAAGCCCGGAAAATCATGTTGGAAGGTACTTCCGGTGCGTTGATAAAATATGCGTCAATGGCATTCGTCCACAGGATGGGTGTTCAAGACATTAGTAAACACATTGACGCTGCGCATCGAAGTATACTCCTATGTTATGGAAGATTATATAGATGTATTTCATACATCCCTGCAAGTGTGATTTGTGGAACCAGACTATATGGAAATATACTGCACGCTCAAAAGAAGAAGGTTCACGTGGAATACAGTAAAATGTCCTGAAGGGAACATGAACAGAAAAGAGATGTGAATTTCTCTGGAGAATGAAGCCGAGAAATTGTGGCGAAAGAAATAGAATACATGCACGAAAGTTGGCTGGACTAAAACCTTACTACCACCTCCATGCCTCTGACTGGGTCAAGGTTTAAGTGGACACAGCTCATTCAAAAAATACCTGCGACGAGATGATCCAAAGTGCAGGTGCAGAGGCACAGATGGAACACCAGTCCACATTTTCACCGAATGTGATATGTATTGTAAGGACCAACCCAATAAATTAGATGGCAACTCGAGAGAGACACAAGAATATCTCATAACTACCATGAAAGTTTTATGGGCTAGAGGAGAAAACAAACAGTCGAGAGGCACTATACAATGACCCAATAATGTATGTGAAGACACGTTATACTTAATTCCAGATCTCCGCTAGCCTTCAGCTGAAGTTTTCTCAGTCAGACTCTCCAAATAAATATTTATTCCACCATTCATAAGTTTCAATAGACGTTTCAATTAGCCTCAAGCATAATGAATACCCAGCACTTTCTTCAAGATACCATTGTCAGGTGCGTAGGGAAGAGTTGGTTAGATACAATAGTCGAAATGTCCTCCCCTATACAATGTACCCATATATCCTCATAAGTAAGGGGCAGGCACGTTATCCGATGAGGGTGTGTGCCTGAGGAATACCGGAGGACTTTAAAAAAAACTTTAAACTGGACCTAGCATACGCCTATGCTACGTTGTACTAACACTACGCTATATACCAAGTTTAATGTAGGCTTAGCTTACAAATTTACTAGATTATACTAGGCTTCCGTCGAAAGAAAGCAATGTTTATGACATCACAAACTAATGACGACACGTTTGTTGATGAAGTCACAAGCAAATTCAAGCTGATGACATCACGCATTGGAAGACGGAGAACGTCACAAGCAGATTTAACGCATGTTGTTGACGTCACAAGGATGTTTAAACTTGTTGGTGTCTTTACTGTGCCCGAAAATTCAAGTTTGGTTCTGAGTTTCCTCTTTTTGATGTCTTTACCGGCATTGTCTATTGGAAGAATGCGGGTTCAAGTCTGAGTTGATCTTCCTTCCATTGGAAACGTTACTAGAAATCCTTGACTTGATCGGATCCAGAATGTAGTTAGCTTATTATACCAGACCAAGAATGAGAGCGAATGAGCAAAGCGAGTGAGTCGCCAAAAGCTAATTAGCTTAAAATATGTATATCAACTTAACGGATGTTGATGACGTCACAAAGAGGCTTAAGCTGGTTGATGCCCTTACTGGAGCGTATGTAATTTGCACACACTTTTGAAAATTGTATTGAGTAATCTGCACACAGTGTATTTTGTACACAAAAATGGAGTGCGTAAACTGCACACAAGGTATTTTGCACACATTGAAATAAAACAAATTATTTCATTACTGAGTTAAAACATGTATGAGTGTGATACAAGTCATCATGAATTTGAAGAAATTAGGATGCACCACAGAGTAAACAGAGTTCGTCCAAGAGAGCTCGATATAAGGGCATCATCCAAATTTGTAGTTTAGGGTTCGCATAACGCAGTTAACCGAGCGATGAATCTGCAACACTCAACAATTTGCGTTGTGTACAGCTGTATGCAGAGCTTGACGCGCACTCAACGCGTTAGGCGAACCTAAACTACGAATTTGGATGATGCCCGTATTTGTTAACGTTATAGGTGTAGCAAGATGACCTCCGTTCGTTTCACTTTTTTGAGTATGTCGTCGTTAGATAGAATATTGTACCCATGAGATCTCTTTAATCAACATTATTTTGGTGGCAGAATAGCTGATGGAAGCTTTGGAAACATTTTTCGCAATAAATCCAAACTCATTCAAATATTAGATGAAAACTTGTACACATACGCACAAGTTATTTTAAACAAAATATAATCATAGATATAGGTATATCAAGACTATCCTCCAATTCAATATCCACACAACAGTTTCTCCGCATATTTTAATCAGCATAATTAAGAAATCCATCTCCGCAAAATGTAAGTTCTTTCGTATTTCCCCTGTACTTCCTTCTTGGATCTGCAAAATTGAACTACTACGTGTACGCGCGTATTCAATTTTTGGAACCGGTCCGCGACTCGCAAACCCATAAAAAGTATTCCCGACACGTACTGCTGTAAACTGCTGTTCGCAACTACACATTACTACCTTTGAAATCTCATTTTAGGTACGTGTAGGCTGTTCAATAAATTTTCTCGCATTATTTTACCGGCTTCATGTACGTATTTTAATGCACGTGTAAAGCACGAATATTCTATCGTAGCGCGCTAATTTAACTAGATTTGCTACTCCAATGTCTAGCGTTAATATCTGTAAATACACATAAATAAAAGCGGCACCCACGCGCTGTTTAAACGACCCACGTAGAAATTACTCCAAATATTCAACAATTTCCCGTTCATGCGACGCGGCTGAAACTATCAACTTAATTATGCGCGGACGTCAATACGATCACAATATTTCCATTAATGAAGGCATCGTAACGCAACTGTGCGTTGCATTGTTTACGCAACCCCTGCGTAAACGAGTGTATATTACCTACCCCACTTATGTATGAAACTACCGCTATAAGTTTTTAAAAATAAATGGTTTCAAAGAAGGACACGCTACCTCTAATTGACGCATATATACACCATCAGCCCTTACACGACGGCGAGTACTAGCCATCCTATCAAAATTTCCGATCTGAAATGAAGTTGGTAATTTTCGAGGGTATCTATTGTAATTTTATCACTATTAATAAATTGAATCGCGCTTCGACCCCCGGACCATAGAATCATGGGAGAAGGAATGTCGCCCGCATGGTGTGAGCTGTTCGCTCTGGCACAGTGGGCCCACTAGTACTCCTTTCTATACTGTGTTTGTTGTAATATGTAATAGAAATGAAGTAAACGCGTGCGTTGAACAGGGTGTAATCGTGTGATAGTACCGTGTACTAAATTATTGGGACGTGTTGTTTTATATGAGTATATGTACATACGAAATGGTTCGCTAATGAATCGTTTTGTGTGCGGATTTATTATGAAAGGAATTCTCACTCTTCCTCTACGAGAGCCGATGTCTCGTAATTGAAGAATTTCCGTACACAATGGAAATTATACGCGACATCTGCGGCGAACAAATTTCTTTAAGATGGTTCGTACATTAAAATGTGGAATTTATTTGTCGTTGCTGACAACTCTAATTCTCTGGTCTAGATAACACCGCGTGAAAGGGATGAATGAGTGGAATGCTTCTAAGGTAGTAATTATTGTTTTAATGTACCGAGAATGAATACTCAGTTTATGCTTAGAGATAGGTACTTCTTCCCCTCTCGTATTCTGATCATAAAGAGAGAACCACATAACAACCATGTGTTGATACAAAATCGACAAATACAAGTTTGATGATAATTAATCACCATCCCTACGCTATATCCATATCTACTGTATGTATTTTCGTAACCAACTATATCTTACAAATTGATATCCCGGGGGCATAATCCTCCTCCGTAGATCTCTCCGCAAGGAACTTACGCAGAATTTTGTAATTATTTCTTCTGCTTTCATTGACAGAACATTGTATACTTTCTGGTGTGGTAGTCTGTACTCCATTTAATCTTCTTGTCATCAGAAGAGCAGAGCAGTCATCGTTTAAAAGCCTATTATACCGTATCATCAGAATTTTTACATAGGAGGGGTGGAGGGAAGGACTTCTTAACCGTGAGAAATTTCGCGGAATCACTTGTTTAGTTCTATGCACAGTCACTGTTTACGCAACTACAGGCCAATTGTTCACAACAGTTGAGCAGAAAAATGTTTTGGCCGAGCCAAATAAATAAAGATAATTTTTAATATCTTTCTATGGTTGCTCGATCCAGCAACCAGTCGCGACGAAATAATTTTCGACAGCGGATGAAGGCACAGTTAAAGGGGAGTTGGTAATCTGCACACACTCATTGAGTAAACTACACACACTACAATTTGCACACACATTTTTGGTTGAGTAATCTGCACACAGTGTATTTTGCACACACAAAAATGAAGCGAGTAAACTCTCTTGCAAGCTTCGTTCTTTTTTTTGCGATTCAACTCCTCCGTCTTGGTATTAGGTTTGTGTACACCCCGTTCTTTAGGTGGGTCGCCAGAAGCAATGAGGACGGTCGCTGTGCACCCACTGACAGTGCACCGCCAAGTAACAAAATGTACCAATGTGCGAAACTTGTAGTAAGTATGATTACTGACCACAAGCATCATTTTGTCTCCACGACTACTTGGAACAAAATTCAATGACATCTTAAGTTGCGCTACACTTAATCACTGTAACACTCACTGTTGCACTGAAGGAAGTGATGAACCATTGAAAGTAAATAAACTACCATGTGAGAGTGTAATAATCAAGAAGCGCATGTTTTAAATTGAAGAAATTAGGATGCACATAGACACGTATTTGTTATGTGTCTATGTGCAGCAATTCAGAAGTACTGAATAATGAAATGGGAAAGAAAGAAATTGAGATGTAAAGCTGATCATAGCAGTCGACTGCTGTTCTGGAGACATGCTTGAGGGAGTCCTTGGGAAAATGGAAGCGAAGTAGGGAACCAAAGACGGCACAGTGAGAAAGTACTCCGGGTCAGTACCATGTATAGTAAAGTACACAAACAAGGTGATAAGAATGCGGGCTTCCATAACAACTCACCCACGGTGAAAAGAATTAGCCTAGAAGGAGGAAAAGGACAAGAGAACCTCGAGCGGAATGTACAAGTTCAATTGCGCAAGGTGCGAAGGCATCTACATTGGTGAGTCTGGGAGAAAGGAGTACGAAACACTAAAGAAAAAAGAGATAGCAAGTCACTGCAATGAAGAACAGCACAACGATAGAGGATATTTGGGTCATACATAGAGAAAACTGAACGAAGGAATGAAAACTGTGAAAACAAATTGTAGGAGACCGTTTGACAGCGAAAGATTACTCGACTTGGCGATTGAAATTAAGAGACTAGAAAAAGACAACCGGCCAATAGGATGACAGCAAACTCTGTAGCCAATAGAAACGCAGTACATAGGCGAGATGTACCAATTAACGACGCAATAGTGTTGCAACCATTCAGATCACAGTCTAAGACTATAAAAACTAATGTCCAAAGTCTTGTTCCTCAATAGCAATACTACTGGTGATGATGTAACACCCGACAGTTCTCTTGTAAGCTAACTGAATAATGAAGTAGAGTTGTACCTTGAGAACTTTCTAATTTTGAGTGCACTACTTACACTTCATCACACCCAATATGATTTCCTATGGAAATGTGTTGATTGATTTTTCTATGGTGATCCTCGGCAATTGAAAGCTCCCACTTCCTTCAGGATCACAATTTATCGAACGGTCGTCGGATGTCAACCCCAACCCCTCATAAAACAAATTTCAAGATTGTTGTATGTATGTATTTATTGGCTTCTCCACTGGAGGTTGCCTTCAACGCACGTATAACAATTTATTGGATTCAGGGTAATAAACGCCCGTTTATTGCCCGGGTGGCGGCGTTTACAACCCTCTATACAATAAAATATCGTACGCAACTTGGTGAAAAAAAGTGAAAAGTTACTTCTCGCGCCATTTGCTACACTCGGCTTCGCCTCGTTCCGCAAATTTCGCACTCGAAGGTCATTCTTCACTTTTTTTCCCCTAGTTGCGTAATATACTATTACATAACAGTAATACAACAATAACAAAAGGAACAATTATTTGAGAGATTGTTAAATATATTTAATATCTTTGCTAAACCCAGTCTCCTTTATTTTGGGATCTGCTGAGCATGAATGTAAAATTGGACTTGATTTGAGGAAGTGGATCGATGAACTGTCTTTTCCTTCTTCTATCCTAATAGTTGACCTGAAGGAGACTCACATCTTCCCACAAACTATTTTGATCAATTGTTTTTTTCTCTTTGGTTTCTTCTTCTATCCCAATAATCGGCCTCGGGAGGTGTCCTCCCTACAGCCTAGTTTGATGGATTGTCTTCTTCTGCTTCGATAATATAGATATGATATTGGATTTTTGCAGTCAGTAGTAACAATATACGGTATGTCTCCGTGTTTTCGGAAGCCAGTAGGCGATGAGTAATGCCGTTTTATTTAAAATTCCCGAAAAAAAAAACCGACAGTTTTTTTCCCGACAAATTTTTTCCCCGACATAAAATTTCCCGACTCTACAACACCCGACAAGCCGAAATTATTGAAGTTTATTATTCTTGATAAATTATTGCTTCACATATGTCACGTTAATTCGATAGTGTGGCCGAGAGTCCGAAGGTACGTTAGTTCGTCGCCCTCCTCGACATACTGCTCGTACTGGAGAGTTATACCATGTATACGTTCTTCGCGCTGTAGCCACTTTCGTGCGGGGCTGTTCTTCACGCGGCGCCCCATACTTAACTCTAGGAGACAAACCTCTGTGTTCGCTTGTTCTTTCTTCAATTCTTTTATTAAACTGAAAATGTCAGGATGCACTTTACCGACCACAGTACGAAAACGGTTGTGCCAACCCTCACTCACATTGTTTGTGCGGTGAGAGTGGGCAAGAACCGTTTCGTACTGGTTCCAAGCTCTCGGCGCATATCGTGGTCGCACTGCGCGACGTCTGCCTCTAGCTGGTACACCGCGTACGTAGTACTTGTCGAAATATTGGAAAAGTTGCTAGGGAACTTTTTATCGGACTTCATCATATGTCGGTAAAAATAGGTGTCGGAATAAATTAGTGTCGGGTAAAAAATTTCGGAAAAATGCATGTCGGGGAAAAAATTTGTCGGGAAAAAAACTGTCGGTTTTTTTTTCGGGATTTTTCAACAGAATCGAGTAATGCAGAGCTGCAAAACCACGCCGAGCTTCTGTTATGGAGAATGTTGATGAGTATCTGCGAGTTTGAACGCAACAGAAGAGTCATCAAGTTGAAATCTTACACAGTTACATTGTGTTTGTAAACTTTGAGCTAAATTGGATTAACAAAAGAGTTTGTGAGACGTTAGAATATATGCCATAATCAAATTGGGAATTGAAAGGTTACAGACATATACAAATTTATGTGTACGTCTGTAACCTTCTTATTCTTAATTTAAGCTAAATTGGACCCCGTCCTCGTCTCTTCCAGAGGTTATATGTGAGAGTGATCAAGTCACAAGTAGTTGAACGCGGACGTTTTCTATGAAACATAACCTAACCTAACATAGTTTGATGGCGTCGTAAAAGTTGATCACGGACATGTTCTGAGGATGTCCCCTCCTATGCTTTATGATAGTATGGCGTCACAAGTTCATGACCGTCCTCGTCTCTTCCAAAGGTTATATGTGAGAGTGATGTCACAAGTTGAACGCGGATGTTTTCTATGAAACATAACCTAACCTAACTTGAGTTGATGACGTCATAAAAGTTGATCACAGACGTTTTCTGAGGATGTCCTCTCCAATGCAACGTGATGATATGACGTCATCAACGGACATTTTTTGAGGATTTGCCCTCCACAAACAAACCTGGTAGCGAGTTCCACGCTACAAAAATTTCTTCTCTTGTCTGTAGGATATTTATCGAAAATTCATGATGACGTAACGATATCATGAGTGAAATGCAAAGGGTGTAGCCGAATGCGTGGCCAATGTGCTTTCGAGAGATGCATATATCAAATTAGGCGCATCTTCTTTGCGAAGTCTAAACAACACCACCGAATTTTCTGAGTGGTACACTGTGAGCAGAATCAGGGTTCTACGTTCTGTTTTCTCCTATGAAATGCTGAAAGAAGAAGTCATCAATATTTAAAGAACTTTGAATAGCGAATGTGATTAGGACTGACGTTTCAACGCAGAAAAGCGTCCTTTTCAGAGTAAGAATGAAAGTTATTGCGTATCAACTCCATGAAACAATTACGAGTCTGCTGTAGACTATTCTAATTATGAGGAAAAGACAGGATGGACTCGTTATTATTGACACTGGATTTTTGATGATAGCCAATTCATTGATAGAACGCCCGACGCTCCGTCCTGCTGGAAGCTCCTTCCGTAAGTACTTTAAAACACGTTCTTCCAGAAGTTTTTCTCTACGTCCTGCCTGCAGGACATCTTACTACTAATATACAGCAACACACTTGATATTGTAAGACTTCTGACAGGACCGCAAAATGATAACACACGGTCCAAACGCGTCCGAGCACGTGGAACGCAAAATCAACGTTACCACTTCGAAAAAAACATATTATGGAAAATATAATGCAACTTTGTTATTTTCAATATCGTCCTATTATTACACTGGAAACGCCGATTACAATTTTTTCCTTGCGCTACATCCACTACACACACTGAATACATTCCCCATGTTATTTTGCTTCCTACTGCAAACTGCATAAGAGTTAACGTGAAGCAAAATGCGTCCTCCAACGGAAGGACTTCGTGTCCTGACGGAAGTGCGTCGGGCGTTCTATCATTATATTGCGTACTTTGACGATTGGCTTACTTGTATGGATACATCCTGACTGAGCGAAATATAATTAATTTTCGACCAAAAGATTCTTTTGCTTGCCATAATTCTAGACAATAATGCTGCCAAACTGATTGTCCAAAATGTAATAATTCCACTTCAATTCATTGAGGCTTTTTATTTCAAAAAGTGCATCCTCGAGTGCCATCATCTCGAGCAGGAAGATGAAAAAATCATTTAGGAAATAAGGAAATGCGAAAGAAATATTTTCGAGAATCGGAAGCCAAACAGGGATGCAAATGATGCGAAAAAGACGAGTTGATGAAGAACTAACATCAGGAGTTCGTAGATAACGCGGTAACCCATTATACTACGATTAAACCAAACATCCTTTTTAAGAGGAATTCCCGAAAAAATTTTCCTCATTAATAACAACGAGAGACACTTACTACAAGACTTTGCTCGTTGATTGGTTACCTTATCCTATCGCTTAGATTCTAAATTATATCAAATAAGATATGGCTGTCACAGCTTGTATTATCGCTTAAATGCACAACCCCATATATATGTTTCACCCCGGCACGCGTGTTTCATTCTGGCAGTAGTAAAGGAGATCGAGTGCGACGAATGAAGAACGGTAGCTATACACTTCCACGAAAATCAAATGTATTTTTCCCAGATAAATAATTGAAAGCACTCTGTATCATTACTGAGAATTCGTGGCGCGTCTGGTAAAGTTTTGTGATTCAGTAGCCACCGTCTATCACACCCTCAGAATAGAAATCTTTTTTTTTCGATGAAAACAAACGTCGGCAACGTATTGTTAAATAACATAGTGATGTAACATTAAATTCCATGTGTTCGTGCTTGGATCGGGTGTAAACTAATGATCTCTTCTCATCCAGTATACGTACGATTATTAACAAAAAAGCAAAAAATACAGAAGCAGAAAACATACGTAACTTAAATCATTAGGATACGACTTCCCCACTGCGATCACCCCGTACAGATAGAGACTTCTTGCTGGTTTGTTTTGTATTCTTTCCCCTTCCGAAAAAATAACGATAATTTTTAGGGAAAAATTGATGTAGATTTCGTCGGCGGGTAAAGGCTGCAAAATTGACGCGAAGAATAAAAATTGTCGAGATCGAGTAAACGATTAGGATTATATCAGCGATATCCGCTGATAATTGTAAAAAAGATTGCGGCATGACCGACGCACTATACCTGAAGAAAAATTATTGGGGAAAGAGGTCGTTGTCGGAACGGGCTAATGCAAAGTAGATTCTCATTAATTTGAATGAAGATGCGACGCGGTGCTATTGCCAGATTTCACGCTGGGCTAAAAATCGATAGGTCAAAAGAGCCAACAGATTAAGATTTAAATCAGGATTATTATGCATGAAAATCGAAAGTCAATCCGTAAAAATTGAAGTCGAATTTACACTTGAATTCTGAAAAATAAGATGTTGTCGATACCTCATGGAGACTTACGAGTAAAAGTGAGAGTTGGACTGGCTAATGACATCTTTTTATTCGAAAACGGATACCTATTGAATTTCAACTTGCAATGATATTTACATACTCGCGTGTAATTGTACATGGAAATTGAAATTTTACGTACCTATAATGCTATAAAAATAATTTTAAATTACGCTTCGATCTAGTTTCGTGGTGGCTTTTGATTTGACCTGAACACTCAAGGAATTCCAAGTTCTAATAAGGCCTACATACTGTATGGGCAATCGAGAGGAATTTCGATTTCCAAGTTGTATGAGTATGAATGAAGAGACTTGAACAAATTTTAGCAAAAGTAATACCGGAGAGCCGGATTACATTCAGTTCCCAGAGCCAAGCCTTCATTGCAGACAATTGCCAAAGTACATTAAAGCTCGAATATATGTTCTTGTGATCTTCCTGGATCATATGTAAGCTATAAGCAGAAAGAACTGAATTCTGAATCGCTATGTATTGCGTAAGAATAAAGTAGACAACGATTGGAAAGAACGTTTCGAAGTGTTCAAGTAAAAATTACTGACCGCAAGTGCAATGGCAGCGATATTTGTCCTTACTATAGAAAATACCACTCCTTAGGTCTCGAGTGCCGAGGTCTTTCTAAGAGTGCAATTCCTCTGTATATAGCTTTTTAATCGAACTATTTCAAAATCCCATTATATGGCGAAAGAAATTAAAATATTTAATAATAGGCTTTTCCTATGCATGCTATTGCCTACTTGTCTTATTAATACTTATCTCACGGCAAGAGAACCGAATATGCGATAATTGCATATTGTTTCTTCTGAGAACAAAATCGACTGTATGGAAAAATATCAGGCCAGTAAAATTTCGAAGCTTGGACCAATTTCGAAACGGTCGATATTACATCATTAGGAACACGACTAAAGAATTTTATTATAATTTTATACGTCCTTAATACTGGGACTACATTCAGAAAAACCGTCCCGAAGAACTGTCACGATAAACCGTCACGGTTTTCAGCATTTTGTGCGCTTTTAGGACTGAGACTCTTGATGACATCAATGACCTTGACCTACTTTGCGGACTCGGAAGAATTTTGGCTTTCGCTATTTTGGGACCTGTATTCTTCGACTTTATTATACTAGGCCCAACATACAGGCATATTAGGCTATATTACGCCTAACCCTTGACCTAGGAAAGCTTGAGCGGAGTGTACAAGCTCAGTTGTGAACAGTGTGAGGGAATCTACATTGGTGAGACTGGGAGAAAGTTTGAGATCAGGAAAAAGGAGCACAAAACGTCGAGGGAGAAAGAAGATGGCAAGTCACTGTTTGGGAAACACTGTAACGAAGAAAACCACGACGGTGAGGGAATATTTGAAGTCATACATGTATAGAGAATCGCACAAAGAGAAGAAAACTCTGGCAACAAATGGAGATTGCAAAAGCCAAGAAGGAGAAAGCCTGCCTCTTGAACAATGTAATCACATTTCACACCGAAAAATTATTCGGCCTGGTGATTGGACGAGAGTAGAAGAACAGAACCAATCAATGTGACGGCAGGATTCCAGGTAGCCAATAGAAATGCAGTATTTAGGTCAGTGTTTCTCAACCGGTGTGCCGCAAAAGTTTCATCTAAAACATAAATCAACATGAACTAAAAAATAATTCTCATTGTTTTTTTAATAACTTGACGAATTAATTTTATTACTTCAACTAAATAAATTGAAAATATTTTATTAACATAAATAAAATGATATATTTAATTTCCAATTAAAAAATTGTATACAATAATAATAATTTTGATTCTTAGTACAAATGAAAATTTTTAAATTTAATTTATTAATTTAACTAAGAAAATAAATTTAAATAATTACAATATTAATATCTTTAGAGATAATAGAATGATTCAATAAAAATTTTTAATTTGTTACCTCGATGTTGAATTATTAGAATTATATTAAAAGAATTTATATAATTCAATTTGTAATTCTATTCAATTGATTGGGGATACAATCTATTTTAATATTTATTGATAGTAATGTTCATGAATGAATATTATATATAGAATATCCCGACGATATATTATTTTCTCTGATTTTATTTCATTTCGAAATAATTTATTAACAATAAATTATAAAATAAAATATTCCATTGATAATATAATAATTTAAAAATAATTTCATATTTAAAAAATAAAATATTAAATAAATTGAATAAATCAAATTTTTAATAATAATTAATGTTTGAAATTAATTAAAAATAGAAATTGAAAATAAAGCTGATGGCTATTAAACTCAAAATAAATTTAAAAATCAAACTTTTCAAAAGAATTTAAAAATAAAATTTCAAATTTAAAAATTGATAATCTTTATAATATAAGAATTATAAAAGTAATACTTGAAGATCATGAAATAATTAGATTTATTAATGATATCAAAAAAACCCAATTTAAATAAAATTGAATAAAATATTTTATTAAAAAATGAATTAAAATATTCATTTGAATTATACATGAATACAAATTGAAATAAAATTCACTAATTGTGTATTTTCTGTTTAATTTAATTATTATAAATTTAATTCATAATTTATTGAATTATAATTATTTTAATTTTAATTTTAATCAAAATATCAACTATTAATTTTCTTTTTTATTAATTCATTAATTTTATTAAATTCATTTTTTAAAACTTTTATTAAATTGATAATTTTAATTTTTGAAATTTAAATTGAAGATTTTATTGATGAAATTACTTGGAAAAGTAATCATAAGCCCTATCTGACTGATGTGTTCCAATTTTTGAATGATGTCAGTTCCAGTTATAATTACTTAAACTTGAGTCCAAACCTGCAGTCACGGTCATAAAAATCAAGAACTTCCTGTGACTTGGCCAGAAATACAGATTATATTTCATGGAATTAGAAGAGCCCGGAGGGTTTCCAGTAAATACAGGAAGCATCCAGACTTTTTTGCGTATATTGGTGGAAAAATTTTTCCGAGTCCCGGTGGAAGATCAAAGCTCTTGTTTCTTGTGACCGTAGTACAGAGAAAGAAGGATGAGGCCTCATATAGCCATCTTGTAGGCCACAAATTCTGAAATTAGGAGGAAATCTGTAGAAACATGAAAATGTCAAAACGTACAAAAATTTTCGATGTACAATTTGGAGTTGTGGAAATGCTGTGCCGCAGTAATATCATCTCATGGAAAAATGTGCCGCGATATAAGAAAGGTTGAGAAACACTGATTTAGGTCAATAGAGTGGACCAATCACAAAGCAGTATGTTTTAGCCAATAAGAGCACAATGTCATATTTTTGTAAGAATAAGTTTCTAAGAAGTGAACCAATCACAACACAGTATTGTTATAGCCAATAAGATCACAGTGTTATACTATAAAAACTCATGGTTAAGGCCTTGTTCTCCAGTTGCGACACAACTGATGATGGGATAACATCCGAATGTACTCTTGTATAAGCAACTAATAAAGTAGATTTGTACAATAGGAAAACCCTTTTTCAATATTAGTGCTCTATTTACACCTTACTCACTCATCATGAGTTCCGATGATCAACATGTAGTATACTAGATTTGCACTAGGACAAGAATGAGGGCGAACACGCGGAGCAAGTGAGCCCGTCAGAAAGGGCAGTGAGAGAGAGAGAGAGAGAAGCCGGGATGTAGGGTGACGTCATGGGCCTATATTAGGTGTTCAGGCGATTAAATGAAGCGAGTGAGCCCGTGAGCCACTCAGCCCAACATATGCAGTATAATACACCGAAACAAGGCTAAGAAAGAGCCTGCCAGTTGGTTACTCTGACATATAGAATACTAGATTTATACTAAGCCAAGAAATACTACTTGGAGGGAATATTTTTATGATATTATCATGACCGAGATAGGCGTATTAAAAATCGTTATATTGGTCGAATCGATTCAATATGATCGATAAAATTGATATGATGTATATTTATTGCATTAATACTCCGGAAGAGAGAGTCAAAGGAGCTCAAAGCGGGTGAGTCCGTCAGCTTGTTAGCCTCTCAGATGATTTGAGCGTATAAAATGCTACACTATACTGTATATCTCTGGAGGAGACATGTTAGCTTTTGTGCCACACTTTCTTCTTCCTTTCTATTGGTACAATCTTCCTAATCAACCTGATCCCGTTTTTTGATATTTGAATTTCTTTCGCGTACTCCACCTGAAACCTTCTGAAACTGCTCCTTCTTCGGGTCCACTTCTGTTCACTCGTGCATATCTATCTTATGTGGTTCCTTACCCGAATTGAGAGAGAAAATTGCCTATTCAAAGAAATTACAGGTACGTAAAATTTAAAAGAAGCTGCGACTTGTTTCAGGATGACGCTCTCTCATCAGGTATAGGCACGTAAAATTTCTTTCTCGGCATTCGAAAGATTCGAATTCGCACTCCACCTTGTAAACCAATTTGATCTCATAAATAGCTCAGAAGTCGAAATTTTGGCACGCAATGCCGTCGATTCTGATAGAAAATGATTGAAGTGGACCATAGTTTTCGGAAATTGAAATTATCATTCATAAAATGAACACAGCGAAATCATTGAGAAGGGCCGAAGTCGGCACCATCACTGTAGTCTCGAGAGTACAAAATTTTATTTAGTACTGCCTTCCATATGGGCAAGAAGTAAATAAATTGGACTATCTCATATTAGCACCACCTCGAAGAATCCTCTTTCGGTTGGTTGACGGTCCTCCCAGACACGCCTCTTTCCCACACCTGAGAGAATTCCCAAATATCAAATAAATTGGGGTGAATTCGGAAATAACGAAGTATATTTAGGGTAAATCGGAAGCCTTTATTTTGCCAATTTTACTTCGTTGATGTTGACAAATTCAATGACATTTAATCTGAGCATGGGAAAAGACTAACATAGCCGACTACAAAACCTGTCACGATGCGGTTTTCATCAGTGTCCTCTCATCTCTTTCTTGAATTTCCGCATAATGACTGCAGTCCTTATCTCGATAGCATTACGAAGTAATCTCGTTTTTTTTTCTACTATTGTAAGATACAAGTCAAGTATACTCTAATTGATCTGACAGTCATTTCAATTATCACGAAATAAACGTCGTAGACTGACACCGAAATCTCTTTTCATTAGAACTCCCGAGTTAGGAAATTACCAAACCAAAACGGTATCTAGACATCATGCGTCTCTAGGCTACTTATAACACAAATACCGCGCGCTCCCCCGAATTTCACAACGGTTGACTTCTGACTTGCGATTGCACAATGCAGCGGAAGAATGCGATTTTACACGAGAACGGGCTAAGGCGGCTAAAGACTTTAATACATTGTGTAAACGCGCGCGGCAGACAGTCAAAGAGTGTCCACGAAATAAACAGCTTTTTCAACTTTTATATTCGCCGGGAATAAATATAGCTAATACTCGCGGGGAATGGGAAAACAGCGGTCTATTGCCGACACGTTCAGCCGATTGTTGTTTTCTGCTTTTTTCACTTTTTCATAAAACCCGACAAAAATGATGACGTCGATTCGAATCTACTCGTTTTGTAAACCATTCGTTTCCCTTTTCTTCGCCCTTGACAGATAATATGTATTCTTTTTGATTCATTTTTCGATACTCGCAATAACACCTTATACTGTGTATACCTTTCGAGTCCGTGGTCGTCATCGTCGTTTTGTCGAATCCCGTACAGAAGGCGGCGGTAGTGATTTTTGTGGGGTTCCGCTAGAAAAACTCGAATATATCTTCTTATTTAGGCGCTTGTGTCTCTTTCTATCCTTCCTTTTTCGACCGCGCTCTCTGTTCCTCCACTTCTACACGTAATCTAAATGTTTATGCTAACATTTCAATGAAAGAATAGATTATCGTGTCAGGATCGTGGTCTCTGTTCCCCTCTGTACCTCTCACCTGTATTTTGGCTGCCGGTCCGCTATATAGGCTTCCACACTAACGCATATACATATAATAATACAACACAGAGCGTTGTTACACCAGCAGTTCCTATTGTAAATAACGTGTATACATACATGAATTGTAAGCTCCCTTTAAAACCAAAATAAGAACCTGGTACGTCGACTATTTTCATTATTATTATTTTTCGGAGGTTCGGTAAGTCCAGTGTTCTATTGTGCCAGCAATAGCAGCGGCTAGTCTTTCTGGTAATATTTATTTACCGCGCGAGGTCGCCAACATGAATATGTTCTTCTAATTTTTTTCAAATATTTTCGTTAACGTCATCGCAGTCGTTCTTTCTTTCCTCACTCACTTTAGATCATCTTATTAATGTGGTACATTGTAAATTAGGTTTCGGTGTAATTCGAATCGTGTAAGTCGTGATTTCACTTGAAAAAGATGTCCCGGAAAACAGATTACCGTACTAGACATTTTACATCGTTACAATAAATCCTACAATTATTTTTAAGGAAGAAGAGCTGAGGAATCGGGCTGTAAAACAGAATGTGTTAAGTCTGACATAACCATTAGTCAGAGAATAGGAGAAGAATACGGTGAGATCTTAAGGTCCTTATTTCGCACCATTAGAATACTGAATCCTTTCAGGAAATGAATATTGTTTTTGGTATTCGAATATTCTCATGGTATTTAAAAACAAGTATGGAATTTCAATGTCGGTATGGTTTTACGGGAGTAGCATGGTAAGCTTGTTTGGTTTCATTGAATGAAAGCGCCGCTCGTGATTGGTACAGAAATTCCAAGACCGAGCCATTCCTCTTCAACTAATAATAAATTCTACCTGCCCTTCTTTGTAAGCGTTTGTATGGTCCCTTATTTACGTTAGACTTCCACTTCTCTCCTACACTCTGTTTTGTTACACAAAATGTGACTACAGGGTCTCTTTCCTTCATACTCGTTTGTCTATGTTGGTACCTCGCGGGAGAATCTGTGAGATTAAGGAAATTTTCCTCTTCCATTTGAAGAATGAAGTGCGAACCCTGCAAACTGAGAGCAAACTCGACTATGTGGCGAAATTACCGGCCAATAACATTTTGAAGCAATGGCCGGTTTTGGAACGGTCAACGTTCTATCCATCAGACAATCAAATATCGAACGAAAAGAAGAGAGGAATACTGAGGAAGATACCGTCATCATCTCGGTATCAACGCGAAAACGTACGTCACAAAACTGAAGAGTGGAATGAGCTCGGTGTCGTTGAGTAAATCGCAATTATTGGAACCGTCTTAATGTTTTACAATTTCTGTCTCCCCAATTTGTTCGGCGAGCTATGATGAAGAAATGGCCCGTTGATAGACATTGCAAACAACTGATTTATGCTCATTTCATGCTGTCTTCAAGAGCCCTAATTGTCTGACCTATAAGGGGCGAGGGCAAATGATGTTACCACTTTTTCGTAAGAGCTAGTGGAAGAAACGACTTTTTACTTCTGCCTGCAATTAAGCATTGCACTTAAACCTTATCTTCAGCACTCTTTCTTATTCTATAAAGCGTTCTCTCAATAAGACTCACACACCCTTACCGTCTCTCTCCTCTAGTGGGGCATGTCTTGCAATGGAATCTAGAAACACCACCCTTGTTCTCTGTTGTAACGGACCTTTTAGCCCCGAAAGCATCTTCTTAGTGGTGCTCATAAGACGCAGGGTGAAAGTTGTAGGGCTCAGTGAACGAGAGATTTTGGAGGTGAGGGTTCCAAGATAGGGAAGTCTTTTCTTTCTCTTTCTTTTTCGTATTTCGAGATAGTGAATGGGCATAGCGTCTAGAATATGAGAGATGAATTTTCGGGAGACTAATTTCTGGTAATCCCGTTGGTCTATGTTATTAAGATTATAGTACAGACACTAGTCGATGAATCATGAATGAAAGGTTGCGTGTTGTGAGGGAGACGATAGAATGGGGAACCATCTATAACTGAAATATACAGGCCATTTTCGAGGATGATGGAAAAGTTCAAAATATTTGGAGTGAATGAGCTTCGGTGAGCTAGTAAGCCAAATGCACAGTATTCTACTTATACTAAGCTGAATTACCTTCATTTTTTGCTCACAGAAAGTTTTCCTTTTATCAACTTGATCCTCCCCCTCGTCTGTAGATCCACCCATAAGCCGGGATGGCAAGAATTTCGAATGCCGGATTATAATTATGAGCTTCGTGAGCTTTGCGGCGAACTCGCGATTATTTTTGTTGAGGGTGTATCCTCAGAGAGATCGTTACTATTCGGCCAAATGAATGAATCTGACACAGTCTAGGGATTTCATAGATCACCTTAGGTATGCGAGGAAGAGGGAAGTGAGAACAAATATTGTAATTCGGAAGGTGATGAGGACTTTGGTCTAATTCAGGATTTTCTTCGGTATCCGATTCGAATGACCTGGCCAATTACAGTCATTCTTCTTCTTCTTGTCGCCTTCTTTTTTCAAAGGTTGTCCATCCATATGGCTGTTCGGATTCTTGAGACAAAACCACGAAATATTTCCAGTGACGAGCACCCGAGCCAGCGCGTCCTAAATCCTTCATCTAGGAATTCTGTCTTCTTCCTGCAGATCGTTTCTCGGCAATTCGGCCCTCGATGATGACACGCATTATTTCGTACCTATTGCCTCGCAAGATATGCCCCAGATATTGCAGTTTTCTACGTTTGATGGTGGATAAGAGCTCAGGGTTCTTTTGCATTTTCTGCATTGCTTATTTTTTTCGTCCGTGAGATAAGCAGCATTCTTCTGTAGAAGTACATTTCCAACGCCTCCGGTTTTTTCTCTAAAGTAGGACCCAGCGTCCAACTTTCACACCCGCACAGCAGTGTTGATAGAGCGTAGTGTCACAGTATTCTTAGTCGAAGGTCAAGACTCAATTCCGATCTACTAAACAGATTCCTCATGCTTAAAAAAGTGGTCCTTGCCTGCTCAAACCTTGAGCGGATTTCCCGACTGTTGTAGGTCTCGTTCAGGTTGGTGCCAAGGTATTTGAAGCTAGTGGTCTGTTCCACATTCATGCCATGAACTGATGACGACAAATTTACGTGCTATTTTGAGAACACAATCCTCTTAGTCTTTGCTATGTTCAAAGATAGGCCACGTTCCTCACTATGGGCCACAACATCATCCAACATCATTAAGAAATGTATAATATAAAAAAATTAATTCAGCCGCCATTACAATTATAATTTCAACTCGCCAAAGAAAAAAGAAAAATTCTTGCAACGACCAATGTAACGAGAGCTTGTTCGACGAATAAAAGGATGGACGAGAAGACACCTGCTATTTCCGCCAACAGGAGAGGTCCTGTAATGTTGAAACATCAACTAACCGCGTGAATTAATACCCATCGATGCTCTCTGTAGTGATCCTCACCATGAGCTCACGGGAAAATATCATGGCTGCATACTCTCACGTTTTTTTTGGTACCCCGTTGAAATATTATATGATCTGGTGATAAATTGTACTCCAACTTTCACTCGTCCAGTTCGAGGCTGTGGTCATCCAGAGAGTTGCTAAGTTGTCGTTTAAAAGAAACCAACAGAATAACAATACTGAAACGAATTCGTTCCTATTTTCCCATACCACCACGAATCAAACTATTTCACATAACTCGACTCTCATTGTGAAAGTTATGAGTAATATTTTCTGTTTTCATCATTCTGTGAAGTATTTTTGCAGAATTCTGCTCTCTCTGATGTATGAATCAATGTTTCATCTAAACTTTTCACCTCGACGGCATTTCTTCATCTGACTTTCTATCATTAGTAGTGGATTAACAAGATAGTCCTTCAGGGTGGGATTCAGCGGGTGACACTTGATCCAGTTAGGAAATACTATTTTGCGGTTTTCTTACCAGCATCTTTCTTGAAAAATTTGGATATTGTCCTTGATTTATTACAAACCACATTATTCGTTTTGGAAACTGTCTCAGCGTTGATGTGCACTTGAACTGCGAACTCCAGTAGTGTATGGGTGTTTGGGTGTATGGGAAAAGTCTGAAATAACACTTATAATGAAGCTGATCTGTGCGAAGGCGTATTTTGTGCAATATTCCACGAAGTAGGTGAGATGAAAAAAGGGTTATTTTTCTTTACAATATTTTAAAAACATTTAGAATTCTGAGCTCACTATAGCTCGGGTCACAACTCAAAATTTTCCCATATCCCTACAACAGTATTGAGGGAGGGATACTTCGAGGAGTAAATTTGAAGTGCAAATACCGCAAAAATTGAAATTATACAGCAAGCGCTTTCGGTTCTACAACTAAGCCACTAACCCAACGACAACTAAATTCGAGAACGTCCAGAAATCTCAGGACTGAACTAGCGAGTCAGTTCTTTAGAACAGTGACCTCATCAGTATACCGGTGGTGAATTATTTCGAGACGCTGAAGCACGATGCGTATAGAGTACGAATTCTATCTGGTGAGGAGAACTCCCAACCCCTTTCTCAAAATAGTGCGCAACCTACGTTTTCTTTTTATCCCAAACTTTCTCACGGCCGGCCAGTCTAATCTCGACAGTTTTCAAACTGAAAACTAGGTACTAGAATCAGGCTCAAGGCGATGCCGTGAAGCTCCACAAAAGAATTGCGTTCTACTCGATGCCATGGAAGAAGATATTGAAAGCCCTCATAGAAACAGAAGTGCCTGCATACCTGCTCAGGATGGTCAGCAGTTATATTAGTTACCCAGAAATTCAAACATAGACACCTACTGGTACAGTGAAACGCCCACTTCTTTGTAGAGTGCCGCAGGAGTTGGATCTTGGGCCACTCTATGTAGTGCGTCCCATTCCACAGGATTTTCACGGTTAAGCTGCTACCAATTTGCTGTACGGATGTTACGTTGCTCGTACGCATTCCCCAGCTTCAGAATGTTCCTATCTCGAAGCTCAAACCAAAAATAGTGTGATGAGGAGGTTTTGCCCGAGCCGACCTTTGACGTAAAGAGTTTAGATCTTGAAATTTTAATAAAGACGGGGATTTTACGTGAATGGTAGGTAGTGAAGAGCAGGGTGAACCAGACCTTAAAGGCAAAAACACGTTGGATCGAGTCGGACAGACTAGAAGTTGCAATAGGAAAGACGGAGGCCATATTATTCACGACCAGTCGAAAGTTCAGGCCTCCCAACTCTCGCCTGTAAGGTATTGAAATCACATTCACGGCGGTGATAAATTATCAAGGCGTCTGGTTTGACTCACAAACTGAGCTTCAGGTACCAATTCCTGATGACCGCGGAAAATGCTGGTAAGGTGGTGAATCCCTAAGCCACGTGATGACAACCCTAAGAGGGCCGAGGGAGCCAGTCGATCTTCCTGTATGGTGTTTCAGTATACGCCGACTCAATTGAAGTAGCAATATGGAAAAGATCTTACAAGGAGTTGCGCTTAGTGTTAGTATTTACCGCATAAGCTCGACGGAAGCTCTTTTGCGTATTAGCACGTTCACCACCAATCGAGTACTGGTGGTGTTCGAAGCAAAGAAGAGGTGAATGACTGACCAATAGGCTTTATGGGCCAAGCAGGAGACCAGGTGCTACTGGCTTGAGAAATGGAAAGCTAGAATTGCTCTGAGTGACCTGCAGGTAAACGGACGACCAGTATGTGAATGCGTAACCTTGATGACTGGATGAATCGAAACCACGGTCAGCTGAACTTTCACCTGAAGCAGGTGTTGAGCGGCCATGGCTGCGTCAACGAGTACCTTCGTGAGAAGTTAAGGAAAGTTAAGCGGGCAATGTGTTCGCTCTGCAATCAAGGGCGGGATGATGGACCACGGCACACATCATTTGATTGTGAGGCGTGAGCGGGGTGAGCTTAGGCGGTCTCTACAAGAGATTGACATCGATAAAAAGCTCGCTTCGAGTAGCCTGGTAGCTACCATGTTAGGTTCCAAAGAATTATTGAACCAGGGTCTGCGTTTGCAGCCACAGTCATGAAGAAGAAGATATACATGGAGTGGAATAGGCAAATGCAGAGGACGCTATGGCCTACTCCATACCTGTATACTATCCACGTACAGATGACGGCTGGAGACATGACCCCAACAGCAGCTTACTTCTAAGTTGTGGTGTCTGTCCTGAAGTTTCCTTGCCTGTAGGCACTGCAGCTTGGCGCTTACTAAGAAGAGAAGTCGACGAAGAGATTCTTCTCCAACACTGAAGTTATACTCGAAAGGGTCGATACCGGTGTTTCAGGAAACCAAATTAATGCACACGTAATCCGCACCCACTCGACTATGGAGTACGGGTGGCTGCATATGCAACACAAGCGAGTCTCCCCTATACATACATCCTCACAATTCTATATTCCACTCCATACACCCCACTCCTCTCAACCAGTGAAACACGGTCCTTCAACCTGAGTTCTCTTTACAGTGAAGGGATTATAAAACGCTGGACGATCAAAACCAAAGGGCCGAAAGACACGGTTCAACGGTACGGAAAACTTTACCAAGAATTGGAACCAATGAATAAAATACTCGCGAAGAGTAAAGAGGAAGATACATGAACCGCAATAAAATAATACGACCAAGCGCTTTCGGCTAAACAGCCATTCTCAAGGTATAGAAAGCGACTGAACCCAACACCAACAAGAACGAGTAACGACGGAAAGGAGGTCAGGATTGAACCAGCGAGTCATCGAAATGTGAATCATCCTCATAGACTAATTCGATCAATCCCTCCTCAGGAATGTACCTGTTCAACACAATAATGTCTTTAATATTTCGGTGACGATGAATTTCAATTTCTTCCAACGCTCAGCGCCTGAAATACGATTTTTCCTTGTGAAGGAGAGCTTCAGACGCCTCTTTGGGGCTATGACCAGTTTCAATTAAATGGTCCGCAAACGCCGACTCACCTACTTTTCTTTTTTCCCAGGCATTCCTGTGTTCATCAACTCTGATTTGGAGTTGACGGCCAGTCATACCTATGTACACGCTAGGGCAATCGCCGTAGGCCACCCTATAAACACCCCCCCCCCTCTCGGCCACCGGTATCGGATCTTTCAATTTGACCAACAGGCTATAAAACGCCGGTCGAAAACCGAAGGGACGGAGGACGCGGCTCAACTCCGAAGAAAACTTCCTCAGAAACGGCAGCCTAATCCACCGTTTACGCCTATCAAGGTGCAATTCACGGGGGAGGGAAGTTGTGGAATCGAGACTTCTTCTCGTAAGTCTCCTACGGACCATGAGGTCAATGTCCACCTTGACCTGATTCACTCTAGCCAAGTGCTTTATCGTCACGAGTTCTTTTTTGAAAGCAACCTCACTCAGAGGGATTTGAGTAAGTCGATAGACCAAGCTATTAAATGTAGCTATTTTTTGGGCGAAAGGTACGAAAGATGATTCGTGGATGGCAATATCGGTCGAGGTACTTTTCCGGTAAATACCGAATTCATGGACACCGTCAATGACATTTATGGTTAAGTCCAGAAAATTTATTGATGAACCACCAACTTCCAGAGTAAATCTAGTGGAAGGGTATAATCTATTTAAATGAGCGAGAAACTTACTAAGGAGCTTCGCAGGACCTGTCCACGCGCACAATATGTCATCCACGTACCTGTGCCAATAGAAAACGTGATTCAAAAACACCTGGCCCGAAGAAAACAGGTCAACCTCAAATTTGGACATGAAAACTTCCGAAATGAGGGAACCCAAGGGGAAACCTATGGGGATCCCTACCTCCTCAGGGAACTCAAAATATTTACCATCAAACTTACAAAAATTAGGTGACCAACAGGCGTTCAACAGGTCGAAAAACTCGCCAAATTCATTATGAGGAGTACCAGATTCCACAAGCAATTTACCTATTTGTTGCATAGTGGCAGCCTTAGGGATATTGGGAGAAAGCCCAACGACATCAAACGAGCACAAAATTGAACCTGGAGGAAGGTATGTGTCCTTCAGCCAGGGCGCTCGAATTCTTAATTGAATAGGGAGACTTCACCTTTACACGAGCTTTGAATCATCTGTCCAGGAACTTAGCGAGGGAGTAGGTGGGGGAGGAAACGAACGAAACAACCGGCCGCATCGGTACATTTTCTTTATGTACCTTCGGCAATCCGTAAAGGAGGGGAGGGACTGGATTCGGTTCCAAAATAGCTTTCTTTACAGCGGGGCTCTTAATGATCACCTCAGTACTATTAATAAGTTTTCTAGCCTCTTTAACGAATTTTGGGAAATCAAAGAGAGGGTCCTCCTTGGCCCTACATTGGCCAAGCACCTCGTAAACCTTAGACACGTAGGAAGCCTTGTCCATCACTACGACAGCATTCCCTTTGTCAGCTTTTGTAATCACTAACTTTTCCTCCCTAATCTTCCTCCTCAAACCCAAGATCAAGTCACTCCCTGCATCTTTTATGCAAGGGAGGGGGGTATTGCGAACCATTTCGGCACATTTTTCCTGGGTGTTTGCGCCAGGCCCGATTTTTACTGCTAAATCAGCTACAACATTAGCCGAAGTCTCCTGATTTTTTAGAGGGGGGGAGGGCGAATTTCAATCCCTTCTCCAGAAGTGTCGACTTATAACGGTTAAACTCCGTTTTGCTATAATTTATGACACGTGGCTGGAAATGTTGGATAATATCATCGTCACCAAGATCTAATTCGTCATCCCTAACCTTGGAGCTCAGGAGGGAGGTAAGTTTCCGATTTTTCCTTTCTTTTAATTTCAGCTCAAAGTCGCGACAAACATCATTTATGGAATGAATAAATGGATCGAACTCACCGTGGTGAAGTAGGCTATAGAGAGCCGAGAGTGCACTAGGAGGTTGAGCCTATTTTATTCATAATGAATGACCGTAAACTTGAAAAACGGATTGCTTCTGTCAATTGGAACCAAATTTAACGTTTCTTGCTTCCTTTGTCTAAGGGGAAAGATGATTCAAACGATAGGTAATGGAACACGCAAATAGCACGTATAAGCAATAAAATTGATTGTTTCACCGATAGACTTATGAGTTGATCAGCAATTATAAGCAGAAAGTTGGAAAAAAAAATTAACGATAATTTGAGGACGATAATTTACTTTGAATGCTCGATAATGAATAAATTTTTTCCCATCAGCTGTTCATTACTCGTAACATGTTCTTATGTTCATAATTCATGAATCTTCTCATGCATTGTGCAAACATGTACGGATTCTGCAAGAATTTCCGACGTGAATTATTCTTAGGGTAGATAGAAGACCTACAAGAGAAAAAACGGTGTTTAGGGTACTTTTGAAGACTTCCTGGAATGTTACAGGAGTACCTGGGCTATCACAGTGCCTGACGACATTCCAGAGAAGTCTTTGTGTACATGCCCTGCTTTCTCCAAGAGGAATCTCTGTAAACACATCCTCGACATGATGATTCACCAGAAAAGCGGTAATCATGCCGGAGGAAGCCAAGGGGATTCTTCTTGGTCAAAAAAAGAAGAGGGGACGTCCGGCGAGAGCAAAACGAACTCTTCTTACTCAATAATAACTTTTTTTTTAATCATTCATTTTTTCGACTTCGTTTTTTTTTTCATTTTCTATTAACATTTTTGTGAATCATTCTTTTTTAATTTTTTTTTTTCCGTTTTCCATTAACATTTTTGTAAAATCATTCATTTTTCCGGCTTTTTTTCTTTTTGCATTATTACGTTTCAAGATTCATCCAGCTTTTTTTATCGCTGACACTATATTGTTTACCTTAAATTTCTTATTGCGAGATACGATTATTTATCGGATATTTAGTTTACTATCGTTCATTACGTTTTCTTAGCGTTCAAATAATTTTCTTAATGTGTAACATCTTAATTTACTGTGCTTCGTATATAATATTGCTGACTGTGCGTACCATATTTTTTAATTTTCATTTCCGCTTTTTTATCGGGTCGATAAATCCATATCTTTGTCTAATTCACGAGAGAGGAAGGTAGTAGAATGAGACTTTCCTTCGTGGCCTTCGACGGACTATCTTACAAATATCAATGTCCAGGTTGATCTCATTCACCCTAGCAAGTGTTTCATAGTTATCATGAGAAGCGTCTGACTCAGAGGGATGTGCGTCAGTCTAAGTAGGGATCTTGTGGGCAGCAGGACAAAATGACAACCGGTCAAGGCCATGTCTACTGCTTTATGACGTCATCAGAAGTTTACAATTCTCGCCCGTACAAATCCTCACCAGCTCCTCCTTCGTTGATGTGTCAAAAACTCGATGATCAGACAAAAGCTAGATCGACGACGAGAGAGAAAAGTACGGTTCCTCCGTGCCTGAATTTTACAGAACCTGGTTAACAAAAATTATACTGCTAAAAAAGGAATACATGCGTCATGATTTTAATAAGACATCAAATTCTGGCTTAGTGTGGATCTCAGTTCGCGTTTGACACACATTAAGTTTCATGACTGATCACCTGGAGTTCTCAAATCTACAACTGAGGAATGACTGCATTACTATGATTGTTGTATTCAACGTCGAAGATGAAATGAACAGTTCTGGATACATAATGCGAGGGACGCGGAAAGGAAATTTGTATTCATCAAAATTCCGAGTAGTGTCGACGAAGTAAAGATTGACACAGACGTGCTATATTCCAATAGTCATAAAATTTCACAAAACACCTTTCAAAGTTTCGAAAAGTCAATCTAGCAGCGACGACATTTTTACGCAAAAGCGATTTCTTTAATACTACGAACTAAGTATATTCGATCATTTCCTCCGTACGCAATTACGATCTCGCATTCAGACCAGAGCTATATCAATTGAATTAACTCGTATCTTTTCAATGAGAATTATATCAATCCATATAACGTTTATGGGTCGTAATAAAATTAAAGCACAGTACAGACTTCGATTTGTCCACATGCCTGGACCATGGCGCGACGAATAAAATCAACAGGTAAAATACAACGACACGTAGATTGTCACATTCAGGCCTACCTAGCGAATGGGTTTATTACCTTAAAATACTTTACATAATCATCGAGTCACAGCGTTTAAAAACTACCCCCGACGTAGCGCGAATGCGATTTCCTTTTTTCTACTTCACTGATTTTCCGTTGTGCTTTTTACGATATCGTTCTCCCACGTTTGCATTGTGTGCTTTACGAGCGACGAATCAATGCGGGCCGACTGCTAGGTTAATTACACTTCAATAGAATCTAATACGAATACAGATGGGTGTTCATCCGGGTATAATCTGCGGCTCCATATACACATAATAATATAAGAATACAAAGCGGGAATCGGAAATTTATTTTAAAATATTATAGTGTCGTATACGTGGTCGCCTGCGTGATGTGGGAGATTATTCTTTAAATTCTTTAATTCGCGAGAGAGATTGTATAATTGAACGACGGCCGAAAAAACAAAATTAATAAGCCTAATCAACCTTGAAAATGAGAGCGATTAGCTAAAACCACGGTGGTATTCCCTGAGCTACAAAAGCTAACAAATCGCAGATCTTAGAACAATGTCTCATTCTTCCCTAGCATAAGTTGACTTTTCATGAAAAAAAAAAAAAAAAAACGATTGAAGAGTCGAGATTTTGTTTCTTTAACTGACGAAGACGGAAAATTCAAGGTATGGGAATTCAATTAGGGTCACAGTGTGTACTTGAGCTTTGATGTAAAGTATGTAGAGTAGTTTTACTGATGAAAGTATACGTGGGTGGTAAGTTTGACCCTCGAGTATCGGTTTTTTATTTTTTATGAAAATTCACGTGGAAGAAGTTTTAATTTCTAACTGAAAATTCCGTGAGAAAATAACGAGAAAAGAAATTTGGTTGACTTAAATTTTCAATATTATAATATGTGTTTCCGAAAGAGAAAGTAGTAAAAAAGCCTCGGTGAATTTACGTATTTTTTCTTGGATTCTAACTGGATCGCAGTTGATTCTACGCGAAGAAAAAAATAATAGTCGCATCGACCAGAAAAATAGTCGAAATCTTTTTGGTTACTTTGACCACTTTTTAGGTCAGTTTTGACTGACTTTTAGACAGTTTGAATAGATCTGAGAGAGCGAGTCAAACCGACCAGAAGAAAATGAACTGGTCGACTTTGATAATTTTTTTTTTTTTTTTTTCTCTGGGAACGTATGAAAAATGTATAATAATTGAAACTGTTAACATGCTTCCCACCTTCTAAAGGAGTATGTGCTTTTCGTCCACACGAGAAGCAAAAATTCGATAGTATTGTTGTAATGATAATTTTAGCTCGACGAGCGTTATCTTGAGAAAGAGCTCATCATTCTGATAATTTTTTGAAGGAACAAGATTTATGTGTTGTGAAAAATTTCTCTGTCGGGGGTAGAATCCTCGGGAGAACATCCCTGTCTGCCGCATTAGGTCTGTGACGTTATCAAGAAACTTGAAAAAAGTTTGGACATTGGCTCCTATCGAGGGAATCGGGTCTCAACAAGGGCGACTTATAGTTTTGCTCTTTAGATAGGTCCGGATTTTGACGTCATAAGAGATCTTAAGAGAAGTTTTCCATCCAAATGCTTCTGACTAAATCCAGTTTGCGGCTGAAAAAATTATCAATGTTACCCATTTTACGGCCGAAAACCAAAGCCAAGCGTCGCCACCAATGACTGCAAGCAGCGACGAGCGAACGCCCAAGCAATATCATGAAAACGGAGATGCCAACAGAATTGATCTGAAGACACTCACAGAGGCTGATGACGAGCAAAATATTACCCCCTTCTTCCTAAAATGTTGGAGAATATTCGTGCAGTTTTGCAGACTGAATAAATTCGAACGAAATTGTAGGAACAATTTTTACTTGTAATTAATGATGTTTCTAATAATAGTAATATCCTCTATCGCAAAAAGTTGTAATATTCTTGAGCACTTGTGACATACTTGTAATGGATGGCCCCTTAGACTGTGTTCCCACCCTCTCCGGTCAACTATTCCTCATTGACGTTCAGAAACATTGAAAAGTCGTTGTAATTATTATTGAATAAGGAAAAGTCAGCAATGTGGACAATTTTTTGGGGTCGCAAAAAGGACAAGTGTGCCGCAAACTATCGCCGATCATCCTTTTAGAGGAGAGATTTCCTACTGTAGACCAACCTACGGCTTTTTTTCTTTCACCATTCAATTCACGCAGAAGTACAAAAACCAAACTTTTGTTTTTATTTAGAACATAATGTCTTATTTAGATTCCAAAAATTAGATTCTCGAGATTTACCTGTAACTCAAATTAATCTGTTGGTAGAAATAGAAAATACTGATGAATTAAATTGCGAATCGAAAATTTCAAGACATGATGAAGTTGGGTTCATTTCACTTGATCCTTGAATTCCGACTAAAGTCTTCGGATGCCTAAAACATAACAGTTTTCATCTTCACTTAGGAAGTACGAGTAAAATGTTTTCTGTTGTCATAAATAACTGTAATGGTTCTTTACCTTATTGAAAAAGGCTTAGTATGGAACATTTTTCTCTCCTTTCATGATTTTCAGGTCAAGTTCTAAGGTAGTCTTCAATGCAGATAAAGGTCATTCGGGAGCAGGAGCGTAACGTAAGAGACTTCTCGCTCAAGTTCAATGGATCCGGAGTACGACCTCGTTGGTTTTCGAATCAAGGTGAGTCATTAGTCCGACCTTTATATATAGGTCATATGTCATTCAGAAATAAGGACGGAACGTCAGCGTTGCTTAAATGAAAGTCAATAGGATCGCCGAAAACGTCACAAAAATGAAAAGTGAATAGGTACCTAGAGTGATCGCTGTTTGGAAGGTTATTGGTACGTGATGGATTCTCACTTTTCCCCCTAGACCGCTGATTGCTATTTTGGTCGAATTACTGTGCGGATTGTAAGTAGCAGGGAACTTCTGTTCTATATCATATTGTTGCAAGAATTTGATCCACAAATTAGAATTAAACTGTTGGGCGTGATTAGAAGCAACTGAAAAAGTGTTTGATACTCACTTTTTTCACGCCGGCTCCTTATTTCCATAATGGAAAAGGTCGGTCTTCTGATGAGCTCCCATGTCTCCAAATGAGGTGCACAACAACACATGTTCGGCGCCTGTTACGGCAGCTCGGATCTGAGAACCGGATTTTGGAGCTACCTTCTAAATAAATTGCAGTATGTTAGAGTTCTTTTTATTTTCTTAATGTTACCATAAGTAGGGAATTATCGGAACTCATAATGAGTGAGTGAGGTGTAAGTAGACCACTGATATTGAAAAAGGGGTTTTTCAATTGTACAAATCTACTTATTAGTTGCTTATACAAGAGTACTTTCGGGTGTTATCCCATCTTCAGTTGTGTCGCAACTGGAGAACAAGGCCTTAACCACGAGTTTTTATAGTATAACACTGTGATCTTATTGGCTATAACAATGCTGTGTTGTGATTGGTTCACTTCTTAAAACTTATTCTTACGATAATATGACATTGTGTTCTTATTGGCTAAAACATCCTGCTTTGTGATTGGTTCACTCTATTGTTCTAAATGCTGCGTTTCTATTGGCTACCTGGATTCCTGCCGTCTCATTGGTTGGTTTCGTTCTTCTTCTCTCGTCCAATCACCAGGCCGAATAATTTTTCGCTGTCAAATGTGATTACATTGTTCAAGAGGCAGGCTTTCTTCCTCTTGGCTTTTGCATCTCCATTTGTTCCCAGAGTTTTCTTCTCTTTGTGCGATTCTCTACATGTATGACTTCAAATATTCCCTCTCCATCGTGGTTTTCCTCGTTACAGTGTTTCCCAAACAGTGACTTGCCATCTTCTTTCTCCCTCGACGTTTTGTGCTCCTTTCTTCTGATCTCAAACTTTCTCCCAGTCTCACCAATGTAGATCCCCTCGCACTGTTCACGACTGAGCTTGTACTCTCCGCTCAAGCTTTCCTTATCCTTTTGTTCCGTCTGGTCATTGCTGATTCTCTTCACCATGGGTTGGTTATTCTGGATACCCACATACACATCGTAGCCATTGAATGCCTTTATCACCTTGTTTGTGTATTTTCCTACATATGGTATCGATCCGGAATACTTTCTGACTATGCTATCATGGGCTCCTTTCTTTGTTTCCATTTTCCCAAAGACTCCCTCCACCACACATCTGCGGTAGCCATTGGCTTCGCGATCTGCTTTACTATCTCGATCTCTTTCCTCTTCTTTTCGTTGTTCTTGAGGATAGAAATTGCCCGATAGCAGTAGTTCTGGATTGCCGCTAACTTGTGCCTTGGGTGGTGGTAGGAGTCATTTGGGATGATGGTGTCAGTATGCGTCGGCTTCCTGTAGATTTTGTAACCTATCCTATTGTTCTCCATTGTGAGTGTAAGGTCCAAATAGTTGATGGTCTCATTGCCTTTTTCCACTGTGAATTTGATGCTCTCATTCATCGCGTTCATTTCTGAAAGGAATAGATCCACCTGTCTATCAGTGCCTGACCACACAATTAGGATATCATCTACACATCTGGCCCAGTGTTTGATCGAGTTTCTGAACTTGTTGCTCTTCAATATCTTGTTTTCCATATCATTCATGAATATCTCCGCCAGTATTGGTGACAGCAGTGATCCCATCGCAAGTCCCCTTTCCGGACTGTAGAACCTGTTATTGAAGCGGCAGTAATTCTGGCTCAAGATCTCCTCCACTATGTTGGCGTACTTCGACCCATCGGGGTTCCCATGGTATCTGTTGTTTTTGAGTAGAGTGAGAAGTTCCTCTTTCAGTATGGTACCAAACATATTAGTCACATCAAAGGATATCAGCTTGTTGTTACACCTGATTTCCAACTTGTCCAGTTGCTCAATCAGCTCTCCGTTGTTTCTGATACTTCGTCTGGGTGCAAACTGGTAGTTTTCTTTCAGGAATGTGGCTACGATCTTTGCTATCTTGTAGCATGGTGATTGAATGCTGATGACCAGGGGTCTCATCGGACGGTTCGCTTTGTGGAGTCTTACAAGCCCCTTGAGTTTTGGTGCAACCGGGTTCATCTCAAGCGATTTTCCATTGCCGGGTACATTGTTCCGTTTCAACGCAGCTTTCAGGTCATCTTGGTATTTCCGTGTTGGGTCCCTTGCCAGCTCTTGGTATCCATTAACTGCGATGTACGACTCCACTTTTTGGGTGTAGTCCTCCTTCTCCATTACCACTACCGTGCTGCCCTTGTCCGCCTTTGTCAAAATCAGATTGTTCTGTCGGATCTTCTTTTGTAGATTTGTGACCTTCCTCTGCATTACTTGCGTTCTGTCATAGGTTCGGCACATATCCTCTTTGATGTCCAACAGTACTTTCCCAATTTTAGTCCGGGCTTTTGGTCTCACGTCTTGTTCCATGGTTTGGATTACTTGTTCGCAGCTAATGGCCATGCTTTCAAGCCTACACTGGTTCAGCCTCTCTGGCTGCACGTACTTGATGCCTTTGTCCAGCAGTCTTATTTCTTCTTCTGTGAAGGTGACGCTTGATAGGTTCTCGGTTCTGGGAGCAAATTTGTGCTGAACTCTCACTGTCTCTTCTTTTCTTTCTTCTTTCTTCCGGGTCAGTTCGGCAAGCTTCTTCTTAATCTGTTTTGTTTGGGCTTCCACTCGTTTTTCCACATAGTCTTCTTCCTTCTTCTCCTCTCCTCCTTTTCAAACATCATTTCTTCGACTTCTTGCGGGTGGAGTAACCTGGACAGATGGATATATTGATCATACAGAAGACCATTTTTCTTGTAGAGTTCACCAATTTCGTTCTTCACTCTCAATCTTTCGGCTTGCATCTTGGTGCGTTTCACTGCTGCGCTGTTTCCTGGTAGCCTGGTAGTCGCATACTTGGGAATAATGCCTCGTCTCAAGCATTCGTTATTGAACCAAATCTTCACATGTGTCACTCTTTGTTTGACCTTGGTCATGTGGGTATCCAGAATAACCAACCATGGTGAAGAGAACCAGCAATGACCAGACGGAACAAAAGGATAAGGAAAGCTTGAGCGGAGTGTACAAGCTCAGTTGTGAACAGTGCGAGGGGATCTATATCGGTGAGACTGGGAGAAAGTTTGAGATCAGGAGAAAGGAGCACAAAACGTCGAGGGAGAAAGAAGATGGCAAGTCACTGTTTGGGAACACTGTAACGAGGAAAACTACGATGGAGAGGGAATTTAAACAAAGAAACCCCCATAAAACAGGTTGACTGCTGGCCTCGATTAAACAGTTAATGAAGGCAATATCCTGAGCAGTTAACGAAATAAGAAGCGAGTTATCTGTTATCGTCGCATGAGAGTTTGAAACTTCCTAAGAACAAGGACGGGGTTCGAGGAAGAATTGTGAAAATTACATCCGATTTCTCATATAGGAAACGACTGAGTGCGTTCCATGACTCTATACAGACTGATGTAATGCTTCAGGGGTATGGCAGTCTTTTTACCTACTGTCCATACTTAGTCCTTTTTTTGCTGAAATACAGCCTTTATCTGTCAAGTTAGCTCTTACTGTTAAAATCCAAATATTTACAAAACACAGATATCAACTTAACACACAGCTGGCGGTCAGGCGCGCCGCCAACCGCTAGTATCGTATAAAGAGAAGGCGTCTGTCAAAAATTTCGAATTTTTTCGAAGAACATTTTGTTGGGTGAATTTTCGAATTTTACTTCACGACTCTATGCCATACCCTGAATGATATCTTCTACATGCTGATAATTTTATGAACAAACGCGTACGACCAATACTGCCGTTACCATATAATGAGCGTAATTTCTTCATCATTACCTTTAAGGTATTTTTCAAGTATATATTCTTAATAAAATCTAAATATAACCAGTAGGATTAAACTTCCTCTTTTCGCTGCGCTTTCAGCACGGTATTATGCGAGTTTAGGGTCCAAATAAGCGAGACTCAGATCAAATCCTACTACTACTGGATAATAAATAATGGTCACTCGTACTGAAAGGTAACATACACACCGACGAAACCGGGAATGCGAGTTGGAATGACAAGCTATAATGTATACCGCAATCTTACCGCGTTATTTGACACCGAGTTAACACGAAGTGGCAGAATTAATGGTTTATTATTGGTGCTAACAGATGTTCTGTTTTGTATACATATATTTTTGTATTAATTTTTAGCGTAGAATATACGTGTTCCGCAGTCAAGGATTATGTAAACCAAATGTTGAAGATGTTCGCTATAGTCTAGATGAATTATGAACTTTGGCAGCGTATATATTCGGAAAAGATTATAAAAACGAACGTCATAATTTATATCAATGCATATTAGGTATAATATGACTTCATTTTCAGCGTAGTATACGAGTAAGATGCAAATAAGATTCGAATTTCTTCCAAATTTCCCCTCTCGATTCGTTTTGCTGAAATAATGAAGGAAGATTCGGCGTCTCGACGCCGCGCTCCGGTCGTTACAGAACCCGGGGACATCATCGGACCCAATTCACATGCGACATAATAGAAAATGGCGGGCGTTAAATACAGTACATTTGGTGGCGCTGATTCGGCGAAATGAGAGAGCGTGTTCGGTAGAAAAGTAAATCGTGTTTATTAAATAATTCCCAATAACGATAACAACAGAAACACATCCACAGTCCGTTTATACGACAAACAGGGCTATAAGCTAGTATTTTTAGGAAGACAGATGCTGGTGGCTGAATGAATAACTAATGGTGCGCGTATAGCGGGCTGACTTCGGTCACCAGCCTATGATTGCCTCTTGTTTGCTCCCTCTTTCGGTGCACACCAATTGCCTATTCATTACTTTATTTGTTGTCACAGCCGTCGTCGTTGCCGATTTTTGTTGTTCAATGTTTTTCCAAACACGGAACCGCACCATCGACCACAGCTAGCGTGTCCCCTTTCTTTCTTTATATCGGCGATATTTTTATTTCAACGCTCTCTAGCTGTCTCTCTTTCTCCGACGTGTTTTTATGTCGTTTCGTTTAATCTCATCAAAATAGGGTTATTGGTGCGAATCAGCGAATTTGACAGGCTAATATAAGTTATTTCGCGCGAACGGTAGGCAGCACTTTCGTACATACCACATCCGCGGTACCACTGTCCCTGCCTAATCGTTCGGAGACTGATTTTTTTGTTTTTAACGGCGCGACTGTAAAGGGTTGATTTTCTCATACTTGCGCTAGAATAAAGACTTCGTAAACATTGTCGTTATGATAAGTTAACTTCATCATGCGTAGAGATGGGGAATTTTGTAAACATACGTTTCAATTCGTTCCTAGTGCCGTAGTGTATAAGGGTTGTGGGTCTCCATGTATACGTGCGAGTGCCGAAAATTTCTTATGTTGACAAAAAAAAAAAATAGAATAGGGTTGAAAATGTCATCATCCATCAAATGTTGAGTGCATAAAAGAGGTGAGATTATTTATGCAAATCTTCTTGACTGTTTTCTTTGTTCCTCTTAATCAGTATACAGATTCCCTGTGTGTACAAGGTTAAAACCTACTTGATTAGACATTTTGAAGGAAGTTGTCAATGCATTTACCTAGAGCGTGGCTACCTCTTGTTCTTTTCTGAACACGTGAAACTGATAAACAGGGCAGGAACTACTTGACATTGTCAAAATTTAGGGTCACCTTCCAATTATATATTGTGTATACTTCTTTCTGGGAGAGAAAAAAAAATCGAAGACTTCCTACAGTGCTATAATACCAATGTACGCGAACCAGGATACGATTCGGAGTGCTCAAGATCGAACGCAACCCTGTTTTTCATTTCCTATATAAAAAAATAAAGAAAATTTGATCGTAAACCCTAACGGAGGGAGGTATGGACGTATCTAACTTCGAGCTCCCGTCCCGTTTTTCCGTTGAAGCCCCAATTTCAAGTAAATCTAAGATGGTTGAAAGTAAAATACTGAATGTAGGTACGAATAATGAGATACAAATCGCTGTTCGAGTTTTGGGTGACAACGAGATAGCTACCTATCGGTTTTCATTTCCAAGGTGAACTCACTACGATCGAACTCGGAAAGGCTTTTTTTATCAATAATGCAGACTCCCTTCTAGATACACAATACCAAGATGAAGTTTAGAAAAATGCAACACTGTCACTGAAGTTAGGAACTTCCGCCTGAGATCGCAATTCTGTCTGCATCCAGAAGCTCTTTCACCGATGACCTAAAACCGAGATCAACGCTTCCTGCTCATTCGAATTTTCAATTGTACCAAAAATTTATGCAGTTAGCCACTGACAATACGTAGTCTCCCACCCTTCGTCGACCACTCAAATATTTTACTTAAACGAAACCATCACTCCAATCCTAATTCACCCGGAGCTTTTTTCCGTACGAGCTTATCACGTAAATTCAAGAAGTCTCAAGTTCTATTAAAAAGGGGTGTACTCAAGAGAGTAGCGTTTTACAAAAGATACCACACAAAACAAGCAGCCGCGAGCGCTTTCGGTTAATTAACCATCTTCTAAGCGTAAGTGAACGGAAGCGACTGAACCCAACATCAACGAAGACAGAGGAACACTGATTGCGACTCCACGATCGACTAAAAGGTTGGAGAACTTCATAACGATCAAATGGATCAGAACGGAATTGAGGAGGTGGTATGGACAGCTCAATGTCACTACAAGGCTCAACCTTTTGGTCCATTCGAGGTTGGCTTCCTTCCTTCATCGTGGTGCGTTTGATTCGTTTATAAAATCCGTTAATGAAGGTTGTCGTGATTTTGAACGGGAATTAAAAGAAGAGAAAAATTACAAAATTGACTCCCTCCTCAGTGCAAAAGCCTCGGCTGAGAAAAAAGATTGTGCTGAGGATGGAATTGTCCAACAGTTTCAGCCGCGTATCATCAACTACAGTAGAGTTGAGTTTAATGAAGACGAATTGACCCTCTTGGAGAAGGGGCTAAAGTTTGGGCTACCTCCCCTCAAAAAACAAGAGACCCTCGCGAATGTCGTGGCGGATCTCACAGTGAAAATTGGACCTGGGATAAATATCCAGAAGAAGTATGCCGAAATGATCTGCAGTACCCCCTCCCTCTCATGAGTAATGCTTGCTATGACTTGATTCTAGGCCTAAAGAGGAAGGTCAGGGAGGAGGGGTTAATCCTTAGGAAGGCAGATAAAAGTAATGCCGTCGTAATTATGAATAAGTCCTCCTACGTATCTGGAGTTTATGACGTGCTCAGGCAGTGTGGTGCCCAAGAAAATACATTTTTCAATTTTCCAAATTTTATCAAAGAAGTGAGGAATCTCGTGAATAGTAGTCAATTTATTATCAAAAGCCCCTTGACTAAAAAGGCCATCTTGGAACCGAATCCGGTTCCTCCCCTCCTTTATGGGTTGCCGAAAGTTCACAAAAAAGATATCCCAATGCGTCCAGTTGTATCATTCGTTTCGTCACCTACTTATACCTTAGCTAAATACATCGATCGTTGGTTTAAGTCTCGAGTTGAGGTAAACTCTACATACTCAGTAAAGAACTCCAATTTCCTTGCAGATAAGTTGAAGGACCTCAGTCTTCCTCCTGGAACGACTTTATGTTCTTTTGATGTTGTAGGTTTATTTCCTCACATTCCAAAGGCCGTAGCCATGCAACACATGGGCGAGTTACTAGTTCAAGCTAACGTTCCTCACGAAGAATTTGCGGAATTCTTTGGCCTTCTAAATATCTGCTGGTCCCCTAATTTTTGTAAATTTGATGGGAAATTTTTTGAGTTCTCCGAAGAAGTGGGGATTCCCATTGCCTCCCCCTTGGGTTCGCTCATTTCGGAGGTATTTATGTCGAAATTCGAAAATGATTTATTTTCCTCTGGCCAGGCGTTCTCGAGTCACGTCCACTACTGCCATAGGTACGTGGACGACGTACGTATTATGTGCGTGGACCGGTCCTGTGGAACTCCTGAGTGAGTTCCTCAATTATTTAAATAGCCAATACCCTTCCATAAAATTCACATTGGAAGTCGGTGGCTTATCAATAAACTTTTTGGATTTGTCCATCTCTATTAATGATGGCATCCATGAGTTTGGTATTTATAGAAAGCAAACGTCGACCAATATCGTTATCCACGGATCGTCCTTTCGTCCTACTGCCCATAAGATTGCGGCTTTCAATAGCCTAATTCATTGACTGACTCAAATACCTTTGAGTCAGGCGGCTTTTCAAAAGGAACTTGTGACTATTAAGAACCTGGCCAGGGTTAATCAAGTTAGAGTGGATGTTGACCTAATGGTCCGGAGGAAGCTCACTAGAAAATGCCTCGATTCCACAACCTCCCTCCCTAGGGACCACCTACACAGTAGAAAGAGGTGGATTAGAATTCCTTTCATGGGCAAGTTCTCTTTGAAATTGGGACGAGTCCTCCGCCCCTTTGGATTCCGGCCAGCATTTTATGATCCTAACAAGGTTAAAAATTTACTTGTAAGATTAAAAGACCCCGTTCCTGTGGCCGAGAGGAGTGGAGTTTATAGTGTAGCGTGCAACGATTGCTCGGGTATCTACGTAGGCATGACAGGCCGTCAGCTCCAGATTCGGGTAACTGAGCATAAAAAGGCTTGGGAGAAGGGTAAATTGAGTGAATCGGCATTCTCCGATCATCTAATTGAGAGTGGCCATAAGTTTAAGGAAGGTTCTGAGGCCCTCCTCCATAGGGAGAATTCGTACTTCAAGCGGTTGGCTTTGGAAAATATAGAAATTATTAGACACCGGAATAATGAAGACACCACTTGTTCTAAACAGGTACATTCCTGATGAGGGATTGATTGAATTAGTGTATGAGAATTATTCACAAGAAACTTGAAAAAATTCAGATCAACGAGTTATCTTCATCAGAAGAAAGATTTATAAAAAATTTCGATCGAACAATCGATCTCAATTGGTAATCGAAATTGAAATAATCCTCCGATAATTTCAATTAATAAATTAGAAATCACGCGAGCAACAAACCAAATGAGTTCGAGTCTTTTTCAATTTATTTTCAATTTTATTAATTTTCCAATGAAGATGATGGAATACATTGTCAACAGAAACCTGTTCTGAGGGATGGGGATGTTCAATATTTGTTCGCCGTTTTTCTAACCTTATAACCGCGGAAGTATTTCGGTCTTCAAGTTTTATATGAAGAAGGACAGAAGAAAAAGTCTGATCAGCGTGATGGGGAGCTCTGACCAGGGAACACGCGGATCAGTTTTAGCTCATACGTACAAAAGCGATTCTTGAAGTTTTTATGCTTCAAAAACTTCAGTTATTATGACGGCTCACTGACGTACCAGGAACTGGTGTTGGGGTATGAATTAGAAACCCTCGAAATACGGAGAGACGCATCATTAATACTCTTCTTGAAATATTTAATCTGTGCGAGACTCGATGCATCATCCCTGCTCAGTAAAATCCCTTTTTATGTCCCTTTTAGAGCGCGTCGTTCAAAGCATCTTTTCTACATCCCCATGCACCGTACTTCCTCATTTGATCAGGCCCCACTCAACAGAGCGATGTTTCTTTACAATAAAGTAAATATAACTATTGACATATTTTTTGATAGCAGGGCAAAATTGACGAAAAAGCTGATACGGGCACTCTCAAGGCTTCGGGAGGGGGGATAAATTGCTAAATTGTTCAATTATTAAATTGTCTCCTTCGTGCGCGCGCTCTCTCTCAGTGAGGTATGTTCGCCCGATAATAAAGGGGTTCACTCTAGGGAAGTTGAACAGGGTGGGTGGTGGGGGCTCACGGGGACAGGTAACGCAATATTATTATTATTATTATTTATATATATAATTTTTTTGGGGGGGTATGTTTCTTATTATTAATAGGTATGTAATCATAAGTGGTGTCACATGTAATTGGTCCGTGGACTGTTGGTGGCACCACTATAAAATAAACTATAAAATAAATAAATAAATATTATTATATTGATTGAACACAACCAGTCTTAAATGTAACGAGACGTTCATTATAAGGTAAACAATAAACAAGAGGGAGACTAAATCGGTAGGTAGAAAAGGAAGAAGACTTCAAAAAAGTTTTGTCCTCGGAGCCCGACTTTCAAGCTAAATATACATCGTTGGAATGGCAATTTACAGAAATTTCGATTTCAGAATCATTTATAGGATAGGGAAGACGCGGATTTGGAGCTGTACGTGAGAAGACCTTGGAAAACTTTTGAATTTCGTGCCATCGATGTACACGAGAAGAAGGACTCGGGAAAATTCAATTTTTCCTCAACGAGGTGGGACTTTCAACATGTTTCGACTTTCTGACACACGTGAGGCGGTATCGAAAATGAAATAAGTTATTCTGAGAAACTACACCGAAAGCAATTACGAATGACGCACGAATTTTTGACCCTTTCCATGGGATTTCTCCTCGTAAAATCTAGTTTTTGCGTATTTCAGTATATTCGAACGTATATAACAAAAGCAAATAAACTTTGGAGTGCCGAATTTATTATGCACTAGCAACAAACCATTGACGGTAATTTCTCTCATACAGACCCCACGAAGAAAAATCGGAAAATTGAATCGTGTTTTGCTATCGAGCCCTTGGCAAGAAAAATTATCAGTGAGATACGCTGTCGTTCTTCTATAGATGCAACGTGTACAGTATGCTTTACCACTTCACTTTTTCGTTACAAAAACAAACGTTGGTTTTTGGATGATCCTTTTATTTAATTAAATTTTGTTTGTCTATGTTAGGGCACATACTTATGTGAGACAGAAGTACATTTTTACTTCCGCAAATGAAATTCTTCAGGCGAAGGATTCGCTTATCATTTTCTCAAAATAACAATATGTCGATCGTCAATAAATTTCACATTTTTATCGAATCCAAATTTCTTTTGATTGGAGACCTTGCGAGAAAATTCATCGTTCCAACTGTTTTTAATGTACTACATAGTTTGTATAGTTAACACCGCCCACAGTATACTTAGAGGTATACTGTCAAAATAGCGGGAGGAACAAACAATACTTTCAATTACCTATGATGATGTTGGTTTTCCCGCCGTTCATTGTATTATCGATGATAAGACACGCGGTCATCTCAGCGAGAGTTCGCATGAGTGCAGCAGCGAGAGTTATGCACTCACGCTGGTGTGAATGAGGGTAACCACAAAGCGTATATTTAGAAAACACACTGCGAACTTTCATTGGTCCTGTCCAAGTCCAACAGCGATTTTACCAACTCAATCTAATTGTGAAAATTACGTGTAGGATTGTGAGATACCAGAACTATACGTGTTCGATGCATTTTCGGTCACCTGAAATTTGCGCAGTGAGTTCGTTCAAAAATATAATTGGAATTCGTATTCAGCAGTAGATATACTCAACTAATTTCCTATTTACAAAAAAAATACCTTATATTCAGGTGAGTCGTAGTGCTGTACTTTACAAAGTGAAATTGAATTCAGACAAATGGATGTAACAAAAAATTGTTCATTACACAACCAGGTTTCGCGTCGGTTGAGCGGCGCCTCATCAGGTGTACTACGGATACATGCGTTGATTAAAACGCGCGACGAGAGAAGAAAGGAAAAAAGAAGTCATCAGACGGAGCGAGGAGGAAGGGTTGGTGAAAGTGAAACGAGTATCGTTGAAGAGAATCGCCTGAACGAGAAAACTCGGCAATTATTTCAACCTCTTCTAGCCTATCAAGGAGTCAGCCTTTGGTCGCTTTATGAATGAGTTCGAAAGTAACATGATCGAAGCGGTGGTTTTCCTCAATGCAGTGCTTCGCCATGGCGAATTTTTTCGGGCAGTGGTTATGGAAATCAGACAGGTGTTCATCGGAGCGATCTTTAAGGAAATGGCCAGTCTGTCTAATATAAACTTCCGAACACTTAGGTGCAGTACAAAGGGCACGACAAACACCACAGCACTGTTCAAGAGGGAGCTTATTCTTCAGAGAGGATAAGTGGCCCAAGGTCAGAAGAGAACAGAAGGCGCACGAGTATCCGTAGGATTCGAGAATGTGGGCCATGGCGAACAACCCCAGCGCTTACAAATAGGAGAATGGGCGCGCTGAAGAGGACTCTCTCTAGAACACGAGATAAAATGTTCTTATTTCCGAAAAAGTATTTCTTATTCAGAGTTGTCCACCAAAGAAGGTTCTAATGGCGACCAAAAATCAATCCAAAATCAACTGAAAATAAAATTTCTTCAAGTCTTGGCCAAAATTATGCGTGTATACGTCGTACCAAATTCGTGTAATTTCTGGATCCGTGAAATCGGCAACGACTTTGCCAAATACGTGTGCTCAATTTCGTATCTTTCTTCCTACAAGGAAAGGTCAAACATTTTCAAAAATTGTTTCAAAACTGATTTGATGATTTAAGTTATGTCATGAGAAACTTCCGGACCAACTTACAAACGGATTAAATTGCCTTGAAAACTCTCATTCGAATTATTTCAAGTTTCCACTTGATTTCCACAATGTTGCGTTAGCGTAATCACACCTTAGGCTAAGCGTTACATTTTAATGACGTCATCACCTCTAACCTTAAAAGACATATTCACTTTTCTCGCGTCGTGGACACGTGACTTCCTCACCCCAGCCTCGCTAAAGTTATCTCTTTGTGACATCATCACCTCTAATTTCGAGATTATACACTTTTGTGACGTCATGACTGTGTTATATTTTTTATGTGCAAAAATCTTGGCGTACCCCTTTCAAAAAAGTCATATCCACTCCCCCGCTAATTTCCGCTCCAGATTTCCTAGAATAGCGTATACTGACAATTGCCCTGCCTATGGCGTCATCAGGTAAGTTTTTTGTAAGTCAAGATCAATCGGGGGTCAGAGTTGTTGCATCAGGAGTTTTACGCCTTTTAACACCCCCCCCATCTTTAACGGCATACTTAGGCGAAGAGAGTGGGCTAATAGAGCCGGGTTACAGCTGTAAGTTTTGCTTTCGTGCAATCGTGCGTACACAAAAATCACGTCCATGTACAGCCATCCCCTCTCCGCCTTTCAGTGCACAGTAGATGCTTAACATGTGTTTGGTGATCTTGCTACTCGCGGACAGATTATGTAACCATTTTACGTTACCGAGGGCAATTGAGAGTCATAATTATGCTTGACCAAAGAGGAAACAGACAAAGTTTTGTCAGCTAAGGTATAATTTATCGCCGTAGCCAGAATTCAACTCGTTTATCGCTATAATTTTTTCAGATCGTTTACTCAGAATCGACGCATATTTCGACATCATTGTACCGTAAAATAAATTTCAAATCGATGTGAATTTTTGGTTGACCTGAAAATTGACTTAATTTTAATAATTAGCGGTTGATTTTGAGTCGAGAATCCAATTATTCTTTGACAGTGGCGGATTAAACACTTCTGCCACTCTACGCACTTGTCAATTTGCCGCCTTTAATTTTTTTTTTACTCGCCCACATTGCTCGCACTTCTTCATATAGGCATCATTGAAATAAAATTTCACAACACGAAGAGATAGGTATACACTATGTTATTGAAAAAAAAGAACTACAGTATTTCAATTTATTTTAAAGTAATGATACTTAATAAGCGGGTAGTGGTAGTACTAAATTAAATTCGTATAACTTTTTTCGACTTTTCGCGGCAGCAAAAGCATGAATGATGTCATTAAAATTAATTTTGTCTAACAATTCCGATAGATTGCTAGTGCATTCAATATTTCTCTAACAGGGTGTCGATATTTTATTTGACCCTGAAAAATATCAAACTGCTCCCCCCTCCCCCCTCCGATCTAATATCGTAATTTCAGGATTTTTTCAGTCGTTTTCAAGAATTTATATTTGATTGAGAAAAAAGTCATTTTAAAACCTATTCGTTTATGGAATGACTCTTTGTATTGGCGAGATTTTTGATCGATACCTTTTGTGATTTCACATTTTAGTAAAACTGATTTGAAAGGACTCGATTTCTAAAAACACGACACCTAATTGAAACCAAAGCTGATGAAAATAAATTCATAATTTTTCGAGATCGTTAAAGTTGACCTTACTTGACTTAGTTGACGATGTTTCGAAAAAGTTGACTTTATTTGACTTAGTTGACCTGGTAACAACCTGTCCAAGTAGAAATGACCGCAAGTAATGTTTAATTCTCTTCAAGTGAGAAAATGAAGAATCTTTGTCGATTTGCAGTCGGGATTACGTGGAACTCATTTGACGAAAGACCCGCGTTTATTTCGGGTTAATTTTGAATTAATTTGATGTCAGATCGACGTCGTTCTGGAGTCAATTTGGTTTGTATAGATATACTCTATATACTGTTTTTCTCAAAGTATGGTGTGTAGTTATTTGTTTACAATCATTCTATTCCTTTCCCATTTGTATAAGGAAATTTATTTTATACGCGAAAAAGACGAATACTCCGAATGGAGAGTAAACCTTGCAAACCGCAGAAAATACAAAACGACGAGCGCTTTCGATTAATAAACCATCTTCAAGCCTGAAATGAAAGCAACTGACGAACGGAGGAGAAGAACAAAGTATTAAGATTGGCTAAACGAGAAATCACGGTGTGAATCATAGACCAGTTCGATAAGGCCATCCTCCGGAATGAACGAGTTGAGAACAGTGATACCGTCAGTGTTGCGATGACGCATTATCTCTATATACTCGAGGGCGATGCGCTTTCGGTACGAATTCTCCTTATGGAGGAACTTTTCGGATCCCTCACGGAAGCTGTGGCCACTGTTTATCAAATGATCAGCAAAAGCTGACTCCCCTAAGCGTCCCTTCTCCCAAGACTTCAGGTGCTCAGCTACTCTAACTTTCATTTGGCGGCTGGTTTCACCAATATAAAAGCCTCCAAAATCCCCACATTCCAACTTATAGACACCACTCCTCTCATCAATGGGTATGGGGTCCTTCAGTCTCACAAACAACCCCTTAACTGTTGTAGGGTTGTAGAACGCGGGTCTGAAGCCAAACGGGCGGAGGGCCCGACCCAATTGGAGGGAGAACTTCCCCAGAAAAGGGAGACTGATCCAACGCAACCGGCGATCACGGATCATGTCTCGGGGGAGGGAGGTGGTGGAATCAAGAATGCTCCTTGTAACTTTCCTCCGAACCATCACGTCAACGTCGACATTTACCCCATTCACTCTAGCCAGGTGTTTTATTGTGAGTACTTCTTTCCTAAAAGCAGACTGACTCAACGGAATACGAGTCAGTCTGTGAACTAGGCTATGAAATGCAGCCATCTTGTGAGCAACAGGACCGAACGAACCACCGTGGATTAAAACATCGGTCGTAGTATCTTTCCTGTAAATTCCAAACTCATGGATACCGTCTACAATAGAGATCGATAAATCCAAAAAGTTGATGGAAAATACCTCTATTTTCAACGTAAATTTGATGGAAGGGTACTAGGAATTGAGATACCTCAGAAACTCACCAAGGAGATCTGGGTGACCAGTCCAGGTACATAGAACGTCATCAACGTACCTGTGCCAATAGTGAATATGATTGAGTAACACCTGGTTCGAGGAAAAAAGGTCAAGTTCAAACTTAGACATGAAAGCTTCGGAGATAAGAGAGCCTAAAGGTGATCTAATAGGGATCCCTACTCCATCAGGGAACTCGGAAAATTTCCCTTCAAATTTACAGTAGTTAGGGGACCAGCAGGTATTCAGAAGATCGAAAAATTCCTGAAGCTTATTGTGAGGAATGTTGGCTCTGACGAGTAGCTCACTCATCCGCTGGATAGTAGCAGCCTTGGGAATATTCGGGAACAAACCAACAATATCAAAAGAGCAGATGGTCGTTCCCGGGGGAAGACTTACACCCTTCAGGACATCAGTTAAAGAGGCCGAATTCAAAACCGAATGAGGAGATTCAAAATCAATGCGATTTTTGAACCATCAGCCAAGGAATTTGGCAAGAAGGTAAGTGGGGGAGGAGACGAAAGAAACAACGGGTCGCATCGGGGTATTGTTCTTATGTACTTTAGGCAGCCCGTAGAGGAGGGGGGATGTGGGGTTGGGAACAAGGAGGGCTTTTTTCAGAGCAGGAGTCTTGATAATAGCCTCACTCCTGTTGATGACACTCCTAACTTCTTTGACGTGCTTCGGGAAGCTGAAATCCTCACTCTCTTTAGCACCACACTGCTGGAGGACCTCGTGGACCTTGGAAGAATAGGCGGATTTCTCCATCACCACAACAGCATTTCCCTTGTCCGCCTTAGTGACGATTAAATCTCCCTCTTTAATCTTCCTTTTTAAACCTTGAATTCTTCTCCGTTTGTCAGTTGCTTTCATTTCAGGCTTGAAGATGGTTTATTAACCGAAAGCGCTCGTCGTTTTTTATTTTCTGCGGTTTGCAAGGTTTACTTTCCATTCGGAGTATTCGTCTTTTTCGCGTATATTATGGATAGCCATAACTTAGAGGAACGGATTCGTTTTTGAAATTTATTTTATTCTCAGGGACCACGATGGAACATTCCAACTATAAAAGATTATTATTTGATTAAAAGGACACACTTCTATCATCCTTATCAATATTTGATAGAGTATCTAAATTTTTGAAACGATTAGAACTACATAAATTATTTTTTCCTTTCTCAGACGAGAATTTGAAACCCCCGCAAACCACTTGTGTGCGAGGTGGTCAATCAACCGAGGTTTGCGACCTTTTCTTTCTAAGGATCGAGGATTCAACTGCTTTTTCTCACTCCCCTATCATATGGTATTCGAAAATGTTAAAAGTGAGACTAGTCAACAATCTTGAGAGGTCATTTCCATCATATCTTCTACTCGTTAACAGTTGTACGAGTATTAAGTTTTCACATCCGCCTTATGCGATCAATCCCCGTTTAACGAATATAGTATACACTAATGTGCAAATGTAAAAATTTCTTTTTCAAAACTGAAGACGACATAAACTAGTTTCGTATGATTTACGATATCATTTGCGCCTCTATTCAGAATATTTTGTTCGCGTATACAGGCATCTGTAAAAGCACCCTTGCTCTCGGTGCCGTCAACAAATTTTTGGTATTTCTTCGTGCGTACGTCTAGGTAAGTTTTGTTGAAAAAAATGGTAATACGAGGCGTTCTCCGGGCGATCTCAGTAAATTACTTATTTTATTGGCACGTTGACTTGTTTCATTTGTTAATGGTTTCCATATTAAAAGGCGTAACTTTCAATTCCAGGTGTTTACAGAACACGTCCATTTTCTTGTACTTGCGCTGCGAATAGTTCTTCGAAGTATGAGAACTTATACGCGCGAAAGAGAAGAGATAAAAACAAGGGCGACCGAGTACGGAGAGTAAAAAAAAAAAAAAAAAGGGGTAGAATTGAGAGCAGAGAAAGAGAAAGAAAAGGGGCGGTAAAAAATATAAAAATAATGTTGCTACCGCGTAATTTATATACGCGCCGCGCTGTCATCCAGGTGGAAAGTGTACGCTAAATGCATTCAAGAGACATTTTTATATTTTTTTAAAACGATCATAACGTGCACTGATTGTAAATCATTATCCATTTGTGTTGTATATAAGTACGTGGCAATAGTATATATTCAGGACTATACATTGTCTACCAGTTATACTTTTTTGACTTTTATATTGCCGTATATTGAGGAGGCCGTAAAAGTTTTATTGCGAAAATTAATAATAACGATTATTGAGATAAAAGGAAAAAAATCGTTGATGTTTCTTTGCGCGCGTCTGCGAATAAGAGAATTCAATAATGTCTTAATTTTATGTGAATACCGGAAAATAAACCTTGCGTGCATTGTGAACAAGGTAACATAAATGAACTAGTATTTATCACATTATGTAACATTCGTAATAAGGTACGAAGTTATAAATCAGAGAGCAATAGTTGCTCTTTAGTTCGTACTTTCATTTTCTGCGTTGGCCAGCGAGCGCAAAAATGCGAAAAACTGCGGTTTGAATTTAAAATATTAATTTTACGATGTGGAAAAATACTTCTCTAAAAGCCGAGGGTCAAAGGTTGTCAATACATCTGGCGGTAAAATCGTGGTTCTTTTTCTGTAGTATGTATATTTATTCTCTAACTCTCATCAAAAAACAATTTTAGGTGTGGTGGGAAAATTAGTCCATTCAGACGTAAAATTCGTGTAGGAAATCAAAACGGAGAGGCCATTCGCGTTCAAACAGAGGGGAGATAAAATCCTAAAAGAAGAGATCAGAATTTTCAAGCTAACTCGATAGTCGAGGGCTCTCCCAGTAGCTGATGCTTTAAGGGAAAGTTACACCAGAGGCTAACTTTGCCTTGCTAATCAGACGAGACAAGAAAGAGAAAGAAGCTCAGAAAAACCCTAGTACTATCCTGTAAAAAACCTAAAGACGACAGGGACGGAAAAGAAAATAATTGAATTATACGAACAAGAACTCGACTTACAGGCTAAAGACAATCATAGGTTTGTAATTCCCTCCGTTTGAAGTTCGAGTAGGCAAAAATAAGAAAAAAAAAAATAATAATAATATTGGTACTGCTTTTATCGAAAGCAATTTAGTCGGCGGTATTTTGTCGAATGGCAAGATTACCGATAGTACATAATCATCGAAAGATCACTTTTTTCGAATACGCAATTACATCGAATGTACATAGTGCTTGTCGAGAGCCTACTTCGTCGAAAAAAAAAAATTTGTCGAAACACTTTTTTAATGAAATACATTACATTTAAAATTGAAAATTTATGTTTAAAATTCACTCAAAAAAGTAAGTAAATTTGATTATTAAATTGAATGCTTTTAAGCACGGCATTAAAAATTTGCAGCAGTACATGTACAAAACGGGAAAACATGTTAAATTAGTACGAAATGTTGTGTGCTACCCCTCGAAGGTACTCCTGCACGTCATCTGTCTCTTCATATTTCAAGATGACGCCCGCTAGTCTGTCTGCGGCTGAGATAACTTTCCTTTTTTTTCAGGAGGTGGACCCCCCGAGATGTTGCTTTCCACTTGCAACTCGCATAGACTCTCTTCTCGTTTGAAATTATCGATCGTTTCCCACAAAGACTCATGATAACGAGTTGTGAGAGCATCAAACCCGCGGTGCCAGTCTTCGACTGAGTTGTTCGTTCGTGGCAATCCCTCCAGTGTAGCATCATAACAACTCCAAAGACCATGTGAATACTGTGGCGGTCGTCTTTTTCTTCCTCGTGGCCTGCCTATCCACACATCCTCGAAGTAGTCAATCACTTCATGAGCATTTTCAGGGAAGAAATCAGCGTCAATGAGATCTTCAAATATTCGTGTGACATCAGCGGGAGGCACAAATGCCAATGCAGACAGATGACGCATTTTTAAAGCAAACTCGCTGTCCGTGTCGTACTCACGTTTTAAACCTGCGTCCTGTATTTTCCTATAAATACACTGGTTGAAATGAAATGAACAGCCTCGTATACTAGCGTTCGGAAACTTTTTTTTGAATGCTTTGATAGACCCTTTCTCGAAGTCACTGAGCACTGAGGTCGGACTTAGACGGGGCTCAATTTGCAGTAGCGCATCGATAAGTCTTTCATAAGTTGTTCCTTCTTTATTGGGCAAAAGTGCAAAAACGTATGGTAAACAGCGTTCATTCTCTAAACCGTGTATTGTAAAAATCTGGTGGAATGATTTAGGGCAATGTTTAAAGGTCCCATCAATAAACCAATGAGGAGTCCTCCTTAACCGTTCCAAGTGAGACCGCGTACCAAAAATTATAATTCTATTGTCTGCAGGTCCTGAGTCGTGTAAAAGAAATGGAATACCACGCGTTGTCTGTCTGTATGTTTCAGGTAATACTATATCTCGTCTTTTTTCTGGATCTTGAAGCCGCGGCCCTTCTTTCTTCCTTACATTCCGAACTATTCGCCTCAAATTTAACGATGACTGCAGTTGACCCATTGCTGCTTGACTGCAAGTAGCAATGCTTTGTGACAACACAAACTTCGGTGCATCTCTCGACGTTGCAGCCCTTTTCCTCAATGCATTTTGAATTTGACGAACTTCAACACCAGCTGCATTCGCAGCATGATTATGGTCATTTGCTATCACGACAGAATCATTGCGCTTTACTGCTCTACCTGGACATCGACCAGAGGCGGAGGTATACTTGCTACACTTCCAGTAAGAATTTCCATTGACAGTCCTTTCCTCATAATACACATATCCCTCACATACTAATAAATCATGACCGCGCTGACTTTTAACGAACGAATAGGAAGCCATCCGATTACGCAGAGTGATCGTCGTATCAAAATTTATTTAGTTTTTCCACGTTTTAACGCACACTTAATCCTGTATTACGTACGCGTGGCGAATAACAGAATTCGAACACAGATAAACATGAAGTGCTGATAATAGTAATACTTTTATTACAAATTAAGGGAGAACGTGAATCAAACTATGAATCAACAAGTTGCATTCATCAATATGTGGACATAATATAACACGAATTTTTCATGGTATATTATGAATGTAATTGCTGAAATAATACGTGCGATTTTTCAACTACGAACTAGTTCGCAAGCAAGCAATTAGTCCCTCTTTTTCCTTCTATAAAAAGTTTATTCGATGTAATTGAGTATTCGACAAGAGTGATCTTTCGATGAATATGTACTATCGGTAATCTTGCCATTCGACAAAATACCGCCGACAAAATTGCTTTCGATTAAAAAGTTTTCGACAAAATTGACCAGAACCGTACTGCTCAGATCAGTTGCCATGTATCTAAATCGACGATCAGGCAAAGTGGATCTTTCAAACTGCTGATCCGGGTGTGTGAACCGTAATGCTGATCCATTCTAAACTTTGGAACTTTGACCTTTTTTAAAGACTCGAAGAAATTTCGAGTTCTGCCTTCAACATACACGAACAGATCTGGATGCTCTTCGCATTTACTGATACCCCTCCCCTCTCATCGTGCAAGGTTTAGAGTTCATGTCCTAACGAACCGTCAACGGGACTTATTAATTTCTACGTGTGCAGGCAGAGCCTATGATAAAGAATTGTGAATATCAAAAAATTTGTAGATATATTGGTGGACACGCTAAAACAATTTGGGTTATATATAATTGCACGAAAACAAAAAAAAATTTAACGAAAACAATGCGAACGTAAAAATGAGACGTTAAAACTAAACTATTAATGAAATCAACGAAAACACTGGTGAACTAAAATTGTGATACATGCCAACGGAAAAAAATTGTAATGTCGCAAAAAGTGAGAAATGAAATCAACGAAAACACTGTTGAACTAAAATTGTGATATATGCGGTTGGTCCGAGACTGGTCAGAACGTCGAAGTGGGGAATCGGTTAACTGCGTACCATTTTCCCAAAGTCCGACTTTATTGCTTCCCGACTGGACAGCAACTTCCGAGAAAAAAATAATTGAACGACGAGGAGATGACAATTCTCTACAGTTCGTCGTCACATCATCCGCCATGAAGAAGGAAATAAATAATAACGTCTCCTTCGTGACTTCATCAAATCTGAAGGAAAATGGCGCACCTTTGATGAGTACAAACGTATGAGTGCAGGAGTTTCGGTTATTGTAATAAATACCGGCGATTTGTCCGCTTCAACTTGTACATGCCCAATGTTTTTGAAACATCAAAAGTGTAAGCATGTTTTGGGCTAAAGCTTGTTACCGCTCCCCGAGAGCCTAAACATATACCTTTGGGTCAGAAGCAGTAAGGCCAAAAGAGCATCAATGGTTATGTAAAATTTGATCTATTTTCAGTATTTTGTGATTAAAATTAGAAGAATTATTTTTTCGCTAAATTGTCGAAGTATTTTTGTGTGATTTTTTTTTTTGTGACAACTACTAAAATTGTTCCCGCCCGATTTCCCGAATCCGATGTCCCGAAACCCATTTTCCCGAAAGCCTAAATTTCCGAATGTCCAATTTCCCGGCAACCATTGACCCGAATGGCTAATTTCCCGACACCCAATTTCCCGAAAAGCATGTTCCTGAATGGCTTATTTCCCGACACCTGTTTTACAGTTATATTTAAATAATAATTGACTGAACAAACTGTTTATTGAAGAAGACATCAAAGCTTAGGCAATGTGCACATTATGGCCGATAGTCCGCAAGTAATCTATTATAGTGTCGCTCGACTTGTATAATCGTTATACTCGAGGACAATATTTCTTATTCTCGTTTGTAGCTCTAGCCATTTTTTTTTCGGGCTAGCTTTCACTTTTCTTCCGAGGGACAACTCAGCGAGGCTGGTCTCGGTGTCCGCCTGCTCCTTTTGTAGCTCTTTAAGGAAGGTGTACATATCGGGGTGGAACTTCCCCAGGAGCAGGCGGAACCTATTGTGCCAGCCTTCGCTGGCGTTGTTTGTCTTATGAGCGTCGAATATCGCGTCGTCGTAATGGTTCCAGTCTTCTGGTAGAAATCTGGGGGCAACCCGAGACCTGCGACCTCGTCCCGGCCTGCCAGTGACGTAGTACAAGGAGAAGTACTCTATGAATTCGATTAGTTCATCTGGTGCCTCATCTGAGAGTAGGACGAACGCATTTTGTACGTCTGCAACCGGCACGTACGCCAGCGCGACAGTCATGTGGCAGAAATCTCTGACAGTCCGATCCTCAGGGTCGTTGTTGGCGACTTGGAGCCCTAGCGCCTGTATCTTGCGGTACATCGACTGCCCCAAATGGAACTGACAACAGCTGACACGCACGTCTTGGAATGTCTCTTTTATAGCACTAATGATACTTTTTTCGAAGTCGCACATGAAGCGCGAAGGCGTGCAAGCGGTTATTCGGTATTCCTCGACGTCTTTCGTGCGCGTCTACATCAACACAATATCTACTTTACCATAGAAAATGCTACGTGTCGGTCAAAATTCATCAGAACTTAGCAGTCGTTTAGTGAAAAAAGGAAGATGATTCAGTCGAAAGATAATTTCTCATCATGCACGTATATACGTCAGGTGGCTCTTTGTGAAAGTGGTTTTTGGGAAATTGGATTCGAAAATTGGAACTTTCGTGAAAATGAATTTCGGGAAATTGGACTTCTTTGGGACATTGGATATTCGGGTTAATGGGTTTCGTAAAAGTGGCTTTCAGGAAAATGGACGTTCGGGAATTTGGGCTTTCGGGACAACGGATTCGGGAAATTGTACGGTAATCATTTTGTTCATCTTACATTAATTTAAAAGCTGAATTATCATCTTTTTCGTGCAAAACGACTATTCATTTCGTTAAATCCTCTTTCCGATTTCGCGTGCCGAAAAATGTATGCCAAAAAATTTTAACTTTAAGTAAGCGGAAAATGACCTTTAAGATCGAAATCAATAGAATTTTTGATAAGAAACGTAGTTCGTAATAGCTGCAGAACGTAAAATGTACATCGAAAAATTGAAGAATAATATGTTGCCTAGCAACTCGCAGACCTAATTTTGCGACAAAGATGTTATATTGTCTTACGAATTCAACACATTGTGTTCACTACTAAAGTGAGGTCTGTCAAGGTACTCTCCAATTTTTGAATAGGGACCTCGATGTTTCATAACATTCAGTGTTCCTGTCTCATATAATCAGAAATGTGAAATCCTATTGACTCAGGTTGGAGAGCTTACAGTTGAGCAGCATAGCGCTACTCGAACTGTTGACTTACGGGAAGATTTTGAAGCTCTAGGAGACCAAATTATATTTTCAAATACCTTTTTCATACTATAATATTTGAATCTACTCACTCAGCAGACATGAAGAAAATTGCATTATTTTTGAGTGAGAGCGAATATATTCACGGATGTACTTGATTGAGGAAGGTAAATTCTTTGATCATCAGAAAATCAATCTAAACAACTTTTTTTTGTGCCAGCATTGATCAAGAAGCCTTTGTTTGATACAAGTCTAGTGTAATGTAAATTATAGGCTATAATTAGATATCAAAGTAGTATGCTAAGCTGACTAGCCCTGAGGAGTTCACTCGCTCCACTTTTTTTTTTTTTTTTGACTTCTCGATCTATCTTAATATCCGTATCAATATCTACGAGCGTTACAAACCACCAAGTGTTGAATACTAGAAACTTTCCTCAAAAACTCAGTAAGTTCTCAGTAGGTATACAAAGTATATTATTTTCGCGATACTGCTGTCTGTTGAAAATCGCATAACAGAAAAATATAAAAAGTATAAAAAAATGAAAATAAAAGCAATTTTGAAAACAATTTAAATGAGGGCCGACGTTTCGCTTGTAAACCTACGGCATCTTGGGGGTCAAGATCAGGATGTGAATAAGCTTGGGAATCAAAATAGTAAGGAAATCGTGTTTATGGGAGAGGAAACAGGACGACGAATCATTGATTGCTCTTTTGAAGATTCCAAATTTGTGTTGTTGTTGGCAATGGAGGTGGAAAGGTCAAGAAAGTTGATACTGGAACCACCTAAACAATTGAAGAATACGAACTATGGATGAATGCCAGAAACTCATTCCTCAATTGCTCAGGGACATTCCGATGGTATAGATCAACATACGTCAGCAAAAGAAAAAAAGGAGAGGATGAACATCAGTTCTTTCTTTTCAAACTTACCTATGAAGACTTCCGATATGAGAGGTGCAAAGGGGAATCCTATAAGCATCCTGTGGAACTCATAAAAACTGTCATTGGGTTACCTTTAATGAATAGGAGGAAGAATTCTGAGGTTTCCTCATGGGGAACTTGAGCTGATTCAAGGGCCTGAGGAAAGTTGGGAAAAAGACTCACAATAATGGGGAGCCGTGCGGAAAGACAGCATTCAAATTTTATGTGGATCAGGAATTTACAACAAAATAATCAGAAGCGAAGTCTACATGGGATTTGAACTAACGGTTAAGAAATTTTGCGAGGTGGTGGGGTGGGGGGGGAGAAGAAACATACGAAACAGCGGGCCTCTTGGGACTACCGTTTTTGTGAACCTCACGGAGGCTATTATAGCTGAGGAGACGCAGGGTCAAGTACGAGGATCATCTTTCTTAGAGGAACTTCCTTAGTAAGAAATTCATTCCTATTAATGACTTCTAGAACTCCAGTGACATTGGTCTTAAAATATAAGGTCTCATCACAAAGAACCGCACACACCCCTCTCTCTAAGACAACGACTTCGTCACCTCTGTCAATCGTAATGACAATCAGATCATTGTTCTTCATCTTTCATCTTGATTGGCTGTTTGGTTATCTCTGATTGTGATCTAAGGAGAGAAGGCGATCAATAGCCTCGATCACTTCTTTGACCTTATCGTGGACGTTCTTATGGCAAGGTCCGCGACTAGATTAGAAATCCTACCATGAGTCGAAAAAAATATTGGACAAATTAATGGTTTTAGGGTAGAAACGAGATATAGCTATTTGTTCAAGTGGGTGGCTTCATTAGTCAGTTTCCTTGTGTACTTCCGTCGAAATTTTTGAGTCCTTTTAATGACGTCGCGTCGCATCCTCCTCCAGCTTGTAATTTTTCGAAGTTTTTTTTTTATAGGTATTTAAACCCTAGTTTCACCAGAAGCAATTTCGGCATATCTGGTGGCATCACCATGCTAAAAAAAGGTGACTCTTCTCCTCTAAACTATCCTCAGGCTTTCTTCAAGAGATCTGCGGCTGGTCTCACCAATATAAAAGCCTCCACAATCCCCACATTCCAACTTATAAACACCACTCCTCTCATCAATGGGTGTGGGGTCCTTCAGTCTCACAAACAACCCCTTAACTGTTGTAGGGTTGTAGAACGCGGGTCTGAAGTCAAACGGGCGGAGGGCCCGACCCAATTGGAGGGAGAACTTCCCCAGAAAAGGGAGACTGATCCAACGCAACCGGCGATCACGGATCATGTCTCGGGGGAGGGAGGTGGTGGATTCAAGAATGCTCCTTGTAACTTTCCTTCGAACCATCACGTCAACGTCGACATTGACCCCATTCACTCTAGCCAGCTGTTTTATTGTGAGTACTTCTTTCTTAAAAGCAGACTGACTCAACGGAATACGAGTCAGTCTGTAAACTAGGCTATGAAATGCAGCCATATTGTGAGCAACCGGACAGAACGAATCACCGTGGACTAAAACATCGGTCGTAGTATCTTTCCTGTAAATTCCAAACTCATGGATACCGTCTAAAATAGAGATCTATAAATCCAAAAAGTTAATGGAAAATACCCCCCTATTTCCAACGTAAATTTGATGGAAGGGTACCAGGAATTGAGATACCTTAGAAACTCACCAAGGAGATCTGGGTGACCAGTCCAGGTACATAGAACGTCATCAACGTACCTGTGCCAATAGTGAATATGATTAAGTAACACCTGGTTCGAGGAAAAAAGGTCAAGTTCAAACTTAGACATGAAAATTTCGGAGATAAGAGAGCCTAAAAGTGATCCAATAGGGATCCCTACTTCATCAGGGAACTCGAAAAATTTCCCTTCAAATTTACAGTAGTTAGGGGACCAGCAGGTATTCAGAAGATCGAAAAATTCCTGAAGCTCATTGTGAGGAATGTTGGCTCTGACGAGTAGCTCACCCATCCGCTGGATAGTAGCAGCCTTGGGAATATTCGGGAACAAACCAACAACATCAAAAGAGCAGATGGTTGTTCCCGGGGGAAGACTTACACCCTTCAGGACATCAGTTAAAGAGGCCAAATTCAAAACCGAATGAGGAGATTCAAAATCAATGCGATTTTTGAACCATCGGTCGAGGAATTTGGCAAGGAGGTAAGTGGGGGAAGAGACGAAAGAAACAACGGGTCGCATCGGGGTATTGTTCTTATGCATTTTAGGCAGCCTGCAGAGGAGTGGTGGTGTGGGGTTAGGAACAAGGAGGGTTTTTTTCAGAGCAGGAGTCTTGATAATAGCCTCACTCCTGTTGATGACACTCCTAACTTCTTTGACATGCTTCGGGAAGCTGAAATCCTCACTCTCTTTAGCACCACACTGTTGGAGGACCTCGTGGACCTTGGAAGAATAGGCGGATCTCTCCATCACCACAACAGCATTTCCTTGAAGTACGAATTCTCACTGTAGAGGAGGACTTTCGATCCCTCTTCAAAACTGTGACCACTTTCAATTGAATTATCGTCAAAGACCGACTCTCCCATTTTACCTTTCCTCCACGCTTTTTGATGATGGGCTGGTTTGATTTGGAGTTGGGGGCTAGTCATACCTATAATAGACTCCAGGGCAATCCCTACAAACTACCCTAAATACACTACTCGTATTAGTAATCGAAATGGGGTCTTTTAATTTAACAAATGGACTTTTGACTGTATTTGGATTGTAAAAAGCCAGCCGGAATCCAAGAGGGCGGAGGACGCGACCCAACTGCAAGGATTACTCATCTAGAAAAGGGAGCCTAGTCCACCGCTTCTTACTATCTTGGTGCGAATCACGAGGTAGAAAGGTTGCAATATTTCTCGATCCAGCTTAAAAGGAGATATCTCTACCTTACAAAATGCTCTATTACTTCTCACAATTTAGAAAACTCTATCTTTGCCTTCATTGCCCGATGGAGTATCATCAATTGGTACAAATTCTTGTCCAGACGGTTATATGAAAGTTTTGACGGAAGTGGCGTAAAGTTTGTTATTAAAAAAAATATCATCAATTGTTATGTCTCTCCAAACTCACTAGAATATTTAATTAATACCGTCTCCTCCTTTTATAGTTACTTGTATAGGCAAGATCCGTTCTCCAACGCACTTCTGTACTTTTCCACACTACATCATCAATTAGGACGCCTGTTCATGTACTTGAGATTCCTACCCAGATCATTCACCCAGAGCTGGATGCGGTTGATCGCATGACTTATAGACTACTTTCGCTGCATAAGACGTCGAAAGTTTCATCATTGGTCTTCCTTCCCATAAAAGCGGCAATATATCAGCCCTTCGATATAAAAAAAGGTACTATTTCACGCCTCTAAATCAACTATACTCGAAGTATTTTGCATCTTTTAGTTTTACTCGTCAGAATAGGTATGTCCTTTTCAACTACACTTGCCTACCTTTTTTCGCAATCATTTTCTGGATCTTCTTCCATCTCGCACATGCCAATGCTACCTCTCAAAAAACTCATCTTCTCGTCATTCCATTCCCAAAATCTTCTTTACCGTACGTCGTCAATGATTTCATGTGCGAACTGCGAAACGATGTTGAATTCCTTTAATTATCTTCATGGAGAGAGACGTCGTGAACTGTTCGACGTTAATTTCGATATTAATACTATTCGACCCTAGAATGTACTCATCTTTTTATCAATTATACAGTTTTTGTACAACTGTCTTTCATATAAAAGGGAGAAATTCGTTTTCTGCCTGATATAGAAGCAAGGATTTTCCCCTACGCGTACACGATCGAAGCGAAAAATTGACTTTCAATATTATCCCATTGTTGATCTCTTCAGTCGTACAAAACACGGACAGACGACCGATCTCGTCTCGTACATAGTAATCTACACGAACGAGTGGAGGCATGACAGTTCAATAATAGAAGTTTTCTGTTCCATTGTCAGTCGGGAGAAGAATTGGTGTATCTATACATTTGCAACTCGTTCCATTATTTGCATGATTTCGGGCATTAACGCGTCCGTCCTCAGCAGTGCATGAAAAACGTACATAAGCACTTTCGACATCCATATGTGTAACTGATAGACTGCCAGATGACGATAGTAAAAAGAGTTCCTCTCTAATTTAAATGCAACCAGTATTTCGATGATGTATTGACACACGAATAGTCAGCGACGTGCATGAAAAGAACTCGTCAAAATAAGGCTATTTGTTCTCTACAGTCTGACGAGAATGTGTGCGTGCTCGAGAAACAAAACAATTTCGGATATACCGTCCGCGAGAATGACTGGTCAGTAGTGAGCGATCGTAAAACCTAAATTCTCCGAAGGTAAACCCAGATCGTACTTATAAATAAGTATAGCTACATTCAAAATCAAGACTTACTTGGACGGGCGAAGCGCTCGTATTTCATGAATGTTATCCTAGAACACAAAGGATACTTTCCAAAACAAACTCCATACGAGTCTTTGTTACTCTTTGCTGGACGTCGACAGATATTTGTAAAGTGTAAAGAATCTACTACTGACGCGCCGTTGGTTGTCGAACGATTCGAACGTGCGGGGAAGGATTTTATTTCCGTAGTTATTTCTCCAGCGCTGGAGGGTGGAAAAAAAAAAGGAACGAGCCGGAAATAAATTTGTTGTAAGGTGATCGTGGCTTGGGCATATGGAAGTCTCTTATGTTTGCGCTACTGGATAAGGTTGTTCCAATTCAAGAGCTGCGACTGTAAAAGTCACGGTTGTTTACAAAATAAAAGGCATAAAAAATTTGACTGCGTTCGTGGAGTTCAAGCAGAGCGATCACCCACTACGTTTTCTCAAATGAGGTTGCTTATTTTCCATCAAGATTCTGCGTATTGGAATATAGAATGTGTATCTCTTGCACGATCACAATCGATGACAGATCTCTGGGTAAATGTTTTACGATTACCATAATATATGTACGTGTTTGAGCTTAGTAAGACGGAAAAAGACGACATACGTAGCGGAGGTCGTGTTTCAAAGGATATTCGTGTTTCGCCAATATAATATAAAGCCTTTTATCAACCCTTTTGTTCCGTCATCATATTAAAAGTATAGTCCGTACGGATTATACAGTCTCGACGATCATACGGATAGATCTTCGACAGCATCACTACGTTGTCGGCTTGGTGTGAAATGAAATATCAAGGTGTTCCGAGATCGTACACATTATGTATAGTACTGTAAATAACACGTACGTAAAAAATGAAGAGTGATATGAAAGAAAAGAAATAGCGAGCAATAATAAGCGTTAAAAGCGTCTTATATTTATCGGGAATTGATCTAAAGAAAAAAAAAACGAAGGATGTGTGGGGGAGTTAAATGGAGCACGGTACCTTTGATCGCGCGTGGTTTACCTACAGCTTATTACTTGAATGTTTGCCGCCAAGTAGGTGCTCGAGTTTGGAATGAAATGTTTTACGGAGAGGTAATCTATCAGCGAAAAGAATTGGGGATGCTATTTTTTCTTTGAATTATATTAAAAAAAAGCACTAATTTTCGCCGTGTCGTCACCTTCGCGTGCGAGGTGATCGTCAGTGCCGAAACAACAATTGAAGGTGTAAAATTTGGGCGTTTCCCATCATTTTAGAAAAAAATCCGTGAATCGTTTCTTTGAAGAGCCGTCAAAGAAGGAGAGAACGGTCTCTCGAATTTTGAATTGATAGCACTGGCACTGTATGGAAAAGAGAAGTTTTTCCGTAAGACAACAGCGCTGTAAGCATTTTTCAAATACAGATGCAGAAAGAAAATTTCTTGGAGACAGGCAGTCTAGACAGATGGTCAAAAATTTCATTGATGTAGAACTACTGCTATCATGCAATTTCTGATGTCAAGAACAACGAGGAGAAGAGGAAAGAAATTGGAATAGTAAAGCAGATCGCAGAAGCCAATGGCTACCTCGGAGGTGTGGTGGATGGAATCTTCGGGAAAATGGAAACAAAGAAGGGAATCCATGATGGCACAGTGGGAAAGTACTCCGGTTCGATACCATACATAGGATAGTACACAGACGAAGTGATAAAGACGTTCAATGGCTATGATGTAAATGTGGGTATCCAGAATAACCAACCCATGGTGAAGAGAATCAGCAATGACCAGACGGAACAAAAGGACAAGGAAAGCTTGAGCGGAGTGTACAAGCTCAGTTGTGAACAGTGCGAGGGGATCTATATTGGTAATACTGGAAGAAAGTTTGAGATCAGGAGAAAGGAGCACAAAACGTCGAGGGAGAAAGAAGGTGGGGAGTCACTGTTTGGGAAACACTGTAACGAGGAAAACCACGATGGGAAGGGAATATTTGAAGTCATACATGCAGAGAATCGCACAAAGAGAAGAAAACTCTGGAAATAAATGGAGATTGCAAAAGCCAAGAGGAAGAAAGCCTGCCTCTTGAATAATGTAATCACATTTGACAGCGAAAAATTATTCGGCCTGGTGATTGGACGAGAGAAGAAGAACGGAATCAACCAATGAGACGGCAGGAATCCAGGTAGCCAATAGAAACGCAGCATTTAGAACAATAGATTGAACCAATCACAAAGCAGCATGTTTCAGCCAATAAGAACACAATGTCATATTATTGTAAGAATAAGTTTCTAAGAAGTGAACCAATCACAACACAGCATTGTTATAGCCAATAAGCAGCAATAACCTGACGAAAGAAGAGGACAAGGAAAGCTCGAACGGCGCAGTCGTGAGTAGTGCGGGGGCATCTGCATTGGTGAGACTGGGAGAAAGTTTGAGATCAGAGAATTGAAGCAGTCAAGGGAGAAAGAAGATGACAAGTCACTGTTTGGTAAACACTGTGACGAAGAACACTAAAATGGAGAGGTAATATTTGAAATAATACATGTACAGAATTGCACAAGAAGAAGAAAGCTCTGGGAACAAATGGAGATTGTAAAAGCAAAGAGGAAGAAATCTATCCTCTTGAACAATGATAGCAAAAAATTATTCGGCCTGGTGATTGGTCGAGAGAAGAAGAACAGAACCAACCAATGAGACGGCAGGAATCCAGGTAGCCAATAGAAACGCAGCATTTAGAACAATAGATTGAACCAATCACAAAGCAGCATGTTTCAGCCAATAAGAACACAATGTCATATTATTGTAAGAATAAGTTTCTAAGAAGTGAACCAATCACAACACAGCATTGTTACAGCCAATAAGACCGCAATGTTACGTGTCACGTTGATTTTGAGTGGACCTCTCTAAGTCTCTGACCCACCGAAGGAAGAGAACGGAACTACATGGCCAAACACTGTTGAAGAAGCTATCAGTCCAAATGGAAGATGTGTGGACTGCACTAGCGTCGGTGGAAATGAAGAAACGGAAACAGGAATACCAAGAGTAAGAACGTGGACAACGGACCAAGACAGTACTCCATAATTCGGGAAAACCATCCAAGAGATCCATGCTTCTGGTTGAAACAGGTACTAAGTGGCCACAGAGTATTTGGGAGCTACCTGTGAAAAATGAAGAGAAGAAAGAGGGCCAGATACCACCCAAATGAAACACCGGTACACATATTTCGTTGCTGTTGCCAGTTCAAGAATGCAGTATATCCGCAGCACAGTGAAGGCTCTGTGGCGAGAAGAGCGATAAAGAATAAAGAAAAAGTACGGACGCCATCCACGAGTGTTCAGCCATGCAGCCAGAGTAGACCTCATAAGTCGGGAGGAGACGTAGTCCTCCTCCTCCACTCGGGGGCAGGGTACGAATAGGCTCCTAGTCTGACTGCAGAAAACGATGAGACCAATAAGACATCTGCAGTGGACACTTCTAGAAGTGTGGTATGCACCATGAAAGTATAACCCGACTAGAGGAACTGTCATCAACCATAATCCAGCAGAAGATGAAGACCATATATTCATCCACATTGAAGGTACATATCGTCGTTGGATCGGAAAAAACCTCCTATGTGCCATTTTTTGAGAAATGCACTTTTTTATATGGTTGGACGCGGAATTTCAAGGCGCATCAACTAGAAAAATCCCCTATGCGCTAAGTTCAAAATTACGCCGGTAGGAGCGGTTTTGAATACCTCCTATGTGCACCATCCAGAAAATGTGGTCTCGAATACCTCCTATGTGCAGAGCAAACCTCTTATGTGCAATGTTTAGGGCCAGGAATTCCTCCTATGTGCATTTATCGCCCAATACCGCCATATTTTAGAGAATTTTGAAAATTTTTTGTTACTACTGTATCAAAGAAGTTTTTCCACATTTAATGAGACGTTTCCAAAGTATTTTGGCCTTCTTTTCACAAAATGATCAGTTTTTTGCTTCTCCTGTAAAATTTTATTTTTGCCCATAGGAGTTTTCTTATAGTAATAGAGTCCGAACGAAACAAAAAAGGTCCAAGTCCAACATCATTGACAAAAATACTGTAAGTCCCCCTCTTATCATGTATAGGTTGTATTGAACTAGGAAAAATTTCGACTCTCGAGCTACATATGATTAGAGGGGGACCTAAGAAAAATTTTTCGACTTTCAAGCCATATATGATAGGAGAGGAACTCAGGAAAATTCTTACTTTCAGGCTACATACGCCATGATGCAAGGGACTCAGGAAAACTCAAGAATCTTCAAGATCTCAATTTGAGTTTACCAAAATCAATTCAACCCATAAAACAGGTTCTTGGCATTCCTCGTTTAAGTTTGTTAAGAAAGCCGTCGTTTTCTAGTGCTCCGAGAATTTACGCAGGTAGACTTTGAATCGACCTCTAATTCAATTCCTACTCGAACTCAACTGCGCGCCGAGATCAATATCGGGTCAAAATGCGCTTGGTCGGATTTGCTGACTTTTTTTTAGATTGATTACCTTTTATCTCGTCAATCTGTAATCAATTTTAAGTCAACCCCTCCATAAACTTAACATGAATTGCTGATCCATATCGAAAACTAGAGTGCTCTAAAAATGTACGCCTGTCGATTCTGAATCGACCTTAAATTGATGTCAAAATTCTCAATTCAAATTTTGATTAATTTTACGCTAACGTGGATATGAAGTCGACACTACTCGACTTCAGTTTGACTCATTTGTCACTTCTATCTGTAGTAGATGCTCAGTTCACACCACCTCCCTTCCCACCAGTATTTTATGGACTCGGTACTTTTTGTCTGCAAGGTAACTTTGCTACTCACAGATAGAATGAGTAGCCCTAATAATGAGTCCCATTGAAAATGCCATTATGTTTCACCAATGATGCAATGGGCGGATGGTGATGATGATGATGTGTAAAATTTCCGAAACTGAAGTCCAATTAATTGCGATCGAAATTCATTAACCTCAATTTTGAGTCGCTCTTATAGATTGTTCATTTCAAATCACGTCTGTTGTTGGCTATTAAAATTGGATGTCAGAAGTTGATTCAGTTCCAAACAAAATTAGTGGTTGATTTTGAGTCCGATTGATAGATCATGTCTGAACAATTTGCTGTCCAGCTCACCCGACGGATCACCGACTTGGAGGACTTGGAGGTTTTAAAAAAGTTATAGGCGCTATGTAATAAAGGCAGGAATTCTGACTTACTTTAGGGGCTCCGAAGAATTTCTACGTCTGAGCTATTTAGATGAACAGTAAATTTGTGCCTGTGGAGAAAGGGAAGTTTGTAATCTACTTTAGAGACTTGAAAAAGTTGCGGCTTTTTGTACGAGGTCAAACAAGGAATTCGAGAAACCTATTTTATGGAGCGAATTTTATTTCGATGTTGAGAATTGTAAATTGGAGTCCCGGAAAATCTAAATTTTTCTGAGTCCACTCCTGTGATGATCAAAATTTTCGAGGTGACCATGAGTGTGCGAGGAGAGAAGACACGCCTAGACTAGAAGGAGATGGATCTGTGTCGACCACCGAGATATATCTGCTTTGTGAACAGCAGATTCTGGTTCCAGAAAACCCGAATTTCGATTCTGCAAGGGGACTTTTTTCGAAGGACTTTTCTAGGGAGAAAAAAAGTGTATCATTTTGAAAATCTAATTCCTTGGGAGAAATTCTGAAGTATTCCCTTCGCTGAATGGAAAACTTAATTGAATAATTTTTGTGCAATAGCGTTTTCATCAATTCTTTCGAGTTGTACCGCTTCACGAAGCATAATTCGAAATCGAAACATCGATGAGAGTATTTGAAAGGCAATGTCCACAGAACCGTCAGTATTTTTCTTCTCTGCAAAATTTTTACGGGAATGTACGAAAAAAACAAGGAAATTGGTTCGAAAAATTGTATATAGATGGTGTAAGATTTAGCCTTTTATATGCTTTCAAGATTGGGATTACTTTTGGAAAATGTCACGAAAATTGTAGTCGGCCTTACATTATACTAAGCTCTGACTAGCTTTCTTGCATCATCTAACTAGCCTTTTATTTTAAGGAAGCATATAAAATGCTACACCACGTGTCTCTGAAGGAGACATTTAGCTCCCGCTCTTTTTTTCTCTGTAAAAATGGTAAACTCCATGCGTACATTAGTAATGCTCTTCAATTTTTTGCCCAACTTTGGCGTCCCGTATTTTAACTTCGTTCTTCATATGCTTGGCAATCAAGTTCGTCCTACGAGAGTTGAACTAAAACTCTTTTGGCGAGCCAAAATGAAGGGTCCCCAATCAACAACGAGAAACTGTTCAGGTTATTTGAATAGTCTATACTGACGTTTGAAGGAGTACGCCTTCATTCCGATTGACGCAAATTTACCACCTGTCTATTGATGAGCCTTTTTCAAAAACTTGATACGTCGAACGGGTCAAGTCAAGATTAAAATGCTGGTGTAAGTTCGAGTTTCATAATATTTCTTTGTTATCCATCTTCTTTGTCTTTATTTGCAGACTAACAGTACGACAATAAAACACTGAAATGATCCTACGTCGACGCGAACAATGTATGGCAGAAATTCTTCCAACACCTCAATATTCTACGAACATCGTAACCAAAGAGTGATTTTACTACACACTTTTGTTTCGGTTCACCGCAAATGGAAGCCATGCGGACCAGGCTGTACGCGCGCTCAGCACGACTTTATAAAGTAAGTTAATTCGTCTTGTCTCGTACCTATATTTCATAACTTATACTGCATACAATCTGAATAGCATAACGTCTGAAATTTCAAAAAGAAATGAGTACGTAACTTACGTAGGTTTCCATCAAGAAGGTTACAGCTTTTCCAACTATAATAGAAGCTCGTTATACCATCGTTTGCCCTTCGTTACCTCGTTAGTTGCGTTCGTTATAAGAGATGTACACACAAATAGGCGTTCAAGACGCATATCATTGTTTCACTCGGTAGCATCTTTACTAATAATATTTATTATCATAAAATAGTCACGAGTAATATTGGCTGTGAATAGGTTCTTGTTATTGACTGAAAACAGCAAATACTTCATTAGTTAATGCATTTATGTAAATAAACTGGCTCACCAAAAAACATTTGTTCGACGGTAATTTTTGAAACGTGTAACTATTTATTGATTATGCGCGCACATCACAGGTAAACACGCGTACATTAAGATGTTAGGCGAATTAGGCATTATAAATGGTTCAAAATATCAAGTTGGTATATTGTTTGTATACTGCTCTCCCTCATCCGCCTCCCCCAGTCATCATCATAATCAGCTCACCCTATCATTATCATCAGTGTCACTCACAAAAGCTCAGACTAGGAAATATTGCACGGGAACGTGCAGAACTCATTTCACGTTCAACTGTGACGTATTATGTGCAGTCAAGAGCTGTTATATTTCTTTTGTTTGATTGCGGACTTTGGTGCGATTCGATATTTGAAGAAAAAAACGGCGCCTTTCTTGACGAAGTAAAACGAGTGGGGCGATAAACCTGTTCTATGGGGCGAATTGGTTTAAGAATTTGTATATGAGAGGAAGGGGGCTTGAACACTAAGATGTATAGCTCGGAAGTCGAAAGTCGAAACCTTTCGAAGTCCAACTACTATCATATCATACATCTCAGAAGTTGAAAGCTAAAATTTTCCAAGTCTACCTCGTAGTTCGGAAGACGAAATTCTTTCAAGTTCGACTTCTTCAGAACACAAAAGTGGGAAAACACTACATATTTTTATTGTACAAACCGCACAGTAAGGACACAAATGAAATAAATAGAAATAAACAATAAGAATCGCAGCCTAGGCGTTTTCGACTGAGTAGTCATTTACAAGCTGCGAAAATATAGACGAAAGCAAACGAAAGAAAAAGGAAGCGAAAGAAACAGATAAGCAAACAAACCGGTGGGGACAGGAAGTCGTTGAGTGGCGAATGAAATTTCTCGATGAGATCTTTATCAGGAAGAAAAGGATTCAATGCATGTGACGTACGATCTCGATATGCTCACGAGCCAACCGACGACGAAACGAATTCTTTCATGGATTATAGCAGCCTGGTCCAGCTTGAAACTGCTCAGCAAAAGCCGACCGTGTTCGGGGGAGGGGAGAATGGGCTTCATCATGGTGATCCTAGACTCTGATACAGTCTGTCGACTTGCCTTCTTATATTGACAGCCGGGCATTCTAAAGCTTATGAACTCCACTTCTCTCAAGGATGGAGGTAACATCCTCGAACCTACAAGAAAGAGAACGAATCGTGCGAAGGGGTTAAACTCCTGGCAAAAACCGATTCCTTGCTCAAAAATCCTACTCCTCTTCTTGTCCCTAATCCTGTACCTCGTCGGCTTTATAGCCTTCCTAAATTACATCAAGAAAACACACCCATCAGACCCGGTGGTGTCCTTCATATCCTCCTCCACGTTCAATTCAGTCCCTTAACAGAAGAGAGGCGGAAGGAGCTGAGCTCTCTCTGACGCATCACAGCCTCTCTCGCCAAAAGAACAATACTAATATAACAAGAGATCCTTACAAGTTTAATAGGAGCCCCTACTACAAATGGAATCTTGTTACGGGTCTGCTTCGAAGTATTCAAGTTCCTTAATCAGTGTTTTGTCGTTGTTGAATTACCATAGTCGGATTCCTCTGTTAACAACTCTTATGAGCTTGGGAAAAAAATCAGCGTTCCTTCCCCTAAAGGATCTTTCCTTGTTTCTTTCGGTGTTGAAAGTATCTTCCCTCGGGCCCCCTTGAATGCGCCATTTCTTCATTGGCTGATGCACGGGTTCCCACTCGCATTATGATGGAATTCATGGTATTATTGAAAATGTGTCTCTCCCCCAGCTTACGCTAGTTGCAGCATCTTATTTACGAATTCCTTAAACATTGGTGTCCCTCTTCGTCCCCTCCCTCGGTTTGTAATCCGTCCCCAACTTGATCAACTTTCTCCAATTGATACCTACTCCAACGAAGTAACCTTAGAATTGCTGGATTGCATTCAATCTTCCGGATTTCGACTGCATCTTGGGGAAATATGCACCTGCCATTCATTCAGCCTAAGCGCTGAGGCAGGTGTTCCTTCTCTCCGTTACCGCGCTCTTTCACTTTCTACAAACTTCTTGGCCTCAAGAACTCAATATTCGGATCATCCCATTTTTTCAAATGCTCTTAGCCTTGTAATTCACCCCATCTGTCGCTGTAATCCTATCTAGGCATTCATCTCGAACTCAGGCCCATACTGTTTATTTTAACAGGAAACCTCTTTTATCGGAGGCTATTTCGGTGAAAATTTTCGACGTCCGTCCGTCCGGCTGGCAACCCTCCTCCTATCACATGTAGCTCGAAGTCCCAATTTCATCTTATATAGCTTGGAAGTCGACTTTTTCCCAGAGTCTGTTCTATGAGGTTTTTTTGAGAAATTCGCTGTACGCCGTCCGGCCAAAAACTTGGAAAATTTCGACTCCCGAATTATTACGATAGGAGGGGCACTTGGAAAAAATTTCGATTCGCGACCCGCAATGTATGATAGGAGACTTGAAAAAATGTCCACTCCCGACCCGTAATATATACTAGAAGGGGAACTTATGGTGGTTAAAGCATTGCATATCTGGCTCATTGAAGGGGCTAAGCCAATTGATGTTCGAAGCCTTGGATGTCTAGTTACTCGAAGGGGGTCATATCACTCATTATTTTTCAACCCATAGAACAGGTTCCAGCACCCCTCGTTTAGCTTCATAAAGAACCCGTGAGTTTCTTTCATCCACGTCCTCGTGGTGTCTTGATTTTGCTGAAATTTTTAAAACAGCTAACTTTGTATACAAATAACAACTCAACAAAATCTTTTCTTCAAAACTTTCCTCTCACCCTCTCTGCTACCTGTCCAAATCGGAACGTAAAATCGGATATACATCTCATCATTCCGTATGAGAAACCTACTTCCATATATTCACCGACGAACTCACCGCTATATTCACCTGCCTTTCTCCTCTCCGCTAATTCCTTACGCTATCCGGTTCTCTCTCATCGTTACTTGCTATGCAAGACCCCCACAACCTGTCAATCCTATCGTTCTTCAAATTCTCATTCGTATTCATTCGTTAAATTCTTCCTCATCCTCCTTCTCTCATCTGTGGATATCGGTGCGCATCAACCTTACGGAACATGATGCCCTGGACCGTACCGCAAAGCAGTGACTGCGGTCACCTTCCATAACTGATCTCTTCGCCTCCTTCTTATAAGATCCCGAATCCTTCATTTTATCCTTAGAATTTTTCTCCTACTGTCTCTGTTATACGGACAGGTCCAATTCGGACCCAGAATGCCAGAATGGAAAATAACAAGGGATTTTCCTTCCTGGGAAAAACATTGAGTCTTGGATATGTCTTCTAGTGAATGATATTCGTTGCTAATCTCGTACTTTTTACGTTGCAGTACACTATGCTGTTCATCCACCAGTCCTTCTTTGTCTGGCTTCATAAAAAGTAGTGAAGACGAATAAATTTTATCAATATTCAAAACTTTTTATCGTAAGTTGAACTATTTTTTGTAGTCAATTTGACCATTTTTTGCAGAGCAGAGCACCGGAACTATAATCAGTAGTCATTCAAATTTTTTTTTTCTCAGGGCGTAAATAAAAAGGGGAATATTAAACTGCACGAAAATAAAAAGGTGTTTGAACGAAAAACACCATTACGAAAAAATTATCCAAGTTGTGGTTACAAAAAGAAGAATTGAGTCCTCGAAGGTACGAGCCATCGTATTAAACGAAGGTTTTTTTTTGCACATAGGCATGGACCAAGGAACAAAATTTAGTTTCAGGGGAATGAACACTATTTAATTGAAATAAAATGGTAAATTTTAGTCACGAAACAGAAATAGTAAAAAATTAAATAAAATGGTAAATTTGGAAAACAAGAACGACACGAAAACCAAAAAATGAGTAAAATTTTGAATCACGACACCAATAATAAACTAAGAAAGTATAAAATAATAAAAGTAAAAATAATAAAAGTAAAAATTATTTTTACCTTTATTATTTTATACTTCCTTAGTTTATTATTGGTGTCGTGATTCAAAATTTTACTCATTTTTACTCATTTTTCGGGTTTCGTGTCGTTCTTGTTTTCCAAATTTACCATTTTATTTAATTTTTTACTATTTCTGTTTCGTGACTAAAATTTACCATTTTATTTCAATTAAATAGTGTTCATTCCTCTAAAACTAAATTTTGTTCTTCGTTACGTGCCTATGTGCAAAAAAACCTTTTAGTTACGAAAAGTACAGTACACGAAATTTTCAACTGTTCTCCCGAAAAAAGAAGAAACATACACGAATTTTTTAGTCAAAAAAAGAGATTTTTCAGTATTTGAAGGTTTCTTGCGTCTTCTAAATTTTTTATTCGAACTTTTTAAAATAATTTCGATCACTTTTTTTTTTTTTTTTTTTTTTCCTGTAATTACGGGGAATATTTTCAATAGTCCATGGATTCAGTCTTCGGTATCTCCCCTCCTGTCAAGATCTGGAACTCAAAAGATCTGAAGCTTTTTTTCTTACTAAGATTTAGTACTCAAGAGATTCGAATTTCTTTCTGTTAAGATCTACGGATGGATGAAAACATTCGAATCTTTTCGTTCTAGTCAGATTTGGAATTCAATTTTTCATTCCATGTTCTTTAAAATTGATTATTTGTGAAAGAAAGTTCTTAAAATGAAAATAATAATGTCTTATTAATTATTATTAATGTGAAATGGGCCAAATATATTTTTCTCTCTAATTTTTCAATACTTTTTTTTGTGTGTATTAATTTTTCGGTAGAAAGTTTTCATTTTTTTCGTGAAATTATTTTTAACCGCTTAAAGTCTTTGTTTTTTTGTGATTTTTGACTTTTTATTTCGTGCGAAAAAATCTCACCCAAGTGAAAATGATAATGAAATAGCGACAGAATGAAAAGATTGAAATCAGGTCGAATGTCACGACATAAATGCGTTCTGGCAGCGGTAAAATGATACCCGATATTTCCTCCAAATTATTCGTCTCCAATTAATCAAAGGCAAGACAAGACTTTTGTCCTCTCAGCAGTCGGTAAGTGACTGAAAAACGTCGAGCTAAATCGAAGGCATGGTAGCCTCATCGAATACTTAAACATATAAAAGCGTTTGAATGATCAGTTATCTTTTGTAAAAATAATCATCAACAGAAAAAAAAGGTTGCGATACAAAAATGGATCACAGCAAGGCAGAACACGATATAGGTAATTATAGTTTCAAAAAAAAAGTTCAACACTGTGATGAAGTACCCCTCTATATAAGTTGCATGGCTGTGTTCAAGCTGTATCAATGATCAGTTCGCCTTCCTCTTTCGATTGATAAAAAATGTTTTAACTCTATCAGGAGCGATATTAACGAATTGATAGCCAGCTTTTTTGAGAAAATTTTCGATGTCCTTCTTCGATGGGATCGTTTTGTGCTGATAATTAGAGTTCAATTTTTCTTTAAGAATCTTTTTTTGTTCAGTTGACCAATGTGAGCGATGTACTTTACGTGCGTATCTACAATTTATCTGTAATAGAGTAAATAATAAATTAATTCTACTCCATTTCTCTTTGTCGATGCTGTTGGGTTCTGGGAGAAATAACGTGAGTTGAGAGCAATCGTAAAGAGATGTCGAGGTCAGAAAGTTAGCACCGAGTGAAAAAACGCGGTAAGCCTCAGCGCATACTGGAATTGATTTGATTCTCCAAATTACGGCTATTCAGAATAAGAGATACTCACGAGTAAAAAAGAAAGCAGAAATATTACTCACGAGTGTAAAGAAAGTTGCAAAAACCGCAAAAATAAATTCGACAAACTCGAAGCGCTTTCAGTTGAAAAACCATCTTCAGCGAGAACCTGAGTGATATTTTTGCTTTGCTTTATTACTTTCGTGAGTATACGTCCTCAGAGCATAAGTTGAGTAAAGGACTGGTGCGAGTACGCTTAGGACAAGTCAAAGCCTGGAAGCAGTCACAGATTTGCGTACAAGGTGAATAAGCTGCAGCGTAAGTGCGAAATTTTGAGGGTACGAAAATTTGCCTGAGAAGAAAAAAAGAACCTTTAAATTTTTTGTTTGGCCCGGAAGGGCGCGCCATTTGTTCCAGTGCTTGGGGGCGTAAAAATCCTAAATCCGCCGCGCCGCTGCCAGGAAGGTTGAATGAGTGCCATTGCAATTTCAAGGTTGTTCTATCGGAGCGGGTGTAAATTAGAGAGCCGTAATCATGTTAGAATTACGAAATAGACTATACATTGTAGAGTTGGAGAGGCAGTTCGCGATTACATCCGGTACGGGGTAGACTCTAGCGTCGGGGTTGTTAAACTAAAACATTACTTTTATTTGAACTCCTTTATCACAAGTTGTATCCGTCGATATTTCTTCGCCTTTATCTCTGAGTCGTGTGGTGTATGCATGCGCATCATGCAACGAGATTTTAGGGTTTTTCGAAGTAAACTCTGCTTCCAGTTTCTTTTGATAATCAATTAACGGAACTCCAATCTGAATTGATTATAAACAGTTCAAGATTTAAAAAAAAAAATACTTATTAATCTGGCCTGTAAGTAATTCTTTATTTAGTTTTACCTGATTATCTTTGTCCAATTTCATCAGTTCGACAGCAGGTTCCTTGTATTGAAAAAATGAAGTCAAACAAGAATGTGAGTGAATTTACGAAATTTGGAGGGAGTAAATACGTTAATAAGTTTTAATGATATTCATACCTACTTTTTTTTCATCCTCTGTAGAAATATTCTCAACTTTATTAGCGTCTTCCTTGTCATAATTGCTCGATTGAAGTAACTCGAGTAGATCTGTCTCTGTAAACTTTGAAATATGATCTAAGCGATGCAGTGAGATACTGCATAAAATCTTCATGCTGGGAAGTGAAAGATCACTTACTTCAACATTTGGACCATCGCAATCCTTATTTATGGCACTTGCATTAAAATCATTTTCTATTTCAATCGTTGGTGTTTTATTTTCTTCCTTTACGATGCTAGATTCCTGGACAATATGAAAAGTTTTTAAATTACAATTGAACCGCCGAAGTTACTATCGAAGATGAAGTAAACGCAGTTCTTTAAATGAAAATTTTTTTTTTATTCGCTCTCAAAGTACGGTACGGTCGATTGTTTACAATACGGATCGAAAGACAGTAATTGATCTGAGCTGTACATTTTCAAAAATAATAAGATTTGAGCGTTTTGAAGTGAATCAGCATTTTGGTAACTTCTCTCTAGCTTTCTTTCGTTTAAAAATCCTGAAAGTTTTCATGAGGAATATTTTTTACTTTGTATTTCTTTTTTGGGAAGAATTGTTCGTTCATTAGAGATTTTCTTCGTTGAATACAACACTTTTTTTTTTTTTTTTTTTTTTTTTTTGTGCACAAAAACGCAGGGAAAAAGTTTGTGTGTAGAGACTTTTGTTAAATAGGAGGTCATGGTATGCAAGGTCGACTGCATGCAATTATGAAATTGATTACTACTACTTTCGATAAATTGAATACAATCAAGGTTACAATCTATTTCATCATCAGAGGAAGTATGACGAAAACGCTTGCGGATTGTTTGCGGAACAGCTTAAAGTACCTATCTAATACAATAAGAGGGAAAAGTTTTCTTCTTTCGACGGGACAAATTTCATGAGACATTGATTTGGTATTATGAAAGTCTACTAAAAGTTAGATACCTGATTTTTGATTTATCGGTGCATGCAGTCTACTCAATTAACTGCACACCTATATTTTAACATCTGATCGAGTTTTTCCAATATACATATTACGTTTTTTTTTTTTTTTTTACAAATTTTAGTCATGAGGGTTGAGTGAGTTTTACCATTGGTTTTTCCTCACCCCCCTCATGACGAGCTCGTAACATACTATGTTCTGTATCTAGACTAGACTAAAGTACAAAGCAATATTTTATCATGGAGAAAAGGTATATTTCTGTTTTTTTTTTTTTTTTTTTCTTTCTTTTTTTCTTTATTATTATCCATTTGTTTCTTATTAATTGTTAGTATAGCATTTGTATGTTATTTTTATTTTTATTGAATTTATTATTATTTCTCTGTAATTTCTTTTTTTGTTTTCAATATTTGTTTTATATATCTGTTGACTTTACCATGAATTTGTTCATCTTGTAGGCATTTACCCAACTCTTCAGCTGTAATATTGATCTCCTTTCTTATGTGTTCAAAGTTACTACATTTTAGGAAGGTATGATCTGGATCATCTTCAAAATTCAAACATTCCCTACATTTACTGTCTTTTATTATCTTAAATTTTTTTAAATAAGTTGCGAAGTTACCGTGCCCTGTCCAGTATTGCGTTAAAAAGTAATTGGTTTTTAATTTTTTGTTTTTGAGTCTCAGTTCAATGTTCGGTATCAATTTTGCGGTTCTCCTTCCCGTTTTTTCCTTATCGTATACGAGTAGATCCTGCCAGGTTTTTATTGTATCTAATTTAGTTTTCTTGACGTTATCTACCATTTCTGTTTTTGTTATTTTAAGTTACCTTCTTTATGCCTAATTTTGATCCTTTTTATCTTATTTGTTTGACTTAATTGTAGATCAATTGGTGTCACTCCTGCTACTACATGAGAGGCAGTATGTGATACTGTTCTATAGGCCGATATTATTCCGATTAATGTTGTTCTTTGAAGAGATTTTAATTTTTTGATTTCTGTTTTTCTTAATTTTCCAAAGTAGGCTAGAGATCCGTATTCAATTATCGACCGAAAAAGAGCATTATAAATTATTTCCCTTTTTTTTTGTGTCCATCCCATAAGTGTGACCATATAATGCCCGAATTTTATTGTAGTGTTTTTTTAATTTATTTGTAATATATTCTATGTGCTTTTTAAAGTTTAGGTTTGGATCTAAAATTATTCCTAAGTATTTCATTTCTGATTGAAATTTAATTTTCTCTAGTCCCATTTTTATTTTGTCCTCCATACTTTTTTGAAATGTTACAAGCAAATCGTTTAAGTCTTGACATTTCATGAAATGTCCAGGCATTTTATGAAATGCTAAGCCATTTTAGGCAAATCGTAAAATACTTATAAAAATTATATGATTGGACTATAGGCATTTCATGAAGTGTCTAGTCTCATATGATGTGCCTAATGCAGGTTAGGCAAATCATGAAATGAAATAGGTGTAATTTGTAATATGTATAGAAGCTCTAAATAACTACAGTTATTCATTATGAAATTTTACTGGCAACAGGCAATTGAAATACAATACTCGAATGAACAACGAAAAAAAAAAAATTGAAATTTTGAATTAAAAAAGAATATTAAAGTAAGGGGGGTTGCAGGGTAATCACATGCATTAAGGGAAATTTCAATTTAAACAAAGAACAAATAAAACGGAACCGTCAAGAATGAAAATCATAAAAAATAATTACCACCTTCTAATTAAAATTATGAAGTTTCAAAATTGAAACTAGTCTATTTATTTGTACACCCACGCCGTTCAAGAGATGACAAATTTTTCCTACTTGAAGGTAGGTATTTCATTGCGTCTAGAAACCTTAAAAACTGTGATTCCTTGCCTTCAAAGTAATATTTTTAGTATTCTGTTTATTTATTCGTCAAAATGAGGCATTTCATGAAATGCCTGAAGAGTGCTTGACATTTTATTGAATGATTGAAAATTGTCAGTCACTTCATGAAATGTCAACCCAATAAATCAAGATTTTGGCATTTCATGGAATGCCAGCCTTAAACGATTTGCCTGTAACATATACACGAGTATTTTATACCCCATTTGCAATCTCTTATTCTCGGAATTTTCAACTTTCTTGTACGGATTTTCAAGCTCTTAACATCATTTTTCTGAGATGAAGCGTATGTTAAGCTATACGTAGTCAAGATATGTACCTATACATAAATAAAGTAGGTAGGTGTTTTTCACAAAACTTGACTTACAATAACTAGCTTCTCATCGTCGTTGCCAGGCTCCGGGTCAATGCCGGTCATTGATGATACGGGACATGGTTCAAGGCTCGCTATAAATCTAAAATCTGAGGTAGAACTTTTCTTTTTCTGAACAATTTTGAGTAATTCATTCTGAGTTTCATGCGATCTCTTGATGAATGTCTCGAAATTTTCCAACTGTGCACAACAGACAAAGCAAATAGCTGTCGGCAAATAGTCTTCCGCATCCACCTGAGGTAATTAATCTCATCAGCAGGAATGATAAATGAAAAATTATGTACTTTGTGGGTAGATTGAAATTGTTTACTCACATATATGTGTAGTCGATTAAGTATTCTTCCCTGTAATTCCAAACTTGCGCCCAGTTCTTCGAATATTGAAATTAAATTGCACTCATTCCGGCATAACCGGCAGCACGTATCATCCATACTGTTATCTCAGACGACCTAGGAGGAAATAAGTTGATATCTCGATTATACTTATTTTATTTCACGAACCGCTCCTTCTGCGACACCCACTCACAAATATGTCAAAAGTCTCATGCATGAATTTGATGATTTCGACGGTGTTATTACAGGGAAAATCATTATCAGAATGTGATAGCAATCACAGGAAATGCGCAGACAAAGCAGGTGTTGACATTTTGCCCGTTGCTGCAGTTTTTTTTTTTTAGTTTCGTATTTGCTATTGCTCGAATGCTCGTGAGTCGATTTTGATAGTGATGCTGTGATGGAAGCACCAAAACGTCGAATAAAGCATGGCGCGAAGGCGAATGCAAAATTAATTTTATTCCCATTGGGATCCTTCCAATGATAAAAAATCTACAATGTTAACGATTCGTTTCTGTATAGAATTAATTATGACGCTTTATATAGATCGCAAATTCAAGAACGTGTACATAACTGTTCGCGCGCTTCATAAATTACTATTTTAAAAAAAAGTATTGTTTGGATACTTTTCAGTAAATAAATTGATGTAAACCTTATAGAAACGCTTACAAGAAAGATGAGACCATAAACGAAACCAGAAGAGAATTTTATGTGAAAATTATGTTTTTTTGACATTTTTCCTCTTTTGTCACATTTCCCTCTATTGTCCTCGAGCCGTTGACTAATTTAGAATTTCGAACTATGTATAATTGGGTGGAGACTTATAATATTTTCAAGTTTCAAACTGTATGTGAGAGGAGATGGACGCCCACACGAAAGCCAGAGCTCCTTGCTCGGTCATGGGCCTTCTAAGTCGCTGACATTGACAGGCCTGTGTTCTCCTCCGCTACCTGGAGATACATCAGAAAATTGGCGGGCTCTTCCACACTTCACTACATCACACAACTGAAGTCACGATTTTCAACCGTTTCCAACCCCCAAGTCATAGCCGAAGTGCTTCTCTTCTGTTTCATCTGACGCTAATTACGAGGGTCACTTTCTTACTCTCAAATATCAAGCCGAAGCTCACTCCATCTCTTTTGATTCTGCCGACCTCACCTCTGTGCTTACAACTTCCTATCTTTTTATCTGATCTCCACTTCTGCCTCCGCAAAAACCCTGGAGACGTAGTTTCTTGCCCCACGAACATCCGTACCTCTGAACTAAAAACCTTGACTTTCTTAATCATCTTCTCTCCCTATTCAACGAAATTTTCCAATACGACCTTCACCCTTTCATCTGGAAATCGGCTATGATCTATCCAATGCTAAAACCCGCTGAAGATCCTTCCCTCCCCACATCTTACCGACTTATTGTTCTCACTTTTGTCCTTGGCAAAATGTTCCAAACAATACCAAACAAAAGACTACTCGGGTTTTTTGAATCAAATAACATCCTCTCCGGTATCAATAGGGCTTTCGCTAGGCCGCAATTCCTCCAGGAAACGTTTTCTCTTACATCTCCTCCGACTATATAACATTGGCCTTTGAGGCAACTTCTCCAATCCTTTTCCTGTAACAGATCTTTAATAGTTAGAATTCAAGACCGATACACTTACCACCAACCTCCAAAACGGTGTCCTCAAGGAGAACTAAGAAATGCTCCTCCTTTCTTAATCGCTATAAATGAGCTTACGAATAGTGTTAGCTGTCCCCTTACCGAACGCCTCTTTGCGGATGATTTCAGTATCTTCCTTCTAACCTCTAACCCCTCCCCCCCCCAACAAGCGACTAGACTACTCCGTGTAACTCTTAAAGAAATCTCCAGTGTTCATTTGACCGCAGATTTACATTTTCAAACAACAGAACAGGAAAAAAGATACTCACGCCCTACGCCTCTTCCTTCCAATCCTCTGTCAGGCTCTTTGGTCTCACCATCGACTCCAAAACCTCTTGGCCCCTTCATATTAAAACGCTTGAATTTTTTCAACATCCTCAAATACTTATCTCACCCTCCTACCGATTGTAGCCACAAGCTCCTCCCCCAGCTTTACAATATTCTAATCCGTTCCCTACTTGATTACGGTTCTCCTCCAATTTACATCCACTTCAATAACATCGCTGGACTTGACCCAGTCTTCCGGGATTCAAACAGGTCTTTGGCGCACTACGCACCTTTCTTCAGTTTATACGCTGAGTTAGGTGTTCCACCTTTTCGTTATCGCGCTTTCTTAATCGCTGCTGACTCTTCAGTCTCAACAGACCGATACCTAAATTTTCCCGTCTTCTCAAAAGCTCTCAGCCCCGTCTATCGCTGCAATCCTATTTAGAAACTCACCTGAAACTTAGGCCTTTACAGCTTTTTTTTTTATTCCCTCGCTCTTGGTTTACCCCTATTTTTCCGCTCACCTTCTTTGCCACACGCACGTCTCCAAATCGGGACCTAGAAGTGGACAAACAATCGCCATTCAGGGTAACTCCTCATCCTTCCGTATAAGAAACTCCGCGTCCATAATTAACCGTTGGACTTATCGCAATATTCACCTGCTCTTCTATTCTCATCCCCCTCTCTCCCCCCTCCGCGAATTTCTCATTCTATCTGGTTCTCTCTCATCATTATATTTTCCGAAACCCTCCTTCTATCTATCCTATCGTCCAACGAATTTCCATTCTTATACACTCTTCAAGTTCTTCCTCATTCTCCATTTCTTCTTTAGGGATACCGGGACACAACGACCTTGAAAAACATGACGGACTAAAGCTTACATCGAAGCAAGCTCTGCGTTCGCCATCCATAACTCTCCCTCTCTTCCACTTGAATGTTCTCAAGTCCTATTACAGCTCTCTCATCATTTCCTATTGGCACGATTTCTGGTCCTCCTAGCTCCACCCCATTAGAAATGCTGCAACTACCCTCCCCGCTCACCTTCTTCATGCCCGCACTACAATGCGTACGATTTGTCCGTTCAACACTTCATCTTTTTTTATATCTTTAATTCTGTTTTCAAATTTTGTGTACTTGTGTTTCGTCTGATGATGGCTTTTTATTATTATATATTTTACTATTACAGTAATTTTTACGATTTGATGTTTACGTCTACGTTAATTTACTTCTCTTGCCCAGCTGTGAAAAAATCTGTCTTTGCCATTCCTTCTCTCCCTACATCACGAACTCTCTCTCTCTCTCTCTCTCTCTCTCTCTCTCTCTCTCTCTCTCTCTCTCTCTCTCTCTCTCTCTCTCTCTCTCTCTCTCTCTCTCTCGAAAAACCATAAGAAAATCCTCAGCTCGATGAAGTACCTCTGATCCACATTTTTCCACAACACCATCTAATCAATTCATATTCATCTTCCTCCCCTGAGCCCCTAACTCTAAGTGTAGCTGGTTTTAAGGCTCGTTACTGAAAATAATGAGTTGATGGTGATATTTCAATGACTACATCAGCACTTACAATTGACGATTAGGTCGAGAAGCGGACTAATACTTTACAAACACGTAATAAAAGACGCACAGAAACACACGAAGTCGAGGGCAAACGCTCACAAAGTAAGAGATCCGAAATATACTTGTATTGGTGATAAAATCGAGCGAAGGATACGATAAATTTGCAGAATTTTCGAATAGATCCAAGTCCAGACTAACTTCTCGTCGCGCATAAGAAGGCAAATTGTTTATGGTATCTACGAATAAAATAAGATTGCTCGAAACTGCGTCATAATATGTATACTATAATCAAGCAAAGATTATACTTACAAAATATTAAAAGACTGAGAATCTGTAGTTCATATGTGTACAGAATGACGTAATTTCGGTGGCACTTGATAAATCTGGTGTCATTTAGAAAATAAAGAAACAACTACGCGTCTCTTTACAGTTTCTTCTTTATTTTCAATGTGTGTCGTCAAGACCACTCTTAATTTCATTGTGTGTAAAGATTGCTTAGTTCAGTAATTGAGGAAAAAGGAATATAGCCTATTTTCAGTTATTAGAGTCGCGACTTCATGACGTAGGTGGTTACTATTATATTGATGAATATATATCACAAATTACAATTTGCAGAAATACCGTAGGTGTTCTGTTAATGTAAGGGAGATACCTTTCTCCAAATTGCGATTTGTGATATGACAAGAGTATTTCTTGTACGACAATACGTTTCTAGGTTTTATGAGACAGCTGTTGAAACAATAGTAAGAATTATTGAACAGTAATGAGTAATTTTCTTCGAATGATAAGAAAATTTTGAAAAACTGGATCACGGGTGTATAAAAACAAAATAAGAATGCTACAAGCGTTTTCGGCATTCTGCCATGTACGTACAATCATCAAGCGTGGATCATGGTGCGAGCGTAAACAAAAAATAAGTACAATACATTACGAGTACACAATTTTCGACAATTTTGTTTGAAATATTTCCTCATTGCTCATATTTTAAAATGTCTATAGTCTCTAAAGATGACTGTCCCTTCTTCTTGTATGATTCAAGGAGGAGGAAGATGACAGTATGGTCCACTGGGTGACCTTAGCGGACTTCTATTTACTTATGACATGTTTATTTTAGTCTTACTTTGAGTGAGACGCTGTCCAGTCTCTTCGATAGTCTTCCGAGTTTGTAAATTCCACTCCTCTCATGTTTAGGAATGGGATCATTCTGTCTACAGAGCAAAGCATGCGGAGCGTATCAAAGGAGTCAAATGCAGGGCGATATCTGAGGAAGAGTAAGAGAAACGAGTTAGATTGGAAGAGAGCGCATTCCGATAAACCGATCCATTTTTATTTTTTTGATATTTTCAATAGAGAACCTGTTCTATGGGGGGTTATTTCGAAAAATTTGCCGTACGCCGTGAGATATCCGGCGAAAACTGATGTACTCTGATAAAGGATTCGGACGTAGAAAAATTTCGACTTTCGACAGAAAAAGGGCTTGAAAAAATTATTAATTTGAAGCTATATACATACAAGGGACTCAGAAAAACTCGAGACTGTTCACGATTTCAATTTGAATTCTCAATACCAAAACCCATTCAACCCGTAGAACAGGTTCCCTACGTTCCTAGTTTAACTACAGTCTACACTACTGAACAGCTATCCTGTTACAAAGATTCTATTACGTGATTCTTGGAACTTTTCAACGCTGAACACGAATCCGTTGTCCGTTTTTTGCTAGCACGTCACAATTTTTAGTCATCACGATTAAAGTTCTCGTTTACCTGCCGCGCGTCGTCGCAAAACACATCGACGATAGCAGCGTCGCTATCGAAAACGTTCGTTACGTTCCGCGACAGCGCGCGGCAAGTAGACGAGAATATTTGTTATGATTACTTACGTGAATATTTATCGTGATTACTAAAAATTGTGACGTGCTAGCAAAAAGCGGACAACGGATTCGTGTTCAGCGTTGAAAAGTATCTAAGAATCACGTAATAGAATCTTTGTAACAGGATAGCTGTTCCGTAGTGCTACTTGAGGAAAACGTCTTTCTTAATGTCTTCACCGATTTTTTGTTTTTGAGTCTCAGTTCAATGTTCGGTATCAATTTTGCGGTTCTCCTTCCCGAAATTTAAGATAATAAACGACAGTAAATGTAGGGAATGTTTGAATTACAAAGATGATCCAGATCATACCTTCCTAAAATGCAGTAACTTTGAACACATAACAAAGGAGATCAATATTACAGCTGAAGAGTTGGGTAAATGCCTACAAGATGAACAAATTCATGGTAAAGTCAACGGATATATAAAACAAATACTCAAAACAAAAAAAGAAATTACAGAGAAATAATAATAACTTCAATAAAAATGAAAATAACATACAAGTGCTATACTAACAATTAATAAGTAAACAAATGAGTGATAATAATAATAATAATAATAATAAAAAAAAAAAAAAAAAACAGAAATATACCTTTTCTCCATGATAAAATATTGCTTTGTATTTTAGTCTAGTCTAGATACAGAACATAGTATGTTACGAGCTCGTCATGAGGGGGTGAGGAAAAACCAATGGTAAAACTCACCCAACCCTCATGACTAAAATTTGTAAATAAAAAAAATAAAATGAAATGAAAAAAAAAAAATGTCTTCACCGATACCCCGCTCCATTCTACTAATGAAAATCCACAAGATCGAGTTGCCCTCCCCAGGTTGATGGACTTGAAATCTCAAACCATCGACCCAATCCACAAATCTGCGGGGCCAGGCAATAGCAGGCCTATTCGTAGTGTACTCGCAATTTAATCGGGAAATCTGCAGATCCGAAAGATAAAAAGAAAGGAATGTTGATGACGTCACGAATTAACGATGTCACGGATGGTGACCACGTTACAAGCTTGCTGACATCGAAAGCAAATTCAACGGTTTAAACTATCAACCCCGGATTTATGGGGGGGGGCAAGGGGGCCATGGCCTCGGACCTCCACACCAAAGAGGGACCTCCACCACCCTCACCATTTTTTTTTTGTTGGGGGGGGGGGCAATTGGGTAGAAAAATTTAATAGGGGCCTCCACCGCCGCTGGCCCCCGGGCCCAAAAATCCTAAATCCGGGGTTGACTAATTGATGTCATTACTGTGCCTTTATCTGCTATCGAAGATTCACAAGTTTGAGACTTTGTTTCCACTTTTTAATGTGTTCACCGACATCGGCACCCCAGCCGTCTATTGGAAATCGGTGGGTCCAACTCTATTGGAAACCTGCGAGTCCAAGTCCAAGTTGATCTTCCTCCCTCCCAGCAAATTTTCGAGGAATCCTTTACTTGATCCAGAATAGTTGGCTTATTATATGTACCAGACGAAGAATGAGGGCGAACGAGTAGAGCGAGTGAGTCACCGAAAGCTAATTAGCTTAAAATATGTGTACTGATGTCATGGATGTTGATGACGTCACAAATAGGTTTGAGCCAGTTGATATCTCTACTTTGCCTTTATTCGCTATCGAAAATTCTTTTGTCTCAACTGGTTTCTGGATCGAGTAACTATTTTATTTATTTGGCTCCGCCAGAACATTTCTAGATGTTCTTCTAGAGCACGAGATTTACATTTTTCACAAATTTGAATTTATATCGATGGTGACTGCGCTAACTGCTTAATCATATCAACTTCTTTCGTGGAAGTCCTAAACGGTTTGCAATGGAATGATAGACCGCGAATTGATGGATAGGGAGACAATACAAGGAATATCAGTGCAAGTAGGCTTCCTCTGTAATTCTAAATTCATGCGATGATCCTGTGAGGAGCCTGTCCAAAATTTACAACTACTGGCGTAGATACTAAGACAAGTAACCTCAGACAGTCGGGGAAAACACGCAGCCCAATTGAGAATCAAGTGCTACTCATATTTAGTTCATAAATTTTCGTTCATATTCATAATCTGGAAGTATTGATATGTTCCATATCTTTTCTCTCGCCGGACCCCGATTTTGAAACTCGCGAGTACACCCCGCGTAATGATAATAAATAATTATATTAATTAATTAATTAATTAATAATTAAATAATTAAATAAATAAATAATTAAATAATTACATAATTAAATAATTAAATACTTAAATAATTAAATAATTAAAAAAATAAATAATTAAATAATTAGAAACTTTTCTAAGTCCCTTTTCCTATCATATATGGCTGGATAGTCCAAATTTTTCCAAGTCCCCTAGACTTGAATTGTCTCATACCATTCCAATACAACAGCGAGACAGGGGGCGAACGAGCGAAGCGAGTTCGCCCCACGAAAGTTGATACCTCAAAATATAGAACACCCACAATTACCTCAAAATATTTCTCATACAAGACTTATACGACGCCAAGATAGGTAAAGGGGTAAACGAATAATATCTCACGAACACTTGACCTAGTAGAAGCCTAGACTGAAATATTTCAAGATGACTGATAAAATATAAAAGACAAGGAACATGATCTTCATTTATTTGGCTATGCCAGAAAATTCCTGATGAAAATTCAGTTTTCACAGAGGGCAATAATTTCAAATTTTCGAAATTGTGATTTGTGGTCAAGTTTTTCAGTTGAATGGACATGAAATTCGTAATCTGCGTAAAATTTCGGTTAATAGGACTATTATATTCATCATTGTAGTACACGCGGTTGGGCGGCGAGCGTTATTAAAAGACGAAAATGTCTCTGAATTTGATCTAGCCTACAAAAATTCCCATAATCTAATTTAGACAAATTCCTTTAATATTATAAGTAGAGCTCGGATTTTTCGGTTGTAAAAACATTGAAAATCGGTTTAAGAAATCTCGTTTTCGGTTTTATTCGGTAAAATAGAAAAAAAATTAAAATGATACAAATTTTTCTGAAATTTTGACATTTTTACAAAAACTGCTTATTGAAGAGCATGATAATGTGCTTTTCGAGGTTATCTTGTGTGAAAGAGTGTCTTCTGTCCATAAGAATATATTTACAATCGGAGAACGAACGTTCTACGTCGACTGGAGTAGATGAGTAACACAGTTTTTTTCATCTTTTGCATCGTTTCTGTACTTCCATTTCTCAAAATTGTTCGCTATGTACTCTTTTTTTCTACTGTTTTGATAAATTTCACCATTTCGGTCATTTTCGGTACTTGAAAAGGTTTTCGGTTTTTTTCGGTTAAATAAAATTTTTTTTATGGGTCCCTACCACTATGAAACGTACTCCTATTTCATTTCTACTGATCTGCCCGTTAGCAAACTCATTCGACAAAAACCGAGGAATCCTAGCTCTAATTATAAGCTTAGAAAAATTTTTCTGACATCACAAATTGATAACGTCATCCCCAAGTGAAAATATCTCAAGTTTCTAGACCGTTCTCCGAAAATGATGACGTCACAGAAGTCGAATATTTTGAGTTGAAATTTTCCAAGTCCCCTGATCCAAAGTCGGAAGCGGGCGGCCTCGCGCTCGCCCCATCATCATAAATGTATAGCTCAAGAGTGAAAATTTTTTCAAATCCCGTAGGTCGATGACGTCATCAAAGTTGGGCGCGCTCGCAAACATTTTCTGAGAATGTACCTGAACAAGAGAGACAGCGGGTTTCCCGCCAAAAATGATCCTTTAACATTGCTCACAGCTCCTTTCATTCACTGCTCGCGAAGTATTGTCAGTAACAGGGAGTGGTTCATACTCTTTCACCTTCCAGCGACACACTTGAGAATATCCCCAACTATTGAAGGAGGTCAAGGTCATTAGGCTCATTAATCTCCCCTTCCCATAAATGACGCAATCCAGAGGTGCGAAGAAAGTCTTTCAAGTCCCAAAGTCAATCGAGGCAATCAAACTTCCTAGTGGGGCTCTGGCCTTTACTCTCCCACAAGAAACATGCTCTTCTTCCGCCACAGGAGATCTTCAGTAGAGGAGGGAGAGAGTCTCTTTGATTTTTAATATCGAATGTTTTGAATTATATATTTTCAAAGAGAATCTGTATTGTATACGAACATTTGAAAGGTCAAAACTTAATAAATACCGCGGAGAAAAAATAAATAAATATCTACAATAAAAAATATGATCGCAACCATTTATTGCTAGAATTTGGGATCAAATATATGAGGGTTAGCAACATTGCAGCTTGTATACATTAACGATTGAGTTCCGACAGATCCTACTGGGACCAAAAGGACGGAGTTCATCAAGCTCAGTACGTAGAACCGCAGTCGCCTCTTCACCGCGTACAGACTTGAAAATCCAGAAGTACGAGTAAGAGGGTGAGAGTTGATTTTTCGTATTCCCCAATCTAGATCCTGGCCTCTTTTTTATTAGGTGCACAACTGGATAGAGAGACTATGAACGGCACTAAAGTAGTTGTTAGGATTTCACTTACTTACAAGTAGCTTATAGCTACACTAGTCATGTTTTTCATAGGTATATGTAAGTAAATCTAAATCGAAAATTGTACAAAATATTTCATTTGGAAAGCGTTTTTCATCCAACGGGATTCACATAAAAATATATCAGCAGATTTGTTGAGATAAATTTTTCTTCTTAGTAGGAAGCAAAAAGTAAATATGATAAGAAAATTGGTTTACATTTTACTAGTTATATTTATATTGGACTCACAAGATTTAAATTCAACATAAGCGCTTATTACGTTCTTTTCACGCTTCATATTCGAATGCTGTTCAGAAGAATCGAGACAGATCTAGAAAATGAAGAATTCACTTTTTCTAATCAGTTTGATTTTGGAAGTACTCAATCCACCTTTTCTCCTTTTTTCTTTTTCTTTTCCCCTTTGAAATATTCTCGACAGCCTTCCGCTCATCTATCAGCGGAAATTAGTTCGGAGAAATTTGAAATAAAAAATCGGTCGCTAATTATAAAGTTGGGTGGAAACTAGGAAGTATTTGATAGCGAATTTCTTAGTGATAGTCCAGTACGATGAACTTGAAAAATTAAAACAAACGTTTTTAATCACAATTATTATTATTGGAACCAAGTTTAAATTTTTGCGTCCGGCAATACAAAAGGTCTGGTACTAGTATATCTCAATGAAATCCCGAAACCAATTATAAATTACCGGTACAATATGTAAAAAAATAAATAACAAAATTAAATCCTTTGTAAGTATTGGAGGAAAAAGAAATACGTAAATACAGAAAACAGAATTTATTTTCGAACGACTTATAAATGCAGAGGGTTTAAAAGTATAGGTACTGTATTTAAACAAGTCGTCACTGGCGATACAAATTGACGAGAACGAATTCGTTTTTTATAAAAACTTTTTTCTGAAAGCAGTCTATGCGAGTAAATTGCAAAGAGACATCATTAGTGAAGAAATTCTAGAAAATTAAGCTGAAAAAAGTTTCCAGTAAGGGTAATAGAGTGAAGAGCAATTTTAAATTGCATCAATTTGAATAAACGTATAGATTTTCTTCTCCTCTGAGTATTTATCTTTATTTAGATCAGTTTCGTGATGACGCAGGACTATACTATATTTTTTAGTAATTTTTCTAATGCGTCACTACTGGTGATAACAGTAGATAACCTCATTTTAGTGCTGAACTTCGAGACAAAATTGTAAACAGAAATTCCGCGAGTTATTTCTCATAAGAAGAAAAAGAACCTTCAAATTCTCCAAAATTTCAGAACCAAACGAAAAATAAAGAACGGGGGAGATCACTCTCATAAACTAGAGTTTACGTGCCCAAAAATTAACAACAACATTTTTCAATTGAAAAATAATGAGTAATTCAACAACACTCAATCATTTGAATAATGCAGACAGATTTTCTAAGCTTCCTTTAGTTCCTGACTTTTAAAATGGATCATTTAATCAACAATATTAGACAAATTTTATGACTTAATAAAAGCAAAAAAAAAAAGACAACGACTCAACGAGAAGACTTTAGTTCACGATGAAGATCTTCTCATCCTTGTTTTTTCATTGATTCTGAAACACGTGAGAATTTGCATGGTTCTTATTTTTCTTATGAGTTATAACATGTAAAATTTGTGTTTACAATTTTCTCTCGAACCCCAGCGGTAAGACTGGGGTTATACCTACTGTTATCAGCAGTGGAGCATGGAAAAATATATTATCTGTTTGCCTTCAAGTATGACGGAATTGCATTAATTTTCATTTCCCCTACCGTACTTTCTATTGTAAAAAAATCTCTGGACTCTATTACAAGACATATTTGCGAACAAAGAGCCGGCAGTTCGAAGAAAATTGGTAGTGTCCTTTGCTGATGGTGCGGTTTTGTGCAAATAATTAAAGTAAAACCGTTCTTTCAGGATCCTCTTCTGTTCGAGCGACCATCTTATTCGAGTTACTTTTCTACTGCTCTTAGTTTCTTCTTTGTTGATTCGAGCTCGTGCTTTGTAGCTAGAACTAACCTGCAATGGAAAAAAAAAGAGTGTTCAATGCTGTTTTAAGAATAAATCATATCCTGAACAAAAAGCTGTACTTCCTTTACCATATACGTGAATTATATTCGTAATTCACAAGGAGTATTGTACCCAAAAATTATAAATAAAGGAAAAAATCTAAGGCAGAAGCCAACCTGTCTATTCCAGAGACACGTAGTGAAGAATTTTTAATGCTTGCTTCAAAATTGCAGAGCCTGATTTAAGCCCAGAGTTTTCTGTGTTAAGCTATTAGGTGAAGGTCACTGATGACGTCGTACTATACCTAGCGTAAAATTTTTTCAAGTTCCTTAATTAGGTCAAAGACATTGATGACGTGTCTTTCCAATCGATGACGTCATAGTGAAAGAAATCTGACGGTTTTTCCAAGATTACAGTGTTCTTGTAAGCGTTTTTCGACTATGACGCCTACGTTAATACCCATTTTTAGATGAGAGTGGTCCCCAATTACCATAACCCCTTTCTATACTATGTATGTACTACCTTTTCTAGAGGTGAAAAACCACATCGAAAAACGATTGTTTGATCATATTCATAACTCTGTATTGGTATTCAGGTGAGGCTACCTACCTAGTTCTCAATAAATTTGAAGAATACGAAATTCTATTACCTAATCAGTGAATTATTGCTCACCGCTCAAAACTAGAATTTTACCTTTATTTGAACTCCTTTATCACAATCTCTATCCATGGAGATTTCGTCGCCGTCATCTGTGACATGTACCGTGTGTACGTAAGCATTATCAAATGAAATTTGAGGGTTTCTGGCAGTAAACTTATGTTCCATTGTTTTTTGATGATTAACTAGTGAAACTCCTGTCTAAACAAATAGATACAAGATTTTTACGAAATATTGTTCGTCCAAGGTGAAGTGAATTAATAAATAATTTCACCGACCTGAATATTTTTGTCCGCTTTTGTTAATTTGGCGTCAGGTTCTTTCTGCCAAAAAAAAAAGAAAAAAAAAATGGAATAGAAATAGTGCAAATAATGTGCTTAAAATATTCTAAAATTCATAGCCCACCCCCCGAAAGACTACGACAGAAAATTACTATGAAAATTAGATTAACCGATTTGTAACTCAGTCAACAAAACTGTCAAAAATATTTTCAATTTCGATTGATCGAAATTTACAGTCTATCAAAATTCGTTATGTATTCAAACTTTCCCTTTGTGAGGCCGGGAGTGTCGAAATTCTTTAGACTTTGATAAAATCAACATTTTTAATCTATTCAAAATTGATTGGCTGAGAGAGTTCTGTTCCGTTAATTTAATTTGTGTAAAAAGTACTGTAATCTGTTAAATTCAGAAGATTGAGCCGAGTCCATCGGTGAACCTCTATGTTATACAATCGCGAGATACCATCGCGATTACATATCGATTACGGGTATTTTCGACAAAAGCTGTCCTCGCCTTAGTCGATCTCACCCAGGACTTGACCTATAGACAGAGGTTTCTGAACCTCCCCTCCTCTTTTGTAGACTCGCCCTAACATTCAACCTTTTATTCTTTGTCTCCAGCTTCTAATTTACAAACGAATCTTTCTCATTCACAACAACCAACCCCCAATCAAGCATATTCGCCTCTAATTTTATCATTTTCTTGACATATCGCTCATATCAAATCCCCTAAAACCCATTGACTCAATCCCCTCCTCTTGGACTGTCCCTCAACCTAAAATAAGTCACAGAAATCCTCAAATCCGACAAAATTGTTTATACCCAACCCATCAGGGAACTAGTTCAAGAGTATCCTCACTACACACTTTGCCTTTCCCTAATAAAGCCACTTACGCATACTCGGTTGACGGGGAAATAACTTCACAATGCATCCACAACATAGTTTCCATATTTATAGTGGACCTGCCTCTTCCAATCATTCCCAAACGGGAAATCCCTTCTCGCCGACTCTTTTCCTTCATTACACTCCCTTACATAACTCTGACCGAATCACAGCCTGGACTCAATTAACCCTGAAATAATTTTCATATGGATCACCGGGCACATCTACCTCTCCAAACATGACGCCGCCAAACTTAATTTCGATGATATTCTTACCTTTGCATCGTTTTCCCAGGGAAACTTCTTGTCTTTTTCGTTGTGAATGCTGGGTTGGAAGGATTCGAGTAAGGGTTTTATAGTTGTCTCTTTAATCTGTGAAACGTGTAAAAATTTGAAAATATGTAGCGCCGGTATATTAGAACAACTTTATTTGAGAGAATGAGACGATAACTTACTTCTGCCTTCGAATCATTACAATCCATGGCAATAGTATTGACACCGGAATCATCTTTCACTTCGATTACTTCTCGGATGGGTTCCTAAGGAAGATAATTAAGAAGAGAAAATGGATTTTAAAACATTGTCTGTCGAATTATTGAAACTGTTTAGCGGAAGACGATACAAAATTGAAGGAACAAAGGCATTCGACTAGAGAATGAAGAACCGATCTTCTGCCCCGATAATCAACGAGAATATTTTTTTTATAACGTTATCTGAGCTGATACCGAAATTACTTGATAAAAACGTTGAGAATGAAAAAGAATCTGCAACTCTTTATAATTTCCTACATTCTCACTAGAAAAGTTGAGGAAAAAAAATTTTTAACTGTCTTCATAATTATAAATTAGGTACCTACCCATGATTAAACTTAAGCTAACAACCAACTTCCTCACAACTGTCCTACAATATCCTCAAGTCCTGGTCTACCATCGTATATTCCCTCACCACAACCAAAACTCCATAACCAATTTACGTTCCATTCTCGAACTCCAATTAGCACCCATTGTCTTGACCACATCGTTCCCTCAACCCCTCCTTGGATCTTTCCATCCAAAATAATTTGCGACCTAAAACACCTCCCTCATCTTTCAACTTCTTCTAAAGAATACCAGGCACAGTTTAATAAAATTCTTAACAACTTCCACAACCCTACACCATGTTTCATCGATGGATCTATAAACATCAAAACAAAACCGGCTTTGCATACTCAATAGGTCACGTCAGAGTCTCTCACCAACACCGCAACACTGCATCTGTCGTCACCCCTGAATTACAAGCAATCTTTAGCTGTTTAGAACCTCACCAACCTACCTTCCCCTCTTCCCCCCAACCCATTGTTAGTCATTTCCGACTCTCTATCATCACTTGACGTCATATCCAACCACACCTCCTCTCACCCACTCATAAATCGTATACACTTTCTCATTGCCAACTTTCACACCATCCCCATCCCATTATTCTTCATCTGGGTACCCGGTCACAAGGGTATCCCAGGAAACGAAAATGCTTACAAAGCAGCCAAACTAGCAACCCATAACCCATCATTCAACCGCTGTTTTACTCCCTTCGCGCTCAGATCTCTCCAAACATATCAACAAATTCATCACTCAGGCATGTTTCACTCATCGGTCTAATCTCAAATCACACCCAAACAAACTAGCGCAAATTAACCCATGAGACTCTTCAAATCTGTTAACACGCAGATAAGAAATATCATCACCCATCTCAGAATCGGCCACACCAGACTCACAGTCACACACACCCATCTCATCTCTCATGCCCTCATTGCGAATCTGAACCCCCCCCCCCTATCCGTTCAACACATCTTCTGCTGCCCCAACTTGACCCAACTCCGTAATTCCTTATCTATCCCTCACCCATACAGAGGCACTATCAGGTGACTCCCCCTCCATTCTTAACACATTCAACTCTTTACAACAAGTCAACTTCCTCTCACGCATATAATCAAGCAATTTCGCCGAGCTCATAGCCCTGAAGGCGGGCTGCTAGTAGCTCGTAAATTAATTAATAAAAAAAAACTTAGGTATGCTAATAAAACTTTTGCTCTACTTGGAAAAATTTCGACTTTCGAGTCTTAATAATATACTTATGTTGGGACTGGAAATTTTGATTTTTAATCCATGTATGATGAGAAATTCGATCTGGCACAAAAAGACGAAACGTTAATTGTATTACGATATTTGTATCTCAATTTTATCTTCAATTTGCGCCCCTACCCAACTTTCGACAATTTTTCTGAGCCGACTAACGAACCAAAATGTGCCAAAAATTGACCAATTTGCCAATATTTCCAAAATACTTATATGATGGAAAGGTGACTCTGAAAAATTTAGATTCTTTGAAACTTTAATTCCGAATTCAATTCCTAATAAGAACAAATCCAATTTGACCCACAGAACAGGTTCTCTGCATTCATTGTTCAACTTCGTGATGGGAGCTGTTGTTTTTAAAATAAATTCTCGTATCGAACAATAAATCCACGTCTGCTTTAATAGTAAAATAATTACCACGAATAGTAGAGAATTGAGTCAGCTATTATTGAAAAAAAAATTGTACAAATTCAAAGTTAAATATTCAATACCTCTACGAACCAATGCCTGTAAGTACGTATATATGTCTAAACGATCCACAATATTTGAAATCGTTAGGCATGTCTTCTTGAGGCAATCTAATGATATTTGAGAACTCTGAGGTCGTCAAGGTTATAAGCTAATATTCTAAAATCAAGAGCTTACCGTAATTTCGATATCGTCGTCGCTGGACATTAATTTAATAGGATACAACTGATGGCTAGTGGTTTTCGAAGGATCAGCAACATCAGCGATATCTTTTCCATTCTGAACGATTTTCAATAATTTACTCTGAGTTTCATACGATTTCTTGATAAACGTTTCAAAAGTTTCCAACAGTCCGCAGCAGACAAAACAAATAACTTTTGGCAAATAGTCTCTGTCATCCACCTGAAATAATTCTATTAAAATGAGCGAAAGATGAAAAAGACCACTAAGAAAAATTGATTCATATTTGTACTCACGTATATGTGAATTCTATTCAATATTTTTTTCTGCAACTCCAAACTCGCACCCAATTCATCGAATATTGGAACCAAATTGTTGGTACTGAGACACAATCGGCAGCAGGGCTCCATTTTAAAAAATTTTATAACGAACGTTCAGTATTACCCAGCAAGTATACATATATCTCGATAAAAGTGAACTGATATTGCATTACTTATCTCCACGATATACTTCGGGGAAAAAAAAAAATGTTTTATTCATCCGCGAAATTTTTAACATAAAGTGTCTGTTTGATATTACCATGTGGTATCGTTAAGTTATATCAAAACGCGATAATGACCGTAGAAATTACATGAACGAAATACCGTAATTAAAATGAGTGATCGTATTTTCCGGTCGCTAATCGTTTTCTCTTCTGATTTGATAATGACACTGTCATAGTACTAAAATATGGCAAATGAATAGAAGAGTTTTTCAAAACGAAGCTTCTTAAATTGAAAAACTAAGTACCTAGGCTAATATCAATGTGTCTATTTGCACAAGTCATGATAGAGTAGGTATGTGATTTCTCAAGTTATAAATTTACAGTTGAATGAAATAAAACAGAAGCCTGAAATACGAGACAGATCGAAATTAATACACTGTGCACAAAAAAATTCTTCGAGTGAAGAAATTTATTAAAATTGTGATGAGTGTTTCCGATTAAAACGTCGACTAAAAAATAGATGACTGTTATTCTTACAAAGTACTGAGATATAATACTATAATGTCGAATTTTGTTTACAAATTTTAGATTTTTTCATTACATCATTAGGTACTTATTATTTTACCGTATTTTTTAATCTATTCAAAAGTTTTAGACGAATATTTTCTGGCAGAGCCAAAAAAGTAAAGATCATGTTTCATGTCTTTTTATATACCCTATACGTATTTGATATTATTCGATTTTTCTCGCTAAAATAACTCACCTATATCGTATGGCATCATAAGCGGGTTAAAATCTTAAACTAGCTTGCGGGCTTATAAAAAGTTCCATACTGTTTAATTGAAGGCAGTGGTTAAAAGTTGTGTGTAGCTTAAGCATTTTTTATTTTGGAACTTTATAATACCAACATTTCATTTATGAGTTCTTCTAGAGTATCAGTATCCCAATCAGCTCCCCTGCAATAATTATCAGCCGCAACTTACCAGGGTCGTTAAGAACCTCAGAAAGTCTTACAGGTGGGTTTTGTACTCATTATACATACAAGTACCGTATTTATAGCTTCAGTCTGATAGTAAAAGGAACCAAAACATATAAGTTTCATTATCTCAATATGTTCCAGATTTAAATTGTGTATAAACTATATATATTGTTCTTCCCATTCTTGTTTCTTAATTTCAGTTTTTGTCCTAGCACTTGAAACTGTTCTTTTTTCATTCAATTTTTATCCTAAACTAAAGACGAGGAGTACTTGCTGTAAGTATCAACTTAGAATTCTGGCTTGGTTTGAAGACTTGGAATTTTTTTTTTTTTTTTTTTTAGTAATACAGAAAATTGCGGTTACATGTCTTTACTGTGCCTCTAATATAGTATTGCTGAACTAGATTATATTAAAACTTCTAATTCTGATTCGAATATAATTCCTTAAGTATACGGACCGCTCTGAATACCAATTACTTTCCTATTGAATCGTTCTTCACGGTCATCACTTCGTTTTTCCAGTTCCAGTTCCATCTTCAATTTCTCCTCCAACATTGAAAAAAAAAAAAAAAAACGATCTTCTCTTTTGTAAAATTTAACAACTTGAGCTCAAAGTTTCTCGTTTCGAACTTTGATAACATCATCGAAAATCGTCTATTGTTTTTTACCAGTTGTAGGATAGCTTTGGATAAATGTGCGTTTGAAAAGCATCCCCCTTATTCATATGTTCATATCATATCTTAGGTCATGTTCACAATACGCCTTCAAAGCATGAATAAATCCGTTGAATCCGGAGCTACCTTTAAAAAATTATTCCGCGTATAATCGAAGTTAGGCGAAAAAAAAACTTTCTCGCGTTTAGATTTTTTTTCTTTATAGAGTGGAGCCAGCGACGGGTTGATCAACATCGTATTTCCTATTTGTCTGTTCAAATTCAATTTGATTTGATACGCGATATCGTCTTGCGTAAGAAATAGGAAATTTTCGCTGTAACGAACATCCCAGATGGAATCGAAAAGTATATGTTGTCTAGATCTTTCATGACTGGCAATTTGACGTATAAATTTGCAGTCGACATTTTTACAAGTTCGAATCCTTTATTAGGGTAAACCATTTTTCGCCGAACATCACACGGCGCACGGCAAGTTTCTCAAAATAACCCCCCATAGAACAGGTTCTCAGTTGAAATTTCGATTTTCGACCCCGTGGTGTCACGATCTGATGACGTCATAGGTCAGTTTTTGCCGAACGCCACAGGGCAAATTCTTCAAAATAGCCCTCCCCCCCCCCCCCGCTCCTCTCGTTCGTTAAATATTTTGTGAAAATTTTCTCAATGAAACCAAATTACTGCGAATAGAATTGTCTCAAGTCCCAAGGTGACGTTATGGATTGTTGTAACGATTTTCCAAGAGTAACCTCAGTCTTAAAAGCATATTAAATGTTAGCTAGGGGCTTGCAATTTCTTAAAGTCCCTTATCTGCTGCTCTTCTGTCGAAATTTTTTGAAGTGTGTAGGACAACGTCAAGCTCTAATGACTTTACGCCGTGTCTGAACTCTCGATATACTCAAGGCCACCAACAAAATAAAACACAAAATCCTGGTCTAACCTGTAACTACATATTTATTGATGCATAGGTAAAACACACGATAATCGTGAGTATCGGTATCAATTTCAGGTAACATCATTTACACTTTGCTCGTTTGCTAAGAGAAGTTTTATATATGAAATACAAATAAAAACTATACAAATATCATGGAAGTCCCAAATATTTTCGGTACGCTTTCGGTCTTGAACACACCGAGATTTGAACCAAAATCTTATTTTTAATTACGTTAAAATATTGAAAGAAGGCTCAATTGTCATGCATGAGACTAGTAATGTTTCCTATAATCAAGTTCAACCACCGGAATTGCTTTTAATTTCAATAAAAAAAAGAAAAGAAAAAACTTGATAACAAAACAAAAAAAAAGAATATTTTCTAATGAAAAACAGAAAATTACTAATAATACCACACAAACGTTACGCGCAGATAAGAAAATAATGAAGAAAGGAACAACAAAGAGAAGATCATTATGAGAATAACTCTGTCGCTGATGAAACAAGAAAAAAACTAAAAACAAATAAAACGAAAAAATGATCAAAAAAAATCATGAATGAGTCAAAATTCAAATCGTTTTACAAATAAAAATTGATTGTCTTTTCACAATACTTAGCTTAAAAATAACGAAAACAATCACAGAGAAAGAGGATTGCGTTACAAAATGTTTGAACGCAATTTTGAAAGTTAAATAAAGTGAAATTTGCGCATCCAAATCGTTCAACAACAACTCTCATAAATGTTTATGAAAGGTTCTAGCCTGCAGAAATAACGATAAAAATTCTTCCGGCCTACACCTATCAACAGGTATAATGGAAATGGGTTTAATACAAAAATGTATTACTTGATCAGTACAAAAGAACGTGTAAATCAATGGCAATAGAAAAACAAAAACCACAGCGTACTTTATAATAAGGTCGGAATGTAGAAAATGATAACGGCGCAATGACGTTTCAAGGAGATTTCAAAGTCCATTAATGAGGTGTGATTGAATCGCACTTTGTTCCCCACCTGATTTTTAATTTTAAACCGCATGTAACTCCTCTTGTACTGCACTAATTTTAGTGAAATTAGCCTAAAGAAATAAGAGAGTTGTTTGCTGTTTCGTTATCTCCTCTAATTGCGTACAAGGAATCAAAACATTTAGATTTTCTCGTTTCTTCTCAGAAGCGTCGATGTTAACCTACATATACTCGTACAAATTTTGGAGTCTTTGCTACCTCCGGGCCTTATATAAAGTAAAAAATACCAAAAAAGGAACATCAGTACACAACACACTAATCAGCTTGACCTAAATAAATTGATGGAAAGTTAGTATAAACCAAAAATTAGGATAAATATCAGAAATGCAAAAATTATGAGACGAAAGTCTTTGAGCAAAATGCATCCCATGAATAAAAATGTTTTCAGGAGTAAGAAATTAAGCTTATAAAACTTAGGCTGCTGGGATGGTGCTAACTGACAATAAATCTACAAAAATGGCGAGATCACGGGAAGAACTGAAGTTTTATACATTTTAGAAACTTCTAATTCAAAATAAAAGATCAAATGGAAATGTTCCTGGTATTTCACCGTGGCAAGACTTCATTAAAATGAGAGCCACACAAATGGACCAAACTAATACTTTAAACACATTAACGAACCTCTTCCTTTTTGATGTTTGAAGTTAATTCATAAAAATTAATAGTTATTAAACAAGAGGAAAGTAAAAAGACAAATATTATAGAACAACAAAAAACTAATGAATAGATGATAGAGACAACAAAAATAAATAACTTACAATCGCTTAATGTTCCTTTCCATAAGTAAAGTATTTTTATTTATGATTTGCAAAAATTCAAGTCTTATACTTATTATAGTATTTCCTATTAGTGAAGAATCTTCTTACTCTATCCTCGGAGACACCATCAAATCTAGGACCAGCAGTTTCAAGAAAATTTAAAGTATCCATTTTTGTTGGTACCGTTTTGTACATATAATGATAAGAAAACCGTTCCTTCATGATGATCTTCTGTTCAGATGTCCAATTTACACGTGACATATCTTTTGTGTTTCGAGTTTGGTACCTACAACTTATCTGCAAAAAAAAAAAAATTACTCAGTCTCTTTTTTGAACTAATTGAAATTCCTCGAGCTTGAAGTTGCGCTCCAATTGACTTTTTGTAGATTATATTTAAAATCACTGTTGAGACCTTCAATGAATTGTCCACGTCTGTTAAAAGTCCCTATATTAACACAAAAAACGTTGGGCAGGTAGTGTTTTAGCTGTTTCTTTTTGTATAACATTTACATTAATTAATCGGTCATTATGAACTTAAATACGGAACAATGCAAAAATTTACGTTCAATTCGTAGTATAATTTTTAAGAAAAAAATCCAAAAAATATCAATCATTCATTCCAAAATTTCGAAAAAGAATTATTTATGTCTTATATGATTTTGACAATAATAATTCAAGAATTCCGATGAGGCAAGTGTCCCTCGTACTGAGAAACTCAGGGCCTCGATTTCGTTTTTTATTTAGTTCTAGGGTACATACCATATTGGGACATAAAACTTTTACTTCAACAATTTCCTAATTCTAAACTTCATCAGAAGTGCCGAGTAAAAAGTTCTGTCCGTACTTGTCTATAAGACGAATCTAGATAAATCTCCCAACCTCAAATGCAGACCAAACAATTTTGTAGGAGAAAAGAAACACGATTTGTCTCTTGAAAAATCCAATGCAAATACAATTGCTGAACCGATTCTATGATTTTGCGACTATGATCTTCGTGCAGCTAAATGTAAGTTCTCAAATGTTTAGGTAAGATTTTTGCTTAGTTTACAAAATTCTGTACCCTGAGCAACTAACTAGTTTGTTTTTGTGCAAAATCGTGACCTTCTTATTCCACATCGATAAATAGTACGCAATAGAACAACTGCAACAACATTCTAGTCACAGTGTAGATAAAAAAACATGTGGTGACAACTTTTGTACAAATAGACTACATTCTTTCTATCTATCTAGCTCGAAATTCTTTTCAAAATGACAAATGTCTTTGTCGCAACATCTTTTTCCACAATGTACTTTGTACTCGTCATAAGCCAAAAATAATGAGCAACCCAAAATGATAAGTGCAAATATTGTAGAGCGATAATTTTGGCGAAAGATTTTCGTTTTCATAATCGCGTAAGATAAATTTAATCATTTCAGGCAACAGTACACGCGAGATTGAACAGCATCTATACATGGAACTTAGACTGTTAAATAAAGTACTTTACCTGAATTTGAACCCCTTTATCAGAACATGTGTTCATAGATATTTTACTGCCTTTTTGAGTAGCCCGCTTGGTGTGTACACACACGTCATTCAAGTCCACGTCAGGATTTTCGGCAACAAACTTGGTCTCAATTAGCCGTGTGTGTTCTAATAAGGAGGCTCCAACCTGAAAATATAGTAAAATGGCAGATTTCCAACAAATATTTTACCTACCTCAGAGAAAAATAAATAATTTCACTGACCTGATTACTTTTAAATGGTTTTGTGAATTTTATATCAGCTTCCTTTTATCGAAACGAGAAATTGAACAGAATAACAGTTAATGAAATTTCAAAAATTAGAAATACAAACAAATACTTCAATAATAATCTTACATTTGAAGATTGCTCTTCGAAAACGTTCTCAACATCATCGTCATTTTCATCCATTTTCGGTTGAAGTAATTGTGGTAGGGGTTTGAAGTCAGTTTCTACGAACTTCAAAATAAAGCATTAAAAATCGATGCACTTATCTCTACTCTGAGACAGTAGGAGAAAACTTACTTCTACGTCCGAATCTGTCGTGAGATCAAAAAAGCCGTCACTTGAATCGTCGCTTACTTCGATTACCAGCATATCATCTTCTTCTTTCGCAATTGTCGGTTCCTGAATACAAGAATTTCGAAAATTAATTCCAAAATTGAGTTTTGTAAAAATTTTCAGGACGTTCACATAGCTATTTTCGACATATACAACGAAAAATTGGAAGAATATCAACATGATACCAAGGCGCGTTTCAGACTAATTTCATATAAGCCAATGATTATACGAATAAATTTCGCGTTGTCTTATTGGGTGGTTCGCTGAATCGATTTCGAAATTTACACGGCTTATTTTCCACATGCATGATGCATTAAAACGTCGGACTGAATCTGCATTCTTTTTTGTTTTTTCTTTTTGTGGAAAATAAAGCCGTCTTTCTGTTTATGATTAATTCTTTTTTCCACGTATAAACTTCTTATAAAAAATATTATTTTTATGATACTTGAATTTGTTTTTGAGAGAAATGAAACGAAAGTACTCAGCAAGTCAGCAGTAAGTGACCTTTTCACGTACACCCGGGTGATCTTTGTAACGGAAGATAATGGTATCTTATCCATGGCTCAATAATTGGATGTTGATAAGTCATTATTTCGTTCAAATTTTGATATTTCATTATGCTCAGAAAAATCAAACTTCTCAATTAATGTTGTAATCCTGACGTCAGTTTACTTCAAAAATTGAAATTAATTTTCATCTACGAATCATTGTAGTAGCGAAATGGTATACGCCTCCTTCAATGATGAGGTAAAGCGCTCGATTACCACACAGAGTGATTGTACTTTTTCGTAATAAGTCGCCTTCGATACAAATATCTGGTCTGGAATATTTTGGAGTATTACATACGTTTTTATAGCAATCAATAATTACAATGGTTACGATTCCCGAATTCCTGTAGTCAGTCTTACGATGGAAGAAAGTTGAACCTACATTGATAGTAATATCGTTTATGGCAATTACCTCGTCGGCGTCCATCAATGAAATCGAAGGACATGACTGAGGGATCGTTGTATCTGGCTCAGTAGATTTGGTCGCACAATCTTTCAAATTGTGGACAGTTTTGAGTAATTTATTCTGAACTTTGTGCGCTTTCTTCAAGAACATTTCGAATTTTTCCAACAGCCCACAACAAAAGATACATACTGTCGTCGGCAAATAATCGTCAGGATCCACCTAAGATAAATTTCGTTAGATTGAGCGAACGATGAAACATCTATGAATATCAACGGAGAGATTCACTGGTTTACTCACGTATATGTTGAGCCGGTTTTGAATTTTTTTCTGGAGTTTCAAACTGACTCCAAACTCTCCAAATATCGGAACCAAAGCGTTGGTTTTATTAGTAACATTTTCATTGAAACACAATCTGCAGTACAGATCCATTTATAAGAAATTTCGTTACGTGTGGGCTTACAAAAAAAATCTTTTCGTATTCTTCTACCTCCTACCAAACTCAAGTGTTTTGTCCAGGTTCTGTTGATTTCATGATTTCAATTCAAACCAAAAATATACGATAACCAAAACTCGCGAAAACCAAGCCGTGTTGCCAAATCGTGCTCAAGTCATTCATGGTAGTTTTGCAGTCTGAAGCAGGCTGCTTCCGTGGATGAATCGACGTATGTTCAAATTGACGATCATGAGAATAAGGCTCATTACCGTATCTACTACAGGATGAAAATAATCTTATTCTCTTTGTCGTTGTTTTGCAGCACGTGTTTTGCAGATACGCAAATTCAACTTTGTAATAAGACAGGGTTATCTTTCAGGCTTCAGCAGAGTGTTTTTAGTTGAGAAGCACAATCGTTACCCGTAAGTAACGTAATGATAGGTAACAATAAGTTACGGTAATGAGTCAAAAATTTCTTGACGTGCTGATGAAGGGGGAATGTTGGATGTTACTTGGATGTTACCAGTGTAAGTAACGTACCAATAGGGTAACGATAGCTAACGAAGTTATTGAGAATGTTGAGAATTCAACTTGGCAACATCGTGAAAAGAAAAACGTGCTTCAGTCTAACCGGACGACTCGTGATCGTGTTCAGCTGTTTTTCATTCGAGACTCGAGTATTCAATTTCCACCGCCGCATAGTTTACGGTTACCTTATAGTCCGACGTACACATGAAGATAATGTTTAATGTTAAAATTCGGCGTTCGAGTAATGATCGTTACCTCATTTCAGTCAAATCTTCCGATCGTACGTGGAGAATGGAGAACGAATGAAGTTCCGGTAAAGAAATAAGATGGATCTGTAACAGAGAAATCGAGTCTTGATGGAATATGAATCGAAGCATTATGTCCGTATTTGAGAGGAGTACTCGTCTAATTACTTATTTGAAGGTAAGTAAAAATAAAACTTATTGATGTGTTTCTGTCTCAAATTCAAGGTTCTAAAGCAAGATACTTTCGTTATCTGAATAAGCCCAACGTCTGTTACCTATTCATTATACCAGGATCCTAAATGAACCAGTTCGAATTACGAGTTCCTGTGAAAAAATTGTCTGCCAAACACGACGTGAAATGCATTTTTGCAGAGATCAATGTATTCATTAATGAGCCTTATACATATGACAATCGATACGGCAGCCTATTCCAAAAAATAACTTGTTCAGAAAGAACGTTGTACGCTTGGTTCAGATGAGAGTTCTGAAAAACGTGGTAAGTTGCGAGATCATGTCTTTTGTAAAAATACATTTTAGGAACATTCATTTCAATTCGTTTATTATCTAGGGCAAAAGTCAAATTCTCCTTCATTGTCGAGATCACAGTAAAAACTTTACAAACTCATGATTCATACGTGGGAATAACTTGAATATGCAGAACGATTGCGGAGTCTTAAAGTCCTGTTATCCTGATGTATTGAAGATCGGTGTTGTAATGCTTTCCTTCGGACGAATTCCAGCTTCTCGTCGTACTTTCATTAAATATTTTTTACGATCAGAAAGTTGTGGAGATGAACTGATCAATGAAGCCAAAATAGAACTCGAGCGAATTCATCACTCCGTGAAGGTATGAGAGATTTTAAATGCTGAAATTACAATTAATTATTAATTAGATGTTAGTTGTTTGAAAGTTAAGAGGAAGAAAGTCAATTCACTTGAAATTGATTTATACATTCATTTTTCATCCAAATAACGAATTTCAATCGAATGAAAAGAGAACGTATTTCCTACGATAGGAATTTTTCCGAAATTTTTTCAAAACTAATATACCGGTACTAGAATTTGAAATTTTAAAAATGTCTATTGCTGTTAGAAATTCCGATCTGAGTATCTGAAATTTGCTGAAATACTTTTTTGTCGGTAGTCTTCCCATAAAACTTGAAAAAGAATTCAAACATAAGTTATAAGAATAATGATTTTTTTTTTTTTCCATACAAATGAATACTGTACTTGTTTCCTCTGACAGCAAACTATACTTTTTTCAAGAACCTTAGCATTAGAATTTGACATATTATTGCTATTTGAAATTGACCTATAACTACCGATAACTGCTTTCAATAACGTCAATAATTTCAACAAATTTGTTAAGCATAATTATTGGTTTTATTTGGAGCTCTGAATTACTTGTATCGCTCTTAATTGAATGGTGGTCGCCGATTGGGTACGTTGAATTTGAAGTTGCCATAAATTCTAGTGTGTACAACAACTATTTTTTTTTTTTTTTTGCACCATATTTGGTTGAGACATTTGTAATGATGGTTTTTACGTTTTTGATTATCGCGATTTTATATAACTTGAAAGAAAATTACTTGAGATCTTTGCCTAAGCTTTGAAAAATTTTACGTTAAAACGTCTGTCATATACAAAATTGCTAAGTTTTGGCCTGAAATTGAAAATTTTTTCTTGCCCTGGCCTTTGTATTCTATTCATCTTTTTTGTTCCATATTCACAAATTCTAACATATCTAGTTATCTACTCTACTCATCGTGCGTTTATTGTTGTAAAGTTGGAGCAATACAACTGAACATGGAATTTTCTTGCCCTGTTTTGGATCTGGTCTCACGATCTATTGACTAGGCTGGGCTGAATTCTAAAGAATTTCATGATACGTTGGAAAAGTGCAATGTGAATTATTTTATTGAAATACTTGTGGACGTGATTACTGAAATGAATTAGTGAGACACGATTATGAGTTAATTTATCTTTCTTACGTTCAGCATGGTACATAAGACAATCTTATGCCATATTGGTCTGTACGCTGTAGACATAAAAAGTACAAGTTAGATTTTGGTATTTTGGACTAGATAGGTGTGCTAGCGTTAGGTGGTAATGATAAGAAGTTTTAGGAGTACGGCGAGAGAAATCGAATTTTGGTTAATTAGAAAGATTATATCGATAGAAACAAAAAAATTAATGAATTCTTCATATTTTTTTTTTGTAGTAGAATTTTTTTGTTTGATGTTTGAAATTTTCTTAGGATACTGCTTAGATTGTTCCTTTGTTTACTTTATTAACATGGTGACGGTCCTATTCTTATCACTTGCGCATACTCATCTTATATAGTTCTTCAGGGCTAGTTTTATGATACCGAGTTATTCCACAACCCTGGGTTATTCCCTCAAATCGCGAGGGTTTATTGGCTAATTCAACTAAAATGATTTTTAACGGTTATCGGCCAAGAGACTCTCTAAATTTTAAACGGTTATCGGTTAAACGGTCAACACATTTTTATCATTTCGGTTAACGGTTATAACAGGACAGAGTTGACGAAATTAGAATTCTCTCAAAGAGCTGAATTAGGAAGTATTCAGTTGACGCCGAAGTTGAAGTAGATTGATGTAAAAAAAAATTTGGCTTACCACAGATGATAAACCGTTGCAGTAGGCGCGGTATGATGGAATTGTGAGGGAAAAGTTGAAAGAAGGAAACACTACAGTGCAGTGGCGGATTGATTTTGCAATCGCTCAGAAAAACTTAATGTTTTCAAAAGTCCTCCTTCTTTTCTTTTCTTATTCGGAATTATCTGAGAGAGATTATTTATTCGAATTTAAATGTGATTATTCACTCGAAACTAAGGAAAAATTTATTTACTCGAAACTAAAAAAAATGAAATCATTTACTCGGAATTGTCGGAATCAAATTTTTTATTTTCAACTTTCAGAACTGTTCGACGGATAGGCTTTTTGATCTGGTCGAGTATATTGTAATTTCGCACTGGAAGGCGATTATACTGGTTCAGGAATTCGTTAAATTCGGCTCTGTGGATCATCATTTTCTTTATATCATTTGATGGTCCATTCATCACTTTCGGTTTTTTGTATTCCCCCATACTGCTCGGAACACTGTCGAATAAATTTTTTTTCTGAGGGCCATATAATGCTGGTGCTATTCGATTCATCATATTTTTCCGCACATATGCCCGTACAGTGGCTTCAGTCCACGCTTCAATTTCCACATGGTGCGAGACAAAACTTATATATATGCGCGTGCGGCTATTGTCTTTCTGAAAAGATGCAAAAAAGAAGAGGTGTGTCCTTCGCATATTTCAAACATCTTGAGAAAAGTTTCAGACACTGCACTGTGACCTTTTTGCAGAGGAAGCAGAAATCTGTCAATTTCTGGTGCAAAAAATTGTCTTATTTTTTAATTAATCTGGAACTGGACCATCATTATGAAAAACTTCGTGACCTAACCAATGAGCAACTAACCTTGGAAAACAGGTTCTCACAGAAGGTAGACGATGACGTTCTTTTCTTCTTAGCCTACCAGTTTCTGAAAAACGTCATAACACGTATTAAATATAACAAGAAAACATCCCTTTACAAGAAATTTGATAATCTAGTTAAAGAGCAGCATCCTCATTTGAATCCTCCTACAGAAGAGGACTCATCCAACAAGAAGAATAATTGGGTCGTCAACTTGTCCAATACCTCCATTCCTCTTACAGTCAGGAAAGTGCTGAGCCTTGGACCTAAATATGCACATACTGTCACAAGCCCCCCTTATGAAAAACTGATTGCGGATGTTGAACTCATATTGATTAAATTGAGAAAATTAACCACTTTCGACTCTATAGGATTTTGATAGATCCCCTCAGTTGAAGCTCCGTGCTTTCAAATTAGGATGCCGAATTCTTCAATCGTCGCCGCTCCTATAACTAGAGTCCTTTCGAGAGTGTCGTCGATTATTGTGACTGCCTCCACCGTGATCAACCTACTCATCTTGTCGGTGTCGAGGTCATCGATTCTGAAGGTGATATTTCTTCGATACCTCATAGCTGGTGTATCTTTTTTCAATGTATATTGTGACGTCAACTTGAAGTTACCATTAACCTTCGGAGCTGTATTCATGGTTGATTCAAAATGCGTTTCGAAGCTCTTCAGAAATGCCGAGGTGACGTAGTTACAATTTGTCGTCGGGTCAAATACTATCTCGCCCCAATTCTCTAATCTTTTTTCAAGGTCAAAATAGGCCTTTACAATTGGCATCGTTACTCGGAAGTAAAGGTGGTGTTCCAGCCCTTGATGGTTCACCATCTTAAATTTCTTGGGCTCGATCTCGAAAAGACACATTTTTTTCTCATCTTGTCCTAATAGTCGATCTGCCGGATTATTTTTCTTCTTGAGGCAAGATTTTGGTTCTACAGGGATTGTCCTTGCTTTGCTTTCGCTGATTTTTTCAAAACTCTGGTCATGAGTACTCTTTTTTGAAACTAAAGATAGTTCTTTTTTGTCGGTAACTGTTGTCACACTCTTTCTCGTTTTTTTGGAACTTTCTTCAGTTTTGATTTTCCTTGTCTTTTCAGAACTGTCTTTGACCTTGGTCTTGGTGATCTTTGGCCAAGGTTGATCCCATCTGATTTTATTATTCTCAACACTTGACTTTGAACTGTTTTCTTTGATCAATACTCTGTCCACATTCGAACCCGCACCATTAGTTTCGTCTTTTTCAGCTCTTGGAAAAATTTCAATTATTTTTTCCCAATCTGGTGACCGTTCTTTTGGGTCAATAATTTTCGCATCTTCTAATCGTTTCTCAGCTGCTCTCAGCTTTTCTCGAAACTCTTGGAATTGATCTTTCTTCAAAACTGGATTTTCTTTCGGAGCTTCGATAATTTTAGAGTCTAACGTGACCGAACTTTCTTTCAGGTTATAATATTCGCATCTTCTAAAATTGTTGGACTAGTTGTAGTTGACATCTCTTCAACCATTCGGAGCTCTATGAGTTTATTTTGACTCTCATAAAATACTACAGTTCTTCGATCTTCTTCGCCTCTTGCTAATTTGTAGATCAACAAGCGGTTCGACTTCAAGATTTTTTGCATTAATCTGATTTGGAAAATCATCTCCATCCTTTTCCATTATATTTTGTGAACTGATCTTCACGGTTTCTTGACCATCTGCGAAATAATAGAAATTTCTTATTAAACACTTGTTGGAGTTACCAGAATCAACAGTAGTATGAAGTTTGACAAGAATTCAGCAAATATTGCAGAATGGTCATGGTCTGTACTGACCAGGCTCCATATCAACAGTAGGTCGCCTTTTTGTAACAAGGGTACCCTTATTTGTGCGAACTACTTTCATGTTATGCATTGCGTTACCCTTATTAATAATTTTCTGATATATGTCTTCCGCTCTGGAGAGTGGCTGTCTAATTTCATAAATTCTTGAACTTGTATCTCTTTTTCATGCTTCAGTTGCAGATATCGTGAAATTTTATAACCGCCTTACAGGCAAAAACAACAGTATTTGAACTTGTCGTATTTTTTTTTACCTCTTTTATTTTCTTTCAATTTATTGACGTTGAGCGATTCTTCATATGTCCCGTGATGAGCATTCACCGGTTCATCTTCCATATTTTCATCACTCAGTTCATGTTCCTGAAGTTAAGGTCCGACCAACTAAACTAAATTTTTAATAGGTGTATCCTGTAAATGCTCGACTGAGAATAGTTTCACACTTTCCTACACTCATTAAGTCCGACCATCGTCTCATTGCAAAAGGAAGAAAAAACTGGGACATAGTGCAAAAGAAAAAGAAAAAGCTAGACAACTTACCATCCTCATTGGACTCCCTGGACGTTGAACTCATAGTGTCCGTCTCGATTGTATCATTTGAAGCTTGTATACACAAATCGACATGAGTAGAATTTTCCACATTCTTGATGGTTCCATCTAAGTCAAAAGAGAAAAAAAAAAATCAATTTATCATAATAAGTTATTCAAGTTTTATTGATCCAACTAGCATCATTTTAGGTTTCTCAATTTGAAAGTTCAGATTGTACCCACTGAAGTTAAGATCCGACCAACTAAACTAAATTTTTAATAGGTGTATCCTGTAAATGCTCACACGCACGCCCAAAATTCTGGCCGGATAATACCGGCCGTCTGTCCAACGGCAGGTAGAATTCTGGAAATATTGAAAAATTCTTTTTTGCAAATTTTTTGATTTTGGTCATCGGTGAACTCAACAAAAATGTATCCGTATCCGAACGATTCATGACGCCGCTTCATTGTTTTAAAAAACTTTGCTATCGTAAAACAGAACTGATAATCGCGAAACGATACACTACACAAGTCGCCAACTCACCACTGTCGACAGAAGCAAACTAAATATCACAGGACTTTCTTCTTCTGTTGTCTGAAGAAGATGCTCGCTGTAATTTGTATCGAACACTATATCAAGCAAGTTACGTGTACCTTCATCTTCATTATCCAATGTGTCTATGGAATCGATTTCCATTTTATTTACTTTTTTGTACTCTATTAATAATGAATTCTAGCTTCGACGATGTCTTCATAATAAGGTATCACACATAACTGATTTCCGGCATTATCAACACTACCGTTCATTTGAAAACAATCATCATCAAAATCAGAGTAGGGTACTACGCCACGCTTACTAGTGTTTGGTAATTCGCCATTTTCAACCGTTTAACGTTCGCTGTCAGCTTCGGCATTATTTTTTTCTCAAAGAGGTAGGATTGAAGCTTTAGAATCGACAAGAAAAAAAAAATGGACAAAAATTTTATTTTTTACTAAAATCGATCTACAGCGAAAACTAAAACCAGCAAGGTGGGACCTTTTACGGTGGAATGCCACATATTTTGACTGTTTTTAAAGGGTAAAATAGATAATTAAGAAACTGCAAACAAGTACTTATGAGAAATAACACTAAAAATAATGTCAATAACGACTTTGAGAAACAGATACAAATGGTTTTTCAAGTTTCTTCTTCTCTTATAAAATTACGAATTGTATGAATAATTTCACCACAAAGTCCTAGTGTATCTCGTGACTTTTTCAAATATGGATGAAGAGACTTCAAAAATAACATATCTTCATCTTCTTTTCGATTTTCTTCACGGTCTGCGTACAACTTTAGTTTCTTATCCTCGATATCAAGAGCTCGTTGAATTGCTGTTCGTTTTTGTTTTGGTTTCGTTGTTTCATCTGTTATTCCCGAATCTAAATGCCAACAAATTCGAACATTTTACCATTACATTTACCCGACAATGTGTGTAACTACTTAGGAACTTGAAGTGTCACAGGGACTGTTCACAGATGAAGCATACCTGCGTAGTTTGTAAAAGTATGGCCAGGACTGACTTCACAGTCGCAGCAAATCCCAAAATGAATGTTTTCCGGGGAGATTGATACAAGGGTTCGCCACTCAAGTCTTGCAAGGAATACAAATACTCTAGAATATGACTCATCGACTTCTCATGTTTCTCAACTTTATCATAATAAATTGGTTTTTTAAAACCGGACTTTGTAGCAGGATCCCTGCTGTTTAAAAAATCAATCAGTCGGTCAATATTTCGAATAAATTGAATGGTTGCTCCACAATTTTTAAATTGTGGTTTACCACTGTCCTTTAATAACTGAAGAGCGTCTGCAACAGAAGAGCTGAGGGTCTGAGCTGCAAGTTTTACCTTCATAATATTATTTTTATAAGTGACGTGGGTGGGCGATAATTTGTTTGCAAATTTCAAACACAGTTTCTCCTGGTACACTTGGAGTAAATTGATGTAATTCCAATCAATTATCTCATCACCGTACTTGAACTGCTGATACTCAAACAGCGCATTTCTAGCTAATTTTAACATGTGACATGCATCTAGAAGCACGTAGATCAGGTCTTCACAATCAGCATCTTGATTGTGACACCGTATAATAACTCAAAGTATAACCTGAGACCAGTCGTGAATAAACTGATACAAGGTGGCTCAAATAAAGTAAAACGAAAGGAAGTACGGAATTACCCGTGATTCAAAATAATCGGATAGACATCCAAAATGATACGAGCAGCATTAACGCCAAAAAATAAAAGAAAATTAGCAAACATCTATATAAAAAAAATGATGTCATCAATCACAAAATTACCGTGGGCATTCTTCGGAGATCGATTCCCCGAGACTGATTGGTCCAAGGCAAATTGATAAAAAGGCGATGGGTACATACAACACAAATAAAATTGAAACAAAATAAAAAATACGTACCAATATCCCGACGATCCGCGGTGGCTACTGCAGCTTACAGGACTAGGCTGAAATAAAATAAAAAAAACAAGGGAAAGAAGAGGGAGGATTTTAAAATTGTTGCCCTCATCCCATTTTTGAACATAAGCTAATGAAAGATCATCTCATGAAAAATGAGGTATAATAAGAGAAGATAATGAAATAAAAAAAAGGACATGAATTAAAATCATAATTAAAAGCTAAAAAGGAAAATTGAAAGTAAAAAAAAATAATAATAAAAATAAAAAAAAAGACGAAAATTAAATTTGAAAAGTTGAAATTGGGTCGGGCAGAAGGAACAAACAGATCTTCCGTGATGGTTATCGGGCAGGATACAGCGGCAGACGTACGGACCGCCTTGGTGGAAGCGGGGTGTCCATGGCGCATCGATGTTTAGCGCATTTCGATTGGACAGCTTGGGATTACAAGTATGCAGAACTACCCAAATAATACTTGTACATGATAATTTTCAATATTTAAAAACACAATAACAACTAATTGCCATTCTTATTCCACGTATTATAATATTTTTATTTATTATTTTTCAAAACTACACTAGATACTGAATATCGAGTATCACTGCACGCACTTACCCATAGAGTACCGGATGTGGTCCATACGACCGCCACCACGACCACCACCACGACCGCGGCCGTGGCCGCGGACGTTGTTCAAAAACATTGCGTACTGAAAAAATCACAATGTAATGTTTAGGCAGCATTCTGAAAAATCTAGATGAATTCAATGAAAACTTATCAAGAAAGAGATTTGAATCGGTTGAAAGAAAAGGGAGATTTTTGTGCATTCAATTCATCAACTAGATTCCAGACATACAGAAAATTGATTTGTTCTAGATAAGTTTTTTCAATCCATTGAAGCTCATGATAAGAGAGGGAAAACAGACGTAGCGAAAGTAACAATTACTTGGAAAAGAACGATTCCTTTGTAAGAAAATACATTAGTTAGAGATCAGAAGAGAGAATTTCTTCTCAATAAGAATTAAGAGTAGAAATGCTCAACAACAAGATATGATAGGTACGTAGGTAACCATTTTCATTTTGAGAGATGAATATTGAGAACAAAATTAATCGACGCACATGAATATTTCTCTTTCTTCCTAAAAGGGGTATTCGTATCTGTACCTGGCAAATAAGTTAGAAAAAATCTCTTTCTTTTTACATTGCACATGAAAGGCAGATTGTGTAAAACTTACTTGGTATCCGAAATTGTTGTCCATAATGAGAAATGAGCAGAAAAGCAATTAATTAAAGTACGAGTATCCTATATAATAAAGCACAGTTTGTTTACATTTTGTACGTTCTGTCATCATGCGCGGAATCCGTCGGTGCCGCCGGGGTGCGATCACTCGGTCCTACATGGCGATATCGAGGGTGCTATCAGTCGGTCATCGCCGTAGTTGATACTTTTTTCTTATTGGTCTACAATTATCATGGTTTTTAATCGAAGAAATCGAAAAGGCATTTTGACCGTTGGGAATCTGTCTGTACCAGAGAAGAGATATTCAACTCTTGGTTAATTTTTAAGACAAAAAACGCATATATTTGCCACGTTAGCGCTGCAATCGCCGTTATGTTATGAATAAAAATAAATCTTCAAAATCTATGTTTTCTCTGGTATCAGTGTTGGAGGATTAAATTCATGAAGCCAAGTTCTTGATTTTTTCAAATTTTAATAAATTGAAATAAGTATCAATTGACCGAAAGTCTTTTCAATATCAACAAAATTTACCTACATGTGTTTCAAAAGCCAAGCTGAATGTTTGTTCATTATTTGTTTTTTCGAGGAATTCGAGGGACCGTAAGTTGGCCTTTTTAATTTCTTCTTCCGTTGTGTCTGAAATATATAGATAGAGATAAGAAAGAGAAATGAAATTAAAATGTTGTCATCCTTAAATCTACACGGTATAATATTTTCATGAATTAAAATTGTCAGGAGATGTCTAAGGATGTCTTCTCTTCTACACCGTTACACCGAATACGGACCATTTGTCACCATGTGGTAGTCAATGCATATTAGGTACATCTCTTGTCTCCAACTTTGTCATAAACGTGCTTGTCACTGTCTTCCTTGTTTTCCTCAAAGTGCACATCGATACCGTAGGTGTTGAGGTATGCATTTTCATCTTTAATTCAAGGATTACAATCAATACTTGATATCGAAGGCCAATTATTAATAACTTTTGTAGACTTACGAGCTATCTATATTTTGGACCATTTCTTGGACGTACATGTTTGTGTACCAAAACTAAAACATCAATCTCGCATAATTTTGTCAACTGTTTTGCATTTCTTGTACGCGTGCACGTAAATGGATTATACATCTGGTGTTCGCTTGATTGGTTGTCAAATCTAAACGACTGCAGGTATCGCGCGAGTTGTTTCCTAAAAGTAATAGTATTGAATGATGAATGTTGATTCTTCGAATCATTAAAATAGCTTACTAATTATTACAAGGCGTGGACGTACATGCATCTATACCAGATGTGATGGGCTGTAGCTAATACGGCATCCGATTTCACATAAATTTATCTAGTAATATGAAAGAACTTGGATACGAAATCCAAACGACTGCCGGATATCGGCAGTCGGTATCGAGCTGAAAGAAAATGGCGCCATTGTGAGAATCAACAAGCTAATAATTTTAATAATAAACAAAATTAGGAAGAAAAAGAAATGTTTGCAATGACATCGTGTTTCAAACAATTTCTATTATATTATTTACTTTTTTTTTCTGTTCAATCATACTTGGCATACTGGTGGACCTTGCATTAAGTGGCACTTTCAAATTTACAACATTGGTGGCACTGGTACGTTCGTATCAGTAAGTCTTATAAAATGTATGACGTCATTGACCCGAAATGAACAGCGGATGTATTTATGCTTCACATAGTGGTGGTGGCGGCTGTAATGTGAGTATGTGACGGTCTTGTGCCATGACTCACGGAACGAGTAACAGGTGCTGTGGTGAAGGTGGGTGCGCATGGCAGTACCACCGCTGACACCCCCTCCCACATGTTTTGAGTGAAGTTTATGGGTTATGGAAACTAGATTTTTTTTTTTTTTTTTTTTTTGGAAAGAGAAGAGAAAAAGCAGAAAAGGAAAAAAAAACTTGAATTGGAAAAATAAATATTTGAAGCATCCCAGAGATAGAATCTCTTCTTTGCTTATTTTGCTCGTTGATTTAATAATCTTCCAGATAGAAATAGCATCTCAGAAACAGAGTCTCTTCTTTGCTAATAATTCATTTGCCGTAAACAGTAGACTCATTCTATTTATTTTAAGAGTAGAGAAGCAGTGTATCATGAAGAATTTGAGAATCATTAGAGTATCTACTTACTAATTATTGTAGCTACTACTATTATTTATTAGTAAATTATAGAGGTTGTGACTTATGTAGTAGGCGGCCGCCATTAGTGTATTTACAATTATATGAAGAGCTTATTGGTCAACGTTTACATATTAACCTCAGCCATTTACCTTCAATTCATATAGTGCTTATTGGTCAATGTTCACATATTGACCTCAGCAATTTATTTCTGCACAATTTGAATAAATGTTGCAGTAGTGGTTTTGTGCAAATATCAGCCAGCTGGTTTACTGTACTGACTTGCTCAATTTTTATTAGGTTCTGAGAGATGTACTCTCTAATTTTTAAGTACCGAATTTCAACATGTTTTAATTTTCCTCTACCAACCCTTGTGCATGCTTGTTGCATTGCCGCAAAGTTGTCTTCATACATTACAATGGGAAACACATTCATTTCCAGAGTTTCTTGAGTCAAGTAGGCTATAAAAAGAGCGTCATGCGCTGCCTCATTGAGTGCAATGAATTCTGCCTCACATGTGTGTTCAGCAATGCAGCGTCGAAGTCGAGAGCACCATATAATCGGTGTCTCATACATTCTCACAATAAATCCAGTAGTGGATCTCCTAGTTGAGTCTCCCGCGTGATCAGCATCTACATATGTATCAAGTACATGATGAGAGTCTGACACAGAGGAAAAGTTAGTCCCATCATAAAGTGGGCACATTATCCCTAGGTCTTTTGTAGTAGTCAAGTAGTGCAGGATACGCTGTGCAAGAGTCCAGTGCAACTCTGTAGGTTGAGTCTGGAATCTTGCAAGGTAATTTACTGCAAAGCTAATATCTAGGCGAGTATAATTTGTTAAGTACATGAGAGCACCAATAACTTGACGATAAGGAAATAATTCGGCCTTTAGCGTTTTTATTCTCAAGTGGTGGCATTGGTACTGCAGACCATTTAGTCACCTGGAGTTGGGGTAATTCAGGCGAGTAAAATTGACGAATAATTGCTTCAGTATATGATTTTTGATGTAAGAAAATATTTTTCTCATATTTCTCAACTTCAATACCTAAGAATTTCTTGGGAAATCCCAAGTTCTTAATTTCAAACGCGTTTGAGAAAGCATCAACAGTTTCATTTATTAAGCAGGTATCATTCCCTGTCAAAAGAATGTCGTCGACATGAATAATTAATATTGCGAATTGTTTGTTATTTATAGTACGTTTTATATAGAGGCATGGTTCTCGTTCATTGCGAGTAAAACCAATTGATTTCAGAAACGAGTCTATTTTGCGATTAAAACATATTGGTGCTGTAGCTAGACCATAGAGAGCTTTTTGTAGTTTACACACAAATTTTCTTGGATTGAATTCTATTCCCTGAGGAATAGATACATATTTTTCACGATCAATTTCGCCGTTAAGAAAAGCATTGACTAAATCTATCTGGATCATCAGCCAGCTAAATTTTGATGCTAGTACAAAGAACCAACGAATGGTAGCCACTGAGGGAGTAGGAGATGCAGTATCTAGTTTAGAGTACTGTTCTCTATCTCGACATCCCACTACAACTAATCTTGCTTTGTAGATACCATTTGATTTTATTGAGAATATCCATTTCACAGGTATCATTTGCTTATCTTTGGGTCGGGGAATAATTTCCCAGACTTTGTAACGATTCATTGCATCTAACTCTTGTTGTATAGCATCTTTCCATTTAGCAGCATCAGGACCACCAAGCGCTTGTTTGAAAGTGAGGGGTTGAACCTGATGAGCGGTGAACATGCGTTTATCGTAATCACCAAAATTATCATACCAGATTTTCAAAGTATTTACTGTGATATCATTAGAATTTTCTAAATCTGAATCCCAGTTATAATCAATAGAGTTTACTAAATAAATAATCATGAATACAGAACCGCTTGAAATGATATCTGCTCTATTCTAGGTATTCATCAATAAAAATTATTTGATACTGGTAGATATGTAATGAAGAAAATTTCATTGGTATTAAGATATGGATTATGGCCATAATGAGATTTGGTGGGGTTTTAGAGAATTTCTGAAAAAGAATAATATATTATTGTTATTGAATAGGAGAAACCCAAGTCTTGCTGTTCACAGATTAAGGACTGAGACAGGAGACAGATGTAGGAGTAGGACAGAATGATATGCCAGCGCCTGGCGCTGTGATGGCTTAGTTCTGAACTGTGTGTGTGTACTGTGTAATATACGACCTTAGAACTGCGAAAAGTGGGAATGAAAACAAAACTCGCTCTGTTATGTAGACTGTCGTTCCCAAATTACCCAAACCAGCGAGCGCAAAGCGCGAGTCTGCTGTTACCACGAATCAGCGAGCGCGCAGCGCGAGGCTGCCAGGCGCCGGAGGCGCGCCGCAAGCGGCTAGTAACTAATAATACAACACGCCGTAAAACGACGGACGGATGTATGATTAAAAACATAGGAACAAAGTGAAGACAATGAGGTTAGGTAGGAGTACGTATCAGTATATCTATCATATCATTATCTTTCGTCTCCCGGAAATGGAACCACCTCGACCTCTGGATAGTTCTCGTCCATCCAATCCAAGAAATGCCTCAGAATCAATGTTTTCTCAATATAGGACAGGGTTGACATGCGATCGTTCATGACTTGCGCTATAGGATCAATGGACGGAGGTGTTGGGCAGATTTTCTTGGTCATAGTGTCTAAGACTTGTACCATCTTGTCACTGTAAGTATCTGGCGTCGACGGCCCTCCTGAATTGCTTGAAGTTTTCTTTGTATGCGACCTATGTTTAACTGGTTCCACTGGTTTCCAAAAATGAGTATCATCAGTAGATGAATTATATTTGCCAGAGACAGGATCCAAGAAACTTGAATGAGAACTGCGCGGTGTGTCTGCATTCTGCGTACTCGTGCTTGGACCAGAACTGACCGGTGTGTCTGTATTCTGCTCACTCGTACTTGGCGTCCTTTGCATTAATGACGACACTCCAGACGAACTGTCCGTTTCCTCCGCAGTGGACTACATTGTTATGAAGGAACATTGTGTCAAAAAAAGATATTAGTTCATACTTTTCGTTCATCAACTGACATGAACACTGCTCAAAGTAGTTTTATTACTTAAAATGTTATCAATACTATCGAAATTTTGCTCGGCATTCATCTGGGGTTCTGTTATCTATATCTATATCAGACAATTGAATATTGTTACCACCGATGTACGCATAATATTGTCATGAAATTAGGGTGGAAATCTTACCGCTGGCAATTTCATCAAACGCAAGGCGTATTCTTGCTCGGTCCTTATGCGCTTCGCTTTCGGTGGCATATAAGCACTCAAAGCAGGAAATTGCATCCAACAGACGCGCTGTTTCCTCATACGACCATTTATCTTTCTTTGCAGTCATTATTCAATCAACTTATTTATAGTATAGTTACGCTAACAAGGTTCTTTCTGAGAAAGAATCTACGCTGTTTTCGGCTTTCCATTTTTGGAATTCACTGTAAGTCCGTTCGTAACGAGGCCTTGATAACTTAGGGAGCAGGGCACCAGATGCATCTGTTGCGGCATCAATTATATCCGGTGGAGTACCGTTGATTACTTCCAATAAACTTGGTGAATTTGGCGGAGTATTAATGTGCTCTTCAAACTCCATTTCTCATAAAAAACGAAACGAAACTTTCGATAAAACACTCGCAAAAGATGATAAAACACTCACAAAAGACGAGTAAAGAAGGAACACGAAAATGCCGATGCAAATGACAACTTCAACGTGGTCGTGAACAATCAAACAATAGCCTGCTAGTACTACCAGTACACCATGACAGTGCTACCACATTGCCGATCGAATTTCCGTGCATCTACCATTAAAATAGTATACGCGACAGGAGCCTAATCTACTATTTCTATCATCTTCTCTCATATTACCGCCCGCTTGCTACATTACCACCCTGAATTCACACTTTTCTGCCCGCTCCATTCTCGACGGCCATTTTCTCTTTATTATTTTTTTTTTTTTTGTCTCCGCAATCGGGGCTTGAACCACGCACTCCTGACTTTGCAAGCCGTTGCACTACCAGCTGCGCCACATTGCTCCATATCGATAGTGGGTGATAATGTTCTATGTTGCACGCATGAATTGAATTGTACGGTAATATCACGAAGCAGCAGGAGAAATTGCGTGCGACGGCGACCGGGTGATGAGTTGACGACAAAACGAAAAACGCACACTCGTAGCCGTCGTAATAAAAAAAATCTTCCAAGGCAAGGAGCGAAGCGACTCGAGTGACTCGTTCAACTTGCTCCGCTCGTCTTCGACTCGCGTCGCAACTACACCAAACTCGTCGCTCAAAACGGCGCTTTTGCACCTTGTCATGAAATATACTATTAGGGCCAGTTTTACTAACTCAGTTAAGCGTAGTTTTAAACGTACAACTAGCTAAAAGTAGGATTATCGCAGAAATCAGTTTTACCACGAGAAAAACTTAGTTTAATTGGAGTTTCTCGTAAGCGCCCGATTTTGGGCGTTAAAACTCGGATTAACCGGAAAATACATGTTATCACCGCCGAAAAACGCGCGAAAAATATTATCATGAAGAAACTGTAGTATTAAATTATTATTTTGTTGTTACTTATTACTCGTTTTGTAATTTTTCGAGCCATCTCTTGTGACTATCTCATCAAAAAAGAAGAGGAAAACATGGATTGGAGGCTGAATTTTTTTGACCATCCATTTCCTGAGATCGAAGACCAAGACGAAGAGGAGGACTTCAACACTTTTGCTCTGTTTGTGGGTTTTCCTAGAGCAAGGCAAGTGTTCCGTCCAAGAATTAATGCTTTTATTAGTTTTACAGATCAGGATTTCATTGACAGATTTCGGTTATCGAAGAATTGCGTACATTATTTAGTGCATGAAGTTGGTGACCAAATTCGCTCGCGAACTGCAAAAAACCATGCAGTAACTCCAGAAGAGAAGATATTATTTGCGCTGAGATATTACGCAACAGGCAATTTTCTCCTCACCTGTGGTGACTTTGTGGGTATAAGCAAAGCTACAGGTAGCGTTATTGTAAAACGAGTATCCGAGGCTATCGCAACTATGAGTCGAAAGTTCATAAATTTTCCGGAAAATGAAGACGAAATGAATCGTGTGGCGCAAGGGTTTCATAATATCCACAAATTTCCCCGATGTATCGGCGCAATTGACTGTACGCACGTGAAAATTTTGTCTCCTGGTGGTGACGATGCTGAAAATTATCGTGACAGAAAAGGGTTCTTTTCTATGAATGTGCAAACAGTTTGTGACGCTGACTTGCGCATTCAAAATATTGTTGCGAGGTGGCCGGGTAGCGCCCACGACTCAAACATTTTCCAAAATAGCCGATTACGAGCGCGTTTCGACCATGGTGAGTTCGGAGATTTTTTGCTCGTAGGCGACAGTGGATATGCTGTTTCGCGCTATCTGCTAACGCCTCTGAGGAATGTTCGAAATAGAGCAGAAGATTTATATCAAGAATCGCTGATAGTAACGCGAAATACAGTAGAACGAAGCTATGGAGTGTGGAAAAGACGGTTCCCTATTCTTGCAACTGGTATTAAAGTCAGAAAAATGAGAACTATTCAAGCAATCATTGTAGCTACAGCTATCCTTCATAATATTGCAACATTTTTTGGAGTCAGAGTTCCTCGTGTAACGGCAGAAGAAGAGGAGGCAATTCAAGAGAGTATGGTTCCAACAGATCCTATTGCAGCGCCTGGTGACGACGGTCATCACATCAATCCCAATGAAATTCGTCGAAATCAGCTCATACATTACTTCCAAATGCGAGAAAATATTGTAAATAATCCATAGTAAGAATTTTTATGTAGTAAAATACGATGTAAAACCAAACAAACGAATTACAATAATAAAATTCACGAAACACTAATTTTTCTGAACATTTCGTGAGGCTTGCGTGCGTAAGAACGATTCGCAAAACCAAATAAACTCAATAGAAATAAAATTCACGATTTAAAAGTAAATAAAAATTAACAATTTTTCTGAAAATTTCGCTAAGATTGCGTGCGTGAGAACGATTCCGATAGACTGAATAAACTCGATAGAAATAAAATTCACGATTTAGAAGTCAGTAGGCTGGAAAATAATGATTTTTCTGAAAATTTTGGTAAGATTGCGTGCGTGAGAACGATTCCGATAGACTGAATAAACTCGATAGAAATAAAATTCACGATTTAGAAGTCAGTAGGCTGGAAAATAATGATTTTTCTGAAAATTTTGGTAAGATTGCGTGCGTGAGAACGATTCCGATAGACTGAATAAACTCGATAGAAATAAAATTCACGATTTAGAAGTAAGTAAGTAGAAACTAATTTTTCTGAACATTTCGTAAGTTTTGCGTGCGTAACAATTGGTCTCTTTTCATCTGCAACACTTCAATTTCAAGATCATTCTTCCTCTTATTCGCTTCCAATTGGTTCTTCCGATCTTCTTTCGTAATCTCCAAAATGTCGAGCTCCAATTTTTGCTTCTTTGCATGGTCATCTTCCAATTGCCGCATCTATAAAGCATGTCGTTTTTGAAACGCATCACTTTGTAGCGCTATAAGCTCAGCACGACCAGCTGCCCATTGAGTCAACTTATCTTGATAATTTTTCGATCGTTTCGTGCATGAAGGCGTACCTAAAAATATTTTCAAATCATTATTAGAAGAATAAATCTTTCACATTTCTAGAAGGGCAAGAAAGTAGCGCGTTTTCATATCCACAAATGTATTGAGGAATCGTCAAGTTGAAACTCTTCTGAAAATCGAAGCGTAAAATTCATTGGTCGAAGAGAAAAAGATAGAAATTTACAAAAGCTCGAAAATAAGAACATTCTTTCAGGAAATTCTTGTGACATCTTGCGTTTTCATACAAAATTCCGAGATAGCCATAGCCTACAGTATACCTTTTCGTTGAAGTTGGGTAAAATGGGTGAGGTTCTAATGAATAATTCTATTACCTGAGGAAGTCTCCTTTTCTGTATCACCAGTATCACGAGTTGAGGATGCATTGACTGTTGAGAAAAATGGAAAAACATATCAAATTTTCAGCCACTACATACATGTATTTTGTACGATATCGGAAACTCACTGGTTGTTCGCAAGGCTGTCGCACGTTCTTTTTCTCGCAGCATTACTGCTGTATATTTTCCCCATTCAGGCTGGTATGTTCCTTCGGTTGTTTCATCTAAACCAGAAGTGAGTTTCAAGAATGATAAGAACTTGACTAAACCTTCACTTATTATTGTCAAAAAATATTTTCATCGTGATTCATTTTGTCCTCACCCTCGCCAGCTATTTCCGCCAACTTTTCTTCTTCAGTGAAAAATCGATTGAACGTGTTCGTATCATCATTATGGACCTCGTATTCTCCAACCAGATCATCAACATTACGACTATCATCTACAATATGAAGTTATTTAAATAAGTAATATAGATTCATGTGAGTACTCTACTCATGTAGAATGGATGCACTGCAACTAATGTTTCCTCACCATCGTCATCGAACACCGCTCTTAATCCTGTAGCTTTATTTCCTAGTAACGCAGCCATTCTGTGATCCACCTCTGATAATGGTTCGGATGTATTTTCGCCTCCTCCAGTTTCCCGGACTTGGGCTCTCTGGTCCGCGATCTTCTTCTTTACGCCGCCCTTTAAGTTTTTGTATTTGCCGGACAGATTGGTCGAAGGACGGTATACTTTCGCAGATATTACATTGAAGTTTTTCTCAATTCGCTCCCACGCTCGTTTTTTGTCACTGAAAAAACAAATATTTTGAATTCCAACATTGAAGACTTGCAAGAAACAAATGCCCGTGTATAAATTTTTCAACGATGGGATCGCTATCTTACTTACTCCATAACATCAAGACTCGAGCGACTGTAAGCTACTTCTGGACCAGCCAGATGAAGAATGGTTGTGAACTGGTACACTGGAACTTCTGGACCAGCCAGATAAAAATGCAGTTCGAAGAAAGAAACTTACTTGATACTTCAACTTCTTTTTCGCTTGCCTTCTTCTACTTACCTCGAAGACACTGCATCTGTCCGCGTATTTTCGATTATTTGCTGCTCTTTCTCGCATAATCTCAATAAAATGTCAACTTCTTCTGGACTGAAGTTCGGGAATTTCTTTACTTTATTTCGTTGAATTGCGGACATTTTCTAATAACACAATAATCATCAAAATTGAACCATTAACCACACGGATGAACTTGACCACCATTATTGCATTGTCAGGCTGTAGTGTCACTGCATTAGCAGATGGAAAAACTGTACCCTGAATGATAAAGCTCTTTCTACGTACCTCTTTTCTGGTTATTATTCTTTAATGGTGAGTTGCGACAAGTTCGCTTACATCCATATAGGGCCCTTCTTCTGTGTGATTGATGGTTCCACGTACAGTCACGTACAAGCCAATACTTAATTCTAGTTGACGATCTTCTGGAAGTTTATCCACGTAACAATAGAATGGTGAACTAAAGAAAACTTGTTTGATTTCAATAAAAGGGAGATTGCTAAATGGACACAATTCTTTTTCAACAATTCTGCCCGAAACGAGTTCCATTTTTTAACCAAACTGTACGAACAACGCGGTACACTAGTCATCATTTATCAATATCAGCACCGGTTTGCATGCTACCGGGTTTGTTTGGTCGGGTTAGGTCGAATTTTCCAAGAAATATTTCGTTTTCTAGAAAAGTAATTCCAACACGAATATGGAAGCTACCATTTTCCTAATCGATTCACCGTCACGCATAGTCACGCCCATCTCATGCCGCTTAAACGTTGCTTACTTTAATCGGCGCTTGAATTTTATTGGTAAAACACGTATCTTCAGTTAAGCTCAGATTTTCGCTAATCGCCGTTTAAAATAATCTTGGATTATTTGAGTTTGGTAAAACTGGCCCTTAATTTCGTTGGAAATACGCTCCGCCCACTTGCGATCGACGGCGTTGTTTCAATCATTATTTCACTAAAAATTTCACGTGTAAATGAGGCTTAATAATGAAACGTAACTGAAAATTGTTCCATAATATCGGAAGACGTAGATATTTTATTGGGTACTAGCCGCTTGCGGCGCGCCTGGTAGCCTCGCGCTACGCGCTTGTTTTGACGGGCAAGCGCGAAACTCGCGCTTTGCGCTCGCTGATTTGGGTAATTTGGGACGACGGTCTACACTCTACATAACAGAGCAAATTTTCTGTGGAAATATTAATATAAGAAATGAAAAGGCACGACGGGAGTAGAAAATACCCTTTAATAAATGAAAAACATAGGACACGTTACATACCTAAAAAAATCATAATACATTCATGTCAGGTCGGCTCATCTTCTAAGTACAAAGGTATCATTCTCTTGTCTGTAAAACGATCCGTCTTCATTAAGTCAGTGCTGCCGTTTATCCAAATTCCAACATTTTCATTACCACTTTTCACAGTTCTAAGGTCGTATACACAGTACACAGTTCAGAACTAAGCCATCGCAGCGCCAGGCACTGGCATATCATTCTGTCCTACTCCTACATCTGTCTCAGTCCTTAATCTGTCAACAGCAAGACTTGGGTTTCAAGGTTTCTTCCATTCAATAACAATGATATATGTGACCCTGACAACGATAAGGGACCTAAAGTTGGGAAAAAAATTTTTCTCGTTTTTTACATAATATTATTGGGGACAACCTACTGCTTTTGAAACCCCTATCGCAAAGATTTTTTTTCTGACTTTAGGTCCCTTATCGTTGTCAGGGTCACATATTATTCTTTTTCAGAAATTCTCGAAAACGCCCCAAATCTCATTATTATGGCCATATCTTAATACCGATGAAATTTTCTTCATTAGATATCTACCGGTATCAAATAATTTGATTGATGAATACCTAGAATAGAGCAGATATCATTTCAAGCGGTTCTATATTCATAATTTAAACCACAATTCTATCTAACTGCGTATATTTGCCATGGGTGTTCCTTGAAATCTTGAATCCGGTGAAGTCGAGAATTGATACTATTTTATTTTTCATCTATCAGTATTGTATAATTCGATTTGATAAATAAATTAGATCAGATATCATTTCATACAATCGAAGATCACGTTCTGTATTTATAATTCGAACCACAATTCTATTTATGTAATGGATCAGAAACACATTGAACTACTCGCTACCTATTTTTAAACTCTTTCTCCAGTGAATGAGTTATGATCCACTCGCGCTTGTCAGTCTTTGCATCCGATCGACGTCACTCACAGAAGAAAACAGAGAACCAGGGGAATATTTTGTATTGGTATTCTCATGAAATCTCGAGTTCAACTTTTCGCTACCTAGGCCTAATTCTACTTCGTTCCAATTTTCATAATTCACAAAAAACCGAATATAATCATGTATTCCCACTTCCTACAGAACACACGCACACGTACATTCAAAATTCAAACCACAATTCTATTAGGTATATTAACCGAATTGTAAAAAAAAAAAAACAATAATTTCAGTATACTTAATCGAAATTAAAATAAACAATAAACCAGAGATCGAAAATACTTTTTTCTTAATCTCTTTTTTTTAAATTAAGTATTTATTATACCAGGGTAATCAGTATTTCAAATTGATAAACTACTTAAATTAAACATTTTGCTGGTCCACCGCCCCTGGGACCACATTATTGTGGTTCACCGCCGCTGGGACCGCATTGACAACCGCATCGACCACCACCACCGCCGCCGGGTCCTCATTCACCACCGGTAGGTTCTACATAAAATAGAAATGATCGTCATCATTGTCATTGAAATACCCGTAAAAAGGAAAGTAATGATTACGTGATAATGATACATAGGTTGAATTATAGGAGTACTCAGTACTCACCCTTCTAACAACGATTCCTCCCGCCCTCAGTATATTCAGGGCATTATCTGCAGCTCTCTATCAAAATTCAAAATATGATTAATAACACAGGGTAGATTATTTTGTATTCATTGAAAAAAGGAAAACAGACTCAGAAATTTACTTACGCGACTTTCAAATTGTAGTTCGACTACATCCCCGTTCAGTTGTCGTTGCTGACGTAACCCATACAGATTCTGGGATCAAATGCTCTCTTCAGATGTGTCTGAAATATATAGCTATAGAGATAAGAATATATAGATATAGAAAGAGAAATGAAATTCAAATGTTGCCATTCTTATTCCACACGGTATGACCTGGTCTTTTGATTTGATTGGTTCTATCTTTGTGTAGCCTGTATAGGCGCATGTAAATGCCACTATGTATTTATTTTCATCGACAGCACTCTCGGCAAGCAGGTTGAAGATGTCTGTTGTAAGTATTTTGAACTTACGTTTTGGTCGTTTACGTGTGCCAGTATGGGATGATCGTGTCGCCTTTGCAAGTTGGCACACTCTACAATCAGCAAATTGGTTCGCTCGCACTTTAAGTAAAGGTAAGCCACTTACATGTCGCGAAGTTTCTGCTATGACCTTAGCTGATTGATGGCCAAATCTCCAATGCCAAATCATTGCTATATTGTCATTCTTTGTCGGCGGGTTGATGACTTTGGTCGCTGACACATTTATTGCTGCAAGTAAATTATTTTGTATCTCAGAATGACGCACTCCTGTGGAATTCTCCAACAGATCAGTTCCATTGGGTGAATAATTACTACTAATAATCATTGGAATCCATTTCATCGAGTTGAATTTTGCTGCTGAGAACCAAATTTCTCCCGATTCAACGTGAATAATGTCTGCGTGTTGTGATGCAAACATAATATTAAATGTATCATCTTTTGTTAGAGCGTTTTCCAATATTAAATTTATGTAGAATCCCGGGATGTAGTATACTTTGTCGAGTATTAGATTTTGCTCTCTATTGAAGCGAGAAATGACTTTTACCTTCATCTGGCTGATGTGGGTGGCTTGTAAAATTTGGCCGTCGGGTATTCGGACCCGTAAAGGTGTATTTAATTTACAAATATTCAAAAGATATTTTTTTTCTTTCATCAAGTGCCGTCCGGCACCACTGTCCAAAGCGAATTTGTCTTTATATTCAAAGTTTTCATCATATACTGGTCACATTATCGACAAGTGTAGGCAAGGCTCTTCCCAATCTTCTTCAAAAGTTACGTAATTAGCGGAAGTGTCTTTCAAATCGTTATTATTCTTCTTTGCTGTGACATACTTATTCCAATCCAGTTTTTTTTGCCACTAGAGTTTGTATCAGGTTTATCGGGAGGTTTTTCAGTTGATTTTTGTTTCTCAGGACAATCAGGGCGTTTGTGCCCAGATTTATTACATCCGAAACAACAAACGCCTTTCTGTTTATGGAATTCGGACAAAGATTTTGAAGAGTTGAAATTTTTTGAATTATCATTCGATTGACTTTGATGTTGCTTCTGCTGAGGTTCTGGCTTTGCAGCAAAAAGCTGGTCCATTTAATACTGCTCGATGATCTTTTTTGTAAACAATGCAAAGGTTTGTTGATCAGGGTCGTCATTTTTCATTGACCGCAGAGCCGCAACGTACTCCGGGCCTAATGCCGTTGTGAGTTGATACATCTTATCTCTTTTGGGAATCATATTCCCAGCAAGAAGAGCTTCGTCTAGGCGGGTTTTGAATAAACGTACGAATTTAATAAAATCAGATTTTGGATCATACCGCCATCTCATAAGCTTAGTTTGAGCTGCTACTGCTCCTACATTGTTGAGCACTCGATAGCGTGAATCTAAAGCAGTCAACATAGTTAAAAAAGTGGGTAATCGACAAATTTCACGAATGTCATTATCCTTTATTCTGTCAAAAAGGATATTTTTTGCTGTATCTTGCATTTTGTCGTAGTTGGTATGAGTAGTAAACCTTTCCACTTCCATTGCATCCCGGTATACATCATCGATACTATTTGGGAATATAACGAGTTTAGCTCCTTCTTTAAAGCGCATTTACACTGGTGTTGGATACATGCCGTCGTCATGTTTTTGACTTTTTGCCGCGAAACCATTTACACCAAAATGACGCCGACATGTTACAGAACATGTTATTCAACATGTAAGCAACATAGCGCTACAGAACCGATTCGAATCGGATATTTGATGTTGTCAACATCCATTTTCCCTCCAAAATAGCTTTCCGATTCTCAAATTGATGCATTTCAAGTCTTCTTGTGAGTCTATTGAGAATATTTTGAGTTAAAATCCATTATGAGAACGAAAAATAGTGCGAAACGTGTTTGGCAGAAGAGAGTTTTGGTCTGTCTTGCGTTAATGCTAGTGCTACGCCGTGCTGTAGTTTCAAGACCAGCCCGTAGGTTTTGGGTTAGACCATCCCTGTACCAGAAGATAGGTGAAAAAATTCTAACTGCTGCAATTATGGACGATTACCACATGTCTGAAGCCGAGAAGATGAGACGTGGTTACTTTAAATCATTTGTTCGCATGAAGATGGAATTGTTTGATTGGCTACATGAGCAGGTGAAAGGAATGATTCAAAAACAGAGCACGAATTTCAGGGAACCAATTTCTTCTTTAGACAGGTAAGAAGAAATAGATTGTTTTTTTTTGTTTTTTTTTAATAATAAAAAAAGTAAGTTAGTCATAGAAGTTACAGAAATCCTTGTATTTCTTTCAGATTGACTATAACATTACGATTTCTGGCTACAGGCGATTTGTATGACACGTTAGAAAAACTGTTTCACGTCTCAAAAAGTTCCCTCACTAATATAATTATTGAGACTTGTACAGCCATAATTCATGTCCTCCAGGATTACCTCAAGGTAGGATATAGAGTGGATTATTCAAAGCTTCATGCAGTAGTGGATTAGGTACAATGAAGTGCAAACAATAAAAATCGACGATTACGAAGGACCGTGTGGAAATTTATTCCATAATTATAATAAATTTCTCTTTCATATTTATCACGACTATACATTTTAATACATATTTCAGCATCCAACAACTGAAGGAGATTGGAACACCGTTGAGAAGAAATTTGCACAGAGATGGCCCATTGTCTAGGTGCTATCGATGGTAGACACTGTCCTATAGTTCAGCCGCAACATTCTGGCACGGAATACTACAACTATAAAGGGTTCTTCAGCTTAGTTCTCTTAGGTGTGGCAGATGGAGACTATAAGTTTTTATACGTTGACGTGGGTGCCCAAGGAAAAGCTAGTGATGGTGAAATATTCAATAAGTGTCCGCTGAAGAAAGACCTGGAGGACGGAAAATTGAATTTACCACCAAGCAAACCCCTGCCAGGAAGAATACAACCGTCTCCTTTCGTATTCGTTGCAGATGACGCTTTCGCTTTGTCAGAAAATGTGTTGAAAGCTTATTCTGGAATCACTGATCAAAATTCTCCCGAAAGACATTTCAATTATAGATTATGCCGAGCTAGAAGAATAATTGAGAATGTTTTTGGGATTCTCAGTGGTCGATTTAGGATTCTCAGACACGCAATGCACTTGAAGATGGAAACAGCAAGTTTGGTTATTTTATGCACTTGCTATCTGCATAATTTTGTACGGACCCATACAACAGAAGAAGAAGACCCTGTACTTCAAGAAGTGCTCAATGGTATATTTTTTATGTATTTTTTACTAGCATGTTTTTGAAATGAACTCAATTTTATAAGATGCACATTTCTACATTACATGAAAAAAAGAAAAGAAGAAACGTGTACCTGAAGAAGTCTTATGCGCTAGTACAGGTCCTCTGTTTAGGACTAGTAGGGCCTAATCTTCATTTTTGTCAAAAAAAGAATAATGATAATAATATTTGGAATAGATAAAAAGAAAAAAAAGTATACCTACGACATAATAATTAAAGTAAACCTGTACTTCGAGATAAAAAAGTAAACCTGTACCTCGAGATTAAAATACGAAATGGTGATGAATCGCGAACGCTGTCAATAGAATAGTTATCTTTTTGCATTCCAGATGCAACTAATGGTGTGGATAGAGAACGAAGAGGCTTCTTTCCATTGAGGAATCAAGCAAGAAGATGTAAACCAGCCCCCAAAAAGATGCGAGATGAGTTCTGTCAATACTTCACTTCTCCTCAAGGCGGAGTTCCGTGGCCGACGCCCTACAATTAGAATTTAGAAATATATTAATTCGTAATTCAAAGTTGTTTGTAAGTGAGAATTTTTTGTTGTCTTTGTTTTTTTTTTTTTAAATCTTCATTTAGGATTCAACGTACCTATTACATACGTAATTTTGTTTTCATCTCAGTGTTGTCTTTTTGCATTGATAATATTGTCTACGACGAAGGGAAAGAGAACGAGTGAACTGGAATAATTGTATTGATCAATTATAAGAAATAATTCATAAAATAAAATGCAATATAGTTCATGAGAAAATGAATTAAAAATTTTCATGAAAATATGATGAGCGATCAGTAAGGTAGTTTGAAAAAGTACGATACAACTTTCCATGAAAATATACCTAATGAGGAAGAACAAGACCGCGTACGTAAATAAATTCTAAAATTAGAAAACAGAACAAAATTTCTCACAGAAATATGATTTGGGGAAGAGAAATGAAAAAATGCATGTCAGTTACAAGTATCGAAATTCCAACAGTGCAAAAACGAAAAAAGTTCTCAGAAGAATGAAAAATCTGAGATAAGAATTGAACACTGCGCGAGAGGAGTAAGCGCGAGAACGCAAAAATTGAAAACATACTTGAAAACAAAATGAAATGGCTCACAAAAAATACAGGTCATCAGGGGAAAAGAGAACGTGAGAGAATGACAACTGAACAAAATATGGCGAACCCCAAAAATTCGATCGATCGTTTGTATAATTAATCGACATCCCCCATCATTCAACATCATTAGTATTACTCACTACAATAGCAATTCCATTGGCCTCGGCCCGTTTGTGAAAGAATATTTCATTTATCTGACTCTCCGCTTGCAATTGTAAAGCAGGAAAACCATTCAGACTTCGTATTTTCTTGGCAATTAAATCCCCAAAAACGTCCCACTCATCTTCCTCTCTATCACGACTTGGTTGTGCAGACATAGAATTAGCTAGTGAAACGACTGCATTTGATAGAGCACTTTCATCAGTTTTTTTCTTCTTATACGCGTTCGACAGCCTTGGTCGTTGAGCAGATGGGATACTGGTGCTATTACCAGGAATTGGCAAGCCCGCTGCTGGAGTAGGAACCTCATTATCGTCAATAAACGGAAGTTCTTCATTATTGAATGTATTTCCAGCATTTCCATCCTCCAAATCAACTTCGTGAACGTGATCTTCCATTTCATCATCATTAACAACAATTGCATCTACGGACTGGATTTAAACAATCAAAGAAATTAGTTTTAAATCAGACATCTACCTATTACGTTCTTATTCAGCTACGGCACACCATCTACCTACCGAATCCTGAATGGCATATTGATTCATTTCACGTCGGGGTAGTATTGGTGCTGGACCACTGCTGCTGATAGTGCTCCGTATAGTAACAGCTGGCGAGAGAAATTTCAGGGGTTGAAAAAGGTACCAGTTGGATTTATAAATTTCGCCAGTAGCAGATCCAGTTTTCTTTTTCCCTTCCTTGGCTCTTTCCCTAATGTACTGGGAAGTAACCGTCTTCCACTTCGACTCAACCTCGGACACCGTTGCTCCAATTTCTCTCGCTATTTCACTAGTTGAATCAAACCGTGCAGAGCTATTCTTGTATAACGGATCCTGTCGATCCCACAGATTTCTGTAACCCTCAAAGAGAGTTACCAACCGGAGCGCCCGTTCCTTTGACCACTCCTACGAAACAAAGAACCAATACAAGTCAAACTGAAATACCACCGTAGGTATGATGATTGAGAAAGGGAATACTTACAGCAGGCATCTTAATTAAACAGGATACCAAAATTGGAATTCTTTCAAAAATTTCTCCAACTACAGGATCTGCTATCTACAAACCGAAGTTGAGAAACATGTTGCGGACCATCTCGCTACCGATGTACACCAAGCAACATGCCGGCAACATGAATCTCGCAACATTCTGCGTGATAACATGCCGACAAAGCCCGGCATGTTTTCATCCCAGCATGTAGAAAACATTCGGTGTAAATGCGCTTTTAGCTACTGTCGTTAGTAAACATGCTCTCCAATCTTCATATCGTGACTTATCGGTTAATATCGCGTCTGCGTTCTTCAGCAACTGATTCAAATTGGCAGCATACGCTGAATTGGACGACATTATGCTGGTACAGAGAATGTATGAAAAGAATGATTAATATAAATCCAATTGAAAATCAAGACATACGTCGTGCTTTTAGACTTCGAGGCATGAAAAGGTAACAGTCTGCTACTGTAATAAAGTAAAGTCCTGAACAAATGAATAGCAAGAACCACAGAACTGAAGTATATTCTGATGCGACATACAAAACGTGCCCAAAGTCACAGAGTGTGAAGTATAAGAATGGTAGCTAGCGCTCCATGTTACATTTCACTTTTCACAAAAAAAAGCCTCAACAATGAGATCCGTATCTAGGTAACCATTTTATTTTGAGAGATGAATATCGAAAACAATATTGTTCAACCTAGATAACCATTTAATTCAATTGAGAGATTAATATTGAAACAGAATTGATGAACGTAGGTAACCAGCATTTCATTTTTAGAGTTGAATATTGAAAACAGAATTGATCGATGCACGTGTATTTTTCTTTTTTTCTAAAAGGAGTATTCGTATATCTCTATCTGGCAAATACTGGAAACAAATCTCTTTCTTTTTACATCACACATAAAAGGCAGAGTGTGTGTAACTTACTTGGAAGCCGAAATTATCCATATTGATTGATGTTGGTATTAAATAAATAAAAATTTGGGTGAACTGGTGAAGAACGAATTGAGAATTGCACGTTTTTTGTTCATTTGTGATTGGTTTTCAATACCACTCGATGATTCCACAGTAAAAAGTTCATACTCAGTCATACACGTCAGGTGGTCTCGTTTTTGGCTTCCTTTTATTTTTAGTCAAAGTACCCTTTTTGCATATATCACTGATAATTAGGATTTTGTGTTGACCACCATTCCAAAAAAATGGACGTAAGTCAGATGATTACAATTCAGAGAAAAGGGTCTATGGTTAATGAGTTCTTTAGGACTGTACTTAGAATAATTAGAAAATGTTCAATTATGTTGGAATAATTTATAATTTATTATTATTATGTAGATAATTTTCATGGATAGTATTGATTTTTCAATGATCACATCTACCTGATTTCTTTTGCGAGTAAATACAACTGGATGAAAATATTAATGATCACAATCATGGATCATATTGTTCACACGGAAGTCCAAAAATTGTATTTTTGATCAATTGCATAAATATAGATTTGTGAAACAGAATCCTGATTTTTGATCGCATGAAAAGATATCCGCTCTAATTTAAGTAGTTTATCAATTTGAATGATTTGATTAGCCTGGTATAATAAATACTTACCTAATTAAAAAAAAAAGAGAGATAATTAAGAAAAAAGTATTTTTGATCTCTGGTCGAAGTATTTTAATTTCCCGACTACTTCTTTCCTTCTATCATCATTTTCCGACTAAATTCACGTCTACAGTATCCTTCTGTGGAAGTTTCTTCAGGACCACATCAACGTTTAGTGGGACAATTCCGCACGCGGCAAAACCAGCTTGTAAATTTGCAGAACTGTTCTTCGTAATTTCCTGCCACAACACTTTTAAAAGACGCGGAAATTCCGATTTAGGTAATGTTGTATTTCGTTGACCATCCACAGACATTTTCCATCGAGTCAGAACGCGGCGCCAGGTCCGTTTTGTCGGAGCGAAAAATGCCACATGCCACATCAAGTGGCTGCGTGATGTGAGTTGTGTTTGGAGGGAGGAAGATGAATTTAATTTGATACTTTCTACATTTCTCAATCACTTTCTCACTGACATGACTGGATAGATTATCGCAGATGACGGCTTTTGCACCCAACTTTTTCTTAGCATGTGGGAGGAGGATTCTGAAAAACCAGTTTTCAAACGTTACCCCGTCGAACCAACCACTTTTCGAAACGTCATATTTGGTTTTAGGGGGACCATTCTCAACCCACGTAGTCCATAATTTTCGGGCCTTATAAACAACGTAAAAGGGCAGTAATTCTCCAGACGCTGTCCCGCAAGTCATGAGACTTGTGCTGACTTTCAACGAATTCAATATCAACTCAGGGTATTTGCATCCTTGTTTTACAAGAACCTAATGAAAGACATTCAGATTTAATGACCAAGTATACGAAAACAAAATCGGGTAGGTATATATCTGCATGAATGCTTACTCTTTTCTTCCCCGGATTATCACTCAGGTTTGTTTCGTCAAAGTTGTAGATGTCGTCGGGTACAATTCCAGCGATCGCTATTCCGAGATGATGAATATAATTTTTTAACGTTTCTTCATTTACCTCGGCTCGATTTAATTTAACATTTTCCGCTAATCGTTCGCTTAATGCAGGGTGCCAGTGTACAAATGCACGGGCCCGGTCTTTGCCAGGTATCATATTATTTTGAGCGAACACAGGAATGTGAACTTTCTTGGCTACGATATAGTTCCGGATACAAATGCGCAAATCGTCCTTTGTGATAGGAATGTCAAATTCGGCTAGTAAGAGCAGGTGCTCAACAAATGATTTTTCTTCAGAAATTGTAAAAACAGTTGGACAACCGCACTTTGTACGCTCGACTTCTTGCAAAGTTTTTGTCTTCAATGGTGAGTGTCCATCAGTGCCGCAGGTCCTGCAGTCTGGAATCTTCTTCTTCTTGTTTGGTAAGGACTTGGCTGAAAACATCGCAGATTCTTTTTCATCTCTTCTTCTTTGTATCTCTCTTTTATCTCTCTCTTTGGCGAGTAGAAACTCCTTAATATCTTCGATGCTCATAGGTTTTGCGGCGTCTTTTGTGATTATTGTAGGGTAGGTGTCTTCTACGGCGAATATCAAATTTCCCCACTTCTGATATGGGAACCTGATTAATTAGGGTAGCAATTTTGTAAAGCTGAGGATACTTGTTCTTGGTTGAATTCCAAAAATGAAGTAAGTTTGCGTCAGTAGGAATTTTCTCTTTTATAAACTCGTGCAGTTCTGATTCCATAGAATTAGCGTTATTTTCATCTGGATCGATTGACGCGTTTGAAACAGACGACAGCACAGAGTTTTCCATTAGAAAGTGATCAAATTGTGACACTGACAAATCTTCATTATTGGCATCCCGATCCTGAGTTTCTGAATAAGAGTAACACCACAAAAGAAATATTTAAAAAACAGATAATTGACAACTAAATCGGTCAGTTCAGATAACAGGGGAAAAAAAATATAGATAGAGAAGTCAAACTCAGCAACCAACATGGCATTTTTTCTGTGTCCTTGGAATGGAACAAACAATTGTTCATCTCAAAAATTGATTTGACTGCATTTTCACGGTCGCATTTTTGAAGGCAATTTTTTAAAAACTTTTAGGACAAAAACATATTATTATTGTTTGACTTTTATAAGTTGAAAAGAAAAGATGAATAATTTCCCAGCAAGCGTCCTTTTCCAAAACGGCCTAAACACCATTTTGAAAATTGTTCAGGAGAGACAAAAAACGTTCTGTACTTGTGAACGCAAGTATTAGATCACTGCAAAATGGTTATGTCTTCTCATACAACCCAACTCGAATTTTTCACATCGATAGTCTGTTGAAAAGAAGTATCCCCTTCAAGTTACAGGGTCTGCAACCTAAAAAAATCGTGGATTTAGGCCGTTTTGGAACTACCATTTTCATTTTCGTGTATTTCTAAGGCTGAAAAATGATGAAGGAACATTGCACATGGCGCACAGTGGACAGCAAAATGAGAATCAATCATAAAAATAAACTTTATTCTTCGATAATAATTTAAAAAAAAATTTTTTTTTTTAAAAAGTAAAAAGTTTTGAAAAATTTTTGAAAAAATTTTTTTTTGCGACGTAAAATAGTATAATAATAATAATAATATTAAATTCTACGCGGACGTTTCTTCGGAGGAGCAGTCAAATTATCAGTAATTACGTTCTTCTTTGGACGCCCAGGACCTTTCTTTACGTGATCCGCATCCTGAGCACAACTGTTAGGAGGAACAGTCAAATTAGCAGCAGTGAGATTGATTTTTTTTGGACGCCCACGACCTTTTTTCACATTACTCGCTTGAGTAGAACTACCCTGGTAGTAGCATTCAAATTTGCAGTTGAGTCATTAGAAGTTGTCACTGTGGTTGCAAATGTGGTACCATCATCTTTTGTTGTACATGTTTTGGACAGTTCATTGTCATAAAAATTTCTTTCACTCTCTGTTAAACTCATCAATTCAAGTAATTTCAAGATATCGTTTCGTTTCAAGGCCAATACAGAGCTGTAACCTGGAATTAACCTTGGCTTACGTGCAACAATGCAGGTAACATCAGGTCTCACCATACGAATCTGTTTATTTTCACCACCGTACACATAACGCACGCCAACTTCCCCTGGAGTTGAGCTCGAAAAATACCATACTCGATTTTTTTTCATTTCCATTGGAGTTATGGAAGTGAGTAATGTTTGACTTAGTGTCTTGTAGTCATACACTTCCCAATCGTCACCGTAAACATGTACAATCCCAAATTTTTCATAAAATTTTTGATACTCGGCCGGTGTTTTAATGACAGATACTCTCCGCAACTTCTCAATTTGCCCGAAAATCCGATCAGGCGGTAAGAAGGAGTGACCGCGTACAGGAAAAAAATATTCGATCTCGTTCACAAACTGAGAAAAATCTGGCTTCTGTATAATTTGCAGTAAGTACGCCAACATAGTGGAATTTTTATTTTGAGCAGGGCAGCAATCTGAAAATAATTCGAGTTTCGATATTCTTTGACGCACAATTCGAGGCTGAACAACTTTCATGAAAAAATCGTTCAAAGCAGAGACTACTTGATTACTGCCTTTCCCTGTGTCGCTCTCCAACCACGTATAAATGTGAACATTGTCCTTAAGATCGGGCGGAGGTTCATGTATAACGATTGTTAAATTGTAGACGCCTAGCTGACGCGCGTAGTAAGCTTCACCGATATTTGTTTTGGGAAGAGGTTGCACTTGCTGCATATTGAATGTGACTGTGAGAACGTTGATATCATTTGAAGATCGTCGAAGAAGTTTGTAAAACCGTTTCCCTCGAGCTTTGTGCAGATCCAACAACGAAAATTGTAATTTCGTTACAATTAATGAACACAAGGAAATATTCGAGTGTTGTTTGATTAATATTCATTATTACAATCACAATAAACTAATGCACTAGATTATATTTTTGTCCGCAACCGCCAAAATGTTGAACAATCGTCAATGTTTGTACGCATACAAAATACGCGCATGCGCGCAACCTAACTCTTTGAGCCCTAAAGTAAAAATAGGCGTCTTCGCGTCGTACAACGAAGCACCAAAGGAGCGCCATGTGAACCGAAAAAAAATTTTATGCAACTTGTTTTTACCTTGAAAAAAGTAAAGAGAAAGTCTACAAGGATACAAACGGATTGATTGACTTCTAAAATGTTAGGATTGCCGTGAAAAGATTTATTATTGACCTTAAGCTATTTTCATGTTGGAAAAAATATTGTAGAAAACATGTAGAAAAGGGATCAAAACTTCCAACAAGAAAACAGACAATCTATTTTTATATTCAGGGTCTGCCAAAATGATGTCAACAGTTGAATTGTATTTTGGTTGTTTCAATGCAAAAACGCAAAACATATGTCTACTTCAAATTCACTAATGCACTAACACGCAATCATAATGCAAATTTTTACTATTATTATGATTATACTCACATTTCTTGACTTCCTCATCCGAACTCTCCACTTCTCTTGGTCTTTTTGAGGTACCATTACTTTCCTTGTCTTCAGATTCGTCATCACCAATTGTTTTCAAGATGTGGTCTTCATTTTCTGTCAAAAAAAAATGCATGGCCTAAAATTATGAATCTACTGCATTTTCCAAGTAATATGTTTGTTGGTGGTCTCAAATCAACATCACCTGAAGAAATCAAAGCCTGACGAGAAGCCCTAAAACATGTACCAGTACAAAGTGTCACAAAGAAAGAACATGGAAAACGTGCATATGATGGTGATTTGTTGTTTTTTCTGTGACAAAATGATTTGAACAAGAATGGGACGATGCCTTCAGTCCGTTCATAGAGGGGAAACATTGGTTGCTGCGGCAATGGAATTGTCAGACAAGAAGAGGAAAGAATTAGTTCAGTTATAAGAAACTGGGACTTAATCATAACTGTGAGGTTCTTGCAAGAAAAAAAGGTGATTTAATTCTTATTTGTCGGTCAGAACCTAACCTGCATCGGTTGTCCTCAACAGGTGGTATACTCGTAAGCCAGTCCCAAACTAGATTTTCAGCAGCTATTCTCGGAAGTGAGATACTTCTTGCTGGCTTCTGTTTACAAGAACTCTTGTTATCATCAAGTTCTTTCGGTCTCTTTCCTGGTACCTTGTTTCTTTCTGCTGAGATTAGAGACGTATTCAGATTAATACAAACTGAATGCCACTCAGCGAGATAGCACGATGACTTTCTAATCTCAAAAATAATTTACTTACCTGGTATTGTTGGGTGATGATGGTTGCAACTTCTGAAAGGGCTTGCGGCACGCAAGAGAAATCATTAATTGCCCACGACTCGTCATTTTTTGGAAAATAATCAGGAAAATAATGCATTATTACAAATAGCCGCATGCCGCATTGTTTTAACTGGACTTGAGTTACTTTGGTATTCATTGCTCACCCAACTAGTAAGCGCAGAAGTATCCCAACTGGACTTAGGTTTGTTCTGTATTAATTTTATTCGGCAAGGAAAATGATAAGATATTTTTGTTTTTTATGTTCTAAGAAATTCCTGCCACTTTTGATCAAAAGTACATCAACTAGTCGCTAGGGAGTGCTCTACACTATAAGAATCAATAATAATCCGGAAAACGCATTTTTTGGACTTAAGCTAGTTCTGTTCTATGGTGACGAAATGATATGCGAAGATTATGAAGGTAGATGCAGAGTTGGACAGAAACGAGACTTTTATGAAGGGAGGCCTTTAGGGTTTCAATCGCACATTTGAGTCGGATGGATTTGCTAGACTGAATGACCAGCAAAATTCATTGAGACAGGGGTAGAGTGAGAAATGAATTCGGCGAAGGGAGGTCATTGGCTTTTTGATCGGAAATTTCCCAATTGTCCTTAACCTTTAGTCGAAAAAAAATCACATTGAATGATAGTAAATAGCTGTAGGAAGAAGATGAGAAATTCTGAACCATTTACTTACCATCAGTTTCAACGAGCGATTTGGGTGATTCCACGACAGTATTTTCAGACTCATCATTGGCCAGACTATGAGGAACTTCAGGGTTTTTCTCATTTATTTGTTCTACCGTCTTTACCGTTTCTTGGCAATCTGCAAAAAATTAGAAGTTCCTCATCAAACATTCAAAGTTACCAGAGCTTACTATACGAAAACGGGTTCAAGTGAGACCAAAATTTAACGTTGGGAGGCCTTTTGGGTATCAATCGAAAATTCTCAATTTATTCTTCCGGGGAATACTATTTAAGGAAAGAAAATCACTCCACAATGTAGGGAATAGCGCAGCAGGAGGGGCAAAATGAGTCGGAGGGATTTGCCAGACTAAATGACGAGCAAAATTCATGCTTCTTCTTCTTCTTCTGATTCAGATAAATAGGCGTGTTCGCCCTCCTCCACATTTACATTTGTGGGTAGAATTTGGCCTTCTCTTTACTTGTGATCATGGTGCCTACTTTGGCGAGCTCTAACGTATCATCAGGCAACCGGTAGTATCCTCGATGAGTTGATAAATCGTGTCCTAGAAATTTGGCTACAACATCCACTTCGTTTTTTTTGAGGTTCACGACTTGTGTCATTGTAGCAATTTGCTTATGGAACTTAGTTCCCCTCAAAAGTTGGGGTTGCTTAGCCCCACATTTTTTTGAAAAAACTCTTAATACGTCACTTCCGCGAAGTGTGCCGTTTAACGATTGCCTGATAACAAAGATGAAAGGGTTTTTTGGATGCAAATTTAAAATTGATCGGTTGACTGAATCAGTAAATACATCTAAGGCCTCTTTCATCAACAGGGTTAGTAATATTGGCACCCAACGTCCTCTTTTGCCTTTGACTTCAATGCGGATTAAAACTTTCGCGAGTTCTTGCTCGAATTTTGATAGAGTTTTCATGACGTCAACGTTGAGATCACCTGTTTTTGCTTCTTTAATGTCATCAACACCTATGCGGGCTGCTTTGGACGATCTCTTTCGATTAAATACAAAAATGAAGCATAACAATAACTTTTGCAGATATCGTAAATGGTGGTATTCCAAAAGTGATATTCTGAGGAGTTTTTGTATTTCCTCCTAGAGAAATACATTGAGAAGCCGTATGTCTTCTGCGAATGGGATTACAGGTGTACCTTTGGTCTTATTCTGTCGATTGTCGCGAAGAGTGCAGTGAGAAGCCTTTATTAGAGGTTGAATTCTATTCTCAAACGTTGGTGAAAATTCAGTCAATTCATTTTTCATATTATCATCACCTTTCTCAAGAGATACCGCCTGAAATATGAAGATCACTTTTCTTATTCCTTGCACTATCTTTATAGTAGTACTTGGAGAGATTTTGAAAGCCTGACTGTCTTCTATGTAGCCACCAATATTCTTCAAAGCACTTATAACAACCTGCGTGTAGTTGGGCCTAAAAAATGAGAGGAGTGTACGCTGATCATTTTCCACGATTTTCCTACACTCCTCTAACAGCCTGGCCAATTCTCTCAACTTTTGACCAATATAATGCTTCGTCGTAGCAACTGTTGTCACATTCCCTGTCATATCATATATTTTTTTACCGTATTCTAAAATAGCTTCGTCGTTTTGTATGATAAACAGAAGATGGTCATCTTTCATGTGACATAATACATTTTTCTAAAGTTATCATCGGCCTCATACGGCACTGGCCGCATGAGAGCACTTTGCGACCGTATGTGCCGCAAGTCTAAATCGTCGGTATTTCTATCTTTTAGAGCAGGACATGTTTTCTTATGTCGAGTGAGGTGTGTTATTTTGAGATATACAAGACAAAACGGGCATTGCCTATAATTGCTTATACTAACGTTATTGTCGTCATTTGCTCGTCTTTTGGTGACAATAACAGCCTTCTGGACTCGAATAGCATTCTTATTGTGCATTGTATTTCCTTCGGAGGAGATTCAATTCAATTCAACTCACCAGGTTCAATGTCATTTAATAACGATTCTCGGTATTCTAATTTCTGTAAACTATGGAGCTTCAAGGGATCACAAGGTACCTGCAAAAGTATACAAATTACAATTATTTTCACGCTATGAGCACCTATGCTCACCAACAAAGATTCTTCATGCTGACACTAGATTAGTACTCTAGGTTGAACCTATCGAGAATTTGGGAAATCATCATTGAACTCGACAATTACTGACGAAATATTCACTGCATCCTAGTACTCACCAAATCTTTTTTTGAACTCGTTATTTCTTCTATTGCGGTTCCTTTTGCTCTTTCGAATCCGGCAATAACAGCCGCCTTGATGGCACCATCATTGTTCCCGTATGGCTCTAGGGCTTTCGCTAACGATTTTTCAAATTTTTCTTCCATCTGGAAGCATTAAACAACAAGAAATCATTATCACGTTGAATGTAGTCTACGTGCAAATAAGATATCCACAATGTTGTATTTTCACTCCTATTTTCATACGAGTTCGAAAATCCCTGGAAGAGCCGCGAGCCACCATATCCGTACAAACGAGACGCGTTACGAAAAAAAGCAGCTAGAAAAGCTCTTCCTGGACAGGATTGCGATTGCTGCAGACCTTTTTGGTCAGCCCAAGAAAAGTCTGTTGGACGTGAGGAAGCGCAGAGATTGAAGAACTTAGTTTCGCGACATAGAGATCGTTTTCCCAGGCCTGTCACCCCGCCAGGCTTCTGGAATCCCACGTTTACATCATCAGAAGATTCTGAGTGATTTTTGCATAAAATTGAGATTATAGTTGTCTATGAAAACTATCATTTTGTTCATGGATAATAAAAATAATGTACAAGTACTGACTCTATTTCATAGGTTTTCGTATAAAATTTCATTCGATAGTAAAGAAAAGGAAGGTAGTAGAACAATTACTCGCAGAAGAAGTTCCCATTAGCTGATTCAAATATACAGTTGACGTTGGGGGAAAAAATCGCCAAAAAATTTGTTGGAACCTATAATTATTCACTGATGAAAGACTTTATTGTTTCGTGAAAAATTGATTGTCCGCCACATTTTCTTTTTCAATAACTTTCATTATGTATGCTTTTTCTTTTGTCGTCTCCCAAAGAACTCGAAACCACATTAGCATATTGAAAAAATGAAATTTAATTCGCTGTCAATAAAATGCAGAACAATCAGCAGATAATATTCATGAATAATAGAAAAAAAAAATAAAAAGTAAGAGAAAAAAAAAACAGAATTCTAAAGTACATGGTTTATGCCGAATTCTTCAATTTCTTCATCATTGTCGATCCAGAAAGCTACGTCCTTAACTTTCTTCGATGTAGGCAAGTTCGTATAATAATGTGCGTAGATAGATGGAATCACTCCTTTCTTAATCAGATTCATTAGATCTTGTTTCTTCTTCACCGAGATAGGTAGTCGCTCTGGATGTGCCTGCTTCAATGGCAAGACAGTATTCATGATGAACTCATCATCACGGATACCTTTTCTGATACTCAAAGTTCGAAAATGTTCATCTTCAACGTCGTATTTGAACAAAACGTCGAACGAACCTCGAACAAATCGAAGCCACTTAATTTGTAACCAATTAACTTTTAATCCCTCAGTATCGATACTTCTGTTTAGAATTATTTTTTCTGCTAGATCGTGTAGATTGTAAAAATCGTTGTGGGCCATTCGGACAACTTCGTATGGGCGAGGATTTTTCCTCGCCAATTCAAATAACAAGGCATATTCGTTTGGCAAGTATATGCATTTACTTTCTCGCGCACGTTCAATAGTGGAATGCATTGAGTCTGCCTCCATCATGCTGTGGCCGCTTTCAAGAAATTTGTAATCAATAATGTCCACCCCACTATATTCATCACAATTAATAGCCACCAATAATGCAGCGACAACATATTGATTGCGATTTTGACCAGAACATGTATCTGAATAATAAATGATACGTTTTATGGATGGCGCCAGAGATTTTAAGTGCTTCATGACACAGGTACCAATTTCAGAGCTTCCCCTACCGCCATTCGTTTCATCCCATGTGAAACATGTACCTGTACCTTCAGAATCAAGGACGGTAAAATTGAAAACGGAAACTTTTCTCGAATAATACAACTGTGAATCTTCCGCATATGGCAATACAAGCACAGCTTGCAAATCAAACGTTGCATACGAGACTGTATTTGAACTTTCCAACGCAATCTTCTTGTCTTCTGCTTTATTGATGCTGATAATATCTTTTCGTATGACATGCTGCTCATATTCTATGTTCTCTGGAAATCCTGGAGCAGAATTATTATTACAAAGAGTGCATTGATCTTTGCGAGGCTTATAGAAGGCCAATGGTGGATCCCATTCTCTAAATATCGATCTGAATACAAAGTACGACACTGCGTCTGTCTTGCCAACCTCGTCTGTGTATGAAGTATACAATTTTGTGATATTCAGAGTTGGTTCAAAGTAAAGCTTTTTCGATTCTTTTCGACAGTAGTGGGAGGGCATTTTCGGAATTGATGCAATGAATCTTTTCACATTAATTATTTTGTGTTTTGGTGTCTTATTCACAGGCTCTCTATCACTATTCATATGTTTGCCATTGTAACGAGCGGATTGAGGACTTCTTTTCTTGACAATATTCTTGGGAATCTTCGTTGAAATACCGAAAGTGCCACAAAAAAATTTTTGGCACACGTGTTCTGTTTCACCCTTACATTTCAAGAAGTAAGCAGTGCTTGAGCTTCGACACACTTGTGGTTCTTCAACGGTTCTGCGACGTACTGGGCAATCCTCTATCAAATAATTGAGAAATAGACGTTGTTCTAGGCGAGTGGGTATTGCACGATACTCTTCAAATAACAGTTGTTGGTGTTCATCACTTATCTTCTTCAAACAACGAAATTTGCAGCGACTGCAATCGTAGTATATGCGATGTTTCTCCGGTACAATTTTCTTCGTATGGTTTGTATGCATATTTCCGGCAACAACTGCTGATGAACGTTTTTGTCGCAGCCACTCACAGGGCAACGCCTTTGCACGACGTTTTCTTAGGGATCCTTCAAAACCAAAATTTCATGTAAATGGTTGACAATTATGTTTCGGTAGAGGATAATTATAATCACATCTTTTCTTACTTGTATGTGGGTTAGGAGAAGTAAGAGTGTCTCTTCCGTTTTGATCTACGTTCTCATTCGGTTCTAGCAGCAGTTCTAGTTCATCTATTCAGAAAAGAAGTATTACTCCGATATTAAAGGGTATTAGTCAGACAATGTTCTCAGGAAACATAGATTATAGTTACCGAAATTAAAATCATTGTGTACTTCATTTGCATCTGCAATTTCGTCGTTCGAGTGGAAGTTATTATCTGGAGAAACTAGTTCTTCCGCGAATCCTGTTTCCGCGAAGACAAAGTAAATATTTATTATTAATGACTTACAAAGGAAATATTTCACGATGTAAAGGTGGTGTTCTTACCAAGACTGTGGTCAGCAATAACATTAGACTCCTCGATGTTTGGACGTACGTCTACATAGGTAGAATTATTGTACCAAGAATTATCGGCGGTAACAATGAAATCCGGCACCAATTTGAGTCCTGTTAAATCATCCGAAAGACAAATATTACTCCGATATTGAGAGGTACCGTAGTATTAGAAAAATTATCTAAGTTGAGGAAATTAAAATTACCAAAACTAAAATCATTGTTTATTTCGTTTGCATCTACTATTTCATCGTTCGACTGCAAGTTATTATCTGAAGGAACTACTTCTTCCACAAATTCTATTTCTGTGAAGACAAGTGAATATTCGTTATTAAAGACTGAAAACCGCGTATTTCACAACGTCAAAAGCAAGACAAGTTTTCTTACCATAATTCTGATCAACAATAATAGACTCCCCACTGAGATAATCCATTGTGATTTTTGACAAAAGAATAATAAATTCACATGAAACCTTCTCGTTCTAACAATATCTTTCGCGTGCTGAGATCAGCAGCTGCAATTCGAAATGTTTGAGAAACCAGCAGCAAAATTACGCTATACTCCTACAGGAATTTAGTACGGACGAGCAGATAGGCCCTTTTCATGTAGATAGTACTATATCACTCTCAACGTTCTCCGGAACATTGTATATGGAACTGAATTTCAACTCGAAATAATTAATTCAATCTTTTTCCCTTTTTTCTTCTCAGTGTTTCATATTAAAGAGCGTGAAAAATAGTTTCCAATTTCAGGATGAAATTTGCTTATACATTTTTACTGCAATTTCGTGATTCATGGCAAAGGAAAAAGTTCTCACCAGCAGCGTTCTTCAGGCAAGATGTTTTTGGGTCCTTTAAGAACGGAATTGTATTACCGGACCACTTTGCGACGTACTTGTTTCCGTTGCTGCCACTGTCATCTTTTCTTCCAGGTACCGTGCTGTCCGAACTGACAGTTGATACCAGTGGTAGCCGCTGGGTACGACCATCTGTAATATTACAAATACTTTTTAACGACATATCTTCTGTATGTACACCCAGCCTACTTTACTACAATTCCGTGTATTAGGCTAACCTTTGCCCGTCAGCACACTCTACTGTATGGGAGGATAATCTGTAATTAGAACGGTCACAATTTCCGGAATTGGGAAACCGAGGTGAAAATATCATAACTTTGGTGTTATATGGTTTCCGGAATAGGAAGATCGGCGCGAAAGAGAAGGGGAATTACAAAAATTTCGATTTTCAATTTTGAATTAGTTTCTCAATATAGAAAGGGAATCTGTTTTACATACGTCATGTAGTTGGCTTACAAAAATAAAAAACTCACTTTCATTTGTGCTGTCTCCAGCACCTGTCATCTCGATCTCATCGTGCACTAGTTCAACGCCTGTACCAAAGACAAAAATGGAGAACATACATAATGTAATCAGTAGACTTGTTCGTATGATTCAAGATGAATTCAGGAAAATATTGACGTACTTGTATTTCCGGCCACTATAGAGACCTCGTAATCACCTTCTATTAAGTCGTTTTAATCGAGGCCGTCCTTGTCACCCTCGTATGGGAACAAATCTAAAAAATGGACCCGAGTTTAAGAATGAGTATATACTGTGTGACTGCATAATCGTAATTCATCTGAAGGTAAATTCGTATCTCCTTTCAATACCTTGGTCATTGTCGTATATAGCGACATCGCCGCTGACTCGATTACCGAGCAGACTCTCCAAATGATGGTCGTTTTGGGTAAGAGTGATTACTTCTTCTTCTCCTCCTCCTGTCTTCTTTCGACCTTTCTTCTCTGCAACTAATTTATGTTTCAAATTTTTTTTAAGAATACTGTACTCCTGTTTCAGAAGCATGGAATTCCGGTATGGTCCGCTCCGCTCGTCATTATATTGCCTCTCGATTTCTCTCCATGCTTCATCTCTGAGAATGAAATTCATTGTGAGCATTCGAATATATCCAATGAGGGCGTGAAGAGGAAGAAATAAAAATGCTTTCAATCCTTACATATCATGTGTACCATCCTCCGATTCTATACCAGCGCATTCGACGAGATTCAACAAGTGTTCCATCTCAGACTGCGTGAGAGAGCACTGCGATGAACTTTTCTCTTTGGCGTACCTTTCTTTTGTTCGTTTCTTCAAATTTTCATATCGTCTCTTAAGGACGTCGCTATCTCGATGAATGCCGTCAGTGGATTGATTGAATTCTTTCTCAATGACAATCCACTGACTCTTTTTCAACCTGTTTTCAGGACGAATGTTAAAATCTTTGGTGCCACAAGAAAATATTATGTAATCCTCCTTACCTATTGTTGCTGTGGTCCGTCCGACGACACTCGATTATCTCCTTATACTTATTTATTAGGCGCATCAAAGAGTCGTCCTCAATTTCCGAGAATGGAGGACTTCTCTTCAGCGGTCTATAATTGGCAGTTAACATTGTTGCCATGGTAGAAATAGAAAGAGAAATAGAATATGTATTTAGATACAACAATTGTTCATAAAGCAAAGTAGAAACAATTCTTTTTCCTTTATCATGAGAAATACGTAAAGAACCATAGTATACGATTTTACGCGCGCTTTTTCGTCTTCACATCAGCTGATATGTATCAACATTCTCCTCAACCAATCAGAGTACAGTTCACTCCTTGAACTGCTGTTGAACGTCGAAAATCGGCTAGTCAAGTTCAACACTCGTTCTACCCTCGTTCATGAGGCGTTCAACGCTGAACGTTCATTGTACAACTGGCTTTTTCCTTGATCCGCAGATCAACAGCAGTTCATGCTGAACCACGGTTTGAACTACGATTGTACAACTGGCCCTTAGCCGTCGACTTCTGAGTTAGAAGTCCGATCACTTACCAACTGGGCTACCCAGTTCACCCAAGGTAATAGATCGATTTTCCATGACGTCACATAGCAGGCAGCAGCTTCCAGAGCAGAAGCCAACGAACTGAATTATATGCAAATTCCCATAAGGATATAAGAGACCTCTGAAATTCGAAAATATTTCGAAAAAGGACGATTTCTTTAGAATAAAAAGTTTGTTTTCATAAAGACGAGACTTTTAGCTTTCTTTAGAGGTATTACACGTACAAATTGATGTCAGAAATCAAAAGTAGTCCGCCGTTTTATTAGACGTATGAACCAAAGAAGCAGATGCATGCACTGAGCTATGGGGAGAATCTAAATGTTAGAAGAAAGCGATTTCGATTTGTTCAATGAAAAGTTCATGATCGTCCTCAAATTTATTCTACATAACTAGTGAATACGTACTTCAACAAGATTTTCGATTAAGTTATTATTTAAAATGATAGTGCAGTTAAGTATTTGGTTACGTTATGCAGCAATAACTTACAAGTGATAAGAGTACAAATTGTTCGAGTAATGAAAACTTGGTGTCAAATTTGTCGAACGAAAGGGATATCAATATGGTGCAATGTTTTGCTAGCGGCTGTAGTCATCGTTCTGACGAGAACGATACCACCGATACCAATTGTCAAGTAAATGTCAAGTTTCCAGTTCAGAAAAGTCGTCGAAATAAATGGATTTTGGCAGTATGGTGAGTTGGAGTTGATTCACTTCCCAGTAATTGAAATTACGCATTTGAACTCTCATTCATTTTTCAATTATTGTAGTCGTGCAGATGAAGAACCGCATGATGAGAGTGTACTGTGCACTTGTCACTTCCCAGATGGGAACTTTAAAGCTACACCATCAATATTTCCGTGGAACGAATCGAAAAGTTTTCATGCATTTCAGTCGCCTGAGAAGAAGAAATATAAGAAACGGTAGATCGTCGTTCATCTTGCTTTTACGTTGTTATGACTAAATGAATACGTCTAATTATTAAGCTTTTTGTTTCTTGTATCTCGTAGTGGAAAAACTGCGTTAGCTCCGTTACCACCAGCACCAAGTTCGTCAAGTCTGACTAGTTCGTCAAGTCTGACTGATTCGCAATCGTGTTCTTTCAGCGAAAATTTGCTATCTGGTAATACAATACAATCATGATATCCTGATAGTTTGTACGTCATTTATCCAACTCATCATTACACTTTTCTTTCTTTATAGAGGGAAAATGGTCGTGTCCTGGTGTGTACGAGGCAGAACTGTATTTCAAGGATCGAGAAATCGAAGATTTGAAGAAGACAATCAAACAGCTGACAAAGCGGTCATTTGGTTATCAACGAGTGACGACTGATGAATTATGCGAACACTTTATGGGCCTTGACCTAAATATGTTCAACTTGATTATAAATTTGTGTAAATTACTTCCTATAGAGTATTATAAGAGTAAGCCAGTTCGTGCAGTATCGTTTGAAGACCAAGTTTTATTGACACTCATGAAATTGAGACTGAATAGCTCGTACATCGATCTGGGTGTAAGATTCGGAGTATCTTCTTCAACAGCTTTCAGAATAGTGTATGCAATTCTACCGCTTATACATCAGGTTGTGTACCATAGTATAATGGATAAAATTCCAGGTCAAAGGAAAAATAAAACCTCAATGCCATCTTCTTTTCAAACATTCAGTAACTGCCGAATTGTAATAGACTGTACCGAAATGCAGTGCGAGATACCGAAGAGTATGCAGTGTCAGAAGATGACGTGGAGCGCTTATAAGAAGAAAAATACTAATAAAATACTCACTGCAGTCGCACCCAACGGTTCCATTACTTTTTGTTCGAATGCTTACCCCGGCAGCACGTCAGATAAGGCAATTGTGAAACATTGTGGTATCCTAAACCATCTACAGCCTGGGGACTTGATATTAGCAGACAAAGGTTTTTTAATTTACGACTTGCTTCCTTCCGGTGTAGGCCTGAATATTCCTCCTTTCTTGGTGAATCCTCAGTTTACCGCTTCCGAAGTTGAAGAAACGAGAAATATTGCAAGGGCGCGTATCCACATTGAACGGGCTAACATTCGAATAAAAAGGTACCGCATAATGAGTTTCATCCCGAAATCACTGTTCTCGCGAATATCGATGGTGATACAGACTTGCGTTGGGCTTGTAAATTTCAAGAACCCTTTCATCAAAAGTATGACTCAAGATTTCCTTGTACAAGTATGCGAAAGTGATTCGGAATCGCACGGAGAAGAAACTGAAAGTAATGTTGCAGACGATTTCGATACGATAGACGAACTAGCGGACTTTTTAAATGACGACGATTAATGATCATGTTCCGTCATTTTGTTTTAGAGTAAATCTGATCGTTGCAATAATTTACGTATGTAAAAATAAATATTATAACATACAATCTTTAAGATGAAGAATTGAACGTTTTATTTTAATAAACAATTGAATGAAAAAAACATGAAAATGGAAATGTAGGTTCACTGTCCTCATTTTTGCAAACACTGTCATTGACACGTAATTACAGTTCCGATATAATGTGACTAATGAATTGATTGTAATAGAAATTCTGCATTTTTATTAAATTCACGTCCCAGGCAAGATCTTTGGGAATTTTAACTAAAAGATGACTTTTTGTGGTATATACAAACAAGAGTCCATACTGTTTTTTTGCTAAGTAAATCTGCCCTTGTATCTGATGATAATAGGGATGCTTTCTATTTATTTGCAATTTGCCATTCTCAAAATAAACGATATACTGCTTACTGGGAATCGTCGGTTTTAAAACTGCAGTCAGTACATCGAACCTCAACGAATATGGACATTTGATTTCAAGAACAAATTCTTGTGATACGCCATCCGGCGATGCTCCGAGAAGCCCGCATGGGTGTAAATATAGACCTGCAATAAAATAATTGAAAAGCGGTTTGCACGAATCTAAAAGAAAGGAAAAAATAGTGATACGGACCACTACTTTCAATTTCAGAAGCATTGAAATTATGCCGATATGCGTCAAAGTTCATCAGCGTCTCGAGGGCATGTTTCTCATTTTGAATCCCCCACTGGATAGCTTTCACCTACGAGAAGTATAGATACCGTTACATACCAGGGATTGTAAGAGAGAAAAAAAAAATGAAATAAACATATAAATTACGAACTCTTTCCAGGTTAGATGTGTTGAGCAATCGTCCAAACAAAGATACTGGATACGAGTTCCGTTCGATTGCTGCTATGACATAGCCAAAATTGCTCGCAGTGATACGATAACGTTTATATTGACAATATAGATTATTTTTCCGCTGTCCTACAGTTTCGTGGGCAATTTTGGCAATTTTCTCATCAGAAAGTGCACACAGACATTCGAGGAATAATTTTCGGTCATCGCATAACGCAAAATCAACACTTTCTATGGCCGTTCCTAGATCAAGTTCATCGAATTGGTCTTCGGCTTGCGGGTTTTCTGATTTCAAAATCCAGGCAGCTGGTACAGCTATGTTATTTTCTTTAAAATATGCAAGACATTGCTCTCGAATTATTCTTTTCTGGTCATCAGTTATACTTCGAACTGACTGACTTCCAACCATTTCTTCAATTGCTACACCCAAAGTACACACTCGTAATATTATGAAATGTAAGTTTGTAGCGGGCACCTAGGCCTATTCATATCACATTTTTGACACATACTCTGAGTTTCATATTCTATCAGTCCACGCTTTGACCATTCAGCCAATTTATCAGTACATGAAACCGATTTATTGATGTGTAGAAGCACCGTAGCCATATGGGAGCAGGGTTTTTCTTTTCCTCGAGCACACGAGCATTCACCACTGATGAGCACATTACTTTTCTTGATTGATACCTAACTGATGATACAGGAATAGAAGCACACATTACTCACGATACTTTGAAAATTGAGAGAATAATAATTTGATGGATAAGCTTATTCACCTGTACATCATGTAGAATGCCTTTCCTTGAACTCTGAACTTTGCAACTGTAAGTAGTTTCAAAATCATCGTCTTTATACACAAAGCTACGAAGATGTTGGCTCATTAAATGATTTTCGCCTCGGTCTTGTAGATTAGCGGAGTCCGGCTCCAAAAATAAACGAATTTTTTTCAAAGTTAACGTTGTGAAGATGGAGGAAGACCCTCCATCTTTGGAGGAACATCCTCCATTGTTAGTAGTATTTCAAGAACCGACTACATACTTAACTGCAACATTAATTCAACGACCTAATGAGTTTATGAACGATCTTTCTAAATAGTATATTAAAGAGGTTACGTGAGATGAAGTTGAGAATTATTATAAACTTTTCGTTCAACAAAAAGTCGACTACTTTCAAAATAAATCTAGTTTCTCATATTATTATCATCTTAGGAAGGGATCAGGTTATCACATATCTCAGTGCATGCATCTGCGTCTTCGGTTCATACGTCTAATAAGACGGCGGAATACTTTTGATTTCTAACATCAATTTGTACGTGTAATACCTCTAAAGAAAGCTAAAAGTCTCGTCTTTATGAAAACAAACTTTTTATTCTAAACAAATCGTCCTTTTTCGAAATATTTTCGAATTTCAGAGGTCTCTTATATCCTTATGGGAATTTGCATGTAATTCAGTTCGTTGGCTTCTGCTCTGGAAGCTGCTGCCTGCTATATGAGGTCAAAGGAAAATCGATCTATAGCGTTTAGTGTAGCATAGATAGATTTCTGCGCGCTGCCTCGCGCTATTCATAAATATTTTTTGTTCCCCTTGAATTGATTGTTATAAAGAAGAAGAAATAATGAGAATGAAAATCGTTATAATGATAATTATGAATACAAAATACAGAAACAAAATGAAAATACGAAAACAAAATCGTACAGAGAGTAACTGGGTCGAAAATCGACGAAAATTGTACTTAATAATAATAAGTAACTAGAAAGAGAGACAATCACATTTTGATTAGAATAATTTTGAGAAAAATTCAAAAAGGAAATCGTTCGGAGAGTAAGTGAACAAAAATCATACTTAATAAATATAAGAAGTAACTATAAAGAAAGTAGGCGTAAATCACATTCTGTTACCTATAAATAATTTTGAATAAGAAAGACAAAACAAAAATTGCCAAGAGTAACGCGAACAAAAATCGTACTTAATAATAAGTAACTAGAAAGAAAGTAGGCGTAAATCACAAATCGTTACAAATAATTTGGAATAAGAAAAATAAAAAAAACATCGTCGAATAACGCGAACAAAAATTGAACTTGATGATAATGAGAAACTATAAAAAAAGGAAATCCTATTTTGATAGGAATAATTTTGAGAAAAATACAAAAAGAATATCATCAAGAGAGTAACGCCAAAAATTGTACTTAATAAGTAAGTAGAAAAAGAGGAAATAGAAAATAGAAAACGAATGGCAGAAACGGAATAGTGATGAAAGTTGAGTAATTTTTGAAAAGAGTTCACTTCTGATAGTAATTAATTGTAACCGACGCGCAACTCGCAAAAGAGAAAGAACCATCACGGTTTTGAATGATTGATTCAGAAGGCGAAGAGGTAGAAGTTTTCTCCATCAATCAATCTACAGAGGGCAAAGGAGTAGAAGTTTTCTCAACCAATACATCGGTAATGACCTCACGAATCTGAGTACAAATGCTCTGTTCTTGAATATAGTGTTTTGCCGCATCATTATTAGATTGAGCGAAGTTACTCTCAGAATTATCAGTAAGTGTTACCATTAGAATGTTCATTTGTGGAATCTTCGATATCAGTTGAAATCATCCGCTGTGGAGAAATTAGGTACCTATCGGAATCTCTTCTGAATATATGAATATCTTCTAAAGTATTGGAAACCCTTTTTACAGCTTGCTTTATATTCTTTTAAATCGTACAAGTAGTAAGATAGAATATGTATATATTAAAAAAAAAAAAACTAAAGAGCACATTTTTTTTTAAACGGAGATCGGTAGAACCAGGAAACGTTGAATTCACAGAAAGGTGGTTACGGCTGAAATGACAACAACGCACTCTAGGTATTCCGTCACTCCCTCCGCGGATGGTGTCATTTTCTGAATCCGTATATTTGTCTGAAAAGATAATATCGTTACCAAGCTGCAAAACGTGCGTATGTCCAGAGATCCTGTTTTCTGGGGAAGGCGGAATGAAGTGTGTAAACGCTTAATAGAACACAGCGTTACGTGTAGAGAGCCAGAGAGAGGTGGGAATAAGGACGTTGTACTATGGATAACATGCTATTTCAATTGTTACTGCAAACAATGTAGATAGAAACAAGAGAAACCTACTTCTATGAAAATACTCTGGACATATTTGCTTTTACGGCATTTAGAGTGGACATATTTGGGAGTTGCTGTACAGTGATGTGGACATATAACTAGGGTTCAGAATGTCTGTTGGACATAAATCACGTTACGACGAACAATTCGATGAGTTATCGCAAAAAAGTGCTATTTTTTGTGCGCTATTACTACATTCAATTTTGGAACTCCTCATCACTTTGGACGCATGGAGAAGGATGAAGTAAGTCGTTAGTATTTTTTAGTGAAAATGATTGAAAAATTTAGCGAAGAATTGATATTGTACCGCTTTTCTTTCCTATACTATGCAGGATTACACGATGGGCGATTACGTCCAAATTTATAGGGACTCAGGATACGGCTGTCGCATCTGGACACCTGCACAAATATCCAACATCAAGATGAAACTTGCACAGGAAGATAGTGCGTTACTTATATCATACACAGTGGACTGGTTTGTATGCAGTGCGAGATCCCTGTACAGAGGTAACGTGGTACGCTATTGGTGTAGGAGACCGTCAATAAGCCAGAGCACCGATTGCTCGATCATGGAACCCCTGGTGCATGAAAAGGAATTCGACTGGCCTCCACAACTATTTACTTTAGTTACCCCAGACTTTCATTGTAGCGAAAAATACCCAAGTCTAGCATTACACTGAAAATAAAATTTTCAAATGATCAAACGTTTACTATTATTTAGCTAGTCGAGTGTTTGAGTATAGACCAATTTTAAGGTAATTACACCATAGTAGTAACAGTGCAGTGAAGAATGAATGAAAGTTTCACTGGCATGGAAGAAAAGGCAAGTTGAAGTCTTCTTGTAGGTACTGCTGCACAGTTTTCTTGTTGGTAAATGCGGATTTATGCAGATAGCACTCTCTTGCAATGACCTGTCGAATTCTTACTTCATGAAATTGCTGAAGAAGACTGAAAATGAAAATATTACCTGGTTACTTTTCAAATAATTTCTGTGTCATTAAACTTGTGAGAATAATTATCTGAAAAAGAACAATGAGTCATTGAAAATAAAGTCCAAGTACTAAATACGTAATTCATTTATTTTTTAATTCAAAATTGAAGCTGAATTTCGAAATCAGTATTGGTGAATTAGTAAAAATATTAAATTCCTAGAGACTCAGGTCATTAATAATGTTTCAGCTTCTTCCTCTTCATAGCACAAGTCGTCAACATATGGGAGGGAATCTTTGACATTTTTTGAACCTTCTATAATGTTATAAAAGTCAGCATACAATGAAGGAATAATACCGTTGGTCAACATCCACACAAGATCCTTCTTTTTTGCAACGCTGATTGGCAACTTTTCAAAATACAGTTGTGTTAGATCGATGTTACCAGAACTGATGTTGGAAAGTACATTTTCAGGATGCTCAATTCTTGAAGTAAAAGTGTTGCGTGTTGTGGATTTCTTCGACGTACGACGACGTTTTGGAGGATGAACATTGTCTGGGTCGTCCAAAAAATTCAGAATCTTGAAATCTTCATTATAGTCATACTTGAAACGTATCTGGCTACTTCCACGTACAAATTGAAACCACTTCACCTTGAGATAAGCAATTTTTGTGCCATCTGAAGTGAAAGTATCGTTCTGTATAATTTGTTTGAAAAGATTTTTATAATCTTTGAAGTCTTGATACGTCATGACTTGTACATTATATGGAGCTGGTTTCAATCTTGCCGCCTCCATAGTCATCCGCATTTCCCCAGTGGTATAAATTCGCCTCGGTTTCTTTGTTTTTTCAATGCGGGAGTGCATGCTGTCACACTCAAGGTACGTGTGCCCACTCTCTAAATATTTAATATTGATCACATTCACGTGAGTATTTGGTGAATTGACAGCGTAAACGCCCGCTGCTAGTAAAAATCTATTCCTGTTTTGACCAGCGCAAGTATCGGACCATGTGTTCAATTGTGTGACGTTGGGCGGTAGCTCAGAAATGTAACACATGAGGGAACTGAAGATCTCCGCACACCCCTTTCTACCGTTCACTTCGTCCCATAAGTAACAATAACCATTGGCTAAATTATCAAATATTGTAAAGTTGTACAAATTGAGTTTTCTCTTGTAATAGATTTCCGAGTTGCCAGCATGAGGCAATAGCAATATAGCCTCCAAATCGAATGTGACAGTGCGAATACTATCGTCTTCATTCTTCATGTCACTTGCTTTCAATTCTAATGAAATACGTTCTCTGTTTTTATGTTCGTCATACAGCTTTGATAATTTTTCAGAAACTTCATTTTTTGGATGGTCATTGTACTGCATGCACAACGTGCATCGATCTTTTTTTGGTACATAAGTACTGATCGGTGGTTCATGGTTATTGAATGTTCTTCTATACACATCATAACTAACAGGCTTTTCTCTCTTCTCCTTGTACAACCGGTACATGAGTGATATGCTGAGGTCAGGTGGTAGGTATTCCCGTTTGGATCTCTTGCGACAATAATGCGATTCTATGCGTGGAAAGCCGTTGATGTGGGCTTCCACAGCAGCCATCTCTTCGTCACTGAATTTGTTCCAAGGAACTTTTCCACAATTGCCATGTTCTGGATGCAGAATAGCAAGCGAGTTCGTTCTCAACTTCACAGCAGAGTGCACAATATACATTGATATTTGCAGAACAAAGCAAAAGAATTTTTGACACACCCTCGTCCTATTTCCATCATGCTAAATAATAAATTCGTGAACAACTTTTCGCTTTCTTCGCAATATGCTTCCTTGGTCTTTGGCGCAAAACATCGCTTTCAATAATTAAATGACTTACGTACGCCTTTTGCCTTTTGCCGACCTCGGTCTTTTAAATTATAAAAATCCCGAAAAATTGCTACCTGTCTCTCAGGTGGAAAATTTATGTGACATCGAAATCGGCATTTACAGTCTTCCATGATGCGAGGAGTTTTTTCAGGGATCGTTTCACCTTTTACACTTGTGTATTCAAGTCCTGCCATCCTTCGTGCCTTACGAATGTTTCGTTTCCACTGTGATGGGTCAGCTTTTCTCCTTTTGGATGTTGGGGCGGTTGAAGAGTCTAAACACACCATACAAGTACATTGAAGAAGGCAACTGAAATCATGCTTTCTTATTATCAGAACATTATACATACCTTTTGCCGTAAAATGATTTTCAGATACACTACAATTAGCAGATGATGGGAAGGTAGGTGGAATAAGAATCAGCGGTAGAGGAACCTAAAGTTGTATTTTTGTTTGAGTTCGAACTTTCAAGATACTGCGTTGAATCCAATAAATCACCAAAACTTGTAGCAGGAGTTCCATCTGTTGAGTTATCTACAACTGATTTTAAAAATGATGTAAAAAATTTGGTGTGGCAGTAAATATTTCACAGTTAAGGACACATCAGACTTACATGCTTCAGAATTTACTTGCAAGGCAGGTAGTAATTCAGATAAGGCTTCACCACTGCTGTCGTAATATGGTACAGGAATATAATTATTATTTGGATCTAATACTCCTAGCGCTGAAATTGAGCCGAAAAATATGTATGATGATTAATCATGAGTTTCTAGGTTACGTAAAAACCATTCTCAGCAGAAAAAATTTGGATTTCATTTCATTATTTTTTTTTGTACTCACATGCCAATAGTTCTTCATTATCATCTGCTTGCACAACATCAAGTAGTATTCCATCCTGTTTTATATTGTCAACATATTCGTAATGAACAACAATTTCCTCGGCGATATTATAATTCATGAAAAAATCATCAAATTCTACTGGGGCTGAGCCGGACATACTTCGAAATCACGACGGAAGAAACTGCCTATTTAGGACATACTACGTCATTATTATCATTGAACAGGTAGTACACGATTCAAAATCGCTGCATCAAGTTTATATTCATTTTTAATTTTCAATAAAACATATTGAATTGGAATTTACCTGTTATATTAAGAAGACGACACTTTTCTCGCATAAAAACAATCTTTACAGTTAACAAAAATTCACGTTCGAGAACGAAACTTTTTGATACAGCTTCCGCATTGCAGCTCTGGGACATATTATGTATTCGCGTCATACTTCATAAGGGTTCGTGGACATCACGGTATAAGATGAAGAGGTAATGACACAACGCTAAAATCGTGTCCGCAGTTTTGAAGTTGTACATACAAACTTCCGCTAGGTTTGCAGCGAACACTCGGGCTGTTTCCCTGTTCCTTCTACACCCCACCTGCGCCGAGACGTTACCGTTGGTACCCTAGTATTGATGAAATTTCCAAGGATTATAAAAAATCCAAGAATTTACTTAGAAGGGTGGTTCTTTCAAAATTTTATAGAGTAGATTAAATGGTATTTTTATGCCAAATATGAAATGCATCGGCTGATTCCTGATCCTGCAATAAATTTTTGAAAGTAGCGGCGTTCCCATAAGACTCTGTACATTACCCATCACTTTCATCACGAGCGCTGCGCTCGGGATGTTCAGAACTACTTCAAAATCACGGACAGCGTTTACCACAGTCAGAATACGTTCGTGTCACTACCTCTTCATCTTATACCGTGGTGGACATACCAATTCTTTTCACAAGGTGATAACTTGGCAGTGTTACCAAATTGACTGATTTTTTCTTCACCAAATGAAGCACCGTGACCTCCTCTTTCCACTGATACCAAAAACTTGAAATCGAAAATTTTGGACATACGCATGTTTTGCAGCTTGGTAACGAAAGGACAATGAATACTCGATGAGGAACGTTAAAAATACTCATCGCCGTAAATATTTGCTGGTATATTTTTCTGGGTTAGGTAAATTCAAGAATGTTGCGATGCGGGATGGCATCTTCCCAAATTTATGTTTTCCAATAACTTGTGGAGTGCATCTACCATGCTGGTAATTCAGGAAAAATCTACTCGAAAGTGTTTTTGATGGATGTAAATCCATATACTGGCGGACAATTGTACAAAAATCTTGGGTGACTGAGAACGATCGAGCACCTTTTTTCGAATCTTCAATACTGACATGTATCATATCATCGTACACTCTCACGTTGTTCCATTGAATATTTGCGAACTCGTCACTTCGACAGGCGCCGCATAAACCGAAGATAGTAACTACCTATAAATAATAATGACAGTTGATTGCTTCGTACAAGAACATTGTAGTACAGCCATTGCGATGAACTTACCTTAACATCCAACCACAAGTCATTATCAGCCTCCGCGATAAATGTCTTCATTTCTTGTTCAGTGAACGTGCGGGCTTTCTTGGGACGGTATCCTTCCCTTTTTTGTTTGAGAAAACTTGTTAATTTGAAATACTTCGAGATGTCTATGTTTTCGTTAATCTTCAAGAGACATTTCAACATAGAGTAGTACGCCCAGAGTGTGGACGGTTTCTTCTCCTTCGCTAATCCAGCAAAAAATGCGAGTAGAACTGTTTCTGATGATGAAGTTGTGTTATGCGAAGCTCTCCATTTGAGAAAAATATCAAATTGCCGTTCATATCTTGCCCGAGATTTCGTTGGCAAGTACGCTGCCCGGGTGGCTTCATCTGCAGCCAGCGATAATTCAGGCGGTGTTGTGTTAAGCACATCCACATCAAATTCATTGTCAGGCTCAAGCACATCCACATCAAATTCATCGTCAGGTTCATCAAGAGTATCCGAAAAAAAACTCATAACGTTTGTGAAATGAAGATCGTAAATTAATGAAGAATAATAATAATTATTGAAACCACGATGCACGCAGAGAATATTATGTACGATTGCACGGACAAATCAAGGTTACCGGGTGCGCGTACGGTTGCGGAACTCGGCTCCGCCTCGTTCGTCAATCACCGTTCCTCAGTCATCGTTCAGTTTCCGCGCCTTCCGTGTAATCTACTATAAAATGATTTTCCAAAAAGAAGGGTGGACATACTTGACAAATTGATGCAAAGGTGTGGACATACTAGATAATTGGTCGACATTGTGAGGGGACATACAACACTAGTCTGCTGATTGCAATTTAATTCAGTTCTTTACAACGCGTTACAGTCTCTTTCGAAGAATTATTTAATTTGTAATAATTATATATTGAGAAGTGTTACTGTATTACGAAGCGAGAACGATGAGATCGAAATTTGTCATTTAACTGCTGTTCGAATACTGAATGGCGAACACAGTACCGCAGACGAGGTGTAGTAACCAAGGCGGTCGAATAGCGAGAGCGGTTGGAACGAGAGAAAGGATGTTCTTGTCTAGCGTAGTGTCACCTGTAGGGTGCGCTAAAGCTGACACCCCCTCCCATCCAAACGAGTGAACAACGAAAATTTGAATAGCTTCGAGAGCTTTGATCAATTACGCAAGACGAAAGATGATCCTTGTATGGATTTACATCGAGATTTATTCAAGTTCTCTTTATTATTTATTGACTTGATAATCTGCGAGAGGTACGTACTCTATAAATGGCCATAATTGTGAAATAAAAACTCGAAGGATACAAATATAAGAGCTTCGGTTTTATTTGTGTATCGAATAATAAACAAGATTTGCGAAAAAGAGGAACAAGTCCAAGGACGAGTTCACAACGAAGCGAGAAATATACGAAACGAAAGTAAAAATAATAATAAGATCAGATTGGAATACACATTCATGTCTCATCTTCGAAAAACTAAGATTAAACGAAATAATATATAATTGAGGAACAGGTACAAATACGAGTTCACATCAACTTTGAAAAACGAAATAAACTTTAAACAAAATAATAATTGAGGAACAGGTACAAATACGAGTTCACATCAACTTCAAAAGACGAAAGAAACTTTAAACGAAATAGTAATTGAGGAACAGGTACGAATACGAGTTCACATCAACTTTGAAAAACGAAATAAACTTAAACGAAATAATAATTGAGGAACAGGTACGAATACGAGTTCACATCAACTTCGAAAAACGAAATAAACTTATGATCGAATAATACCAAGAAAAATAATGAGTTATAGGCCTACTTTTTTTTTTTTTTTTTTATATATATTATTTTTGAGTAGAAAACTGACTGTCTGAGATACGAGCAAATAATTTGGGTCGTTTGGTAGCGAAAAATACTTGCGATCACAGTGAATAGATTAATAGTAACTAAAAGAGGAAACGACATGAGTTTCTTATTGAGTTTTAAAAATTGCTCTTCTGGAAGAGGCTTCGTCAAAATGTCGGCTAATTGTTCATTGGACGGTATGTGCTGTAGCGAGATTAAACCGTCTTGAACATATTCAGCAACTTTGAACATTTTTAGTTCAACGTGTTTCAAGCGAGATTTGGTGACAGCCGGCATGCAGTTACAAATGGCAGCCTGGTTGTCTTCGAAAATTGTTATGGGGAGCAAAAGTGGTTAGTCCCATAGCTTTTAAGTCAGCTGTAGCATTTGCACCCAGGCTTTGTAATTTTTTGTATCCGGTGAGTTTTTCGTGTTCTTGCACTTGTCGAGGGGTGAGATTTGTAGAGTATTGACGATCTAGTTGTACCCAATTGTCTTCTGTCGAATCTTTTCGCTTTCCGAGTTTTAGACTTTTGAGTCTGCGTCTCTTACTTCCTCTTCTACAGCATCGTGAAGCAAACTTTGGAACACTTGACTCTGTGCCATGGTGTCTTCAATATTTAGTGACGAGTTATCTTGCGTTGGTTTGTTCGATTCTGATTTGTGGCCCTCGACTGCGGGTCCATTGGAAGAAACATTTCGCTGATCGTTTTGTCTTTTTCTTGTCGGGCGAACCATTTCCGCAGGACGAATGCGAATAATTAACCCAAACGACAAACAAATAAAGAAAAAGTTATTCGAAATTTTTTTTTTTTTTGAACACACGAAGAAGAATGGCGTGACTGACGCCGCAAACAGCAAACCGAAAGAAGATGGCGGCGACGCCGCGACTTCACAATTTCGATGTAACGGAAGGTGGAACGAATTATACAACTATGACTAGTTAAAGAAACGAGGATTACGGCGAATTAATTCGAAAGAGAGAAAAAAAAAAGCTTAAAAACCGCGCAAGCTACCATGTTACTGTATTACAAAGCGAGAACGATGAGATCAAAATTCGTCATTTAACTGCTGTTTGAATACTGAATGGCGAACACAGTACCGCAGACGAGGTGGAGTAACCAAGGCGGTCGAATAGCGAGAGCGGTTGGAACGAGAGAAATGATGTTCTTGTCTAGCGTAGGTAGTGTCACCTGTAGGGTGCGCTAAAGCTGACAAGAAGCATGGATGACTATCATTGTGAAATATGTCGCCAAAAAGGACTTTTGCGCGAAATTGAGCGATTGAAACATGAAGTTCGTTATTTAAGAGAGCGCCTATCAACATTGCAAGATCACGTTGGTCCTCTGGAGCTTGCCGGCATGGCTTGGAACAATACTTCCAGCCAGGTATCCTACAAAAAAACGACGTGATTGTGATACCGAGGAATAAGACATTCAATATTATTCATATTATTAATATTAATTACTGATTGTTATGACAATCTTTGTTGGATTATCTCTCACGTAATTATTGTAACAGTCATTTCTTCCAGATATATTTGTATCAATCCATGACTGCACATCGTTACTTTCTGTATTCTTCTTTCATTTTGTACGCTAGAAACATGAAGATAATATATAATTATATTTTTTCTACTTCTATCTATTTCGTGAGTAATCATATTATTCATTCTCCCCGTAAGAAGTTGAGAAGATTTTTTCAAGAAAAAAAGTGACAAATTAGAGTGAAACAGAAAAAAGAAAGGAAGGAATTGTCAAGAGAGTATATTACATTTCATGAAGAAATTAAAAAAAGAAACAGTTGCAAAGAATTACAAGCAGTATAACAGTTTGAACGTTAGTTTTGTCCGCAGTACACAACTTCAATTTCATACTCCTCGGCAGCCTGCCCAAATGCGTACGAAGCATCATCACAAACGTCTTTACAAGTTTTCAGATTTTCGTAAAATGTCGCATAGAATGGTGGAATGATACCATCTTTCAAACACGCCATCAAATCTTTCTTCTTATCTATGCTAATGGGCAATGTATCTCGATAAATTTCGTGCAATACTATTTCCTTTGCAAGAATACGTTTCTCAAGTGAAGGTTTTGCGGGAGGAAATTGCTCTTTCAGCGCAGGTTTCTTTCCAGCTGCCGCATGTACATTATGTTTTTGTGATTTCGGCTGCTTTCTCAGTGGCTTTTCATCGAACTTGAACATTGAAAAATCTTCATTGTAGTCATATTTGAACAAAATTTCGTTCTTACCTCGTTCAAATCTAAGCCACTTCACACGTAACCAACTGACTGCCTCCCCATCGACAGTCTTGTTGACATTCATAAAGAATGATGACACTAGCTGTTTCAGATCACGAAATTTGGAATAATGCAATACATTTACTTCATACGGTCTTGGATTATCGCGGGCATTTTCAATTATCATTCTCATTTCTGCAACACTATAGATACGTTTATTCTTTTTTTCTCTCTCAACGTGGGAATGCATGGAATCACATTCCAAATAAGTATGCCCGCTTTCCATGAACTTCATATCTAGGACATTGAGACGTGTTTCTGGGGAATTCACAAGGTACATCATCAGAGCCGCGACAAATTGGTTCCGATTCTGGCCACCACATGTGTCGGACCAGGTTGTAAGATGAGTGACATCAGGTGGCAGGGTAGTAATGTACTTCATAAGGCACGTACCTATTTCACAAGATCCTCTGTTCCCATGACTTTCATCCCAGATTTAACAATATCCATTTACTAAGTTGTCATAAACAGTGAAGTTATATATAGCCAGTTTTCGCTTGTAGTATAACTCCAAATTTTCAGCCTGTGGAACTTGTAAAACTGCCTCCAAATCGAAAGAAATGGTTCGACGTCCTTCAGTAATATTCTTCATTATCATCTTCTTTCATGGCGAGTGATGCCATTTCTCTAGCTTTGTGAGACTTATATGATCGTAAGAAAGCTTCCGAGACCTCTAGTGAACCTGCGAGACTCGATTCGTACTGCATACAGAGGGTACAGCGATCCTTTTTTGGTTTGTAGAATGCCAAAGTAGGTTCCCATGAATGGAAAATTTTCCTATACACATCCTGACTCACAGGACTGTTTGCGTAACGTAACTTAAATAAATTGTACATTATTGTAATGTTTAGATCAGCAGGAAGATACTTCCTTTTACTCCTTTTCCGGCAGTAATGAGACGGCAACGCTCGAAAAGATGCGATGTACTCCTTCACAAGCGCAATATCTTCCTCAGGCGTTTTATTCCAAGGTGTACGCCCTGTATTACCATGAACCACCTGTGTAAATACTCCACTGTCTTTTCGCTGTCGCAAAGCGCTATCAACAATGTGATAACTAATTTGAAACACAAAACATAAAAATTTAAGGCACACTCGTACCTTTGTACCATCACTTGTAGGAAGGAAATATGTTCTCGACTTTGATTTCTGCTTCTCAGGAATGTTCTGCCGAGGGCGTCAACGAGCAACAAAGCTTTTCTCAACAATTTGCTGGGAAATGAATGCTTTTTGACGAAGAGTATCGCCTAAAGCTAAATAATCAGTAAGCAATTGTGCTTGCGCCTCAGCAGGAAAATGATCATGGCACCGAAAACGACAATTGCAATTCTCCATGAATCGTGGAATCTTTGCATCAACAACTTCGCCATGTTTATTAATGTACTCTTGCCCACGTACTCGAGCTTCGTGGCTAAGATTTCGTTTCCAGAATTGTGGCATTGCTTTTTTTCGACGGGTACAATCCGTTTTCTTTCGACGGGTGGAAACAACTTTCGTATCTGCAAAAGTAATTACAGTCGCTGTCTTATGCTTTGTAAATGATGGTATAAGTGTTCAAAAACTGATCTTCAAGACTTACCAGAATCATCGACTATTATTTCAGTCACCAAGCTGTCGATATTTTCGATAGAAGAAAGAACTTCGGAACCCTCTGAGATATTACAAGTAACTTGTTCGGATGCAGATGAAATACCTACATTTAAGTTAGATAAAAATTAATTTCATAATATTTCGTTTCAAGTATGGTGCATCTACTAAATGATATGAGATTGTAATTTACCGGAATCATCAGTCGTGATTGTCACTTCGTTAATGTAAGGAAATATCAGCGAGTTGTTTGCAGTGGATGAAAAAACGAGAGGAACCTCATCTGAAACTTAATTGCAAGCGTATTGTACTGTAGTTAGTAACCGCTGGTTTGTGTTTCACTGTTATTTTATCGTTTTCAGAGAAAAGAATTATTATCATAATAAATTACCAGATTCATGGGTGGTCAGTTCCCAAACATTTCCATTATCATCCACAAAGTTAAAAAAATTAATGCCAGGTTCTGCACCAGCCACTAACGGAAGCAGCTGCTCTTGACGTGGGAACTCTGACGACAAAGCCTCCTGCTGCGCCAACAAAGAAACGTTGTCGGACATACTAGGGTTTGCCGATGACCAGGGGAATGATTAACAAATAAAATTTCAACGACAATATTCCACCATAATTGTGTTTTTACTTTAAAAACTGCAAGATATTGAGGAAAAAACTATTTGCGAACGAGAATGTGCTCGTAGCATAGATTACAGTGCGGACATACACGTTAATTGAGGCGAGCAAATGGACATACTCGGTAATCTCCTTGGACATACAAGGGTTTCGTGTCGGTCGAATTCTCCTCCCGGACATACTATGATTTTGTTTTTTCCCGTTTCATAGATTTCAATAAAAAATAGACTTCCGACCGGTTGATAAAATACACCACTAGGTGCGCCTTGATCTCCTCTTTCCATTGATACCAACATCGAAAAATTGATATTTTTGGACATACAAGGGTTTAGCAATAAGGTACCAATATTAGGTTTCCTCACCTTATCACAGTATTTGTTACGAAGACAATATTTTTTAATTTTAATAGCTCCGACAGCATAAATAAAAATAATCACAACAACATACAAGGCGCAAATGTCGTAAACAATAATCGCAGATACCAAAATGCAAACAAGGTCGCATCAGGTATTCACGATTATTGACGAGACATGAAACGCATGTCGGATTTTCATGATCAGGCGTATCAGTTTGAGTGGGTGATGGGGGATTGGCTTCAGGAGGTGATTGAGTAAAAGGAAGGGGTACGGGTTCTGTATATGGATTGGCATGAGGAAGTGTTTCACTATGATAAAGTTATAGCGAAAAGGATGAGTGAACAGTATGTCACCCGCGAGTGGTGTTTCGACGCCTACCTCTACGAATACTTGGGGTGGTTGAATGCCCTGTATTTGATGCTCCGGAGTGTGGTAATGTGGAGCCTCTACGGGCCCCTCGGATCCCACGGCTTGGGCTTGAAACTTCATTGCCTCGTCTTCCTCGAGCACCTCTTCGGGTTCTTCCTCGAGCACCTGTACGAGTGCCTCGAGTTCCACGACTTGGTATTGTGACTTCGTAGGAATTGAAGTCCATTTGATCTGTATCGATAGGTCCATTGTTCTCATCTACAACATGATACATATAAATTCTATTGTAAAATTGAAGTCGTTCAAATGCAAAAAGTTGAAATAGTCCTCAAAATATTTTCATGTCAATTTGGAGTAATATTGTCGGTTGAAATATACGATGGTCATAAACCTAATTTCCATTGTGGAAGAAAGTAGCAGTATGGTTTTACAAGAATAATGAATAATGTTGAAGAAAAAAAGAAAAACAACATTTGTGACGTGACCGACTTGACAAGATGACAAGCCAATGAACCTACACCTGTATCTATACAATATTTCCCTTCGCCCGAATTTGTTTCTTACCAACACACTTGACGCTCATGACACCCTGAGTCGCAAAAGGTGGTCTCGTTTCAAATTGAATGAATATAGAAAAGAAGGAGAAAAGAAAAGAAAAAAAATTAAATGAGGACATGACGTCGATAAAACTCATCAAAGAAGTTGACAACAGACTTTGTCGTGAGAGTCAAAAAGTATGTAGGTGTCCTTCTTTCTAAAATTTCGTTTTGAATAGTACACAGTTCTCACAACATTGCAGTAGGTTTTAATTGTCAATTCGTGATAATAAACATACCCGATAAGTAACTAATGTCGATTTCCACTTCCACTGTTTCCGAAGAATTTGATGATTCTGACGGTGGTTCTGGTATTGATGCAGGTGGAAAATCGTCATCATCATCAGAATTGGAATCCGAACCTGATGAGGAATCACTCGAACTTGTTGATTGAGAGCTACCTCCCTCAAATTCATTTGCTCCTTCCTCATTATTTACTATATTCGTAATCGGTTCTCCTAAAATATATATATTTTTTTAATTCTTTACTGAAGGAAAAAAGTCTTACACTTACGTTCCTCGCACTTGGTAAGTATAATATTTGTTTAAATTAGAAAAGTGATTTTGATACGTTCGTATCGTAATCAGTAATTATTCTCTGAAAAGTTATTACAACAATATCAGTACCTACCTACCTACTTTATTGTTTTTTTTTTTTTTCTTACCTCAAGGAGGTAGTGGGGTTTCTCGGTCCGATTGGATAAAAAATATATTTCGAAGAATTTTTTCTTTATTCAGTAGGTACCTACGTAGGCCTATTTAGCACTTTGGTATATTTGAGTCTTTTGCATCCATCAAATTAATGAGATTATTCGTTCTAATTGTTTCAAATATTTTTAATCATTTGTTCATTTTTTTTGGCTGAAGTATAAGGAATTAAGGTAGATGTAGAAACACGCAAAAAATACCTTTTTTATAACGCGTTTATTATCGTACGAACAAAACATACTTCAATCTATATTATTAAACGAATAGTCGACCTTGAGCCTCCGCTTATCAGCTCGAAATATTTTTTGACTTTTGGGTTTATGATGAAGTTTAGGCTAAACGTACAAACCTACGACGCCTGATTGGCCGAATAATCCGAGTAGTCGTATTCGTTGGAACATTTTGAATGACGAAAGATTTTTGTTTCTGTATATCACTGTGCAGTGTTACCTTACCGCAAGTGTTAAGAAATATCGAATCGTTTTCGTTCAAAATTCGTTCAAAATTTGAACGGTTTGAAGAAAGAAATATTGAGCGTTTTGTGCGTGACGTCAACACAAGTGTCTTTGAAAACTTTTTGTGTTGCGTTTTTCCTAATTACAGTCTGAAGAAATATGAATTGCAAAGAGAACATTTTCTCTTCCTCTTGTAATTTTCTTTTCAGTAAGTCCGAATTGAGATTTTTTTGACGCAAAAATTTAAATTCAACTTAATTAGAGATGGGAATTTATAAATGGATCAAATTTTGTATTTTTCAATTTTTCATTTGGAATCATATTTTTGAGATAATGAAGAAAGAATGTGACAGGCTGCATAAAAAGGCATACCGCATTCAACTTTTCGCCAGCAACGACAAAAATGAATGGAACGCCCCATTACATTTTAATGTTTGAAATGTAGTTGGTTTATATAAGGCTCTGAACAGTCATCATTTTTTTTTTTTTTTTTGGTCAAATTAAATCTCAAATACTTGTAACTCTCTGAAAATTTAATCTGAAATGGTTATTGGATGAAATGGTCAAACGGTCAAAACTTCTTGCTAATAATCAATCTTATAACTGTTCTAACCAAAAAATGTTGGTCAGGGTGGAAATTTTTTGTTCTTCATAAAATTCTTCCAACAAGCAGAATTAGCACTTGAAATTGAAGATGACCATTTTGAGCCTTTTCAAAACAAATAGTCATGGTATAACTGTTTATGTCCGTTTTGATTATTTCAAATAATATTGGTCATAACAGTTGAAAGTAATTAAGACTTTTGAGCTGTATAGACGATGGACGGTGGTTGGTAGAAATGTTTTCTATCGCAAAGGAGTCAGATTTGAAAACATTTCAAATATTGGGAATCAAGCTATTTATGTATGACAGGAGAGAGCTTGGACAACATTGAAACACCAGATGAGTTGAAATTGATAAAATTTTGTACATTGAGCTCACGCTATACATTTCTGACAAGAGGGTATCTTGAGAAAATTTTAACTTTCAAGCTATATAATATGATGAGAGAGGAATATGGAATTTTAATTTCTGACATTATGACAGAAGGAGGAATTGAAAAAATTTTAAGCATTATTCTTGGCAAATGACAAGACATCACAATTTTCAAGAATCTCCCCCCCCCCCCACAAAAAAAAAGGGTTGCCAATTAGACCTTAATATATAATTTAAATTAGTAGTTGACTAGATTATAAACTGGATAAGGACTTGACGTCATAACGATTTAACAGAAGGATACTTATTGAATTACAAAAATCAGGACTGACGACGAGAATAACTGAAAGTTAGAGGCGAGTGGACTCAAAGAATAATATTGAGGACCTCGAGAAGAAAAAGTGAAAGGGAAAAGAGAAAATGAATCAACTAATCTTAGAATCAAAACGTTTTTCTTCTATTCATTGTAGATTACAGGAGGAGGACACCTAGAACCAATTATATGTGACCCCGTCTACAGAAACCCGGCTTGATCAATATTATCAATCAGCAGAAAGGTAGTTATGTTTCAGGTGACCTAGCTATCTTTCTGCTGATCGATAATATTGATCAAGCCGGGTTTCTGTAGACGGGGTCACATATTAGGATAGAAGAATGAAAAGAAGGAGAGTTTGCATAAAAATTTTGAATACAAGTTCACAGAAAAGTAATCCACAGAATTTCTACTTTTTTTTCTCTTTTCCAGAGTATAAATATCTACATTGTTTACCGAAGTTATTAAAATATTAAAAATTATTCCTATTTACATGTTTTCCATAATGAAATTTGCATCACCAAAAATTCATTGACAATTTCTTACTTTTCTTATGAGTGATGGGCAATATGAAGACATATTTGAAAATTTAGATGACACAAGTATCAAAAAATTAAAAATATATATTTTTTAATTTCAAAAATGGTGAAATATCTAGATATAAAAATACTGGATAAGGAGAGAGGCGCGCCGACGGCGCGCCGTCATGGCTAGTATTACTAAAGCGAAGCTATCACTACTTATCACTAAACGGCCGACGAATTGTTTTTTGGCTTTTTCGATCCGCCTGATGGTGTGTAGCGACTAGCGACCCTGTTTCTCATATTTTTCTCATCAGTGCCGGAACATTTTGAAAACAAATGGTTGACGTGTACATACGTACATTGAAGACTTTGACTATTTATCGTCCTACGTATGATAAATAGTCAAAGATTGAAGACGAATTTTTATTGTTAAAATTGTAGTTGTAGTAGTAGGTAACAAATTAATGTCGATGAACATTATTCGAATTTCGAATTTATCATAGCTTTCGAATTCATTTCTGTTGTGATTTGTAAACTAATCTGTAGAAGGTCTTCACTTCGTTTTTTCATTTTGGATTCAAGATTATTGCTGTTCGTGTTTATACTTCTTTTACTCGATTAAATTATTCCTGACCTATGATAGATGTTCATAGGTACTACTAATCTATGCTCTTTGTCAACAATTTCAGCAAATTACTCTTTATCCATTCTAAAGGAATTCGATTTATTATTTTGGGAATCGTTCAATCTATTTTATAATCCAGCCGGCATATATAGGCCTAATAGTGTCGATATTACAATGAATATTTATCATTATTTGCATTGTGCAAGTGAGAATAAGTTGTATGAAGCCATTGCTGCTCCACTACCTAACCTTGGGAATTTTTCGACTATTTTTGACTTTTGTTTAATTTTATTTTATAAACTTTAATATTTTTTAGTTTAATTTTATATTGGTTTGTTGATTTTCAAATTTTTGCCCATTTTGTTTTTAAATTTTTAACTCCTATAAATTGACTATTGACATAAATTTCTAAGTTACAAGTGTGTAATTCTTCTGCGAAATATAGTCAGTAATAATTTTAGGTGAGAGAGTGAAGTTTTTAAGCGTGCAAGCAGTTTCATTGTATTGAGGATAACTGATGTCAACCAAAATCCGAATAAAAGTTTCTAATGATTAAGTAAATGATGGAGTATGAAGAATATGTGGGTGTGTTTTATTCTTGAGATGGGGTTGGAAATTATAAGCTGAAACCTAATGTGAGAGACGTGTATTCGGGAAAAATAGAGGGAGCGATAACTCGATTAAATTATTCCTGACCTATGATAGATGTTCATAGGTACTACTAATCTATGCTCTTTGTCAACAATTTCAGCAAATTACTCTTATTCATTCTAAAGAAATTCGATTTATTATTTTGGGAATCGTTCAATCTATTTTATAATCCAGCCGGCATATAGGCCTAATAGTGTCGATATTACAATGAATATTTATCATTATTTGCATTGTGCAAGTGAGAATAAGTTGTATGAAGCCATTGCTGCTCCACTACCTAACCTTGGGAATTTTTCGACTATTTTTGACTTTTGTTTAATTTTATTTTATAAACTTTATATTTTTTTAGTTTAATTTTATATTGGTTTGTTGATTTTCAAATTTTTGCCCTTTTTGTTTTTAAATTTTTAACTCCTATAAATTGACTATTGACATAAATTTCTAAGTTACAAGTGTGTAATTCTTCTGAAATATAGTCAGTAATAATTTTAGGTGAGAGAGTGAAGTTTTTAAGCGTGCAAGCAGTTTCATTGTATTGAGGATAACTGATGTCAACCAAAATCCGAATAAAAGTTTCTGATGATTAAGTAAATGATGGAGTATGAAGAATATGTGGGTGTGTTTTATTCTTGAGATGGGGTTGGAAATTATAAGCTGAAACCTAATGTGGGAGACGTGTATTCGGGAAAAATAGAGGGAGCGATACCGCAGGGATGTTGACTAAATGAATATTATAATGAAGATTTTAATCAGGATTATATTATTCAACCAAAAAAGTTGAATTGAAAGTTATAATGAAAAACAATGGCGTTAAACAAAGTTAAACAAGGAATTCACAGATCCTCTTCTATGGGATGGATTGATTTCAATATTGAGAATTGAATTCAAAATTAAAGTCCCAAAAAAACGGGTTGGATTTGATAAACTTTCTAAAATTGAGCTAACTAAAGCTGGAGGGAATCGGAAAAATTGGAAAAATTAGGACTTTTAAGCTGTATATGATAGACGGGGATTAGGAAAAATGTTTTCTATCAAATGAGTCAGATTTAAAAACATTTGAAACATTATGGGAATTGAGCTATGTATGACAGGAGAGGATCTTGGAAAACATTGAACCACCAGATGAGTTGAAATTGAAAAAATTTTGTACATCGAGCTATACAATTATGACAAGAGGGTTGACTTGGATTATAAACTGGAGAAGGACTTGACGTCATCACGATCTGACAGAAGAATACTTACAGAATAGTGAATTACAAAAATACGGACTCGACGTCAAAAATAACTGTTAGCTGGAGGTGAGTGGACCCGAAAGAATATATTAAGGACCTTGAGAAGAAAAAGTGAAAGCGAAATGAGAAAATGAATCAACTAATCTTAGAATCGAAACCTTTTTCTTCTATTCATTTGCAGATTGCAGGAAGACGACACATTACGGTACGGATAATTAGAGGAGATAGATGTAGAAGACTGAAAAAGATGGAGAGTTTGCACAAAAATTTTGAATACAGGTCCAGAGAAAAGTTATCTACAGAATTTCTGTTATTTTTTATTATTTTTTTTTTCCATTATTTTCCAGAATAGCAATTTCTACATTATTTACCGAGGTTATTAAAAATTATTCCTGTATTTACATGTTCTCCATAAAAAATTTGATTTGTCTTATGTCAATTATTCATTGACAATTCCTTACTTCTTCTGTTTTGTTATGAGTGATAGGCAATATGAAGAAATATTTGAAAATTTAGATGACACAAGTATCAAAAAATTAAAAAAATAAGGAGAAATGAAATGTCTAAAATATTAAATTAATACGTGACAACGTAAGAGGCGCGCCAAAGGCGCGCCGTCTTGCTAGTAATTCTGATGCAAGAATCGTGAAGAAATCATAATCATGATAAAAAAACTTAGAACTAAAAGAAACTAGAAGGATTGGCGCGCACCGCACTCGGGCGCGCTCTACCTCGGTAAATCCCAACTGTAAGTCTTAACAGTAGAAGTAGTTTTAATATTGGCATCATAAATAACTAGGTTCACTCAACTCAGATTTTTAAGCTGAAAGCTCAGGATTTTTTTTTTCTGACAATCTCCTTTACCCGAAAGATCCTCTTCTTTTTGTTTTACTCAAATCAGGAAAGATCCTATTTTGCTGTTACGATCTGGAGCCCAAAAGATCATCAAGGTTTCTAGTACTGCTCTCCAATGAGACGCAAGGAAAATATAGTAGGGTAGGCTAGCATGCGATGATAACAATCATAACAATAGGCTTACTGATAGACAACGAAGAAATTAACATTTATGATCAACAGTGGTTTTTTCAGTCAAAGAACACATGCAGTGATATTAACATTATTGAGGAAAAATTTTGTGAGAAAAGAAAGAAAAGGACTAAAGTAGTCCTTTTCTTCTAATTACGGCTAACGAAAAAGAAGATAAGGAAGGGGTTACCGATATACCATTACAAACATTTGAAACTTTGATAGGTACATAGGACTAGGTATTCATTTACTTTGTTTTTCCATGGTATGATGGCCCGCTCTTAGTAAAAATAACCTTACTGAATCTGCATCTCCAGTCACAAGCTCGGCCATATATTGGCGTAGCTGACCGTCGTGCTGAACATGCTTCCAGGTAGGTTGCCAACTAGGAACAAAACCATTTGATGCCTGAATGAATTTTACGCGATTGCTTTTTTCCAATTTTTGCAGTCCACCTGTAAAAATGTACAAAATCCTTCCTTAAGTGTGCGTACTGAGTTCTTTACAATTATTATCTCTAAAACTGAGATTAAGATTATTTGTCTTAGGTCTGGAAACCTAATTATTTTACATTATCCACCTTACAATGTACATTCTTTTTTTCAGTTCATGAAATGAGGGCAGTTTACGCGATCAATAAAAAAGAGGGATTGAAAAATTGATGTACCGCCATTAAAAATTTAAAACATTTTGAATTGTTAAGGACAGTTTCTCATTTTTTTCGTTTGTTCCACAATTTCCTCGACAAAACTACTGGAATAAGGACAATTTTTATTGACTGAGTAAACCTCCTGTACTTAAATTTTAGGGTGATGTGCGACGAATAAATAAATGCTCATCTTATAGAACACAAACAAATAATTATTTCCTGATATTGGACATTATTGTTCAGTACGAAGTGAATCTTACTCAGAAACATCCAAGAAGTTGGATAAGCGCCTCCCATATGTCTCATAATGTACTTATTATGTGCTTCAATGTGGTTATTTGTCCGATAAAGTTGCTGAAACACTGACAGTGTTTTTTTTCCTGGAAATCGTCAATAAGTTTAAATGATTAATGAAGAAAAACAAAGGTGCCAATATACAAGTGGTGACAGATTTCTGTCATCAGGCTCACTTTTGTATTACGCGGAGAAATTATCTCCTATTTGAAGATACAAAATCGGCTACTCTTTTTTTTACGATTTATTCTTCACATTAATCGGAATCATAATTTCATTACTTACTCCGTAACCAATATCGACGTAAATATTGAACGAATCTTAAGAATCGCACATCTTGTTGCGATTCTTCTCTTATTATATTGATCCCTGTCTCTATATCATTTTCGGGCAAGAGAGGCAGAGATAGTGCCATGAAATACGATCTACGTAAATGAGCCGCTTGGTCAATAATTGAATCACTGATTCCCAAACTTGAGCGTTTTTTTCTCAAGGCCTGACAAAAAAGAATTGTGTTTATATTACAAACAAATGTATTGATTGTTATTTAATTACGCTGCATTAGTTTTCATGCTGTACACCAACCCGCATAAAATGGACCCAGCATCCTACTATTCGAACCGCAGGAAACACGATCGCAATTGCTTTTTGTAAGGCACCTTCGAAATCGCATACAATTGCAATTGGTGCTATTCCAAAAACTTCTTCCTTGAACTTCCTTAGAACGTCCACATAATGTTGTTTTTTTTTCGAGTCATTACTGCCCACATTACTGAGTAACTCTGAAAGGATAATTTGTGTGATGGTCTTATCAAATTATAGGAAATACCGTAATCTTTTTTTTTTTACTAATGGTAAAATATTGTTTTTACATACGATTCGATCTTTTATTGCTACCACTGTTAATACTTGTTTCACTCTTGGTACGTGAGGGACGGCTTTAAAAGTGCCATCGATTGCCAAAATGAGCCCATCTTGGCGTAGTGCTCTGAAAATTGCAAAAAAAAAAAAAATTAATTCATTTTTTCCCTTTCGATCATAAAAATAAATACATAAGTGTATTTTGCGGTAAAGAAGAAGTACAGGGTATTATCTTAATATCATCATGAATGAATTGGAACTTGAAAGATAGTTTCTTTTCTCCTATCAAATCTAAAACCTGGAAGATTTAGCGCTTTTATTCAACATCGAGAGCTCGAATGATGCAGATTGTTTTTTTCTTATTTTTCTCAGTCAAGATCTGCAACTCGAAAGATTCCCACCTTTCTGTTCTATCTAGTCAGACCTGTAACTCAATTTTTAATTTTCTATTTATTCCATATCTATACAAACGTTCTTTTATGTTTTCATTTTAGGTTAGAAGTTTCAATTTTTCAGGATTTATTTTTTTATTTTTTCTTTCAGGCACCTTTTCAATAATATTCAATCATGTATCATTTTATACGTTCACTTGTCTTCTATTTTTACAAGAATATTTTCACCTACTCAAAGGATTTTTTTTGTGTGATTTTTAATTACACCCATTGAAAATTCCTATCAAACTATTTATACCTACATGATTTCCATTTAGCATCTACGTAGTGAAAATACTCGATAGGCCTAATCCAATGCTATACAATTCAAGTTTCCTGACAAATTCTCAACATTCTTCTCCTTTTGATTAAAAAAAAAAAAAACTTTCTCACAAATTAGATATATTCAAAATGTCTTTACTTCCCATGTTCAAATTCGTCTCTTATGTAAATTGATAATATGATCAAAAATACTATTCAATATACCTATCTATTTTGCGTCTAAAATATCTCTTCATGAATTTAACATGACGGTCACTAAATGTTGACTAGTGCTCAACGCTCATATGAACAGCAAACACTGTTGTCTACCGGTCCTCTAAATGACGGTACCTCTCAATTTTCAATGGGAAATTTGATATCTCATGTGGGTAAAACAAAAATGTATAGTTGTTGATAGTTGGTAATTGTGTACCCAACTCACGTCATGTTTTCATATTTTCAAGAGCTTCTAGAGTGCAGGCTGATCGCTAAGTTTGTGGAGCCGTTATTCTTTAGAGGAGTTTCTTTCTTCATATTTTACATTATATCATTTCTTTTAGGTCAGTTAATTTTAGGTCAGTTTTTCATAGCGCCGAATTCTCCATTATTTGTTAGAGGAGTTTCTTTCTTCATATTTTAGAATATAATATCATTTCTTTTAGGTCAGTTAATTTTAGGTCAGTTTACGTAGTGCCAGCAGAGATGATTAGCCAATGATAATTGGCTAAAGCTAACGCTAAAGCTAATTAGCTCCAAGAAAAAAATGTTCGGCTAGCTAATGGCTATTTTCTCATTTTTTTTTGGCTAATTTTAGTAATTTAGCGCTAATTAGCGCTTCTTCAACCTTTCGGCTAAAGCTAATCTTTCATGTTGCGGTTTTGCAGAGACCTCGATTTTTGTGCGTTTCAGATCATAAACTATCTTTCACGATTTTTTTTTTTTTTTTTTTAACCCATGATTTTTTCCATCTCAGCAAAAAGGGCGTCCGTTGTAATATTTTCAAGGCTCTTTACTTTGTTCGTTACTGAATGTATTCAAGATGCAATTATTGCATCTTATAGAAGAAGAGTCGCTCTTTAATTTTTATTCTCATAATTTTTTTGATTAAACTCGTTGTTGCGGAGATATTTTGAACTTAAACTTAAAACTGATTTTTCTGTGATGAATTTTTTCTCACGGACGCCCTTTTTACAGATAGGTCCTCATATCATATGTGATCTCTTCATGTTATTGCCTGGCGCCAGGATTTGAATAAAAAAGAAAAAGAAATATTTCCTTTCTTCTCTAAAATGTAGTAGTAATAATACTCATATTCGGATATTCCATATGACCGTATCTCATTCAAGCCACTTCATAGCAATAGCCCAATGACCATGCCAATAACGGCAATAACCAATAAGTATAATACTTGGATGGTTAGACCCTGTACAAATCAACAAAGTAAATTTAAGCTTAAAGATAAACATACTGACAAGTTTTGAAGAAAAGAATTTATTACTATTAGGAACAGCTCCTCACAACCAATTCATATTAAATCTAATTGAAAATTATTGCATTATTATTGCATCTTTTTGGTTTCACTTTCAATTCTAATGAATAATGATTAATGTCATATTATATTATGGGTAACAAAAAAAATTGAACACAATAAATCCAAAATCTAAATTAATAAATTCAAACAAATTGGTTTAAGGCATCTATATTCCTTCATGCCTTCGAAAGTTTAAAGAAAGTCGAGTCCAGATGTTCAAAATTATTACAAACTAATGCTATGTTTTCAACATGTGTTACCGGTAGTAGGTTTTTTATTGTACTGAAACACAAATTACTAATCTAGATACATCGTGAGTAATGTGCCAACCGTGGACTGGAAATGTTGCACATATCATGACAAACAGAATACGTCATATCTATCTTATCTTTGATGCGTAATCTTATACACTGTTGTAGTAGTAGTATACATCGATGTTGGAATAATGCTTCTCTAAACATTCTCCCCCTCTTGCGAGTTAGGGAAGAGCAAATAACGGAATGATAAACAAATATTTTGGTTTCTTACATAAATTAAATATTAGTACTTATTATAATTTTTTCAAATGAAGAATTGAAATTGAATATGTAATTAGGTAATCACAACTGTGAAATGTACATTGACTGAGATGCTCTCAAATGAAATAAATATTCGTCTCTTGTTTTGCAGGATTTTATTGCCCAATAATAAATTAAATGATATTACATATCAGGTTATTCTGAAACTCTCTTCTGTACCATTGGCACTAATGGTAAACACTTAATAATGTGACCTGCTTTTTCAAATAAAATAGGATATCTTGTGATAACATAAAAATTTTTTTTTTTTTTTTTTTTTTTTTTTTTTTTTGTATCGTTAAAAAGATACTTAGAATCGGATTTTCTTTTTTTTTTATATTGAACTAAGTCTTCTTCCTTTTATTTTGTAGGGTTTCTCCGAAATTACAAAATATCACATGAAAATAAACAGAAAATTTTTCTGCTCTTTTTTTTTTGATTACTCGCAAAATTAATATTAACTGATAATTCTTCAGTCGGCGCGCCATTTGATTGAAGAGTTTGCTTTGGTGGGCCATTTACTTCGAGACTGAAAATGAAATGAATCATTCGTCATTTACAGGTAAATATACCAATCTTGAGACTGGTCGTCGATATTCCTTAATTGTGGATGACTTTTCTGTATTATGGGTCATTCTTACGGTCACTACACGGACAATGTTGTCTTTGCCGGGATGGACGTCGACGATAACACCTAAGGGCCAACGAAGTGGAGGAACATTTTCTTCTTTTACTAGGACTATGTCATTTATTTTAATGTCGTGCTTTCCTTGTTTCCACTTCGTACGTTGCTGTAACGTGTTTAGGTACTCCCGACTCCAGCGAACCCAAAATTCCTGATTCTTTCTAGTTACCAACTGCCAGTATTTGAGTCGATTAATCGGCACATTTGTTATATCAGGATTTGGAACCGCTGTAAGTGGGCCACCAATTAAGAAATGACCAGGAGTCAATGCACCTGGCTCATTTGGGTCAGACGATTCTAAGATCAATGGGCGAGAATTCAGACAAGCTTCTATTTTTATTAACAATGTCTCATACTGCTCATAAGTGAATAAGGTTTCCCCTATAGTAGCCTTTAGATGCTTCTTGACTGACTTCACCCCTGCTTCCCACAGCCCTCCGAAAGAAGGACCGTAGGGAGGCCCAAAGTGCCAAGTGCAACCTTTCATAGCAGTATGAGATATTATTTTATCTTTATTTTCGAAAAGAATTTTAAAAAATTCCTTAAGTTGCTGATCTGCGCCTACGAAATTTGTCCCGTTGTCTGACCAAATGGTTTCTGGTAAGCCTCTTCTGCCTACAAACCTGTCAAAGGCTGCTAAAAACGCTTCCGTAGTTTGACTAGAAACTAATTCTAAGTGGATAGCTTTCGTTTTGAAGCAGACAAAAATTGAAACGTAGCTCTTTTGTGTAATTCGATGTTTTCCGCGTCCATCTCTAACTAACAAATTGAAATGCCCAGTATAATCTATTCCTACTGCTTGGAAAACTTTGCCTGGTACTACTCGTGCTTTAGGTAATGAAGCCATCATTTGCTGTTTGATGTCAGCCTTCAAACGAATACACGTTATACATTTTTGTAGACAATTTCTGATCGCCGATTCTTGTCTGAGGACCCAAAACTCTCTCCTCAAGATCGATCTCATAGCTTGCACCGACGAATGTAAATGCTTAAGATGTTCATATTTAATTAATAAACGTGTAAAAATGCTGTCGGAAGGCAAGACAATTGGAAATTTCTGTTCGAACGATAAATGAGAACTTTGTAATCTGCCTCCTACCCGTATAATCCCAAGTGCGTCAATGAAAGTACTTAATGCAACTAATTGACTAGAAGGACCGACGCTCAATCCTTGAGTGAGTAGTCTCAATTCATTACTAAAATGTTCTCGTTGTACAACCTTTATGAGAACTGTAAGAGCCTGACGTAATTCAAACGTTTGCAAGGGTCCAGACAAAAATGGTCCAAACCAATGAGCGTTCCAAAAGAATCGTAAACACCAGGCAGTACACCTTATCATTCTACTATAGGTTGAGAATTTTGAAATGAATGAGCTTTTGAATGTAATAGAGCAAGTCCAAATTTTTCTAGATGTGCGCACTTCGGGAGAATGTAGTTTCAACTGTTTGAAATTTATCTCTTTTGAGAAAGTTGAGGAATTTTCTACTAGAAAGGTAGGGCCATGCCACCAAAACTTATTGTTTTCCAACTCCCTGGGATCGACTCCTCTAGAGAGCAAATCGGCAGGATTATTTTCAGTATTGACGTAATCCCATATAGCGTTGCCTCGTTCATCTTGAATTTTCTTAACCCTATTGGCTACATAAGGAAGCCAACGCTTATGAGATGAATAAATCCAATGCAATACAATTTGACTATCCGACCAAAGTCGAATAATCTGGAAATTCCATTTTCCCTCACATGCTTTCAGTACTGATCGTAATAATTCGATGAGTAAGACTGCAGCTTGAAGTTCCAATCTGGCAATGGTAGTATTTTTTAAAGGTGCAACCTTCGACTTAGCGCATAATAAATGAACTGATACCGAATTTTCCTTGATTGAACGGACATAAATGGCTCCACCGTACGCCTTCTGAGAAGCGTCTGAGAAACCATGAATTTCGATATTAGTTACCTGTTCATTGAGTACACACCTTGGTATTGAGAGAGTCTCTAAAGAAGAAAGTTGGGTCGAAAATTCTAACCATCTGTTAATAAATTCCTCTGGTAAGGGATCATCCCAATTTATTTTCAACTTCCATAGAGACTGCATGATTAATTTTACCATTACCGTGACTGGAGCTAATATTCCTAATGGATCAAATATAGACGAAATGACAGATAATACTTCCCTCTTAGTAAATTTTTCCAAGCTTTTGAGATGGACCCATATTTTATATTCATCCCTTGATGGTATCCAAATCATACCTAGAGTTTTTATACAATGCTCGTTGCCGAAAGACAGTGGAAATATCTTTTCTAAATTTTCAGGTGGTATTCCTTGAAGAATGGACTCGTGATTCGAGCACCACTTTTTCAGAAGAAACTGACCTTTAATGAGAATTTTGGTGAGTTGTTCACGAATTAAGATAGTTTCCTCAATGGAATTAGCACCAGTTAATATATTGTCAACGTAACAATCGTATAGGAGGGCATTTTTACCCGCTTCTAAATTATTTTCCTCTGTTTCGGCAAGGAGTTTCAAACATCTTGTAGCTAAAAAAGGAGATGATGCAAGACCAAAGGGTACACGTGTAAACTCATACGTTCTAATTTTTTCTGAAGGGTCATTTCTCCAGAGAATTCGTAAGAGTGGAGTGTCGTCGTTTTTTACCATCACCATGAGATACATTTGACTAATATCGGTAGAGAATAAAAAACTAAACATTCGAGATCGAATTAATAATGATAACAAGTCCGACTGCACCACTGGGCCGACCATTAAACAGTCATTAAGGGACAGTCCGGAGGTGCTTGCAGCGCTCGCATCAAGTACGATTCTGTATTTCGTCGAGGTCGAATCTTCTTTTATAACTACATGGTGTGGAATATAGTATGATGTGATAGTAGGCAAGGTATCTTCTTCGATCAATTTGACATAACCCTTATTGATATATTCTTGGATGCCTAGACTATAAGCCGACTTCAATTCCACCCTTTTATTTAAATGTTTTTCCAATGAGTAGAACCGTTTGAGGGCCTGTGACTTTGATTCACCTAACTCTTCTCTAGGTATTTTTAGAGGGAGCCTTACTAAAAATCTTCCATCACTTCCTCTCTCATAGTTCTTTAAAAAGTGCTCCTCACATTCAATTTCTTCGAGAGTCAGGTCGCTTGAGGATTCTTCATCGAAAAGCCACAGTCGCTCTACCGTCTTACTCAAATTATTTTCGAACTGTAAAAACGTATGACTAATGGGTGTAATCCTTTCTAATAATTCTCCAGCTATTAACCAACCGAATTGTGAAGCAAAGATTTTAGAAGCGATATTCTTTATTTTCATTGTTTGTGGTTTGAGGACCTTCCAGAAAATACTCGCTCCTAATAATACATCAATAGATTGAGGTACATTGAATGACGGATCTGCAAGCGTCAAATGTTGAGGAAAGGTCCAATTATCAATTGAGAAGAATTCGCTTGGTAATTTATCTACAATATCATCGACTACAAGACACGTCGCATTCATTATAAACGGACCATTCCGCGATTTTATTTGAACATAAGTCATGTATTTTGGCGACGTGCTCATGTTGCCGATACCAAAGACCTTACAGTCGATGTTTAAATAATTCAAGTTGAGTTTTGAGGCAAGTTCGAGTGTAATAAAATTAAATTGGCTGCCAGGGTCTAATAAAGCACGAGCTATAAAGTATTCTTCTGGGTTGTTCATGTTAGTAATTAAAATTAAAGCAGTAGCTAAGAGAGATGATGAGGAATCGACGTTTAAATTACCAGTCCAGCCAAAGGCTGCATTTATAAAAGATTCATTTTCATTAACATTTAAATAATTCATTGAATTATTGAGAGAGCATAATAAGTTTAAAGACTCACTTGATGTAGTGACATCTACTTTCTCAGTTTCTGGTTTCGAGTCCTCGGTTGAAGTTGATCGTCGATCTGTGGCAGGCCTGTTTGTACTTGACCTTTCTGATGGGCGCGAGAAGTGTATCAGCGTGTTGTGGTGACCTCCGCATTTCTCGCATCGAAATTGACAGCTACGATCGCATTTCCCTCGAAAGCACTTTGGACATAATCTTCGTTTACGAACAGCTTGGTTTCTTTCCTCTGGTGAAAGTTTATTGAATTTCTCACAAATGTAAGTCCGGTGGTCAGTCTGATGACAATAGCTGCAATGGGGCTTGGAGTCTTTGAATTTGTTAAGGAAGGTTTTGCCTTTCATCGTGGTACTCGTAGATTGAGGTTGGGGGGCAGCTCCAATTGCTCTTTCGTACGCATTACATCTTCCTTCCATGAACTTGATGAAGTCGTCGAATGAAGGAAATTTTTGATTTCGTTCCATCTCCTTTTCCCAATCTAACCTGGCACCCCTGTCGGCTTTCATTAAAAACGCGTGAATGGCGAACTGACTAAGTATATCGGTATCTTTGTTTTCTTCAAAAGTTATTTTCAAGGCTGTGATTTGCGCTCGAAAGTTCGTGATCAGACTTCTTAGTTGTGGACCTTTAGCCGGGGATGCTCTAAATATAGCGTCCATGTGTCGCGCTATTCTCTTAAGAGGGTCATCGTAATGATCTAACAGAACTTGCCATGCTTCTTCGTAAGCTGACCCATCCATGGGGAACGATTCAATTAATGTTGCAGGCTCATCTTTCAATTTTGAGCGTAGAAATCTCTGCTTCTCAATGAATTTGATGTCCTTATCGTCGTGTATATAGGCCGTATACAGTTTTTTGAAGCCAATCCAGTCATCTTTTTTCCCCGAGAAAACCTCTAGTTCGATTTTTGGAAACTTCAACTTGATACTGCTACCGTCAGTTGATGATGACGATTTCTCAGCTTGGTTCAACGAGATTAAACTTTGAGCCGTGGACTTGGTCTGTTTCAGCAGCTTCGTAAATTCTCTTCGATTGTTCATGTGCTCTTCTTCGGGTAAATTGTGTTTCTTACAATGCTGTCGAATTTTCTCGTACGCTATGAAGTACTGCTTCTCGTAAGATTCTAAATCACTTATCTCGGTCTTCGCTGCATTTTCGTCATTCTTATTGATCGCCTCTTGAACTATCTCTGACGATAAATCAACTTCAGATTTTAAAATTTCGCACGTTATCGACAGCTCTTCGATTGTTTTCTTTGCCTCTTCAACTTCTTCCGACATTCTTTTTCGATCACCACAACGGAGAAATTAATTTAACAAAAGTATTCAACAAAAAATAAAACTTTTTGCGCAAGTTTCGCTCACGGATAAATCGCTGTTCTATCCGGCCCGGAGGACCATATGTTACCGGTAGTAGGTTTTTTATTGTACTGAAACACAAATTACTAATCTAGATACATCGTGAGTAATGTGCCAACCGTGGACTGGAAATGTTGCACATATCATGACAAACAGAATACGTCATATCTATCTTATCTTTGATGCGTAATCTTATACACTGTTGTAGTAGTAGTATACATCGATGTTGGAATAATGCTTCTCTAAACAACATGCTTTGATGATAATTTAGATATAAGATCATTCAGAATGAACTTCATCTGACTGAAAAGTCTCTCAACAGACACTTGAGTGGCAGGTGCCGCTAAAACCACTAGTGCCACCTGATATAGGAGAGGGAATTCAAAACACATACGTTTCCAAAATTCGATGATAGATGCTTTGCTATCTAATCGATTTTTTAAGAAACTGTGTTCATACTTAATCAATTCTTGTTGAAATAGAGCGACAGGTTTCATTTCAGCGGTATTGTGCAAAGAATTGTACTGTTTTTTTAAATTTTCTTCATATAACCTGTCATCATCATTTTCATCATCACTGGAAATGGCACTGGCAGCAAAAGACATGCGTTTCTATGGTCGCTTCTATTTTTTGACCTACGTGCTTCCGAAGAATAGACAATTGACTCTCCGTTACATACACAAATAGCAGATTTTCGTCGAAAATTCCAATAGTCAAGCTCGAGTCTTTGAAAAGTTCAATTTCGATAAACGGCTGATTTCCAAACGTACGGTCTACTTCCACAATGATTCCGACAATACCATGTACAGCAGACATAATATTTCCACTTTTAAAGTTCAATTCAAAGATAACTACAATACCCTACGCCAAAACTTGGAAACCTCGAGGATATTCCTACCAGATAGTTCCTACCATCGAGCACGTTATTATACAATTACGACAATACACGACTCTTTCTAGCCGGGTTGAAACGTGGTTGAAAGCGAACGAGTGTTTTAATCTTTTTTTTGGCTTTTGAGATGCCGGAGGCAGTATAGTGTAATAATATCCCAAAAACAAAATGAACAGCGCTAACTGCGTTCTTGGCTTTGCGCAAAGTGCGCGTGTACTTTTTCGCACATAATTTAGTGTGATAGCCGCCCAGACTTGCACGATTAGTCATTTCCGGTTCGCGCCGCTAGCTGCGCTATGAGACAACAGTCAGCTTGGAAGGCTGCGTGCGCTACAATTTACTTGTTGGTCTATAAATATAGGTACACTAGCGCTCCGACCTCTAGCTGTTGCCGTTTGGCCGTTGAACTACTCACATCTAATTTTTTGCTCTCTGAAAAAGATCCTATCATCCACGGTACGATTATTCATTATTTTTTGAATATGGCTCAAGCATAATTATTTTGAATTATAAAATTTCGAACTTTATCAGTGATAATTTTGATTTCTTCATCGCTGAATTTCAAAGCAGGCTTTCGCTTTTCATCGATGATGAATCCGGCTCCATATGAATTCAACTCAGACGAAATTCTATCAAGAAACACAAGGAAACTCGAGTTTTTATCTAGCGGTTCTCGCAGTATCACTGTCTGCTGTCGTGATCCGCAAAATAGCTCTTTGTAATTTACGCTTTGATGGAGACTGAGGGATATTCTCAAACATACCATCAAGTAGACTAACTACATCTTCTAAACTTGAATCTGATGTAATGATCATTTCTATGAAAGAATAGTGAACTTCCCCATGTTTTATAAGTACTGATTCGAGATTTCGAACCAACAATGGTATCAATTCTTTTGGAATAAAACTTTCTTTCACGATTTTAGAAATACTACCCAACATATTTTTTTTTTTGATAATCTGATTTTACATGATTTAGAGAATTGTAAACGGTTGCAAATAGCGGAGAATATGTATTGGGAGAAGCTGTAAAATATAATAAAGTTATATCAAAATCTACAAATACAACAAGAACATACGTATATAATATATTGTATACATATTAGTGTATATTATGTTAGGCTTTTCATCAAAACTCGCAGAACTTGCACATTAGTATGTTGTATCAACTGGAGCTCAATACATGTGTGTTTTTACATTTGAGATAGTCAACACAAACATAAATATTCAACTCAAGACTGAAACTATGCTCAACTCTAGGCCAAACAACGAGCTATTTTGACAACACTATGTGTTATACGACAGTTTCCACACACTTGTACAGAAAAAACACTTGAAAGTCAATAATTGTCAATTTGTCAATATTCTAAAGACAATGTAAATTTTTACATTATAAAAATATACAATTTCCAATTATACAATTACAAAATGAATTTTTAAAATTTGAGCAGAGTTAGTCTGAAGGCAAAGTGCCGTACATTACCATGCTTTGTCTCTTGAACAACTTTTTTCTTCAAAACGTTAATAACATGCTTTGTAATCAACCAATTGTAAGACCTCACTAAGATCATTATAGTTGAATAAAGGATATTTGCAATTCAAACTATAACTGTGTCTAGGGAGGTCGCCACGAATGGAACAATTGATGAAAATAAGATGACACAACTTTAGGAATTACGTTGTTCAAAAGAAGGTTGTATTCAAGAGCTCAATCAGACATACCCAGATGGATTTTGCCATCTACAAAAGTCCAAGAAAATAAGTTTGTGTTAATCAAAGAAAGATGGATAATTTAGCGAGAGAGTAGGGTCGGACTGGAGCGGAATCAAACGTTGAGCAAAGACTACACTCATATGCATACTAATGACTAGCTCCACTGGCACTCTAATAATTACACCTTAATTCTTGGCTACTTATATTATACTAATTATGGGGGAGTTCGTTCACGTATTTAATCCAAATATTTGATTTGCTGTTGTTTTAATTGTTTACATTATTTTATCGATCATGTAGGACAGCCCATGACGAGATATTCGAAAAACTCATCACAGGTATGAACGAGAGTTTCGTGAATGATAAATTTTCCATCAAGGGAGGTCTTTCTCCTTTGGCGTTTAGAACAACGATCATTGTGAATTTTTTTTTGTCAAGGAGCTCTTAATCAGCGAGAAATTACTACAACGAACAATAAAACATTGTGGGAACAGAGGGGAGGGGGAAATTCAAGAAACAGTAAACTCACCATCTGAGGAATCGTCAGTTTGAACAACAGTAGTCACGTTAGCTTTTTCTATCGGGTATTCTGCACTATCAACTGCTGGCTTGAGAGCTCTATCAGATGTACCTAAATTATCTTCGCCATCTACAAAAGACAGAGAAAATGAGTTTCTATGGAAAATTTCGTGGGTGTGTAAAATATATGATAGATGGTATGAAGAGAAGTCTCATGTACGAGTATGACAAATTTTCCATCAAGGGAGGTATTTTTCCTTTGGGGTTTAGAACAATAATCATTGTGAATTTTTTTTTGTCAAGGAGCTCTTAATCAGCGAGAAATTACTACAACGAACAATAATACATTGTGTGAACACAGGGGAGGGAAAATTCAAGAAACAGTAAACTCACCATCTGAGGAATCGTCAGTTCGCACAACAGTAGTCACATCATTTTTTTCTATCGGGAATTCAGGACTATCAACTGCTGGCTTGAGAACACCATCACATGTTGCCGAACTTTTGTCGCCATCTACACAGGACAAAGAAAATAAGTTTCTATCAATCAAAGAAAGATGGAAAATTTTGCGACTGCGTGAAATATATTATGAAGGGAGGTCTCAAATCTAGTCAACACCAACCAATAATATGATTTGCTACAATCCGCGGCAAGTAAACAGGGACATTACCGCAAAAATGTGACGTCCTCGGTAGATCAAATTTTAACTGAATTTTCATTCAAAATGATACACATAGTCATGGAATAGTACCTACTGCTGTTCCGAAGAAGATAATAAACGAATTCTTAAGACTAAGAAAATGATAAACGAATCGAATTCGACAACACAAAAATGAACGAAAGAAATGGAATTATGAATTACTTTTGATTATAAGTAATTGTTACGTCGCAATTTTTAAAATTAAAAGTGCAGTTAGCATTGCTAGTATTGCTTGAGTTGACTCGGCTGGATTCCACGACATCACTAGAAACTTGAGTACGATGATGTACGACATTGTCATCATTCCTTGAATCAAGAAAGATAGAGTCGCTGTGAATATTCTCTTCCTTCCTTTGAGAGAGTACACGTTCTGGCTGAAGTGCATTATCTGACTTGACATTGTCTGGGGTCGCCACTTTCAAAAGACGCGGAGCATCAACATTTTCCTGCATTTCACCTAAAAAAAAGGATTTGACATAAGATTTGACGCACTGTATTGAAGCTTGTATAAATGAAAAACGACAGGTACATACTGCTTGATGATTCGTATATAGACGATACTATTGCATTGGTTGTATCTGTCTTATACTTGATTGATTCACCAACGTACTTTTCCGCTATCGCTGCGGACTTCCAGCCGCCCAGATTCTTAACCCGTTCAATGTTGGCCCCTGTATTTGCGAGGATGGACGCGGATGTACGCCGAAACGCGTGACCTAAGAAGAGAAATATGAATTTGAAAATGGAACTCGAACAACACGCAGGAAAGTTGTTGTATGTCTTTGTACCAGTATATTTTTCGGGGTGTTCCAAATTCAAAAAAGTAGCGATCATTTTCGGCATTTTAGATAGTTTATGCTTTCCCATTACTTGCGAATGACATCGACCGTGCGAATAATTAATAAAAAAGCGCTTCATGAGTAACTTGTACGGTCTAAGATCGATGTATGCGGCCACCACAGGATAGAAATCTTTGGTAATTGTAAAAGACCTTGGAACGTGTGTTTTAGTGTCTTGAATTTGGACATGAAACATGTCAATATACCTGCTCACATCAGCACAAGCAAGGTTTACAAGTTTGTCAGTACGGCAGGCACCGCATATCCCGAATATGCAAACAACCTATTTAGAATAAAGAAAAAATAACTTACTGATGAGAAGAGCTTCTCGAAATACGAAGATAGAAAAGTAGATTACTTGACTCACCTTAACAGCAAGCCACTCAGTATCTGATGCTTTTTTAATAAATTGAAGCATTTGACGTTCGGTAAAAGTTTTCGCTTTTGTGGGTCTATTATAGCCTTCCGATTTTCTCTTCAGAAAATTTATTACTTTCGGATATTTCGATATGTCCAGATTTTCATTCAACTGCAGCATGCTCTTAAGCATGCTGTAGTACGACCAGAGTGTCAAAGGTTTATTCTTCTCCGAAAGGTGGGAAAAATAAGCTAATATACACCGTGGATATTAAGTTACTTCTTGGATTGAATGTATCGAATCTTATCTTTGACAATGGACCACTTTCTGTGGGCAAGGATTGGGTTTTTCTCGAGCACTTCATCGATCTTTCTCCTGGAAGTTAGATAATCCACCTTTAAAAAATTGGAGAATTCTCTCTTCAAGCACTCTAATTCTCCCTCAGTCCATGCTTTTTTCACACAAGTTCGTTTAGAGGAACTTTCTTTTTCACTGGTTTGACACCAGAATTGGTAGGCAAAGTTGAATTTGTGGTAGCTTCTACGTTGGAACAGTTTTTGTTCTTTTTCGTCGCGATAAACTGCTCATCTTCCGAATCGGAAGATTTTGTCCGTTTTGTCTTTTTTTTTTTTTTGTGTCAAAACATTTTTAAACACAAATGATCTATCTACGGTTTTGCCATCAATTATGCCATCATCTGAATCCTCGTCTTCTTCACTATCACTGACAATGGCATCCGAATGTTGATTTCTCCATCACTGACATGTACTAATTCAAAGTCTGTCTTTCGCTTTTTCAATTCTTCAAAATCCTCATTGCTGAGGAGTATTCCCTTTTCCTTTTCCATCACCATGGAACCCATTTTGGCAAGCTGCAGAGTACTTTCCGGGAGGCGGTAAAACTCACGGTGGACTCTGATATCGTGGCCCATAAACTGGGCCACAATGTCCAACTCGTTTTCTGAAAGATTACGGAGTTGCGTCATTGTGGCTAAGTGTTTGCGCAATTTTGTACTCCTCAGATCTCCACTGCCTCTCACATTATTTTACAAAATAAACAAATGACCAACGTTTCATCCACCTAGGGAACATCATCAGGGGAGGCAGTGCCAAATAAATTAGAAAATTAAATGTTGAAACACTATCACGGTTAAAATTTTTCCAATATAACATTATTTGAAGAACGCAAGAGATTGTAGGGTGAAGATTCACTGAGGTTACTATTGTACTCGTTTTCGTGCTCGCCCTTGTAATAAACACACACGCATATGGATGCATAGAAGTGGTCGTGTAAATGGTTTCTGTCCAAGACATGGGCAAAAATCAAATTTGGCTTTTTTCCTTACCAGTATTCATTTCAAACGTATTTCCTCCATTCGCCGCATTCACCACATTCCCCGGCATAGTTGTTGTATGGCCGTACACATTTGCTGAACGAAGATCTAGAATTAAAAATTGTCAAGAAGTGAAAATTCCTATTCATGAGAATTTTTGTGGGTGTGCATGCTACTACATATAACGACAGAGACCTTTTACACGATTATTCCCGGTATTAGAAAAATGGAGCTCGATCAGGCATATACCAGTGAAAAGAACTTTTTCAAAGAAAGGGGAAGAACATATTTGCAGAACGCAAGAGATTGTAGGGTAAAGATTCACTGGGGTTACTATTCTACTCGTTTTCATGCTCGCCCTTATAACACACACAAACAGATGTTTATAGCAGTAGTTTTGTAAATGGCTTCTGTCAAAGACATGGGCAAAAATCAAATTCGGATTTCTTCCTTACCAGTATTTATTTCAACCGTATTTGCTCCATTCGCCGCATTCACTAAATTCTCCGGCATAGTTGTTCGACGGCCGTAGGTATTTACTGGATGAAGATCTAGAATCAAAATTGTCAAGAAGTCAAAATTCCTATTCATGAGAATTTATGTGGGTGTGCCCGCTACTACATATAACGACAGAGACCTTTTACACAATTATTCCTGGTATTAGAAAAATGGAGCTCGATCAGGCATATACCAGTGAAAAGAACTTTTTCAAAGAAAGGGGAAGAACATATTTGCAGAACGCAAAAGATTGTAGGGTAAGAATTCACTGGGGTTACTATTCTACTCGGTTTCATGCTCGCCCTTGTAACACACACACACACACACACACACAGGCGTCTAGTATGTTGGTCGGACCTCGACTTGTGTAGTATGTTGGTCGGACCTAAAAAAACTCCTTCATTTTTGGGTGTATAAGAATAAGAATAAGTTCCTCCAATTCCTCTTCCACTTCTGAATGTTTCCGCGGATTGAGATTTGTGATACATTCAATAGCTACAAAGAGAGTAGGATGGTATGCTGGTCGGACTTTTGGAATTGTGTGAAATTTGTTCAGTTTAGAACGTTAGTCGGACACACATTTGAAATTCACGTATGTTAGTCAGACATCTTGCACGCCCCAATATGCAGTTAGTCGGACTTGAATGCGACGTTGCCACTCATACACTTGAACTGAGTAATCGTTGGTCGGACTCGAAAATGTTCATATCAGTACATACTAAGAATAAGTGTCATCATTTTGCTTTCTCTCTATTGGACCAGCAGAGATAACAAACTCGTAATTATTTCCATCCTTCAGAAAATTTTAATGATAAATGCAAGCAGTGACCAGGCAATGGTGAGAGTTAGTCTGGTTTCTATACAAATGTTTGTAGGAGTTACCTCCTGTTAACATTGAGGAAGATAGTTTCCTTGGATAAATTCTATTGGCGTTCAGAAATCTTTGATATAATCATATCCGGTCACATCATCTTTATATCTCTATTTGCACTCCACTTTGTTTGAACATGCCAAACGAACACATTTGACGCTCATTTTGACTGACTATCATTCGATCACATAACTTGCTCACTTTTGGTAGGTCAAATTAGAAGCCCTTAAAATTAATGGAACGTTTAGAGGCTTCTTATTTGACGGATACTACAGTTGGATCAGCTTTATACATTGAAAATTCACTAGTCTTGATCGGACATACACATAGAAATGTCCGACCAACTACAGTGATCTGTCAAGGTGTATACAACCAACTGTCTGATACATTGAAAACTCACTAGTCTTGGTCGGACATACACAGAAATGTCCGACCAATTACAGTGATCTGTCAAGGGGTGTACAACAAAAGTTTACGCATGTTTGTCAGACACATTGAAAATTCACTGTTCTTGGTCGGACATCCACATGGGAATGTCTGCTCAACTATAGTGACCTTTCAAGGTGTATACAACCAACTGTCAGATACATTGAAAATTCACTCGTCTTGGTCGGACATACACATAGAAATGTCCGACAAGAGAGAACAAATATCAGAAGTTCCACATTATCCTACTTGACATCTATCTTGACATAATCATCACTTCAAATTTAAACAATTTACTTACCCAACGGAGAAGTATACTCCTTGCCATTTTCAGGTATCTTGAGGCTACTACGCGTATCATTCTCTAATTCTTTCTCGTTCAAGTGTTTTTTATTTTGAACATCATCATCATCTTCATTCATGGAGTCCGAATTCGTGTCATCATCTGCAGAAACAAATTTAGGGCTCTTCTGAACTCAATACAGCAGCATCATTCGGTATTGAATCATGATCATTTTTCTGCTCTTCACGATTATTATCGATACTCTCTGCCGATAGACAATGTTTATCGATCATTTCTCGAATATTTAAAAATTTGAAAATTGTACAGCTTCGTACTTTGCATTCACAACAACGAATTCCAAAAGTGATTAAAAAATTTGAGGTTACCTTCGTCAGTATTCGATGAGAGCGCCTCTTCTGAACTCGATACAGCATCATTCGCCTTAGAATCATCACTTTTCTTTTCATCGCGATCATTACCGGTACCCTCTAACGATACGTTGATACTTTCTGAAATATTTGAAAATTCAAAAATTTTACAGCTCGGACGATGTACGTATGAAAACGCATGGGTCAGACACCAAGTTCACAAAATTCAATTCCATTATATCGCGTCTGAATTTCTCAAACCAGACTCAATTAGACATTCTCAGACCATATTAAAGTGATTTACACAGCTTCAAGACTTTGTTTTTAAATACTAAGCCTTCCGGAACCTCAATGTAACATCCCGTTGGGAAAGATTGGCAGAAAAATGACACTGCCAAAATGTGTAAATCTTGACACGGATTTTGGCAAATTGGCATTGTTTTCAACCAATCAGAAAGAAATGATGCATTCTGTGATGCACTTTTGTTGACAAAAAATTGGCATAAAAACGATAGCAGTTTGTCAGTAACAAAAAAATGGCATAAAAACCACAGTAGTTTGTCAGCATACTTGAATGAGAGTGGCATGGCATGGTTGACTTGCATTTGGCAATTTGGCAGTAAGTTTGGCAGTTAATTGACTGATAATTGACAGATAATTGGCAAAATTGAGTCAGATTTGACAAAAAAATGACATAAAATTGGATTGATTTTGTCGATAATACAATATAATGGCTCAAATGAGGCACAGAAAACCGCTGAAAGCAATGAAAATTTTCTTCACATCAATTTTTCTTCTCAAACCAAATTTAATCAAGTTCATAATTAAAATTTTAATGGTTTCATCACCAAAATTCAAACTTACTTGTATTTCATTGATAAAACCATCAAGATTATGAATGTAAACTTGATTGACCTCGATTTAAAAAGAAGAAAATTCACAAAAATTTTGATGTTCTCAGGCGCTAAAGCTGACAGAAATATTACCCCTCGCTTGACAGCATCATCTACTTTCATGGTTCATCAAGTCCTGTAGGTAAGTCAAAACTTGATGAAAACATGCGCATAAGATATAACAAATGTATCTCAGAAAAAATTATATTTTGGTCATAGGTCAGGGATTAATAATATTTACAGAATCACCTGCAACAAACAACATACACACAAATTTGAGGATTTAGAGGTTTGATTGTCATATTCTAAATTGTAAGATGCGAATCGCACTTACTAATGAGTGTTTGAAATGCTTGAGACGAAGCATCAGACAAATTTTCATTCAACACCGGCGTGGAAGTCGAATTTTGCGTGGAAGTCGAATTTTCCTCTGTAGTTGAGTTTGACGATGTTCCTGGAAAAAATACAATGTACAATCTAATTCCTAGGTTTGATTCCAGGATCCCAAATTTTAGGTTCCCTTCGTTGAATTTCCTGGTAAATATACGCAATCTAACTTTTAGTTTCATCATTAATTTTTTTCATCAGTCCTTTTTCTCTTTTAATACAGCTGGTAGTTTCAGCCATACCAGAATCAATTAAAGATCAAACAGAGAGTGATAGGCACCCATTGATGGAAACTTTTCGCCCATACTGCAGTCACTGACACACTGACTGATTCAGAGGATTAACAGTAGATTTGCCACTTGTCTATTCGGATCCATTTTACAATTTATTTCTTTACACTCAAAATTTTTTTTCATTTACTTTTTCCAAGTTTTTATCTAGCCTAAGTTTAAGTTTTATTTATTTTTTCAAGTTTTTTATCGGGTTTATTTATGTGGAATAAATTTATTTTATAAGTTGGTGTTATTGTTACATACTCGTCATTATGAACACTCTTCAAGACATCTGGTACAAGTGCTTCAGGTATCAGTAGTTGGCGCCGGTGTGATCTGCCATCTGTGGTTTCCCAGATCCGATAAACAATTCCATTTTCTACTTGAAGCGAGTCCCATTGTGACCATAAGATCTTTAAATTTACCGACTTTGAGCTGATATCTTGCCAGACTGGTCGTTCACCTTTCTCCTTCCAGGCTAAGATGACCGAAATATCTTTATCCTGTTGTTGAGCATTTCTCATATCCCCATTGGAACCTAGTTGTATGGGTTTGACTGAGACTTCTTCCTTCACGTCATTGACTACAGTGCTTAGTTCTTCTTCAACTTTGGTCTGGAGGAGACAATCCTTGGCTTCCAACTCATAAAGTGGTATATCTCCACAGGGACTTCTTAAAAGGTCATGCTTCAGATCAATAATCAACCCATACTTTCGCATTAAATCCAGCCCCAGAATACAGTCATCTTCGATATCAGCAAGGATGAATTTTCCAGTTATTACCATTGAGGAAATCTTGATAGGTAGCTCAACAGTGCCCTTGGTCCAAGCTTGTTCACCCATGGCAGTCCTGAGGCGGTACTTTTCTCTCCAATTAATGGATAAGCCTGGGATGTCCTTGACCAATTGTGTCTTGATAACTGAACCAGTAGCAGCGCAGTCCATGCATATGTCTATATTGCGTCCAATACTATCATTCCATCCCGATACATAAACGTTCTTACTTAAAGTACGCATTTTGGAAATTCTTATTTCTTGGGCCCTTCTCCTTGGCCCTGGAGTTGGTTGGCCCCTGGCAACTCCAGGTTGGAGTTTTCCGCCTTGCAGTGATCTCCACTTAGGGCAACTGAGCTTGATGTGACCCTCTTCATCACAGTGGTAGCATCGACGTTTGTCTCCAGTTGGTCTGACCTTTGTTTGCTTCAAAACTGTGGAACCTGGGGACAGACGCGGAAATTCAAGTTCACGTTGAACACGGCCAGTGAGTGAAATATCCAAATTGTAGTCTTCGAACGACATTACGTAAATTTTTGGCCACGGACGCATTAAAAAACATCTTTTTATTGAGTGCAACAGTCATGGGATTAAGCCTCTTCAAAAGTAAGCGCGACGATGAAGACTGGATGTCACTATATAATTCAATGAAAGAAGAATTGAATTCAAAGAAAGAAGAATTGGAATGGTATAGACAGGAATTTAAAAAAATGCGTGAAAAAAGTAACGAGAAAATGGATCAGAAAACAGACAAGAAGCCAGAACCAAAAACATCCCACTTCTGACACCAGTTGTGACGTTCTACCAGTCACTGAATATCTCTTGACACCGATAATAAAGAACAATTACAAAAACCGAGCTTTATTACTGGTACCGCAAGTACAACACTTCTGCACACCGTTAAACTGTAACACAATCGCGTTAAAGAACGAGAACACGTTAACTATCGCTTTAAGATTACAACTGAATCGCTCTATCGGGTTGCTGCCGGCTATTTATAGTCTCACCCTTAATTCCGGAATTCTCGAGATTTCTTCTAGAACGGCAAACAGGTTATGCAAGAGTCCTTACAATCAATGGAGCACGTTCTAGGTTGTTAAATCGTATTCGGCAAAGTAGTTAAGCGATAAGTACGCTTCCTTGCGGCGTCTGCTATTATTAAAAGTTTAGCGGCATGTGCAAGCTTGATGCTTGCGCCTTCATAGCAGAATGCCACAATATGTAAAATATGATATTAGAAAACAAGCAAAAATAAGAGGGAAGAAAAATTATATTTCAAAGTTAAGAGAAGGATGTCCACTCACATTATGGCTTCAACTTCATTATGATTTATGAAAATATAAAATATACGAAAAAAACATACACTTTAGAGATACGCAAAAAGGTTGATCAACTCTTTAAACATGGAACTAAGTAATCTTTAAAAATCAGAGTTGATATCAAAGTAAAGAATCTAAAAAACTACAACATTAAAAAAAAATGTTGATTACATTAAGTTTCTAATTTTACTTTCCAAACCGCTGGTAGTGGCGTAACCGGTCCTTTCAATTAGACCATGAACGACCTTCAAACCGAGTTGGGAACAACTGGATGCACTGTTCAAATTCCTTCTTAGATGGCAGAAAGTCAACGTGTATGAAACGGTGAAAATGTTTAATCTAACATTCCAGAGATTCCACACTCCACGCCCTTTTCTTAGTTTTCTTTCGAGGTTCATTTGACAATTTCTTAATCTGCTGAGTTTTCTTAGTTTTCTTACGCTGATGATTTTCCAACAATTTCTTACCAACGTTTGAATTCGAGTTTTTCTTGCTTCGCTTACTTCCAGCAAGTTCCTTGTGACCTGCAACATGAAATACATCGGGGTGAGCGTCATCTTCAATCTCACTTTCAGTTTCACATTCTTCTGGTGTTTGATTGTTTTCCAATACAAGTTCATCGTTGACATCCACATCGTTTATCTCTCCCGTCAATACTATTCCTTTTTCTTTCTGAGTAATCAGTTTGCCTATCCTCGCCAATTGAATGGTACTTATGACCGAGAAACTTGGAAAGGGTATCTTGTTCGTCATCTGTTAGATTCAATATTTGACTCATCACAGCCATTTCTTTGCGTAAAAGCGTGCTACGAAGTAGCTCAGGTTTACTGGCACCGCACTTCACAGAAAACAAACGTAGAACGTCACATCCTCGGCGCTTCGATTCTTTCGTTTTCGGTATCGCAAATAGATAAGCGTTGTCTTGATCGATTTCCACACTGCATCTTGCTTTGGTTTGCACAAATTGATCAGAGAGAACCTTCACTTCTGAAAATATCTGCGTTCTAAGAAAGTCAAAGACATTGATATAGGTGTTGGGTCAAAGTTTTTATGGATTCAAAAACGCTTGGTTGTGGAATTAATGAATCAGTGATACGTTGAAGAGATATCTTTTGCCGAGGCTAGCAAAATCAAGTTCTTCTGACACCCAGTTTCTATCATCCAAACAAGAACAACAATACAATGCCACTGTTATGGGGGAAAAAAATTTACTCTCAATATTGATTAAAAAAAAAAGGCTGATTTGAAAGAGCATTTATATGAAATTATTAAAATAGTAAAGATAAAAAAGAGCAACAGATATCAGTTTTAAACTTATTTCTCTTTCACACTCGCTTTTCTTTTCTTACTCAGAAAAGTATTTCTTACTTTGTCCTTGATAGTACGCCAGGTGCGAGAGCGAAGAATTGGATTCTCCTCCACGCAGGTGTCAATAGCCTTTTTGGATGGTATGACACATCCTTTGATGCAACTGTCAAAATATTTATGAATGATTTTATTTTCTTCTTCCGACCATGATTTCTTTTGCACAACTGTTGTTCTCTGCTTCTGGGCAGCTTTCCGTTTCTCAGCACTTTTATTTCCTGATAAGATCTTTCTTTTTCTGTGACGTCTGTTGTCTTCATTTTCTTTGGCTTCACCCTCTATATTTTCATTTTCCTTGGGTTCCTCCTCTATATGTTCCAAATCAGAGTCCTCTCCCTGTACACATTCTTCTTCATCAGAGTACTCTTCATCGACATACTCTTCTACTTCCATATTTTCAGCTTCTTCAACGCTGATAACTTTTCCACCTTCAGCTTGGGTTACCATTTTACCCATCTTCACCAGCTGTAGTGTTGAGTCAGGTAATCTATAAAACCTCCTATGTATACGGATATCATGGCCCATAAAGTCGGCGATTATACCCATCTCGTTTTCAGTCAAGTTTTGAATTTGACAGGCAACAGAGGCAAATTGTTTCCTCAGCGGAGTACTTCTTAGGAACTGTGGTTGCTTAGCACCGCATTTGGTAGCAAACTCCCTTATTTCACCGTATTGTGAATTCGGCATGGCAAATAAATATTCATTTTTTCGGTGAATATTCATTGTTTTACGATAAGCCGACTTCATTAAAATCTAAAGGGCATTTTTCATTAGATTTGTACACAAAACAGGCACATTCCTCTCTCTTTTACCAGTAATCTCCGGCAAGTTTTTTCTCGAAAGGTGATAAAACAGTTAGAATTTCTGGCGGCACATCTCCTTGATCCAGTTTCACATCAGTTAGTCTAGTCATCTGCACTTCACTTGCTCTTCGTCTGTTGAAAGTAATAAGTAGGCATAAAGTTAAACGAGATAACTTCACCAGCACTTCGTTTTCGGCGATACTTTTGATGTGCTCAATGCATATACGAATTTGTGTCTGCAGGAAGTCATTGAATTGTCGGATATCTTCTGCTAGTGGAAGAGTGAGCGGTTTATTGAATTTCTTCTGCCGAAGTGTGCGTAATGCACCACTTGAAACTTCTACATTCCATCTGTCGGTGAATGACTTCTCAAACTGCTCCAATTTCACCACCATACCCGAAGTGTCCTCTTCAGAAATAGCTTGCCCAATGACAATCCGAATACATTTTTTTATCGAATGTCCTAACTTCAGGACTAGTGACGGTGTTTGGTACGACATTTTCTCCTCGTCGTACCCTGCTACAGTCCATACGCATTGGAATATAAGTTCAAGTTCTCTTCCTCGAAAGAATGATCCTAATGATCTATTCTCATTTCCGCTTGCAATCCGAAGTTCTTTTAGGAGACGGCCCATCTCCCTCATCTTGGTTGATATGTATTGAGCATGTTTCTGTCGACCCTCCAACTTACGGTAAAATGTCATACCCAATTTTAAGAGTATCGGTTCTGAATGTATGACTTTATAAATACCATCAACGCACATCAGGTTCAGGATGTGCTTCCTGAAGTTATCTGAGACCAGTGCCAAAGAGGCTATCAAGCAAGTTGCTTGCGATCTCACATTCCTCAAAGAAGTCCAATTTTCCTTCATGCAGTTTCTTCGGTATCGAAACAAATAATCATCTCTGACATATTCACGGCATTCTGGGCAAGGTAGATAGGATTTTCAAACTTTTAAAGTATAAGGGAGGGAGGTGGATACCGCAGAGAGGAGGTTGAGAGGGACTTGGAAAAATTGTTGAGTCTTCTTAGATAGGTTTTGCAGAGTACAGACGACAGTAAACTATTGTACTTTTCTCCAAATAAAATAGACTTCTAACATGCAAGAACAAAATTTAAAATTAGAGGACTAGGAATAAATTTCCTTGCAAATTGGGTGTTGATGCTTAACAATTTGTGGACAAAACATTCTGAACATTGAATCACATGTCGCGTCTTCAACGTTTCAATCAAAGATTCTCCACATTTATTCAGTTAAAGAGCAACTAGGTACTCAATCAAGATAAATTGTACTGTGAATTGTCAAAAATAGTCAAGGGAGAACGAGAGAGAGAAATTAGAGATTTATCATTTTACCATTTTTTTCAACTTGCGATTAAATTTCAGGAGCTTGGAGCAAGCATTTTCTCAACAAACAACTATTCCAATTTAAACATCAGTTTTATCAAGAAAGTTCATATTTCAGTTCATATTTGAATAATTTTGAAACTTTCTTACTAAACACTGGCAGTTACTGCCCGGAATAGTTGGCAAAGAGTATGAAGGGACGTCTGAAGCAGGACAGGAATAAGACAAATAGAAATCAGTGATATTGACTTACTTTTTGAAAGAAGTTAGCGTGTAGAAAGCCAGGAAAACTACAATGATGACAAGATAGTATATATTCCAGTGCTTTCCCATTGTTGAATCTGAAATTCACAGCAAAGGCTGGGTGGCCAAAGTGCAGTAGAATCGAAAAAAATGACAAATTCCAAGAAAAATGTTTGTATTCATTCAAAATTCTTTATCAAACTTATTTTTAAAATTCCTGGAAATGGCAAAGACAATTCTTTGAAACAAATTTCAAGACAGTAATTTTTCTATTCATTGAACAACGCTTCAAAATTATGCTTTAATCGAACTTATTTTTAAAATTGCTTTGAAACAAATTTCAAGAAAGTAATATTTGTATTCGAACAGCGCTTTAAAATTATACTTATTCAAAATTGTTCGTCAAACTTATGTTTAAAATCTCTTTTTGAAACAAATTTCAAGAAAGTAATATTTTTCTATTCATTAAACAGCACTTTAAAATTAGACTATACTTAGGTACCTACCTAAGTATTCAAAATTCTCAATCAAACTTATTTTTTAAATTGTTTGTAATGGCGAAGCCGATCTTTCAAATTTGTCCAACTTCTTCCAGAAAATTGAGATGGATGCTCCTCCATACACTTAAGAAATTCCTTTTTGCTCGGTAAAAAGTCCACGTGGAGGAATCTTTTGAAATATTTTGTCAAACAAGAAAGTGATTCTGGCGACCACTTTTGTCTTACCGATTTAGTCCGACTGGTGGAACTCCATCACATGCTTCTGGTCACTCGAGTTCCCGGTGCAGCGTCGGGGGCATCTGTACGGGTCCCACCAAACCCTCATTCTGCTTTCCGGAATGTTCCACGTATGGGCGATGGCTTCATGTTCATTCCGATCATACCTATCCCTCCAAGCCGTGAAACAATAACGGCAGCGCCCAATTCGGGAAAAGTGCTTTCGGGGAAATGGCTTCGGGTAATTGGCTTCGGGAATTCGGCTTCGGGAAAATGGCAATTCGGGAAAAGTGCTTTCGGGAAAATGGCTTCGGGAAATCGTACGGTAACCCTCTTACTTGTACACATAGAAGGCCTATTTTCTGTGTTCGCTTCCATCTTCTTTTCGTCTTTTTTCTTGTTTCTTTTTCGGTCATCGGCGCAATTGTAATTCTTCTTTCTTTTCTTCCCAGCACTGGCAGATTCAACAGCAACATCTGCAAGAAGATTTCCATCTTGAATTACCTCATTATTGTCACGTTCACCTTCACTATCATTATCTTCATGCATATTGTCTTCATTTTCATCGAGTCTCTGATCTAATTTGATGTCATCATTAACCTCGACTTTGTCCAGTGTCCAAATTCTCGTTTCAAGCATTCAATGTCCTCTGTTAGCGATGGAATTGGAATTGACTTAACTCGACCTACCTGCTCGTTTGCTTGTACTTTGCGTTTCAGGTTGCTGGTTTTTGAGCGTGAAGAACTGGCATCTTGTACTTTTTTTGTTGAAGAAACCGGAGGTGGCACAGCGCTTTTTTGGTGCGACAAACTTGCAGTGCTTTTTGTTTCTCTTGAAGAAACTGAAGCTTCTTTGTCTTCATCTGAGGATGAATCGGTACATGAAGATTCAGTATCATCAACTGAATCAATAACAAAGTCATTTTTTTTTTCAGACAACTTTTGAAGTTCATCCCCTGAAAGAAGCTTCCCATTTCCGCCGTCTAATACCATACTGCCCATTTTGGCGAGTTCTAGAGCCGATTGTGGCAATCTGTAGAAGTGGCGGTGAACTAGTAAGTCGTGGCCCATGAAATTCGCTACAATATCTAGTTCATTTTCTTCTAGATTTTTGATTTGAGTCATTGTTGCCAGATGTTTTCTTAATTTTGTACTCCGAATATTTTCCGGATGTTTACAACCACATTTTTCGGAAAAGACCCTCAAAACATCACAACCTCTGTATTTACTTTCTTCTGTTCTTGGAATGCCAAAAACATACTTATTTTTGGAGTTCATATATGCCATTTCACGATAGACAGGATCTTTCAGAATATCCAGCGCATTCTGCATCAAGGGAGTAAGGAGAACAGGAACGGCTCTTCCTCCTTTTCCCCGAATCTCAAGACGAGCCAGTTTTTCAACCAATTTCACTTCAAACTTGGGTAATGATTTCTTCACTTCTGCAGTTACATCACCTATTTTCATTTTGTCAATGTCTTCCAACTTCATATAACTTACCTCTCCTGACCTTCTCCGATTCAAGCATATAATAAAACATATTAATGTCAAACGTGACAAATCAACGAAATCAGAATGGTTTGGTTCCCACTTCAATTTTTTCAAACTGGAACTTATTCCATTGTGGAGAAATTCATTTATTTTTTGAATGTCTTCAGCCAGTGGCAGAGCCATTGGTTTGTTGAATCTTCTGTCCTGCTGGGTTTGTGATGCTAAATTTGATATCTCTTTTTTCCATCTCCCATCCAAAGCTTTTTGGAAGAACTCGAGTTTTTGTATTGTTGTCGCATCTTCTTTCTCTGCGGCCCGTGAAATGGCAATACCAATACAATGATGCAAGCCATACCCAATTTTTTTGGCCAACGAAGGTATGCCAAATTGTCTACTCTTTGAATCAAATTTGTCAACAATTTTTGTGGCTTCAATTACATTAGAAATTTCAGTTGCTCTCAAACATGACGACAAACTCTTGTATTTGGTTGCAGTTAAATGTCTCATAGCTTTGAGGAAACGGGCCATCTCGCGCATCCTGCAACTTACATACTCATTACGGCTTGCACCCGCATCAGCATTTTCAAAAATGTTAATTCCATATGCCAAAATGAGATCATCCGACTCCACTATTGACATTATATCATCGTAATTCATTTTCTCAAGTACTTTTTGAAAATCTTCGGAGTATGTTGCGGGTTTTTCGGATAGTAATTTTTTAGCCTGGCTTCTGATATTACGTTGAAATATTACATTCTGATGAATTGCCATACAATGTACCTTATGTCGTCTTAAGTACGAAGTTCGGAAATGAGCTTTACATCCCGGACAAGGAAGATACTCTATATCCTCTTTTTCCTTATATGAGACCACTCTTTTGGTATGGAGAATACCTCCTTTTTCTCGCACTTTCCTATTGTGAATAAAGGTTCCAAAATTTCAAATATCTTCCAACATGAGTCGAGCTGAATTTGGATTAGTTTGTTTTGCAGAGACATATTCCATAACTTCTGGGAGATTTTTGTGCCTGCTGGTAATGTGTCGATCCAATTTAATGACGTATTTTGGGCAGAATCTACATCGGTAGGTTTTTTTAGTTCGTGCAGGTTTTTTTTTCTCATTCCTATTTGTCTTTATTGAAACTGGAGTATATATTTGAGTGCCTATATCGTCAATTTTTGGAATTTCTGGTGAGGAAGGTATTGAGCGAATGCGAATACATAGTATCTCGACTGTAGTCTGTGCGTAAGTGCGCATAATAGAAGCAGCATGGCGATCATTGGTTACCAGCTCGTTGGGCTTCCAGACTATAGCTTCGATTGGATTGAGGATGAGAGTGTCGTGTGTATACACGGGAGCGCTAGTAGCTCCCGATAACCATGGCGTCGAAACGTTTCATTCTCACCATATTGTTTGTTGATCAGTTGTAAAGCCGCATATGCCGAAGTCGCAGAGCTGATACTCACTTGAATATTGCGCGAGACCGATGCATTCAAGTAACTTTGTGCTCTTGCAGTCATTTTACGTCGCTTTTTCATATCCCAAGTAGGATCACCGTCTTCTGATTCCAAACATTCTATTCAATCGTGGCTTTGTAAATCTAACTCAATCATACGTTTCCACGCTTTGTAATTTTTTTGCAATGACAGTTTTTCTTTTTCAGTAAAAGTACGTACACTGAAGCTAGACGAATCTGTGGGCTTACTTGAATGGCCCACTGCTCTTAGTGCAGGCTGGGCTGCCATGTTCAACTGTTGGGTCGTAAATACTGCCGGTTCACGTTCAAAAGGAGAATTTTCTAGGATATCTGATTCGAAGTTTTCGTCGGCGATATTTTTGTTCTCCTCGGAGTCTGAAGACGACGATGCGTCATCATGGAGTGGTGCCAATTTTTTCTTCATGATGCAACGACCGACACACAAAGAAACAACAAAAGCAATACAAAATTTCGCGTATGTTATATCAAATATACTTTAACCGGAACGAATTTTCAACTTTTCTAAAACTTTAAATCGTTTGTCAAATTATTATTAATTTAAATTGATACAGTACACGCCGCTTATTGTGGTAGCTTTGGGACTAAGGGGAAATTATGATAATAAACGGCTAATTCTATAAAGCGGCGACCAAAAAAAAAACATAATACATATGTGTATGGTAGATATGTATTATACAACTTGTAAAGTTTTCAAAACTGGATGGTTCGAGAAATTAAATTAAATACATACGTAGATGGATTATTTTGGAAAAAAATCAGTGATACAGGTTTGCTTGGCTGTATCATTATTTAACATACTTCGAACGAATTTTTCATATTTGTAATGAAGATCGAATTTATCTGAGCGAGATTGAACAGCGCGAGTCAATATATCGAGAGCACGTTGTAGGTTGAAAAGATTAGATGAATTACAAAGCATGAAAATCATGAAAATACAGGTCGCATGATGAGCAAATGAGTTGAATTACTCGAATATACGTGCAAGATTTTATGACAATAAACGAAGTTCGAGTTTAATAAGCGGAGAAATTTCAGTGTATTTATATAGAGACGTTCGGGACCAGTCTATTTTCATGACAGTAACCGAATTTTTCCATTAACCGCAATGATATTAACCGGCGGGTACTGTATTGAGCGAATGCGAATACATAGTATCTCGACTGTAGTCTGTGCGTAAGTGCGCATAATAGAAGCAGCATGGCGATCGTTGGTTACCAGCTCGTTGAGCTTCCAGACTATAGCTTCGATTGGATTGAGGATGAGAGTGTCGTGTGTATACACGGGAGCGCTAGTAGCTCCCGATAACAGAAGGATCTTCAAATTCCCTGTTTCTTTCTCTTACTCGTAATCCTTCAAATGTTGCATCTGAAAAACCGCGAGATGATATAAAATCAAATTGTGGTCTTTTCAACTTTCCTTGTACTCAAAACGGATGCCAGAAAAATCAACACTATGAATTACTGCCCTTTTTCTTTTTCTTCTTATATGCTAATAACATTTTCAATTGCTGTTCTTCAACCTTCCAAAATTAAAGCGGTTTCATGGACTGTAGGTATTACCTACCTTCATCAGAACTTCCATTGTATGATTCACGATCACTTTGATCACTTTTGTCGTTCTCCAGGATTCACTATCACTTTTGTCGTTCTCCGAGTCGGAGTCACTTTCACTTTCGTCGTCTTCCATTGATTCCCTTTGACATTTGTCAATCTCAGTCGCGTACCCCCAAAATTTCTTCCTTCTTGTGGGAGATGGCACATAATCCGCTGTAAATGACGAATTTCATGTGTTATTAGTCAATAATGAATATTGTAAAATTTGTTTGAATCTCAGAATGATGTCAGTACTTACAATCATCATCTACATAGAAGTCTTCTAAACGGCTGGAATGGTCTGAAAACCGAAAAGAGGAAGCTGAGTTTTCTTTTTTTTTTTTCATGTTTTTTCTTTTGGGAATCAATATAAAATCTCTGAAATATGACGCAAAATAAGTTTTTCATACCAGAATCTGGATCGACTTCCATGGATTCTTTCGCCTGCACATCAGCAACACGCCCTTCATCTACGGTGGAAATTTGCGATTCGTCTAAAAATCAGAAATATTGACATCTAGATAATTTGGTTCATCATACAAGAGGTATGTTTCAAAAATATCAACGAGGGAAGGAGTAGGACACATTCATTTTACACAATTTAGATAATGGACGGTTGAGATCGAGATTGAAGGGTGGGAATGAAATGTGGACTCCTACAAAACGATGGCATTGAATTTTTCTTTTCACAGATGCTGGATTTCAATTTCTCAAATTTGAACTTCTCTATTTCGATCAATTATTGAAAGAGTCTGCTCTTGGTTCAAAGTCGGCTATTCTTTACTCTAGTTTCAGGTATAAGTCTGCTCTTCGCTCCTTTCACACACACTCACCAGATGGGAAATGAAAAATCAATCGTGAGATGGGTCAGGATAAGTTCAAAAAATACATACTCGATTTGTCGGTATTCTTTTCGATAACAGTCGCAGGGATGCCACTGGGTTCGGTACTCTAACTCGAACGCAACTTCACGATATCTTTGTTCAAGATACAAATAAGACATCCTTAAGTATGCAAGGTGTTGCACCGTTTCCGATAATACGGTCGAGATTTGCGCAAATCTCATTGTCTCGGCAGGCCCGTTCTCGAGGAAATGTTTTTTCACACTCTTCAACTCTTTTTCACCTACAGCATTCGCGAACATGAAGAAAGCTTGGCAGACCTCTACTCCTTGAAAGTGGTAAATAGTGTGAGGAGCTTTCCTCGGTTTACTTCTGTGTTCTGCTTGGCGAGTTTCTTTCGAGTCGCACACAAGCGCATTTAACGCACCTGTTAATTTACAAAGAGGTTCTTCAGGTTACAGCAGTCATCTTTTGTAAAGCAATATTAAAGAAACTTACCGAGCACAAAGAGATGATTATGATTACAATGGCTCTCGCAATAGTACTTCATTTCTTGCACCGAAAAACGAGACCTGCGACATTTTCATCGAAAATATCTCGCACTTCCAATTTGTATCCTTCTTCACCGATATCCATTCTTAAATTGCCGATAGTCCGCTTTTTGAAAGTAACAACTGATCAAGGGATAAATGAAAACTACACTGATACAATAACAACAGAGACTCCTAACGTAGTTTTGTAATGATAACATCAATCAAAACAAAACTTCTCAACCTTCTGTCACCAATCTCTCAGGTTAGAAACGTGTTCCTACCCAAAATGGACTTTTTTCTAATAGAGGAAGGTTATTGGAAGCAAAATTTGTCAAAAAAAAAAATCGATATTTTTGACCCACTCCTTAAGTTGGCTGTAGCTCAAAATTAGGATCGATAAAGTGGAACCTTTTCATATGGAATGACCCAGAAAATGAGTAGTCAATAACTAACAGTCAAAGTCACCTGATAACAGGTAATAATTGTAAAAATATATCATTTTTTATTTGTACCAAGTATGAAAAAATGGATTATAAAAAGTATTTAAGAAAAAAGGAATTGTAAAATTCAAATGGAAGTAGTTACTTATTAATTTTTATTATGATTTTGATTTTTTTTCTGTATGGTGCGCAAACGATCTTTCAAAACAGTCCAAGTACGACCCGCTAATACAGGATTTTCTTCCAAGCATTTGACTAACATTGCTTTCCCTGGTAAAGTCATCATATTTAGGTAGGGTTTAAAGAACGATTGAAGAGTTTTGAGCTCAACCTCAGTCCATATTTTTTTTTTGTACAATTCGTTTCCCAGGTGTTGCGGCGCTCTGAGCCATCTTTTTTGGTTTCTTCCTTGCACAATTGTTAGATTTTTTTGTGCAACTCGTTTTCCAGGTGCTGCAGTGCTCCGAGTCTTTCAATTTGATTTCTTCTTCACGCTATTGTCGGCTTTGTCAATGGGAAGAGATTCACAAGGGGAAGACTTGACTGATTTTTAAAGAATAATAATTGATGATCAATACATTTTTCATAATAGAGGTTGTTTTCTGTAGTGCAATCGCCATACCCATTTATCCAATACAAACACAGTCCGGGAATTATAGGGTTTTTAAAAATAAATAAATCCGATCAAAGCTTTTATTGCTGGAAGTTGTTGACGAAGGTTCCCTTGTTACTCTACATAAAACCCACCCCGCCCCCCCGGTCCGGAACCCCCCTTTTTGGGGGAGAAAGTGTCAAAAAAATCAGTTTTTTCGATTTTTCTCAGAAATAACGCGTTATTTTGAAAAATGTCATCAGACATAAAATAATCTACGTTGAATTTCCTATAAAAAAGCTTCCTACAAAATTTTCGATTAAGCTTATCGTTCAAGAGTTATGAAGCGTTGATGTTTGACATGTTTCAACAATACACACCACATACAAAATGTACTTACCTGCGCGCACGCGTAACGCGTTACGGCGACTAGTTCGAGTGTTACATCATATAATGATAGGGCATCTTTTTTCCTTTTTTTTTCCAACCACGTTCAAACATACCAAAAAAACATTTTTCGAAGTACATTTAATGATGAAAAAAAAAGAGCTATTTACAGTTATAAAAATTTACACATCTTCAATTTCTTCCTCTTCATCGGATATTGTGTCGAGGACGCAATTAGTGCAGGAATCACCGCGACACGTCATGCACGCTGGGCTGCACTTGAGACCTGAAACAATCACAAGAAACCTGTAATACAACAGAAACGAACTGCAGTCCAAGATTTATACTTAATTGTACAGATAATTCACCGAGTTTTCTGCAACCACACGCACGTAGGCACCCTTTTTTGCACGTACAAAAAAGGTTTTTCAAGAGTTTGGTTGGTGCAGGCGGGGCTGTCGTTTCGATTGGGATGAGCGCATTCCCATCTCTTTTCCATCCCCAATCAGTTAAACTCAATTCATTACCCAGCTATGCTTGCACTTGTAGGTACACACGGTTTCCGTGCTGTCTCGCTGCTTCCTCTGTTGGGCAGAGGGAGCGCAGATCAACGGTGTGTCGAGATGCTGCTCGTTGGAAAGATTTATATCGCAACAAATTAAGTGATTGTTCTCCTTCACAGGCTCCATATGCTAATAGGAACGCCGAACACGACGTTTGAAAAATCGAATCCGCCAACCTATTTCCCGAATTGAATTTTTCGAAAATAGCTGCTCGTTCGTCCGCATCTAAGTCAAGGAGTAGCTTCCAAAACCTGGTTTTACCCTTGCCAAATATGGCAGACGTAGCGTCACATCCGGTGAAAGCGTGCGCAAACATGATGCCGCCTCTCACATCTTCGTTCGAGGCTAGCTGCGATACATTGTACATTTCTGTATCTCTAGCACCCTTTCCGGGCTTCATATAGAGAAGCGATTTTTGTGGATCACACAATGCGATCGCAATGACGAGAAGGTCAATGTCCTCTCCTACTAGAACACTGCCCATTTCCTCGTCGAGTGCGCTTTGAACGGCTGTCCTCACTATCAAGACGTCCGCATCACCCTCTGCTACCGACGTTTTCATGCCGAAGCCATCAAACTGTGTGCATAAGAATTCGATAAATCTACTTTTATTCGTAGAATTAGCTAGGAATAGCTCTTGCGACATAGTTACTACCGCATTCGGGTCGATGATAACGTCCGGCCCCTGCTTCTGGTACCGTCGCGAGTGCTCTGCCACTTTGAGTCCCTCTTTTTTGTACCCATCGAATACAATGTGGCAGAGAGGCCCGAAATGTTTATTCACATACTGAACGTATATTTGTCCGATTTTGTAGAACGTTCTACTTTTTGGCCGGAGGAGGAAGCCTCCATCAATAATATAATTAGAATTACGAGAGACTGACTCATTGCACGTTTCAAACAATGAGTACAGCTCGGACTTATTTGTTATCCGCATGCCACTCGTATCAAAAAGCGCCAAAGGAAATGGTGCGAGTTCAAACTGGAAGTAAGTCCTCAAGATTTCATCATTGACGGGCAGTATACAAATCCTCTGAAAAAGTCCCAGAGGATCAATGGGTGTCGGTCGTTCTTTTGGGCCAAGTTTAATGGCGCTTGTCAAAGTTCCTATCGGAAGAGCGGTGTTACTTCTCTTCAATTTCACGGTGACATATTTTTCTCCGAACACCTCACTCATTGTATTACTACCAACTTCATAAGCTTTGTGGCATGTAAGCTTGTTCGGATCGCCCGCAATACCACTCGCGATAGATACAATTTGTTCGCGTGCTGCGAAAGGTTCATTTGTCTGAAGCCAATTAACTAATTTCTCGACATCAGCGGCATCTCTTCTTTGCCGAGCCTCCCTGTAATCCACGTGCTGCTCACCACCCGCTGTTTGAAGCTCGCAAAAATTTTCGAACTCTTGACACAATTCAGTGCCAGTAACTGGTCCCAATATCCATTGCTTTTTAACGCTTTTGGTGGTACTACGACCCCTCGTAAGTCCTCCAACTGACTTGAAATTCTTCATTAAAGTTGTCTCGATTGTCTGATCAGACGGTAAGCCACATCAAAATTTCTCGGTTCGCCGAATGGTGAAATATCCATTGTTGGTGAAATCTTCGAACTCCTGTGGTGGCATTCTCGCGGAAAGAGAAGTCATGGACTGCAGGTACAGGTGCGCACTTTTAGCGTATGGAAAATGCCCCGCAGCGTGGAAATATGGTATCATATTTCTCACGCAATGTAATATTGAATAGAATTTGACAAACAACATTTGCATAACAAGATACCTTTACAGGCGATGCTAAATTTTCAAATGGAACAATAGAGTAAGGTTTTATGACGTTCAAATTACTCGTATTTATTTGAGATTCAAGAGGTTCGTTATCATCTATAATAAATGAACAACAAACAGAAGATGAACTACAATTTGGTATTTCAATATCCATACTTGTGTTACCTACTGACTCTAAAGAACCTACTATATCAGTATTAGAACTGACAACATTTTCAAAAATACATACTACAGGCTTATGATCACTAAAATATGATTCATAGAAATTAAAATAAACTTTTGTTGGATTGTTACTGTAGCGACCTACTTAGCGACAGTTTCTCGACTCCTTCGCGAACGACCCTTTCTTGAGACGCACCGAGTCGCGAAGGTCGTTCAGCGTTCACGAGGGTAGTTCACGATGTATTATAGTTACTAGGGTACAGAAACCTGTTGTCTTAATCGAAAATATATAATGCTCGCGGGTGTCAATCGTCTCGGCTATTCTGTTCGCCCACATTTCTGGTGACCCCGACGTGATTATACCGTTTACAAATAATGAGGTATTTGGATCGATTAACCTCTTATTTTTCATGTCAATCAGTAAACCAAAATGTTCTAAGAAATCAGCGCCTATAATGGGGACGTTGATTTTCGCGACGATGAAAATCCACGAGAAGTCACGTCGTAAGCCAAGGTCTACCTGTAGTAGTCTTTCTCCATACGTTTCGATCGGTGTTTGATTTGCCGCATATAATTTTGTTCTCGTAGGTCGTCTTTCATCTCCGAACTCAGGGGGGAAAACAGACACGTCTGCTCCAGTATCAATCAGGAAAAGGCGACCTGTTGTGCGGTCGCGGATGAAAAGACGACGCCTAGTATTAGGCACGCCACGCGGCGTCTTTGGTGACGTGAACATTAGTTTCTCGTTTGAGGTTTACTGCTCGTAAAAGTACATGGACTTGTACATTTGGTCGCACGTTCTCTAAAGCGGGTTCTGCTCAGGCTTACGTGAACGAGAGCGTTGGCGAGACTGCGGGTGAGGACTATTTCCTCGCGATCGTTCGGTACGTAAAGCCGCGATTTCTTGAGTTATTTTAGCTAGCTCTGTCTTTAATTCAATGTACTCACTCGAGTTGGAAGACGAGGTTGGGTGCACGGTAGTCGCGTATACTCCCGAAGGTTGTACCTCATGTATCCCGTCGGTGACTTCTGCTAATGTATCCAAGGAACCCGTACACAATTTAAGGATCCGCTGTGTTTCGGATGGGAGGCAGCTCAAAAATCGCGATTTTATTACTGGTTCGGTAACTAAGGTCCCAGCGCGGGCCTGTAACTCGCGAAGGAAGGCACTAGGCTTACGATTTCCGAGGTGTATATCGTTCAATAGACGATCAATGCGCCGTTGTTCGCTGTCAGTGTGGATGGATAGTATTCGAGTTTTTAAAGCTGCGTACTTGCCGTCTGCCGGGGGTGCTCTCAGGAGACTGATGACGTCCGTGATGATACTTGGAGGTAGCGATGATACCACGTGGTTGTATTTTGTAGCGTCAGATGAAATGCTGCGAATAGTAAATTGTGCTTCGACGTGATCGAACAATTTCGCGTGAATTGAACTTAATTTTATTAATTAATTGCATACATTTCGCGAATTATAATCAATTTCGAACAGTATGGCTGAAGAAAACGATAATGTTATTCCGCCCGCCGGAAACGTTATTCCGCCTGTAAATAATTTGCCTGTAAATAACGCGCTTTTAAATAATTCGTCTCCTGTGAATGTGAATGTCGACCGCGTGACCGCGATACCTCTTACATTACCACCTTTCTGGGTCGAGAATGTCGAAGCTTGGTTCTATCAAGTCGCCTACATTCTATTATTTTCAATCGAATATAAAAATGTAAAATTTATTATGTGCGGATTGTAGTGGATAGTTTTCTGAAATGCAATGGCCCTACATTCCTTTGTGAATTCATAAATTTGTAATTTTTAAAGGGGCGTGTGAAACGAATCGAATCGAGAGACTTCCTTCTGAGCGACGTCAGCGCGGTGACTGCAGCGTTCAAGCAGATCAGCTGACGTACGACCTCATGGGTTCTCCCACTTGCGTGTAACTAGTACTCTGTGAGAAGTGTTTGGCGATTGACACTCTGCCCTGTGCGTGAAGTCTAAAATATTGTTTCATTTATGGCTACGTTACGATATTCGTCTATTTTATTATTTACTAAATCTTTTAGAACATACCCAGTTTCGGTGTTACCTATAAGTACAGTTGGGAAGGCTCTAGGTCAGGCGTGGGCAACCTACGGCCCGCGGGCCGCATGCGGCCCGCGGAACGAAAATCACCCCAAACAAAAAATTCGAGTTATTGCTTTATTTACTGATGATATAAAGAACAAAATTCAAACCAGGATACTGGACAATTATTCTTATTATTAATGTGAAACTTGGTGCTGTATTTCGCTAGTTAATTTATCGAAATTTGGGGTGAATTTTGTATGTTGCAAACGCAGCGACGCCTCCAAGTGCTCGTCGGTCAATTTTGCACGTTCCGGCGTCTTCGTGTTCTTCATGAGCGAAAAACAATGTTCGCAAATGAACGTGGATCCAAAAAAAGCGAACGTACGCTTCGCAAGGTTCTTCAATTTGGGATATTTGGCACCCGGCATAATCTTATAAAATTCTACTAAACTAGGTTTTTCTTGAAATAATGTATGGAGAGTGGAATCTGCTTTAAGTTCGATGAGTTCCATTTGGCAGTGTGTGGGTGCTATCCCTTCATCCGCAACAAATGGGTTTTCGATCATTCTAAAAATTTTCTCATGTTTGCGTACCTCCGCAAATCTGGTTTGAAATTCTGTTTGGAGGCATTTTAAATTCCTCAAAAACTTCTGAACTGGTGCGGCCTCTTCCGATTTCTGGTGGAATGCTAAGCATTTTTCAAAGTGTACAAAATTTTCCTTTTCAATTTGGTTTATGAAAAGTATGAGCTTTCTTTCAAAGGCATTTATTTCATTGAGCAATTCAAAAATCATTTTATCTCGTTTTTGCAATCTCAAATTCAGGTCATTTAAGTGCGCAGATATATCCACCAGGAAGACAAAATCCCACATCCATAACTCGTCCTCCAATTCGTGAACTGGCTTCTCTTTCTCAGCCATAAATGCCTGAATTTCGTCTTTCAATTCATGAAATCGTTGTAAGACTTTGCCCCGACTCAACCATCGCACTTGACTATAATAAATGATGTCGCCGTATTCACTTTGAATTTCTTCCAAATAAGTCCGGAACTGGCGGTGATTGAGGGTATGGGAACGTATAAAATTCACCACCTTGACAACAACTTTCATGACGTGGGCCATATCCATCACCTTACTGCATAATGCTTGGAGGTGTATCAAGCAGTGAAATACCACAGGGGATTCCAACCTCTTCGATTTCACAAATTCTTTCAGTCGTCCCACGAGTCCTGTCTTCTCACCAACCATATTAGGGGCGCCATCGGTTGTCAATCCGCAAAGTGCTTCCCATCTCAAACCAAGTTTTGAAATGCACGATTGCAGTTTATTAAAAATCTCTTCCCCGGTTGTCCTCCCGTTCAAACTTTCTAAGGAAGCCAATTCTTCGGTAATATTAAAATTGTCGTCGATATCACGGACAAAAATAAGGAGTTGCGCTGTGTTGATAACGTCTGTGCTTTCATCCATAGCTATACTGAAGTACGTGAAGTTTTTTACCTTATTTTGGAGTTGGTTAAAAACATCGTCATTAATTTGCTCAATACGGCGTGTGACTGTTCGTCTGGACAAGCTGATTTCTTCAAAAGCTGGGACCTTCTCTGGATTGATCTCTTCCATTGCAGTAATAATGCATTTTTTTACAAATTCACCATCAGAAAAATTCTTATTTTCAGCAGCTATCAACGAGGCTATTTTTAAACTTGCGCGAACGACATTACCTACAAACCATATTCATTCCATTACCATCCATCCAAATTATAGGCTTCCATTATTTACAAAATTTTTCAACTCACTCTTCTCCGCAGTCTGCTTCCTGAACATAGTCCCAACATTTTCACTCTCAAATTTCTTCCGAAGTGACGACAAAACTGCATTTCTGGCATCTTCATCATTTATGCATCCAACCCCGTACTTCTGTTGATGCTTACTTTCATAGTGCCGCTTTACATTTGATTCTTTGAAGACAGCGACCGTATCTCGACAGACCAAGCATACAGCTTTCCCATTATATTCGATGAAAAAATAGTTGAACGACCAATTGTCATTGAACTTCCGATTTTCATCATTCACTTTTCGTTTTTTACATGCGAAATAGATACCTATGTGTAGCTTAGCTAGACGGCACAATCATGAATCAACAGCTGCAGAAATTATTCACACAGTATGTACCTTATCGTATTTTTCGTGTCCAGTTTATTGTGATTACGTGTCAAGAGGTATGTCATATCGATACTTGTAGGCTATTGCTTCTTCACTTGACCTATACCAGCGAATATGTGCAAACACTACCTTATTATACATCAGTATAAGAATGTGCGGCCCGCGTAACAAAAAAAAATTACCAATTTTTCAAAGTGTGGTCCGCGGGTTTGAAAAGGTTGCCCACGCCTGCTCTAGGTCCTATCAATTCATAATAGTCCAATCGGTCCAATTTCGAGCCAAATGTATGTATAACCGATCTAAGAAGTCGTACATTTGATAATCTCCAATATTTTCATCAAATTTGTTCAGGCCGAAGAGATTTTTCTCGAACTCCCATTCAGAAGCCCCATCTTCCTCCAAAATAGGAAGATATTTCTCCAGGATGAATAGGTATTGAAAATTTTCATGGGTGAGATTTTTCACTCGGAAATAGAGACCCTGGTCACTACAGAAATCGATCATGCTGCATAACAGAATGGGTAATAAGTAGGTACCGGTAAATTAAAAAATTGACGACATATTTTTCATTCTTCAACCAAATTTCATGCACTCACCCTTTTTGTGAAGGATCGATTAACAACGTTACTCTGAGATTGTAAACTTTTGTCTTTGTGGCGACACCGGCATTTTCTTTTTCTGTTGCACAATTACCAATATTAGCACTTGAAGAAGTCATGGTACCGTCGTTAATGATTGGCGCTCACGCGGGATTTCTTTATCAATAGGTAAATGAACAAATTCAAGATGATTTACTTTGTATTTCTTATGTTATCATATCGGAGTGAAGCTGCGTTTGGAAGTATCGAAGCTATTTATCGATACTTCGTTATCACAAAAAAGTCGGTCCATGATAACAATCGGTTCCCTTTGCTTTGCTACCGATAGAGGAATTCATTCAATCTCTGGAACCAGCAGGTGTTCTTAGCCCTGGTTCTTACCGATATTACCAACAATGATACGTTAGAGGATTTGGATTCTACTTACAGTTCTAGTATCGATGAAATCATGATTGGTACGAAAAATGAGATGTATTCATTACATGAAAAAATCACAAAGAATTGAAGTGTAGTATTTAAAAGAAGAAAATAATCGCAACGAATCCACATCCGCCCCACACATCATTACTTAGTTACATAATACATTATATTCATTAAATAGGAAGATTAATTTTAAAAGAACGTCTATTCATGTAATAGCTCATTTCAGAAAGAGGTGCCATCTACAGGTACTACGGTATTGGCTTGAATTCCTGAATTTCATCGTCTACGTGTTCTTCATAATCGATGAACCAACCGATTTTGGACAAAGGTGCCATAGGTTTCATGGGCAGCAATGATCGAGGTTTATGACATACTTCAGCACCCTCCGGCGTATTTATGCGGCGGCTGATTTCCGATAAAGGTGCCATTAGCTGTTTCTCACCACTCCAAAACTTCCTGTGATGTTTACTTTCGTACTCTCGAACTCTACGTGAATGTTCTTCCACACCTGCGGGGTGAATTCGAATAGTCTCACCCCAAATTTGTATTACATTAGGTAGAGCCCTTAGGGGCCTTGAACCTGTGAAGAAAATCAATGTTTCAGCCAAATTTCATATTGAAACATTGAGATCAGAATTAGTGAAATAGTATTCAGTACTCACATTTCTTTTCTTCGGGGGTAAGTGGTAACCTGGTAACCTGAACCCTACTGATGTATGTATCCAGTGTTGTCTGCTTTGTAGTCATTTTTTTCAATTAAAATCGAAACAACATGCAAAAAAATGTTCTCACTTAAATAAAAATGTCAAACTTGCTTATTTTGAAAAAATTTTGCCAAACTCGTCCAAACGCCAATCTCAGATTGTCATTTTCAGACTGTACCGTTGATTCTATAGTGAATAGACATACAACTCGCAAATTAAGCCTAATGAAGCCGATAGCCGATCACGAACGGCTTGTAGCAGCCAATGAAATATGGGAAAAAGCCGTTCACAAGCTAATAAATATCAGCCATTAGCTGGAAGCCAATGGCGAAGTTTAAGCCAATGACGATTGGCTTGACACCCCTGGCCGTGACACATCACATCCACTGATTGTTTACGGACTTTGAACTTACGGTAAAATAGAACAAAAATTTGACCGGTACAACAAATAGTTATGGTTATTATCAAAGCCTCCTAAGAGGTAGTGCCAGGAACGTATTCTGACTGTGGTAAACGCTGTCTGTGATTTTGTAGTAGTTCTGAACATCCCGAGCGCAGCGCTCGTGATGAAAGTGATGGGTAATGTACAGAGTCTTATGGGAACGCCGCTACTTTCAAAAAATTATTGCAGGATTAGGAATCAGCCGACGCATTTGATATTTGGCATAAAAATACCATTTAATCTACTTTATAAAATTTTGAAAGAATCATCCTTCTAATTAAATTCTTGGATTTTTTATAATCATTGGAAATTTCATCAATACTATGGTACCAACGGTAACGTCTCGGCCATGGCCGTCTCTAGTTACAGGCCGGAATATTCGAAACATGACAACGTTCCACGGGGCTAACATTTGTACAGTCTCTTATGGGAGAACATCAAAAAGTACTATTTGACACACGTACGGTGAAGTTTTTGAGAAAAATGAAGAGAACGTGAGTTGAAGAACAAACGATTCTCGATTTTTTGAGCTAGGTCTCGTTAAGATTGATCAACTACGAAGCGAGTTATTCGCGTTTAAAAAAAAAAGTCAGACAGAGGGCGAAGCGCGGTACATGTACTGCACTTCGCCCTCTGTCCGACTTTTTTTTTTTTAAAAGTGAATAACTCGCTTCGTAGTTGATCAATCTTAACGAGACCTAGCTCAAAAAATCGAGAATTGCTTACTCTTTCGATATAACCATAAACTTTTTCCCTTCGGAATTGAATTCTATGTGCAAATCAACAATTAACGTGTTTTTCGAAGATTTTCCCATAAGAGCGTGTATAAAACTCGGTCCCCTATTTTTCGTCACCGCGACGTTGCCAGCTTTAATATTCCGGCCTGTAACTAGAGACGGCCATGTCTCGGCGCAGGTGGGGTGTAGAAGGAACAGGGAAACAGCCCGAGTGTTCGCTGCAAACCTAGCGGAAGTTTGTATGTACAACTTCAGAACTGCGGACACGAGTTTAGCGTTGTGTCATTACCTCTTCATCTTATACCGTGGTTACAAGCCATGAACGTAGAAAGGCAACACCGCATTCGGCCCACGGATTTACATGTAAAACATCTCTCTCATCAAAAAATCGAGTTGACCCTTAGGTATTTAAAGGAAATTTCACAAGCTACAACTTTTGTTCTCTTCAATTTTTCAAAAACTCCATATTTTCTTAAGAAACGAACGCTCAAAGAGTGTTTCCCCATAAGAATTATGTAAAAGTCGGCCCACGGTTGTGCAGTTGCCAATTTTATGTTCATGGCTTGTAACTATAGGAGGCTTTGTTATTATGCATTTTCAGTTCATTACGAATCATCGAAATGAATAGAGAAACTATTCTCAGCTTAGTACACCGTTCTCATGAAGAGTTCAGTCGCCAATCATAATTCCGCTTCATCTTATTCCAATATGAAACTACCGAAGGTGAGAACTACAGAAGAACGAACAAGTAAATCAACTCCAGTCAGCCTCAAATATTAAGAAATTCATCATACAATTTGTACGTTTGCGTTCCGCGCAGAAGTCTGAATTGTCAACTCAGAATGGATGTTGATTTGCTGAATGTGTGGAATTGATTTCTTGTCATTACTAGCAATATTTCAACTCGCTTTGTATACGAAGTACCTATAATCTTATCTTTCTCGTACTTACATGCCTATTTCATCGTGATATAGGTATTTCATTAATTTTTTTCATCATTTTGAGTAATTGTGTCACGTACCACTTCAAACCTCTTCGCGTACCACTAGTGGTACAAGTACCACAGTTTGAGAAGCGCTGCTCTAGGATCAAGTTGATCTCCGGTTTTCTCATTGTACGCGTAAGCAAAACAACCATACGTTCTGAGTTTTATTAGGTCTGGAATATAGCCGCGCCATAGGTAGTTCAAAGCGTGTCCTGAAATTCACTGACTTACAAGGACACCAATTTATTAAATAGACCGCATGCAATACTGCTGTCGGAAACCAGTTCCTCGGAACACCTGAATGAAACATTAATGCTCTAGTGGTATTCATAACTAACCTGTTTGTAATTTCTGGAACCGCATTATGCTGGTGAACTCTGACTTCGGCGAATTCTTGTTTTATACCTTCGGTTTCGCAAAAGAAACGAAAATCATTTCCCGTAAATTCTGAGCCTAAGTCGCTCCTAAACCTAGACACTGGTTTTAAATGCATACTTTTCGCTTCATTAACATATAATTTAAAATGTCTCAGAACATCAACCTTTGAATGGAGTACAAAACTAACAATATGTAACGCGAAAAGTCGTCAATTATGGAAAAAATATATGTTTTACAAAAGGTGTCGTGTTGTTTCAGCGTAATTATCAGTAAATCGCCGTGAATGAGCTCTAATACGCGTTTTGCTCGAGTTCACGATTTGTCGTAGGGATCGCGATGCATTTTACTTTCGACACAAACGTTACAAAACTTGTTACCTATCGCACGCAAACTTGATTTGTTCGATTCCGATTGAACACTTTGTTAATTTATCGATATAAACGAACAAAACATAGAATTGACACCGCCTCGGTCTGCGTTGTAACATCGACCTTCATCGCCGATTCCAATTCCCCATCAGTCTGCACTTCTACATTTATCCTTTCTGCCGCGATTGAACCACCAGGGTTTAACAACCACGGGAAACGGCTACGCACAACCCGTGCCTGCTGCCCCCCTCGGCCCCCCAACGACGTATATTGCACCCGCTCACCAACAGGCGTGGCACCCTCCAACCGCACCACATGACGATTTGCCCGCAGATATGACAGGCCACGACCTTGCGCTACTACCATCGATTCACCGTGCCTAACCTCGGCTACTGTCTCCACTCCGACAGAATCCCTGTCAATATTCGAGCACATTGCTTCATATCTATTCTACCTTATCTTATATACATTCCGCATTTTACTCACTCATAGATCACGTATACTCCAGCTCCATTGTGGTTCACATATATTTTTGAACTCATCTTTAATTTTTGCAACGTAATTTTTACTTATTCTTTACTATTTTCGTTCTTTTTATCGATACTTTTATTATTTGAATTCTCGTTAACTCACGTTCGCTTTCAATTATGACTTCTGTCCAGCTATTCTTTCTCACCTCGGCTATGCTTCGATTTTTACTATTTCAGTAATTTTCTGTCTCCTACCCATTCCATTGTAGCACACATTCCTTAGATTTTTTCCCCGCTGCTGTAATTCCAGTCCAGAAAAAGGCCTGCGTCATTTTTCTTTTGGCGCCGGGAGTACTTGTCAGATACTAAATCGTACATTTTCGCATCTTCTACTAATACTACTTACCGCTACTTTGTCTGCAATATTCTACTACGTGCTCTACATTGCCGCTATTTTTATATCTCGTATCTGACTCATTCGTTTCCTTCTTTCGCATGGTCCTACCTTCTCGTTCCCATCTCTGATCATCTGTTATGATTATACAAATGGTCACCTCTTCTTACGTCTTCCCAGGCAATCCCCTTGTCCATTGACCTCTTAGGTCCTTTGCAAAACCCCAATTTCTATTTCTCGCTATGTACTCATTAATTATTCATTTTTCTCTTCACTTTATGAAATCTACATCGACTTAGATTCATTCTCACCCAAATTCATTATCCTTTGTCCGCCCTGTAGCTCTGACCATCGAATAGAAGTTCCTGCAAAAATCTCACATCCCTATATAAGCTGCCAATTACCCATCTAGGATCATCATTCAATACATCGTATATTTCGAGTACCATACGTTATCCGTGTACGCTCGTCGTTCATAAATACGTTACGCTGTGTTCGCACCTTTTTTGTATTACTTAATAATTGTATCAGTGACCTATATTTCTGTGCATTTTATATCGTTTCTTCTTTAATATATTTTTTCTAACGTATACCTCAACCAACGTGAGTAATGAATTAAAATATTTATTCAATGAATCCCCTCTGCATAGCCGCACATCTATCGCACTTGCTGAGTTAGGTATCATAGTCCTAATATATAATTACAGCTCGTTTTTGTGCACATACTCCGCACTAGATATTCTGTATTAAGAACCCTGTCTTGTCAGAGAACAGTGACAATCATTTGCATTTCCTCTTCAGAATCAGAACTAATATTGGATTTGTTTGCAATATCACTGACATTGAAGTCAGCATCGGATTCAGCAGATTTGTTGGACTCAACGTTGTTATCTCTGATATTAGAGTCAGCATCGGATTCAGCAGATTCGTTGGACTGAATGTTGTTCCAGTCATCATCCTGAGTGGAAGGTATTAAATTTTAAAAAAATGAAACGCCAAGAACAGTCACAGGTCAAGAACTGACTACATAATAAACTCTATTTACCTCCATTTTTTGTCGTTTTGATAAAACTGATGAAAGCTATCTGTACTGTGAGAAATTATCAATTTATTATGATGTTCTACATCCGGGCGGTTGAAATATGCCGTCGTCTGCGTCCAGGTAGATATCTTCGAGAAATTTCGTGGTCTTATTAATAATTTCAACAAGATTATTAAGGGAATCTTGAGATGTGAATTCAGCTTTTCGATCAAACGAAAATTGCATGGATGCCGCCCGTTTTACAAACGTTGAGCAGTCTGGTGCTTCGGTGCTCGCAAATTTCTCGATACGTTCAACCACCCAAACAAAAGTGTCAGAAATTGCTACAAATGCCGCAACTCTGGGTTTAATTTCAAGTTTTGACGAAAGATACTCGATTAATCTAAGAACAAAAATAATATTTAAATTAAAAATAATATTCAGAACTAAACTAGTTGCAGATACCAGTACTTACGATGTTTCACATACGCTAGAGTTGATGTTGAGCCGCACCTGATGATTCTTCTTGCTATACTTCGAGTTTCTTATGTCCATACTTTATTACTTTCTCCATATGATCTAAATCAGGGCATTGCAGCCGTATCATACAGATTCAGCTTTTGGCTTAAACTTTTGACCTTGAAAAATATAGCTTTAGCTTTTGGCTTTTGTAAAAATACGGCTGGCTTTCGGCTTTTTTTTGGCTGGCTTTCAGCTTTCTTAATTTTTTTGATATGTCACTCTACCCCTTCATTTGCATTCAAAATTTAAGATAGATCCCAGAACTTGACATGTTTCCTTAAAATTGCTTTGCGGAAGAGAGAAATAGAGAATACATAATAGATAAGGATACATGATAGGTTATTTATTTTGTTGGGTTGAGGCAGGATGGATGGAATGGATACTTATCCACAAAAAATAAAAATATGAATCATATCTCCAATCTCCATCTCCATTTTCAAGACTCACTCATAAAATAACTAAAACTAGCAAACTGTAATAATAAATCTTCATATTTCGATTATTTTAATATTGTATTCAAAATCAAAATTCAAATTCAAATTTTATCTTTAGAGTGTAGAGTAGATATCATCAACGTAATTACTTACAAAATATTTTTACCAGTAGCAGGTATCCAACAACTTAAAAGTTAAAACATGAACGTTTGCGTTTTAATCTTACGCTTCAACTCCAACAGTACATCCAAATTTGCTTTTAGAAATAAAATTTTATCAATTGTTGAACTTTTCAAACTATTTCAAAGGGGGGTAAGTAACTCATGTAGCAATGAAAAAAGTCTCTCTACGCTGACTTGAGTAGCTGGGCTGGCAAAAATTATTTCTGCAACTTCATATAACTCACAAGCATACTCTGTTTTATGCTGCTCCCAAAATTCAAGAATGTTTTGAGAAACTTCAACTTTTTCCGGGAAAACCAAAGAACGACAGATGATTTCAAAATCCATTTTTGTTGATGATGCTCCATTGTATTTGGCGGAGTTTTTCATGAAATTCATCCGTTTCATTTGGAGGAACTTCTCATATTTCTTTTCTGTAACATCATTCGAAGCGGAACTAGAACACGATTCTGCTTCAGAAAGTGAAGCTGAAGCATCTTGATCTTGATTAACACCATACAATTCAGAATCATCATGTATCTTCATGACTACAAAGTAAAAAATTAAACTGAATTAGCAAGCATACATAGAGGTCAAGTCAGTTATTGTCGAAGTGCCCCAGAAAAATCATAATATTCGTGGTTTCTCGCCAACAGTTACCATAAAATCAACAGAAAAGAACCAACCAGGGATGTTGCACAAAATTATTTTACTTTCATCTTGTTTTTTGTTCTTTATTTGTTTGTTATTTCATTTTCGTTTTCTCACATCTCGAGAATGGAGGTTATACAACGTATAGTTGTGAAGTACTAATTTTGTTTTGTAGTACATCGACGAGGAATTGTTCAATGGACACAATAGTACAGCTTGGACATCCATTGTAATGACGATAACTTTGTCCGATGCTTTGTCCATCTCCTTTTCGTTGCGTGCTTCATCTTTCTTCAAAATATGAGCTGTGTATTCCTCAGTTGAAACGTTATTCTTTCAATAACTCAGACATAGTTCGCACTCATCTTTTCGCCTTTTAAAAAGGGAAAGTCGAAGACTGTGGAACATCTGTTCAAAAGTACATCGTGAGAGAGGTGCGTTATTGGTTTCCATACAAGCCTCAACATACATGCGATATAAAGATCCAAGGGAATTCCACAGTGGCTCTAAATACAACAACCTCATATCCTTTCGGCAATAATGTGATTCCACCTTCGCAAGACTATTCAAAAAGTCTTCAAATAGGTTCGACGCTCACTTACTGGAGCACTAATCTTCGTTTTTCGGTTTAGGGTTGGAGAAATTCTGTTCTTTTGTCCCCGTTTCCCGGATTGGGCCGTCCAAGATCCGATAGCCAGTGTATTCAGAAACATTGTACGACATACTCGCTTACTTGTCTCCTTATAGCGAAGAAAATATTCGAAGGAGAAAGATCGACGCGTCTCCTCCACGTCGGTACAATTCCGTGCTCTTTCCGTCAACTGTCTGTTCATATTTGAGCACACATACACCTTTTTCTTGTCCCAGTTCAGCTTCCAAAAATCTGCAAAAATTTCATTTCTTTCGTCGTCGGTTACCTCGAAACAGCAAATAACATTGTTATCGTTTTTCAAATGCGCACATGCGCACCGTTCACCCATTTTTCAGGCCTGTTTCGGCACATCATACTTCCACTTGGGCTGGTCGGATGTATCACCTAATAGGCGAAATAATCAACATTTAATAGATAGTACTGTAAGCGATACAAGCCATTAACATCATTCTGTTCCTTACCTTCGGTTTTTTCAGGTGCTGTCTTATTATGGACAGTTCCTTGATATTCCTCTCCACGTTCACGGTGGCGAAAGTTCCGTTTCTTCAGACGATTTTCATTCTCTGTATTACAAACATGTAAAACTTTGCAGCTTCAGGTACGTGAACTTTTTGCCTTCTTTGCAGTCGGAGTTCTTGACGTTGGTTCTTTTCGCTTCTTTGCAGCATTACTGTCTTCCCCACTGTCACTACTGCATTCGTTGTCACTACTGCATTCGTCAGCCGATTCATTTGCTGGTTCATAATCGGAGTAATCAGTACTGAGCTCAACGATATGCTCCTCAATATCGTTGTAGTCACTTTCTTCAGGGTCTTCATTTTTGTCGGTACTACAGTTATGGATGCTTCCTGGTACTGTATTGTCTGCAGAGGCTTCATTGTCTTCTATAGGAGGCACATCTGCGTCGGCAAGCTCCCTGTACATAGAACAACAAGTACGTTAGTACCATTCTTGTTCATCTCATTCCTGTTGTCGACTTCTTTTAATATTATAATTATTACTCATGGATACTTACATAATTAATGATTGTTATGTGGTCAGGATACAGGAAACAAACGAAATTGATCTCTCTGCTCACGAACAGTATGAAATTATACTCATAAAACAATGTGGAAAGTCTCGCTCCCAATTACCGTACTGTAAACTGTTGATAAGAGAAGCCTCGGTCTTTGGGATTTGGACTTAGGAGGTTTTAGGGACTTGGGAGTTTTCACAAAAATTGAAATTTCTAGCCAAGTTTTCATGATTTTTTCATTCTGATCAGCTGCACTGATGCAGCAGTGCAGCCTGCACCCATCTATACAAAAAAATGAGAAATCACTTTTTTGGGACTTAGGAGGTTTTGGACTTACACCAATGCTCTTCGGTTACATCATTTGCGGATTCATCATTCTTCGACGCTTTCAAGATCGCTGTCGTGATGATTTGTTGCAATCACGGTATAAGATGAAGAGGTAATGACACAACGCTAAAATCGTGTCCGCAGTTTTGAAGTTGTACGTACAAACTTCCGCTAGGTTTGCAGCGAACACTCGGGCTGTTTCCCTGTTCCTTCTACACCCCACCTGCGCCGAGACGTTACCGTTGGTACCCTAGTATTGATGAAATTTCCAAGGATTATAAAAAATCCAAGAATTTACTTAGAAGGGTGATTCTTTCAAAATTTTATAGAGTAGATTAAATGGTATTTTTATGCCAAATATGAAATGCATCGGCTGATTCCTGATCCTGCAATAAATTTTTGAAAGTAGCGGCGTTCCCATAAGACTCTGTACATTACCCATCACTTTCATCACGAGCGCTGCGCTCGGGATGTTCAGAACTACTTCAAAATCACGGACAGCGTTTACCACAGTCAGAATACGTTCGTGTCACTACCTCTTCATCTTATACCGTGGTTGCAATGTAACATTCAGAATGCCGACATCGGCAGTACTTTCCCGGAGATGGTCGTTTCTACGAATCAATTTTGCGTTCTTACAAAGGATAACTGTCTTCTGCCTTCTTAGTTTTGCATTCCTTTGCGCGAGCTCGGAGTTTCTAGAAATAAGTTTTGAGTTCTTACAAATGAGATCTGCGTTCTGGCATTCCAGATTTTTCTTTTCACGTTCCAGATTTAATGCTGTGCGCTGGAGATCATTGTACCTGTCATTCAACGCGCTGTATGAAGAGTTTAGGTCCGCTATTTTCTGATCTGCATCCTTCTTATAGTCGTTCATTTTTTGCTTTTCAGATACAAGAAAGTTATATTTGTCTTCCAGGAAGGTACTTGTGATCATGTTCTGACTTTCACTGTCTTCTTCCGACGACATAATTATTACTTTCTTAAGTTACAACCTTCAAACTACAAACTTTGTTCAGAACAGTATTTCTCTCAACATTATTTCGCTCTTATCACATAAAGTTCCCATGCCTTCTAAGTCCAAACCTCATCATTTTGTTCGCCTAAAACCTCCTAACTCCTTCAAAATTAGTACGCTTATTTATAATGCAACAATTTGTTGTATTATCGTTCCTTAGGTATTTTCTAATGGATTCTCCAAGTTTCATACAGATGGCGCTGTTAGTTCTCGAGAAAAACAGTCTTTTTGCTCTCCTGAACAATTTAGTCGAATGGACTTAGGAGGTTTTGGACTTACACCGTCGATATACGGCTTTTTTCGGCTTTTCAAGAAATACGGCTGCCCATGTTTTGGCTTTAGCTTTTGACTTTTTGGTGATAAATACGGCTGACTTTCGGCTTTAGCTTTCAGCTTTCAGCTGGCTGCAATGCCCTGATCTAAATGATATGATTTCAAAGTCTGAGTTTGAAATAATGACAAAATCGGCAAATTCGGCGAAAAACTGCGTTAGAAAAACTCTAAACCACGCTAATAAACGGAAGACAGGAACAGTATTGATAACAATTAACGACTAACGAGTAACGACAACGTGTGCGGATGTGACGCATCGACATACACTGGTGCTCAATAATTCTAGAAAAAAGTTCAAGTTGACTGAGGCATCGCCATTCGCCATGCACCAGTGTTCAAATAATGCTAGAAACTACTCAGCATTATTTTGAAAAATATTTTCATCTACTTTTCCAAAGACCGTGAGACTTTTGGAAAAGAAAAGACGTCTTCTAAGATACATGTGACCCAATCGTGCGCGAAAGTGCCCCAAAGTGCCCCAAATTCCAGAAGTGCTCAAGAAAGTGCCAAGGACCTGGAAAAGAGCCACTTTGGCACAAAAGTGCCCCACCTGGCAACACTGGGTCCGCGTTCTGTCCAGGTGTTGTGAAGTTCTTTACTTTTATAACAAATAGGTATATGCTTTTCCACGTCGGCGCATTGCATACCTATTCCCCTGTATTCGTATTGAAATGGTAGTATTTGATAACGCATCATTTTATGTACATTGTTCAAAATAATACTAACAGTAAAGTTGGGAAAATAATTCATCAAATTTCTGTGTTGCGAATTTAATTAATTCTTTTCAAAGTTAAATATTGGGTAATTTCAAGATGATGTCTTTAAAACTTTGGGTTCTCGTCACTTAAATCGCATGATATGGCGTGTACATAATCATGGAATGAAAATTCTCCAACGTTTGTTTTGTTTGAGAAATTCAAACTGTTGGTTCCTACGTAGCTGGTCTACGTAGTAAAGTCGCGGAATACGCGCGTTATCTTGAAAAGTTAGCTTGTATCGGAGTTGACCACCCTCGTAGCAAATGATTATCCTTTGTTTGAAGATCTGACGGAAAGTAACTGCGTTGAAACTACTTTCCGCGGTACATTGGCTCTCAGGCAATCTCGATTGGGCCAGTGCACCAAGTTCTTGTACACATCATATAAAATTGGGATCACGTTTTGAAAAATTCTGCTTGCTTGTTTGACGTCAATTTTGAAGCGGTACAACAATCATGAAAATGAAGTATTATGTCTTAACTTCATTAGCGTTAATAGTAACTTCTGGAAATTACTCATATTTTTCACATGGATTCTATCTAAGTGTGGATCGATGAAACGAAGAACTAAAAGGAATACTTTTAAAGAGGGCAATGCTTTCTTGTTACAGTTCAAGAAAGTTTTCTCCGTCCAAGACAATTCTTCCACCTGATTGTGTAATCGACTGATTTCATCCTGGTGAGACTGCAATTCTGACTGTAATTCACTCATTTCAGGAAAACTAATATCTGTTTGTGTACATGTATCTTTTGTTTGAACGTATATATCATTTTCAATACGGCAAGAATCACTCTGAAGATTGAGGAAAGCTGTGTGTTCTTTTTCGACAGTTATCTACCGATGATTCTGTTCCTTCATTCCGTTTTGAGAGATGAGTACAATTTATTAATGTATATTCGAAGGAACACTTTTTAATAGGCAATAAATCAACATACCTACCAAAAACAGTCGTCTCTTCTTTTTTTTCAGAGACCATCTTTTTGGTGAAGATGTGTAATGTGAAGGTATTGTGGAAGAAGGTAATGTCAACAACAAATCCTGGTTTGGGACCCAGTCGTTGTTATTGATGTCTTTGAAGTGAGCTGGTTGTCCTACAATTATAGTACAAATCAGTTTAACAAACGTTAGAACAACATTTTCATGGTAATAATTAGGAGGAATCAGCAGTTTGTACCTGAAATGAAGTGCTTCCCGCATACTCGGAGGTTGTCGAGCTTCTGATCGATCAAATACTCCCGTTTCAGTACTACAGCCCATTCTTTACGTCTTTTTTTGCAATAATTGTTGATCGGCTGCAGAGTATTTCGTGTTAATCACAGGAATTTGAAATAAACTTACACTTACATTTTTATTCTTATTTTCCTGAAAACCATATACACAACACGTTTGCACCATCTTTGGTATGATTATTAATTTATCATTGATGGTTTTATAATATTTTTCCTGAAGGGAATACTTAGTAACAATATAATAAACCTTCAACGTAACGAATTCAAGTTATTTTGTAGCTTTCCTAGTTCTTTCGTACAGAATTCGTTCTCTTATCAAATACTACCATTTCGATAAGAATACAGGAGAATAAGTATGCAATGCGCCGACGTGGAAAAGCCCTATACGGCGGTAATAACACTCCTTTTGCAGTAGCTGCAAACATGGTTGAATTTGAGATTTTCGAATTATCCAAGGTATTCTCGGAACGACTTCCTCTGGGAACTATGTACTAGAAATAAAAAATAGATAGGTAATTGTTTTGTCAACGAACATGAATTAACTCTTTTATTCATTTACCGATACCAATACAATACAATCAGAGATTACAACTAACAGTGTTACCAAAAATAGTACGTAAAAATGTACTAATCTAACACTCTACCTTACATTTTTCACGTTTATCTTTACCTTTTTACATCTTAATAATATTTATAATCCAACTTACAGCTCTAATCTATAACATTTAATTTTTGACGAAAATCCTCAAACTTGGTTCGTCCAAGTGCTTTAGTCAGGGTATCGGCAATATTCTCACAGGTTGCAATTTTAATAACATTTATTTCTCCTTTAAGAACTAGATCGTTGACAAAATGATAAGCTACATCAATGTGCTTTGACCTTTTACTGAAATTTCCATGCTGAGCCAGTGCCACAGCTCCACTGTTATCTTCAAAAACTTTTACAGGAGCTTCACAAACTCCCAATTCCTTCAAGATTCCTTTCACAAACAATGTCTCTTGAACTGCATCAGCAAGAGCATAAAATTCAGCGTGAGTTGACGCTCGGGAAACTGTCTTCTGTTTCACCGTCTTCCAAAGAACTGGGTTTCCAAAAACCCTCACCACAAAGCCTGTAGTTGATTTACCATCAATGACATCACCAGCCCAGTCAGAATCTACATAGGTATCTATTACTTCAACACCACTTGTATTGGTATACTTCAACACTTTATAACAGGTATGATATAAATACACTAGAATACGGCAAGCATGATTAAAGTGAATTTTCGAACAACAATTTTGGAACCGACTCAAAAAATTAACACTGTAAGAGATATCAGGCCTAGTTCCTTGAGAAATGTACAATAAAGCACCAATTAAATTTCTATATTTAATACTGGTGTCTAGATCACCTTTATTCAATTTCAAGTTTGTCTCCATGGGTGTATTTTTTACGTTACTTTCAGTTAAATTGAATTTTTTTGCAAGAGCTTTAATGTACTTGGTTTGGCTCAAAGTCATTACTTTACTTTCTTTGTTATATACAATGTCCATTCCTAGATATGATTTAACTAAACCCATGTCAGTCATTTTAAATTTTACTTTAAATCCTTCTTTTACGTTAGTAATAATATCTTCATTCAGCCCGCAAATTAAAATATCATCCACAAAAATTATGCAGTACAATTTCTCTTTGGAGTGAATGTATAGACAACAATCATTTTTACTTCTAACAAAACCCAAACCTAAAATGAAAGTATTAAAAAGATCATACCAATTGCGGGGGCTTTCTCTCAAGCCATATAATGATTTTTTTAAACGGTAAACCTTATTAGGTTCACGCACACAGCCCTTAGGTTGTTTTACATAGACTAAAGACTTCACGTCACTATTTATAAACGCTGTAATTACATCCATTTGATGGATACTATATCCTTGCTTGCATGCCATAGACAAGACAGTTCTTAAGGAGCTCATTCTTGCAACAGGAGAGTATATATCAGGAACATCATCACTTTGTTCAAATCCTCTCACTACCAATCTTGCTTTATATGTCCCATTACTTTTGACATTATACACCCACTTTACATTCAAAACTTCTTTGTGATCTGGAGTGTCAACTAACTCCCATGTTTCGGCTTCATTCAACGCATCAAATTCCTTTTTCATCGCCTTGCGCCAGTTTTCTCGATCATCACTTTCTACTGCTTCTTCATAACTACTGGGAGCGTCAACTTCCACAAAATTTGCATACAAAACATAATCTTCATGCCATCTGGGTTTTCTGATCTCTCTTTGCGATCTCTTCAACTCATGCTCTTCCTTATCTTCCTTTTCTTCAGTATCCTCCTTCAGTCTTACATTTTCCTTCTTGCTTTCATCTTCCTGTTCAACACTTTCATCTCTCATACATATTGTGGAGATATCCTTTTCAACAATGTCAACATGCTTCACATCTTTCACTTTTCCATCTATTAACACTCTATAACCAACATCATTATAACCTACAAGGATTCCTTGTTCAGATTTCTTGTCCCATTTTGAATCTCTCTTCTCATCAGGGATTTTGGCAAAAACTTTACTTCCATACAACTTCAAGTATTTAGCATCAGGTTTGCGACCAAAGAATATTTCATAGGGAGTTTTCTTCTCCATAGCACTACTCAATAAACTACGATTATGTAGAAATGAGGCAGTTTTGACAGCCTCAGGCCAAAATCTGCGCTCTACCTTAGATTCATCAAGGAGACATCGAGCTTTATTCATAATATCTTGGTTAAATTTTTCAGCAGTGCCATTTAATTGATGTACATACGAGGGTGAACAATTAATATAAATACCTTTACTTCTAACAAAATTAAAAATTTTCCCATTCAAATACTCAGTCCCTCGGTCGCATCTTAAAGTTTTAATCCTTTTATTTGTTAGGTTTTCAACTAAATTTACGTACTCTTCAAAACGATCAGCTACTTCATCTTTAGATTTGATACAATAAACACGAGATATTCGGCTATAGTCATCAATAAAAGATAGGAAATATTTTTCTCCATTAAATCCAACATTTTTAAGATGGGGTCCATTCAAATCAGAATGAACAATTTCGAGAACATCAGTAGCACGCTTACGATTATTTTCAAAACTATTGTTACGCATTTTATTTTCTATGCAAATACCACACTTAATGAATTCGTTATCTAAATTACTTGGTAGACCCTCCAACAGATTATACTTGCACATAAGATTTAAACTTCTAAAATTTACGTGACCAAGAATTTGATGCCATTTTTCTTTGTCACTAAACTGTTCACCTTTCAAGATATTTACTTCAGCTTCTGGTGTACCAGAAATATACGAATCCATTATATACAGTTTACCAATTAAATGTGCAATTGCTGATAACTCACCATTAGTTTTATAAATTTTTGCTGTATCAAGATGAGAGACTATTTTATGCGTTTGAGTTATCTTTGAATAACTTAACAAGTTGTGTGCCATATCCTTTACGTAAAATATATTTTTAATATTCACTTGATTTATTTTTCCATGCACACGAAAATTTACGTTAATGTTACCTATTTTTGTAGCCCAGAGTTTCCTTCCATCACCTAGTCTAACAGGTATAGGATTTTTCAGCGTTTCACACGTATTGTAATACTTATCATCATTAACAATGTGTTCAGTACAGCCGCTATCCAATACCCATTCAATACAATTACTATGAATATTAGCTTGGCTTACATTTACCTCAACATCACTCACATCTGAGTCGACAACAATACAGAAACTATCGATACCTGCTTCATTTTTGCATTCTGACGCACCCGACCGTCGATCTTGACCATCATAATTATTTCCTCTCGGGTATCTTCCTCTCCAAGAACCTCGATTTCCCCGCTGATAACGATTTTCACCTCGCGTGTATCGTCCACCACGATTTGTTCCTCTGTTGTTACCACGGCGATTTTCATTACTATAGTTATTCGGATTCTGGTAGCATTGTTTTTTTACATGACCTTCCTTGCCACAAACAAAACAAGTTATTTTCTTGTTGGTAGTACTAGCCATGAATGCTTGAGTAGGACCTTTTTCAGAAAAGTTCTCAACGTTAGTCTTAGCCTTCAAAATGATCTTAGACTTCAGGTATTCAATTTTTCGTTGCTCCGGTGGCAATATATCAATCAAATCTCCAAAATGTGCGTATGATGACGGCAATGCTCGAATCAAATAGTTCAACTTTTCTTCTTCTTTCACTTCTGCTCCCGCCGCCTTAAGTTCGTTGATACATCTATCAAACTCGATAAAGAATTTACCTGGTTCATCACTCAGTTTTAGGTTCTCCAAATTTCGTCGACAAACGATTTGTAATGCTGTGGATTTCTTCAAATACAGATCATCCAATTTGGTTATCATGCCATATGCTGTATTCTCACTGTAAACCTGCTCGAGAATCTCGTTAGATATCGCACTAATCAAGTAATTCCGCGCTTTAATTTCTTTCTTCTTCCACACACATTCTTCTTCCGACGCATTACGATCGCGTTCAATTGTTTCTCGACATGACTTCAACTCCAAAAAGGTTGCGAGACGAAATTTCCACTTTTCATAATCCATTCCATTGAATACTGGTATGGTAACATCGTCGCACCGAAATACAGACGCCGCCGCCATACTGGGTGATGCAATACACAAGTTGAATTAAACGTTGTACAGAGTTCCAAATACGTACATAAATGAGCTCGAATTCATAACTATACTCGTCGATCATCATTTCTCATTTCGACAGTATTCAAGAAAAATGTTATAACCATCATTCATTCTTCAATTTCATTTTTGATCGTAACCAGGCTCGGCAGCCATGTTTTGTCAACGAACATGAATTAACTCTTTTATTCATTTACCGATACCAATACAATACAATCAGAGATTACAACTAACAGTGTTACCAAAAATAGTACGTAAAAATGTACTAATCTAACAGTAATACAAGATTAGAAAGAAAATGATACCTAACAGTAACATTGGTTCATAAATTTGTAGTCCCGGTACTTTACCTTCTTTTTCTTTGGAGCGCCAACGAAACCGGTTTTGTCGTAGTTCATGATAAATTCAGGTTTAACGTCTTTCAACGATACCTCCAATTCTTCAAAGTATTCGGCTAGTTTTGCTCTTGAAACAGAAGCTTATGTTATCAATGTATCGCTGTGATAACTCCGGATGTCGCGCTTCATGAAGTATCGCGCCCAATCATCTCCAGGCATATTATCAACGAAAGCAGGAACTTCCTTCGGAACTGCGTTTAAGTAATCACGTACAATGAGGTGGATCTCATACAATTCAAATGGGCAGCCCCACTTTGCTGCTGTTAGAAGGATGTTAACTAATACCGCTTCTTCGGTTTTCGACAGTGCAAACTGACGGCCTAATTTGCGCATTTCCACATGTACATCTTCATCAATTCCATTTGAATTCGCGATAACTGCATCTGAATTCGCGATAACTGGAACTTTTCTCATTTTGAATTCTCTTACGTACTTCTGTATTGTGGATCTCGGCACAGGCGAGTGCTTGGACACATAGCGAATAGAACATTTACTCACAGTAACTTTCAGGATTGCGTCTTGGAGATCTTTTTCAGTACTTATCAAATATATCATCCTTCATTGTCCATGTTTCAACCAACATTATACATTTAGCAGCAAGGAAACACTCACCTTTGATTACATCAATATAACGAGCATTCAAACTTTTCACATTGTGACAGATAAAAGATTTAGTGGAGGAACTATATTTTTGCAAAAAAAAGTAAATCAAACTTGACGGGACAAAAATTGAGCAACCTTGATACTTCTCTACTCACGTTTTTATCAATTGAGTTAGACTAGGAGGAACAAATTTACCGTGAAGAAACAAGCCTTCTAGTTTTTTGACTTGACTAAGAACTACGTGTAATGCTTGTTTTCTCAAACCTTTAGTTAATTTCACAACCACATAATTGTAAGTAGCACCCTGACTTTTATGAATTATCATACTTTCAGCGCAAACTATTGGTATTTATTTTCTCATCAAAGTATTTCTTTTTTTATTACTCAATTGTATTTGTTGCTTTTTAAATTCTATTGGGGTTAAATCAAATCAATATTGTTTTTTTCAATATAATTTTTATATTGCAATGGAGTTTGGGAACCGATTGAAGGATCGAAAAACTGCAACCAAATCCTCTTAATGAGATTGGTATTTGGATCAGAGACGGATGTAGTTTGAACAGGTACAGGAAACATTACATTTTGACCAGTAAAAGGTACTATGGAAACATTTTTCTCTTTTTCCTCATTCGACTTTGATTCTCTATCATTAGAATGGTGCGCTTCATCAGTTTTTGTTCATTCTCTATCATCTTTATCCAATTCTTCAGATTCATGTTCTTGATTTGTTTCTTCTGCAGTATTAGTATTCTCCGGTTCTCTATCTTGTTTCACTTTCTTTTTGTAAGCAATGATATCCTCGGATATTTTCCATTTCACTTGCGCAAAGTTTGTCAGTTCTTCAGCTACACCCATACTCGATATGATCATTAGGGTCAGATGAGGCAAAGAGTGAACAAAATTACGTTTTGTAAGAAAAAAGTTGATAATAAGATTTTTAATCCCATTGAAGAGTAGTGAAACATGTTTAGTAAACCTTCTTCTACATTCTCATTCATATAATCAAGAAAATCAATCCATTTTTCCCCGAGTTTTCACCATAAACATGTGTTCACTAATTACCCCTTGAAATGGGGTAAAAAGTGAACGGTATGGGGCAAAAAGGGAACTTGAATTGCTGAGCGTATTTATCAGTAAAAATTTCAAATTAAACAGGTAGAAGTTAGTCTAGTCACTATTAAATTGCAATGTTTCATTTAGATACAAATAACCGCGTCTGCAAGTAACTGTTTGAATGGAAGTTTTGTCTGAATACCTTATTTGCGGAACTGAAGTTTTTCTTTCTTTGGATTTAATATCTTGGCAGAATCTTGAATACAAAAATTCAATGCGATTTCTTCGATCAGTTTGCTTTGGTTTAAGAAATGGTTACCATTTTCCAATGTAACCGATATTTCCAGAAAATTATTAATTTCTCCGAGATCTTTTGTTTGAAAATGCGAACTCAAACAATGTCTCAATTTTTCAAACAATTTAGTATTCAAATACGCAACAAGAATAATTATCATCAACATAAGTGAAAACATAGCAGGTGGATTCTTTTTCTTTCTTGACAAAAAGACAGTGATCATTTTTTGACTGAACAAAGTTAGCTTTCAATAGGACTTCACATAACTTCTTGATCCAGGCGGAAGGAGATTCTTTCAAGCCATAAATTGCCTTATTTCATTTAAGAATTTTATTTTTAGGACATGAAAATATTTTGGTAGCTCTAAATAAACTTTTTCTTCTATATCCCCATTAAGAAAAGAGTTTTTAACGTCAAACTGACAAATTTTCATAAGTTTCTTGATAGCAATTGTTAGAAGCATTCTAAAGGTACTGATTTTTGCTACTGGGGCTTGTAAATTATTATTTATACAGTCTTTCTCAAATCCACGTGCTACTAGTCTAGCTTTACATAATGACTGACCTTGAGTTTTCTTAATCTTAAATACCCATTGAGTTGATATTGTTTTCATTTTAGGTTTTTTCCGACCTTCAAAAGCTCCGATACAAAAAGGGGGACATTTTTCTATACTGGTCAATATGGGCCAGAAACCAGTATCCTTTGGTGTTTGATATAAGGAAAGACCATCACAATTGAGAGACAGATTTATTACATTTGAAACAGCATTGAAAAGCATTCCTTTCCCAACTGAACTCAACATTTGGCCAATGCCAAAGTATGCCAATTCTCCTGGGTATACTTTTCTGCGGGAATGTGAAATTTGTTTTGGACGTAATGTTTGACCATCAATAAGTAATCTTGAAATAACTTCCTGAGATGAGTTTAAAAAAAATTTTAGGAGATCACTTTGCCCGCTTAGAGCCAAACCATGCACTGTAAAGAGACCGCGGAGTTCATTCAACTTATTCTGCTACAGTTTACCCTCCCCATCTTCCTCACTTTCCAATTCATTGACATTAGTATCTTTGTTGTCATTTGATGAGTAGAATTCCATTGGCTCATGAAAGTTGTGAAATGTATTTGATACAGCAAGTCTTGGTCCAAATTTATGATAAGTTAAAACGCTAAGGCCAGTGTCACACTAGCGGTATTGAATATAGCGCAGTATTTCACTGCGCTTTTTTTGGTCATCACACAAGCAGTGTTTCCATGCGACACTAGCCTTTAAAAAAATGTTGAGCGTTATTGTACTGCACTACTTGTTGTTGTCACACGAGCAACATACTTGACTGAAATCTATCAAAGAAGACGTCTGTAGGCGTGATAATAATGGATTTCTTTCTCAGTATTGACCGTATGAGTGAATATGGATGTACTTGCAGAATCTACTCTGGCGCTGGGCTTAGCTGTGTATTATATTACAGAAAGAAGAAGGCACGAGAATGCAGAAGACGGAGATTTTGGATTCGCCAAGATTTAAAAGTGGTCACTTTTATATAAAACATTTGTTGCTACTGAAGTATCCCAAAAAGTTTTTCAATTACTATCGAATGTCTCAAAGTTCATTCGATGAATTATTATCAAAAGTGGAAAATTTGATTGTGAAACAAGATACAACAATGAGAGATGCAGTGACCCCACTGAAATGGTGACTTTAACTTTAAGATACGAACAAACATTTAAGTAAACTAAATATTCTTTATTGTCGTAATCATAGAAGTTAGGAAACTATATAAACATTGGAATTATGGAGAGCAAAACTTTCCATTGTCAAAGTAATAAAAGTATTGTCAAAATAAGAATAAGAACATTTTAAGTGCTTCTCAGTAGGAATATAAAAGTTATCGGTAAACCTATCCACTCACATTAGAATTGTAATTAGGAAATTGACCAGTGAAATAAGCGGGATAATTAGGAGAGTCATCACTTTGTATCATTTTAGGTGAGAGAGTATGTTACTTTCATCATTTGCCAATGGTGAATAAGGAGGCAGAGGAGAAAGAGTAGAAGGACCGGAATGCGTGGAGGAAAAAGAGTGACAAATGTATCCATTTGGATATTGACCTGCTTGGGTATGCTGATACTGAGTAGATTGAGTGGTGTTGGGTGCCGGTGCATTACTCCTCTGTAAGTAACCTATAGGAGAGTTCAACGACAATGAACGTTGGCTGGAAACTGAGTGCGCCTGAGAAGAATGGGAAGGAGGAGCACGTGAATGACGTGGAGGAAAGTGCAGTGACTGTACCAAAGTAGATAAAGTATAGCGAGCTGGGGTTTCTGATTCCATTAATTTTGTTCAAAAACATTGCTGCGAGAAACAATTCATCAAATTATACATCATGGTCTCTGTAGTCTGAAATTAATTAAATCGATGTTTGTCATATCCATAATTATTTGAAACAAAGTTTTTGCATACAATTAAATAAGTCAACATCTTGTAACATTTGGGTGGGTTTGTACATGTTTTGAGCTGAAGGTATGCTTGAAATGCTGACATGGTTGTGATGTTCTTTGCAATATTTTTCGCGACACTACTTTTGATTACTGTTAGAGCAAGAGCGTTGAGCTGTTCTTTCTTCATTTGACTTACATAAACCGTGTTGGCAAATTGAATGTAAACGACAAATATTTTTTTCAATTACTTCAATTTCTTTCTCATAAATGAACAATGTGGGTTCAAACTTCATGTACATTTGAAAATGAGTTGCGTGAAAACGTTGAATACCGTTATTTTTCATGCGAAAAACGATTTGCCTTTCTATCAAAACAGTTTCCTGAATTATAATTTCATTTTTTTCAAGTAACCAACACGTTGATGCCGATTTAAGATCGTGTCCCTTGAGAAGATCATTTAAGGGGGCCATTGTAGATGCAGCATTGGGTGTGAATTGTCTGTAAAAATTGAAAATACCTAGGACTCGACGAAGAGCAGTAATTGTATTTGGCAGTTGTAACTGGTCAATAAACTTCAGACGATCTTCATTTGGAAAAAAATCGTTTTTGGTTATGGTGTGCCCTAGAAATTTGACAGAATCTGAAAAAAATGTACATTTTTCTTGATTAAGAGTTAAACTGTAAGTAGCCAACCGAGTGAGGACAATTTTCATGTGCTCAAAATGTTTTGCTTCAAAGGCATTAGAAGTTTAAATATCATCCAAATATATAAATACATGTAAGATTGAACGTACGCAATCTCTGAATCGTCCGTTAATCTTCATAAGTTTCCGTGTGTACGAGTATAACATTGCCCTGTCTAAACTGGTCCTTCCCATTTGGCAGATCATTGTATTACTTATGTACATTAGATTACTGATTTGAGCTTATCCAAACTTGTATTGCGATAATCACGCTTCAGTTATAAAATCTCGCTTTTTCTTCCGACAACGGATTAGTACCTACATTATTGTTTGCATTACTGTAAAGAGCGTTGCGCTCCGTATCGCGGATTATCGTACTTCAATTTAGGATTCTTTTCTAAATAAAGCATCCTTGTTTGGTTCATCATCTGCGTTCGTTTTCTTTTTTTCTTGTGTTTCACACGAAAACTTATATACATATGGGAGGTCACCAAGGACAGTCGTTAGAAACCTTTGGAATAAGGAGGCGGCGTTTTGAAGACCGAAACTCATTCTTTTATACTCGTATAACCCGCAAGGTGAAATAACTGCTGTTTTATGTACATGGTCTTTGAAAATAGGTATATTATAAAACGCTCGAACTAAATCTAAAGTGTTAAAAATAGTACAACCTGCTAAGTTTTGCGTTGAATCTTGAAGATTAGATAGGGGATATCTATCTGGTATTGTACGTGAATTTAAAATGCGATAATCTCCTATTACTCAAATTTTATCTCGCTTTTTTTTTTTATAATTATGGGTGAAGCCCATTGAGACTTTGAAACTTGGCAAGTGCCATTTTTTTCCATCGCGTTGAATTCAGCTTGAACTTCTTCGCGTATTTGAGGATGTAATTGTCTGGGTTTTGAAAAATAAGGGGGACCTTTTGTTTCAATGTAATGAACTACGTCATGTTTAGGTGTATCATGATATTGGGGTGGGTTGAAAAGTGGAGCAGCATACTTAGTCAAGAACTCTTGATGTTTGGGGTCATTGTGCGTTTGTGGAGAAAGGAGTGAGACACTTGGTTGATCGCTATATTGTAGTTTGCATTTGGAGCTGCACAATGTTTTACCCTCTATTAGACGTTGTCGGGTGAGGTCGGGAAGTAAGTGGTGATGTTTTAGGAAATCTGCTTCTATTATCGGAGTTTTTACATCGTTGATAATAAAATTCCAGCTATATTTGGTGGGTAAGCTGATATCTACTGTCATATGAAATATGCCGTAAGTATTTATAGGAGTATTATTTGCTGCAAAAAGTCGATACTGAGTTGGTTCACGTTTTATATTAAAATATGAAACGGGGATAATTGATGCGTCTGAGCCGCAATCTACTAGGAATAGAAGTAAACTTTTTTGTCTCTTGTGAATAATCGTGGCGATTGAGATGCTTTGGACGCGTTTGCCGCAGCAACGTATCCTAATTCTCGTTTCCCGATTTTGTTTTACTGTCCCTCGCACTTGCGCGCTTCGTCACCAAAAGTGAAATAATACCAACACATACCATTGTAGACACGTGGTCGCGGCTTACGGTTGGTGTGGTTTCTAGGTCCGCGTCTACGCTGGTGTTCCGGGGTGGGTGAACGGAATCGATAGCGCGACTGACGGATGTTGTCAAGTTCTTCTTTGATGGACCGGTTTTCGGCTTGTAGAGCTGCAACTCGTTTGACCAGGTCTTGTAGGGATTTGCTATTTGCACCGCGTGTTGATCCCAAGTGAACAATTAGCGACGCGAACGAATGGCCGTGTAACTTTTCGGACTCTGTGAAATTTTGAAGGACGAATGGTGGATTTTTCTCGGCTTTCACACCCGCAAAGAAGCTTGTCATAATTGCGGTCAATTGCTCATTTACCATTCTCTGGATAATCGTCGAATCTATAGCAGCGTTATTTTCACTTGAACTCGGATGTTTCGAATTCGCCGGTGTTTGAACTGGATTTGTATCTGGACTTTGATTGGTATGATTCTCTCTATCGGTTGATTCGTCGTCGCTATTCAACGATAAATCATCTTCCTCATTAGGATCCTGAGCTTTGGCCACGTTCTTACAAGTCGACACCATATTTCATAGATTCACAATATTTTTACAGCGAAAAGAAAAAAATTCACAATTATGGAACTCGTTGGGAGACAAAAAGTTTAAATCAGAATCGAGTGAGAAACATAAATCAAATTTTTACTCATTAATAAAAATTGTACGTTAATGCATTAATGTCACATAAAAACGTGTATCTCTCACAACATCGTTAACCCAGATGACTCGTTTACAGCAAAGGCGAGAGCACTTCTCACATGTACCATGTAGTACTGTGGGGACGATTGTATTTGTGCGGAATGAGTTTAGTGTGTCCGCGTGGCACGTAGGGGCTGCGGGTAAGCAGTACCGTTGACAGTTTTAAAGCCTTGTACAGTACAAGTGTTGTAGGTGAGTCTTTATAACTCGTACATACATTGCTTCACTCGCTTTGCTCGTTCCGCAAATGTATGTACTCGTTATGAAAAGACTCACCTACGCCACATGTACTGTAAATAGCCATTTTGTAACACTAACGGTGAAAATGCAATTCACCACTGATAAAACTCGACTGGAGAAATGTATCTAATTAATCTTGAATTCGGTGTTTCAATATTTGACACCTTGCTATTGACTATCGTTATGATCATTATAATATTCATTATACTGTCAGATTAAGTGAAACTTGTTTAAATAGCAATTTATATTTTTATATAGTTGCAAAGTACACTTAATAGTTCAATAAAATCTATAGTAGATTAGAAGATAGAATATTCGTAATAAAAGGGTAAACGGAATATACAGGGAGAGCCGTAAGGCGTGATGAGAATGATAGTACGCTGAGTGGCGCACCCTACAGTATATAAATATTCTGACAAGATGCTTTGGACGCGTTTGCCGCAGCAACATATCCTAATTCTCGTTTCCCGATTTTGTTTTCGAAAAAGCGAGTTTACACTGTCCCTCGCACTTGCGCGCTTCGTCACCAAAAGTGAAATGATACCAACACATACCATTGTAGACACGTGGTCGCGACTTACTGCGTTCTTGGTTGGTGTGGTTTCTAGGTCCGCGTCTACGCTGGTGTGTGTGTGTGTTCCGGGGTGGGTGAACGGAATCGATAGCGCGACTGACGGATGTTGTCAAGTTCTTCTTTGATGGACCGTTTTTCGGCTTGTAGAGCTGCAACTCGTTTGACCAGATCTTGTAGGGTGGAAGTGAGTACATCCGTCTTCGAGCTACTGATTTGCGCTGTTGTCGGATTTGATGGTGCGGCGACTGCGTTGATCGACGGAATGTTGGCTGCGGGATATTTTGTGATGAAGTCAAACATGCTGTCTGCCGTTTTACAGAGGGTTGTTTTACAGAGGGTTTCAATCGGTAACTCTAGCGTTCCAGCGATATTTAGAGCGACGGCGGGAGGTAGTTTGTTGAACCATATACGCTTGATAACGTCATCACACTTGATGTCACCGGCGCGACACTTCAAAATATCTAAAATAGCTGATGGTTTGGTATCTGGGGGAATATCGGCTCCGCAAAGAAGTTTATCAAGCTCTTCTCTCTCGAATCTCCAATATTATTGATCATCTGCTCCTTTGCCTTGGTGTAAGCTATTTTTGTGATAGCTTCATCACTGGAGAGTATTATTCCCCGAATGTGTTTCACATTTTTTTTTGTATCAATTTTTCCGAGGATGTGGGCAAATTTTTTTCCTTCATCCTCTATTTTATGGCGTTTGAAGATATAGTCCGGGAATTATAGGGTTTTTAAAAATAAATAAATCCGATCAAAGCTTTTATTGCTGGAGGTTGTTGACGAAGGTTCCCTTGTTACTCTACATAAAACCCACCCCGCCCCCCGGTCCAGAACCCCCTTTTTTTGGGGGGGGGGGGGGGAAAGTGTCAAAGAAATCAGTTTTTTCGATTTTTCTCAGAAATAACGCGTTATTTTGAAAAATGTCATCAGACATAAAATAATCTACGTTGAATTTCCTATAAAAAAGCTTCCTACAAAATTTTCGATTAAGCTTATCGTTCAAGAGTGTCGTAGACCTCGCCTGACGGTGGAGTCTTGGACACTATTATTGTTGAGAGGAACTCTTCGATTCCGTAAGCTTCGAAAAGCGTCCGCGGCCGGACCAAAGTTCGACATTATATTTAAATCGGAACTTCGAATCAAATTATACTCGAATAGAGCTTTTTTAGTAATATTCTTGTATTGTCGAAAAAAGAACAGATAGTAATCACATATGTACTAACTTAAGCTGTCAATCTTTCTAGCGAGGAGAAGAAATATCAAGAGAAAGAGAAATGAGAGAGAACGAGAGAGAAGTAAACGGAGCGAGGAGGAAAAATGATTGGGTACAGTGAACGGGGAAAAGTAGGTCTCCCAAGGCGGGTTCGTCGTGGAGGCCTATTCGGAAGATTTCGACTGTCGTCTCCCAACGCGGGTTCGTCGCGGAGATTCTAGACGGATGAATACGTGAAAAAGGTGTACGAAGAAGAAGGGAAGCTATCGTCTCCCAACGCGGGTTCGTCGCGGAGATTCTAGACGGATGAATACAGTGAGAAAAGTGTACGAAGAAGAAGGAAAGCTATCGTCTCCCAACGCGGGTTCGTCGTGGAGATTCTAGACGGAGGATTGCAGTGAAAAAGCAAAGAGGAAAGAAAGCTATCGTCTCCCAACGCGGGTTCCTCGCGGAGATTCTAGACGGAGTAATGCAGTGAAAAGGCGTACGAAGAAGAAGGAAAGCTATCGTCTCCCAACGCGGGTTCGTCGCGGAGATTCTAGACGGAGTAAGGCAGTGAAAAGGCGTACGAAGAAGAAGAAAAAAGCTATCGGAGAAGAAGGAAGGCTGTCGTCTCCCAACGCGGGTTCGTCGTGGAGACTGGAGCTCGGTAAGAAAGGAGAAGCTAGAATAGCAGAAGCCGAGAGAAGTGCCCGGAGCCCGTCCGTACAAGTGTTTATATAATTTGGAGTTGAAGGGATGAGAGTCGTTCGCGTTCATTTAATTCGTTCGCGATCGCGATTAGAAAGAGGGGTGACAGTTGATGCACGTTTTTCGTTGCAACACGAACAGCCAACAGAAAAGAGAAACGAAAAAAGACGTAACGTGGTAGAAACCCGAATTTCGAATGTAAATTCGTATTTCCACAACAAGAGTTATGAAGCGTTGATGTTTGACATGTTTCAACAATACACACCACATACAAAATGTACTTACCTGCGCGCACGCGTAACGCGTTACGGCGACTAGTTGAGATATTTATACGAGTGTTACATCATATAATGATGTCTAGGGCATCTTTTTTCCTTTTTTTTTTTCCAACCACGTTCGAACATACCAAAAAAACATTTTTCGAAGTACATTTAATGATGAAAAAAAAAGAGCTATTTACAGTTATAAAAATTTACACATCTTCAATTTCTTCCTCTTCATCGGATATTGTGTCGAGGACGCAATTAGTGCAGGAATCACCGCGACACGTCATGCACGCTGGGCTGCACTTGAGACCTGAAACAATCACAAGAAACCTGTAGTACAACAGAAACAAACTGCAGTCCAAGATTTATACTTAATTGTACAGATAATTTACCGAGTTTTCTGCAACCACACGCTCGTAGGCACCCTTTTTTGCACGTACAAAAAAGGTTTTTCAAGAGTTTGGTTGGTGCAGGCGGGGCTGTCGTTTCGATTGGGATGAGCGCATTCCCATCTCTTTTCCATCCCCAATCAGTTAAACTCAATTCATTACCCAGCCATGCTTGCACTTGTAGGTACACACGGTTTCCGTGCTGTCTCGCTGCTTCCTCTGTTGGGCAGAGGGAGCGCAGATCAACGGTGTGTCGAGATGCTGCTCGCTGGAAAGATTTATATCGCAACAAATTAAGTGATTGTTCTCCTTCACGGGCTCCATATGCTAATAGGAACGCCGAACACGACGTTTGAAAAATCGAATCCGCCCTCGTATTTCCCGAATTGAATTTTTCGAAAATAGCTGCTCGTTCGTCCGCATCTAAGTCAAGGAGTAGCTTCCAAAACCTGGTTTTACCCTTGCGAAATATGGCAGACGTAGCGTCACATCCGGTGAAAGCGTGCGCAAACATGATGCCACCTCTCACATCTTCGTTCGAGGCTAGGTGCAATACATTGTACATTTCTGTATCTCTAGCACCCTTTCCGGGCTTCATATAGAGAAGCGATTTTTGTGGATCACACAATGCGATCGCAATGACGAGAAGGTCAATGTCCTCTCCTACTAGAACACTGCCCATTTCCTCGTCGAGTGCGCTTTGAACGGCCGTCCTCACTATCAAGACGTCCGCATCACCCTCTGCTACCGACGTTTTCATGCCGAAGCCATCAAACTGTATGCATAAGAATTTGATAAATCTACTTTTATTCGTAGAATTAGCTAGAAATAGCTCTTGCGACATAGTTACTAATAGTGTCGCACATTTCAAACCAAAGTTCAGCGTCATTCTCATCAAAGTCTGGTATTGAGAACTTTTTTTGAGTTTTCCGGCATCTTTGTGAGAACAGAGATCGGAATAGTAGTATCTGAAGAGGTACTTACGAGCTCTATTGAAAAACTGTCCTTCTGCTGTTTGTTGGATACACAAATATTCGTATTAATCACCGAACTATCACTTTTTTGTTTGTGAGGCACACGCAAAGTTCAAAGTTTCGGTGAGGGATTTCAAACGTTTTTTCTGAGATCTTAATACGCGATCAGAGAGAATGGAATCGCGGGTCATTTACACTGCTGTCACGGTCGCCAATTTGTAGCAGGCACGAGAAAGTAAACAACACAACTCATACGCGTGGGTGGAACGAGTCTTTATTGACAACTGGTTTACGTCACGTTTTCAACCCCGAGAACGTGCGGTGGTTAAAAACAGTACGCCGCGATGCCACCGCTACGTTCTCGGCAAGTGTTACAGTATTATATTATGACAATGTACGATACAGACTTTTCGGCAAAATATTATACTGATGAATTTGCTCTAATTCAAGAGTGACAATGAGCTCTATCAAAATCAGTTCAGTCCACAAGGTTACAAAATACTGTCCAAATATTTAAACTGAGTTTAAACCATTTAAACTCCGTTAAGCAGCTGAAGTCTGTTGTACCAACAGTTTAACGCCGTTTAACTTGGGTTTAAATTGACTGCCTGATTTTCGCCAGTAAACCTAGGTTTAACTTTAAACTTCTCTTTGATTGGTTCCCATTATCAGCTGCTACAAGAAGTATCAACAACAATGATAATAAAAATTGTCGAAAACTGAATAACTGCATCATCAAATGAATTCATAATTGATGAGATAATATTGATTTTTGTGAAATAATGGATGACGTTACGCTTGGTATTAATGATGAGTGGAGCGACGTTGAAGATTTTCAAACCTTAGCACATCTTCCGTACTCATTAGACGCTATGGAGTCACTCAATGTTTTCCATCTTTATGTTTACCTTTGAACCAAATTGACGAGAAAGACGACATTGGTCCCAGAGTTTCAATATCAGCGACTATGAAGTTCCACATAAATTTTCGTTTTAGTCCCAAGTTGAGTTGAACAGTTTTTATACCATAAGTAGTAATTTTTTTCTCCATTTACCACTTGAATGACAATTTTCATTTCAAGGTCGACTTTTGGACGAAACTTTTTTAGAAGGACCAATACATCAGATCCACAGTCAACAAGGTAGACAATAAGGGATAGAATATCTTTAACAAACAAGCGTAGTGATTTCTGATTGGACAAATCGTTTGCCTCAACACCGATTCATATACTAGTTTTCCAATTCCATCTTCTTTTTGTAATATTTGTATCTGGACATGCATTGGTACCCCCTTTGTTTGAATTTGTAATGAATGGTACAGACGTCATTAACCACTTTGGCTTGGAAACAATAACGCGGGAACTACCTTGATAATAATTAGGAGTCGGACTACGATTTCTTGAATGTGAGTCTCGATCAACATTGATTGCAGCAACCTGTACTTGTATTGATGTAATAACTCAAATAAACTGTCCATTCGTTTACCAATGACTGAATTTTCCAAAACTGCTGCTACTTGACGAGCTGTTGTATAAACTGGGTTACCACTTATGGTCGATTTATGTAAGAGGTCCGCTACTTCAGCCTGTTCACTCAAAGGCTTTTTTCTCCACGGAGCGATACCTTCTTGAATTTTTGTTGGTAACTTTTGAAGCCATATACCGCGTAGTATACTCTCATCCGCGTTGCTCAGTTGTTTTAATTTTTGTAAGACAACGCTTGGAAGTTGGTTAGTAGATACGTTCACGCCCTCAAGCAATTTCCTCACTTTATCCGCTTCACTTTGGCCATATCTGAGGAATCTTTCTTTAGGGGTGATGGATTTACGTAAATGCGTATCCTGTTTTCGAATTTGAGGGCCAATTCTCGTGAGTAAAAATTCGAAATCCTCCGGCGTCATTTGTAAGAACGTGTCAAGCCTCCCCGAATTACGTTCTAAGTATAAGTCACGCAACAATGCCGTAAGTCCATACCTGTAAAATAATAATAACAATTTATGTGCATCGATGTGATATCAATGATCCGTTCAATATTACTCAATCAAATTGCCCGAATAAAGAAGCGCCGTTATCACTGACGCGGTTATTACTTACTTGTCTCTTTTCCGATAAATGCTCAGACACCATGTGATGTAACAAGGGGAAGAGGAGTAGAGCCTCGTCCTGCTACCAACATAAACTATACATAATTTATGTAACGTAACCTATCGAGACAGCAAGCTAAATCAAATGATCTTGCTTATTCCGGTGAAGCTTCACATAGTATAGCCATCAAGCTACCCACTTCCACTCCAGAGAATACTCAAGATTCTGATCCCAGCCTATCCGTCCGGATAGGACCCAGAGCCAGCTCAGTCGGAAAGCGTGAGTACTCATCGGAGGGAAGGGTTAACCCGAGGCTAGACCACACGTCCAGTTTGGTGTCACTTTTAGAGATCACTCAGACTATGAGAAACGCTAGTTCTAAAGGAGGGTATCGTCGTCGCCGGTTGAAAGCTCTACTTCTTTCCAAACTTACGAAAAATAGTTTGTCGTTATCATTAATCATCCTATCACATATTGAGACCTAATCAGCGTCTAGCTAGACCTAGGATCGAAAAACTGCTCATCGAACTAGCTAGAAATCTCAACGTTATGATCAATCTTTCCTTAGGACTGATGGCTTTTCGCAAGTGAGTATCTTTCCTCTCAATACAATGACCAATACGACTGATTAAAAATTCAAAATCTTCAGGGGAGATTCTCAAGAAAGTCTTCAGTCTACCTGAAGTACGTTCCATATACAAATCTTGCATTAGCGTGCTCAATCCATGCCTGAAAGAATAATTCAAAATAAAGCTGTGAAATTTGATAACAGAAAGTATTGCTTCATGCCACAAAAAAGAAGCAAGTTCACTTCTTTTGAGTTGAAACTATTTTCTTGTCCTAGGAGCTGACAAATGCACACAGCAGACAGCCTCAGATTGATCAATGTTTTTGTAATCTGGACCATCTGAAACGCCGAGAAAATATGCCCCACATCAAAAATTACACCGCGCGCAAGAATACAATACCTCCTAAAAGTTGGTAAAAAGTACATGAAGAACGTATCAAAGAACTTGGATTTATATTATTTGAAACAATTCAGGGAACAATTTTAGATATTATTCATTCAATATCAAGACCAAACTGCGCGTAGTGATCTTGAAGGTAAGGCTTATAAAAAGCTTCAAGATCAAGGACTTGAGTTTGATATTCGCTCATGAAGTATTTTTTGGAGGATTGAAGTTGGGTCCTCAATTCAGGAACTTCCCATGAGGAATACTCGAAGAATTGAAATAATGCCTTGAAATACAATTTGATTTCGTCCCATTCGATATTTTGTGTAAATTCTTCCATCAAATCGCGTTCCAAGTCGTCGAATAATTTATTGACAGCTTTCATCACAAGTGGAACAGTGGCGACAAACACGTCCTCAGGCTCGTAGATATGCAATGTTTCTGCACTCTCCACAGGCAAAGTAGACACGATGATGAAGTCCTCACATTCCGCCTCCACATTTGCTGGCCACAATTTACCTGCGTGGTAGATGAAGCATAGCCGATTGAATTTGTCCCATGACAGAAGAAGGGTATAATTTTTCCAGCATTCAGAAGTGTGGAAGAATTTCATTTGTGAAATAATACGTGTACATGCACATGAAAAGGGCCCACTTGGTCAATATGGAGAGATGGAGCACCCCCGTCAAATGGGACATTTGCCAGCTTGTTTGATCGAAAATTTGACCTGGAATAACCTTTTTATATCAAAATTTGAAAAAAAGCAATTGTTGAGAAATAGCGTTTTAAAGTTTTGGAAGAAAAAATCTTACATTTAGCGGTATTCTACAGCCTAAAGTGAATTTAATATGCAAAAATACATTCATTGTGCTTTCTTCCAATGATGAATCAAGTTTTGGGCGATCAGTCTTCTAGAGCTTTCGAGGAATTAGTGGAAATGAGTGTAACATAACGCACAAATCAGTGAATAAAATACAAAGAAAAGAGTGAAAAAAGTGATTTCTTCTGATAATGAATAAAATACAGAAGTTCGAAATGCATGGGTAATTGGTACGCTCGTATTTCTCTTCTTATTACTCGTATACATTTATCATTAACAATTATGATTGGGTATCATTTTCAACAATATTTTAATTATAATTCAAAAAACAAAATTGTGCTTACAAGCAGAAGCATTAAGGTTTTGGGCAAAGTATGGGCGCGCAACTTTTTTTGACAAACGGTCTTATTTTTTTATTGGGGTACTGTAAACCGACTGCTGGCATGACCGGAGGCATGTTCTTGAAAGAATTCTTCAATGTCTTATTCCATTTGAAAATAGCGGTTTTTTGAGTAGCACTTTTTTGTAACTCGCGATGACAAATAACGCCAATTTTGTCTTCCGTTATTAGAAAATGATGTTTTTTTGTTATGCCGGGCACGGTTTTCAGTCTTTTTGAATTGAAATATTCGATCCAGTCATATCCTCACTTCCAACAATGACTGGAGTGAACGAATTCATACGAGATGTTGCTTTAACAGCAACCTGTGCAACTTCTTTCAAACTGTGTACGCTTGAATGGCGGAAAACTTTTTTGAAAAGCCCAAAATAAATATTGGGGGCAAATTTTGTGTGCCCGACTGGCATGAAGGACAACCGCATCTTCTTATGGCGTTCAGTCGCCACCCTCCATGCACAGTATTGTAACATGAAACAATTTTTATTTTGGCCTGTACAATTATCTACGTGCATAAAAATTTCATTTTCACCCAGACTGAAATTATCAAAAAAATGATGTAGAAGAGAAATGACTGTATTTGCACCTTTACCAGTAGAACACGACTCAGGAATGATGTACAAGATGAACCGATGTAGCGGCTCAATAGCTATACCAAATAACACCACTTTAAATCATGCCAGAAAGTATATGGGCCCAACTTGCTGAGCATCAAAGGGCAGGAGGATCTGTTGGGCGTAATCAAATGATATGTGTAATCTCCCATCCCAGGAACACGGAGCACACCGTTCCAGTCATAGGTACCCTTCGGCCATTTCTGCCATGACAATCTTGTGACACTGCTCTGTTATTTTTCGATAGTAGGAACGTTTGTCATCAACAGTTGTCAAATAAGATAATGACGCTTGAATTCTTTCCTGTTTAATGTGCTCTGGAAGCGCAGCCAAACGTCCTAGCTACATTACCAATCGTTGACAGACTGTGCATAAGTCCCTGCGTGGTCTTTAAATAACTACATTGGAGCAAAACTCTTTCCATATTAGGTACCACATCCATTTACCTATCGCTTCCTCTCCCTCCAGTTGGCAGTACTTGGCGTAAACATAAGTTTTTGACATGGTACTGGGAAGCAACAATAGGTTTGGGTTATTCCGGTATTGTGGTAGTTGACCTGGCAACACCAGGCCGTTTTGCTGAGCAAAGTGCAGAATAAACTTACTGCTTTACTTCTTTTTTCAAAAGAGATGGCGCGCGTACTTTTACATGCATTCTTATGCACTTTTTCCCAGACTCCTTCTGTTAATAACGTCTTCTTTATATGTTTCAACCGTTTTTCACCATCACCATTGACAAATTGAAAAAATTTGGCGCACACGACAACACCACGGAAGGAATACTCAGTGTACCCAGCTTTTCTCTCTTTGGGAGCATGCTGTTTTTTCTGTATTTTTCCTCCAGTACGATACAAGGCATTCAACAAGCCTTGAACAAAGAGACTAAAGTATATACTTGAACAAATTCAACTTCGTCCTTTTCAGCGATTGGGGATTCATTCTCTGCAAAAACTGGTACTGTGACCTCCTGTAAATTAGAAAATAGGTCTTTATATAGAACGGTTTCATCAAAAGCTACGTTACAATATTCATCAAGTTTCTCAGTTTTAGGATCCATAAGGATGTGTCCCAAATCAGTGTGTCCCACCAGAATCATCAGTATCAAACGTTCATCCAGTTTAGTCTTCTCCTTTTCGTCTAGAGCCATTGCTGCACATCTGTAAGTGCGAATTCTGCTCAAATTGGGGGATCTTTTTCTCCATAACTCGATCCTGGTTTTAAAATCAGTTGCTGAAGATACACAACGATTAATGATAAAGTTTGCATGCACAATCGCAGTGCCAAAAAGGTGGCGAGGCATTCCTGCGTGTATCATCAAAGCTCTGGTGAAATTCATCAATAAACGGTTGTATATTTCACTTACACCATTATGTTGATGAATTTTGGTTTTGGCAAATTGCGTTGCAATGCCGTTATTCATACAGTATAGTTTTATAATGTTTGATAGAAACTCACCTCCGCGGTCTCTTCTGACTTTTGTCATGTTTCTTTTGTGCATATTTTTTGCTTGCACGTGATATCGTTTGAAGGCTTCAAACTCTTTTTGATTGAATCACTTTGATCGAAGCTGGATTCTCCTCTTCCAAAAATTTTGCTAATCCAACCACCTGTAGATCCAACGTTATCATGCGGGTCTACATCTTAAAATTCTTGTATCCGCTCAGTCTCTCATGGTCTTGCGCTTGTCTGATCGTCATGTTCATTGGATACATTCTGTCCAGACTCATCAGTCTTGGCCGTTTCCACACCGACTAGTGACATAGTTTGTAATTTCTTCGCCACTTCCCGACTTACAGCCAAATTCACCGCGTCATGAAACTGCTTCGATTGCGTCATCTCATCTCCATCTGGTGCTTTCGAGTTTCCGGGACCGCCATTCGCAGGTGCTCCGTTCTCTTTTCTCTTGCTCATATTTTTCTTTTCAATACGGGAAAAAAACACCAAATATAGTTTTCGAGGAGTGCTTAGCTCAAAAAAAAAAATCAATTATTTGAAAAACACGTGAACGTATGCACGCGAAGTACTACCATGCTAATATACAATAGATCACAACACAATGTAGCCACAGCCACTTTAATAACAATCTGTGTACTGAGGAACTACTTTCTCAGTTTGCTATACCGCAGGCTACAATGGGTTGTACTAGAAGACAAGTATCCATCCGGTAAACCTGAGGCAATAAACGACCTGAAAAATGAATTAATTGGGATTATCCCTGACCAAAATTGGACTCCTAAAGCAACTACTGAGACGCTATCTGAGTATATTAAGAAGCGCAATAACCACACGTCCCCAGGGATTGACGGGATTCGTTATGGTATTGTTGTTTTACAAAATACACGGAGACAAATACTTCAAACTTATGACAGAAGCTATAAAGCAAGGTAAATTTCCTAAGTGTCACAAAACAGCAGGACTTACGGTCATACCCAAAGAAGGCAAACAACAAGACTGTACCGAAGGTTTTAGACCCATCTCAAAAATAAATTGTATGGGCAAAGTCCTAGAGCGGTTCATAGCGTACGAAATAGAGCAAGAACTCGAAAACAAACATAATCTCAGTAAACGACAATTTGGTTTTAGGAAAGGTATTTCGTCCAAGGAAGCCATACTCATTGTCCATAACAAGATCAGTAAGATGAAAAGTGAGAAAAAACTCATAGCGTGCATTTCAATTGATATTAAGGGTGCATTCGACAGTACGTCCCATGCGTCGATAATTAAGTCAATGAAAAAGAAAAAGATAGACAAAAATCTAATAGCAACAATCGGTAACTACCTCATGAATCGTCACAGCACATTCCTTGGGAAAAAACGCACTCTGGACCGAGGCTGCCCGCAAGGGTCAGTCTTAGGTCCTCTATTGTGGAATCTAGCGTATGATCTGGTATTAGATAAGCTCAAAAAGAAAGGCCTATGGCACATATGCTACGCCGATGATACGTTAGTGGTTGTCCAAGCCGAGAACGCAAAAGAACTAAAAGAGAAAATTCGTGAAGTCATCTCCATGTTGGAGGCTGAACTACTTGTTCATGACCTGGAAATGAACGTTCAAAAAACAGTCATAATGTCTGTGGATGGACGAAGCTACCTTAATATTGAACGCCAAGAACTGACACAGTTTATATATAGAGATACCTGTATTCCAATCAGTCAACACATGAAGTATCTTGGAGTCATAATAGACCACAGACTTCTGTATCATGAACACTGCGCGTACCTGCGAAGTAAATGCGACAAAATCAGCAATAAACTGAGAATTGTTTGCCCAAATCTCGAGGGCTATTCGAATGGAGCTAGACGGTTGATGTACCAGGCGACAGTGGGTGCAATTTGGCGTTACGCATCCACAGTATTTGTAGACCGACTGTTTGTTCGCAAAAATAAAGATCACATTAGGCACTGTCATAAAGTTGCTATGAGCGCATGTTTCTGAACCTATAAAACTGTGGGATATCTACCGCTCACTATCTTAAACTGCTGGCCTCCTATGGAGCTCGAAATTCTAGAGCGCAGTATAGTATTTGCGTACAAACGTAAATGGGAAATAGATACAAGTCCTTTTAATCTGCCAAATATTTTCCAATCAGGAAAAACAATCCCCGAGCTGCGTATACTCATCAAATCCGAAATCAGAAGAATTTGGGAGGATGAATGGAATGAATATACACCATCTCTGATGAGCCACAACACAACCAAAGAACTGATTCCTACAATACAGGCCGCTATTGAAGCATCAATTAGCGGGGACTTCTTCTTAGCCCAAGCACTAAGCGGCCATGGTTGCCTACGTGCGTATCGACACGCTATTGGTAGAATAGATTCACCGAATTGTCCAACATGCCCTAACAAACCAGAGACAAGTATACATGTTCTGACTCAATGCCCGCGTTTTCAAAATAATAGACCAGATGGGGATATACAACTTGATGAAGTCTGGATCCCGTACATGAAGAAAACATTAAAGGAGCTCTGGGTTCTTGAAAACGGCCCTTTGAAGGAAAGAGCCGTGAAATACTAAGATTATACATTACTAAGTACACCCCCACCTAGAAGACCTCGTAAGTCGGCGGGCTGACCGTTAATGACAACCGCTCCAGGTGAGATTTCACCAGGCAGGGCATGGTGTGGGGTGTACATTGAACAACACATCAAGAAATCCGATGTATTACATCACCCAATACCAAAAAACCGATATATCGCACCAACCTTGGTGCAAATAACAACACACGCATCATCACTGCACTGGCTGTGGCCAAAACTCTGGGAAGTTACCGTCTTCCTGTCACCCTAGGGGAATGGGGGATATGGTCATGGCTGGTGTGGTGAGGGTGTGTTTTTGCAGCATGCTACCTGTGATTTTGTATAATGTATTGGAAATACTCCAATATAGAAGAAGCCACACTTCATATAACGCGATAATTGTACAACTGTCGTCATATAACTAATTGTGTATGAACCAATCCGAAGACACTATGGATATAAAACCAAGTTTACCTTCTACAACTTACAACTTATACAACCTCTCCCCATTTCTCTTTATGACGATTAAGAAAAATAATAGAGAGTAGGTAATTGCTAAATAAACACGTATATTGTTGCACATATTGCTACATTGATTAAATAATTATGCAGAATAACTATAAAGGAACTGAAATCATCTTAGATACTAGACATATTAATAACTCAACGACCATCTGGGACCTCCATCTCCTCTGGCTCTAAGAGATCGGTTTCGACTGTGTACACCATAGTACCCTCAACCTCGTTGCCATCTAAATTAAACTTATTCGCATCATCTCCAGGTCCTGCAAAGAAACATATTAATTTTCTTAGTTCTCACTCTGCGAGAATTCAACTAAATAAGGGAATGAATCTACCTTCAATAAAGTTGCCGATCACCACACGAATACTTTCATTTCCACACCTTCCGCGGGAGGTGGCACATCCAAAGGCCTTTCTTGCCAATAGGCATGAGATCCACATGCCTTCCTCCTTCCGCACTCTTGTTGTAACAAAGTTCTGCTGGCGAACTCCTTTGCAGGCGGATATACGAACTTCATCCCGTGAAAATTTTCGGATCGAGAATGATAGTTACATTCAAAACGCGATGTCCACCTGTCAATTTGATGATGAACTCTTCCATACGTGGATCTGGCGAGCTCTTTCTGGTAACTGTTTCCGGAAAGTACACTCGCCGGTTATTGTAGTAAAGAACGCTTATGGCCATTCCAACAGCCTTTTCAGACCTTCCCCATGGCAGCAAGAGGAGGTCCCCTTCTGCATTGGAGCTTTCCGGGAACAACAACTCTTGCTCGTACTCAGTAAATTCTGTGTAATCCTTCACTCCTAGTTTTATAATAAATAAAAATTAGTTGAGTGACCCGTCAAGTCAGATATAATCATACCTGAAATGTACTCACTTATTTCAGGATCAGCTGGCATTGTGGATTCTCTGCTTGGTCCAGCCATTGAACTATCCGCATCTTTACCGTGAGCTGACTCTGTAAAGTTCCAAGTTGCTACCACAAGATTAGGAAAGAGAGGAATAATTTTTTGACGAAGAATGTACATCATTTTTTTGTTGCAATATTGGGAGGATGGCGAATCGCTCTTGAAATGCACAGCTGTGAGATGAGTATATCCAGTTAGTATGGGATACAGGTGCGCGAATATGGCCACGGGATTGTGCCGTAAATCTTCAGAAATTGTACAGAAGGATTTCTTCATTGCTCCAGTGTACAATACGCCTGTATGAAGAGAGACGTGAGACCGATTCGCCCCAAAATGAGTACTTTGAATTTCCCTCTGGTATTTACAGGCCCAATTTTCTGAAAAATCAATGAGAATCAATGCATCATTATCAGTTAGATTATTCTTCAACGCTCTCAGTTCTATGGACTGATTTTTAATCCTTCCAATATGGGGGACATAATCCGTGAGTAATTCAAAAAAACGATCCACAAGCTCAACAACCGAACATTTGACTTCCTGCTTGATAGTACGCCGAACAGAGACTCCTCGTTTGTTAACTTCGATGACTGGTCCCCACATTTCATATGATAAATCCTCTTCTGTGAGGTGATCAAATAAATCGACCTCGAACATCTTATCACGGCAAGAAAGACATGTCCTTAAATAACATTGGACAGTTGCAGGATCGCAACACATATTCTTTTTGATGGCCAAATCAAGATCGTCTACAATAACATTTTTGGGTCGAATATTCTTCTTCGTCAAATTGAGATCATTCACGGCAGTGCTGGGATTATTGTCCATACTCGAATCAATTTCTACATCCTTACAAATATGATGTTTCTTTAATTGACGGTACACGAGATGAATATTTTCATGGCGTACACATAAACATGTATCCCGGTCATTGATCTTTCTGGCAACAACATAAAACGGTCGGCATTTACAGAAGGCAGCGAAGCTTATCACGAAATCAGTTTTGTCGCAAAACTTTCGATGAAGAAATTTCATCGAGTTGAGCAGAAAACGCTTCTTTTTTTTACCTTACCACTGGTACGACAATCTCTTTTCCCAGGAGCTACACTAGAAACATCGTCTTGGTGAAAAAATTTGTGTACTTGCTTCCGGACGGATTCGAATGCTTTTTTTTTACCTCCTATATTCCGTCTAGTGGCTCAGTGGCGGAGCGGTACGAACACGGCCTTGTAACCTAAAGGTCCGCGGTTCGATACCAGCTTCGAGCGAGCGTTAACAGTAGCAGGTTATTTCTCGAACAATCACTTCCAACATCGTGCTATCTGTTAACGTCACTGAGCCGATCAACCTGTATCAGCAACAAGTCGGATAATCTAGAAGTGGGGATTACCGGCGGTATCTAAACGCTCGAACAGGCCTGTGCGATAGACGGGAAGCTGTGGATCTGGTTCAGCTTCGTGAAGACGCGGTTAACCGGCTAAACCAGCAACCCCTATCTCACGCACATGCGAGGTAAATAAATAATAAGATAAAGAGTGTGTAATAATAACGCAGCATTTCGTCACCTTCCCAAGCCGGACTGGGGCACCGTGGGAAGCGTAGTCCTAATACACCGCACCACAGAAATTCATAGATTGTGGTGCGAGGCCGTTGGCCAAAATTGGCGTAAGTGAGGCTGTTATTATTATTATTATTATTATTATATTCCGTCTAGGTGAATGCGGATAACGTTCAGCTGGAAAGAAAGGCTTAGCAGTACTCATGAAATGATATTTTTTGATGAACTGGAACTGAATGCAGTCGAACAACTTCCGTTTCTTCTTTCGTTTTCTCATTTCTCTCCAAGCAGATTTCATATCGTGAAGAACAGCTTCTCCAAGGAGTAATCTACGTTTCACTACCGGCGGAAGATTTTCATTTTTCATATCACGATGAAGTTTACTTCTTGGAGATATGGAATCGTTCAACCATTTAGCTCTCAGACGACTATTTGCTGACTCATATCGATGTAACCCTTTCTGAAGCTGTTCATTCTTCTTCTGAAGTTGTTCTTTTTCATAGTAGACCCTCCTCAGATTTTTGACTTTCCTCTTCATTCCCAAAATGAATTGATGAGGCACGTTATCACAAGACGCTAGAAAGATTCAAAAAATGTTGGAGTTTCAAGACTACTGGAAACCCATTTAGAGAGCATAATGATGAGATAAATCACCTGGAACTTTTGATAACTTTTCAGCGGCTACTTTATCTCGATTTCGCTTTGCCTGTTGAGCTTTCCTCCACATCTTCCTTTGATGCCGTTGTTCTCTCTGTGACATGTTCTTCTTCCGAAATTCTCGAACATTCTTATTAGCTGCATATTTTTGCCTCCTCTTCTCATTTTGAGCATCCAATAATGATTTTGAATGTTTTATTCGCTGTCTTCGCTTCCGCTCGCAGTCTTTCTTTCTCTCCAAGCGTTCCTTTCGGGATAAAGCCATCCTGAAGCCATCACAGAACTGCTAATCAGACAAAAGTTCACTCTAAGTTGGTGAAGAAGCGGCGCATCATTCGTCATGGCAGTTATGTCAACCGTCGTGGTCAGAAATTTCTGCTTGCCACGACGATTGACAAAAATGCTTGTCCATGACGAATGACGTTTTTGAGTTAAATAGTAATTTTTCTGGCTAACTATAATATTTTGACAAAAATTAAGTATAAGGGTTTCTTCAACAACACGTTACCTACCTTAATCAAGTTTCATTTGCATCCTGACTCTTGAGTATGATCGTAAATTGTGAGCCATTACGGATGACGAAGAAAAAAGTTCGGACCACGTATTTCCCAAAAATTGTTGGTTGATAGTGATAAGGTCGTACACCGTGAAAAAAGAACGTTTACGAATGATCTTCGTATTGAAACACAGAACCAGACCTGCTATTTTGCAAGTTCAAAAAATATCCAATTACGCATCTTCTGATTGGTTGAAACCTGTCCACGGCGAATGATGTTTTTTTTGCTCACGGCTCTTTTTTTCTACTTAGGAATCAGTGTAAGGAGGGAACACTGTTCTCACTGTTACCAACATGTCACATAATGCCGGTCAGTTTTACCAATACTGATGAATGTGTGTTCTTGTTTCATTTTGTTATCGAACGTCGTATCACTCACAGCCACGGCGAATGACATTTTCACCTGTTTAATTAATTTTTAGGATCGTTCTTCAATTAAATTCTGGACGTACATGTTTTCGTTGATGGAGGACATTATTTCTCATCACCAAAAAAAAAAATTACCCCTCTAGCGTAATTAGTAGTCGAGATACACGCGCCCACGTCAATTTTTGTCCAATCGGGAGAATGACTCACATATCACAACAATAACAATAGAACAAACAACTACACAATAAATAACAATACCATAAATGTAAAGAACAATACAACAAATAACAATGCAACGTAATGTAATAATAAAAACATTGGGCAGTAACAGTTGTAGAGAGTCTAGGGAGCAAAATCCAAAAGTTCACACTCATTTACAGGACCCAAACAACAATTATAAATACAGCAATAACAAGGGGCTAGCCACATAATAACAGTCAAGATGATAACCGACAAAAACAATAATATCAACAACAAAAATAGTAACAATAACAAGGGTAAAAACTCAAAAACTTCAATCACAAAGAAAACAAGAACCAAACAAGAACAAGTACTCATCAGGACAGGATAAATAAACAATTCTCAATTTTTTACTTTATTTTTCTAATATGTCTCTTGTAGGTCGACAACCTCACCTCACCCCTGATCGCTGCAGATAAATTATTAAATAATTTTGCCCCTTGATACCTCGTCTGCATTCTAGAGTGTTCTTTTCTCCAACCTGGATAGGCCGCCACCCTTGAAACACTTGAACGAGTGTTTGTAAGCCGGAAGAGGTCTTCATTCTTGAACAGAAACATTAAAATATTCTTTCTATGGACTTCCTCCAGCCTCATTGCATTCATTGTTTTATACACTATTAATTCGGTGGTTCTAGGAGCTAGCGAGAGTATACTTCGGCACACTTTATTTTGTAATACCTTTAAGCGCTTTACATGTCTAGAAGCACCCCAATGGATGATGCCATAGCTGAAAACTGATTCGTATAGCGGTTGGTAGAGCTTCTTCAAATGTCTTACTTTAAATTAGTTTTTTAGGTGATAAAATAAGAAGTTCAACTTTCTCAGCTTAGTTTGTAGTTCAGATGATTGATCTTTCCAGGTTAGTTTTTCGTCAAAAATTAAACCTAAATACTTTACTTTTTTAACCATCAGCTAGATTTTTATTTTCAATTTGCAGCTTCAACTCGCTAGCCCACTTCATTTGCTTGTATGCATAAATTATACTACAGCATTTTTTAATATTTAAATGAAGAAAGTTTTCCCTGAACCACCCCGTTAGTATTTCCTGGTCTTGTTTAAAGTCGCTGTTAATCTGTTCCACTGTGGCAGCTCTGTACAGGAGCAAGGTATCATCAGCATATCCTGTAACTTTACATTTGAGCGGTAGGTTGAACAGATCATTTATATATATTATAAATAACAGGGGTCCCAGAAAACCGCCCTGTGGTACTCCGTGTTTTATTACTAATTTTGTACTCAAGACCCCATTAATTTTTGTGCACTGTACCCTGTCAGTTAAATACGATGTAAACCATTTCAGCAAAGGCCCTTGCAACCCTACCCTTCCAATTTTTTAACCATTAACTTATGATGAACAGTATCAAAGGCCTTTGCCAAATCCAAATATACCCCTACTGCAGCATTGTTTTCTTTAATGCTGTTGACAATATCTGCTATATGTGTAAATAGGGCAGTGTCTGTAGATCTGTTTCTCCTGAACCCAAATTGCTGATATGCCAAAAAGTTTATGTAGTCCAAATAATTCAGAATTTTCTCTTTCACACATTTCTCGAATATCTTAGAGATACAGGAAAGAAGTGCTACCGGCCTATAATTAGTCATAAGAGTGGCATCACCCCCCTTTGGAACTGGGACAATAATTGCAATTTTCAATGTCTCTGGAAATATACCCTGTTTTAAAGATTTATTAAAAAGAGGAACTAACAATTTTGAAAATATTTTTGGTAGCGTTTTAATAATGCGAGACGTGATGCCATCAGCTCCAACATTTCCCTTGTTCTTTAGTGACATAATAGCTCTCTCTACATCCTCGATGGTCAAACTGAATCCTTGTATTGATGGACGGTACCCTCCCTCCTCAACAGATTTTTGAACAGATCTTGATCCTTGCTCATTGGCTTGCAATCCCGCTTTCTCGATCAAATTATCTGTTACATCATTAAAAAATTTATTGAATTCCTCTGCTACTCCACCGGGATCATTTTCCGCTGATATGATTTTCCCTGAAGTTTCTATTTCTATGTTTTCCTCCCGACAAATCTTTCCCCTAGCTTCATTTATTAAATTCCACTATTTTTTAGAGTCAGTGTAATTATCATCTAGTAATTTACTGTAGTATTTCACTTTTGCAGCTCCTATAGCTTTCTTAACTGTAGCAGAAATCAGCTTGAACTCAGCCTTAATCACCTTATTATCTTTTTGATGACGATAACGCACATGCGAGATTTCTTTTTGGGTACACTTTTCTTCTGAACTGATACGAAAACTCTACGCGAACGATGAATCGAATTGTTCATCAATATAAATTCGCAAATACCGTTCATCTGCATCACGCGTCAACGCCCAGAGGTCGCTACGATACGATCAACGGTCGACATTATAATTTTTTTTTAATTACCTAAGTAAAAAATAAACCACGAAAAAAAAATTCAATTTTCCGCCTAAGATGGTTATAGATACGCTGTTCGTACGGAAGCGTCGAAACGTCAAAATGTCTTCTTTTTCATTAAATTTGTATACCATGTTTAAATTTCTTTCATTGATAAATAAACATATAAACCATTTTCCTGTTCTACCGTCGATAAAATGTTCTAATAATTACAATATATTTCGGCACTCCGTATATTTCTCACTAAAATTAAAGCATACGTTTATTGTGAGTCTTGACGATTACCTTTTAAAACACGATATTTTATACTGACGAGAGTATTACAATCTCTCGTCTCTCCGTGAGATCTTTGTAAGTATGTAAATTAATAACAAACCAATTTAGTAGGAGAATTTTTAAGTAACTTGTGAGAGCGCGTTGAATCAAATGATTTCATAGCTCTCGCTGACTCGCCATCTGCATTGTTATTCTTGTCCAAAAACGCAGGACAAATGAATAAAAAAGATGTACGGATACAACGAAAAAATAATCCTCCTTTATGTGTTAGGACTTGGGTTGCCAATGTAGAAAATTATAATATTTCACCTGCATCGCCAAGGCGTCGAGTATGAATTTACTTATCATATTTTTTTTTTGCCAGACCTTAATTTATCATAAATTTATGGCGAATCGAAACACTTAAGAAAAGCCAAACACATTTTTTGCTAATGGAGGGTATTGAATGCGGAAGACCAGACCCAAGCACAAGAAATTCTAAAACTCCATGAAAATAATAAAACCGATGACCAATATTTTTCAGTTACGAGTATAATTATAGTCGTCAATTATAAACCGCGAAGTCAAGATGTTTCTCAATTCAATGAATTTTGTTGCACGCAATACGAGACATTATGTGGTCTTTGATGTCTTTTTATTCTCTTTGGCATAAGAATTGAGTTTATTTTCGGTTGAGAATACTGGTGCTCGCGTGTGCGGTGAACTTTTCTTGGTCTACCTTGAACAGTCAACTTGCGACTTGACGAAGGACGCATTCTGCGCGCGATTGCGTTAATTGATACAGGTATCCTTCTAGATGTTTTTTTCCTGGTGAAGTCAGTATATTTGCTGAAAGTTCTCATAGCTGATTCTAAAGCGGAATCTGTATGTAATGATTTATAATAATTGTTCATCATTGCCTTCGATGACAATAATAAACTCTCGCTTCGCGACATTCTCAGAACCACTTCTTGGGCCCATTTTTGAAACGATTCAATGATTTCGAAATTGGCAGGATTTTCTGAGGAAAATTTATGATCATTAGATACTCAAAAATGATTAATCCGTATTGAAATTGAATTGGCTTACCTTCGTCAGCTTGCAAAAGAGTCGAATTATTTTCGTCGAGAAGAGGAGCTCGACTAGACTCTTCTTGAATTGTCTCTGAAGGAATATTTTCCTCTTGATGGAGAATAACTTCCTTGATGTTCCCTGAAGGCTGTAAAGGTCCGAACCACTTATTTCCCGAGTCCATCATGACATTCGAACACTGGTTTGTCTTGCTGATGAGATTCATGTTGGGATAAGCGATGTCGTTTCAATGAAGAAGAATTGACATACCTTTTTTCACAAGTTTGGCACTGAAATTTTCGATCCAACGCAGATACATCTCTTATGAAAGATTTGATTTTATGCACCTCACGTTTGTGGCGAAAGAGTACGTAATTTTTGGAATATTGTTTACCACAAACATCGCAACAAAACATTTCCTCAATGAAGAATTCTCTTCGAGATTCTATTCTTTTGACTAGACCCCTAGAAAGACTTTCGACAAAGGGCTAGAATCGAGAAACTGGCAATGGAAAATATTAAAAAGGGAGACCCGAGACTGGGACATTAGCGCTCTAATAAAGTTCATGTTACATGGTGCTTGTAGCGAGCTCCGAGGCTCTGGTACTGGCGTGATTCGATTCAACGTTCGCGTAGTGTTCGTATCAGTTCAGAAGAAAAGTGTACCCAAAAAGAAATCTCGCAACGCACATACGCCTGTGTTTTCTTATCAATTAGGTCGAATAGTTCCGTCGTCATCCAGGGCTGCCTTTTCTTTCTATGTACCTGCTAGTTTTTGTTTATTGTATACCGTTTTAGTTTTTGTCGCTCGTTTGCGACACGCCTTCAAAATCCTTATTTATCGGCGTTTTCGAATTGATATCAATTTTACCCAGCCAATCCCAATTTGCTTCTCCTAAATATTTCTGAAAAAGTTCCCCGTTTGTAATTTCAATTTTCTTCTTTTCCGACCCAGACTGTATGCTTAGTGAATTTACCTCAATTTTTATGACAGCATGGTCTGTTATTTGATATTCTAAGATCTTACAAGTAACGTTTGGCTGATTACTATTTACAAAGACGTGGTCAAGACAGCTGCGGTCTCGGGTTGGTTTGTTTTGAATAGAAAGGCAGCCCTGCGACATTAGCATATTTAAGTAAGCAGAGGAATCATTTTCATTCAACAAATTTATATTAATATCCCCAAAAAGTAATATTATTTTTCTATTATGATTTTGCAGTTCTCGTTCCAGACTATCAATAAACTGCTGTTTCGAGGCAGTACCATCTCTGTACAGAAGATACATCAAAATTTCTCTCTTTTCATTTTTGTTATGTTCACTGGAATTCTGCAATACTAATTTAAATACATTTGCACCTTCTATATTCACTATTTCAGTACTCTTTAGTTGTATCTTTTCTTTTACGTAAAACACTACCCCACCTGATTTCCGACCATCGTTTCGAGGTGCTATGTGAGCCGTATAATTTACAATAGGAAACAGTTTCAAATTTTCAGAATTCACCCACGTTTCCGAGAGAGCTATTATGTCATAATCCTGTCCTTGTTCGAGATTTGACCGTAGCGTCCTCAGAATCAGCTCATTGTAGTTTGCGGCCAGACTCCTAATATTTGTGTAAAATATTTTTAGCTCTGTTCTCATTTTCTAATGGAAAATACAAATGACTTGGATTTCGATGTAACAAAAAAATGTTGAACAATAAATAAATAAATAGCTCGTATGTTCCCCCCCAGGAACGGATGAAAGAAAAAATTTTTTGAGAAAAGAAATGACGAATAATAGTAATAACAATTAACGAAAACAAAAACAAAAAACTTAAATCTAGGACTAATGAAGTACTCACATTGACCTCTTACTTTTTGCCATTAAAAAATGATAATCTTCTCAGTGAAAGCTGTAATCCAATATCGTTATGTGGCTTTCGGCATTTGATCAGAAGATGATGTTTCCACTTGTGGTTGAGTATTTGCTGAGATCTTGTTTACTAACTCGTAGAGTTGCTGCATGGAACCCCAGTTATTATTTCACATGATGATGAAAAATTTATTTCAATTGTGGTTACAGTCAACAACGTCTTTGAAATGTTGCTCCAACATATATCATTGAGCTGTTCTTTGGAATGATCATTGAGCTGTTGTTCAGGTTGTTGTTGTTCTTCGCATTGCCGATCGTCCAACTGTTCTTGAGATTGTGAGGCTTCGTCGCGACTTCCCTCATTCTCTTCTAGAAAAAAAAAAAAAAAAAAACATTCATGGAGTATATAAAATGAAATACAAGAATAATTGGCAGTTCAGTATTAGTAGTGCTCTTACTTAATCTTCTCGTCCTCTTTTTCTGGGCAGCCAGGAACCATTTATGCATGATGGCATGCACCTTCTGCCTATGACTCCTCTTGCCCCAGTATTCCTTCACCTTGCAATCAACTGATGGTCCACCCTTCACTTGTCAAATGTGGGAGGGTTTGACCAGCCTCAAGTCAACATCCCTCCACAATCTCTCAGTGATATCTATATGACAAAATTGTGGCGAGCTGGCTACCATCCAGGAAACAGATAAAATCCTTTCGACTCCCGAACGACCCTCGAACGAGTTAACGTTCGCTCAGCGTCACGCTGAATTAAAAGACACGCTTCTCTACAGGCGCCCTGTCACAACATTCTCTCTCACTCTTGTACATTATTATAACAACCCGTGTTTAGTCTGTCTGTATCCAACTGGTTCCGTGTACACACTGTAAATAAAGATCTCTTCGTCGTGAATTAATCGTGTATTCTTTTCGATATCTTGTTAGCTCAAAACACTACAATGGTGACCCCGTACTAAGTGAACTCGCGAAAACTCTGAAAATCTCGATTTATATACTCATAATTATTGTGAATAATACTCTGTAAATATTCGCGGAAAATAACTATTGTGAAGTGTCAAATGATATTACGATCTAACAAGTGTCTAAGTGCTGGAACAGAAACCATGGCCAACGACGACATCGAAGAGAACGGGAACAATAGCAGTGCCAAAAACCCAATTGACATCGAAGCTTTGAAATCCGCACTCGCAAGCACTACCACCGCAACCTCAAAATTCGAACTACCTCAATTCTTCAAAGAAAACGTGAAATTATGGTTTGCACAAGTAGAGAATCGCCTAGAACAATGCCGGATTACGGGCGAAAAGGCTAAATTTCTGACGGTCTCATCATCACTACCACCACAGGTTGCTATAATCGTATCCGACTTGATATTCAACGCACCAAACGAAGAACCGTACACCACGCTGAAAAATAGAATTACAGACGAGTTCGAGAGCACAGAAACCGAAAAAACTCGAAACCTTCTCCAAAGGTGCACGTTAGGAGACCGAAAACCGTCTGCATTACTCCGCGAACTACGTCAAAACGCAGCTCACAAGGTAAAAGACGAATTTTTAATGGAAATTTTCCTCGATCGTCTTCCCGCCGAAGTAGCACGAACCATACGCGCTCTCAGAGTTACTGATTTAGATGCAGCGGCAGCAGCGGCCGACGCTGCTCTCCCTGAACCGACTTCGAGTGCCTCCGCACAGATACATGGTGTCAACACCCAACAGAAAACTACTCAATCTCCCGAACTTTTGGCCATTCAGCAGCAGATCCTGGCATTAACGGAAGCGGTAAACAAGCTTGCAGCTGCCCAGGAAAAACGGACGAAGGACGAAAATAAATTCCGTTCGCGCGACCGCTCACGTTCTCGCTCAAAATCTCGCGTGAACCCACGTACAGGTAAACCTTACGATAACTGTTATTATCATCATCGATTTGGCGCTGCCGCGAAAAAATGCGAGCAACCGTGTAAATTTGTACAAAGTTCGAAACAACAAACCGATTCGGGAAACTAAAAAATCCCTCGCTGGCTGCTACCAGCGAGGGGACGCACAAAAGGCTACGAAAATCGCGCCGCCTGTACGTAAAAGATCCTAAAACCGGACAAGTATTTCTGGTAGACTGTGGTGCCGACGTATCCGCACTACCTCCTAACGCGGCAGAAAAACGCTCACCTCGCTCCTCATATCTTTACGCAGCAAATAATTCCAAAATAGCTACATACGGCGAAAAACTCCTCAGCTTAACATTAGGTTTTCGAAGAGAATTCAATTGGGTATTCATAATAGCGGATGTTAGCACACCTATTTTAGGCGCAGACTTTTTGAGGCATTTTCAGCTTCTACCCGACTTACACGAACGAAGCCTAATTGATAAAGTCACCCAAACCCGCGTTCGTGGACACCTAGATGACTGTGACCACGTGAGCATTACGTCATACGAAAAAGGGAGCCCTATCGACAAGTTACTTGCAGACTACCCCGGCATAACTAATTCAACCACATGCATGGAGTCAAAAATCAAGCATAATACAAAACATATTATAGAAACAAAGGGCCCTCCCATCAGTTGTAAAGCTCGTAGACTAACACCGGGAAAACTTGCAGTAGCCAAAAAAGTTTTCCAGGAATTACTGCGACGAGGTGAGGCGCGTCCATCGAAGAGTCCGTGGGCTTCCCCACTTTTGATGAAACCAAAACCCGACGGTAGTTGGCGCGCCTGTGGCGATTATCGCGCCATAAATGCGAAAACCACGCCGGACAGATACCCAGTTCCAAATATTCTAGATTTTAATTGCCAATTAAAAGGAAAAACTGTCCTCTTGAAAATCGACGTGAACAAAGCGTTTCACCAAATCTCTGTTGCTGAAGAAGACATCGAAAAAACCGCCGTCATTACCCCATTTGGCCTCTTTGAATTTCTAAAAATGCCATTTGGGATGCACAACTCCGCCCAGACGTGGCAAAGGTTCATCGACGGCCTGTTCCGAGACATTCCATCCGTCTATGTTTACCTCGACGACATCTTAATTGCCTCAACCAATGAAGAACAACACACCGAAGACCTCAAGATAGTACTCAACATTCTGTACAAAGCGGGTCTGACCATCAACACGGCGAAATGCGAATTTTACAAAAAAGAAGTATCTTTCTTAGGCTACATAGTAAGCCCAGAAGGAATTCGACCGCATCCAAACCGAGTACAAGCCATAACAGAATTCACAGTACCAAAAACGGTCGACCAGCTTCGCCGATTTCTTGGGATGGCTAATTTTTATCGCCGTAATATTCAACAAATGGCCGAGCCCGCAAGCAAACTGTACAAACTCATCACAACAAATAAAAAACGCGATAAGACACCAGTAGAATGGAATCCCGAAACCCTGGCAGTTTTCGAAACCATCAAACAGAAGATCGCGAATGCAGCACTTCTCGCACACCCCGACGACAAGCTGCCTCTCATACTGTCAACGGATGCATCCAATCATGCCATCGGTGCAGCGCTACAACAACTCAACGACTCAACTTTACAACCCCTCGCCTTCTTTTCCAGAAAACTGTCAGAAGCTGAAAGAATATGGAGTACATATGATCGCGAACTACTAGCAGTATTTGCAGCTATCAAACATTTCCGCCCACTGCTCGAAGGCCGGCATTTCACCGTCTATACAGACCATAAGCCACTTACTTTCGCCTTCCATCAAAAGCTTGACAAAGCTACACCGCGGCAACAACGACAGTTACAGTACATATCGCAGTTTACAACCTCAATCCAACATGTCACTGGATCAGAAAATATCCCCGCTGATACACTCTCACGCATTGAAGCCATTCGCACGCCAAACACAATCGACTACACGCAGATGGCAATCGATCAGCAAAAAGATGAGGAATTTCAGTCAATCATATTAGAAGAAAAATCAAGTCTTAAACTTGTACCTAAGAAAATCCCGGAAACCGAACATCTCATCTACTGCGACATATCAACTGGCACAACTCGACCTTACGTTCCACCCTCCCACCGAAGAGCAGTATTTGAAAGCATTCAGCTCACACTGGGGCACGGAGAACCGTCAAAGCTGTCACAAAGCGATTTGTGTGGCCAGGAATCAATAAAGATTGCAATAACTGGACGAAATCCTGTATTCCATGCCAACGAGCGAAAATATCCCGCCACACAAGGAGTCCCCTAGGAACTTTTCCAGAATGCGATCGGTTCGAACACATTCATACAGATATTGTGGGACCCCTCCCCATCGCACACAACTGCACATATGTTATAACGATAATAGATCGCACCACCAAATGGCCGGAAGCTATCCCAACATCAAGCATCACGGCAGAAAATGTTGCCAGACTGCTGACAACACATTGGTTCTCACGATTCGGTGTACCAAAAAATATTACAACCGACCAAGGCCGGCAGTATGAAAGTGAATTATTCCGAAAGCTATCACAAATCCTTGGTGTAGAAAAAATTAGAACCAACACCTACCACGCGCAAGCAAATGGCTGTGTTGAGCGCTGGCACCGCGTTTTAAAATCTTCAATCATGGCCCACGAGAATGAAAACTGGTACAATGCTCTACCCATGATCTTACTAGGTCTACGTATCGCGATAAACGATGAAGAAGTATCTCCAGCACACCTAACATATGGAAAGGAGTTGCGTCTACCCGGAGATTTTTTCGAAGAGTCGAACAGAAACATCCAGGACCTTCCGGAATTCGTTAAAGACTTACAAAGGCAAATCCAACAAATGCGAAAAGAGACACGCACACACGGTAACCCTCCAATCTATGTCCCGCCTTCGCTATCACATAGCTCACACGTCTTCCTGCGAACAGAAGGCAACAAGAAAACTCTACAAACACCCTACACCGGACCATATCGAGTCATATCAAGAGACGAGAAAACATACGAGATCGAACTAAATGGAAAAAACAACAAGGTAACAATAGATCGCCTGAAACCAGCGTTTCTACTTGGCAACAACGTCACACCGAGCTCCACTCCACCGAGTACAGAAGACAAACTACCACGTCGATCAACAAGAAAAGTTACTTTCCCTGACCGCCTCGTTTACTGTAAATAAAATTTTTATACCTGCAGATAATTTTAGTGACAACAATACTGTAAATAATTTCAACCTATTCTTCTAGCTCTAAGTTGTATGATATCATTGTCACTGGAGGGAGAGTATTGTGGCGAGCTGGCTACCATCCAGGAAACAGATAAAATCCTTTCGACTCCCGAACGACCCTCGAACGAGTTAACGTTCGCTCAGCGTCACGCTGAATTAAAAGACACGCTTCTCTACAGGCGCCCTGTCACAACATTCTCTCTCACTCTTGTACATTATTATAACAACCCGTGTTTAGTCTGTCTGTATCCAACTGGTTCCGTGTACACACTGTAAATAAAGATCTCTTCGTCGTGAATTAATCGTGTATTCTTTTCGATATCTTGTTAGCTCAAAACGCTACAAAAATATTTGCAATTATAATTCAGATGAATGATTGAAACACCTGAGCGCAAGGGTAAATATTTCTATGAATACATATCTTAATTTTATGAGAAATTATCAATGGAGATAAACCTAACAAATAAATAATATTATGTTCCCTTTCATTTTGTTAAATGTATTTATTTTGTGCAAAAAAAATGACGCTCATCAGAGAAGTGTTACCTATCCAAACAGGACGTAGGATTCCAGAAACCTGGTGGTGTGGGTGGTACGGTATATTTACTTCGGTGCCGAGAACATTTGTCGATCAATTTCGGTTCCTCAATACTTTTCTTTGCTGCTCATAGAATCTGCGGCATCGATCGCAATCTTGCCCCGGTAATAGCCAACGCTCACTCTTTTTTCGGATTCGGTCGCGTCTGTAAGCGTATGGACCCGGTTGACAAAAGTATATAGAAAAATGCTGGAATTGAAATTGATATCTGTATTGAATATAGATTGTCTGAATATAGATTTTTTACAAGTATTTCGACGTTTTCTATGTATAAAGGAAACCCCTATGTAATTTTGTATCTAACTTGGGTCGCATAAATTTGACTTTATATTGCAGCTCACCTGCATGAATTACCTCAGTAATTTTTCCAATCCAACTTCTCTTTTTCCCTATTTCTTCAATTAATGAAAAGTTGGCAACTACCCAGTCATTTATCTCATACACTATTGCATCTTGACTCAAAATTTTAGAATCTAAAGGTACTCGTACCATAGAATCAAACCCGACACTATCCACTGAACCGGTTCCGCCGAAAGGAACAAAGCCTACATACAGTATATCCGTTTGCACGAGTCCCTTTTCTGGGGAACCGGTTCAGTGGATAGTGTCGGGTTTGATTCAATGGTACTCAACTTCTTCAGACTCAGGCCTAGGTTGTGTTTCATGCAAATCATCTTTTTCTCCGGACTGAGGGGTGGATAGTATTTCTTGCAAATTTTCTTCATCTCCAGACTCAGGAGTGACTATGGATTGAGTTGGCCCATTGTATTCAAGAGAGCTCATATGGAAGTGTTCACATACCTTTTTATCACACTCGAAACATGATAGTGAATTGAAGTTGATGACATTTGGATTCTCTTTAAACCATTGTACTTGATGTACTCGCATTGTACCTGATAAAAAATCAAAAGGAAGAACAAAAAGTTATAGGTTTTACTTCAGAATTTCCATTTGTAATTGAGATAATTCAACCCTTACCTTTAACTGGTTGTGATTCTGTCCGCACTATCTTTTCCAATGGCTCATTGGTACCAAATTCCAAAGGAATTATTTTGATCGAGTGAGTTCTCTCTTGCACAGATTCGCAGAACTGTCTGAAATTGGAAATATCTTTATTATAGGCAACAGCTTTATCGCAGCTGCGTTTCAACACAGCTCCCACACCATCCGCCGCTCCCTTGCCATGATTAGCTTCACTATAATTCCAAGAGAATGATTTCAGCTTCTTGAAGGCAGGTATTATTTCATTAGCATGATGTAAAACATAAACTGATTTCGATACTGTGTGGCAGGCGAGTCACTAATAAAATGTAAGTGTTCGGTTTCGTCATAATATTCTTCGAGTACTGCCTGCAGATGATACAAAATTGCAAACTGATTATGATCCAAATTTGGGGATATTGTACAAAAGCAGTGCGGCTTAGAACTCTGATATAGTACACCCGTGTGTAACGTAATGTGAGCCCTATTACCACCAAAATGGACCACCTGTATTTCCTGACCGTACTTGCACTGATAGTTTTCACTGAAATCTACGTGTATTATAACGGACTTCTCATTCACCTCTTTCTTCAACTTCCGTGACACCAAATGCTGATGGCGGATACAAGCGCAGTGTTGAATACATAGAAGTGCTGTAGAATCAATATCGATATTTCTATATATTACACAGATCAATATCAGCCTTCTATATAGTTACTACTAGGATATTTTCCATATATTGATGTTGCTATGTATACATGCTACATTCATTCCATATTGATTCTATACCAAGGTACCAAGATATCAAAGAAAGCTCAGCTCATAGGCAAGACAACAAGGCATTTCTATGTTGAGTGACATTTTGAACATTGCATCTCTTCTATCAGATATGACACGTTCTTGATCTGATGAAGCTCACAGTGTGTCTGAAATGTATCACCTCTCATGGAAATTTCTTTTGTTCTTTGCAAATAGAGCATATCTTAATTTTTTATTCAAATTATGGAACCAAACCTTGCGCATGAAAATATTTTGATAAGAGACACAAAACTCTGTTCATTTAGTTGATCCCTATTTCTATACTTACTTGACTGTTGCAATTTTAAAAAAAAAGACTCAATACTAGATTAACAATTAAAATGAAACTGATCAAAATCAGGAAGTCGATTTTTATTTTGCATTATACTACTTGTAGCTTGAACAAGAATTTCATTTACATTAATACGAGCATCTCCTTCCGGAGATTTCTTCTCTTCTTCCAGACGCAATTTCCTTTCTAATTTCTTCTTAAAACTCTCGCCTTTCATCGTCAGCCACTTCGCGATGTCTTTAACAATGTCATCCTTCATAGATGTTCCGGAAAACTCCATTCTTTCCATTTCCATTGGATTGGATCATTTCTTCTGTGGTGTCATCTTGATCTCCGGCATTTTGTCTTGCGTCATCTTTTTTACAGTGTTTGTATTTTCGGGCGTCACAGATGAGTTACACCCATTCACAAACTTTTCTAATAATGGGCCAAGTGCTGCTTCCAGCCTAGCTGCCACGATCTTTTCTATTTGGGAATTCATTACATCCACACTGTTACCTGAAGTGGTATTTGCAGTCGCGCCGACGTTTTCTTGGTTCGCCACTATAGGGTCAAGTTCATTGATTTCCATCGTCTTGTTGTCAGGATCCACTAAAGTTTTAGTCCGTGTTTTCATAACGCTCTGGTATCACCTTGGAATAAATTGACTGACTGAAATACCTGTAAAACACTCAAAAACACTAAGAGAAGAACAAGCATGAACTGCAAATCCGCCGATGCATTCAACAAAATGACCGATTGAAATATGACAGCATGGTATGCTCTTGTTTATGTTATAATGCCTCTATATTGAGGAAAAAGGCGGAGGCACCAAAGTGCCATCATATGAAGTGCGGAGGCATGTTGTATAGGATGGTGTGATGCGGTGCGGTGCATAGCATCCACCTGTAACAGAGACTGATAAGACCAAAGACGTACTTACTAAGGACGGAAATAATATTCCCTTCAGATTGGTAAAATATCCAGATATTTTATTCCCGTTTTCAATCCAAAATATCTACAAAATATGCCTCAAACTCTCAAATATCCAAAAGTATTCTTCTACAATATGGGTATCATTTGAAAGAGAAAAGACAGCTAAATTCGATGGCTACACTGACAAAGAAGCCGGATAAGCAAAACACTCAAAACACGAGCAAATAAAAAATTGGAAATTCACCCTTGCATGAATTACTCGTAAATTTATAATTGAATTACTATGGTTATACAATTGTTAAGGATACTAGGTAATATCATTTCATTAATTAATGATTATCAATCACATCAGTTTCATCACAAGACTTAAAGAAATAAATGCATTCAATAACGAACAAGTGTAAATTAAATTAGGTCTCACAAGAATAAAATTTCAACTTAATCTATTATATAAAGAGAAATTGCAAAATCGCAAATCCATTTAACTTTATTCCTAATTCACCTACAAATTTGGAATTTGTTCCATTGCTTTAGCTTGCATACGAGAAGGTTTATGCATAATAAATTTGAAGTTACAAAATCAGGCGAATGGCGTGAGTACGTATATATCTTTGTGCTTGGGGGGGGGTCATGAAGTCATGAATGATTCAAGAGATGAAAAATCTGTATCATTCATTAATTTATTGATTGAAAATGCTAAGCAATCATTTTTGTTGACGTTCATCGAAAATTAATTTGTGCTAGGCAATCATTTTTGGAAAATGGTTCTTTTTAACCAGAGAAGTTTTGAATACCCATACTATGAGTAATCGAATAGTGTAGGATTACGATAAAGATTTTACTTAGCAATTAACTGAAAAAGTGGTGGTTGTCTTTCATTATTTCAAATTTAATGTGAGGACTCAGAAAAGAAAAACAATTCACGTCAATTTCGAAAATTCAATATCGAAGTAACGGATGTCTCACTTTATCTAATTGGAATACCAAAATGCAAGAAAGCAAATCTAGGGTGGTTAACAAACAAAGGGAAGAGGGCTCGTGTCAATTCCAAAATTTAGACATCAGAAAATAATGTGGAAAATGATTGTCAGAAAGATAATAGTCCATTCATTAGGTACATTATTGAGAAAAAATATACCAGTATAAGTTCAGTTGGGAATCTGGCAATTACGTGCGCATTTTGTGATGGAAAATGATTTGAAACAGAAAATTGAAATTTCTGTTGCGGGGGTGGCAAGATTAAGTTACCTGATTTACCCTCAATGCCGGGTCTTCTTCAAAAACTGGCGCCCTAGGGATACCGATCCAAGAGTTATAAATTTGGATTTGATGAAAGAATTGCAAAGTATGATACATAAAATAAATTTTTACGTGCAATCGTTTAAATCTGCCTACGAAAAATTTGAAGGAATGTCTTCTACAAATAATATCAAAATGATTATTCGAGACGATCCTATAGCCAATGTCCATAAAGGTAGGACAAATTTACCACAAGTCCGAGAAACTGCTGTTGTTGTTTCATGTGATCTTACTGATAAAAGAGATATAATAATTGGAAAAGAATTAGATTAGAAATTGAACTGAAAGAATACTAATGATAAATAAATATCAAAAATTTTAAAAATAATTTGAAGTTTTATAATATTTAGCGGGTTTACGGCTTGTTATTTTATAATTAAGGATTCATTATAATTATATAATAAATTGATTAAACTATTTAATCGTCAATTCATCATATTCATATCATTATCGTCATCACCAGATGTAAAAGTATTACAGGCAATGATTAAATGCTTTCGCAAATTTTCGAATAAAAAATTACGCCGATTATCTGTAAAAATACGCTTATACGCGCTAAAGCCTAAAGGAACGTTCCACAGAACAGGATACCAGAGGAGCAAATTTAAACGCAGCTAACTGACTCGGGCCCAAGTTCTTGAGAGTACTAGTGGACGCTATTTTTGACGCATCCATTGATGCTACTGTGGATAGAGCTTTCAAGCCCTTCCTCTATCAAACTCTTCCAGATTACTTGATCTTGTGGAAAAGCAATCTCCAGGATGTTAATTTTTTCTTTGAATACATAGGTACGGAAATCACAAGAAATAACCAATTGATGAAAAATAATACAGGGTTTTTTCATTCAATTTAATGCAAGTTATTTTGTCGAATACAGCTGATTCTAGAATTTAACGGAAAATGCGGTTCGAATTCAAACACACAATCATAGGATGGTAGTGCGGACTGCGGAGTGCTGAAGTTATAAAATTGACCAATAGAAATCGTTGACCAATAGAAATCGTACTTAGTCTGTCTAATATTATCACAGTGGCGAAAGTATTCTTTCGCACCTTGTTCTAAATTTTTTCGCATCTAGTTTATCAGTGGATATAAATGAGATTTTCGTTGTCTGAATTAGAGGCACTTTCAGCATATGTGTTTAAAAAAATGATTTTTTTCAGGAGAGCGTTTTCAAGTTTTCCATAACTTCAGAATCCAGTTTACAGCAACACTGTTCTTGAAAAATGAAAGATAAATAATGACAGTTAATTTTTTCCCCTACTATCGGTCAGTCAAAAGAAAAAGGGGCGTACTTAGCACTTTTGTAAAATAAGGTTTTACACTTAGCACCTTCAATAATTCACTTAGCACCTATGTTCCCAAAGGTCTCACACTTAGCACCTCTGAGAACTGAAAATTCTTGCGATACTCAACGCCTTCAAATAACTGAAAGTCAGTGGAAAGTTGAACAGAAATTTATAATTTGACAAATAGAATCAAAGATAAAATTGCTTTTTATAAGAACAAGTAATTTGACAAAATCATTTTTACTTAGACTGAGGTTTATTACCTCTTTTTTCTTTTTTTTCCTGCTCATCAGGAAGAGACTCGTAATACGTTTTATAATCTTTTGGAATAATTTGACATTTCAATAAACTCAGCAAATCCTTTTTCTTCTCAGCAGCTATAGGAAGAAGACTAGGATATGCTGCTTTCAACGAAGGTAAATTATAAGAATTGAATTCGGATTCCTTCTTGGAATGCCTACGAGTGTTAGGTTTTAAGGATGTTTTTCTTGTAGTAAAATTGAAGGAATAAAATTCGCTTGCATTCAAAGAATATTTAAATTGGATGAATTTTGGTTTTGATTTTTCAAATCTTAACCATTTAATCTTCGACCATTCGACTGTGTACTTCTTCTTTTCAACAGAGTTTGTAGGCGACAACGTAGTATTTACATTCACAAACAGCTGCTGATCAAACTCTTTCCAGTCAGTGAAATCGTCATGAGTAAAAGTGACGACTTTGTAGGGTCGAGGATTGAGACGAGCCGCTTCAATTACTAACGCGTATTTGCGTGTTGTGTAGATATTTCTATGTTTTTGGGCTTCCTCGATGCGTGCATGCATCGAATCAGCTTTGAGATAGCTGTGGCCAGATTCCATATACTTGAAATCCACGGTTTCAAGATGTTGAATGGTTGAAACTGCATAGATCATTGCAGCGGCAACGTTTCGATTTCGATTTTGTCCACCGCACGTATCTGAAAATGATGATACCTGCGATACACATTCTGGAAGATCTAATAAATAACGGAATAGGGCCGACGCAATCTCATTGCTTCCTTTCTGACCGTTACACTCGTCCCACAAATAGGCGAGACCTTCTTTTTCAGAAGCATCGAATATCGTAAAATTATAGACGTTCAACTTTCTTTTATAATAGGGTAACATGAGCAGTTTGCAACGGGTTAAGGATTTTTAAGCTTCATAGTGTTGTTCTAAAAGAACAGATGATAACTGTGGCAAAGTATTTTACATGGTTGGACTCGTTATTTGTTCTAGTTTCAGAAATAAATAAAGAGTCTTAGGTTTTTCGCATTTTGAGGGCCGAAATTTAAGTTTATCTGAAAAAACTTCAATTTACCAGTTTGCAACGCCTGAATTCCACTTTGCAACATATGAAGAGCAGTTTGCAACGCTCATTTTGGGATTTGGAGAAATGCCTTCAACATAGCTTCAAAAGCCCACAAAATTGTTTCTGAAGTGGATTGTATGCTCTACTTGTAGGCACAAATTATCAAAAGATGATTTTCAATATCTAAGCTGAAGTTTTGCCATTATTAGTTGAGAATAAGGTTTTTTCTTTGGCTATTTGGTTCCTCTTCAGTTTCATCTAACTATTCGGACTTTCTGAGATGAATCCAGAAAATTGTGACAAAATGATTCTAAGCTACAATAGCCTCTTCCCCCTCCTCTCTCTCTCTCTCTCTCTCTCTCTCTCTCTCTCTCTCTCTCTCTCTCTCTCTCTCTCTCTCTCTCTCTCTCTCTCTCTCTCTCTCTCTCTCTCTCTCTCTCTCTTTCCAATTTGGCGCGCCATTGAAAGTTGATATTGAAATTTTCAAACCAATTAGGCCTAGGAGCCTCTAAAACCTTTGACAATCTATGTATAGCGTGATATCTAAAAAAGTAGTATAAATGAAGAATTATATTTAGGGTTCTGAAGGAAACAAAAACCAATCAAACAATGAAAATTCTTAAAAACTATAGACTTCATGGTTCATTAGTGATTAGGTAGGAATACAAGTAGGTATAATGACTGTAAGTTAATACCTAGTTAATGACATAGCAAATGGTAAACCTTTGGAAATAGGTAATCATAGGTATTTAACGTCCCGATTGGGAAACCAATCGAATGACAGAAATTCTTAAAAAACTAGACATTAATTAATAAAGTATAAATTACAAATACCCAATTGAACAACCCCCCCAAAAAAGAAAACAATTCATAATTTGGTATCCACGGTACTAGTGCGTTGAGATCTAATAGTAAGATCACAGACACGAAAAAAAAAAATAACAAATGATAAAACTATTCAAAAGACTGAAATTCTCGAAAACTAGACTAAATGCACTGTTAATAACTTGAAAATACTTGGGTTTCTATTCTTCGCAAAGATCTTCGAAGGAATATAATCCTGCACTATGACCAGAGCCATCAGATATTACTGGATTTGAAAGAGTTTCAATAATATTTTCTCGAGCATAGAAGATCTTATCTTCTTTGGGTGGCCATTTCCACATTTTTTTACCTTCCACCTGAGCCTTCCTCAGAGTTTTCACTTCAAAATCATCGTCATTATCATGGTTGAGAACTAAGCCAGGATACTTTTCATTGTTATAAGATACTAAAACCCACGAACCAACAGAAATATTCTCAGATGATGCAGCAGGCATCAACTTTGCCTGATTTCTTTTTTGTGACTTCCTCAAAGGAACAGCTTTGTTTTGTAAATTAGAAAATGGACGCCTGGCTGGTACTCCATTATTCTTCTTTTGAACCTTTTTAGGAATGCGATCATTGGCAGTCTCATTTTCTCGTTTCTTGTCCATACAGCGCTTCTTCTTGTTTTCTTGAGCTAATTGTTTTTCAAGTTTCTTTGCGAGCTTCTTGGCGCGCTCTTCCTCCTTTTTCTTCAATAAGTCTTCTTTCTCTTTCAGTTTTGCTACTTCCAAGGATTTCCATAACTCACAGGTCAACACTGGAATTCTATTAGCTGCAGCTTTCTTTTTCTGACCAGTCTTTTTAATGAAGTCCGCTTTTGTTAATGACTTGAGGATATCGTCGACAGATGAAACATTCATCTACAAGCATACACACGTCATATTTGTATGAGAATGAAAAAGCACTTGTCAAGAATAGATTCAACACAAGAATATAAGGCAATTATTCAATTCTGAATCCTAATCATTGACCAGAGAACCCAGATTAGAGGAATAAAAATTATTTTCAATTCTTGAGAATTAATATAAAATAGTAAATTTAATTTTCAACAGTAGCTGGGTATTTCTACGAAAAGTGTGATTTTTCAAGAATGTAATTAAAAAAAAAAAAATTCACGAATTTTGCGGAAATTTTGGGTGGAATTGTTCATAGGCATATCAAGAAATATAATAATGGGATTTTTCAAACACGAAACCCCTTGGGGGACGGGAGACGGCACCTTTTGCCACGACGATGGAAATCTGAACCACGACGATGGAAATCTGAACCACGACGATGGAAATCTTAACCACGACGATGGAAATCTGAACCACGACAATGGAAATTTCCGTATTTAATGACAAAAATCTGTACCTTACCCACAGAATTTACAAGCGATTTCTGTCAAAAAGGAATTTTAATTCAATAATATAGAACTTAGCTGTAGAAAAAAAAAATATAAGCTCCAATTTATTAGGTAGCCTTCAAAATAGTAAGTACCGTAACTAACATTATTATTTTATATTAACAACAAAACAAAAATGACTATAGTCTCAGTGAATTCTGACAGTCATCTTAGAAATTGAAAAGAAATGATAAGTAACTTCGGTTTCAGTCATTATGAAAAAAAATAAACAGAAATGACTACAGTTTAAACTAGTGCGTAAGTTCTGGTAGTCATCTTAAAAAATAAAAAGAAATGAACAGTAATTCGATTTTAATCATTTTGAAAAAAGAAACAAAAACGACTACAGTTTAAACTACTTATTGTGTAAGTTCTTGGTAGTCATCTTAGAAAATAAGGAGAAAAAATAGTAACTGGTTTCAATCATTTTGATCTAATCATAAAAGAACAAAGCAAAAATGACTTCAGTATTAATCTTAATAAGGAAAAACAACAACGAAAAAAATAAGGTAGCTTTAGTTTCATTACACTTAACTTTGGCAGCGTAAATATGGCCTACAAATTTACATTGACTTCAAATTTGAAAGCCCTTTGGAATTTTACAGGAGGCTGAACTTTGCTTATAATTTGTTTTTTTTCGCACTCATCCCTGTCAGGGATAGTAGGGTAAGTGTATACATAGCCAGAATGTTGAGAAGTTCGTTTAGGTACGAGAAAATTAATAGTGAATACATCATCGACGATACCTTGAATTTGACCTAAAAACTTTTTTACACCCTTCTTTCCAAGTTTATACTCGACGACCACCCAATCAGACAATTGATACTCCAAGTTCACTTCAACCTGATCAGCTGGCACAGGCTCAACAGATGAAACGAAATTAGATGCAGGCTCCACTGATGAAACGAAATTAGATGCAGGCTCGACAGATGAAACGAAATTAGATGCAGGCTCGACTGATGAAACGAAATTAGATGCAGGCTCGACAGATGACACAAAATTAGATGCAGGCTCAACAGACAAATCTTCAGCAACAGGCACTCTATCTTCTTCTTCTGTAACAGTACAAAATAAGTCTCCAAAAATTTCAAACTGAAATTGACCAAGATAATAAGTTAAGAGATATAGATAGTGTCTCAGCTCACCAGCACAAGAATTAGATGCGGGGAAAATAGCTTCAGGTTTCGTGGATAATTTATTAATTTTTTCTGTAGCCTCGTTCTTACTTGTAGAATTAGATTTAGTAACTTGCGCGACTTTTCTATTTTTTTTCACTCCTGCAACTACAAAATGGACATTTTTTTAAAATCATATTAAAGTTGACTGCTATTTCAAAGACAAGATAAAGTACCTGAATTTTTTGAAGGATCATTTAGTTTCTTGTAATCGACCTCAGTAATATGGTAATGTTCACATTTGCCAGGACATTGGAAGTATGACAACGAATTGAACCATAGAACACTTGCATCTTCTGCCACCCACTTGACCTGATGACATTGTAATGTACCTGAAAAAATAAGAGATAAGTTTTAAAGAGTATTCTTGAGAACAATGTCCCTATTTTTCTAAATTTGATATTAAATAATACCTTTTACTTGAACGGCGGATTTTGTGATTTCATACTGTGCTTGTAAATCATCATAAGCTTTCTTCATTGTAGCTTTTCTGATCGGTATGATTGTGATATTTTTGATTGTATTGCGAAGATGATTTGAGAAAGCTTCATAGTCGGATAAGTCGTGGCCAGCAGCTACATGACGGTCGCAGGTGGTTTTCATGGTTCCTCCAACTCCGTCCGCGGCTCCCTTCCCGTGATTACTCTCAGAGTAGTTCCACGTGAACTCTTTCAGCCCAGGGAAGATTGGTCGAATCATTTTTTTCCATATCTCCCGTAGGACCTCTTCTGTGATGGTGTTCGCGTCCACATAAGACCTGGCACGTTGGAGTATGATTGAAGGTTTTAGATCTTTTGGAATGCTGTTTCCTGCCATCAATTTACATAACCTCTGTGCATTGTCCTCCGCTGAGTTGTGGATCAACCTGGTTTTGCATAGGGTATATTTATTCTCTGCGTCGCCGTTTATTATATCTTTGCAATCGCGAAACATTGATTCTGTGAAACTTGGAATCAAAGCTGAAAATTTGGCAATTTCGGAGTCAACCCAATTTTGAGCAAAAATTACATCAATGGCGTTAAACCAGGTTTGTGGGTCGTGCGGTGTAAACGGAGGTAGTTGGAACTTTATGAATTGAAAAGATTGCATTCTATGTTGATTCGCGTTATTTTGGGCACTACCGTGACCCACGTCATTAATATTAGGATCGTCGTTCGGAGCCATTAGTTATCGCAAGAACAAATGAAAACGCCAAGCAAAAAAAACACTTATCGACAGGAATAAGTTAGTCGAGAAAAAAAAATGCACTGTCACGGTCGCCAATTGTAACGGATAAGGTGGCTTGACCGATGACCGGGAGCGCTTGTCAAAAATATAGCTCGTGATGTGCTATGTAGGCAGAGTGCGATAGATTATGTACGAGTAGCGCTGCAACGTTGTGACAGGAACGCCACACTATAAGAAAATAATATCACGACCGAGTAATCCGAAGAAATTGAATTTTTTTTGAATGGAAATCTAAATCTAAGGAAACAGTGACCTATTTGAAGAGATCAAATTATTTTCGAATGACAAAATTCAAACCTAAATCTAAGAATAATATAATATTTTAAACAATTCATTCGAAAGGCACAGTTTGAAATTAAGTACTTCTCGATAACATTACAAGAAAAAGGAACGAACTTACATCGCTTATTTTTGATTGTAATGAACAGTTACATTACAATTATTGAAATTAAAATTTACCTCCTTCTGTCGATTATTAGAACGATTCATCTCAGAAGGTACCTACTTCCACTTTATTGTTCAACATGAGTTTCCTCAAATTGCAATGGTCATTATCTGGAGTTACAGAGTTACTAGTTGCACCTGCAGTTATTTCAACTGTTTGGCTCGATATGATAAGAGGAACTTCTGCCTTCTTTGAATTTTGACAACCATCATGTACAGCTACACCTACTGAATCATTACCTGTATCCATTGTGCCCAAAATTGATGCTGCTATCAGGTTGCCAGTGGTTTTTTTTATACGCAATGGAGTCTTCGATGTACCCCTCAGCTACACTACTTGATTTCCAAGCGCCATGACGCTTCAGTCGTTCCATATTCGTTCCTGTGTTGGCAAGTACAGTCGCTGAAGTCCTACGAAAAGCATGGCCTTCAATTTCAAAAAAAAAAAAAAAAGACGGCTTCCTTAACGAAGTTAAACGAGGAACGCAGGGAACCTGTTTTATGATTCGAATGAGATTTGGTATTGAAAATTCAAGGAAGCCTAGATCATATATAGCTCGACAGTCGAAATTTTTCTAAGTCCCTCTCCTATCATATATGGCTCGAGAGTCGAAATTTTTCTAAGTCCCCCTCCTATCATATATAGCTCGAGAGTCGAAATTTTTCTAAGTTCCCCTCCTATCATCTATAGCTCGAGATTCGAAATTTTTTCCAAGTCCCCCTCCTATCATATATGGCTCGAGAGTCGATATTTTTCTAAGTCCCCCTTCTATCATATATAGCTCGAGAGTCGAAATTTTTCTAAGTCCCTCTCCTATCATATATGGCTCGAGAGTCGAAATTTTTCTAAGTCCCCCTCCTATCATATATAGCTCGAGGGTCGAAATTTTTCTAAGTTTTTCGCTGGACGGCGGACGGCGGACGGCGCACGGCAGATTTCTCAAATAGCCCCCCATAAAACAGGTTCCCTGTTAAAATTACTGTCCACATTTTCATCTACTATATCGTTTCAGCTACTTATAGACGTACCTGTATATTTTTCAGGCTCCTCCAGATTCAAATATTCCGCTATCTCTCGCGGCATAGCGCTAAATTTATTCTTCCTTATCACTAATTGGCATGTAGGTAAGAATGTGTACGCGAAACACGTGTATGGGTAGGCCTTTTTTCTCTCAGGAAATATGTCATCATGAATACATTTTTAAAGTGTACTCATGAATGAGTAGCGAAATACAAAAAACCACAAGAAATTAAAAATTGTTATGGATAACCATAACGTTAAAAGGAACGTATTGATTTGATTAAATATGTCATCCTCCCGTAAAAAATGGTTCTTTTGCGGAAATGGATTAAAACAAAACGAATATTTTTCTTGAAAGAATCTATGCCAGTGGCGCTAGTAGCGTAACAGATTCACTCTTTTGAAACTGGGAATTACCATTTGATTTGCTTCTTCAGTACCGAGAGTTATCCACATCTAAAAATTGGCGTTTTACATAATCAAACTTGCGTAAGTCTTTGGGAAGGGTTCTCATCATATTATAAAAAATGCTATACAGATGACCGGTGTTGTTGTAGCGATCGTCAATCTTTGCTAAGAAACGCGCTATGAGGAGCTCTTTGTCAAAATCTGTACCTAGTTCACAATACTGTTCTACATGATTCTCATAATTGTTTACAAATTTTATGGGATTATAATGAGCCCAAAAGTGCAAACAGTTATAGTTCTCTTCAAGAAGTACTAATTCCTGGAGCTTCTTACCCGAAAACATGATTTCGACAGTCTTAAATGCCGTATATGCTGTCTTTTTCCGAATTATTGAGTTCGCTATTTCGAGAGACAGAGTAGCTCATAAGTACTCGAGAGCTTGAGTGTCGTACATCTTTTTTGTGTCTTTGGGAAGATCTTCTGTCCATTCACCGTCAAGTTCATCCATTATAAATTTTTCCAATTTCAACGTTTGTAGTCCAAGTTTGAGGCGCTTTAGCCAGGGCTGATAGTTTTTTGTACCTTGCAGCTTGTCCGCCTCCGAGATTTGCGGTAGCGAGAAAGTTGGCATTTTGTCTTGCGTCATCTTTTTTACAGTGTTTGTATTTTTGGGCACCACAGATAAGTTACACCCATTCTCAAACTTTTCTAATAATGGGCCAAGTGCTGCTTCCAGCTTAGCTGCCACGATCTTTTCTATTTGGGAATTCATTACATCCACACTATTACCTGAAGTGGTATTTGCAGTCGCGCCGACGTTTCCTTGGTTCGCCACTGTAGGGTCAAGTTCATTGGTTTCCATCGTCTCGTTGTCAGGATCCACTAAAGTTTTAGTCCGTGTTTTCATAACGCTCTGGTATCACCTCGGAATAAATTGACTGACTGAAATACCTGTAAAACACTCAAAAACACTAAGAGAAGAACAAGCATGAACTGCAAATCCGCCGATCGATGGAAATATGACAGCATGGTGTGCTCTTGTTTATGTTGCATAGCATTCACCTGTAACAGAGACTGATAAGACCGAAGACGTACTTACAAAATAGAGATTGAAGAAACGACCAAGAGAAACGGAAAAAGCGCGAATGACAGCACGCAAAAACGTGTGAGGGCTTCTCGGATCAGAACTTCTCACATCCGTTTGTTTTTCGCCACGGTTCTGATAACGGCATATTTCGCCACGAAAAACAAACATGATAGGCAGCACTTTTGCTTCATGTACTATAAAAAATTCCCAACACGCCCTCTCTTTTGATTATGTGGATTATGCCCATTATTTACAAAAATATGTACAGTAAATTAAATACTCAAGTATTCCGTCATAACAAAACTAATTTTTCAAAGATGAACCACAAAGGATCATGAACTTTTCACCTTACTTTCCATTTCCAATAACATATGACAGTTGCCTTCAAATTTTGACTTGTCCAACGCCTTTGTCAAAATATCTGTGATTTGATCTTTCCCGGCAACCTTTTGGATCGTGATTTCATTACTCTGAACTGCTTGAGCTACTTTGAACATTTTCGCTCGTAGAAAACACCCACATACCGACTCAATACCTTCTGTCACAGAAATAGCCGCCAAATTGTCCAAATAGATGATCGCCGGTCTAGGACCCCCAATAATATCTATTTGTAACTGCCGAATAAAAGTGACTGTTTTGTAACTGTCATGTATTGCTGTGTATTCCGCCGCAGCTGTGGACAAAGCCGTTTGACTCTGTTTCTTTGACGACCAATCATTCAAGTTTCCATGAACATACACCAAAAAACCTGTAGTTGATTTCAATTTGTCCATCAAATCACTTGGCACGACGCATCCACGTAACACTTGACTGATTTAGTACTGCTCGATCGGTACACTATTCTATATTCACGCGTCCCATTCAAATATTGCAAAATCCTCTTTGCATATGTGGGATATTCCGGTCTGAAACTATGCTGGAATTGACTCAAATAAGTAACAGCGTATAAAATATCAGGTCTTGTATACCTAGTCACGTACAATGATGATCCAATTATTGATCTGAATTCACTCGACTCCGCCTTCTCATTATTACTCAAACGTAATCCCGTTTCTATTGGGGTTGCTTTAAGATATGCACTTTCCATTCGATACTTTCTGAGTATTCCCTCAATATATCTGGTTTGATGCAACAAAATCATATTTTTCTCACGGTCACGCTCGATTTGAATTGCCAAAAAACTCTCAACGTTCCGTTCAACTTTGACCTTGAATTTACTTTCCCGGTCCATTCCTTTCTTTCACGTTATTCAAAACTAGTATGGCAACATCCACATAGATAACGATCACGCATAACGTTGATGACGATTTACGTATGAAAATGCATGGATCAGACACCAAGTTCACAAAATTCAATTCCATTATATTTATCGCGTCTGAATTTCTCAAACCAGACTCGACTAGACGTTACCAGACCATAAAGTGATTTACACAGCATTCAAGACTTTGTTTTTAAATACTAAGCCTTCCGGAACCTTGTTGTAACATTCATACTCAATTTCATCATATAGGAACGCCATTTTTAACACCTATCTGTATTATTTCAAATTCACTGCTATTTGCTAACGAAAATACGTATCGAATAATTGCCGCTGACGCTACTGGAAAATATGTCTCATGAAATTCAAAATCAGTACAATATACTTGTAACCTCGAGCAACCAGTCTAGCTTTAGGCAATTATTTACTACCAAAATTCTTTACTGAACATACCCAGCGGGCTGAACATTTCTTTTTCTTTGGTACGACCTCTTTTTCTACGGGCTTCCATACTTGATTCTCCATTAACAACTGCAGCTCATCACGAATGGCCGATATCCATTCTTCTCTATACCTAGATTCTAGCGCCTCCTCAAAATTATTAGGAATATGATCGCCCAAACTACTAGTAACCATCATCGACATAACATAACTATGATCTAGCTCATAAGATGATAATTCTGCTGGTTGTTCTACTGTCAACTGAGGTTATTATGGACAAAAAAAAAAAAACTTTCCTAATTTTCGAAGACAATTAATTCAACATGTGATTTAATTTGTTGTAAAAGGTTGGGTATTAATCCCCTCTATCCAATCAACCCAAGTAGGAGGAGTATAAGAGTTTTCCAAGACGTATACATGCGCCAAATGACATGTCCAGAATAGCACCACTCTAGGGGTAATTCTGGCCACCCTTGGCGGAATGAACAATATTTTGATTAAAAGGCGGAATAATAACAATCATTTATAAGAAGACAAAAGGCGGTAAACATACAACTTTAAATGTACTTTTTGGCTGCACGGTCATGCAGCTCATGCGCTGTGTCGTCATGCCGTGACACTCGGGGCACAGATTTTTTTTTTTTTTTGTAGGTGCATTAAATTCTTAACGTCAGGAGGTTTAGAGTGATCCTTCAACCATAAGCAACAAACGTAATTTCGATTTGCTATTCGTAAACCAATTTGAAGATATGCTTTTTCAAACTCTGTATACAGGAATATTAAGTATTGGCGAGAACGGATTATTATACCGACTATTGGAATATCCATTATTTGCTTACCTCAATTAAAGGTTCTTCTTTCTTCTTTTCTTTGTTTCTATTCAACTTCTGATGAAATAATAATTGTACCGGTATAATTATTTTGATCTCCTTTATTGCTATTGCTGTGTACTACATACATGAAAGGATGGTAAACTAAAAGTGAGTAATAATAAACAACTCAGATAGATGATGTAAACATGAGACAATTGAGCCAGTAAAGGAGATCAGTGTTGTTCACAAGAATCCCAAATAAATAGTTTCATCCAATGATCAGTCCCGTGATTACGAAAGACACCAAATTTCGACACTCCCTCCTCGGAACAGTGAAACTGACTTGTACCTACTTCGCTCAAAATAATGTATATTATACTTTCAATTTATCCAATCGTATTTGTTCAAGTTCGACCTTACGGAGGGAGACTTCTTCATTGACTTTCTTCACAAGTTCTCTTCTCAGCTTCTCGTTCTCCTCATTTTCATCCAGTATCTTTTTAGTCATGGAGGTTACACTAGCTTGTGCTTCTATAGTAATTTCGTTCATTTTATCAAATTTTTGACAAACACTTCAGAGATTTTTGTTTCTTAGCTGTCTTGCGTTTATTTGGCATATAATTCACTTAAAAAAGAACGTTGATTATTGGGAGGACCTTTCTACACCAAATAAACAACTTTCTTGCTGAAACTACGCACGGTTAATATTTAGAAAAAAAGGTCTACCAGCCTGAAATTCTTTTTGTACATACTTTATTCTTATGAAAAGACAAACTGAAAAACTGATAAACCATAAAACGTGCAAGTAGGTAACTCTACATCGTACATTCTTCAATTAGTACAACAAAAAAACAAATGATAACGCTGCTGTAGGCGAAAGAAACACAAATTTCAATAATAGGAGCTTGGAATTAATAATATAGATTAATATCACAGAAAATTTGTTTAGGAATGGTTCACTGCACAGAGGATCTCAAACTCTCATCATTCAAGTTTTATTCCACAGATTTCAAGTATGCCATAGTCTTATTTTAGCAGTTTTAGTGAAATTGTGTGGCAAACTGGTAAAACCGTTGCAACTGGTAGGTTCTAATGCATACCTCTTCAAGCTTGGCTCATTAACCATTCAACAACTTCTTTTCATAGTTGATAATAAATGTGGAGAGAGGTTATTGCCAGAGTAACGCCTCAAATGATTTAAATAAACTTGGTAGTCTACTGCCAAGCATTAATAAAAGTTTTCAACCAGTAGAAATAGTGAAAGACGTACCTAATCAACTTTAAAAAGGTTGATACTAATTTTGTGCTATAATTTAAAGAGTTCAATGGTTGTACTCATACCCATCGGCGATCACCAATAATTTATGGAGGATCTTCAAAGGGTTATTTCAATAAATTGCATTGCATTTTAATATTTAAAAAACAATTTTTTTTTTTTTAAATTGAATAAGTATATTTTTATCTTATATTTATTGTTCTGTTTATTTACGTACAAATCATAATTGTGAAAGTATAAAAAATATTATTAAAAATACATAATGTTTTATTTAGAGTGTTATGAGTTTGTTTTCTAATTATTATTATCAAGTTGATAAATTAGATCTCTTTCTTGCTGTTTCTTTTTATTCTTGTTCTTTCTTGCAGGCTTCAAATACCAATTTTCATTAAATTAACAGAAATGTTTATATTACTGAAACTGTTATGCTTAAGTAAAGGTGTAGAGAACTACTGGAAATACCTCAGTAAATAAAAAAAAATCAAATTTTATGCTGTACCAATTAAACAAGTAATACGGAAATGTTATGAGTTGTTTTTGTAAAAAAGCAAATTGGCTCTCATGGCAGATTCTTAAAGCGATGTCAAAATTGTTGTCAAAAAGATTTGATTTGCAAGGTTCTTATTTTCTTTGCACCAGTCTGTCCTTCCAGCATCAAAGTCCCCCTCATACAGCTTGTAGGTTGAAATTTTTCTGGGGCTGTCATCTTATATAGCTCAAGAGTCGAAATTCTAACAGGAAACCCGCTCTATGGGTATTTTTTGAGAAAACTGCCGTGTGTCGTCCGGCAAAAAACTCTCGACCTACGTATGATAGGAGGCGGACTTGGAAAAATGTTGACTCTCGAGCCATATATAAGATAGGAGAAGAATCTGGAAGAATTTTTACCTCCAAGCTACATATGATAAGAGAGGGACTTGGAAAAATTTCAACTTCCGAGCTATATATAGGAGGGTGACTTTGAAAGATTTCGAGTCTCAATGTTACAGATATTACTTCGTGTTACGGATATTACTTCGCAACATATACTTTACTTATCAATTTTCGTAAATTGACGTTGGAGCACCTATAATATGCCCAGTTTGAATTACGCCGGTTCTTACCAATTCCGCAGTATTTTAGCCGGATAGTCAAGTGGGTAACTGAGGTCACCTCTGAAATATCTAAACGGCATGAGAACAAGTTCGCATGTCGAACCTCTAAATCGGTAAGTTTTTACACCATCTCACCACCTGGAGTTTGGGTGTCAGGGAAAACGGAATGCCGAAGTCAAGTCGATGAACCTCAGAACTTGAGTAAACGATCAGCCTGGCATTCTTCTTTGATGTAGGGATCCCCGAGGGGGAGAGATGTAAGAACCCTCTACCGTTCTCACGAATTTTCGTGTTCGGGGCGTCACATCGGCACTCGCAGTCAAAGTTGCAAGTATATAAGCGCCCGGCTCTATTACGCCGGTGCTTACAGATTTTGCGGTATCGTAGCCAGATAGTCAAGTAGGTAACTAAGGCCACCTCTGAAATATCTAAACAGCATAAGAGCAAGTTTGCATGACGAACCTCTGAGTCTTATGTATTTCGAAGTTCTTAAAATAGGTACAGGTCACTTATGACGTCCTAGTTTATACTAGGCTTTATAGTAGGTCTCTATGCCTTCTTCACTCTAGCTTTATACTAGGTCTAGGCTTGCTTGAATTCTTATTACCAAAATTAATTTGGCTTGTAGAACAGGTTCCCATTGTTCTTTGTTTACTTTCGTTAAGGAAATCGCCGTTTCTCCAAGTCCCCCTCCTATCATACATAGCTCGGCGATCAAACTTTTTTCAAGTTTTTCGCCGGATGGCGCACGGCAAATTTCTCAAAAAAAAACCATAGAAAAGGTTCGCTGTTAGAATTTCGACCTCCGTGCAATAATTATGTGGTAAGAGGTCGACCTCTAAACGACCTTGAGGTTCCCGTCGGCAAACGGCGGACATTTCCGAACCACCCCCTCGATAAAACAGGTTCCTTGTTAAAATTTTGACGTCAGAGCTGTGTATGATAGGAGGGAGCGTCGTAGCGCAAAAATGAGAAACGTTAGATGTATATTTCGAATCTACGAAATTCGAATCTCAATTAAATCTTCAATTTGCGCCAAATACGAAATTTCTACGTCTTCTCTGAGCCGAGTTATGGACCAAAATGTGCCGAAATTTTGCTGGGTTCCCAAAGTGTTTAATTATCAAAAGAAAACTTGATTCTGTTTTAAAAAATTGCTTGATCTTTGAAATTCTGTACAATTCCGAAGTAAAATTTCGCGCTGAGTGTGAAAAAACAACCCAAATCACCCTACGAAGCTTCAAAATGGATGTACGGGCCCAAAGAGGGTCAAAATTCCCCCAAATAAAAAAATTGCGTGATCTTTGAAAATTTAGTAGAATTCTGAAATAAAATTTCGTGCTGAGTTCGAAAGAATCACCCAAATCACCCTACGAAGCTTCAAAATGGGTGTACGGACCCAAAGAGGGTCAAAATTTCCTCAAGTTGGAAAATTGCTCCAACTTTTAAATTTAATCGGTTAACTTGTGAAATCAAGGTTCGAGTGGAAAGAGTGCTCGCGTGATAATCGAATAAGGCCCGCATATGATCATAGTGGGTAGAAGGGCGAAAACTCTCGTTGTTTCAGAGAAATGGAGAGCGTGGTATCAAGAAGCTTATTTTCTGTTGTGAATTCACGGTGAAAAATTGGCTATGGTGCCTCTCGCGATGGAAACGGGTGAGACTGCAATCACTCTCGTTAAGCCAGCCGCGAGAGTGAATTCGTAGGGAAGATTGTCTTCCGTTTTCAACTCTGGCTACAGTGCCTCTTAATCTGTGAAAGCGGGTAAGCGTGCGATCATTGTTGTTGTACCAGCGGATAGAAGGAATTTGTAGCAAGATCGTCTTCCGTTTTGAACTCGCAGTAAGAAATTGACTAGTCTCGGGGTGAATGGTTCCAAAAACGGAAATAAATCCCCAAAGCAAAAAATCGCTCAAACATTCAAACTACTTGATTCCCAAGCGAAATTCAGCGTAGAGTCCGGAAAAAATTATTAAAAAACTCTGGAAAGTAACAAGGCGCAAAAAATGATCAAAATTTCCTCAAGACGAAAAATTGTCCAGAATTTCAAACACCACTCAATTCTCTAGGAAAATCCTAAGTTAAGTTTTAAAAAATGGTCAAAAATTCCGCGAATTCATCTTCTGTCTTCTTGCACTCATTGTTCGATATTAGCCAGGTTTCCGCGTCCGATCAGAATGGGCAAATGCAAGAAAGCCCTCTGTGAAGGGAATGTCAAGAAGATCGTCCTCCGTTGTTAGCTCGCGATGAGAGATTGGCTCAAGTCCCACGTACGATCAGAGCTGGATGAGAATTCCTCGTTATCCCAGGCGGTGGCAGGAAAGTTACCGAGAAGATCATCCTCTGGTCTAAGTTTGTGGTGAGAGATCGGCTAAAATTCCCACTTCGATCATATGTGGTGCTTTAACCGATCTCTCACCACAACCCAACAACGGATGACGATCTTTTCGGTCATAATCCATTCACCGCCTGAAACAACGAGCTACTTCCGTGCACTTGTTACCTGCTTCTATCGTACGCGAGAACCTAGCCAATCTTTCATCGTGAGCTCATAAGGAAGACGATCTTCTTTGTAAAACTACCTCCTTCGCTTGGTCATTGTGCATGTGGCTGCTTTGATCAAGAGCCTGGCTTTAGCCGATTTCTCACGGCGAGCTCACAACGGGACACTAGCCGCTTGAAAGACCGAGCAACTCTCGTGCATTTTCCGTTTGGTTCATACAAGGGGCTTTATCCGATCTCTCACCGCGAGCGATCAACATAGGACGATGTTCTCAGTCATATTCCATTTACTGTCCAACACAACAAGTTACTCACGTGCACTTGCACGCTTTAACCATACGCGGGCCAGTAGCTGATCTCTCACCGCAAGCGACCGACAGAGGACGATCGTCTTGATCATATTTTATTCTCCGCCGGAAACAACGAGCTTCTCATGTGCATTTGCCCGCTTCACTTGCACCTAGCCAATCTCTCTCCACAAGCTCATATTGGAAGACAATCTTCTTTGCAGCACAACCACCTTCGTTTGGAACATCGAGGAACCGTTGTGCATTGGCCCACTCCAATCATACGCAGGGTTTCACCTGATCTCTCACTGCGAGTGCTGCTCGGCACTGTACCTTCTGTACCTTCCTTTGTCGCGAAAACAACGAGTACCTGAATGTTTGCCTGCAAGGCATTCACCGACTTCTTTCCGGAAGCATTCAACAGTAGACTAGCCTTTCGGTCACATTCTCCCTAGAAGCCAACAAAACGCGAATTGGGGCACATTTTCCCGTTTTGATTCAGGTAAGGACTTCAGCCAATCTTTCGCTGCCAGCTATCAACAGAGAAGCTTCACAGTATCGTTTCCTCCATCCCATGGAACTATGAGAAACTTCACAAATTACCTTCTTCGATCAAATACATTGCCCTAGCTGATCTTCCACAGCCAGCATACAACAGAAAAATTTTTTGCTTAGTTTTGGACACGTTCTTTTTTTTCGAAAACCTGAACAATTTCCTGTTTTGAAGAAATGTTGTTGATCCCATCGAACCATTTGGGTGCTGTTAAGAATTTTTTGAAAATTTTTTTCGGAATCTACGCTAAATTTCACCTGAGAATTGAGTAAAGTCTACAAGTTCGAGCGATTTTTTGCTTTTGGAAAATTTTTATCCTTTTTGAGCCCATCAACCCATTTTGGTGCTTTTCAAAATATTTCAATAATATTTTTTCAACTCTACGCTGCGTTTCTTTCGAGTAACACCAATTTAATTCTTAAAATGCTCAAAATTCATATAAATACTGTAAAATGAATCATTTTTAGGTACCGTGGCTATTTCTTCACCGTTAGTTTACAACGGATTATGATCTTCCCTGAAAATTAACTCTTTCGACTGACACAACAAGAATGGTCACACTCTTGCCCGCTTCCATCGATAGAGCCACTCTGGCTAATTTTTCATAGCGAGTTTACAACGGAAGACAAGATTCTTGGTTCCATGCTTTCCCTCATCGTCTGAAACAACGAGTCTTCCACCAGCTTCAATCATACTCAGGGCATAGAATCAATGCGGTTTCTCAATTTATGACCAGATATACCAGACGAAGTCATACTCAAGCGAGTAATTCAATCGGAGTAATTTACAAAATTTAGCCACAGAATTTTAACGATGCCGGAATGCTTTCGATTAAACAATCATTGTCAACGGGGACTGGAAAGCGACTGAACCAACTCCGGCTGTAAACTAGAAACATACGAGGAAATCAGGATTATTGAACCAGCGAGTCATCACGACGTGAATCATGCTCGTAAACTAGTTCAATCAACCCCTCATCAGGTATGTACCTGTTGAGCACATTAAGGTCGTCGTTATTTAAATGACGGATTATTTCGATGTGTTTTAACGCTTTTCGCTTCGAAAACGCGTTTTCTCTATAGAGGAGGACCTCGGACCCCTCTTTAATGGTATGGCCGCTAGTGATTAGATGGTCCGCAAACGCCGATTCACCTATATTCTTCTTTTCCCACGCCTTCCTATGTTCAGCGATTCTAATTTTCAACTGACGGCCTGTCTCGCCAATATAAATTCCGTTACAATCCTTACACTCAACTTTATACACACCACTCCTCTCGGCCAGTTGGATGGGGTCTTTTAGCCTAACCAATAAACTTTTTATGGTATTGGGGTTATAATACACAGGCCGAAATCCGAAGGGGCGTAGGACACGACTCAATTGAGATGAAAACTGCCCCAAGAACGGAAGCCTTATCCAACGCTCTCTACTGTTTAAGGCCGTATTGCGAGGGAGGGAGGTGGTGTAATCGAGGCATTTTCGAGTAACTTCCCTTTGGATCATAAGGTCGATGTCTAAGTTCACTTCATTCACTCTGGCCAAGTGCTTTATAGTTAATACCTCTTTTTGGAAGGCTGACTGATTTAGAGGAATACTAGTCAGTTGATGGATTAGGCTGTTAAATCCAGCATATTTATGGGCTACAGGGCAGAAAGATTTGCCGTGGACAGTAATATCGGTCGCAGTATCTTTACTGTATATGGCGAATTCATGGATATCATCTCTATTACAGATCGTCAAATCCAAATAATTAATAGATGCGCCACCGATTTCTAAAGTAAATTTTATAGAAGGATATTGATTATTTAGATACTGGAGAAACTCCAAAAGGAGCTCTCGGGGGCCAGTCCACGTACACAACACATCGTCGACATACCTGTGCCAATAATAAATCTGATCTAAATACGCACTGCCAGAGGAGAACAAATCGAGCTCAAACTTAGACATGAAGACCTCCGAAATGAGAGAACCCAAAGGAGAACCGATGGGTATTCCAACCTCTTCAGGAAACTCAAAAAACTTGTTATCGAATTTGCAATAATTGGGAGACCGACAAATATTGAGGAGATTGAAAAATTCACCCAATTCTTCTTGGCGAACATTTGTTTGAATCAAAAGGTCTCCCATATGTTGCATGGCGGTTGCTCTGGGGATATTGGGGAACAGGCCGACCACATCAAATGAACACAGGGTCGATCCCAGCGGAAGAATATTATCCTTAAGCCTATCAGCCAAGGAGACCGAATTTTTCACATGGTCAACTCTCGATTTAAACCATCGGTCCAAAAATTTCGCCAGAGCGTACGTGGGGGAGGACACAACGGGTTGTCTTTTTTATGGACTTTTGGTAGCCCGTACAAGAGGGGAGGCACAGGGTTGGGCTCCAGGAGCAATCTTTGTAAATTACTCCGATTGAATTACTCGCTTGAGTATGACTTCGTCTGGCATACTCAGGGCCTTAGTCGAACTAAGCTCAATTTCGCAAGAGAATCGAATAAAATATGAAAATTTGAGCGATCTTTCAACTTGTGAATGGAATTTCTTGGGCCCCTTTCACTGAATTTGGAGCTTTGTTAGATAATTTTCGGGTTATTTTTCCGGACTCAGCGTGAAATTTCACTTGTAAATTGTACAAAATTTTGATGATGAAACAATTTTTTTGTTTGGGGAAATTTTGACCCTCTTTGGGGCCGTACATCCATTTTCAGGCTTCGTAAGGTGTTTTGGGTGATTTTTTCGAACTCAGCGCAAAATTTTACCGAAGAATCGAATCAGATTAGCGCTTTTCCAGTTGTGCTTCGCAGTATATTTTGTGACTATTTTGTTTCGTTTTCCCTGTAAAATTTCACTTCAGGAACTGTAATTTAATAATCGGAATGTTCGAAATTCAGCTCAATGCTGTAAATTAATTAATTTTCAAGCCCTATTTCGGGAACCCTGGCAAATTGTTGAATTTTCGGCACATTTTGGTCCATAACTCGGTTCAGAGAAGACGTAGAAACTTCGTATTTGGTGCAAATTGAAGATTCAATTGAGACGCGAATTTCTTAGATTTGAAATATACATCTAACGTTTCGCGTTTTTGCGCTACGACAGATTTAATGCAAACTCCCATTCGACTGGTAATATCTTTTGGTCCCACCCTGTAGAGCTGCAGGATCCAATTTGGACGAGCATTTGCCTGTTGATTGAGACAGGTTTCGGTCAAACTTCAACGTCGGGGAGAGCAGTGACATGGACCTGTACCAACCACTTAAGGAGAAAAATTATTTTGATAAAGACAGACGTATATGAAAGGTTTCTCTCATTACTAAATCATATCCAACGTTACGTATTTAGTTTTTGATAGATTTTCTTTATTTCGACAATCATGGTCTCTTGTTCCTCGTTACGTTGGTCGCTCTTATTTATGTATCATTAATCTGTTTCTCATTTTCCTTTTGTTTACACTTAATGTCTTTTACAAAGCGTATAAACAACTTTCAGTAATCAAGAGGTTTGCTACTACATGAGAGACTGTAGCGTGTGTATACTTTATTAGGTTCGATACAAGACTGACACAATGATAATCAGTGTTACCTTTCTTCTCACTTTATCTCCCCACATTATCTCCCCCCCTTAAAAGCGGAGCTTTATACTGACGTGCTTATTGCATGGTACAAATAAAATATTTACAAAATAACATTCGATATTTTACAATAAAACCTGGTTGGTAATAATATCTTGCGTATGCATCTCGCTAATCTCTAATGAAAAAAGGGAGGAGGAGAAAATATTCGCTGAATCGTATTTACAAAGTGTGATCACATTAAAAAAAATTTTTTTATACACGAGGTTAGGTTATAGGTACACACGCTAAAAAAAAATCTACATTTTACAACTTATGAATGACATCTCTTGATCGATGTTAATAAATGTCGTTATAATTATTACAAAGTTAATCTGACAGGTTCCCTAATCTGTCTACCACTACGAGAGGTTTTTTGTGGTTGAATTGTTTTATTACTTGAGGGATAAGGAATTTTGGATTGAGGATGAGACACGGGTTTATTTTGAGCAAATATACGACAAGCGGGTTCTTTTGCAAAGGTTACTTTTCTTTCACTATTCTTCGACGAAGTATCATTTTTTAAGATCGACTTTGGTAACTCGTTAAGTGCCTCGGTGACGTCCGATTTGGACAAGCGTTGCTCCTCTGTGATCAGCTCGTAAGCTGGTTTTAAGCGATTAAGAGAAATTGGCTTCTTTTCTCCTTTTATATCTAACAGATACCAGTTTGGTTTTCGCTTTAATACCTTGAACGGTCCTTCATATGGAGGTTCTAATGGTTCTTTGACTTTGTCGACGCGAACGTACACTGATGACGCTGTAGGCAAATCTTTATGAATGAAAACTTTACGATTTGCGGCGTTTCGCGTTCTTTCCACCGGACGGATTTCCGCAAATGCTTCTCGTAATTCTCTAACATATGCATGTAGATTGTCATTCTGTTTGCTACTTTCTTCAAAAAATTCGCCTGGCAGGTGTAAGGCCACTCCGAACGTTGCTTCAGCTCTGGAAACACCAGAATCATTTGCTTCCGTTGCTCTGATGCCCAAAAGAACGACGTATAAATTCTTGACCCAATTTTTTCCAAAACACGTTAAAGCTGCTTTTAGGTGACGATGGAACCTTTCAACTTTCCCATCAGATTGTGGGTGGTATGCGGTGGTCTTTATATGATCTGCACCCAAGAACGTTTTCAATTCGCTATACAATCCAGAAGTAAATTGAGCACCTCTATCGGTTGTTATCTTGTAGGGAATACCATATCTAGAAATCCATTCGTTGAAAAATTTTCTTGCTAAGGTGGTGGCTGTAATATTTCTCAATGGTATAATCTCGATCCACGCTGAGGTTCTGTCAATTATCGAAAGTGCGTACTTATACCCATTGGATTCGCAAAGCTCAATGATGTCCATATGGATGTGATGGAATTTCTCTGAAGGAGGAAATTTTCCCAGTGGTGGTTGCGTATGACGGTGTACTTTCGATCTCTGACATTCGTGGCACGCACGTGTCCAAGTACGAATTTCTTCGGTCATCTTTGGCCAAAAATATCGCTTTCTAAGTAGTGAGGTTGACCCTTTTACACCGGGGTGGGATAAATTGTGCAATTGATTAAACAGCTGAAATCTCAATTTTTCTGGAACGATTGGTCTGCTGACATTCTTGTAAACGCTGCAAAGGATGGTTGAACCATTCTCTAAATAGGCTTCACGTAGTTTGTGATTTCTATAACCATTCTTTCTAATTTCAGTGATTTGCAAATCTTTAGCTTGGTGAGCTGCTATGATTTCTGGCGTAATTGTAGCTTGAAGCTCGACTAATTGATTCGTGTCACGATTTTCTTCTAAGGATTGACGTGGGTCAGGTCTGCTTAATGCGTCCGCAACAATATTCGATGACCCAGCAATATGAATTACTTCGTTTGTATATTGCGAAATGTACTCCACCTGACGAGCTCGGCGCTGTATTTTACAAGGTTTAGTATTTGCAAACATATAAATGAGAGGTCTGTGGTCCGTTTGCACTGTAAATGTTCGTCCCTGTAACATACATTCAAAATACTGAATCCCTGCGTAAATCGCAAATAACTCCCTATCGTAAGTTGCCCAAGCTTGCTGAGCTGGAGTCAGTTTTGCTGAAAAGAATCCCAATGGTTCTCTATCATTATTTGTTTTACCTTCTTGTTCAAGCACTGCTCCTACCGCGCTCTGTGATGCATCTGTTATAAGATACAATTTGGCTTCATTTCGCGGGTAGCGGAGTATTGTGTAATTCACCAGCGCGCTTCTAGCTGACTCAAAAACTGCTCGTAACTCTGTTGTCCACTTTATTTTCGTACGATCGTTTCTCCTTGGATAACCTTGAAGAACTTGATTCAACGGGGCTAGATGCTGCGCCATTCTTGGTACAAATCTACGGTAAAAATTAAAGATACCTAGGACTTTGCGAAGTCCTGTCATATTAATTGGAATTGGCATTTCTTTAATTGCTTTAATACGCTCTTCCGTTGGTGTGAAACCAGCCTGAGTTATTCGGTGTCCTAAAAATATTATTTCCGGGACGAAAAATTCGCATTTATTTATATTTATAGTAAGGTTGTAATTTTCTAATCTTTCTAAGACTTGTCGCACATGCTCGTAATGCTCGGATCTCGAGGACGAATAGATTAGGATATCATCAATATAGGCAAAAACAAATGGGAGATCCCCTAAAATACTATTTATAAAACGTTGAAATGAGGCCCCAGCATTTTTTAAACCAAAAGGCATTCTACAATATTCGAACAGGCCACATGGAGAAATTACAGCGGTTTTATATACATCAGCGGGGTTAACAAAAATATTATAAAAAGCTTTGATTAAGTCAATTTTTGAAAATATACACATACCATTAAGATTTTGAGTAGAATCGCGCATATCCTGCAGTGGGTATCGGTCAGCAACGGTCCTTGAATTCAGAACTGTGTAATCTCCAGCCACTCGTATTTGGTTATTTGGTTTTTTTATAACCACAATCGGCGACGCCCAACTTGACGATGAGGGACGACAAACACCATCTTCGACGTTTTGTTGGAAATCTCTCCGCACCTGTTTTTCGATGTCGGGCCGTAAACGTCTCGATTTTGCATAATGCGGTGGCCCAGTTGTATTTATGTAATGATACACGCTGCCTTCAGTTTGTTTCCGCATTTGGCTCGGCTTTAATATCGCGGGGTATTTTTTTAACAACTCCTTGGCTTCGTCGCAGTGTTGCTCATTATTCGAAATTATACTAATACTTTGCTGGCGCGAGTGTTGAACTTCTCCTTGCACGCTACATAAGGTCTTTCCGTCTATTAATTTCCGATTCGTCAAATCAGGTAATAAATGATGTTGTTTTAAAAAATCAGCCCCAATTATAGGCTTCGTTACGTCGGCAATCACAAATACCCAATTGAATTCGACAGGCAGTCCAAAATTTACAGTTTTTTCTATTAATCCATACGTTGTTATTATTTTTCCATTGGCGCCAGTTAGTTGGTAATTCGTTCGATGTTTTTTAAAACCCTTGAATAAACTGATTGGAAGAACTGATACATCTGACCCACAGTCGATTAGAAACGTAATCTTCATCTTTAATTCGAACAGAAATAAACGCGGCGATGAATTCGAGTCAAATTGAGTTGCCGCTGTCTCAATTTGGCATATTAGTTTTCCGGGGTCGCTTTACTGCATCCTTGAACACATTTTCGAGAACGATTCCCGAATTCGGTGTGGTACCAACAAACACCATCGATTAATTCTTGATTAGCTCCCCTTGAAATTGGCAGTCTTCCTCCATTTGGCGTCGGTGATCGATGACGAGAGCGAGAACGGTTTCCGAAAAATTTTCGACCTCTGCCTCGATACGTTGAATATCCCCCTCTGTATCTGCTCGTATTTTGAGATTTTAAAGCTGCTACCTCCGTCGTCAAACTTGCTAATGCCGTGAAAATATTGACCATAAAGTCCGAATTCGCGTTTGTAGAGCTCGGTACTCCTGTTTGAATTTCGCTGACATTCGCTGCAGAATTCGTATTTGACTGACTATTTAAGCGGAAAATTGCGTCGGCGAGTTTACATAAGGCTTCCAGCGATTGGTTTTCGCTTGCTATCAATACTTCTTGCATTCTGAGTGGTAATTTTTGTAACCATGCAGTCTTTATTATTTGCTCTGCACCTTGCATTCCGGCGCCCAAATTTCTTATCTCTTCCAAAATTAATGAAGGTTTCGTCGATTCGGATGACGTAGTACTCCCTTTAAGTAATTTCTGAATTTTCTGTTCGGCAGTAACACCATAAATCTCGATGAGTGTGATTTTGGCCTTTGAATATGGAGTTTCTTCGTTCTGGTTCGCGATGATACTCTGAATGTTTGTGAGTCGTTCGGCGTCTAGGTACTGCACCAATATTGCGAATTTTTTTCTCTCGGCCTCGATTTCGTTCTGGACAAAAATCACCTCCGCGGTTTGGAACCACAATTCAACATTTTGGACGGAAAATTCGGGTAATTTGAAGCGATTTCGGTTTGGCGACATGGTTAAATTCTTCTCTGAACTACCGGCGCTTGTTTGTTCTTGCTCATCAACACTACTATGACTTGCAGTGTTTTGACTCGGTGATACGGTAACTCGACCTGCACTTTTTGTCGTAGAGCGCAATGTTTGGTAAAGTTTCTGGACTATACTTTCATCTAAATTATCAACTTCACTTGTATCCGACATTAATTAACATAAAAATATTTTTTCTTTTTTAATACGACAAAATTACACCTTAAAAGAAAGAAAAAAAGGTCCTGTCACGGTCGCCAGTTGTAGCGTGTGTATACTTTATTAGGTTCGATACAAGGCTGACACAATGATAATCAGTGTTACCTTTCTTCTCACTTTATCTCCCCACAAGACAATGGTATTGTCTTCGACTCCTGCAGATATGAGCCAAATATGAGTCAGAGAAAATAAACTTATATGTTTTGCTATTTATTTTTCAATAAAAAACAACAATATCCAATGGTGGCTCAGTTGCGTTACTGTTTATCGATTAATGAATTATAGACTTTCGCTCTAGACATCGTCATCATATTATAGTGATCCATTTATTACAAGTACAAAACATTTTTGTATTGTATCAGTCATAACGTGACTATTTTAATATCATTAATGTACAGATCAATGAACACAAAGCACGTAAGATGACTCTACAATAGAACAATGGACTTGTATATTTTTTACGTCTCTCTCAATACACAATGTATAGTTTCGCCTTGTTTCTCGAATGTAGGCCTACATGTATGCACATGAGTCCACATACTTATTTAACCGTAAAAACATTGAAATCTCCGTACCCGCAGCTTCTGTATTTCCACAGTTTTTGCATTAGACGATTAGACCTATATCTCTCATTTCTACTCATCGTAGCCATCTAACATATTCAAAATTTCTGTCAGATTATGAAAACTTTCTTCCGAACAAAATGAGATGAATCGAATTGTCTTGGCAGGCTCTGGTGATTTCATGATCGAATGATGTACCTACCGTCGTCTTCTCCGACTTGGACGTAAGTATCACATGCCGTCACGTAAAATGCGAGAACAACGTGTAGGTGAAAAGCACTATAGACATGCTCGAGCACGAAAAGAGTAATTTAGTCGATTTCTTTTGCGAATCGCGTTATTAAATTCTCGATATTTTTCCACCCGAGCCTACAATATAATACATATTTTTGTTCTTCGAACATTTTGTAGAAATCGACATCGGCAGTTTGATAGGTATAGGCTACGCGGCTCACAGGTCGCAACTCGACAGCGAGCATCCATGCGAGACGCGGTGATTCGTAAATGATGTTTTTTGTCGAGAGAAATTACTTACAAATTATTTACTTTCTTGGTCATAAGATATTTTCTTTAAATTTATCTTGTGGATCATTTCCGAGTAAGTGAGGCGACGTATCTTCTTTTGACCTCAAAATTACTTACCTAGAAATTCGAACACACTCAATTATAGATGAAGGGTTGCGAACGTCGGTACAGAAACTGGCGGTAATGGGAAACAATAATTTAATGATGCGCTTTGTCGACTGGTGACTGTACCTTAATAGACTTAATTAATATCATTAGATGGATGTTGGAGGTTAATAAACGCGTTGCACGAGGATCAATCTTCTTACATGTGTAACTTAATACTCATGAAGGATGGAATGCACATTTTGGTATGGATTCTTTTAGGTATGTATCGAAAGTTCTAAATATTGTTTGTAAGGCTGGACTATTAGCTAGAATCTATCGCTATAGATGACAGAAGATAGAGTTATCATGGATGACTTTCGACAGTTGACCTACGCGGAGATTCTGGTTTAAGGCTTGGGACTGAGCCTAATCCCCCTCGGGCCAAAAATACAAACCACTACTGGGCTTCAGAACGTTTCCCAAGTTCTTTTGCACACTTAGTTTAAACTTATGCACATGTTTAATCTCAAAGTACACTACACTTTATAAGACCTTTTTTTTTTTTTTTTTTCTTTGGATGAAGAAAATACTGTTTCTTCAGGCTCTTCTTTCTGTTCCCTTCCTTGGAAATTTATGTTGAACCTACAGTAATAGTGTAAGGGGTGAAATGTAAGTTTTCTTATAATTTCGCCCAGCAAAATTCCTATAATTGGAGAACCCACCATCAAACGGCCGTCCATGGAAGCATCAATTCGTACGTTCCCTTGAGGTGTGGCCATTCCAACTCAGACAGTTCAGTTGGTGGCGTGCGTTCTCAGCTGCCAGGACTAACTGCATAGGCCGCAAGGCTTCTGACAACGGTCCTTCGATTTGTGATGTGGTCCTTTTTAACGAGAAGAACCTCAAATATTGTGAGATGATGAGCAAGTTCCTTCAAGTAATATCGTAGGACTAACAGAGTCGAAAATGTAGGCGGGAAGCAACAATAAAAGGCAGCTGACACTTCATTTGGTAACACGCACAGTAGCTGCAGAGAATTGTTGACCTACGAGAGGAACGGTGGCAGTTGGGGGATGGAAAAAGATCAAAGGGAATAAGAATTACTAGGAAAAAATTCCTCCAACCCAACACATAAAAGCTTAGGTACATAAATAAATGTGAAAATGAAGAAGAAACGAATGTCAGAAGTTATCCTAAACTACTCTTCAAAAAGATAACGACCAATAGAGAGACTAAAGGTCTCCGATACAGACAGGCAGATGGAATTACCGGAAAAATGAAATGAGCGATTTTTGCTTTCCAGACAAGTGAACGCGATTCAAAAGGACTTAACAGGGATGCCGTGAGCCCCCTGGTCTAATGAAGAAACCCCCCTCAAACTTTAATTTCTTGTAGCTAAAAAAGAAAGAAAGAAAGAAAGAAAAAATATTAAATTATGAGCCCCCCCCCCTCCCTAAAACGAATATGAACAATCATCTTCATGAAAATTGAAAATGGCCTCACGGCACCCCTGCTTAAAAAGTTAAAAACTGTACTGTCATGTACGATAAATTCGAAAACCAAACTTCCTTTTTACAATCCGAAAGACACTAGTATCAGATGACATTATGAACGTTTTTTTTCTTTTTCAGCGGCTTTTTCTCAACCTATTGTGCTTTTACTTCCGAGAATTTTCAAAACTCTTCATCATGAGATCGACTATACATAATTTTTGACCCATCTTTAGCGTTGATGTCAAGGGCCCCTGTAGCTGAATCAGTATGCAATAAATCCTACACCGATAAACGCGTGATCACCTTCAATGAATACCGGTACGTAAAATGTGGATGCAATAAGTGGAATGATCATTGCTCTCTTGTTGCAGCCTTGGAAGATATTTCGATTTCCTTGAAACTTTCCGTAAAACAATACCTCTTTTTTTTTGTAACCTTAATAATGACCTAATTTTACGTTTAGTATAATTTTAATGAAATGGATCGCAGAGTAGAAATTCGTGGTTCGATCAAGTTTTAATATTCTCACATTAATGAGGTTTTTATCTTGAAAAATGAAAGAAAAGTCGGGAAAATGCTTTCGAGATCAGTAATGTCCACGAATTTTCTGGCCTACCGAGAGAAGGAAACGGATTTGAATCGATTAGCTGACACTATATCGATAAAAATTTCTTAAAATCATAGAAATCTTCTTGTAATCAGGTACTGTATTTGGTGTCTAATGGACTGCCGAGACCTGCCGGGATTAATTTTCGAGATACTTGAGAACAAGCAACTTGGAGAAAAAGATCATGGTGCAGGTATTGGAAATCCTACTGACAGCAACAGACAATGTCCAAAACGCACTCGAGACCCGCTGGACACGTGACTCTTAGCATAGGCGGCAACTTTGAGGGTGCTCCGGAGCTCGAGCACCCCTCGAGATTTTCCATAGACTTTGTTTTGAATTATTCGAAGTCGAACTTGAAATCATTTTGATACTTTAACCTCATAATTGCAATGGAACAACTTCGAGCTCTATTAATTTTCACGGCTTGTAATTACATCACTGGAGCGTTAAGTTGTTTTAAGATTTCTGATAAAGCAATCAAAATTGGCTCGGATGACACCTGCGAGACTAGTTGAACAATATGTTTGTTAATTTCGTCATATCGGTCTTTCAGAAGCCGAGAAACTAATTTTTTTCTCTCTCTGCAAGCCTTCCTTGGTCACGAACCAGATCTGTGAATTTGAAAGAAGGGTGAAAAATTGTGTACATTTCCTCTCGCCGTCCGCCGTCCACCATCCGCCAAAAACTGACCTATATCCTTATTAAGAGGGATTTTCAGGTTGTGTAATGTTTGTCTCAAAACGAGTTAGCTAACGCTAGGGAGAGCCAAATGGATAGCGTTCAAGTGGTACTTGTAGACCTGATGAATAACACTTGAAAGAGTGGTCATCCAGTGAATAGTCCTGCGTTTGTTTTTGACAGCTACGACAAGTTTACTGATGCATGAAGATAGAGCAATAGGACGCAGTTTGGAATCCTTCTTAGGAATAGAAATGATCTAGAAATAAGTCCATTCACACAGAATGACATTGCTTCGCCAAAGACGGTCAATGATTGCTAAAAGAGCCTATGTGGATTGGATTCAAATACTGACTATAGACAGCTGTAAAAGATGCCTTCTGGACCCGGGGCTGTGGATTACCTCAAAGTAGAATTCTTTCCAAGTAAATTGACCGAAAAACTTGCAGCGTTTTGTGGAATGACAGTGTCAGCGTACTAAAGATAGTAAGTCTTCCAGAGTTTTTCGTGTTAAAAAGAAATGCGATGGAGCACGAGTTTAGTGTCTTTGAATTTTCTGAATGAATTTCCTACTGACGTTGCGACGCTTGTAAAAATGAAAGTTTACAAGGGTAAGAGAACGTTTCCACTAGTAAATCCGGGGGTCCACCATACTGGAGAGCGGCGGATTTAGGAGTCATAAGTTCCCAAGCACTTTATGAATTTACGTCTGATGACGTCAGAAGAGGGTGTGGGGACGGTAGTCCCCTGGAAAAATTTTCAAATCTGTCCTGCTCCATCAGGAACAATTTTGCGATCTAAAAATTTTGCTCCTAAAGAATCTGCTTGGTTTGCTTGCAGGAAAATCCACTTCCGTTTTATGGGTAGAATAAGAATTTTGTTTCTGTGGACGAGGGGTTGAATAGTGTGAATGAATGTGAAATAATCTGTCAATTGTTGGTGGGATTGTAAAAAGATGGGATATTTTTATGAGTGAAAGTTTTGAATTTTGCTATGTTTGTTTTCCCCTAATTAAATCGGATTTAGAATCAGTTTGAAAAGTACATGGAGAGGGGGGGATATTTTTAATGGTTGTGAAGGTAGGGAAATGGTCACTGTTGTAAGTGTCTGTGTCAACGAGACATTCAGGAATTATAAGGCTACAAATCCAATGCGTTTCCATCTATGTGAGTGAGGAAGTCAGGGTTGAGTAGGACATGAGGAATGTTAACAAGAGCGGTTTCTATTTCTATATTTGTACCGTACTGGTTAAAGAAGGTACTCAGCACCAATCTTGAAATAACGGGTTCCCTGTGCACCTCAATCGACGTAATAAATGGATATTTGTCATCTTTCGAAAATTTTCATGCATTCATCTGGAGCAATACTAGCTTCTTTGACTACTTTTCCCTTTTCTCCCTCTTTTTTTTCCTATTTCTTTTTACAATTAAGCTCTCAACTGCACTCGGCTCATGAGCTTGATGGTGAATCGATTTTAGATACGTTGGTGGATGTGATTTGCTGCTGTTACAAATAGGTGAGAGATGATGTTTTGGATGGAGGGAAAGTCGTCGGTGAGAGTTTTTTCGGTGGACGGTCTTATGCGAACACTGTATTCTCGACTCCTCTCTCACAGTCACTGACATTCTCGCTCTCCGTCACACTCACCAAATTTCTTGGAAAGAAGGTGAACGTGGGTGAGTCGCGTGTGACCAATTTGGAGACGTATATCCTAGATTGCGTGAAGCGGTATGATGAAGGCTACGCCGCAATGGTAATGGAAAATGAAGCTAATTTATTCGATGAGATTTAATTTTGCCAGAGTGTGATCCACTCGTTTGTCATTTTGAGGTGGATGGTGTGGGTGAAATAATTGTTAGTTGGGTTGATTCGTGGAAGTTTCGTATGGCTGTGAACCCAGATGAAAACTATGTCGTAATGAGTGGATGACAGGATTATGAGGAGAGAGGATGCTTAAGACCAATGGGTGTAAATTGCCGTTGAGGCGAATAGGGACTTAGTGGCAGTTGAAAACGTGCTGTTTAGTGGAAAAGGGAGGGTTAGTATTGTTTCTAAGCATTAAAAGATTGGCCGATAAAATTTATACGGAATTGCGATGTTGCTGAGAAAAGATTTCGTTACCAATTGAAAAAACGCGAAACCGACTTACTTAGTTTTCAATTTTTGATCCATGTGTGAAACAAAGGGGTGGTGTTGCGAAAAGAGTCAAGTATTTCTAGAAAGAGAGAGTGGTAAATTGCGAGGTTGGTAGAACTTTTGGGTGGTTGACATAGTTTGTATATTACTTTAGGGGTAAGTAAGGCTCAAAAGGGTAATATGGGAAATACACATGGACAAGGCAATGGAAGTAAATTTCTTTGTCAAGAGAATGGGTGAGAAAGTAGAGCATGTTGTTGATGGGGTGGAATTGAAAAAAATTTTGTGAACGTATCTAGAATCCAATAACATCCTCTCTCCCTTCCAATATGGCTTCAGAAAAGGACGGAACACTATACAACCCCTTTATGATCTCCAATCTCAAATCAACGATGTCACCAATAACAAATCCTCCCTATACTCTACCTTCTTTGATCTCCAAGAGGCCTTTCCCCGGGTATGGAGACACCTCATCTCTACCGAACTTTACGAAATTGGTCTCCGAGGCCACCTCCCTAACATCCTACAAACTTTTCTCAACGACAGAACCCTTCTAGTAAGAATCACTAACATAACCTCCCCTTTCGGTCCAAAATGGAGTCCCTCAAGGAGAAGTCTTCAGTGTCTTACTTTTTCTAACAGCAATAAATGATATCACCAAATGTGTAACCCCCCCCCCGCACCCAGCGTCTTTTCGCTGATGACTATAACATCACTATCCGTTCAGCAAATCCGCAAAGAGCCCACAGACTCCTACAGGATACCCTTAACGCAATCACTACATGGACATCAAAAAGAGGATTCAGATTTTCTTCCTTGAAAACCTACTCAGTTATTTTCAAAAAAAGAAATCCTATCCCCTCCTTACCTCCTCTAATTCTACAAAACTTCCAAATCCCATCTCGTAACTACGGCAAACTTCTCGGCTTACATTTTGACCAAAAACTTACATTAAAACCCTCAAAGCCAAATGCACACGCGCTCTAAACATAATAAAATACATATCTCATCCATCTAAAGGCTGCAACAGAAAGTTACTCCTTCTTCTATACAAAAGTCTTATTCGCTCAAAATTAGATTATGGTTCCCCGATCTACAACACAGCAAAAAAAAACGTCCTTGCCTTACTCGACCCCATCCAGACATCTTCTCTCAGGATTGCCTTGCGAGCTTATCGCACCAGCCCCGAACTAAGCCTATGTGCAGAAGCCCCAGATCCTCCCCTTCACTTTCGAAGGCTCATCCTAACCTCCAACTTTTTATCCTCTGTAGCACAATTCCCACAACTTCCAATCTTTAACCGAATCTTTCACCACAATCACAACCGATCCTCCACCAAACATATTCGCCTTCAATTCAATCACCTGATCAACAAACCGTTCATAGCACATCCCCTAGAACCCATGTACACAACCTTCCCCCCTTGGACCTTCCCTCAACCTAAAATACGCCTAGATCTCACAGAAATCCCAAAATCTGACAAACCTGGTTTTACCCAACATATCAACAAACTACTTCAAGAATACCCTGACCATTCACTTTGCCTCACCGATGGGTCGAAAACATCTACTAAAGCAGCTTACGCATACTCCATCGACGGGGAAATATCTTCTCATCGCATCCGAAATATAGCCTCTATTTCTACAGCCGAACTGACGGCCATTTTTTCCTGCCTTTCCCACCTCTCTCAACTACCCCCAAACGGTAAATTCATTATTCTCACTGACTCACTTTTTTCACTCCACTCACTTTCAGACGCATACAACTCTAACCCTATAATCCAACGCATCTTCCTCACACTACACACTTTGGAAACAATCAACACTCAAATTATCTTCATATGGATCCCTGGACACACCAATTTCCCCGACCACGACGCAGTTGATCAAGCCGCTAGACAAGCTACCTCCCTCAGTCAAATAACTGATTATTCACCCCTACCAACCCTAGATTACAAAAATTACTATCGTTCTCTCATCACACAATCATGGAACACTCTTTGGGAAAATCAAACAAATAATAAACTTCTCAGTATCAAAAAAATCCCGGTTCCTTGGGTATCCTCCATTCAAAACACAAGAAGAGAAGAAGTAATTCTCTCTCGTCTCAGAATTGGTCACACCAAAATTACTCACACCCACCTCATCAGTCCCTACATCCTAACCCCTCCCTCATGTCCCCACTGTCAAAAAGACAAATCAACAGTGGAACACTTTTTTTCATGCCCCAGACTTTCACCCCTTCGCTCTTCTTCGGATACCCCCTCTTCACTCACCCAAGCACTCAAAAACAACCAGGACATCATTTCGAATACCCTACATTACCTAAGACAAACTGACTTTTACGCTCACATCTGAACACATACATCGACTATACCTCTACAACCTTGTACATACACACATTGTAAACTTTTACACACCATTACCTGAAGCAGTTACACTCGACATTATATTCCATTCTCTTATCCTTCCTCACTTTTCCTTACTCTACCAACTTCCTTAAAACCTCCCTTTCTTATGTGTTATTTATAATATTACTTTCATAACTTTTGTAACGCCGAGCCAATAGCCCTCGTGCAGCTCTAGTGCTCGTAAAAATAAAGAAAAAAAAAAAAAAAAAGAAGTTCGAGGAGGTTGTAAGACAAAGGGGAGGAGACCGGCAGTTATGTAGAAGTAGATAACCTGATTCGAGGGCTAGACTTTTAGAGCAGAGCTAGTGAGAAAAGCGTCTGGCGCGTGCGAATACGAATGCCGGAATTTTGAACTGTGTCTAGAATAAAAGAGATATGATGATGATGCGAGTTCATAATATATAGGTGATCCGTAAGCTAGGATAGATCGGACTAGAGTATGGTAGAAGTTTCACGGTAGCAACCTAATTTCTTTAATATTCAATAGCCATGAGTGTTCGAAGTAGAAGCAAAGGCCAAGGACGTATACTGTGTGATTAACTGATTGTGATGGAGTTGAGGAGGGCGGGAGGAAATGGAGGTCTTAGGTCGTTTTTTGTCGAAAATCAAGATAGAGGATTCGGAGAAGAATATTGTTCTAGGCCCACTTTCCATTTCCATATGATCTCCGCTCTCACCCTTGATCATCAAAAATTATGTGCGTGCTCCTGTCTCGGATTAAATTACATGGATTGTCCGTTCTATCGAGTGTTTATTAAATTCACTGACGTAAACGTACTAATTTATTTTTATCTCTTCTGAATTAAATAGATATAAAAGAAAATTAATTTTTTACAAGGTGAAAAAATATTAATTCGGTTGTATTTTCTAGCTTTCTCAATTAGGACCTCTGTTGTGGAGTACCTACGAACGCAGTAATAAAACTTGGATGTTGTCCTTTCTGAATCCGAACAATGAAAAACTCTTATATCTCGAACAAACGTGAGAAAATACTTTTGTATTCAATAATAATTAATTCTAGTCACTTCTGACAGTTAATTAACCAAGAAAACAAAGAGATGAAACCTTGCTCACTATATACGCGGTATCATACTGTATACCTATGCAAAATTTGGCCAATCTCAGATCTACCATCATCATCAGCGCGGTTCTTTGTAGGATTCCTCAATTTACCTAAAAAGTATAGCATAATGCTCTCGGACTTCCAACGATGCAAATGAACCGTCATTTGGTAGTCGTTTACGTTCATTTCTCACCAAACTAATCATGTAATCCGTGTATTAGAGAACCTGTTTATTCGGAGCATAATTATTTAAGGTAGTTATAGGCGTAGACGTGTAATTTACAAGAAAAACTGATGCGCGACAAAAATAGGTACGAGATTTGTTCTAGACACCTGCATCTTTTTATTTGGTTATTGCCTATTATTGTCTGAATATGAAGAAAGGATATTATCGCTATCGGCCATATTTTTTTCTTTTTCGATTTGTACCATCTATGTACTCGGTACTATAATTTCCCTATGCACCCTGGCACGAAAACGGGTCTCCAGAAGGTTGAGAACGAAGAGTTTTTGTTCGATCTTACGCGGCGTAGGTCGCGGTATGATTTTGCGGGTAGGGTGCATTTACTCGAGCATTTTACCATTCAGAACGTGCTCAAAGTCTAGGTTTTAGGATAAATGTTGTTACTAGAAACAGTCGATGTTAGTAAGAGAGAGGAAATAAGAAGAGAACCCGCGCTGCATGACATAGACTACCATCTTGGTACTCGCTTACTAAATTGGGAAGAAAAATTCAACTACGCGATTAATTTTCAATTTCAGCACCACGCGTATTAGCTGAGTCATATTGTTGTAGTATTGCAATTCACTGTGTCACGATGTAAATGCAGTTTACATTCATTCATCACGATTGTGTACTATTGAGGAACTAAGGTCATTCTTTATGATTCAGAAATAGACAGTGGCGGATGGCGCGATAACAGTGATATACGTACGATAATACTCAATTTGTAAAAGAACGAGCTAAGGCTGTACCTAATTGGTATTGCGATTTTATTTCTTACAAAAAATTTGAACGGAAGATGGAATGAGCTTCATTAGCTTCCTTTGTTCCCTTTCTTAGAAATATCTGGTAACAAAATGTATGGGCACAGATGTGCAGAGAATTCGGCGGAGAAATCAATCCTGCTTAAATTTTAGACAGAGAAAGGAACGTATATATACATACATATATTCGTTTTAGATTGGCGGACCTTCTTTATAAAAATTGCTAGAGCACGTACTTCAAACGATCGATTGAAGAGTCGGTAAATTATACAGGAAGAAGTAGGGGATTTAGGTTCACAAAAATAAAGTCAAACTATACACCGACAAATAGATGTTCGAGAGGGAGACCAAGGAAAAAACTGATAAGACACCAGTGGATGTTCCAAAGGCTCAGACCCAAATACGCCAACAGGCTAAGAGGAAAAGAGACGACGACGAAATTGAACTAGTGTTCGTGTTCGAGGGAATGTCAATTGGTATACTTAGGTAAGAAGTTTGAATTTCAGAATTATCTAAAAAAAAAAATTCTTTTGTCTCTAATATAGGCCAAAGCCGCGCCCATCTTATGACATCATCAGTGGGTAGAAGTCTCAGTCTAGCTTGTGAGAGGTTCCGTGACTTGGTATTTTTGTAATCAGACAATTTGCTTCGTTAGTGAGACCCTATCTTATAGGAAACACTATTTATATGGAGGGTCGATATAAGTTTCGCAAAATTACAACTTTCGAGCTGTAAGGGTGAGGCCAAAAGATGTTACCAGTTAAACAGCAGTTTGATTTTTTGGACTCGGCACAAAATTTTACTTCAGAATTCTACAAAATTATCGAAGATCACACAATTTTTTTATTTGGGGGGAAGGGCCCGAACATCCATTTTGAAGCTCCGTAGGGTGATTTGGGTGATTTTTTCGAACTCAACACAAAATTTTACTGAAGATTTCAATAAAATTAGCGATTTTCCATCTTCGGGACATTTTGACCCTTTTTGGGCTCATTAACCTATTTTTGTGCTTCGCAGTATTTTGTGACTATTTTTTTCGTTTTCCCCGTAAAATTTCACTTCAGGAACAGTAATTTAATGATCGAAATGTTCAAAATTCAGCTCAATACTGTAAATTAATTAATTTTTAAGCCCTATTTTGGGAACCCTGGCAAATCGTTGAATTTTCGGCACATTTTGGTCCATAACTCGGCTCAGAGAAGACGTAGAAACTTCGTATTTGGCGCAAATTGAAGATTCAATTGAGCCGCGAATTTCGTAGATTTGAAGTATACATCTAACGTTTCGCGTTTTTGTGCTGCGACAGATTTAACGCAAACTCCCATTCGACTGGTAACATCTTATGGCCTCACCCTGTATACTGGGAGGGGGGCTCGGGAAAAGTTCTACTCTTGATCATAAACATTTTCAACAGGCAACCTGTGTTACCGGGGGGGGGGGGTGGACGTTGCGGCCGGCAAAGTTCGGAGTTTACAAATTTTCCAAGTCCCCCTCCTATTGTGGTCGGTGTGTATGGCTGAAAAATATCCCCTTCGAGTAACTAGATATGCAATGCTTCATACACCAATTGACCTAACACCTTCAATGAGCCAGATATACATAAGACTCAGAACGTCCTTCTAAGGTATTCTAAGCCCCCCTCCTTATAGCTCCTAGGTCCGAGTCTATGACGTCACAATTTGATAACGTTATAGATCTGGTACGTCAACATTTTTCTGATCCCACGTGCCGGGTAAAACAGGTTCCAGCTATACATACCATGGAGGGAGAGGACTTGAAAAAATTTCGATTATCAAAGAGCACCCGATGGACCAAAATGATGTTACAAGTTAAATGGGACTTCGCGCTAAATCTGATCCAGCGCAAAGACGCAAAACGTGAGATATGTACACTTAGAATTTACGAAAGTTGTACCTCGATTTTATCTACAATTTAGGCCTATACCGAATTATCTTCGACTTTTCTCGACCAGGTATGGACCTAAAATGTGCCAAATATGCCGAGATTCTCAAAGATGAGAAATGGCTTGAACTTCCAGATTGTACTCGATTCACAAGTGAAATTTGAAGTTGATTCCGAAAAAAGTGCTGGAATGGTCTACAAAGTTTAAAAATGAAAGAATTCGAACTCTTACTTTGAACACCTTGGGGAATTGGTCAATTTTCACCACATTTTGGGTTGAGAAACGAAGTAGGAAGTTCGGTCTAGGCTCGAATTGTAAATGAAATTTTTGTGTTCGTTTTTGCGCTAGAACAGATTCAGTAAAAAATCCCGCGTAACCGGTAACATAATTTTGCCCACGTATATGAGGGAAGCGGACTTCGGGAAATTCCAACTCTCGACTGTACGTAAGACGGGAATGTATTTGGATAAATTTCGACCCCTATAATCGATCATAAAAATCGATTTAAAAAAAAAAAGCATAGAACGGATTCCTGGCTTGCCGTAATTAGCGCAGTTAAGGGAAGGGTTCTCACGGGCAGCGACCAAAGTGATCTGCGATTTTTTGTGCCAACGTTTGAGATACGAACTTCTATTTTTCCGTTAGTAAGGGCCAGTTTTTAACAGAAAACCCTTTATCAGGTTTATTGGGTGGGCATCCTCAGAACACATCCGCGAACGCACTTTTGTGACGTCATCATTTACGGAGAAATGTGGAAGGACTTCCGACTTTGATGACGTCGTCCATCCAAGTTAGGGAACGTACGCGTTTCCAAACTACGTGACCCATTTTTACCTACTTTTTACCCCCCTTCCCATCGTGACCACCTGTAGTATACCGGGTGGACCAGAAAGATGTTACCAGTTAAATGGGAATTTGAATTAAATTCACTACAGCTCAAAAACGCGAAAGGTTAGATGCACTTATTAAATCTACGAAATTTGTATCTCAATTTTATCTTCAATTTGCCTCCCTGCTCAACTTTGCACGACATTTCTGAGCTGAGTTATGGACCAAAATGTGCCAAAAATTGGTCAATTTGCCAAAATTCTCAAAAATTAAAAATTGTTCAAACTTCCATATTTTATCCAATTTCAAAGTGAAATTTAACGCTGATTTCGAAAAAAATACCTAAATAACCCTATGATGCTTAGATGTGGGGGATTTTTCAACTTCTTATTTTGGAAATCTTGGCAAATTGGTCAATTTTTGTCACATTTTGGTCCATACTCGGCTCAGAAAAGTCGTTCAAACTTCAGATATGGCTCAAATTAAAGATAAAATTGAGATATAAAATTTGTACTTTTAAACTATACGTCTATAACGTTTTGCGTTTTCGCGCTACGACAGATTTAGCGCAAACTTCCATCTAACTGGTAACATCTTTCTGCCCCACCCGGTATACTTCAAATCAACAAAATTTGTATCTCAATTTTATCTTCAATTTGTGCTCCTACCCAACTTTCTACGAATTTCTTGAGCCGAGTTATGGACCAAAATGTGACAAAAAACCAATTTGCCAAAATTTTCAAAAATTAAAAATGGTTCAAATTTCCATATTTTACTTGATTTAATAGTGAAATTAAACGCTGAATCCGAAAAAAATATCTGAATAATCCTACGAAGTTTGAAAGTGATGGAATTTTCAATTTCTTACTTCAGAAATCTTGATGAATTGGTAAATTTTTGGCACATTTCGGTCCATGAGTTGGCTCAAAAAATTCGTAGAAAGTTGGGTACAGGCGCAAATTGAAGATCAAATTGAGATACACATTTCATAGATTTGAAGTATACATCTAACGTTTCACGTTTTTGCACTAGAACAGATTTAGTGAAAACTCCCATTTAACTGTTAACATCTTTCTGGCCCACCCGGTATACTGGAACACCCCCCCCCCCCATATTAATTTTTACGTAGTGTTTTTTTTTCTCTCATCATATTGCCCTATATAATTTCAAATCACTATCTTACTATTACGCACCTTTCAAAAGGATAATTTTTATTCGTGTGATGTTGGTTGAAAGTTTAAAAAGTCAATTTCGAACATGTCTACAAGATTTTGAAGACTCTATTCAGGAAAAAATGCATTTTCTATTTACAAGATTTTAAAGAAATATAATTTTACAACCCCTCCCTCCACAGTGACCTGGCGTAGTATTTTGATAAACCCCCCTGCCCCTAAAAAGGTCACGTAGTTTGATTACGTTCCTTCAGGTTACGTTACGTTACATAGAACGGAGACACCCTCAAAAACTGACCCTCCGTCCATTTTTGATAACGTCATCAACTTGTAACGTCATGAACCTATCTTACATTGTATAAATCTTTCGAGGCCAGATTAAAGTAATTTCTCTAGGGTAGATCAAGTTTATTGGCGTATTTACATTGAGTGTTTAAACATTTTTCAACACAACACAATACAACATTCTCCATAAAACCGAATGGAATCGGATCCGGCGCAACGCGCAACAAAATATTTGGTGTAAATGCGCCATATGGGGAGACTCCAAGATTTTAACATTGCAATGACTGAAATACACAAGGCAGCAAGGGAAACAAACAAATTCAAGCTTTTAAGCTACGCTGACGATCTGCTAATGATTATTGGAATAGATAAACAGAATGACTATCAAACTATTAACAGAAAGATAGAACAAACAAACCAGAAATTAAAATATCTTGGCTTAACGTTAAATCCAAAGAAAACACAAATGATATTCATATCGAGAAGACACAAGAAACTAGATTTTCAAAAAAGTATGGAGGACAAAATAAAAATTGGACTAGAGAAAATTAAATTTCAATCAGAAAGGAAATACTTAGGAATAATTTTAGATCCAAACCTAAACTTTAAAAAGCACATAGAATATATATTACGAATAAATTAAAAAAACACTACAATAAAATTCGGCCATTATATGGTAACACTTATGGGATGGACACAAAAAAAAGAGAAATAATTTATAACGCTCTTTTTCGGTCAATAATTGAATACGGATCTCTAGCCTACTTTGGAAAATTAAGAAAAACAGAAATCAAAAAATTAAAATCCCTTCAAAGAACAACATTAATCGGAATAATATCGGCCTGTAGAACAGTATCACATACTGCCTCTCATGTAGTAGCGGGAGTGACACCAATTGATCTACAATTAAGTCAAACGAATAAGATAAAAAGGATCAAAATTAGGTATAAAGAAGGTAAAATAACAAAAACAGAAATCAGTGGCGTAACTACGGGGGGGGTTTTGGGGTTCAAACCCCCCCCAGAGCTTCCCAAGTTTATGAGTGTTTTGTAATTTTCAAGACGATTGAATCCACGACTGTATCGAATCCACGACTGTATCGACGCTTCATAGCAATACAAAGAAAGCACGGATAAATCATAGCCTAGACAGAACCTAGTTGAATCATGTCACACGCGTAATTTATCATTCTAGATTCAGCTTTCAGTTATTCACGTGTCGTATACACGCGTGGAACACACGTGTATACGATGCCTCAGCAAGAGTTCAGCCAAGTCTATTCTTGTTGGTACTAATGGGTTCTTGTTTTCCTCAAGGATTACCGCGCATGTAGAGAATCTTTCTTCTTTAGTTTGGTACTCGTCTCAGTCATCAGTTTGTCACTCGAATGATTCGCAGTTTTACACGAAAGGCTAGCAAACAGCTCAAAGCTCAATAGTTCTTGTATGCAAATATATTTTCAAGTTTGATTTTATTCTCATTTTTCGATATGAGTGGAGACATAAGACAATTTTTTTCAAAGAAACGTAATTTAGACGACGAGTCTACATCTGCGGATGATTCAGAAGCAAAAAGAACCAAGTTGGATGTACAATTCCAGTCTGTTCCGGTTGCCGATGTATCGAGTTCTTCGTTCGTACTTCAAAATGATATTTGTAGGTTCAGTAATCGGCGTTTAACGGACTCAGAAAGAGAATATATTTTGAGAAATGCTTGGGCACCGCCAGACAATTTTGAATTTCCAACCATGTCAAGTGATCATACAAGTATGGACCGTAAATTGAAATTCCAAAAAAAATGGTTGGAAGATTATTCGTGGCTGACGTACTCAAAAATTGAAAATGGAGCGTACTGTTTACCATGCGTGGTTTTTGCTGAATGTGGTGGGAAGCATTCTCGTCCTTTGGGTCACTTGGTCAAATCAAAATTCGATAAATGGAAAAAGGCTAGAGAGGTATTTGTCTTTGTTTTGTGAAGTTAGTCCCTACAATGCCTACATTTTCCCTGCAATTCAATTTTATGAATGTTACACAGGTTTTTAGCGACCACCAAATTAAAGTGTACCATGTCAATGCCGTGGCAGATGTTAACAACTTTTTGGAACGAATAGACAATCCAGATAAATCTATTATTAATACGCTTGACCACGGTCGGGCTAAGAAAGTCGCAGAAAATAGACGTAATCTTGAACCAATAGTACAGGCCATCATCATGCTTGGCCGACAAGGATTAGCTTTGCGTGGACATCGAGATTGTGGACCGATTCATGTAGACGAACAGTTCACAGGCCCCAATGGAGGAAATTTTCGCGCGATGCTTGGTTTTAGAGCTTTAGGTGATGCAAATTTACGTTCACGACTAGAATCAAGCGACCGCATAAAATATTTGAGTCCCAAGATTCAAAACGAGGTAATAAGTGCTTGCTACGATATTATTATACGCAAAATTGTTTCCAAGATAAATACGGCCAAATATTTTTCTATACTTTCTGACGAAACTACTGACGTATCCACTACAGAGCAAGTAACTATTTGCGCGCGTTATCTAGATCCAGAAACCACGACCTTGCGAGAAGATTTCTTAATGTTTCTTCCAACTACTTCAACGAAGGGACGAGACCTTGCACATCTAATTCTAAAAAATTTGGCCGATCTTGGTATAGACTGTCAACATCTAATTGGTCAGGGTTATGATGGAGCCCCGAATATGTCTGGTGCATTCAATGGAGTGCAAGCGGCAGTCCGTGAGAAGCACCCCAAAGCTCTTTATGTGCACTGCGCCTCACACTGTTTAAATTTGGCGATTTGTGCAGCTAGTTCAGTCCCTTCTATTCGTAATTGCTTAGGTACCATTGAGACAATTTATAACTACTTCAATACACCGAAAAAACAAAATGAAATGTTGAAGGCTATTGAAGAATTGGCCTACGAGTCGGAGGTGCGCACAATGAAAAGATTGAACGTTACAAGGTGGGTGGCTAAACTTGAAGCGGTCAACGATTTTTTTGCCTTAATTGAGGTTGTTGTGAGAGCACTCGAAAATATTCACGCTGAAGAACGCGACAAACACGCATACGCGCTGTTAAAAAGTATAGACTTCGAATTTCTGATCAGTTTGGTTGTGGTGAATGCCATGTACCAACGAACTTTACCTTTAAGTCGTAAGCTACAAGGGGTGTCTTTAGATTTGCGCGCAGCAGTCAACTTGACGGATGACGTTCTTTCTGAAATGTGCGAGTGTAGAACGGAGGTATTCTTTTGTGATCTTTATGAGACAGCTACCACTACTGCAAATACAATAGGAGTGGACATAGTGAGACCTCGCATAGCGAAACGGCAAAGCAATCGAGCGAATCCTGATGTAGAAACTTCAGAGCAGTATTATCGTACCTCCACCTTTTATCCTTTTTTGGATTATTACATCTCAGAATTAAAGGAGAAATTTACGTCACTCAAAGAAGCACTAGTTGGCTACCAAGCTATGTTTGCCGAAGATTATCAGCATCATTTGAAAGATTTTGAAGAAGTAGTCAAATTTTACGCGATGTTTTTGGAAAACAGTCCTGAGAATGTTGTGGTTGAGTTGAAAATGTGGCGTAGGTATTTACAGCGATTGGGAATGTATCCTAAAACAGCATTCAAAGCGCTCAGTAACTGCCCAGCCGAATTTCCCAGCGTACGCACACTTCTTAGTATTCTTGTGACTCTACCGGTAACAACTGCGGAGGCAGAGCGCAGCTTTTCCTGCCTAAAAAGATTGAAGACTTATCTCCGAAACACAACTTCCGAAACCCGATTGAATGGCCTCGCAATCCTGAATGTGCACGGGGATATAGGAATTACGACGTCAGAAGTTATTAATCTGCTCGCTACAAAGCCGAGGAAATTTGAGTTGATGATTAATTAACCTCATTTGTAAATACGTTCATATATGCATGCACCAATTATAAATTTTTTTCATTCGTATCTTCTTCATATTTTTTAAACCCCCCCTAAGAAATTTCTTAGTTACGCCACTGACAGAAATGGTAGATAACATCAAGAAAACTAAATTAGATACAATAAAAACCTGGCAGGATCTATACGATAAGGAAAAAACGGGAAGGAGAACCGCAAAATTGATACCGAACATTGAACTGAGACTCAAAAACAAAAAATTAAAAACCAATTACTTTTTAACGCAATACTTGACAGGGCACGGTAACGTTGCAACTTATTTAAAAAAATTTAAAATACCTAATAAAAGACAGTAAATGTAGGGAATGTTTGAATTTTGAAGATGATCCAGATTATACCTTCCTAAAATGTAGTAACTTTGAACACATGAGAAAGGAGATCAATATTACAGCTGAAGAGTTGGGTAAATGCCTACAAGATGAACAAATTCATGGTAAAGTCAACAGATATATAAAACAAAAAAAGAAATTACAGAGAAATAATAATAACTTCAATAAAAATAAAAATAACATACAAATGCTATACTAACAATTAATAAGTAAACAAATGAATAATAATAGAAAAAAAAACAAAAAAAAAACAGAAATATACCTTTTCTCCATGATAAAATATTGCTTTGTATTTTAGTCTAGTCTAGATACAGAACATAGTATGTTACGAGCTCGTCATGAGGGGGGTGAGGAAAAACCAATGGTAAAACTCACCCAACCCTCATGACTAAAATTTGTAAATTAAAAAAAAAAAAAAATCAACTGAACGCTGGGTCTCCTCCTAAAAAAAAAAGATATATTTACTGTTTCATCTGCAACGATGAATATTCATTCCACTGTATTAATTGAGGTGTATTAAGGGTAGTGAAGATTGCTCAGGATATCAATATTCACTCTGACATGGCTAAAGCCTCTTTTGAAGGAACTCCTTTGTGGGAGCTCTTGCCTTGGCAAGCAAAGAACCCCTATTCAAATATTAGAGTTCGGATGTGATTGTGCATATTTGTTCCAGCAATACTTGAACCAATAAGCAAAAATTTCATCGCTTTGGATTTGTCCCATTCAAACCGGTTTCTCGATCTATCAACCCTTTTCTAAAGATTAATTTATCGCATAGTGCCCTCGAGATGACGCGTTACATTAAGCTTTATGGAGCAATGCAGCAAAACCTCGTATCGAATAGAGATCGTAATAAACTATCGGATATTTTTCTCAAAACCTGTATACCGTGCACGCGTTCCTATTACTACTATTTTACTACAACTAACATAAACGTACAATGACTGCCGGCGTTTGTGTTGGTGTACGCGTATGCAGATCTACAGTACAACAGCTACAGCAGTAAAATACGTAGCAGAACGACTTGACGAACGAGCTCGTACCTGCAACCCGTGACTATGGACGAAGAGGAACGGTGCGGAAAGGTAGCGTGCATGTATAGGTGGAGGTGGAGGTGGCGAAGAAGCACGAGCGAGCGAGCGGTTCAACGAAGAACGGCGTCAACCTTATAACCGTCGTCAGTACAAAACACAGATACACACCTTTGTGTATTCGTTCGTACACACTTGTCTCGTATTCTTAATTTTATATTTTATTTATTTTCTAATATTAAGATTATTCGTTTTCGATTTTATTTTCTGTCGGTTATAGTAAAATTTAGCAAAGTTCATCTCCTCTTTCTACCTTCCTCCCGGTTTGCTTTCATGTCGTTCTGTACGTGCTTGTAAGGTGCATTCTTCGTCATGTGCAATAATCTATCGCGGTTTGTTCGTTGATTTATTTAATTGAAATAATTTTGTCATTCAAGATCGTGCTCGTGAGTGATGTGATTCATTTCCGATTTGTTGTGTATTTCCATTCAAATGTGAAATTGTGTTACGCGATCAGAGTGTCTTCGTTCTTCACGCGGCTCGTTAGTAACCTGTTGTTGTTTTGTATTTCCGAAGTTAGTGCGGTATCTTCGATGAAATGCTGAGGACGTTAATCGATCGCTATCGTCCGTCCTGCTATCACCGTATACTTCTAATTTGATGAAGAATCATGTTACCGTATTTTTCATGGTCTGCGACGAGAATCACAATCCTCGTCACCGTCTTGGTCGTCGCCTTGGTCGACGCAGGACCGGATACTGTAGTGCGAGCTGACATCTTGGGATATGCCGTCGCAACGGGTAGTGATAAGACAGATTTTCCCAATTATCTCATTGCAGGAGAGAGAATAACATTGGAAAAGTATCGTAGTCCGTATCTGGTCAAGAAAGATATACTGATCGCCGACGATGGAGAGTTACAAATCGAACCAGGTGTTACCCTGCTATTCGCACCCACCTCCGGAATCACTGTGAAAGGAATTCTGACAGCGAAGGTAAATATACATTATAGAACAGATTTAATTGATGCGTACATGCGTATGTACGTGCATGCACCACTACACCGACACGACGTACAGAAATTGGAGGTCGTAACCCTCTATATACATACATATAATTCGATTAGACGATAAGAATAGAAACGATTTTACGTGCGGCGTAATTTTAGGGTATTTATACAATGTCATGCAGTGGTACAGGAAGTTAGATGCACAATTTTCTTCGATTCGATGGTGCGTTATGAGTATGACAGGTGGATTTCCGTGCACCGATTCGAGGGGAAAAGTTACATTGTGGCTCGATAGTAAATACGTTTGTCGAACCATATAAATAATTTGATTTTATCGTACGGATACAGGGATACGCTTTGAAGGCTATAATTTGGAGAATAGGTCGATGGTCTCTCGGCAAATCGCGGTTTATTTGCAAACGGGAGCTTTTATCCTTGAATGTGACGCGGACGAAGACGGTTGAACCTCGCTCGAACATAACGACTATTTAGCTGTTTGATTCTAGTCATGAACTGGAATTCCTTAAACTGAATTGAAATTATATCGCTTGTGTCGTGGGTCTAACTGTCCGTCCACTATTGTGGAGTGGTTACGGGATACGTATAGTGTTCAAAAAATCTCTGGGCGAAACCCCCTCTTCTTGGTAACTACCAAGTTGCCGTACCCCCAGGCACGTAAACTTCAACACTCTCACAAGACCCAACACAAAACTATTGCGTCGGAGTCTCTTCTTCTCTCTTCATATCCATATGCTTGATCTTTTTTTCCTACAGGGGGTCGTCTATATATTAATGGGGACACAGTTGTTGAGTAGGCCGTAGCCTACCTCTGCATTTGCTTTTCCATTGAGTGCCTATCTTCTTTTTCATAATTGTATTGCAGCCACCTCGTTCTATGCTTTTACAGAATTTTGCATGATGGCTGCTAGGCTACTCGAAGCTTGCGCTTCATCGACTTCAATCTCTGACAGTGACTGACTAAACTCTCTCTGTTCGCGCCTCACTCTTTAGTAAGGTGCGATGTGGTCCACGATCGCAACGTGGATACTTGTCTACTGAACTTTCCTGAACTTCTCATGAAGGTACTTGTTGAAGTTCCCATGGCCTCCTGCGTCAGGTGAAAGTTCAGCTGACCAAAACCTCGGTTCATCCACTCATCAAGGTCGCGTATTTCTCTTCCCCAGCTCAATCTGAGCAATTCCTATTTTCCATTTCTCAATCAAAGAGCGTCTGGCCGCCTCTTGGGTAGTCCTCCTCCTCTCATTTGTTTTGGATACCACCGCTGTCTTCTCAGCAAGAAGCTCGATGGGTGGGGAACGGGCTGATACGCAAAGAGCCTCCGTCGAGGCAGTGCAGTTGGATCTTTTCCATGTCTTTCCTTCAGTAGGCTATCTTCATGGAGTTAGCTCATACTGGAGCACCGTATAGGAGGACCGAAAATGCGACGCTCATCATAATCCTTCCTCTTGCTTCCCTCGGCCCTCCCAGGTTTATCGTCGGGCAGCTTGAGAAAGTCACGCCTACCCTCTTTTTCCGCTAAATTAGTGCCAGAAGCTCAGCTGGTGAGTCTAACCAGATGCTCTGATACTTATTGTGATTGCAACACCTTGCAGGCGAAAGGTGGGTAAACTGAACTTTCGACGGGTCGTGAATAATATGGCTTCCATCTTTCCTACTGCGAGTCCTAGTCTGGTCGGCTCGATCCAACGCGTCTTTGCTCTTATGGCTCGGTTTACCCCGATCTCCCCTGCTACAGTTGTTTCAGCAGGTATATACCCCCAGTCAGTGTGTGATCCGCATAGTACATAGACCAAAAGACCCACCCTGTCAATGATTGAGGAAATTAATTCGAAAAACACGAGTTGAAGAGTGTACAAAGATGATTCTCTCTCTAAATATGAGATCAAGGAAATATGTAAGGTACCCAATGAGACCAGAGGAGATAACATGCGCATTGTTTACCATCCTTTATTCAACTTACCCGCCAGGGATTTGCGGCTCTTGGCTCCAGGCTTTAGTGTGCATCTGCCACAGCGTATGTACTGGGTCTTTGAACCCTTTTAATCACAAGGTGGGACTTACATCTGAAGACGAAATATGATCATTTAATATTGGGGCGTGCGGTAGCGTATTGGTTATCGCACTCGTCATGAAAAGGAGCCCCAGGAGACTTATCATGATCTCCTCTCTCTTATTCTTGAAGTGAAAAAGTCGCGTCTCCCTGTTGTAGAGGTGGTTTCACTGACCACAATAATCGAGAAGAACGAAAATTATAGGTCTGTATAGCGATTGTGATGGTAAGATACGAACCAAAACTTGTTAGAGAGTTCACGTTGTATCGGTCTTCACGGAAGACTGATTAAAACTCAACATTTTCTTTTGTCAAGTTCAGAGCTTGGAATAATTTTTTCTCTTGTTCAACTCCAACTTTCACTGTGGAGGGAGGGAGGGAGGGAGGGAAGGTTATCATGGATCCAAGAGGAAAGACCAAAAAATTGTCAATTGAAGAGACCGTCTACTGAATTCTTATTTTTAGTTGACTAAGAGAACTTCAGATTGCCGGGCTTATATTCTACTCGTCTAGACTGGCCATAAATCCAAAGTAGAAGGTATTTTTCCCTTCGGCCCAGAATCTTCAGAGGGCCCGGATTTCAGAGAAAAATTAGGAGAGTGAAATTTATTGAAAATAATTTCAAAGTTGACCCGCTGATAGCAAATTTTTCCTAAGCTTCACTTGGCTTTTGGCGGCCCTGTCATGAAATTGTATTGTGGAAATATGTATTTGCAATAGGAAAAGTCGGAGGGCAGAGACTGCAACTAATGTCTTCCCTACGACCTGCGATTCTCAGGAGGCCCGGATTTATAAAGAAATCAGGAGAATGAAAATTTCAGAGAACTGAGAAAAGGAAAATAATAGGCAATTAGGCATCCCTTAAATAATTTATTCGGAAAAAAATTGACGGAGCGTCATTTCTGGTCGACAAATGTAATCAGTGCGCCTGTTTTTCTTTTCTCTGTTACTTAAAAAACGAAACCACGTCAAAAAATCCTTCAAGGATCTCACAGTGTACCCGATGATAGCAGATTTTTCTCCTGGCCCCACTGGGCTCTTGGAGGCCATGCTCCAAAATAAAGTCGGGGAGCATAGGCTACAATCTATCTCCGCTTTGATTCTGTGTCAACAACCTTCTTCAATCGAGAGCAATTTTCAATAGTTTTTTGTATGGTTTTGTTTCTCTCCTAAAATAAGAACTTATGTATAGATGAAAATCAACGAGTAACCAAAAGATAATTTTATGTGTAATGCGCATATCATTTGAGAACTTCTTGACTACACGTCTGTCTTGGAAAAATAGTTTTCACTTTCGTAATTGATTTAGGGTCCTTCAATAAAATTATAAAAAGAGAAAAGTCCATTTTTGTGATTATATCAATTCGGGTAGATTCGCTCCGCCTCGCTGGCTATAGAGAGTCTAAAATGAGAAAGAAGGGAGACTTCAACCTGCAGCACGAGTGCAAACTTTTTACTGAACGGTCTTGGCGATTGAAACTTGGTCGTCTCGTACGACTATGACGTATTCAACGTCGTACAAGTTGACATGAGTACAATACGATTTTTTCCACGAGCCCCTTCGTTCTGGTCATTATCATATGAGATCTAAATACATTTATGTCTTCTGCATTATCTTGATTAAAAACGAATGGAAGTACGAATGACAAATGAGTACAATAATCATCTCGGCACCTTTGAAATAACATTATTCATTCTTTTAGACCATGTTCTATTGAGAAAGAAATTGAAGTAGAGTGAGAGGAATTCCCGTTTTGAAAAATGGAACGAAATACCTTATTAAGATTATGACTCTTTTCAAGCTGTAATATTTGTAGAATTATCGTTTACCTATGCCCTTACTATTAGTAGAAGCAGAAAGTAGTATCTTTGGGCACTCCTTCCTGTATTATTTCTCAAGATAAATCCCGTGTAATATTTCAGAATTTCATATCGGCATTATTGAGAAATTTTTCGTTCGTTTTCACTCGAGTTTTACTGCTACATTTTATCGATCGTACACGAGTGCTTCGTGTAAGTATCGATGGTCTACACGATTTTGGTAATTCTGCCTCACTGATTCCGTGGGTATTACTCATTGAAAACCCAAATCGTACGTCTTTCAACTACTTAGTTCTCAAAAAATTCGAGTGGGTCATCGTTTCCTGTAAGTATATCGAGTGCTATTACGATCATTCGTATTATTTTCCACGATTTTAATTATTCCATTTTGTCGGTTATCTCGATCTAAAGAATTTAATAAAAAAATGCTAATGAAGAAATTACAGTTGACGATTGCGTCAGAGGTCTCGTTATTCAGTCTGAATTTCGTGAAGTCTGTGGAATCGTATTTTGTGTACGCTATTGATATGGAATGAAAAATTTGAACGATCGGTACATCAAAAATTATGATAAAATAAAACCTAAAGCGGCGAATAATTTTTCGATGGTAGTGAAAAATTTTTGATGTAAATTTTTCCAGTCTGAATTCCGGTGGTGACTACAAAGAACTTGATTTCTTCCTGGGTTATTGTCCGAAAATTTCCTCGTAGCGGCCAACTCTTGTAGCTGACTATTTTATCGTTTTTTTCCAAGAATTTGGATAATTTCAATCTACGTCGTTTTTGCTAATTTTCGGTGGATTCCGATTGCTAATGAGTTCAAACTTTGATGGCTTCTCATCTGAAAAACTTCGTGGTGAGATGGTGATATCCCAATCTTTAAAACAGGAAGAGTTCATTTAACATGCACCGTAAAGTTAAGGAGGTTACTGGCTTGCTTCGAAGGAAAATTCCAGCTAAATTGGTAGCGGATGATGGAAACTTAGTGACTGATGCCGAGGACAAACGGAAAGTCTGGGTCAAATACATAGAGTCCATGTTTAACGATGTGAGACAAGATGTAGAAACAGACCTACCTGAAGAAGAAAGACTCGATATAATAGAGGCCGAAGTAACCCACGCCATAGAAATGGCAAAACCCAGGAAAGCTGCTGGACCAGATGAAATATACAGCGAAATAATCCAGCTGCTGGACCAAGAAAACTTGAAGAAACTGACGAAACTGTTCAATGAAATATATGTAACTGGGGACATACCAAACGAGTGGTTACAGTCATTATTTGTTACACTTCCAAAGAAAGCAACAGCCAGCAAGTGTGATGAATACCGAATGATAAGCCTTATGAGCCACCTACTGAAGGCATTCATCCGAATAATCCATGCTAGAATCCGAGGAGCCTGTGAAAGCTCTATGGAAGAGAGCCAGTTTGGATTTCGGCAGGGTTTTGGAACGAGAGAAGCACTCCTTGCAGTCAACGTTCTCCTTCAGAAATGTAGAGACCAGAGGAAAGATGTGTTTATCTATTTCCTAGATTATGAAAAGGCCGTTGATCGCGTGAAACATGAGAAGCTGCTACAGATCCTAAAATGCCGGCGTATAAACCCTTTTGATTTGAGAATTATTAAAAAGTTGTACTGGGAGCAAACAGCTAGTGTACTTGTGGAAGGCAACGAAACTGAAACCGTAGCTATCAAGAGAGGAGTACGCCAAGGATGTATCCTATCACCCTTGCTGTTCAACATATATGCAGATGAGGTATTTAAAGAAGCTCTGCAGGATGAGGAGGTAGGGATCAGAATAAATGGAAAGTACGTCAATAACATCCGCTATACCGATGATACAGCACTGATGAGTGACTCTCGAGAAGAACTACAGGAAATGGTGGACAGCATAAACGAAATAGGGCAGGAATACGGCCTGAGGATTAATGTGAAGAAAACAAAATTCATGATCATCAGCAGAGAAGAACACCTTGATGCAGAACTGGTCATTAATAACGAGCTGGTGGAGAGAGTAGAAGAATTCAAATATCTGGGGACCATTATTACCAACCAACTAAACCCAGAGACCGAAGTGAGACGAAGAATCGGATACACCAGGACAGCTTATGGGAAAATGAGGAACTTCCTGAGCGATCGAGCAGTTAATCTAGCAACAAGACAACGTATGCTAAGGTGCTATGTGTACTCAGTCCTCCTATATGGGGTAGAAGCGGCTACTTTCACAAAGCAAGCAGTAAAAAGGCTGGAGGCTTGCGAGATGTGGTTCCATAGGAGGATGCTATGGATTTCATGGACACAGAGGGTAACCAATGTGGAAGTGCTTGAGCAAGCAAACACAGAGCGGATGTTGATGAAGATCATCAAAAAACGGAAGACAGCCTATTTTGGACACGTGATAAGAGGCCCTAGGTACCAATTTCTCCGCCAAATCATACAGGGAAAAATCGATGGCCAGAGAGGGCGAGGAAGAAAGAAGACGTCGTGGATGAAAAATATACGCCAATGGAGCGGCATCCAGGCGGCTGAAGAAAGGAGGCTACATGTCTAATGCCAAATAGGATCGTCAACGCGCAGGCATGCGTGAGACACCGAAAGAAGAAGAATGCAACTTATGTATTTCGTAGTCCTCAAGAATAAAGATTGTAGCCATATAGGACAGAAGCCCAAACGCTCGAAAATGGTGTGTAATAACCAAATGATTGAGCAAGGTAACATCTTTAAATGCTTGAAAACAAATTTGTCATATCTCGGTGAAGTGGACGCGGACAAGAAAGTTGTGAAGTTTCTCAGTATCTTAGGTTTGGTAAATCGATTATGCCCGCGCACGCAAGAAGACGAAAAACACGGATGAGAGTCTTTAATACCTACTTTGGCCATGACAATGTTGTCGTTATAAAGTGTCAGCTTCAAGGAAGAGCGACTATGGAAAGAAATGAGGTTTATGAGACGATCGACTGAACACCTCACTTAACAGGAAGCGACACAAGGACATTTTGAGTGAGCTACAAGTTACACCAGCCCTATAAGTTGGCTTAGGCGTAGTCACTTCGAGAGAATGGACGAAAACCGATTACCCAAGATACACTCCAACGTGAAAGTGATTCAGAGAGACGAGGCCACAGCGCGGACAGGTCATTGGACCTAAACAAGTATTGGAGACGACAAGGACGACTAGATATTAGATATTTGGTGGGAATATAGGTTGAATATCGTTAGTCGTTTTTCATTGACTCCTTTTACAGTAGGTTTACCATATCAGACTCTTCGAGTTGAATGGAACTGCCGACGTTCAAGATTAATTTGTTTACAAAAATGAAAAAAATCTACTCCTCTAGTATTGTTATTACTTCACAGAACGAGGGTACTATGATATGAACCTGACAGATCCGCTCCTAAATGAGAAGTGAAAACTATCTTAGAATTACATTTCACTCGTGTTTGATGGGCGTTGCATCTTACTATAGATTGTGTATAAAATAATTATTGAATGTCTACAGCACATAGAGCATTATTGTGTTACTAATGCATTTTACAATGATCAACCAGTCCAATTCATGCTGATCCATATACTCTGCCGCACTCCTTACATTTGTATTCTCTTTTCCTCCTTTTCCTTCTGCATCCTTTCTTCTTGTTCTCTTTTCCTCAAACATCTCTACCTTTTGCTCTGAACTCTTCCACCTTTTGGTGTATCAGGGCTCTCCAACTTTCGCGCTCAGCGGCCTCGTACTTCAACCTCTGTGGATCAATACTGCATATTAATCATGTCCTTGCATCGCCTCTTTTAACTTCCCTGCGCTCTTGTGCCCTCGTCTAGCTCGGAGTACAGTATCATACTCGGCACTCTGCTGTCGTCAATTTGGTGTACCTGTTCCTTAAGTGAGGAAGGAAAATTCGTGTAAGCATTATGAGCTATTAGTGATTTGAAATTAACATCGGACTCCGATTAGAAATGCTAGAAAGTAGTGTAATATCCACGACGTTTTGAATGAAATTTGAAGAAATGTGTTCCTGAAGTGAAATGAGGATCATGAGGGAAAATGAAGATAATTTTATATCTGGTGCCTAGATTAGGAAAGCTCCTGGGAAGATGAAGAAGAGTTGTTGAAAACTTGAGACTAGAGGTTCACCATTGGTAGCTTAAAATAGTATATTAATTCAGCGTCTGTCCGTTCACTAATATTTTGTATAAAAATTGGTGGGTCAACAAGCACTCGAATAAAGTATTTGTTTTGTTTATTCATGATTGTTTATCGAGTTCTCCTGGATGTCGTGCGCGCTTGTAAACCAGTTGTCAACGTTTGCATTATTCTTCCAGTGCATGCTTTTTTTTTTTTCCTATATAATCGAGAATTGAAGCGTGCAATACCTTTTCTACGTTTGGCAAATAAACACTATGTATGAGCGACCGTCTACAGCCGCATGTAGTATGTACTGCTAAACGTGTCGGAAGAAAAGAGGGGAAAATATGATAATATTATTGTGGAATGCGATGAGACTTGCCAGACAAGAGGGCGTGATCTGAGGGTGGTTGTTCTTTCGGAACAATGCACGGTATGTGGTTTTAATACGCAATGTTGATGAGCAGTTACGATCTCGCAGAACAATTGAGTGTCTATTCTGTTCTTGTAAAATTTTCGAAACGTGGAATAAACTAGAAGGAAAAAGCGAGCAGGGTGCTCGTTTTCGGTCGGTTTAGATCGAGGCGGTTGAAAGTCCCACAACTCAATGGTTGGCACTTCTTAGCCACCCTTTCCCTCACCTATTCTACTGGAGGTAAGAATTTTTTGAAGTCTTCTTCCTATTCTATGTAGTACAAGTCGTGAGTTTCATTTCTTCATATGAGTCCTTGCATGCGAGATCATTCTTATTTTGGAGACAATCTCATGCGTCATACACGCATTTTTCCTGTTGGTCATTGCTAGCACTCCTGGCCGTTGGAGCGATCCATCCGTCGGCGATAACTTCCTTCCTCTATCGTTCTATGTCTTTGGCCATTTGTCCCAATCTGCCAGTGAAACAGCCTTTGCGAGCCCGGCACGGATGTACTTCAGCCTGATAATTCCCCGTGAATATCAATTTTTGAAGGTCTTTTTCTTACATTGCATGAATTTGATCCAGCTATCTTAGCTGGCTATCCTCCATACGGGTCCAGTTCTCTTCAATACCTTTGCGTTTAATAAGAAGTCGATCGTCCCAGCGAATACCGCGAACATTACGCAAATCTGCTTCTGTTGAAATTTTTTGATTTGTTGCACCTGCCTATGGTACAAAGGCCATGTTTCGTTGTCATCTAGAAGAGTATGTTTTATACTACGCCTTTGAACACTTATCATTTTCAGTGGATACTTATATGTTCCCTGTTTTTTGAAAACTCTCCTTTGTGGCTGCGTTTATTATTTTCTGGATCTCTGCTCTCATGCGAGGCTACCGAGGTAGAACTCACCGACCGGCATTCGCAGGAGTAACAATAGCTGAGTTAAATGTTTTATGGACTGAAAATGGTTCACCTAAGGGAAAGAATTCCGCTTCAAGTATCATAATGATTATGTACTAATATCTCTCTTCTTTTTACGATGGGTGATTATGGCATAGCTGTGTCATCAACTCAGCATTCTAGTCAAATTTTACCAAAGACGATCATGTTCTTAAGAATTTATTGTTTTTCTTTATTGCTTAAAACGACTTTGAAACAGCGGAAAATTTCAATTGTTTCAAACAACGTCATTTCCTTCAATTTCTGATCACACTATAGAGCGTCACAGCTTTCAGAATTCGTGAAATTGACAAAAATTTACCGGTAAATCCTCACAGTTTTTTATTCCAAGTCACTCTCTCCCTAGTACGGATTCTCCGGTTCAATCCGCTGTCTCAGCGGCATTGTACGAAAACTGGTTCAAAACGAATTCTTCGTCGGTAATTTGATTTGAACCGTAACAAAAAATCACCTATTCACGATTTCGTCGGCGGCAATGATCGTAAAAAAAAAAAAATAAAAAAATTTTGAGCCGAAACATTATTCATTCGTTCGTCATTAACTACCGTTGATGGGTTGAATGTTTTATACCGCGTATTTATACATCCAACTTCCTTCCCCATAAGTTGGCTTGTTATCGCTATCCGTAAGTGGGACAGGCGTTGGCCTATGACATCATGAGTAACGCTTATTTAACCCGTTTCACGAGATCGACGCTCTTTCCACACAATTATGTATCATACCGACAAATATACCTGCAACTCGAAAAATAACGTTTAGAGATTTCAAGTCGTTTCTTCTAGAATTTTACGTTATTTTTCGTTTACGCGCGTGTTGTATTTATTTTCGAGGCGTTATCATCTTTGAAAGTGATAAATTTCGGAGGATTCCCTCGACGAAAATGAAGTCACCGAGTACAATGTCATCAACGAAGAAGCGTGACAGCTCACTCGTGCGCGTGGTATATTATTAATAATTATTATTTGACCTAAAGAACTTGAGGCGGTATGTCTCACGCATACGTGCGTCCTTACGTAATTTTACATTTAGCTTTATTATTAAAGTAAAACTTCTCGTTTACGATAACGTATTAAAATTCAAATGAGTATAAAAAAATTACACTTTCGCTCTTCAACCTCGATAACTCTTAGGGATCAGCTGGGCTATTAAAAACCTCGTTTTCCTGACTAGCGAGGAAAGCAATCTTCGAGAAATTCATGAGTTTGTTTTAGCTTCCGTCTTCCCAGTTCCTGACCGTCGCCTTTGCTTGTAATGAGACATTGACTAACGAAGTAAAACCCTCGAGTACGAGGACGTACGATTGACTCAACAATCTAAGAACGAAAAATTACTGCACACAGAAAATAGGAGCACACTAAGTACAACTTCTTGAAAGGTCTACACAAAAAAGAGAATCGAGAAGGTCCAACCAATAGTGGTTTTTGGTACCATTTGAGAAGACGAAACGTCACTTTGGGGCATAATTGTTGGGATGATACTTCATGCTTAAAATAATGATAGAAATGTGAAAAGAGTAGCTATTCAAGATGGTGGATTGGCTTGTGGCAAAAGGCTCCATATTGTATGGATCGAATTTTACAATTTTTTTCCCCTCCAATGAAAGAAAATGATATTTAAATAATATATGAAGGGTATAGTAGAAGAAGGGGGAATGTTCAAATGAAATGAGCTGGACAATTGAATCTTTTGTACGCCCTAAAAAAAAAAAGTTTCTTAAGCTCGTTTTAGTTGGGTATTCCATCTTCTTCCCCTTGACCCTTCTTATTGTACCGATCTTGTGCTAAATTTTTTGTATCCCACTCCCGAAATCTATTTTTTGCAAATATTTCGAAAAATTCGTCTCAAATAAAAAACAGTTTTGGATGGATGAAGAATGTTACTCGTAAAAATTGTAGAGAAAGCCATTTTAACTTGACTGTAAGTCCAATTATCAGCTCAAAAAGTCCATCAAAAGTTGAAAGATTTCGGGGTAGAGTCGATTTTTTTACAAGTATGTCAAACATCGAGCTCTGAAGAAATAGAGTTTCAAATACAAAATATGTATCGTAAAGTTTTGTATATAATTCACTCCCAGAAGTTTTTTCTAAAGTTTGTCAAAAGTTCTAAAATTTTGGAAAATGATCAATTGTTTTCAAATATCAGAAAAAAAGTGCTTCGATAAAAAAAGTTCCGAATAAGAATATTTTGTATGAAATCTACTACATAATAGATAGTCTGAATTTTACTGTCGGTCTGATCAGCTTGAAAAGCTTTCAAAAGTTGGAGACTTCTTGTAAATATCTGGAAGAATTGACTTAGAGAATAAGAGAAAGAGGTAGGAAAAGAAGTGTCAAACATTTGCATGGGAGTACCACCCTATATAGCAATTAGTAGTCAAGACACGATGAGCGAAGTATCATCTACATTAAATTCGAATTCCACTCTGTAAGGTCTCCTTGACAATGGATCCTTTAGTTCAATACTACTATATTTGTATTTGTGTACTCGTATTACTCGCATCTTGCGAATAATTCTCCATACAGTAAATCATAATTCATGACTGCCTTTCTCATCATAATGCACTTCCATCCTCAACTATCTGCCTAAACAGCAATTTCCAGTATAGACTCCTCTCACCCACTCGTCTCATGCATACACTCTCTCCTTAATCCTCATAACCTCTCATGCATCCTTCACCACGTAACTTTCGTTTCGGTCGCCAGCTGTTCCAAGGTGATGAAAAAGTAGATTTAGCCGCCGAAGCTGCCACAAAACTCACGAATCAACACCCGTCTTCTCCTTATCTCACTCACTCCAACTTGCTGACCAATGATCCATTATGGCGAAAAAGAAATCCAACTAATGAATTACCTCGAATTAAACCATTGAGTTTATTTCGGCCTTCATCCTACCAAGAATTCTGCCATTGAAACATTTGCCTCTCATATTTTAGCATCCCTAGTCTCAGCGCCAGCGCCTTTTGGCAACACTTATGACATTTCCACATCTATTAGAACAACTCTCGCTGATGACCTACCATTCACTTGAATCATCATAGCTCATCTTCAAGCCGCCAATTACCTCCGATGCACTTGAAAACCCTACACAAAAAAAATTGTTGGGATCAAGTTTTCTGTGGCACTTACGTTCAAGTTCAGCGTTTTGGCGAAGAATGACGTCATCAAAAAATGAACGCAATGAAGCCATCACCTGGAGACTTGGAGCCCCATTATACCTCCCGTAGCAGAATCTTATTTTGTCCAGATCAGAAGTTGATGATAATTAATATAGCGGTATCGAACGGTAAGACATACTCGAAATCTCTCTGTGCCGTCTCGCATTTGCTTCCATTTGATTAAGATCAGCATCCAGTAATTCTATAGGATGGCCGGGTGGCCACGTTTCTGGAAAAACTGGAGGTCAGAGGGAGCCGGGGATTGTCGGAGAATTTCGAAAAAATCAAAGAAAGTCCGGAAAATTCAGCTAAGCCATTGAGCTCCAGCGACTAGTAATCAAGAAAATACTCTGGGCAGCAAAAACAAAAATGACAAATTGAACTGACTAATGAGAATTAAAGCTGGAAAAATCAAAGAAGAGTCAAGGAGAAGACAATACAATCAATTATTAGAAAAAAGTGGCCACCCTGGATGAGAATACTATGATAAATATAGGTTCTGAGGTAGAAATTTCCACCACAATCTCTGAGCTAAGCAGAACTAAATGACGATGAAAAGTCAAAGCAAGGCCTCCTAAGAGTACGAATCAAGCTGAATTAAAGGAAGGAAGTGGAAGAACATGAAATAATAGAAAACCAATAATTTGTGCTCCTATCTAGTGGGATTTGGCGCGCGCGTACAAAGCGGTCGCAAAAACCACCTCCATACAGAAATTTGCTAACATTTGAGAGTATTTCTCTTCATTTACATAACCTAATACTGATTATATATGTGTATGTGTAAGACTGTACTGTGGTACAGCTCACGAAATACAACAATACTTCTCATCCGAGATTGCAGTGATAAACACTGAATCAACAAAAAGTTCACAGTTCCGATTGTGTGCTAACGACATGTTGTAGCTCGGAAGATGATAACACCAACCGTCCTACTAACTAATATAACTACGCCTGCCAAACCTCTCTGCGAGTAGCGCAGTTACCGAGATTGCGGCGTGACGGAATCTTACATATGTTCCTCAACTGAGAGAGAACAACACAAATACCACATGAGGCTGTTGCGAACACAAATTGAAGCCTTCAGAGTTAGATCCAGAAGCCCAGATGAATTTGTTTATCTCATCGTTGCTAAAACAGAAATTGTTGATAGTGGGGGTGGTTTGAGAATGGAAATTTGCTCGAAAACCAAAAACAAGAAAAGCTTTCGGCTGAACAAAAGATCCAAGAGTTTACACCACAGATACTGACGCAAGAAGGTCTCAACGAGGTGAAGCAGGGTGTCTACCAGGTCAACTAAGTCAACTAAGTCAAGTATAGTCAACTTTTCTATCCGTAGGTCAACTAAAAAGTCAAAAAATGCATAATTTTGTGTAAAGAATGTTTTTCACATGTCTTCCTATATGCACAATATCAAGGTATAATCAACAAACTTCTGACTTTTAAAATGATACTTTTCTCAATTGAATATTAATTCTTGCAAACGAATAAAAAAATACCGAAATTACGATATTAGTTTGGAGACCGGGGGGGGGGAGTATGATATTTTTCAGGGTCAAATAAAATATCGAAAAAAGGTCAACTAATGTCAACTATTTCCATTTTTCAATTCTGGTAGACACCCTGTGAAGGAAATGCACGAGGCCAAATCCATGACATGAAATATGGTTAATTCAGTAAGCAAAAAGATTGACATTTCCTATCCGACAGTATCTCTACATCCCTGGTGAAAGAGACTTGAATGAAAGAGTTTTGCATTGAGTCCAGATGCTATGAAACTAATTTTCAAAAGAGTACGAAATATAGATTTTATTTTTATTCTCGTGGAAACAGTATAGCCACTCAAGTCTATACTTTGGATACAGACCAAGAGCGCCAAAAAATCCAACGACTCCTTCAAATATTCAAACACTTTTTCGATTCCAAAATGAGCATATCGACTATACTTATTGGAATCAGATATAAGCAAGTTAAAGGTATTTCTTATCTTCTTTGTTAGCACACCGAAAAAAAATAAGGTCGCCCAACGTTTTCTGTTCACTTTGAAAAAATTATATTTACATAAATAAGCAACCTTAAACATAAGCTTGTAAGTCCAAACAGCATCATACAGTCGAATAAAATCAATAGTAGATAGAAAATGATAAAAAATTTGAGACTTGTGTGAGTCAGAATATGTTTGATTATACTTCGTACCACTTTTACTACGTTTGTATTCCTATTGTGAAAAAAAGTAGAAGCAAAACCAATCAAATTGGCACAGTTTTTCTTACGATCTCGTCGTTAACGTCATCTTCAATTAAACATTTTCACCGGACGAGCTACATAATCACCGATCCGTGGGTAAGACTCTAGTTTTTTTCTCAAATTTCTGTACTTCGTTTCCTTCTTCTTACGCTTTTTTTAACCATTTTTCACCCGAATAGTTTCTCAAAATACGATTAATATCTTCCAAACGCGAAATTTGACTACACCTGCCTATTCTATTCAAAAAAATGTAATCAAACTCCTGAATGTGCAGTACACCATTCAACATCTAGGCACACAGAATTGGATCTGTGAAAGCGTGAATATGTACCTTGTTGTATCTAGGTACACCAAAACCATATTATAAAATTCGGTATACGATTACTCGCTTCAGTTTTGATTAGTGCGAACGATATCGTAGCTCATTCTTTCTTTTCCACGCAAACAAATAACGACAGTAAAAACTCTCTTCTTCGAATCTCAAAAGTATATCGGTTTATTGGGATAGATTACGAAATAAATCTCAGTAACGAAGGTGGAACGCTGTAACGTGCACCTATCCAATAACTCTGGATTTATCCAACTATCATTTTTTGTTTACGTAATACTGGTCTCGCTACCTTGATCGAATTCGAATATTGTGATCGTTACATGATTTATAGCAATAATATTTTTAGCGTATTGGAAGAATGTTCATTAGAGGTTAAACCTATATTATAACGTTTGTAATTTTAGTTCACGAAACTTCGACCTTCGCCGCACAACATACTCCTCCTCGAACACGGTAAATGGCCCGTGTGCCGCGCTCTTTCACTTTAATTTCCTCTCGTTAAAATCGACCATAAAAGCGTCACTTTCTTGATTCGAATTGACGCTATTAAACTCACCTCGAGAGCGAGAAGAATTATTGTAATACACGAGTTTTAACGATACGATCATGACGAAGACGCGAATTCGGCTGATTTTCCGTCTTCCGTCCCACAGCTTTTCCCCGAGAAACGTAGAGGAAATGACGGCTAGTGTTTCATGCATACACATATAACAAGTTTTTCAATTTTGAGGCCATTTGTGAGGTATAAGTTGCATGCCGACTATGTTGCATTCTTCATGAGTGAAGATGCATACCTTTATTGTTATGCTCGTTCTCGATGAAACCTACATCAACCGATTGGAAGAATTACTGTCAAGCGAACCGTGTTCGTGCACCAATTAAGAAGACCATCAGAAATGAACCTAAGTATTTAGGACCATTCACCTAACGAACTGACACTAATGGGTGATTGAAATGTGAAAAATGTTCATTTCACTTTTTACTCGCATCATGGTACGTACGTTGCATACCAATCCTCTTTTTTTTTTAATCATATAGTAATAGAAATGAAAATTGTGAAAATTTGGGGATGCCACCAGTTCAAACATGAACGAAGAGCTATAAAGAGACGAGTGAGAGGTGGTATTGTCAATCCTGCAGACCTGCCGTCCTCAATAAACGCTCTTGTTAGTCCACGGGCCACAAGAAAATGCCGTACCATAATAGGAGTGAAACTCATTATTTGTAACGATCATAGACATTTGAGAAGATTAGCTATTCAAAATGGCGGATTGGTCTCGTAGTAAGAGACGAAAATCTCATATTGTATAATTATGTATCAAATTTTCTAGATATCTTCATAGATAGAAAATAGTGTTCCGAATAACACATTGAACTTCTCGCCTCTCAGATCGTGTACTTAATTTTTTGCGGCCTGTTGGAGGCCCCAAAATCAACTTTTCACAAATATCTCGAAAAATTGGGCTCCAATGAAAAAAAGTTTTGTAAAAAAATGTTCTTCGTGAAATTTGTCAAAAGAGAAACTCATCTCAACTTCACTATAAGACCAATTATCAATTGAATCGATACGATCGATTTTAGAATTACGATCGGACATGCCAAAGGAGAGATACACAAATAGTCGACCAACGTACATTACCAGAGAACTGCAAATCGATCATGATGAATTATTGCAGTTTCGTTTGTAAGATTACGTGATGTTATTAGGGCTCTAAAAATGAACAGCTTGAACCTCGAAATTTTTTCGGAATTTTGCGTCTCATTTGCATGGCTCGGTGATCGAATCGTCCACCTCTAGCCGTCCATATCTCCAGATTTTGAAATTTTGCCAAACTTTATGGGTTTATTTTGTGAGTAAAGTTTAATGTTCTGGAATTTTCCAAATCCCACGTCTTTTTAGCCTTGGATCTCGAACTTTTTCAAATGTTTTACGTGATACAGACACTAAGAAAAAATAATTTTACCTCGTAACCTCGATTAGAATTAGGTTTTTTGATTGAAATTTTTTAATCTTCGAATTGCTTGAATTTTCGATAGCGAGTTATTCGTGATTAAAACGCTGTTTCATTATTTCTTTAAAGGTAACAAATGGCTTTGCGGCTCATCCTAGTCCGTCAACCGTAAGTGTGCAAAATTTCAGCTGTGTAGTTCTCAGTGCGCGACCCTGATAGGAAAGTGTACCGCTTGCTTTCTACACGGAAAGGAAGTATAATTTTTCATGGATTCAACATAGAACAATGACGCAGCATATTCTAATTTCGAATTTGATGATAAATAATCAAGAGTGTGTCAAGTGTTTAGCGAGATACGGTACATTACCCGACACGAGGCAAACATAAGAGCAGAAAACGCATGTTAGATCGTGAACTCCAATCTTTCGCTAAGGTCTGATGAGTACTCATCTCCGGTATGTCTAATCTGGAATGATTTCTCATTTGTCCCGAAAATCGGTCATTCGAGATCGTCAGCGTTCTTTTCAACATTCAGTGCTTTATTGTAATTGAGGAAAGATTCGTTGAACTTCGATCTCGTAGGATGTTTTATCACGTAATGCGAAAAAATTCGTGTTTCATGGCTGCATGAGTCACGTAATTACTACTCGTATTTTTGTTGTTGTATATTGAAACTACGCGCCTGAGGACATTTGTGCGTTGTAAGATTTCAGAAATTAGCTCGTTCTTCAATATCGTATCGTGTACACGTATCTATTTTATATTATTCATTTAGCAATCGAGTACATAAATATCTATATTATGCTGAATTTCATTGTGGGTCGCGATCAATGAAACATCGTGAAGTACAACATCGTAATTCCCTTTCGTTTAGTGTCGTGTCGGAAGATTCGTAACGAAAGTTACTCCGGCTATTGTACATTTTATGTAGGTAATGTGCATGTTGATGAATACAATGGACCTAATATTGTACCGCAGTAGAATGAAAGTGTAGTCCGAGCTCTCTGCGTACGACGATGGTATCTATTTGACGCGAGTTTAGTCAACCTATTGAAATAATATTATGCTGTAATAGAGTGGAATAGGAGAGATTTTTTCACTGGTGCATAGTTTCGGCGAGTGAGTCATCGAGTCAGCGGCTGCATCGAATACCCAAACGTGAAATCGAACGAGTTGAATGGGCGATAAAAATGCTTCAACTTGGAATGCAGAACCGATATTACATATTGTAGGGTGTTAGTATAAAGGTCTGCTGAAGGTCAGCTTCTTTTTTTCGTCCTCGTCTGTCGGGAGTAGAACAGAATCATCAATCGAAAATGGGATCATTATGTAAATTTATGATCTGTTCCTAATTTGTATTGCTATGTCATTGTTGTTCTCGCTGTCCTCCTTATACATGGTATTTATTATTTTTCGGATCTTGACATTGACTCAAGGGTGATGAACTCTTCTGATTATGATCATATCCGTATCCTTTTCTCATGGAGGCTCATTGATGATGATGTTTGAAATTGAGTGCGAGGCGAGCTTCGATAATTGTCCTTTCTCGAATATCTTACGATAAATTGCAAAAATTCTTATTCGAATGCAAAAAATCAATTTCAAATATCTAAGTCTCGAGTCTTGCAGATGAAGGCCTCAGAGTGCGAGTTTTGGCGCAAGTATTGACATTTTTAATGTCTTTACCGGCACCCCACCCCCTTCCACTGATGGAAATTCGTGAAGCCGAGTCGCCTCCCCCCTGTGGTGGACTCAGAATCTCGAACCCTCGACCCAATCCATAAAATCTGCGCGGCCGAGTTCGAGTTTCTGAGTGTTAGGCTGTACTAGCTGTGAACTAGGTCGAAACTAACCTGAAGCAGGCCTACTGAGGCTTAACATATTGTATATTAGGTTTAAACTAGATCTACCATGGCGGTATATTAGGCTACACTAGCTATAGACTATACTTAAACTAGACTTGAACTACCCGCAATTGGATTGTACTAGTTGAAACTAGATCTAGCACAGAGATCAGCTCTGCAATACTATAAGCTTAGACTACCTATCTACCATTCAGTATAGTAGCCCAATACCAGGTTTATGCTACGCTATACTAATGTCAGTTCTAGCATACAGTATATTAGGCTACACTAGCTTTAGACTATGCTATATAAATACTAGATTATATTAGAAGAAAGAGGACTTATCCAGACGGTATCAAGAATTCAAAGTATATTATTATTGCGACATTGGCGTCTGTTGAAATCAAATTACAGAAAAATATAAAAAATATTTAAAAAATATTGTATATAAAAAAATGAAAGAAATTTTGAAAATGATTTAAATGAGAACCGACGTTTCGCGTGTACACCTACAGCATCTTCGGAGTTGAGAAAAATTTCTTTAATTTTTTTAAATATTTTTTTCCCCCTTTTTTTAATATTTTTTTTATATTTTTCTGTAATTTGAGTTCAACAGGCGGCAGTGCCGCAAAAGTAGTATACTTTGAATTTTAGACTATATTAGGCTTAGTTTATAATAATTTATTCTCAATTGATAGGCTTTATCCCTACTCAGGGTGTCTACCAGGTCAACTAAGTCAATTGAAGTTAACTTTTTTGAAACATGGTCTACTAAGTCAAGTAAAGTTAACTTATGTTTTTCATATATGTCTTCCTATATGCACAATATCAAGGTATAATCAACAAACTTCACACTTTTCTCAATTAAATATTAATTCTTGCAAGCGAATAAAAAAATACCGAAATTACGATATTATTTTGGTGGTGGGAGGGGGGGGGGGGGGGAATTTGATATTTTTTAGGGTCAAATAAAATATCGAAAAAAGGTCAACTAATGTCAACTATTTCCACTTTTTAATTCTGGTAGACACCCTGCCACTGCTTGATCCAGAAATTGGCGAGTCTGAGGTTGAGTTCCCCCGTCCAAAAATAGGCTGTAGTATGTATGTATGTATTGTAGGCATCTCCATACAATTGGAGGTTACCCTCGACATTATGTTCTAATTACGAATTATTGCATGTCCTACTGTTGCCCTAGGCTTAAACTTATACTAATTCTATTCCGTTGAGGTCGTCTCGGTTTTCTGGTTATTTTTCCACTTACAATTCTTTTGAATAGTCCGTCTAGTAGCCAGGTTCACGTACGTAGGTTCAGTGGTGGACAACAATGGTGGCGCAGCTCTGCGGAAATTCGGAGGGCAAGAGAAGCAACTGTGAAATTAACGCGTACATGGAAAGATCGAGTCATGACGCGTAACACAAAGCTGCGCTTGCTAACGACTCTAGTCTTTCCTGGGTCCCTGTATGGCGCTGAAACATGGACCATAAGTGAGGTGGAATCAAGAAATAGGGTTAACGACCAAAACAAAAAATTTCGTAACAGAGAGTTGAAAATTCCGACAGGCATTCCACAACATACAGACGCATCAAGCATTTTTGTTTATACTCTGAAGGGGGTTTGTTACGTACCCTCCATTTTGGAAAGAACGTGAAATTGTGCATAAGAATTTGTCATGAACGGAAAAATGAATTTTTGTTCTTTAACCCTATTTCCTTAGGAGAGGTGTAGTTATTTCCACCTCACATAAAAGCTGATGGTAGAAATAGGATCGACGCCCTGGAAGTATAAGCCTACCGGAGGATGCTGCGTATACGCTGGACGGCCAAACAATCCTATTAAACGAGCTCCATATCGAATAATGCTTGTCCTCTGTGTGTTACCAACGAATCTATTACGTGGATATCAGGGGACAACGTAGAGAAACTGGTTGTCCGGGGCAAAGTGGAAGGCACTCGATTTTGTGGTCGTTCGCCAAAGAGATGGTTGAACCAGGGGGAGGAGATCTCGGACCAACATTTGCAGCAAGTTGTTCGGAACGCCGAGGACCGCAAAGACTTGCGAAGAATTGGATCGTCAAGTGCTCAGGCATGAGCAGTGGACGTGTGATAATGATGATTACCTCTAATGGTTGCTTCCGTTGGATAATTACTTTTCTTAGTACCTCATTGTTGGTAACTTTGTCATTACAGAGGATACGGCACATTCTTCGGTACAGCCACATCTCTAGTGTATCTGCCTTTTCCTCCACCCATTTGCTGACGATCCAGCTCTCTGAAGCCTACCTCACAATTGACCAAACGTATAGCATCTCATCCGCAGTCTGAGTTCCACTTCCATCTTTTTCCTTTTCAGGACACGTTTGCGCCCCTTGCTCCATTCGATTCTCATCTACAAGTATTCTTTCATCATTGGTTTCTTTGTTACGCTGTGTTTTCATAATTTTTGTTTTGTCGACGTTTTACAGGGTGTCTACCAGGTCAACTAAGTAAATTAAAGTCAACTTTTTTGAAACATGGTCAACTAAAAGTAAAGTCAACTTTTCTATCCGTAGGTCAACTAAAAAGTCCAAAAATGCATAATTTTGTGTAAAGAATGTTTTTCACATGTCTTTCTATGTGCACAATATCAAGGTATAATCAACAAACTTCTGACTTTTAAAATGACACTTTTCTCAATTAAATATTAATTCTTGCAAACGATTAAAAAATACCGAAATTACGATATTAGTTTGAAGAGGGGAAGGGGGAAGGAGTTTGATATTTTTTAGGGTCAAATAAAATATCGAAAAAAGGTCAACTAATGTCAACTATTTCCATTTTTCAATTCTGGTAGACACCTTGTTTTAGCGGGGAACTTCGGAAAATTTCTGCATGCGTCCGCGAGCGTGTTCGAGGTTGATGACGTCACCAACCCATAGAAGGAGGACTTGGGAAAATGTGATTCTCGAGCTGTAGCATATCATAGGAGAGGGACAGTAAAATGTCGACTCTCGAGCTATATATGATGGGAGGGGGACTTGAAAAAATTAAGGTAAGTCCCAAGGTCATCTGCACGCACGCAGGCACACGCAAATTTTAAAATTAGGGTAGGGTCAGAGCAAAGGCATGAAACATGTCAAACTTTTGACTTCTAAGCTACAGTCCGACCTTGCTAAATCGAACATCGATAAATCGAATTTTAGGATATTTCGAACTAATATTCAAGTCCCGGTCCCAAAATACCAAAATGCATGTATTTTTACCTCTATAAACAAAACAAAGTTTAGATAAATCGAATTTTTCAGAGCCAGCTTTGGGGAGAAAAAACCCCTATAGTTCGTACGTTGTATCGGAAAAACTTCTACAAATCGAACGTTTTGACTGTGCATCAAGAAAAACCTTTATATTTCGTACGTTGTAATTGAAAAGCCTTTACAAATCGAACGTTCGTTGAGGTGTGAATCTACAATTGATAAGTTAAATTCTGTATTATCACATATTATTTGTTCCAAATTTTTGCGTTTTCATACTTAAATCGAATTCCGCCCTTGATAAATCGAATTCTTGATAAAACGAACCATAGATAAATAGAACTAATTTACTCGGCCCCAGCGGTTCGAGTTAGCAAGGTCCGACTGTATATATTAAGGAATCCAAGTCTGAGTTATTCTCTGCCACCTCCCCCCCCAAAAAAAAAAAAAAAAAAAATTGTGTGGAATCCTTGACTTGATCCAGAATGATTAACTTATTATGCGTGACCAAAAATGAGGGCGAACGAGCGGAGCGAGTGAGCCCCCGAAAGCTAGTTAGCTTAAAATATGTATACTAGACGTCACAGATGTTGATAACGTTACAAGGAGGTTTAAGCTAGTTGATGTCTTTACGGTGCCTTTATCCACTATTGAAAATTATTCTGTCTTAACAGTTTGCTGGATCGAGCAAAAAAATGATCTTTACTTTATTTAGCTCCGTCAGAATATTTTTACATTCTTCATAATATTTGCAAGGATCAGTCAGTTTCTTACCTACGTGTATAGTGCTAAAATGGTTTTGATATTATCAATATCGTCTATCAGGAAAATTCCCACTTACTCTTGCGCTCAAAATCAACATTTTTCATTATCAATTTAGTTCGATCTTATCGGAGATACGCTGCAGTGTTTACTAGTGTAAGGATGAAGTACGCGATTACTTGTTGAGAATTGTAGCGAAAGCATAGTTTTCCATATTTGAACAGTTTTTCCAATGATTGATATTGCCTGTTGTTCCAATATGTCAAATTGAGAAACGAGAGCATTCTCAGATAGTTTGAGAATGCTGACGTGTTTTGGATTTCAATAACTAAGTGAAGTCTGTGGACCGAAATTTCTGATTTTTATTTCGAGAAGATTTTCGATCACTCAAATGGAGTTGCTGAAACGTCTGGGGATCTTGGTGTGCATTCTAAGTGCAAATATGTAAGCGAGTGATTTTCTTTCAATATTGTGAACAGCGATTCATTTTGATTGAACTCGACTTCTGGTATTCTACAGAATCGGAATAGCAAGAACGCAACCTTATTCATTCGCCGACTACATAAAAGCTGGTTTAAAATTTGATTGCACTATCGCTATCGATTTGTCAGGCAAGCTATATATTGTTCTCATGAAAACGAAGGCGACGTTTCTAAAAACATGAATCATGATTAGTGTAATTTTTCTAGCATCTAGACCTGAAGGAAATGCGAGGCACCCGTCATCTGCTCCCACAACTCACTCTTACGAGACAGTTTTGTCTTTATTGGTAGAAACTCTGAAACCTCTCGTCTTAGATGATAAGTTTTTCGTATTCGGTTTCGGAGCAGAATTATCATCTTGTTCTGGGGATGCGACTAAGAATGCTTCTCACGGTTCAAATACGATTGCCAATGATTTCTGTTTCGGCAGTGATGTGCTCAAAACTGGAGTTCGAGGTAAAAAAAGAATCACGTGGTCAACTTTTTTCGATCACCTGGTGTTCAATTTTTTGGTTTTTAGGTGTTTTAGAGTCTTATCGCGATTGTATTAATCAAACTAAAGTGTCCGAAACCGCCCACTTTGCACCCGTCGTTCGACGTGCTATAGACGTTGCTCGCTACACCGGATCGTTTTCGGAAAAGTATTTCATTTTGGTTATAGTGACGGATGGAACCATCACGGATATGCAAGAAACTATAGAAGTAAACAAACGTTCAATCCTTTTACCTGATACTTGGTCTTCTTAATCAGGGGCTTGATTCTCGTATTTACTTAGGGATCGCAGTCGACTATATTTCCTACATTTTCTGTCAATTACAGACTATAGTGGAAGCCGCCACCTCCGAGCCTATATCTATCATAATAGTGGGTGTCGGTTCGAACAATTTTTACGTTATGGAATTAATGGATGGTGACTTCACTCGTTTAGAAGCGAATGGCAAAAAGGCTTCGCGAGATATTGTGCATTTTGTACAATTCAATGGTGATAATATTGCGTCCGACACGGCCAAAGAAGCGCTAGCCGAATTACCTAAACAAGTCGTGTATTTCATGCGGTCTCACGCGAAAGACATTGAATCAAAATTCAAGTCTATCGATCGAACTGCGCTGCAGAACAGTAGCGTTGCTGATGCACTAACCTCCGATGTTACCGTTGTGGAAAAGATCCAAAAATTGCTGGAGCAGGCGACTCGGAAGAATACATTCTACGCAAACGTCGATACGATAAAAGTGATATCTGCTGGAAATGGAGAATTGATTGCCGAGATGGTGGTCGAGGAGAAGCACGTAAACTTGTACGGAACTTTACACGGTGGTTGTACCGCCACCATAGTCGATATTTGTACCGGTTTGGCTCTCGGCACTCACCCTACTCCGGGAACGGGTGTTTCTATCGATATACATATGTCGTACATGAATCCTGGAAAACTGAATGATACCATCGTCATCGAGGCGAGCACGATCAAAGTTGGCAGAACTTTAGCGTTTGCGGAAGCCACGATTAAGAGTAAAACTACCGGTGCTGTCGTCGCTAGGGGATCGCATACGAAGTACGTGGATAATACGTCGGGAAAGTTTTCTGTGTTGGACTTTTCGAATTGATGGTTTCATGCTTTCGAACCTGCCTTTTCTCGGGAATTGGAATCCTCATTGTTGTCATTCCCTCGCCTCTTTACCTCTTTATATTGAATAACCAATTTATACCTTTCTACTACTATTTCAAGATTTAAGACATTCCAAACATTAGTTAGTTCAATTAAATTACAGAATGTTGGTTTGAGTCGTAATTCCAATTGATTGTCTTGTAATCGAATGAGATTGAGTTTTCCAACTTCTCATCCAACTGCTGCCGCTGGTAATGTTACCTGAACCTGAGTACCTTTTGCTTGGTGCTTTTCGTAGCCATTCCACTAGAGTAGGCAAGCTCGTATCAAATTTAAATATTCTCCTTTTATTAAATTTTCTTTAACACGTCTGTTTCTTTCTCTACTCATGAGCCGGAGTACACGTGATTTCACCCACTTGATCGTAGCAAAGTACGAACGGGATTGTTTGAGTGATTTTCAAGCCCACCCTTTTGTTTTGTGACCATTCTTTTTCGTGTTGTTCTCTTGCCAGGTTTCTCGTCCGAAGAAACGACATTGGAGTATGATAATACTATAAAAAATAATTTCGCGAATTCCAAGTTTTAGAATAAAGCTTTAAAGTCATTGAATCTTTGAGAACCTTGAAAGCTGACTTCTGTACAACTGTTTAGCTCCGACTTTGTTCAGATAGTCCTGTCTGGACTGACAAAATGGCTCTTCGATGTTCCGAAGCAAACGTAGCAGGGCCGTAGCTACGGGGGGGGGGGGCAAATGGGTCAATGACCCCCCTGGCATTTTATTTTGACCCCCCTATTAAAAATGATGAAAATGTGCTCAACCCTCGAAAATCGGTTGTCCTACCGACGAAGTATGCTATTTAATCGTGAAGACCGATTAACTGTTTTAGCACACGAAAAGAACTATTTAAAAGCTATCACGGACGATGCATTCCTACGAATTTTCAACTCTAGTAAAAAAAGAAACTTACAATAATTTTAAATAATTTATGTCAAATATTTCCGCGAATGTCTTTTTCATATATACATATTATACACGTACTTGTGCACATTGAAAAATTTGTCATTATTTCTCTATTGTCATGTTTTCTGTTTCGTGATCATTCCTTATCCCCATATTTGTCATTTCATTCTTGCCCCATCTTGACCCCCCTAGAAAAATTTCTAACTACGGCCCTGAAACGTAGTTCACTGAACTCTGTTTAAAAGCAGTCGGAAACACACTAAAAAGTTAGTGAAGTCATCGTTAAAACGTTAGATGCTTGTGATAGATATGGAGGCATTAGATGCCTGTCGAAGGATCGACTTAGGTGTCATGAAATTGGTTTGGTGACAGTCGAAAATGCGACTAGAAGTCTTCATCAGGTTAATACTTCGAAAATGAATCCACCGTCGATTCGGCGCCGATCCGTCGGATCATTTTATCTTCATATATTATTTCATTCCTCCCACAAATACGACGTAGTTTCGACGTAAAATTTATAAGATATAATCGCAAACTCGTGAATAGTTATTTCCTTTTTTGGCTGAGGAAGTTTCTTAACGAATTCGAACTTGAACTTGTGTATTGAGCTTGAAATTTATAATGAACGTTGCGTCATTTTTTTTCTCCCTGCAATCATTTCTTATCTGCATAATATAATGAAAGATTGATGAGTATAAAAGACAATGCGAAATTTCTTGATCATCGGGGAAAACAATTTTCTTCCTATACAACTTACATAATTATAGTGAATAATGAATGACGGTAGTCTGTTTTAGAACAAATAGGGCTGTAACAGCTGAACAATCTCGACTTAGTGTGGTAATAGTATATAATTTGTTAATTCGGAAAATTCCCCAAGATGAACTCGGCTAGTTTGGACCGGTTTTGTTCTGGTTTTTTTTTTTTCTCCTCTTAATCGCATTATTTATCCGTAATCGAATACTTGATAGAAGTTCGAAGAAAATATCTGATATTATAGTAGTGAATGAGTTGGTAAACATCATAAAAACTTGGGAAACTATGTGCAAAATTTCGATGAAGAAGTGTAAGATTATATCAGAGAAGAGAGAACGGGAGATTTTTACACATAATATTTTGATTTACGTGAAGATATTCTAATGTGTGAAAGCTCACACCTATCCAGGTTCGAGTCATGTGTATGAATTTCGCTCTATAGAATTTTACCATATGGATGCTTTAAAAGATCTCTATCCGCAAATTATATTTGGCGAATTATTCAGGATCATTGAAGAGCCGTGAGAATGTGGAAAGTGTTATGATATGCAACTTGTTTTTAAAAAGTGAATCATTGCACGTCGATTGAAGACGACCGGAACACAACTTTCAACAATGGCATTCTGCAGGAAAGCTTTCATGTAGAGTAGATTTCGAAAGATGTATCGCACCAATATTGCAAGCTTCTCCTCAATGTTCCACTGACTCCGTCTCGACTTGTGTAGATTGACTTTTCGAATACAGACTCACCGACAGATCGTAGTGGGTGCACGAATATTCTGGATAGGGAGCCCTACTACAATACAAAGTATAAGCCACCTCTTGAGTCTATGGTACATGAGAAACATAAATCGAATATAAAGCTACTATAAAGTAGGCTTGGATCTCATATAAGCCTAGCATAATACATAGTATAAACCCAGTATAATAGACTGCTCGAATCAGAGAGAAGTCCACTCCTATCATCTATAGCTCGGAGGTGAAAATTTTTCCACGTCCAACGTTTTTCCTCCCGGCGGACGGCGCCCGGCGTTTTTCATCGAATTACCCTCCAATGAAACAGGTTCTCTGTTAAAAACGAACTTCCTTCCTCTGAGAAAAGTAGGAGGCCGTAGTAGAAGGAACTTGATATAAATAAACATGAAAATTTGAAAATAATACAATTGACGAAAGTTTACTTTTATTTTCGTCTTCGACGTACGGAGGTCTCAATCTTGGGAGGTTACGAGATCAAATCCATGACATAAAATGAGAAATTGATAGAATTAATTCGGTTCTCCAAATTATGACCAAAGACATCAAACGACGACGTACTCAAAGGAGTAAAACAAACGGAGTAATTTAATTAAAGTCACGAGATCGACTGCAGCCTCGCGTATGATCGAAACGGGCGAACATTCGGAAATTTTCCTTGTTCCGGGCCATGGAGGGAATCTTACCGACAAATTGGTCACCTAACGTATGAACTCGCGAAGAGAGATGCTCTTATCATACACGGAGCTGCAGTCGATCTCTCAAATCAAACACACAAGTCAACAAATAACAAGCTTCTGTGGAACATTCTTTCCATTGCTTGGAACAATGAGAATTTCCGCACGTTTGCCCGCTTCGATCGTACGCAGTGTCGAAGTCAAATTCTCACCGCGAGTCCACGAGAGCTGACCACTTCCTCGATTCCATTCCCTCCGTCGCGTCGCTTGATTGAAATAACTAGAATTTCATGACGATTCCCGCTTTAATCATACGCGGGGCTGAAGTCGATCTCTCGCCACGAGCACACAACAGAAAACGAACTTCTCGGTTTCATTCCCTATGTATCGCCCGGAACAACAAGAATTTTAACATGTTTGCCTGGCCCCATTGAACGTAGGACTTGCAATCGATCACTCACCGTGAGCTTAAAACTTTACCTCAGAAGACAATGATTGGAGGACAAGGATACAAGAACAAATAGAGCACTACCCCCTCCCCCCTAAACAGTTGGAGGGAAAGGAGATCAGCACAAACGAAAAAGGGTATGGCACAATGCAGAACAAAAGTAGCACAACGTAAGAAACTTGCCTACCATAACCTTGTCATATCAAAGGCTGATAAAGGGAACACTTGAAGGTGAAGGAGTTTTTGGATTCTAGTAAAGCCAAGATTGTTGCCTCGTAGAATCGAAAGATCCGCCACGTTGTGGATAGAAGTGAACACTGGAATCCAGAAATTTTCTTTAAAAAAGTTGTTGTTAATCTCTAATTCCATCCTATAAAATAAAGAGGTCGCAATCAGTCGTATTTCTAACTTGGGACGCTCGGGCTATATATAATTTAAGGGGTTGATAAATATAAATATGTGTATAACAGAATTTATTTCTATTCATTTTCTTTTACTCATTCTTTTCTGGATGAGAGAAGAGCCCTTCTACCGTAAGGCTTTAACTTCAAGATTTTTTCATTTTCAAACACTTGTCTTTATCTCATTTTCGTCTGAGCCACGAAATTCTGGCTGGATGGCTATCGTTACATGATCCGGAATCCTTCTAGTTTAGTTTCAATGGATTCAAAGGAAAAATAATTACGTCGAATACGTATTTGATGTAAAAGTCTGTTCATTGCAAATATGTATTTGAAACCAAAGTCGAGAGTTTCGTTCTCTCCGTAACATTGGGCAATCTTCCTAAGTGTGTAATTGAGTGGTTTCAAACAAGAACCTGGGACTATAAAGAATTACTTTATGGTATGGGTTTCATTTTTCTACGAGTAAGGTACTCGTCCAATCATTGGGAAAAAAAAAGTCCTCATCTCTTACCGGAACTTTTATTCCGAAGCAAAACACATTTTTCTTTACGAGAAAGAAATTGCGAGGCAAATGATCAGAGCTGACGCGTTTAATCTTTCGTTTGTCTCTCATGGGTGGTTTCTGATGCTCACGGAAAACATTTTGAATGGACCTAAGTGTTTCTATGCAATAAGTCGATTCAAACACGCTAATCGATTGAGAAATGTGAGATAGAGGAATGTCTTTTTTCTCATTAGCCACTCTTCACTTGTCGACATGCGACCCGAAGACATCGATAATATTTAGATTTTCATATTCAAATCGTATAATAATGTCGTATCAAATGTTATCACCTGCACCTGTCAGACAAGTTTCTTGAGGTATGTCTCATCTAATGTTCCGATGTTTGTTGTGACTTTTAGATACGCATGCGTGCGAGTTGGGAACGTGTAAATTTTTGTGAAATTACATCGTTCGCATTACGAGCATCCGGAGTGCGCTGCTCGACAGAGAATAAAGAAAATTCCGCCTCTTTTGGGACTTTCTATGCCATCCTGGTTTTCCGCTCTTCTACTACTGGTGCGTGTTATAGTACAATACAGTATGTATTTCACTGAATGAAGTCGAATAAGTAGAAGAAGTGAATAATAAAGGTATTCAGAGTTCGATATAATGCTGCGTAGTAAGACGAGAGCGAGAGAGAAAGATTTCAACATCTCGAGTACGGGCAAATAGTTTTATCTTTATACAGCGCTGCTATACCTGGGTATACGTGTATCGTGTACGGCCAGTAAAAAAAGAATAACATTAACGGGTTTTACGTCGTTTGTCGTCCGCAATATGCAACATTACGTACAAAAAATAAAGCGAGTAAGTGCCGTATGTATAAAAAGTTGAAATGCAAAATAAAAGATGAAAAAAAAAAGAGAAATATACCATAGTAAAAATAAGAAAAGAGCGTCGCAGGTTGAGAGAAATGAAATAAAAAACAGAAAAATGAAACAGACCGTGACATCAGATTCACGTTGGCGATTACGTTCAAGAGAAATACCCGCGCCATCACTACTCTTTATGAGGGATCCGGTACCTAGATCCTGTTGATATTACATCAATATAAAAATCAGGTGCTACCGACTAGTCCAGCTGACTCGATGTTATGTGCAAATCACGTGAAACGACACTGATTACCTTCGTTGATTGACATTCTTCGCGTTTTTTCCAACTATCGTTCTAAGAAATCGGGTTGCTGCATCCAGTTTGCCAATTTCTTCATCGGGCAATATGAACGGAAACTGTTGAATTTTCGACAAACGATCGATTACCATCGTTTCGACTGCCCCGTATTTTTCAAGTACGAATACGATGAATTAACAATTCTTCTCAATCTTATACCTCAGAAACTACGTTTGCGCGAAACAAAGGCGTAAGAAGAGGGAATGGGGGGTAACTCTCAAAGACACTGTAAAGAAAAGAAATTTAATATTTTTTTGCACATGCACTAAGTCAATTTCTCATCAAACGAGGACCAGACGGAGTAATTTAATTAAAGCCACAGAAATACAAAATACACCGGAGCGCTTTCGGTTAAAGAACCATTGTCAACGGGTGACATGAAAGCAACTGAACCAACACCGGCCGGCAACAAACACTGCCGAGGAAATCATGACTGAACTAGCGAGTCATCACAATGTGAATCATACTCATGAACCAGTTCAATCAACCCCTCATCAGGTATGTACCTGTTGAGCACATTTAGGTTATCGTTATTCACATGGCGAATAATTTCAATATGTTCTAACGCGGTACGCTTGAAAACCGAGGACTCTCTATGGAGGAGGGACTCGGATCCCTCTTTGAAACTATGGCCAGTGGTTATAAGGTGGTCCGCAAATGCCGAATCACCCAATTTCTTCTTTTCCCACGCCTTCCTATGCTCATCTATTCTAATTTTGAGCTGACGTCCAGTCTCACCTATGTAGATTCCATTACAGTCATTACACTCCATTTTGTAAACCCCACTTCTTTCGACCAGTGGGATGGGGTCCTTCAGCTTAACGAACAGACTTTTTACAGTGTCAAGATTGTAATACACTGGGCGAAACCCAAGTGGGCGGAGGACACGACCTAACTGGGAAGAGAATTTTCCTAAAGAGGGGAGCATGATCCAACGTTTTCTACTGTCAGACGCCGGATTGTGGGGGGGGGGAGGTAGCGGAATCAAGGCTTTTCCGAGTCAATTTTCTATGGACCATCAAGTCAATATCTAAGCTGACCTCATTCACTCTGGCCAAGTGCTTTATAGTCAAAAGCTCCTGTTGAAAAGCGAGGTGACCCAATGGAATAGTAATCAACCGGTGGATATAACTATTAAAACCGGCAATTTTGTGGGCAACAGGGCAGAAAGATCTGCCGTGGACAGTAATATCGGTCGAGGTATCTTTTCTATATATGGCGAATTCATGGACACCTTCTCTATTAGAGATAGTAAGGTCCAAAAAATTTATAGATGAACCGCCTACTTCTAACGTGAATTTGATAGAAGGATACAAACTGTCGAGATACCTAAGAAACTCCAATAGGAGATCTCGGTGACCGGTCCACATACACAACACATAATCAACGTACCTGTGCCAGTAATGTATATGACTCAAAAGCCCCTGGCCAGAGGAAAAAAGACCGAGCTCAAATTTAGACATGAAAACCTCCGAAATGAGGGAACCCAGAGGAGAGCCAATAGGGATACCTACCTCCTCTGGAGATTCGAAAAATTTCCCTTCAAATTTGCAAAAATTGGGAGACCAACAAATAGTGAGTAAATTGAAAAATTCTGCCAGTTCTTCGTGACAGATATTAGTTTGGACCAAGAGGTCTCCCATATGCTGCATGGAAGTAGCTCTAGGGATACTCGGAAGTAAGCCGACTACGTCAAAGGAGCATCGTGTAGAATCAGGCGGAAGAATGTCATCTTTGAGCTTATCAGCCAGAGAGACCGAATTCTTCATAGAGTAGGATGACTCAAATTCTACTCTAGATTTAAACCAACGGTCCAAAAATTTTGCCAAGAAGTACGTGGGGGAAGACACAAAGGAAACGACCGGTCGCATCGGAGTGTCCTTCTTATGAACCTTAGGCAGCCCGTACAATAAGGGCGGCACAGGGTTGGGCTCAAGGAGAAATCTTTTAAGCGAAGGGGTTTTGATAATAAATTCGCTATTGTTTATGACACGTCCAACTTCTTTAACGTGATTTGGAAAGTTGAAATCCACTTCACCCGATTGAATGCTGTTGACCAGGGGTCTCATCGGACGGTTCGCTTTGTGGAGTTTTACAACCCCTTTGAATTTTGGTGCAACCGGGTTCATCTCAAGCGTCTTTCCATTGCCGGGTACATTGTTCCGTTTCAACACAGCTTTCAGGTCATATTGGTATTTCCGTGTTGGGTCCCTTGCCAGCTCTTGGTATCCATTAACTGCGATGTACGATTCCACTTTTTGGGTGTAGTCTTCCTTCTCCATTACCGCTACCGTGCTGCCCTTGTCCGCCTTTGTCAAAATCAGGTTGTTCTGTCGGATCTTCTTTTGTAGATTTGTGACCTTCCTCTGCATTACTTGCGTTCTGTCATAGGTTCGGCACATATCCTCTTTGATGTCCAACAGTACTTTTCCAATTTTAGTCCGGGCTTCTGGTCTCACGTCGTGTTCCATGGTTTGGATTACTTGTTCGCAGCTAATGGCCATGCTTTCAAGCCTACACTGGTTCAGCCTCTCTGGCTGCACGTACTTGATGCCTTTGTCCAGCAGTCTTCTTTCTTCTTCTGTGAAGGTGACACTTGATAGGTTCTCGGTTCTGGGAGCAAATTTGTACTCGACTCTCGCTGTCTCTTCTTTCTTTCTTCTTTCTTCCGGGTCAGTTCGGCAAGCTTCTTCTTGATCTGTTTTGTTTGGGCTTCCACTCGTTTTTTCACAATAGTCTTCTCCTTTCTTCCCCTCTCCTCCTTTTTCGAACATCATTTCTTTAACTTCTTGCGGGTGGAGTAACCTGGACAGATGGAAATATTGATCATACAGTAGACATTCAGCCTGGTGATTTTCTTGTAGAGTTCACCAATTTCGTTCTTCACTCTCAATCTTTCGGCTTGCATCTTGGTACGTTTCACTGCTGCGCTATCTCCTGGTAGCCTGATAGTCGCATACTTGGGAATAATGCCTTGTCCCAAGCATTCGTTATTGAACCAAATCTTCACATGTGTCACTCTTAGTTTGACCTTGGTCTTCAGAAACTTAAAAACCTCGTTAACCATGTCTGGTGTACAACTCCCAAAATCGCAGATATAAACCGATCTTTTGAGATTACCTTTGCGAATGCACAGACCATCTTCTGGTATCCAAAGTTAGAATTGGTCGTCGGTAGTTCCGGATAAGGTCGATGAACTGAGGACAGCTCAATTGTGTTGGAACGGTTAGGCTTAGTGTCAGTGTAGTTTTGTTGAGCATTGTTTTGCGAATGTGTCGATGTAAGGTCTTCAGGAATACACAAGAAGAACAGCTTATTGCTACTTGGAAATTAGTATTAGTATCATTCGCGTTTAATCGCACGATTTCCATTATTCAGACTCGATGATGAGTCAAATGTTGCTGCCGCAGCATTAGTTGTCGGTATTGCTCCACAAAACAAACCTAAAATTATTTCGAGTTCATTACTCTTCGACTGCTTGTTTGATATTCATTTTCTTCGTCAAAAAGACAGCGTCGACTTAAGCAAAAAAAAAGTAATTTGGAGAGCGACGATTTTGCGGAAGTGACTGAACATCAAGACGAGCGTCTTCGTTTTGCTCCAATATGGATATGTGGGCTGAGTGAGTGCAAGAGATGGAGCGGAGAACAGGTACAGATTGCTGGTTGTAATAATTTATTCTGATTGTATCGTTTTCCTCAATAATAATGATGATAATGAAAGCGTCTATCATGATTTTTCATTATACGATGAGATCGACCGAAGTATGAATCGCGAGAGCGTGTAATACGTCGCGCGAGTGTAATTTTGATAATAATTAATATTTCCCGCGATTCGTAATAGGGTACGACGTCATCTCCGTCATCTCGTCATCAGCGACGCTGAACAGCACAGTTTCGGCACCCGTTCTCGATAATGGAAGTTCAAAGACAAGGCTCGGGATACGGCCTATTAATTTGAATATAAATCACCGCGAGCTTACCTCAAATTACAGTATATTTTCTCGTTCGCGAATTAAGAAAAAGAACAATGATTTCCATTTAAGCGCAGCTGTTTCGCGGTCCACTGGTCGTATTTCCTCTCAGCATCGAAAAAATTTTCATCTCCCGCGACCAGATAATATCAACGTTACTCTCCAGCTTCTTGCTCCAGTATTTTTTAGTTTTTCTCGTCGATTTTCCTGCGTTTCATTTTGGCCGGTCGAGTTTTTCTTTCTCTCTTGCGTCGAGGTATATATACCTAGAAGGCGCGTACCAATTTCAGATTACCGCGGATATAAAATATTTTTTCAAAGAATTATATGTACTTCAAACATTAGAGAGCGAACGAATGTTGCGCTGAAGTGACCGAAACTGTGTCGAATGAATTACGTGAACCGAAACAATCGAGCCGTATCGAATTAATGTATTTTTGATCAGATCGACTGACTGTGTTAGAGTAGCGCTCTTTCTTTTTATACGGCGCGAGATGTCAATTCTATATGATATAAAATTAATAATAATTGCTGAAAATTAAAGGTATTTTCTCTTCTTTTCGTAGGATATGATAGTAATGCATCGCGTATATGTAGTTCATTATTACGTATTATGTGGTAAAGAAAACTTTCGTGACTGTACTCCTTCCCCTTTCGGAAAAGAGATTTCGTTTCGGAGAAATTTTTAATAACCTAAGACGTAATCACGGTACAGAGGCTGTGTGCGTTTACGTCGTCCGGGTATCTGTCTAAACAAATGACGCGACGCGACGGGCAAGGATGACGATGACAACGCATTCAATGGGTGTCCCACCGTACACAAAGAAGAAGCTGTACCATATATACACATTAGATATGATCATATTTTCGGAGGAGATTACCGCGTTTTCTAGGACAGTAAGCGTATGTATAAACGCTGATTCACAAAAAATAGAATGACAAAAAGAGATTTCTTCTCTGTAATACTCTCGATGTTCTACACTGACTTAATGAGTGTCGACGACGACAATAATTTGTAATGTTAATTATCCGCCATTTCCATTTAGTGTAGTCGTGTACGAGAAAAAGTGTACCGTCGGATACAATTCGTGACCGAGTGTAAAGAGCGGAGTCTGGTTGTAGCCGCGTAAGCTGGAAGATGAAGAGAGAAGAAAGCAGAGAGAAGTGCGTTCGAAGTCGTGTAAGAGGACGAAGATAAACCGGAGAAAAGAATCTTTCTTTGTCCAGTTGTATCGTGGACGAAACAAAAAATTTTTGCCCGCTGTTGAAATGGAAACTGTTCTTTGAGTCATTGTTTTCGTTCCACTGCGAGTGGTATAGGAAGGCGAAGTAAGTTTTCAATGAAATCTTTGATGAACTGTTCCCGAGTTGAACTGTTTTGGTAGAAAATTTGGCACCATTGTCGCATTTCGTTTCTCACCGCCGCGGTCTGTTTGGATCCATAGTGTCCAAATTAGCAAACTTTTTGAACGCAGGTGGCAAATCCCTTGCAAACTAGCCCAACCTCCCTTTCCATGTTTATAAATGAAGTAAGAGTGGGCATAAAAAATCCACCTCATCCTCTGCCCTTACAAATTTGTCGTCAATGAGGAATAACTTGTCTTCAATATAACTTTTGTATCATTAGTGGTCTTCACGAGTATAATGGTTTTTTTCGCCATTATTCACTCAATATAACGGCACAAATTGTCTAAACAACGCCAACCAATGGCCAGATTCTCGCATATTCAATATGAGTTCCGGTGGTACACTGGTGTTCAGTAGGCCATAGCGTGCCTCTGCCTTTGCTTCCATTCCATACCCATCTTCTTCGTGACTGTGGCTGCAGATGCAGACACCTGAATCCATGCTTTGGAACCTAACGTGGTGGCTACCAGACTACTCGGAGCCCCCATCTCTTGGAGAGACCGACTGAGCTTACCCCGCTCATGCCTCACTCTAGAACAAGGTATGCTGTAGTCCACCATCCTGCCCTTGATTGCAATGTGAACACGTTGACTGCTCCACTTTCCTCAACTTCTCATGAAGGTATTTGTTGAAGCAGCCATGGCCGCTTGACAACTGCGTGTGGTGAAAATTCAACTGACCGTGATCTCGATTCATCCACTCATCAAGGTCAGACCTAGCACCCTGTAAGCAATTCTCGCTCTTCATTTCTCAAGAAAGGAGCGTCTGGCCTCCTGCTCGACCCGTTGAGCCTCTCGATCAGTCTTTGTCCTCTTCTTTGCTCTCAGCACCACCGCTCTCTTCTTAGCAAAAAGCTCGATTGGTGGTAAACGTGCGAGCCTTCGTCGAGACGGTGTGGTAGGCACTAACACACCGAAGCGAAACTCTTTGTTTGGTCTTCTACATTTCTTTCCTTCTATAGGCTATCTTGACAGAGTCAGCCCATGTTGGGGTACAATGTGGTTGTCAATTCAATCCTTCTAGTTTCCCTCGGCCGTCGTAAATTTGTCATCCCTCTTAGGTGCGTTACTACCCTCTGCCATCAGGAAATGATACTTAAAACTCATGCCCAGATACTCCATCACCCTTTCGATCGTGATTTCCGCTGGGTGGGCTGAATTTCCGACTGGTCGGGAATGATATAGCCTTCGTCTTTCCTTTTACGAGTTCTAGTCTGGCCGACTCGATTCTGGAGGCAGTGACGCCCAGGGCTTGATTTTCTCTGTTCTCTACTGCAGAAGTGAAACTTGATAATGCATACGTACTACCGGCGTGTCATTCGCTTAGCGTATAAGCTGAAGGCCTGGTTTTAATTTACCACAAGAGCGACCCAAGGATTGACAACTGCAGCATATCATCAGTAATTAGGTACTTCACTATATTAGCAGACGTCCTCTTTTAGATTTCTCGTCAGCTGAGATAACTGCTGATAATTCTGAGCAGGTACGCAGGTACTTCTGCGCCCTTAAGAGCTTCTGCAATGACATTGAGTTGAACGCATTTGAAGAGTACTACAGGGAAGAAGGGGGAAATATCCTAACGAAAAGATGTGGGGAAACGGTTCTTCCTCAGTGATACAAAAAATTTATTTCTTCAGATCGTTTCCTCTGAACATTTACCCTTTTCCCTCTGTACCTTCCATTTCTTATATCGAGCTGACAGATGCACGTGATTGACGTCATTATAGAAAGTGATGTTATGATAGAGAGCTTGAAAACTGCACGACTGAAAATCAAAGAGGGAAAAGTAGCTGACCCAACACGACGTGATGGGAGAAGACCTGTTTAGGAGACTCTGGGAGATTCTGCGTGATATCATTAGAGGGATTTGAAGGCTTTATGACTGTAGAGTAGTCGTCAGGAGAACATGTAGACCTGTTTAAGAGACTCCGAGAAATTTCGCGTGATGCCATTGAAAGAACATGTAGAATTCATGATTGCATAACAGGAGGGAATATCCGATCCTTTCGAGACATTTACGGAAAGTCAAGTTCCAACCTTTAAGACGGGACAGAATAATGGTACCTCTTCCCCGTCAGAGCTAATGGAAAAACGACGCACAGTGGGATGAAATGCTATTCTAGCTGGCCAAAATTCGAATATCGAAGGTCTGTAACCAGGTGCGAATTATTTTGTTTACGTTTTAGAAACGTTCCGGCCACCCTAATTCAATAATGAAACCAGTTTTTGCGGAAGTGCGTTGGTGTGAGCAGCGTGGCAGATATACAAGCCAACAAACATTTTGTTCTTGTTATTTCAACAGAACACTCAGTCATTTTATTTCGGAAGCAGGGAGTTCCTTCCGTATTCTCTACGAGGTGATAAGAGTCTTGTGATTTATAAAGAATTTTGATTGAACTTTTGAAATTTTTACAGCATTTGATGATTGGACGACTATTTCTCCTCATAAAATACTCCGCAAGTAAGCAAAATTGTAATACGGATACATTTATAGTCAAAATTTCATAATATTGTATTAGCCATTGAAAAAATTTACCAAAACTTACCAAGGCGGGTGGGACGGAAATGATTTCTTGAAACCTTCCTCTCTCATCCCACATTGACACTTTTTGCGCCTTTTCGTGATTTTTCAATATATTTTTTTCAGTTATTTGAGCATAAAAGCTATTTATTGGGATAGCAGCTATTTAATGTAGAATAGCTCAATTTACAAAAGAAATTGAACTTGAATCAATGATAATAATGACCTCGGTAACACGATGTAGAACAGGTTTTCATACATTGCTGTGTACAGAGTTCGCTACCCCCTCCCCTTCTAGGACGTTACATTGGATAAAATTCCATTTATACCCGTACTATTTGAAAGATCTTTTGTTGCTTTGCATAATTGATTTAAAAAAGTATTCTATCTGTTTAGGCAGGCGCGGATCCACAGGGAGGGGAGGAGATGAGAGAAATTCCCCCCCCCAAAAAAAAAAAAAAAAAAAAAATCTGTAGTATCGAAGAGAATGTAAAAAAAAAATGTCCTTTAGACTTTTTTTGGATCATTTCCCCTCCTAAAGTGATGGTCTGGATCCGCACCTGTTTAAGCGTGACATCAACCCATTCTAAGGAGATAGAACCCCTTTATTTCCAGCCTTTGACCGAAAAAGAAGAAAAAATCCGAGCCTTTGGCAAAAAAAAAAACTGAGAAACTTTTAATCATGAATCAAACTGAGGAAGATGACATAAGTGAAGAAGTAAGAAGACGAGAGAAGCAAATTGGGAGAAAAGGAAGATTTTTCAATTTTGAATTGAAAGATAACAAATTTTGAATTTTCTTAGATACTAGAATTTCTAAAGAATAATTCGATATTTTGATAACCGTACTCAATATTGCTTGTTGAAATACATTTCTTTTTTTTGTCAGAATATTGATTTATCAGAAGTAGCTTCAGAGATAAGGTCCAAAATTATTATTATTATTACGTAGAAGGTGACTTCAAGGAAAAATATTTGAGTTCTACAGTCTTGATCACCCCTTATCCTATCTTCATAATCTATTGCTCTTGATCAGTAAAACCTTTGTCCACAAACTGTAAATAAAAGCTTCAGAAATCAAGGAAAAATGCTATCATCATAGATCTGACTGAAGAGTCGAACACTACGATCTCGGTTACCCCTTAGATGATGTTCATAAACTTTTCCTCTTAGTCAGTATACTTTTTGTCCACGAACTCCAAGTAAAAACTTCAAACTTGGAGCAAAAATGATCCTAAACTTTGAGAAAAATTATCCAATCATAAATCTGACTGAAGATTCAAATTCTACGATCTTGATTACCCCTTAGACGACTTTAATAAACTGTTGTTCTTGATCACAAACTCCAAATAAAGGCTTCAAACTTTGAGAAGAAATGACCCAATCATAAATCTGACTAGAAAATCGAATTTTACGACCACAAAAACCCCTTAGTTGATCTTCATTAGGCACTCGCTCGAAAATTAGAATTTTGGCCACCTAGCATGGCGTTTCATCCCACTGTGCGATGGGTTTTTCAACGAAGTAATCTGTTCCGTGGGACGAACTTGGTTTTGATATTGAGGATTGATTTTTGAAATTGAGGTTCGAAAAGTCTTGAGCTTTTCGAGTCCTCCTGTTAGGGCTGTCATAATATTCAAAAGTTTGTTCAGTTCAGCTCCTTTAGTGGTTGAAATTATTCTAAGTCCTCCTCCTATCATTAATTGTAGCTAGGGAAATTCGTTCAAGTCCTCCACCCCTATAAAGCTCGATAGTTGAAATTTTTTTGAGCAGGAAATAGGATTAATGAGAGAAAAAATATTCTGGCAGAACAATAATGAAGATCATGTTTCATGTTTACTAAGTTACATCAAAATGAAAAAATTGAGGATGGTATAATGTATGTTGGACTTTTGCTTGTTCGCCCCATTCTTAGGCTAGCATTCGCCTAATATATTGTATGTTGGGCTAATCAGCTCCTTCATTGAGATCGATTCTATTGTATCGATGTTCATCTTGACATCGATAATTTTCTCTCATGAACTCACAGATGTCGTCATTGCCTGCTTGTGACGTCATCAGCATTCTTGACGACTGCCTGCCGCATTTATGACGTCATTACCTTTGGCGCTCTCTGTCTGTCTGTCTGTCTGTCTGTCTGTCTGTCTGTCTGTCTGTCTCTCTCTCTCTCTCTCTCTCTCTCTCTCTCTCTCTCTCTCTCTCTCTCTCTCTCTCTCTCTCTCTCTCTCTCTCTCTCTCTCTCTCTCTCTCTCTCTCTCTCTCTCAAACTTCTTAAGGTTCGTACGGACAGGCGTCAATTTCGAAATTGGGGGATGAACCAGAGAGGAGACTTGAAACTTATCAAAAAATGCATAAAATATCAGTTCAAGTTTTTCTTCAGAAAATTTGAATTCCGTAGTCAAAAGTTCGAACTTCAAAAGAAAGATAGAGAAAAAAAGGAATATGAGTTGAAGATTTCCTTTATTAAAAATATGAGTTCTTTTTTGAAAGACATGAAAAAGAAAGAAATTTGGAAGAATGTTGAGTCGAGAACAATGATTGAGTCTCTGAACTCAATGAGGCTAGACATAATACAGGTTTCCCAGAGCATTTTGCGACGACACGACACGCCTGAACGCAAATCCAGGGAATGGGGTAAGCCGGTAGGAGTTTAAGTGCAACTAAAATTGTCTTCGATAATTTTTGGTGCTGTGAAACGGATGGAATATTTCAGGGTGTCCACTTGTCTGGAAAATCTGGAAGTCAGGGAAAAGTCAGGGAATTTTGGTAATTTTACCCAAAGTCAGGGAATTTTTTGAGATTCGTCAAAAAAAAAGTTCAAGCTAGGAAGTTTTTCCTCTTCTTTTTTTTTTTTCTTGCTTTTCAGTGGAGATTATGGTCTGGAAAAACCTGAAAAAGTCAGGGAATTTTATTTCAGAGAAAAAGTGGACACCTTGTATTTATCGGTTCTATTAATTCAGTCGAAGGTTTGAAAAAAGTAATCCATCTACTGCGTGAAATTACTTCCTGAGATAATCATTTTGTACGAAGCTATGAAAATCCTTGGAAATGAGAAAAATCGTCGTATTGGTGTCCTAATAAGTAGTTCTTTCGAGTTCCCGAAATAAACCATAACCCAAAGATCACAATTTTGTCACGACTTTATGTTGGATCCATAATACCTCAAATTTCTAAGAACGCAAGAAACCCTGTGAGTATAATGTGCATACTTAAACTGGGTGTGTTGAATTTAGACGATTCAAATCACGTAGATTGAAATATATTTTCATATATGCTCGTCGAAAAATTTTTCAAACTAAAAATACGTTATACAAGTTCGTTTTCGTCACCTTGAGTAGGAGGTACACATCGGATGCGATGACACGATATACGTTTTATAACCGGTAATTCTGTAATCCAACTCTTTCGGTGGCCGTTACGTTTAAAAATTTTTAAGAATATGCAAATAATGTCTCTCGCTGTGCTAATGGTGGTGCGCGCAATTTTAAGCCGATGTTTCGCGGTCCGCTCGGAACTCTTCGTGGATTGTAATAAGCGAGAGACAAAAATTGCATAATAATTGTATGTATATTATTATATTTTATACAAGGTGTGTAGCATGCTAATAAGGACGCACGCGGTCATCCGCTGAAGGAATTCCAACTCGATATATATTACCTACGTTACATTATGTGTATAAAATTGTTTTCATTATATCGATGATGTGTGTGAAAAGATTCACCTTGAAAGTACGTTTCTCCTTCGTGATTGAGTTTCCTACACTATATAGCCATATATGATTATAAGTTTTTTAGGTGATAGAAAAATATAATACTGTCAAAGTGTAGAAGGGAGGACGATGATGTATTATCTCGCGTCTTCGTACATGTTTTGAAATTTTATTATGTTCAGGGTATTTACCTGCCAAATGTTCCATTGAACTACATGAATGTACTACTGTAGAGTGTATTGTATAATGGTATTGTGGATACGTACACGCGTTAATGGAAAATCATTGTTTTTTGTGTAGGGTGACGTCAATGACAGGATAACGTTCACGTCTGCGACTAATTACAACAAAGAGAGTTCGGAAGATTCGCCCCTGAAAGAATTATGGCAACAGATTCGACTTACCGATGGGCCTAATCCGTTGATCGGTCGGCTGCAGATATTCCACAATGGCGAATGGCGTTCAGTGTGTACCAACTCGAGAAAGTAAGTTCAACGTGTGGTTGTCTCATTATCGAAAAAACTTTATCGTTAGACTAATCGCTTCATGTTGACCGTGGAAAATTCCAAGTCTTTCCAATATAGTCCGTATTTTGAAGCAAAAGTTTGCCATGAGAATACGAGTATGACAGTGATTTTGATTTTTGTGTGGCATAGTGGCCGTGTGCGGCGAAAATAATTTGAGTGTAAAAAAACTTTTCTCGAATTACCATCGCACTATTGAAAATTTCGCTTGGTCTCAATGTCAAATCGGTCGCATCATCGTGGAAAATAGCGTCGAATCCTCAAACATTTGATTGGTTGAACTCGTTTTCGAAAATTCTCTTGTTGTGAAGCGGTAGATGGCTGATGTAAAAATGATTGTTACTGATCAAGAAGTATTCTGTCAATGAATCTGATGATCAGTGGGATACTTGTCAGAAATTTCTCGGGGGGGGGGGGGGGGTAAGCAGGGAGTAGGAAATTTTTGTGCTCATCAGCACTGAGAGTAAATTCTTATTACCAAGAAGGAGGAAATTTTATCCCCCTCAGCCCTGCTGCTACGCCACTGCTGCTGAATAAGATCAGTAGCGAGCTGTGTGGCAGTGTTTTTTTCAGACGACAAATTTTGGCATGATGATAAAAGAAAGACTAATTTAATATTGCTTGTGTGTCGCATGTGCAGCACCGCCCGTCATCCATAATGGAGTAGGTGCGGGTTGCGTATGCACTTGATATTGTTTCCTCCAGCACCGGAATCGACCCTTTCGGGTATAACTTCAGTGTTGGAGGAATCTTCTTGGCGAACCCACCTCTTCTACTCGGTAACCGCCGAGTTGCTTTGGCAACCACCAAGCTTTAGGGCGCCCCTGGCACGCAAAAAACACTAGAAAACACTCACAAAGACAACACTATCACATCAGGCGTACGTCGCTGTTGCACAAATCTCACTGTATGGTGCTCGTTAGACATATTCGTATGGACAGTGAACATACCGTAGTAAGTTCACCGGAATAGAGGACGCGGACCAACCAGATAAATGCAAGATTCTTTCAAACAACTATAAAGGCCCTATCAAACTGAACGGTATCCTTCTTCCTCTTCTTCCTGCAGATCTGGATGTTGATGGTACACAGGTGTTGAGTAGGCCATAGCGTGAGTCTGCATTTGCCTATTCCATTCCTGGTCCATCTTCCTCTTCATGATGGTGGCCGCAAATGCAGACACCTGGTTCCATGCTTCTTCGGAACCTAGCATGGTGGGTGTAGGTGGGTACCAGGCTACTCGGGTCGAGCGCTTCATCTACCCCGATCTCCTGAAGAGACCGACGAAGCTCGTCCCGCTCACGCTTCTACGCCTCACACTCAGTCATTCTCTTCTTTGCTTCGAACACCTCCGCTCTCTCCTCAGCAAGGAGCTCGATTGGTGGTGAACGTGCTAATACACAAAGAGCCTCCGTCGAGACAGTGCGGTAGGCACTAACACACCTTAGCGCAGCTCTTCGTTGGATCTTTACCATCTCTCTCCTTCGGTATGGTTTCTTCATGCAGTCGGCCCATACTGGCGCACCGTATAGGAGGATCGACAAGGCGGTGCTCATCATGATCCTTCTCCTTGCTTCTCTCGGTCCTCCTAGGTTCCTCATCAGGTGGCTTAGGTATCCAACTACCCGGCCCGCCTTTTCCGCTGCCATCAGGAAAGGGTGCTTGAAGCTCAGCGTTGAGTCAAACCAGATGCCCAGGTATTTCATTTGCTTCTTGATTTCAATTTCCACACCTTGCAGGCGAAAGGTGGGTGGCTTCAACTTCCGACGGGTCGTGAATAATATGGCCTCCGTCTTACTTGCTGCTAGTTCAAGTCCAGCTGACTCGATCCAACGCGTCACATCCTCTAGGGCCCGGTTTATCCTGCTCTCCAAAGCTACAGTTGTTTCGGCGGTGCATACCACCAGGGTGTCATCCGCATTGCAGATAAGCTTAACCCCCGGTGGCAGCTTCACCTTAAAGATTCCGTTAAATGCAACGCACCACAAAAGCGGCTCAAGGACCGACCCCTGCGGCACCCCACAAGTAACAGGGCACTTTACTGTACCAGCAGACGTCTCTGCTTGGATTTCACGGCAGCTAAGATAGCTGCTGATCATCCTGAGTAGGTATGCGGGCACTCCTGCGTACACAAGAGTTTCCAATATCATCTTCCTTGGAATTGAATTAAACGCATTTCTTATGTCGAAGCTGACGGCTGCGTAAAACTGACGCATATCAATCGCTGACTTGGCTATCGTCTTCAGCCGGATCCCAGCATCTGATGTGCAACGTCCAGTTTGAAAACCGCACTGGCTATCAGAGATTATATCTCTTTCCTTCAGATAGCTCTCCAAACGATTGGATATCACTCTTTCTAGAAGTTTCCCACCATTGTCTAGCAGACAAAGTGGACGATAAGAAGATGGTGGCCAGGTGGTTTATCCTTCTTATTGATCAACGCTAGCCTGGCTTTCTTCCATCGCACAGGGAACAGTCCCCCAACAATTGCCGCATTGAATGTATCAACAAGCAGTGCTGGGTCAACTGAATGTATGGCGCTCCAGACTGGATTTGGAATCTCATCCGGGCTTGGAGCCTTCCAATACTTACTCCGCAGTCTATTGACTGCTGCATCCACCTCCTCGGTCCTCCTCGGTGCCTAGGAGGGATATGCCATCCTCTTCTACTATTGGTAGCGTTACCATTGGTGGTGGCTGCTGTGGGAACAAGCCATCAATGATTTGACCCACAACATCCGGCTCCATTCGGCTCATTGCTGAGAGGCCTTTGAGCTTCTTCAGCACTAACTTATAAGGCTTTCCAAATGGGTCGTCATCTGCCATCTCACATAGCTCTCGCCATGCAGCACTCTTGCTATCCTTGATGGCCTTCTTCAGCCTTTTACGAGCCAGCTGGTATTCGGGTGCAACCGCCCGCGCCCCTTCGCGGCCACTACTACGCTGGTATATCTGGCGCTGACGGTTGCACTCTTTTCTCAATTCGGCAATCTTGTTGGTCCACCAGTAAACAGCTCTCCTCTTCTTTGGTGGACCTTGCGCTGCATGGCTACATCGCAAGCTTTGGTGACAGTCTTGATCATGCTCTCTGCTGCCACCTCCGTATTGCCTTCTTGCTCTTCTTCTTGATCCCATGTGAGAGCAAGATAGCAAGCCTTCAAACGGTCGCTTTTCAGCTTCCTAACGGCCCATTTTCTTACCAGCTTTTGTGGAGCAGCGACCTCAACTTCCCGGCGGTTGGAGAAGTTGATACACCGGTGGTCGCTCCCAGAAAGCTCCTTGTCCAGTACTGCCCAGCCTTCTATTCTTCGGGCTAGGCTCTCTGAGGCAAAGGTGATATATAGAGCCCGGATTTTTCGGTAAAATACCGAAAACGTAGATTATAAATACCGAAAGCATCATTTTTACCGAAAACTGGCCATAAATTCGTATAAAATATACCAATATTTACGCAAAATCATGTAAAAAATGGTCATTATTTTCTAAATACCGAATAATACCGAAAATCAAAGTTTTGGTACCGAAAATTAAATTATAAATACCAAAAAATCCGGGCTCTAGTGATATCAATAATGGACCCGTATCCTTGATGCACTCGGGTAGGAGTGTTGCCTACATTGACTGTTTCCAGTCGATTGTAAGCAATCCACTCCCCCAAGACATAACCACGGATGTCAGTACGGCCTGATCGCCACTCTTCTTACTTGGTATTAAAATCGCCAGCCACACTAATTTAATATATCAAATTTTTCAATGAAAAGACGTGCAGCTTGTTACGTTCTCAATTTCTAACATTTCCTCTGCCGAAAAATAATAGACCAGATAGGACAATCCTCTTTTGGAAGTATGACTGCGAAGATTCCATAGTGGTTGTAAGTGCCATCGTTGGTGGTGTTATTGAGTTTTCACTGTCTATCTCCAAGCCTTTCGAGGGAAGTCCGTCAGCTTTTGTCCACTGATCAATGCTAAAGTAATGCAAGCGTCTTTTGCATAGAGTGCTGAGTTCCTATCATGAGAAATTGGACGTGCCAATGGTGCCTCTACGATTATGACGTACATTCGTGGGTCTTATAGTATACTAATTTGGGTGGTCGTATTAGCCGCAGGTGTTCATTTGCTTATGGCTACATGGCCCCAATTTTAAAGACAAAAAGGCTCGCCAATAATTTATACGAAAAGAAGGTTAATGTTCGTATTTAATCCACATTTTGCGCCATCTCGTATGAAATTATGCTCGAATAATAATGGCTTTTTCGTTGAATTCGGTTCGTCGTTTACGAAATCGTTTAAACTTGATAAATTCGTCTATTCATTCATTTTATTGCGATGTGAATGGACCTGGAAATATAAGTGTAATTCTTACATTTTCAGACTGGCATAGGTATGTAATCTTAATCGATGTAGAAACTTCCTAATTTTTCGGTTTTCTGTCTCGCTTCTATTCTTTCACTCCATATATTTACCGGTGAGTTTTCCTGGTATCGTGATCTGTACTGCTGCACAGGTTCAACCCGATCGTAATATCTGTGAAAATCTCTGAAAATTGAAATAATTTTATTAATTGATCTCATTTGAAATTGGACAAGTTTTATCATCTCCGATCTAGTTATGAGCAGGGAACTCGCTATCTTTTTTGTTGTAGGTACATCCTCAGTAAACGTCCGCGTTCGACTTCCATCTTGCTGCCTGGACTTCCACATTTTCTAGTCTGACAAATTTTGATATTTGAGGAGTACACGAAATTTCAAGCTAGATTTATGTATAATTGGGAAAGAGGACTTGAAAAATGTCGACTCTCAAACTATGAGAAAGGGGACTCGATAAATGTTGATTACTTCCTACCATAACTTCCGTAGAGGGATGGAAAAAGTTCAAACTAAGCCCCTATTGAGGGGGGGGGAGGGAAGTTCCCAAAAATTACGAGCGGGCTAGAATTTCGACATCATGAAGAAATTTATATAATGAAACTTGAGACTCTGATAAAGGCAAGGAGAAATAGCTTCAAACTGTATCGATAAAAAGTTACCGTCAATGCGTTATATTTCTTAGACTAGGCTACTTCGAACAAGTTCGAAGAGATTACGAGCTGCGAGTTTCCTACGGGCCGGACGGTGCTAGTATCGCACATCCAGGGTGTCTACCAGGTCAATAAGTCCAATAAAAGTTTCCAATAAGTCGATAAAAGTCCATTAATTTTGATGCCAGTTCAATAAAAATCAATAATCGAGAATAAAAGTTCTAATCTTAATACATATTCAATAAAAATCAATAATCAAAAATTAAAAAAAGTTTTTTTTTTTTTTTTTTTTTTTTTTTTTTCCTTGTTAAATCAGGAGATTCATGACAAAAGGTCCAATAAAAGTCCAATATTTTTAATTTTCAAATTTTGTAGACACCCTGACATCACAAAAACGGGACAATTGATTGGTAGAAGGTTTGATTAATACGATGGCCAACGTTGAGGAACATTTTTAATAGGTATAATTATAATAACAATAATGAAGGTTTCCTTGAATCGACCTGAATCAATTTTTTTATGAGAAGATGACTTGTAACGAATTTTATGCTCTTCAAAGGAAAAATCGGTTGAACGGTCCAGATAGACAAGAAGGTACAACCAGGACGTCATTAAAGAAGGATTACGACCCCATAATTCGGATAAGAAGGACGAACGAGAGGATGTGATGTCATCAATGACCTTGACCTAAGTTAGTGATGTACAAAGGGGATGAGACGTTAGGGAACGTACCCAAACTACGTGGCCACTTTAGAGGGGGGGGGGGGGGACGTTGTCAAAATACCACGACAAGTCACTGTGGGAGGAGGGGGGTTCGGGGTTTGGTCACGTGGTCTACTTTTCTGGAAAATTTACCATTTTTAGAGCTGTAAAACTATTAAATTTTTTTTAAATATTGTACAGAAAACGTACTTTTTTCCGAATATAGCCTTCAAAATCTTGTAGACGTGACTACGTGATAATTAGTGGGGGGGGGGGGGGGTCAGTATATACTACGGGTAGTCACGACCTGGGGGAGGGGTAAAAAGTCGGAAAATAAGGGGTCACGTAGTTTGGGTACGTTCCCTTATAGTAAGTAGCTCTATTAAAGGATGAATTTTGGTTTAGATTCCCGTAAAGGCGAAGCTAAAGTAAATTATGGTGTGAAATTAAACATTCACAAACTCGAGTGAGATGTAATGTAATTCTAACTGTGACGTCATCAGTGGAATTTAGAAAATGAAATGTCGATTCAGAAGTAGAGCAGGATAGTTGGTCTTCTACAGAAAGGAGAAATACCATCAGTCCATTTCAAGCTGTGGAGAGGAAGGGGACGTCCAGAAATATTGACTCGAGAAGAGAGACAGAGTTTATTAAAGAAGGGAAGGTTAGTTGATGTGCAAAGTATTTAAAACGAGCAAAAAAGATCGCAAATTCGCCCCTGCTATCGCAAAAGACGTAATGGCCATTGATTGTATCCTAGGTACAAGGCAAAATACGTTGACCTGTGAGCTTTACTTTGAGAACCGTACAATATTTATTCTTACGAACCCTGGACTTTGAAAAATTTTAGACCTTGAGTCCCACGTTAGAAAATCCAGTGTGCATTCGAGCATACCAAAAGAAAATTATCATGGTTTTGTACATCTCTTTTCTTCTGGTGGTTGGAGTTGGATTTTTAAGAATACGAGCTGGGAAAAATATGAAAATTGGTATCTTTGGTGTGACGAAGAAGAAGCCTGGGGTGGGTATCGACTTACCTGAACGAATTTTTGGTCCTAGCAGAGGGCAACCCACAATAAAAACGAATCAGTAATAATTTATTGAACGCCGTGTAGACAAGGTAAAAACCCCAGTTGCATAGGAAGTAAAAGATTCCTCAAATATTCGAGCCATTGGATTAATGACTTGGTTTGCGTCTGGGATGGTTCAACACTTCAACTCCAGTATTTCTTGAATCGCCTCAACATTTACCTCACGTCCTAGCGTTTTACTCTCGAAGCTGGTAAGACTGAGAGGTCCTTACATTTTCTCGACCTCACTATCACCCTTAAAGAGCATCAAAATACACTCACTCCTACCTTACGCATTCATCGCAAACCAGTATATACACTAGCGTGACCAACAACGGCTTTTCTCCTCACCTTCTCTTCCATATCCGTACTGAGACACCTTGAATTCTTGCTCTAACCCGTTGAACTACGTCATCTCCGAATCGACTCGCGATTTCAACCGAAAGTCGTCTCAAAGTCGATGTCTATTTTCAGTCAATTAAAATTAAGTCTACTCCCGGTATTATTGATTGACGATGTCGGTTTCGGGTCGACTCGATTATGCGTCAGTTAATGGCAAAAAACTTGCCATCGACGTCAAAATTTCGTAGATTCAAGTGCACAATTATGTGGGGTCGGCACTTGTTATCAGATTTCAATTTCGACTCAGGATCGACGTCTACTCTAAGTAAATTTGGTTCTGCCCAGTGTCGACCGCAAATCAACGGCTCCAGCGGCGGATTTAAGGGGGGGGATGGTTTAACCCCCCCTTGTACAAAAAAAAGAAAAAAAGAAAGAGGAAAAGGGAAAAAATGGACGAGATAAATATTCTAAAAGCGTTCCTTACCGTGCCCCCCCCTAAAAAAAATTCCTAGATCCGCCACTGGACGGCTCCTTTTTACCATCGACTCTTTGTCGATATCAAAATTGAGTCCACTTCCCGAATCATTGATTGTCGAATGTCGACTAAAAATTGACGTCGGTTTCGGGTCGACCGTTCGTCGTCAGTCATCGCCAAAAGATTTGCTATCGACATCAAAATATCGTAGATTCAAGTGCACAATTTGTTAGGGTCGGCGCATAATATAAGATTTTTATGTCGGCTGAAAATGGACGTCTACATTGCACCGAACAGATCACTGTAGTGGTCAAGCATAATCAAGTTTCTCAAAGGTCCTCGTGGTATAATTTGACGTATGCATTCTGTCTGCGAGTAACAAAGTTACCGAGCCCACAGAACGTTTTAAAGGGGATGCCGTATATCGACTCCAGATCGACGTCGATTTAATGTTGATCGGCATACTGAAAATCGACTTGAAATCGCCTCCACAGGCAGTCGATTTCAGGTTGGTAGAAGAATTTGGATAAGTCAAGGCAAAATTATTGTTGATTTGAAGTCGATCACCGCACATTACTAGAAGACTACAACAAATCGACTTGAAATTAACGCAACAAAGCCGCTGATTTTAGGTCCATAAAATATTTGAGAAAGTCGACGTGGCAATTGAGTCGATATGGAGTCGACAAGGTCGACTCGATTCCGACGTCTACGTGAGGGCGATTCCCCGAAGCAATTTTCACGAAGACTTCGATTTGTCGACGTCCATCATCGGTCGGCGCTGGGGAAATTGGGAAGTACGATTTCAGATGAAAGGATGGGCAATCTTTCTTTTAGTAATTTTGAAATTACGTTCACGATCGTGTATGTTTATTTTTCTGACCAAATTCCTTTTCTGTTCCAGCTGGACGAAGAGCGATCTGGATACAGTCTGCCGTCAAATGGGCTTTCAAAGTGGTCGATTTTGGAAGTGGGTGGACCGCGAAAACGGTATCCGTAAACCGCACGTATTATTAGAGAAGCCTAATTGCAAAGGAAGTCCGTTGTCCGTTTTTCAATGTAACTGGGCAAGCAGACAGCTGGGATCGGGTGTTTGTGGTAAGACACGCATATACTTACCGTAGCCTACGCCGAGCATTCGTAGAAGCGCATGCATACCTCTGCGATACGCGATAATCGCATCCAAATATTTTCATAATTCCATATTTCGCATTCATTCAGACTATCATCCAGACATTGGCATTGAGTGTTCCGCCCGATACGAACCTTCTACCGTGTCTAATCACTGGCGCGGTATTCATTTCTCTAATTCGCAGCACGAACGTACCATCGTTCATCAGAGTACGCTTTACATACGTAAATCTCAGTCCAAATTGGCGCATGTGGATATAAGGTAAGATTTAATTAGGCGTCCGTATAATTACAGTATCGAATGAATGTAGATATAATATAGACCGCCAGATTAATTGTTAACGATTTGTCGTATCTGGCAGATATGCGGGCTCGGGTCGAGATTATGGTGTGCAGTCGGCCGTGCAAGTTGAGGGAGTTCCACCAGTAATGCAGTCGTGTACTGTCACTTTTTCCGCTTACAACGGTATCAATATTACCGACCCTCAGGCACCTGTTACTCTTTACAATACAACCGTCTCGAATAACAGAGGTACAGCAAGATATAACGATTCGTCATTACATGTACCGTATAGTAGTTCTTCGTATAGAACGGTTTTTTCATCCTATTTTTCCTATAAATTCCATTTTTGAAAGCTCGTGTTGTAATTGTTATTGATTGACCTTGCGTACGTTTTGCGTTGCTTGAAACTAGGTTACGGTGTGTATGTAAACACAACGGACGGTGGGGTCCTGCTGGACTCGTGTACGATAATGCAAAACGGCGCGGACGGAATTAAGTTTGTCCACCACGAGGAAACGATGAATATCGTGAATCGAAATCCTAACATTATGGATTTTTGTACCATACCGATAGTCAGCAGTCAAACGTTTCCTATTATCAGTACTTTCGAGCAGAATTTATTCTCGGTGCAGCAGAAAGAATGTCGTCAGGTCGGTACACATATTATGGAGGAAGATGAATAAACATTGTGACTAATGTCGCTGTACACTCATTATCGTCATTTTGTAATATGTAATTGAAAGTTGAGTAAGGCGACGATCAGATAGTGAATCACGTCGCGTTGGTGACAAATTTTTGACAAACTAGGTGACGTAGGGAAAAAAAACGGAAGAATTTAGAATATTTACTTACGTACAAGCGACGCGTCGTATTAAGAGAACGCGAATGTAAAAGCGAGTTTAATCGTCACCTTCGGTCTAGTTGAATGCAATAAATTCTTCCAATGCGTCGATATGTTATAAATGCTGTTTAGTAATTTTTAAAATTTTCGATTACAGACTTTCTATACAAAACCGGGTCAGGTTATGACGGTATTTGCGAAGCATTTATCCAAAGTGGGAGAAGGTAACGCGAAGATCGAAATTTACGATGGAATTGTTGGTCTACCCTCGGACAATCTCCTGGCTACCATAAATATCGTTAATAATACACGGCCGCAATCTGTTACCACTACGAGCCATGCGTTACTCATTAAGGTGTCCGCAGATGCTCGAACTGAAGCTTTCGCTACGATCAGAGTGATGGCGTCGAATCGTAAGTTGAATATCGAATAGAATTAATGTGGTTCTCCAAATTATGACCAAAGACATCAAATGACGACATACTCAAAACCCCCTCTTAATAATGCTGACACTTTGGCCAATGTCGTTGCGGACCTCGAAATAAAAATTGGGCCTGAGGTCAATACTCAGAAAGCTGGCCCCCTCCCTCGGATAATTGATCTTGCTTTGGAGGTGATTAAGAGGATTAAGAGGAAGGTCAGGGAGGAGGGCTTAACCATTACTAAGGCTGATAAAGGGAATGCCATTGTAGTTATGGAGAACTCCTCCTATGTCTCCAAGGTCTATGACGTTCTCGATCAGTGTGGTGCCAGGGTAAATGTGGATCTTAACTTTCCAAATCACAGAGAAATATACTCACAGAGAGTAACAAAAAAAATACAAGAACCGCACAATAATATAAACAAACCGAGCGCTTTCGACTAAACAGTCATTCTCACGGTATAGAAAGCGACTTTCTCTATGATGGATGACCGTAAAATCAAAAAACGCATTGATTCTTTCCAAATCACGTTAAAGAAGTTGGACATGTTATAAACAACAGCGAATTTATTATCAAAACCCCTTCGCTTAAAAGATTTCACCTTGAGCCCAACCCTGTGCCGCCCTTATTGTACGGGCTGCCTAAGGTTCATAAGAAGGACACTCCGATGCGGCCGGTCGTTTAATTCGTGTCTTCCCCCACGTACTTCTTGGCAAAATTTTTGGACCGTTGGTTTAAATCTAGAGTAGATTTTGAGTCATCCTACTCTGTGAAGAATTCGGTCTCTCTGGCTGATAAGCTCAAAGATGACATTCTTCGGCCTGATTCTACCCTATGCTCTTTTGACGTAGTCGGTTTATTTCCGAGTATCCCTAGGGCTACTGCCATGCAGGATATGGGAGACCTCTTGGTCCAATCTAATATCTGTCACGAAAAACTGGCAGAATTTTTCAATTTACTCAATATTTGTTGGTCTCCCAATTTTTGCAAATTTGAAGGGAAATTTTTCGAATTTCCAGAGGAGGTAGGTATCCCTATTGGCTCTCCTCTGGGTTCCCTCATTTCGGAGGTTTTAATGTCTAAATTTGAGCTCGATCTTTTTTCCTCTGGCCAAGGGCTTTTAAGTCATATACATTATTGGCATAGGTATGTTGATGATGTGTTGTGCATGTGGACCGGTCACCGAGATCTTCTGGAGTTTCTTAGGTATCTCAACAGTTTGTATCCTTCCATCAAATTCACGTGGGAAGTAGGCGGTTTATCTATAAATTTTTTGGACCTTACTATCTCTAATAGAGAAGGTGCCCATGCATTCGCCATATATAGAAAAGATACTTCGACCGATATTACTGTCCACGGTAGATCTTTCTGCCCTGTTGCCCACAAAATTGCCGGTTTTAATAGTTATATCCACCGGTTGACTAGTATTCCATTGGGTCACCTCGCTTTTCAACAGGAGCTTTTGACTATAAAGCATTTGGCCAGAGTGAATGAGGTCAGTTTAGATATTGACTTGATGGTCCATAGAAAATTGACTTAGAAAAGCCTTGATTCCACTACCTCCCTCCCCCGCAATCCGGCGTCTGACAGTAGAAAACGTTGGACCAGGCCCCCCTTTTTAGGAAAATTCTCTTCCCAGTTAGGTCGTGTTCTCCGCCCATTTGGGTTTCGCCCAGTGTATTACAATCTTGACACTGTAAAAAGTCTGTTCGTTAAGCTGAAGGACCCCATCCCACTGGTCGAAAGAAGTGGGGTTTACAAAATGGAGTGTAATGACTTTAATGGAATCTACATAGGTGAGACTCGACGTCAGCTCAAAATTAGAATAGATGAGCATAGGAAGGCGTGGGAAAAGAAGAAATTGGGTGATTCGGCATTTGCGGACCATCTTATCACCTTTGGCCATAGTTTCAAAGAGGGATCCGAGTCCCTCCTCCATAGAGAGTCCTCGGTTTTCAAGCGTACCGCGTTAGAACATATTGAAATTATTCGCCATGTGAATAACGACAACCTAAATCTGCTCAACAGGTACATACCTGATGAGGGGTTGATTGAACTGGTTTATGAGTATGATTCACATTGTGATGACTCGCTAGTTCAGTCATGATTTCCTCGGCAGTGTTTGCTGCCGGCCGGTGTTAGTTCAGTTGCTTTCATGTCACCCGTTGACAATGGTTCTTTAATCGAAAGCGCTCCGGTGTATTTTGTATTTCTGTGGCTTTAATTAAATTACTCCGTCTGTTTTACTCATTTGAGTATGTTGTCGTTTGATGTTGAATATCGAACGCGTCCCGCAAGTGCAGTGTGAGGATTCAATCCTTTTCTTCCTGCGCATTGAAAGAAAATTATAGAGAGAAATTTAGACTCTAATTGTTATGGATACAGAAAGTTTCCCTTCTCTTTCTGTGGATTCGCGTCAAATTGGACTTTTGTGGAACGCCCTTCCCTTACAAGTAGTCGCGAAAAACTCAAGTCTCTAAATATGTAAGAAGTCAAGAGAATTAGAAAGTCGAAATTTCAATTTGGAAACCCTATTCTCATGTATGGAATCGTCCTCTTCTTTGTTGGAGTGTTCAGAGCTCGAAATTTTCGGAAATCAACAGTTCCGCTTATCTAGCTAAACTTTGGCAGTTTTCCTTACCCTAAATCCTATGAAATGTTGGGAGATCGAGATATTTTCCTTCAATAGAGAGATTCGCAGAATCCTATACCTTTTCTGAGACCCGTCCTGTGCAAGACGACCAATGATATTTCCGCTAAGTGGGCTCTCTAATGGCGTTTGATTAGTTTTTCATTTTTGTATCTCGATATTTTCAGAGTTTGTCCCCGTTTTAATATCTTTTTTTTGTTTTTTTCGCTTTTATTGAACTAAAAAGTACCTAGACTCAATCATTAGAAGTGAACTTGGATTGGAATGAAAGACTGATGGTCTAAAAAAGAAGAGGAAGAAGCAGATTTACTATTTTGTTGAGAGACCTATCACTTACTAAATGGGCTTCAAAATAAGGAGTCATAATTGAGGTTTTTCTATGAAGAAAAATGCTTCAGAATTTTGGGAAATTAAAAGTGAAAAATGAAGTTCGAGAAGACAAAACTCGCAACTCACTTTTTCCACTGCTCGGTGTTGGTTTCATAACCTGTGCTGAAACGAGCAAAAAACCTTAAAGGAATCTGTTTTATTGGGAACTCAGACTGTTATATTCCACGCTATCTTCAGAAAATTGTTTTACTTCTTCTATTCAGTGCTTGAAATTGGGTCAAATTTCTTCCAAGTCCCTTTCTTTCTTTACATTTATTCTTGAAGATGATATTTTTCTCTCCCATCACTGCTCCTTTTCCAAATCTTCGCGTACCCATCGTCTTTGGAGTGGAGGCCCGAAGCATCTCTGGCACTGGTATCCGCTCTGTGGAGCATTGAGTCGGTTGTCCGGAGGCCTAGTGGCCTGGCTCCATTTTCTCCTCGAGGCCATTACAGAGGGCGTTCGGCACTTTTCTTGGCATTCAGGTAGCCCTGTGCCATGGTCTTCGACACGAGAAGAAGCTCACTCGGAGTTTACCAGCACCGTTCCTCAAATCCGGCTTCTCAGGCGGTGGTTCTCCTCCTTCTCTTCTTCCTTCGGCGCTCCCTCCTGAGCGCCCGTTGTATGGTAGTGGTCGTTGTGGTGTTGATGATTCAGCAGCAGCATAGAGGATTGTACCCACGGTAACTCTACATCTACCTGCTTCTGTTCATCTTTTTGTTTTGGTCCTCTGTTTCTTCTTCCTTCAAAGCTTCCTCTTGAGCGCCCGGTGTATGGTAGCGCTGATTGTGGTGCTGATGATGATGCAGCAGCAGCATAGAGGATTGTACTCATGAATGATTAAATTTACTTGGGCACAGTACTTATGAATGCAAGAGACCACAACGTGACTCTACATCTGCCTGCTTCCGTTCTTCTTCTTTTTGCGTTGTTATATTTTGTCGGTCTTCTGTTTTCTCCTCCTTGGGCGCTCCCTCTAAAGCGACGGGTTTATGGTATAGCTGAATATGGTGTTGATGATGAAACAGTGTAGAGGATTGTACATATAGATATGAAAGACTACAACGTGACTCCACATCTGCCTGGCCCATTCCATATTCTCCGTCGCCTTTCCGGCAAATGTAGATGTACAGTTCCATGCCTCTGTTGTTCTTAGCATTATACGGAACCAGATTACCTTGGCCGAGCTTATTTTCCCCAATTTCATGAAAAGACCTGTAGTCAATCTTCAAAAATTTTCCAAGTCTGTAAAATAGTTCAGAGCCCTCACCCCAACAAAATTTTTCGAATCCCCGTGGCCAAGACTGGACTCTATTATGTAACGTAGACATCCCCCTTTGAAGCTTGAGAAGCGACGTCACGTTTTTCCAAGTCTCTCTCTTACTTCTCTCTTAGTTCTCGCATACTTATGGAATTCTCCAGAATTTTTTTACTCCTTAATATAAGTCATACCCTCGACCTCCTCTTCTTCATTTATTTTTCTTTTTCCAGCCCCTCGATACCTTTGGTCAGCTTTCGAAAATAATTTTTCCAAGTCACCAACATTGCTCACATCCCCGCCCCTCTCGTTGTCTTCTCCAAATCCTAAGATACCTATGGTCAACCTCTAAGAATTTTTCCAGTTCTAAAAGGTAGTCACAACTCCTGCTCCCTTGAGAATCACAATGTTTCGGAGGAACGGCGCACATCGCACTTCCTTCCCCATAGACGCTCCCCTACAAAACATATTTCCTGTTGAAACGAGGAACGGTTTTTGAAGAAACAATTCTCCTAAAAATTGAATACGTGACTTAAAGTCCAAATCACTTTTTTCGTGTAAGGAAAATTCATAATTAAAATGAAGGCTGCGGGACGGCCGAAATGTTAAATCATATGTATTAATTGTGTGCGGGCAGAGGCAAAAATAAAAAACTTTTAATTATGTGACTTAAGGAAGAAGTTGTCGTGCAAAATTGAGTTTGATCGCACTTTTTGGGATGCGACGTCGATGACCATACCAGAATAACATAGGGCATTATAGTGTTTTAGCGGGGAGAGGGGTGGGAGGTTTGTTAGACCCTTTCAAAATTGAAAATTTCCTTGGCAAAATCAATACCTAATACAGAAAAAAAATGAAAAGGAAGTATAGTGTTGAATTTTGATTGAGACGCGTCTTTGATGGCCAATCATTCTAAATTAGATATGATTGTGAACTTTCCGTTATTTGATCACAAAATTTTAGAAACTCGTAGTTCTCAGTCACTAATGCTGTGGTGTTTTATTCTCCAAGGATACGTCGCTTCTATTTTGTGATACGAGTAGTTGTATTTCTGGTCGAAAATTTAAAGTTTTGGTCACTCTTTGTATTTACTAGTCCAAAGGAAGGGCGTTGATACTCAACCTGCCTTGATCTTCACTACCCACCCTTCACCTCCTGCCTGAAGTATACTAGCCATTATATCGTCACTATGTATTTCAGAAAAGTGGTATGATCTCGGAGTTTTCGATTCGACCGTGGCCGATAACAATGGCCGGGGTATCGGCGTGGAGAACATTCAAAGTCAATTGTATCTGAAACGAACATCAGTTAATAATAATAATCACGTTGCCGGAGTTCACGTGCTGCACGGTGCCGCGTACGTCAACATATCGGAGTCGAGAATCTCATTTAATGTGGGCGATGGTGTGAATATCACGTACGCGGGAGGCGTAAGAAATATATCCGAGTCGTTCATCTCTTCGAACAAAGGATTTGGCGTGGCCGTATGGCTGAATTTGACCACTCGTCGCGAAACCTTCGTCCGCGAGTACTGGCAAGAGGACGTGGACTACGTGTCGGTGCCGCATAACCAGGAAACGGTGGTCGCGTACAGCGAAATTTTCCGTAATCTAGAGGCCGGGATTATGGTGGGCAACTTCTGCGGAAATTCGTTCGTCAACATTAGCGGTAACTGGTTCAATACGAGCGTGGGTAATAGCATAGAGGTACAATCTTGCTTGCTGAATGAAAAAAATCGGACGAAAAATTTGATGGTGATTCAGATAGGAAATAATTATTTCGTCGAAAATCAGCGGTTGGGTATTAAGATGTCGCCGTTGGTGAATGCCGAGGCGATTATCGAGTACAATTACTTCACGAAGCACACGTACGGTACGATACTGATACGAAACGGCGTTAATGAACTGCTGAGTCGGATGTTCGCGAAGGTGACGGTACGACATAATGAGTTTTACGACAACTCGGGCGTGTACGTTGTCAACATAGGTTTGTCGCCGTACAGCGAGACGCAGAAACTTCTTTTCTCGTGGAATTTCGTAAAGAATAATCGTATTCAAGAGCCGTTCCAACGAGAAGGTACCATTAGTAAATTGATACCGCGGAGCAAAGTGGCCGCTCCGGTGGTGGTGTCGTCGGAGAATACGCTGGTCTTGAGAAATATTATTCAGAATCACGAGTCGAAGTACGAAATAGGATCTCATTTGGAGGATCAAAGTTTGATGATTAATTGCACGTATAACTGGTTAGGATATTCGAGCGAGGATTTGTTCATTTATCGATTGTTCAATAGGTACGATAGTTTAGAAAATTCGTTTATTTTCATATATTTGAAGTAGACGCTTGAAACTTTTGTTGAAAATTTGTTTCTAGGAAAGATCGTTACAATCTGGCTAAAATTGTCTACATCCCTTACCTGATGCATAGCAGTAATCCGGCATCAACGTTAGTTCGAGAATTTTACACCTACGTACCGGACTTCGTGAAACAGAACACCAAGATCATAGGTGGTGAAGTCGATGGAAAAGAGACATTGAGAAATGGAGAATACTTTGTGGAACGGGATATCAATGTCAGGCCTGGTGGCGCTCTCATGCTGGAGGCTGGTGTCACCTTGAGGTGAGTACTGTTTTTTTGATCGAATACTCGTCGAAAAGAGGTCATTCTAATCTAGCCTGTACTCTGATCCGTAGATTTCCTCCTGGTATCGGTATGATGGTGGCCGGTGAACTTCAAACGAAAGGAAACGGTGTGAATGAAATCAAATTTGTCTTGCACGAGGAGAGGAACGATGTATCTATCCCTGTGGACTACGAGAATGAAACTATAGTAGAAACGCCGGCGATTATCGATCCTACGCCTGTTCGTTTGGTTGGTGGACGAGCCTCTTCGGAGGGACGATTACAAGTGCGGATATATTCGATCGTAATCATTCACTCTGCTTGGGTTAGAAATGAGAAATTGTTTAATATTACGTTATTTGTTATTTAGGTGAAAATTGACGGAAAGTGGGGTACTGTGTGTAATTATGGCTGGACCATTAAAAGCGCAGAATTGGTGTGTCATCAGCTGGGCTACGTACTCAATCCTAATGACTGGCTTTTGGAACATTCAGATATTCCGCAAGCGGGTATAAGTGATCCGATCATATTGAGGTTTGTTATTCCTTACGTTGAAGGTTTTTCTGCAGATAACGGCAACATTACGATTGAAACAACAAAATCGATCCCTGTGTTTGTTCTCTGTACCCGAAGGTGACGAACATGGCTTTTTGAGCTACATGAGTAGAGAGTTTCTTTCTTTTTCTCTATCTTGAGAGTAAGGAAGCAGTGATTCGAGTGACACGGACGAAATTATTGACCTTATGCTCTTTTACAATCACGTAACCTCGTTGATCGTAGTGATCGGATTAAGTCTCGATGATTGTAATGTTGTCGTTTATGTCGACGAGAGATTATTAATTGTACTTATCATTTCCGCACAGCAATGTGAGATGCACCGATGAAGATTTAGACATCACGAAGTGTAAATCGGAAAAGGAAAATGAATTCGAGAACTCGTGTAACCACGACCACGATGTGGGTATTCGATGTCACGAGCCGAAGTGGGCAGGAGTTAGGTTCAGCGTATTGGCGAAACGAACCAACCTGCAGCATCTGTGGATCGAGCAAGCAGGACTTCTGGACTACGCTACCAACTCTTTGAAACCAGGTTAGTTTTAGCCAGATATGAAGAACAGAATTGTGTTAGGCTACTACCAATTATGGTCTAGAAGATATTATGGGTTGAAAAAGGGTTTTTCAATTGTACAAATCTACTTTATTAGTTGCTTATACAAGAGTACTTTCGGGTGTTATCCCATCGTCACACTGTGATCTTATTGGCTATAACAATGCTGTGTTGTGATTGGTTCACTTCTTAGAAACTTATTCTTACAATAATATGACATTGTGTTCTTATTGGCTAAAACATACTGCTTTGTGATTGGTTCAATCTATTGTTCTAAATGCTGCGTTTCTATTGGCTACCTGGATTCCTGCCGTCTCATTGGTTGGTTCCGTTCTTCTTCTCTCGTCCAATCACCAGGCCGAATAATTTTTCGCTGTCAAATTTGATTACATTGTTCAAGAGGCAGGCTTTCTTCCTCTTGGCTTTTGCAATCTCCATTTTTTCCCAGAGTTTTCTTCTCTTTGTGCGATTCTCTTCGTGTAGGACTTCAAATATTCCCTCTCCATCGTGGTTTTCCTCGTTACAGTGTTTCCCAAACAGTGACTTGCCATCTTCTTTATCCCTCGACGTTTTGTGCTCCTTTTTCTGATCTCAAACTTTCTCCCAGTCTCACCGATATAGATCCCCTCGCACTGTTCACAACTGAGCTTGTACACACCGCTCAAGCTTTCCTTGTCCTTTTGTTCCGTCTGGTCATTGCTGATTCTCTTCACCATGGGTTGGTTATTCTGAATACCCACATTCACATCGTAGCCATTGAACGCCTTTATCACCTTGTTTGTGTACTTTCCTATATATGGTATCGGTCCGGAGTACTTTCTCACTATGCTATCATGAGTTCCTTTCTTTGTTTCCATTTTCCCAAAGACTCCCTCCACCACACATCTGCGGTAGCCATTGGCTTCTGCGATCTGCTTTACTATCTCGATCTCTTTCCTCTTCTCTTCGTTGAAATTGCCCGATAGCAGTAGTTCTGGATTACCGCTAACTTGTGCCTGGGGTGGTGGTAGGAGTCATTTGGGATGATGGTGTCAGTATGCGTCGGCTTCCTGTAGATTTTGAATTCCATCCTATTGTTCTCCATTGTGAGTGTAAAGTCCAAATAGTTGATGGTCTCATTGCCTTTTTCCACTGTGAATTCGATACTCTCATTCGTCGCGTTCATTTCTGAAAGGAATAGATCCACCTGTCTATCAGTGCCTGACCACACAATTAGGATATCATCTACATATCTGGCCCAGTGTTTGATCGAGTTTCTGAACTTGCTGCCCTTCAATATCTTGTTTTCCATATCATTCATTAATATCTCCGCCAGTATTGGTGACAGCGGTGATCCCATCGCAAGTCCCCTTTCCTGACTGTAGAACCTGTTATTGAAGCGGCAGTAGTTCTGGCTGAAGATTCCTCCACTATGTTGGCGTACTTCGACCCATCGGGGTTCCCATGATATCTGTTGTTTTTGAGCAGAGTGAGAAGTTCCTCCTTCGGTATGGTACCAAACATATTAGTCACATCAAAGGATATCAGCTTGTCGTTACTCCTGATTTCCAACTTGTCCAGTTGCTCAATCAACTCTCCGTTGTTTCTGATACTTCGTCTGGGTGCAAACTGGTAGTTTTCTTTCAGGAATGTGGCTACAATCTTTGCTATCTTGTAGCATGGTGATTGAATGCTGTTGACCAGGGGTCTCATTGGACGGTTCGCTTTGTGGAGTTTTACAAGCCCGTTGAGTTTTGGTGCAACCGGGTTCATCTCAAGCGTCCTTCCATTGCCGGGTACATTGTTCCGTTTCAACACGGCTTTCAGGTCATCTTGGTATTTCCGTATTGGGTCCCTTGCCAGCTCTTGGTATCCATTAACTGCGATGTACGACTCCACTTTTTGGGTGTAGTCCTCCTTCTCCATTACCACTACCGTGCTGCCCTTGTCCGCCTTCTGTCGGATCTTTTTTTGTAGATTTGTGACCTTCCTCTGCATTACTTGCGTTCTGTCATAGGTTCGGCACATATCTTCTTTGATGTCCAACAGCACTTTCCCAATTTTAGTCCGGGCTTTTGGTCTCACGTCGTGTTCCATGGTTTGGATTACTTGTTCGCAGCTAATGGTCATGCTTTCAAGCCTACACTGGTTCAGCCTCTCTGGCTGCACATACTTGATGCCTTTGTCCAGCAGTCTTCTTTCTTCTTCTGTAAAGGTGACGCTTGATAATTAGGTTCTCGGTTCTGGGAGCAAATTTGTGCTCAACTCTCGCTGTCTCTTCCTTTCTATCTTCTTTCTTCCGGGTCAGTTCGGCAAGCTTCTTCTTGATCTGTTTTGTTTGGGCGTCCACTCGTTTTTCCACATAGTCTTCTCCTTTCTTCCCCTTTCCTCCTTTTTCGAACATCATTTCTTTGACTTCTTGCGGGTGGAGTAACCTGGACAGATGGAAATATTGATCATACAGTAGACCATTCAGCCTGGTGATTTTCTTGTAGAGTTCATCAATTTCGTTCTTCACTCTCAATCTTTCGGCTTGCACCTTGGTGCGTTTCACTGCTGCGCTGTCTCCTGGTAGCCTGATAATCGCATACTTGGGAATAATGCCTCTTCTCAAACATTCGTTATTGAACCAAATCTTCACATGTGTCACTCTTAGTTTGACCTTGGTCTTCAGAAACTTAAAAACCTCGTTAACCATATCTGTTGTACAACTCCCAAAATCGCAGATATAAACCGAACTTTTGAGATTACCTTTGCGAATGCACAGACCGTCTTCTGGTATCCACAGTTAGAATTGATCGTCGGTAGTTCCGGATAAGGTCGATGAACTGAGGACAGCTCAATTGTGTTGGAACGGTTAGGCTTAGTGTCAGTGTAGTTCTGTTGAGCATTGTTTTGCGAATGTGTCGATGTAAGGTCTTCAGGAATACACAAGAAGAACAGCTTATTGCTACTTGGAAGTTAGTATTTAGTATCATTCGCGTTTAATCGCACGATTTCCATTATTCAGACTCGATGATGAGTCAAATGTTGCTGCCGCAGCATTAGTTGTCGGTATTGCTCCACAAAACAAACCTAAAATTATTTCGAGTTCATTACTCTTCGTTTGCTTGTTTGATATTCATTTTCCTCGTCAAAAAGACAGCGTTACACAGTTTGGAAACGACGAATTTAGTCTTGAAAACCTCGTTAACCATGTCTGGTGTGCTATTATCGGAACTCATAATGAGTGAGTGAGGTGTAAGTAGAGCACTAATATTGAAAAGGGGTTTTTCAATTGTACAAATCTACTTTATTAGTTGCTTATACAAGAGTACTTTGTTCCTCCATTCACTAATGGTAGTTTGCCGTTACAAGAGCTGGTTCCACTCTCTCTCAGTGCCAAAGACGAGGGCGAATTAGAGAGATGAATTTTCCTCCCCTCGAGGTTCATACTTTATTATCGTTGCAATGTTTCAACAAGGAACCTGTTTTATAGTTTTTTTTTTTTTTTTTTTTGGAAAAGAAGTGTGCCGTCCGGTCGGCCGGCAAAGCTCGGAGCTTGAAAATTTTCCAAGTACCCCTCCTAGCATTTATAGCTCGAGAGTGGGGCCTGTGAGATTAACGTCACAATCTGATGACGTCGTAGACAAGTCTTTTTCAAGTTCCCCTCCTATTATATATAGCTACAAAGTCCATACCTGTGATGTCACGATTTGATGACGTCATAGGTCAGCTTTGTGACGTCACAACCTACATTTTTCAGATCCGACGTGCCTCATAAAACAGGTTCTTTGCCACCCCTTGTTTAACTCCGTTGAAGAACCCGAGTTTTTATGAAACGAATGACTACAGTCTAAATAATTTTTCTGATACCTATCCCTTATTTTACGGAGCTACGCCACCGTTCTTTGTCGCTCTTATTTTTGTACTCTCTTCAAAATACCGGAATAATTGTATTAATTTCTATGCTTGCAGCATTACAGATAGACTTAAATCGTCACATCTTGGAAAACATCCGACTTAGCAATAATATCGACGATGGTCTCGGTATCATATATTCCGACCTGTATTCCCTAGGCACATCGAATATCGTGAAGAATTGCGAATTTATCAACAATCAAGGTTCCGGTATCAGCATCAAACAATTTGGTCTGAAAGTGCAAGGTACGATATCGTTATTTTATAGACGTGCCCAATGATTTGTAAAACTTCCCAGTTCTTTAGATTGATTCTTTGAAAGACTGTAAAACTTATCGTCTAGGATATAAAATTGAGAGACGAAATCCGTAACCTAATCTCAAGCAACTCGTTTTCTCCTCAAGTTGATGAATCAGATCGTCTCTGGCTTGATGACCCTATTCTTATTCACACATTAGGTCCTTACAAAGTCGTGCTTAAGGAATTATGGAAGACAGTCTTCTATACTTGATACTGAAATTTTCTCCAATGTAGCATCGTTTTCTTATTGAATCGAGAAAGACAATTTTTTTATCCCTCGTCTATCGAAAATTTTCGTCTTCTTTCTCGTTCTCCAAATCGTCGCAGACCCCTGACTTTTGCCACTGTTCTCTGGTGTTACGACTTTCACCTTTCATCTTGCAGGAAGTTTGATAGCGAACAACAGGATCGCTGGTATTCGTCACGATCCGCTGATTTCGAGCAAACAGCAACAAGAAATCGCGGGATGGTTTAGATTGGCCCAGACCGACTACAATCCAGCCGTCACCTATTTACCGATCATGTTACCTCGTGCCGATGAACTAACTGTTATCGATTTTTCGAACGAAGGAGAAACTAAGTATCTCATTACCGAACGTCTGTTGAACTCGCAACTCATCAGTAAAACGTACTTGATTAAGGTAATGGTGTCATCAAAAATTATGCCATTTCATAGTTCTTTTTGTATATTGGAATTTACGATGACATTTATGGCGAATGATTTACGATATTGCAGACAAAACCCCATCTCGTGTTGGGAGTTCAGGTGTTGAACCCCATTCATAATGAGAGCACGGAGCAGATATTGATTTACGATAGTCAGAGCGTTTCGTTGCAAACTCGTATTTGGGACTTGCGTCGAGACCTGATGGTGTTCCCTACATTGAGTAAAACGCAGGCCATACGACTGAAGTACGATAGCGGTTTGAATGCTATCGGTAACGTGATTCTAGTGGTCACTTGTACTCCAGGTAAGAATATTTGTATTAAAATTTTTATGAGAAGTTGAAGAACTTTCGACAATGAAATCTGAAGTTTTTGTGAAATTGAAGCTTTTTTTATGATAATATCTAACCCTTCGATGTTCTGTTTGAAGTACGTTTCTAATTACAATTCCAAGTAAATTCTCCTCTTTGATTACAGTCTAGGAAAATAAGAAAAAAATTGGTGTTGCCTAAAAATGAATCGTGCAAAGATGAAACTAGGTATGATTGATCGCCCGCTATAGCAGTAAGACTGCCTCCTCAACAGTTTTTTCCTATTATCTCGGCAAATGTTGATTCTTAAGCACAAATACAATTAAATTTATAAAAATGGAAGGTCATACAATTAACTACAAATATTGTCTCATTCATTTTTTCCCTAAGGTTGATGGTAAATGGGGTAATCACTATCAAAAACAGCTCCCATTTTACATGAGTGATTCATTGACTTTCTCACATCGGGTACACTCAGTTCCCGGGTAGGTATTATAGACAAAGGCCAAACTTGAAAAAGAAAATGTGATATAAAAAATCATACCCTCTGATTTTGGACTGAAATTGAAATATAGCGCAATATATGCCAAACCAGCCGAGTATTTAACGTCATCCACAGTCTCATCTTTGGTCGGTTTATTTTTAGCAAAAATTCAAATTTTCGTGGACTATTTGGCAAGAATTCAGTTCTTGATCAGTGTAAGATTGTAATTTACGAGAAAATTCAGATAATTTTACATTGAGATGCATTTGAAGCGGTTTTGAGTCTTATGAGTAGAAAAAATATTGTAGCTAATTTGTATGGATAAAATTTACCTAAATTTTTTTGCCTTCTTTTTATTTTCCAGCTCGGCAAGAATCTCGTTATCTACGAGCTATGAATTACGATTCATTCCCTACTTTGTTGATGACGAATACTCGTATCAAACAAAACGGTTATGGTATTTGGAGTTCCTATTATAACAGGTTCGTAAATATGCAGTTGATGGCCACAATTTTTTGCATAATTATGTCTGAATCTGATTTATTTATTATTATTTTTCAGTTATCTGTCCGAACTAGGCGATCATTACCTTCGTAAGAGTAACGAAACTTTGTGTTTGATTGACTGTGATATTTCATTTAATAGCGACGAAGTAGTTCTAGTCGAATCGCAAAATAGCATCCTTGACCAAACCAATATTTCGGAGACTACCATAATAATTAATAATACCGCGATCACAGATAATGGTAGAGGTATTCGCCAGTTTAGCAGGTTCGTGTTAGTTTAATCTAATAGATTCTTCGGGGTCTCGCGGGTGCAATGAGGTGAAGCGTCCGGGTCGAATTTTTGGGGGCGACTTTACAAATCAGTGTTTCAGAGAGGGCAGAAAGAAAATATGCCAAAATAGTTTGCTGTTTTCGGCTGATCAGATCAGAGAAAAGAGGGTTTTTACTTGTGATCAACCTTTTGAAGTGTAAGTTCTTTCGCAAGTCTGATCAAGACTTGACCTCTTCTGTCGTAAAGGAATTTTGTGACTTTAGTTCTACAAGAAATACGGTCTTCGAAAATTCTCGTTAGCGTGGGCATGAAATACGGTACTGCTGGAAGTATGTCGAGACAACAAAGAAAAAACAGTTCTGTAAGATACAGTATAGAGTTTTGTCTCTGGTGAGGCAATCCGGATTGAGACCCATCTTCGGCATCACTTTTTCCTAATCTTTGTATTCAGTTTCTCTTTCTTGGGATAACTGACTTATATTTTCCCTCTTTCTGTGTTGATGTCCGTAAGTGTCGCGGTCCCTCGACCTCCATTGCATTATGGACTGAGTGCGTTAATTTTGTTTCCTCTAACACTGGTGTAAATCATTTCGGGGATATCTTCTGTATTGGGAGAATTTTCTCGGCAAAATCTCTTCTTCTTGGCAGCAGTGCCTCATATTGAGAAAGGCCATAGCGTGCCTCCGCATTTGCCCACTCCATTCTGTGCCCATCTTCTTCTTCGAAACCGTAGCTGCAATGCTTCATCGGAACTTAGGATGGTGGCCATCGGGCGACCCCAATCTTTTGAAGAGACGGACTAAGCTTGCCCCGCTCATACCTCACACTCAGATAAGGTGTGTTGTGTCCATCAACCCACCCTTCATCGCACTTTGTAGCTCAAATTTCCAGGTAGTTGTTGAAGCAGCCATGGCCGCTCAACACCTGCATCTGGTGAAAGTTCGTCTCGATTAATCAACTCTTCAAGGTCGCTTATTAGCTCACGAATCGTTCTCTTCCCCGGCTCACTTTGAGAAATTCTTACGTCCCATTTTTCTAGCAAAGACAGGCTGGCTTCGTCTTCACCCGAAATGCCTCTTGGTCAGTCGTCGTCCTCTTTATTTGCTTCAAAAACCATCACTCTCTTCTCAGTAAGCAGCTCGATTGGTGGTGGACGTGCTAATATGCGAAGAGCCTACGTCGAGACAGAGCAATAGGTGCTAATCTACCTTAGCGCAAGTCTTGGTTAGATTTCTTCCATTCCTCTTCAGTCGGTCCATTCTGGGACATCATACTGGAAGATCAACCATGTGGTGGTCACCATAATCCTTCTTCTTACTTCCCTCGACCCTCCTACGTATGTTATCAGGTGGCTCAGATAGGTCATAAGAGCCAGTCTTTGCCATTGCCGTAAGGAAGAAGTGCCTAAAGCTCAGCTTGAAGTTAAATCAGATGCCCTGATACTGCATCACCTTTCTTATGGTGATTTTTTTACCTTGCAGGCGAAAGGCCTTTCTCACTGTGAGTTCTAGTCTAGCCTACTCGATCTAACACGTCATTGCCTCTTTCAGTGATTGTTCTGCCCCGAAAGTTGATTTTATAATTCTTTTTTACAGACATCAACGTAACTCGAATAACCTATTCCACTGGTATCTGTATAAAAACACCATCGAACGAAATGCGGGAGGTAGTTTCGAAGTTGTTCTACCGTCAGTATGGTCGTATAATGAAAATTATACACATTCGGTTACGGTTGAAAATAATACGTGGAAATTCAATAAACATTTCGCATTCATCGTCGACGGTCATTTTGCACAACTGAACCTGAGCCATAATGTTTTTCAAAATAACAACTGTAAAAGTGAGTAACGGTTTTAGTGAGGTAGAATAGAATCTTTGTGAAATGTTTGCTCAAACTTCGCATCCATCCGTTCGTAGATGGCTTGATATCGATTCAGGGTATGGAAAAATCGATGCGAATTACTCGAAACACTATCACCGATAATGAGGGGATTTACATGATCGAATTCAAGGCGGACAGTCAGTCTGAAATTCGCGGAGAACTGCGAGCTGTATTCTTCGAGAATTTTGTTAAAAGAAATAATCCTCCATCACCTCAGGTAAGTCATCTTCATAATGGATTGGAAAATATGGAGAAGGTGAAAAATATTTAAATCATGTACATTACCTACAAATTTATAGACCGCGACTAGTTTGATCGTATTCGATGGCATACAAAGAGTACGAGTCAAGAGAAACCTATTGAGCGAAAATGGATTAGCCTACTCTCTTGTAGCGGGTGTGAAAACGGCGCAAATCGATAGTACCCTGGACATATCGGAAAATTGGTGGGGTACCATCGATTACGCTAAAATAAAGAGACAAATATTCGATTTCGACGACTGGAACGACCACGCCTTGGCAAACTTCCGACCGTATTTGATAGAGGATGATTTCGACTCATCAGTATCGGTAAACTTTTGCCTACTTCTTAACTAACTCAAATGTTGACCAGATGAATTACATTTTCAATTTTTTGTAGGTATCTTTCGAACCGCAAAACAAGTTAGATGTAGAAAATCTCTCGGGTCGCTTGTTAACGTCGTTAGTTCTGCGCAAAAGAGCCCAGCCGTACTTGATTCGTTCCGATTTGACGGTCATGCCCGAGGTGACGTTGACTATTGAACCGGGCGTTCAGATCGAGTTCGGTCCGCGTGTCGGCTTGCTCGTATTAGGCACGCTTATCGCCAAAGGTCGTAAAGATGACACGATTATTATGCGTCCGATCAGTCAGCCGCATTATAATATGGCGAAATTGAAGAAAACTATGAATCCGAAAAAGTAAGTAACTAGTGCGAATAACCGCCCTCGTGTTACGCATATTATCGCACGGGTTTTATAATAAGCTCCGATATCGTTTCGTAGTATGGTCCGTTTATGCATCGATAATAATTGCACGGAGAGCAGCAGAAAAGCATTCAACGAAGGTTTCCTCGAGTACTGGAACGTTACTACGTTACAATGGGTACCGTTGTGCGACGAGACGTTCGTCGAGCAGAACGCGCGCGTTGTATGTCGTCAACTAGGTCTGGGCAGTTTGAACGCTTGGGTGTCGCGAGGACGTCGCTACGAATTTCTTCCGAACGCGTTGACTAGGATCTGGTCTTGGCCAGAGCCGTGGCAATGTTCAGGTTAGGAATTACGCTTCCATGAATATAATTTCAATCTTTGGTCAGAGTGAAATAAATCATTGAATATTTATGTAGGTGAAGAAGCAATGTTGGATGACTGTCCCGAGCGTTTACACGAGCAACCCCATCGCGAACGACGCGTGTGTCATTGGGATAGCGAATTTGTGTTCATTCATTGTGGTGATCCGGATGCCATCGAAGAAAATCTAGATTATTGGGGTGGAATTAGGTAAGTTATCAATCGAGTCTGTTTGTTTTCTTTCTAGAAGGAGATTCTATGTATCAATGATTTTTTAGGTTGGCAAATAGCGAATTCGAATGGAATAATTACAAAGATCGAATACACGATCACTTGACCCATAACAACAATCCGCACAGAGAATCGGTTCTGGAGTACGTGCAAATTATAGGGGCTGGAATGCTGCACTATCAGAGGTCACCAGCTTTGTTGGGAGTTTTCAAGTCGCCGCAAGTGAGACACGTGAATATATCGCAGAGTGCGTCGCACGGTATCACGTTGATATCGCCGGAACGTGATGTCTCGCTGTTGTTCAACAGGTGAGTTGAAAATTCGTAATTGCGGCGATGAAACAGAACCCTGTCAAGTGTACTCATCTTGGATATCTTCGCAGAGTGGAAAAATGTCTGGATACAGCCATATCGATAGCATCATTGACGGGTGAAGGTCGAGAGAGTGCAGAGAGCTCTTTTACACCCGCTCAGAAAGTGGATATTCCATACAACGCATTCGGCCTGTTGGATATGTGCGACCCGTTGAAAGAGATAGTGCTGCAGGAGAAGGTCCTGTTGTATTACAAGTACACTAACAATCCGGTATCGTGCATCAAAATATTCCATAGTTCGTACAGGATCAAACAGTTCGGTTTAAGGTGAGTTTTATGATTTTTTTTTTGAGTTGAATTTTTGGTCTCCTTTCGATTACGCAATGATTGAAAAGAACTCGTCGAAGTGTGAATGCACAGATAAGTAGAAGAAGAAGAATTTTGTGAGGGATTCTCAGAGAAGAGTGGGTTTTTCAGGGTTAGAGGAAATTACCCTAAAACCCTCGAAAAAAATCTTCGATAATTCAATTACATCTTCAGAAGAACTGAATTGACATTCCTTCTGATGATAAAAGTGAAGAATTGTTTTCTAGAGACAAAGTAGAATATAAACTTCCTCGTATTTTATTGGGCGCGTAGAGATTTTTACGAGCCACGTGCTGAGTTTTTATGACTTCTCTAGGAAGAGTCTGAAGAAAATTTCAAAATAAAAGGATCTGACGAAAAATGGCAGCAAGAGCATTCGAAAGAGGAAGGCTGTATCTTGTGAGTAACGACGAGAATGAGAGAACGTCTAGAAAAGTCCTTTTTTCTTCCCAACTTTCGGATGTTATACCTATGGTCAACCGTTTTCTTCTATTCTTTTTTTCTTCTTCCTCTTCACGCAAGGTTTTCTCATTCCTTTTGGGAATTAGTTTGCAATTGGAACAGGAATTCGCTCGCTCTTATTCTTACTGTCCTGTTTCTCATTGCTTAGTCATTTTATTTCCCACCATTCTTCTGTATGACCCTGTTTCTCTTCTCTTATCGAACGTACTGAGTACTCTATTATTTTTTGCAGGTTTTTACAATTGAATCTCTTCAACGAAACTGACAACCTTTTCCTTTATGACGGAAGTATCTATAACGTATCATCGCCTGTATTAGCGACTGTTTCGAACAAATGGAATGGTAAGAAGCATTTCTTCACCACCAACGAGACCAGTTTGAGTATCAAGATGATGGTATCTGGAGCAGCTCACCATTACGGTTTCATTGCGGAAATAGTTACCTTACCCATATCAGCAATAACGTTTAGTAAGTGCATTAAAGTCATTAATTAAGCCTTCAGTACTACTAGAAGTATACCAGTCTAGTACGGAAGGGGAGGGCGATCCCAATTCACCTCAATCTATTTAGGGACTGCCGTCATGACGTTATAGTCTTGGCAATTATTAGTGTGTGGCACCCTAAGGATTTGGAAAGATCACTAGCGGGCTTCTTTCAAGATAGTTTGTCGATACACAGGTATGGCGAGAATGAATCACCCCACATTCCTTCGCTGGTTGTATTGCCGCCCTAGTGATCAAAATTCTTCTCACAATAGAGACATGAAATATGATTTTTATTTTTTACACGTTTCCAATTTAAATTTAAAACATCAAAATTATAGGAAAATGTGACCAACTCGTGTCAGTAAATAGGCAGATTCATAAATTGGTTTTTATCGTGTTTTATAGATCGAGATGTACTTCATAATGTTTCATTCTCAACATTTACCGATAATTGGGCCGGAGCTCTGCATTACGTTAGCGCGGGCGAAGTAAATCCGCGGTTCACGATGGAATGGAATCAAATTACAAATAATTGCGTTCGATTATGGGGCAATTTTACGTCTTGCGAGTCGGTCGTGACGATGGATCTCCAGAATACTCAGAATTTGCATTTCCGAGTAGGTGTTCATTATTTCCAGAGTGTTTAAAATGATTTTTTGTTCTGCTAGGATAAATTTTTTATTCAGTCTGAGATAGTGCTGTCGATTTTCTTTTTTTTTTCTTCTTTTTTTTTCCGAATAATCGACGATCACAAAAATTGAATCTTGGAAAAGTGTTTTTTTTTTCAATTTGTAGAATTTTGATCCCAAAACAATCACAAAATCGTGTGGAACCATTTAGAGTAGTTTCAGAATTGTTAAAAACCTTTTGTTTCGGAGCATTCTGAAGTCGTTCTAGAGTGATTAGGAGCTGTTTTGAAGATATTCATCGATTTTCGAATTTTCGATGATCAATCATTCCGAAACTAATCAAAATCGATTTATAAAATTCGGAAATTTTTTTACTTAGTGTAAGATAGTGCTATTGATTTTTTTTTTTTTATTAATCGACGATCCTAAAAATAATTGAATCTCGGAAAGTCAATTTTCCGAATTTTCCGAATTTTGATTATCAATTTTAGATCATAAAATAATAATTGAAAAAGGATTTTGGAGTTGCTTGAAAACTTTTTACAGCATTTTGAAACAGTTTTGAAACATTATATTGTCGTTCCAGAGTGATTAGGAGACGTTCTGAAGATATTTATCGATTTCCGGTGATCAAATCATTCGGAAACCGATCATAATCGATTTACAAAATTGGGACAATTTTTTATTTAGTCTGAGATAGTGACGTCGGTTTTTGTTTGATTGATCGATGATCGTAAAAATAATTGAATCTTGGAAAGTCGATTTTCCAAATTTGGACTATCAATTTTAGATCATAAAATAATCGAAAAGGGATTTTGGAGTTGCTTGAAAACTCTTTGGAGCATTTTGAAACAGTTTTGAAGCGTTATAATGTCGTTCCAGAGTGATTAGGAGACGTTCTGAAGATATTTATCGATTTCCGATGATCAAATCATTCGGAAACCGATCATAATCGATTTTCGAAATTGGGACGATTTATTATTTAGTCTGAGATAGTGATGTTGAATTGCATTTTTTTTTTCTGGTTAATCGATGATCGTAAAAACTGAATCTTGAGAAGTCAATTATCCAAATTTCGATTATCAATTTTTTATCGTAAAATAATCGAAAAGTGTTTTTGGAGTTGCTTGCAAACTTTTTAGAGCATTTGAAAACAGCTTTGGAGCATTCTGAAGTCGTTCCAGAAAGAATTAGAAACCGTTCCGAAAATATTTATCGATTTCCGGTGATCAAATCATTCGGAAACCGATCATAATCGATTTACAAAATTGGGACAATTTTTTATTTAGTCTGAGATAAAGACGTCGGTTTTTCTTTCATTGATCGATGATCGTAAAAATAATTGAATCTTTGAAAGTCGATTTTCGAAATTTGGATTATCAATTTTAGATCATAAAATAATTGAAAAAGGATTTTGGAGTTGCTTGAAAACTTTTTAGAGCATTTTGAAACAGTTTTGAAGCGTTATAATGTCGTTCCAGAGTGATTAGGAGACGTTCTGAAGATATTTATCGATTTCCGATGATCAAATCATTCGGAAACCGATCATAATCGATTTTCAAAATTGGGACAATTTATTATTAGTCTGAGATAGTGATGTTGAATTCCATTTTTTTTTTTTTCTGGTTAATCGATGATCGTAAAAACTGAATCTTGAAAAGTCAATTATCCAAATTTCGATTGTCAGGGAATAGTCAGGGAATTTTGTGAATTTTACTCAAAGTCAGGGAATTTTATAAGATACGTCAAAAAAAGTTCAAGCAAAAAAGTTTTTCCTCTTTTTTTTTTTTTTTTTTTTAAACTTGCTTTTTAGTGGAGATTGTGGTCTGGAAGAACCTGAAAAAGTCAGTGAAAAGTCATGGAAAAGTCAGGGAATTTCATTTCAGAGAAAAAGTGGACACCCTGAATTAGAAACCGTTCCGAAAATATTAAATTTATCGATTTTCGATGATCAAATCATTCGGAAACCGACCATAATCGATTTTCAAAATTGGGACAATTTATTATTTAGTCTGAGATAGTGACGTCGGTTTTTCTTTGATTAATCGATGATCGTAGAAATGATTGAATCTTGAAAAGTCAATTTTCCAAATTTTGATTATCGATTTTTGATCTTAGAACGATCTAAAAATTGTGCGGAACCGTTTAGAGGGATTTTGGAGTTTCTTGCAACCTTTTTAGAGTATTTTGAAACAGTTTCGGAGCATTCTGAAGTCATACCAAAGTGTTCAGGTGTGCGTTCCGAGAATATTATACAGATTTTTGATGATCAATCTTTGGTGGGCCGATCAAAATCGATCCAGAAAATTCAGGAAAATCGATAGCGCCAGTTTGAGAACGAGTTTTAAAATTTTTGCCTGCAATTTTGCTACTTCAGCATCTCAAATATTGATGAGAGTATATAAGTTTCGTGCATTACCAGGCTTATTCCTCTTCTTGAGTTATCGTATGTCAAATTACTGAGTTCTCTTTCACACTAAATTAAATGTTGTAACTAAATATTTCAACAGCTGAAACTTTTTTGTTCTTTTCTTTGAAAAATTGGCGTCCCGCCGCTCGGCAAAGACTGACCTACCCGGATCTAATCAGACACCGAGGAAACATTTTCTTCCTTCCGTTCTCTTTTTTTCCCGCTTTTTTGTATCGAAAGTATGATCATAGTTGGACTTCGAAAAATTTCGATTATCTGGCCATAAATGACGGGAAGGAGATTTGGAAAGAAATTTTCGCTTTCGAACTTCATATGAAAAAATTTTGACCATCAGTACGATCGGACTCGCGTAAATTTTGAATTTTGAACCTTAAAACTTAATATGACTGGAGAAGAACTCAGAAAAAGTTCGACTTTTAGGGTCTTCAATTTCCAGTTCAATTCTGAATATCAAAACTCAAATTCATTCCTCGAAACAGAATCGCTGAATTCCTTGTTCAACTTCCTTGAGGAAATTGTCGTTTTCAAATGCCCTTTCCCTTTTTTTGAATTCAAATCTCAATTTTTTTTTATCGCGACCTCAGTTCAAAACGAATAACTGAAAATGCTGTGTTGAAATTTTCCCGCTCCTCTAATTCTTGAAATTTCAACTCGTAGAATGATGAATCTTGATATCTCTCGTAAGGTAGGTTTCTTACCAAAAGATGAAATTGATCGCATCCTCCTTTCCTTTGATAACGATCAACTCGAAAATTGTCAATAATTGATGAGTCTTTCCATATAATACTGTCTACATTTTGGAATTGGGATTGAGTGAAAGATGCAATGATGGTATTTGAATCAACTCGCGTGAATGAAGCCAGAAAAATTTGTATCCCTTCGTTCCTAGAACACTCAACATTTTCTGAATGCAGACCTTCCCTCTGCTTCATTAAGCATTGAAATAGCTTTGAATTGAGTAATCTAGGGTATCTGTCCTCTGAAAATAAAAGCGTTGCCTTCCATTTCCATCTTCCCTTCTTCATTATGAATATATGATTTTGAGGCGAGAAAAGGAAATCACGAAAGGATCCTTGAGTGAACTGAGAATCCTCATTGGTCCAAATTACGAGTAATGAATATTATTTGTATAATTCTCATTCGATCTTTGAATTTGTAGAATAATTTGGTCCGTAAGAACGTCGGTGGATTGTGGATCAGGGCAGATTCGGAAGGCAGTGCCACCTCTCTCAAAGCCCTCATCAACCATAATTTATTCGCCGACAATATTGTGAAACCACCGCTGAAAATCGAGGGAAGAAGAAGTAGTCCGTATCAAGACGTAGCCGTGTATCGAAATTTCTTTGCCAAAAATTGGGTCCCATACGATAACGTAATTGTTCTAGATCAGGTATGTTCTTTTTTTGCAACTACTTCCCTGGATAGGTCGAAACACGCTTACAAAACTTGTCATGCTATGTTTTTTAGATACTGTCCAACTTCACGTTGAATTTCATACAAAATAATTTAGGAGCGCATATACTAGAAGTCTCTGGTTTTGAAAGAGCTCGATTGCCCGTCTTCCAGTCTACTTCGCATAATGGATTTTATTGGTAAGATTAGACTCTCTGATAGCGCAGAATTTTAACAAAACAAAAACATTATTGTATCTTCGCTCTCGTTATAGGAACTTGGCTGTGGAACGAGATTCGCGAAGTACCGTTATAGCCGGAACTGCCGGACAACATTACATCGATAATATTTTCTCGAATCCGGACAACGATTACGAATTGATCACTGTGAATTCGTCCTTGTACGTACACCGCTTTACTTTGCGCTTGAATTACAATATTATCGTGTATACCTGTTCATTTATTTATTCGAATTACAGTATCGACATGTGGAAAACGCCCATAGACGCTAGGTACAATTATTGGGGTTATAATGAAACTTGGGCGGTCGGCGGTCGTATTCACGATCATTCGGACGACTTGAGATTGTTGCAAGTGAATTATCAGCCGTATCATATGGCGAATACTTCGTTGCTGGACGATAAATGCCCGCCAGCGTGGAATCTAGTCGGTGACACTTGTTACATTTATATTGGCGCGCCTATGTCGTTTTATGACGCTCGAGACTTCTGTACTGTAAGTATATTTGTAATCTCGTCCGTCGATTCTCGTATCGTGACTCTAATCGCGTATTTTGAATTTTCGAATAGTCGATTAACACGTCGATGCCGTACATTACGACAAGTTATTTCATGTTGTTCAAGTTCATGAAACAACAGGAAGAATATTATTCGTTACGTGATCCAGTGTGGGTGCAGAATATCAACAAAGTGAACAAGTGTACCTCGTTCGTTTACCAAAATACAGAGGAGGACGATTGTATGCATCCGCATCCATTTATTTGCGAAATGGGTAGGTCGAAATTGTGGCTGAAATTACAGTAGGTAAACTAATGCGGTTCATTGCTGAGTATCAAATTTTTTCTCGTAGATCCAAAAGTGTCGATAAACGTACTGAGCTGGACCAGCGATATTCTGACGGTGGCTGTCTTCAGTAGCGTACTCTTAGCGTTCCTATTATTAGCGGTGGTGGCGGCTTTGTGGTATTCGAAGTCGCAACACCGTCATACCGAGAGACTGCAAAGGAGGAATTCTATAAGGCAGTCGCTAAATTCATTACGATCTCTTTCATCGTCGCAGAATGGCTTCAACGAACTAGGCTTGAAGCGAAAAACTTCAACCGTACGTGAAATGCCGAAAAATTTCTATGATTGAGGAGAATCTTTTAGAATGTTATAACATTCATTATTTCAATTGTATTTAGAGTCAAGCGACGAACCTTTCACTTTCGCGTGCATCTGATTATAAAAAGATGAATGGTAGTCTGGATTCGATGGATAAGTCTCAGTTCAATTCGTCGTTGGAGGAAGATACTCAGAGCTACGATATATACGAAGCTCACAATCCTAACGCTGCGGTCGTACCTAGCGACCGAAGTAAAAAT